>JAREYC010000004.1:84835000-87335000 GCA_030015325.1 Cryptoblepharus egeriae
AGTCAGATTCAGATGACTGTTTTGCACATGGAGTATGGACACCAATTTCTGTTTATTGCAAGCAGTTTACACTGATCCTAATAAAGGTTTTAGTTAAAACACATTTATGTTATTTTTCAATAAGATTTTCTTATTTCACTTACAGGATGTTAGGAAATGAGACAAAAGTAACAGATTTCATACTTGTGGGATTTGGAGAGTTCCATAATTTCCAGATACCGCTTTTCGTGACAATTCTACTTATTTACCTTGTGACCATAACTGGAAACATGCTGATTTTCACACTAGTTGTATTTGATCACCACCTTCATACTCCCATGTACTTCTTCCTGGGGAATCTCTCCATCTTGGAAGCTTGCTCCAGTTCCAATTTATTGCCCAGAGTGCTGTTGGCACTTTTGACTGGGGATAGAAGGATTTCATTCAGGAGCTGTTTCATGCAGTGGTATCTCTGTGGTTCCATGGTAGCCACAGAGTGCTGTTTGCTGTGTGTGATGTCTTATGACAGGTTTCTTGCCATCTGCAAACCACTGCATTATGCAACAAGGATGAACTCACAGGCTTGTACCCTGTTAGCAGCTGCATCTTGGATCAGTGGATTTACAGTAGTTCTGATATTATTCACTTTTATGATAAAATTAAATTATTGTGGCCCCAATGTAATAGATCATTACTTTTGTGACTTTATTCCACTCCTCGAGCTTTCATGCAGTGATGTTACTTTATTGAAAACTATGAATTCCATTATTGTTTGCATATTTGTCATCCTTCCTTTTATTCTCATCCTGGCAACCTATTTTTATATTATAGCTGCCATTCTGAGAATCCCCTCTGGCACTGGGAGGAAAAAGGCCTTTTCTACTTGTTCCTCACACTTGGTGGTGGTGTCCCTTTTCTATGGATCTATAATAATTGTCTATACCTTACCAAAAACAGATGGAAAAAGGTCAATGGATAGTTTTTCTTCTCTTTTGTATACAGTTTTGCCTCCTCTGGCCAACCCCTTCATATACAGTCTGAGAAACAAAGAAGTAAAAAATGCCTTAAAAATGATAATGGTGGGTTTATGCTATGCAAAGCAAGTATCATAAAATTAACTGAGATTATCTTGTAATAAAATCAGGATATCGTGTTTTGGATATTTTTCTCCTGCAAAATGTCTTTGTGTAAGATTTTCAAACATTTACTTGATAGAACTGTTGGTGTTTTTACTATTTTACATGGTAAACATTTGTTGCTAACAGTGTTTATAGTGATCTGCTCATCACTTATGAAACTAAGGACAACCTTAAACATTGGGGGAAAAACATTATATCACATTAGTGAATCATAAGAAGGTAGTGGCCAATTAAAAAGTGACCAAATAATAGTGATGATCCAAAGCAATTGGTACACACCATCTCTGAAACTAATATTCTGGTTGACCTTACATGACATCACTGCAGGCAACCAAGAAGAGCAATTTATAGATGCATATTTCTATACTGTGACTGCCACCATAGCTATTAGGGTAGAGCCCATTTAAAGTGGTGGTGAAAAGGAGCCTGGCTGACCTTGGTAAGTCAGTAGGGTGAATAGAAGTCGGCAAGAGGTTTGGAACATTTGGATGGATTGACAAGAGGGCCAAATGTATGTCGGAGGTTACATATGGTAGAAAATGATGCAAGAGGCTTATGTTGGATGCTCTCCCTTAAAGAGCAAGCCGAAATGGCTCCATTGTCTCCACAGACTTGAGACAGATACTATGTACAATTATTCTTTTTTTTAATGGCACTAACGATTACTTGCCAATAATAATTGCAGAACATATGTAAAGGAGAGCCCAGCAAATTTCATTTTGAATTGTGGAAAGTAGCTAGAGGGAATTACTTTCTTTCAGCTTTGGTTCACTTCCTGTATCTGGTGGGTAGTAAGTGGTAACAGGCAACTGAAGTACACTGTGAAGTACACTGAAGTCAATCCTTACCCACATGAACTCCTCTAATCTCTCTTTTTCACTTTGCAAAGCAAAAAATTATAAGGCTGCATACAGAAGTGGTTTGTAAGAAAAGACACAGAAGCCCAAAGACTCAGCATTCTGGCTGGGCTTGAACATTGTGATGACAATATATAACAGCACATTTGAGATCCTTCTCAAAGTGCAGTATAGAGCCATGCGGGTGTGCAGGTGTTATTCCCTCTGGAACAATAGCCATGCTGGCAGTACTGACTCATATGAAGTGACGTGCAGCCTATCTTGAGCTCCATTTTTCCATGAAGAACGGTTCAAAGTGGGCATGGCTATTGAATGGCAGTGGGAATCTCGCAATTGCCTAAGGGTGCAATCCTAACAAATTTAGGCTGACCTAACTCACATAGCATAGCTTCCTGTGGTGGTGAGGGGAAGTTGGAGTATGCATGTGCAGTGGCCTAAATCCCCCACAAATGGGATAGACATACCGTACAGCACTTTTGTGACACCCCCAGGCCAGCACAGGACTTATGCCAGTGCTGAGGCCAGTCTAAGGGCACAATCCAGAGTATCTATGGGAGCACGTAAGAGACATTATGTGCACTTGTAGTTACTGCACCACCAAGTGAAAAACTATGGGAAATTCATATTGCAATCCAGAGTAACTTGTTCTTACTCCGGAACAAGGACTCCAGGTAGTTACTCTGGATTTCACCCTAAGTGGGGATTAGGATTGCAGCCTAAGTCTAATTTCAGCAATATTTTACTGCAGGTCTTTCAATACTACTCTATTCTATCTCCACTGATCCTTGGATTGTCTGCTTCCCCAGAATATGGTGTCCTAACAAGGCATTATTTGGGCTAACATGGTAATAGCATGCACTGACACTGGTGCTACATCTCTTCTATGCTTTGGGCAAGGCAGGACCAAGCAGCGACAGGGAGATAAGTAAAGAACTGTTTTACTTACCCATGCCATACTGGATATGTGCCAGCTCCTGGGCTAGCAAAAATCCAAGCAAGTCTAAGGGGTGATGTTGATATCTGGCTGAGAGCCTAGGATACCACTGCGTCACTCACACCAATATCTGCAGAAGACTGTGGTTGACAGTGAGAGAGCAATGTCTTGGGTCAGTCCCTAGTCAGCTGGGAATAGGTGGCAACTGGCCACAAGAAGTGAACCTGCCTATCAAAGGATAATTACTAGAACCCATAGGAGCCAAATTATGAGATGAAAAGCATGCAGATACAAGGCATGCAAGGATCTTATCTGGAGATTTGTATCAAGTAATTCAGCAGCTCTGTCTTGAGTCTTGTGTTGGCCAACTTTATTACAAACAACTATGTCAAGCATCCTCAACACACAGCAGTAAATGACAGATTCACCAAGCTTCTGTCCATCCAGCATCTCATAGATTTTGTGCAATGAATAGAAGAATTCTGACACAACCATAGAATCAAAACGCAGTAGTGTCCCTTGGGAGAGCCAGTGGTCATCAGGCCACAGGGCAGGGAGTAACAAATTTCCCCCACCTCTCCAGTATGGAAGCTGTGGTAGATGGGTGGATTTACCTGTTTCCGGCAAGATAAACTGAAACCTAAGAAATTTAGGCTGACCTAACTTGCCTGGTTTATCTTTCTGTGACGGTGTAGGAAGGTTGGTGTATGCCTGTGCATTGGCCTAACTCGCCTCCCCCCCCCACACACACACACAGCAGTGAGGCAGAAGTGCATTTTTGTAACACTCTCAGTTCAGTACAGGACTTACTTCAGGCTTAGGCAGTGATGGGCCCAGCCTCCCCTAACAACCGGTTCTCTGGAAGTGGGCGGGGCCAGGGTGGGTCAGGGGCGGGGGCGAGGTCGGGGGGCGGGGCCAGGGATAATTTGAAGGGTTTTTTTAAAAAAATTTAAATTTTTTTTTAAAAATTAAGCATGCAGCTTACTTCTGAGTAGACCTGCTTAGGATGGTGCTCTGAGGATGCAGTCCTGTCCACTCTGCCATGGGAGTAAGCCCCATTGACTAGCATGCAACTTACTTCTGAGTAGACCTGCTTAGGATGGTGCTCTGAGGATGCAGTCCTGTCCACTCCATCCTGGGAGTAAGCCCCATTGACTAGCATGCGGCTTACTTCTGAGTAGACCTGCTTGGGATGATGCTCTGAGGCTGCAGCAGCCAGCCAGGCATCTCTTGCTTTTTAAATTTGCTGCTCCTAGCGGCAGTCCAGTGAAGCGCCACAGAAGCTTCAGCGGCTTACTTCTGAGTAGACCTGCTTAGGATGATGCTCTGAGGCTGCCATCCCCTCCACACTTTCCTGGGAGTAAGCCCCATTGACTAGCATGCGGCTTACTTCTGAGTAGACCTGCTTGGGATGATGCTCTGAGGCTGCCATCCCCTCCACACTTTTCTGGGAGTAAGCCCCATTGATTAGCAAAAGACTAACTTCTGAGTAGACCTGCTTAGAATGATGCTCTGAGGCTGCCATCCCCTCCACATTTTTCTGGGAGTAAGCCCCATCGACTAGCATGCGGCTTACTTCTGAGTAGACCTGCTTAGGATGATGCTCTTAGGCTGCCATCCCCTCCACACTTTCCTGGGAGTAAGCCCCATTGACTAGCATGTGGCTTACTTCTGAGTAGACCTACCTAGGATGATGCTCTGAGGCTGCAGCAGCCAGCTGGGCACCTTTAACTTTTTTAATTTGCCGCTCCTAGCAGCAGTCCAGGGAAGCGCCCCAGAAGCCTCAGTGGCTGGAGAAAGAATAGTGCTGAGGCTTCTGGGGTGCTTTCCTGGACTGCTGCTAGGTGTGGCAAATTTGAAAATGAAATGTGCCCAGCTGGCTGCTGCTGCGAGCAGCGCCAGCGAACCGGTTTGGCCGGTATTGGGGGGCCCCCGCAGCTACCGGTTCGGTAGCAGCAGGGAAATGGAAACTACCTGTTCCCAAGAACCGGTCCGAACCGGCCTGGGCTCACCTGTGGGCTTAGGCTAGTGTAAGTGGAGCTTAGGATTGCTGCCTATAGCTATGATCAGCAATAGAACCAAGGCAGGAATAAATTCTAATATTCACATTATTGATGACGGTTCCACTATATTTTACTGTCTCCAGTCATTAAAACCAAAACAAACCATGTGAATGTTTTAGTGCTTTATGAGATGTGATCCTCAAGGGGAATAAAAAAACAACAAATGGCAACCTCTTTATTCTTTATTAAATGCATGCAAGGTGGCACCACACGTTAGGATGGTTTTTTATGAGAAGACCAAAGACCCAGGTTATATTTTTCCACACAGAGAATTGATTTTCCCTCGAGAAAGGATGTTCTGTTGCCTTTTAAACTCTTTGTTGTTACTCAATTGTTCTGTTAATTAGAAGAGAAGAAAAAAAATATTTATTATTTTGCCCAATAATACAAATTCCAATGAGATGCTATAATGTTGATTTTTAGAGAAACGGAAGATGAGAATGGGCATGCCTTCTAAGCCATAAATATGACATATTATTGTTTAGTGACATATAATGAAAGGACATGAGGACAGGAAGGCAATCTTGTGACCCTTTTCTTCTTTCCCTCAAAGATGTAAGGAAACTATTGCATATCATATTATTGGAGCATCATTTTTGGAAGGTAACATAAATTTTTAGCAGTATTTAGCTTGTAATACTTGTATGCCTTTCTCAAATTCTTCCTGATTTTTGAGAGTACACGAGAGGCAATCTTTTATAAGCCTGTGAAAGAGGGGGCACAATCCAGTAATGGTGCTGTCTTATCAAAACTGAATTCTTGTTATTGTTCTGCACAGCATCCTTTTGCAATCTTGCGCCACAATTCCTAAAGCTGCTTAAGCCGCTATCTAACAGGTTTGTTGCGAAGACCCAAGAAGTAGGAGAAAATTGGGCAGGTGGCAACAAGAGTAAGGAGTGGGAAGACTGGAACCCCGGAAGGAGCAGGACATTTAGAGGATCCACATTCTGAAGTGTGTCCATATTTTATTTTATATGTATTTTGTTTTACTACTTATTTATTATTTGGGATCCTGTCATGAAAAAGGGATTGAAGACCCCTGCTAAGAATGTACTCATTGCAAAAATCTGGGAAACCACATTTATTTTATGATATGATAGGTATTATAGATATAGCCTGGTGCTGATAGAGAATATATTACAGCAAAGTTAGATTCAGACTTTTGAATCAAAGTCTGGGGGGGGGGGAATTTATTTTAAATCCCAGTATGCTCTTTAAAAGATACAATGGACTTTGACTTTTTCATATTATTCATCCATCTGAGTGACAGATGAACATTAACCTATCAGAAACACAACTCCACAAGGCCAAAAAAAGATTGATGGTTACCTCTGAATCCAGCAATGCTAATTTCTGTTGCATTTTATCAGTCTTTGAAAAAAAAATCTAAAGTCACATTCCAGCAAATGTTTTGTGTATGGAATATCAAGTTCTCATTATTGCAAGCAGTTTACACTGATCCTAATAAAGGTTTTAGTTAAAACACATTTATGTTATTTTTCAATAAGATTTTCTTATTTCACTTACAGGATGTTAGGAAATGAGACAAAAGTAACAGATTTCATACTTGTGGGATTTGGAGAGTTCCATAATTTCCAGATACCGCTTTTCGTGACAATTCTACTTATTTACCTTGTGACCATAACTGGAAACATGCTGATTTTCACACTAGTTGTATTTGATCACCACCTTCATACTCCCATGTACTTCTTCCTGGGGAATCTCTCCATCTTGGAAGCTTGCTCCAGTTCCAATTTATTGCCCAGAGTGCTGTTGGCACTTTTGACTGGGGATAGAAGGATTTCATTCAGGAGCTGTTTCATGCAGTGGTATCTCTGTGGTTCCATGGTAGCCACAGAGTGCTGTTTGCTGTGTGTGATGTCTTATGACAGGTTTCTTGCCATCTGCAAACCACTGCATTATGCAACAAGGATGAACTCACAGGCTTGTACCCTGTTAGCAGCTGCATCTTGGATCAGTGGATTTACAGTAGTTCTGATATTATTCACTTTTATGATAAAATTAAATTATTGTGGCCCCAATGTAATAGATAATTACTTTTGTGACACTATTCCACTCCTCAAACTTTCTTGCAGTGACATTACTTTATTGAAAACTATGAATTCCGTTATTGTTTGCATATTTGTCATCCTTCCTTTTATTCTCATCCTGGCAACCTATTTTTATATTATAGCTGCCATTCTGAGAATCCCCTCTGGCACTGGGAGGAAAAAGGCCTTTTCTACTTGTTCCTCACACTTGGTGGTGGTGTCCCTTTTCTATGGATCTATAATAATTGTCTATATCTTACCTAAAACAGATGAAAAAAGGTCAATGGATAATTTCTCCTCTCTTTTGTATACAGTTTTGCCTTCTCTGGCCAACCCCTTCATATACAGTCTGAGAAACAAAGAAGTAAAAAATGCTTTGAAAATGACAATGGTGGGTTTATGTTATGCAAAGCAAGTGTCATATAATTAATTCTAATAAAATCAGGAATGTCGTGTTTTGGACATTTTTCTCTTGCAAAATATTTGTTGGATTTTTAAACTTTTATTTATCGTAAACCTTTTCCACTTTAAACTTTTTTCTATTAATATACATGGTAAACGTTTGTTGCTAACATTAGTGTTTATAGTGATCTGTTCATCACTTATGAAACCAAAGGCAACCTGAAATGTTGGAAAAAAAAAAACATTCAATCACATTTGTGAATAAGAAGAAGATAATGTTTATATGTGAAACTGAAACTGACTGAATGACTGATCAACACCCAGCCAAAACCACCAGGCCTAGAAGCTTGAAATTTGGGTGTTCCTTTGGTGATGGAGGCACCCACTAAGAACTGGTTTTATGAAAGGGTGAAAAGGAGCATAATGTGTTTTCCTCCGTATATTTTACATTGAAGAATTCCTGACTGATCCAAGCCCTGACCCAACCCCTGGACCTAGAAGCATGAAATTAAAGGAGGGTGTTCCTTATGTGACACAAACACCCACCAACAACTGATGTAGAGAAATTTAACCCTTAAGGGGTAAAAAAGGGTGCAACATGTTTTTGTCCTATACTTAACATTGAAGACTGACTGATCGTCAGTCTAGTTTGGTGCCCACTGCCTGATGCATTGGGAGGGAGGGTGCACAGGTGGGAGGATTGATATGAATGGGGGGTTGATGCATGTGAATGGGGAGTTGATACGCATATGGGGGATTGATGCGAATGGATGAGTTGATGCGCAGGGGGGTTGTTGTGCATGGAGGGTGTTGTATATGGGGGTTGATGCACATGGGAGTTGCTGCACATGGGATGTTGATGCACATGGGGATGTTGCAGCATGGAGGATAATGCATTGGGGATTATGCATTGGGAGGATGGTGCACATGGGGGGTGTTGCACATTGGGGTTTGCACAATGGGAGGGTGTTGAGCAATGGGATGTGGTGTATGGGGGTATTTTACTCCCGCAACACAGGTACATTTCACTAGTGGCCAATAAAACCAGTGACCAAACCAATTGGTACATACTGTCTCTGAAACTGGTATTCCTGTAGGCAGTTGACTTTACATGACAACACAGCAGGGAACCCAGAATTGCAATCTGGAATTATATATTTCTGGGCTGCCCCCAGAGAAGTCAGGATGCACTCCATTTCCAGTGGTGGTGAAAAGGAGCCTGGCTGACTATGGTAATTCAGTTGGGGGAGTAGAACTGGTCATGGTGTTCAGAAGATTGGGATGGATCTAGAGGACGACCAAGCTGGAAAAGGGTGGTAAATAATGCAATCGACTTATGTCAGATGCTATCCCTTAAAGAGGAAGCCAATATGACTCCTCAGAGTTGAGGCAGATACAAGCTATTATTTTTTATGGAATAAATGGTGACTTTTCAAGAATAATTGCTGATCATACATAACAGCAAGCAAATTTCATTTTGAATTTTAGAAAATAGCCAGAGGGAACTACTTTCTTTTAGTTTTGGATCACTTCCTGCTTCTGGCAGGTAGTAGGTGGTAACATGCAACTAAAGTACACTGAGATTACCCATATTAACTCCTCTCTTCTTCGTGAAGCAAAAAAGTGATGAATGCTGCATACAAAAGTGGTACATAAGGGATAATTTGGGATCAATTTTTTTTTAATTCTAGCTCCATATACCACCCAAAATCGGACCTTCCCTATGCATGTCATACACATATTTAAACTGATCCAGTGATAACAAAGTGGAAAAACCTGTGTGGTTTGAAAATTTTCTGGATTAGAAGGAATATTATGTTGACCTGCTTAAGTTTTAGACACTCAACAATAGCACTCATTCCAAATTATACTTTAAGCCAGTGATTTTCAACTTTTTCCATCTCATGGCACACTAACAATGCACTGAAATTGTCAAGGCACACCATCAGTTGTTTTTACCATCAACAAGGCACACCAGGCTGTTCAAATCCTCTGCTTTTCCTATTAATAAATGACTTTTTCCAAACTCCCGTGGCACACCTGAGGACTATCTGTAGCACATCAGTGTGCCACGGCACACTGGTTGAAAATCACTGCTTTAAGTACTGAGAATTTGTATAGCATTCAAAGGTAATCTCAGTGCACTTGAGATAAAAATGTATCATTTTCACCACATATTGTCTGCTTGAATGAAATCTATTTTTTATCGGGGGGTTGCTTTGTGTAAAGTAGGTTTTTCTATTTAAAAAAAAAACTCACATGGTAGATGATTATGCTAGTAATAGGGGACACACCAGAAAGAAAATGGTGAATTCTCTGAATGTATGAAAATTCCAGTGAGATACTGCCACTTTAATGGAGTGTTTTGTCTTCTTTCTTTAGAGAAACTGGAGATGAGGAGGGGCACATCTTCTTAGGCATAAATACAACATGTTATTGAGCAGAAACATAAAACCACAGAGCATGAGTGGAACAGATCATAGATCACTACTTCTGTGACTAATTCCCACTCCTCAAACTCTCTTGCAGTGATCCGACATAGCTGGAAATTATTGGTTTCATTCTGGATTGCATACTTGTCAATCTTCCTTTTCTTCTTATCCTCACATCCTATTTTTATATTATAGCCACCATTTTAAAAATTCCCTCTGCCACTGGCAGGAAAAAGGCCTTCTCAACTTGTTCATCTCACTTGGCAGTGGTTTCCATTTTCTATGGTTCTCTAATCTTGTCTATATATTATCAAAAACTGATGGCATGAGAATAGAAATGTTTCTCTCTCTCTTATATATACACACACACTAGCGAAAAGCGTACCCGCGTTGCGGGTGTAACATTTTCCCCTATGCCATCCCCTCATGGCACAGAAACACCCCATGTGCCATTTCCCCCATGTGCATCATCCCCCACGCGCATCATCCCCCCATGCACATCTTCCCCCCATGCACATCATCCCTCCATGCGCATCATCCCCCATGTGCAACGTCCCCTCATGCACAACTTTCCCCATGCGCATCATCTGCCGATGCGCAACTTTCCCCCATGCGAATCATCTGCCGATGCACAACTTTACCCCATGCGCAACTTTTCCCCATGCGCAACTTTCCCCATAAAAAACTTTCCCCCATGCACAACTTTCCCTCGTGCGCATCAACCCCCATGCTCATCAACCCCCATGCACAACTTTTCCCCATGCGCAACTTTCCCTCTAGCACATCATCCCCCATGCGCAACTTTCCCCCACGTGCAACTTCCACCCATGTGAAACTTCCCCCATGCGCAACTTCCTTCATGCGCATCACCCCATGTGCAACTTCCCCCCATGCGCAACTTTCCTCCCATGCGCAACTTTCCCCATGTGCAACTTCCCCCCATGCAACTTTCCCCCATGCGCATCATCCGCAGATGCACAACTTCCCCCATGCACAACTTTTCCTCATGCGCATCATCCCCCATGTGCAACTTTCCCCCATGCTCAACTTTCCCCCATGTGCAACTTTCCCCCATGCAGAACTTTCACCCATGCGCAACTTTCCCCCATGTGCAACTTTCCCCCATGCAGAACTTTCACCCATGCGCAACTTTCCCCCATGTGCAACTTTCCCCCATGCACATCATCCCCCCATACGCAACTTTCCCCCATGTGCAACTTTCCCCCATGCACATCATCCCCCCATACGCATCATTCCCCCATGTGCAACTTCCACCCATGTGCAACTTCCACCAATGCGCAACTTCCCCCATGCGCAACTTCCCCCATGCACATCATCCGCCGATGCGCAACTTCCCCCATGTGCAACTCCCCCCCGTGCGTAACTTTCCCCCACGTGCAACTTCCCCCCATGCACAACTTTCCTCCCATGTGCAACATCCTCCCATGCACAACTTTCTCCATGTGTATCAGTCCCCCATGCGAAATTTCCTTCATGCACAACTTCCCCCATGCACAACTTCCCCCCATGCGCATCATCCTCCATGCGCAACTTTCCTCCATGCGCAACTTCCCCCCATGCACAGCATCTTTGCCAGTGCAACCTCTTCCTCCGAAAAACATCCCCCAGTTCACCAGGCACTGAGCACCAAACTGGCTGGAGGTTGTTCAGTCTCCCATGTTAAGTATAGGAGAGAAACACGTTGCCCCCTTTTCAGCCCCTGAAGGGTTAAATTTCTCCACCTGGGTTCTTGGTGGGAGTTCAGGTGACAGAAGGATCCCTCCCAGAATTCCATGCTTCAGGCCCAGCAGTTGGGGCGGAATGTTGCTGAGTCAGCAATTCTCAATGCAAAGTATAGGGAGGAAAACGCGTTGCGCCCTTTTTCACCCCCTTCCGGTTGGAATTTCCGAAAACCGGTTCTTAGTGCACCCCTCCCTCACAGAAGGAACACCCACCCCAAATTTCACGCTTCTAGGCCCAGCGGTTTTGGCAGGGCGGTGATGAGTCAGTCAGTGAGTCAGTGAGAGAGTCAGTGAGTCAGTGACTTTTCTCTTGTTTGCTGGTTTCTGGGTGGCAACAACAAAAGACAGGGTGGACACAATTTGTAATCATGGCAAAGAAGATGCCACATTAACCTTGGTAAGTCAGTGATGTGCTCAGGACACAGGCTCTGTAGACCTGGATCTTTGTATATTCTGTTAGCTTCTTAGCCATGTTATTCATTACCCATCCAGACCACCCATTAAATCTGGGGTCTTAAAATCCAACCCTGGGGTCAGATGTGATGCTTTGCAAGCCTCTGTCTCGCTCTTGGTGAGCCCCCACCATCTGACCCTTGGGCAAGCCCTATAATCAGTGGTGGGCACCAGCAGGTTCGCACCTACTCTAAAGAACCGGTTCTTAACAAGAGATAGTACATATAAAGTTTAAAAATAGCCATTTAAAAGTGGCTGCCAGATGGACAGAGAACCTGTTCTTAATTTCTTTGAAGCCCATCACTGCCTATAATCCTCTAGAGGTGAATGCAGCTCTGCTCTCCACACCTCCAGAGGGTATTTTTGAGGGCGGAGGATACCTTTCTGTGTATGAAATTGCTTATGAACTGGTTTCAGTGTCACTCTCTCTGTGTGTGTTAGAAAGTGTTTATGAACTGATTTGAATTCATTCATTCTTTCTCACCCAAGTTCCATCATCAATATATTAATTTATATAAATTTATTCAAATTTGAAATGTAATTTCATTGTGTAGTGTACATGACAATAAAGGATGATGATGATGTGTTTTAGCCATGTTTTTAGCCAGTGTTTTTATGATAAATTTTAGGGTGGTGGGTTGAATTTAAATTTTTAAATGTTTTTAAGTGTGTTAAATTATTTTTATATACATTGTTATTTTGTTTGTTAGCTACCTTGGGTCGGCCTTGCCGAGAAAGGCAGGATACAAATCCAGTAAATAAATAAATAAATAAATATTGTTGTTGATGATGATGATGATGTAAATCAATTCTGTTTCTCCTTCCGGCCCCCAACACTGTATCAGAAAGATCTATCGAATCTACAGAAACAAGATAAAAGTTTGATTTTTTTCACATTTTCTTTCTTACATAAATGGGAACTGCAGGAAGCCCAATCATATGGGCTTCAGTGCTGGAGGTACGAGTATACTGCTGGTGTTGGGTGTTGTGAACATGTTGCAAAGCATGTTTGTAGCATATGGGGAAGGGACAGCAGGGTGCCCAAGAGAAGGGTGGCCAAGGGCTCCTCTACTGGATCCTATCTTCTGTGTCAAGCTGCAAACCACTACATAGATTATCTGAATTCTGCATTGGCAAAATAACCATGCATTGCAGGGCCTAGACTTTCTCAGGGAAAGATGATTGGAGGAGGAGGAAATCACTGGAGGATACCTTTCCCATGCTTGAAGAATTCAGGTTTTGCCAGGTGCTGGAAAGCATAGGATTGAGTTGCTTATTTTTTTCCACATCATCATTTCCTCCCACAGCTACTTACTGAATATTTCCCAGGTGATCGAAAATACTGGTATAGTCCCCTCTTAATAAGACGAAAGACCTAGAAGACTTGCCTCATAATTTATTGTCTCTTGGGAATAGGAGTTTAAAGTAGAGTGGGTTGTAAAAAACAATTATGTGTTTCATGATTGTTCTTGTCATTAGGAAAAAAGTAATTGTTGGTAAATACACATATTTACTGAGGAGATACTGCTACCTTAATGAACTGCTTATATTTACAGATACAGGCTATTATAAAGGGCACATCCTCTTAGGCATAAATTACTTGCTGAGCAGAAGCTTTAAAAGGAGGAAGGAAGAAGGTCATGAAATCTACATCATTTACCATCATCTCCCTCTCAAAACAAAGAAATAATAGCTCATTTTCCTATTGCATCTCCTCACTAAAAAAGTAGGCAATTATTTCTGCAGGGGGTGCAGTTGCGCCGGGGTGGGGGGGGGGCCTACAAGCTGAGCTTGACACTAGTAGCTAAAATTATTGTAATTTGTTTTTAAATTAAACTACTTTTAAAAATTGTCCTTTGCATTAGATCATATCCTTAGTAATTGATACTTGGGATATCTCCTTTGGCTTTGGTTTCTTTTTTACTATGCTCTAGGAACTTCATTGCCTCCCAGATCTAGGCACTTCCTGCCACTACCATCTGGATCCTAGCAATAATCCTATGAAAATGACCTGTATTTTGTTTCATAGGTTTCATCACATGCATCATGCTAGGAAACCAGACAAGGATTACAGAATTTATCCTCCTAGGATTTGAAGAGTTCCATAATTGGCAAACAATGATATTCCTGATGTTTCTAATGATTTATCTGGTGACCATGAGTGGAAATCTTCTGATACTGGCACTAGTAATCTCTGATGAACACCTTCATACTCCCATGTACTTCTTCCTGGGGAACCTCTCCGTCTTGGAAGCTTGCTCTAGTTCCAACATATTGCCAAGGATGTTGTCGGCTCTTTGGAGTGGGAAGAGAAGACTTTCATTTGGCAGCTGCTACACGCAGTGGTACCTCTGTGCATCCTTCTTAGTGACAGAATGTTGGTTACTTTCTTCCATGTCTTATGACAGATATCTCGCCATATGTAAACCACTCCATTATGCAACCAGGATGAACACTCAGACTCGTATCCAGTTAGCAGCTGCTTCTTGGGTAACCGGATTTGCGGTGTTTTGGGTATTACTCACATTAATGTTAACAACGTTAAATTACTGTGGTCCCAATGTCATAGATCATTACTTTTGTGATTTTTTTCCTCTCCTCAAACTCTCCTGCAGCAAAGTAACCCTGTTGGAAATTGTTAATTTCATTGTGGTGTGTGTTTTTGTCATCCTTCCTTTTCTTCTTACACTTTCATCCTATGTTTACATTATAGCTGCCATTTTGAGTATTCCCTCTGCCGGTGGGAGGAAAAAGGTCTTTTCGACTTGTTCTTCACACTTGGTGGTGGTGTCTCTTTTCTACGGGTGCATCATAATTGTCTATATATTACCAAAAACAGAGGAGATGAGAAGAATAGAAAAATTTTACTCTCTTTTGTATATAGTTTTACCCCCTTTGGCCAATCCCTTCATATACAGTCTAAGAAACAAAGATGTGAAAAATGCCATAAGAATAATTTTGGCAGGGCTTTGCCATAGAAAACTATAAAGTCATAAAGTAACCCCGAAGGCTATCTAGGCCTTGCACCTCATGCCCTGGAGGGAAAAAGTCTTTTGTGCTGACAGGGTGAAAGCCAGGCCACAATCATGCACTTGCTAGCAATACATTTGAGGAATCTACATATGTCAGAGGAGATCTGTAGGCCACCATATTTTTCCTTATCTCTCATAGACCTCATAGTGATCCGGTGTATCCAGATCCCTGTTGTTGAGGCTGAATTATTGCCATTGTTTGTAGATAGGTTTGAGGTGCTAGTCACTGTGTTTATTTTCTATTAAAAACAGGAATGCAACATTATGTAATTTTTGTGTGAGATTTAAAATTTCCCTTGATTTACATTTTGGTATTATACTTTCTCAGTTCTTTCTTTTCTAGAATCTAGCATTTGTTAATATTGTAATGGTTATTATATTGTTAGCGTTGATGGCTTCCTTATTTTATGTGCTACTGTTTTTATCTGGTCCTGCTACATATATATGTTCTACATTTTATGTTTATCTAATGCTAAGACTTATTGCTGCACTATTGTAATTTACCCACCATTGTGGGAGGGAAATTTTAAGAATATATGTGTTCCCCGGATACAGCTGGGCACCAGCGAGCACTGGTGGCATCAGACACTGGCACTAAGCAGTGGGCAACACCAGGATTCAGAGGGCACCAGATATCCCCATCAGGCACTTGAACCCCTACCAGGACTTGGCACCATTTGGCAGTGAGCACCAGGGGTACCACCAGCTGGCTGGCACTATTGTGCACCAGTGGACACCAGACATCCCTAACTGGCACCACTGGGCACCAACTGGCAGTGGGCACCTCCACGCAGTGGGCAGCAGGCATCAATGGGCTTCAGACACCAAGCATCCCTGCTGAGCACCAGGCATCCTTAATGTGACCACTGGGCATTGGGCACTATTGGGCACCACTGGGCAGCAGGCACAGTGGGCAGCAGGCACCACTGGGAACCATCTAGCAGTGGGCCTCAGTAAGCACAAGTGGGAACCAGACACCCATAGCAGGCACTGGGTACCATTAGACAGTGGGCACCACCATGTAGTGGGCAGCTGGCATCATTAGGCACCAAGGAGCACCAGGCATCCCTAATGGGTACCACCAGGCACTACCCAGCAGCAGGCACCACTAGGCACCCAGACAGTGGGCACTGGGCATCCCTACTGAGCATCACACATCCTTACCAGGCACAACTGGGCATTGGACCACCAGGTACCACTGGACAGCAGGCACCGCTGGGCATCAGGCATTGAGCACCACCAGGCACTGTGCACCAGTGGGCAACACAGGGCAGCAAGCACCACCGGCACCAAATCAGTTCTAAGTGGTCTTTATATCACAGAAGGAATAAGTGGTCTTTACATCACAGAAGGAATAAGTGGTCTAAGTGGTCTAAGTGGTCTTTACATCACAGAAGGAATAATAAAATTTCATGCTTCTGGTTCCAGGGATTGGGGCTGTGTGTTGATCAGACAGTCTACAATGTTCATTATAGAGATGAAAACATGTTGCACCCCTCTTTACACACGTTAGAGCAGTGGTTCTCAATCTTCCTAACGCTGTGACCCCTTTATAAGTTCCAGATATTGTGGGGACCCCCAACCATAAAATTATTTTTGTTGCTACTTTCTAACTGTAATTTTGCTACTGTTATGAATCATAATGTAAATATCTGATATGCAGGAGGTATTTTCATTGTTACAAATTAAATGTGTGTTATATGCACACATTGAACACAATGGGATTTATTTCAGAGTAGGCATCCATAGGTTTGGGCTCTGAGGCTGCAATCCTATCCACATTTACATGGGAGTAAAGGCCCCCCTGACTATAATGGGATTTATTTCAGAGTAGGCAGGCATAGGATTGGGCCCTGAGGCTGTCAGTCAGCCCCAGTGTGCACGCAGCTACAGCCAGAGGTCTGGCAAGCCTGCCCTGGCCTACTAGGGGTCTTTAGGCGACCCCCAGGAAAGCTCTAGGCGACCCCCAAGGGGGTCCCGACCCCCACTTTGAAAAATACTGCCTTAGAGTGTATAAATTTATTAAAAAAACATGTTATTAGTGGGTGGTCACATCATGGAAGGACCTCCCCAAATTTCACACATCTAGGTCCCTGGGTTGGGGGTGGGCATTGAGAAGTCTGGGATTCTTCAATGTTAATCATAGGGACAAAAATACTTTACATATCTTTTCACCCCCTTCCGTTTTTAATTTCTTAAAATCAGTGTGTGTCTCCATCACAGAAGGAATAGCCTCCCCAAATTTCATGCTTCTAAGTCCAGTTTTAGCTGGATCTTGGTGAATCAGTCAGTCAGTGAGACAAGTAATCAGTCAGTGACTCTTGGGTTTTATATACAGTATATAAAACCATATATAGGGCAGGCCTTTGTACTTTATTGTATGTTGTTCAGATGATGCAGCATCCCAATATATTTCTTTCTTAATGAGGCCAGATGTGTGACAAAGTAACATTTTCACATTCATAATTTAGTGTCACTTGGGAATGGAAGTGATTTTCACAGTGTAGGTTGTTAAAAAATGTATGTGTTGGGGAAATGGGGAACTCTCTGAATATGTGCAAATACCACTGAGACAATGCCACATTAAGGGAGACATTTTTAATAACAGAATAGACACAGCATCTTAAGTATAAATAAGTCATGTTACTGAGCAGAAGCACAAAACGAAAGTACATGAGAAGAGGGATATCAACATTATAAAGGTAACTATAACTTCATTTTCTTTGTTTGCAATACTTATTTACACTCACAATTTCTTCTTAAAGAAAGAACACTTATCAGATGTAGAAAAGGTGACCAAGATATTAAAGTAGAATTAAATCCTGTTGCTCTCAATCTAACAATGCATTATTAGTAGCTTTGCCAATGGGGCATGTGCTGCATGCTAAAGTTGTGGGAAGTCATGGTGGGCTTCACAAGATGAGGCATTGTTTCTTCTTCCTTACCAGAGAGCTGCATTGCCCTTAGCCCTTTACTGGAAGGTTAGTTAAGGACTCTGCCCTTTATTCCACAAGTTGACAAATTGTAATCAGAAAAACTTCAAAAGTGTACAATGTAGGTGATAATAGTCAACAGATGCTAGCACATGCATGTTGAGATACTATGGAACTGTTTTATTTTCTGCAGATTTTGAGTTTTGCTTTGTTCCTTTTTTTAAAAAAAGAGAAGAAGCACAGAAAATGTTGCTTAGTGTTTTTATTTATCACCAAAAAACCCACCACTAATTAGATTTAAAAAATATTTTGGGACTCCAGAGATGTGGTGGAAGTCTCCAACATATCCAGAAAATTTCTTTCTGCTGAAATTTTACAGCAACTCCATAGAAAACATATACAAGGTGCAATCCTAACCAATTTTTCAGCTCTGGGATAAGGGAAATGCAACACAAAGGTACTATCTATCTCCCTACCTATCTACCTACCTATCCCTTTTCTACTAAAAAGTTAAGAAAGTGTTCTTACAAGCATTTGTCTTGCAAGCACTGCCTTACGTTGAGGAGGCTACCATGACTGCCCCTCAACTGCAGCATGAGCCCCACTGGCACAGCTATACCGCTGATATTTGATTACGATTGTGCCCTCAGTGGGACAGACTTTTCTGTTATGAATCCATTATGATATTAGGAATTATCCTTTATGATAAACAGACTCCTGTCATGTCAAGGACTTATTGTCCTTGCATGGTGGGTTTGAGATAGAATTGAGCTTGGAAACTAAACTCTAGAAGCATTATTACAGTCTTTTGATTCCAAAACAGTATGTCAAAAATCAGAAAGAAAGAATGAGGAACTTTATGAATTATGAACTGTATGAATCTTAATTGTGAATTAAAAACTCGATGGGAGGAGGTTATATTGCTGGTAAAGAGCTGAAAAGCAAAATGTCAGCAAAAAAGGAGAGTGGTAGGATTGTTGGGCTGCTGGAATATGGCGGAGCTTATGCTGGCTATATTGACCAATACACCACCATTTTCTGTTGCAGGATCAAGGAACTTCCAGGCATTCCAGCCTGGATCCTCCTGCTATACTCTGCTAGAGCAACACTTTTAATAAAAAGATTGGACTGTGCATGTGAACTTCTTTCAACCATGAGCCACTCACCCTGGCAAGCTCATGATTTGTAAAAACTCAATAAATGGAATGATTCTGCCACAGTTTCTCATTTTTGATCCATAATGCTAGATCCAATCACATGTCCTAGGTCAATGCTTTTCAACCAGTGGTAATCATACCCAACAATGGTACTTGAGGTGGTGTCCAGTGGTACTCTTTGGACCCCCTCACCTCACCCCACAGGACAGTAAGAACAGAAATACAATGCAACAAGCAACAGCAAGAGGTTTGGATGAGCAAGCAGCGCTCCGGCATGTGCTTTTTGTGCACTGAAGAAAACCTTCCCAACCACACTCAAACCAACCTGAGAGTGTCATTAAAGTGCGGTACGGCACTGCTGTGACACTCCTGGGAGAGGGGTAAGCCAGTGCACAGACATGCACATTGCCACAGAAATGGGCATAGCTTGTGCTGGACATAGCTTGTGCAAATGGGCATAGCTTGTGCTGGGCATAGCTTGTTGCACCCTCTTACCAGTGTTTCTGAAATTGCAACTGTCCTCTCAATTCTGAAGTAACTGATGACATCATTGTGAATTCCTTCCAGTGATATTTCCAATACGTGGACCATGTGCAGTTATGGTGGGGGTCAAATGTGGAGAAATGCTGTCCTTGATAACCCCCACCTGTAACCCTGTAGAAATGTCTTATCAATATTAATTTTTTCAATATGCTTTTCTTATCCAAGGCATGATGTTTGGGAATCAGACAAGTGTTACAGAATTCATTCTCCTGGGCTTTGAAGACTTCCACAATTTGCAGATAATGCTGTTCCTTGTGTTTCTAATGATTTACCTGGTGACCATTAGTGGGAATCTTCTGATCCTTGCGCTGGTGTTATATGATGAACACCTTCATACTCCCATGTACTTCTTCTTGGAAACATCTCATTCTTGGAAGGTTGCTCAAGTTCTGGCATATTACCATGGTTGTTTTCGGCTCTTTGGACGGGGGAGAGAAGAATTTCATTTAGCAGCTATTTTGCCCAGTGGTATTTTTGTGGTTCCTTGTTAGTCACAGAATGTTGTTTGTTTACTGCAATGTCTTACGATAGATATCTTGCCATCTGTAAACCACTCCATTATGCAACAAGCATGAGTACCCAGACATGAGTTAGCAACTGCATCTTGGATCAGTGGATTTACACTGTTTTTGCTATTACTCATTCTGATGTTAACAAAATTAAATTATTGTGGTCCAGATATCATAGATCATTACTTTTGTGACTATTTTCCACTACTCAACCTCTCTTGCAGTGATCCTATATTGCTCGAAATCTTTGGTTTTGTTGTGGATTGTATAATTGTTATTCTTCCATTCTTTCTCATCCTGTCATCCTATGTGTATATTATAGTAGCCATTTTGAGAATCCCCTCTGCGAAGGGGAGGCAAAAGGCTTGTTCCACTCATTTGGTGGTGGTTTCCATTTTCTATGGATCCATAATAATTGTCTACCTCTTCCCAAAAACTGAAGAAATGAAAAGAGTGGAAAAATTCTCCTTTCTTTTGTATTTAGTTTTGCCCCCTCTAGCCAACCCTTTTGTATATAGTCTGAGAAACAAAGATGTGAAAAATGTCTTGAAAATGAAAACAGCAGGTTTATGTCATACAAAGCAAGTATAATAAAGGTTGAAACAAATGGCCTTGAAACAAATATAGGAACATTGTGTCTATTCTGCCAGGTTGTTGTCTTTCTATGACATTACCAGAAGATTCCATTGCATTTTGCATGCCTTTGGACACTATCCTAATAAAATTTGGGTCGGCCTAACTCACCTGGTGTGTCTTCCTGTGGTGGTGTGGAAAGGCTAGCGTATACCTATGCAGGGCCCCATCCTCCCCAGGAGCAGGGCAGAAGTGCCTTAGGGCACAGAAAAGGATGTTTTTAGGACTTTAAAAGTCTTTGGAACACCTTCTGGATGAAAACAGACCACAACTCTGGTTGTGTTCAGTTGAAGACATAGGGCCAGAGTCTCTCAATGAATCAAAACCTTGCTGGTGGTCTCCTGGATCTAGCTTCCAATTACGTTTCTAGGAGATGAGAACTACCAGTTGTTAATGGGTTCTTCCAGGCAGCCAACAATAACGGGTAGAGTGCCTAATCAAGCATTTCACTATGTAGTTAAAAAAAAGGTTTCCAGCCTGGTTGGTCTGTTGCATGAAAAAGAAAACAAAAGTTTTGTGTTTTAAACTTCTATACCTTCTATACCCCCCTTTACCCTTTTCTCTGGAGCATGCGGAGGACACCTTTACATTATAGTCAACTTGCACATCCATATGAATGGAGTTCTTTATTGGCATATGTAACAAACAAAACTGCAGCCAAGATTACAAGAATAAGACAGCAAAGAAGCAAATCAATTTTTCAATTGCATGGCTCCTTGAGCTTCCATAAATTGTGACTTGAATAACTGCTTATTAGTGGTAAAATGCTTATTAGTGTTTCTAGAGCAGTGATTCTCAAACTTTCTAGCACCTGGACTCAACTTTTGGAATGACAGTCTGTTGGGACCATCAGAAATGATGTCGTGGCTGAAAGTGACATCATCAAGGAGAAAATTTTTAACATCCTCCAATATCAGATAAATCAATAAAATTAAATTAAAAGTTTACAATCAGTTTAAATCTGTCTGTCTGTCTGTCGTATTTATAGACCGCTTTTCACCTAAAAAGTTCACAAAGCAGTTTACAAAGAAAATAAAAAAATTAACAGCTAATTAATAGCTAATGGGTCCCTGTCCCAAAAGGGCTTACAATTTCAAATGCAAGAAAGAACACCAGCAGAAACCACTTGAACAGACATTGCTGGGGTGTGGAGAGCAAGGTACTCTCCCCCCTGCTGAATAAAGGAGGAACACCCACTTGAATGTGTGCCTCTTGCCCAGTTAGCAGGGGTTAAATCTCTAACCTTCCCTGTTTAAAAAAATAGTTTCCCAGACATTGCAAAGGTTTTAATCCTTTAAGTTACCCAGAGTAAGCTCATGTACTATCATTGTGAAAAGCAGACACAATCTGTTAAAGGTACAGATCAGTAATCTTTTCCACATGCAGCCACATTCCAAGTCTGATGTAGGTATCCCTGCTTTCTGACAGTTCGTTTTCTGATGATCCACTCTTTCAGCACTTTCAATTAACCCAGAAATTATTTACTCAGTGCATGTTCCACTCTTTCAACCTCTCTCTGCTGTTGAGAGAGCACAACATGGTCCCTTTAGCTCCTGGTACACTCCCGTTCCCAAAGGAGTTAATGACAGTGCAATCCTAACCGATGGTTAGGCCAGCATATATCCTGGCATAGGTTCCTTGCTGGCCTGCGTGTGTTGCAAAAGTGCCATAAGGCATTTCTGTGCCACTGGCACAGGGAAGGGCGATAAAGCAAGTGGACAGACATGTGCCAGGCTCCCCAGAGCATCACAAGAAATAGGAGATAGGTGAGTTGTGCTAGCCTTAATTGGTTAGGATTGCGCCCTGAGAACCCATGCACAGAAATCCTTGTATGACAGCAGGAATTTGCAAGATAAAAAGGGCATTTGCAATTTGCTAAGAAAGCATCAGAAGCAACATTGTGAATTTAGAAAAAAAAAACCGGGTTCCACTTTTCAACCACTTCTGCTTTTCACCACAGCTTCAGTCCTTGGCCTGTCAGATAAGTGGGGGATACCTGTATATTAAAAATAAAATACACTTTGAAATGAATGGACTAACAACCCACCAAGTGGGTTGGGACTCATACTGAAATACCGTTTTAGTGCCCTCTGCCATATACATGATAGTAGAATTACAGAACCACCATTGATTAGAAATTAACTACATATATCTGCCTTGAATGTCCTTTTTAGGTAGAAAGGCTGGGTAAAAATCGACTAAATAAATAATATAATAAGGCTTGTGCGAAGACCTTGAGATTGGGATGTTTTTGTCCTTTCCCCCTTGTACATGTGAAAGCAGACAAGTGTATCATATTACAGAAAGACCAGGTGACCATATAAAACCATGTGAACCAAGTGGACCATATAAAACCATTAAACCATATAAAACCATAATACATATAAAACGATAATCATTGCATTAAAGAGGAAATGATATTTTTTCCTCTTTTCGCTGTTTTTGTTGCAAGAGGAACAGATTAACATTATAACAATGGCTTTGTATGACAGATGCCTGCTAATATCATTTTCAATGCATTTTTCACTTCTTTATTTCTCAAGCTATATATGAAAGGGTTGGCCAGAGGGGGCAAAACCATATAAAAAAGAGAGGAAAATTTTTCTGTTCTTCTCAGTTGGTCAGTTTTTGGAAATAAATAAACAATAATTAGAGACCCATAGAAAATGGAAACCACTGCTAAGTGTGAGGAACAAGTGGAAAAGACCTTTTTCCTTCCAGTGGCAGAGGGGATTCTTAAAATGGCAGCTATAATATAAATGTAGGATGTGAGAATAATAAGAAAAGGAAAAATTGCAAATATGCAATCCACAATGAAACCAATAATTTCCAACAAAGTAGGTTCACTGCAAGAGAGTTTGAGGAGTGGAGAGTAATCGCAAAAGTAATGGTCAATAACATTGGGACCACAATAATTTAATTTTAACATCAAAATGAGGAAGACTAAAAAGATTACAAAACCACTGATCCAAGAAGCAGCTGCTAATTGAATACAAGTTTGAGTGTTCATTCTGGTTGCATAATGGAGTGGTTTGCAAATGGCTAAATATCTATCATAAGACATCACAGAAAGCAAATTACATTCAGTCACTAAGAAGGAAGCACAGAAATACCACTGTGTGATGCAATGGCTAAATGAAATTCTTCTCTTCCCAGTCCAAAGAGCCACCAACATCCTTGGCAATATGTTGGAACTTGAGCAAACCTCCAGGATGGACAAGTTCCCCAGGAAGAAGTACATGGGAGTATGAAGGTGCTCATCATATAACACTAGTACAAGTATCAAAAGATTTCCACTTATGGTCACCAAGTAAATCATTAGAAACATCAGGAACAGCATTAACTGTAAATTGTGGAATTCTTCAAATCCCAGGAGAATGATTTCTGTAATCCTTGTCTCATTTTCAAACATCATGCCTAAGATAATAAGAAAAGCCTCTTTTTAGAATGAATGATCCTAAAAGTCATAGCATAATATTATTTTTATTAGGACCCACTGGCATTCCTAAAGGTTCCAGGGGGTGTGGGCTACATCAGGTGTCACATAGGGGAGAAGAAAATGACACCAAATGTTTATAAACTTGGTATTTTCAAATAATACCATTATGTTCTTTATATCAATTGTCCTGTAATTTAATGCAGAATACAATGCAGTACACCCTACTGAAATACAATGTTACTGTGCAAGACGAATGCCCTGTAAGATGAATGCTTTGAAAGATGAATTAAAATTTCTATGGGATTCTGCTTTGCAAGACAAAAGTGCTTGTAAGATGAATCCCTGTTGGCTGGGCTCCTTCTCTCCAGTGACCGGCCAGCAGAGGGACGCACAGGCAGCAGCATCTTCTGAGTCCCCAGCTAGCATGTCTGAGCCTGGAGCCCGTCCCTTCCCCCCAAGGAAGCCTCCCTGCCTGGACCCCACTACAAGTACCCCTCTTCCCCCCACCACCTTCCCTGCCTGGATCCTAATCTACCCCAATTTTGCATCCAGGCAGAAGCTTTTGCTGCTGCTGCTGTTGCAAACTTGCAAAGAGTCAGCCTGGTATCCTACACACTTTCCTGTGAGTAAGCCCCAGTGGATACAATGGGCCTTGATTCCGAATAGACGGCATAGGATCTTTGCCCTTTTTGCATTCTGGCACAAGCCTTTGCTGCTGGTCCTGTTGCAAACTGTCTATCTGGTTTGCATAGATAGATCTCACACAGAGAGAGAGGTTCCTTGTTAAAGATGCTCCAAAAGACACCAGTGACTCTTTCAGTGAAAATTAGTCATCCTTGGCCATAAAGGTTTTTCTTTTCTGTTTTACTGTACAGTATATTACACTGTTTTATTACAGAAATTGTATTCTGTATTACTTTACAGTGTTTTGAATACAGTGTTTTGTCATCATTTTTACATAAAGTTAATATTTTTATATGAATATTTTTGCATTGTGGAACCAATTGTCTGAGTTTCCATTATTTTCTGTGGGAAAATCCACTTTGTAAGAAGAACACTTTGTAAGACAAACATGCTTCCGGTATGAATTAAGTTTGTCTTACCACTGTATCTCTATTCTATCAAATGTTATAGTCAAAAAAGTGGGGTGGGGCAATGCAGATTTGTATTTTCAAAGGGACTGTTAACATTTTAGTAGAATACCTAGCATGCAGCAGAAGTGTGGGCATATAATGGAACAAGGACAGGAGGAGAGTGACAACAGGTGGGTGGAAAGAGATTGGAAAGGCAGAGGAATACACAATATCCTATCCTTTTGCCTGAAATATCCAAATGGGCAACAGAAATATGGCTTAGGATTGAATTGCCCCATAGAGGTTGCTAGGGCTTTACTTAGGGAAATGTTTCTTGACATCGAGGCCTCCAGCATCCAAAAATTCCCTCTGCCCCTGGCAGAATGCAGCATCTTAGCCAGCCTGCCACATCAGTGCATGGGAGCTAATGTATCAGTGTATTATTAACTCTACAATCCAGAGTAACTATGGGAGCACATAAGAGACATTTACGTCGACACAGTTAATGGCACCACGTAGAGAAAACCTATGGGAATTCATTTTGCAATTCAGAGTAAATTGTTCTTACATCAGAGCAAGGCCTTACCATAGTTATTCTGCATTGCGCCCATAGGCTGCAATCCTAAAGACACTTTCCTGGGAGTAAGCCCATTGAACACTATCGGTCTCACTTTTGAGTAGAATGTCTCCAAGAGTTACCCTACAATCCAGAGTAACTACGGGAGCACGCAAGAGACATTATGTGCACCCGTAGTAACTGCAACACCTAGTGAAAACCTATGGGAAATTCATATTGCAATCCAGAGCAAATTGTTCTTACACTGGAGCAAGGACTCCCCATAGTTACTCTGGATTGCGCCCTAAGTCAGTCAATTCTGTAATGCAAGGACAGGAAGTGTTAGGACACTATCGGCATCTACATTTATCCTAGTATGTGATGTGCAATAGCATCCCATCTGACAATTCTGCTGTGAGCCCAATGAGCATTCCCTTTCTTTTTCCTGTGCCATTATGCTCCTCATTGATGCACCAACAATATAGCTGGTACAAAACCGAGGAAATCCATAAGGGTAGGCCTAGGGAAAATATTGCTAATTGTAGTAGTTATGTATGATCATGTCCCTCTTTCAGTGTTATTTCATAATTAATTGTACTCTTGAATTCTGTTGCCTCTCATGCACCTATGTATTTTTTGTCGGACAAAGAATTAAGACTATACTAAAATACTGCAAACAGAGGGGGAAGGTAAGAAATATATACCTTTGTAGAGAAGTAATTCAATAATAAGATGAGATATCATTCCATTTCTTTGTTTTGTGATCTAAAAGAAAAATATCTCAAGAGCTTCTTCTACTCTTGTCCTTTGGTTTTCTGCTTCTGATCAATAACTTGATATATTTATGCCTAAGACGGTGTGTTCTTCCTCATTGCCAGTGTCTTTAAAAAATGCACAACTCTTCTTTAGGATGTCAGGGTCTCACTGGTACTTGTACCTCCTCAAATAATTCACTCATACTACTTCTTTTCTAATTACTAGAACAACCAAGTAATATAATTGTCCCACTTGGGACTGGAACACAGTAAACATGCTAATACAGTGGTTCCCAAACTGGGGATTGGGATCCACTGATGGGTTGAAATCTGCTTTTTGGTGGACTGCAAAACGATGATACAAAGATCACTATCTAATTGGGTCAAACCCCAAAGTTACTCAATAACTAAATATTTTAGCTCCTAATTACTCAGCAAAGAGTTCAGCTTCTTCAGTTTGCAAGCATGTGTATAAGGGTATAAGAGGTATATAAGGTATATATATAAGGGTTTAAGGTATAAGAGGATAAATATTTGAGGGCCTTTTTCTGATTATTATGAATCAATGAATCAATGACTGAATCAATCAAATTTTAACTTTATTAGATCTCCTAGTCTAGGTGGTTCCTGATATAGTGTCATTTTAAAAAGTATGTCCTCATCCAAAAACATTTTGGAACAATTATGATAATGTCTTTTGTATTGTTAACATTGAAATGGAACTATGAAAGAAGTATTAGGAATGCTTTAGAATTTAGAGTTCGGGGAAAAAGAAGCTTTACTAACATAAGCAAGTACCCTTAATTTAAGGAAGGGGGAATTGTGTGTGAATGATAACTACTGAAACAGCAAGTGCTCGATCCACTTTGCAAGCCTATTTAATCCTAATTGACCTGGCTACATCTTAATTCTCTGTTTACCTAAAGGTGTCAGTATTATTCCTGGGAACATCTGATGGGAGCAAAAGATTCCAGTTCTGATAAGTTTTCTGAAATGTAATTTCAGCAATGCAGACAAAGGTGTAATTTTACCTTTTTCAAGTGACTTATTGTGAGCATACTCCCAAGTTCCCAAGTCCCAAATATTGTGAGCATACTCCCAAGAGCATTATGGCACGCCACTTGATATCAACCAACCACGCTAGGCTGGTGTGGGGCCATTTTTTACTGAAAAGAAAAGCCATCCAGATGTTTATGCAATATCCAGTATTGGGCATTTCTCACCCTTCCCCTCAGAGCCATTAATTGGCGACAGCAACATGTTCACCCTGATCACCTGGAGAAGATTGCTTAAGATTTCTGAAGATATCTGAATGGTGCTCTGCCAAGTAAAGCCTCAGCAAAAGCAGAGCTGCTGAAAGGGCAGCCCACTGGTTCTCCCAGTGTGTTGACTGCATCTACATCTCTCACCCATCTTGATCTTCCCATTCCCAAGGAGCTTGATCTTCCCAAGCTCCTAAGGAGCTTTCTAAGGACTCCTTCTTTCCCCCCACCCCACCCCACCAAGCCTCAGCAGAGGTAGAACTGCTGTCAAGGTGCTAGAAGAGCCAAATTAGTATGCTAGAAGAGCCAAAGAACTACTGCCTTT
The DNA here is from genome assembly GCA_030015325.1 of Cryptoblepharus egeriae. NCBI lineage: Eukaryota > Metazoa > Chordata > Lepidosauria > Squamata > Scincidae > Cryptoblepharus > Cryptoblepharus egeriae. The sequence goes on from JAREYC010000004.1 coordinate 84,863,270, forward strand.
GTTTGCCATTTGCCCTGAAAAACAGGAACAACCCTGATTTTGGGGGATTGTGTTCATACTGCAAATGGGATAGAGCGTTCTGTTCCTATTTTGTGGAAGAAAATTATGGTAATCCCATGCAGGTTATATCTGGTCCACCAACCTTATGTTTGACACCCTGATATATAGGATTTCAGCCTCACTAAGTCCTACGAGATCTACATTTTAACAATTAGAATTCATTTTCCTTTGAGAATTGCTTTTATCTTAATTGTGACATTGCATTGTCATTAAACAATGTCACCACTCGCACTGCCACAGCCTTATTTGGGTGGTGCTTTCCTACAAAATTTTGCATAATTTCCCAATGTTTACAAAGGTCGCTTAATCTCCTTTGATGTGAGGGATTCCTCCTCCTCTGCAGATGAGAACTCCTCCATAACCTCTTGCTGTTCCTCATGATGCCAATGCAACAATTTGTATGTTTTACAACACATTTTCCTTGTAAAACTGTTTGCCAAACTCTGCCAAAACTTTCTTACGAAGCAGAATTCCATAGAAATTTTACTTTGGCTGCAATCCAGAGCAAATTCAGCCTGCTCTGACCTAACTGCACTCTCCTAACTATTCTGTATCCAGAGCAGAAAGTTATGCTGAATCCAGAGAGTCAGGAAGCCTGGGCTGCCCTAACTGCTCCAGAGCATGCTAAGTAATTGACACAAGGGGAAGACTTGCTCCTGAGGAGACACCCCTCAGATCACACTGAACAAGGAACAGCTGTGGTGCCTACAGTGGTGACATGACTCTGCACATCACCTGGTGTGGAAGTCTGTGCGTCATCCCTGGGATGCGTGCCCCCCCCCACACCTGGACTGCACAGTCACCAAAGTTGGCGCCTGCGCAGTTGTTTCTGAAGCCAACTGGCTTCAGAAAGAGTACTGCGCAGGCACCATCTCTGACACCTGCGCAGTACTTTTCTGAAGCCTTTTGACTTCGGGGGAGACTGTGCAGGTGTCAGAGTTGGTGCCTGTGCAGTACTCTTTCTGAAGCCATTCGGCTGCCGCTCTGCCTCCTGAGTGAGGCTGAATGGCTGTGCAGAGGCGCGGACTTTCTCTGCTCTAAGGAAGTCTCCTCTGAAGCTGTTCGGCTTGCTCAGTGTGTTTCTGCGCAGTGCACCTCAGATGGCCGTTCAGGCCAGCTCCTCAGACACGTGGCAGCTTCTGGCTGATTCTCCGCCTTGGAGCAGGCCTGAATGGGTGTGCTGACGCCCGGGGCCTGCCAAAAGACAGTCAAACTCCTCCGGCACATCACCCCATACGGAGTGCATTACCCAATGCAGCCCACACCAGCCGCACCAGTCTGGTGACGCCACTGGGTGCCTGCCTTATAAGGAGTCCCTGATGAGATGCCAGTACATTCTACAGTGAATACAAGGGGCTTCTTGGAGTGGCCTGCTGTATCCTGAGGTTTGTGGGCAGCCGTAGTTTGTTCCATATCCTGAGGTTGAGAGGAGGGGGTTGCAGCTAGGCTGGCCAAGAACTCAGATTTTTGGTCAGCATTGCTATTCTTACTCGGGCCTTATCATGGACCCCTATGGGTCTACTCATTACTATACCTGCTCCTGAGGTGGTATAACTCTGAGGGCTGGAAAAGGGCATTTCTGCCTTGGAAACCGGCTTTGGATACAGAGTAACTGCTCTGCCCTAGGCAATGCTAAACATGCCCTCAACTTGCCTCTCCTGAGCTGCTTAGGCTGCCCCAGTTAGGGCAGAGCAGGTCCACCTCTCTTAGGGCACCCTATCTTGCCTTGCTCTGCCCTAAGCCTCCTTCAGAGTAACTGGGCTGGAGCATCTTGCAGTTGCTCCAGCCTAGTGTTAGATAGGGCAACCTAAGGGCTCTTATGTGGACAGATTAGTTGCTCTGGATTGGGCTGTTTGTCTTACAAAGTGTTCTTATTACAAAGCATTTGTCTTACAAGGTACCACTGCATTTCACTTCTTCCAAAGACTGTTTCAGACAACTCATTTGATCTGAAGTTACTGTTGGGTGCAACCTGACGGAGCCCCTAAAGGACAGCAGCCACCACTGTATTGGTACCCCTCCCTCCTTGCCCAAAGGAGGACATATGTTTTGTGTTCCTTGCTTGTATCATATCGTGAACCTTTACTGGCTTTAAACAAATTACAACAAACAATCTAAACAGCAGGGTTTAACACACAGCTTGAAATCAGGTTGGTAAAAACGCGAAGATGTTTTTTCTATGACAGCAGACAAGTAACCAGCAACTAAGTTGGTAATGGTCGTGTTCCTTGCTTCATACCAAGGGGCAAAAACAACAGCAAAAAAAAACACCTAAACTCATTTTATGTGATGGAATTCTGTTCAAAACCGGTAATAGGTTCTCAAACACCAAATACATTTCCACACTTTCACATTTTTTCTCTGGATGACATTTAAATTGAAAAAGCACACAGGCCATGGACATATGTTCATAACAATATTGTGATTAATTCCATATTGGGAGTAATAACCATTGCATGACTTGCACTCAGGCCCTTTCAATTCTTCATTGTATGTTTTAAAGAATATCCGTATAGTGTTCTTTTACAGCACATCATCAGAAGTAACCCCATTAACTTCAACTGCTCCCAGGATTGTTTCTGTGGGATTGCAATCTTTAGAAGACCAGAGGCCCGTGAGACATGTATTTTCACACTCATAACTTACTTTACCCTTGAGGATGGAAGCTCTCGTTTTTTTGGATCCCTACTCAATGACTTCACTGTTCTAGCAATTAACCAAAAGAAAAGAAAGAAAAGAAAATCTTGGGAATTTCTTCTTAATAAACACAAATTCCTTTGGGACAGTGGCATTTTAATGAACGGTTGCTTTTCAGAGGAACAGAAGGTAGAAAAGGGTGTATGTGGGCACAAATAAGACATTATTGAGGAGTAGCACAAAGCAAAGGAATATCAGGGTTGAGATCATTTACGCAAACAAGGAAGGGGACCATACATTCTTATTGTTGAAACTTTTACAAAGGTAATTATTGATTACTTCATTGACCTGCTCAGGGAGGTACCTTAAATGTTTTATCATTTTAAGATGTGAAATAAGATGTGAGCCATAAGATGTGAAATAAGATGGGCACACAATCAAACTTGTATCACTTACATTTCTGAATGGGGATAGCAGTAATGTATCCACAGTGGATATGGAAGAATGCTTACACTTCTGTTGCCCATAGGCATTTTTAAACCCTGGTCCATAAGCCATATTCATCCCACAGATAATTTTATCAGGCCCATGTGGTTTATGGGCCTCTTGGGCTAAAAATGGACCTTGATGGGTGAATTCAGTCATTAGAGATGCTGAATGTAGGTAAGGGAAAAGGTATCCTCTGCAGGTTGCCCTGCTAGCCGTGACCAACTGAAGGGTGCAGTTCTCTTCCCTGTTACAAGACCAAAAATTCAGCATTCTTGTTCTTGAAAATTCAGTCATGCTTCCATGGTCATGTTGTCAGAACGAATAAATGACAAAGCGCACAGAATGCTGCAACCTTCCCAATGAAGTGTTATCTACTTGCATTATAGGTACCACTTTGGTGTAGTGGAAAGAAATTATGCCATTACACTGCATTACATTCAGCACCTCTAGCTGGTTGAATGTGATATATACTGATGCTTGGAAACCTGGAATATAATATCTATATGGAGGAGAAACTGAGATAAAAGTTTGTCATTTGTGAATTAGGTTACTTGATGCTTTTTTCAAAATTCATCCCCACCTCTGCCAATGCAACTCAATTTTGCCCTCATCTCCTCTTCTCCTTCCACCCCCTCCCACTTATTCAATCAAACTCTCAGCACAGTAGTTCACCATGTATTTATTATTTATTTCTTCATTTTCTAGCCTTGAATAGCATGTCAGGTATACAATGCAGCTGTTGTGCCAGAATGTTTGGAGATGCCTGCTTTAATATGTTGTTTGTCCTTATCTCTGCCGTATCCTATACATGTAGCTCTTCAAGTGCTAAGTGGACATGTTTGATTCTGCACCAGCTTTAGAGCTGCCACAGAATTGAGTAGTCCCATTGTGTTGCTAGTCTGGGGAAGATAATGAAAGTCCATTTGATCTGAGGAGGCACCGAGAGGAGCCTGCAATGCAAAGGATACTATGGCACCCATTTTGACACTGTAGGAGTTCTGGCAGTGCAGGATGCTTAGGACATGGCTGTAAATAATGTGTGTGCATTTCTTTTCCAATAGGGTTTTCTTATTTTCTCAAGTGCCATGCTAAACAACCAGACAAAAGTAACCGAATTCATACTTTTGGGATTTGGAGAATTCCACACTATTCAGGTACCCCTCTTCTTGATGTTTCTCTTGATTTACATTGTAACCATAGCTGGGAACCTTCTTATTGCTGCACTGGTTGTCTCTGATCATCACCTTGATACTCCCATGTACTACTTCCTGGGGAATCTCTCCATCGTAGAAGTTTGCACTAGTTCTATTATCCTGCCACGTATGTTGGCTGCTCTCCAGACCGGGGACAGAAGAATTTCAGTCAGCGGCTGCTTCACACAGTGGTATTTCTCCACCTCCTTCTTAGCAATAGAATGCAGTTTACTCTGTGCAATGTCTTATGACAGATATGTAGCCATATGTCAACCACTGCATTATGTAACAAGCATGAACACCCGGACTTGTATCCTGTTAGCTGCTGCATCCTGGATCCATGGATTTACAGGAATGTTGACACTACTGATATTGATGGTAAAGAACTTAATTTTTTGTGGCTCCAATGTAATGGACGATTACTTTTGCGAATATTTTTCCCTTATCAAACTGTCTTGCAGTGACACCCGTTTTTTGGAAATATTGTGTTTTATTACAACTGCCGTTTATGTCTTTCTTCCTTTTCTTCTAATCTTGACATCATACATTTATATCATTGCTGCTATCCTGAGAATCCCCTCCACCTCTGGGAGGAAAAAGGCCTTTTCCACTTGCTCCTCTCACTTGGTTATGGTTTCCTTCTACTATGGATCTCTGCTTATTGAGTATATGCTGCCAAAAACGGAAGAGATGAGAAGAATGGACAAATTTTCCTCTCTTTTATATACAGTGTTGCCCCCTCTGGCCAATCCTTTTGTATATAGCTTGAGAAACAAAGACATGAAATATGCCTTGAAAATAAAGTTAGCATACTTATGTCATATAACACATACCTAGTAAATGTAGTAATTGTGATTTTATGATAAGAACATCAAGAATTACTATATTCTGGCCATTGTTTCTACGTTGTATAGTTATGTGAAGTATTATAAAAATAGATTGTATTGCCTTTGATGATTTTGGCATCGTTCTTGTCTACATTTTTGAATAAGTCCAATGTGTTAATGTTATTGTATCTAGAGAAAGATCCCTACCTATAGATATGATTATGAGAGCAAAGGCAAAGAGGAATTTTGGAATTCAGCCCCTTTATTGCCTGACTTGACATTGTGCTCATATGTGCTCCATCTTCACACTGAGAAGGATTGGAATGGGCTTGAATTGGTTTGGGAATAGGGCAGAGTTAGCATGGCTTTTTTAGCTGTTTCATTTCCTAGGATCCATTCTGCTGACAGTGATGTAGATCCCTCTTCCACCCTCATCTTAGATTACACTGAGGCTACTTTGTTGAGACTGAGGAAGCTCTATGAATCACTCGGATGAATGGGGAGCAGTCGAAAGGCTGACTCTACATCCGTCTTGGCCATGAAGGCCCCGGGTCCGCAGTCTCGCAAAAGATGAACAGCGTCATCCAAGGATGTGTACCTAACTGAGCACAGGTGAGAGGGAGTATCATCATTGACAAAGTCCCCTTTGGGGAACGACAAATGGTGTATCAACCTAAACTGACCTGGGGCCTTCTTGGGAACTATACCCAACAGGGAAACCCTCAAATTTAAGAAGGGAGGGGACGCAAAAGGACCAAGAACCCTGCTGGCGGCAACCTCCTTGGCCAACTTTTGGCGCACAACAGCCTCCATGCCCTTCACTGATTTAAGGTTTGTGGCCCAAAAGGCACGCTCTGGGCAGGGGGCAGGGATCCGAAAACCCTCTGCAAACCCCTTCAACAGAAAACTGGCCGCCTGCCGATCCAGATAACTGTCTGACAGAGCGGCAAGAACGGGCAGCCTAATTGGGGACGGCCCCTTGTCCAGAAGCTGGGGGTGGGGAAGGGGGTTGAATTCCAGCTCCTTTCTTACCACCCTTGGCCCCCGCTCCCTTATACCCCTTGCCTCTGGGGCATGTGCTGGCCGGGTGCCTTCCACCACAAACCGCACATTGGTGTCCGAAGGAGCAGCCACTTTTGGTGCAGGCCCCAGTCAAGCTAAACTCGTAACAAGCTCACTGTTCTTGAACCCCCAAGGCGCCCAAAGACGCCTTGGGTTGCAACACTGAGTTACGAGCAATGAGGTGACCGCTATCAGAATGGTCACCCTGGATGGCCTTGGCGGTAGCCGCCAACTGCATCCATAGCTCAAATTTGAGTATGGACCAGTCCATGGAGGGGTCATTAGTGGCCCGCATCCTAAAGTTCTGGTCATACTGTAACCAGGCCTGCCCCCCAAAATCCCATAGTGTCCTATGGACAATGTCGAGATACTTGATCAATGCTGGAGCCCTCTTGGGCCTAAGCTGGACCACCACAGCCATATAGATGCAGTAGCCATATAGCCAGTTGGTCCAGTTGTGATCTATCTTGCACCGTTTAGATGCCTCAAGATCCCGCTCAGGTTTCCCAACCTTAGGTACCCTCTCCGGTTCCACTTGGAGAAGACTGAAGAGGTCGATGTAGTCGCCCCTCCATATCTTCTCCTTGACCGACATGACAAGGTGGCCCCCCAGTGGCAGGTCAATACTGCCATAAAGGTAGTCCTCGGGACCGTCCTCATAGTCAGAATGCCTAGCCAACTGGTAGAACTGCTCCCATGTAGGCCATGCTGAACAGCCATCCCTCGACTTCTCCCCATCCCAAGAGGAACGAGACCAAGGGGGGCGAGAAAACCCCGGCCAAGGTTGTTTGGAAGGGCTGAAGCCCATAGGAGACCAAGAAAAACAAGGGCCACCATACCCAGGAATCCACCATGGGACCACAGGCGCCGCACGCTTCGGCGGCGGAGGTGCAAAGGCTGCAGCCTCATCCCAACAGCCCACCACCTCGGGATCGTCATCGTCATCCACCTCACCTGGAGCTGCCCCACCCCCATAGGATGAAGGGATGTCAGACACACTGGGATGTTGAAGTGAAGCCTGTGGAGGCTCAGGAGCCCGTTGAGCCTGGCTACCAGACCTAGAAGGGAAGCCACATACATCAGAGCCCCCCGACCCTTCCTAGTGAAGGTATGGGTGGGAGGCAATGAAGTAGAAACTGAGGCACCATCCCCCCTACCAGCAGCCCGTTCCCTGGCCTCCTGCTCAAGTGCCTTGCAACGCTCCACCAGCGCCCGATGGTCAAGCACCTCCAACTCCTCATCCGAGGAAGTCGGCTCTGGCAGTGGTGGAGGTGTAGGGGAGCATCTAGGAGCCCTGCCACCCCTCTTTTGAACCCTCTTGCCCATGTCTGCACAAACAAGTAAACAATGTGTGTCTTTATTGAACCACAAAAGGATATAGCAGCAACCGCTGTACTGAAGGCAATGATCAACGTAGTCAACTGGAAGCAAGTGCAAGAGTTGCCCACAGCAGCACTGGAACCTGCAGCAGCACAGTTGAGAGGAAGCTAGTCAATAAAGAGCCACAATCAGGAGGACATAAGGCCTCCTGGAGCTGCCCCTGGAGCAGGCCTCAAATTGGAGGCCTGTCTGCACCAATCCACCGTCACTGCCCCAAAATTGGCATCCGCGGCGGCGAGGCTCCAAGAAAAGCGGGCCTACGGGCCCCTAAAATGGCGGCCATGATCCAAGATGGCAGCCATGACCACAAGGCACCGAAAAAATGGGCCTACTGGCTGTCAAAATGTTGGCCACGATCTAAAATGGCGACTGCGAAGATGAGGTGCCAAAGGAGAGGGCCACCTGGCCCAGAAGTCTGCCACCGCGGCACCTGATCCCTCAAAGACCCAGTGAAAGCGAGCCGAAGCCACTCGCACTGAGCCCCCTATGCGACTGCGGGGGCGTCCCTAGGACGATGCCACCTCCCCGCGCTGCAGCCGATGCGAGGGGGTAAGCCCAGAGTCGTGCTGGAGAGAGAGCCAGAGAGCTCCTTCTCCGATGACTCCTCACATCGGACTGAAGTTCCAGTGGGCGCGCATGCCCACTGAAACCCCCAGTCGCTGCCCCCTGGCCCAAGCAGCCAATCGGCTGCTAACATCTCTCCCCAGCCAAACCATTCAGCCAGGGGGAGGCAAAGCAGGCCAGCCCATCATGTGGCTAGCCTCATTGTGCAATGTCCTATGATAGATATCTAGCCGTCTGTAAACCACTCCATTACACAACAAGCATGAACACCAAGGCTTGTATTCACTTAGCAGCTGTATGTTGGATCCATGGATTTGCTGGAATTTTGATGCTACTTATACTGATGCTAAGGACATTAATTTTCTGTGGCCCCCATGTAATAGATGATTACTTCTCTCTATTACTGTAATAGATGATTACTTCTTTCTCCCTCCTTAAACTCTCTTGCAGCAACACGTGTTTTCTGGAAACAGTGTGTTTCATAACGACTGCCACTTATGTCTTTCTTCCTTTTATGCTCATACTGATATATATATATATCATCGCAGCCATCTTCAGAATCTCCTCCACCACAGAGAGGCAAATGGCCTCTCTTTTGTATACTGTGTTGCCCCCTCTGGCTAACCCATTCATATACAGTCTGAGAAACAAAGATATGAAATCTGCCTTGAAAATAATGTTAGCACACTTGTGTCATATAAAGCAAATCTGAAAAACTTTGCAACTGAGTTTTTCTTGTAACAGTTCAAGAAATGCATCTCAGACATTTTCTTTAGCTCTAACATCAAAGATTTGGCTTATCAACTATTTCCATTCATGGAGGCTTCTACTGGTCTTGAACTGGCAAGCTTCAGATATTAAATTTTCAGGCTTACTGGTGGCTCAACCCTCCAGACTAGACCTCCTGCCCACATACATAGGTATTTATATAAATACGTAAATGCACAGGTCTTCCAGTATTTATGGAGGTTTAAATGAACAAGCAAGTCTAATATTTTTAATAGAGTTTTTAGATTATTCTCAATGCAAGAATTACTTACAGTCACCAGAGATTGCCATTATACTGTGAATTATCTCTTCTGGACTTGTGCCATCAAGCAAGGAATTGTATATCAAGCCCAATAGGTCCTCAAGATAGTAACAGGCTCTGACCACTTTTGTCGCAGGGAACTGTTGTCGCAGGGGTCAAACTGTAATTGGACTTTTAGTGCATACTTCCCATATGAAATGTGCCTGTATATTTTTCTCTGATAGCTCAACCCTATGCATGTCTAATCAGAAGAAAGTCCAGATGAATTGAATAAGACTTACAGTGGTACCTTGGTTTAAGAATGACTTAAAATAAGAGTGTTTTGGATTAAGGGCACTGCCTTGGAAAATGAGCATATCTGAGGAAGTTTGCAACAGGCTTACATGGCCAGAAACTCATGGGGGGGGGGTAGCATTAGCTATGGCGGGGCCCTGGGCAAAGTTTGGAACAGGCTTCCATGGCCAGGGAACACACAGGAGTGGGATCTGGGGGGAGCAGATTGAGCCAGGTGCATGTGTGGGATCTGTGTGTGTGTGTGTGTGTGTGTGTGTGTGTGTGTATATATATATATATGTTGGAGGCACCTACTAAGAACCAATTTTTGGAAATTCCAACAGGTAGGGGGTGAAAAGGGGCTTAACATGCTTTCCTTCCTATATTTAAATTGAAGAATTCCTGACTGATAAATGCCCATCCCCAACCTCTGGATGAAATGGAAATTTCATGAAGCATGAAATTCAGGGAGCGCATTCTTTATGTGACATGAGTATCCACTAATAACTGATTTTTGGAAATTTAACCCCCAGGGGAGTGAAAAATAGTGCAACGCATTTTTAATTTAAGACTGATGACACTGCCAGGTGGGAGTGCACAGTTGTGGGGCGATGACAAACAGGGGGAGATGGTGCATTGTGGGAGATGGTGTATGGGGCTGATGATGCCGAAGGGGGGTGTTGCAGGGGGGCTGTTGATGAAGGGAGTGTTGCATGAGGGGAGTGTGTTGCATGAGGGTTGTGTTGCACAGGGCTGTGCATTTGCACACAGGGATTATGCTCAGGGGGTGTTTTAGACAGGGGGTGTTGCATGGGGCAGGGGGGAGTTACACAGTGGGGCAGGGGAGTTAAATAGGGAGTGTTGTATGGGGGAATGGTGCATGGTGAGTTAAGGGACCACCACTGCATAGTGGGTTAGGGGACTCCACTGCATGGTGGTGCACAGTGGTGCCTGCTGCACATCAATGCCCAGGAGGAATGCCCAGTGCTCGCTTCTACTCACCACTGCGCTGATACCATCTGATGCCCATTGCTTGTTGGTGCCTATTCCTCACCAGTTTCTGCTGTCTGCTGCCTAGTGCTCAATGGTGCCCAGCAGTGCTCAACTGTGCCCAGGCCCACAAATATTCTTGAAATTTTACTCTCAGAACTTGGGGACATTTTGCTAGTTTCTTATAAAACTCAAATAATGATGTGTTTGCATTTCTTTTTCCATAGGATTTTCTATTTTCATGTGTACCATGTTTAGAAACCAGACAAAAATAACAGAATTCATACTGTTGGACTTTGGAGAATTCCACAATTTCCAGATACCACTCTTTTTGATGTTTCTAGTGATTTATGCTGTGACCCTGACTGGAAATCTTCTGATTACTACGCTAATTGCTTCAGATCGACACCTTCAGACACCCATGTACTTCTTCCTGGGGAATCTCTCCATCTTGGAAGCTTGCTCTGCTTCCTCTATACTGCCCAGAATGCTGTCAGCTCTCCAGATGGGAGACAGAAGAATTTCAGTTAGTGGTTGTTTTGCACAGTGGTATTTTTCTGGTTGCTTCTTAGGGATAGAATGGGGCTAGCCCGATAATGGGCTGGCCCTTTTTCCTCCCCCCGGCCGAATGGTATGGCCGGGAGAGATGCTCAGAGCCGATTGGCTCTTTGGGCCTGGGGGCGGCGACTGGGGGCTATAAAGGCAAGCACGTGCCTGCGCAGCCCCCAGTCAGGTTTGAGAGTCGTCGGTGACAGAGCGGCTTAGCTTGTCTCCGCCGACTCTCTTGGTCTTCAGGCCTGCGGCCCGGCTTTGGCGTGGGGAGGGTGACGTCTGCGGATGACCCCGCTGCCACCAGGGACGCTTCAGGCACGGCTGCGGCTGGGTGGCGGCCCTCCCTTGAGCGGGGAGGGTCGTCTTTGGACGCCCCCGCTTGGGGTCGGGTCGCTTCGCGGTCGCTGCGGCGGTCGGCTACGGCCTCCCTGGTCCCTCGGTACCTCTTTTGCTGCTTAGCGCGCCGATGGGTGCCACGCATGCGGCTTTAGGGCCTCTCTTGGCCCACCATTTGCGGGCGCCGCTTGTGTGGCTAGGGGGCTTGCCTGGGCCCGCCATTTTGCAGGCGCCTCGTGCGCGGCCGCCATTTTGGGCGCTCGCCGCCATTTTGTTGGCGGCCATTTTGTGGAGCGGGCCTGGTTGCTGCTGTTCGGGCTGCATTGTTCTGCTGTTGGTTGCTGCTGCTGAGCTACTGCCCCTGTATCCTGCTCCTGCTTGCTGTGCGTGCCACCTGCCTGCTCTGCTGTGCTGTCTTCTGGATATATCCTTTGTTGTGGAATAAAGTTTACATCAGGGCTATACAGGGTGGTGGTTGGTTTCCCTGTGGGTGGCATACATGGGTAAGAGGGTGCAGAAGAGGGGCAGTAGGGCCCCCCGTCCGCCCACTCCGTCTCCTCCGCCCCCCGAGCCAACTTCCTCGGATGAGGAGTTGGAGGCCCTGGACCATCGGGCCCTGGTTGAGCGCTGCAAGGCGCTCGAGAGGGAGGCGAAGGAGAGGGTGGAGAACAGGGAGGCCGGGCCATCTACCCCGGTGTTGCCCCCTGCCCGGACTTTTACAAGGAAGGGTAGGGGGGCACTAATGTTTTCGGCTCGCCCCTCCAGGTCGGGCAGTCGGAAGTCTCAGCCCAGCCCATTCATCCAGGTACAACCCGGTCCCGGTGTTGCAGGCGTTCCTTCCTCTTTTCCTCCTGATGTACCCACAGGTGAGGAGGACGCTGAGGACGATGTTGCTGAGGTAGTGGGCTGCTGGGAGGAACCGATGGCTTATGCCCCCCCGCCTCCCAAACAGCCTACCCCCCCCCCCGATGCCTTGGTGGGTTCCTGGTTGGGGGGGCCCTTATTATCCTTGGCCCCCAATGAGCATGGGGGAGAACCCTTGGTATGGGTTTTCTCGCTCCTGCTGGGCCATCATGGGAGGAGATCTACAGACTGGCAATGCATTCTGACTACGAGGAGGGTCCAGAGGACTGTCCTTATGGAAGCATTGATTTGCCTCTGGGGGGGCATTTGGCGATGTCAGTAAAGGAGAAGATTTGGAGGGGAGACTATGTCGACCTCTTCAGTCTTCTCCACGTGGAGCCTGAAAGGGTGCCCAAGATTGGTGAGCCGGAGAGGGATTTGGAAGCAGCTAAACGCCGAAAAATTGACCAGAACTGGACCAACTGGCTATATGGGTATTGCATCTATATGGCCGTGTTGGTCCAGTTGAAGCCCAAGCGGGCTCCAGCTTTGATCAAATACCTTGATATCGTCCATAGGACGTTCAGGGATTTCGGGGGCACAGCTTGGCTCCAGTACGATTGCAATTTTAGAATGCGGGTGGCTAATGACCCTTCCTTGGATTGGGCCGTCCCCAAATTTGAACTGTGGATGCAGGTTGTGGCTACTGCCAAACCCATCCAAGGTGACCGCTAGGACAGCGGTCATCTTATTGCACGCAACCCTGCAACTCAACCCAAGGCGTCTTCGGACACCTTGGGTGTTCAAGGGCAGAGGGCGTGTTTTGAATTTAGCTCCACGGGGGCTTGTTCGAAAGCATTGTGCCAGTTTAGTCACCAATGCGTGGTGTGGTGGTAGGAACCCCGCCAGCGCTTGCCCAAAGGGTAAGGGTTTTAGAGGGGCTGGAACCAGGGGAGGCAAGAAAGGAGGCGGATCTCAGCCTCCCCAGCCACCCCCCAGCTCAAAGTAAGGGGGCCGACCCCAGTTAAGTTGGATGTTCTTGCCGCTCTGCTTGATAGTTACCCAAATTGGCAGGCGGCCGGTTATTTGTTATCTGGTTTTTCCGAAGGTTTTAGGATCCCTGCCCCTCGCCCGGAGCGTGCCTTTTGGGCTACTAACCTTAAGTCTGTGAAGGGTATGGAAGATGTGGTCCGGCAGAAGCTGGCCAAGGAGGTTGCTGCCGGCAGGATCCTTGCTCCTTTTAAGTCTCCTCCCTTTGCAAATTTGAGGGTGTCACCATTGGGTGTAGTGCCCAAGAAGGCCCCGGGCCAGTTTAGGTTGATCCATCATTTGTCCTTTCCCAGAGGGGAATCTGTTAATGACGGTATTCCCTCTCACCTGTGCTCAGTCAGGTACACTTCATTGGATGAAGCAATTTGTCTTCTACGTGCATGTGGGCTCGGGGCCTTCATGGCTAAGACGGATGTGGAGTCAGCTTTTCGGCTGCTCCCGATTCATCCAGATGATTTCTGCCTGCTGGGAATGTGGTTTGAGGTTGGATATTACATTGACAGAGCTCTGCCTATGGGCTGTTCAGTCTCTTGTTCTGCCTTTGAGGCATTTAGTACTTTTTTAGAGTGGGCACTGAGATACAGGTCACCTTTTGGGAAAGTAGTCCACTATTTGGAATACTTTCTCTTTATGGGTGCAGCTGGCACTGAGGATTGTGCCAGGCTGCTTGCCTCTTTCCAAAGTCTTTGCAGGGAGGTAGGTGTTCCCTTGGCTCAGGACAAGACCGAGGGACCCTCCACCTCCATGACATTTTTGGGTATCGAGTTGGATACAGTGGCCCAATGTTCCAGGTTGCCTGAGGCCAAGTTGGTCTCTTTGAGGACCCTTTTGGCTCAGTCGCTGGAAGCCAAAAAGTTGACACTGAGGGAGTTGCAAGTTCTGGCGGGTCACCTCAATTTTGCCTGCCATGTAGTGGCCCCTGGCCGGGCATTTTTGAGACGACTTTCTGATGCCATGGTGGGTCTCAGGGCCCCTCACCATGTAGTAAGGGTTTCTGCTGCCATGAAGGAGGATATGAAGGTTTGGTTAACCTTCTTGTCCGAGTTCAATGGCACTTCTTTTTGGAGGGAGCTTCGGATCCTCAGGGCTGACCTGCAGGTCCATTCGGACGCTGCAGGTGGCCATGGTTTTGGGATCTATTTTAGAGGTAGATGGTGTGCTCATCCCTGGCTGGAGACTTGGACGGCTAGTGATGTGGTGTGCAATCTTACCTTTTTGGAGCTCTTTCCCTTGTTGGTGGCTGTACACATCTGGGCAGACAATTTCGGAATTCTACTGTCCGGTTTTGGTGTGATAACCAGGCTGTTGTGCATGTTATTACTAAACAGACTTCTTGATCACCAAGGGTGATGCGTTTGCTTCGTGCCTTTGTTTTGCAGTGCCTGCGCATTAACCTTGTGTTTTCGATTAGTCATGTCCCGGGGCTTGAGAATGGGGTTGCCGATGCTCTGTCTCGTTTTCAGGAGGAGCGGTTTCGACAACTCGCCCCGGCTGCCCATCTGGATCCGGATCCCATGCCCCAGTGGCTTTGGAGCCTTGGACCGTGAGGGCCCAGAGATTGATTATGGGTTCGCTGGCCTCTGCTACCAGGACCAGCTATGAAGCGAAGGTGGGAGAGTTCGAGGCCTTCTGTCAGGCCAAGGACTTGGAGGTGGTATGGCCCTTGTCGGAGGCGTCTGTTCTCCAGTTTCTTCTTTTTCTTTTCGAGTCTGGTCTGCACCCAAGGTCCATCTCGGTGTACCTTTCTGCCCTGGCCTTTGTGGCCGGTCTGAAGGGTACTTCAGACACCACTCAGAATTTTAAGGTCCAGCGCATGCTAGAGGGCATGCGCCGTGATCGGCCAGCCGTGCCTGACAAACATAAGCCGGTGTCGGTCCAAATTTTGGGGCGATTATTTCACATTTTTGGCCAATGCTGTAGTTCGGATTTCGAGAGGGACCTCTTTAGAGCAGTGACCCTGGTCATGTTTTTTGAGGCCTTTAGAATTAGCAAGGTTCTGGTGAGGTCTCGTTCAGCTGATCCTTATTGGGTTTTATGGTGGTCGGATCTGACCCTTCAGGTTTCTAGCTGTGTATTATGTTTGCGCAGGTCCGAGACTGACCAGAGGGCTCGGGGCTCCTCAATCAGACTGCAGGCCATTCCCTCTCACCCCGTGCCCGGTACGGGCTCTTACTCACTTTAGGGACAGGGTGGTGCATTTTGTGGGTCCTATTTTTCAACATGCAGATGGGACGCCACTTACCTTCTTTCAGTTCCATGCTGTTTTTTCCTGGGCAGTGACCACTATTGGTCTATCCCCACATTTTTACAGCGTCCACTCCCTTCGGATTGGCGCTGCCACCTTAGCTTCTTCAGTGGGTCTCCCTGAGGAGGTCATCCGGTGCATCAGACGATGGCGCTCGGGTGCCTTTAGATATTATGTCTTTAGATATATAGGCTTTCGGGTGCCTTTAGATATTATGCTGTTGTGACCTGTTTGATGTTGCTTGCTTACCTGTTTGGTCATTCAGTTATTTAGTGACCTTGTTTTTGTTTGCATTCCAGATACCTCGGCTGGGAGACCTCTCCGTGTTCTTGCAATTGGCCACTCCATCCTCTTCTGGACCCGGAGGAGGGCCGAACGCACCGGTGCCGGCTCCTGTCTCGGCCTCGGCCCCAGTGTGTGTATAACTTGGGCTGTGAAGAGGGGGATGGGGTGGGGGCAGCTGCTTCCCAAAGTTAGTGGGTTCCTCAAGCACAACCCCCCCCAATGTTTTGCTGGTGCACCTCGGGGAGAATGATCTAACTAAATGAAATCTGTTGATCTTCGGATTCAGATTCGTCAAGATCTTTCCCTAGCCAAATGGTGGTGCCCAGCCATTCGGTTTGTCTGGTCCTCTTTCCTGCCTAGGAGGGTTTGGAAAGGGGCCAGGAGCATCCGAAGTATTGATTTGGCCCGTAAGCGGGTCAACAGCTATGCTGCCAATTTTGTTGAAAGTTGGGGTGGGGTGGTGATTTTTCACCGGCATGTGCTTTGGCAGCTGCCCCATGTTTTTTGGGATGACGGGGTTCATTTGACTGACCTGGCCCTAGATGAGTACATCTGGAATATAGTTAAGGGACTGCTGGACTGTTTGTAGTGGGGCAGTGGAACCATGTTCAGGCCAGGTTCCCCGTGTGGCAGGTGTCGTGCTGGAGTAGGCAGGATAGGCCTTCGGTGATTGCCTGAGGCAGCAAGGGTCAGTGCTATGCATGCCAGGCCTATTGCGACCAGACCGGACCTAGGCTGTGGCTGCTAGTCCTGCACCTGGGATTTAGGCAAAGTCAGCTGGGCAACTGGTTGACCGAGCGCCCAGCTGTCTCAACCTTCGGGTTGGCAATGACGGGTACCCTCAGTGCGAGGGTGAGACCTGAGCCAGGCCTTCGCCATCCCTTATTTTTTAGTTTCCAGCACGACTTTGTCAGCAGTCCCTTGTTGGGTTTAATTATTGTTAGATTTAATAAAGTGGCCCTTAAATCCAGCATCTGTCTCTGGCTCTTCATTCTCACCATTATTAATAAACAATAATGCAGTTTATTGTGCGCAATGTCCTAAGATAGATATCTAGCTATCTGTAAACCACTCAATTACACAAGAAGCATGAACACCAAGACTTGTATTCTGTTAGCAGCTGCATCTTGGATCTATGGATTTACAGGAATGTTGATGCTACTTATACTGATCATATTATACTTATATATATATACTTATATATATACTTACTCATGTATACTTATATAATCAAGTATACATGATTATACTTATACATTAATTTGAAAATAATTTTATCTCATTTGTGTTATATAAAGTAAATATGTTAAAAAGTGGAATTGAGAATGTATCATAACAATCACTATGTTTTCTCCTTACAAGTTCAGTTATGCCTGGCCAACTTTTTCCTAGCATTTTTCTTTTTGTTGGGTATTGCAAAAGTTCTTTGATGGTTTTTTGTGTTCATTTTCTGCTTCTGGAAAAGTAAAAAGGTGAACAGTTGTTAATGCTTACTGTATCTACATGAAGATTCTTGATACTGAGTGCAAATTCAGAAATTTTAGATTGTTCCCCTTTACTGCTGATAAAGATAGATAGATTGATGACAGACAGACAGACAGACAGACAGACAGATAGATAGATAACAATAGTTCTATTTATATTTCTCCCCTGATGGGACTCATACTGTGCAATCCTAACCATGTATACTTAAACGTATGCCCCATTGTGTTCAATGGGTCTTACTCCCAGGAACCTATCTTTAAGATTGCAGCCATAGTCATCAGTGCTCTTACTTACTTACTTATAACTTTATTGGCATTTGAACAAATTTAACATGGTTACAACAGCCACAAAGTAGTACACTTTGGGAAAATGATTCAAGAGAAGAAGGGAGAGTCATTGGGGCATATCTTCTATGGCTTTGTTGGCTATTTAATTACCCAGGCTCCATTTGGTTAACATCCCCTTTGAAGTTCCCCTTCCCCTTACAGTACTCCTGAGTCTGAGTGTGCTACAGTGGAAGTATGGTGAAGAAGTCTGTTAAAGCTTCTAATGGCTTGGCAGTGTGTATGTGAAGGAGAAAAATGAGGTGGCACTTAACCCTATGAATACTGGGATTTTTTTATCACCTAAGACTGCACGGGTCCATCAGACTCATAAATCTACCGTAAGACCTGTAAATTGGAATTTACAGAAAAACCATAAATTCAAGTGTCATGTTTTTGGATTTGTAACTGTCTAATTAGCAGTAAAAAAGTCAGAAAGTCTTGTTAAGTAATAATAATAAAATCCAGTAAAAACACAACACACAAATTTCCTGGCAGGTCCAAAGGACCTGGTTGGTATTTGTAGGATTAAAAGATTCGATCACGCAGAAACTCTACACACACACACACACACATACACACATTACACAGCAGTCAGTTTAGAATCATAAGACGTAAGAATATAATCATAAGTCAAGTCCAAATTTCAATTTCCACAAATCACCAGTCACAGAATGTAAAAAAAAACATGTACAGCTACAGTGAGATCTCAATTCACTGCCATTTCTGAAGAAACTCTGACTTGCACAGAGAATTCAGATTCTGAGGCAAAATTACCTCAGGAACGAGAGACTTCTGTAACCTAATCAGAACATCTCTTCAGTACATGCTCATGCATAACTATTGAATTAAAGAGCGAAATGAGGCCGGTTTAACTCATTGTAGCAGGGTTTAAAAACCAGCACCTGCCTCAGTTCCCTCTTCTATGCAATGGTTAAAGGTAGAGGCACCCTGTCCTCCATTCTATATGGTCACCCTGGATATTGCTCCCAAGTGAGCTTATATCCCAACCTACGGGTATGCATAGTGATCAGTGTTTGTTTTTAGCATTCAGAATGCATCACTTGAATTTGGGAATGTTTCAGAGTAGTGATAGAGGGAAAAACTTTTTCCTTTAATAAACATTTTTCACAAATATCTTCTTCCCTTTTCCATCTTACCCTGATTTTGAGTGTATGTCATAGAGGAGGCCATGGTAATGTAACTGAGATCAGTGTGTCACTTGGCCCTTGATGGGAACAAAATCCAGTGCTTTTCATGTCCCTTGAGTGCCTTACATTGTACTTCTCACTTAATAAGACCAATGAGACACTATACTCACACTTAGAATTCATTTTCCCTCAAGAATTCCAAGTTTGTTTTTTTAAAATCACGTCTGTGTTACTTCATTGTTCTGCTAATAAGAGAGGGAAATAAAGAAACAAACATACTGGTATTTTTTTTCTTGAAAAGAATATCAGTTCCAAGGAGATGGTGCAACTTGGTCTGTTATTAAGGGATGAGAAATGGCATACCCTTTAAGCATAACTACGAGGTATATCAAGCTTCTGGACAATAATATAAAATGAAGGAACAGGATGGCTCCAGCACTTTTTCTTGTTTCAAGCAAAGCAAAGCAGAGAGGGAACAGTTGTTTTCTTGTTACTGAACTTCACCTCCTTTGAAAGGTAACTTATTTCCTCACATCTCTCGTTTGTAATACAGGTTTATCTGCCCAGTTCTTTCTGCAAATGCTTTTCTATTATCATAGAGAGGACAGGTTTTAAAGTAGAAAAAACACATGTGTCTTCAAATGATAGCATTGTTTAAATGCCATTATTACTGCCATTATTGATAATTTGTGTAAATTAGCTTTTAGCTTGAATGTAGCTGAGGTCATATGTTGAGTACTGGCAGACATTTCATTTGTTCGCTCGTTCACATTTTTATTTCTCCATTACTGCAAAGTGTAGGGCAGTGTATGCAATTTTGTTCCTCCTTTTTGTCCTCACAACAACCCTCTAAGGCTAGTTAGGCTGAAAGATGGTGAGGGAAAATTCCTAAGAACTGCACTGATTAACTAATTAAATCATGGACAGTGGTGTCTTGTAAAACAAACATAATTCATTCCGGAAGCCTGTTTTTCTTACAAAGCTTTCTTCTTACAAAGCAGATTTTCCCATAGGAAATAATGGAAACTCAAGACAATTGGTTCCACAACCCAAAAATAGTCATATAAAAATATTAATTGTATGTAAAAATGATGATAAAACACTGTAATCAAATTCAAAACACTGAAATATAATATAGAACACAATTACTGTAATATTAATCAAAACACTGTAATATACTGTACAGTAAATCAGAAGAGAAAAACCTTTATGGCCAGGGATGACTAAGGGCACAAGCCAGAGCTAGAGCAGAGATACAGTCCTAGCTGGGCTGCCCCAAAAATTCTGTATCCAGAGCAGAGAGTTATGCTGGATTCAGAGACTCAGGAAGCCTGGGCTGCCCTAACTGCTCCAAAGCATGCTAAGTAGACATCAAGTAAGAGACAGCTGGGGAGGGCTTGCTCCTGAGGAGACCCCCTTCAGATCACACTGAACAAAGATCAGCTATGCTGCCTGCTTTATAAGGACACTCAGAAGTTCCTGACAACCAGTAACAGCCACAGCATGAGAAAGCAGTATAGCAATATCTCTAGTGGAGGGAGGCTGCTTGGAGTGGCCTGCTGTATCCACAGGTTAGTGGGCTGCTGTAGTTGCGCCATATCCTGAAGTTGAAAGGCAAGGGTTGCAGCTAGGCTGACCAAGAACTCAGATGTTTGGTCAACACTGTCATTCTTACTCTGCCCTATGGGTCTAGTCATTGTTATACCTGCTCCTGAGGTGGTATAACTCTCAGGAGCTGGAAGAGGGCATTTCTGCCCTGGAAACAGGCTCTGGATACAGAGTAACTGCTGTGCCCTAGGCAATGCTAAACATGCCCTCAACATGTCTTTCCTGAGCTGCCTAGGCTGCCCCAGTTAGGGCAGAGCAGGTCCACCTGTCTTGGGTAGCCTATGTTGCCTTACTTTGCCCCAAGCCTTTTCCGGAGTAACTAGGGTGGAGCATCTTGCAGTTGCTCCACCGTACTGAGAGATAGGGTAACCCAAGTGCACTTCTAGTTTGTGCCCTAATTTTCACAAGAAGAGTTACTGGTGTCCTATTGAGCAACCTTAAGAAGGAACCTCTCTAATGTCACTTGCTTAACCCTACAATCCAGAGTAACTACGGGAGCACGTAAGAGACCTTACATGTATCCGTAGTTACTGCACCACCTAGTGAAAACCTATGGGAAATTCATATTGCAATCCAGAGCAAATTGTTCTTACACCGGAGCAAGGACTCCCTGTAGTTACTCTGGATTGCACCCTATGTCTCTTTGAGAATTTAACAGAAAGGTGACATTGCATTGTCATTAAAGAGGTTCATCGCTCACATTGCTACAGCCGGATTTGGGTGGTGCTTTTGTATAAAATTTTTTCACCATTTCTCATTGTTTACAAATGTGTTTCATCTCATTTGATGAGAGGGATTATTCCTCCTTATTCTCCTCCTCCTCTGCAGATGAAAGAGATCTCCTGTTTGTTGCTCATGATGCAGATCCATCAATTTGTTCATTTACAACGAATTTTTGAAGGTGGAGCTCAATAAATGCTTCAGAATGCAGCTTTCCCTCCACTCCCAATAAAAAGAATAAAACAAGCTGGCAAAGCAAAATCTTTTTTTCTTTTCTTTAACTTCTAAATCTAAATAGGTGCTGATAATGATATGAGGGTCCTGATATGATGGATTCTGAGAATGATATTTAATATAAGAACTTAAATTAAACTGGACACTGCATCGGGCTGAAAATCCTTCCCAGGATTTTGGGTAGGATCCTGACTTTTTTTAGTTGAGACAGGTATTATTGTAGGCAGTCTACAGAGATTGTTGACTTGGTGGAAAGGACTGGAGGGGGAGAAAGGACTGGGTGGAAAGGGGGAGGACCGGCTTCCCTGTAATTTCAGTGTTGTATTCACACAGACATGCTGGTACTCTGTACCAGTGACCCCTGATTAGTTGATTATATATAATGATAAATAATTAAAATAAAACTCTGTGAGTACCATCTTCTCATATAACAAGAAAAACAACTGCATCTCTGTGGCCCTCAAGTAGACATGTGTATGATTACAAATAACATTTTCATGGTAAGTACCCCCACCTTTATATTTTAAAAAAGCTCTGTTTATAATTATTTTAATTTGCCAGATAATGTAATTTCTGGCCATGACATCACTTTGGTGTGTCCAGACAGATGGTCATTCTAAAAAAGTGTTCCAGAGCAAAATGTCTGAGAACAAACGTCCTATGCCAATGACTCCTGCAGCATAATGTCAGCAGATTGGTGTGCTGCAAATCAGCCACAGTCTGCTGTCCTAGGTTAAGATGTACATTGGTACAGAATCCATTACACTACATTAGTAACATTTTTATATTCCTTTTTTAGTAGGAGTTTCCTTTATTCACATCCAAGGATGCTGAGAAACCAGACAATTACAGAATTCATCCTTCTGGGATTTGGAGAATTCAGCGATTTCCAGTTACTGCTCTTTCTGGTGTTTCTCATAACTTACACAGTGACAATGAGTGGAAACATTCTGATTGTTACATTAATTGTTTGTGATCAAAATCTTCACACACCCATGTATTTCTTCCTGGGAAATCTCTCTGTCCTGGAAGCTTCCTCTAGTTCCAATATAGTGCCACGAATGCTCTCAGCTCTCTGGACAGGAGATGGAAGAATTTCATTCAGCAGCTGCTTCACTCAGTGGTTTATCTGTGCTGTCCTCTTAGTGGCAGAGTGCTGCTTGCTCTGTGCCATGTCATACGATAGATATTTAGCCATCTGTAAACCACTGCATTATGCAACCATCATGAGTACAAGAACTTGTGTCAAGCTAGCCACTGTGTCTTGGCTTATTGCATTTACATGTTTTCTAATATTTCTTACTCTGATGTTAACAAAACTAAATTATTGTGGTCCGAATGTCATTGATCATTACTTTTGTGACCATTTCCCACTTCTCAAACTCTCTTGCATTGATGCTACCTTTCTGGAAATTATGAGTTTCTTTGTGGCTGCTTCTTTGGTCTTTCTACCTTTTCTACTAACCTTGACATCTTATGTTTATATTATAGCTTCCATTTTGGGAATCCCCTCCTCTACTGGGAGGAAAAAGGCCTTTTCCACCTGCTCATCTCACTTGGTGGTGGTGTCCCTTTTCTATGGCTCTCTGGTCATTGTATACATGTTACCAAAGACTGAAGAAATTAGAAAGACAGAGAAGTTTCCCTCTCTTTTGTACACTGTCTTGTCCCCTCTGGCCAACCCTTTCATTTATAGTCTGCGAAATAAGGATGTCATAAAGGCCTTAAAAATAATACTATCACACTTGTATCATGTAAAGGAAATGTCATAAAGTGAATAATTGTCATTACTGAGTAACAAAATTAGGATTGTTCTGCCTATTTTTGATAGGAAATTTTTTTGCTATTTTTGATATCAAATTTGTAGTATGAATTAATAGTATGATTCATCATATGAATTTCTTAGCAGTTTTTTTTTTAATATAATGTCTTTGTTCTGCTTAATCTGCTAATTACAACTAACTTTAAAACGCTGGTAGACATTAGAGGGTCCTGTACCCATCAAGGGCCAAATGACACGTCATTTTAAAAATTGAGTACTGTGGCTAAAATGATTAGGAACCACTGTTCAGTCCTTCAGTTACTGCTATTATTGGTATGTTTGTTTTAATTAATGGGCTGTGGATGGCGCAAGTGGTTAAGACACTGTGCCTGTTAACCAGTTGGCCAGGGTTCGAGACTCTGGTCCACACAAGGCAGGATGAGCACCTGTCTTTAGCCCAGCTCTGCAATGCAGCTGGAACCAATTGTATCGGCTCTGCCGTTCCATTGGACTATTTCAGTGGCGTGGAGAGGAGGGATTTGCTGCTTGGTAACAGCCTATCCTCCATATTAATCAACCCAGGCCTTTGTGCCTTGCATGCAGTGTCAAGCACGATACCATAGTCTTTCAAGACTGATGGGTGCCAAGTTTTCTATTTTAATTAGCTCTTTTAAGCGTGACTATAGTGAGGATGTATGGTGAGTGCAGGCAGACATTTTACACATTTTGTTTATTTATTCAAATTTTTTAACAATCCTTCTTGCAAGGTGCTCAGGGGAGAGATACACAGTTCCTTCTTGTTTTCTTTTTTTGTTTTGTTCTCAGAACAATTCTATGAGGCAGAGAGATATTGACTGGAGAGAAAACACACCCAAATTGCCTAAAAATTGCTTTGATGAATTATCTCTGTACAGTGGTACCTTGGTTTACAAGTGACTTGGGTTACAAGTGTTTTGGACAACAAGCAAAATTTTCCTCAGAAATTTTGGCTTGGTTTAAGAGCACTGTCTTTGAAGATGAACATTTCTGAGGAAGTTTGGAACAGGCTTCCATAGCCAGCAACTCGGGGTGGTGGGAGTAACTTGAGCCAGGGTTGTGCCCCAGGTAAAGTTTGGAACAGACTTCCAAGGCCAAGGAACTCTGTGGGGGGGGGGGAGATCTGGGGGTAAGCCCCAGGTGTATGTGTGGGATCTTTGTGTGGCAGTATGGAAGGCATGCTCCTCTCACTTGGTGGTGGTGTCTATTTTGGCTCTCTGATCATTGTTCTTCTTGTCAAGTGAAGCACTTTTTGTAAGGTGTTTCTTTTACAATAGACATTTGGACATAAAACATTACAAGCATTAAAAAATCAAGCTGGGCTGGATTTGCCCACTTCTGGCGCTGGCTGAGAACAGAGACTATTCTAAGAATAATACTATTAATACTGTATCAATAATATTAAATACTTCTTTTCAACAAGAGCACGAAGTACATAGTAAAATTAAATGGTATCCTGTTTCCAAAAGCTCCCACTCTAAAACACACAAGCATGATCGCACGCGTGTGCGCACACAAGCAGAAAGAGTGAAAGGGGGAGGGGGGGAGGGAGACCACCAGCAGCCACTGGAAGACACCATGCTGGAATGAAGAGAACAGTTTATCTCTAGATAAATATCTAGTTTATCTAGAGTTAACAGTTTATCTACTAGATAAATATCAGAGGACACCACTTAAAAGTGCCACTTTTCCCTGTTAGCAATTCAAAAGAAATATCTGCTTTTTGAGTATTTAATCTATCTATCTACAGTATTTATATACCGCTTTTCAACTGTACAGAGGGTACAGTTTTAATGTACAGAGGGTGCAATCCTAACCTAGTTAGGCCAGTACAACTCACTAGTCTCCTCATTACAGTGATGGTATGGAGAGTCCAGGTCATGTCTGTGCACTGGCCTAACCCTCCCAGGAGTGGCATAGAAAAGTCTTATGGCACTTTTGTGACACCCCCCAGCCCGCACAGGACTTGTGCCAGCCTAACTGGGGATTAAGAATGCATTGCGATTCGTGTTTTGTAATAAAGGCCCAGTCCTCTCCAGTGCTGATAAAGCCTTGCCAACATTGTGGGGTCAGGTCACAGTGGCTTCCTTGAGCTAAAGGAACATTTGTTTCCTTAACTTGGCGTTCCACTGCAGCTGCATTAGTGCTGGAAAGATGAACAGGATTGGGCTCTCATTGTTCTTTGAAACAAGAAGAGACCAATAAAACGGAGCAGAGGAGGTTATGGAAGTTTACAATTTTTCAAGTGACCTTTCTCCCTCTTTCAGTATGATCCTCACTAAAAAAGAGCTTCATTGTCTTGGGCTATGTAATCCTAAAGAGCAAAATCCAGAGTAAATACGGGGAGTCCTTGCTCCGGTGTAAGAACAAGTTACTCTGGATTCCAATATGAATTCCCCATAGGTTTTCACTAGGTGGTGCAGTAACTAAAGGTACATGTGAAATCATCTTACATGCTCTTGTAGTTACTCTGGATTTGGGGGAAAGAAACTTTCCTGGGAGTAAGATCCACTGAATACAATGGGGTTTACTTTTGAGCAGACGATTGTGCTTCTAGTGTGTAATCAGGAGCACAGTCACTGTGGGGGCAAATTCCTAAAGCCCCCAAATATTTCTCCAAGGCTCATTTGAACCCCTTGACAGCTTTCTATACACAAAAACCAATGGAAAAAAAAAACAAGCCATGTTTACATAATTGAGAGCAATGTGTCATTTGGCCTAGGAAAGGGAAACAAAATCCAATGATTCTCATGCCCCTTTAGTGCCTCTCATTATGTCTCCTAGAAGAACATATTTCTCACTTAATAAGACCAAAGAGACACAATGTTTACACTTAGAATTCATTTTCCCATGAGAATGAAAGTTATAAGTAGTTTTTTAAATCATGTCTGTGTTCTGAATCATTCTCTTAACAAATCATTAACAAATAATATTAGTGATTTTCTGAATAAATATTAGTTCCAAGGAGATCATGCCACCAGTTCTGATTTTAGAGAAAAAGGATATGCACACACCTTCAAAGCATAAGTAAGTCAAGCTTTGGAACAGTAATATAAAATGAAGGGACAGGTAGTCTCAAACATCTTTTCTCCTATGAAGTTGATGGAGGATTTGTTCCAGGCCAATGAAAAAGCTATATAGAGCACAATTCTAACCATGTCTACTCAAAAGTAAGCACCATTGTGTTCAATGAGTCTTACTCCAAGGAAAGTTTCTTTAGGATTGCAGACCGCTATCTTCTGAACCGCAAAGGGAATATAAGTGTTTCTGAGTGAAACTTAAACTTGTCATTGTCCTGAAATGTACTGTTTAGATTTTACCTCAATTTTTAACTTTTGTTTTTTTTAATTATTAATTCTTAAAATTTTAATGTAAGATGTTCTGAACTCAGTAAATAAATAAATCCTAAGAAGCAAAGCAATGAAGGGAGGAACATTTGTTTGACTTCTTACTGAACATCACCACCTTTTACTTCCCCAGTATGCAATACATTTGCCTACTTCTTTCTGCAAATGATTGCCAGTTATAATTGAGAGAATAGCTTTTAAAATAAAGAGAATAAAGAAATGAAAGGCACTGTTCTATCCAGTGGTTCTCAAACTGTGTGTCAGGTCCCACTGATGTGTCACAACCTTATTTTTTGTGGGAAGGCAATAGGTGATGGAAGATAACTATTTGCCTCAATCCCTAGGGCTATTCAAAAAGCAGATAGTGCTATACAGATAGCAGATACAGTTTGCACTATCAGTTTGTTATCCACTAAGGTTCTGTTCCAGAACTGCCCATAGATGGAAAAAAAATCAATGTATAAACAATAGAAAAATAGGTTTAAAAATCCACTTCCAGGTTTCTTGCTTCTCTGTTGTGCATAAATGAATAAGGTATTGCATCAATATCTGCAGGAGTTTGTTCTGGGACTGAAAAATAGAATGTCTGCTTGCATTACTGTCTCTACAAAAGCAGAAAAGCAGTTTTTTAAACTGTGGATTTTGTGTTGAGTAAAATCTGTGTATAAATCTTTATTTTTTCTTCACAACAACCCTATGAAGTTGAGAGACAGTGACAGATGCACAGAAACTCAAAAAATTATAAAAATGACCTTGATGAGTTTTCTCTGTGTTTGAACTCAATAACAACTTTTATTGCTCTCAAAGTGTTATCTGTCTTTTCGTATAAGATTGTCATTCTCACTTTGGAGGTGGTTATGAATTCTCACTTGAGTTCTGTTTTCCCTCTTTAGTTCACTTATCAGGTGACTGCTGGTGGGTCCTGCACCTACCAGTTTGTAGCAAACAAAACCTGTGCTTTCCAGTATCTAGGGCTGCAGTTGTGTCGAAATGGCAACTGCTGCATCCCATGGGTCTGGGAAGCTGAGCTGGATCTACTTGGAGTAAGGAAGCTTAAGCTCCCGTACCCCATGTAATGATCAGATAGCCATGATAAGCCTTCTTGGATCTGCACCAGCTGGTAAGTAGATGGGTATCTCATGATAGGTATCTCAAGTTGGGAGAAACGTAAGTACACAGATGCTAACTGTCTGCCAGCCCAAGAATTAAGTATCTGAGGCAGGTCTTATGGCATATTTTCAACACTCAGAATATACTAGGACAAGTAATCCACTGTTTCCAAACTTATTGTCATTACTCTTTCTGTTTGCAATATTTTTTTCTGAAAAGCTATCATAAGTAAAGCTATTGAGAAATTCTCTAATGACCTAATTCCATCAGCCAAAGAACCAGCAACTAATGTCAGAGGAGAGTCACAGTGACTTCCGCAGCACAACATCAAGAGATTCTCTGATTAAAAGAAAGCGAAATAAATTTTTCCTATTTTCGCATCCATGATGCTCATGATGCTTGGAAACCAGACAACGATTACAGAATTCATCCTTCTGGGATTTGGAGAGTTCTATGATTTGCAGTTACTGTTCTTCATGGTGTTTCTCATGACCTATGCTGTGACCATGAGTGGAAACCTTCTCATTGTGGCATTAGTTGTCTCTGATCGGAATCTTCACACACCCATGTATTTCCTTCTGGGAAATCTCTCTGTCCTAGAAGCTTCTGCTAGTTCCAATATAGTGCCACAAATGCTCTCATCTCTCTGGACCAGGAATGGAAGAATTTCATTCAGCAGCTGCTTCACTCAGTGGTATTTGTGCGGTACTTTTGGAGTGACCGAGTGTTGCTTGCTCTGTACCATGTCCTATGATAGATATTTAGCCATCTGCAAACCTCTGCATTATGCAACAATCATGAGTACTTCAACTTGTGTCCAGCTAGCCACAGTGTCTTGGCTTATTGGGTCTACTATTTTTCTAATATTTCTCATTCTGATGTTGACAAAACTAAATTATTGTGGTCCAAATGTCATTGATCATTACTTTTGTGACCATTTCCCACTCCTCAAACTCTCTTGCACTGATGCTACCTTTTTGGAAATTATGACTTTCATAGTGACGGCTTCGTTTGTTTTTCTCCCCTTTCTGCTAACCCTAACATCCTATATATACATTGTTGCTTCCATTTTGAGAATCCCCTCTTCCACTGGAAGGAAAAAGGCCTTTTCCACCTGCTCCTCTCACTTGGTGGTAGTGTCCCTTTTCTATGGCTCTCTGGTCATTATATATATGTTACCTAAGACTGAAGATATTAGAAAGACAGAGAAGTTTCCTTCTCTTTTGTATACAGTCTTGTCCCCTCTGGCTAACCCTTTCATATATAGTCTGAGGAATAAAGAAGTTATAAAGGCCTTAAAAATAATACTATCACAGTTGTTTCACACAAAGGAAATGTCATAAATTGTCATTACTTAATAACAAAATTAGGGCTGCAAATAGGCCCTACAATCCAGAGTAACTACGGGAGCACGTAAGAGACATTATGTGTACCCGTAGTTACTGCACTACCTAGTGAAAAACCTATGGGAAATTCATATTGCAATCCAGAGCAAATTGTTCTTACACCGGAGCAAAGACTCTACGTAGTTACTCTGGATTGCGCCCTTAATCTCCAGTTAGGCTGGCATATGTCATGGGCTGAACTGGGGGATGCACAAAAGTTTGTGCCCCACTCTTGAAGGGCAAATTAGGCCAGTGCACAGATATACACTGACCTCCCCACACTACATGAGAAGATATGCCAGGTGACTTATGCCAGATGCAGTTGGTTAGGATTATACCTTAGCATGTGCTAGCATGTTGTCTTATTGTAATATCTTTCTAGAAATATACTGTATTTACTTGAATCAAACGCTCATTTTTCCAGTCAAATTTCATCTCCAAAATCATGATGTGCAGTAGATTTGCTGGTGCATTAGATTTGAGTAAATATGTTAGTTACCCATTGTCATAGTATTACTATTATCAAATTACTAATTTGCATGAAAATTAAATTTTGCACCTACTTTGTAGCTGCACATTACAATTGCCAGTAAAGATTTTTTTAAAAAAAATCTCAAGTCTTTTAAAATAGGGTGCGCATTAGAATTCATGGCACATTAGATTTGCGTAAATTCAGTACTTTGTTGTTGTTTCAGTACTTTGTTGTTGTGGTCCTTTATCAGATCATATTATATTATTGCTCCAATTTTGAGAATCCCCTCCACCATTGGAAGGAAAAAGCTTTTTGCCACTTGTTCCTCTCACTTGGTGGTAGTTTCCATTTTCTATTCATGTCTGATATGCTACCAAAGACTGATGGAATGTGAAGAACAAAAACATTTTCCTTCCTTTCGTATACAGTTTTGTCCCCTCTGATAAATGCCTGAGAAACAAAGATGTAAAAAATGCCTTGAAAATGATCTTGACATACAAAACAAATGTCCTGAAATTAATCATTATTTTCTTGAAACAAAATTTATAACATTGTATTTTGATTATTTTTTTCCAAACATATTAAATTTTTTAAGAATCTAAATATTTTAAAATATACTTGGTTTATCTTTTGGTGTCCCGTCAGTTGTTTCTTATCTATCATTTACAAGACAAACCATTTGTTAATAATTATAATATTATATAATATTGAATGTATTTCAACAATGGCCTTCAATTTCAATAGCCAATGGTATGTCCACACATTTCTGCCTTGACTGGTATAGGTTAGAGGTGATGCAAGGATGCTTCCACCTCCAGAACTATTGACAGAAGAGTGAAAGATGATGGAAAACTTCAAAGACGCACAATGTAGGTCTGTTCTTCCAATACGCACTCAGTAACCCCCAAACTACCCTTACCATTGTCAACATTTGTCTTCCTTGGCCAGTTCTGATCATGGGAAGCTTCAAAGTTTTGGGGCAATGATCAGGAAGGGAAAAATCTTCCAACATTACATAAATGCAACAGGAACCAAGTGTGTACTCCTGTGGGCTGCACAGAAATGTTTGTGGGCTGCACAGAAATAATAACTAGAGGATCTATACCAAAATTGGGTTGCAATCCTACACATACATTCTTGAGAGTTAGCTCTGGTCAATACAGTGGGATTTACTTCTGAGAAGATACAACTAGGATTGCATTGAAGATAATATTTAGGGCCATGGCAACCATTTAGAATGGAGGACATTCCTTTAAGCATTGTATAGAAGAGAGAATTTTGGTAGGTGCTGCTTTTTAACTTCTGTGTTGAGCTACACCTGCTTAAATTCCTTCTTCTATGCAACTGGTAAAGGAAGAAACATTCTGTCCTCCATTCTATATGATCACCCTATATATGGCCCAGTACTCTTGGGTATTGCAATAAGTGGAACTCGTATATTCCACAAGTGACAACTACTGAACAACGGCCATAAAGAACACACCAAGCAGCATACTGTTCAAGCCCTGGTGGGAGACTGGAGCATCAACAGACCAAAAATGGCTCAATCAGAGCCAACTCCTGTGTAGGTCTACCCAGAAGTAAGTCACATTATAGTCATTGGGACTTACTCCCTGGTACGTTTGGATAGGATTGCAGCCTGAGCCAGGTAAGATGGTAGGAAAGATAGGGAAGAATTGGGAGGGGTGAAACTCTGCTGAGAGGGAAGGAACTGAGCTGGATGGGGTGAATCCAGTAGGATCCTCTTCTCTGCCTACTATCTTACTTCAGACTTGTGTTAGAGTTTTCACTGTCCAGGTCCAAAAAGATCTATTGTGGTCTTTGTGATTATTTCCTCCTGTTGTATACAGGTTTGACCCTTCTGATAAAGACCACCTCTTGGTCTCCCAACATTTCATTGATGCATCTTTTGGTATCCCTTTGCATCTTTCTTGCCTGCTTTAAGTCAAAACATCTGTTTATAACTATGCTATTGTTATTACTATATTATTATAATTATAGTTATAAATATTATATCCATATCAATCTAGATACCACCAGTTAAATAATAAAATAATACATGCTCTGATCAGAGAATATTGAGACAATAGGCCAAAAACTACTGGCTGGTTTGATTGCTGCCATAAGTGTTACATTATGAAATGTTTTTGCCAGAAGCCATACCAATTTCCCCATCACCTTTCTATATCACTGACTGTAACTGGCAGTCCATGGGCCTATATATGGTATGGAAATGAGTACGGCTACAATCCAGAGTACAGGACCTTTTACACTGCCATAGTTACGGTGCCACCTATGGGAAACCTATGGGATATGCATAGAGTAATCCAGAATAAGGGCCTCTTACATCTTCTCGTAGTTACTCTGGATTGTAGGGGAAGTCAACTTACAATGTAAACTGCCTTGAATAAAGCTGGAGAATAAATCCTATTGCTAGAAAGGCTGTATATAAATACCTGTATTCTATTCTTATGAGCAAAGGTGGCCAATATGGCCTCAGGCAGGAGAGCTTAGTAGACATTGGGCAAAATCCAGAGTAACTACGGGGAGTCCTTGCTCCGGTGTAAGAACAATTTGCTCAGGATTGCAATATGAATTTCCCATAGGTTTTCACTAGGTGGTGCAGTAACTACGGGTACACGTAATGTCTCTTACGTGCTCCCATAGTTACTCTGGATTGTAGGGATTGTAGAGTACATACAGATTCAATGCAATGGCCTATTCAATTCTTATAAATAACCACAAACAGCAGATGTTTGCTAAGGTAAACAACAGGTTTAGCAATATTCTGTAAGTACATCTCATAGATTTGGGGACCCCTGTGTGCCTAACACCTTCCTGATACTAATTTTTTTGTAGCACCACAATGGCAGCACCACAGGTATTTTCCCTGCTTATGCTGGTATAAATGCTATAATTGTGGAAAAGGGAAGTCATCATAATGATCATTTGCAAGCCATTATGTTTAGGGCTACACACTTACCCCCAGTCAGATGAACTGTACAGGCACAGTGGAAGTTCTTGAATGAACCACATCCTTTTCTTGCATACAGAAGAGGGTGTGATTTCATATGCAAGAATGAGGTAAAGAAAATCCCCATTGCTCACTGCCCACCTGAAATAACACAAGACAAAGAACTCTGGAATATCAATAGGATTCAAAACATTTAAACAATGGACAAGCCAATTAAAATAGCCTATCAAGCAGTGGTTCTCAGACGAGGACATCCTGTCTCTTGAAATACTACAAGGCAGCCATTAACATCATTGTAATTTTGATCTGGGTTGAAAGTGGAATCATGCTTTGCAAATCACTGAACATCTCACTCATGGAGAAGAGCAACAATGGTTTTTATGGTTCAACTCCAGGAACACACAACCAGTCAATGAGATTCGCAGCATTATTTCTTCCCTGGTGCAGGGTGAGGATGAGGAAAGGAAATCCCACCCAACGCTATCGACAAGAGAGTTAAAGATGATGAATAACTTGGGTGACATTGGGCCAATCACTCACTCTCAGCCACATCTACCTCACAGGGTTGTTGTGAGGACAAAAGACTGTGTAAGCTGCTGTGGAATGGGAAAGGAAGGGTATAAATCTCTTAAATAAACAAACAAATAAAACTTCAAAATGTCACAGCAGAAGGGCTCCTCTCTTTTCACATTGCGCATTGAGTATCCCAAACAGCTGTCCTTCCTATGATAAACTTCTGGCCAGTGCTTACTAGGGGTAGTTTCAGAAATGTTCTAGGGTAGCAATTAGGAGAGGCACTTCTCCCCATGATGAGAATTTGCTGCTGAAGATGGACCCTGATCAAGGGAAAAGAACATGTTTTTAGGGAAATATCACATTACAAGGGAAATATCACATGCTGTGGTCATGGGCAATACAACTTGTTCTTTGAAAGCCCCTGTGTATGTGTGTTCTTCCAAGTGCCTGAATTCCAAATGCTTCAGTATTCACCAAAAGCCAAAATTCACATTTTAACAATATCATTGTATTGCTGTCTGTTCTTAAAAGTTAGTATTTTTCCCATGCCAAATATTCAAAATGTAGTTGTTACACATAAAGTAATCAACGTGTTATTGTCTGTTCTTGAAAATTAAATTCAACTTTCTATGACTTGTCAGGCTTACATTTTCGAGATTACATTCAGTGCAGTGGTGGGCTCCAGCAGGTTTGCAGCTACTCTATAGAACCAGTTGTTAACGAGAGGTAGGACATATAAAGTTTAAAAATAGCCATTTAAAAGTGGCTGCCAGGTGGGCAGAGAACTGGTTGTTAATTTCTTTGAATCCCATCACTGATTCAGTGATTCCCTTAAGGATAGCAGAACTACAGACTGCACATGATAAAAGACAGATCTGCCTTTGGTGTTCTGAGCATGACAAACACCAACAAACTATTACTGTCTGTTTCTGTTTAAATATAATACAAAGAGAGACATCTCAATCTTACTGATACACACAGTGCTGAACTCAAAGCATCATTTATGGGTCACATTACTGTGTCTGTATCATAAAAAGAAGCTCAGTGATTCAGAACAAGATGAACAAGATGATGATTCATATCATAAAGGTAATATTATGAATTTGCACGTTATCATCCTTACTCCTATTTGTCCTGTGATTCAGGATTCTTCCATCCAAACCCCTACAGAACTATCAACAATAATAAAAATTGCCAATTTTAAATTAGATGGATCAAAATACTGAGAGAACAATACAAAACATATGTATCCAATCTGGCTAGGATTGCAGCCTAATTCAGTAAGACAAATTTCTTTGTGACTTCTTTGTGGGTTCCAGAAACATGCTTTTGTTTCATTAGAGTAAAACTCTAGACTTGTGTGACCATTTTAAATTCATTTCTAAATGTGTTTGTATATTTGTGTGAGTGTGAGTGAGTGTGTGTTGATATTGATATTGTTCAATATTTTGACATGCACATATTTCTAGATGTCACACAGGATATTTATTCTATTTTGATAGAGAATTATATCCTATCCACACTTTTCAATGAGTCTGATGGGTCTTATTTCTGAGTAGATATGCATAGAATTGGGCTGTTACTTAAATCTTATTTGAAGCAGAATATAGGACCATAATATTAATTCTTATTGACGTGTGAAAGAGCTCCAATGCCTTCTTCACTTAACTAACTTAAGTTAGTTTTTGAAGTACATTTGTATCAAATTCTGCTAATAATAGGTTTGACAACTCAATTCTGTCTTCCACTACACTGCACTGAAGGTGCGCACTGCATGTGACAGTGAGCACGTCATGCAATTTGCAGGTGAACTGGTAGTAAGTTGGAAAAAAAAAACTTTTTCACCTACCCCTTTAGCTATCTATAGATCTCCTTTGACCTATGCCACGGCATCTACAGTGGTGCCTCACATAAAGAGGGTAATTCGTTCCAGAGGCATGCTCTTTAAGTGAAATGCTCTTTAAGTGAATCAGATTTTTCCATAGGAAATAATGGAAACTCGGACTATTTGTTCCACAAACCCCAAAATGTTCATATAAAAATATTAACTGGATGTAAAAATGATGACAAAACACCGGAATTGAATTCAAAACATGCAGTCAATGTGCACGATCCTATGAATTCTACTTAGGCTGCAACCCTAAAGACATTTTCCTGGGAGAAGGACCCATTTAACATAATGGGGCTTACTTCTGGGTAGACATGGTTAGGAGGCTGCAGTCAAAGACACTTTCCTGGGAGGCTTCCCTGGGCTGCTGCTGGAGGTTCAAGGTGGTCATTTGGGGGCGGTCAGGGGCTGCTGCCTCTGGCACCCCCAGGCAACTGCCCCCAAATTGGGGGCAGTTAGAGGCAGCAGTGCTGGCCGGCAGCCCTTTTATAGAGTCTCTGTGCTGAGTATCAGGGCTGCATAGCACGTGTGCACATAGCGCACTTGCTTGTTAAGTGAAGCGGAACTCGTTATGTGAAGCAAGATTTCTTGGAAATTTTTGCTTGTTATGTGAAATGCTTGTTAAGCAAGGCGCTTGTTAAGTGAGGTACCACTGTACATGTATAAGATGCTATAGCAAACAGAATTCTGAACTGTGATTAACAGGGCTATTCTTATGTTCTGGATGTTCAGCATGATATAATTGTGTGATATAATTATAAGGGTGATTTAATTGTGTAAGCTTATGGGGTATGTGTTCAAAGTATTGGGATCCAAATATATAGAATTCCTATGCAATATCACTTACTGCTTTTTCATCCTTTTTAGGCAAGTTTGAAATACGTCTCTGCATCCAAACTGGGATCTCTTTAGCTGAACCAAGTATTCAAGATTACAGGGATCGAGTCTCACTCACATGAGGAAGGCAGAAAGAAGGAGTACATCAGCATATAAACAGGGCTTATCTAGATACTCTTTTCCTTCTACCAACTCATTCTGGGTTCACATAAAGGCATGAATAGGGGTTATTCTCCAAATCTATTCTGTGTAGATAAATCAGAAAGAAAGAAAATGAAATGTATATAATATTTGTTTATAGAATACTATTTCTTGGACAGTTTTGAGTAAATAGGTATCTCAGTGAAATTTACTTCCCAGGTTGACAGGGAGGATAAAATATCTTAACGTAAAGCACACAGTTAATAATACTGTTTAAAATAGAGTAATCTCACCTAAGATACCGGTGAAAGGGTAACTCTTTGTCAGACAAGCAAATGAAATATTGACTGAAGAAGTATATTTCTTCTTCACAGATGCCCTACCTGGAGATTTAAAGTCTGCATTACCAGACTAAAGAAGAAAATGGGGATCAGATTGCAGTCACTATTATAAGCATGTGGGTCCAGTACTCTTGAATTACATTAGCTATGTGCATTTGTAAAAAAAAACTGTGCCTAGTTTGAACACTACGCCACACTACTGCCAACTTTCAACCAACTTTTCATCTCTTCTCAGACATGTCAGCCGGAAACCAGTCCACAATAACAGAATTCATGCTCTTGGATTTTGGAGATATTGGCATTGTGTGGCTACCACTGTTCCTAGCATTTATTGTGATTTACATTGTGACCATAACTGGAAACGTTCTCATTCTTGTACTTGTTGTCTATGATCAGCAACTTCATACTCCCATGTACTTTTTCCTGGGGAACCTCTCCTTCTTAGAAGCTTGTTCTAGTTCCAATTTATTACCAAGAATGTTGTCTGCGCTATGGACTGGGGACCAAAGGATATCATTCAGTGGCTGTTTCACCCAATGGTATCTCTGTGCTTCCTTCTTAGTGATTGAATGTTGCTTACTCTGTGCGATGTCTTATGATAGATATCTTGCCATTTGTAAACCATTGCATTATATGACCATCATGAACACCCAGACTTGCCTCCAGTTGGCAGCTGCATCTTGGATCAGTGGATTCACAGTATTTTTGATATTACTCACATTGATGTTGCAGCACTTAAATTTTTGTAGAGCCAATGAAATAGATCATTACTTTTGTGACTATTTTCCTCTCCTCAAACTCTCATGCAATGACACTAGCTTGTTAAAAATTATGAGTTATGCTGTGTCAGCCACAAACATTTTTCTTCCTTTTCTTCTGATCCTCACATCATATGTTTTCATTATAGATGCCATCTTGAAAATCTCTTCTTCCACTGGGAGGCAAAAAGCCTTTTCCACTTGCTCCTCTCACTTGGTGGTGGCTTCCCTTTTCTATAGCTCATTGCTAATTGTATACATGCTACCCAAGACAGAAGAAATGAGAGGAACAGAGAAATTTTCCTCTCTTTTGTATACAGTTTTGCCCCCTCTTGCCAACCCTTTCATATACAGTCTGAGAAATAAGGATGTCATCCACGCTCTAAAAATAATGTTGGCAAAATTATGTCATGTAAAGTAACATTCATACAGTTAATTATGATAAACAAAAATTACATATTTCATTAACATGCATGCAAATCTCATGCACTCCCCCAAAAAAAAAACCCAGATTTTTTTTTAACAAAAGGAGAATGTTGTGTTGGTGTTATTTACTCAAATGTTTTGAAACTGTACTTGGTTGATATTTTGCTTTTCCCCAAATCATTTTTTCCATGTTACATAATTTGAAAATGACTTATTACTTCAAACCAGAGTACCTAGCTCATAGAAGTCTTTGAACCTCACTTAACTATTAGATTATTTCTGCTACTGATACAATGCTTGGAGATTTCGCCATGGCTGGACGATCAATTAATATTGTTCGTCAGGAAACAGCCTTCATTGAGACATAATTGTGGCAAACCCAACCGTGTAGTGACTTCAGTCCTAGATACTATCCTTGGAGTAAGAACCAATGAACACAATGGAGCTTACTTCTGAGTAGAAATGGTTAGGATTGTGCTAACTGTCATGAAATGGATAGTGGTCCACATATGTCTATATGGAAATAAATTTGTTAATCTTTAAAGAGTAGCAAGTTTTTGTTGTTGTCTTTGAATTTTGTGCATGTTTGGGCTGGAACAGAATTTTTCAGCTATAATAACCGTCAGGACATAATTTATGTGTTAAATGAAAGCACCAGGCAGGCACTTCTAATCAGTGGTGGGCTCCAGCAGGTTTGCACCTACTCTATAGAACCAGTTGCTAATGAGAGATAGGACATATAAAGTTTAAAAATAGCCATTTAAAAGTGGCTGCCAGATGGGCATAAAACCAGTTGTTAATTTCTTTGACTCCAATCACTGCATCTAATATGCTAAAATTACTCACAGAAGTGATATTGCTGGATAAATTTACTTCTGCATCAAACAAGACTACTATTATAACTCTAGCAGGATCAATGAAAGGCACATTTCATGCACACATACCCCAAAGGCAACATTAATGGCATACTTTCTTAAGTTTTTCATCATACAGAGAGAAATGCCATAGTATTGCATGAGAGCTATTGACTAGTATCAGCAGAAAGATTATATTAGTACACTCCACGTTTTATTCCTTAGCCTTGTTGTAAGGGAGCATACAAACAATGCATTAAATAGAAGTAAGGAATCATACAAGAAAACACTACATACAGCAATAATAAAACAAGCAGTAGAAGCTTCTGCAAACAGTGTTTTCCTTTGACTGTGACCAAAGGAAACCCTCAAATGACCTAATAGTGTAGTTCAAAAGGAAGGAGGCAATTCTTTTAACAGTGGTGTAAAAGCCATAGAAACTGTAGTTGAGTGCAGTGTTAAAATGATGCTCCAAAACTGTTGTCACTTCCAGAAGTTACATCACAACCAGACTATAGTACATGCATCCTGATCTATATCCAAGGTCAATAGACTTGTTTGTAAGGGGGGTATTGTAACCATGACACATATTTTTAACCAGAGTATTCTACAATTCTGTTTTTCTTTTAATTTTTAAACTCCCCACATGGCAGAGATGTGACCCTTGAGAACATGCCTCAATAAAACGAATATCTAGGTAGGTTCCCATTTTCATTTACTAGGTCCCTTGAGGAGAGCGCTACAAAACATGTATGATAAAAGACAAATCTATCTTTGGTGTTCTGCTAATTGCAAATATAAAAGAACTACTGCAGTCTGTTTGAACACAATGCCAGGAGACGTAACCCTACAATCCAGAGTAACTACAGGAGCACGTAAGAGACTTTAAGTGCACCCGTAGTTACTGCACCACCTAGTGAAAACCTATGGGAAATTCATATTGCAATCCAGAGCAAATTGTTCTTACACCGGAGCAAGGACTCCCCATAGTTACTCAGGATTGCGCCCTAAGTCTGTCTCAAAGATATGTAACACATCATTTAAGGGGCACATCACTGGGTCTTCCTCACAAATGTGATGATACAGAACAAGGTGCATTGAATCATATCACCAGAAAGGTAACATCATAACTCTCCATATTTTTTCCTTTAACACAGTGGGCCTTTTCTTTCCTAGTCATTACAAATGAGGGACTACAAATGAGGGATAAGGATGCTTCTAATAAAATGGTTTTCTAACTTTATTTGTAAATTCAACTTCCGTGATGGATCTTGGACCACTTGACCACTTGCACCACGGAGGACCAGGTCTTTGTATGCAGGAAGTTCTGGTTTCAATTCTTGGACTTTCAGACAAGACAAGGAAAGATCCCTGTCTGAGATGCTGCTGAGGCATTAGCAGGCAGCATGGACAGTACTCAATCCTCTGGATCAATTGTAGTGTATAATTCAGCTGAATGTACTGTAGTTTCTTACGTTCTTAATAACAAAATCCTGTGTATTTTCTTCAGATGTCATACTGTGTTCACTGTGGCTCAGCCCAGGAAAGTTTGTACTGTATAGGATTCAGTGATGGGCTTCAAAGAAATTAAGAACCGGTTCTCTGTCCATCTGGCAGCCACTTTTAAATGGCTATTTTTAAACTTTATATGTACTATCTCTTGTTAAGAACCGGTTCTATAGAGTAGGTGCGAACCTGCTGGTGCCCACCACTGATAGGATTGCAACCTAATAATCAATTCACTACATTCAAAATGACCCATTCATATATTCATAATTCATTAAATGCATAAATGACCCATATTCAATACTTGTGCGGGTGGAAAGTGTATTTTGCCACCCACAGTCCACCAGCACAAGGCTCAAACTGCCACAAAAAGTATCATCAAGGTTTTTTTTTATGGCAGTGCAGACAGCCAGCTTGCTTGTAAGGAGGAAGGTTGGAAACTTTCCCCATACGCTGGAAGAATGACAGAGATTACCAGCAGGAAAATTGGTAACCACTGATCATTTCTAGATTAACAGAAGTATTTAACCTCTGGAGGATAATTTAAGACATATTTATTTGAGGAAATGTTTGGAAGGCAGAGGCACAATATAATTGTTCCTTCAGGAAAGCATAGGCAATAATTGTTTACTATTTCAATAGGCTTTTCTTAACTCTACATACACATTCGTTAATTTACTGGTGTAGATACTACATTAGTATGTAGTATATACTAATTAATGTAGACATATTTGAAAGTAATGGGTAATTTGAAGGTAATTTGAAGGAAAAGGTAATTTGAAGGTAATGGGCTGTGGGTGGGGCAAGCGGTTAAGGCGCTGTGCCTGTTAACCAGCAGGCCAGGGTTCAAGACCCGGGTCAGCCCCACAAGACAGGGTGAGCTCCTGTCCTTAGCCTAGCTCTGCGACGCCAGCTGGATCCAATCGTATGGCTCTGCCTTTCCATTGGACTAATTCAGTGGTGTGGAGAGGGGGGATTTGCTGCTTGGGTAACAGCCTATCCTCCATAACAATCCAGCCCAGGCTTTCATGCTTCGCATGCAGCGTATGCAGCAGAGCAAGATACCATAGTCTCTCAAGACTGACGGAGGCCTGCTTTTTTTATTTGAAGGTAGATGCACAGTAGGATTGTTCTGTTAGTAAAACAATGGCAATAACCTTTTTGCATTTCAATTTCAATAGGTTTTTCTTAACTCCACGTACATGATGCCAGGAAACCAGACCAAGATAACAGAATTTATACTCTTGGGTTTTGGGGCCTTGCACCATTGGCAGATACCACTTTTCCTGACATTTCTAGTGATCTACATCACAACCATAATTGGAAATATTCTTATCCTTGTGCTTATCGTCTCTGATCAGCAGCTTCAAACTCCCATGTACTTCTTCCTGGGGAACCTTGCAGTTCTGGAAGTTTGCTCTGCTTCCAACATGTTGCCAAGAATGTTGTCGGCTCTCTGGACTGGAGATAGAAGAATTTCACTCGGCAGCTGCTTCACACAGTGGCTTGTGGGTGGTTCTCTTGGAGTGACAGAATGCAGTTTACTGTGTGTGATGTCTTACGATCGATATCTTGCCATCTGTAAACCACTGCATTATGCAACAGTCATGAATACTCAGACTTGTATCCTGTTAGCAGCTGTATCTTGGTTTAAAAGCATTACAGTATTTTTGGTATTGCTCACATTAATGTTACAACAATTGAATTTCTGTGGACCCAATGAAATAGATCATTACTTCTGTGATTATTATCCATTCCTCCAACTGTCCTGTAGTGACACAAGATTGCTGAAAATTATGGGTTATGTTGTGGCTGCTATGGAATTTTTCCTTCCTTTTCTTCTCATCCTGACATCGTACATTTATATTATTGATGCCATTTTAAAAATCCCCTCTACTATAGGGAGGCAGAAGGCCTTTTCCACCTGCTCCTCTCACTTGGTGGTGGTGTCCTTTTTCTATGGATCTTTAATAATTGTGTACATGTTACCAAAGACAGAAGAAATGCAAGGAATTGATAAATTTGCCTCTCTTTGGTATATCATTTTTCCCCCTCTGGTTAACCCCTTCATATACAGTTTGAGAAATAAAGATGTGATAAATGCCTTCAAAATGATACTGGCACTTTTGTTTTATAAAAAAACAAATCCCATAAAGTTAGTGATAATGATGATCTTGTAACAGAAGTAAGGGGGGCAGCCAGTATTTTTTCCAGTATTCTGTCTTTATACTGAAACTTTTAAAACAGTCAATCAATCAATCAATCAATCAATCAATCAATCAATCAATCTATCTATCTATCTATCTATCTATCTATCTATCTAACCAAATGTGTATGTGTGTGTGTGTGTATACATATACATATATATATGGTTGAATTTTTTAGTGTTTCATCAGGTTGTTCTGTTCTAGTAATGTACATTGGGCCTTTGCATTAGTGTAGCATTTATTCACCTTAAATAAACAAACAAACAAACAAACAAACAAACAAATAGATAAATAGACTACTGTGATATCTAAGAAACCTAGATACTACTTACAAAAGATCAAGTGGATTGTTGGAATAGTGGTTACCATCAGTGCTTTAAAAAAATATGAGTAACCTGCACACAAGGGGGAAGCGAGTGTATCCTGTGTCAAAGCAAATGGCACATCTATGTGCTGGGAGTTGTTTTGCTGCCTGTCAGTTACTTGCTAAAGAATACTGAAGTATTGCAGTTATTCCAGGCTTGGCTGGTTCAACCTTATCATTATGATTAAACTGACCCACATATCAGAGAGCAGGTCCAATTACTCAGTGGTGGGAGGGGAAGAAAACAATATTACTAATACTCAGGGAGGTATGGATGCTTAAGAGTGCCAGACAGGGTGACCAGATGCCTGAACCCAAATTGGAGGACTAGTCCCCCCAGATTTCTGTCCTCTGAGCCAAAATTCCTTCCTTGTTAAAAAATGTAGAACACCCCTAAAAATGTAGGAGAAATGTAGGACATGTTAAAATAACGCAAAAACACTTTTATTGCTTTTCTGTACTTATCTTCAACACTTTTAAAATTGAAAAGCTCTTTGCAAGAACTGTGTTCACCAACAATGCACATGTGAAGGGGCTCAAAGCAGACATGATCTTGTCCCAGAGACCCAGACACACAACACCTGTTCCCATCACCCAAAGAAATAAAAGTGGCTCAAAGCAGGCCTGATTCTGACCTTAGGTCCTTACGT
Source organism: Cryptoblepharus egeriae (assembly GCA_030015325.1). Lineage (NCBI taxonomy): Eukaryota > Metazoa > Chordata > Lepidosauria > Squamata > Scincidae > Cryptoblepharus > Cryptoblepharus egeriae. The sequence goes on from JAREYC010000004.1 coordinate 84,906,181, forward strand.
CTCTCCAAAAGCAGTCTCCAGAATCCATGTGTGACTTTAACATACAAAAAAAAAACAAAAACCAAAGGACAAAGCCCCCAAAATGTAGGACACAGAAGAAAAATATAGGACATGAAAAAATATAAGCTAAGAACACTCATTTATATTTAGCGTGATCCTATGTCAGTACTGAAAAAGAGTACAAGGACCCCCTGAAAAGTAGGGCATCATGCATGTTCATTCAGAGGCATGTGCACTTTATGCATCTGTGTGCGGATAAGTGCATGCTTACTCCAGATGCATGTGCACTTAATGTATGCATGTGCAGCCAGATGCAGGATTTCTGCAGCTGCATGCACATGAGGACCCCATATATGTGCACTCACAGACACGTGGATGCAATACATGCATGTGCACTCAGATTAAACTCCAGATGCATGCACATGAGGACTCCATACATGTGCACTCCGTGCACCTGTCACTCCACTTTCATGCGCTTAATTTAAACACTTTGACTGGAACCCTAAAGACACTTTCCTGAGAGTAAGAACCATTGAACACATTGGGGCTTCCTTCTGAGTAGACATGGTTAGGATTGTGCTATATTACTTGTTAAACTTAAAACTATTACATATATTCTATTGCATGTAGGGTGAAATCCAAAGTAACTACGGGGAGTCCTTGCTCTGGAGTAAGAACAAGTTACTCTGGATTGCAATATGAATTTCCCATAGGTTTTCACTAGCTGGTGCAGTAACTACAGGTGTGTCTCTTACATGCTCCCATAGTTACTCTGGATTGTGCCCTATTTATAATTATAAGAAGGCCCAGTGCAAGGAAGAGGAGGACAATGAAGTTTTTTTGCAGGACATAAGGCTGAAAAAGAGGACATGTCCTGGAAAAAGAGGACATTTGGTCACCCTGTAATATATTGCATTCTTGTGCTTAATTTAAACACTACATTGTTTATCATTAAATTTAAAACTATTATATATAATTTATTACATATAATTTATGAATTCCCACAAGGCTACATGCTTCTTGCTCCCAAAGAAATGAAAGGAAATGAAGTGTTTTTTTCCCCAGGACATAAGACTAAAATCCAGGACATGTCCTGCAAAAAGGGACTGTAGGCATTCCGCTCAGGCAGCAGAGATGCAGCTTTCCCTTGGCTGGGTGGGAAAAGGCGTCCTGCTGTTCTGGCGCTCCTCACTGGCAGCCCCCTTCTGCCACACAGCGTCCCTTGGAAATGCCAGACAAAGAGGGGTTTTCCCCCTTTCTGATGAGCCCCCCCACCCCTATTTTCACTAACACCTCTGGGGATTTCTTCCCTTCTGGTCAGCCTGATATAGCTGCATCAGTGTGTTTATGGCTGAGTAGGTTGGATTGAGCTGCAAGTCTGTAATATTGATGATACTATTGTACATGCATCCTGCACTATATACAAGGCCAAAATAAAAAATTTTTATAGGGGGAGGTACTGTAATCCAGAACAAATATCCAGTAGCAATCTGAAATTCTTTGTTTTTTTGAAAATCAGTTTTAATCCCAAGGTGGCAGAGACTCTTGTGAGTATACTTCAAAAACACTAATATCCAAGCAGGCTCCCATTTTCACTCAATAGGCCCCTGGAGGAGAGCACTACAAACCATGTAAGATAAAAAACAAATCTACCTTTGGTGTTCTGCTGTCTTTGTTTGAACACAGTGCCAAGAGATGCATCTCGGTCTTGAAGACACGTATTGCACTGGACACAAGGCATCATTCGCAGTGGATATTGCTGGGTCTTCTTCACACAGAGAAACGCAGTGATGCAGAACAAGACATACTGAATATCACCAAAAAGGTAACATCGTAACTGCATATTTCCCCCCTTAACATAGTTTGCCTTTCCACTCCCACAGGAACAAACATTAAAAATGAGTAACTACAAATGAGGCATAGGGATAAAGATGCACCATATAAAATGTATTTGAATCCATAATGGTTCTCAGTGGTGAATCACTAGTTGAACATGTGGCTTTGCATGCAGGAAATTACAGGTTCTTTTCCGGTCACTTCCAAGTAGGTCTAGGAAATATTCCTAGATGCTGAAACGGCTCTGGAAGGAAGCATGGGCAGTATTAAATTCCCAGGATCAGTAGTAGTGTATGAGTCAGTTGAATATACAGTAGCTTATGTTCCTAACAGCAAAATCCTATACATGTTTCTTCAGATGTCTCACCACTGAGCTTTAGCCCATATAATTATGCATAGGATTGCAATTTAATGACCCATTCATATATTGTTAATTCATTATACAAGCCATATATAGTCATAATTTGTGTTCATAATTATAGTCCTAACTAGCAAAACTTATCTATCTTTATGCAAGTAAAATTTCAAAAATATTTGTGTGCTCCAGGCATGGCTGGGCATTGGCGGGCACTGTTAGGCACCAGATACTAGCAATAGGCAGTGTGCACCAGCGTGCCACCCAAAGGCACTGTGCACTGGAGAATGCCAGAGGGCAGTGTGGGTAGCAGCAGGCACCAGGCATCCCTACCACGCACAGGGCACCATTGATCAGCATGCACCACTAGGCACCATGATGCAGTGGGCAGTGAGTCACATCATTCAGTCAATGAATCAGTCAATAACTCTTCAATTTTATATATATATAGGTGACCCATATTAAAGACATGTGCTGGTGGAAAATGTGTTGTGCTAAATCAAATTAGCCAGATCAAACTTAAGTGTTTTGCAACAAGGCAGCTTGCTTGCCAGCAGGAAGTTTGGGGACTTGCCAGATGTGCCAGCTAGAACAGTTGGTAAACATGACAGAGGAGGGTAGAACATGCTGGAGATGGCACAATGGACAGGCTGAATTGACCCAATTAAGGAAAGGTGGTGGCAATTTGGTGGCAGCAACACACATCAAATTCTGAGCCTCTTCCCAAGCCTGTTCCACCTTCACAGATCAACGCAGACTGCTTTGCAGTGCAGGTCCTACTTGATGCATTTATTGCACTATATTGTATTGTGTGGCTGCTGGGCTTACCCTGGGACAAAAGGACAAATGTCTTCTTATCTTGAGGAGTATTCCAGCAGCTAAAACTTTCCCACAGGATGTGGTGTGGCCCAAAGTGCTGCCACTTTGTTATCACAGGGTGATTTGGTTAGGATTGTGCTATAAGCCTATTTGTTGTTTTTACCTATCTAAACGTTGTGACTTATTATCTGATTATTTCCAGATTAATAGAAGTATTTAACATCTCAGAGGAGTTTTAATGAATCTTTATCTGAATATATTAATTTATTTATTTATAAACAGTTGGTTGACTGATTTACTAGTGCAGATACTACTAAATTAGGCTAGTATATATCTACTACTGTAGATATATTTGAAGCATAGATGGACAGTAGGTTTGTTCTATCATTAAAACAATGGCAATAACCTTTTTGCATTTCAATTTCAATAGGTTTTTCTTAACTCCACGTACACGATGCCAGGAAACCAGACCAAGATAACAGAATTTATACTCTTGGGTTTTGGGGCCTTGCACCATTGGCAGATACCACTTTTCCTGACATTTCTAGTGATCTACATCACAACCATAATTGGAAATATTCTTATCCTTGTGCTTATCGTCTCTGATCAGCAGCTTCAAACTCCCATGTACTTCTTCCTGGGGAACCTTGCAGTTCTGGAAGTTTGCTCTGCTTCCAACATGTTGCCAAGAATGTTGTCGGCTCTCTGGACTGGAGACAGAAGAATTTCACTCGGCAGCTGCTTCACACAGTGGTTTGTGGGTGGTTCTCTTGGAGTGACAGAATGCAGTTTACTGTGTGTGATGTCTTATGATAGATATCTTGCCATCTGTAAACCACTGTATTATGCAACAGTTATGAATGCCCAGACTTGTATCCTGTTAGCAGCTGTATCTTGGTTTAAAAGCTTTACAGTATTTTTGATATTGCTCACACTGATGATACAACAATTAATTTTCTGTGGACCCAATGAAATAGATCATTACTTCTGTGATTATTATCCATTCCTCCAACTATCTTGTAGTGACACCAGATTCCTGAAAATTATGTGTTACGTTGTGGCTGCCACAGAAGTCTTCCTTCCTTTTCTTCTGATCCTGACATCCTACATTTATATTATTGATGCTATCCTGAGAATCCCCTCCACTACAGGGAGGCAGAAGGCCTTTTCCACCTGCTCCTCTCACTTGATGGTGGTGTCCCTTTTTTATGGGTCTTTAATAACTGTATATATGCTACCAAAGACTGAAGGAATGCAAGGAATTGATAAATTTGCCTCTCTTTTATATATCGTTTTTCCCCCTCTGGCCAACCCTTTCATATACAGTCTGAGAAATACAGCTATGAAAAATACCTTTAAAATAATGTTTTTAAGATTATTTTATGCAAAATAAATGAGATAAATGATGTAATCCTTGGCACAGTTGCATAATCTCCAACGTTGGGAAGATAGTGTTGGATTCCATGCTAGTCACTGGGATTATCTTTCAAGACAATATTATGCATTCCCCGAGATCAGATCAGTTTGAGGTTGAGATATTCCTTCTTCACATAAGAAATTATAGCCTGACTTACCTGGAGTTAGGCCTACTCCAAAAGTGTTTTAAAAATAGATCTGGGGCCCAATCGTAATTCAAAATTCCAGTGCTGATGCAGCCGCAATGCAACCCTGAGGTATGGGCAAAAAGTGTTCCTTATCTTAAAGAGGCCTCCATGGCTGCCCTTTCTGAAAATTCAGTTGGAACACTATGGTTGTGGCTAGCAAGAAGAGGGTTAGATTGAGCTGCTAGATGGACAGATATGTAGTTCACAGACAGGAAGGAAAATAAAGACACTAAGGGTGCAATCCTAACCAATTTAGGCCAGCGTAACCTACTGGCATATCTTCCCATGAAGGTGTGGGGAGGTCAGTGTATGCTGGTGCCCTGGCCTAACTTGCTGAAGTGGGGCAGAAGTACCTTACAGAACTTTACCCCCCAGGCCAGGACAAGACTTATGCTGGGGTTTATACTGGCCTAACTGCAGGTCCACAGTTTGGGGGTTCTCCTGGATTTGCAGCTACTCCTGGAGTCCCAGGTGGCAGCTATGGCCAGGAGAGCCTTTGCTCAGCTTTGACTGATTCGCCAACTGCAACCATACCTGCAACCATTCGGATCTGGCCATGGTGACCCATATCCTAGTGACATTTACATTGGATTATTGTAACGTGCTCTATGTGGGGCTTCCCCTGAAGATGGTCCAGAAACTCCAACTAGTACAGAATGCAGCAGCTCGTGTGGTTGCTGGGGCTCGTCGGTTCAACTTAGTCAGGCCACTGCTTCAGCGGCTACACTGGCTGCCCATTTATTTCCAGGCAGAATTCAAAGTGCTAGTCTTGACTTTTAAAGCCCTCTACGGCTCGGGTCCCAGGGTATCTGAGGAACCGCCTCTGTCCATACCATCCGACCCCTCACCTAAAATCGTTGGTGGGGTCTGCTAACCGTGCCACCATTGAAAGAGGTGAGAGGTATGGCAGCTAGGAGCAGGGCCTTCTCAGTGGTTGCAACTCAGCTCTGGAACTCCCTTCCCTTTGACTTAAGAACTGCTCCCTCCTTATACAATTTTCTTCAGGGCCTAAAAACATTCTTTTGGGCAACAGCTTTTTAGTTATAGAGAGTTTGGGGGTGTTGTGTTTTTAGCAGTTTTTAGCCATGATTTTAGCCAATGTTTTGATGATAGTTTCTAGGGTGGTGGGTTGTTTTAAATTTTTAAATGTTTTTAAATGTGTTGAATCTTTATATGTACACCCTTGTTGATGTTTGTTAGCGACCTTGAGTTGGCTTTGCCGAGAAAGGCGTGATACAAATCCAGTAAATAAATAAATAAAATAAATAACTAGGGGTTAGTCATAAGTCCTGTGTTGCCGTGGGGTGTCACAAAAGTTCAATAAGACACGTTTGCACCACTTCTGGAATAGGCCCGTGCACAGACATGCGCTTGCCTCCCTACATCCTCACAGGAATGGGAAGACCCTAGAGTTGTGCCACCCTAGGTTAAAATTGCACCTGATGCATACCTTAATGTGAGTGCACACAGGATGTAGGAGAACTGGGCCAATTGTCAGTCAGTCAAACAGGCTACAATCCTAACACCCAGTTGGGACATCACAAGTCCTGTGCTGGCCTGAGGGTTCACAAAAGTGCCATAAGACATTTCTGTGCCACTCCTGGGAGGGTTAAGCTAGTGTGCAGACATGTGCCAGCTTCCCCACACCATAATAGGAATGGGGAGACAAGTGAATTGTGCTCGCCAAAATTGGTTGGGATTGTGCCCTCAGTCAGTCAGTCAATTTTGCAGCATTGGAAGCAGTGATGGGCTCAAAATAAATTAACAACTGGTTCTCTGCCCATCTGGAAGCCACTTTTAAATGGATATTTTTAAACTTTGTATGTCCTATCTCTGTTAACAACCGGTTCTATAGAGTAGGTACGAACCTGCTGGAGCCCACCACTGATTGGAAGAGAATGGGTAACAAGACACAGTGATGTCCAATTCATAATGAAGTGGGAAAGGCAAAGAGAAAGTATAAAGTCAAACATGGATGGGCTAACTAGCCATGGTTCATGGTTGTTATTTTGATTTTATATTAGCCATCTTTGGTACCCATGGAAATTGGGAAAGGCCAGAGTAAAATGTAGTAAATATGTAACCCTTTGGCAGTAGAAATGTGCTATTGCTTTTGAAAGTTAATGTTTATTCCCCAGATGGCTGAACAGTTAACCTGCCAATGTCTTAATAAAGCCAAATCCAGGCAGCTTCTCATTTTCAAGCTTACAGTCTGTAGGTCCCCTGAGGACAGCAGAATTGCAAAATGCATATGATGAAAGGCAAATCTAACTTTGCAGTTCTGTTATTTACATTTACAAAAGAACTCCTATTGTTTTCTTCTAAGAATAATGATATCACCATTTCAATGATATGAACAGTGCTGGTCACAAGGCACCATTCATGGTACATATGGCTGTGTTGGGTGTCATACATAGAACTGCAAAGATCCCAAATAAGCTGAATAGAATCTGATCATTAAAAAAGGTAGTACTATAAATTTGCATGTTTTCATCCTTTATCCTAGTTGCTTTGCCATTCTTCACATAATAACAAAATGGGGGATTGCCCTCTAAAGTAAGGATGGCATTTATATACTGTTTTGCATAGTGGAGCGTTGATAATTTGATCCAGTAGTACAATGGGAAGACCTGGAGATATGTGACAGAATGCATGCTTTAACCACTCTGGATAGAGCAAAGATTTTAAACCACTGTGGTGTGGCACACTGGTGTGTCATGGATGGCCTACAGCTCTGCCACAGGACTTTAGGAGAGGTCATTTATATGGAAGGCAACTAAAAGATTTGAACCCAGCATGGTTCATGGTTCAGTATGACTTGTCAATGATAAAAAAACTGATGGTGTGCCTTGACTATTTCAGTGCCTTGTCACTGTGCCATGAGATGAAAAAGGTTGAAAATTACTGGTCCTCATTTGAAGACCCACTAATGATGAATACTGAACTGAAATCTACTATCTTGGGTCAAATTCTGTCCAAACTTTCTGCTTTGATGCAGCCCTAAGAAAAGGGAACAAATGCAACCTTATCTTAAGGGGATTTATGTGATTGTCCCAATACCTGAGGATGCAGTGCATATTTCATTGTCAGAGCTGCATTACCACTGGAAGGTTGGTCAGGATTGGGCTCTTATTTTCTTACCTGGGAGTTAGCCCTATTGTATTACTTCTTGTACATCTATGTATATAAGATTCTACAATTAATGTTTACAGAATATGAATTCAAAACTGAATGACAATGGAAAACATGCAGATGGGATTGTTCATCGTGAGAGAGGCAGCAAAAGCCTCTTTGTCATAGTGTCAGGGAAGACAAAAAAGTACTTGTGTCCAGTTGATGCTGGAGTAAATTTTTTTCACAAACTGATGTGTATTGACAACATTTCTCAATGGTGAGTTATTTTACTTCAGGTCAACAATAGAAGAATTGCATTGCATCTGTAAGTGCATAAATCCTATTAGTATTGGAGAGACATATAGGGGACAGGGTAGTAAACTTGTCCTGGAAGATCTGTAATTCTATGCCATGAATCTATTTAGCTATGAATATCTCTGATTAGTTTTTGTGCATAAGGGCAAAATCCATAGCAGTTACAGGTCCATGCAGTTATGTCACCCTCTAGTGTTATCTTATGGAAAGACATCTTAACTGCTCTGGAGCAAGTGGCTTAATTTCACTTTAGGATATAGGCCTAAGTCTCAGCCTACTATGCTCTTCAAGGTCAGACCTTTGCCCACTCAGGGTGACCAGATACAACGGAGGACACAGCTGCAATCTTAACCTTTTAGGACAGTGTCCTAGCATAAGTCCTATGCTGACCTGGGGATGTCACAAAATTGTCATAAAGCACTTCTGCCACAGTCCTGGAATGGGGTTGGAGGGGGTATGAGATTTAAAATGTCCAAGGGAATCTTTGACTTTTCCTTTTTGGTCACAGATTCCCATGTCCACTCAAAACAGTGAAGGAAGTCTGACAGATATTTCTCAGTCTAAATCAAGGTCATAAACTTTAGCTGGATCTGTATATTAACAAAAGCAGTCAACAACTCAATGGGAATAATTTTGCCATATTTATTTTTCATAGGATTTTCTTACCACCATCTTCATGATGTCAGGAAACCAGACAAAGGTAACAGAGTTTATACTCTTGGGATTTGGGGGTTCTCACCATTTCCAGACATCACACTTCCTGAGTTTTCTACTGATTTATATTGTGACCATAACTGGAAACCTGCTGATTATTGCAATAATTGTCTCTGATCGACATCTTCATACTCCTATGTACTTCTTCCTTGGGAATCTCTCTATTTTGGAAGCTGCCTCTAATTCCAACATATTGCCAAGAATGCATAGGCTCTCCAAACTGGGGACAGAAGAATTTCAGTCAGCAGCTGTTTTGCACAATGATATTTCTGTGGTTCCTTCTTAGGGACAGAGTGCTGTTTGCTCTGTGCAAATCTTATGATCGGTGTCTTGCTGTGTGTCATCCACTGCATTATACAACCATCATGAACACCTACACTTGCATACAGTTAGCAGCTGCATCTTGGATTACTGGATTTACAGGAGTTGTGACACTGCTTGCTTTGATGTTAACACAACTAAATTTTTGTGGATCCAATGTGATAGATCACTACTTTTGTGACATTTTCCCACTGTGCAAACTCTCTTGCAGTGACCCCAGTTTGTCAGAGATTCTGAGTGTCATTCTTGCTGCCATATATCATATATGTCACTGTTCCTTTTCTTCTGACTCTGACATCTTATATTTATGTTATTGCTGCCATCTTGAGAATCCCCTCTGCTGTTGGGAGGCAAAAGTCCTTTTCCACCTGCTCTTCTCACTTGGTGATGGTGTCCCTTTTCTATGGGTCATTAATAATTGTGTATATGTTACCTAAGGCAGAAGAAATGCGAGGTATGGAAAAATTTTCTTCTCTTTTGTATACGGTTTTGCCCCCTCTTGCCAATCCTTTCACATATAGCCTGAGAAACAAAGATGTGAAAAATGCATTGAAAATGATAATGGCAAAATTGTGTCATAAAAAAAAATATAAAGTTAATCATTGTGCCTTCTCCATGGGTCAGTCTGCGGCTTAAGGGCTGGCCAGGATTGTAGGCAGTGGTGGGCTTCAGGGGGTTCTCACAGGTTCTATAGAACCATTTGCTAATGAGCGCCTGGTTCTGAGAACCAGTTACTAATGGGACATAGACCCTGTTGTGAATCCCACCATTTATTGTAGGATATGAAGAAGGTCACATACAAGGTGACCTTGGGTGATCACTATAGTCATGGGGAGACCAAGATGGCAGTCCCTCAACATTTGCAACCTCCCTGGCAGGAGCTTGCAACCCCCCAACGGGGTCCCAACCCCCAGTTTGAAGACCTCTGGGCAAGATGTCAGTCTCCAGAGCTCCAAATGCATGCCCTCTCTCCTCCTTTGTTCACCCTTTCCCTAGCCATAAAATATTGTGGGTCATGAGTGGATTTTCAAACCCAGCAGCCTGTTTGGTATCATCATAGCCAAGGTATAAAAGCCCCTGGCATTCCCAGATGAGCCCAGCAGACTGGCTTCTCTTTATGTTGAGCTCTTAGAAAATAAGAAGGTGACTTTTTAAAAGCACACAGCAGATTTGTGTTCTAATTTCTGCTAGACGGATCTCATCGTTTCTGATAGTGTGACTCGTCAAGTAGATCATGGAAGTGCCTTGTACATACCACCTGTTGATTTCAGTAAAGCATTTGACAAAGTGTCTCATAATATCCATCAGATGAAATGGTAACATCTTGGCTAGACAGTAATACTCAAAGAGCCCAATCCTGTTCATCATTATTTATTTATTTTTTATTATACGATTTGTATTAGATTTGCATTATTAGATTTGTATTTCTCCCCAAATGGCACCCAAGGCAGCTAACAATCAACAGAATGTAATAACAATAACATACAATTAAAACAATAAAATACGGTTAAAACAATGTAAAAACAACCAGTCAGCTATTATTTGTTACATGAGTGCCAACGGGACCCCATAAGTGTCAATACAGCTGCCAATATAGCAGAGCCAAAATGGCTGTTGCTGCATTCTGGTAGAAGGGCAGTTATAGAGGTCTCTGCTAGATCAATCATTCCTTTACACAGTGGGAAGCCACTGTGATACAAGGGGAGTCTTCCAGATTTGCTCTAACTAAATAGCTGGTGCAGGTCTGCAGTGAGTCTCCTTGAGAAAGGTGGGCTAGAAATACAGTAAATAATAATAAATAGAACCAGTTCTAGAAATGGGGTTAGGACTCAGTGGCAGCAGCTGCTACAAAATCTGTTCCCATTCTGTACCTGCTTTGCCCATTTCCCATCCTGTTGTCATCCAATTCTGCTATTCCCACACTGTAGAAATCTTTTTTTAAAGCAGTGTGCTATTGTTTTTTGTTTTTTTTTTGGAAAAAAAAATAGTTCCTATTGCCCAGAATAGTTCCTATTCCTATTGTCTTCATATTAATTTAAACCAACATTCCAGGAAACTCACAATTTAAAATTTAGATTTGTAGATCCTTTAAGGACAGCATAACTCCAAACTTTTGGAGCATACAGGTTGCCCCCACCTTTTTGGTGTGTTTTCTGATGGTTTTGCTCTTTCAACACCTTTCAATTATACCCAGGACTCATTCATTCAACACATGCTTCATTCTTTCAATCACTTTTGGCTGGTTGAAAATTGTCCTCCCTGATGTTACACACAAATTATCTTCCCTAATGTAGATTTGCATGTAACATGGTGATCAAACTATTTTTAGCATTTTTAGCATTTCTTTATGACTTTCCTCCGTTAATAACCTTCATTCAAATGTATATGGTACACATGCTTTTGTTCATTTTACTGTAATTTGTTATGTATTTTGGCTATGTGTTAATAAACATGTGATATTCAGGCTTTTGCAAGTGATATTTGTGTCTTTTTGGTGACCATTTTGCTGAAAAAGATTGGGTTCCACTTTTCAATGGTTTTACTTTTGGCGATGCTCCGGTCCCCAACCTGTCCATAAAGTGGGAGGTGCCCAGATCTCCTTTTGTTAATTAATGTTTCTACTCCTGTTTCTAATGATCAAAACAAGCAAACTAGATTTTTATTTCATCATGCAGTTTGGAGGTATGCTGTCCTTAAGGGATCTATAGAATCTAAATTTAAAAATATGTCTCTTGGGATGTTGGTATGAATTAAAATGAAGACACAGCAATGACTTTTCAGTCTTCTGGGAAATAAGCACTATTTTTTACAATATTTAATACCAGAATAGACACATCCAATTCGATGATACAAAAATTAGTTGTCAGAAGTCTACATTAACGCAGATTTTGTGAGGTCTGCATCAAATACAATAAAACTGAATGTGATGAACAGTATCGTCCAAAAGGTACTTTTTAATTCTCCGTTTTGCCTCACTTTCAGGTGCGAAAATTAAATTACAAAGAGGTTAGCCTGTCATGATATCAATTTAATAAAAGACACCTGAAAGTTATTGTGCTAAGTTAAACTTGCTTGTGGATCTTTGTGCATTTGATCCAGAGTTACAAGGGGAAGAGTGGATTCAATGGCAGAACGCATACTTTGTAGGCGGTCCAACTGCTCTCCTTTATTTGTGCAGCATTTTAATGTTTTTGTGTCCCTGGTATTTATTGTATATAATATATTGTAATATAACTTCTCGTTTCTGAACCCCTTGGGTATTAAGATAAAAGGCATATTGTACATATTAGATATACATATTTTTAATGTACAAGTTTTTAATAACTAGATAATAAATAAATTGAATCTCTGACATCTTACAGTAGGTCTGGGACAAACCTCTGTCTGAAAGTGCAAAATCAGGGCAAGTTAGTACAGACATTGTTTATACTGAACAAGATACAGTGAATTTATTGCATTCAAAATAGATCTATTACATTCATGATATCTATATATGATAAATGAACTTCCAATGCCTTTTATGTTGCAAACTTTGCAAGTTAGCCCATTTTGTCATATGGTCTATGCTGCATCCCATGGGGAAAGTTGGATAGCTAGAGGTCTCCTTGAGGTAAGGGTAAACCCTTGCCTTTGTAGTATGTCTATTCAGATCTGCATAAGCTTAATAGATCTGCGCTGGCAGACTGAGCCATGCACATCTGACACCAATCTTGTATCCCTCTCCAACTTTATCCCCCAAAACCCTTCTACTACTGTTATGACCACAGAACTCAACCTGAGTGCTTTCATGAAAGGAAAATAAATCAAACAATCATTGTGAGCACAATCCTAACATGCCTACTCAAAAGAAAGCCCCACTGTGTTCATTGGGCCTTACTCCCAGGAAAGTGGCTTTAAGATTGCAGCCTATATGTCAGAAAGGTTAAATCAGAGCCTTTTACAGTGGGCTGCTCTCATTCATAACTTTTCACTGTGGAATTCAGTCCCATTTCTTTATTTCCCCCACCCTCGTTCCACACCTTGAAAAGTTATGCAATTCTAATGACATTTTCCTGGGAGTAAGTGTTATTGAACACAATGGGACTTACCTCTGAGCAGAAATGCTTAGGACTGCACTTACTATATATGTATATATATACACAAGTCAAATTATCACTGTCATAAGCAACTTATACTGTGAACATAATAATTTGTTACAGTCTCAGTTTCATTCATTCATTTAAGGGATATATAGCTTGCTTTTTCATGCCCAATGCAGCTTACAAAGTTTTTGGAATCATTATAGAATAATACTTGTTAAAAAAGATAAAAAAATCCCAAAAATGTCAACAGAACCCTCAATTTAACAAATTAAAAAACAAACAAGACATGACATTAAGGGCAGAATCCTTACCAATTTGGGCTAGCATAACTCCATGTTCTCCCTGTCCCTGTGGTGGTGTTATTTCTGTGCACTGGCTTAACCCCCCTCCCCCAGAGTGGCACGTCTGTGACACCCCCAAGCCAGCACAGGATCTGTGCATAGACTTATGCAGGCTTAACTGGGAGTTAGGATTGCAACCTTAGGCTGCAATCCTAAAGACACTTTCCTGGGAGTAAGACCCATTGAACACAATAGGGCTTACGTTTGAGTAGACATGGTTAGGATTGTGCTCTTTAGTTAAGCATTAGAAAAAGACACATTAGAAAAAGAACATTACTATTAGCATTAAAACATTACTTGTGTGAGTATGTGTGCGTTCCACAGTGAAAGACTGATATCAAAACTGAGCAATTAGTTCATGTATGATAACCCTGTCAATTTCAATCCTATGCAGTTAAAATCAGAGTGCCATTACAGTCAGTGGGGCTTACTCAGGGTGACCATATGACTTGATTTTTCCAGATTTGTCCTCTTTTTTTAGCCTTCTGTTCAGGTGTCCTTCAAAGAGGGCTTCATTGTCCTCCATTTTGGCTTTATTTTGGAACTTTGCAATGGTGTGCAGTACGCCATCATGTCAGATGTTGTCGGATGTTGCTCTTCATATTGAAGAGCAAAAATCGATTTTGAAATATCTCTTTCCTATCAAAAGTTATGGCCAAAAGAACAAAAAATCAAATATATGCATTGAGCTCCATGGGAAAGTGAAAGTGCACAATATTGTGGCTTTACTCGTGAGTAGGCAAACATGTCATTGTCTGCCAGAAGGGCCAGGCTGAGAGGAATCCAAGACCTTGTCCTCCTTTTTAGGTTCAAGCATGTGGTCAACCTGGTCTTAGTCCCACATAAATATGGATAAGATTGCAACCTAGTAAAGTAGTCAGTACTGCAATAAGATCTTTGCATTTTTTTAACAGGATTTTCTATATTCAAATAAATGATGTCAGGAAACCAGACCAAGATAACTGAATTCATACTCTTGGGTTTTGGAAACTTCTTTATTTCATCTACTCCACTTTTTCTGATGTTTTTAGTGACTTACATTGTGACCTTAATTGGAAATACTCTCATTCTTATGCTTGTCATCTCTGATCGGCAGTTTCAAACACCCATGTATTTCTTCCTGGGAAATCTCTCCATTTTGGAAGTTTGCTCTAGCTCCAATATATTGCCAAGAATGCTATTTGCTCTCTGTACTGGGAACAGACAAATTTCGTTCAGTGGTTGCTTCACACAGTGGTATCTCTGCGGCTCTTTAGTAGTGACAGAATGCTGTTTACTTTGTGTCATGTCTTATGACAGGTATCTCGCCATCTGCAAACCACTGCATTATGCCACAAGCATGAATATCCAGACATGTATCAAGTTAGCAGCTGCGTCTTGGATCAATGGATTCATAGTATTTCTTATATTGCTTGCCTTGTTATTACAACAATTAAATTTTTGCGGAGCCAATCAAATAGATCATTACTTTTGTGATTATTTTCCACTCCTCAAACTCTCTTGCAGTGACACAAGCTTGTTGAAAGTTATGGCCTATGCCGTGACTGCCACAGACATCTTTTTTCCTTTCCTACTGATCCTGACGTCCTATGTTTATATTATAGGTGCCATTTTGAGAATCCCCTCAACAAATGGGAGACAAAAGGCCTTTTCCACCTGTTCCTCTCACCTTGTGGTGGTTTCTATTTTCTATGGCTCACTTATCATTGTATATATGTTTCCAAAGACAGAAGAAATGCGAGAAATGGAGAAATTTTCCTCTCTTTTGTACACCGTTTTGCCCCCGCTTCTTAATCCCTTCATATATACTCTGAGAAATATGGCTGTAAGAAATGCCTTAAAAATACTTCTGGTGAGATTTTGTCCTGCAAAACAAGATGCATAAAGTTTGTCATTGGAATTATGGTGTCACAAATCCTACTCTATAGATCAGAGAATCATAAGGAACCCATCACCAAGAAAAGATTGAACCACTCACATTTGAGTGCAGTTACCTTTCTGCTTTATGGAACATTTTCACATTACACAAAAGCACACTGTTATCTCCTACTGCCCATCCCTCTACTTGTACAGGTACAGCATCTGCAGGCAGGTGACACTGTCGTCTGTAGTTATCCAGTACCCTTAGAATCCAGTTTCATACACAAAATAATTTATTGATAATTAGCTTAAAAGCCGCACTCCATACAGTTTTTAAGCCAGCTTCTGCAGAGGGTATTTTGGGCCTCGGTCCCAAAACTAAAGAGATAAATACATTCAGTGATGGGATTCAAAAAAATTAACTACCGGTTCCTTGCCCATCTGGCATCCACTTTTAAATGGCTATTTTTAAACTTTCTATGTCCTATCTCTCATTAACAACCGGTTCTATAGAGTAGGTGCAAACCTGCTGGAGCCCACCACTGAATACATTGTCTCTTGAATTCAAATGACATGCTTGCCAATTTGGGCAGGACACAAATTCCAATGCTGTATGTTCAAGCAGTAGATAAGGAGCAGATTTTCAATCCTGGAATCATACTGATTCCAAAAAAGTATAATATCAGTCCATGTAGAGCAAGCATGGCCCGAGTTAGAGCAGTTTCAGACACACAGATGGACAGAATTTCTCCATTTACCCTATAATCCAGAGTAACTACGGGAGCACGTAAGAGACATTACGTGCACCCGTAGTTACTGCACCATCTAATGAAAACCTATGGGAAATTCATTCTGCAATCCACAGCAAATTGTTCTTACACCGGAGCAAGGACTCCCCGTAGTTACTCTGGATTGTGCCCATATTCATATAGATAAGTGCATGAACACTAACAACAAATGGCTGTGTGCAACAAATAAAGCATTGAGGTCCTCATGCTTGTACAAATAAGTAGCTGGCATAACTACTGGTGTGAGATCTGGGAAGACAAAGATATTTATGACCTATATCACCTATAGTGGCTTCTTATACAGCCTGCATAGGGATGCCTATGTTTGTACAGGTGCAGTGTGTATAGGCAGGTGACATAGTCTTCTGTGGCTATCCAATAACACAGAGATTGAAGTCTTAATAATAAATTAATAAATTCATTATTAATAATAAATTTTCTTCTCAGTATCTAGCCACACTGACGTATTTGTGTATTTACTAAATGACTTTTCTCTGTACTATTTTTCTGTTGACATACTAAGGTGCAATCCTTATTTAGCCTGGCACAACACATCAGTCTTCCCACTCCTATGGTATTGTAACGAGGCAAGCACCTTGCCTAACCTTCCCCCATAAGTGGTGCAGAAATGCCTTAGAGCTCTTTTGTGACACCCGCAGCCCAGCCCAGCATGTGGATTGTGCTGGGGCTTAGGACTGCTTAACTGTGGATTAGGATTGCAGCCACAATCTGTTAAAATTTAACAGTAAAACTTAAAGCATGCATATGCTAATCAAGACAATTAATCTCTGTGACACTCCCCCAGGACTACTGCCAATCTATCTGCAGGTTAGGAGAGCAGCCTTTTTATACACAGATCTGACTCAACAGGAACGGCCACTGCAAATCAGTTTTTAAAACTACCTTTTTTACTGTTGTAGAGAGGCAGTCATGCAATCAATCATTCCATTTTTTAGCTGAATCAGGCAATAGTTAGCTGAACTCTACAAAAGTTAGAGAACTTTAGTTCGGAACCTTACCTGAACTCTACAATAGTAAGAAAAGCTGATTTTAAACAATTGTGAAGGGACACGGTTTTTATTTCTTTTAAACTTCTTTTATTTAACACATTTTTCTTACCAGCAGGGAGTCCTAGAATCAAACCCCTGCAGATACTGAGGCACACCAGTGGTGGGCTTCACGGGGTTCTCGCTGGTTCTATAGAACCCTTTGCTAATGAGTGCCTGGTTCTGAGAACTGGTTACTAATGGGACATAGAATCTGTGGTTTATTTAGATTATTAGGACATAGAACCTGTTGTTAAATTATTTGAATCACACCACTGGGCACAACCCTTATTCCATTAGGTTAGGAAGACCATACATCATAAACAGAAAAGAGGACAAGGCCTCTCTGAAATGTAGGACACCCAAGAATATAAGTACTGTGCGTGTGTGCATGTGTGTGTATGTGTGTGTGCGTGTATCTATATATCTATATCTATATCTCTATATCTATCTATCTATCTATCTATCTATATATATAGATACACACACACAAACTATATTTATATATGGAAATATAGGGTATAACAAAAGTAAAGCTAAAAACACTCATATTTTATATAAGTACTATATTTATATAAATAAATTTAAATACTATATTTAAATTTAAATACTATAATGCTTATTATTAAATTTGAAAATATTACGTATAATTTAATAGATTTAGGGTGCAATCCTAACTATCTAGGTCAGAACAACATATCAGTCTTCCCATTCCAGTGGTGATGTAGGAACACATGCACATGTCTTCATAGGCCTAACTCTCTCCCATAAGTGGTGCACAAGTGTCTTATGGAACTTTTGTGACACCCCCCAGGTCAGCACAAGACTATGCCTGGGTTTAGGCTGGCCTAACTGGAGATTAGGATTGCAGCCATTTTTTTTAAATTACAAGGCTACATGCTGCCTGCTCACAAGGAAATGGAGGACAATTAATATATTTTTTCCAGAGCATAAGCCTCAAAAAGAGGACACATTCTGGAAAAAGAGGACATATGGTCACCCTGCATTAACAGAAACCTTTTGAGTATTTAAATATGTTTTTCCACTGCATTTTAAATTCACAGGAGAGACCCAAGTGGATTACAAAGAACACCTGTTTTGCCTTTTTGGTGCAAAGGAACTGAGCATGCCTGAGCCCTGGAAACAGGTTGTTGCAGAGCCAGTTATTTAGCAGAGAAGTCAATATGGAAGCCTCCAACCCTTTTTATGTTAAGGGCATTGCATGCATCAAGAGTGCAATGGTTCTGCCCTCTTAGGGCTGCTTATCTGTTTAGTAGGAATTTTGCTTTTGAGTGGGAATTGCTTTCTGAGCTAAAACCTCTCTAAATAGGCTTGCTACAAGCAGCTTCATTCTCATGTGCAAGCTATTCCTTCTTAGGCACTAGTGAAGGGATGAAAAAGGAGGGAAACCATTACAACAGCAGGAAACATTGATACATTCAAGGCCAGGCTCAACCAGTCAGAGGAACTGGCATCTGTGGAGATGTGGTGGAAGGTGTTCATTGGATGGTAAGGTTTTGCATGAACGTGATTGGGAAGTTCACAATTCCTATGTTATATAAAGCCTTGGCTGCTGTAGTCTGCAGATCAGTTCTGTTGCAGGATGCCAAGTAATAATTAGACAGACACAGGATGGTAGGAGAGGTGTAATTTCAATTTTATTTAATCTTTTAAATTCAGTAATCTTTCATTACTGAATGACCAATTCTCACAGTAATTCAACTGGTTAGAAATGGTAAATGGTCTTTGTTCCCCACACAATTTATACCCTTTAGTCCTAGATTTAACATACAAGAACTATGATTGGTCTTCTCTATATCGTGGCTTAATTTCATAGGTCAGAAATTACATATGTAACATACAATTGGTTCTTCTTTGTTCGTTATTCATACACCCTTGGCCAAGTATGATTTCATGTACATGTGTTTTTACTTACATTACTTCACATACATATAGATAAGTAGTTTTGACTTATGTGTCACAGAGAATATATCATACAGTCATATGGTTTACATAAGATACTATATTAAACTTGCCCCATAGGTACTCAAAAGTTGCTGAGCACAGCTATTTATGTTTGGTTTGGGCCATATTCTCAAATCAATCTTTTTTCCAAAAAGTGCTTTTGACAGCAGAATGTTTTATCTCTAGATTTGTCTCATGTGGTAAAGTATGTTGTTTCGTATATTCAGCCGCCTGGATCAATTTACATACAATATACCATGTTCCCTATAGTGCTTGCCTAAGCAGTTTTTCCAACTTTTAGATTTTGGCTTTATTCCTATAAAGGATAAGTTACAGACTTATTGCAACTCAATGGATTCCAGATGTTTTAGTTGTACCTTGAAAAACAATTGCTTTCAGCTTCTCTGACCGTACTTTTTAAACCATTATTAAAATGAAAAATTGTAATTTTAATTAATTTATAGCACATACTTCAGTTGCATGCACAATTCCTGTGAGAATCACCTCATGTGCATGGAAAAAAACTGTACTACTTTGTGTAACTTCACTAACTGGACCAGAGTAAGGGGTAAAAAGTTCCCTGAAGCTACAAGCAGTTATTGTTGTGTCTGACTGTGCTTTAGCCATTGTTTTGTGCTTTCAACACAGTCTCATTATAGAAGCAGGAATTTAAGTGTAGACAAATATTAGCTTGCAACATCTTCATGCAAGATAAAAAAAAGATGGAGACTAAAAATTAGATGAAAAACTGGTCAAACAAGGGATACCTGCCTAAAACACAGTTTGTCCCACAATTATTGTTGAGAATGAGGTAGGACCCCTCATTCAGGATAGGGATGATCTGCGTATAGGGAGAGAGAGAGAGAGAGAGAGAGAGAGAGAGAGAGAGAGAAAAGATAGGTGCCAACTGATGATTTTATTGAGTATCTTTTGTGCAAAATGACCTTCAACTCAGTGAAGACACTAAACATCAATATATATACTTTTTCTATCTTATCTATTGGCATCTTCACCTTTTTAGTGCATTCTTATATTCTTTTTTTAGACTGACTTGTTTCATAGTTAATTGCTTGGTTAATAGCTGTTTTTACCAACAACTTTTAGATTATTTTAGAACAGCTATAAAACTACTATGAGACCACACAATTAGATTACTTTCTGATAACCATGGCCTGACTGATCAAGAGTCATATAAAAACTCAGTTTTCAGCCATGGGTCAGCATAGTTTGCACTCCCTTATTTGTTATGCTATAACAGTTTATCGTTTAGGCTTTTTTAACCTTAGTTGGTGTTTTTCCCTCCTTGGGAATGGGCTGGTGTGACAACCCAACTGCAAACTGGTAATCATTATCAATTACTTTTTCAAGTTCATTATTTCCTTAAAACATTCATTACTTTAGGTTCATTAATTTCTAACATTTCTTTATTATCTTTTAACATTTTAATACATTCTGGTAGCTGCTGTTGTTAATCCCTTTTTCATTCTAAGCAAGTAGCTCATTTGTCTAAAGCAGAAGTGGGCAAACATTTGGGCAGGAGGGCCACGTCTGCCACTGTCAGGGAATAAGAAATTAATTTGCATTTCCAGTTTAAGTAATTTGACATGAAAGAACACAACAGAAATGCAGCTCTCTATGGATGATATGGAATGAAGGAATTTTACTGAGCTTTTGTAACACACATGAGAACTAAAATACTATTATAATATAATAATATAATGTAATATTTTCTCCTTGGGTATCAGTAAGAGCTTAGGTTAGGAGTGTCCTGTCCTCAAACATGGGTGTTTACAATCACCAGGGGAAAAAAAGCATCTTTCTGTCCATTTAGGGTCTATATGGGTGACAGAAACTACATCTATAGGTCAGTGGGGGGCTGCTGTCTGTATATAGCAGAATTGGGGAGTCCAGCAGCTGGTCTTTGTTAAATCCATCACACGAAGCACATGCATCATCAACAGTGCTGTATGCTCTGAGTTTGCCCCATTGTGGGGCTGTGACGAAGTTCTCCCCTCAGCACCAGGGAAGAGTCCGCATGTTTTAGGGAAACTCAGTAACCCCAACCTGGGTTCCTGTCAGTTTGCCCCACAGGGTTCTCTGGAAATGCATAAAGGAAAGAAAACACTGAAGGCAAATAAAATATAAAATAAAAGGTTTAATTAAAGCACAGGTTATAACATAAACATCAGGGCGACTGCCCAACAGGAGAACCCAACTCCTCAACAGAAAAATAACTGCCAACAGAAAAAAACCGTCAACAGAAAAATAACTGTCAACAACTCAAAACCCTGGAACAATCAGAACGCGGCTCTTTTTGGCCCTGCCCAACATTCCAATAGAACTTTCCCAAGCCAAAATAACTTTGGGATCCCCACATGATTTCCTTTGTCCTTCACATGCCCCCCCCCCCTTTCAGGAGACTGTTTACCAGCTGTAACCGGCTGTAACCAGGCACACTCGGAAATCACGTGAGAACAAGTTTAAGTTCCTTCATCCTTGTCTCCATCTCCACCTTTCAGCACCAGGACTCAAGCATCCTCTTTTTTCCAGCCGTTTTTTCAGCCGATTAACATGTATATCTAATGGAGGCTTTACGTGACTTTCCTCCTGAACAAGATAGTTGTTATCTGGCAAAACTTGAACAATTTTATATCTTGGGAGTCATGTAGGCATCAACTTGTGTTCTTTTGATGGCTTTAACACACATACATCATCTCCTGCAAATCTTTTAGGTAGAAAATAACTTTGAAATTGTTGGCTCACAGCTGGTGGTTCATGATCTATGAGCTCCTTCTGCTGATGCTCCTCAAGTACTGAAGGTTCTTCCCTTTCATCTTGCTCAACTCTATGCTTACACTCTTTTTGCTGATTTCTGGTAGTGACTTTATACAACTTAGCAAAAATCTGACTAGGGCCCATAGGGTTAGGAGCACTTTTTGAGGCACAAATCAGCTCCCAATATTACATCCACATCAGAAGTGTTGTGCACTAGGAAAGCATGCTGTCCACAATAATGTCCAAACTGCGTTGGCAAAATTACACAAGGTCGAACTCCCTGTGGACTCTCATATGCTTGAACCGCAAAGGAATATTTCTTGGCATTACTAAGCACAAGTTCAGCTCTTATAGAGGACAAATCTGAGCCGCTATCCACAAATCCTTGATAGGGGCGCTTATCCTCTCCTATATAAATGGTTGCAGTTCTCATTTTAGCAGCCCAGTCTCTTTGATCTTTCGGCATTACAAATTCCATGTCCAACTCTGGTCCTAGTCCACTAAGGTCATGACAGTTTTCTCAGGTTCTACATAGCTACTTTCCTGGCCAGAACTGCTTTCTTCTTTTCCCTTGTACTCTTGTACTTCCCTTGTACTTCCCTTGTACTTCCCTTAGTTTAGCCCTACGCCCAATAGCAGATTTAGAGTGATCCTGAAAACTTGAACCAGATTTCCTTCTTTCAGTAGGGATGCTTACTTGGCTAATGGGTTTAGCTAGGGTTTGTGTAGGCCAAATATTAAAGTCCCCATGCTCCATGGCTGATGATGGTGGAGCCCCATGGAGCAGCTTTATTTTCCCTCCTGGGTTCTTTGCCATACTGGGAGGTTTAGCCTGGAATGTTTCAGCCTTTTGAGTCTCATAGTCCCAGTTTTGTCTTTGAGGGCAGAGACTTTTCTTATGCCCCTACTCATGACAAAAATAACATGTCATTTGTGAAGTTGGACCCCCTATTTGACTCTTCTGCGGACTGGGGCCCACCTGAGGGAGCTTACCAGATCCAACTGAAGTATTGGTTTCTGCCGGAGTCCAGTTCTGCTTAGAATCTTTGTGGGACTTCTTGTCCCCTCTTTTCTGCTGGTCATCAGTTGCTTTAGGTATAGTCCCATGGAAAAGTTCAGCTAGTACTTGGTCTGCAACTTGAGCGTATTGTATTGCAGTTTTTTCTTTCTTGGCTGCGACTCACTGATAAAGGTTTATCCACATGCCGATATAAATTTTCTATCAGTATAAGTTGCTTAAGATCCTGCAGGGTCTTAACACCCACAGTTTCTAACCAAATTTCGAAGGAACGTTCAACCCTTGATTGGAAAGCTACAAAACTTTCATTGGGGTCTTTTTTCTTTCTTCGAAACCTATGCCTGGCTCCTTCACTAGTTAGTCCAAAATGTTGCCGTACTAGTGCCTTAAACAAGATATAATCATCCTGGCTCTCAAGTGGTAGTTGCCCCAAAACTTCTCCCAAAGGTCCATCTAAAGTAAGCAATCTTAAGATAGAGCAGAACTTATCTTGCTCTAATCCCTGATCCTGGCATGCACGCTCAAAGAATTGAAGAAACAGATGTGGATCTCCTGCCAGCCAGGAACTCCCTGGCTGGCATTGCCATTTTTTCCCTCAGCTGTTGCTGAAGCTCTATTAACCGACACTGAGCCTGAACCAGCTGCAGTAAGGTTTCCACAGAAAGAATTCCTACTTCAGGTTGATTTTTTCCTCCAGATTGACTGTCTCTCGAGCCGGCCTCTCTGAAGTGCCACTGGCCTCTTCCTGTTGCTTGGCTGGCTCCAAAGTCATTCATCGACCTTGGACTGCTTTCTAGTCTTTCAGGTGGACTAGCCAATCTCGCTTGCTTGCAAGCCATTTCTGCTTCTCCTTCAGATACAAACACCAAAGGAGACCTTCGTAGAGATGCAGCTCCAGACATAGCTTGTAGTCCTCCATAATCCAGAACCTCATCAGTGAGCTCCTGCTTTTCACTCATCCAATCCATGTCATGGAAATTGTCCAGAAAAGGATTAGATCCTGCAACTGCTCAGGTATTCCCTTCTTTAACTTCCAGCTGTGGCTGCCTAGCTCTGACACTATACTCTGGCCAGTTTCCGGTGTGGGCTACTGCTTCTGGCTTCCACTTTGGAGAAGGTCTTCCTGTCTGGTCTACAGTAATCAATGAGTCCATTACTCTAGTAGTATCCGCAGGCTGTAGCAAAGCCTCAGGACTAGGTTGGCGAAGTAACCTCCTACTGGTTCTTTGGCTTTCAGACTGCAACTGATTGTCCCTCAGGGCATCATCCAGCTGTCCAGGCCACAGAAAATCTTCGTGGTCCATGCTAACTGATCTAATCTCTCAGTTTGCTAACTACTCAGTACTATTTGGTACTCAACATGCCAATTACTGGCACACTTAAAAAAAACACTTTAAACCAATGCTCTTTTCTTTCCTTTTTTCCAGATCCCTTTACCGCTGCCACCATGTGACGAACTTCTCCCCTCAGCACCAGGGAAGAGTCCGCATGTTTTAGGGAAACTCAGTAACCCCAACCTGGGTTCCTGTCAGTTTGCCCCACAGGGTTCTCTGGAAATGCATAAAGGAAAGAAAACACTGAAGGCAAATAAAATATAAAATAAAAGGTTTAATTAAAGCACAGGTTATAACATAAACATCAGGGCGACTGCCCAACAGGAGAACCCAACTCCTCAACAGAAAAATAACTGCCAACAGAAAAAAACCGTCAACAGAAAAATAACTGCCAAAACTCAAAACCCTGGAACAATCAGAACGTGGCTCCTTTTGGCCCTGCCCAACATTCCAATAGAACTTTCCCAAGCCAAAGTAACTTTGGGATCCCCATGTGATTTCCTTTGTCCTTCACAGGGGCCACTTCCTTTATTTGGGAGAATGGTCCAAAATCCTTATCTCCAGATGAATTGTTGGTATTGGCCTGCATCGCTCAGGATACAATGACAGCCGTTTTGGTGCCATGGTAGTCCTGGCACAATAGATACCATTGAATTGAACAGTTAATATCTCTCCGTCAGCCATCTTGTTTGGGAATATTAAAAGGGTGCCCAATGGGGACAGATCCTGCTCTTTTGACCAGGACTGCCTTGAGACATTTTCTTATTTTCCTGTCCATTGACTGTGGTAGGTTGAGAGATCCATTCCAAACATTGGATCCTGTCTTGGGTCCAAGATGGGCACTCTTCAACTTGGCTAATGTACATTATATCTTAACTTATTCCTCTGCAGGAAAAACTAATGGTAGCATGCTTTTTGCTACAATTGGAGTGGCATAATTTGAAAATTAACCTTCCTCTTTGCTGATATGTACAGCATGAAAAAGTGTCCCTGCCAGGCCAGTGCACAAAATTGTGTCACTGTAGGACAACTCACTAAGGATCCTGAGCAGTCAAGTATGGGGCTGTGATGGGCAAGTTGTAGGTGGTCGGGGAATAACGGGAAAGAAAATGGGAAGAATTGGAGTATATGTCAAGGAAGGAGTAGGATGGAACTGGCAGGGTGGAGCTGGCAGCAGTAACTTCTATCTATCCACCGTTTTCTACCCTAACAGATCTAAAGCAGAATGGGAAAAGAGCATTTCTATCCACTCTATCCATCCCTTACATAATTTTGTATGTCTCAATCATGACCTCCCTCAAGCTACTCTTTTCTAGACTGAAGAGCTCCAAACGCTATAGCCTTTCCTCAGATGAGCATTTCCTCTATATCCTTTTAGAACTGTGGCAACCAGAACTGGACACAGTACTCCAAATGTAGTCTCACTATCAGTTTGTACAATGGCATAATTTTTTGCCGATTTATTCTCATTTTCTAATGACCCCAAGCATGGAATTTGCCTTCTTGACTGCTGCTGCACATTGTGCCGACACCTTCATAAAGCTATCCACTGGCACCTCTAGACCCACCTGCTCTGTCACAGAGGTGCCACCTGGCATTCACCTGCTCTGTCACAGAGATCTCGGAGCCCATTAACCTATTCTTGTATTTGATGAGCCCAGCTCCTGCCAACCTACCAGTTCAAAAGGAAGTGTATGCAAGTAGATAAATAGGTCCCACTTTGGTGAGAAGGTAACAACATTCCATGTGCCTTACCAGCCACATGACCATGGAGATCGTAGAACAATGCTGGTTCTTTGTCCACAGAAATGGAGATGAGAGTGGCACACTATGGCTGGTCATGGTTAGCAGAGCAATCTGCAAGGGGTTACTTTACCTTACCTTCTTTCTGTTGAGGTTCAGAGAGGTTTAGGGCACTTTAGCTAGTGCTTCCATAGTGCTTCCAGGAGTGCTTATAGTACTGTGTTCCTGAGCAGCTGCCTGCACAATAACTGTAACCCATGAGGTTTCATCATTACAAAATCAATCTGTTATTGTCATATAAGAATATAATGTATGAGCAAGGATATGTTTTGCCCATAAGCCTCAGTTATAGCTGAAGGACTAGTCAAGTGCATCTTTTCTAAACCTTCCCCTTTTATTGTGCTAGCTATGGTAATGTATCCCATTGTCTTGCTAACATTCCAGCACTCAGACAGCAATCAATGCTAATTCCTATTCAGTCATTAATGTAAATTGTTTGTTTATTGTCTGGATAACCCAGCAAAAATTCAAAGGATTAACCAAAAACAACGAGTCAAGTAGACTGGGTGCCAAAATATCTATCTAGATACAGTATTTATATACCGCTGTTCAACTAAAAGTTCACAAAGCGGTTTACAAAGAAAATAAAAAATAGCTAATGAGTCTCTGTCCCACAAGGGCTCACAATCTAAAATGAAAAAAAGAACACCAGCAGAAGCCACTTGAATAGACATTGCTGGAGTGTGTAGGGCCAGTTACTCTCCATCTGCTAAATAAAGGAGGAACACTCACTTGAAAGAGTGCTTCTTACCCAGTTAGAATAAATACTGTAGAGTTATGGTTTTGGCTCAAAGAGAGTGTGTTGAGTTGGTCCCCCACCAAAGAGAGAATCTCTCACCCCAAAGATGGCCAGACCAATAGAAGGATGCGCTCTCTGGACAGGTATATGCTACCTCTTTAACCCTCCATCAGTCGAAGCTGGAATTTGATTTCCACCTGATTTTGTTTTTGCTCCCTCTTTGCCCCATGATGGCCAAGAGGCCTGCCCTTCCTAGTACCTTCCTAGTTCTAGGTGCTGTTTAAAACCCCCAAGTCATTTTTGCCGATTCTTTTGTGGGGAGCAGTAGTGACCCCCCGGAAAATTTTTACCACCTTCGACCATCCTAAGCTGACTTTTGGAAGTTTCTTATTTCCTTTTAGCCTGCATTTTACTGACCATTTCCTCCTCTTCACACCTTTGATTGCTATCTATGCACATGCTAAAGAACAAGTCCTTTTTGCCTTGAGGTAGGATTTTCCCATTGTTCATGGGTTCCTGACCCTGTCCTGACCCTGTTGATGCATATGCGAATATGATCTGGCAACCTTGCACCTCACTGTGCCAAACCATCTCTACTGCTGAACTTCCCAACAGAGTGAGAAGACACTATATTTCCATATATATTGCCTATATTTCCAGTTCAGCTCATAATTAATGCTCTTATGTTTTTCTTTTTCATGAAAACATAAGGCAATGTGGAGGCGGGTATTAATTTTCAGTGATTTTAGTTTTACTTGCTGAATGATTGATAAATGAGGATTTTTGAATCAGATTTTGATTATTGTCTCTTTCTACATCCTAATGAATGTCACTTAACACGTTAAGAGTGTTATGACAGTTTTCTTAGGTGCTTGCGAGTGCTTATGACAGTTTTCTAACAGGGGAATTTGGTTCCCACTTCGACCACCCGGGAGAGTCAAACAGCTTTGACTGACGGAGGGTTAAAAAAAACCTGTTTTCTTTATCAAAACCCCCTTTCCTACTCACTCTCTATCTCAGGTGTTTGCAAAAGGATAGCCAGCTAAGCATAATAACTTGATTGTATTTCATTGTTATTCCTGTTACCTTGTTGTGATTATTCTTAATAAACCTTACTAAAATATGCCTTCTAAAGCTTATCCTTCTATCAAGATTATCTGAAGTGATACTGTTTGATTTAAATGTCCAGCCTTAGATCTTATGACCAAAGAGGCAGAGCTTAATTCCCCATACAAATATTGTATGCTGCTCTTTTGGTAATAACTGGTGAGAAGGGTCTGTTTTTTATAGTTTTGAGTATATGGCCAAGGATGCTAGACAGCTCTCGGGACAAGTGTTTGGAGAGAGGAATACAGTACTCTGATGTAGGGCACCTCAAAACACTGTGTCAGCTGCCTCTCCTTTTCGCCAAGTTGTTGGATCTAGCCCTTGATTTGGATCCAAATAGGTGACTGGGTTGGACTAATCTTATAAAGCTGGGGGTTGGGGCTCCCTCAGTGAGAGTAAGAGGCACGGCCAGGAAAGGAGAGGATATTCTGCCTCCGCCTGGCTTCTCGCCTCCTTCCAATGCAGCCTCCAGCCCAGGGTCTTTAGCCAGTGGCTGCACAGACAGTTGACCATGGCTGCCCCAGGTACAGCGTGGCGGCTGGCCCGAAGCCTTGCTACTGCCAGGACACCCGCTAAAGCCTCAGAGCCTCCTCCCACCCACTATATGACCAGACAATGGGGCCATTAATTGGACCCCAGTTCAAGGACCCCATTTCCATTCCTGTCTGGGGTTAGGGTTACCCTGGGTAACAATGACTATTGTATTGCATGTTTTTTGGTTTCGCTTCTTACAGGAACATTGCACCATCACAAATGGAGGTGCCAAATTTATATGTGCAACTGCAAGGATTGCCAGGAGACTAATGTGGACACATTAATCATTTTGAATACAGAAATAACCAGGAAATATGGAAGCAGTTGGGGTGGAGCAGCCAATATTATTGCTTTTAACAGATCCTGTTCCTTTTTTGGTAATTTATTGTAATCCAAGATCCCCATAAAAATCACTTCTCTTGAGTTTTCTATTTTAAAGCTACATATTTCCTCCACTTTTTCTAATATTTGCTGCCAGTAGTCTTTTACCTTTGGGTACTCGCACCAAAGATGTATATAATATCCTTTTTTCCTTCCACAATACCAACAATTTGGATTACTTCCCTTTAATATATGGGATAGTTGCAGGGAGGTTGTATACCATTTTAATACCAGTTTCATTTTTAATTCTCTATACTTTTCTATTTTGATTTTCCAGATTTCTATTATTATTCTATCTATTTCCTGCTTTGATATTTCCAATTCCTTTTCCCATTGGTTTTGTATAAGCAGTGCTACATGATATTTATTCATTAAAAAGTAAATTTTTCTTGCCAACCACTTGTTGTTGTCTTGTTTATTACCATATATTTTTTCTAATTCTGTCTCCTCCTTATTTGCTAGTAAATGACATTTTTAATATTTCAATATATTATATAAAGACATTAATTTCAACCAATGTTTCTTTCCCACTTCCCTCAGTAGATCTTGTATTTGAATCAGATTCCCCTGAACAGTAAATAAATTTTTAACCATAAAAAACCTTTTTCCTTTAACTTATCCCAGAACTCTCTATCCACATTTATGAATAATGAAAGCCATTACACTTAAAGTTAACATAAAGATACTGTATAAATACAAAATTTAGATCAAATCCCAACAGTCAGTCTAAAACTAATTATCCATTTTCATTGGCATTACAATGTTGGCATAGCAAAATTATACAACTGTTTAGATAACAGATTTTACCATATAGAGGCTGTCATAGAATGATAGAGTTGGAAGATACCCTAGAGGTCATCTAGTTTAACTTCTTTATCAGTGCAGGGAATGGTAATCCCACAACAATGAATGAACTGTGGTCAGAATGAATGGTAGTCTTTCATTGATATCTGTCTATGAAAGATTTATAATACGTGTCGATAATTCTTGAGGTACACAAGAATCTGTCTGTGAAAGTGCATGAGTGCCAGTGCATTACAGTGAATTACACTGTAAGTGCATTACAGTACAAGACCTTTCTATTATCAGTTTGATTCTCAGTTCCTTTCCTAATTTATTATTAGGAATTTATTATTATTAAATTATTAAGTTATATTCTAATATATATATATATATATATATATATATATATATATATATATATATATATATATATATATATATATATATATATATATATAATTTTATGCAGTAAACTACATAATTTTATGCAGTTTACTACAGATCGTATATTGTCAATTGTTATTACCCCCACGGCTATGAAGAGAATGAAGAGCCAGAGACAGATGTTGGATTAAAGGGCCACTTTATTAATTAACTAAACATAGTTAAAACAACAGGGGACTGTTAACAAAGTCGTGCTGGTAGCTAGAAAAATAGGAATGGGCGAAAGCCTGACTCAGGTCACACCCCCGCACTGGGGGTGCCCATCAACGCCAACCCGAAGGTTGAGACAGCTGGACGCTCAGTCAACCAGTTGCCCAGTTGACCTTGCCTAAATTCCAGGTACAGAGCTAGCCACCTAGGCCTACGTCCATATAGGGCATCAGTAGGCCTGCTATGCATCACTCTGACCCTTGCTGTCTCAGGCAATCACCAAGGACCTATCCTGCCTACTCTAGCACAACACCTGCCACACGGGGAACCTGTCTAGAACATGGTTCCACCACCCCATTAAAGACAGGAAAGCAGTCCCCTGATCAAAAACCCACTAAAGACTGGGCCATATGTACCCCAGTGGGATGAAAAACATGGGCCAGCTGCCACAAAAAATATGAGGATGGCAAATGACAGTTCCCCCAGTGACAAGAAGCACCATGTAAGTGTTTACCCGCTTTTGGCAAGATAAATTTCCCGGATGTCCCTGGCTCCCCTCCATACCCGTCTAGGGAGAGAAGAGGACCAGAAGATCCAAATGTGAGGGTACCACCAGGATACTACCGACACGGCGCGCCAGACCCGACCACCATTGAAATCACTGATCTCAGGGTCCGATCATATACTCCAAGGTGGACCAACACATTGGGGGGGGGGGGGGGTTATCCTGCAAAAACCTCAACTACAAAAGGCAACTGAGCCCACCCCATGCCTCTCCTAACTGCCAAAAAAACATACAAACTTGAATGGCAAGACCCAAGGAGGAGCCAGCACACGGGGTATGCAGCCCTCTTCTGCACCAGGAGTGGCCCACCACCAGGACTTGGAGAGGAAGAGGCAAGGGTGCATCTACAACAAAACAAAGAGAAGTTAAATACATAACTATACCAAACACATGCCCCAGTAGCAGATGACCACACCTCATAGTGGACGATGAGCAAAACCTTGCACACACTCTAAGGTCCCTCTTTACGCCATAGAACTGGAAGGCATCCAAATGCCATCGTCCGATGCTACGGATGACCTCCACAGATAGACCGAAGTCAGTGGCCAAGGTTGCTGCCCCTATTCATAAGGAATGCACATTGCACAACCTATTGGAGAGCTCAAGAATGGTCATTGCCCGAGAAAAACAGAACGGAAACATGGTTAGTGGTTCACAAACAGCATGCTGAAATAGGGGACCATAAAGTTAAGAACTCTGTGCCGATAAGTGGTAAGAGCTCCCTACGGTCCAAAAAAAAGGGGGGTGGTTGGTGGGACACAGCCCTACTCTTCACAAGAGCCTGAACCAAGCCCTGACAAGACGCGCAGTGTAACTGGCCAGCTCTTATCAGGAACAGCTGGTTAGGCAAGCAGCATGCCCACCAAAATGCACCACCCCAAAACTCTGAATAGAGTCAGAGCATGACAGATAAGTAAACTGCAATAGGCCTGGGATGCAACTGACAGCCTAAAGCTGAAGTGTAAAGCACAGGATAGCATCCACCTAACGTGGCCAAGACCAGTTAGGGGTCATGAAACGAGAAAGGCCAAAATATCTCCCATCGTCTGCATATAGCTGGCCCTTATAGAAGGTCCTAGTGGAAGGAGCCAGCAAACCAAGAATCAGAGTCTGGGCCCTCAAGGTCCAAGGCTCCAAAGCATGACCCTCGGTGACCGAGAAGTCTGCTTCTTAAAGATGTGGACTACAGCCTGGTTGTCACACAAAACCGGACATTAGAGTTCGGAAGTAGTCTGCCCAGATATGCATTGCCACCACCAAAGGGAAAACTCCAGAAAGGTAACATCGTACACCACACCACTGGCCTTCCAATTGTCAGTCCAGGGAAGGGCACACAACCCTCTCTAGAACAAACCCCCAAACCATGGCCACCTGCAGCATCCGAATGAACCTGCAAGTCAGCTCTGAGGATCTGAAGTGCCCTCCAAAAGGAAGTGCCATCAGTCAGACAAGAAGGTCAACCAAACCTTCATGTCAGCTTTCATGGCAGCAGAGACCTGCACCATGTGGTGAGGGGCACCAGCAAGCAAAAGTCAAATGACCCACTAAAACCTGCAGCTCCCTAAGCGATAACTTCTTCGCCTGCAGGCCTGCTCCAAGAGGCTACGTAAAGTAACCAAAGTGGCCTCAGGCAACCTAAAACACTGGGCTAAAGTGTCCAACTCAATCCCCGGAAAGTTAGGGTGGTGGCTGGCCCTTCAGTCTTATCCTTGGCTAAAGGTACACCCAACTCCAAACAGACTCTGGAAGGACGCAAGCAACCTGGCACAATCATCAGTGCCAGCCGCACCCATAAAGAGAAAGTCGTCCAAATAGTGGACCACTTTCCCAAAAGTGGATCTACAACGCAGAGCCCACTCCAAAAATGTACTGAAAGCCTCAAAGGCGGAACATGAAACCAAACTACCCATCGGCAGAGCCCTGTCAACATAATAGCCCCCCTCGAACCACATACCCAGCAGGCAGAAGGCACTTGGATGAATGGGGAGCAGTCTAAAGGCTGACTCCACAGAACTGCATCATCCAAGGACGCGTACCTAAACAAGCACAGGTGAGGGGGAATATCATGACAAATGATGTATCAACCTAAACTGGGGGATGGCAGTTTAGGGAATGACAAATGATGTATCAACCTAATGACAAATGATGTATCAACCTAAACTGACCCGGGGCCTTCTTGGGAATTACACCCAATGGGGAAACCCTCAAAATCAAGAAGGGAGGGGATGCAAAAGGACCAAGCACTCTGCCAGCGGCAACCCCCTTGGCCAGCCTTTGTCGAACAACACCCTCCATACCCTTCACCGATTTAAGGTTCGTAGCCCAAAAGGCACACTCGGGGCAAGGGGCCAGGATCTGGAAAAAAACCCAGAAAAACCCCTTCAACAAGTAACTAGCCGCCTGACAATTCGGATAACCGGCCAGCAGTGTGGCTAAAACGGGCAACTTAATCGGGGACAGACCCTTTCCCTGAAGATGGGGAAGGGGGAGGGGGTTGAGTCCCTCCACCCTTTGTACCACTCTTGGCCCCAGTTCCCTTAAACCCTTTCCCTCTAGGACATGTGCTGGAAGGGTGCTTTCCGCCACACACTGCACATTGGTAACTGAAAGGGCAGCCACCCTAGGTACAGGCCCAAGTCGAGCTAAATTCATAGCACGCCCGCTGCCCTTGAACCCCCGAGGCGCCTGAAGACGCCCTGTGTTGCGACACTGTGTTTTGTGCAATGAGGTGACCACTGTCAGAGCGGTCACCCTGGATGAGCTTGGCAGTAGCCACTACCTGCATCCAGATCTTGAATTTAGGGACAGACCAGTCCAGGGAAGGGTCGTTTGCGACCCTGAGCCTAAAGTTCTGGTCATACTGTAACCAGGCTTGTCCCCCGAAATCCTGCAGTGTCCGATGGACAATGTCGAGATACTTAATGAGGGCCGGAGCCCTCTTTGGCCTAAGCCATATAAATACAATAGCCATAGAGCCAGTTAGTCCAGTTGTGATCTACCTTGAGCTTTTTAGACGCCTCGAGATCATGCTCGGGCTTGCCCACCTTGGGAAACCTCTCTGGTTCGGTGTGGAGAAGGCTGAAGAGGTCAACATAGTCACCCCTCCAAATCTTTTCCTTAACTGACATGGCAAGATGTCCACCCAGTGGCAAGTCAATGCCATAAGGGCGGTCCTCAGGACCGTCCTCCTAGTCAGAATGCCTGGCCAGCTGGTAGAGCTCCTCCCACTTAGGTCAAGCAGGCATACTGCCACTTGGCCAATCACCATCAGAAAACCTAGAACGAGAAGGCAAGCTAAAACCAGCCAAGGGTGGCCCTAAGGGCCAAAACCCATAGGGGGCCAAGAGAGACAAGGACCCCCCTCCCAGGGGCCCACCAAGGGAACCCAGGTGCCACCCGCTTGGTCGGTGGGGGTGCAAAGGCTGCATCGTCCTCCCAGCAACCCACAACTTCGGGAACGTCATGATCATCAACCTCACCTGAAGCCGCCCCTACCCCCGAGGAGGAAGGGACTTCAGGCACACTGGGCTGTCCAAAAGGTACCTGCAGAGGCTTGGGAGCCCGTTGAGCCCGGCCACCAGACCTAGCAGGGGGAGCCGTATACATTAGAGCCCCCGACCCTTCCTAGTGAAGGTACGAGTAGGGGACAATGCTGTTGAAACGGAGGCCCCATCCTCCCTACCAGCAGCCCACTCCATGGCTTCTCGCTCTAAAGCCTTGCAGCGCTCCACCAGCACCTGATGGGCCAGGGCCTCCAACTCCTCATCCAAGGAAGTTGGCTCTGGCGGTGGTGGAGGCCAGAGCCTCCTTACCCATAGCGCCTGAGCCTTCTTACCCATAGTGCCTTCCCAGAAATAACACCCCCACGTAATATGCTTTATTCACAATAAAAGGATATAGCAGGTGCAGCTGCACTGGGCAGCTGATGATCCCACGTAGGCTTCAGGAACCAGGAGAAGGCTGGAGCACTGCAGGCCCAAGATGAAGAAGTTGCTGGAACAGCAGCACTGGAAACCAGCAGTAGAACAGAAGAGTCCCCTGAAGCCAGGTAGTGTGGGCTGAAAAAGCAGGGAGGGCACAAGGCCCATTTCCCTGCAATAAAGAGGCAGCAGGGCAGAAGCCCATCACAGGCACAAGGCAACGTGGACAAGGTACACAAAGGGCCTAGGGCGTAAGGCCCAAACCTCTTCACATGCCAGAGGCTGCAGGGCAGGCCACAGGCCTTAAGGGCCTAAACAAAATGGCTGCTGCCTCAAAATGGCGGCCACAACCATGAGGCACCGCTAACCAAGGCAAACGGGCCTTCAAAATGGCCACTGTGACCTAAGATGGTGGCCGGGAATACGAGGTGCCGAAGGAGAGGGCCAAAGGTCCCGCAAAATGGCCGCTGCGGCACCAGGAGCCCGGTGAAACCCGCAAGAACGGGGGGCGCCGCCATGGTGACCCCCTTGCGCAGTGCACGCAATGTGACCACGGGGTGTCCTGAAAGATGATGCCGCCTCCCCACGCCACAGCCGGTGCCAATGGAGAAGCCCCAAGAGAGTCATCAGGGAGAGAGCCTGAGAGCTCCTTCTCCGACGACTCTCTCGCACCGACTGCGTCCTCAGTCGCCACCCCCTGGCCCAAGCAGCCAATTGGCTGCTAACATCTCTTCCCGGCTGGACCATTCCACTGTGGGGAGGGGGTAAAGTGGGCCAACCCATTACCGGGCTAGCAGCATTGCAAAAACCAGGATTTGGATATAACTTGATTGGAGCTTGGAGCTCCAAGATGGTAGTTTCATCATTCAGTTTCTCATATGGACCTTCCAGCCAGTTCTGATTGTGGGGAGGGGCAGAATACTCTGTTTCACATAATACTCTCACCTCAATGCACCGTGTACAGTGCCTCTCCTTTTCTCCATCACAACCTTTCCAGGAGTGGAGAGCAAGTTATATTATCATAAATAATATAATTTTGATACAATTAACAGTATCCTCTTTAGTGCATAAATCAGGATTTGGATATAATTGGATTGAAGCAGAATTGAGGCTTATGATCGGCTCAGCCATGGGACTGGAGGAACCCTGCATAGGATTGCAGCTTTAATTTTTGTGGAGGTCCTTTTTTTGTCATTGTCCCTTTGAATGGGTAATTTCCCAAGCACCCTTGGACCCCATTTCGAGACATTCCCAGGAAAACAACAAATCTTCTACAGGTTTAGAGAATGTGTTCCACATTCCCCCCACTCCCAGGACACAATTTTTATAGCCTTTGGGTTTAGAGAATTAGGATGATGATGATGCATGTCACCTTAGGTCATGGGCCTTCTTTGGCTCATCAGCATTTACCTCTGTGGCGTGCCACAGCAGGTGGACAAGTCAGATTCAGGAATCAAATTAGTGGTCCCAGCTACATGGATCACTGAACACCTGGAGGTAGAAAGTGCGGTCATTTGCTAGTTTCATCTGTAGCTACTGTTTCTCCACATTGTGGACTGAGATCTTTATTGTCAACTGTTAACCTGCATGGTTATCAACCCCCCATGCACATCAATCCCCATGTGCATCATCCCTCCTTGCACATCAATCTCTCATAATACTCTTTTTCAAAGGGCACCTTAATGCACTGTGTAAGCTGCCTCTCCCTTTTGCCATCACAGCCATTCCAGCTGGAGGTAGAAAGTAATGTCATTTGCTAGTTTAGGTTTAGTTGTTGCCTCTCTGCATCATCCCCCATGTGCATCAAACCACCATGCGCAACACCCCCCAAGTAGGTTTTACTCAGTTTCCCCCTGTACACCTTCTAGTCAAAATTCTGCATGAGCTTCCTTCCTACATTTCAGTTTAAGAATCTCTCAGGCCACAAAGATTTGTAGAATAATAACAGATATCTCTCCTTATGTCTGCCACAGCAGGTGAATGAGTCGGACCCAGGAATCAAATTGTTTTTCCAATGTGTTTGGAAAACACATTGGAAAGAGCTGCGGGTAGTATTTTTGTCCGTATGAAAGTTTAATCCTCAGCTGCTGTCTCTGCATCATGGATAGAGATCCTGATAAGCCTCAATGGGAATAATCTGCATGGTTATCAACCCCCATGCGCCTCAATCCCCATGTGCATCAACCCCCATGTGCATCATCCCTCCATGCGCATCAATCTCTCATAATACTCTGTTTCACAGGGCTCTTCAATGCACCGTGTAAGCTGCCTCTCCCTTTTGCCATCACAGCCATTCCAGGAGGTGAGAGCAATATGGCGGAGACTGATTCCAGCCATTTCACAACACCTTAAAGGTATAGTTATTCGGACTGCTATAAGATATGTCTAGAATGCAATTGCAATTTATCCTCAGCATACATCATGGACACAATACTAACAGACTCAATCAGTACCTCTGATATACAAGAATCAATATAGAATACCCGTATTTTTTCCAGGTTTAGAGGAGGAAAACATAAAAAAATTTGAACCAAATGGTGTACTAATGGTGTACTAATATATACAATAGAATATAGCAGTAATATGTACAGTATTCAACCATGTAAAGTCAGCAGCGGTATTAAGAACCATTATCACTGTCATTAACAAATGAGGAGAGACTTTGGCTTTAATGTTTAATGGTACGGAATAATACTTTCAACCATGTAAACAGAGGTATTAAGAACCATCATCCCTGTCATGAGCAAATGAAGAAAGACATTCAGGTTCAAGCACTCTTCTAGTTTACTGGAAACCACAAGAACTCTTCATCAAGAGTGTCAGAATTTATGAAGCTCAGTTGCTCACTATCACTGATACCACTTTCTTCACTATCTTCATATATGATACCATCTTCAGTTCCATTGTTGAATGACTACGCAATGGTTTCTTCCTTCAGTGGGTGCCATGATGTTTTAACCCATTCACAAACTTGAGTGATAGTTGGCCTCTTCATTTGTCCAGTAGGTGTCAGATCATGATTACCAGCAGCCATCCATTTTTTCCACTCTTCTCGCATAAAGACTTTAAATCGTTTGTTGATTGAAACATTGAGAGGTTGCATCTGGCTAGTAAGACCCCCAGGAATTACAGCTAGATGAGTCTTCACTTCTTTAAATCTATTTTTGTAGTTTCACTAATATGTGCTCTAAACTGGCTGTCACCTGGAAGCCCCCATGAGAGTTACTTATCTGGAAAGGCTCGGGAAAGGAGGCTATCAGCTCAGAGGGTTCTCAGGAACGCCTGAAAACTGCACTGGCATACATAACTCACCAGGAGCTAGAAGCTGTTCAGGAGGGGGAAAGGGACATAAGTTTTGCCTGGATCTAGCCCCCAGCCAGGAGATCTGACAAGACAGAAGACCTGACATGAGTTTGGATTCCACAAACCAGAGCTATTCTGCTCCTACCCAGGGACTTGCACTGGAGTTTCACAACTGGAACAAAACCAGCTCTCTCTCTCTCTTAGCAACTATCTCCTCTAAACCTCTGAAACTAAGGCTGTCTAGTAACTGACAGTTAATATCCTTCAGGTTCTCCACCCAGAGAATAAAACCCTTTCATTATGTTCCCAGATATTTTTGTGGGATGTGAAGAGGCAAGGATATGTATTGTTTACTTTAGTCTGGTTTTCTCTTTGGTCATTCTTTGGAACTGTCTTTGAAACCTCAGCCAGTTTCCTTTTTATCAGAAATTTCAAACTATAGAGCAATGTTTCTCAAAATTTTTAGCATGAGGACCCATCTTTTAAAAAAAAGTTTTAAGAGCTTCTCATGCTGCAGTGGCTATAGTGGTAGCAGTACTCCCCCAAGTAGCAGGTTGTTCAACCCTTGATGCACATAGCCTAATTTACCCTGTCGGTTTTGCAAACTACCAAAAACTGGGTCACGACCCACTGGTGGGCCATGGACCCACAGTTTAAGAAAAACTTATCTGGGACTTTAGTGTCCCAGATAACTCTTTTTCCTGTTTCTTCTTGCTCCGGTACTTTTCTTTTTTTAACTCTGGAGTGATGAATTTAGGCAGGTTTCTCTGACAGCAGTGTTAGACTGTCAATAACACAAAGATTTCTACCACTTTAGGGTCAGTGGGGTGTCTTTCCAATATTTCACAAAGAGAGCCTCCCGTAATGATCTGACACCACAAGGCCAGATTCTGCTCTATTACAGCCTGGTCCTGTAAGGATGACAGAACATGTTGTCGCTCAGAGATTTACTGTCTTAACACTTCACCGACTATTCCTACATGTCAGGATGAACAGTCTGAAAATTGGCATAGTCACCCAAATAGTAGCTCATGAGGCAACAACCCCAATTTCCCTTAGACTTAGCTCCGATACTCAGCACAGCCAACAGTAGGGATCTTCAAGCAAAACAATCTTGGCAAAGTCAATTGAGGATCCTCAAGCATCTCTTGAAGCATGTTTCCACTCAGTCCCAATTGTGTCCCTGTCGCTTCATTAGTTGGGCAGTGAAAATCAGTTATTATCGATGATTTGTAGTGGCCACTGGGTGCGGCCAAGTTTGGGATTGGGCACCTTTCTGGAGAAAAAAACTTACCTAGAAACTTATTCTACTATTACAACAGACACAGATAACTCAGCATTTCTTTACTAACAACATCCACTGTGCTCCCTGTAGGTTTTACTAAGTTTCAGCCTGAACACCTTCTAGTCCCAATTCTGCATCAGCTTCATTCCTACATTCCAGTTTAAGAATCTCTCAGGCCACAAAGCTTTGTAGAATTGTAGCAGATCGCTCTCCTTCTGGCTTGCATTCATATAATCTACTGAACATCAATTTTTCCAGTTGTACTGACCTGGCAGTGTGTCTACATCACAGTCAAATATTGTTATTTCGTTTGCATTTACATCCAGATAGTAGAAATGTTTCTTAAAACCCCTTATTAGATTTAATTTCTGCAGCAAAGAAGGATGGAAAAGCTGCTTTCGTTTCAGTATACAGGGTGTCCCATAAGTTTCCATGCATAGGAAAAATAAACATTTTTTTAATGAAAACCATTTTTATTTATATAATATGCTCTACATGACTACCATTGTTCTGAAAACACATTTCAATGCATATCCTCCACTGCTGAAGAACCCATATAAGCACAGCTGGAATTATGCTTCTAATGGCATTGGTGATACGTTCCTTGAGATGATTTGCATTTTGTATCTTTTCCTGATACACCATGGCCTTCAAATGCCAGTAAAGATAAAAATAAAGTGGGGTGAGACCTGGGGATCTGGGAGGCCACTCCACCATGACAACCTATCCAAGCGTCTGGAAACTGCTGATCTAACCATTGAAGTACGTGAACCAAAATGAGAGGGAGCTCTATGTTGCTGAAAGAAAACAGGGAAGTTATCATCCTTGTTTAGCAGGGATGGAAAAATCTCTTGTTGCAACATATGAAGATACTTGTCGGCATTAAGATTTCCATCAATGAAAAATGGTCCAATAATTATGTCACCCGATATCCCGGCCCACACCATCACTTTACTGGCACCTTTTTTATTTTTTTTATTTTTAAAAAATTTGTATCCCGCCTTTTTCAGGCTGTCTAGCCCGACTCAAGGTGGCAGAAACATAAAACACAATTGAAAACATAAATAATAAATACAGTAAAAACAATTAAAACATATAGGCTAAAAGATACAATAAAAACAATATAAAACCAAAGCCCCCCAACCTTTTCCCTATTAAAAAGCCCCTTTGAAATAAAAGGTTTTTAGGCTCTGCCTGAAGCTCTGCAATGAGGGACCTTGCACCTTGCATCCTTGTCGCACTCATCCAGTGCAGGTTACCATTACTCCAATAATATAGGTTTGGCCGATTAACCTCTCCATTAACCTGAAAAATTTGCTTCATTGCATCCACACTGAATTTGCTTAATACCCATTCACAGAGTTCCATTTGTCTATCCAGGTCATCTTCACTCATATGATGTGCTGTATGCAATTTGTATGGATACATTTATTTGTTTTCAGAACGCGGCAGATATTCAATCTGCTGACATTTTCTGCAGATAACAGTCATATCCTTTTTCTGGGACTCTGTGTAAGCACTGAGAGTGTCGTAGCTGTTGTGCCTTCATCGCTAAGCGCTGAAAGTGTCGTAGCTGTTGTGCCTTCATCGCTGGTTGTTGTGCCTTCATCGTCTTCTTGCAAATTTTTTTCACTATTAATTTCTTTCTTAATAAACAAACAGTAAACAAAATAGTACAT
Organism: Cryptoblepharus egeriae; assembly: GCA_030015325.1. Taxonomy (NCBI): domain Eukaryota; kingdom Metazoa; phylum Chordata; class Lepidosauria; order Squamata; family Scincidae; genus Cryptoblepharus; species Cryptoblepharus egeriae. Next base: position 84,947,161 of record JAREYC010000004.1, read on the forward strand.
AAATACATATTTTCAATAAACAAAACAGTACATAAATACATAAATACATATTTCACCATATTCTGACTTGAGTGGAGCCTTAATATTAATTATTAAATATATTGCCACATTAATAAATTTTCTTTTTAACAATCTCTATATCTTATTTCCAGTCAATTCCACTTTTATAAATTCCATTACAAAGAAAATTAATAATCTAATTACAAAAAAAATTGTGAATTACAATTTTTCACAATTTGTGAATTACTCATTTCTTAAGTATTTTTAATCTTCAAATCCAACGGTGGTCAGATAATTTTTGTCTTTTTCTTGTAAAAAGTCCATAAACGGTTTCCAGTTATTTCTGAACAATTTTGTTGATTTTTCTCTCAATAAAATAGTAAGCTTATCCATTTCAGCATAATTTCTTATTTTAGACCACCATTCATCTAATGTTGGTATCTCCACCCCTTTCCAATGTTGCGCATATAGGGTTCTGGCGGCACTTATCATATACCAGAGGCTCAACCGCTTTCTCCACGTACCCTTCTGTCATGCCCAACAGAAACAGTTCGGGTTTTAATTGTATATTTGTCCTCAGGATCAATTGTATCTGACCATGAATCAGATACCAATATTTTTTAGCTTTATCACATGTTTACCACATATGAAAAAGGATCCCTCATGTTTTTTACATTTCCAGCATTTGTTTGATACATTTCCATATATTTTGGCTAATTTGCTTGGTGTTAAATACCATCTAAATAACATTTTATAAATATTTTCTTTAATATTCACATTTAATGTAAATTTAATTTGTTCTGTCCAAACTTTCTCCCACGTTGCCATTTGTATCCCAAGACCTATGTTCTTTGCCCATATTTTCATATACTCCTTTACTTGTTCCTCTTCTGTCTCAATTGTCAGCAGTGTTTTGTATATTTTTGAAATAATTTATTTTTCTAATTTAAATAGCTTTTCTAATATTGACTCTTCTTCAAATCCATGTTTTTCTTTATCCATCTTAAATCTTTCTATTAATTGAATATATAAGAACCACTGGCAGTCAAAACCTTCTGCTAGCAATTCTTCTCTAGTTCTTATCTCCCAGTGACCTTGTATAAAAGTAATTAAATTTCTGTAATATATGATTTTCTCTGTCTTTATTGACTTGACACCAAAATGTGCTTCCTGTGGTGATACTATCAACGGAATTTTATTGCCAAAGTGTTGTGTGTGATGTTTGTTCCATGTTATCTGTTAAATTTGATTGCAACCTTGCGACACTACAGAATAATATCGTATAGCAGCAAATAGCACCAACAGCAGCTCCTGCCCCTCTCCTCTTCTCTGGGGGTGTCTGAGTGACTCATTTCTCCATAACTGGGGGGTATGAGTTCATGTAGGGCCTGTGGTTTGAGACCTCCAGCCATTCACCATTTCTCCTGGGGCTTTGCCGTCAGGAGGTCAATTCTAACGTTCACGTACAATCTTTTAAAGAAGAGCAGTCCAGAATTGAATTAGAACATAATGTTTAATATCACAATATCATTCCTTAATGTGTCTTTAGGTCTTGTCCTGTTTCTGTCCATGGAAAGAGGAACCTCATCCTTGTACAATGGTAGGGCACTACATGAACTGGAGAAGGGATATAGGAACCAAGGAAGAATGAACAGGTGCACTGAGAGATATACTCTGCAACTGAACATACTTTGGAAAAGCTGAGGAAGTTATGGGAGTTGATGGGCTGTTGAATGCATTTCCATTTTTGCCATAGTTCTTCATCTCCTGGTTTCCTTGGAAAAGTGAGATTGTCTTCTAACATACCTTGCAGGAACATACCTTGAACATCCAAGGATGTGGCTTCTCTTCTGGATTATCTAATTCCTCCAAGACCTGCATCTCACTAGCATCCTCTCCTTGAACATTCAAGGTGCTCTCACAGGTGGCAAGCAAATAGTGGTTCTTCATCACTTCCAACTGGTTGTCCTTTGGTAGCTCTGCAATGGCCATTGCAGAAGTGATCAACACTTGCCCATGACCACTGACCAATGCTTTTTGCAGGATTCTCAAGGTCCATTGAACCTCAGCCAGTAGCACAACTTAAATAGCCTCAATTACCTCTATGGCTTGGCCTCTTCAACAAGAGATGAGATTTACAAGCAAAACAGTATCTGAAACATGCACAGGAAATTGAAATATGTGTTCACAGGATAGTTCATAAGAGTTCAGTGTCCGCACAGACAGTGTGGTTTTCCACTTGGTACGAGTGGATTCTAGTTTCTGTGGACTAAATGTTGAATGCAGAGATCATCCAACTCCCTGTCCACACCCCAAGGCAAGAGGCACGACAAGAGGAGTTTTGCTGCATATGTGGTGACATTCACATTGATTTTTCCTGATGAATGCCTCCTAATATTTTTCAAACTCATTGGCTTTTTCCTGCTGCTGCTCCTCTGCATGGGACCCCGGAGCTGTGGAAATGCCTGTTCAGTGACTCTGCCAGAGATACTGTTGTTTGTTTCGACTCTTGATGGGAGTTTGCATGCAGTCAGGGTCAATTAAGTGGACTTTAAAAGAACTACTGCAAGTGCCAATAAATGTGGGTTTTGGGGAATTTATTGTGGGTCACTAGCTTGGTTTCTGATAGAAGTTAATGGGCTGGGTGGCTCATATGAGAGAGCCTTATCTGTTTATTTAAGGAAGTGCATTCTGGTTGCCTTTATCTAGAATTGGCTTCCCTCTTGGAGAAAGTGAAGCAGAAGCTCCAAGAATGTCCTGCTTCTTCAGGAGGCCAGACAGAACTGGGGATCTTGGGAAGAATTGGGGATCTGGAGGGAGAAAAGTTTTACGTCCGGCCTGAACAGCACACCTGATCAGTTCTGAGCAGCCTTCCTCCCTCCTACAGAGAAAACCTTTTCTCAACCCTCAATGGTGAACTCATGTATAGATTTTCCTCTCCTGGACATTGCTAAGCACTCTATTTTTTGCTAGGTTTCAGGACCTCTCTCGGAGTTAAAATACGGCCAACTTTAGAGGAGTCCCATTTGGGATACCAAAAATGTAATATGTGGGGCCTGGATGACACCAACCATGTATATGACATGAATATTGTCCGGGCTGAGATGTGCCCCTCTGCTGGAAGACACTCTCCCCAACCTCATGCTTGACCCAAAACAGCTACAAAAGCCCTATCTGGTCAGAGTCACCGAGTGTTTGCTTCAAAGGGGAAAACTCTGGCCCTTAAGAGCCTGGGCTTCTAGAAACCTCTGACGCCGCAGCAGGTTCACAGCCCACAAAATTACTTTGGTAGTGCAATTCCCCTTTAGCTCTGAATCCTTGGGTAGGGTGATCACAGAAGATAACCACAAGCTTTAAAGTACCAAATAAAAAGAATTTATTTAAAAGAAAGAATAAGGCACAGCTGTAAATACAGGTTCAAAACAGAAAACAATAAAGCTGAACTCCTAAGCTTTACATAGCCTTAACTACAGAAACAATATCATAGCCAAACAGTTAGTTGGTAAGTTGGTCCCAATACTTACAGCATAGTCCATAAGCAGAGTTCTTTCTCAGATCTTAAGTCCCTCAGCCACAGGTGGGCAGATGCCGGTTTGGGCCTACCCGCCCGAACCGGATCTTCCCTTTGGGCTGACGTTGGCGATCCGGTCATAGCCGCGGCTGCAAGAGCCGCAGGGACCGGTTCGCCAGCGTCCGCCGGTGCCGCGTCTCCTGGGGCTCGGCGCCAGGAAGCTTAGTGCGCCTGCGTCCAGCTGGACGCAGGCACACTAAGTGTCTTGGCGCCGACCCCCAGGACGCTCAGTGCGCCTGCGTCCAGCTGGACGCAGGCGCACTGAGCGTCCTGGCGCTGAGGACCCTTCAGGAGACGCACTGCACATGTGCCAAGTCTGGCGCATGCGTAGTGCGGCCTGATTAGGGCCGGCCCCCTGCCCCGCCTCCTGACCCCGGCCCAGCCCCTTGACTTCCGGCAAACCAGATCTTCAGGGAGGCTGGACCCATCACTGTCCTTAACATGACTCTGAGGTAGATAGATGGTCAGTTCAGCAGCATGGTTAGCCCAACGATTGTTCGTCAACCCCAACATCTCATGGCCTAACGTTTATAGGAAAACTGGGTCGTTTCTTGTCAATAAAACAATTATCCAGTCAGAGTCAATACCATACTCTCCTTAGACCCTGTAATAACCAGGCAGTTTGTTTCCCACTCTGGCCCAGCTGCACAACGTTAGTAGTTGTGTTCAGGCCATTCCACAGGTGCAAAAACGTTAATGGCTCATCCCCTTGATTCCAGTCGCTTGGAAATAGCAGCTTCAACCTTGGGTCTAGGAATTTTATCAGCCCCATCACAATTCTTACGTTTTTAAGCTCTGCCAAGTACTCCCTTCCCGTTCCCACAGATAGGCTGACTCATCAGAACCATTCCCAGCAGGCTTTGGTAAGGGCACCCTATGTGCAGAAAATGGCTTTAGTTTGGCTCCCTAAAAAGGTACAGATCTGCTGCCCGCAACAAATACAATTTATTTTAACAGCAGAATGAACAACCAGTTCAAACGCTCTAAATGCCTTCTTAAAATCATAAAAAAATCTCTTCTTAATCAATCCTAATTCTCTTTTTTTACTGTCTTATCTCCTCATTTGCTCTCCTCAACTGCCCCTTTTATCAACAGCCTTCCTAAAATTATCTTTTCTCCATTGCTCTTTCTGAACTATTCTCTTCAACCAATACAGTGATTGACATGTCACTGCTAAACACTTAACACTTGGCTCCCAGGTGAATAAACCTCGAAAGAAAACCAACTCCCTGGTAGTCTCATGTGTTCATATTTCTAGCCAGTTCCTTTGAGACCTTCATATCCATTAAAAGCATATGCCAAAAATAAACAAACACATAACATTTATCTTCTGCTAATTAAGTAGAATTATCAATTATTTCTGCCATTTAAAAGCAATGCTGTGAGAAACCACTTCATCTTACTGATACGATCAGTGCTGTATACATGGCACAATTTACAGGAACGATTGTTAGACCTACATAACTCCTACTATGGAGGGACATATTAATTATGGTTAAAGATAGGGTACAAGATAAGACTGAGAAATGCGTCTTACATACATGTTTACTCAGAAGAAGGTCCCGTTATGTTCAGTGGGGCTCACTCTCAAGTCAGCGTATATAGGATTGCAGAGATAAGCTTTTTTCTTATTCCATTTTCAACTGAGAGAACAAAAAGAACATTGAACAAACTTAACACTGAATAATAAGTGTTATTTCTCAAAAAAATGTTTCTACTATAAAAATTTTCTTTTTTCCTTACTTATCTGTTCTATCTTAAGAGTCAAAAATTGCAAAGAAGGGACTAGCCTATAAGGTAAGGATGCCAATTAAAATAAAGATATTTCAACATTGTTCTGTGAAGCTAAATGTCTGTGGCAGGCATGTCAATGAAATTCTTTGTTTCCGTGTAGAGAAACATAATTGTGTGACATCTATTTGAAATATTAATGAATCCTGCTTTGGAAGATTGTGTTGTGTGTTTAACTTTCGTAAATGTGTTTAAAGGTGATGAGGTGAAAGGAACAAGAACAGGTAGATGGGCTTCAGGAATTGAAAGGAGCAGATCCTGTACAGGAGCAAAGCTTCTCTACTGCCAGAAGATTTTTTAAAATAAACTTTGGGGGATATGTGTGTAGCAACACAAGGAGAAATAGGTGTCTATAGCTGCCTTACCTGATTTGATCCACACTCTTTGAGGGAAGGCTGAAATTTATAAATAGCCAGATTTGTAAATAGATTTATAAATAGCCCCACAAAATATAGCCCCAGATTTATAAGTAGCCCCATAAAAATGATTCACAGAATAGAAACATTAGTTCAAGTATCATCTTTGCATAATGGATGCCTATTCTCTATTTTACAGGTTCTCTTTAATACTTGGAGAGTACAAGAAGTGTACAATACTTTATCACTATCATCAGAAAATATAGTTTTGTCAATTCATTTACAAAGGAGGATTTATGAGGAGTATATTTTTTCCCTTTTAAAGCTAATGCTTTCTGTGTGCTTTCCTCTCCTTTTCTTTTCCTCCTCCTAATGTATGACAATCCCCCTTTTTCTAATGGACAAAAAGCTGTGTTATTGGCAGCATTTCTTTAACGGAGAGTCCTAAACAATAGAAACCTAAAGATGTTTGAGAGTCAAGCAAGAGTTACAGTACTAAAATTGTAGGGTTTTGGAGACTCTCACAACTTTGATATACCGTAATAAAGGAAAGATATTAATATTCTGAATACTTATTCAGGAGATCATTGCTATTATAACCCATAAACATTCGATAGATAGATGGCTGGTGGTTTGAGCTGGTGGTATTTTTCTTAAAATGACAAAAAGCTGTTCTAAGAATATTTTCAGTTCAGCAAAAGAAGTCAATTTTGTCTTTTGTCTCATACAGGAATATTGTCAATTGGTCTGTCATATTCATTTAAGGACCTGGTGTCGGCAGAACCCTAAGACTCCACGTGTCCAGGGCTCTCTACCATGTGTGATGTAATGCTCCACATTTTGATACTGCAAAGAAAATAGAAAACTTCACAGTGTAACTATTTGAGAAAGTAAGTCACTGAAGCAAGGAGCATTGATCATGGCTGACCTTCTTCCTTCAGTGCCCATACACTTGTGGATTACAAATCTGCGTAACTGAATTTTTGAAATAATTTAATAAAATGGAAATCATAAAAATGATTAGTGGGGACTATTGAATTGACTTGGAAGATTTGCTTCACTACAGTCATTCCCTTGTGAACCCACCACATTAAGAAACACTTAACACACCAATCACAATATTTTGGTTATAATATTTTGCAATTGTAATGCAATCCTATGCATTTCTACTCAGGAGTAAATTCTACTGTGTTTAATGTGGCATGCACCCATACATTAAACATACTGTGTTTGATTTTGGCATATAAAGTTGACACAGGATCTGCAGCCTTATGTTGCCTCCCGCCCCCCGGTTGGATCAAGGCTGCAATCCTAACCACATTTTCCTTGGAATAAGCCCCCCTGACTATAATGAGACTTAATTCTGAATAGACATGCTTAGGATTGGGCTCTGAGTTACATTTATTCTCAAGATGTTTGTGAATCAGACAAGAGTTACTGAATTAATCCTGTTGGGTTTTGGAGATACTCAAAACTTGCGAATACTGCTCTTCTTGGAATTTTTAGTGATTTACTTTGTGACTGTAACTGGAAACACTCTTGTTGTTGTGTTAGTTGTCTCTGATCGGCACCTTCATACTCCCATGTACTTCTTCTTGGGGAACCTGTCCTGCTTAGAGGCATGCCTTAGTTCCTGCATACTGCCAAGACTACTGTCAGCTCTCCAAACTGGGGATAGAAGCATTTCTATCAGCAGCTGTTTCGCACAGTGGTATCTCTACGCTTCCTTTTTAGCCACAGAATGTTATCTGCTTTGTGTGATGTCTTACGACCGGTATCTGGCAATCTGCAAACCATTGCATTATGCTACAATCATGAACATCCGGTTATCTATCCTGTTAGCAGCTGCATCATGGATCAATGGATTCGTGGTATTTCTTATAGTGCTCACTTCAATGCTGCAGCAGTTAAATTTTTGTGGCCTTAATGAAATGGATCATTATTTCTGTGAATACTTTGCAGTCCTCAACCTCTCTTGCAGCGACACCACTTTGCTGGAAATGCTGAGTTTCATTTTGAGTCCCATCTTCACATTTCCTCCTTTCCTCCTAACTCTGATATCCTACATTTATATCATAGCTGCCATTTTGAAAGTTCCCTCCACCACTGGGAGACAGAAGGCCTTTTCCACCTGTTCCTCTCATTTGGTGGTGGTTTCCATTTTCTACGGGTCGCTAATGTTTGCGTATTTGTTACCAAAAACTGAAAGAAAGGTCAACATGGAAAAATTTTACTCCCTCTTGTATATAACTTTGCCTCCTCTTGTCAATCCCTTCATATATAGCTTAAGGAACAAGGATGTTAAAGAAGCCTTGAGAAATTATATAAGTAGGCTTTGTTCCATGTAAAGCAAGTGTCATACAGCTGAGTCATGGTTGCTAGTATATAAGAATAGGTGTTGCATTTTTTAAATCCTTTGCAAAGAGGAGGATTACTGTTTTTTTGCATTTTTTATTTGATGCATTATGTATTTATATATCAATTTTTCTTATATTTACATCATCATACATAAAACATCATTTTCTCCCTGTATATTCCCACCCTCCTTAAAGAAAAGAAAAAGCAACCATCTAATTTTATAACTTCAGCCATAAGAACACTTTTGTATTCTGACAAAAATAACATTGTTGGCCCCCTTCTCTTACCCATCTTATATACCATCTTACCATCTGAAATATCTCGACCATTTCTTTCTTATAATTTATTTTCTTCCCATGTCTTATCCCTTCTCAATATTGACAATATATCTGCTTGTATCAATTCATATAAATATGAATTCCATCTTTCCAGAGTCCTTTGAAGCATCCTTCCACCCATATGCTATGACTGCCTCTGCAGCTAAAATCATAACTTTAAATTCTGTTCAGATTTTTTTTACTTTATTGTTTCCCAGTATTCCCATAAATAGGATTTTCCCCGTCATCTCCAACTTAATATTACATAAATCCTCCACCTTTTCCAAAACTAACATCCAAAATTGATTTGCCATAGGACATGCCCACCAAAGATGTAAATAATATCACTTCTCCCTTTTACAGTGCCAACAAGTTGGGTTCGTTCCCTTAATCATATAGGATAACTGAGGTGGTATCCTATAGGAGAATCACTGTTGAACTTGATTCTGTTGATTTATATTAACATTTACCACTTTTGTTTTTTGTTGTTTGTATTCCCACTGATGGACAGTACCTTTTAGTGGTGGTGGGATTGTGTACAAACAGCTATGCTGGCGGTATCGTAGCTACTGGCAGGGACTCCCGTGCCAGACAGGTCTTTGTTGAGGAGCCAAACTAAACCTGTCCAAAATCCCACTGAACGTGGTTGTCTTGATAAGGAAAGTTCCCTCCTCAAACCCCCACTTCCTTGTGGCTATATCCATCTTTGGGAAATGCCTCAGGAGTAACCCCAAGGTAAAATCTGGAGCCAGAGTCCCAGAAGCAGTTCGTGACAATCACGTTCTGGTAACTCCTGCAATGCAGCTGGAACCAATCGTATTGGCTCCACCATTCCATTGGACTATTTCAGTGATATGGAGAGGTGGGATTTGCTGCTTGGGTAACAGTCTATCCTTCATATTAATCTACCCAGGCCATTGTGCTCTGAAGAAGACACTCAAGAGTGCGATACCATAGTCTTTCAAGACTGAAGGATGCCAATGATGTTTGTATTCCATTTGTAATCATTGCTATGTTTGTGAATTTAGGCCTCCATTTATCTTTCCCCTGAAGAGAAATTGATTAGGGAAGAGAATAGGGATTGAACAGAGTGAGAATAGGGAACAGTTGCAATAGCAAGCCATCCTCTTCTCTCAGTTTTACATTTTCTAGATGACCTGACCCTGATGTTGCTTCAGAGACCCGGATAACCATGCACTGTAGAATGTCATTGAGAGAAGAAGAATGTCATTGAGGATAGAAGGTCCACTGCTGCCACTACTTCCACACATTGGTCCTCTAAACATGTGCCTTGAGCTTAGAGGAGCAAACCCTCAATGCATGTCATTTCATGAGTGATCCATTGCAAAAGCATTGTGGTCCATTTCATCCTGTTCTGTGTCGCACCAAGTCACACCTATAAAGTCACCTCCTTCACATTTTAACATGTATTATTTACATCCTCCAAAATTCATAGAAGGAATTATACTTCTAAATATAAATATGTGTTTTGAAAGATTTTCATTTCCTGGCTGAATAAGCAGTTACCTTTGTGTATACTGCTTAATAAATCCAAGTCCCTTGAAGTCTCACTTGTTCCTTCTAGCCTGTTCCCTTGAGGCCTTCAGATCCCTTAGTAGAGAATGTCTAAAATGAACACATAACTTTGCTCTTCAGGTAATTAAGTGGATCTGGTTGTTTCTTCTTTTTAAATGTAAACCCAGCAGAGGTATTTTCACATTCATGTCAGGTTCACTGCTGTATAAAGGGTACAATTTGCAGGAACCAGTTCTGGGCTTATAACTGAGAGACAATAGTATGAAACCAAATGGGGCTGAGGAATGTGTCTTACACAGTAGGCTTATGCATGTTTATTCAGAATTAAGTCCTGATATGTTCAGTGGGTTTTACTCCCAGGTAAGCATGCCTAGGATTTCAGTTATGTCTTTTTTACTTTTAAACTTTTTAAACCAGTAGGGAACAAAACGTAACATGGAATAGTGTAACACTGAATAATGTGTCCTGAAATGTAATTTATCACAATAGAAAAATGTGTTTATTTTTCAAATTTGTCAGCTTTGAGAGCCCCTTTGGAGCAAGAATTGCAATTTAGGGTCTAATAGCCTAAAAGTTAAGAATGCCAGCATTTGCAATATATGTATATGAACTGTATTCTGTGAAGCAAATTGTATATGGCAGACGTACCAGAGAAGTTATTTTGTTAATGAATGCTGCTTGGGAAAGTTGTTTTTGTTTTGAACTTGGTAAAAAGTGTTTAAAGGACATGAGAATAGGTTTGAGTAGCTGAAGGAGCTAAAAGAGGGAAAGAAAGAGTATGATTTTACTAATTTAGTCCAGTAGTTCAGTACAAGTCCAATATTTTTGCCACTGTAGTAGAAAAATCATTTTTTTTAAAAAATGAAATATTAGGAGATGTTTGTGAAGTAAGACAATGAGATGTGTGTTGTGGCAACACTTTGTGATATATACATCAAACTCCTTAGAGAAGAAATAATCATAACATGATTTATAAACAGTCCCATGAAAAGGATTCACTGAAGCAAATAACAGACACTAATCACATTTTCCTAATCACATTTTCCTGGGAGTAGGTACTATTGAACACAATGGAACTTCTGAGTAGAAATGTTTAGGACTGCACTGTATAGCTAATGATTCTGTTCAATGAATTCTTTTTCTGCCAAATGGATATAAATTTTCCATAAGTTCTCCATTAATGAACTGATTGTAAATTCTAATTCAAAGTATAGAATATTAAATGAATACCTTCAGAAATGTGTGTGGGTGTGGGGGGGGGTGTTCCTTTTCAACTGGAATTGGCAAAACACAAGAGTACTTTCTTACTGTCCTATTGCCAGTGAGTATACTTGCACACATACCAACTATTTTTGATAGTTTATATTAAAGGAAAAGAAAGGGATGAGGAAGTTTGGAAAAGGAGGCTCTGTCGCAGCAGGTTCCATAGTGTCTAGATTGAATCCCTCTTGCTTCCTCCCTTTCTCTGATTCTTTGCCCCTCCTCACTAACAACTGACCTTGTTGACCAAACTCCCGCTTTCCTTTTCAGTTCCTACCTTTAGAACTAGCTCAATAGCCATGGCACAGGGCTACCTCACTGCTAACCTATGCACATGACTGCCAACAATGAATGGCTGCCAGGACTTATTTGGCCTTCAGCAAATAAGACCAAATTTATTCTTCAGCACAACACCTTTTTGCAACATGTTTCCACTGGTGGAATGCACAATTGTGCTTACCGTGGTCAACAAATACTGTTATTTGTCAGCAAATAACTGTTAGCAACCCAAACATAGGATCTGTTAGGAGGACTGTTAGCAACCCAAACATAGGATCTTAATTTTATCTTAACCATAGTGTATTAATTTTTCTTCTCATAGGACAATTGTTTCTTTATACATGACCTTCGTAAATCAGACAAGAGTCACAGAATTAATCCTACTGGGATTTGGTGCCTCCTACCAGTTGCAGATGCCACTCTTCCTGGCATTCCTGGTGATCTACTTTGTGACCATAACTGGAAATACACTCATTGTCTTGTTAATTGTGTCTGACCAGCATCTTCATACTCCCATGTACTTTTTCCTGGGGAACCTCTCCTTCTTGGAGGCCTGCTATAGTTCCTGCATTCTACCAAGACTACTCTCAGCTCTCCGAACTGGAGATAGAAATATTTGGATCAGCGTGTGCTTCACACAGTGGTATCTCTGTTCTTCGCTGGTAGCAACAGAATGCTGTTTACTTTGTGTGATGTCTTATGATCGGTATCTGGCAATCTGCAAACCTCTGCATTATGCTACAATCATGAACACCCAGATGTCTATCCTGTTAGCTGCTGCGTCTTGGCTCAGTGGGTTTTCAATATTTCTGATAGTGCTCACTTCACTGTTGCAGAAGTTAAATATATGTGGACTTAATGAAGTTGATCATTATTTTTGTGACTACTTTGCACTCCTCCAACTCTCTTGCAATGACACCAGTTTGTTGGAAATGCTGAGTTTTATTGTTGCTGCAGTCTTCACACTCCCTCCTTTTATCTTAACCCTTACATCTTACGTCTATATCATAGCTGCTGTCTTGAGAATCACCTCCACAACTGGGAGGCAAAGGGCCTTTTCCACCTGTTCTTCTCACTTAGTGGTGGTGTCCATTTTCTATGGGTCTCTAATGATAGCTTATATGTTACCAAAAAGTGATGGAAAGAGTAACATGAGCAAATTTTACTCCCTCTTGTATATAGCTTTGCCACCTCTTGCCAATCCTTTCATATATAGCCTGAGAAACAAGGAAGTGAAGGGAGCCTTGAGAAATAATATGAGTTGGCTATTGGCACCATATAAATCATAAAGTTAACATATAAAAGTAAGTGGTTCCTTGTTTTTGATCTATTTACTGGCATTATGAGGAACCCCTTACTGGGGGTGGTTTTTAGACAATGGTACCAATTGCTCCCAATTGGGTATCACACCTGAGTGACTCCCATGCTCGGATACTCTTGTCTTATATGCAATTTTATATTAAAATGTGTTGAAAATAAGTTGATGTTCCATTAACACACATGCACATTTTAAACACACATTTTGATTGCGTCTCATTATAACATAGAGATATAAATTCTATAATGAAATTATTTATATCTCTATAATTTCAGAACTGTGCAAAAAAAAATGAAATAAAATAAAAATTCCAATTGAGCCTTACAACTCTGATGGCTCATTTGCACCTTTATTTTTTGGGTTTGTATTTTTGATCTATGTACTTGTATTCCTAACTTATTTGCTATGCACATATTTTATGGATATGATTAACAAATAAGAGAGACATGTAAAGAAATGAATTGCTTTTAACCAATTCATGAAAACCAATTAAAATAAAGAATTGAATATTGGAAATATTCATGCAGTGGAATAAGTGGATCATAATTAACGCATGATCAATTATTGGCCTCAGATTGTCTATTAATAAATCTGGAACTAACACATGAGGGATTCCAATCATTTTTGTTGACGACTCTTCTTGCCCCTACCTAACACATACAGGGATTGAGAGGCTATTCTAAGGAATGGAAAGAGTGAAGTTAGCTGTGTTAAAAAATCAAAGATATATAAAAGTGGATGAAGCTGTAGAAGAATGGCTCCTGCAGTGACTCCTCACATCACTTGTGGGTGCTAACTACAGATACTTACACACCCAATCTTCATAACATCGTGGATGTCTCCAGCTGTGAGATGTGGCTCCCTGGGGAGCCAAAGAAGCCAATCAGGGCAGCTGAACAATCCTCATGAATAAACCTTTACAGTGGTACCTTGGTTTACAAGCACAATTAGTTCCAGAAGCATGCTTGTAATTAAAAATGCTTGTATATCAAAGTGAATTTTTCCATAAGAAATAATAGAAATTCATATGATTTGTACCATAACAAAAAAAATATCGAAATGATTACTGTCCTGTAATACAAAATAACAAAGAAAATACAAAATATAAAGAAAAATAAAACACATTAACCTGCACTTGGTCTCTCAGGTCAATCAGGCTGCAATCTACTCCAGAGTAGACATACATGGGATGGTCTCTCCGGCTGAGCAGGTGCTGGTGGAGCACCGAAATTGACTATATCCCAGCCAGAACTGTTATTTGGCTAATAATGCATTGTTTGTATAGCTCTCAATCCAAAATGCTCTCAGTCCAACATTTTACTGTTTCTGATATTCACATTTTCTGGTAAAGTTTTGGAGTTTGTGAATCTTCTCATGGTTGGGGATAGGTATGTGCAGATTGGTTGAATTACTATCAGTTGCAAAATTTGGTAGACAATCTGACTTTGTTGATTTATTTGGAGGCTACATAAAATGTGGGCCCCTTTTGGATTGGGGCTGTACCTTCAAGAGTCTCAATAAAGGCTTGTATCCTGTCCATTACCAAGCACCTCCCCCTCCTTGAAAGAAGAAGCTAGATGCTGGTTAGGGGTAATAAACTGGGCCACTGTCTACAGAACCAAGAAAAGCAACAGGTTAATGTGGGAGACATACTAATGGACCCTCCCGCATGTGGGTGTCTAACAGGGAAATAGGCCTGGCCATCTGCCTCCCCTGGATGTTCAGAATAGGGCAAACCACCTGACTCCAGGCCGCCTTCATCCAACTGATGAAGTTGGCCTGTTCAACGTCACCCTGCAAGGGGTCAAGGCGGCTGGCAGGATGGACCTTGCCACACCTCCCTAAATCAGCCCCGGGTCTAGACAGTCTAACCTTGCCGGAGCCAGACAGGTATTATGTGATTGGACTGCCATCACCCCAAGGCCTTGCTGCCTTGGATGGATACCAGATGACCTTGCCTTCCCAACCCTCATGCTTCATGCCACAATGGGCGTGAATAAGAATAAGTAGTTAGAGTACATACCTTTTGTCAAAGTATTTTGACATGTCTAATCCCTGCCCCTTTTTTGATTTGAGAAGAAGTCCCACCTCTACCTCTTATTTTTGATATAAATTTGATATTAAAAATTTTTGATATAAAAAGATAAGAAGATAAGAAATTTATTTGTCATTACACTCACAACTGGGTGCAACGAAATGAGGTGCTCTTCCCCAAGGTAAAACTGGACAACACCACTAAAAAAGAAACTAAAATAAACAAACTAACCATACAACAATCTCTGTACAAATATAAATATCCCATTGCTCACAGAAATTCAATTCCACACAAACTTACAACTCCACATTTAAACTCAGAACTGCACTTGGATAAAAATTGTTCTTGAATCTGCTTGTCCTTGTTCTCAATACCCTGAATCTTCTACAGGGTAAAGAAGATGGTGGCTATCATTTGATATTAAAAAAATACAGACCGTAAGTTGCTTGTTTGAGTGGTGAAGGAATTGTGAACGCCTCCCCCCTTGTAGGGAATGTAGGGGCCCCCAAAGCCATACCCTTGAAGCGCCTGGCCAAAAGGTACACTCCCTGTAATGACTGGTCCATAGGAATGTGAGGACGTGGTTTCTATCTGACCAATAAGTATCAGTGTGTTTGTAAAAAGCAGCCAAAAGGATAGGTTTTAGAAAAACATACCCAGGCACGTTTGTAACGGATATGTATTTAAGACACAGAGCCGATTGGATAAAACATACCACACCATCTTAAAAAAAAATGGAGTACACGGATGTACAGTGTTTTGGCATAACAGTTAATTTTTATGACAGTAGAAATAAACCGTGCACATGTTATACATGCGGGGATATAATTGAAATAAGTGATTACCCCAGCATGAATGAAGAACCAGCAAGCAAAGATCTCCAGGAAATTGAAAGAGATCCACCGCCTTGCTATCAACAAGCGCTGGTTAAAAAAAAGCTTGGGTTTTTTTCGTTTTTGTAGGTAGTGGGTGGTGGATATATATAGAGATTAAATTTCCAAATGAATGAACTGGGTGTAACACCTATTGACTGGATGGATGATAGCGGTTTTCCCTTAGTCCTGAAGCAGATTACGCTTGCCCCTGTGTGCTGGTAAAACAAACTCTATGTGATATATTGGGGTTGTGGGGGGCGGATGTTGTGGAATTGTTTATAATAAACATGTTTTGTTTTTTAAAATAACTAGATGGCTCAGTTAGATTCACTATCCCAACCATGGCCAGTGCTTCGAATTAATGCTAACAAAGGTGCAGACGATGAGATTATCTGTTGGTAAGATGCTGTACCTACATCATTTTCTCATTATTTCTGTATAGGGAATTGATTATCTTATTAGAGGTTTTGAAAACCTGACTTTTGGGGAGCCGTTACACATTCCCCATTTACTGAATAGTCCAGGGGAATGATCTTCAGAAGACTAAAAGCATATCCTATTAACAATTTGCATGAATATATGTTTTATTTGCCATCAAAGGAGAGCATGGATGAATTTTGAAAAATATATATTATACACCAGGGGCGTTAGGAAGTTTTGGCAGACTGAACAGTTTTTTTCAAGAGGCCATAAATCAGACGTCATGAGATCGTTCAGAATTGCAAGTAACTTTATTCGGTGGAAACAAGGAGTCATCATTAAAGCTTACATGGAGTAGGCGTATTTAGAAAGCATTTTTTGTACAGAGTTTGCCAACAACTGAAAAACCAGACACATACACCCTAATATCCATATGGGAGAGTCTTAAAGTTTTCCACGACCACCCGCTTCTCATATATGACATGTAAAGTTTTCTTAATAGCGCCGGTTTCTATACACCAGCGTTTTTTATTCCTCAAAATCCCCCTCTGTTGCAAAACATTCTTTTTAGTTCTGGTTTCATAGTCCAGAACCAACTGTTGTAGACGGTCAAAACTGACCTTCTCAACATTTGACACGTTGAGGTTTATCCCTTTCACCTTCATGCACATCTTCCCCCCACCTGTAACTTGTACCCGTAGGTTTTAGGACCCGCCGATACAAATTCCATGATGTGTTCGCCAGGGGGTATTTCACTGGTAAGCTCTCCCAGATAATTTAAGGGTGGATATCACTCTCCCCAGACAATCCACAAAGATCATAAAATCTGAGTCGTGGTACAAACACGACTTGTAACTTTTCTCACAGCTTGTAAAGCTCTAACCTAGCGTAAGCAGTTGTATCACCATGTTGGTTCTCCCCAGTTGGACGTAGCGGTCGTTAGAGTGTCTCCAGGGCACACAGACTACCTCCTCGTCTAGAATACACCCCAGTGCCCCTCTGGTTGACCGGGACTGGTTCAATTGCCCTTATCAGAATGAGGTATCAGATGGCTTTCATCTGCAAACGGTGGGGTTGAGGATCCTTCAACCGCGGAACCAGCCAGAAGCAATCTCTGGGGAACTTCAGGAACTCCAGAGAGTAATCTCTGTGTACAACCTGAAGTCCCAAGAGTCCATGGTCATCAAGGCCCAGTTCTCTGCAAAATGCAACAGTCTGGCTCCGAACGGGGGAGGTGGGCCCTGGTGAGAGTCAGGTGGAACACTGCTCCTTGGGGGACTTGGATCCCTGGAAGGCATTGGTGGGTCCTGGTTTGGGTTTGAAGGCAGACTTGCCCTTGTCCCATTTGGGTTTAGCATGCTTCCAACCATCCCTGGTTGAAAGCTGGAGGGACAAAAGGACTGGCTCTTCTTGGGGGGCCTCCTTTTGGATGATACCAACACCTTATGTTTATCTTTGTCCTCGACCAGAAGAAGCTTGAGAGCCTCTCCAAACAGTTTCTCACCCTTGAAGGGTGCAGCCACTAGACTAGAAACAGACCCAGCATCCCTTTGCCAATGGCATAACCAAACATTCCTTCGTGCCACCACCACAGTGGCCATGGCTCTAGCAGAAAGTTATAGAGAATCAAAGGTGCAATCGGCAGAAGGTGTCGTCGCCAGGGCTATTATCTTAAGTGAGGATCTGACTCTACCTGGGATGGACTTATCCAAAGCTAGATCCTCCACCCAAGTATAGGTTGCACGGGAAAAATGGAGTTAGCTACCGAGGTCCTAAATCCCTGGGAAGAAGCCTCAAAGTTGAGCTTGAGAGCAGTGTCAATGCACTTATCACAAACCTCCTTGGGACCCGACTCCCTCTTAGGACAACAGGGCTGGAGAGCAAAGGGAAACTACAGGCCCATCCACGATTGGGACCCTGATCCTGGACATCAAAGCTTCTGGAAGCAAATAACGCTTGTCCAGGAAGCGGGAATTATGTCCGGAGGACATCAAATGTTCCCATTCAGATGAAAACACCTTCTCCAGTTGTTCTGGAAAAGGCACCACAAAAGGCTTAGCCGGGCCCTGATGAAAGGATTTGGCCTTGGAAGAAGGGTCGTTAGGCCTAAAGGTCCCAGGAGTGACCGACAGTTCCATGGCTACAGCAGACTTAGAGAGCACCCTTTGGTAGAGCGGGGTGGGGGGGGCACAACAAATCCACTTTATTGAGGGGAAACAGCCTCCACTTCATCCCTGGAAAGTTCCCTCTCCTCCCTATCTGAATTGGAGGACAGTGATTCCAAATCATCTGCAGGGTCAATACTAAGAGGGGCCTCAAACCCCTTAGCCCTCTTAGAACCCGTCATCCACCTCGGACTCCTCAGAGTGCACCTCAGAACATGGTGACCGGTCACGTGGGGGGGCCTGAGTAGATCTCTTACGTTTGGCGTTCATAGCCACCAGGAGGCCCGTTTTGCCTTGAGAAGCCCCAAGCATCTGCTTGAACTTAGACTCAAAAATCTCCTCCACTGTCTCCTTCATTATCCTGGACAGGGAGGCTAATGACAGGGCAATGGGGCTTTTAGATTTAGTCTTGCCCCCACCCTTAGAGGGCCCCCTTTATTAAGTCTGACCCAGCCATACCTGCACAAAATGACCGCCGGACCAGGTCTTTCAAAATGGCGTCCCCGCAGGAAAACCCTGGTGCCTTGCTTCCCCCGTGCGCCAAAGTACTGCAGTCACTCGCCTGGGGCTCCTCAGAGGCAGCGCTGCAGGGATCTCCCAGTGGGAGATAGCCCAGGAAAGCCTGGGCTTGCAGCCTGCACTGGGCCAATGCTGCTCTCAGGCAGGCATGGGGGCGCTTCTCCGTCAGACACGCCCAACTGCACCTCCTCAGCGCCCGCGAGGTGCTCGTCGAGTGGAGCTGGGGGCGCTGCTTGATAGTCTGTGCTCCGCCAGGCTCCGCAGCTCTTGCTCCATTCCTCAGGTGTCCCTGGGCCGGACTGGCCATAGCCACTCTCCAGCGGCTCTTCTCGGGACTCTCCCCCCACCATCCCTCTTAGCGCCCGTTGCTGGACCATCCCTCTTAGCGCCCGTTGCTGGCGCTGATCCCCTCCTGATGTCCACGGAGGAGGCAGGAGTGGGGACAGAGGAGGAAAGGAGAGAAGGAAGAAAAAGAAAAGAGAGGAAGAGAGAGAAATAATGGAGCAGAGTGCTCCAGAAGCGTCCTACTCCATCTGAGGTCGGACGGAACTGGGCCTGTGGGTGCCTTCCCCCTAGAGGGTGAAAGTTTTGTCTGACCTGCTGATGTGGGAGAAGGACCCAACCAGTCATGAGGACCCTTCCTTCCTCCTACAGAAAACGTTGCATGTTTTTTATCTTTTTTAAATATCTCCAAAAGCTGTCTATATTGAAACCTATGACAATCAAATCCTTCTTCTGAAAGCTCATTTCTTTCCTTCATCCTGTAATCATTTTGTGTATAAATTATTAAATTTCTACATATTAGTCAGGTATCTGTATGTCCCATTGTGGCTTCTGCTCTTGCTTCCCCCATGTCCCAGTGGCTGTGATGTACTAAAGGGGTTGTCTTCCATCACTGTGGTGTTTGTGTGATCAAAAAAGACTGAGTCCACACAGGTAAGTCTTAGAAAAAGGTAACAAATTGTTATCTTTACTTTGGTTTACAGGTAAGTAACAGTTTTCTGGTTCTTTCTTTGACAGGTTACAGCCAGCTCATGTCAAAATTAAACTTCCCAACATCTTCACCTGAAAGTTTAGGGCCCTGGACAAGGGTTATACCTTCTCCCAGTTTGGTCAGGGCTCTGTTGCCCACTCCCCATGATCTTGAGTTCTCACTCATGTCCCAGTAGCTCTGGATGCTAGGACAGGGCCCTCATGTCCTAGCTCCCTCCTGACCAGCCTGCTCCTTCTCTCCCCTGAGCCATGCTCCTTTCCTCCCTCCTGGGCTCTTTGCAAGGGCATGGTAGGGGTAATCAGCAGTAGCAATCAGCACCAAATGCAGGGTGACCATATAGAATGGAGGACAGAGTCCCTCTACCTTTAAGCTTTGTATAGAAGAGGGAATTCAGGGAGCTTTAGCTCAACATCGAAGGGTTAAAATTTATTATTTTTTTAGTGACACCTGCTTAAATTCCCTTTTGTATGCCATGCTTAAAAGTAGAGGGACTCTGTCCTCCATTCTATCTGGTCAGCCTGACCAAATGAGCAGCAGCAGGGCCAAAAGTTAAGCAACACGGGTCTGGTTAAATGATACTACAGACCAGGTTGAGTAAGGATCACAGGTAGGTTCTGCCCTCCCCAGGCCTCCCTACCTCCTGCCATTTTCACCCCTGCTCCATTGCCCTTGGCATACCCTCATCCCAAATGGTATCTTCCCCCTTCTTCTCTCTGATAACACCCTCACCCCCAGCTGCTCCTAAAATCCTCCTCTGGGGTCTTCCAGTCCTACTTACAGTGCTGTCATGTCAAATCTACTCCACTGAGGCTTCTCAGGAGTAGGATGGGCAGGTCCTCCCTTGCCACTGATCCATTCCAGAAGAATTGTAGTCCCACCAAGACATACCTGTCCTGTGTCCACCAAGTCACATGAATAAAGTCACCTCCTTCACATTTTAACATGTATTATTTACATCCTCCAAAATTCATAGAAGGAATGATACTTCTAAATATAAATATTTGTTTTGAAAGATTCTCATTTCCTAGCTGAATAAGCAGTCACCTTTGTGTATACTACTTAATAAATCCAAGTCCCTTGAAGTCTCACTTGTTCCTTCTTCTAGCCTGTTCCCTTGAGGCCTTCAGATCCCTTAGCAGAGAATGCCTAAAATAAACACATAACTTTGCTTTTCTGGTAATTAATTGGATTTGTTTGTTTCTTCTTTTTAAATGTAAACCCAGCAGAGGTATTTTCACATTCAAGTCAGGTTCACTGCTGTAAAAAGGGTACAATTTGTAGGAACCAGTTCTGGGCTTATGCAAGTTCTACAACTGAGAGACAATAGTATGAAACCAAGTGGGGCTGAGGAATGTGTCTTGCACTGCAGGCTTATGCATGTTTACTCTGACTTAAGTCCTGTTACGTCCAGTGGGTTTTACTCCCAGGTAAGCATGTCTAGGATTTCAGAGTTATGTCTTTTACTTATAAACTTTCCAAACCACAAGGAAACAAAATGTAACATGGAATAATGCAGCACTGAATAATGTCACCTGAAATGTAATTTTTTACACTAAAAATGTGTTTATTTTTCAAATTTGTCAGCTGTGAGAGTCTCTTTGGAGCAAGCATTGCAAGCTAGTAGCTAATAGCCTATAATAGTGCAATCCTATTTGTGTGTAATCAGAAATAAATTCTACTGAGTTCAAAGGGACTTACTCCCAGGAAATTTTTCTTAAGATTGCAGCCAAAGTTAAGAATGCCAACATTTACACTACATGTATATGAATTGTTTTCTTTGAAGCAAAGTTCTCTGGCAGATATACCAGAGAAGTTATTTTGTTAATGAATGCTGCTTGGGAAAGTTGTTTTTGTTTTGAACTTTAGTAAAATGTGTTTAAAGGACATGAGAACAGGTTTGGAGAGCTGAAGGAGCTGACTTTGTACAGAATAGCTTAAAGGAAGGAGAGAAAGAGTATGATTTTCGATAAGTTATCCATTACCAAACTGATTACAAATTACAATTAGATGTATATCATACTAAATGAATACCTTCAGAAGTGTGGGGGGTTTCACCAAAGGCATACTTATTTCCACTGGAATTTTTCTTACTGTTCTATCGTCATTGACTACTCTTGCACATATAACATTTATTTTTGATAGAAGAAGAAAGGGGTGGGGAATTTTGAAAAAGGAGGCTCTATGACCCAGCTTGTTGCATTGTGTCCATCCTGCTTTCTCTCTGTCTCTGGTTCCTTCTCCCCTGCCACATACAAGTGACCTTGCTGTCCCAACACCACCTTTTCTTTTCTATTCCTACCCTTACAACCAGCTCATCGACCCTGGCATTGCTAAACATTGCTAAAATATGGACTGTTAGCAACACAACTTTAGTTGTCTTAGTTTTATCTTAGATTTATGTTAACCATAGTGTATTAATTTTTTTTTCTTATAGGAGAATTGTTTCTTTATACAAGATGATGGAGAATCAGACAGCAGTCACAGAATTAATCCTACTGGGATTTGGTGCCTCCTACCAGTTGCAGATGCCACTCTTCCTGGCATTCCTGGTGATCTACTTTGTGACCATAACTGGAAATACACTCATTGTCTTGTTAATTGTGTCTGACCAGCATCTTCATACTCCCATGTACTTTTTCCTGGGGAACCTCTCCTTCTTGGAGGCCTGCTATAGTTCCTGCATTCTGCCAAGACTACTCTCAGCTCTCCGAACTGGAGACAGAACTATTTGGATCAGCAGGTGCTTCACACAGTGGTATCTCTTTGCTTCACTGGTATCAACAGAATGCTGTTTACTTTGTGCGATGTCTTATGACCGGTATCTGGCAATCTGCAAACCTCTGCATTATGCTACAATCATGAACACCCAGATGTCTATCCTGTTAGCTGCTGCATCTTGGCTCAGTGGGTTTGCAATATGTTTGATAGTGCTCACTTCACTGTTGCAGACGTTAAATATTTGTGGATGTAATGAAGTAGATCATTATTTTTGTGAATACTTTGCACTCCTCCAACTCTCTTGCAATGACACCAGTTTTTTGGAAATACTCAGTTTCATTGTTTCTGCTCTCCTTACACTCCCTCCTTTCGTCTTGACTCTTACATCTTACATATATATCATAGCCGCTGTCTTGAGAATCGCCTCCACAACTGGGAGGCAAAAGGCCTTTTCCATCTGTTCCTCTCACTTGGTAGTGGTGTCCATTTTCTATGGGTCTCTGATGATAGCTTATATGTTACCAAAAAGTGATGGAAAGAGTAACATGGGCAAATTTTACTCCCTCTTGTATATAGCTTTGCCACCTCTTGCCAATCCTTTCACATATAGCCTGAGAAACAAGGAAGTGAAAGGAGCCTTGAGAAATAATATGAGTAGGCTATTGGTACCATTTAAATCATATAGTTAGCATATAAAAATAAGTGATTCCTTGTTTTTGATCTATTTACTGAGACTATGAGGAACCCCTTACAGTGTGTGGTTTAAAGCCAATAAAACCTATTGCTCCCAACTGGGTATCATACCTGAGCAACCCCCATACTCTTGTCTTATATACAATTTTATATTAAAATGTGTTGAAAATAAGTTTATTGTTCGTTGACTGACATGCACATTTTAAACACACATTTTGCTTGCGTCTCATTATAACATAGAGATATAAATTCTATAATGAAATTATTTATATCAGGGGTGTTAAACACATTTCATACAGAGTGCCACATTCGCATTTATGGTGTCTCTCGAGGGCCGCAATAACATTAATGGTGTTATTCAATCCAATCCAATGGTGTCTCCCATTCCCATTTTTTGCATGTCTGCTCCTTTCTCCTGGGCTCTTTCTCCCACCAAGGGAAGCTGCTGCTGCTGTGCTCTTCTTCCTCCTGGGCTCTTTCTCTGGCTCAAAATCAAGTGTGCTACCACCCCTACTGAGCTGCTTCGGGGGGTGGGGAGATCATTTGAAGATTGCACGTGTGCCTGCAAGGGCTGCATGCTGTCCTCAGTCCGCCAGTTGGACATGCCTGATTTATATTTCTATGATTTCACAATCCTGCAAAAAATTCCAATTGAGCCTCACAACTCCGATGGCTCATTTGCACCTTTATTTTTTGGGTTTTGTATTTTTGATCTAGGTGTCTGTATTCAGATCTTATTTGCTATGCACATATTTAATGGATATGATTAACAAGTAAGAGGGACATGTAAAGAAACGAATTGCTTATAACCAATTAAATATTATTCAAGAAAATAAAGAATATAATATTGAAGTATCCCTGCAGTGGAATAAGTGGATCATAATTAACGAATGATAAATCCAATTACTGGCCTCCAATTGTTTATTAATATATCAGGAACTTACACATGAGGGATTCCAATCGTTTTGGTTGATGACTTTTCTCGCCCCAACCTAAAACATTCAGGGATTGAGAGGCTATTCTAAGGAATGGAAAGAGTGAAGTTAGCTGTGTTTAAAAATCAGAGATATATAAAAATGAATGAAGCTGTTGAAAAATGGCTCTTGCAATGACTCCTCACATCACTTGTGTGTGCTAACTACAGATACTTACATGCCCAGTCTTCATAACATTGAGGGCAATGGTTATCTAACTGAGAGGCATAGCTCCCTCTCAGGGAGAGAAGCCAATCAGGGCAGCTGATCAATCCTCATGAAAAACCCTCTACTCTGAATAACGCTTTATAGTGGTACCTTGGTTTATGAGCATAATTTGTTCCAGAAGCATGCTTGTAATTAAAAATGCTTGTATATCAAACCGAATTTTCCCATAAGAAATAAGAGGAACTCAGACGATTTGTTCCACAACGCAAAAATATTTATATCAGAATGATTACAGTACTGTAATACAAAATAATAAA
Source organism: Cryptoblepharus egeriae (assembly GCA_030015325.1). Taxonomy (NCBI): domain Eukaryota; kingdom Metazoa; phylum Chordata; class Lepidosauria; order Squamata; family Scincidae; genus Cryptoblepharus; species Cryptoblepharus egeriae. The sequence goes on from JAREYC010000004.1 coordinate 84,971,825, forward strand.
GAAAATAGAAAAAAATAAAGAAAAATAAAACACATTATCCTGCACTTAGGGCACAATCCAGAGCAACTACGGGGAGTCCTTGCTCCGGTTTAAGAACAATTTGCTCTGGATTGCAATATGAATTTCCCATAGGTTTTCATTAGGTGGTACAGTAACTACGGGCACACATAATGTCTCTTACGTGCTCCCGTAGTTGCTCTGGATTGTAGGGCCAGTCTCTCAGGTCAATCAGGCTTCAGTCTACTCTGTTTCAGAGTAGACATGCATGGGCTGGTGTCTCATGGTGGGCTGGTGGAGCTGAAACTGAAACTGACCATATCCCAGTCAGGACTGTTTTTTAGCTTATAATGCATTATTTGTATTGCTCTCAATTCAAAATGCTTTCAATCCAAATGTTTTACTATGTCTTTTTTATTTACATTTTCTACTAAAGGTTTGGAGTTTGAATATTCTCAAGGTTGGGGATAGGTATGTACAGATCAGTTGAATCTGTTCCAGCTAATGAGTTCCAAATGGCAGCTTGGCTCTCACCAGCCAAGGTGCCATAACCACTGGGGCATGGGCTCTGTGACTTTTGCCTTTCTGTGTTGAGGGTCCAAAATTGTGCCTCCTGAAAACGAGAGAGCGAATTGGGACTGCCATTATCCAACCCAGGACCATGCTGTGCCACGAAAAGTAGGTTAAATCTCAAGGATTCACATAACCCAGGTGGATTGGGACATCTGTTGGCTGATGATGCAGACCACTGCCAATTTGTCACACCAAAAACGAACAGAGGCATTGGTAAACTGGGCTCCAAATAAAGATGGCCGCAGTATGGAAAAGAGTTCTAAAATGGTTCATCACTTCCCTGTCTTTCCACTTCTGGGAATGCATAGTGCAGCATACCACCATCCCCCAAAATATACTCTGAAAGTCCCAGCAACATCAGAGTGCATGTGTAATTCTGCATCCAATAACTTAACCTCCCACCAGAAAGAAAAACCATTGAAACCCTGTAAGAATACAAACTGTATCGCTAGCCTGAGCTCTGCTGTCATTCTGGTCCTGTGGTATGGGTGCCAAAACCCAACCGTGGCTTTACACAGTCTATTTAGGAATGCCCTAGATGGGGCAATGACTGCAGGCAAAATTGAGGTGGCCCACCAGTGTTTGAAACTCCCTTAACATGACTTTCTTGGCCCTTAGTGGACACTCAAGCAGCTCAGTTGCCCTCAGCACTTTTTCCATAGATAGCCTGCTCTGTAGTTGCACCATTTCAAGATCTATGCCCAAAAATGTGATGGATTGGGCTGACCCTTCAATTTACTTCTGAGCCAAAGGCAACCTCAGGTTCCTGCGAATTGCCATGAACTCAGCCAACACGTGAGCACACACATCAGAGCCTGTAGCCCCCCAAAACAAGACGTCATCAAGGTAATGTACTACCTGCTGTTTCCCTTTCCTATGTTTAACAGCCCGGTCTAGGAAGGAACTGAATGCCTCAAACATGGTGCATGTAAGTGAGCAATCCCGGGGCAGCGCCCTATCAACACAGTTCCTCAAACTGGAATCCGCACAAGCAGAAATCCTTTGGATGAACTGGGAGGCCCTGAATGCAGTTTCAATACTGGTTTTGGCCATAATGGCCCCCCAACCACACTGCTGGATAAACTGGACAGCCCACTCCAGGGAAGTATAATGAAAAGAACAGAGGTTGGGAGGGATCCTGACTCAACCTCTGGGAAAGATAAATGATAGAATCATAGAGTAGGAAGGGACCTAGCAGGTCATCTAGTCCAACCCCCTGCCTGCAGCAGGAAATCCCCCTAGAGGATCCCCGACAGGTGCTCATCGAGCCTCTGCTTAAAGATCCCTAGTGAGGGAGAGTCCACCACCTCCCTTGGCATCTGTTCCATTGATGAACCGCCCTCACCGTCAGGAATTTTTTCTGGATATCCAACTGGAATCTCCTCTCTTGCAGTTTGTACCCATTGGTTCTAGTTCTGCTTTCAGAGGCAGCTATGAACAAATGAGCCCCTTCCTCCCTATGACAGCCCTTCAGGTATCTGAAGAGGGCAATCATGTCTCCTCTCAGCCTCCTCTTCTCCAGGCTGAATATCCCAAGTTCCTCATAGGGCTTCCCTTCCATCCCACTTGTTGCTCTCCTCTGGACTTGCTCCAGCTTGGCTGCATCTTTCTTAAAGTGAGGTGCCCAGATCTGAACACAGTACTCAAGGTGAGGTCTCACCAATGCTGAATAAAGAGGAACTATAACTTCTCGTGACTTGGAAGCTACAGTCCTCTTAATGCAGCCTAAAATGGCATTTGCTTTCTTTGCAGAGACATCACACTGCTGACTCATGTTCAGCTTGTGATCCACGGCGACTCCAAGATCCCGCTCACATGTTATGCTGCCAAGCCAAGTATCCCCCATTTTATACCTGTATTTTTGGTTTTTATTGCCTAAGTGCAGAACCTTGCACTTCTCCCTGTTGAAATTCATTCTGTTTGTTACAGCCCAGGATTCCAGTTTATCCAGATCCTCCTGGAGGTTTCTCCTGTCTTCTGTTGTGTTTGCTACGCCTCCCAGATTGGTGTTATCTGCAAATTTGATCAGGCTCCCCCGTACCCCTTCTTCCAAGTCATTGATAAAAATGTTAAAGAGGACTGGGGTATCCCACTTGAAACCGATCTCCAGGTTGATGCAGACCCATTTACTAAAACCCTTGGAGTGCGGCCATCAAGCCAGTTGAAGATCCACCTAACAATTGCCTCGTCTAGCCCATATTTTTCCAACTTCCCAAATAAAATGTCATGTGGGACCTTGTCAAATGCTTTGCTGAAGTCAAGATAAATGACATCCACAGCATTGCCACTGTCCAGTAAGCTCGTAACCCGATCAAAAAAGGAGATAAGATTTGTCTGGCAAGATTTATTCTTGGTAAATCCATGCTGGGTTGTTCTGATCACCGAGTAATATGTGATGGATAATATGTGAGTGATGGATAATCCTAAATTCCCCTGGAGTCTTCTTTGGCACCACTCCCAAAGGCAACAACTGCAAATTAAGCAAAGGTCGCTTCTTGAAAGGCCCCACAACTTTGCCTGCCTAGACTTATATAATTCTAGAATTGGAAGGGACCCAGTAGGTCATCTAGTCCAACCCCCTGCCTGTAGCCGGAAATCCTCCTAGAGCATCCCTGACAGGTGCTTGTCAAGCCTCTGCTTGAAGATCCCCAGTGAGGGGGAGTCCACCACCTCCCTTGGCAATCTGTTCCAACTACCCTCACCGTCAGGAACTTTTTTCGGATATCCAACCAGAATCTCCTTTCTTGCAGTTTGTATCCGCTGGTTCAAGTTCTGCTTTCAGAGGAAGCTAAGAAATCTTCCTCCTGACTACATCCTCCACGCCTTGGACAGATTTCAAGCTATTGGCACATGTTGGCTGACTGTGCGGGGCTGCTGGGATTCTAAAACCAAAATGGAAACCGTCCAACAAGTAACTTACAGCTAAACAATCAGTATAATTCTTAACAGGTGGCTAACTTTTCTACCCTCATTGGTGTTGGGCCCCTTTCGTTGACTAGGACTTGGAGGCTGGGGCCCTTTGGATCCTTGCTTTCCTCAGCCCAACTTAGGGTATGCATACTCTGGATCTCTGGCTCCGCACTGGACACAAGCATGTGTGAAGGCACAGTTGTTTCACCCACACCTACCTGATGCATTAAATTCACAGCAGGTGCATGGGTATTGAACCCCCTGGGAACACTCTGCTGTGCTCAGTTTTGTTGTAGGCTGTCAGGTGCCCACTGTCCTGTCACCATAGACTGGCTTTGATGGGACCACCAGTTGAGACCAGAGTTACCACTGTGGCACCGTCCAATCTAGCGCTGGATCATGAGAGGATCTTAAGAGAAAATGTTCATCATAACTGACCCAGGGAGGCCTTGTTAGGATAAATCTGGAGCACTACAGAAGCATAAATGACATAACCATTTAACCAGTTCTTCATACCTATCTTCCTCTTCTTCACTGATTCCTGATCACTCACGGGGCCCCGATTTTTTGCACCGGTTTTGGTTCTACTTGTAGGATCAAAATATCCACAAATTCACCCCTCCACATTTTTTCTTTGACTGACAGCACTAGAAGACCCCCAAGCAGCAGAGCTATGTCCTTGTATGAGATACATGGGTGGTCTCCATTGTCCACCACTAGCTCGCATGTCGTAACTCATGTGGCTGGACCCATCAACTACCCCAATGCAGGCACCAGATCTGGTGTTGTTGGAGCCCCCATTAATGCACTTCCAAATATCTCCTCAGGTGTGTTTTGAAAGATTCTCATTTCCTAGCTGAATAAGCAGTCACCTTTGTGTATACTGCTTAATAAATCCAACTCCCTTGAAGGCTCACTCATTCCTTCTTCCAGCCTGTTCCCTTGAGACCTACAGATCGCTTAGTAGGGTATGCCTAAAATAAACACATAACTTTGCTCATCCTATAATTAAGTAGATATGATTTCTTCTTTTAAAAAGTAAACTCAGCAGAGGTATTTTCACATTCATGTCAGGTTCACTGCTGTACACATGGTACAATTTGTAGGAACCAATGCTGCGCTTATGCAGCTTCTACAACTGAGAGAGAATAGTATGAAAGCAGGTGGAGCTGAAGAATGTGTCTTTCACTGCAGGCTTATGCATGCTTACTCTAAATTAAGTCCTGTTATGTCCAATGGGGTTTACTCCCAGGTAAGCATGTCTAGGATTTCAGAGTTATGTCTTTTATTTATAAACTTTCCAAACCACAAGGAAACAAAATGTAATAATGGAATAATGCAGCACTGAATAATGTCACCTGAAATGTAATTTATCACACTAAAAAAAATGTGTTTATTTTTCAAATTTGTCAGCTGTGAGAATCTCTTTGGAGCAAGAATTGCAGTCTATGGAGTAATAGCCTATAGCAGTGCAATCCTTTTTGTGTTTACTCAGGAGTAAGTTCCATTGAGATCAATGGGGCTTACTCCCACAAAATTTTTCTTAGGATTGCAGCCAAAGTTAAGAATGACATTTACACTACATGTATATGAATTGTTTTCTTTGAAGCAAAGTTCTCTGGCAGGTATACCAGAGAAGTTATTTTGTTAATGAATGCTGCTTGGGAAAGTTGTTTTTGTTTTGAACTTTAGTAAAATGTGTTTAAAGGACATGAGAACAGGTTTGGAGAGCTGAAGGAGCTGATTGTCCAGAATAGCTTAAAGGAGGGAGAAAAAGAGTATGATTTTCCTTATGTTCTGCATTTAGAAACTGATTAGAAATTACAATTGGATGTATACCATACTAAATGAATACTTTCAGAAATGGGGGGAGGTTTCACCAAAGGTGTACTTATTTCCACTGGAATTTTTCTTACTGTTCTATTGCCATTGACTACTCTTGCATATATACCATCTATTTCTGGTAGAAGAAGAAAGGGGTGGGGAATTTTGAATAAAGGATGCTCTATGACCCAGCTTGTTCCATTGTGTCCATCCTGCTTTCTCCCTGTCTCTGGTTCCTTCTCCCCTGCCACATACAAATGATCTTGTTGCCCCAACTCCACATTTTCTTTTCAATTCCTACCCCCACAACCAACTCATCAGCCCTGGCAGATCACTGCTAAAATATGAACTGTTAGCAATACAACCTTAGTTGTCTTGAGTCTGCAATCTTAATAATATCTACTCAGAAGTAACCCCCATTATACTCAATGTGTCTTAGGGCACAATCCAGAGTAACTAAGGAGAGTCCTTGCTCCGGTGTAAGAACAATTTGCTGTGGATTGCAGTATGAATTTCCCATAGGTTTTCATTAGATGGTGCAGTAACTACAGGTACACGTAATGTCTCTTACGTGCTCCCGTAGTTACTCTGGATTGTAGGGCCACTACCAGGAAAGTGTGTTTAGGATTGCAGCCATAGTTTTATCTTAGTTTTATCTTAACCATAGTATATTAATTTTTCTTCTTATAGGACAATTGTTTCTTTAAACATGATGTTGGAGAATCAGACAAGAGTCACAGAATTAATCCTACTGGGATTTGGTGCTTCCTACCAGTTGCAGATGCCACTCTTCCTGGCATTCCTGGTGATCTACTTTGTGACCATAACTGGAAATACACTCATTGTCTTGTTAATTGTATCTGACCAGCATCTTCATACTCCCATGTACTTTTTTCTTGGGAACCTCTCCTTCTTGGAGGCCTGCTATAGTTCCTGCATTCTGCCAAGACTACTCTCAGCTCTCCGAACTGGAGACAGAAGCATTTGGATCAGCGTGTGCTTCACACAGTGGTGTCTCTGTTCTTCACTGGTAGTAACAGAATGCTGTTTACTTTGTGTAATGTCTTATGATCGGTATCTGGCAATCTGCAAACCTCTGCATTATCATACAATCATGAACACCCAGATGTCTATCCTGTTAGCTGCTGCATCTTGGCTCAGTGGGTTTGCAATATCTTTGATAATGCTTACTTCCATGTTGCAGCAGTTAAATATTTGTGGAAGCAATGAAGTAGATCATTATTTTTGTGAATACTTTGCACTACTCCAACTCTCTTGCAATGACACCAGTTTTTTGGAAATGCTGAGTTTCATTGCTGCTGCAATCTTCACTCTCCCTCCTTTCATCTTAACCATTATATCCTATGTATATATCATAACCGCTGTCTTGAGAATCACCTCCACAACTGGGAGGCAAAGGGTCTTTTCCACCTGTTCCTCTCACTTGGTGGTAGTGTCCATTTTCTATGGGTCTCTAATGATAGCTTATATGTTACCAAAAAGTGATGGAAAGAGTAACGTGGGCAAATTTTACTCCCTCTTGTATATAGCTTTGCCTCCTCTTGCCAATCCTTTCATATATAGCCTGAGAAACAAGGAAGTGAAAGGAGCCTTGAGAAATAATATGAGTAGTCTATTGATACCATATAAACCATTTAGAGCAGAATCCTAACCATGTCTACTCAAAAGTAAAAATCTATTGTGTTCAATGGGTGTTACTCCCATGAAAGTGTCTTTATGATTGCAGCCTTAGTTAGCATATAAGAACAGGTGTCCCCTTGTTTCTGCTCTTTTACTACAACTATGAACAACCCCTTAGAGAGCTAATTTAATCCAATTGGACCTAAGGCACCCTCATGCTAGATTACTCTTGTCTTGTATGCAATTTTAGTTTAAAATGTGCTTAAAATAAATTTATGGTCCATTAACTCACAGACATTTTATTCACATACACATTTGTATTCCGATATTTGCTATGCAGATATTTTACTGATTTGATAAATGAAGAGGATATGTTATTAAACAAATTGCCTATAACCAATTGATGAGTCTTGAAATATTGAAGAGTGAAATTAGCTGTGTTTAAAAATTAAAGATATAAAAGTGGTTGAAGCTGTAGAAGACTGGTTCCTGCAATGACTCCTTATCACTTGTGTGTGCAAACTACAGATTCTTACAGACCCAATGTTCATAACATTGAGGGCAGTGGCTCTCAAACTGTGAGGCAGACCCTTGCCAGCCCTTCACATCATCGGGTCACTGAGGACAGACACTGGGTCAGCCCTGCCTTAACCGCCCTAAGTGCACACCAAATTACCCTGAACAAGCCTTCTTCCCTGCTTCACTTGCCAATAAAGTAACCAATATTCACAGTTTGGAGTATTGGATCAATTGTGAATCAGACACGGCCCTACTGATCAGTTTGGGAATGATCAGGATTGAACTTATAGGACTGTTCTGTTTGCAACTATGTTCTTTCTTCTGCTGTTGTTTTGACCAGATTAAACCATGGAAGAGAAGACATCATCATTCTCATCACTCTTCTCCCTTTGTACCCTTTTGTACTCCTTCCTTTGTATGGCTCTGTGATTATGGGCAAAATCCAGAGTAACTACGAGGAGTCCTTGCTCCGGTGTAAGAACAACTTACTCTGGATTCCAATATGAATTTCCCATAGGTTTTCACTAGGTGGTGCAGTAACTACGGGTGCACATAAATGTCTCTTATGTGCTCCCATAGTTATTCTGGATTTGGGGGTATGTCTGATATTTTTTGAGATGGAGGATGGGGTGGACACTTCTTCAGGGTTCTCCATCTTACCCAGAAGAGTTGTCCTCATCTGACCAGGACAAGGGGAGCAAGTCCTCCACTAGCTCCTCGGCTGGTGTTAACTGTCTCTCATGACAGGCACATACTGGTTATCTGTACCAAATAAGGGGGGAAAAGGTTTAGTATGAACAGAAAGAAAATTCCCTTTTCTGTTCATACCCAGGCAGATCCCAAGCGTGTGTATGTCTACTCGGTAGTAAGTCCCATTGTAGTCAATGGGACTTACTATCAGGTAGGTGTGGATAGCATTAGGCCTCTGAAAATCTGACATCCATCAAGGTAGTTATTGTGCTTGCTTCTAACAAAGTGGTCCCCAAAGTCCTGAAGGGGAGTTGGAACCCACATAAGTCTGCCACCAGTGGCAATCAGTTTTCAACTTATCTAGAGGGCATCACTGGCCTTCTGTAGCTTCTGAGGGACTTCCTCTGTGGGCCTCTGCACTGCCGTAAACATGATTTACTACCTGAAGTCACTTTTAGTATTTATTCAAAAACTAGAAGTAGAGATAAGTGGAGATCAGAGGTGTGCTGTGTACATTAGTGTGGAGGGTAGCAGATGGAGCTGCAAGCCCCCTAAACCCTGCAGAAGGCTACTACTCTCCTCCAGGTCTGTTGAAAAGTCCTTGCACCTGGTACCTGTTATCATTGCAGCACCATTGGGAACTCGTTTCTGGGCTATACCTTAAACAGGAGTTACCTTTCTGGTTTCTCTGGCAGATTGTGACGCATTAGTTTGGCAACCACTGTTATAACACAAAAACCTTCTTCGCAGATTATAGGGCAATTTCCCTCTTTATCTTTGACTACAATCTGAGTCCTGGGAGATATTTTTTTAGTCACAATATGTTTTCCTTCGTGGATTGTTATATTAATTTTCCAGGATTTTTAATAACTTTCATGCACCTTTGTTGTTTTGATAATTAGGTTATTTCCCCCCCCACCCCCACATAAATATGAAGCCCAAGGAGACACATTCACCTTCAAGAAGGAAGTGCTTAGTGGATAAGATGCCACCACAGGATACTAGAACAGAAAACCTCATTAGACACAAGTAAGTCATCTTCCTAAGTGGTAAAATAAAGCTGAAGAGTTTGAGGAGAACAAAATGTTTTATTTTCTTTGTCCTCTCTCCATGAGCTACTAAAAATCATCTATAAACAATTCATTGTTTAATAAACTCATAGCATTATTGGTAAGGTAACTATTTCCATCACTCACCCCTTTTGTGATTCTTGTCTACTCCTTATGAAATGATTTGTCATTTTATTGAAAGACAAGTTATTTTTCTTTCTTTTCAATAATAGATGACTCTTCAAATGCATTTCCAATAAATCCAAATTATTTATGTGGAAGATATTTTAAATGCAGTCCTTTATTCTCTGGCCCACAGACAACTCAGAATACAGTGAACATGTGTCAAAGGCAATAATCCTGAACACATTTTCCATGGAATAAATCCCACTTAAAACAGGGGGGGCTGACTTCTGAATAGCAATGCATAAGATTGCTTGAATTCATCTTTTACAACACTTATAAAGTGTAAGGTAGTAAGCTAGCAATCCAGAGCAATTTATAGCCATGTTTTGGTCCTGTTGAAATGAATGGAATTATTAAGTAGTGATATACTTAAACTTGACTTGAGCTTATTCATGTTATTTAGAAGTACATACAGTTTTTAAAATGCCATTTATTTCCAGGTATGTATGTTCAGAATCGCAGCCTAATTTTTTACGTTATGTCTGTTTTTAGTCTTATGTCTGTTTTCAATCTGTGTGAGTAGTACAAAGATACCCAATTACGATAGGATCCTTTTTTAGATTCCTTTGCAAAGTTGTGGCACTTCTAGTTTTGAATTTTTTAATACTTTTTAATTTTTTAATAATTTTAATTATTTTTTATTTTAATAATTTTTTTAAAAGAGGTGAAAAAAACCTAGATATATTTTGGAAAACAATAAAAGAAATATACCCCCCTCTCTCTCACACACACACACACACAAACACACACACCCAGAGCCATTGATTTGAACCCATGTTTTCATGGTTGAAAATGAAACATGTTGCATCTGCTTGCATGAGAAGAAAAAATGTAACCTAAGACGGTGTGTGCACTTGCTGGGAATTGCTCTGTACAAAATTTCCCTAAACCATCATCTCAGTAATTCAAGAGGATCCACAATAAGGATCCAAGAGGATCATAATAAATCCAAAGTCCCTATTCCCGAATTCCCTTTCTTTGACAAATTATGGCCTATCCAATATCTTTCTACAGACTGAAATCTAGTAGGGTTCTTAAAGAAAGTGAAGAAATTGTGTTCCCTTTGCCTCCTGTAATTTATGTATTGTTAGAAAGGGAAAACAGCCTGTTAACAGCATCTCCTCCAATGTGGAGTTTGATAACGTATATATTCCAAAGTTAAGGATTACTGTTTATTGTATACAAGGATTTTTGTACATTCTGATTCTTACTAAATACCATTCTGATTTTTTCTTACTAAATGCATGAATTTTATTGAAACCTTTTGAACTAAAGAAGAGGCAGACCACCTAAACAAGGAGCTTTGGATTGGCTTTCATATTTAAAACATTGCCTGTTCCTATTATGCCTCTTCATCATGAAGGCTGGGATATGTTCATGAGTAATCTGTGATGGCAACCACTGGAAAAAAATTATGGGTATATATGCCAAGATCTCTAACTTATTCCTTAAATGTACCAAAAAATCAGTATTGAGGCAAATACACCCAGAGGCATTTATATATGGTCTTTTCCTGGGTTTTTTTGTTTTGTTTTGCTCAGTATTCAAGGCAGTTTACTTGGGCAAGTTAATTAATCCACAATTTTTCAATTGGGTTTTTACAATATGTTCTGTGACAATTCAGTTTCTTAATATCATTATTATTTATTTTGGTAATATTTTATATGGTAATATATTGGTAAATTACTTTGGTAATTTTTTTTAAAAGATGGTAATATTTGAATTTTTTACATTTATCTGTTAAAAACATACATTGATTTTTTTTCAGAATAGGATTATTTTCATGAACATGATGTTGCAAAACCAGACAAAAGTTACAGAATTCATCCTTCTCGGATTTGGAGAACTCTACAAATTGTGGATACTACTTTTTCTTGCATTTCTAGTGATTTACACTGTGACTATGATTGGGAATATTCTAATTGTTTTGTTAGTTGTCTTTGATCAACATCTTCATACGCCCATGTACTTCTTCCTGGGAAATCTCTCCTTCTTGGAGGCTTGCTATAGTTCAAATATATTGCCAAGAATGCTGTCAGCACTCCAAACTGGGCACAGAGCGATTTCTTTCGGCAGCTGCTTTGCACAGTGGTATCTTTGTGGTTCCTTATTAGCAACAGAATGCTGTTTACTCTGTGCCATGTCTTATGACAGGTATCTCGCTATCTGTAAACCTTTGCATTATGCAACCAGCATGAATACCCAGACTTGCATCCAGTTAGCAGCTGTATCTTGGATCAATGGATTTGGAGGTTTTTTATAATATTCACATCAATGTTACACTTGTCCTTTTGTGGCCCCAACAGGTTAGATCATTACTTTTGTGATTATTCTGCTCTCCTCAAACTTTCATGCAGCGACACCGGTTCTTTGGAAACCATAAGTTTCATAATGGCTGCTATATTCACATTTCCTCCTTTCCTCCTCACCATGGCATCCTACATATGCATCATTGCTGCCATCTTGAGAATCCCTTCCACCGTTGGGAGACAAAAGGCCTTCTCTACCTGCTCCTCTCATTTAGCAGTTGTTTCCATTTTCTATGGGTCTTTGATGATCGTATATATGTTACCAAAAACCAAAGGAGGGAACAGTATGGAAAAATTTTCTTCTCTTTTGTACATAGCATTGCCCCCATTGGTCAACCCTTTCATATACAGTCTGAGAAACAAAGAGGTGAAACTGGCCCTGAGATATCATATTGGTCAATTTGTGCCAGGCAAAGCAAGATGAATCAATGTGAAGTGTATTTTTATTCATTTCATTACTGGTTTATCCCTTTCGAAAACAAATCTTTGTTGTTTTTTAAACTAATGTATAAAATTAATAAAAGATAGACAGATGCTCATTGACAGAGTACCTATAAAAATTAAAAAAGAAGGATCCCAAAGAATTGACATTTTATCTGAACTTCTATTATTGCCTCTGTAAGGCAAGAAGACGAAATGTTCAATAATGTTATAGCCCTGATCAAGAAGACGAAATGTTCAATAATGTTATAGCCCTGTTCAGTGAAAATCATCCTCATTTTCACAGAATTTGTGGTTGCTTCCACCACTAACCACACTCTCCAAAACCCATTGGCCATACTCTCCTTAGGTAACTGTATCATCAATACTTTCTTTGCAAAGAGCAGAGCTGACTTCCTCCTTGTGATCTGAAATGCAGGTCCAACACTGAATTGTGAATCAGTGTTCAGTATGTACAGGTTGAGCCAACTTATGCAAGGATTTTGCATCTGAAGTTTTGGCTCAGTGTGGATCCTCCAGACTTCAGAAGATCTGGATTTTGCTCAACCTGAAGCCTCTGGAAGTGACTGGAGCTGTGCTCTTTTGAGGCCCCAAAAGCTTCAGAAGGCCATTTCTCTGGAGTCTCAGTAGCCCCTGAAATCCAAGTGATTTGATCTCATGTTTCTTACAAGGGTTCCAGGAATGAAACCCCCGCAGATAATGAGGATCAACCTGTATGCTTACACCATGTAACCAAGTATCACTGTAAGGGGTGCACAAAGGGTATTTTATTAGACAATCAAGAGAAACTCATGTATTGGAGAATAGACAGTCTTGTGAATGATCAAATTCATTTGTTTCTCTCTTTTCCTAGGATAAAACCCAAGGAATCTGGCCAGTTGTTTTTTTTAAAGCCAGGAAACGAAACTTCAATTGTTTTATCTCCCAATTATTTTTAGCTACCCATATTCGCTGAATAAACAGGGAAAACCTCGCTCGATCCCAAAATGCTGATCTACTCACAAAGCAGGCCTCCATCAGTCTTGAAAGACTATGGTATCGTGCTCAGCGCTGCATACGCTGCATGCGAAGCACAAAAGCCTGGGTTGGATTGTTATGGAGGATAGGCTGTAACCCAGGCAGCAAATCCCCCCTCTCCACGCCACTGAATTAGTCCAATGGAAAGGCAGAGCCCATACGATTGGATCCAGCTGGTGTCGCAGAGCTGGGCTAAGGACAGGAGCTCACCCTATCTTGTGGGGCTGACCCGGGAATCGAACCCTGGCTTGCTGGTTAACAGGCACAACGTCTTTACCGCTTGCGCCACCCACAGCCCTAATGCATATGTATTTTCTAAGACATTTCCTCTATCTGCTGAACTCAACGAAAATCACCTATTTGCCAGATTCTCAAATTCCACCCAGTACCATAATTGTTTTATTTAAATGACAATCTCATCCCCTCCTTGAATAGAATTAAGAGTTCACACAAGAATAGGAAGCTCTATGAAGCTTTACTTTCTTATGAATCTGTCTCCTGAAATTTCATGTGGCCTATATTTCACCTGCATGTTTCACCCCACATGCAAACACACGAAGTATGGCACATCTGAAATGGGTTAGAGAGAACATTAAAAATGAACAATATTTATGGAAAGCAATATTGGTAGTGGGAGTGTTTTCAAATCAGTGCCTCTTTCCTCAATTGACATATGACGTTAGCGCACATCTGAGTCATGTGTGAGATGCCTCCCTGATCTCCCAGCTCGAGTTTACCTTACCTTCTTACTGAACCAGCATGCTAACAACCTGTTATATTGGGCTTACTGCTCACAATCTTGCCTTACTTGGTGTTACAAAAAGTATTGTTAGTCACTCCAGCACCATCAGTCAGACTGCAGTGCCTGCACTGAAAATGTATCGGGGGAGTACTGAATACTGAGCATCACTGAAGTGATGAGGCTTTCTGGGAAAGGGAAGGTGGGGAGAGGGTGGAATTGGGCAGAAGGAGGGATGGTCACGTCTGGGAAGGGAGCAGAGACAGTGGCAGCTGCCAGCAAATCCTAAACCCCTTCTCAAGCCATGGAGACTGACACAAGTCTTCTTGGTTTTGTGTCCGTTCATTAATGGTCATATATCCAAATAGGGATATCAGGGCCGCTTGGGCTCGACATGGAGTAAGAGAACTGCTATTCCTTTGTCCTTAGGAGACATCTAGGTGCTTCCCTGACCCCACATAATACAGCAGCACCCATTTTGGTGAAGTATCTTCCTGGGCACTGGGGAACCTAAAACCAGCACACGTGGAAGCACCAAGATATTCAAGTGTACTAATACTATCTGTTCTATGCCCAGTAGAAAACACTCTCACTTCTAAAAATACATAGATCAGTGCTCAACCATAAAGCTCATTTTTCTTTAAGAGCTCTGGATTGCCATATGCTGAAATGCTTCGCTCTCCCAGACTGAGCAAGTTGTCTCCTGAGATTTAAGGTGTCCCCTTCATTTCATCTCACTTCCTCTGTTTTGAGAAGTCTATGAATATTGAATGCCTCGAGGAGGGAAGTAATATTGCCTGTTCATTTGAAATGTTAGGGAGCATGAAAACATTCTTGAGCTGCAAGATGTGAAAAATGTCCTCTTTAAATGCTAGAATTAAGAAGACTTGAAGGGCTACAGGAGTATGGAGAGAGTGGAGACTTTGAAGGACAGAAAGAACATCAACTACAGAGCTGCCTCATCATATCCTTACATTGTAATGCTGAATCCTGACAAGGTGAACATTCAGGTTTTGCTTATCATCATGTTCAAATAAGAGGTTCAATTTGTATAAAGCCAAGTTGGTAGGAAACAAGAAGATAAATATTCCCTTGTGGAATCATATCACAGTGACCATCCATGTACTTCTTAGACGTGGTTGCCTTTTATTGTCCCACAGCTCCTGGTATTCAAAGATCCATGTTGATGCACATTGTGAGTCATTGTGCTGTAGTAGACAGATGATTCAGAATGCCCCTCATTCCAACAGTGAAAAACTTTGTGAATGCTAAAGACTGATGTTACACTGCTTCTGAAAATGATTGGTCTACTTGGCTGTTGAAAGGCCTATATAAACCATTTTAAAGTGATTATATTGTTGCAAGAAATTGTGGATTTTTTTGTAAAATTCTTTCTTCATTTTTTTTTTTTTTTTTGGTATGAAAATGCAAATGACAAGAAAAAAATCACATATTTCTATAAAATATAATGACAGCACAAATCTTGGAGCACAATTCTAACCATCTCTACACCAAAGTAAGCCCCATAGTGTTCAATGGGTTTCACTGCTAGGAATGTGTATTTAAGATTGCAGCCTAAGAAGACTTTCTGAGCTCTGGCCACTTTTCCAACTTCTCTGCAATATATAGTGCTAGTTTCAGGTTGGGGCTTTCATATAAACCCTTCAACTCTCATGTCTCCCTGCCTATCTTCTGATGGGAAACCAGGAGTTACTATTCGTACTAGTATGAAGGGATGAAATCCACTTCACTACATGGGACCCTCTTTCCCAGCACTTGGCAAATTGTAGATACGACTGACCTATAATGCATTCCAGTAGACAGAGATAATAATCAGTGAAAATAACATATACAATTTTTTGAGTTGAGCATGCCATACCAGTTTAATTTTGCATATTCCCTTCCAAATTATATTTGCAGGTGGTGGAGTCTTTGCCATACGTGCTCCATGGCACACCCAGAATGGGAAACTCCTACCAACAGCAAGAATTCATCCTCATGGGTCTTGAAGACTGGAATCAGTTTCAGAGTCTTCTTTTCCTGATATTTCTGGTTGTCCAACTGATCCAACTATGTCTGGAAATCTCCTCATTCTTTGCTTAGTCATTCTCAACCAGCACTTCCACACTCCCATGTACTTCTTTCTGGGTAACCTCTCCTTTCTGGAGACTTGCTACAGCTCCAATATCCTTCCAGAAATGCTGGCTGGACTCCTGGGTGGAAGCAAAAGGATTTCTTACAGCAGCTGCCTCACTCAGTTGTACTTTTTTGGATGCCTGGGAGGGAATGAGTGCTGTTTGCTCTCTGTGATGTCTTATGATAGATACTTGGCAATCTGTAAGCCTTTGCACTATGCAAGGATTATGAGCATCAAATCTTGCCTCCGTCTAGCAGCTGCATCTTGGTTGAATGGACTGGTAGAGACTTCAGTCTTACTTGTGTTCATGTCACTAAAATTGACCATTATTTTTGTGACCCACTCACTCTCATAAAGCTCTTATGTAGTAATACTAGAGCAGCAGAAATTATGAATTTCATTTTCATATAACAAGCTGTTATAGTCACGCTTCCACCATTTTTCCTGACCATGATATCCTATGTGTTCATTATCATTGCCATCTTGAGAATCCCGTCTTCTGTAGGAGGGAAGAAAGCCTTTTCTTCTTGTTCTTCTCATCTCTTTGTTGTCTCCATTTTCTATGGCTCCATAATGTTTGTATCTTTGATATCAAAGGTGGAGTCTTTGACGTACCTGAACAAAGTTTCCTCACTCTTTTACATATTTTTGCCACCTCTGGTCAGTCCTTTCTTGTATAGCTTGAGGGACCAGGAGGTAGAGAAAGCAGTAAGAAAAATGATTAGCAAGATGTGAGTGTTGCAAAAAAAAGAGGCAAAATGAAAGTATAATAATAGCCAATGGAAACCAATTGGCCAAAAGAAACCAAAGAATTGGTAAAAATGAGACTGGGCACAATCCTAACCAGGTTTTGAGCACTAGCATATGTATACCAGTGGGGCATGTGTTGTCTCTTGCATTTGGGGGATAGTCACAGAGGCTTCATCAAGTAAAGTGAGGCTTGTTCCTTGTTACATTTCCCTTACTCCAGAGTTGGTATGTTTGTGAGAATTCTGCCCTGAAGACCCAAACTTTCCACTGTTCACTCTGCTGATCCAACAGGGTGCACACCTTCTCCCACAGTAAGAGAGAAGCCATGTAAGTAAGGGATCATTTTTTTCAAAGTAAGGTATCATTGTTTCCTTACGTTATGGCTGCATTGCAATGGCATCAGTGCTGGAAAGATGAAGAGGACTGGTCCCTGAGAGTCCAATCATATCCACTGCCATGCTGAATATAGTTTGTAGCCATTTCAAGAAGGTGTATATTCTATGCTATGGTGGTGTGTGGGATAGAGGGTAAACTGGAGGGAAGTAATGAACTGCCAAAAGTAAAATGTTTAATTTACTTCTTCATAAGCCATTTACTCTCCTCAGAGATAGTCCAGCCATTTTGGTGGAAAAATCCAAGGATAAAAATGAGGCAGGGCTTTTTGTTTTATATTTGTATTTGTTTTTGGGGGGAGGGTTTTTTGTTTTTTGAAGGAGCAGATAATGTATGGCATGCATGACTGACACCTTTCCCTTTTCTGTTCTGCAGTTCCTCTCCTAACATGTCCATTACTCTCCATTCCCATCCATGAATCACACAAGTACTGGAATAACTCAAAGGGAGAAGATTGTAGGTTAACAGTCTTGAATCTATAAGAAAGACAGCATATAGATACTACAGTAAGTAAATAGGTAGGTGCGCGGATGGATGGACAGACGGAATGATGTGTGGATGAGTGAGAATAGATGGCATTTGGGTCAAGGTAAGTTGAACATTCATCCTGAAGCTGGTGGCGACATTCACTGTGCCTCTTCAAAGGAACATGTGATCCCTAACTTTGGGGCTCTATTGCAGCTGCATCTGTGCTGGAAATTTGGATAAGACTGGGCCCTTTGACTGTATTTTGTAAAATTTAATTTAAAGGGAGAATCACTCCCCCAAGCTTAAACTGAACAAAAAGTGCAACTATTCTGTTGCAAATGTCACCAAATGTCTTTTTTCCTGCAGAACAGTGCACTATTCATGGTAATAACTTGAAGTATTTATATTCATTGTAACAGACAACGGCAAAATATTTTCCCATTATTTCATATTTTCAATATTTAAAGTTTCATATAGGTTTCAAGGTGCTGGAGAAGACTGTTGAGGAAGGTCCCTTGGACCTGCAAGGAAATCAAATCAGTCCATCCTCCAAGAAATTAACCCTGACTGTTCACTGGAAGGACAAACACTGAAGCTGAAGCTCAAATATTTTGGCCACATCATGAGAAAGGAAGACTCTTTAGAAAACAGCCTGATGCTGGGAAAAACTGAAGGCAAAAGGAGAAGGGGACAGCAGAAGATGAGGTGGTTAGATAGTGATAGTGTCACCAATGCAATGAATATTTGGACAAACTTTGGAAGGTAGTAGATGATAGGGTGGCTTGTTGTGCTGCTGTTCATGGGGTCGTGAAGAGTTGGACATGACTGAATGACTAAACAGAAAGAGAGAGGAGGGAGGGAGAGAGAGAGTTTAATCCCAAAGCTACATTTCTCTTTAAATTTGGAGTTTCTGTTCTGAGGATTGCTAACTAAGGGCGCAATCCAGAGTAACTATGGGGAGTCCTTGCTCCGTCTTAAAAACAATTTACTCTGGATTGCAATATGAATTTCCCATAGGTTTTCACTAGGTGGTGCTGTGACTACATCAACATAAATGTCTCTTATGTGCTCACGTAGTTACTCTGGATTGTAGGGCTAATCTCTCTCTCTCTCTCACTCACTCACTCACTCTCATTTGCAGAATAGCAGGGACAGGAACTAATTAAAACTTAAAAATAGACTAGAGACTAATAATACTGCAGAAGAATATGCAGAGTGTTTCTACTTTACCTATTCCCTCTCCTATCCTTAATTTTCCATTTACACCAATTTATATCATTCCTCAATAATATATTTCTGTCCTGCCATACTTGAGAACCAGACTTTCTCCATATCTACACCAGGTAAACACCTTCCATCTCAATAAAGACTCTTTTAATCCACTACATTTTCTCCCACCCACTTAAAAAATGTAAAAGAAAACTGGGATTCAGAGTTCCGGAGAGACCCAGATTTGAGAATCCTCTGGGCAATAGTTGATTATAGTCAGGTTCCCTATAATCCTGGAAATAGATTGACTCAGACATTTCTCTGTATATGAAACAAAGGGCAGAAAACATGTTATTTCTTGTCCAGGGACTGACAACACTGTAAAATGTCTTGATAATGTGGCTTTACAGCATGTTCTGTTAGCCAAATTTGATTTCATTTCTAGTAAGTGCATTTCCATACACACACTCAAAAATATTTGTGTTTTTAAATCCAATGCATTCAATAGACACAAGTTTAACTTCTACATCAATACCCAAGTTGTAGCATTTTTTTCAGTGCTCTGGTTTTCCATGTGGAGATGTACTTTGCTCTCCCATAGCAGCATGTCTCCGGAGATCTGAAGTTCTCTCCCTTCATCTCACTTCCTTTGTTATGAGAAGTCTATGAATACTGAATTGCTTGAGTGGGTTGAGTAGTATAGCCCATTCATTTGAAAGGTTAGGAAAAATGGGAAGATAATTGAGCTACAAGATAATTGAGCTATAAGATGCAAAAAAAGTCTTTTTGGAAATTCAAGAATTAAGATTTTGAAGGGCTACCAGAGTGTGAAGAGAGTGGAAACTTTGAAGGACAGAGAGAAGATCAACTGAATGGAGCTGTCCCATCATATCCTAAATTGCAAAGGTGAATGAGGAAGAGGAGAATATTCAGATTTTGCTTTATTATCTTGCTGAGAAAGGGGCTCATCTTGTATAAACCATATGAATGAAATTAGAAGAAATAAATAGTGCTTTGGAATTATATCAGAGCCTCTTTGATTAACCACTGTAACCATCCATATACTTTGCACAAGGTAGGCATGGCAAAAAAATTGGTTGTCTTAGATTGTCGCCCCAGTATCCAGAATTCAGTGATAGATTGCTTATGTACAAAATCTAAATTCTAAATTTAAATTTATCTAAATTCATGATATCTAAATTCAGATATCTAAATTAGATATCTGAATTCATGGTATCTAAATTTTTTAGACCAACCACCACATGAATGAATTCAGGTGATTTCCTTCCTGTGTCAAACTAAGGATGCAATCCTGACCTAGGCTGGAACATTGCATCAGTATTCCCATTCCTGTTGTGATGTATGGAGGGAAGTGCATGTCTATGCGCTGGCCTAATCGACCCCCAGGAGTGACGTAGAAGTGCCTTACAGCACTTTTGTGACACCTCCAGTTCAGCACAGGACTTGTACAGAGACTTAGACTGGCTTAACTGCAAGTTAGGATTGTAGCCATAGGCATTAATTCAAGGGTCTCCAAGCATTTTGGCCAAAGGGCCACATCAAATATCCTGCATGTTGTCGAGGACTGAAAAAATTAAGTACAAATTAAAATAAATTTTAATTTATTTAAAGAGCTCAGAAGGTGTTCTGAGCACCCTCTCAATGCAAAAAGAACATGGGGTTCTTTAGCTCTAGTTGTGTTCTATTGATTGGGCCATAAGCGCTCAGTAGACCTGAGGCTGGCTGAGGGCCAGATAGAGGCTTGGCACAGGTCACATCTGGCTCCAGGGCTGGTGTTTGGATATCCCTGCTCAAATCATATTTCCTACCAACAGTGTCAATGCAAATGTCTCAAAAAGCATATCCTGTTTTGCCTGATACAGAGACAAATGGACAGTAAGGAACGATGTTTCTTTTTACTTTCCTCTGTGTAAGATGTTGTGCTTTCTACAGTTCTCCTTGGAGAGACACATTAAGAACAATTTTTAATGAGTGGTCTTGAGTTCTATTGAAACAAGGAAGGAGAACATACTTTGCATTCTGCTTTCTGTATATTATTTATATTTATGTTCTGCTTTATTTATATTATTTCAATTTAACGATCCTTGATGATTGCTGCTTGATGACAGGAAGAGCACGGATCAATCACAGATGGACCACTCCCAAATTCTTCACTCCCAGTCCACTTCATTCAACCAAAGGAAAATTTGATTGCCATCCCTTATGCTAATAGCTGACAGAGACGGTCATTGGTGGCTGGGAAAAAGAGAATGGCATACCTTGAGACATTCAAATCAATAATGCATGTTCCCTTTTTAATTATATTTTCAGGTGGTGGAGAGTCTTTGCCATACACACTCCATGGCACAGCCGGAATGGGAACTTCCTCCCAACAGCACAGGATTCATCCTTGTGGGTCTTGAAAACTGGAATCAATTTCAGAGTCTTCTCTTCCTGATATTTCTGGTTGTCTACCTGGTGACTATGGCTGGAAATCTCCTCATTGTTGGCTTAGTCATTCTTGACCAACACTTCCACACTCCCATGTACTTCTTTCTGGGTAACCTCTCCTTTCTGGAGACTTGCTACAGCACCAATATTCTCCCTAAGATGCTAGCTGGACTCCTAAGTGGGAGCCGAAGGATTTCTCACAGCAGCTGCCTCACTCAGTGGTACTTTTTTGGTTCCCTGGGAGCTACTGAGTGCTATTTGCTCTCTGTGATGTCTTATGATAGATACCTGGCAATCTGTAAGCCTTTGCATTATGCAAGGACTATGAGCATTAAATCTTGCCTCCATCTAGCAGCTGCATCCTGGTTGAATGGATTCGTAGAAGTTTCTATCTTACTTGTGTTCATGGTGCAGTTAAAATTCTGTGGTCTCAGCAAAATTGACCATTTTTTCTGTGAATCTCTTACTCTTATAAAGCTCTCATGTAGTAATACTAGAGCAGCAGAAATTATGAATATCCTTACAGCTGTTATATTCACGTTTCCACCATTTCTCCTGACCACGATATCTTATGTGTGCATTATCAATGCCATCTTGCGAATTCCCTCTTCTGTAGGAAGGAAGAAAGCCTTTTCTACTTGTTCCTCTCATCTCATTGTTGTCTCCATTTTCTATGGCTCCATAATGTTTGTATATTTGTTACCAAAGGTGGAAGCATTGAAGGACCTGGACAAAGCTTTCTCTCTGTTTTACACAGCCTTGCCTCCTCTGGTCAATCCTTTCCTGTACAGCTTGAGGAACCAGGAAGTAAAGAATGCAATAAGAAATATAATTAGCAAGGTTTATGGCTCGCAAAAGAAATGAGGCAAAATGAATGTATTGGAATGGCAATTGAGAAGGCAACTGGAAAAGCAAAATGAATGCATTGGAAACCAATTGGCCAAATGAAACCAAGTAATTTGTGAAAATGATACTGAGGGCACAATCCAAACCATTTGTGGATTGCCAAACCTATGCCAATGGGACATTGTCACAGAGCCTCTTCAGATAAAGGAACATATGATCCCTTACATTAGGGTTGCATTGCAGCTGCAGCTGCACTGGAAACTTGAATAGGACTGGGCCCTTTGACTGTTTCCACTCATAACTTTTCCTTACATTACCGTTTACTTATTGCTTTGATGTTTGATTGGACCGTTTTCTTGGATAGTGGTTTTCACTGTACAATGGTGCCTCACATAAAGAGCTCAATTTGTTCCAGAGGCATGATCTTTATGTGAAACGCTCTTTAAGTGAAGCGGATTTTTCCATAGGAAACAATGTAAACTCAGATGATTTGGTTCCACAACCCAAAAAATATCCATATAAAAATATTAACTGGATGTAAAAATGATGACAAAACACTGGAATTGAATTCAACACTATTGAATTGAACACTATAATATAATTCAGACCACAAATAAAACACTGTAATATTCTGTGTAGTAAAAAAAAAGAAAAACCTTTATGGCCAAGGATGACTAATTTTCACTAAAAGAGTCACTGATGTCTTTTGGAGCATCTTTAACAAGGAACCTCTCTCTGTGAGATCTATTTATGCAAACTAGATAGGCATTTTGCAACAGCAGAGGGGCCAGATCCTATATTGTCTACTCATAATCAAGCCCCATTGAATCCACTGGGGCTTACTCACAGGAAAGGAAAAGTACAGGCAGGAATGTTGGTGGGGGGAAAGGGGAAGTTGTAGTGGGGTCCAGGCAGGGGGGGCTTCCTTGAGGGAAGGGGTCTGTTTGAAGGAGACTCCAGAGGGGGTGCAGGAGGAGTTTTCCCTCCTACCTGATGGAGGCTGCAGTGCAGAGGCTGGGCTGGCCACATGTTTCCTGGCTGAAGAAGCCATCTTTGTTGGTGGGCTAAAGACGCTCCTCTGCTCTCTCTGCTGGCCTCTTCATGTACTGCAGGCATAAGGAGAAAGTCCTGCCTCAGCCCAGCCAATGCAGACAGGAGGAGAGGAAGCCCAGACATTGGGCAATCTTTATTCGAATCATGCTCGTTTTGAGAGGCAGAAGCCCACACAAATTTTTACTCATTATGTGGAACACTCGCTATTCGAGGCACTCATCATGCGAAGTACCACTGTACTTTATTTGTTTTGTGATGTTTGCAATTTATGTTTGTGGGGTTGTGAGGGTCCCAGTTCTTGATTCCCCTCAAGACACACCCCTGTTTGACATACAGAGATTGGCCAATGGTCCACCCAGGCAGGCTTTGCAGTCTCTGGTAGCAAGACGCCTCAGTATTAATAGGGAGGGGGGCAATCCCCTGAGGCTGTTCTCCCTGGAGCATCCTCACCCACAGGTCCGGACCTTCTCCGACCTAGGCTGCTCCACCCCTCATCCTTGGCATTTTGCCCCTTTTTTGTCTGCAGCACACCTCCCTGGGTGGATCCCTCCAGCCTCCCTGGTGCTCTTAACCCTTGCCAACCCGTCTCCCTTCTCCAGCACTCTTTCCCCGTGCCTTACCTTCTCAGTGCGGTTGTCTTCTTTCTCTTTTCTGGGCTGCTGACTCTTCCCCCAGCCCCCTGACTCAGAGGATCTCTCCTCCTGGGGTTACCCAGGTCAGCTTGCTTTCCATAATGTTTGTATATTTATTACCAAAGGTGGAAGCATTGAAGGACCTGGGCAAAGCTTTCTCTCTGTTTTACACAGCCTTGCCTCCTCTGGTCAGTCCTTTCCTGTTCAGCTTGAGGAACCAGGAAGTGAAGAATGTGGTAAGAAAAATAGTTAGCAAGGTTTACGGCTCGCAAAAGAAATGAGGCAAAATGAATGTATAATAATAGCAGTGGAAACCAATTGGCCAAAGGAAACCAAATAATTTGTGAAAATGGTACTGAGGGCCCAATCCAAACCGTTTGTGGATTGCCAAACCTATGCCAATGGGACACTGTCACAGAGTCTCTTCAGATAAAGGAATATATGATCCCCTGAGATTGGGGTTGCATTGCAGGTGCAGCTACAATGGAAACTTGAATAGGATTGGGCCCTTTGACTTTCTTCTCATAACTCTTCTTCACATTACCGTTTAGTTATTGCTTTGGTGTTTGATTTGACCCGTTTCTTCTATATGGTTTTCATCGTACAGTGGTGCCTCACATAAAGAGCTTACCATAATTCCCGGATTATTAGACGCACTTTTTTTACTCCCAAAAGGGAGTTTTAAAAGCCCTGGCTTCCCCACCCCCAGGTTGCCAAAAGGCCGCCTCTCCCAGAGCATCCACGCCTCTCAGAGGTTCTGCCCTGGCGTCGTGAGATTGGGAGAGGTCCCGGGAGAGTGTTGGATGCTTTGAAGGGGGCTGGACGCTCTGACAGGGCTTCGCTCTGCATTGAAAGCAGCAGCACTGGCCTGCTGTCCCTGTCAGAGTGGCCAGCCCCCTCAGGGGGTTTGCTGCTCATACAGGAAGAGCTCTGGTTGCGCGAGACTCCCAAGCCTCGCGCAACAAGAAGCCCCCCCTTCGGAGTGCTCCAGACTTGGAGAAGCTGGGATGTGCTCTGGAGGGGGCGGTGCTCTCTGGCCCTGCGAGGCTGGGAGAGATCAGAGACCTGCGAGGCCAGAATGCCCTCCTCCAGCGTGATCAAACCTTGGAGTGGCTTGGGCACGATGGAGGAGGCGGCACGGGGTCCCGGCCGCACCGGACCATAACATGCACCTTGAAATCAAGTTTTGTGTTATAGTCTGGTGTGTGTAATAAGTCGGGAAACATGGTAATTCGTTCCAGAGGCATGCTCTTTAAGTGAAACGCTCTTTAAGTGAAGTGCATTTTGCCATAGGAAACAGTGGAAACTCAGATGATTGGTTCTACAACCCCAAAAAATAATCATATAAAAATATTACTGGTATATAAAAATCATGACAAAACACTGGAAGTGAATTCAAAACACTATAATATAATTCAGACCACAATTATTGTAATAAAACACTGTAATATTCTGTACAATAAAAAAGAAAAGAAAAACCTTTGTGGCCAAGGTTGACTAATTTTCACTAGTCACTGGTGTCTTTTGGAGCATCTTTAACAAGGATCCTCTCTCTATGTGTGAGATTTATCTATGCAAACTAGATAGGCGTTCTGCAACAGCAAAGGGGCGAGATCCTATGCTTTCTACTCAGAATCAAGCCCCATTGAATCCATTGGGGTTTACTCACAGGAAAGGAAAGGTGCAGGCAGGAAAGTTGGTGGGGGAAGAGGGTGGTTGTAGGGGGCTTCCTTAGGGGGAAGGGGTCTGTTTGAGGGGGCTTCAGAGGGGTTGCAGGAGGACTTTTCCCTCATACCTGATGGTGGCTGCAGAGGCTGGGCTGGCCACATGTTTTCTGGCTGCAGGAGCCATCTTTGTTGGTGGGCTGAAGATGCTCCTTTGCTTCCTCTGCTGGCCTCTTCATGTGCTGCAGCCATGAGGAGAAAGTCCAGCCTCAGTGCCTCAGCCCAGCCAGTGCAGACAGGGGGAGAGGGAGCCTAGCCAATGGGCACTTGTTATGCAAATCATGCTCATTATGAGAAGCAGAAGCCCACACAAATTTTTACTCATGTAGAACACTCGCTATTCAAGGCACTTGTTACATGACGTGCCATTGTACTTGATTTGTCTTGTGATGTTTGCAATTTATATTGTTTGTAATTACATTGCTTTTAAACTGTTGCTTTAAGTTGCTGTGATTTCTTGGAAAAAGATGTGGCACCATTACATCAAATAAATAAACTGTATCACTTTGTACTGTAGATGTTCAGTGAATTTTCCTATTTCATTTTTGTCTTTGTAAAGTTTCCATCATTTCAGTGTTGCATAGGTTTGGTCATTAATAATGTCATGCTATTTTCTAAAATGTGATTTAAAGGGAGAATTACTCCCCCAAGCTTAAACTGAACAAAAGTGCAACTATCCTGTTGCAAATGTCACCACCATTCTTATTTACTGGAGAACAGGGAAAAGATTCATGGAAAGATTCATGGTAGCAGCTTTGAGTATTTATGTACATTGTAACAGATCACCTTAACACACAAAATCCATTACTTAAAGTACCATATGGGTTTTCAATCCTGAAGCCACATTTCAATTTGGATATGCATTTTTTCTTCTGAGGATTGCCAACCTAATTTCTTTCACTCACTCACTCATTTGCAGAATAGCAGGGATGGGAACCAATAAAAACTATAGCCCGAAGAACAAGTAGTGTATTTCCACTTTACCCGTTCCCTTTCCTAATCCTGAATTTGCATCATTTGCACCAACGGATACCCTTCCCCATTAATGTAATTCTCTTCTGCCATACTTGAGAACCAGCCTTTCTCCATATCTACACCAGGTTCACATCTCCCCTCTCAATAAAGATTTTTTTAACCAAATACATCACCTCTTTAAAAAAAGTGTAAAGCAAAATGATAACTAGGAGCACAATCCTAACCATGTCTACTCAAAAGTAAGTCCCATTCCGTTCAATGGGTCTTACTCCCAGGAAAGTGTCTTTAGGATTGCAGCCATTGATTCACAGTTCTGAACATACTCCAGATTGAGAATCCTCTTTGCAATAGTTGGTTATAGTTAGGATTCCCATAATCCTGGAAATAGATTGGCTCAGACAGTTCTCTTTATATGAAACAAAGGGCAGAAAACATTTTTTTCTTGTCCAGGGACTGACAGCACTATAAAATGTTTTGATAATACGGTATCACACCATGTTCTGATTGCCAAATTTTATTTTATTTCTGGTTGGTCCCCACAAAACAAAAATTGTGTTTTTAAATCTGATGCATACAATAGATACAATATATACATCTACATCAGTACCCAAGTTGTAGCATTTTCTTTTTAGAGCTCTGGTTTTCCATGTGGAGAAATACTTTGCTCTCCCATAGCTGGGTGTCTCCCGAGATTTGAAGCTCCCTCCCTTCATCTCACTCCATCTGTTGTGAGAAGTCTATGAATACTAAATGACCTGAGGGGGAAAGTAATATTGCCAGTTCATTTGCAAAATTAGCAAACATGAAAATATTGAGGTACAAGATGCAAAAAAAATTTCAATCTGGAAATGCAAGAATTAGGAAAATTCTTAAGGACTTCCAGAATATGGAGAGAAAGACAGTGGAGACTGTGAAGGACAGAGAGAAGATCAACTGAACAGAGCTATCTCATATCCTACATTGCAATGCTGAATGCAACAGCCAGGTGACTATTCAGATTTTTGCTTTATTGTTGAAAAGGGGTTCATTTTTTATAAACCATATGTATGAAATGAGAAGAAATAAACACTTCTTTGTGGTATTGCTGTATAACATGTCCCCAAATTCAGAGTAACTACAGGAGCATGTAAGAGACTTTACATGCACCCGTAGTTGCTGCACCACTTAGTGAAAACCTATGGGAAATTCATATTGGAATCCAGAGTAAGTTGTTCTTACACCAGAGCTAGGACTCACCATAGTTACTCTGGATTTTGCCCATAGCCTCTCTCATCTGAGGGTACCCACCATAACTATTTATATACATCACACAAGGTTGTAGGCAGGGCAAAAAAGTGGATGTCTTTTATTGTCGTCATCCCCGTACCCAGTATTCAGTGATAGATTGCTTCTGTGCCAAGATATTCCAGGGAAGCTATCCTGATATATAAATCCTTTAGTCCAATCACCACGTTAAGTAGTTCAATAATTTTCTTCTTGTGTCGAACTAACCTTACAATCCAGAGTAACTACAGGCGCACGTAAGAGACATTATGTGCACCTGTAGTTACTGCACCACCTAATGAAAACTTATGGGAAATTCATATTGCAATCCAGAGCAAATTGTTCTTACACCGAAGCAAGGACTCCCCGTAGTTACTCTGGATTGCACCCTAAGGCTCTAATCTAAGGGTGTCCAAGCATTTTGGCCAAAGGTCTGCATCAAAAAATCTGGTATGTTATTGAGGGCTGGAAAAAAATTAAAATAGAAAATTAAAATAGATACATTAGTAACAGAACTCTAATTCTGAGGCCCCAAGAACACAGAAGGTGTTCTGAACAAGCTCTGATTGCCTTCTGTTTTGTGGGCCAGAAAATTTCAGTGGTTCAGAGGCTGGGTGAGGGCCAGATAGTGGTTTGCCATTGGGCCACATCTGGTCCCCTGGCTGGCGTTTGGCAACCCCTGCTCTAATCTATCCCCTGCCAACAACGTGGATGCAGCTGTGGCAAAAAGACATATTCGTATCTTGTGTGGAAGAAGCCTGATCCAGGGGCAAATGAGCAGTAAGTAGAAATGTTTCTTTTTACATATCTCTTTGTAAGGTCTTGGACTCCCTATAGGTCTCTTTGGTGAGACAGATTTTTAGTGACATGTTCAAGAAGTGGAAAAGGGGACAGATGTTTTCTAAACACATGATAAAATAAGATTCATTTTTTTCAGTTGAATTTTTCAGCATTAATGAAATTAAAACAACATGCCACTTCTGCACTTGTTATAATTGTTTAAAAATCAACCCTGAAATTTGTTAAATCTTACACAGCAACATAATCTCTAGCACATCTTCAGACATGTGGCTGTATCTATGACACCATAAATTCCTGCAATATCATAGCGGCTCTATGTGCAACATATCCAGTGCAATCCTATGCATGTCTACTCAGAAGTAAGCTCCACTGTAATGGGGCTTACTCCCAGAAAACTGCTCTTAGAAGTGCAGCCATCATCTACCTAGTGCACTTTTAATAAAAAACAGGGTGAAAAGAATACCTCAAAGATTCTAAATAAGAATTAGGTATATGCATTACACATAGATACAAGGCAGAGACGTGACAATATATAAAAGAAAAACAAAAAGGAAAAATAAATAAATAGGTAGATACATCCTTTTATCTCCATACCTTTTTTATCCTGTGTCATTCACTTTTACTATTGTTAGAACCAGGGCTTTTTTCCTGTGGTACTCAACGGTACTAAGTACACCAGTGAGTCAGTGAGTGACTTTTCAGAGAGAGAGAGAGAGAGAGAGAGAGAGAGAGAGAGAGAGAGAGAGATATATATATATATATATATATATATATATATATATATATATATATATATATATATATATATATATATATATATATATATATATATAAAAGAGAATGTGATACTTTCTCTGTAGTATCTGTACTTTTTCAAACATTAACAATATCTGCTTGCTGAGAAGAAGATCACAAATGAGACTTTCCGTACTTAGGCCAATCACCCAGACTTATTAAGGTTGTAACCTTGGCAAATTATTCCACTTCACAACTTGACATGATGGTGCTCAAACTAACTCTTGATGGAAAATGTTTCATAACAATCAGTAGGTGATGGGTTGCAATCCACTTCACTCAGCCAAGTGTAAATCTGACTAACTTCTAATGCCATCCCTTCTGTTAACAGCTGACGGAGTTCATCATTGGTGACTGGGAAAAAGAATGCCATACCTTGAGACATTCAAAGCAATATTAAGTAAAATTATATTTACCTAATTATAAAATTATATTTATAAAATTATAAAATTATATTTTCAGGTGATGGAGAGACCTTGCCACCCTTGCTCCATGGCACACCCAGAATGGAAAACTCCTCCCAACAGCACAGGATTCATCCTCATTGGTCTTGAAAACTGGAATCAATTTCAGAGTCTTCTCTTCCTGATATTTCTGGTTGTCTACCTGATGACCATGGCTGGGAATCTCCTCATTGTTGGCTTAGTCATTCTTGACCAACACTTCCACACTCCCATGTACTTCTTTCTGGGTAACCTCTCCTTTCTGGAGACTTGCTACAGCACAAATATCCTTCCGAAAATGCTGGCTGGGCTCCTGGGTGGGAGCCGATGGATTTCTCACAGCAGCTGCCTCACTCAGTGGTACTTTTTTGGATCCCTGGGAGGGACTGAGTGCTATTTGCTCTCTGTGATGTCTTATGATAGATACTTAGCAATCTGTAAGCCTTTGCACTATGCAAGGATTATGAGCATCAAATCTTGCCTCCATCTAGCAGCTGTATCCTGGTTGAACGGATTCATAGAAGTTTCTATCTTACTTGTGTTCATGGTGCAGTTAAAATTCTGTGGTCTCAGCAAAATTGACCATTATTTCTGTGAATCTCTCACTCTCATAAACCTCTCCTGTGGCAGTACTAGAACAGCAGAAATTATGAGTTTCATTGCAGCTGTTATATTCACATTTCCACCATTTCTCCTGACCATGATATCTTATGTGTTCATTATCATTGCCATCTTGAGAATCCCATCTTCTCTAGGAAGGAAGAAAGCCTTTTC
The DNA here is from genome assembly GCA_030015325.1 of Cryptoblepharus egeriae. Taxonomy (NCBI): domain Eukaryota; kingdom Metazoa; phylum Chordata; class Lepidosauria; order Squamata; family Scincidae; genus Cryptoblepharus; species Cryptoblepharus egeriae. Next base: position 85,002,434 of record JAREYC010000004.1, read on the forward strand.
AACGTGTTCCTCTCATCTCATTGTTGTCTCCATTTTCTATGGCTCCATAATGTTTGTATATTTATTACCAAAGGTAGAAGCATTGAGGGATCTGGACAAAGTTTTCTCTCTTTTATACACAGCCTTGCCTCCTTTGGTCAATCCTTTCCTGTACAGCTTGAGGAATCAGGAGGTAAAGAAAGCAGCAAGAAAAATAATTAGCAAGGTGTGTGGCTTGCAAAAGAATTGAGACAAAGTGAATATATAATAATAGCAGTGGAAACCTATTGGCCAAAGGAGAACAAAGTGTTGGTAAAAATGAGATGCAGGGCACAAACCTATACATCTTTTGAGCAATGTTATAGCTATATCTGTTGGGCATGGGCTATATCTTACATCTGGGAGATAGTCATGGAGGTTTCCTCAAGTGAGGTGGTCCTTCTTCCTTTCCCTCAAGAGTTGCATTTACTTCACCCTGGAGTTGGTAAATTGTTTAGGACTGTGCTTGAAGATCCAAAACTGTCCACCATTCTAGTGTTCAGACAGCTATTCCAACAGGGTGCAGGGCACATCCTACAACGAGGTAGTAACCATGGAGGACTCTTCAAAGTTAGGGATCATTTGTTCCCCTATCCTAGTCCTGCACTGCAGCAGCACCAGTGCTGGAATGACAGAGAGGATTGAGCAGTGACAGTCCAATCATATCCACTGCCCTGCTGTCTATAGCCTGCAACCATATCAACACAGTATGTGCTTCATGTGATTATGGTGGGTGACCTAAAGGGAAACTGGAGGCAAGTAATAAACTGCCAAATTGAAGTGTTCAACTTCTTCATCAGCCATTGGTTCTTCTCAGACATAGACTGGTCATTTTGGTGTCATAAATCCAAGGACAGGAATGTGATAGGGGTTTGTTGGAAGGTGCAGAAAAGGTATGGCATGCATGACGGACACAAGATCCACATTCCCCTTTTTGATTCTGCAGTTCCTCCCCTAACATACCCATTACTCTCCATTCCCATCCACAAATCACCCCCAATTCTGACATAACAGGAGCATAGATTTTCAATCTATGAGAAAGGCAATATATAGTAAGTAAATAGGTAGGTAGGCAGGCAGGCAGAAAGATAGGCAGATGGGTGAATGTGTGAGGATGGATGGCATTTGAGACCAGGTAAGTTGAAGATTAATCATGCAGTTGGTATGGACAGTCAAAGATGCCTCATGAGATATAGTGATCCCTTACCTTGAAGCTGCATTGGTGCTGGAAACTTGGAAAGGATTGGGCCCTTTGATGGTTTCCTCTCCTACCTCCTTTGCTTACCTTTTGCTTATTGGTTAGGTGTTTGATTGGACCCTTTTCTTGGATAATGGGTTTCATTGTTATTATTATTTAATAAATTTATATCTCACCTTCCTCTGCCCAAGGCCAACTCAAGGCAGCTAACAAGAAAAATTTAAAAACATTCAATAAAAAACATAAAAACATTTTAAAAACATACATAATTTTAATACAGTTTGAAAAAAGTGAATATATTGTACGTTATTTCTGCATTTTGATGTTTGCAATTTATGCTGTTTGTAATTCCACTGGTGTTAAACTGTTGCTGTAAGTTGCTGTGTTTTCTTGGAGGAAGTTGGGGTACCAATACCTCAAATAAATAAATGGCATCATTTTGTTTGGTAGGTTTTAAATGTATTTTCCTATTCCACTTTTGTCTTTGTGATGTTTCCATCATTTCAGCGTTGTATAGATTTGGTTATTGATAATGTTTTGTGGTTGACATGTGATTTAAAGGGATTTAAATCTCCCAAACTTAACCCTCCTTTAGTTAAAGCTCTGTTATGCCCCTTTTAGTCGAAGTGCGCCTTTTAGAGCACTGTTAGAAAACTGTCATAAGCACCTAATTAACTCAATTGTAACACTCTTAAAGTGTTAATGACATTCATTAGGATGTACAAAGAGACAGTACTCGAAATCTGATTTAAAAAAATCCTCGTTTCTTAATCATACAGCAAGTAAAATTGAAATCACTGAAAATTAATACCTGCCTCCACATTGCCTTATGTTTTCATGAAAAAGAAAGACATATGAGCATTAATTATGAGCTGAACTGGAAATATAGGCACAGGAGAGTCACTCTGAGTCGCTGTTTGGAAGTTCAGCAGTTCAGTTCTGTGACTGAAAGGCTTGTCCAACAAGAGGCTTGAGGGCCGCATTTGGCTTAGAAAACCCATAGATGCGGCCCTTGTTGGACAAGCCTGCATGTGTTCTCTGGACATTTATGTACAAAATATGTACAATATTATGAACAAAATATCCACAATCTTTGTAATTTCCATTCATAAAAAGAGCTAAATGAACAGTTATGATGAATATAAAAGGAAATAAGCTTAGGAAATAAGCTTAGGAGGGTCAAAGTTGGCATTTTTTGGCCAGGGGCTCCCCACACAAGAAGCTGGAAAAATGACTAAGAGGGTCTCAAACAGCACCTAGAAATAGGAAGGTACTAGGAGGGGCAGGCCTCTTGGTCATCATGGGGCAGAGAGGGAGAAAAAACAAAATCTCATGTAATAATTGCAGCCTCGAGCCCCCAGTGTTAAACTTAACAAAAGTGCAAATATCCTCTTGCAAGTTTCACCACATCTCTTTCTTCCTGAACAAGAAGGCTCTATTAATGGTAGTAGCTAGATGTACCTATTTTTATTGTAACAGATAACCTTAGCACACAAAACCCATTATTTAAAATTCCACATGGGTTTTAAATCCTGAAGCCACATTTCTCCTTGGATTCTCTCTCTCTCTCTCTCTCTCTCTCTCTCTCTCTCTCTCTCTCTCTCTCTCTCTCTCTGGTTATGACATATGGTCACCCTGCCTCTGGACACTTGTTGATTATGGGCACGAATCTTTGGTTGGAAATAGATGTGTTCATTCGGTTCTTTATATGAAAAAAGGATAGAGAACATATGGTTTCCTTTCCAGGGACTGACAATACAATAAAATATCTTTATAATATGGCTTATCACCATGTCATGATGGCCAAATTTGATTTCACTTCTGGTTGCTTCTCTCCCCCCCCCATACACATCCACACACATTCTTGGTGTTTTTAAATCTAATGTGTTCAGTGGATACAAGATTTACATCTACATCAATGCCCAAGTTGTAGCATTTTTGTCAGAGCTCTGGTTTTCCATGTGGAGATATACTTTGCTCTCCCATAGGAGGGAGTCTCCAGAGACTTGAAACTTTCCTCCCTTCATATTATTTTCTCCATAGTCTACTGAATGACTTGAAAGGAGGAAGTAATGTTGGCAGTTTGTTTGAAAGGTTAGAAAGCATGGAAACATTCTTGAGTTTGATAAAAAAGATAAAGATAAAAAAATTCATTTTGGATAGCCAAGAATTAAGAAGATTCAGAAGGGCTACCAGACTGTTGAGAGAGTGGAGTTTTTGAAGGACAGAGAGAAGGTCAACCAAATAGAGCTGCCTTATGCAGACAAGGTGAATATTCACATTTTGCTTTATTATCTTGTTGAATAAGGGGATCTTATCAAAACAAATAGGCTGATATATCCTATTATCTTTCCTGACTATACTTTATGTCAATCTGCTTTTTTTATCCTATATCATTCACCATTAATATTGCTATAATTGTATAAAATAAGAGTAATTTTATTGTGCGATCCTGACTTCTAATTGAATAAGAAAAAAGAACACACGCTTAGGTTCTGTTTTCTCTATAGTAGGGATCTCGAAGCTTTAAGGAGGAGGGCAATGTCTTCTTCCTGTGTGGGGGGCCAGAAAAATGATTTATATAAATTTAAATATAAGAATGTATTAGATACCATTACAATGGATGTCTGTGGGCCAAATGTCGCAGGTCGCATTGAGGCTTGCCAAGGGCCACATCTGACCCCAGTCCACCTTTGCTATAGTATTTGTATTTATATTCTGCTTTCTAAATACTAGTGAAACTTAGGCATTTCATTTCAGGAGGGGGCTTTCAAACTTAGCAGGTTGTGATATCTCTGTGATACCAGAGCTCCTCCATGTCTTCTTAGAAGTAAGTCCCATTGTGTTCAATGAGACATACTCCCAGGACAGTATGGACAGGACTACAGCCTCAGAGCCCCATCCTAGCCAGGTCTACCTCTGCTCGTTAGGAGGCACAGGCAGGTCAAAGGTCAAAGCATTGAGGGATCTGGACAAAGTTTTCTCTCTCTTATACACAGCCTTGCCTTCTCTGGTCAATCCTGTCCTGTACAGTTTGAGGAACCAGGAGGTAAAGAAAGCAGTAAGAAAAATATTAGCAAAATTTACATCTCACAAAAATAAAAAAAATTAATCAAATGAATACATATTAATGCCAGGAATGTTTGCTCTTAATTGGGCAAATAGAAACCAATATATTGTAAATATAAGACTGATGGCCCAAACTTAATTACCTTTCCAGTTTTCAGGCAGACAACTGGGTGCACTTTCCATCATGCAGTGAGGGGAGCAGGCATGGAAGACATTTGTACCCTTGTCTTGGGGTTGCATTGGAGTAAGATCAGTGCTGGTAAACTGGATGGGATTAGGCCCTGGGAGCCAATCCTAGCCACACTCCATGTCAAAATGATTTATGCTATGTGAGGGTCCAAGAAGGCAAACTGAGATTAATACAAAACTTTAAAAAATAAACTTTTATTTTGAATAAGAACTTCTAAAACTAAATAAAAAGTTAGCCTATCCATTGATCCTATTTAGATTTTACTGTATATTTTTGTTCAATGTTGTCCATGTACAGGCACTGTCAGAGCATGCTGGCCATGTGATGGGAGAGAGCAAATCAAATGTTCCAGCAAACCTTTCCTTCATTCCACCATGCTCCTGAAGACATTCTGCCTTTCCCTAGTACAGAAGGAATCTCTCCATGAGAACAGTGTTGATCACTGTAGACAAATGCTCTTCATAAGGACAGGTGATGGACACATGCTTTGTTCTCTCATTATGTGGATTGTTCTCCTGTTTATAAAACCTGGACAGAGCCAATAGCATTCCCTACATTATGTATTTGTGTATATTGTCAGAAAAAAGGAAAAGAATGTTAATTTTCTGTTAAAGAAAGAAATTAAATCAATATAATCTGATGAGTCTGCCTTGTATGTGCTGCTGCCTTCAGAACCTTGTTTGGTGACAACACCAACACATGAAACTACATGGACAGTTGTTTTCATTGTTCATTATTATGGTCCTTATTCTGTTTGTAATTTATATTGTTTGCAGTTTAACTATTGCTTTAAGTTGCTGTGTGTTCTTGTTAGAAAGGTGAAAAACAAGTATAATTTTTTTAAAAAAATCATTTTGTCCTGTCGCTTTTCATTGCACTTTTTCTATTTCATGTTTATCTTTGTGAAGTTTCTATAAATAACCTTTTCATTGTTGCATAATTTTGGTCATTGATAATGTCACATTCTTTCCTAAGATGTGATATTAAGAAATTATTTTTTTCTCCCTCTCAAGGTATGGGGTCCCCCCAAGACCCTGACTGCTGGAGAGGAAGGCCAGGTGGGGCTCTTACATACCATCCTGAGGGAGGGGTGGAGACCCACACACCCAATTCAAAACTGTAAATCCTTCTGAAATCCTGAATCTGAAATCCATCAATTGTAAGGGTCTCCACCACACTTCTTTATTATTTCTGGAGAACAAGCTACTACGACGAGAGCGTCATGGAGATACATCGTAGGAGGTGCTCATTTGGAGTACAATAGCCATAATATAGAAAACCCATTATTAAAGTTTCCGTATGGGTTTTAAGCAATGTTGGGAACAGCCCGATGGGGCTTGAGTCAGAGTCAGTGCCCCACGGATGTGTCATAACAGTCTTTGTGTCACCTCTTCATGACTCTTTATTGCACCCTCAAGTCAGCTCATAAAATAAATATCAGAATGGTAAACACAACAGCTGACAACTAGTTAAGAAGAAATACTAGATAACAAAATCCACATGGATGATGGCATAATTTTACATCAGTGTTTCTCAACCCCTGGTCTGGAAGCCACTAGAGGTCCTTGGCAGCTGCCTGACCGGTCCACGTGAGGACTCCTCTGAGTGCATCTTGTAGACTCAGAGACCAATCCTTTGCCTGTTACTCAGAAATAAGTCCCATTATAGTCAGTAAGGCTTTCTCTCCAATAAGAGTGACTAGGATGGCTTTGTGCATTTTCAACGCATCCTGCACTAAAAAGGTTGAAAATCCCTGTTCTGAGTAGACATGCATTGAGACATTGGGTTCTCACCTGCAATCCTATCCAAAGCAACCAAGCAATAGCTCTATTTATTATAATGGGATTTACAGCTGGAGGGAGCAGTGCTGTGCTCTAGGTGGGGAAGCCCTCCCTCCAGGTCCCCAGAGGCAGAACTCTCCCCCCACCCTTGGGCTGGTCCCTGGAAAATTTCTTTTCCACAGAACTGGTCCCTGGGGCCAAAAAGGTTGAGTACCACAGTTCTGTATTATCCAGATTCTTCTATTTGTACAAACATACCCTTCTCAATTACAAGAATTATCCCGTCATACTTGAGAATCATATTCCGCACATCAGGGACATTCCTCCCCTCTCACTAAATACTGTTTTTAGCCAAATGGTGTGAAAACATAAGAAAATCTTGGATCCTGGTTTAGGGCTTGGTTAAACTTGGATCCTAGGTTTGAGACTTCTCTGGGAAATAGTTGATTATGAGGAAGAAGCCTGGCTTAGAAATTTAGGACTACATGGAATTTGCAAACTGTACTACCAACAGTGTGGTCCATTCACAGCAAAAATAGAAGTCTCTACTGAAGGCACTTCTGAATGGAAGAGGCTGAAATGGATACATCTGCACCCAAAAGCTATGAATCATAACGTACATTTAATAGAGATTTCTGAAATACCCAGTGCCTCTTCTTAATAGTAAGAATATTAATATTATTCTATGGGCATATAATAGAATTTTGACTCATTCTACACTGATCAGAAAGCCTAATTACAGTGAAATATCCAGGGAGATATCTTCCTGTAATTCTAAAAGAGAAAAGGGGAACCATGAGACATGTTCTCTCTGGAATAACTCATGTTTTACATAACGTATTGGACAGAGATTCATTTTGGAAATACCTTGTTAGCAGAACACACAACTAGAGACAACTTAACAAAATGGAGATGAGGAGAACCAGTGACACCTTCATTCTGAGCCTTACAGAGACTTCTTGCTCCTTTATCATAGTGGTAAGCAACTTCCAAGCCTCAGGCTACAACCATGGACACACATTCCTAGGAATAAGCCCTACTAAACACAATGAGACCTACTTCTGAGTAGACATTTATAGGGTTGTGCTGTCACTAAACTTTATAAAAAACCAAGAAGGATAAATTCAAACAATGTAGATCTGAATGATTTTTTTTCCATATTGCTACAATTCAAATACCTTGATGTGCTTGTAAGTACATTAAAAAAGTTACCCATTGTGGTGATTAGTAGTTGTATCTCCACCCAGTTCTTATTTTATAAATGGAACTAATTACTTCAATTACCACGTAAACCTACTCAGAACCTACTCCATTGTATTCAGTGGAGCTCTCTTCCAAGAAAGTATATAGAATTGCAGCCTTATTACTGGACATCCCATTTCACTACTGGCTGCCACAGTATCCTGAACACTACCAGACAACCACTGGTAGCTCTGGTGAAGGGGACTTTTTTGTGCTTCCCACAGGTAAAGGAAGTAGCCCTTGATTCTGCTGCAACTCTTGGTATTAAGTCAGGATTAGGTTCAAATTTACAGTTGCTAAGTGTTAGTAGAGGCTGCAATCAGGCTCAAGCTAATCCGTCAGAGGCTGCAATCCTAATCTCAAATTAGGCCGGCAGAAGCGCCGGCACAAGTCCCATGCTGATCTGGGGTATCAGAAAAGTGCCATTAGGGACTTCTGGGGGGTGGGGAGTTAGGCCAGTGCATACACTGACATTCCCACACCACCATGGGAAGGTATGCCAGGTGAGTTAGGTCAGCCTAAATTGGTTAGGATTGCGCCCTTATTTTCACAGACATTTTTTAATGCATCAGTTTTAGAATGGTAAAATAGTTTTTAGCTTTCATCCTAGTTATATAAATATTATTTAATTGCATTTATGGTGGGAATGTGGCTTAATGAAAGCAATACTAAAGAAAATGCAAACTGGATCAAATCTTTTTTAACACTGACATACTGATTTTCAGGGCTTCAAAATATCTACGAAGCACAGCTGCAATCTCCAGTTGTGGACCACATTGGCTCAGTTGTGATTTCAGCTTCAGACTAAACAGAAAAAGAAGATTCAATGAATCACATTTCCAGAATATTCTGTGTGGCTTTAAGAATTAGCAGGCTGAACCTGGATGATTATTGTTTTGATGGTATCTTTCTTTCTCTCTTCCATACTAAATTTCTTCAGAATGTGTTCCATACAGTACTGTAGACTGAATTAGAAATATAGATGAATGTCACAGAATTTGTCCTCTTGGGATTTGGAAAACTAAACCAATGGAAAAATGTCCTTTCCCTTGTGTTTCTAGCAATCTACATTGTGGCCATGGCTGCGAACATTCTTATCATTATTTTGGTTGTAGTTGATCAACGTCTTCATACACCCATGTATTTCTTCTTGGGAAACCTGTCATGCTTGGAGACATGCTATATTTCAGATATTGTGCCTAAAGTGTTGACAGGCTTGATGATGGATGAAAATGTTATTTCATTCGGCGGCTGCTTTGCACAATTTTTTTTCTTTGGATACTTACTGGCAACTGAGTGTTATCTCCTCTCTGCAATGTCCTATGATCGATACTTGGCAATATGCAAACCATTACATTATGCAACAAGTATGAATACACAAATGTGTGTCCGGCTGGCAGCCATCTCGTGGATAAATGGGCTCATAGCCACATTAATTCTGTTGAGTTTTATGTTGCAGTTAATCTACTGTGGCTCCAATGAAATTGATCATTATTTTTGTGATTCTGTGCCACTTATAAAACTGTCTTGTAGTGACACCAACCTTGTGAAACTGATGAGTTTTATTTTAGCATTTGTATTCACTTTTCCACCATTCCTCCTCACTGTGACATCCTATGTGTACATCATAACAACTATTTTGAAAATTCCTTCAAAATTAGGGAAGAAAAAAGCCTTCTCTAGTTGTTCTTCTCACCTCATTGTGGTCTCTACTTTTTATGGTGCAATAGTGTTTGTGTATATGTTACCAAAGACTGAAACTTTGAGTGAGCTCAACAAGGTTTTATCTCTCTTGTACACCATCCTGCCCCCAATTGCAAATCCTATGATATACAGCTTGAGAAATAAAGAGGTAAAGGACGCCATTGGAAAAGTATTTAGAAAGTTTCTAAATCAGGAATTCAGACGATGCTTTTAATTAGTAAAACAAGGATAGTGAATTAAGTTCAGAATCAGAATTCACACAATAGCTTTCTAGGGATATTTTTTTTTTACTAATTCTTAACTGGACCATCAGAAATTATGTGTAATTTAATCTGGTTGTTTTATAAAATTTATGACCCATCAAAAATTAAGTGCTGACATTAATATCTTTGTGATTTGTTTAAACTTTTAGTATACAGTGACAAGGGACACCCATATTTTTACTGCTGTTTTAATAAATTAACTATTAGAAAAAATGCACATTCTTAATTGGATAGCCTGTACTCTTATGTCATAGGATGTAGAACTTTGGCTGTTGGATCCTATTCTAATTAAAAGTTCTCTGGGATATTCATGCTTTTGTCAATAATTCTTCATTTTCTTTGGAATAATAGAATTTGCACTAGAGTAGCAAGGAGAAGGGTGGCTGGTCAAGGTGCCTGCCCCTGCAGTGCTCCAGAGGTTTACTGGGTTCATCACAAGTAGGGTGTGCAGTAGTAACCTCCTGAGTGCTCAGGAGGTAAAGCAGAGTGCTGAAGGGCATACCTGGCTCCAAACTGGAGCCTATTTGGGATAAGCAAGGTTATGTGATGATGTGTGGGTGGGGATGATATGGTTCACAAGAATGACCTGCCATTGAGTTCACCTGCCTAGGTATAGGCAGACCCCACATCACTACTGGAACTTTCATGTATTTACTTAGGAGAAAGATACAATCTAGCACAGGTCCAAAGAGATCCATAGATGCTTAGTACGAGGGGGGAAAGATAATATTTTCTCTTTCTCATCCCAAGCTTCCAAATCTACACTACCACCAACATACATGATTGTGGCTGCATGCTGTGGTAGAGGGAAAGGACAGGAATGAGCTCTAAATCTAATGGTAATCAATGAATCTGGCCCTACAATCCAGAGTAACTACGGGAGCCCGTAAGAGACATTACGTGTACCCGTAGTTACTGCACCATCTAATGAAAACCTATGGGAAATTCATACTGCGATCCACAGCAAATTGTTCTTATACCAGAGCAAGGACTCCCCGTAGTTACTCTGGATTGTGCCTTTAGTTTATAGTGCAGCCCTAATCAAGCCTGTTCAAAAATAAGTCTCACTGTGATCAATAGCGCTTACTCCCAGAAAACATGCATTAGCCTAGTCATGATTACCAGTAACTTATTTTGTTAAGTTCAGTGTGCCAGTAGGTGTTGTCTGGAGGCTAAGCTGTTGACTTGCCTTAAAAAGCTAAGCAGGATTGATTATTTGGATGGGAGATCAAGAGGCTATTGGTATGTCTGTGTGGAGAAGTGGAATGTGGAGGGATCAGCAGACAAAACAAACAAAAACCACATCCTTGCAATGCAGAACTGAAGCTTGGTGCCTGAAAGCCAGGAGGATGATGAGTGCACTCGAAAGGGAAACACCTGAAGAAATGGAAGAAATGGTGGTTCTAAGATACTCTCTCAAGGAATGAGACTTGTAAAAAATTTCATCAAAAAATTGAATTATGTTCAGCCTGCCTATGTAAAGTGCCTTGAGTCTGTTGAGAAAGGTGGCATATAACAATCAGTCAATATGTATAGTGATGGCTCTTTTCTTGGAATACAACCAGTTGCATCTGGGCATGTTCTTCCTGTAGAATGTATCTCACACTATGTTTTGCCTTCAGAGATCAATTGCATGAATAAAACTCAGTGGAAAAGTTAAATGTGAGGATGTTGTTAAAATTAGCTTGGGAATAAATCATCCAATGGGAAACACAAAACTTCATAAGAACATGTACAATCCTAACCATGTCTATTCAGCAGTAAGCCCCATTGTGTTCAATGGAACTTACTCCCAGGAAAGTGTCTTTAGGATTGCAGCCTTATTGTCCTGCTGGTGATGTTTTCAATCCAGTTGCTTCTTCAAATTCTTCCAGTATGAAAGAAACTGAGCAAATTACAGCACATTTTTTTTACTATCAAGAAGTAAGGCTGTTAAGTGGTAAGTTAAATCTGTCTGTCTACCTGAAAGAAGTTGAAAGAGAAGACTCCTCAGAAGTTACCTACCCTCCTTTATAAATTTTGCCTCCTTAAAAATCCCATTTAAATTCAAATTCATCCCAATTTTTGTTTTTGTATAAAATTCTATAGCCACAAAATTATTTTCCTTAATGCAGCATGTTTTTCAATCTCAAGGGTACTGAAAAATCCAGTTTTCCTATTTCTATGTCACTTGATCAGTAATTTTCTGTTCTTTGTCACAGAGAAGTCTACCTAAGGCAAGCAATGTTCAACCAAAGTTCTGCAACTGAATTCCTGCTCCTGGAATTTTCTAATGTGCGTGAGCTCCAGCTGCTTCATTTTGCCATGTTTCTTCTAATTTACTTGACTACCCTACTTGGAAATCTTCTCATCATTACAACTGTAACCCTTGACCAGAACCTTCACTCCCTTATGCATTTCTTCCCAGCAAACCTTTCTGCCTTGATATCTCCTATATCTCTATCACCATCCCCAAATCTATGCTGAATGCCTTGACTGACTCCAGAAAGATCTCCTTCACAGAATGTGTCACCCAGGTCTATTTGGTCATCACTTTTGCTGATACTGAACTATTCTTACTCACTGCAATGGCTTATGATTGCTATGCAGCCGTCTGCCATCCTTTGCATTACAGTATTCTCATGAACTGGAGCATGTGTGATGAGATGGCAGCCGGATGCTGGATCAGAAGCATGCTGTATTCAGTTATTCACACCACTAATACTTTCAGTTCATCCTTCTGCCATTCCAATGTCATTGGCCAGTTTTTCTGTGATGCCCCCACAGCTTTTGAAAATCTCATGTTCAGACAACCATTCCAATGATATTGTAATGTGTGTCTTGGGTTATTCACTGGCAACTCTGTGCTTTTCTATAATATTCATTTCCTACCTTTACATCTTCTCAGCTGTGCTAAAAACCCCTTCTGGCCAGGAAAGGTACAAAGCCTTTTCCACCTGCATTCCGCACCTGGTCATTGTTCATTTATTTTTGGGCACCGGAGCCTTCACATATACAAGACCAAAGTCAGCATCCTCAGTTGGCCGAGATCTTGTAGCTACTGTTTTGTATGCCATAGTGCCTCCATTGATAAAAAAAGCAGGCCTCTGTCAGTCTTGGAAGACTATGGTATCGTGCTCGGCGCTGCATACGCTGCATGCGAAGCACGAAAGCCTGGGTTGGATTGTTATGGAGGAAAGGCTGTTACCCAAGCAGCAAATCCCCCCTTTCCACGCCACTGAATTAGTCCAATGGAAAGGCAGAGCCAATACGATTGAATCCAGCTGCGTCGCAGGGCTGGGCTAAGGACAGGAGCTCACCCTGTCTTGTGGGGCCGACCTGAGTCTTGAACCCTGGCCTGCTGGTTAACAGGCACAGCGTCTTAACCGCTTGCGCCACCCACGCAAGACAGGGTGAGCTCCTGTCCCTAGTCCAGTTCTGCGACGCCAGCTGGATCCAATTGTATTGGCTCTGCCTTTCCATTGGACTGCTTGGGTAACAGCCTCCATTGATAAATCCAATAATGTATAGCCTATGAAACAAGGAGCTGAAGGGAGCCTTGGCTAACAGTTCCAATGAACAAGCATATTCTTTCAAAGTTCTCTCCCTTTATTTATATTTCCTGGCTGCTGTGCAATGCAATGTTTCATCTAGCATATAAGGAAGTAGAAGATATATACCACATTTACTTGAGTCTAATGCAGGGTGACCAGATCTTTGGGTGGGAACACAAAATTCCCCCAAAATTCCTGTCATCCAAACCAAATTTCCTACCTGGTTAAAAAATGTAGGAAACCCCAAAAATGTAGGACATTAAAATAAAGTGAAAAACACTCGTATTGCATTCTTGCACTTAATTTTTGCACAAATCTCATTGCAGTAGACCAGACACCAACCAAAAAGGCACATGTTTAAGTGATACATGCAGGCATGCACAGGCTTTGGTCTTTCAGACTTCTTCCTTTTGCCCCCTTACGTAATATAACTCCACTGACTATAATACTTTTGAGTGGACACAATTGGGCTTGGAGGTTTAAAACATAAGAAGCCAGGAGTTATCCCCACCATCCCCACCAAAGGTTGCCAACTTTCCACCCAGCCCCTGCTCCTCTGCTCGGACAACAAACCTGAACAACCTGAGCAAAGAAAGGCCCCAAACCTGAACAACCTGAGCTCCCAACTCCTCTCCCATCCATGACTATTCAAAAGTAAGCCCATTGTCTTCAATGGGTCTTACTCCCAGTATTGCAGCCTATATCTGATATTTACTGATGTACATGTTATCTTGAATTACATACCTGTGACATGGAGATTAAGGGTGCAATCCTGAGTAACTACAGGGAGTCCTTGCTCCGGTGTAAGAACAATTTGCTCTGGATTGCAATATGAATTTCCCATAGGTTTTCAGTAGGTGGTGCAGTAACTACGGGTGCACGTAAAGTCTCATTCATTCTATATAGGGAGTGAGCACCAAAAAGTACAATTGTGAGGAATAACCTATTAGTTAGGTCCTATAACTAACACTTACGTCCACAAACTAACAAGTTAGGTCCACAAACTAACAAGATTGCAGGAAGGAGCATGGAGAGATGAAGGAGCATGGGTGTATATATCTCACGATCCTGCATACTGTTTTTCGGCTACTTTATTGCACAGGAAGATGTTTGTTAAAACTTCCCTTCGGTGCACAACTGAAATATTATTTTAAAGCATTATTGGACTGACATATTGAACGGATGAACTTCAGATGAATTTTCATTGTGCAGTTAGGAAGTAAGGTAGTATTATGGGTGAATAGAATTAGGGAGCAATCCTAATCAGTTTAGGCCAGTGCAAGTCAACAGTAGCATCACTAGGGTGGTGCAGCTGGTGCAGGCCGCACCGGGTGATGCTCCACTGCAGGGTCGGCATGTCTGTGCCTCAGCGCACCCATTCGGGCCTGCTCCGAGAGAGAGCAATGGCTAGGAGTGGCTGCTACACCTTAGAGCAGGCTTGAATGGGCAGCTAAGGCACACTGCACATGTCCAGATGCCTGGACGTGTGCAGTCTGCACCTCTGTCCCGCCATTCAGGCTTGCTCCAGAGGCGGAGCAGCAGCTCCTGGCTGCTGCTCCACCTATGGAGCAAGGTCGAGACTGAACTCTTAGGTTGAATGACTTAGGAACAGGTGACCATATGCCACTCTAAAATGTAGGACAAGGGTCCCCAAAAGTCCGGATTTTCAGTTTTAAATCCAGACTTTTGGAGGACCTTGTCCTACATTTTATAAAGCATGTGCACAGCCTCTGCTTCTCCGAGACTGCTTGGTCTCTTCTCAGACAGAGCGTGGTCTGTGGCGGTGAAGCATCCCTCCTCAGACCGCTCCTCAGGTCACTGTTGAGGCAAGCGGTCTGAGGAGGCATGCGCACAGCATCTGCTTGTAGAAAAAAACACTTCAGGCAGGGATAGAGAAGCTGTGCACATGCACACAGCTTCTCTCTCCCAAGATGGCTGCTCGGACGGCTGTTGAAGGCGAATGCCAGTCCGAGCAACTTTTAATGGTCGCAAAGCAGTACACAAGCCCCCATCCCTGGACAAGCCCCCCATGCCCGGACAGGTCCTCTAATTCTGGACCTGTCCGGGGGTTTCCGGGCATCTGGATGCCCTGCTTAGGAAGCTCCCAAGGTGCATATCCAGAAACCTGGACATGCATAGTCCCAGGCCCAAATGGCCAGACAGAGGCATGGTCAGGCAGAGGAATTCCTCCGCTCTAAGGAGGAGCAGGCTGCTCCTCCTTAGAGTTGAGGAAATATCCACTGAAGCTGGTTGGCTTCAGAGTAGACTTCACAGGCATCAGTTGACTGCCAAATCTGACCCCTGTGCAGTCTCCTCTGAGGCCAACTGGCTTCAGAAGAGTACTGTGCAGGCGTTAACTTTGGCACCTGCGCAGTCCCTTGAGGAGGGTGTGTGTCCCAGGGGTGACATGCTCCCCCCTGCACTGGGTGACATGCACTATTGCATCGCACCTGCAAATCAATCATCTCCCTGCGCCTCTGGTGATGTGGGGAGGTTGTTGCATCTCTGTGCACTGGACTAAATTCCCAGGAGTGGTGAAGAAGTACCTTACAGCAGTTTTGTGATGCCTCCAGGACAGCACGGGACTCCAGGCCAGCCTAAGAGTCAGGATTGCATTCTCAGTATATGTATTGTGTCAACTAGCCAATATGCTTGTCCTGGCCTTATTTGTTGTTTCTGTATCATTATTTCTGTTTCATTGTTTCTGCCTCCTTACAGGGCTATGAACCTTCACATCAGGGATAGCTAACTTGTGATGGAGACTTCTTTAATAAAAATTAACTAATCCTTCAGTTTCACTTCTAAATTTTAAAAAATAATTGAAGAATATGTGGAAGGGGGAATGTGAGAAAAAGTGAGAGCATACATCAAATACTACATTGCCCTTAGCTTTTTTAGTTTTTAACAGTTTTGCTATCCCTCTGAAAGTTTCATCCCAATCCCTGGCTAGGCTGGCACAAATCTTGGCACAAGACTCGTGCTGACCAGGGGGTGCCCCGGTGGGTATCTCCTTTCATGGGGGGTTAAGCCAGTGTAGTCAAGTCAAGTCATGTTTGTTGTATAGCTAAAAGCTATTACACTTAAATTTAAATACAAGTATATATACAATTAACACATTTAAAACAGCAACTAAAGTTAAATCCTTAACCTTAACGATAGCCATCAGGTAATCTGTCAGCTTTAATATTACAATAAAAGTTGGCTGCAAAGCTACAGATTTCCTGGGCCTGGGTTCAGGAGATTTTCAATTAAAAATTATAATTTTGAGACACTTTTAAACGGATAGTTTTGGCTGCTCTGGCAAATAATGCAGACATGTACGAAATGTGAAGGTCATTATGTGACAAGATATAACATACTGTTTGTAAAGGGTTATCAAACTGAAGCACAGCTAGAATATGACCCAAAAATCTCTGCCTAGGTTGATTATACAAATGGCAGCGTAAGACATAATGTATCATGTCCTCAATAGCGCCCGACCTGCAAATACAGAGTGTATTACACTTAGGTATGGCCTGGTATCTGCCCTCAAGATATGCAGTAGGCATAGTTTGAAGTCTGAGCTCTGTAAAGGCTTGCCTTAAATTTTCGTGTGTCAACAAATGAAGGCACTGAGGGGTTAGGCCAGTGTACAGACATGCACCAGCCTCTCCATGCATGCTATTGTAGGAACAGAAATATGGGTAAGTAGTGCTGACCTCAATTGGTTAGGATTGCAATCTTAATGATAAAGTATATTCAGTATTGTGAGGTAGCGTCCACCTTGTTTTGGAGCCTGATTACCTGTGAAAGAGTTTGGGTTTGCAGCAAACTTGTCCTAGATAGTCCTAGGGCGCAATCCAGAGTAACTACAGGGAGTCCTTGCTCCAGTGTAAAAACAATTTGCTCTGGTTTGCAATATGAATTTCCCATAGGTTTTCACTAGGTAGTGTAGTAACTACGGGTACACGTAATGTCTCTTATGTGCGCCTGTAGTTACTCTGGATTGTAGGGCTAGACAACTATCTGGAGTATAGATTGGCCATTCTTTCTACACAGTAACTTCCAACTTCCTTGAATTCTGCTGTTGTTAAAAATTAAAACATATCCTGGTTGAGTAATAACGCCAGGAGCCCAGCCTGGCCAAAGGCCTTTGCCTTGATTTTCCTTTCTAGATACATTCTTTTGCATAAACTTTGTTTCTCTCTCCCTTCTCTCTGCCTGCCTGTCACACAAACTTTGCGACTCTTCAGGGACTCCCATGTGCAGTTCATCGACAACGTTTGGTGCCAGCTGCCTTTGTCAACAAGGCCTTTGAGCCATACCAAGTTATAATTAGGTCTTTTGTATCCGCTTGGGGCCCCCAGAGAAACCAGCATAACTTGCCTCCTTGGGGAAAAAAGGCAGAGAGGTGTTTATTTCTAATTACTTCAAGGAAACTTTTTAATTGTATATGTTGCTAACGACTGTGCATGAAGCGCCTCATTAGGCAGGCTGCATGTTAATTGCATAAGGCTGCCCAGAAAAGTAAAAGTTAAAAAAAGAATGTACTTAGAAATAGTCACTGTCAGCAGGCCTTGGCAATATACTGAATGAGGTTTGAACATCGTTATATTTCTACAAACACAGGTCTAGTGAATTCAGTGGAATCAGACCTGAATTAACTCACAAACCGTATTTATTATTATAATACTGTATTCATAAATGTAATCATAAAAACATTTGCTCTTGCTTTTCCAGGAGATATTGCAGATGATTTTTAAACATTTTGTTTATATACATATATGAGTATCAGAGTTCTTCAAATATCATCATCCCTTCCCGTGGATCTCCAAAAGTCAAATCTCTGACTAATCCCAATATGTACACATCTAATGCACATATATGCATAACAGGAACATGTGGTACGGGAGCAGCAGGTGAGGCAGAACCATCACAGTCCATAGAAAAGCATCCCACCTTACCTGCTTGCTTACACCCAAAGAGGGTCTCCTCAACCTGCTTTCTCGGGTGTAGGGAGAGCCTCCTTGGATGTAAACAGGCAGAGCAGCTGTGGTCCTTTACTACAGATAATGACAGGGCAGTTATGCTTTACCTGTTGCCCCCATAGCATATGTCCCTGACACATGAACAGTGCATTGTTTTCCTTCCATTAGATCCCATAAGTTAGAGGAAGGAATAAAAGGTGATAAAAGGAATAAAAGAGATTGCATGATGGAGACCTATTAAAATATGTGTTGTAGAAAATGTAGATAGAAATTTCTCTTCTAGCAACAATAGAACTAGGATTAATTCAATGAAACTGGGTGAAGATGGTTGCATCTGTGCCTTCCTGTGTACCAAAATCAGGGTGTAGGGAACTATCCTGAGGAGCTTGTTAGGACATAGAAAAGTCCCTTCTCTGATCAACCAATCCTAGCTAATTCTCCAGTGCCAATGCAACTGCCCCAAGTTCATGGAACATTGCTTAGGACTGAACTGTCAGTCTGTGATCCTATGCATACTTTTCTGTGAATAAGACCCACTGAACAAAATGGATTTATATCCGAGTAGGAATGCATAGGATTATACTCTCAGAAATGCATTTGGGCAATTTAAACCACAAAAGGGTGTTAACATTCTGAGGGCACAGTCCTAACCAATTTACACCAGTGCAACTCACTTTTTTCCCCTTTCTCGTGGTTATGTGAGGAGGCCACTGCATGTCTTTGCACTGGACCAACCACCCCAGGAGTGGCACAGAAGTGCCTTAGAGCACTTTTTGCAACAGTCCCAGGCCAATACTTGTGTCAGGACTTGTGCTGGCATAACTGGAGAGTAGGATTGCAGTCACGAGCGGTTCAAAGTCTAGGTCACCAGGCACGTGTCAAGGATTCTAACATGAGTTTTTTCTCTTTCCGGCCAAGTCTGACTGACAGAACAACCCAAAGCAACTAATCTGTCCACATAAGAGCCCTTGGGTTGCCCTAGCTAACACTAGGGTGGAGCAACTGCAAGATGCTCCACCCCAGTTACTCTGGAAAAGGCTTAGGGCAGAGCAAGGCAACACAGGGTGCCCTAAGAGAGGTGGACCTGCTCTGCCCTAACTGGGGCAGACTAGGCAGCTCAGGAGAGGCAGGAGAGAATCCAGCTCAGGAGAGAATCCAGAGCCTATTTGCAAGGCAGAAATGTCCTCTTCCAGCCCTCAGAGTTATACTACCTCCGGAGCAGGTATAGTAATGAGTAGACCCATAGGGGTCCATGATAAGGCCCGAGTAAGAATGGCAGTGTTGACCAAAAATCTGAGTTCTTGGCCAGCCTAGCTGCAACCCCTTCCTCTCCACCTCAGGATATGGAACAATTACGGCTGCCCACAAACCTCAGGATACAACAGGCCACTCCAAGAAGCCCCTTGTATTCACTGTAGAATGTACTGGCATCTCATCAGGGACTCCTTATAAGGCAGGCACCCAGTGGCATCACCAGACTGGTGCGGCTGGTGTGGGCTGCATTGGGTGATGCACTCTGTATGGGGTGATGCTCTAGAGGAGTTTGACTGTCCTCTGGCAGGCCCTGGGCATCAGTGCACCCATTCAGGCCTGCTCCAAGGTGGAGCAGCAGCCAGAAGCTGCCACTTGTCCTCAGAGCTGGCCCAAATGGCAGAAACACACTGAGCATGCCGAACAGCTTCAGAGGAGACTTCCTTAGAGCGGAAGAAGTCCGAGCCTCTGCTCGGCCATTCGGCCTCACTCAGATGGCGGAGCAGCAACTGAATGGCTTCAGAAAGAGTACTGCACAGGCACCAACTCTGACGCCTGCACAGTCTCCTCTGAAGCTGAAATGCTTCAGAAAAGTACTGCGCAGGTGTCAGAGATGGTGCCTGCGCAGTACTCTTTCTGAAGCCAGTTGGCTTCAGAAACAACTGCACAGGCACCAACTTTGGCGACTCACAGTCCAGGTTAGGGGGATGTGCGCATCCCAGGGGTGACGCACAAACTTCCACACCAGGTGATGTGCAGAGTCGTGTCACCACTGTAGGCACCACAGCTGTTCCTTGTTCTGAGGGGTGTCTCCTCAGGAGCAAGTCCTCCCCATGGGTCAATTACTTAGCATGCTCTGGAGCAGTTAGGGCAGCCCAGGCTTCCTGACTCTCTGGATGCAGCATAACTTTCTGCTCTGGATACAGAATAGTTAGGCGAGAGCAGTTAGGGCAGAGCAGGCTGAACTTGCTCTGGATTGTGCCCAATGTCATCAGAATATGGTCGATGGGTATGCCTCTGGTGTTCCTGGTGCATTTCAGTGAATGTCCAAGTTCTGATGTGCTTGGTGAGGGAGAGGCTACTTATTCCTGTTTCTTTTCAATGGATGGGCTCCTGCTCCTTCCAAACCCTCATACTGCCTTCCAGCTCCATTTGAAGATGGTTGCTGTAGTGCAGAGTTCAGGGAACGGGTAAATTACCCCAAATGGGGTAAAAATGAAATTCCTGGAGGTAATGGAACAATACAGGTGAAGCAAGGGACACTAGGAAAGGGATGGATGCAGGGTTTGGTGGGGGTAACGTCAGCGTATCAAGGGGGTAATGTTGGCATATCTAAATATATTTTGGGGTAAAAGGTAAAAAAGTTCCTTGACCCCTGCTGTAGCGTCAAGCCCTGCCCTTAAAGTCACCTGATGGAGGGACCCATTAAGAAACGGTTTTTGGAAATTCCAACCAGAAGGGGGTGAAATGGGGCACATGTTTTCCTCCCTATACTTTCCATTGAGAATCTCTGACCGATCACTGCCCTATCTCAACCTCAGGACCCAGAACCATGAAATTTGGGGAGGGTGTTCCTTCTGTGACATCAACATATATGAGAACCCACCAAGAACAAATGTTGAGAAATTTAACCCTTAAGGGGCTGAAAAGGGGTGCAACATGTTTTTGTCCTATACTTAACATGGAAGACTGATCAACATCCAGCCAATTTGGTGCCTGGTGCACTGGGGGGTTGTTGTTTGGAGGGAGGGGTTGCACTGGGGAGTTGCTGCACATGGGGAGTGTTGCGCATGGGGAGATGATGCACATTGGGGACGTGATGCGTATGGGTGGTGATGCAAATTGGGGAGGTTATGCACATGGGGAGATGTGCACTGGGGGGATGATGTGCATGGGGTATGATGTGCATGGGGGTTGATGCTCATGGGGGACATTATGCATGGGGATGTTGCTCATGGGGGAATGATGCGCATGTGGGTTGATGCACATAGGGGATGATGTGCATGGGTGGTTGAGGAGCATGGGGAATGTTGTGCATTGTGGGTTGATGCACATGGGGGTTGATACCTATAGGGGGATGATGTGCATAGGGTGGATGAACATGGCGGATATTGAGCATGGGGTGGATGCACATGGGGGGTTAATGTGCATAGGCATTGATGTGCAGTGAGGGATGGCGTATGTGGGAATTTTACTTCCGCAACATGTGTACGTTTTTGCTAGTGTATAATAAACTCAGTTCAGACAATAATTCTAACCTATAGATCAGCGGTGTCTAACCCTGCCTGGGGGCCAGAGGCGCCCTGCGGCAAGACCCTTCCATCTGGCCCATGGACAAATCTTATAATGTATTGAATACACTATTATATTTAAATTTATGTAAATGTATTCAAATTTGAAATATAAATTATTTTTCTGGCCTCCAACACAGTGTCAGAGACTATGTGGCCCTCATGCCGAAAGGTTTGGACACGCTTGGATAGATCATACTATGATTTTTAATGAGAAGAGGGGCATACTATGTATAATAAACAGTTCAGACAATAATTCTACCCTATACGTACAACATATCTGCTTGGATATGAACAGGTATCACTGAAACTATTGTATTGACTGAAGCAGCATGTAGCTATACCACCATGTGGTACATGTAAGTTATGGCACATAGGACATGTTCCCTGGGAGCCATTTAAAAGGAGGCACCTCTGAGCAGCAACTTCCTAACTATTTTACAGCTTCTGCCAAGCCACTACAAGTTTCCAAAAACACATCAGTATGCTCAGGGCCTGAAGATGAAAGTCAGCTGGAAAGCCACCTTAGAAAGATTGAGGGGTGGCAGCAGCTGCCACCAACCCCTTTCAAGCCCAGAAATGACATTATGGCCACAATCCTATGCCTCTCTTCTGAGAAGTAAGTACCATTATCTTCAATGGGGCTTACTCCTAGGAAAGTGTATTTAGGATTGCAGCTTATGATGGCAAATGATGTTCTTGCCCCATGTTGCACTTTCCCTGGCCACATCACTACCAGATTTCTGCCGACCGAGGATCACAATGCAGAGTTCTCATTCCTTCTTCCTCATGGGTTCTTTATACAAAGCAGGGTTATTAAAGGTGTCCTGAGAGCACAGTTCCCTCTGTGAGTCCACATGGCTAGGCCAAAGTTTAGCTCTGCGCCAAGGACATTGCTAACCCATTTGTCATCCAGGTCCACTACCACACTCCCCACCGCAACTCCCAAATATTGGGACTCCCATATGGGGGTATGCCATCCCTCCCCCTTCTCCACCTCCTAAAGGCAGCCACCTTCACCTTCTGCCCTCCCACCATGCTGGTTCTTGACTGATGAGGAGGGAAGGCAGAAGCAGCAATTGGTGGATTAAGAGTGCTGCCAAGCATTCTTTTCACCAGAGTCCAGGGCTGCTCCTGTGTGCATCCCAGAATGTTCAGCCTTGGAGGGGGAACTTCTGCAGTACCTCCTGCCCCCCTGCCAACCTGGAAGGAAGTGGGATGGTGGGAGGCAGTGGCCTAGACAGGGGATGCAGGGGATGCAGCTGCACTGGGCAACAAGCTGAGTTTGACACTAGTGGATAAAACTGTGAAAAACAGGGTATGTGTGGATGATAATACCTTCAAGTTATATATCAATGGAAAAGGAATTAAATGCAGAATGCAATAAAACAATAATATCTATATTCTATTGTAATATCTGTATTCTATCAAAAGTTATGTCCAATTAACCAGAAAGTGGAAACACAAAAGCCTATGTAACAAAAGTGGATTTTCTTAACTCAAATTTTCCCCTGATGCTGATTGCCCTGAGAACCAGTGAGATGTATGATACTTTATGGCACACAGAAGAGGTTAATATGAATCAGTCCTCATTTCCATATACAAGAGATAACTCATATCATAATATTGTTACCCTGGCTATCTGGGAAAAGAGGCTCTTCTAAGTAGTGTCCTTTTATATTTAGCAGGGAAAGTATAACCATTCCTCTTTGCCCCAGCACAGTTTCCCTAACCAATAATGGACACAATTTTCATTTTTTACTTAATTAAATTTGATTTTGTTATTGCCAGGGGCAAGGGAGAAAGCAATAAAATCTTCTTTGACTCCAAATGGCAAAGCTTTAGCTTTAGCTATGCCACTAGCAGAGCAAATGGGCGGTGAACTGATGAGGAGGAGGAGGCAGGTTTTCCCCCAATTTTCTTTTTAAAAATTCCAGGGTATGACAACACTTCTGGTTGTGACATCACTTCTGGGGCAACATTTTGAGCTTTGCACTAGCTACATGATCATTAGCTATGCCACTTGTGTGAGGTACATGGTGGAGAATGCCAGGCAGTGCACACTGGCTTTTGCAGCCAGCCTCGGTCCTCTTGTATATGCCCATCCACATACCATAGCCACCCTATGTGTCACCTCTTGCCTTACAGCACTCAAGGCCCACAGCTCCTGTCATGTGATGCTACTGCTTTGCACCTCTCAGACTTTGGCAAGCAGGAAGTTTGGCAATGACATCCAATATCACTGTGCATCTAAAGATGGCATTGCAACTGTGCTACTATGCCACATTTCAACAGAATAGGTCTTGTTGAGAACATAAGTTGGGACCTAGCTCTGTCTAAGGTGGCAGAGTAGTGGAATGAATAGATTAATACATACACTATTAATTTGACTATGATAAACATTTGTGTCAACATTCGCCTTCCTGTCATCTTTATCCTATCCTATCCCCATGCTACATATTTTTGCTGGTGTTATTCCTCCCTGTGCACAAATTCAAGTGTATGTTTAGAGGTCAGGGAAAGGGTCAGTGTTATCCCTTGCAAAGCAACATGTCCTTACTTAATAAATTCCCAATTTGTCATCTGAATCCACTCAGTGAAAAAGAAAGGGAGAGAAAGGAAAAGATTTGCACGCACAGATATGAGACTTGCTGACAAAACAAACTTAGACAGAACTAAAGACTTAAATTGTTAGTGTCAACTTGTACTATGCTAGTGCTACGGGTCCTTGACAAACTGATACACCTTCTGCTATGCAGGTAGGTGTTTGGCATACTAACACCTTGTCTCCTCCACACTTCAATAACAATGCAAACTGTAATTTAGCCTAATTATAAGATTAACTCCTTGATTAAAGTATATTTGGGCCAGCTTTTCCCAGCCTGTCGTGAAAAAAGAATTTGATTAGTTCAACTTTATTTAGCTTTCTTTGATCTCTCTCCCCCCTCCAAGCTACATCTGTTGTGCAGGTGCAATATCTGTTGTACCTTGGGAGAGATTTTTGGCCGCTGGAGATTTTCTCAGAGTAGGAGAAATTTGTCGCCTTTCCCCTGGAGTCACAAATGGGTCAACTTGGTCCTGCATCATCAGTATTCTGGCATAGGTCTGGATCATGGATCATGCTCATGACAGTGAATTGGATTTGGTGTGCACCAGCAATGTTAATCCCATGTAGCTCCAAGGCCCAGTTCTCCCAAATCTGACCCCACTGCATCTCCATTCCTCTGTTTGCTTTCCCCTGCCTTGCTTGGGGATAATTTGAGGAAATTCCCCAACTTATCATATATTGACCATGATTTTTATTTTGTCCTCATAATCTGCTTGTCCCTTTTACCATATCCCTCTTCATTCAAAGTACCGGTAACTTATAAATCTCTGCTTCTTCATATATAATCTTCTCTCCCTGTCCTCTATCATCTGCTGCCATCTATTGGATGCTTTTCAGAGAAGAAAATTGGTATAAAATTGGTTCACAGAGGGTCAGAATTGAGTTTTGTTTCATCAGGTTTTGCTCCCAAGTTCATTGTCAAACATTACCTTTATTCATGGGACTTCTAAAGTGAGAAAAATAATTTTAATTACAAATCAAGATAGCGTAAAGGTGAATAAATTTATTTATAGAATGAATAGGATTCCTTGCTTACTGGACATGACAGTAATCTAGAAGCATTCACTGTGGTTCCTAAAGGCTAAACTCATGCATTTTGGGATTGGTCATATGTTAAGCTTCTGCCCAGGTACATGTTCAATGTGAATGGCTGAACAGTTTTACAGAGCAAAAAGACTGTGTCAATATTGAATAGAACATGTGAATAATTGTATATGGGCACAATTTACTTTCTTATTCACTCACTCACTCAATTAATTAATTAATTAAAATAGGAAATTAATTAAAAATTTCCAAATGCGGGCCCTAGGGATAGAACTGGGGTTTGGGGAAAGCTGTTTGCTTTGTTACCACAGCCTACTCTTTTGCCTCTGCTCTATGTGTATTTCTAGATCTGGGCACTGTGATGCTCTGGGCAATCTTGACTTATCAGACGTCCAGTGGCACAGCCTTTTGGAATGCCCAGAAAAAAAGATGATCACCCAGAGCATCCTGGTGCCAAAATCTACTTGAAAAGCACATGGTGTGGTGGCAGAACATTAAGCTCCTATCTTAGTGGTATCCATGTTTATGTTGAGTAGTAACTGCAAGTTTGTTGAGTGTTGATATAAAGGAATTTTGTACTGATTTTTTAAAACCACGAAGTGATGTACAAGAAGACATCAACATATCATTAAAATAAATGAAAATAATTTAAAATGATTGTACTCAGGTACATATATACTGTATACTGAAATAGAGTTTAATATGTGTTGCCTTTTTTCTATCACAGGGGTGTCCAAATCCCAGACCAGGGACCAGATGTAGCCCATAGTAGGCCTCCATGCAGCTTGCAGACCCTTTATTTGGCTTGAGGGCAACTCCTACAATCCTCTGGAGGCTAGAATAGTTCTTCTCCCTGCATCTCCAGAGGGTATTCTGAGGACTGGGGAGGCTGCACATGCCTCCACTCTGTGTATGGAAGTACTTACGAACAGGTTTTGAAGATCACCCCTTCATTGTGTTAGAAAGTGCTTGGGAACCAATTTGAATTCATTCCTTCATTCATAAGTTTTGCCTTTTAATATATTCATTTTTATAAATTTATTCAAATTTGAAATGTTAATTCTGATTTTCCTGGCCACTGACACATATCAGAGAGATGATCCTAACCATGTCTACTCAATCCTAACCATGTCTACTCAAAAGTAAGCCCCATTGTGTTCAATTGGTCTTACTCCCAGGAAAGTGTCTTTAAGATTGCAGCCAATGTGGCCCTCCTGCCAAAAAGTTTGTACACTCCAGTTCTATCAGTACAAGCCCTGTGGATTCCCATACATACAGCTGTGCTGCAGATTCCATAACAAGCTCTTTGGAATGATGGTGCTATTGGATTGACTTGACTATGCATTCTAATCTTTTTTGTTCCAATGCAATTAAGTGTGCGCACAAGCATATCCCAAACTTTCTTGTGTTCTCTCTGAAACTTTTAAACACTCAAATCATTTTTTTAATTCATACATTTTTCTTAGGAACAAATGATAGCAATTTTTTTTAAAAAAATCATGAAATTTTTTCCCTGTGTAACATACAAAGCCTGTATGTGTATGTGTGTTGATTCTTCCTGTGCATTTCCCTGGGAAATAATTAGAAATGTACAAAAAGGGAGTACTAAATCATCTACATTAGTAAAAGAATACATTTTCCACCATAGTATTTGGTAAGGGGAAGAACCATATTTCTGTCTTTGAATTCTGTTATGTAACTCAGGCAAACCTTATGGTCTTGTGAGGCAATGCCTCTTGTGATTATGTTAGTAAGTCAAGTCAATAGTCCATATCTAGGCTTGCTATAGGATACAACCAGAAGACAATTTAGTATGATTTTGCATCTCCCATCATAATTATGACATTTTACAAGGAAAGAGCAAGTCTCAAGGCAGCCTCTTCTCCTTTAGAATACCGGGATTTTTTTCACATCCAAGACGGCACAGGTCAATTTTGACCTGTATGACCTTGTACTATAGTTAGGTACATATAACGTAAATATAATATACATATAATGAATAAATGTTGTGTCAAGTTTTAGTATAATTATTTTTATTGTGAAATAATGATTTTTAGTACAATTTTTATCACCTAAGACTGCACGGGTCAATTTTGACCTGTGCGACCCTGTATGGGTCAATTTTGACCCGTGTGACCCTGTAATATAGTTAGGTACATACAATGTTCATATAATGTACACATAAAGAATAATAATTATGATTATAATTTGTATAATTATTTTAGTACAATTTTAGCTAGCAAAATATTGAATAACCAATAAAAGGCAATATGGGTCCAATATGATCCATTAAACTACAATTTGTATAAATTGGATTTTACAGAAAAACTGTAAATTCAAAATCTTCATGCTTTTGGTATTGTAACTGTCTAATTAGCAGGAAAAAAGTCAGAAAATCTTGTCAGGTAATAATAATAAATTCCAGTAAAAACACAACACAAACTTCCTGGCGGGAGATGATTGACCCGGTTGGTATTTCTAGGGTAAATAGATGGAAGTTGGAGTTCTATCACCTGTGTAGTGAGGTTTAGGATTGGTTAATGATTGTCTTAAGGAAAGGGGCTGGAGAGACCCATGAGAAAGAAAGGCTGCTCTTGTAAGTAATCGTAAAATATTCTTATGTATCTTTTTCTGAGTTAAAGACATAAGGAAAAGATAGTGACAGTAAGTATGAGCAGATCTTTGTCATGAATAACTGTTGTTTTGGATTGAGCATTAGCGTTATAAGGGAAGGAGAAACAACATAGCAAAAAGAGTACATTTTACACAATAATGTAGTAAACTCAAGAAATTTTGGGCCCAGTCCTATTCAAATTTCAAGCATAGATGCTGTCATGCTGATGAAACATGCTCTGCATCTTATGGTGTGGGAGGAAGTCATGGAGACAACCTCAAGATATGCTCAAGTATTTGCATGCTCACCAACCACACCACACTGGGATAGGAAAGTGGAGAAAGGAATGGATCCTTGGTGGTACAGGGAAGGATTAGGGTATGGAGGGATAGGGTATAGTGTGGTTGGGGAAAGGAAAAGTTGAAACCCTGTGGAAGCAATTTGCACAGGGATTCTGTCCCTCTTTTCCAACCTGAACCCATCCCATTCTTCGCCTTGGTCTTTAAGCCAGTTCAGTAGCTGGCACACAACTGAGGAGACCCATATGTAGCTAGAATGCCTACTGAAAATTAAAGAAATGTTTGTTTTCTTCTTTATTTTTGATTGGCCTCCTATCAACAATCAATGCAGTATGGTTTTTCATTCTCTTCTATTATCTCTTTCTTCAGCATGAAACACCTTTGTGCTCTATGGAAAATCAAACTAGAGTGACCAAATTCATTCTCTTAGGACTCTCCAATGATCCAAAACTCCAGATATTATTGTTTGTAGTATTTCTATCAATTTATTTGATAACTTTGTTTGGCAATTTGGCTATCCTGACAGCAATAAGAGTCAACCCTCATCTTCATACTCCCATGTACATCTTCCTTTCTTATTTAGCTGTCCTTGATGTGGCTTTTTCCTCTGCCACAGTACCTAAGATGCTTGAGAACTTCCTGAGAAAAAAAGGGCCATCTCAGTACAAAGTTGTTTTGCACAAGTCTTCATTGTTACAACTGTTTGTGTGGGAGAAGGTGTCCTTATTTCTGTCATGGCATATGATCGATATGTAGCCATCTGCTGTCCCTTGCATTATATGGTCATGATGAATAAGCAGATCTGTTGTAGCCTGGTGTGTGCTGCACTGACAACTGGCATTCTCTTCTCATTAATCAATACAATTCCATTGATTACTTTACACTTCTGTGGTCCTAACATAGTCCATCGCTTTTGCTGTGAGCCTCCACAACTGTTCAAGCTCTCCTGCAGCAGCACTTTTGCAAGCCATGTGGTGATTTTAACCGCCAGTCCACTAGTAGGGATGGGAGCTCTGATGCTGACATTGGCTTCCTGCATTCACATTGTCTCTTCTGTTTTAAGAATCAGCTCCACGGAAGGAAAATGTAAAGCCTTCTCCACTTGTACATCTCATCTGACTGTTGTTGTGCTATATTATGGAACAATTTTCTTTAGGTACCTGAGAAACACCACAGAAGATTTTCAGGAACAAGAGATGATCCCTCTGTTGAGGGAACAAGAGATTATCCTTCTGTTGTTTACCTGATTCTGTCTCCCATGTTAAACCCCATCATTTATAGTCTTCGTAACCAAGAAGTGAAGAGGGCTTTATTTAACATAGTTGTTAAGAAGTCAGGACAATGAAAACACACACGCTCATTATTGCATTAAGAGAGTACCTTTTCTATCAGTGCAGCCCAAGCATGTCTACACAGAAGTAAGTCCTATTGTATTCAATGCAGCCCACTCCCATTAAAAAGGCTGTTTAGGATTGCAGCCTATGTGATACGGCTGTGGGTGGCGCAAGTGGTAAGGTACTGTGCCTGTTAACCAGCAGGCCAGGGTTCGAGACCAGGGTCAGCCCCACAAGACAGGGTGAGCTCCTGTCCTTAGCCCAGCTCTGCGACGCCAGCTGGATCCAATTGTATCGGCTCTGCCTTTCCTTTGGACTAATTCAGTGGCGTGGAGAGGGGGGATTTGCTGCTTGGGTAACAGCCTATCCTCTATAACAATCCAACCCAGGCTTTTGTGCTTCGCATGCAGCATATGCAGCGCTGAGCACGATACCATAGTCTTTCAAGACTGACGGAGGTCTGCTGCTTTTTTTGATACTTCTACCATACTCATGTATTTAACCTTTTTTTAAAATATAAGCAGTATGGGCTCATGGGGTCTTTATATAGTTTTTGAATATGAACATTATATTGCTCTTTTTTTCTTCTGACATTGACCCAAGAATTGTTATGGCTAAGAATACAAGATCAAATGTCTGCAGTCCAACTCTTATCTCACTGGTCTTTGCCATGGTCTACATTACCAGGCTGTTGTAAGGATACACAAATGAATGTTTTTACAAATGAGTGCTTTTATACCCCAAACTGAAAGTGGGGTCACAGAGAGTAACATAAAATGCATTTAAATGTGTGAATTCCATTATAGTGGCACTGTGATGCCACTTTCAGATGCTAAGAACATCTATTTCTTTATTATATTTATATCCCACCTTTCTTCCCTAACGAAAGGGAGCTCAAGGCGGCTTACAGCAATTAAAAGAACAATAAAATACCATTAAAATTAGGTCATAAATACAGATTAAAACACATTTAAAATACAATTAGATTATAAAAAACAATTAAAACAAACAGGCTAAAAACACCTGTTAAAAACAATAAAACAACAGCCCCCCCAACCTCTGCTCCTTTAAAAAGCCTGAAGCTCTGTATTGAGGGAGCTTTCCTCAGTTCTAAGGGGAAGGCGTTCCAAAGCCAAGGTACATCCTACTGCATCCTGAAGCCTGATCTCTCCCTCCCACACCAAACCATGCACTACAGTCCACTACAGTGTGGCTGCATGCTACAGCACATAGAATATGACTGGGCTATTGAATGCACACACTGGTGGGAATGGGATGATAGCTTATTAAGTTTAAGGAGCAAATCACTTGTGGATTCATATAGCATCTATACCATGGAGGCCTTTAATTAATGCAAATTAGCCGTGGTTTGTGTCCATGAACAAAGTGTTGTGACATTATGACCCCATGGTGAATGAAGAGTATTGTGGCAAAGATACAACTGCTGATATTATTGTTCGGGGGTACATATAGTAACATGAACTCACAGGGGAACAGATGCCTACCACTTCCTTCTAGTCCACCTCTGCTGCCAGAATACTCCTGCCTTGTTTAATAAATGTCTTTGGCCATTTCAGCCCAGAACCCCCTTGTCAAACTTGACAGAATGACATCCTTGCAGTGATGTCATGACCAAAACATGACATCACACTGGAAGTTAGATGGCTTACATGCTCTGCTTTGGCAATAGTGTCTTTGCATTTGATTTTATGTCTACCATAGAGACATGAAAAGGAATATAGCTGATGAGAAATTCACAACATAGCCACTAGCAAACGAAGGAAAAATATGTTGTGTGCTTTCCTGCTCTACAGGTAAGTACTTTGTCTCTTACGAAATGTTGAGAGCTAGTCAGTTGAACTTTAACACAGCCACACATGACCTGTCAAGCTGTGGAACAACACACACAACTCCAACCTTCATAAACCCATTGGGTTGCAAGAAGAATGCATGGAGAAACATGACTGGGGAAGCATCTTAGAAACATATTTGAAGCTTGTTTCCATCTTCACCTTCTGAATTCTGCATGGAAAAAAACAGCTTTACAAATATGTACAATCAAACCAGAATGATGGAGTTTATCCTCTTAGGACTTTCCAGTGATCCACACTTCCAGATCTTCCTTTTTGTAGTCTTCCTGTTGATCTACTTGATAATCCTGTTTGGAAACCTGACTATACTTACAGCCATAATAGTCAATCTGAATCTTCACACTCTCCTGTATTTCTTCCTTTCTCGTTTAGCCTTCATTGATATTGCTTTTTCCTCTGTCACAGGCCCCAAGATGCTAGAGAATTTCCTGAGAGAGAGAAAAGCTATCTCACTGCCACTGTGTTTACCCAGGTCTTCATTGACATGTTCTTTGCTGTGGTAGAAGGCCTCCTCCTCTCTGTGATGGCCTGTGACCGGATATAATGCTATCCCCTGCATTATGTGACAGTTGTGTGCAGTGCATTCCTCACTGGCTTCCTCTATGCACTACTCAATACCCTCCTTCTGACTACTTTGCAGTTCTGTGGGTCCAACATCTTCTACCACTTCAGCTTATATATATATATACTAGCAAAAAGCGTACCCACGTTGCGGGAGTATCATTTCCCCATACAACATCCCCCACAGCACATCAACATCCCATGCGTAACATCCCACCGTGCGCAACATCCCCCGTGCGCAGCATCCCCCCGTGCGCAACTTGCCTACATGCGCAACTTTCCCCCATGCACAACTTCCCCATGCACAACTTCCCCCATGCGCAACTTCCCCCATGTGCATCATCCCCCATGCGCATCATCCCCCATGCGCAACTTCCCCTCATGCGCAACTTCCCCCTCTTGCACAACTTCCCCCTCATGCGCAACTTCCCCCATGGGCAACTTCCCCCATGCGCAACTTCCCCCATGTGCATCATCCCCCATGCGCATCATCCCCCATGCGCAACTTCCCCTCATGCGCAACTTCCCCCTCTTGCACAACTTCCCCCTCATGTGCAACATCCCCCATGCGCAACGTCCCCATGCGCAACTTCTCTCCATGCACAACTTCCCCATGCGCAACTTCCCCCATGCGCAACTTCCTCCATGCGCAACTTCCCCGTACGCAACTTTCCCCATACGCAACTCCCCCATGCGCAACTTCCCCCCATGCGCAACTTCCCCTCATGCGCAACTTTCCCCCGTGCATAACTTCCCCCAAGCGCAACTTCCCCCCATGCGCAGCATCCTCCACAGTGCAACCTCTGTGCAACCTCTTCCTCCGAACAACATCCCCCAGTGCAGCTGGCAGAGAGCGCCAAATTGGTTGGATGGTATTCAGTCTCAACTGAAATTTCAGTGTGAAATTTGGGGTGGGTGTTCCTTCCGTGAGGGAGGGGTGCACTAAGAACCGGTTTTCGGAAATTCCAACCAGAAGGGGGTGAAAAGGGGAGCAACACGTTTTCCTCCCTATACTTTGCATTGGAGAATTGCTGACTCATCAACATTCCGCCCCAACTGCTGGGCCTGAAGCATGGAATTCTGGGAGTTCCTTCTGTCACCTGAACACCCACCAAGAACCATCTGGAGACATTTAACCCTTCAGGGGCTGAAAAGGGGGCAAAGTGTTTTATGGACTTAACATGTAATTAACTTATATGGAAGTCCATGTAAGTCCTATACTTAACATGGAAGACTGACCAACATCCAGCCAATTTGGTCCTCGATGCCCGGTGCGCGGGGGGGGGGGGTGTTGTTCAGAGGAAGAGGTTGCACTGGGGAGGAAGCTGCGCATGGGGGATGATGCGCATGGGGGAAGTTGTGCATGGGGGAAGTTGCGCATGGGGGATGCTGCGCAGGGGGGAAGTTGTGCATGGGAGGAAGTTGCGCATGGGGAAAATTGTGCATGGGGGATGATGCGCATGGGGGGAAGTTGCGCATGGGTAAAATTGCGCATGGGGAATGTTGCGCATGGGGGAAGTTGCACATGGAGGATGATTTGCTTCAGAGGAAGTTGCGAATGGGGGAAGTTGTGCATGGGAGGAAGTTGTGCATGGGGATAGTTGTGCATGGGGGATGTTGCACATGAGGGAAGTTGCACATGGGGGGATGATGCGCACAGGGGAAGTTGTGTATGGGGGAAGTTGCGCATAGGGGAAGTTGCACATGGGGATGATGCGCATGGGGGATGATGCACCTGGGGGTTGATGCACATGGGGGTCTGATGCAGATGTGTGATGTTGCATATGAGGAGTTCAGGCACATGGGGGGATGATGCACATGGGGGATGATGCACATGGGGAACATGCGCATGGGGGATGGTGCACATGGGGGGACGATGCACATGGGGGGATGATGCACATGCGGGGAAGTTGCACTTGGGGGAACTTGCGCCTGAGGGGAACTTGCACCTGGGGAAACTTGCGCTTGGGGGAAACTTGTGCATGGGGGGAACTTGCACAAGGGGGGAAGTTGCACATGGGGAAGTTGTGCATGGGGGGAAGTTGCGCATGGGGTGTTGATGCGCCATGGGGGGTGGCATATGGGGAAATGTTACTCCCGCAACGTGGGTACACTTTTTGCTAGTTTGCAATAAAATGCAAAACAAATGTGAAAGGCAAAAAAGAACAAAAGGCAAGACAATAAGCTAAGGCACATCGCACAACTCCGCCAGAACCCAGGCACCTGCTGAAATCTATCTAGACTGCAAGAAGGCACCAGAGTGTACCCATCCACCACATTCCTATGGTTTCACAATGGTTTCCAATGATCCAAAGTGAGAACTTGGGTTAGAACCCATGACGAGTTCTAAACTTAGGGCTGCTTGTTACTGTTAAATCATGGAATAAACCACTCCAAAGTATCACCAAGTGAGTCTGTCTGTTTACACTAGAGGGGCCAGCCTTGGGGTATAAAAGGGCAAAGATGTGATATCTCCCAGGATGCTACCACAGCATACTAGAGGAGTTAACAAATTCAGTAACTTATCTGAAGTTAGGCTGATATGTTTAAATAGCACAGTTTCATTAGCACCCTATTAGATATTTGCATTTATTAGTAGATGTTATGTTTGTTCAATATGATGCAAGTTGCACCTGAGTTCAGGAGTGTTACTTTATTTTTTTTAGTTTATCAGGCACCAGACACTTTTATTGCAATGCACACAGTGTCTCTGTATTTGTATTTACCTTAAAGAATAGTGAAGAAGAGGAAAAATGTAATTGTATTTCACTTTCAGACGGAAGAGTCACTGATGAGACTTCTGGGATTATTTAAACAAATGAGCTGGGCTGGTTCCAAAGTGAATTGATTCCTGTTGGACTAAGCACAGTTGAATACTTTATCTTACTGAGGCCATAAAGAACCAGGCTAAAAAGAGCTCATGGGGTCATATCCAGTAATGCAGTGTACATTCAGGGTAGAGGACTCAGAACAATAGTCATAATCTTGGCAAGGTGAGACATGTAAAAATTTGCACGCTGTAAATTGAACTTGTAAATCCTGCAGGTTATTAATTCATTTTACCAATACCTCCAGTTTAGGGGGTTCAATTAACCAAAGGATTCATTGTTTTTTTGAGTTTGTCATGAATTATTGACCACATTTGTACTGTGCACTCACACATCTCACTCTTCTGCTTATAAAACTGACCATTTGCTGACTTAATGCATTTATACCTGGATGAAAGCACAAGAGACAAATTGTACCCATGCAGAAGTGTTGATGTAGCATTAGTAACACATGGAACCAGTGAATTAATTCTATTTTCTACCCTAACTTTATCTTGGCACCATTCTGGAAGCATGATAGTGAGGATTTCATTCAAAGAAGCCCTTTAAACTACAGTTTATTGGCTGAGTTATTCAAGCAATGAGATGGTGTAAGTATAAACTTTTATGTAATTCAGACAGAGAAAATGCCATCTATTGTATGATAGCTACAGTATTTATCTCTTTTTTTCCTTTTATGTGTATGTTCCTTTAATTCATGTAGGATATATAGCCAAATTGGCAAGGATTGCTCATTCAGGTTTGTAAGATTAAACCAAGTCTCTAATTATATTCAGTTTTATATCCTTTCTTTGCACTGTAGAAACCAAAACATAACCTAATATAAGCAGTGTCAGGTTGTTGTAGAGAGAATACTTTTTGACATGTATATATGCATTGTAGTGAGTATGTTTTTATTTAATGGACTTTCAGAATTGACGCAACTACCTATTAGCGTTTCATTTATTAGTATTTGCTTTATCCATTGTGAATCTCTTATAGTTTATGCAGAAAGAACAAGGGCAGAGCTGTGGTGACCATCATGTGCATTCATGGACACCTGGCTTGTCATCTGCTGTAACTGAAAGGGAACTGAAAGCTGAATATATCACTGTCTGTCTGACCATCCGTCTGTCCATTTATCTGTCCTCAGTGATGGGTCTTCTTGAGTTCTGCAAAAGCATCTTCCAGAAATTAATTATGCTTAGTGAAATCAGGACTGGCTTTGGGTCAGTGAAAGTCAAACATGAAAGGCTTTGCCCTGAAGTGACAAGTGTGAATGTTGTGTAGCAAGCCCAGGACAGCAGCCAAAGGGAAAAAAAACTAGAAACACTCAAAAATGCTGTTTGGTTGGAAGGAGGAATGGCCAGATATGAGATTATCATATGTTCTCTCTCCTCAACCACTAATTAGCATGACGTCTATTGGTTTTCAAGCTGAAAAACTCTATCAGTTCCTGGGTCATCCTGTGGTTGATCCATGTACCACCCAGTTCTATGCTATATCCCATAACCAGTTAGGATATGCAACTAATTTTATATACACCTGACTCTTCATGTATTGAAAAGCTTGTACTGAAATACAATATCTCGGATCTGCACACTCCCATCCCGCTTCACTTTGTCTTTTGTCTTCACTTTGTCTGCACACTCCCATCCCGCTTCACTTTGTCACTTTGTCTTTTGTCCAGGAAGTCAAGTATCTCTCCAAACAGCATGGATAATCACACTGGAGTGACTGAATTCATCATCTTAGGACTCTCTAGTGATCCTCACCTCCATATCTTACTCTTTATAGTGTTCTTGTGTGTCTATATGTTAACCATGTTTGGGAATCTGGCGATCATTTTAGCAATAAGGGTTGATCCTTATCTTCACACTCCTATGTATGTCTTTCTTTCTCATTTAGCTTTGTTTGATATCGCTTTCTCTTCTGTCACCATTCCCAAAATTTTAGAGAACCTAATTACAGGGAAAAGGGCTATCTCTCTGCAGAGTTGTTTTGCTCAAGCCTTCTTTGTTGTATATTGTTGTGCAGGAGAGGGTTTCCTCCTTGCAGTGATGGCCTATGACCGGTACATAGCAATTTGTCACCCTTTGCATTATACAGTGATGATGAGTACTGGGGTCACTTCTCAGTTGTTGTGTGGTGCACTCTTCACAGCCCTTCTCCCAGCAATTTTAGATGTTAGTCTGTTGACTACTTTAGACTTCTGTGGCCAGAACATTATTCATCATTTTTGCTGTGAACTCCCACAACTGTTCAAGCTCTCCTGCAGCGATACTTTTGTAAACCACATGGCAGTTCTCATCATTTGCTCAATATTTTCAGCA
The DNA here is from genome assembly GCA_030015325.1 of Cryptoblepharus egeriae. Taxonomy (NCBI): domain Eukaryota; kingdom Metazoa; phylum Chordata; class Lepidosauria; order Squamata; family Scincidae; genus Cryptoblepharus; species Cryptoblepharus egeriae. The sequence continues at coordinate 85,039,412 of JAREYC010000004.1, forward strand.
GTTGCAATAGTGATAACATTTGGATCCTATGTTTTCATCCTCTCTGCTGTGTTGAGAATCAACTCTGGAGAAGGCAAACGCAAAGCCTTCTCCACTTGCTCATCACACTTGATTATTGTTGTGATATATTATGGAACTATTTTCTATAGATACCTAAAACCAGCATCACAGGATGATCAAGATCAGGAGATGGTTCCCTCCATTGTTTACTTTGTGGTGACTCCCATATTAAATCCCATCATCTACAGCCTTCGTAACCAAGCTATGAAGAGGGCTTTATTCCATATGGTTGTCAGAAAGTTGGGAAGAAAGAATACCTGAAGGTTTGGGGGAATTTTTAAATTGCAGTTGTTGTATTTACCCATGGCCTAGATATGTATGCAAAAGTTATACTCTTTGAATATGCATGTTGCATTGGTTCATCCATAAGATCTGAAATAAATAAATTATTGTGTTTTCCATTAGCTTTGATACATATGCAAAAATTCTAGTTTTGAAATATGTATGTTGCATTGTTTCATCCATAACCAGTGAAATAAAGTGGTACTGTGACTAAAACTGGGAGACTGAACTTCCTACTGAAGTTGTATTTGCACAATATTATGAAATATTTTGAAACTTTTGAAATACATTCTGGAATCTGGAATATTTTTAAGGTGTTCCCATATACCTGAAATGAAATTGATATGTTTAGGCATCAACATACTGGCATTTCTTTCTTTCTTTCTTTCTTTCTTTCTTTCTTTCTTTCTTTCTTTCTTTCTTTCTTTCTTTCTTTCTTTCTTTCTGTCTGTCTGTCTGTCTGTCTGTCTGTCTTTCTGTCTTTCTTTCTGTCTTTCTTTCTGTCTTTCTGTCTTTCTGTCTCTCTTTTCCCAAAAAATCTTCTTTTTAAAATAGTTTCACTGAGCTTGTTGCTGTGAATAACATTTCACTCACAAATACCATTGGGAGGTTCTCTTCTCATGTGGGGATTACAGGGAGCTGAGTTAAATGGAAATCAGAGACCATCTCACAGTTGGGTGAAGCTGGGGGGGGGGGGGCTGGGGTCCTGCTGCAATGACTTCCCAGCTGTGGAGCTCACAGCATTGCTACTCTTTCTACCTCCCATGAATTGCTGCTGAGATTACCCATGAGCATTACTCATGAAAATTCCCTCACACCTCTGACTTCTGTATCACTTTGGATTTTGTAACACAACTTCTGGTTGCATCCAGGAGGCCCAAGTTGGGTCACAACAGCAGCCCAGGGGCTTTGTATTCTGTTTCACTTTAAATCATTGGTCCCCAAACCCTGGCCTGAGGGGCACATACAGTCCAGAGCCAGCCTCTGACAGGCCTGAGGCCGTCTTTGGTCTCCTAAGAGCCTCTGATCCAATTAATAAACACAGGTGGAGCTATGATGGTGTGAAAGGGAAATGGGACTCCTATGCTATTTGTTGGTGCTTGTAGAAATTCTGGAAATTTGAGTCCATTTATTCATTAATTTATCTCTAATGTATTTAAATTTTATATTTAAAGTATTTTATCTGGCCCTTGACACTGAGGCAGATATTTGATTTGGCCCTTTGATTAAAAACATTGAAGACCCTGCTTTCATTTATAGGGAAGGAAAAAAATGAATTAAATGGGATTCTGGAGGAACACAGATGCTTCAGAGATAAAGACACTGAATTACAAATAAACAGGACTCGTTCCAAAGGGAACTGATACCCACTGGACTAAGCACAGTTGAATATTATATCTTATTGAGACAATAAAAAACAGTATAAAAACAACTCATCATTTTTCTGCAATCACACCTAACAGATTGCACCTTTGCAAAAGTATGGATGCAGCCATCCATCTCTAGGGAGACAGTATATTTAACTTTCTATCCTATTTTTCTCTTGGCACACTTCTGGAATCATAATGGTGATGTTTTCATCTAAAGAAACCCTCTGAGCTTCAGTGGTCCAGGCATTCATTCTGGGAGATGTTGTAAGTATAAACTTTGAGGCAATTCATTTGAGGACAGGATATGTCAACTTTAAAAAAATCATAGGTTCCATGTTCATATTTATTAGCATAAAATAATGATTTTGGCTGCAATCCTAAAGACACTTTCCTGGGAGTAAGACCCATTGGACACAATGGGGCGTACTTTAGAGTAGACATGGTTAGGATGGAGCTCTTAGATTCCACCTTTCCCATGCCAAAGCAAATGGCAGCTTACAAGGTTTAGTTCCTCCCCTACGTCTGTCCCCACAACACCCCTGTTTGATTGGGGAGGCTGAAAATGAGTGACTGCCTCAAGTTACTCATGAAGCTTCATTCATTCCCTTTATGCATATGATTCTTTGAATCTGTTTAATACAAGATATTGCAAGTCTTGTAGCCAAACTAGAGATTTCCGATTTCATGCTTGTGAGTGAAAGCTCAATATCATCTGTTTTCAGTTCTTTTTTTGCATCATGGATAAAAAACTTGATAAGTTTAGATTATGCAATGAAACTTTCATCTTCTTCTTTATCCCTGTTACCCACCCTATCTTTAACCCTCTTAGCACCCAGTATGTTAAATTTGTGGATTAAAACACAAATATTCTGGTTTGGAATCTGGTTTGTGAGCTCTCAAGTAGAGGCAATACCAGAGGTGATACCAGATGGTGCCAGAAACGATGCTAGATTGATGTTCTCCAGAACCAGTACATACTTATGTAAGGATGATATATAAACAGACTGGCCAACTCTGGGGTGTTTGAGGGAGCCATACCCTACAATCCAGAGTAACTACGGGAGCACGTAAGAGACTTTACGTGCACCCGTAGTTACTGCACCACCTAATGAAAACCTATGGGAAATTCATATTGCAATCCAGAGCAAATTGTTCTTACACCCGAGCAAGGACTCCCCATAGTTACTCTGGATTGCGCCCATAATCTGAATGAAGCAAACAATGTTGTGCACATAGGATTGCCATAATTCTCTTCCACGAAACTGGGACAGCACCCTCTGTCCCATTTGCCAGTATGTGAACGTAATCTCCCCAAATCAAGATTGTCCCTATTTTTGGGGGACATATGGCAACCCTATGTGCACAGTGTGAACTTTCTTTGGCAGGCTCTTTCTTAATGATTGTTAAACATCCACCCTGAAAATGGATTTTCATGTTGCTGTATGACAGAGCATATATTGGCTTATTTTCCTAAAGTCCTGAGTTAGGAAGGATACTGGAGGTGCAGGGTCACTTCAGGGCTCACTTCAGGGCACCAAAACCTGATGCGATCTCTGAACTGGATTGGAGTATGTGAGGGGTGGGTGAAAATTTGAAGCTGAAAACAAGGAGTGGACCTCACGCTATCTTCTAAAGGGCATCGAAAATCCCCAATTTTGCCTGACAGCATCCCTGGAAATGAAAGATCATTCCTGGATTGCAAGGACAGTGAAAGTCAATTGTGAATGGGTTTAACTTGAAGTAAATGCATTCAGCATACTTTACACATCCAGTTTGGGTATGCAATATCTTGCATGTGCTTCTGGGCTCTAACTGATACATGCATATGAAAAGACTGAGTAGGAAATGCAATGCAATGGTACCTCACTTAACAAGCGCCTTGCTTAACAAGCGCCTCGCTTAACAAGCAAAAATTTCCAAGAAATCTTGCTTCACATAATAAGTTCTGCTTCACTTAACAAGCAAGCACGCTATGGGCACACATGCTATGCAGCCCTGACGCTCCACATGGAGGATCTTTAAAAGGGCTGCTGGCCAGTGCTGCTGCCTCTAACTGCCCCCAACTTGGGGGCAGTTGCCTGGAGATGCTAGAGGCAGCTGCCCCTAACTGCCCCCAAGTTCCCCCACCGACCACATTGAACCTCCAGCAGCAGCCCAGGTAACCCCCCCCCCCCCCCCAGGAAAGTGTCTTTGATTGCAGATTCCTAACTATGTCTACTCAGAACTAAGCCCCATTGTGTTCAATGGGGCTTACTCCCAGGATTGTCTTTAGGATTGCAGCCTAATTAGACTTCATAGGATCATGCACATTGAATGCATGTTTTGAATTCAATTCCAGTGTTTTGTCATCATTTTTACATGCAGTTAATATTTTTATATGAATATTTTGGGGGTTGTGGAACCAACTGTCTGAGTTTTCAATATTTCCTATGGGAAAATCCACTTCACTTAAAGAGCATTTCAATTAAAGAGCATGCCTCTGGAATAAAATTGAGCTCTTTATGTGAGGCACCATTGTATATGATTTTTTTCCTTCATTTTCTATTTTTCTTTCACCAGGAAATCAAGTATCTCTAAATACAGCGCAGACAATCACACCCAAGTGACGGAATTTATCATCTTAGGACTCTCTAGTGATCCACACCTCCAGATCTTACTCTTTATTGTTTTTCTGTTGGTCTATTCAATAACCATGTTTGGCAATCTGGCTATCATTTTGGCAATAAGGGTTGACACTCATCTTCACACCCCTATGTATGTCTTTCTTTCCTATTTAGCAGTGTTTGACATTGTTTTCTCCTCTGTCACAGTTCCCAAGATGCTAGAAAACATTCTTACAGGGCAAAAGGCTGTCTCACGGCACAATTGTTTTGCTCAAGCCTTCTTTGTTGTATATTGTTGTGCTGGAGAGGGCTTCCTCCTTGCAGTGATGGCCTATGACCGGTACATAGCAATTTGTCACCCTTTGCATTATACAGTGATGATGAGTACTGGGGTCACTTCTCAGTTGTTGTGTGGTGCACTCTTCACAGCCCTTCTCCCAGCAATTTTAGATGTTAGTCTGTTGACTACTTTAGACTTCTGTGGCCAGAACATTATTCATCATTTTTGCTGTGAACTCCCACAACTGTTCAAGCTCTCCTGCAGCGATACTTTTGTAAACCACATGGCACTTCTCGTCATTGGCTCAATATTTTCAGCAGTTGCAATAGTGATAACATTTGGATCCTATGTTTTCATCCTCTCTGCTGTGTTGAGAATCAACTCTGGAGAAGGAAAACGCAAAGCCTTCTCCACTTGCACATCTCACTTGACCACTGTTGTGCTGTATTATGGAACTATTTTCTTTAGGTACCTGAAACCAGCATCCCAGGACTTTCAGGATCAGGAGATGGCTCCGTCCATTGTTTACTTTGTGGTGACTCCCATGTTAAACCCCATCATCTACAGTCTCCGCAACCATGAAGTGAAGAGGGCTTTGATTAATATCTTTTGTGGGAAATGGAAACATGAAAATCCATGGTTTGCTTAGTTATTGGTTACTAAATAATCTTGCTCAGACAAGTGAGTTCATTTACACAACTTTAGAATTCATCATGTCACATCAAATCTGTGAAGGGAAAAGTGTGGGGACTAGTATGTTCCTGTTTCCCTCTTGTTCCCCACTCTTTCACCTGGTAGAGATTTCTCCATCAAACAAAGATAATTCCAAAGTACACATCATTGGGAAATGAACTGAAAATAAACTGCTAGTGGTATCTTTCTAAGAATCTATGCCATAGCCATATTTGGAGTACTGGGTGCAGTCCTGGTAACACTGCTCAAGAGGAAAAGGACTGGAAAAGGAGAGACTAACCCTACAATCCAGAGCAACTATGGGAGCACATAAGAGACATTTACATTGATGACGTTACGGCACCACCTAGTGAAAACCTATGGGAAATTCATATTGCAATCCAGAGTAAATTGTTCTTACGCTGGAGCAAGGATTCCCCGTAGTTACTATGGATTGCGCCCTAAATTGATCAGGAAGATTGAGCTTCTTTCTTAATAGAAGAGACTGCAGTTTTTGGAACTGAGTATTCAGTCCTATCCATTCCTTTACCATAGCATGGAGCAATACCAAAATGGGTCATAGATGGCAGTGGGTTGATCAATAGGTTTGAGAGGTGTAAGGAGGTGTAAAGGAAAGCATTTTCTCTTATACCTTCACAATCTCTGTGACTGCCAGTAGGTCTCAATGGACATACAGCAGCTCTTTAGCCGGTGCAAGTCTGAGGTGACAAAGGGACCATCTGGAAAGCAGCGCCTATGGGTGCCGCCATTTTAAATTTAAATTTTAAATTTAAATTTTGTGCACACCTCAGTGCGCACACTCCTCTGCGCTTCACAGCACAGGAAAATGAAGGCAGGCCAGGAGGAATTCCCTCCCCTGCCTCCTGATTGGCTCAGGGCTGGAAGCCCTGCCCAGCTCCAGCCCCTTGCATCCTCTGCAGGCTCTCCCTGGCCGGCCGGGGAGGGGGGCTCAGGGGCATCCACGCAGCACCACCACGCTGCTGGAGCCTCCTCCGGCCAGGGGGTCCAAATAAGGTAAGCCCCTTGTTTTATAAATGTAGGGCAAAATGTAGGACATCTTAGTTGAAAATGTAGGACATTTTCAGTTGAAGATCTGGACTTTTGGAGGACCTCGTCCTACATTCTGAGGTTTACCATATGGTCACCCTGGCACTGGGGCACCTAAAAATTGCAACTTAATGATGGTGCATCAAACCCCATGATGTCATACTGTTGGAATTGTATTGAAGAGCAGAATCCAGTGCAAAAATCTGTTTTGAAATAGCACATTTCTATCAAAAGTTATGGCCAAAAAACTAAAACATGCATTGAAATATATGGAAAGGGAAAATGATCCATCTCACAGGTTTATTCACATGTAGGCAAAGGCTCCATAGTTCATTGGAAAGGGCAGGCTGAGAGAAATCCAAGGACACTAGGATTGTCCTGATCCAATGAACACAGCCCCCACAAATTACCCCAGAAGTAGGTCCCTGATTATTATATTGAAATACATTGAAAATGGATGTGAACTGCACAGCTGTGTTTACTGGAGAGTAAGCAAGCATCAGCATGCCTTGGCTAGAGTAGAAGGTCAGTCCAGGAGAGTACAAGTCTTCCAAAATGGTTCATATCAGGGACGTTAGAAAAGGGAGCACCCTTGAAGGCACCCCTTGTGACCTAAATGGCTAAAATCATCGTTTATAGAAATAGTCCCATCATGTTATACACCTTTGAATGCATAATTTACAGCAGGATTCAGTGAAACAAACCACTTGGAAATATATTTATTCTATTAAAATGTGTAGCTAAAAAAAACAATGGAGGTGGGGCAATGGCAAATAACCACGCCCACTATTTATATTGTCGCCCTGCCAAATGTATGGGGATGACGTGCTGGCCTTCCGCACCGGATGATGTGAACCCTAGTTACATCCTTGGCACTGGCCAAATGTGCACTCAAGGGGTGGCACAGAATTGCTTTAATTAAGCCTCCCTGACCTTTTCTTCTACTTGGACCTTCACAAGTCAAGAAGCTGGTGCAGATCCAAAGAGACCCATAGGAGGAGGCATATGGAGGAGACAGGTTGACCATATAGAATGAATCCAGAGCATCTCTGTCACCTATTTTACTTTGATAGTGAAGGAGGAAAAAATGAAGTAATGAACAGGAGAACCTGAGAGACACAGATAAGACTTCAGGGATTAATAAACATCTTAAACTACTAATGAACTGGGAAGGGTCCAAAGTAAAGTGATACTCATTGGAATATTGAAAATCATAGTCAATAAAAATTGAAAACCTGAGTCAATAAAAATAGGTCTCAAAAGAGCTCACAGGTTCTTATCAGTTTTCCATTTCTCCACTAAGTCTGACTGACTTTACACAGACACCTGAGCAAAAGAACAATGGGCAGATTGCATCTGTGCAAAGGGGGTGATGCAGCCATACATATCTAGGGAGCCTGTGAAACTTATTCCGCCTTTTCTCCTAATTTTGTCTTCACACCCTTTTGGAAACATAACGGGTGAGGATTTTATCCAAAGAAGCCCTTTGAACTTCAGTGATCCCGCCCTTCATGCCCAATGGTGTATGTATAATCTTGGATTTAATTCCATTTAATAAATGAAATGTCAACTTTGAAGTGTAGATGCCTCATACATATTTGTTCCGTTTATGCATATGTTTTCTATTATTCTTTTAAATGCAGGATAAATAACTATATCAATAAAGACAGCACATTTCATCCTTGGGAGAGTAAATAAGATAGCTGTTTACTATTTTCAGTCCTTTCTTTATATCATGGGTGTAAAAACAATTTGAACAAGTTCAGATTGTGCAATATACCCATGATGAAAATGTCTCAGTTGAACAGTCTTCAAAAATATTGGATGACATCTGCTACTTAAAAATACAGTCTCAGCAGTTCAGTGCATGTTAGTGTACATTGTTGTAAAATGTGTTTGGATGTAATAGACTTTCAGCGTTCACAGACAATCATTACTGAACATTAAACTGAACATTTGGATTATCTAATGTGAGCCTTTAATTAGTTTAATTCTCAAACTGTAGGTTGTGATCCACTATATGGGCCATGCACTGATTTTTGGTGGGTCATGAACCGAAATGATGTTTCAGAGGTGGAAGCATATAAAAAACAATCAAATAAATGCTTTTTTCAGAGGGTGGAGAGAGAAAAATTTTAGTTTTTTAAAAAGCCTTGGATGCCTGCTAACATCCTAGGAGGAGGAGCAGAGCCTTCACACACTAGCAGGCGGGTTCAAAAACCACAGAAAGTCCCTCCTCATACAGTAATCAGAAGGTTTTCTACTTTTCAGGCATTCTGTAACCAGATCATGCCGTAGGTTAATGTATGCATTATAGCGCATGTCCAGCTTGGGAAATGGACCATCTTTCATATGCTTATGGTCTGCAATTGGAACGTGTATTGCAAAGATTTCTACTAGAAATGCAACATCTAATTCTTTCAGCCTTTATTTTCTCTTTTCCTTTCTCCAGGAAGTCAAGCAGTCTACAAACAACATGAATAATCACTCCGGAGTGACTGAGTTCATCATCTTAGGACTCTCTAATGATCCGCATCTCCAGATCTTACTCTTCCTTGTGTTCCTGTGGGTCTATATGATGACCATGTTTGGCAATCTGGCTATCATTCTTGTGATAAGGGTTGACAGTCATCTCCACACACCCATGTATGTTTTCCTTTCTCATTTAGCTTTATTGGACATTATTTTTTCATCTGTCACAGTTCCAAAAATGCTAGAGAACTTTCTTACTCAGCGAAAGGCTATCTCACTACACAGTTGTTTTACTCAGGCCTTCTTTGTGGTATATTGTTGTGCGGGAGAGGGGTTCCTCCTAGCGGTGATGGCTTATGATCGGTACGTAGCAATTTGTCACCCTTTGCATTATACGGTAATGCTGAACTACTCTCTTGTTGTGTGCAGCACTCTTCACTGCCCTTCTCTCTGCAGTTTTAGACATCAGTCTGCTGACTACATTAGATTTCTGTGGTCCAAATATCATTCATCATTTTTGCTGTGAACTCCCACAACTGTTCAAGCTCTCCTGCAGTGATACTTCTCTAAACCATTTGGTTATTCTCACATTTGGCTTCACATTAGCAATGGGAGCAATATTAATAACGTTAGGATCTTATGTTTTCATTCTCTCTGCTGTGTTGAGAATCCACTCCAGAAAAGGCAAACATAAAGCCTTCTCCACTTGCACATCTCACCTGATCATTGTTGTGTTGTATTATGGAACTATTTTATTTAGGTATCTGAAACCAGCATCCGAGGACTATCAGGATGAGGAGATGGCCCCCTCCATTGTTTACTTTGTGGTGACTCCCATGTTAAACCCCATTATCTATTGTCTTCGTAACCAAGAAGTGAAGAGGGCTTTGATTCATTTATTGCATGGAAAACAGAAAAGTGAAAATGCATGAAGCTGTTTTAAGACAATAATGCTGTTTGGGCAGTGGACAAATGTGTTCCTATATATAATGTTAGATTTGGAAGGTTTGCAAATACAATTGCAAATACAAATATGTGTAGATAAAAAGGGGCTGTGATCTTATATATTATCTCAAAGTTTTCATTTTTTTTTCCTGCTTTCTCTCTCTCTCAGCAGCTCTTTCAGCACTCTTCCTTAACCATTGGTTAGGCACAGTTTGTTAGAAAATCCCCCAAATTTTGTTTTTCCTCCCTGTCCAAGCCTAGGTGGGCTAGGGGCCTGACCCCCCCTAGTACCCTCCTATCTATAGGTGCTGTTTGAAGCCCCCTCTAGTCAGTTTTCCCACTGCCTGCGTGGGCTGCAGTAATCACCCCCTGGCCTCTCAGGGCATATGCGCCAAGACTTGTCGCCCTATTTTGTCATCCTAATTTGTGCTCAGTTCTCAAGTCTTAAGTGATTTACAGATATTTACAACAGAATTACAGCTGCTTTACAACTTATTTACAACCCTTTTACAATCCATTTAGAACATTGTATCTTGCATTTCAAAGACATTTGCATTTCAGTGTGCCAATGCACATTTCATTGTGCCAATGCATCATAATGCAACAGCGATTAGGATGACAGGGAGCCTCTACTTTGCCTGTACTTTGATTCCTGTTTGCAATTAATGTTCTTTTGGATGTTTTTATCATGAAAACTAAACACAATGTGGTGGCAGGTCTTACATTTGAGCATTTTTTGTATTACTTGCTTTAAGGTTAATAAATGAGATTTTTTGACTCAGATTTCGAATACTCTCTCTTTGTTCATCCTAATTAAGGTCACTGATCACAAGAGCATTAGAGTTTAATTAATTAGGTGCTTATGACAGTTTTTCTGACAGAGCCTGAAAAGTGCGCTAAACCATTAAAAATCTGACAGTGCGCTAAACCATTAAAAATCCCTAGCTGTGCTTAACCAAGCGTTAAATTTACCAAGTATAAATTTTCTTCCACTAAAGAAGAACATTCTAAACTATATATTATTATGAAACAAAATGAAAATAGAACTGCTTCTGTTATAATAAAGGTAAAGGTGACTCTAGTGACTGACTCTAGAGTGCAGTGCTCAGCCTGTTTCTAGAGCCAGCATTGTCTGTAGATGCCTCCATGGACATGTGGCCCACATGTGCACAGAACACTGTTACCTTCCAACCAATGTGGTACCTATTTATCTACTTGCATTTACATTCTTTCAGACTAGGTTGGATGGAGCTGGGCTGAGGACGGGAGCTCACTCTGTCTTGCAGTATTGGGGTTTTGTTGACAGTCTGTTCATCCAACATAGCATGCAGCCACACCAAAATGAGTCACACAAATGGTTTTGTGGAGGTGTGTATGATCAAGAGGCTTGGAATGAATAACAGTGGTTTTCAAACTGTGATACATGTGTCTATGTGGAGGGCTGTGAGTGGCACAAGTGGTTAAGACACTGTGCCTGTTAACCAGCAGGGCAAGGTTAGAGACCCGGGTCAGCCCCATAAGACAGGGTGAGATCCTGTCCTTAGCCCAGCTCCACGACACTAGCTGGATCCAATCATATTGGCTCTGCCTTTCCACTGGACTATTTCAGTGGCATGGAGAGGGGGGATTTGCTGCTTGGGTAACAGCCTATCCTCCATAACAATCCAACCCAGGCTTTCATACTTCACATGCAGCATAGCGGTTTCAAGTGGGGTACCCCAAGGCTCTGTATTGAGCTGGGTTCTCTTTAACATTTTCATTAATGACTTGGAGGAAGGGATACAGGGGAGCCTGATCAAATTTGCAGATGACACCAAGCTGGGAGGAGTAGCAAACACAAGACAGGAGAAACCTCTAGGAGGATCTGGATAAACTGGAATCCTGGGCTGTAACAAATAGAATGAATTTCAACAGGGAGAAATGCAAAGTTCTGCACTTGGGCAATAAAAACCAAAAATACCGGTATAAAATGGGGGATACTTGGTTTGGCAGCACAACATGTGAGCGGGATCTTGGAGTCGCCGTGGATCACAAGCTGAACATGAGTCAGCAGTGTGATGTGTCTGCAAAGAAGGGAAATGCCATTTTAGGCTGCATTAAGAGGACTGTAGCTTCCAAGTCGCGAGAAGTTATAGTTCCTCTTTATTCTGCATTGGTGAGACCTCACCTTGAGTACTGTGTTCAGTTCTGGGCACCTCACTTTAAAAGAGATGTAGCCAAACTGGAGCAAGTCCAGAGGAGAGCGACAAGAATGATCAGTGGGATGGAAGGGAAGCCCTACAAGGAAAGGTTGGGGGAACGTGGGATGTTCAGCCTGGAGAAGAGGAGGCTGAGGGGAGACATGATTGCCCTCTTCAGATACCTGAAGGACTGTCATAGGGAGGAAGGGGCTCATTTGTTCATAGCTGCTACTGAAAGCAGAACTAGAACCAATGGGTACAAACTGCAAAAGAGGAGATTCTGGTTGGATATCCGAAAAAGATTCCTGATGGTGAGGGCGGTTTGGCAGTGGAACAGACTGCCAAGGGAGGTGGTGGACTCTCCCTCAGGGGGGATCTTCAAGCAGAGGTTCAACGAGAACCTGTCGGGGATGCTCTAGGGGGATTTCCTGCTGCAGGCAGGAGGTTGGACTAGATGACCTACTTTATCTCCTGGCTCAAATGATCTTACTCTGACCCTCTGGTCCTATCGCTCCTTCTGTCCTTTCTGTGCCTCTTCTAGCCTGGCCTTGGCCCACCAGCTATTTTTCCTAGTCTTTCCTTCAGCCTCCTCAGATCCAGTGACCCTTGTCCAGTTCCCTGTGGGTCTTCCCTTCCCCACTGTGCTTGGGCCAGATCCAACACCCCTCGAGGCTTCCTCCCTAACATCATCTCAAAGGGTGAAAAACCAAATGAGGCCTGAGGCACCTCTCTGACAGCAAATAAGAGTGGCTCCACCCTCTGTGGCCACCCCTTGGGGTCCAAGTGGGCAAACGTGGCAATCAATTGCTTTAAAGTCTGATTAAACAATTTGACAAATCCATTCCCTTGGGGGTGAAACACGCTGTTCTCCAGGGGGTGGATCCCCAGTTGTTCCCACACTGACTTCATTACTTTTCTCACAAAAGTTTTGGCCTTGGTTCATCAGGATCTCCTGCGGAAATCCCAGGCATGAAAAAACCTTGATCAACTCCTGAGACAATTTGGGTGCTTGAGTGTTCCTCAAGGGGATGGTCTCCGGATAACGGGTGGCATAATCAATTATGACTAGGGGATACTCAAACCCGATCCTTCACTTGGGTAGAAGTCCAATCAGATTCATTGCTATATGCTTAAACAGGGTGTCAGTAACAGGCATCGGTCTTAGTTCCCCCCCCCCCCTTGGGCTTCTTTACGGCTAGATCTTTGGCAAACCTGGCACGTTTCGCAAAAGTCCTTCACTTCATGGTATATTCCTGGCCAAAAGAAGCGTAGTTTCCTCCTGACAAGGCAAGAAGCCAAATTCTCAAACCATGGATCAGATTGTTCTCACTTGGAATGTGAGATTGATGTAACTCTTTGAAACACAAATGGGGAGTGATAACTAGGATCCGGAGATGCGACCATGTGGCAGGGAACATACAGACATATGGTCCCAGAGACGCCAGGGTGTCTGCAACAAAGAAGGATTATTTTGGGTTTCAAAGAGGTGTGAAGTACCCAGTATGACAGTTATGTTGTTACTGATATGGATGAATAGGATGTCAGGATGTATAGATGATGTAGCATTGCTCAGTTTTGAACTGCTGAACAGTGTTGTGAACTGCTGTAAAATTCTAATATTTTCTGGAAGATGCTTTGAAGTTGGGGTATAAAACTTTTGTGCCACATTGTCTGGGGCTCGCATTTCTTTGTGACCACTCGTTGGTCAGGCTTGCTTGTACAGAGTAAGACCAACTTGGGGGTTGCGCACTTTTGGAATAAATCTGTACTCTTTGCAACAGATTCTCTTTTCTTGTGTGATCCTTTGGGCCCCGATTCCAGCAACACAACCAGATATAAGATATAGGATCTTTTATTCAACAATGTTGGGCCACCTTTTGGGATTTGACTCCAAATAAGTAGGTGACCAAGATGGCTTTTATAGCAGCAAGCAAAGTACAGAAGCAAGAAGAAGGCACTGATTTCATTCAATAGGCTACATCATACAAAATGCTTGTTAAACATAACTCAACTGGTTTACAAGGAAGCATGCTCAGTAAGCACTGGGTACAGTTCCACTTTGTGGTAAGATTCTTGCAGACCTGCTTTGTTCTAGGACCGAGGTAATCTTTTGGCAAGTGCTGCTAGCTGAGAACATTTCCCAGGCTCTATCACTGCCTAATGTTGCCACTTTTAGTTTGGAGGTGATTAGCCAAGTCATCTTCTAGGGGGTGGTGTCACACTTTGTTCTAAGGAATGTTGGCAGCATCCCACAATTTTGAATATTGTATATAAAAAGAAAAAGAGAAACCAACATATAGCAAAGTCTAATTTTTTTATAAAAATATTGTTGGAAGTGTTTTCTCTTTTACTGCCTGACTATTGGAGATATTGGAGAAAAACCTTGATTATACATACACTGAGACAAGACCTACCAGTCCCAGACCATCAATCATTTTGGTATCTATATTTCCTCTATACCGTTTTAGAGGTGTGGAAACCAGAACTGTACAAGTACTCCAACTGTGGCCTTATCATTGATTTGTATAATGGAATCATAATTTTTGCTGTTTTATTCTCAATCCCTTTTCTAATGACCCTAAGCATGGAATTTGTCTTGTGATTTGTGATTCGTGAAACCTTTATTGGCATATACATCAATGATAAAATATAAATACATTGAGAACAGAAAATATAAATCAGGACAACTGGCACTGTGTAGACAAAACTAGTTAGTCACAATACAAAAGGTCCGAGAGGTTAAAAAAAAAGGTAGAGTTAAGTAGGTGAATTTAGAGAATTGCAGAATTTACTAGAGCAAGTTTGGCTTGTTTTAAAACAGGGGTTTTTGTTAACACATGAGCCAAAAAGGAGGCAACAACATATGTCAAGGCTTCAGTAGTATCTTCCATTAGCATTGAGAGAGATGCTGTAGAGGTGGGAGGATAAAGTAAGAGCCAAGTAGCTAAATATTGATTACGGGGGGTAGAGTGAGATGGACAGAAAAATAATATATGAGAGTATCAGGAGCTTCTTTACAAAATAAACAGAGGCGTTTACTGCGAGGAATACACAGATAGTGACCATAGTGAATAGCGGATCGAAATATGTTAAATCAAGCTAGCAGAAAAGCCCTTTTCAATTTTGGATTAACAAGGGTGTAGAAGAAATTTGAAGAAGAAAGAAGGCAATAAGCAATAAAACAATATTGAGGCAATAAGCCTAAAGAGAGAGAAGAGCAGGTTGGGTTAAGGGAATTTCTAAGAAAATTAAATTCAGCCAAAAAAAGATGCTCCTTGATAATATTATTGGCTTGGGAAAGATTTAAATCAGCTAGGGCTTCAATTGAAAGGTTGAGAGAAAAATGTTTGGCTTCCACTAATCGAAACCAGGAAGAAGCATAACAGTCTTTTAATAAAAAGGAAATAAGGGATTTGGGGGATGGGGATAAATGAATTTTTAGCCAAAATTTGAATGTTAGTAGCCATACATAAGTGGAGGGGAGATGGAGACCAAGTTCGATCAGTATTGTAGCCAATCGAATAAGATTTGGGATTCCAAGAATTCTTCAGAAAAAGGAAGCTGCCAACTGGTCTATTTCCTTAGTGATGGCACTAATCCATATTGGAACCCCATAAAATAAATGAGAAATGATCTTAGATTTAAAAATTTGAATTACAGCTGGGATGAACTGGTTTCCAGAATTGAAGTGGAAACTAACTATAGCAGATAGGTGGGTGGTAGTAGAGGAAATGATTGCCTTTTTGTGACAAGACCAGGATAATTTGTGGTGAAACATAAGGCCTAAATATTTGAAAGATTTAACCGGTAAATAAGTGTGAAAATTAATTGACCAAGAAGAAGGAGACCAAAGTTGTGAAAAGACTAAGATTTGGGTTTTTTTGAGTTGATTTTAAGGTCGTTATTTTTGCAGTAAGAGTGAAACTTACCCTACAATCCAGAGTAACTACGGGAGCACGTAAGAGACTTTACGTGCACCCGTGGTTACTGCACCACCTAGTGAAAACCTATGGGAAATTCATTTTGCAATCCAGAGCAAATGGTTCTTACACCGGAGCAAGGACTCCCTGTAGTTACTCAGGATTGCGCCCTAAGTCATAAGATCACGCAGCCCAGATTTTGTTAGGGCGAGTAGAACAGCGTCATCTGCGTAAAGCAATAAAGGAACCGGTAGCAAATTGATTACAGGAAAAGAAAAGAAATTTGAGGCTAAATGCTGAGGAAGATCGGCCAGGAATAAATTAAAAAGGAGTGGGCAAGGATACCTCCTTGCCTCATACCCTTGTTAATAGGAAAACTTGAAGAAAGAATATTAGAAGTGGGAATACGGACCTGACACTGGTTTTGTGAGTGGAGTTGGCGGAGTAAAAAAAGAAGTCGGTGGTCAATTCCCCAATTACTAAGTTTATTTCATAAAAGATCTCTATTTACTGAATCAAAGGCCCCTTGAAGGTCAACAAAGGCAACAAACAAACTGGCTTTGTGATGAATAGAGTATTTCTCTGCAAGAAAAGATAAAAGAAAAGCCTGATCAAGGGTAGAAACACCAGGACGAAAACCTGATTGTTCTATCCCCGGTAAATTGTTAGAGCGCACCCAAGTTGAGAGTTTAGAGAGTAGATATTTAGCATAGAGCTTCCCGATACTGGACAGGAGACTTATTGGGCGGTAATTGGAAGGAAGGGTGGGATTATCCTTAAAAATAGGAATAAAGAAAGAAAGCCGCCAAGCGTCTGGGAAGCTACCTGAGGTGTTAATCAGGGTAAAGAGAGATGCCAAGGGATTTGCCCACCAACCTGGATTACAAAGTAAAACCTCATTTATTATGAGGTCAGGGCCAGGAGCCTTATCAGGTTTGAGAGAAATGATAAGATCGTTTATCTCTGATGGATTGACCGGTGCCAGTCAGGAAGATTATGATGAGCATTATCAGAAAGAGGAGGGGGAGGAAAGGAATAAAAGGTTTTAGAGAAATAGTCCACCCAAGTGGCCTCTGGAATAGGAGGATGTATGACATAAGGGGAACGACTAGATCTGGAAACTATCGACCAAAAGGCCTTATGGTTTTTGGTCATAATGGCTTGTAAGAGGGAGGACCACTTCCTGAGGGCATGTTGGTGTTGTTTATCTTGGATCATTTTACGAGATACGCTTTGAAAATGAAAGTAATTACTTAAATTATGACTAGAGGGACTATTGCGGCCCCCTTGATCACTCTCCTATATGTAATTCATCTATATGTAAAGTTATTGATTTCTCAGTCTTAGGCTGCAATTCTAACTCCCAGTTATGCCAGCATAAGCCCCAGCACAAGTACTGTGCTGATGTGGGTGATGTCACAAAGTGCTGTGAAGGTACTTCTATGTCACTCTATGGGAGGTGAGTTAGACCACTCCATAGACATATGCTTGACTCCCTACATCATTACAGGATCATGAAGACCAATGAGTTGTGCCAGCCAAGGTCAAGATTACATCCAACTTGGTTATTAAAAACTAGCGAAAAGCATACCCACGTTGCGAGAGTAACATTTCCCCATATGCCATCCCCCACAGCGCAACTTCTCCCCATGCGCAACTTCCCCCCATGCATATCAACCCCCCATGCGCAACTTCCCCATGCACATCAACCCATGATGCACAACTTCCCCCAATGCACAACATCCCCCCATGTGCATCAACCCCCATGCACAACTTCCCCCATGAGCATCAACCCCCATGCGCATCAACCCCCCATGCACAACTTCCCCCATGCGCATCAACAACCCCATGCGCAACTTCCCCCATGTGCATCAACTCCCATGCGCAACTTCTCCCATGCGCATTAACCCCCATGCGCAACTTCCCCCATGCACAACTTCCCCATGCGCATCAACTCCCAAAGTGCAACTTCCCCATGTGCAACATCCCCCCATGCACAACTTCCCCCATGCGCAACTTCCCCCATGCGCATCAACACCCACGCTCAACTTCTCCCATGCGCATCAACCCCCCATGCACAACTTCCCCCATGCGCAACTTCCCCCATGTGCATCAACTCCCATGCGCAACTTCTCCCATACGCATCAACATCCCATGTGCAACTTCTGCCCATGCGCATCAGCTCCCCATGCGCATCAACCCCCATGTGCAACTTCCCCCATGCGCATCAACCCCCCATGCACAACTTCCCCCATGCGCAACTTCCCCATGCGCATCAACTCCCAAAGTGCAACTTCCCCATGCGCAACATCCCCCCATGAGCAACTTCCCCCATGCGCAACTTCCCCATGCGCATCAACCCATGCGTAACTTTCCCCATGCGCATCAGCTCCCCATGCGCATAAGCCCTCCATGTGCATCAACCCCCATGCGCAACTTCTCCCAGGCGCATCAACCCCCATGCGCAACTTCCCCAATGCGCATCAACCCCCAATGTGCAACTTCCCCCCATGCGCAACTTCCCCATGCGCAACTTACCCATGCAGATCACCCATGCGCATCAACCCCCATGCGCATCAGCTCCCCATGTGCATCAGCCCTGCATGCGCATCAACCCCAATGCGCAACTTCCCCCATGCGCAACAACCCCATGCGCAACTTCCCCCATGCACAATTTGCCCCCATGCGCAACTTGCCCCCATTTGCAACTTGCCCCATACGCATCAACCCCCCACGCACAACTTCCCCATGCACAACTTCCCTCCATGCGCAACGTCCCTCATGCACAACCTCCCCCCATGCGCATCTACCCCTATGCACAACTTCCCCATGCGCATCTTTCCTTCATGCACATCAACCTGCCCATGCGCAACTTTCCCCCATGCGCACCAACCCCCCATGCACAGCATCCTCCACAGTGCAACCCCTCCCTCCGAACAACATCCCCCAGTGCACCAGGCATTGAGCACCAGATTGGCTGGATGTTGGTCAGTCTCCCATGTTAAGTATAGGACAAAAACATGTTGCCCCCTTTTATTAAATTTCTCCAGATGGTTCTTGGTGGGTGTTCAGGTGACAGAAGGATCCCTCCCAGAATTCCATGCTTCGGGCCCAGCAGTTGGGGAGGAATGTTGATGAGTCAGCAATTCTCAATGCAAAGTATAGGGAGGAAAACGCGTTGCGCCCCTTTTCACCCCCTTCTGGTTGGAATTTCCGAAAACCGGTTCTTAGTGCACCCCTCTGTCATGGAAGGAACACCCACCCCAAATTTCACGCTTCTAGGGCCGGCAGTTTTGGCAGGGCGGTGATGAGTTAGTCAGTGAGTCAGTCAGTCTGTCAGTGAGTGACTTTTCACTTATATATATATAGATAGTCAACTAACAGTCCTTTTCTGTTCTTTTCTGCAGTATTTGGGCTTCTATTTTTCCAAGTAATCTGAACACTAAAGGCAGTTACATAATGACAGTGGAGAGCCCTGTCATGGCTACCTGTACTGAGTTGAGATTTGGACTTGTCCCTGTTTGTACTTTGGCTCAAAAATGAACACCAGGACCCAAGAAGGAGAAATAAAGAAGGAAAATAAATACATGAGAATCAAAAAATTCTAAACTTTATTTGTTTATTTGTTTGTTTGTTTGTTTGTTCCTTCCTCCCTCCCTCCCTCCCTCTTTCCTTCCTTCCTTCCTTCCTTCTCATAGCCAAGCACAAAAAGGGGAGGTTATGTTAGAGCACTAAAGTCAGTGATGGGATTCAAAGAAATTAACAACAGGTTCTATGCCATCTGGCAGCCACTTTTAAATAGCTGTTTTTAACATTATATGTTCTGTCTCTCATTAACCACCGGTTCCATAGAGTAGGTGCGAACCCGCTGGAGCCCATCACTGACTAAAGTGAGTTATGAGAAATAGGAAATTGTAATAAGGAAGGAAGCCACTGTTTATAAGGAACACAATGAATGGAGGTAAATGAAGATGGACAGTAAGGAACACAATCATTGTGCCAATTCCAGGAAGAAGTTGAAACAGTAGATGTGCGAGATCATGTGAGAAATGTATACATGCTTTTCTAGTAATTAACTGCATCATAAATGACAGCAACACATGCTCCAAGATGGAAAAGGCTTGTTTGGTCTAAGCTGTTCATCCACTTGAGTTGACAGTGCCTCTAGGGATTCTTTATATATACATTGGCTTTAGATAAACATACAGATAATCTACGGTGGAGCCCCTGAATTGAGAGTGATCATTAGATCCCCTATAATTAGTCTATGATTGAATGTCCTCTGTAAGGAAGCCCCACGACATTTTCAGAAGTAACTCCAAAATAATAAATAACAGAAAAATAGAAAACAGGAAAAGAAGTGGATGGCAGACACTGACACTAAGCATGCCATAAAAAGTTGTTTTTGCTACAGAAACCTGTACAAATTCAGGATGAGCACCACAGGGAGGAGGAAAAGCACTCAAGCTAGAAGAAGCTTTATTATAATTTTCAGCATATTTAGCTATTTGTTAGCTATTTATGATGTTGTTAGCTATTTATGATGATTCCAAATTTTAAATGAAATGTGATGGTCTCCTCAAAAATCATACGGCTCTTCCTCCTCCTTCTGTTCCTCCCTCAGGCTGTGAGCAAAACTTTGGAAAGAGTCTGCAGAGCAACAACTTTCAGATTTAAATATGGTTATTTTGGGCCAGGAAACCACATTATTGGTGCACTTCTAACCATCAACATGGGTCTTGCACGAAAAGAGACCTTCACAACTGGACCTTGGAATCTGAATGGGGAACGTCTTTCGTAAGTGTGTGTGGTTTAAATCCTCTTCAGTACAATGTGAATTATCTTGCAATGTGAATGTTTTGGGAAGGAGTTAGTTCAGATATTTTTGTTTCTAAAAGGTCTGTCTGATTCTGCTAAAGTTGCCAATTCTACCAAGTCATATACTGAAAATAACTCAGTATCTAAAACTTTGTGAAACAATTCAGATTTTCTTGGGGTTTCTTTAAAAGAAAAACCTATGTTCTGGTAAGTTAATCAAGGTCTAATTTATTTTGTAATCAAATGCAGTATGAATATTCCTAAACAAGTTGCATTTTATGATCTATACAGGAATATCAGGAAAGTGCATTCTGACATTTGTAGCTGTAAAAAAACCTGTTTCAAATCATGTGTGAAATTATTACTCAGATCATTATCAGGAATATTCCTCAATTATTTTGGTTTCTTGCTTTTGAACGGGCCACAGAATGTTTCACATGGCAATTTTGTGACACCCCCAAGTTAGTACAGAACATATGCCAGGCCTTATGCCGGCCTAACTGGAGCTCAGGTTTGCAGCTATAGTTCCTAAGCTTCAGTAATATGTAATGATTCCATTTTTTGGTCAATGATTAGAAAGTCATATTTGTGGTTAAGCCAATTTAATTGTAAGTCTCTGTTTATGTAGTAGCAACTTGACCACAATATTTTTGCGACCTCCTAATCAACTAGCACAGTGTGTAATTCCCCAAATAAACCCAAACAATACCATTTTAAGGCTTATTTAAAAAGCAGCCCCAGGAATCTTTCAAATCCAAATGAGACTATTGTGTTGATCTTATTGTACATATCTCACTCCAAATACCTCTGTATAGTAGTAATATTTTTACACTGACTATAGAATTAAAGATAATTTTAATTTATACTTGAGAAATTTACCTTGAGAAATTTATACTTGAGAATATCTTCCACCATGCGACGCACCCCTGTGCATTACCCCAATGCAACACCTCCCATGCAGAATGCTCCTGGGGCACCACATCCCAACTCCTGTTCTCCCTACTTCCCTCATTCACCATGCACCCAAAACCTTGAACACCTTTACCAGGCATGTGTAGTGTTTGGGTCTGAGTTTTATCAGTCTTCAGTGTTAAGTTTAGGAGAAAAAAGCATTGCACTTCTTTTCTCAACCTTAAGGGTGAAATTTCTGAAAATGGGTCCTTAGGGGTTGCTCACGTCATGGAAGGAATACCCTCCCCAAATTTCATGCTTCTAGGTCCAGCAGTTTTGGCTGGGGATTGATGAGTGAGTGAGTAAAAGTCAATGACTTTTCAGTTTTATATACATAGACTAGCAAAAAGCGTACCTGCATTGTGGAAGTAAAATTCCCCCATATGCCATCACTCCACAGCGTAACATCCCCCCATGCACATCAGTCCCCCCATGCACAACATGCCCCCATGCATATCAGTCCCCCATGTGCATCCATCCCCCATGCGCATCAAAACCCCATGTGCATCCGTCCCCCATGCGTATCATCCCCCATGCGCAACATCCCCCACGCGCAACAACACCCCATGCACATGAAAAACCCATGCGCAATAACCGCCCTTGCTCAACAATCCCCCATGCACATCAGTCCCCTATGTGCATCATCTCCATATGTGCACCAACCCCCCATGCGCTTCAACCAACCATGTGCATCAACCCACAATGTGCATCAAACCCCATGCGCAACTCCCATGCGCAACCCCCCATGCATAGCATCCTCCCCAGTGCAACCCCTCCCTCTGAACAACATCCCCCCACTGCACTGGGCACCAAGCACCAAATTGCCTGGAGGTTGTTCAGTCTTCCATGTTAAGTATAGGACAAAAACACTTTGCATTCCTTTTCAGCCCCTTAAGGGTTAAATTTCTCCACATCGGTTCTTGGTGGGTGTTCATGTGCTTCTAGGTCTGGAGTTTGGGGCAGATCATCCCTCAGTTGCCAATTCTTCAATGCAACATATAGGGAGGAAAACGCATTGTACCCCTTTTCACCGCCTTCTGGTTGGAATTTCAAAAAACTGTTTCTTTGTGTACCCCTTGGTCATGGAAGGAACACCGACCCCAAATTTCATGCTTCTAGGCCCAGCGGTTTTGGCTGGGCATTGACCAGTCAGTAAGTAAGTCAGTCAGTCAGTCAGTCAGTGACTTTAATATACTGTATATATAGATAGATTTTTAGCTGTCTTAGAACATAAATGCTAAGACTGCAAAAGGCTGGAGTGAAGTTAGTAAAAATGCATATAAATATGCAAAATTAACCATATTTTTTCATTGTAGTTTCCTGTTAAAAAACTACCAGCATTTCATGGCCTTCATTTTTGCAATTGATGAGATCAACAAGAACCCAAACCTGTTACCCAATTCCACTCTGGGCTTCCAATTCTACGATGTTGACTTCGATAATCAGGGATATTTTTTCACTTTTTCTCTGCTATCTGATCCAAACTTCCCTAATTTCTGGTGTGGAGATAAATATAAAATGGCTGCAGTTGTTGGAGGTCTGGAGTCAGATATTTCCTTCAAAATGGCCAATGTCTTAGGACTCTACAAGATCCCACAGGTAAGAAATTATGAAAAAGGAATTGCGGAATCTATACCTATATATGTATAAAAGAGAAAAGTCACTCACTCACTGACTCACTGACTGACTCATCAACACCCTGCCAAAACCGCTGGAGGGATATTGCGCATGGGTGGTTGATACACATGTGGAGATGTTTTGCATGTGGGTTCATGTGCATGGGGATTTGATGCGCATGGGGGAATGTTGCTCATGGGATTATGATGTGCATGAGGGATGGATGAGCATGAGGGACGGATGCACATGGCCAGATGATGCGCATGGGGGTGGATGAACTTGGGGAATGTTGCACATGGGGGATATTGTGCATGGGAGGTTGTTGCACATGGGGGGTTTATAAGCATGGTGGACTGATGTGCATGGGGGGTGGTTTGACATGCATGGGGGTTGATACTCAGTCGGGGGATGGCATACGGGGGAATTTTACTCCCGCAACGCAGGTACATTTTTGCTAGTCTCCTTATAAATTTACAAACTCTCCCCTGCTGTACTGCTGTTGGAGACCAATCCTATCCCCCACCAGTCCAGATCATGCAACACTACCAATGCCTATGGACTGGAGTGTAACAGTCCAAGAAGGCTCAGAACATTTTCTTTTTACTTATTTCTTTGAAGCTTGCCCCGTCTGTGGTTGGGAGCTCACATCTTTAGCTAGCATAAGCCTGAGGAAACTCCTGGGGGAGGTCCAAGCAAGGAAAAGGAATAAGATCTTAACATATGCAACTGCTGCCATTATCTTTCCTCTTATGCCCCCAAATATCTCTGGCCCAGCCTGATCCCATCCCTCAACACCACCTGTACTGTCCTTGATCATTAACCGAAGCAGTGACGGAATAAGGGTATAGTGTCAGGTGCTAAATGCAGGGGGCACCAGAAGGCCATGGGCACTTGAGGGCATCACTTTCACCCTCCTCAGGCTGTCCCCAAGTTGGGGGAGTTAGAGGCAGCTCTGCACAGCTAAGTTTTCACTGGCTGTGGCTGCCCTTGTAATTAGCATGTGCACACATAACGTGCATGTTGCTTCCATTACACAATGCTTCCAATTCCTCCCTGCGGTGGCCCTGCTCGTATCCTGATGACCTTTTGGGTGCTGCTTCTTGGGTGGCACTGGCTGGCTTCTGCAGCCTCCATGCAGATTCCTTGCCGCTTCTTTTCCCCTCTGGCCACCGCAGGTTAGTGTGTGTGAGTGAATGTGTATGCATGAGTGTCTGTGTATGCGTGCATGAATGAGTGTGCATGAGTGTATGTGTCCTTGTGTGTGTATGCATGAGTCTCTGTATGTGTATGAGAGTATATGCATGAATGTCTCTGTGTGTATGAATATGTATGCATGAGTGTGTGTGTATGAGTTTTTATGTGCGACTGTCTGTTGTGTATGAATGTGTCCTTGTGTGTATGAGTGTGTATGCATGAGTGTCTGTGTATGCATGCATGACTGAGTGTGTATGAATGTGTGTATCCCTTTGTGTGTTTGAGTGTGTATGCATGAGTGTCTGTGTGTACGATTGTGTATGCATGAGTCTGTGTCTTTGAGTGTGTATGCATGAGTATCTGTGTATGCATGCATGACTGAGTGTTTATGAATGTGTGTGTCCTGGTGTGTGTATGTGTGTGTATGCATGAGTGTCTTTGTGTGTATGATTGCATATGCATGAGTGTGTGTGTATGCATGAGTGTGTCTGTGTGTGTATGAGTGTGTCCTTGTGTGTATGTATAAGTTTGTATGCATGAGTGTCTGGCTATGCATGCATGACTGTGTGTGTATGCATGCATGACTGTGTATGAGTGTGTGTGTGTGTGTGTGTGTGTGTGTGTGTGTGTCAGAATCATGTGAGTTGAACTCACTGGCATGGGTTGGGATGCTTTAAACTGCTTTAAAAGCGTCTTACATGTTTGGGCCTGAATCATGCATGTTAAAAGATTTTCAGTTTTAAAGGTGTTGAAATTAAGTACAGGAAAACAATATGACTATTTTTGCTTTATTTTAACATGTCCAAAAATTTTTTGGGGTGTCCCTCATTTTTTTTAAGCAGGTAGGAATTTTTACCTGGGGGTAGGAATCCTGGACTTGGAGTTCAGGAATTTTGGGTTTGGCATCCTATTCTAAGCAGGGGGCTGGACTAGATGTCCTAACGGGGAATCTTCCAACACTTTCAGTAGGGGCAAAATGTCAGTCCTTGCTACTGACAAAATTTGGGTAGGTACGCCACTAACCAAAGGTTTACCATTGCTAAACTACCAGTAATGCCTGGTGTTCTCTGAGTCAGTGGCACCTCCAGCAGCCACCAAGGGCTCCATGAAACCCATAATACTTCTGTCTGTTTCTCCTATTCCAAAACCATATTGAAAATTATGAGCTAAGCAAAGAAACAAGAAGAGAATAAAAAAGAATGCCTTTCACATCTCCCTATGACCCTTTCTGCATTTTTCTTCAAACTCCCGCAACACCCTATGTGGTAAAAGAGGAAGAAGAGAAATCAGAATTGATCTAATGGCTTTTGCAAACTGAGTGATTAAGTTTACAGATTACAGACTGGTTTTAAAAGTCTCCTTGCTCCTCAGCTCAGCTATGGACCTCTCCACTCAGGACTGGAGGACAGAACTCAGTTCCCTGCTTTATACCAAATGGTTCCCAATGAAGCCACTAAATATGAAGGAATTGTGCATTTGATCAAGTATTTCAGGTGGACCTGGGTTGGCCTCATTCTTTCCAGTGATGAGAGTGGAGAAGATTTTGGGAAATGGTTAACAACCATGTTCAGCCAGAATGGGATTTGTGTTGCATTTACAGAAAATGTGCCGGAAGTGATATTTCAAATCAAGTCTCTTCAAAAGAGTCTCTCTTATACAGTCTCTTCAAAAAGCATTTTGTTTGCTCTTAATTCAACAAAAGCCAATGTGATTGTTATATATGGGGACAATCGCAACATATTGAATCTAAAATTGCTTCTAAAATTTTATGATGGATCGACATCAACATCCATGGAGAAGGTTTGGATCATAGCAGTCCACTGGGAAATTACCACAATATATTTTGATGATTACATGAGACACTTCCATGGTACCTTATCCATTGAAGTTCACAAAAATGAAGTCCCAGGATTTTTCAACTTTCTTCGGACATTTAACCCTTACCACCACCAAAATTATGTTTTTCTACATGCATTCTGGTCTTATATATTTTTGTGCTTAACAAGATTCTCAGGTCACTTAGGAGACAGAACAAATCTCAGAAACTGTACAGGGACAGAAAAGCTGGAGAGTCTCCCTGGGATTTGGTTTGAAATGAGCATGTCTCCTGAGAGCTACAGTATCTACAATGCAATCTATGCCATAGCACATGCTTTACATGCTGTCTACTCAGCCAAGCACATGAGAAGGGAAGAACCCGGGTTTGGGCTTCAGATGATACAGCCCTGGGAGGTAAGAATATTCTGTGTCAGTACTATTGTGAGACAATAACTAATGCCAGTAGAGTCTCTTCAGGATGACTGCCCTTTCTTTCTGGAACACTGTCAGGTAATCTGAATAATGATACCATAGATAGTTTTCCCCTAATTGTGCATAGGCTCCCAAATTGTGTATAGGCTTTTTAAAATGGATCATATGTTTTGATTCACCTTTTTACTTATTCTAGGAAATGTCCAATATAAATGAGAAACCTTTTCTTCAGCTGAGGGACATTTCAAGAGGGCTAGGCTAGTTCTGATAGGAATATTGCTTAGTAAAAGAGTATTTATTCTATCTGTAGGTTTAATTCCTTTCTGAAATACCTGGATGGTCTCCTCATTTTATGTATAAAGTGTTGTCCCAGGTATCCCAGCCCACTTTTGGATAGATTTCCAGACCAACCCCAACTAAATTCCTCCCTTGCCAATGCAGTTGCACCAACAGTATGCACTGCATCCTCTGGGGGAATTTGGCAGAGGGGAGGTGGTGGTCTGTGTTCTTCTCCAGATAAGGCTACATTTCTTCCTTTGCAAGACAGAGTGGACCCAGCTAGATAGACAGGATATTGGCAGAACTGCTGTATTGAAATCTGCTCATCTCACCTTGTATGATAGGAGAAATTAAGGCACTTCCCAGGCAGAGAATTTCACATGCAAGAATCCCAACATGAGAAATCCCATTAACAGGAAAGGGCAGATGCTATGATTGCTTCAGCAGAAATCACCACTAACTCAGAAACTATGCAGACACACCTGTTGGATAACATTCCTACATCCCTGCAAACCTGTCTCCTGTTTGGTCAAACCTAAGTTTTTCCATTTCAGCTCCATCCATTTTTGAGAACACTCCGGTTCAACAGCAGTGCTGGGGATGAGATCTTCTTCAATGAAAACATGGAAGTCTCCAATGGATATGACATTGTGAACTGGGAGGTTTTCCCAAATAAATCATTTCTGCAGAGAAGAGTTGGAAGGATGGGTTTACAGGCTTCTTCAGGCCAAAGATTTACCATTCAGGAAGGTGACATTACATGGCCCACCAGTTACAATCAGGTTGCTTTCCAGATGTTTGACTTCAGGCCTATGACTAACCTGTTGAATCTAGAAAGTTTTCCTATATGAAGCATACTTGTGAATTCACTGATACCACAGGGCGCCCGATTGTTCACTTAATGTATGTCCCTCATTGTTTACAGCCAATTGAACAACAATTAACTTTGAATTATTTCATCTTCAATTTGCCTAGTGTAGTCCCAAAAATCCCCAAAACTCCTGGTGAAAATAAGTTGGCTGAAGTGGAAATACTTCTAAATACTGAAGTGGAAATACTAAAGATCATGTACTGTGCATACAAATACATGAGAATTGATTCTGCTTCCAAACAAAGGATGTAGGTATTGGGTGACTCTGGGCTTCTTATACACACTGAATCTTCCTGTTATTTGTTGAGGTCACACACAACTCTGAGAATGTGTCTGCTTGTGTTACCTCCTGACTGAATTCATAACTGTGATTCAGATTACAATCTTCAGCTCTGGGGAAATTTAAGGTAATGCAGATTAAGGTAATGGACCAAAGATTCCCTTCTCCTGTGGACACCCCCATTAGTTCTCCACAAATGCAAGATGCAGCTCAGGAGCAGCAACAGACATAGCTGGAAAGATGGTTAGGATTTGATTCAGAGTCATCATATCTTTCCTAATCTTCCTTTTGTTTCAAAAGGGAAAGCCAGTAGATATTTGAATTTTATGTCTTGTATTGTGCTTTTATAAAAAGAAATTATCATTCATTCTCTGTTATGTTATTTATGCATAGACATTGCCCCTTTCTATCTGCACTGAGAGATGCCAGCCTGGCTATCACAAAAATGTTCGTGAAGGGGATCCATCTTGCTGTTATGATTGTTATCGGTGCCCAGAGAGGACCATTTCTAATGAAACAGGTATGTGATTCCCCACATCTTATCCAGTCTTTCTCAAGGGTGGATTATAGCAGGAACAATAAAGATCTGTCAATTGGAGGATGATTTTCTGCCAATCCCAGCCTTATTTTCCATAACATTAGGTGTATACTGCATTTTCTAAATGTATTTCCATTAATTTATAGCCCTATTTAATCTCTGTTAAACCATGATGGCTCTGAGTGTATCTGGGTGTATGAGATATTTAAAGAAACTGGCATCCAACATACCAGCTGCATCAAATGACTCCTCCAGTGTCATGGAAGAGAACATCTCTCCCTCTGCAATGCATTGCTTGGTGCTGATTGCCTTTTCTGCCCACCCACCAAGCTCTACAAGCTCTGCCCACAGAACATATGCTCTGCCAGTGCTGCTATGGACTGAACCTTTCTGCTTTTTTCCAGATGTGAAAAAGTGTGAAGAATGCCCAGCAGATCAGCATCCAAACCAGCATCAAACCCAATGCATCCCAAAAGACATCACTTTCCTAGCCTATGATGAACCTTTGGGCTTGGGTTTGGCTTCCTCTGCACTTTCTTTTGCTCTGCTCACAGCTCTGGTGCTGGGAATCTTCATTAAACATCAAGACACTCCCATCGTCAAAGCCAACAATCGGGATCTGACCTACCTTCTCCTGATCTCCCTCCTGCTCTGCTTCCTTTGCTCCCTGATGTTCATTGGACAACCCAGCAGGATGACCTGCCTCCTCCGACAGGCCACTTTTGGCAATGCCTTTTCTCTTGCACTGTCTTGTATTTTGGCTAAAACCATCACTGTGGTTCTGGCGTTCCTGGCCACACATCCCGGGAGCAAGATGAGGAAATGGGTGGGGAAAAGACTTTCGCTTTGGGTGATCCTGATTTCCTCCCTCATTCAACTTGCAATATGTACCAGTTGGCTGATTACTTCTCCTCCATTCCCAGAGCTGGATATGTTCTCCCTGCCTGGGCAGATCATAGTGGGATGCAATGAGGGCTCAGGCACCATGTTTTACATTGTCTTGAGTTACATGGGCTTTCAGGCCAGTGTCAGCCTCACTGTGGCCTTCCTGGCCAGGAAACTGCCTGACACTTTCAACGAGGCCAAGTTCATCACCTTCAGCATGTTGGTCTTTTGCAGTGTCTGGGTCTCCTTTGTTCCCACCTATCTGAGCACCAAGGGCAAGTACATGGTGGCCGTGGAGATCTTCTCCATTTTGGCCTCCACTCTTGGGTTGCTGGGCTGCATTTTTGCTCCTAAATTGTTCATTATTTTATTGCGTCCAGAAATGAACACCAAGAATGTCTTATTGAACAAGAAGAGCACTATATGCTAAAGTTCCCTCATATTTTGAAACTATGCATATGTCTTCCTTGTTATGTGATACAGTTCAGTATTGAGAGTGTGAGCAATATTATAATGTGTATTTCAATTTATTATCATGCGTATTATTGCTATATCATTATCACTATGGTAATAGTCTGTAAACTCAAGTTTTGTAATAACATAAAATGGATTATATGATTAACTATAGAATTTACCTGGCATTGAGGGAGTAAAATTTTAAGAATATTTGTGGGTCCCGGGCATGGTTGGGCACCAGTGGGAATTGCTGGACACTGCTGGGCACCCATCAGCAGGTGGTGGCCACTATCAGTAACTGAGCACCAACAGGTATCTGGCACTGGAGGGCACCAGGGGCAACTATGGGCAGCAGCAGGCACTGGTAGGACTGGGCAAATTTACCAGGTACCCTTATTGGGCACTGTGCACCATCTGGTAGCAGGCAATACTGGGTACTACTGCGTAGTGAGCAGCTTGCATCAGCGGACAGCAGTGTCAGTCAGGCAGCAGGCATCCCTACTGGGCATCAAGCTTCATTGAGCGGTGGGCACCATCACCATGTCGTGTGCAGCAGGCAGTACCTCTCCCCAGTGTTCTCCAGCCAGCAGGGGTCACAACTAGGTACCAGGGGGCAGTGGGCAACAGTTCAGGAAACTGAGCATGGAGCATCCCTGCCAGGTAGCATGCAGTAAGCACTACAGGGCACCAGAGGGCAACACCAGGCAGCAGGCACCAGTAGGCATCAAATAAGTTTTTTATATTACAGAAGGAATATGCTCCCCCTGTCCCCTGTCCTGACACTCCCAGGTTTCAGGGCCCCCCTGCCTGGCAGCGGGTACATCCTTGGGGTCAGGATTGAGTCAGGCAGTTTTAAGTGTTTTATTACAAGTGTTTTATTCAAGTATTTTATTACAGTAATTGTGGTCTGTATTATAGTGTTTTGAATTCAATTAGAGTGTCTTGTCATCATTTTTACATCCAGTTAATATTTTTATAAGACTATTTTGGGGGTTGTGGAACCAATCGTCTGACCATTGTTTCCTATCAGAAAATCTGCTTGTCTTAAAGAGCATTTCACTTAAAGAGCATGGAACGAATTAAGGTCTTTAAGTGAGGCACCACTGTATTTTGCATTGAAGAATCGGTGACTGAGGGATGCTCTGCCCCAACCCCCAGACCCAGAAGCATGAAATTCGGGGAGGGTTTTCCTTCTGTCACATGAACAGCCACCAAGAACCCATGTGGAGAAATTTAACCCTTAAGGGGCTGAAAAGAGGTGCAATGTGTTTTTGTCCTATACTTAACATGGAAGACTGACCAACATCCAGCCAACTCTCCCACCCGCCAACTGACTGCTCCACATGCTGCCAAAGGCCTGAGAAAGGGCCCTTTCATCTGCCCCTTTCGTGGCAGATTGAAACACTCTCCCAACCTCCAGGTCCTTGCCCCTCAAAGGCCTGCTTTCTCAATCCCTCTTTGTGGCAGTCTGAAACCCTCTCCCACCCTCCAAGTCCTTGACCTACATGTTGGCAAAGGCCTGCTTTGTTAGGCCTCTTTCATGGCAGTCTGAAATACTCTCACCTTCAAATTCACTGACTTCATAAAGATGTGTTTTCCAGCTAACTTTCCTAAACATTTCCTAACTGTCTAAGACTACAATCCAGAGTAACTACGGGAGCATGTAAGAGACACTGTGTGCACCCATAGTTACTGCACCACCTAGTGAAAACCTATGGGAAATTCATATGGCAATCCAGAATAAATTGTTCTTACTCAAGAGCAGGGACTCCCTGTAGTTACTCCGGATTGTGACCATAGTCTATTTTATTTTGAAGATAATTTTTTAAGCAGCTAGATCAGAGGCAACATGAGCAGGTCCAAGGGCTCCAGCAAAGGTTTCATAAAGTAGCCTCAAAAAGCCCAGGAACTACAGACCTAGTTGAACATAGAATACAAGTGAAGCCAGGAGCAGTGGTTAGGCTGTCTCCAAGGAGGTGGCCTCGTAAGCTATAGCAAGTAGTTATGAAGGAGGTAAAGGATATGGTAGAGATGGGGGTAATCGAGCCATCAGACATCCCTTGGAGGAGCCATCCAGTACTAGTACTGAAAGGAGAAGGAAAGATACAGATATGACTTGACTTTGTAAAGTCAATGAGGTCTGGAGATTTGACACATACTCCATGCCCTGCATTGCTGATCTACTAGAGCAGTGGTTCTCAGCCTTCCTAATGACCCCTTTATAAGTTCCTCATGTTGTGGGGACCCCCAACCATAAAATTATTTTCGTTGCTATTTTATAACTGTAATTTTTCTTCTGTTATGAATCGTAATGTAAATATCCGATATGCAGGATGTATTTTCATTGTTACAAATGAAATGTGTGTTCTATGCACACACTGAACACAATGAGATTTATTTCAGAGTAGGCATGCATGGGATTGGGCCTTGAGGCTGCAATCCTATCCACATTTATGTGGGAGTAAAGGCCTCCCTGACTATAATGGGATTTATTTCAAAGTAGGCATGCATAGGATTGGGCCCCGAGGCTGCAATCCTATCCACATTTACATGGGAGTAAAGGCCCCCTGACTATAATGGGATTTAGTTCAGAGTAGGCATGCAAAGGATTGGGCCCTGAGGCTGTCAGTCAGCCCCAGTGCGCATGCAGCTACAGCCGGAGGTCTGGTAAGCCTGACCTGGGCTCCTGCACCAGAGGTCTTTAGGTGACCCCCAGGAAAGCTCTAGGTGACCCCCAAAGGGGTCCCGACCCCCACTTTGAGAAACGCTGTACTAGAGAGACTGGGCAAAGCTAGTTACATTTCCACCCTGGACCTTACCAAGGGGTACTGGCAGATACCCCTGGAGGTATCTGTGGTACAAGGGGTACTGGCAGTATACCCCTGGAGAGGCAAGAGAACATACCACTTTTGCAATTCCCTTAGGATTTTACCAATTTGTGACGATGCCCTTTGGCCTACATAGATGACATTGTAGTCTACAGTCAGACATGGGAGGAACACCTTGAACACCTTAGAAGGGTACAGAGGGGCTGGAGACGGCAGGGTTGATAGCTAACCCTAAGAAATGTAAGATTGGGTCATTTTGGCCTCCACTCTTAGATTGCTGGGCTGCATTTTTTTTCCTAAATTGTTCATTATTTTATTGCGGCCAGAAATGAACACCAAGAATGTCTTAGTGAACAAAAAGAGCACTATATGCTAAAGGTCACTGATATTTTGAAACTAGGGACGCAAACCAGAGTAATTACGCGGAGTGCTTGCTCTGGTGTAAGAACAATTTGCTCTGGATCGCAATATTAATTTCCCATTGATTTTCATTAGGTGAACTACAGGTACAGATAATGTCTCTTACGTGCTCCCGTATTTACTCTGGATTGTAGGGTAAGTGTATGTCTTCCTTGTTATGTGATACAGTTCAGTATTGAGAGTATGAGCAATATTATAATGTGTATTTCAGTTTATTCAGTTTATTTTGTTTCAGTTTATTATTTCAGTTTATTCAGTTTATTTATTTCAGTTTATGAGCAGAAGGTCTGGTCCAGAGGGTAGAGCCTCCGTTTGCCTGAAGAGTAGAACTGAAGGTCGCCAGATTGAGACAACTGGAAGTCAGAGCCGAAGCAAGCCCTTGAAAAGCTGCTGCTGTAGCTGAGATTTTCCATCAGCTTTTCAGTGGGAGTGAAGAAGCTATCTCAGCTGCCCTTCATGTGAGAGCTGAAGGAGCAGTTTGTCAGCCAGCATCTCAGACATTGGGGGCCAGAATTGTTAACCAGACTGTGAATGTAACATCTTGAACATCTTGGTTCTTGAAAGATAGAACCACTCTGTGTTTGTAAAAATCCCTTCGGGGATTTAGATTCGCTTGCCTATGTAAACCGCTTTGAATAAAGTCTGAGGAGCAATCCAAAATGAGCAGAAAAGCAGTATATAAATGCCTATTATTATTATTAGTATTATTATTATTTTCATGTGTATGTTTATTGTCACTACGGCAACATTCTGTAAACTGAAGTGATGTAGTAATGTCTGATGGGTTATATGATTCGTGAAATTTACCTGTCGTTGTGGGACTAAAATCTTAAGAATATTTGTGGGCCTCAGGCATGGTTGGGCACCAGTTTGGGAATTGCTGGACACTGGTGAGCACCAGTCAGCAGGTGATGGCCACCAGCAGGAACTGGGCACCAACAGGCACCTAGCACTGTAGGGCAACAGAGGCAATTATGGGCAGCAGCAGGCACTGGTAGGGACTGGGCATCCCTACCTGGTACCCTTACTTGGCACTGTGTACCATCAAGCAACAGGCACCACTAGGGACTACTGTACAGTGAGCAGCTGGCACCAGTGAACAGCAGCAGCAATTGTGCAGCAGGTATCCCTACCAGGCACCAAGCTTCATCAGGTAGTGGGCACCATCACCATGTAGTGGGCAGCAAGCAGTTCCTGTCCCCAGTGGTCCTCAGCAGGCAGGGAGCACAACCAGGTACCAGGGTATAGTGGACAACAGTTATTCGTACTGAGCATGGAGCATCCCTGCCAGGTACCATGCACTGTGCGCTATTTGACACCATATGGCAACATCAGGCAGCAGGCACCACCAGGCATCAAATCAGTTTTTTTACATTACAGAAGGTATACGCTCCCCAGTGTCAGCAGCCTCCCACCTGGCAGCGGGCACATCCCTGGGGTCAGGATTGAGTCAGGCAGTCTGCTGCCCGTCTCTGGGAGGAAGTGTTTTTTTCATGCTGGTCCTCCCCTTTAATACAGCAGCTTGGCTTCTTCACTTGAGGGAGTGCTGTTAGCCCCACAGCCTCCCTCTGGCCGTCTGCCCTGACTCACCCCTGGTCCAGACTTATAGGCTCCTGGCTCCACCCTTACTCCATCCCCTTCCCCAGGGGTAGGCATAAAAGGGATACTCAGCTGCCCCGAATTCCTGCTCTGTTTGTATGCCTCTGGGCAGATCCTTCCCCAGGCACCTGCCCTGCAGGTCTCTGAGCACTGTCTGATCCTCACAGGGGCTCCCCCTCATCTCTGCCTGAGGAGACAAGTAAGTTGGGGTGTGGAGAGGGATCCTGCACCCACACCCAAATTTCATGCTCTAGGGCAGGAGGCTCCAAAGTTTTTGGCCAAAGGGCCACTTCATCTCTCTGACACTGTGTCAGGTGCTGAGGAGGGAATGAATTAATTTGCATTTCAAATTTGAATAAGTCTACACAAATTTACATAAATTAATGCATTAGAGGCAGAATTTATATGAATGAATTTTACTTAATTTTTTGAATTTTACTTAATTTTTCATAATAAAAAATCTATTTATAATACAAATGTACATGAAAACTATAATACACATAAACCAAAGAGAACCTACCTATGTCCTGGCCTTGACAAAAACATACATGCAAAGTCATGGAGATATACGTTATACAGACATGGAGACATAAGTTATCTGACTCTGGGGAGAATACCCCAGAATCACACTCAGAGGCCAAACCTATGCATGTCTATTCTGAAAAAGCCCCATTCAATGCTTTTTTCAATGCAAGCCCCATTGAAAAGCTTTGTTCAATGCAAGGAAATAATGCTTACAAAACAATTTCATAAACTGAAAAGGAGATTTAAATGTACATACTGCATATTTCTAAACTCTCAGTTCTGGTTTCTTCAGTTGTGGAAATGTCAACTTATTTGGCTGAACCACATTTGCTGAAAGTCCCCCTTTGTCCTCTCAGTCCTTTTAGATGAAACCATCTTTAGCCATAAGTTACAAATTATTTCAAACACAGAAATATACAATATCTAATGATATACCTCAACTAAACACATATGCACAGATAAGACTGCCACAATTTATCTTCCACAAAATCGGGACAGGACCATCTGCCCATTTGCCAGTATGTGAACATAATCCCCCAAAATTGGGATTGTCCCTGTTTTGGCAACCCTAATCAAACAGCATCTGGATCCAAGTCTAAGTTAGAGCCCAATTCTATGCATGTGTACTCACAAGTAAGTCCCATTATAGCCAGTGGGGCTTACTTCCAGGTATGGGTAGGAATGTAGCCTTTGCTGCACTTCTGTTCCATGGCAATCAATGGGACTCGCTTGTAGTTAAACTTCTCTGGATTAGAGCCTTCACAACAGGAGACACATTTACCATTTAATGAAAGAAACCCATCCTTTTCAGTTGTCTCTGCAAGGCATCTTTGACCTCCTTGTTTCTCAGGCTGTAGATTAAGGGGTTCAGCATTGGAATGACAATGGTGTAAAAGACTGATATCACTTTGCCCTGGTTAGGAGATGAGATGGCCCCAGGTTGACCATACATAAAGAAAGCAGTTCCAAAGAACAAGCTTACAGCCGTGATATGGGATGTGCAGGTTGAGAACGCTTTGTGTCTCCTCTCCACAGAGGGGATGCGCAGGATTGTGGTTACAATGTAGCTGTAAGAGATGAGTACAATTGTGAATGTTATGATTATAATTAACCCACACATCACTAGAAGTACAAGTTCATTAACAAAAGTGTCTGAGCAGGAGGCTTTCATTACAGCTGGGACGTCACAGAAGAACTGGTTGATCTCCACTGGCTCACAAAAGTTCAAGCTAAATGTGAAACCAGTCTGCATACTGCAATTGATGAAGCCAAAAAAATAAGAGACAATCACCAGATTAGCACAGGTCTTCTTGGACATGTTTACGTGGTAAAGCAATGGTGTGCAGACGGCAATAAACCGGTCATAAGCCATCACAGCCAAGAAAAAGCATTCTGTGGTTCCAAAAAGAGAGAAGAAGAACATTTGTGTGGCACACCCATTATAGGAAATAGCCTTGTTTCCAGTTGCAAAGGTCTGCATCGCTTTGGGAGTGATGACCGAAGAATAACAGATATCCAAGAAGGATAAATTCTTCAGGAAGAAGTACATAGGTGTGTGGAGTTGCGTATCAGCAGTAATAAGGACTATCATGCCAATATTCCCCACCAACGTGATGACATATAGTAACAAAAAAACAAAAGACAGAGCAAGGCGCAGCTCTAGCGGAACTTGGAAACCCGCCAGGATGAACTGTGGAACTGAAGTGTGATTTTCCATATTGCATAGGATCAGAGGGGGAAAGTTATGGAAGTTATTTCTCTGTTTTCTCCAATAATAGTATAGTATGTTCTCATAAAGTATAGTATGTTCTCAAAAAGGTTTATAACAGCCCTGAGTGTGTAGTATATATTTATGGTTCAAATCAATCCAGTCCTATAAGGGGGAAAACATATGTAAGTTAAATCATTATACAGTAGACGTTGATGCAAATTTCCAACAGTCGATGAAGTCCAGACTATATTCAAAGAGAGAATAAACCCTTGATACCTACAGGACTGGTTCTTAGGTTCTGGGGTTACATATGACGTCCTATATTAAAACCATTGAGCTCTCAGGATTGTTAATTTCATTTATTACAAGGCAACATTTGGTGAAAACAGGCTTTTACAAACGTACATTTGACAGGCTGGGTCAATCAATCTCACCTGAAAGGTGAGTGTACTTATATATGCATTTATCATAATTAAATGTGAATGTTTATTGCATTCAGATACAACTATTCACTTGTATAGTCATATCTAATGAAGATTTAAGCACAACTGAACTCAATGAGAAAATTAAGTGGTGGTTAACATAATCCTATTAATTTCGATGACTGGATTCACCTTTTTCAATATGATTCTTAGTGAGTTTTAGATACTCCAAAAAGGCAGTTTTGTCTTTAGAGTTTAGAAAGACAGAAATACCTAAAAACTCACTCCACTGATACAATTAATGGTATTCTGTCATCAATGCTAGTTTGGGGTAAATGGAAGTATCACTTCCATGACATTACTATGACATTACTATGCATTATCAATATTGGAATACAAGCATACTACAAAGCATGCAATAACTGACATCTGAGCTAATATGTAAGGTCTATATTTACTTCACACTTAGTATTCATAAATATTTTTTTTACTTAGCTATCCTGGCTGCCTAGTTGCATCCCCGCCCCTTGCAAAATCTAATAATAATAATAAGTTCAGCATGATGTCCATCGGTGGCACTGCATGCTATGGACTGGTAGGGGATATGATTGCTTTCATGGTCGGGGATATGATTGCATTTCATCTTTTGGAAATCTTTCCCACTTCCAAACTGCTTTTACCTTTAAGAATTTCTTCTTGATGTACAACCAGAATCTTCTAACTTGCAGTTTGCATCCCTACTAGATCTTGCTTAACACATCTTGTTCAACTTCCAATCAGAAAAAAAACTTGTGGGAACTCAAAATCTTGTCTACTACTGTAATATTTCAGTTGCCCCCAA
Organism: Cryptoblepharus egeriae; assembly: GCA_030015325.1. Taxonomy (NCBI): domain Eukaryota; kingdom Metazoa; phylum Chordata; class Lepidosauria; order Squamata; family Scincidae; genus Cryptoblepharus; species Cryptoblepharus egeriae. The sequence goes on from JAREYC010000004.1 coordinate 85,077,749, forward strand.
TAAAATTTTTGCCCTATTTTGGATCTGTGTGGGTCCTTTTGGATCTGCGGGGATATCCCTCAAACAATAATTCAGGTATAGGTGTCCCTGCAGGTTGTATCGCTAGTTGCAACTGACTGGAGGATGTGGTGCTCATCCCCATTTCTAAGCCTTAATAGCCAGCATTGTCCAAAGACTCTTCTATGGCACTATATGCCAAGGTTCACAGAATGCTGTTACCTTCCCATCAAGGTGGCACCTATTTATCAACTTGTATTTACATGCCTTTGAATTGCTAGGTTGGCAGGAGCTGGGCAAAGGACAGGAGCTCACTCCGTCATGTAGCACCCAGGTCTTGAACCTGGCCTGAAGGTTGACAGGCATGGCTTCTTAACCACTGAGCCACTACATCTCTTTACCAAATATTAGATTCTGTAAAATGTCCTTTTCCTTGTTCTTCTTTTTGTGAAGCAGAAGTTGATAAGGCAAGGAAGATTGAAAGCTGGGGAACTTTAGCTGCTCATCAATTAAGCTTAAAATCAGGATTTTTCAAATTCAAATTTGATCTCTCTCATGGACGCCCTAACTGGCCATTACCCCTATAGCAAAAAGGATCATTCCTCACCTTTCAGTAAAAGGAAGATGAGTTGCACACAGCCTAATTACATGCCTCAGAAGAACTTGCTCTTTAATGGATGGAGTATCTTCTTCACATACCTGACAAGAAATCCAGGGATGTCACTGTCTTCCACTGAGATCAAAAGATTGTCAGTGAAAAAGCAGTTCCTTTGTTTTAAAGATATGAGCAGCCTGGGAATGATCTTTCATTCACTATGTAATTTCTAAAATCTTATTCTTATTTCAGGCTCAGCCCCTTGAGTCCTGGCATGGATTCATCTTCGTCTTCACATTTCCCAAATGGATAGTGAGGATGTGCAGAGGAGGAGAGGAGGTGTGGGTGTAAACGAAAGGGAAAGTTCTTTCAATGGCATTGAGCTAGATTCTCATTCATTCATAGTACTCTTTAATGTATTGATTGCCCTATGACTACCTGTTTCAGCTCGGTGTGAAATGAGAGGATGAGTTTCTATATCCCCAGGATCAAAAACAAACCAAGGCAAAAACATATCTTTGTAAAATTTCAGATGTATGAGGCTTGTGCTACATCCCAAAGAAATACAGTAAGTCTCCACTGTGGAAAACACACATTGCAAGAGCAAGATACATGCAAGGCTAATTAGCTAAATCATAGAGCCTCATGTTACAAAGGAACTCTAAATACCAACATTTCAAATTGTACGTAATGCAATATTCTGTAAAAAATAATACACCAGGGCAGTGTGTCCCTAGTACTGAGATCCCACATTTTCAAACAACACCAAACTATTTAATGAACTTTATTTATTTATTTATTTGTTTATAATAACCGGAAAAAGACTTCCAAACATTTATCTCCCTATATTTACACATGCTTGCAAACTTCAGGTGTCCAACACTTTGCAGGGCAATTGGCATCCATCTTGCAAACTACAAGAGCTGAGATATTTGCAGAGAAATTAGCATCCACAGTATCTGACTTTCAGATAGCCTCAGAGCTTGAGGCAATTAGTTACTACCACCCTTTGGCAACCCACCAAAAATTAGTCATGGGTCCACCAGGGGGTCGTGACCCAGAGACTGGGAAGCATTGCACTGGAGGGGGAAAGATCCTAAAATTATTACTTTTATGGATGATCTACAGCTTTTGTATTTTTTAAAAAAATTCCTGTCCTTTTTGTTATTATGGCTGCAATCCTAAGAGCACTTTTCTGGGAGTAAGCCCCATTGAACTCAATGGAACTTACTTCTCAGTAGACATTAATAGCATTGCACTGTATGATACATTTCAGGCAAGCTGGACCACTTTAAGGATCCTAGAAGTTTAATCATTATACAGAAGAGGAAATTTCAGCAGATGCTGCTTTTCAGGAAAAGGAAATTGCTCTTTCCTATGCAATTACTAAATTCCCAGGATCTGTAAAGTGGCCCAGCTTGCCCAACTCTGATCTATAATCAGTGTTCTTCAACCTTTTTCAGGGGGCGGGGGGTACACTAGAGACCAAATAAATAAACAACCCACAGACTCAACACTGGTCTAGACTGTTTATCTGAGCAAGATGCCAATATCTCAGTGATTGCCAATATCTCAATGCACAACGTGCATTGATATTGTCATAATATCAATAATAATAAATTAACTAGCAATGCTAAGGTATGCCATGATGGTCCTAAATTTTGTAATTCATTCAGCTAAAGTGCTCTGTCTTAAGAAACCAAAGATCTACATGCCAAACTTAATATCAACTGTTTTCTATATGGTAACTTGTAGGAAATAAATAGAACTGCATCACTGCTTAACCAGACAGTATCTTTCTCACGGCAACCTTCACTTCTTTATTTCTGAAACAGTATATCAGAGGATTCAGTAGAGGAACAATGACGGTGTAAAGTACTGACACCAATTTGTTGGAGCTGTAGGCATACATGGCTTTGGGCCGTGAGTAGGTGAAAAGTGTGGTTGAGTAAAACAGAATCACTACCATGAGATGAGAGCTGCAAGTGGAGAAGGCTTTCTTTCTGCCTTGAGCAGAAGGGATCCTCAGTACTGTGGAGATAATATAGATGTATGATGTGACAACAATGCAGAGGGGGACCATAATCACCATGAGAGCTAGGATGAAATCTGCTAGCTCAGCCATGGATGAATCAGTGCAGGAGACATTCAAGAGAGGTGAAATGTCACAGAAGTAGTGGTTGATCTTGTCAATGCTACAGTATTTCAGTCGACCAATGAAGCTGAGCTTGATTGAAGAGGTGATCAAACCACATGCCCAGCATCCTGCTGACAGCTGAGCACAGAAGGCATTTCTCATGATGGCTGGGTAACGCAGTGGGTGGCATATAGCCAAATAGCGATCGTAAGCCATAACTGCAAGAAGAATGTATTCACTGCACACAAAGGTAACAAAGAAATATAGCTGTGTCAGGCAGCCCTGGAAGGAGATATGTTTATCTTGCATGAGAAGATCCACCAGCATCTTGGGAATGATGATTGTGACGTACCATATTTCCAGGAAGGAGAGATTGCAGAGGAAGAAGTACATGGGCTTGTGGAGGTTACTGTTGAATCGGATGACAAAGATGATGATGAAGTTTTCCATGAGGGTCAACAGGTATGCCAAAAGGAACAGGACAAACAGAAGACGCTGGAGCTGGACAGACACGGGGAATCCAAGGAGGATGAAATAGCTGATGTTGGTCTGGTTGAATTTTTCCATCCCTCAAATGCATGGCATAATCTGTGACATGCAAAGATAAGAAGGAAAAGGTGGCTAAGCAAAAATGGCAGAAAAGAGGAATGCTTTTCTCTCCTGTTAATTGGATTGGCAGAAGTAGCTGGTGGAGCCACAATGGAAAACATATTGCTCAACTAATGTCCTAAGTTTATCCACGCTATGCAGTAGCACAGTTGCATCCCCCACTGCATGCTGTGTGCCAGCAGGGAACTTGACAGTGGTCAATAAGTAAGTATAGAAATGTTAACCTGACATATTCAGCTGCTATCTGATCGCCAGAGGAACTATTTGGATGTATTGCTGTTGTAAATCCAAAATAGGTCCAAGAGACATGTTGGTTATTCCCAAGAGCATAGTATCTTGGCACCACTGGTGATCTGCAGGTGCCACAGTTTGTACTGTATAAGCATCCCCCCCACACCATTGGAGCCATTCTTGGCATTGATGGTACTGTGCAGGCACTCACTGAACTAAACAGCTTCTCCTGCTCATTGCTGTCACTGTCACTGTCACTGTTCTGATGGCAAGTGGAAGTCAGCTGCATCTCTTGTAGTACTCACCATTTTCCTCCAGTGATACATCTGCTCTAGGCCCTTTCCTGAAATAGCTCCAGCCCAATCTCATCCATAATGCTCTCAAGATGCCCCATCCACCTATGGACCTGTTTCAGCATGGGCTTGGTAGTAATTTGGTATGCAAATTATCTTTTTAAAATATAAGCAAGTTCAAAAGGAAATATACCAACTAGACCCCAGCTTATGATGAATCATTCATTTATGTGATTTGAATTTGAAATGTACACTAACCTGCACTGTTGTATGTACGGCTTACATTCATAACAGTGTGATTCATGTTGCCTAACTTTACCTGGTGGTATTGAATCACACATTCAGTTTCCAGTCTTCGAATGCTGAGTAATCATTGTGGAATGCAATTGGTCTTACTTCTGAGTAGACATGCCTAGGATTGCACTGACTGTCTCTCAGGTGAATGCAGCTACATGGACAATTCTGAAACTCTTACAAAGAAAGCTGGCCATGAACTAAGCACTATTAAAATCAATTATTGCAACCAACTTCAGTCTCACTAGTTTTTATAAGACAGTGCAATCCTAGGCATGTCAGTTCAGATGTAAGTAAATTGTATTCAATGTGAACACAAAAAAGCATGTTTGGATTCCAATCCTATGAATGCTTATAGGATACAACCTATAAAACATGCTTTAAAAAGCTCCCGAACGAAATTTATAGAATCTTTTGTATGTCCACATTATCCAAGTATTTTTCCTGTTTGTTATTTATTTTATTTAAATACTAATGTTAAAAATAAACAATAAAAAGAATTCAAAACAACAAAGAAGCCTAATTCAAATAAAAAATACATGAGACTACATGAACATAGAAGAAACCCATGAGCGAAGCCAAAGTTCTAGTTACTTATTGCCTTTGCAATAATCTAAATTTTCATCCATACACAATCTGTTTCCAACAGTCTCTCTTATCTTTATAAATTCTATTTGTTAAAAATTATAATTCTATAATTGTCCTTTAAAACTAATTCTTTAAAACTGATCTTCAAATCTAAAATTCATAAATTCATTTTTCTCTCTGTCTTGGAAAAAGTCTTTAACCAGTTCTCAGTTGTTCATAAAAAAAATTGTGTTCTTTTATCTTTAAGGGCACAATCCAAAAGTGCACTTGAGCTACCCTATCTATCACTGGGCTGCTAGTTATTCTGGAAAAGGCTTGGGGCAGCCCAAGGCAACATAGGCTGCCCATAGACAGGTGGACCTGGGCTGCTCTAGGTGGGGCAGCCTAGGCAGTCAAGGAGAGGCATGTTGAGGGCATGTTCAGCATTGCCAAGAGCAGACCATTTACTCTGTATCTAGACTGTGTTTCCAGGGACGAAATTCACCCTTCCAGCTCTTCAGAATTATAACAATTCAGGAGCAGGTATGGAAAAGAGTAGATCCATAGGGTCTGGGTAAGAATGTAAGGTTTGACCAAAAATCTGAGTTCTAGGCCAGCGTAGCTGCAACCCTTGCCTCTCATCCTCAGGATATGGAACAAGTACTGCAGCCCACTAACCGGGGGATACAGCAGGCCAAGCATCCACCCTCCATTAGAGGTACTGCTGTACTGCATTCTCATGTGGCAGCTGTTACTGATTGTCAGGAACTTCTGGGCTTCCTTATAATGCAGGCACCACAGCTGTTCCTTGTTCAGTGTGATCTGAGCGGGAGGGTCTCCTCAGGAGCAAGCCCTCTCCAGCTGTCACTGACTTGATGTCTACTTACCATGTTCTGCAGCAGTGAGGGCAGCCCATGCTTCCTGACTCACTGGATGCAGCATAACTTTGCACTGGATTCAGAATAGTTGGGGCAGCCCAGCTAGGTATTCCCCACTGTCCTAACTCTGGATTGTGCCCTTAGTAAAATTAACTATTTTTGGTCATAAATAAGCATCTTTGGGTCCTTTCTTAAATGTTTCAAATGTGAGCAAAGACATAGAAGCAGAAAAATTTTGATCTTGAATATAGTGAAAGATTTCTCACCCTTGACTCGACAGCATACAAGTTGTACCAAATGAACAGTTGCTTCCTCTGTATGTTTCTCTACTCTTTATCTTCTCATCAGCACACTTTAGTCTGAAAATTAGCATTCTCCTAGGACTAAAGCCTCTAAAGATATTTCTAATATCCATCATAGTGTGTGTGTGGTTTTCTTTCTTTTTTTTTTTAATTCTCAGGAGATCACGCCATACAAGAGAATATTTAAGAAAAAAAAATAGAAATTAAAGATTAGGTACACAGCTGTAAATAAATAGAAGTAACTAACAATTTTTTTAAAAAATGCCTGGTTTTTTAAATTACTTTGATATCTTTCTGAGGTTTTCCACATCTCAAATAATGAGAAAAAACATGTTTCCCTTTCTCATTTAAAGAAACTAAAATAGATGAACCATCCATTTTTAACCATCCATTTTAAATCCTTCGGTGTTGAGCTAAAGCTGCTTAAATTCACTTTTCTGTGCAAGGCTTAAAAGAGGCACTCTTTCCTCCATTCTACATGGTCACTCTGGAGGAGTTGCACCACCTCAGGAGTCAGGAGGCTGACTCCAGTGCTGTGGTTCTGGAAGGAGAGCTGTGTTCATGTTGTCAGACTGGCAGAGGGATCTGGAGAGGGTGGAGAGGGACTAAGATCAAACCAGGACCTAACCCTACTCCTGGGCAAGTCAGAGCAGCAGTGGGCTTCTTGGATATGCACCAACACTTTCCAGTGCAGAATCTTTTTGTTTATTGTAAAACCCCCTCTGGGTTAGAGTACCCTTCCTCTTTAAACCACCTTGAATAAAGTCAGTAGAGAAATATAATGGCTAGAAAGGCATTATGTAACTACCTCTCTTGGCATCCATCAGTCTTAAAAGACTATGGTATCATGTTCAACGTTGCATGCGGAGCACGAAGGCCAGGGTAGATTGTTATGAAGGATAGGCTGTTACCCAAGCAGCAAATCCCTCCTCTCCACGCCACTGAAATAGTCAAATGAAATGGCAGAGCCAATACAATTGGTTCCAGCTGCATCGCAGAGCTGGGCTAAGGACAGGAGCTCACCCTGTCTTGTGGGGACCCAGGTCTCGAACCCTGGCCTTCTGGTTTACAGGCACAGTGTCTTAACCACTTGCACCATTACCTCTATTATTAATATTAATAAAAGTTCCCAAAACAGTTTACCAATCCAATAACTAATAGTTCTCTGCTCACCAACATGCCATAGCACACTAGTTGAAAATTGCTGGTCTAAACCAGGGCTTGCGGTTAATTTATGGCGCTTGAGGGACCAGCCCCCAGTGAGCTCTCAATATCCTGTGAGCCTCTGGCCTATTGGAGACTGTTGGAGCCTGTGCTGGTCTGCAGGCATTATTTTAATCCCACATTGTTTCTCAACAACTTACGTCTCCTTGTGTTAATGACATGATCTTTATGTTATCACTGTGCAAGAGGTGTGTGGCAAACAGTTCATAGTTCTCATGTAGTTCTATATGCCTGTATTATGCTGTAGTTTTCATGTGTATTATAAAGACGTTCAGTCAAATTCATTCCTTCATACAAGTTCTGTCTCTAATGTATTCATTTAGATAAATTTATTCACATATGAAATATAAATTAATTCATTTTACCCCTGACACAATGTCAGAGAGATTATGTGGCCCACCTGCCAAAATGTTTTCCCATCCCTAGTCTGGATATTTAATTATGGTACTATGGAAAGCTTTAATTTGCTTCTTGTCAAGGCTGATGCTTGTTCTCAGGTTAGGGTTTTTTGAAAAATAAAATAAAGCATCAAAGGCAGTGCCAGAGTGCCCTGTTAATGATGGGTAGAATCCAGAATAACTATGGGGAGTCCTTGCTCCAGTGTAAGAATAATTTGATCTGAATTGCAATATGAATTTCCCATAGGTTTTCATTAGGTGGTGCAGTAACTACAGGTACACGTAATGTCTCTTACGTGCTCCTGTAGCTAGTCTAGATTGCAGGGTATGTCTTTCTATAAGCAGGCCTCTATCAGTCTTGAAAGACTATGGTATCGTGCTTGGCGCTGCATATGCTGCATGCGAAGCACAAAAGCCTGGGTTGGATTTTTTTTATGGAGGATAGGCTGTTACCCAAGCAGCAAATCCCCCCTCTCCACACCACTGAATTAGTCCAATGGAAAGGCAGAGCCAATACGACTGGATCCAGCTGGCGTCACAGAGCTGGGCTAAGGACAGGAGCTCACCCTGTCTTGTGGGGCCGACCCAGGAATCGAACCCTGGCCTGCTGGTTACAGGCACAGCGTCTTTACCACTTGCGCCACCCACAGCCTTTTATACCTGATGAAAAAAGTCTTAGAGCTCTGCTCCCTGCAACAACATACCGTGTATGTATGAAATGTGCTCCCCAATCTATAACATGAAGCAGCAGTTTGCATTTGCAATGGGAGCAACCATTTTAAAAAGATTTATTTTCCAAGCATCTCAGACAAACATATGCAATTAAATATATTCATTTATTATAGTCAACGTTTCAACTAAAACTCCTGCAAATGGCTTACAACATCAAGTCAAATAGTTTAAAGCAGCCATTTACTCAGCATAGAGCCAAAATAAGAGCATTATGAACAAATATTATGAACATTATGAACATTAACCTAAAATGCCTGCAGAACAACCACTTCAATTGAACACTGCTAAGAGAGGAATTAATAAGTTATTATAGTGTTTGAATTAATCACATGAAAGTAATGTATCTGAGGGATCTTAGCTTTATTTTGTCATGTCCTACATTTTGTGGGGCCTTGCTCTCATTATGTGCTTATGACATCTAGTCACCGTGGTACTCTTGTGGTCTCTCCATTTTGTAAAAATAGTATTCATGCAATCAGACCTTGAACTTGTTTGGAGATTTTAGCAGAAAAGCCTAGCTATCATATACCCTTGACCACACTTCTTCTAACACTCTTTGACTCAGTTTGCAGCTTCCAGACACATGGACATGGAGGTCAGGAAGGAAGGGGACACCCACCTAACCAGGTGGATCTGCCAAATCAACGCTGGTGATCAGTAGGATGACAGATGTCACAGCCAGATTGTCCTCACATCTCATGGAATTAGAACTGTTCATGGAAGAGAACTGTGATGTAAATCATGTCCAGTCATGTTTTTTCCTGCATAAATATAATATAATAACAACTTGGGTCATGGCAGTGAACAAGAGGCTTTAATCCTACCTTGCCCATAGTCCTGATCATAATTTCATTGGATCCCATGGGAATTTTTAAATTTTGTAAATAGTATTGTTGACTGTATCCAGATCAGGACCATGGAAGAGAATAAGGTCAATGTTTGGAATATTGAAGCATTCACATTAAACATAGTAAATTCTATTTTTCTTAAATGAGTGTATATTCAGAGATAGGTGCTTGACATAATTATGACAGCAAAGTGAATGGTTTCAGGCACCACAAACACATCCCAATACAGTTGAGACAATACTGTATATGGGCACAATGGGAAGTCATCCAACCCAGCATATTAATAATTTTTGTTGTCTATAGTTTCATGTAAGGAAGGAATGAGAAAAACTTTCCTTAGAGCAACATGAACTTCCCTGTTCCTCAAACTGTAAATAAGAGGATTAAACAATGGTGGCAGAACAGTGTAAAAAAGTGAGAGGAGTTTATCTGCATCCAAGGAATGGCTTGATTTTGGCTTCAAATACACAGTCATTCCAGAGCCATAGAACACCAGCACCACCAGGAGATGTGAGGAGCATGTTGAGAAAGCTTTGCGCTTTCCTTCCGCAGATGGTATCTTCAGGATAGTTGAAGCAATGCACATATACGATGTAATAATCAAAGCAAAGGGTATTACTGCAAGTAGTACCACCTCCATCAGTGCAACATGCTCATTTATAGAGGTGTCTCCACAGACCAGGATGAGAAGAGCTGGGATGTCACAGAAGAAGTGATTGATTTTGTTAGAGTCACAGAAGCAAGAGGTAAACACCAGGACAGTCTGTCCAAGTTGGACTGGGATTCCAGCCAGCCACGAAGCTGCCACCAGCCCAAAGCACACCTTATTGTTCATGATGAGCACATAATGTAGAGGTTGACAAATGGCGACAAAACGGTCATATGCCATGGCAGCCAAAAGGAAGCACTCTGCTGCCCCTATGATGAGGAAGATACTCATTTGAAAGGCACAGGCAATTAATGAAATGGTTTTATCTTCTGCCAGGAGGTTGTCAAGCATGTTTGGGACAATGACAGAGGTGTAGCAGATTTCTAGAAAGGATAAGTTCCTGAGAAAGAAATACATGGGGCTGTGAAGTGCTTGGTCAGCTAACGTGGCAATCATTATGAGAAGGTTCCCAATCAAGGTCAAGAGATAGACTGTTAGGAAGACAGAGAAGAAAAGGCCCTCAAGACCTGGCAGAATGGAGAATCCCAACAGCTGGAAGTTATTCACAGTGCTTTTATTTCCTCTCATTTGTTAACCTGGTGGAGAACACAGGAAAAAGTCATCATGCTTTTAAGAGTCAGTCTGAGAGGAGTGAAACATTTCTAAATGTATACTTTTTAGTTAATGAAAAGTGGTGTGTGTGTGTGAAGACAGACAGACAGACGGACGGACGGACGGACGGACGGAAGAAAGAAAGAAAGAAAGAAAGAAAGAAAGAAAGAAAGAAAGAAAGAAAGAAAGAAAGAAAGAAAGAAAGAAAATGCTGGTTCTGACGCTGCAGTGAAAAGGGCTCACACAAATGCTTGGTAGTCTTGAACTCTCCCAGACCAGGTAAGTAAACAGAAGGGGGCATTATAGGAAAGAGTCTGGATGGGGATCATTGCTAGACATGAGTGATCTCATCTATGACCTTCTTAAAAAAGGCATCACAATCATTGCCAGACATGAGTGATCTCATCTATGATCTTCTTAAAAAAGGCACAACAATCATATGCATAAGTGATCATAAGGAAGCCCTGTTTTGTTCAGTAGAGCTTGAAGAAGGTAGGTATAGTGGAGATTGTAGGCTTACCTTATAGGGATTGAGAGAGGTCAAGGGAATTGCATTTGTTTGCTACCAAGGAAAATCATACATCCTCACTATCGTCCTGGTCTCTCCAATCTGAAATGTAATATAGGGTTCCATGTGCTCCCAATGCAGAAGCTCCTATAAAGGAATCCTTTTTTTTCTCGGGTGCTCTGTGGGGAGCAGCTGAAATTTCACTGATAAAGGAAAATCCTTTACTGATATGGAACACCATTCTATTGTCAATTCTAAAGTAGCTACCAGGGTAAAATAGCTACCCTTAGATTGCCATCTAAAAATAGCACAATTTGCATAAATTAAAAATGTGGGTGGAATCCACCCGCCTGGGATTCTAAGGGGTATTACAAGGCATACACACACTTCTTGTATAACTGCTGACACTTTCACTGTCTTCCTGCAGGTTTCACTTACCTTCTCTTTTGAATAATTTTCTTTGGAAAAAATTCTGTATCATTAATGGTAATAACAAGCAATTATTATTATGTAGAGCTTAATCCTATCCATGTCTACTCAGAAGTAATTCCCATTATGTTCAATGAGCAACACATTCCAGGAAAGCATCTTGACCTCATAAGGATTGACCTCATATTTCCCACATTTTCCATTTATATTAATTTGGCACACTGAAATTAACATGGAAAATGTGTTGAGGAATACAGCTAAAGCATTAGTCAAATGCATGAAATGAAATCACATACCTATTTTCCCTTGCTAAGTTGGCTTGTGAAATTTCTCTCTATCCTTCCCCAGTCTGGCTTCAGTAACTTTTTAATTCACACTGAAACAAAAGTAAACAAAAATATGTTATTCAGGTCTTTCTGTGCTTTCCTTGAAGTGGCAATGCTACTATTTGCCAATATATGAACGCCTGACTTTAATAAAATTTGAACCACCACCATCCTGTATAGTTGGTGCTCATTTTACAGTCTTGGAATGAGAGTTGGGGTGCTTTCCCAGGTATGAAAAATCTGGCTGCTGAGATTCAGACTATTTCTCATGAGTCTCATTTATTTCCCTGATCTGTGAAACACACAATGATCCAATAGGGTATTGATGACGGATTTGCCCAATGGAGATATGAGCAGTGATGGGCTAGAAAAAAATTAACAACCGGTTCTATGCCCATCTGGCAGCCACTTTTAAATGGCTATTTTTAAACTTTATATGTCCTGTCTCTCATAAACAACCGGTTCTATAGAGTAGGTGCGAACCTGCTGGAGCCCACCACTGGATATGAGGATGACATTTTTAAAAACAAAATCTCTCTTAATTTGTTTGTTGCCTGTTTCATCCTCAAATTCATCAGGAAATCCTCCTAGAGCATCTCCGGCAGGTGTTTGTCGAGCCTCTACTTGAAGATTGAGGGACATTCCAGACATTCCAATAATCAGACATTGCAATGCTAATTGAACACTGATGCATTCCATGCATTGATTATGCATTTTAATTAAGGTTCATGTAGTTTAGGGATGTTAAACTCAAGTTATGCAGAAGGCCAGTGTTAACATTTGTGGCGCCTGCTTCGCACTGGACATGAGCAGAAAATATATTTAAGCAAATAATGGCTAGAAATAAGCACTTTGTTCACAAATAGAAACTCCTGCAAATAGCAACTCCTTGCTCATATTTGTCTACATAAAAGCATTCACCAGTGCAAGGGGTGTCTGCACATTCTGTGTCAATAAAGCAGGCTGAGGGTTCCATTCTCACATGTCACTGCAGCGGAGAAGGTTCAGGAGAAGTACTACCAACTCATATTTCACATGCCAATTCTAACTGTCTCTGGGACAGATAACAGGTCAGGCTGAGAACAGGCTAAGGGGCAAATGAAAGCCATTGAGGAGAGAGGAGGCGATCATGCACATTACAATTACATGACTGATTTAGCCGTGATTCAATGCAAGTATGAACATCTGAATAGATATGGAAAACAAACACAGAAGACAATCCTAACTCTGTCTACTCAGTCTTAAGCCCCATTATTGGAAGTGGGGCTTGCTCTCAAGTAAGTGAGATTAGGATTGCATCCTTATTTTGATTGTTGGTCACACATTTCTCACTTATCCAGTGTGGGGGGGGGGGAATCAGTTCAATGCAGGTGGGCAGCATGATCTTAATGCTGGTCAACACTAGTGGCCTTCAAGGTGTTCCTGCAGTAGCTGTCACACAAACATGCTCCTATGGCGCATTGCAGAAGTCAGGAGGGGAAAGGAACTGCCAGGGTAATCAGGAGGGGAGCACTGATGTCAGTCTTCCCTGCCACAGAACCCCAAAACCCCAAGGGATTCTTTAGTTCTCAGCAGAGGCCTTTCTAGGCAAAATGGCACCCATAGCAAGGACTGAAATTTTGCCCCTACAACAACACTTGAAACTCACCTTTTAGCTAATGTTACAGGTCAATAATATGAAACTGGGCTCATGTGTCCATGGCATAAGAAACCTTATGCCACATAGCCTCTGGTTCTGAGCCAGTTATATAGTTGTTGCTGTTCCAAGTTGATCCATGGAGGAACCAGGACCAGACACTGACTGCTATTCTGAGGAGACCTCTGGCTGCTTCCCTGGTCCTTCACAATACTGCAGTGACCATTACAGTGCCACTATACTGCACAGCAAAAGTCCAGATAGTTTGGGCTGTAAGAAGGTGAGTGACTGAAATTCATCATCATCATCATCATCATCATCAACATCTTAAGATATATATTATATATAATAATATTATAATAATTATTGTATTATATTATTATTTATTATTACAATATTATATAATAAATAAATTAATAAATAAATAAAAATAAATAAAAAACAGCTCTCAGTATTATGACATACGTTTTATCATTTCTCATTGCTCCTACTGCTGTTCAAAAATCATACAGCTTCTATAAATACAGGGGAAAAAAATGTTTGGACTTTTTTGCTGGTGTGATTTATTCCAGGTCCATCAATGAAAGTTGTAGGGCAGATGCTAGCTGGGTCATTTCACCTTCAAGCCTTGAGGTTAAGCTTGTGAGCTACCTTGTTGCAAGAAATGGATAGAGTATTTTGCAAATAAATAAATAAATAAATAAATAAATAAATAAATAAATTCTAGCTCACCTTTTTTAAAAGTCTCATAAAGCTAGGTGGGTCTAACAATGGGTCAGTTTAAAAAGGTGGTTCTCTGCTAAAAAGTTTGAGAACCACTGCCCTATATCATCTGGAATAAATCTGTATCTCTCTGATCTCCAGTTACTCACACTATGAATACACAGTCAGAAGAACTTTGTTGAAAGGATAGCGGAGAAAGGGCACTTCTGCAATAATCTTCTAGAGTTACAAAATCTTTTACTGGTAAAGCATTCTTGTTTTCATTATAGTAGATTGTCAGATATTTCGAGCACAATCCTAGCAGTGTCTATTCAAAACTAAGCCCCACTGTGTTCAATAGGTCTTACTCCCAGGAAAGTGTCTTTAGGATTGCAGCCATCATGTAATAGTGAACATCTCATACTTCCATCTCTCATTTCTAAATTGGAAAGACCATAGTCCTCACTGTTCAGATTCATATTTTCCCAATCACGTTATTTCTTTGAGAGCTCAATACTCTGCATGTCTACTCAGAAGTATGTCCCAGTACAGTCAATGGGCCTAATGCTTGGAAAGAGTGGATAGGAATGTAGCCTGACTTTCTTCTGATCAGCTCCAACACCATTTGACATTTGGTGGCATTGGATCCAAAGAATGGAAGCTGTGACCATTCTGTTTGTTCCAAATTACTCCTATATTGGATTAATTCAGGCATGGATACACATAACAAATAAAAAGTTATTGTGCTAAATTTCCTTTGCTGGCAATGCCAGAGGCATGTCCTTGATAATATAGTTCCTTCTCATTTACATTATGGAGAAAAGTTATTAAAAACTTGAAAAGCTCCTAGGGACACATCTCTGATGAGACTTCAGGGGTTGGAGCTGTGACGGAGTGAATCCCAGAGCAGTTCAAACTGAAATACATCCTTTAGAGTAAGCTGTATCTTACTCAAACAATAAAACATGAAGCTGAAATTATATTCTAAATCAGGATAAGTCATATGTGTTTCTTTATGTCACTATCTTAATTTTCTCCTGCTGCTCTTTAAGCAACAAAGCGGGGTCTTCAGCTTGGAGGTTTTCTGAGGGGGTCAAATTGTGAGTATAATTAATTTTGTGCATTCACTACACATTGTGAGTATAATTCATTTTGTGCATTTGGACTGGTGAAACCAGACCCAACCTCTGCAACTAGGTTTGGGAAGTTGGTTTGGAGAATTGCTGGAGGTATTAGATGAAGAGACAGTATCTCCTCCTTAACAGTAGCAGAAGTGCTATCTGCCTGCACAGCAAGATTGTTAGATCTAAGCCATTGGAGGCCTGATCTCTGATGTCTAGGCCTGATGTCCTCCAATGCCCTGTTCTTTTTTATTACCTCGTATTTTACTATGGTTGCAATCCTAAGAGCACCTTCCTGGGAGTAAGCCCAATTGAACTCAGTGGAACTTATTTCTGACTAGACACAATTATGATTTCACTTTTTTTGTAATGTCTGCAGTAAAATGTGGTGTTTTGAAAAACAGTATTTCATCTGCTCCCAAGTTCTAAACATGTTCTTCTCTTGTTCCTGCAGGAGTTTGGAACAGGTATGGAATTGGAAAACCAGACCAGAGTCAAAGAGTTTATCCTCCTGGGATTCCCCACCATCTTGGAATTTCAGATATTACTTTTCATCATATTCCTTGTTGGCTACATTCTGACCCTCTTGGAGAATATTGTGATCATTGCCGTAATCAGGACAAACAGCCAACTCCACAAGCCGATGTACTTCTTCCTCAGTCATCTGTCCTTCCTGGAGACCTGGTATATTTCTGTGACGGTGCCAAAGCTTCTGGTGAACTTCCTGGCAGAGGACAAAAGTATAACCTTTGTAGGATGCATGGCCCAACTTTATTTCTTTATAGCTCTAGTTTGCACTGAGTGTGTCCTACTGGCTGTCATGGCCTATGATCGCTTTGTTGCTATCTGCAAACCATTGCACTACCCAGTTGTTATGAGTGCTCATCTCTGTTTACAGCTAGCTGTGGGATCTTGGCTAGTTGGTTTTTTCATCTCTTTCTTCAAGGTTTTCTTTATTTCCCGGTTGTCCTTCTGTGGACCCAACATCATCAATCACTTCTTCTGTGACATCTCGCCTTTGCTCAACCTTTCCTGTACAGATCGCACAGTGGCAGAGATGGTGGACTTTGTGTTTGCCCTCATCATCCTTTTGGTCCCACTGTTTGTCACAGTTATCTCCTATGTGTGTATAATTGGCACCATTTTATGTATTCCCACTGCCCAAGGCAAAAAGAAAGCATTCTCCACCTGTGCTTCACATCTCACTGTTGTTATTATCTTCTACTCAGCCACGCTCTTCATGTATGCCCGACCAAGACGGATTCATTCGTTTAATCTCAATAAGCTGGTGTCAGTAGTATATACCATTGTCACTCCCATGTTGAACCCCTTCATCTACTGCCTACGAAACCAAGAAGTAAAGGAAGCCTTGAAAATGTCTCTCTCTGGCTTGAATGTGGACTCTTTGATTGATACTAGAGACATAAAGTAAGCAAAATAGGTGGATGAAGTCCTGTGGATAGTTTTCCTCAGGAATAAGAGGCAATCCATAAACCAGGATTGCATCACCTTTCAAACTTTTTGGAGATCTATGTACAGAAGTTCATAAGACCAGAAGCAGATAAGAGATTGTTTATATAGGAGGCTTATTGTTTATTTCAGAGTCCAGTCCTATGGGTTGCAAATTTTGACATAATGCTTGTTCCACCAGAGTAGCCTGTTGTAAAAAAAAAATAGAAATACAATGGTACCTCTCATAACAAGCGCCTCACATAACAAGCGTTTCTTATAACAAGTATAAATTTCCAAGAAATCTTGTTTCACATAACAAGTTCTGCTTCCCTTAACAAGCAAGCATGCTATGGACACGCGTGCTACGCAGCCCTGGTGTTCCACACAGAGGCACTTTAAAAGGGGGTGCCAGAGGCAGCTGCCCCTAACTGCCGAAAATACCCCCACCGGCCACCTTGAACCTCTAGCAGCAGCCCAGATAAGCCTCCCAGGAAAGTGTCTTTGATTGTAGGGTCCTAACCATGTCTACTCAGAAGTAATCCCCATTGTGTTAAATGGGTGTTACTCCCAGGAAAGTGTCTTTAGGATTGCAGCCTAAGTAGACTTCATAGGATCGTGCACATTGAATGCATGTTTTGAATTCAATTACAGTGTTTTGTCATCATTTTTACATACAGTTAATATTTTTATATGAATTTTGGGGGGTTGTGGAACCAATCATCGGAGTTTCCATTATTTTCTACGGGAAAATCCACTTCACTTAAAGAGCATTTCACTTAAAGAGCATGCCTCCGAAATGAATTAAGCTCTTTATGTGAGGTACCACTGTAAAGTGCTTTCTAGAAAAGTAATCTAATTCTGAAATAAAGTAACAAAGTAATGTGAGAATAATTTTTCACTTATTCCACTCAATGTAAACTGTTGTCCATGTAATATCTGTAAAATCAATTTCTATTCAATAAGGTGGAAACCAATATTGGAGGAAACCAATAAGGTGGAAACCAAAATAAAATATCATTTAAAGAGCTACCATACTTGTGTATAAATATGAAAGCAATCACTGTATGAATGCAGGTTAGCTTAATTGCCAGGGTTAGCTTGTCCTGCAGGGACAAAAACTGTGGCAGGATCTGGGCTTCACCCTTGTTTAGGTCACTGATGAGACAGTTATTCTGGAGTAGAAGATCAATTAGTAAGGATCATTTTGTGTGCATATTTGAAATTATTAATACTGCTTTATTGCAGCCATGTAAAATAATGCTAGTAATTTATTAAGCAGAAAGACTTCTGCTTACAAACAAGCAGTGGTGTAGCTAATGATCATGTAGCCCAGTGCAAAGCTCAAAATGTTGCCCTGGAAGTGATGTCACAACTAGAAGTGATGTCATCCCTGTGTATTTTTAAAAAGAAAATTGGGGAAAAACCGGCCTCCTCTTCCTCTGCAGTTCTCCACCCATTTGCTCTGCTAATGGCATAGCTAAAGCACCTATTTGCTATCTGGAGTCCAAGAAGATTTCGTTGCTTACTTAATTTGATTAAGTAAAAAATGAAAATTGTGTCCCTTATTGATTAGGGAAACTTAAGCAAAGTTTAAGTTTGCAAAGAGGAATGTTCGGGCAAAGAGGAATGGTTATTCTTTCACTGCTAAATATAAGAGGAGTGCCGCTTAGAAGTACCTGTACTGTATACTCAGTTAGCATGGGTAACTGTATTGTAATACAGTGGCACCTCACGTAACAAATTTAATTTGTTCCGAAGGCATGTTCTTTATGTGAAACATTCTTTACGTGAAGCAGATTTTCCCATAGGAAATAATGGAAACTCAGATGATTGGTTCCACAACCCCAAAAATATTCATATAAAAATATTAACTGGATGTAAAAATGATGACAGAACACTGGGATTGAATTCAAAACATGCATTCAATGTGCATGATCTTATGAAGTCTACTTAGGCTGCAGTCCTAAAGACACTTTCCTGGGAGTAAGACCCATTTAACACAATGGGGCTTACTTCTGGGTAGACATGGTTAGGAGGCTGCAGTCCAAGACACCTTCAAAGTGTCTTCCCACTTTCTCCTTCTCTCCATCCTGAGCCTCTCTCTCCCCTGCTCCCTTCCGGCTGGCCCTGAGCTGCTTCCCTCTTCTCCACTGCTCTTCTCTCCCTCTGCCCAGCAGACATCCAGCCACAGGAGGAACAGCATGGAAGTGTTGCTTTCACTACGGGCAGGTGCGCTAGGTAGCCCTGACGCTTTTTAAACGGGCTGCCAACCAGCGCGTCTGCCCCAACTGCCAACTAATGTGTTCTTTATGTGAAGCACTTTCTTTACATGAAGCAGAATCGTAGAGAAATTTTTGTTTGTTACGTGAAACATACTTCACGTGAGGCGTTCTGTATGTGAGGCGCTACTGTATATGTATTTGGAAATGACAGCAGATTCATTTTAACAGCTTATTAGTTCCATTCAGCAAAGTTTTTCAACCCCAGTCTGGGGACCACTGGAGGTCCTTGGCAGCTGCCTGACTGGTCCATGAGAGGATTCCTCTAAGTGCCTCTTCCCCTCCTCACAGCAGGAGAGCTCTGTTGGAGGATTTTAGCCTCAGAGACCAATCCTATGCCTGTCTATGCAGAAATAAGTCCAATTATAGTCAAGGCGGCTTACTTACCTATAAGAGTGACCATGGGCACAATCCAGAGTAACTACGTGGAGTCCTTGCTCTGGTGTAAGAACAATTTACTTTGGATTGCAATATGAATTGCCCATAGGTTTTCACTAGGTGGTGCAGTAACTACAGGGTGCATATAATGTCTCTTACATGCTCCCATAGTTACTCTGGATTGTAGAGTAGGATGGCTTTGTGCATTTTCATTGCATCCTGCACTAAAAAAGGTTGAAAATCCCTGCTCTGGGTAGACATTTATTGAGACATTGGGTTCTCACCTGCAATCCTATCCACAGTAACCTAGCAATAGCTCTATTTATTATAATGGGATTTACAGATGGAGGCAGCTGTGCTGTGCTCTAGGTGGGAAAGCCCACCCTCCAAGTTGGCAGAGGCAGAACTCTCCCCACCCCTGGACTGGTCCCTGAAAATTTTTTTCCATAGAAATGTTCCCTGGGGCCAAAAAGGTTGGGGACCACGACCATACAGTATCAGAATTACATCTCATTGGCTCTCAGAGCAATCAGTATCATGGGAAAATTGAGTTAAGAAATCCACTTTTTCTTCCATAGGTTTTGTGTTTTCATTTTCTGGTTAATCGACCATAATGATTGATAGAATATAGGTGTTCCAATGTAATTTGCTTCATTGCATTCTGCATTAAATTACCTTTCCAACAATATATAACATGATGGTATTATCATTCATACGTACCCTGTTTTTCACAATTTTAGCCAATAGTGTCAAGCTCAGCTTATAGCCCCCCTAAAGCTTGTAGCCTGGTACAACTGCACCAGTGGTGGGCACCAGCAGGTTCGCACCTACTCTATAGAACCGGTTCTTAACAAGAGATAGTACATATAAAGTTTTAAAATAGCCATTTAAAAGTGGCTGCCAGATGGACAGAGAACCGGTTCTTAATTTCTTTGAAGCCCATCACTGAACTGCACCCCCTGCACCTCCCTAGCTACACCACTGCAAACAAGATTATTCCAAGGTGAACAACCCACATTTTATTATTTTTTATTTAAAATGTTTCCATTCCACCTTTTATCTGGTGGAGCAGATGCCCAAGATAATTTCAAACTTCAAAGAAAAACAAAGTTGCACAAAGTTGCACAAAGTTGAAGAAAAACTTCAAAAAAAATCTGGTTGCACTTAAAATATGGGAGGAAATCATAATACTGAATTAAAGTTACTAATTCCTTAATTATTAATTTGTTAATTAAGGAATTAAGGGTTAATCCTGAATCTGAGTGTGCAGGGGCATTGTGCCAGCCCGTTCCTACAGTCAGAAAATATTTTACTCCCTTGAATTTTTTAGTGGCAGGGGAATTCCTGCTTAAATTCTTAAGAACCTCTAACCAATTCAAGCAGATGAATTGCTGTTTCTGAAAACACTGATATTTCTGGATAGGTCACAATGATTTTTCATTACCAAAGCTTAGGAGAACAACTTATTGTCTGTCAGAAGCAACTTTGAGCAAATTCATCTGATTAAGCAAATTCTTTAAAGCTGATCCTGTCTGCTCAAAATTCAACTCCACCAATACCAGCCTAATATAAAGTGGAAAGAACATTGAAGTCCACTTGCAGTTCAGGTAAATGACATTGAAATATTTTGGGGGGTTGATTTATTTTTGCAGATAACAGTTTAATAAAAATGGAAAATCTTTGTTTCCTCTGGTTAAGAGCAGACCAGAAATTGAGTGTGCAAGGGTAAGGAGAAGAGGGATATTGCTGCAGCAATGAAAGAAAAGGCTAGCAGAGAGTTGGATCAGAAGTGGGGGAGCCAGAATATAATGCCGGTGGTGCTAATGTTTGAGGAAAGTGCATTATTTCTGATGCAGTTCTCTAATGTATCTGCTTACATTGGAATCTGGAGCTTGATGTAACAGCACTATAGATATTTAGGTTTCTATATGACATTACCTGTGTGACTTGCCTCATTGCCTGTGCTTTCTCTGGTATACATGTCGATAGTGTTAATGAAATGCGGAACATAGTGTAATTCCTCTATAATGTGTAATTCCTCTATAAATGAAGTGAAAATCAGGCCAATGACATCAGACATAAATTGCATTAACCTTCACTATGCATCAACTTTTTCATTTTATGGTGGAGATTGCAGAGATTGGGGGGGGCAGGTTCTTAAACATCAGTGAGAAAGATTTTAGAGTCTACAACTTGGCCAAATTTGGGAAAATTTTAAAAATGCAGTTTCATAGGCAAACAAATGTAATGCAGGGGCTAAGTTATTGCAGCTCTGGCAGTTAGTAGAAAGTAATTTGTAGAGGTGAGAGAAGCACTTTCCAGAGATTTTGCAGTCTCTTACAGTATAATTCTGAGCATGTTTACTCAGAGGTATGATAAATTCATTTGAACTTGCTCTTTAGATAGTAAGGCTACAATCCTGTTCTTGCCTGCCAGGTAGTATTTAATACGGTAGAACTTCTGAGTAGATCCACTGACTCTAAGGGCACAATCCAGAATAACTAGGGGGAGTCCTTCCTCCAGTGTAAGAACAATTTGCTCTGGATTGCAATATGAATTCTCATAGGTTTTCACGAGGTGGTGCAGTAACTATGGGTGTACTTAATGTCTCTTACGTGCTCCCGTAGTTACTGTGGATTGTAGGCTAAGTAAGTAGGTGTGATTGCAGCCTTAACATGCCAAGAAACAGGAAGATATTACATTTCTTTTTTCTACCTTTGCAATAAAAAATGTTGAACTCCCATAGCTAGTGATGTAGCAGACTTAAGTACAAAATTCCAGATTAACTATATACTGAATATGGAAGATTTAATATGGCAGTAATTCAGTCTGTAATCCTATGTACCTGGGAGCAAATCCCTCTGAGTTCAGTGGAACTTATGTCTGAGTAGACATAAATAGGAATGCATAGTGTTATTATTCTCAGAACCCAACCCAGTGCATTATCTACACATAAGTAAATCACATTAAATGTGAATCCCATTAAGAGTGAATAGGATTGCAGCCTCAGTTAATATCTTCCATTGCCTGCCCTGAAGCACATGTACTGCTGTGATGAAATAAGAAGTGGAACTTCTAATAGGAAAAATTAGAATGTGTATGACTTAATATACAGAAACAACTAGAAATGATACCCCAATGAATGGGGTATCTAGAAAACAACAACAACCTAAACTAAGACAATGTGAGATGTCACTATACAGTACTGAGAAAAACAACAACAACCTAAACTAGCTACCTGGAAAAACAACAGCAACCTAAACTAAGACAATGGCTGCAATCCAGAGCAAATTCAGCCTGCTCTGACCTAACTGCACTCTCCTAACTATTCTGTATCCAGAGCAGAAAGTTATGCTGCATCCAGAGAGTCAGGAAGCCTGGGCTGCCCTAACTGCTCCAGAGCATGCTAAGTAATTGACACAAGGGGAAGACTTGCTCCTGAGGAGACACCCCTCAGATCACACTGAACAAGGAACAGCTGTGGTGCCTACAGTGGTGACATGACTCTGCACATCACCTGGTGCGGAAGTCTGTGCGTCATCCCTGGGATGCGCGCCCCCCGCCCCACCTGGACTGCACAGTCACCAAAGTTGGCGCCTGCGCAGTTGTTTCTGAAGCCAACTGGCTTCAGAAAGAGTACTGCGCAGGCACCATCTCTGACACCTGCGCAGTGCTTTTCTGAAGCCTTTTGGCTTCAGGGGAGACTGTGCAGGCGTCAGAGTTGGTGCCTGTGCAGTACTCTTTCTGAAGCCATTTGGCTGCCGCTCCGCCTCCTGAGTGAGGCCGAATGGCTGTGCAGAGGCGCGGACTTTCTCTGCTCTAAGGAAGTCTCCTCTGAAGCTGTTCGGCATGCTCAGTGTGTTTCTGCGCAGTGTATCTCAGATGGCCGTTCAGGCCAGCTCCTCAGACAAGTGGCAGCTTCTGGCTGATTCTCCGCCTTGGAGCAGGCCTGAATGGGGGTGCTGACGCCCGGGGCCTGCCAAAGGACAGTCAAACTCCTCTGGCACATCACCCCATACGGAGCGCATCCCCAATGCAGCCCACACCAGCCGCACCAGTCTGGTGACGCCACTGGGTGCCTGCCTTATAAGGAGTCCCTGATGAGATGCCAGTACATTCTACAGTGAATACAAGGGGCTTCTTGGAGTGGCCTGCTGTATCCTGAGGTTTGTGGGCAGCTGTAGTTTGTTCCATATCCTGAGGTTGAGAGAAAGGGATTGCAGCTAGGATGGCCAAGAACTCAGATTTTTGGTCAGCACTGCCATTCTTACTCGGGCCTTATCATGGACCCCTATGGGTCTACTCATTACTATACCTGCTCCTGAGGTGGTATAACTCTGAGGGCTGGAAGAGGGCATTTCTGCCTTGGAAACAGGCTTTGGATACAGAGTAACTGCTCTGCCCATGGCAATGCTAAACATGCCCTCAACTTGCCTCTCCTGAGCTGCTTAGGCTGCCCCAGTTAGGGCAGAGCAGGTCCACCTCTCTTAGGGCACCCTATCTTGCCTTGCTCTGCCCTAAGCCTCCTTCAGAGTAACTGGGCTGGAGCTTCTTGCAGTTGCTCCAACCTAGTGTTAGATAGGGCAACCTAAGGGCTCTTATGTGGACAGATTAGTTGCTCTGGATTGGCCTGAATGTGAGATGTCACTATACAGTACTGAGAGGTGCAGTACTGAGATGTACTGAAAGCAGTAGTTGCTGAGGAATTGGGGTTACAGATTATCAGATGAGAACTAGTTACTTCATGCTTTCATTTTGTTTTTTTCAATGACTCAGGTTTTTATCCTTTGAATTTTTCCTTTGATATTTATTCTTCCTTCCTTTGCCGTCAATGCAGATCTATGGATCATGAAAATAAGACAAAAGTCCAAAAATTCATCTTACTTGGATTTCCAGCTGCCAAGGAAGTGCAAGTGCTTCTTTTTGTGATATTTTTTGTGGCCTACATCCTGACACTCCTAGAGAATATCACAATCATTACTGTGATCAAAATCAACCCTCACCTCAACAAACCCATGTATTTCTTCCTCAGCAACCTCTCTTTCCTGGAAACATGGTACATCTGTGTTATTGTACCAAAACTGTTGGTCAACATCCTTGTGGAGGATAAGAGTATCTCGTTTGAAGGGTGCATGACACAGCTCTACTTTTTCAGCTCCCTCATATGTACGGAGTGTGTCCTTCTGGCAGTGATGGCCTATGACCGATATGTGGCCATCTGCAATCCGCTGCGCTACCCAACCATTGTCACCCACCATCTCTGCCTGCAGCTTGCTGTGAGTTCATGGTTAATTGGCTTCTTGGCCTCAATGTTGAAGGTCCTTTTCATATCTCGCTTGCCCTTCTGTGGACCAAATATCATCAACCACTACTTCTGTGATATTTCTCCACTGCTTAATATGGCATGTGAAGATATGACAGTGGCTGAGATAGTGGACTTTGTCTTAGCTTTGATAATTCTGTTGGTTCCCCTTTCAGTGACAACAGTTTCCTACGTCTGCATCATTGGCACCATTTTGCGAATTCCCACTGTGGATGGACGAAAGAAGGCCTTTTCAACATGTGCTTCCCACCTCACCGTGGTCACCATCTTCTTTTCTGCCACTCTCTTCATGTACGCACGGCCAAAGAGGATCCATCCCTTTGATCTTAACAAACTGGTGTCTGTTGTTTACACCATTGTCACTCCAATGTTGAACCCTTTCATCTATTGTTTGAGGAACCAAGAGGTCAAAGGGGCACTAAAGAAAGCTTTCTTTACCAATACTGCCCTCCCTAATACCGTGGTGCTAGTAGCTAAAGTTGAATGTGCCAGATAGTTTCTACTGGGAAATATATATATCCTCAAATATTCTTGGTTTTCCTTTCATTTGCTTGTAGGTACAGGAAGGGAATTCTCAGAGATAAATGAAATCAGAATCCAAATAATATCCCTTCTATGCTATACATTTGCTAATGTTAAGTTTGTAGTAGTAGATGTCATTCAGTGCCATGCGATTTTTCCTTTGCTGTCTGATACTTTTTCTTAATAGCTATCATGGCTGCGATCCTAACTTCCATTTAGGCTGGCACAAGCCCCAAAATAAGTCCTTGCTGACTGCACATAAGTGCTGTACAGCACTTCTTCCCCACTAATGGGGTAGTCTGTACAGGCATAAGCTGATCTCCCCACACCACCATGGAAAGATATGCCATGTGAGTTAGGCCAGCCTAGATTCATTAGGATTGTGCCCCATGTTTCTCACATGCCTTTTATTCTTTTGCCATTAATGCAGATCTATGGATCATTAAAATAAGACAAATGTCTGAAAATTCATCTTACTTGGATTTTTTTATTTTTATTTTATTTTTTGCAAATCTGTGTTTATAGTAAATTAGTGTTTATTTCAGTGTTTCCTTTTGACTTTAAAATAAGAATGCTTTTTAAACTGTGTATATGTGCTTTACAAAAACCATAATGGTAACACTATTTCTAAGGTATACTCTCAAAATGTTGCCTGTTCTCATAGGCCAAGAACATATTTAATTGCCACGACAAATAGAGAGTTAATTGTAGACAAGGATTCTGGGTTGAGAAATCCACTTATGCCCACACTTCCTTCTGCTTCCACCCTGCCTTGATGTAACAGTGCGGGGAGTCATTGGGAGTCAGCTGAGACACATCTGTGATCACACACCACTTGTAGTAGCAAGCTAACAGCACAAAATGGTGTACAGTATCAACATTTTGAAGTGGCTTAGAAGTCTTAAAAGAACTTGCACTACCAGATACACACAAAAATTGTGATACACCAGAAAGTTAGTTCTGGCAGTGCATGGCCCTAATGGCAAGGATGGAAACTCATGTCAGATGAGCCTGGGTGACAAATTTTTGTTGACTCATGTACACTCAATTATCTGTGTCAACGACTCTGGCAATGACTTGAATCTGAGGCTACACAAACATATGACTAGATACAAGCCATGTTGTACTCACTATTCCAGGGTGACCATATGACCAGAAAAACCCGGATTTGTCTGGATTTTTAGCCTTCTGTCTGGGTGTCCTACATTTTGACTTCATTGTCCTACATTTTGGCTTCATTTTGAAACTTTGTGATAGTGCACAGTACCCCATCATGCCATATGTCGTTGGATTTGTATTGAAGAGCAGAATCCAATGCAAAACTCAGTTTGAAGATATCTCCTTCCTATCAAACGTTATGGTCAAAAAACTGAAAAACAAAAATAAAAAATTACATTTTTTGGCAATTTTTTTAAAGCGGGTAGGAATTTTGGCTTGGGATTAGGAATTTTGGCCCTGGGGTTCAGGAATAATCTGGTCACCCTGCACTATCCCATAGAATTGGGTCCTAAGCTATATGCAGAGAAGGAGAAACATATGTGAAGATGGACTTTGCATACTTAACAGGCCAAAACCATAGGTTAACCATATAACAACTGATAATTCCCCTTGCCCATTCCACTTAAATCCATTTTATTTTAATATATCCTATCCCCAAGGAGCTTAAGCTGGCTTTCATGGTTCGTTCTTCTCCACTATTTTATCTTAAGGCTGCAACCCTAACCCCCACTTAGTCTGACCTGAGCCCCAACACAAATCCCATGCTGGCCTGGGGGTGTCACAGAATTGTTGTAAGGCACTTTTGCATCACACCTGAGAAAGGGTTGGACCAGGACATGGTAAAGAAAATTTATCAATTTTCTCTATGTATCTTTCTACATAAAAGATAGCTTTAAGTATGTGGATTCCTGGGTCAGCACATTCAAATCCTTTAAAGGTAAAGTTTAGTGAAAAGTGGATAGAATTGTGATATATTTGATGATAATGATGATAAATACAATGAGAACTTGATTTTTCAGATCGAGTTTGTTCTAAATCTGATATTTCAATTTCAGATATAATTTAATCTTTATTTAAGTATTTATTTACCCTGTCCAGAGGTTTTGCTAATAGGAAGATGTAGCTTTGTGAAGTTTCCACTGTTTCCCAGGGTGTGCTCAACTGCTGGGAATGTTTTGCATAGTAGTTTTTGAGGTTCTTTCAATGTACCCCCGTTTTTGTCCTCCCAACAACCCTGCGAGGTATGTAATTATTCTGAGGACAGCATGTCAAACCCAGGTGGAATCCTTCACAGTGTGGTCATTATCATTTCTGGGGAAATGTCTTCCAAGCTTACACAGGGATTTTTCAGGCCAGCCAAGCTGTATACAGCAACACCTGTGACTCTGTTGTCTCATGAAACCTTTTATCAGCTTTCCAGGTCTCCTATCCAAGAGTTGTCCAGGTCGTTTCCTGTTTAGCTTTCTTCAGTGGCCCTTTACTCAACCACCAGACCAGGCCTACTGCCTTCATTTTAGTAAAGATAGATATAAAAATATATCATCCTCAAATTGGAATCCATGAAATACAGAAAATTTTTCTTTTGGAATAATTTCAGTGTAATTTCCTATGTAATTTCAATTCTGAAACAACTGAAACCTCAAATCTGAAACAATGAAATTCGGGTTCTTGGTTTTTTCTGTTTAATTTCTTTAAATTAAATGAAACAATGGGACTTGCAAGGAAATAAAGGGTTTTTAAAAAATGATATATATTTTCAAATGGTATCATATGCAAAAAAAGCAAGCAAGATGGTGAAGTCATATCTCTTCCAGAGGCTTTTGCCTTACAATTTGTTCTAAATGTTTTTAGCTTTTATCCTTCTTGTATCTTTATGAGCACATTTCCTTAATTTTTAAAAATGCTTTTGTTTTAAATGGTTTTGTTTTATAACCCTTGATTTATTTTAGGTGTGATTCAATGCAATTATGAACTTCTGAACAGTTACAGAAAACAAACACAGAAGACAATCCTAACTCTGTCTACTCAGACTTAAGCCCCATTATAGTAAATGAGGCTTACTCTACAATCCAGAGTAACAACGGGAGCACGTAAGAGACTTTACGTGCACCCGTAGTTACTGCACCACCTAGTGAAAACCTATGGAAAATTCATATTGCAATCCAGAGCAAATTGTTCTTACACCGGAGCAAGGACTCCCCGTAGTTACTCAGGATTGTGCCCATACCCTCAAGTAAGTGAGGTCAGCATTGCAGGCTTATTTGGGTTGTTTGGTTTCACATTTCTTACTTATCCAGCGTGGGGGAAATCAGTGCAATGCAGGTGGGCAGCCCGATCTTAATGCTGGTCAACATTAGTGGCCTTCAAGGTGTTCCTGCAGTAGCTGTCACACAAACATGGCACATTGCAGAAGTCAGGAGGGGAAAGGAACAGGCAGGGTAATCAGGAGAGGAGCATTGATGTCAGTCTTGCCTGCCACAGAAACTTGGATCCCAAGGGATTCCTTAGTTTTCAGCACAGGTAACCTAGGCAAAATGGCACCCATAGCAAGGACTGAAATTGTGCCGCTTTCAAAACTCTTTGCCTTTGTACCTTGCCTTTTCTTTTTCTTTCTTTGCAAAATGTGTGTGCTTTAGGCCACATCCTCCCTATTTCTAAGCAGTTTTGCCTGTGGGGTTGCAATCCTATCCACTATCAATCCTAACCCTATCCTTTCCAGGAAGTAAGCCTCATTTAAAGTCGAAACTGAGTCGCTTCAAAGCTGTTCTCACTCCCCTCTCTGCACCTAGGTAGCTGTGGTGGAGCAGAAGGAGGAGGAGACAGCATGTGGGCCCAGGAAGTGAGGCCCAGTCCTCCCTGGGATCGAGTGTTGGAATCAACTAAAGACGAGAGAGTGCAATGGTCTGACTCATTTGCTAAGGTTGTATTGTGCAGGGCGTACCGGGGTCTATCCTAGGCGGCCCATCACTGACCAACCCAATCCTGGCACTTCCCACTCACTGGGAGCCTTGTGGTGGATGAGCCGGGGCCCCAGAGGGCAGGGAGGCGGGAGGTGTATATAAAGGAAGGGAGGGAAAGACGCAGGGGGCAGTTGGCTGGTGGTGAGGAGAAGGAGAGGTGGATGATCCAGTGCGGATCGCTGTCCAGCCAGCAAGTCAAACTGCAAACATACCTGCAAAGAGAGAAAAGAGACGTCAAGACATGGACTGACATACTGTTGGGACTTACCTGTTTATGGTTCGTGTTATATGAGTTATACCTACCTGAGGGATCCTGCCGGCTGGAAGGATTCCTGGAAAGAGAAGAGGAAGACGTGTGAGTGTTGTGGTGATTAGGTGCTGAAACGGACATTATTTACTAGGGGGTGAAGTAACCTCCCTGGGGGGACTCTATGCAAATTGTGGACTAATCTGGCGAAAAGTGTTGGTGTGTGCTCACCCTATCTCCCCTTCCGCCTCTTGTAACCAAGCCCGTGCTGCCTGTCTATACCAGAACAAAGTTTGATAAAGAAACCTTTTGATACCTACCTGGAGTGGCTCATCTTTCCTGGATAGATCTGGGGTGTTCGAGATGGCTGATGATCGGGTCAGCGAGTCTGAAATAGAAGTGTCCTTGGCAGGGGAGAGTGAGGGGCATGTCAGTAGCCAAGAGGCCTGTTCCTCCTAGTACCTTCCTATCACAAAGTGCAGTTCGAAACTCCCCTAGTAAGTTTTCCCGCTGCCTCTGTGGGTGCAGTAGTGACCCTCCTGACCTCCTTGCCTCCTTCACATGAACTCGCCCAGCCTTTGGAAGCTTTAGGTTTGTCCGGGGTGGCTTTTCAGGCACACTGCGCCTGAACTCATCCAACCTTTGTAAGTATTTTTTGTATTACTTGCTTTATAGTTAATAAATGAAGTTTTTTTGAATCAGATTTTGAATATTCTCTCTTTGTACAGCCTAATGAAGGTCACTGATCCCTTAAAGAGCATTAGAATTGAATTAATTAGGTGCTAGTTTTCTAACAGGCGCCTGTCAGGCACACGTCGACTGAACCAGGAGTCGCAGAATTATGCCTGGCAGAGGATTAAATAGGAAGCACCTCTTGAAGCATACTAAGAACTTCGGATATTTCATTCTTGCAAAGCAAAATACAACAGAAGGTTAGTCCCAAAAGACATTATTGCATTTTGAAGCTCTCATACTCAAGTGACGAGGTTGTTATTCCCCCAGGATTTCATAGGCCAATTTACAAATAGATTGAACACATAAAGGCTTTTGCTCTTGTTCAACCTCAAGTAAATGTAAGATAATTGTATTAAGGGCACGAGAAAAATTTGGGATATACAATTTTGTTTTAGAACAAATTACTCCTGACCAGAATCTTCCAAAAATAAGAAGTACACACTTAATAAAAAGGGAATAAAGCATTATCCAGTGGAAGAGATGGAGGGAGTTTGAGTTCTTGGTAAGCTGATCTCCTATGTTTGCATCCTATATGCACTTATCTGAAAGTATATCCCATTAAATTCAATATACCTTATTTGTAAGCAGACTAGAATAGGATTGTGCAATTACAGTGCTGTATTATTGTAGTATTTAACAACCTCATCTTTATATCATGATGCTTTGCTTCCCTTATAAAGAAAATATGTGAGCCTATGTTTGTCTTACACATTGCTCATGCTTTATTTGAATATCCAGCTTGTGTCAAGGACCCACAGTGAGGCTATGATATCTGCACAATTTTCCAATGGCTTTTGCTCAGGGCTGTGTATGTGTATGTGTGTGTGTGTATACACATGTGTGTGTTTAGATGATGAATCCTTTAGGACATGGAACCACATTTCATGATTTTCAACATGAAGGCTGGCTTGTGAACTTTTTCCCTTTTGGTGAAAAGCAGTAAATTGTAAAATTACTATATGTTATGAGGAAAAAAGCCATAAATGAAATAAAAAAGAAAAATTAAAAGGCTGCAATCCTAAAGACCCATTCCTGGGAGTAAGTTCCACTGAACACAGTGGGGCTTACTTTTGAGTAGACATTGTTAGGATTGTTCTTTAAGTGAGTTAAGGGTTATAACTGAGGGTTTTATGTACAATACCTTATTCAGGATCTCTGCTTTGGAGGGAAAAAAACCCTGGATTTTCAAATTAGCTGGAAACCTGGACTGAGTTACCTTCAAGAATTTATTGCAGAATTCAGAAATGCAGTATTCAGCTTTTTAATTTCTTTGTCCAAGCATCCCTATAAGTGCATTAAAAGTTTCAGTCACTTTCCAAAAGCTTCTGCAAGTTCCCTTCCTTGCTTGTCTTGTTGATTATCATCTGCTACAGGGTCTGAAAGCTTTCTTCATTTTGTGTTGGTCATCAACATGCACCCCCCTATCCGCAAAATACGCACACACAAACACACACAACACAAACACACATACTAGATGTAGGCTTGGAGTTAAACTGAGCCACTTTATTAAACTATTACAGCAGGGAAAAACAATATACCACCCAAATGTTGGGAAACTAAACTGGGGGAACTGTTTTAGCTATCTTAACTATCCCAGGCCACAATCCTCAGCCAGCACAACTCACCAATCTTCCTGTTCCTGCAGTGGGGAGGGGAGACCAGTACATGTCTGGTTATGAGAGCTGATTCATATTAACACCTTATTAGTGCCATACAGTATCAGAATTACATATCATTGCCAATCTGAGCAATCAGTATCATGGGAAAGTTTGAGTAAAGAAAATCCACTTTTTGTTCCATAGGATTTTGTGTTTTCATTTTCTGGTTAATTGGCCATATTCCAGTGTTTCATTACATTCTGCATTAAATTACCTTTGCAACAATATATAACATGATGGTATTATTATTCATACATTCCCTGTTTTTCACAATTTTGGCCACTAATGTCAAGCTCAGCTTGTTCTCCCCCCAAAAGCTTGTAGCCTGTTGCAACTGCACAGCCTTGCGCCTCTCCCACTGCGCATGCCTAGAGACTAGACATTCGAGCCTGTTCTGAGACAGAGCAGCAGCTCCTGGCAGCTGCTCCATTTTGGAAGAGGTCCAAATGGTCATGCTGTCCAAATGTGTCACCTGGTGTGGCCCGCACCTGCCGCACCACCCTGGTGACACCACTGGCCTGTTCCACAGAAGAGAAAACAGCTAATTTCAGACTGCAGAAACGATGGGCACCAAGGGCTCTTGCCAGGAGAAAATAGCATGGCTAGAAGCATCCTTGGCCAATCCACCATTTTGTTACATCTCCACCCAGCAGCCAAGCCATTCCAAGTGCTCCTCAGTCTCTTGTTTGCACAGGAGAGAGAGAAAGAGAGCAAACAATTTAGCTTGTGATTGCATGCTAATATCCTAATTTTTTTGCATTGTGGTCTTTATCTTCTAATGAACCATAATGGTCATCTATAATACTATGAAATAATTTCAGATAACTTAATTGAGTTTATATCCACAATCTCTTTCAGGCATGAACCATTCCAGGTAATATAAATTTGCAAACAACTACATTTGTGGTGTAATGAAGCCCTAGAGGAGTAACTTAATGGTAATCTTCTCATGCATTTCTCATGGTGTCTATATGAGACACCATCTCATGGTGTCTATAAGCAGCCATATCAGTATTTTTCTAGCAGAAGAGTCTTGATAGGATACTCCTTTTCTTGATTTTGGGCAACAGAGCCATGAAGAATAATACTGCAGGCACTGAATTCATGTTGGGTGGATTTATGGACCAGCCTGAGCTGCAGGTAATTCTCTTCGTTCTCTTCTTCATGATATACGTCATCACCCTGGTGGGAAATATTGGTATGATCCTCATCATCACTGCTGACTCCCATCTTCACACCCCAATGTACTTCTTCCTGAAGAATCTCTCTTTCTTGGACATTTGCTATTCTTCAGTCATCTCCCCGAGAGCAATGATAAGCTTTGCAAGTGGGAATCAGATTATTTCCTATAACGGTTGTGCAACCCAGATGTTCTTCTTTTCTCATTTTGGAACAACAGAGGCTTTCCTTTTGGCTGTGATGGCCTATGATAGATTCATTGCAATCTGCAGACCCCTGCTCTACCACTCTATTATGTCCAGAAAGCAGTGCTTTGTACTCCTGTCTATTTCTTACTTCTTTGGTTTTGTCAACTGCTCCACCCAGACTGGCTTTACATTTAGTTTAACATTTTGTGGTCCTACTGTAATAAACCACTTCTTTTGTGATGTCCCAGCTGTCATGCATGCCTCCTGCTCAGACACATTTGTAAATGAAATTATACTAATAGTGATGAGTGGGTTTATCATTGTCATAACATTCACAGCAGTCCTCATCTCCTACAGCTACATTGTGACCAGAGTATTGCGCATACCCTCTGTGAAAGGAAGATACAAAACCCTTTCAACCTGCTCATCCCATATAACGGCTGTTAGTTTGTTCTTTGGGACAGCTTTCTTTACATATGGTCGACCTGGGGCCACCTCTTCTCATAACCAGGACAAAATGGTATCCATTTTCTACACAATTGTCATCCCAATGTTGAACCCTTTAATCTATAGCCTGAGGAACAAAGAGGTCAAAGAAGCCTTGAAGAGACAACTGAAAAGGATGGGTGACTTTCATTAATACACAGCCAAAATACCATACTTACTCAAATATATTGCGCAGCTTTATCAGCGAAATTCCTGGCTGAAAAATCAGGTGTGCATTATATTCAATGGTGCATTATATTCACCCATATATACGAATATAATGTGCCTTCCTTGCAGGGGGAGATGTTGCTGCTGCCCACTGCCCCTTCCTTCTCCACCCAGACTTACAGAGTGGTGATGCTGCTGCCCCTGATGGGGGTTGTCCCTAGGGGGCTCTTAGCTGACCCCCCACTCCGGGGCCACTGCTCCCTGAAGGGCTCTGCCCCTGTCCCTGTGTGCCTCCAGCCTCATATCCAGCCAGCCAGCAGCCTCACTCCTGCCCCACTCCAGCTCTGATGGCACACTGCAGGAGCTCTGCAATCTGGGGTGCCCAAGCAGAGGGGTACAAAGACTTCATAGTCCATCTCCAAGCATCCTGCCCCAACCAGGCTCCTTCCAGGCTCCCTCTGTCCCCATCTAGGCTGAGCAGAGAGAGCCCTGAGCTTTCCAGGCCCTCCAGAGGGACGTCAAGTTAATGGACGGGGGTCCTTTGCTGAGCCAAGATGGGGACAGAGAGAGCCACGAAGAGCCTGGCCTTCGCATGGAGCTTGGAGAGGCTGCTCCTGCAGGGTGTCAGATCATGGAGCTTCTGCAGGGCAACATCAGGGTTGGAGTGAGGCTGCCAGCCAGCTGGAGGTGAGGCTGGGGAGCTGTGCAGAGACAGAAGCAGAACCCTCCAGGGAGCAGTGACCCTGAGGGGTTGGGGAAGAGCCCCCCGGGGACAGCCCTCCATTGGGGGTGTGGGTGCCATCACCACCCTACAAGCCTAGCTTGAGGAAGAGGAAGGGGACAATGGTGTTGGTATTTCCTCCCCTACTTCAAGAACTCCAAGCACCATCATTATAATGCACACCCCATTTTAAAAGGCTGCACATTATAATCACTAGTAAACATTTTTTAATCTCAAGCCTTTCAAAATACGGTGCGCATTACATTCGATGCCACACTTTATTCACATAAATATGCATAAATACGCATAAACATTTGGAAATAACACTAAAAAAACCAAAGGGATGGGTGGGCAATGAATATCTGCTGTATTTGAATGATGGTGATATCTCATCTACACAAATACACTCCAGAACACATGGGCCTATGTCCAGAATAGGTTTCTGATATTTCTGTTCCACTCAGGATGACCATATGTCCTCTTTTTCCAGGACATGTTCAACATTTTACCCTCGTGTCCTGGAAAAAAAATCTCCCTCATCCTCCATTTCCTTGTGAGCAGCCAGCATGTAGCCTGCTTAAAATTCATGAATTATATGTAATAAATTACCGATAATAGTTTTAAAATTAATAATAAGCAATATAGAGTTTAAATTAAGAGCATGAAAGCAATATATGAGTGGTGTGTGTGTGTTTTTTTTTTTTTTTGCTTTTATATTGTCATGTCCTCCATTTTTCTTGGGTGTCCTCCATTTTGGAGGGATGTTGTCCCTTTTTTGTTATGACATATGGTCACCCTGTTTCCACTGGATTTACTTGCAACTAAACGTCTCTGAACTGGAGTTCAGGAAACCAAGCACAATAGTATGATGGAGGAGATCAATGGTCCCCATGCTGCACCACCAATGAAGCATGTTGTGGCAGCTTGGTGAAAAGAGTAGACCCACTGGAGCCCCGAAGCTTTATACAGAGTAAGGGAATGAATGTTATCCTGAGAAAACCTGTCACTACTTCTATGGCTCCAGGAAACAGTGGTGGATGTTTTTGTATTGCTATACCTCACACTGCAATTAGAGCATAGAATCGGGCCCTATGTTTGCTCATTTTAGAATAAGAAATGCCTCTAAAAGTGAAATGAACAATGAAGTTCTGGTATTTCATTCTTGTAAAGCAAAATACACCAGGAAGTTACTCTAATGAGCAGGATTGCATCATGGAGTTCTTGATACTCAAGAGATTGTGTTTGACTGTGCTGTTTTCCTTCAGGATTTCATAGGACCATTTACAAACAGAGTAAATGCAGAAAGATTTTGCCCTGAGGATTTTATTTCAACCTCAAGTAAGTTTAGAAGTATTTTGGCAGGGGCAACAGAAGATTGAAGATGTCCAATCTGGTTTTTGAACCTGTTTTTCCCAATCAGAGTCTTCCAAAGACAACTAAGAAGCATATGCTAGAAAAGGGAGCAGAAATGAAATACAGCATATCTCCTATGGAAGAGATGAATGGAATTGGAGTTCTTGGTAAGCTGATTTAGTTTGAGTAGGGGAAAACAATGCCATTTGAAGTATGAAAATGATTGCTCAGATGCTATGGAAGAGACAGCTCAGGATATGATGTAATTAATGGATTATTGATATAATGGTCAAATCTTCAGATAATAAGGGCACAATCCAGAAATGCACTTGGGCAACTCTATCTATCACTGGGCTGACCCAACTGCAAGGTGGGCCACCCTAGATATTCTGGAAAAGGCTTGGGGCTGCCTCAAGACTGGTGGACCTGGGCTGCTCTAGCTGGGACAGCCTACACAGTTCAGGAGAGGCATGTTGCAGGCATGTTTAGCATTGGCTAGGACAGAACCTTTATTCTGTATCCAGTAACCCTGCTTACTGGTCAAGAGACACTCTTTCAAGTGGGTGTTCCTCTTTTATTTAGCAGGGGCAGAGTAACTGGCCCTCCACACCCCAGCAATGTCTGTTCTAGTGGCTTCTGCTGGTGTTCTTTTTGCACTCTTTTTGCACTTTTTGCACTTTTGTGAGCCCTTTTGGTTCAGGGACCCATTAGCTATTAATTAGCTATTAATTTTTTCATTTTCTTGTAAACTGCTTTGTGAACTTTTCAGTTGAAAAGCAGTATATAAATACTGTAGATGTAGATGTATCCAGAGCTTGTTTCCAGGGCAGAAATGCCCTCTTCTTGCTCCTCAGTGTTACACCACCTCAGGAGCAGGTGTAGTAATGAGTAGACCCATGTGGGGTCCAAGATAAGGCAGAGTAAGAATGGCCATGTTGACCAAAAATCTGAGTTCTTGGCCAGCCTAGCTGCAACCCCTGCCTCTCAACTTTAGAATATGGCACAACTCCGGCAGCCCATTAACCTAAGGATACAGCAGGCCACTCCAAGAAGCCCCTTTTTATTCACTGATGACTGGACTGGAATTCTAATCAGGGACTCCTTATAATGCTGGCACCACAGCTGTTCCTTGTTCAGTGTGATCTGAGGGGGGTGTCCTCAGGAGCAAGCCCTCTCCAGGTGTCACTTACTTGGTGCCTGCTTAGTATACTCTGGGTCAGTTAGGGCAGACCAGGCTCTCTGACTCTCTGGATCCAGCATAACTTTCTGCTATGAATTCAGAATAGTTGGGACAGCCCAGTTAGGGCAGTCCTCACTGCCCTAACTCTGGATTGGGCCCTAAGAGTGCACCTAACAATCTTTTGAGCAATGGCATTGCTGTGCCGGTGAGTATGTGCTATACCCTGCAATTGAGGGCAGTGATGGAGGCCTTCTCTACATCAGGGAATTACTATTCCCTTACCACAGAGTTAATTTGCCTTGACCCCAGAGCTGGGAGTCAGGATTGCACCTTAAGTCTAACACTAGCTTTCTTAATATAGAATACTCTTTCAAATTTGGAAGGAAGGCAGTGACTCTTAGCAAAATTGGAGAATTTCTGGGCTGCACTGTTCTGGTAAGAAGTAGGAGGTAGTTTGCTTGAAAGTTGTATGTTGAGCTAAAGAATATTTTGAATAGTGCAGGGCAGTGGTTTTCAATCACTGTGCTATGGCACACTGGTGTGTTATGGATGCTCTGCAGGTGTGCTGTGGGTCTTTGGGGAGGGTCTTTATTAGTAAGGCAATTGGGGGATTTGAGATCACAACAGCAGTGTGGTGTGCCTTGTCAAAGGTCTAAAAACTGTCTAAAAACTTGACAATTTTAGCACCTTGTCAGTGTGCCCTGAGATGAAAAAGATTGAAAATCCCTGGTATAGGGAAATTCTAGCTCCTATACAAGTTGGGTGGAAATTGGATGCGTGTTTTCACTTAAGATAAATGATTCTGTTGTGCAGATTTTTGCTCTGAAAAACAGTAACTATCCTAAGTTATGCTGTGTAACAAACGCATCTTGATATCCTGATGCCTTTTTGTCCCTTATAAATAAATTGGTTTACATGGAATTCATGCTTCCATGAATACTAATATTCCATGAATACCGTTCTAGGATCTCTAGTGAGGCTGTGATAGCATAGCAATATTTCCAGTGGTTATTTGCAGATTTAGAGCACTTTTGAACATGGAAGCACCTTTGGTTCTACTGACTGGAAAAAAAAACTGTTCAGTGAACTTTTTTGTTGAAAAGCAATAGATAATTATTTTCAGTTGTATAATTTATGTTATGAGGGGAGTCACAATAAAACTGCTTTGAGAAAATGAGAAAGTAGGAGAAGAAAGGGTTCCACATACAGCACTCCCCCCAATCTCTGTCTTGGATAGAATATGGAATTTTTAAATGAGCTGAAAACATGGACTGTCAGTGTCCATAATCCTAATCAATCCATAAGTCCTCTGCTGGCCTGGAGTGTTGTAAAAGTGCCATAAGGCAATTATGTGCCATTCCTGGAGATGGGCCAGTGCACAGACATGAGCTTGCCTCCCCATCCCACCATGAGAACGGAGGGATGGGTGAGTTGTACTGGCCTTTCTTTGGTTAGGATTGCACCTTGAGTGACATTCCAGACTTTCACTACAATCCAGAGTAACTACAGGAGCATGTAAGAGACATTATGTGCACCCGTAGTTACTGCACCACCTAGTGAAAACCTATGGGAAATTAATATTGCAATCCAGAGCAAATTGTTCTTACACCGGAGCAAGGACTCCCCGTAATTACACTGGATTGCGCCCTTTGTTTCTAGTTGTCTTTCTTTATCCAATAAGTCCTATAAGTGCACTGAAAATGTCTGTCATTTCCAAGATGCTTCAAGTCCACTTCCCCATTTGCCCTTTTGATTACCATCTTTTGCAGGGCTTGAAAGCTCTCTGCTTATTATTTTGTATGTTGGTCTTGAATTAACAATTATCTTATATTCGATTGAGGTATTTTATTTTCTAAAGGACCAATCTGACCACCTGCAATGCTATGCAGTAATTTCAAAAAAAGTATAATTTAACAGACATTCTTGCAAATCTCTTTCAGGTACAAATATTTACAGTTATAGAAGTTTGCAAACAAGGATTTTTTCTGATGCAATGAGCAGCTAATAATGTTCATCTTCCCTGTTTTTGGTATGTGTTGCTTTGAAGACGGTGCACTTAAGCATTCTTGTCAGAACCTTTCAGTCTTGGTGGAACACTCTTTTTCTTGATTTTTTTCAAATACAGCCATGGAGAACAATACTGTGGTCAATGAATTCACATTGAGGGGATTTATGGATCAGCCAGAGATGCAGACAATCCTCGTAGTTCTGTTCTTGGTGATATATGTCATCACCCTGGTTGGAAATATTGGTATGGTCCTTATCATAACCGCTGACTCTCATCTTCACAACCCAATGTACTTCTTCCTGAAGAATTTATCTTTCTTGGACATTTGCTACTCAACAGTTATCACACCCAAAGCAATGATAAATTTTTCAACTAGCAACCTGGTCATTACCTACAATGACTGTGCAACCCAGATGTTCTTTTTTTCCCTTTTTGGGACCACAGAGGCTTTCTTTCTGGCTGTGATGGCCTATGATAGATTCACTGCAATCTGCAGTCCACTGCTCTACCACTCAATTATGTCCAAAAAGCGGTGTTTTGGACTCCTTTCTATTTCTTACTTCTTTGGTTTTATCAACTGTTGCACCCAGACTGGCTTCACATTCAGTTTATCATTTTGTGATCCTACTATAATAAACCACTTCTTCTGTGATGTCCCAGCTGTCATGCAGGCCTCCTGCTCCGACACCTTTGTGAATGAAATTGTGCTCCTCGTTTTATGTGGATCTATCATTGTGATCACAGCCATAGTAGTGTTAATCTCTTATGGTTATATTGTTGCCACCATCTTACGAATACCATCTGCCCAAGGGAGACGCAAGGCCTTTTCAACCTGCACCTCTCATCTCATGGCTGTCAGTTTATTCTTTGGAACAGTTTTCTTTATGTATGCTCAACCTGGAGCCATGAGCACACCCAACCAAGGGAAAGTAGTATCCATTTTCTATACCATTGTGATTCCAATGTTGAACCCCTTAATCTACAGTCTACGGAACAAGGAGGTCAAAGAAGCTCTTAACCGGCAAATCAGAAAGAAAGGCATTTTTCGTTAGGCTCATTGGGGGATTTGATTAGATAATTCCAACAGCTCAATCCTATGCATACGTTTTCAGAATTAATAAAGAAATCCCAAGATTTTCAGAATTAATAAAGAAATCCCAAGATTACAGTCTTATATTTGGAGACTGGATGTAATTCTATACATGGGAAATATGGCTATGAAGAAATGTAGGGTTTATTCTTTGCCCATGAGCACAATCCTTCCCCACTGCGACAGTCAATTCATTCAAGTAAGATCAGATACATGATACATGAAGCAGCCTGTGCTGTGTTTTTCCATACCAACAAATGAAAGGTGACGTCACTGGTGTGAAGAATCACTCTAGAGAGCGGATCCCATCACATTACCCAAGACATAAGAAGGAGCCACACCACAGAAGCTTCTATGTAGAAAATGCTTAACTGAGTTACTCGAGCTTCCAACCAGGTATAATGTCCCCCTGTTTGGTGGAAGGAGACTTAGGGTGCAGTCCTAACCTAGGTTGGCACAACTCATTTGTCTTCCTGTCCCTGTGATAATGTAGGGAGGCAAGTGCTTTTCTGTGCACTAGTCTAATCCTCCCCCAGGAGTGGTGTAGAAGTGTCTTACAGCATTTTTGTGACACCTCCAGGTCAGCAAAGTGCTGCTGCTTATGCCAGACTAACTGGGGTAAGGATTGCAGCCCAAGGGAAATCAAGTCCTGCCACTAGCCTGCCATGTAAAGGGAGGTTGGGATAGAAGACAGGATGAAGAAAGCCATTGTTGATTGTCTGGAAATCTCACAAATCTTCCTCTATAGTAGGCTTGTCCACGAAAAATAAAGTGTCATTCAACATATCTTTTAGAACTAAAAGATAAGATGTCCCTGACCCCAACATGAGCAATGAAATGATCCATTGATACACAAGAACCATAATTTGGATTATATTTGCCAGTGATGATCATACCCTCACCCTCTTGTTGGATTATAATGCTAAGTGTTGTGATTTCCAGTTTCTACTTAGAGAGCAGCACTCCCCAATTAGAGCTCTGCATAGGGATAATATAAGAAGTCTCTGATGTGGTACCTCTTGCTGGATGCATCGTCATATGACAGGACTTGAAACTGGGTTTTTGCAGTGGTGGTTTTTGTGGCACTCTCTCTTCACTGATGCTTATAGTGTTGTCAGGAAAACAAGAGTTGTCAAATTCTGTCAGTCAACCTTCTAGTCCATGGGGTGAAGCTGAGATGGGTTAGTACTCTGGAGGAAAACTGACTGAAGTTAGGTAGATGTGATCACAGGACTTTTAGTAGTGGAGTAAATGGCTGGTTTGAGCAAATGGAATGACAGCGCAATCCCTATACAGTACATACCAATTCAGAATAAAGCCCCATTGTGCTCAGTGGAACTTATGCCCAGAAAAGTTTTCTTAGCATTGCAGCCTGAGTCAGCCTTTACAATTTCTGCTTAGGTCTGCTCTCTGGTGGCATCCAGTAGTAATGGTCACCCATTGGATTAGCATGAGAAAACTAATCAAGATGGAAAAATTCTGACCATTTAACAACTTTGCTAGAAAAATAATAATAAAGAGCAAATATTTAACATATAGATCAGTATTTGTTAAATTTCATATTACTGATTTAATGGGACCAGTGCTGACATCTTGGGAACACATATAGTTGTTCTTATATGCACAACACAGCACATACCAGCAAATACTGATGAGGACAGCAAAGAAGCTTTGTGTGGGCCAGGAAGAGTAAGACATGTTTCATTAATTGCTTAGTACGAAGGTTTAATTTTTATTATGACATTTTTTTTATTTGTAAGCATAAACTGTTCTGAGAAAATTGCTATGAAGTATGTGATAAATAAATAATGAATATGTGGTGAGGTCCATAGCTCTGTGATAGAGCACCTCTTTTCCATGCCAGATCACCCAGGTGCCACCCCAGCAAACTAGCTGAAAGTCCCCTTCCTGAAGATAGATGAGGGTTCCCTTCCCCAGACGGCACCTTCAGAGGCCCCAGCTGTGATGCTTGCTATTTTGGCACCACTGCGTCCAGCAACACTGCCAGGGATAGAATTGGGTTGTGGGTCAGTGTAGACAGTATTTATGTCTATATGTACATGAATGCTTTTTACCATGAAAGCCAGTGGAGCAAAAAGATCTAGACTGCCATTCTGTACACACTAACCTGGAAGTAAGCCTCATTGAATATAGCAAGGATGGACAAGTCCAGTATGACTTGAGTCACAGTTCTCTGAGGTTGGCAAGTATGATCACTATGAACTGCCTCCCCCACTCCACCCCACCCCACCCCACCCTCTCTCTCTCTCTCTCTCTCTCTCTCTCTCTCTCTCTCTCTCTCTCTCTCTCCTTAAGTTTCTCCAGCCAATTGAGAGGCAAGAACTCTCTTGGTCTCGTAGTTCTGCCTTCCTTCATCCAAAGGAAATATGAGAAGGCCATCCTTTGTCCAGTGATCATCAGTTCCTTCCTTTCTATCAGTCATGGGTGGAAGAAGCCAATACTACCTCCACACTTCTGCAAAGGCCAATATTAACCCTTCATTGCCTCCTGGTTGGAACCTCCCTGCTGTTCATACTGTCTGAATGATGGCCTCAAGCAAGCACGCACAAAACAGACTGCATGTGTGGGGACTGAGGGCACAATACAGATTAACTTCAGGGAGTCCTTGCTTCAATGTAAGAACTATTTATTCTGGATTGTAATATGAATTTTCCATAGGTTTTCACTAGGTGGTGCTGTAACTATGGGTGCACTAATGTCTCGTACATGCTCCCATAGTCACTCTGGATTGTGCCCTATGTGTCAAGTCAGAAGTCATAGGCTATAATCCTATAGGCACTTTCCTGGGAGTAAAACCCATTGAACACATGTTTAGAATTGTGCTCATGGACTCAAGTGTTTTTCAAAGTCTTTCACACACACAACTCGAGTTTCCACCTACATCAACCAAAAATGTTCATTTTTGCAGTTTGGACTCAAGTCACTGGATTCAAGTTCCCATCCCTAGAATATGATAAATATGTATAAGGAGTACATTGCCCAGTGTTGAGGTTTATATATATATATATATATATATATATATATATATATATATATATATATATATATATATATATATGAGAAATCTCAATTTAAGAACTTATCCTCAGAGACACAATCATTAATATCATAGGTAACAAGGGAGAAATTGTTAGTATAAAAAGAAATAGAAGGACAACACTATCCAAAGAGGCATGCTAAATTTTCTTTAAATAAACAATGCTTGTTTATTTTTATTTTTATTTTATGCTTGTTTGATTTTGTAATATTATAATTTTAAACAATGCTTGTTGATTGAGCCTCTCAGAATCTTGTTACTGACAGCTTACCCTGGCCACAGAAATAAACATAACCTCTCATGACCACCTTTTGACTCAGTCTCTAGTGCTGCATATTGCCTTGAGAACTGTGCCCTGAGGAGAGGTCTCCCCCTGCAAAACATCACCTACCACATGGCTGGCTCAGCTTCAATGGACCTTTGACTTCCAACAGCCCAGAGCTCCAACTGGAGCTCTGATACTCAAGAGGCAGAGAGTGATTGTGCTGTTGTCTTGCGGGGATTCATGAAACTGTTTACAAATAGGATGAAGACAAAAACACTTGTCTTAATTCAAGAAGAATTATAGAAGAATTTTGTCAGGAACAGGAGAAGATCTCCAATTTGTTTTTGAATAATTTTTTTTCCTGATCAGAGTTGCTAGAAAGAAAGAAGAAATAAAACTTAGCATTTGTTCTATGGAAGTGAGATGAAGTTTCAGTTATTGGTAAAGGGAAATGTCATTTACATACATAGGACTCGTACATAGGACTGATAAGGTGCTAGGAAAGAAGCAGTGCAATATATAGCATGAAAACCTGTCACTTTTGCTACAAAGAGCAAACCTTCATCCAGTAAGGCTGCAATCCTAAAGACATTCAATCTATTGCTTGATCAATCGATCGATCAATCAATCAATCAATCAATCAATCAATCGTAAAGACATTCAATCTATTGCTATTGCAGGTTGCAATCATGGGATTAAGACCCACTGAACACAACAGAGCTTACTTTTGAGTAGACATGGTTAGGATTGGGCTATTAAGCTAGTTAACTAAAGACGTCAACATTTTGCAACTGGCTTACTTGACATCATCTTTCAGTCTCTGAAGGAAAAGAGTGACTGCAAACAGGTTTCAGCATTTGATGTCCACCTGTTCGGAGGGCTGTCTCCTTTTCACTGTCAATTTTCTATGTCTATAAAAGGAAAAGAAGCTATTCCTATTGTTTTTACCCTCCTTTCCAGGATTGGAAGAAGAAAATATTCTGTAGGACATAATGTACAGGTAAGAGGCAGGTCTGGAGGTTTGTTGGAAAGTGGAATTTGGGGATCTGGATCTGGGGCACCTTTTTATGAGAAACAGAATTTGGGGTTCTTCAGCTTAGAAAAATTGTGCTTAGGGATGGATATTATGCAGGGAATAGATAGAGGGTTCTTCTCCCCTCTCACGCAATCACAAAATTGGGGACATCTACTAAAATTGAGTGTTGGAAGACTTAGAACAGACAAAAAATCTTAACCATTCTGTAAGGTTAGTCTGTTGAACTCTTTGCCAC
The DNA here is from genome assembly GCA_030015325.1 of Cryptoblepharus egeriae. Taxonomy (NCBI): domain Eukaryota; kingdom Metazoa; phylum Chordata; class Lepidosauria; order Squamata; family Scincidae; genus Cryptoblepharus; species Cryptoblepharus egeriae. Next base: position 85,122,357 of record JAREYC010000004.1, read on the forward strand.
ATGAACTCCTAGCTTATGATTGTCACATGAGATTTCATGGGATTGAACATCTATCCTGAAATAAGTTTTGGCTAAAGGGGTCCCTGTCCCCTTTTTTCTTTTTTAAAGAAAAAATCTATCCTGGATATCCAGCCATTATAGTTGGCTGATGTAATGTGTGTTTAGATTTGGAGTCATATATGGCACAGGCATGGAAGTGCTCTCAGAAATGTCTAATGCATACACAGAGAATTAGGTCAATTGCACCACTAGTTCCTTGGTTTAATACAGGTGCACAAAATTTATGACAACTCACTGGTTTATATGGTGGCAGATATGGAAAACTTCAAACATTTCTGCCCAATATGATGAATTTAAATTCAATATTAATTACATTTTCAGACTGTACACATTATATCCCATGCAACATCTCCATATCCCTTTTGCTTATCATTTTCCTGTAGGACATGAAAGATCATTGTTAATTTTTGGGTGTTGATACTAAATTATTATCTTCCATTGGATCGGTTTTTTAATTGGCCATTCACATCCCAGCAATGTCTTTTATAGTGGCTTCTGCGGGTGTCCTTTTGCATTGTAGATTGTGAGCCCTTTTGGGACAGGGACCCCATTAGCCATTAATTTTTTTTCATTTTCACTGTAAACCGCTTTCTGAACTTTTTAGTTTAAAAGTGGTATATAAATACTTTAGATAGATGGATAGTTAGATGCGTAGATAATGGGCATCTAAAACTATATTATATTTTTCAGATATTTATTATAGAATGGCTATTTCTTCATTTCTTTTTGTAAATTTCACAAAAAACTATGTTTCTGATGAAGCATTAGAGAAATATCTAATGGTTAACTCTTTTATATTCATGTATGATACTTTCAGCATAAGGATCCTGGTAGACTATATGTTTTCATGATTTTCTCATACAGAGTCATGGAGAATGCCACTGTGGTCATTGAATTCATGTTGGAGGGTTTTAAGGATCAGCCAGAATTGGAGGTAATTCTCTTAGTTCTATTCTTCATGATATACACCATCACCCTGGTTGGAAATTTCGGTATGATCCTCATCATCACTGTGGACACTCATCTTCACAATCCAATGTACTTCTTCCTGAAGAATTTATCTTTCCTGGATATTTGCTACTCAACAGTTATCACCCCCAAAGCTATGGTAAGTTTTGCAACTGGAAATCAAATCATTTCCTACAATGGCTGTGCAACCCAGATGTTCTTCTTTTGTCTTTTTGGGACCACTGAGGCTTTCTTTCTGGCTGTGATGGCCTATGATAGGTTCACAGCAATCTGCAATCCACTGCTCTATCATATCATTATGTCCAAAAAGTGGTGCTTTGGACTCCTATCTATCTCTTACTTCTTTGGTTTTGTCAACTGTTGCACCCAGACTGGCTGTACTTTCAGTTTATCGTTTTGTGATCCTACTGTAATAAAGCACTTCTTTTGCGATGTTCCAGTTGTCATGAAAGCCTCCTGCTCTGACACCTTTGTGAATGAAATTGTGCTCCTAGTAGTCTGTGGAATCATCAGTGTGATCACAGCCACTGTTGTGTTCATCTCTTATGGTTATATTGTTGCCACCATTTTACGCATACCAACTTCCCAAGGGAGACGCAAGGCCTTTTCAACCTGCACCTCTCATCTCATGGCTGTCAGTTTATTCTTTGGAACAGTTTTTTTTATGTATGCTCAACCTGGAGCCATGAGTGCACCAAACCAAGAGAAAGTAGTATCCATTTTCTATACCATTGTGATTCCAATGTTGAACCCCTTAATCTATAGTCTACGGAACAAGGAGGTCAAAGAGGCTCTAAATAGGCAAGTCAGAAAGAAAGCTCTGTCCACTGAGGCACAGCAATTTTTTGGGTAATCTAGTAAATAATTCTCACAGTGCAATCTTGTGCAGATATATTTAAAGTTATATAGTTAAAGTGAACTCAACGGGACTAGCATCTTTATTTTTGGACAGTGTTTGCAGTTCTAATCAGTTGGACAGATATGATCCTATCAATACCAATGGGAATGAAGTAGCCTAAATGTGTGTTATACTGCAGCCAATATTGTTGTGAAAATAAAGCATCTTACCATCAATTGATTCATAATCAGAACCTATGACTTACTAAGATTTGTACAATAAATGGTAATTAACCCGCCATAACACTCATACAACTTTTAATATTTTAATGTATAAAGCAGGATATCCTCCCTTTTAGGAGAAAGGTGGAATATAAATCAAATAGCTTTCTTCTATCCATTCAGTCATAAATCTTCCAAATGTTTAGATACCTCATTGAGCAAAGTACTGTTTAAAAACATAACCAACATGAAGTGACAAAGAGGGACTAATTCACAAGTCCATCTTGATATTGAAAGTATTACTGGAACTATAATTTTATAGGTTTTTGCTTCACTTTACTTTTGTTATCAGTAGTTCCAGCTGTGCATATCAATAAATTAAAGAAAGCTATTCCTCTAGTGTGTACAGCTGTACACTGTCTCTTTTGAATAATATCCAAAGCAATGCTATGATGTATGTTACAGAGTATACAGTATTTAGATACATGATGGTACTCAAAAAGTCTAGTTGTATTCCACGTTCTTTTGAACATATGAATATAAAGTTGCCATAATTCTCTTCTGCAAAATCGGAACAGGACCCTCTGTCCCATTTGCCAATATATTAACACAACCCCCCAAAATCGGTATTGTCCCTGTTTTTCGGGAGATATGGCAATCCTATATGAATACCTAAAATATATCTCATTTTCATAGCTATATTGCAAAACACTTGGTTCAAAGTGCAGAACAAGTTACAATCCAATCATACACAAATCTGATGCAGCAAGGCCACTGGGCCCTTGATAACACAATGTTATCTAACATTGAATCTACTCTGGCAGGATCTTTTTTTCCTTTACATCACTGATGTGTTGCCCTCACTGTATTCCTCCCTTTCCCCCTTTATTCCCCTTTGTTCTTTGAAACAATTTTCTTTATCGCTCAACCTGCCGCTATGAACTCGCCCAACCAGGGAAAAGCAGTAACCATTTTCTACACCATGTTTATTCCAGTGTTGAATTCCTTAATATATAGTCTAAGGAACAAGGAAGTGAAAAGGGCTCTAAGCAGGCAAATCAAAAGGAAACATTTGTCTCCTGAGGAACAACAGTTTTTTGGGTAATCTAGTAAATTATTCTCACAGTGCAATCTTCCTTAGGCTGCAATCCTCAAGACACTTTCCTGGGAGTAAAACCCATTGAACACAATAGGGCTTACTTTTGAGTAGACATGGTTAGGATTGTGCTCTTAGAAGGAAATCCCATTAAATTCAATGGGATTGGCATCCTTATTTTTGGATGCTGCTCAAAATTCTATAAACAGTTGGGATATCTTCTATCTGTTTTTGTTGTAAAATGAAAAAATAGACAATTTATCAATGTACAAAATCCACAACTAACCTATCATTAACCAAGGTATGCACAATAATCAATTATTCCAGACAATAATTCTAGAATAATTCCAGAAACTCCCATAAAACATTTAAGGTTTAGGTTGCCATCCTAAACACACATTCCTATGAGTAAGACCATTGAACAAAATGGGGTTTACTTCTGCATAGATATGGTTAGGATTATGGTTAGGATAGATATGGTTAGGTATCTGCATAGATATGGTTAGGATGTGCTCTTAGTTGCTCTGTTGCTTGCATAATTAAGCCATGCATATGATGACACTGTCCTTTCATAGTATCCTAGACCACTTCCCATTGTAGAAGGTAATCTTTCTTAAAGCATGTCCAGCAACTGCTAGACAAGCCTGTGTCTGAAGATCTCCAGTAAGGGATTATTCTTTTTGCTTAAGAATAATATGTTTGATACTGTAGAAGTTTCTCATATTATCCTGCTGTCAATAAAAGGGAAACAAATGTAAATTCAGAAACTGTGCTGTCATAATCTTTGATAGATTCAGTCTGGCTCACTGGTCGATTTGTATGTGTGTGTGTTTGTGTGTGTTGAGGATTACATGTTTACCTGAAAGAAATTTTATGTGACCTCCCAACCCTCCATGATCTGAGTAACACAGGAAGGAACTACACAACCTTAGCTTCCACATTAGAAATTGTCACATTCCATGTTTCAGGAGCTACTGACACTTTCATTAAGACTAATGCCTCTGATTTGGGAAAAGCAAATAAAGAAATTATGTAATTATAGGCGGTTTCATGAGAGTAACCTGGCTCAGATTGACCAGAGTACACTGCTCTCCATCTACACATAGTGATAACAGCTCTAAAGAAAGTGGCATTAACAGAGATATTATTATTGTATTGACTTTGAATCAGGAATCAGCCCCAAAAATGATCACTCAGGTCTGCAACCTCATTTTCAGTGCTAGTTCTCAAGTCTGGGAACTTACTGAATTCTAATATAGATAAAAGTTAACCTTAAATGTATTCCCCAGTGTTCCTAATAGTTCATGATCAGACTATCATACAAGTGCAATCCTAACCCACTTAGGCCAGCAGAAATCACCCATCTCCCCTTTCCTGCAGAGGTTTGGGAGGCCAGTGCATGTCTGAGCACTGGCATAACCCATGCAGGAGTGGTTTGTGACACCCCCCAGGGCTGGCGCAGAAGTACTTTTGTGACACCCTAGGCCAAGAAGTACTTTTGTATCACAGGACTTCTGCCATCCTAACCAGTGCACTGTTATCTGTAGTCCTAATCCCCAGTTAAACTGGAATAAGTTTCTGCAGGTGTTGCAAAAGTGCAAAAGATGTTTCATTTCTGGGCCACTCCTTGAGGATTAGGCCAGTGTACACTGGTCTTTCCACATCACCACAGGAACAGAGGTGCGGGTGAGTTCTTCTGGCCTAAATGGGTTAGGATTGTGCCATAGGATTACAGTAGGGTTTATCTTATGAGCTACAATGTAAGGATTGGTTATTCTCCAGGATGGGTTACAGTGGAAGGATGGGTACTCCATTATACTCCATTGTTTGCTACATTGTTGGGTAGATGGAAGTATGCTAAGTTAGCTTCTTCTCCATGTGGCCAGTTCACTTGGGACTGGGGCTTAAGAACATGAAAAAAGAGTGAGCACCCTTGCAAAAATAATTGATTAAAGAAGCACCAAAGAAATTCCTAGAGCACTCAGGAAGGTGGGTTAGAACTTCATTGAGCAATGGGTGTTGAGTCAACGTCAAAGACTGAAGAATTTGAGGGGAGACCCTGAGGTTCCTAAGTTTTAAAGAGGCTGGTTTTCATAAGCTGGATGAGAGGGGACAAACCACAGCTTGGAGTAATAGTATAATAACTTGAAAAAAGGATAGGAGAAGAATAGCACCTCTTATTTTTCATGTACAAGGCAGGAAACTTCAGTGAAAGGTGAGAAGACCCATTCCGTCCAATAATGTTGGGACTCCCAAATCACTTGTGTCTTGTATCTTATTAGAGTAAATAGACAAAAAAAATCATGGAATAAACCACATTTCAGTGGTAGAACAAATATTTTAGGTTCAGAACATTCACTATTCAGTGCCTTATCCCTCCAGTTCTCAGTTTTTCAGTTCTCTGAGAACTGTTGTTACTATAATGCAACAACAGTATTTGGCTGCAATGGCTTTCAACCAATGCTCATGCTTGGTTGCTGGGAGTGCTTGAGCAAAATCATGGACACCCCATGGCACACCTTGTCATAGCCGATTGGACAGTACCATGTCAACAGTACTGAGGATTCAAGGATCAGCTTGACCAAGTGGACTTTTGATTGCTTTGTACCCTTAGGAGCTGCCTGATCTGGGACTGTTGTCCTGAGGTTCAATCCAGGGAGCAATTTTTGTACAACTAAGTCAACAAAACAAGAATTATGCCCTATAGATAGAAATCACATACAAAATGTGTCAATAATTGATTGTTAATGAACATATCCCCAAGGTTATCTGCTAAGAGATATGAATTAGGTCTCCTGTGTGTGTGAAACATCATTTGAAAAACCAGCATCCAAAAAACATTTGCTTATTTTCTGTACTTTAGGCAATACAAATAGGTCTTCCATTAGGTTAGAAAGGAACCAACACCAAGAAATCAACACAAACTTCTTAAATCAAGAAGTTTTAAATATGAGGACAGAAGAAGATGCTATCATATGGGAGAAAGAAAACCAGACAAATAAGCTGGCTGACTTACTGACTGGAATTCACTGGAAATGGTATTCAGTTATGGAATATTTTGGCATTGATGTTTATTTTGATAATCATTTACAACAGAACACTCTTTTCATAGGATTTCATGTCTCCTATTAATTTAGATACTATCTGGGTAGCTAGCAATTTTTGTATGTCCTGTGGATGATCACCCTCTATTGAAAAGCCGTCATAGAATCATAGAATCATAGAGTTGGAAGGGACCTAGTAGGTCATCTAGTCCAACCCCCTGCCTGCAGCAGGTATTCCCCCTAGAGCATCTCCAACAGGTGCTCATCGAGCCTCTGCTTGAAGATCCCCAGTGAGGGAGAGTCCACCACCTTCCTTGGCAATCTGTTCCACTGCCGAACCGCCCTCACCGTCAGGAATTTTTTCCGGATTTCCAGCCGGAATCTCCTTTCTTGCAATTTGTACCCATTGGTTCTAGTTCTGCTTTCAGAAGCAGCTATGAACAAATTGGCCCCTTCCTCCCTATGGCAGCCCTTCAGGTATCTGAAGAAATATTCTGTGTGTGTGTGTGTGTGTGTGTGTGTGTGTGTGTGTGTGAGAGAGAGAGAGAGAGAGAGAGAGAGAGAGAGAGAGAGAGAGAGAGAGAATGAATAAATTTACAAACTTTTACTAGTAAGTTACATCTCCCTTGACACCCAAAGTGGTAGAAGAGGAAGAAGACTAGTAGGTTGAGTTTGTATGTGATTTTAAAGTTTATTGTTTTCATTATCTTGAAAAGCTGAGACATATGACAAATGTTCTGGACAGAATATGTTAGAGAATCAGAGATGTTCTTCACTGAATACATTGTTAACTTATAAAATAATCTGTCACAGAATATATGCTAGTTTAGGTGGTTGAAAAGGGAGAGATGTAGGTATTTTCATAGACATACTTAGGGCAAAATCCATAGCAATTATGGGTCCGCGCAGTTACGTCACCCTCTAGTGTTATCTTATGGAAGGTCAACTTAACTGCTCCGGAGCAAGGGGCTTAATTTCACTTTAGGATATTGGCCTTAATCTTTCTAGCTGTGATACATAAATGGAACCTCCATGTTCTGGGTCTATCTCTGACAGCTCAACAAGCAGTAGAGATAGCAGAAAACTGTTACTATCATGTCTGATTTTCCTACCAACATTTGACATACTGCTTCTAGCAAAAATGGCTGGGATAAGATTGACTTTTCAACTGACTGATTATGGATCTTTTTATACCTAAAATGTGGTTTCACTTCCAAAAAATTCATTTTGAAGTATGTGATTCAAAGGCAGCTTTGAATGCTTACTAGGTTGTCTAATATTGTTTATAGTAAGAGAAGAAGCCCAGCTGTGCAATTTCTTCCAAATGTTTGCTCTTCTTATTGCTCTTCTTATTTTCCCTGCTAAAGTCAAAGGGCTCAATCCTAACCCAGTTAGGCCAGCACAACCCAACTGTCTCCCCATCCTTGTTCTACTCAGTCATGCTGAATCCTTACCATTGCAAACTTACGTAACTTTAATCTGAAGTCTCGTTGAGGCTGCAATCATATCCACACTTTCCTGGGAGTAATCCCTATTTACTATTATGGAACTTCTGAGTGGACCGGCATAAAATTGGGGTCTGAATACAATGGGACTCCCAAGAAAATGTTATCAAATTGCATCCAAATACAGTCATTTAAGTGATGGACTAATTTGGGACAGAAAGATAAATTTATCAAGCTACTAATTTCATTCATATAGAGACACTGTATTGTGGACATTGTCCAAACAAAATATGGGATTTTTTTTCCATCTCACACCGTACCAGAACAAAGGGATATGCATTAAAAATGAGTGTCAAGTTCAAACAGACAAAAGGAATTCTTTGCCCAGTGTGCAAGTTGTCTGTGAAACTCCTTGCCACAGGATGGGGTGATGGCCTCTTCCCTAGATGACAAAATAAAAGCTAAAAATACTCATATACTATATTTACTCAAATATAACGCTCTCCTTTTTCAGCCGAATTCAGTCTCCAAAATCAGGGTGTGCATTAGATTCAATGGTTAATTATATTTGTGTAAATGCGGTATTTTGATTATAAATATAGGATTCCCATTAGATTCAATGGCTCATTAGATTTGAGTAAAGACTGTATATTGATTTCATGTGCTTCAATTTAAACACTATATTACTTACTATTAAATTTAAAACCATTACATATAATGTATTACATGTAATTTATTATTTACAAGAAGGCTGCACGCTACCGACTTACAAGGAAAAGGGGGACATTCTATTTTTTTCCCAGGACACAAGGCTAAAATCCAGGACATGTCCTGGGGGGCAAAAGGGACAGATGGTCACTCTGATCACAGATTACAAGTGTAACCTTCAGGGTTTTAGAAGTAAGCTACTTCATAATGACAGGTCAGGGGAGTACAAGCAGGATGCAGATATTACCTTGTGTTGTGTGTTCCCTGAGGCATCTAGTGGGTCACTGTGGGACATAGGAAGGTGGATCAGATGGGCCTTTGACCTCATCCAGAAGGCCTCTTCTTATGTTCAAAACTGTCTTATTGAGAAAAGCAGTTTTTGAACTTTTTTTCTTCCTGCAGAAAAGCTTTGTGAAAATCAAAGGCTTGTGCTCTTACTTGTTCTAATACAAATTTAGCTTGTATTTATGCTGTAAAGAACAGCTCTGATAGCGGCTACTATACCAGTCATGAAGTTTGAGCTACTGAATACTCAAATCCCAACCACACTTTCCTGGGAGTAATTACTACTGAACAGAATGGGACTTAATTCTGATTAGACATGCTTAGGATTGCACTATGAGTTTCTGAAAACTCAGTCCAGAGAGAGGCACTTTACTTCATCTTCTGCTTGTGGGCTGTCTAAAGGTAGCTGGGGGAGCACTGTGGGAAACAGAATACTAACGTTAGATGGACCTTTAGTCTGATCCAGCACAACCCTTCTTTTGTTCATTACACTAACTCTGCAAATGTTGGCTGTTTTGGGATGCTATCCTGACATAACAATTAAAAATCCATTTCTCCCCAGCCCACAGGTTAACACATTTGATTCTTGTTGCATATATGCAACATTGGGCAATAACTGTTTAAAACTCTTATTAGGGCTGCAATCCTAAAGACACTTTCCTGGGAGTAAAACCCGTTGAACACAATGGGTCATCATACGTTTGAGTTGACATTGTTAGGATTGTGCTCTTGTTCTGAATCCTTCCACCCCCAGTGTGTATTTTGTTGACCACTGCCAAAAGCAGAAAGCTGGAACAGGGCTACAATACTTAAGTCCTATTGAATTCAGTGGGAGTAACTTCTGAGTAGAAATGCTCATTGTTCATTCATCATTCATTGTTAATGGCCCTTAAATTTAATCCTAGACTTTTCTTTTTATAGCATGTGTTGAAGTAAGACATTGACTGGATTTTGGTGCAATCCTAACCTAGCAAAATTTATTGTTCTTCCTGCAGTGATGTAGGGAGGCAAGCACATGTCTGTGCACTGGCATAAACCTTTTCCAGGAGTGGCACAGAAGTGTCTTATGGCATTTTGATGACACCCTGAAGTCAGCACAGGACTTATGCCAAGGCTTAGGCCAGCCTAAGTGGAGATTAGGCTGCAATTATAGCCACATTTATCTGGTACTTCCCCTACAATTCAGAGTAACTACAGGAGCATGTAAGAGAAATTACGTGCACACATAGTTATGGCATCACCTAGTGAAAACCTATGGGAAAGTCATATTGCAATCCAGAGTAAATTGTACTTACACCGGAGCAAGGACTCCCCATAGTTACTCTGGATTGTGCCCTAAGCCCCATTGCCTATGATGGGAATTACTTCTGAGTAGACATGCATAAGATTGGATTGTCAGAGTTCAATCCTGAGCTCATACTGTTGGTTGTTTACCAACACCAAGTGTTGCAAAGCATGTTTTTGCACACAAAGCAGTGTGATGTAAAGCATGTTTGTGGGAAGTGAGTGGGAGTCGGAGGGAAGGAAGTGTTTCAGGGCAGAGGGAGGTGGGGCAAGGGAGGGGAGAGGGTGGGTAGGGGAGGGGAGAGAATGGGGAGTAGGTGTGACAGTATTTAATGTATTTAAATACATTTTAAAAATATTTATTGTAAACTGTTAATTCACTTAATTCATTTGATTTTGTCATATGGAGACATTAAAAATTTTCTGCATGGTGTTATTTCTGGCTGTGACATCACTTTCAGGTTAATTAAATCACATTTAGTGGGTCCTGACAGATTATTATTCCAAAAATCAGATCCCAGTATTAAAAAGATTGAGAACCGCTGCACTAGCAATTACTGACATTCTTCGAAATGAGATTTGTCAGCATGCAGTTGATGTATGTGCAACAAGGAGGAGCATAACCAACAAATGTGGATATTGATTACTTTCATCTTGTTTTATAAACATTTATATGAGATTATTGATAAGGTTGAATCTTCAAGCATCTGCAGTTAGCAATTCTGAATCACTGCAATATCTCATGTGTGCTACTAGTGTTATAGTATTAACTATTGATTCTTTCTCCCCATCATCCACACCTTTGCTGCCCACAGAGGATGTTGACATGGAATCTGCCAATAGGAGTGTGGTAAAGGCCTTCATCATCCTGGGGTTCCCTGCTTCTGCGCAGGTCCGTCTGCTCTCCTTCATCCTGTTCTTGTTCATGTATGTCCTCACCGTCACTGCCAATGTAATTATCATCTTCATCATTAAGGCAAACCGCAAGCTTCAGCGTCCCATGTACTACTTCCTTGGCAATTTTTCATTCATGGAGATCTGGTACACCACCTCCACTGTGCCCAAGATGCTAGAGAGCTTCCTGGCTGGTGGAAGTATCATCTCCGTGACTGGTTGCATTACTCAGCTGTATCTTTTCTTTGCCTTGGGTTCCACTGAGTGTTTCCTTTTGGCCACCATGGCCTATGACCGCTACTTGGCCATTTGCCGCCCATTACATTATCCATCTCATATGACTCTGCAAATGAGCACCTGGCTGGTGACAGCGGCCTGGGTGGGTGGATTCCTGGCCCCTTTGCTTCCAATTGTCCTCATCTCCCAGCTCTCATTCTGTGGCCCTAAGGAGATCCACCATTTCTTTTGTGATGCTGGGCCACTGCTGAGGCGTTCCTGTGACAGTGCCTATCTCAGCTCCACCTTGGTTACAGTGCTGGCCTCCCTCGTGATCCTCAGCACTTGCCTTCTCACCATGATCTCCTACACATTCATCATCACCACCATCCTCCGCATTCCCTCAGCAAGTGGGAGGCAGAAGGCCTTCTCCACCTGTGGATCACACCTCACTGTGGTAGTGATTTACTATGCCACAGTCATCTTCATATATGTCCGGCCCATCTCTCCTTCTCCTTCTGACCTGGACACAATAGCATCTGTTTTTTATGCAGTGGTCACCCCACTGCTGAACCCAATGATTTACAGCCTGAGGAACAAAGAAGTGAAGGACGCTCTGAGAAAGTTGCTGAGTAGCAACCGAATCTCTGTGAAGAATACTCTGGTCATGGTTTGTTGGTAAAAAAGCTATGGTATAGAAAGAGCAAAAGGGTCATCAGGATTATGGCACAGGAGCTGCAGGTTAAATGCACCCCATACACCAGGTCCCAGTTCTGATCTCCCCATGGCTTCCATTTCGGCTAAAAATAATTCACACACATGCATAGCAAAATTACATACTCAGTATATTTTTCAATCATGATAACCCTTTAATGACAGTCAATAATATTAGGTGTCTAACACCAGAGAATAATCCTATTTTGATTCTGAACAATGTTTGTGGATTGGTTATGTTCTTCTCCTATACATATCTTTTATACAGGGAAGGGCAGAATTTGTATTCATTTCAAGGTGTTATGATGTCTGCATGGATTTTCCTTTTCCTGCATTAAGTGTTAAATAAAGTTTTGTCAAAGTGTTCATTGCATAATAAGACTGATGTGCAATTTTAATATTTGTTTGCTCTTCCTTTGGAAGTTTAACCTGAAATCTATGGTGATTATCAGAAGTTCAGATCCAGAGATTAATGTTACTTGGTGTGACAAAGCACACTTTTTTGGGAGCGGGGGAACTGGTGCTTATTTCCAAGTAAGAGCACAGTTTAAATGTTGGTTTGAGCAGGTGAGGCAACCTGTGTCACAAATGTGCCATAACTCATGTTTGTGCCACTTCAGGAGTTGGCTGAGCTGGTATAGAGTCCACACCAGTTAACCAGGGTCAGATGCAGTCTTTGTGACAAATGACTGAGGTAAGTTTGGGCTGGTTGGTGAAAGGGCTGGGAGAATGTGGCAGGAGGGTTTCTGGGGGTGGTGGAAAGCAGAATATGGGAGGATGCTGTCCAGTGGCAGTGCACACCAAATCATAACCCCAACTCCTGGGCCAGACAGCCTCACATGTGCTGCTCAGATTTGCGCAAGCTAAATAGCTAGCACAGATCCAAGTAGCCCCTTAGAGGAAGCTGGGGATTGACATGGGGAGCGGGGACAAATAGCTCCTTACAAGTTACACCAGAATGACCTCTACCACCCTCTGAGCTGCCCAGTGTTTAAGTGAAAGTGCCAGAATATTTTTTTCATGTTTATATAACCCCTGATTCCAGCTTCAAGGTAGATATACTTGGAGCCACATAGACATTTTAATGTGATTAATTTTTTAAATTGTATCTGCCAGAGCTATATAGGGTATATTAGCCCCTGGCGCAGCAGAAGTATACCACTGATCAAGCCAAGAACAATGTAATTAGTAATGAAGACAAGACAACAAGGTATCTGAGATCTAGCAACTTGTATTAAAGGATTAAGCAATATTCATAGTCAAAGTCCGGTCCAGGATCACACATACAGAGTTTCAGGCAATGTCAAGTCAGTCCAATATAGTCAGCAGTCCAGTATCAATCAGTCCGTAATTCTCTATGCTCCTTCTCTAACCCACACTGAGGCTTCAGAATGCCCCCTCTTAAATACCCCACTGATTCTATGTTACACCCAGAATCAGCTGCAGTGAGTCAAGGACTTACTGAGTCTATGTGCAATTTCACATGTAGGGTAGTTACACCCAAGTCCATGTGCAACTTGTTAAGGCTCTGGAATGTGACCTATAATCACTTATTCCTCTAAAATCTAATTCCAGGGCATATGGAACCTGGCAGTATCCTTTAATTTCTAACAAACAACAGCATTCTACATTCAACACAACCATCTCAACACATCTTCAAAGCAGCAGTAACTACAAGCAAAAAACGACTTCATAAAACTTGTTAGAACAGCCAGTCCTCAAACAACAGGAAGTAGGAAATTTATCACATGGATGGAGATCTTGGCAAAAATTAGAAAACAAATGGCAATGTAGAAAATTAGACTCTCACCACTGCAGGTCCTGGTGATATTTTCTCAGTGTGACACACATACAGTTAGCCTTTGACATCCACAAGGGTTCTGTTCCTGGACCCTCATAGATACCAAAACACAGAGATAAATGAATCTCTAAACCTCTGGATGTGAGTGGACTCACCTTTCTGAATCTCAGAAAGTCCCCCCACCCAAAAAAAAAAAAAATGTTTGAAAGGCACTTCTGGTTTTTGAAAAAAAAAACCTACATGGTCTTTTTGTGCCTCAGAATGTTCCCTAAACACAACAGGAAGGCACTTCTGGTTGTGTCCGAGAGAACAGGAGGAGCTCTCCAGGCTCAGAATCCATGGCTCAGAATCCAGAGTGAGTAAAATCTGTGGATTTTGCATAATGTTGAACATTATGCAAACATGATGAAAATTGTACACCTTGTTAGGATATGATATCAGCAACAAGTTGCAGCAAGGTCTGATTTTAACAGCAGCTGTTGAAAAGATAGCAATCTCAGTTATTCAAGAGTGCTGGAGTCCTGAGGTGGGATACAATTTTCTAACTTCAGATTTTTTTAAGGTTTCTTAGACACTGACTACAATCCAGAGTAACTACGGGAGCACGTAAGAGACATTACGTGTACCCGTAGTTACTGCACCAACTAGTGAAAACCTATGGGAAATTCCTATTGCAATCCAGAGCAAATTGTTCTTATACCGGAGCAAGGACTCCCCGTAGTTAGTCTGGATTGTGCCCTATGAATAAAAAAACGCTTTTCTATTTTTTGTCTCCTACCTCTCTTTTCACAAAAAGTATCCACTTGTGAACTTACAAGATTCTCGGGATGTTTTACAACATCTGGCCACAACTAAACGCATTGCTGAGCTTGATAAAACCTGTGTGCCTCATCACTCTTTGCAGGCCTGTAGTGGGGTGAACCAGTGGTGGAATTCAAATAAATTAACAACAGGTTCTATGTCCCATTAGTAACTGGTTCTCAGAACCAGGGCACAAAGAGCGCAAAAGGTTCTATAGAACCGGTGAGAACCTTTCAGAGCGCAAAGGGTTCTATAGAACCTTTGAGAACCCCCTGAAGCCCACCACTGGCCATGAATGGTGAACCATGAATGGGTGGGAAAAAACACTGGGATAAAAGGCTTCCAGGGTGGCTGGGCCAGGAGAAAACAAAAAATCTAAAAAATTAAAATTGGCCAGGCACCTGGGCTTTGTTTTAAAATCAACAGGCAGTAATAAGAGAAATAGTAAAAGCCAGTCCCTTGGATGCCCCTGCATTATTAGAAGAAGAAATTGTTAAAGAGACTTGAATTTCTGGATCAATGTTTTTAGAGCTTCCTTTACTTCCTTGTTCCTCAAGCTGTATATAAGAGGATTTACCACTGGAGTCAAGACGGTGTAGAAAACAGAGAACAGTTTGGCCAAGCTCCTCAATAGTGAGGTGTCTGGGAGAAGATACACAATCATTAAAGTGCCATAGAAAAGAGTGATAACAATAAGATGGGAGGAACACGTGGAAAAAGCTTTGTGTCTCCCACAGGTGGTGGGGATTCTCAAAATGGCTGAGATGATGCAAATATATGATGTTATGTTCAACATAAATAAAGGAAAAGTGAATACAGAACATAGCATGAAGGCCACCTGCATCATCAGTGAAGTATCACCACAGATCAGTTTACTCAGTGGGATGAAATCACAGAAGAAATGGTCAATTCCACTGAAGCCACAGTAGGTCAGCTGTGCCATCCATATCACCACCACAGAGACAGAGAAACAGCCACTCACCCAAGACCCAGTTGCTAAAGAAACACAGATCTTATTCGTCATACGGAGCTGATATTGCAATGGATGGCAAATAGCTAAATACCTATCATAAGACATGACGGATAAAAGACAGGTTTCTGCAGTTATCAGGAAACCAAATAAATATAATTGTATAAAACAACCAGAGAACGATATAGTTCTATTCCCTGTTAGGAAACTGGCAAGCATTCTTGGCAGGATAACAGAGGTATAGCAAATCTCAAGACAGGACAAGTTCACCAGGAAGAAATACATAGGTGTGTGAAGACGCCTATCATTAACTACTAAGACCACAATAACTAAGTTCCCAGTCAGGGCCATGATGTAGAAGAACAGAAATAGCAAGAAGAGGAGGTGATGTACTTCAGGTTGTTCTCCAAATCCCAGGAGGATGAATTCTGTGATGGTGGTTTGATTTATTGGTGGGTTTACCTAGAGAGAATTAATGAAAATATTATTATGGGATTATCATGGACTAGTGTTGAAAATACATGGAAACCAAGATGAACCAAACAGGAAACTTGGGAACCCACCAATCTGAACATCACCAAGCACTTATGAACTGACCACTCTCTGTAGTTGTTTACAGAGAAGGTATAAAAAGAGATTCATCTAGGTGATCATCACTTTAAACTAGCTATGTGGCTTTGTTTGAATGAATCAATTGAAAATAAAAAAGCAGGCCTCCATCAGTCTTGAAAGACTATGGTATCGTGCTCGGCGCTGCATATGCTGCATGCTAAGCACGAAAGCCTGGATTAGATTGTTATGGAGGATAGGCTGTTACCCAAGCAGCAAATCTCCCCTCTCCACGCCACTGAATTAGTCCAATGGAAAGGCAGAGCCGATACAATTGGATCCAGCTGGTGTCGCAGAGCTAGGCTAAGGACAGGAGCTCACCCTGTCTTGTGGGGACGACCCGGGTCTCAAACCCTGGCCTGCTGGTTAACAGGCACAAGTGTCTTAACTGCTTGTGCCACCCACATAGCTAGTTATCATTTAAGTTAATGGCATCTCCAAAAGTTCTAACTAGCTCTGACAATATACCTTAAAACAGCGTTTCTCAAAGTTGGGGTCGGGACCCCTTTCGGGGTTGCCTAGAGGTTTCCTGGGGTTGCCTAAAGACCCCTGGTGCAGGGGGCTAGGTCAAGCTTGCCAGACTCTGGCTGTAGCTGCAAACGCACTGGGGCTGACTGACAACCTCAGGGCCCAATCCTATGCATGCCTACTCTGAAATAAATCCCATTATAGTCAGGGGGGCCTTTACTCCCATGTAAATGTGGATAGGATTGCAGCCTCAGGGCCCAATCCTATGCCCAATCCTCTGAAATAAATCCCATTGTGTTCCACATGTGCATAAAACACACATTTCATTTGTAACAATGAAAATACATCCTGCATATTGGATATTTACATTATGATTCATAACAGTAGCAAAATTACAGTTATAACGTAGCAACGAAAATAATTTTATGGTTGGGGGTCCCCACAACATGAGGAACTTATAAAGGGGTCATGGCATTAGGAAGATTGAGAACCACTGTCTTAAAACATGAAAGGACTTGACTGTCTACAAAGAATACATATGTACAAGGGCTACATATATACAAAATGTACATATATATTTATATATACACATATATGCATATATACAAAAGTCAAATCACATCTTTATGTCTATGTTTCATCCTATCATGTGCATATCATTTTTTCCTGAATTTAAAGAACAGAATACTTACCAGAGTCATGGAGATGATGTGTCACTATGTATCTTAGGAACATGTTGAATTAATTCTCTGAAAAATGGAGGAACTTATGTAGCATCTTCATAAGCTATGCTGAGTTTCTATATGGGAGTGGCTTCTCTCTGTAGGTAGTATCGGTTCTCATAGGTATTCTTTGAAGCCATCAGGGAAATTAGCCAAATTCTTATCTATTCAATGTTCATCATGTCATGGGGAATAACAGCATGAATTCATTAGATCCCTTTGCTCTTAGCTCCATTTGCAAAGAGTCACGTTCTGGATTACCTTATACAGGACAAGTTATGTGTGTCTGTGCGCAGGTGTGCATGGATTCAGCGCATACCACTGTCGCCAATTTCATCTGATCCACCCTTCTCCATCCTCTATCCTCCATCCTCCCCTGACTAGTTAGCCACCCTCTTCACTCTTAAGGTGACCAGACAGAAGAGGACAGGGCACCTCAAAATATACAACATTCAAGAAAAATGTAAATTTGTCTTTAATCCAAGACAAAACAATAAAAAACACTTGCATTTTGATTCAGTGTGGTTAATTTAAACATTATATTATTATTAGATTTAAAACGATATTATATGTAGCTTTTTACATAGATTAATTACAATAAGACATAGGCTGCAATCTTAAAGACACTTTCTTGGGAGTAAGACCGGATGAACACAACGGGGCTTACTTCTGAGTAGCCATGGTTAGGATTGTGCTCATCGTCTGCAATCCTAAACACCCATTCCTGAGAGTACATCCCATCTTCTGAGTAGATGTGCATAGGATTGCATCCTAAAAGCACAATCCAGAGTAAGGGCAGTGAGGAGTGCACTAGCTGGGCTGCCACAACTATTCTGAATCCAGAGCAGAAAATTATGCTGGATCCAGAGAATCAGGAAGTCTGGTCTGTCTTAGCCACTCCAGAGCATGCTAAGTGGCAGGCTTCCCAGAAGCCTGAAATGGCCAGGCATGTCCAGATTTTTCCTATTGGTCCAGACTGTTTGGTCCAAAACGGCCATATCCAGCCAATTCTGGGGGTTTGGGAGGCTGGTGGGGGCATTTGAGGACACTTACGGGCTGTCACAGCATGGTGTGGCTAAGTCTTGCCTTAGGCAGCCCCAAGCCTTTTCCAGAATAACTAAGGTGGCCCATCTTGCAGTTGGGTCAGCCTAGTGATAGATAGGGTAGCCCAAATGAGGGGACATCTCATCACCCTGTCCACTCTCCCCCTGCCCCTGTGCTGCACAGTGAGAGAGTATTTGTTCCATTGGGTTTGCAACCTAGATCTAGCTCTTTACTTAGAGCTGTAACAACAGGAACAACTGGATTATGCCCTGGATTATGCTTACTATTCTGTTTTTTTCTGCATCAGAATAAAAGAAGCCACTCAATCTGGAGGACATTTTTCTATGGACATTTCATTTCAATGGAATTTTGACACATTCCCACAGGATGGCCCTTCCTCTCCCCATGGACAGCATTTGCATACCCCAGCAAAGGCTGTCAGTGGGGAAAGATCTCCACCAGGGTGGTGGATATTGGTGATTCAGAAATTACAATCCTAAGGAATATATCTACATGGACAGTGTGTCCCTATGCAGGATACTGGGATGCTGAGAGTACAGCATCAGAGGCAGGATTTGCTGGCACAGTGACGCTGGCCTTGCCACATATGATTGTCCTATGAGAAAGGTGGACAGGATTTGAAGACTCAGAATTGATTCAGATTTAAGAATCAATATTAAGGAAATGAGACATCTTCCCTTATCACTGCTACCTGTTCTTCCCATGATAGTTCTTGGTATAATAACCCTGGCCTCTACAGTGTCTGCCAAAATTTTTCTCTGTGTAGTTTACCACATTGCAAATAGCACCATTGCAAATAGCACCACATTGCAAATAGAGATGAGAAAGTTCATTGCAGTAAAATGTGCAGTAACATGTTTGCCATTACTACATCATTATTTTTTATCTAAATTAAATTGGATAAACTAGCACACAGAGCGCAAACACAGTTGCAGGTCACTTAGGGTATTTGTTTGGCTTTTGCTCTTTTTTAAACCGCTGTTAGGGTAATTTGGAGTTCAGAAGACTATCTAGTTCCTCATTAATTTTATCATCATACATGCACTCTGGGGTTTCTTCTCAGGAGGCCTAGGGACTTTGCTAAAAGAAGAGGTATCTACCCAAGCAACACCAATGATGAGCATGAAAAGTGAGCTAACCATTGCAGCAGAACCATTAGATGGCCTGATAGACCATGGCTTGGCTTTGAATTTGAAGATGGAAATGCAGCTGCATTAGAGCAAAAGGTATTATTCCTTTTCTTTGTTTTCAATGTCAATTAAAGATGTTTTCAGAGTGTACTGGACTTGGTGTGTCCACTGACACTATTGTTGAGTGAACACAGTTTGTGATAATGGCCTGTCTATCATAGCTGCCAGTCTAGTCATTATTTCGGTTACACTAGGAGTGCTCAAACCCCAACCAAGGAGCCAGATGCAATCTACATCACGCTTCATGAGGTCCTTAGCAAACCCCTCTGTCCAGCCTTAGGGTGAGCTCTGTAATCCTCCAGAGGTGAGATTCAGAGAAGCTTCATAAACCTCCTTTCTTTGTGTGATGGTGCTTATGAATGGGTTTGTTTGATGATCACCCTATTTCTCTATGTGTGAAAGTGCTTATGAACTTGTCTGACTATGATTCCCCTCTCTAAATTAAGAAGTCATTTATTCATATAAGTGCTATCTCTAATATATTATTTATGTAAATTTATGTAAATTTTTATAGATAGATAAATGTATTCAAATTTGAAATGTAAATTAATTCTCTTTTTTGTGTCAGCGAGATAAACCCTACAATCCAGAATAACTACGGGAGCAAGTAAGAGACATTACGTGTACCCGTAGTTACTGCACCATCTAATGAAAACCTATGGGAAATTCATACTGCAATCCACAGCAAATTGTTCTTACACCGGAGCAAGGACTCCCCGTAGTTACTCTGGATTGTGCCCTATGTGACCTTCCTTCCAAAATGTTTGAGCTCACCTGGATTAACATATTTACTACATATGCCTGTCCTTTTTTCCCCTTGATAATTACAGGTGTGTAATCCAAGGATTTCAGAATTGGTATATGCAGTTAAGGATGGAGAATCTATTTTGGAGATGGAGAACCAAACAATAATCTCAGAATTCATTCTCCTGGGGTTTCCTGGTGGCTTAGAAATCCAACGTTTTCTTTTTGTACTCTTTTCCCTCACCTACCTCCTAACAGTCCTGGAGAACCTCACCATTATGTCAGTCGTACAAGGTAACCGGAACCTTCACAAGCCCATGTACTTCTTTTTGAGCAATTTGTCTTTCTTGGAAATCTGGTATATCAGTGTCACACTCCCAAGACTGCTGGTAGATTTCTGGTCAACGAGAAAAATTATCTCCTTCCAAAATTGCATGGCACAGCTCTACTTCTTCATCTCCCTCATGTGCACTGAGTGTGTCCTCCTAGCAGTCATGGCCTATGACCGCTATGTAGCCATCTGCAACCCGCTTCGTTATCCAGTCATCATGACTCATAGATTGTGCTTCCAACTAGCTTTGCTTCCATGGGCATGTGGCTTCTCTATTTCCTTAGTCAAGGTTATCTTCATCTCTAGACTTAACTTCTGTGGCCCTGGGGTCATAAATCACTTTTTTTGTGACATCTCCCCTGTACTGAACCTCTCCTGCACTGATATGTCTATGGCTGAGCTAGTAGATTTCATCTTGGCTTTAGTCATCCTCCTGATCCCACTCTTTGTAACCATTCTTTCCTACCTGTTCATCATCACTTCAATTTGTCGGATCCCTACAGCCCAAGGAAAGAAAAAAGCTTTCTCAACCTGCGCTTCACACCTCACGGTGGTAATTGTCTTTTTCTCAACAACTGTCTTCATGTATGCTAGACCTAGAAAGATCCATCCCTTTAACCTTAACAAAATAGTATCTATCTTCTATGCTGTCGTCACTCCAGCTCTAAACCCTCTTATCTATTGCCTGAGAAATAAAGAAGTAAAAGAAGCACTGAGTAGACAAGTGAGCAAGAGATGTTCAGTTGGATAGAAACTGGGTTTTCAAAGATGATTAAGGAAATGAGACATCTGGACTGAATGTCATTGTCATTTAGATTTCATGCCCTGGTTATGCTGATGCCAATAGACCTCAGCAATGTATATAGTTTATTCTAACCACGCATTGTATTTAAAGAAAGTGAATCCCAGTGAAGTGCCATTGGAATTAATGGGACTAAAATTAGGTATGACTTGCATCCTATTGTTTCACTTGTGCTTTTTTTGGATATAAACTACTGAGCCCAGAAATGTCTATTGTTCTGATAGGAAATGTGGCCTGAATTTATTTGCAAACTAAAGGTGCCAATTCATCACTTAAGTTGAATTAAATAATTATCTTCATTATTATCCTGCTATGGAGTGTATTCCACATAATTGTTCCAGGTAATTGTGATCATTCCAGGTAATTCTGTATACATAATATTGTGAATATGTAGAAGGACAGATTATTCTAAGTATATTTCAGATATGATAATAGTGGCTTACCTGTGGGAGGAGGAATGAAATAAACTTAAGGCACAATTCCAACCAATTTAGATGGTTACCTGATCAAATTCTTGTGGTACTGTGGGGAGGCTGGTGCATTTCTGTACACTAGCCTGACCCCTCTAGGAATGGCACAGAGGTGCTTTACAGCACTTTTGCAACACTCCCAAGCCAGCATGGGACTTGTGCTAGGACTTATGTGAGCCTAAATGGAGATTAGTATTGCAGCCTCAACTTCCTTGGCACCAAGATATGGGAAAGGAGAAGCCTTGTCCTCAAGGCCCATATCTTATTCATCCAAACTAGCATCTCATACTTTTCACACTGTCAGCCATGGCAAAAGCAGAAAGGTAAAAATAACTGAGTAGAGTGTGTTGCATACTTATTCTTCATGTACTTATGACTTTTTGAAATTATATACAGTGGCACCTCACGTAACAAATTTAATTCGTTCCGGAGGCATGTTTCTTACGTGAAACATTCTTTACATGAAGCAGATTTTTCCATAGAAAATAATGGAAATTCAGACAATTGGTTCCACAACCAAAAAATATTCATATAAAAATATTAACTG
Organism: Cryptoblepharus egeriae; assembly: GCA_030015325.1. Classification (NCBI taxonomy): domain Eukaryota; kingdom Metazoa; phylum Chordata; class Lepidosauria; order Squamata; family Scincidae; genus Cryptoblepharus; species Cryptoblepharus egeriae. Next base: position 85,144,651 of record JAREYC010000004.1, read on the forward strand.
GATGTAAAAATGATGACAAAACACTGGAATTGAATTCAAAACCTGCATTCAATATGCATGATCTTATGAAGGCTACTTAGGCTGCAATCCTAAGACATTTTCCTGTGAGTAACCCCCATTTAACAAAATGGGACTTACTTCTGGGTAGACATGGTTAGGAGGCAGCAATTCAAGACACTTTCTTCTGAAATCCATGACACTTTCAATGTGTCTCCCCACTTTCTCCTTCTCTTCATCCTGAGCCTCTCTCTCCCCTGCTCCCTTCTGACTAGCCCTGAGTTGCTTCCCTCTTCTCCACTGCTGTTCTCTCCCTCTGCCCAGCGGACGTGGAAGTGTTGCTTTCGCTTTGGGCAGTTGCACTAGGCAGCCCTGACGCTTTTGAAAAGGGCTGCTGGCCAGCATGTCTGCCCTAACTGCCAATGAGTTTGTTTGTTACATGAAGCAGAATCCTAGAGAAATGTTTGCTTGTTACATGAAACATACTTTACGTGAGGCGTTTGTTATGTGAGGTGCCCCTGAATCTCCTTTCCTATGTTCCAGGCAGTGTACATTAAAACATTAAAAATTGTCACATATATTTGAAACTGGATAAATAAGGTTCAGTAATTGGAAGGTGCCCCAGGTTCTGCCACCCCACTTGCTCTTTGGAACCATTCTATAGGCAGGCAAAGCCACATGTGGCATGCTGCAGTGCAAGAAAAGCCTTCTGAGCAGTGGCATTGCTAGGGGGAGGCTTGGGGGCACTGGGTAACACACCAAAATAGCTAAAATTGTGATTGTTCAGAATAACCAAGTCTTGTTGTATGCAATTGGATGTGCATTTCTAAGGATTATCCAAAGCAAGAAACAGCTTTGAAATATCTCCTTCCAATCTAACCTTATGGCCAAAAAACAACCTCCCTACAAATGCATGGAATCCTATGGAAAGTGAAACTGAGCTATCTCATGCATTTACTCACAAGTAGTCAAACATGTCTTACTGTGCAATCCTATTCATGTCTACTCAGAAGTAAGTTCCATTGAGTTCAATGGGGCTTACTCCCAGGAAACTGCTCTTAGGATTGCAGCCTTAGTCCCTTAGGAAAGGGCAGACTTGGGAAAGGGCAGAAAGGAAATCCAGTGCCCCCAGAATGGTCCTTATCCAATGAAAGAAACCTCTACAAATTAACTCAGAAGGAAGTCCCTGAGACAGTGGTCCAAGCCTGGCCCAAGAACCGGTTCCCCGGAAGTGGGCGGGGCCAGGCTGGGTCAGGGACCGGGGCCAGGGTCAGGGGATGGGGCGGGGAGGTTTTTAATTTAAAAAAATTTAAAAAATTGACTGTCATGGGACTTACTTCTGAGTAGACCTCCATAGGATTGGGCTCTGAGGCTGCAGTGCCAGCCACACTTTCCTGGAAGTAAGTCCAGGCACCCCAACGAGGGGGAGGTTGGCACTGGGCTGGGGAGAGGATCTCCAGTGAAGATGTCTTGGAAAAGAGGACACAGGCACCCCAGAGGAGGGAGAGGTTGGCACTGGGCTGGGGAGAGGATCTCCAGTGGAGATGTCCTGGAAAAGAGGGCACAGGCACCCCAGAGGAGGGGGAGGTTGGCACTGGGCTGGGGAGAGGATCTCCAGTGGAGATGTCCTGGAAAAGAGGGCACAGGCACCCCAGAGGAGGGGGAGGTTGGCACTGGGCTGGGGAGAGGATCTCCAGTGGAGATGTCCTGGAAAAGAGGGCACAGGCACCCCAGAGGAGGGGGAGGTTGGCACTGGGCTGGGGAGAGGATCTCCAGTGGAGATGTCCTGGAAAAGAGGGCACGGGCACCCCAGAAGAGGGGGAGGTTGGCACTGGGCTGGGGAGAGGATCTCCAGTGGAGATGTCCTGGAAAAGAGGGCACAGGCACCCCAGAGGAGGGGGAGGTTGGCACTGGGCTGGGGAGAGGCTCTCCAGTGGAGATGTCCCAGAAAAGAGGGCACAGGCTCAGGAGGGTAACAGCCGCAAGGTGCCTCGCTCGGAGGCAAAGCAGCCTGGCTGGCTGAGAGGAGTGTGCGATGCCTGTGGCTCCTCTCTCTCTCACCGGCTGGGCTCTGTACACAAGGTGGGGAGGAGGAACTTTCTCACCTGCCTCCAAGCAGCAGCTGCGCGTGTACTGTGCGAACGCAGAGTAAAAATGGCGGCTGCGGTGGCCGGTAGCGGCTCAGAACCAGTCCCCACGGTTCTGGTCCCCCCACGCCCTACCGGCTTGCCACCGGCTGCCAAAAAACAAGATCCAGTTTGGGCGAGTAGGCCCGAACCAGTAAGTGCCCACCTGTGCCCTGATAGTTGCACTGAACCACATGGAAAGCAAAACTGATCTACACAGCCATGTTTACTCATGAGTAAGCAAACGTGGCTTGGCTCATGTTCAGGTCAGGCACATATGAATGCAAAGCCACCAGAATGGTCCCAGTCCAGTGAAAACGAAGCTCAACAAGTGCTCCATAAGGCATCCTCATCCCTCCCCAGAAATAATAAAACAGAGGCTTATGGTGAAATCCAGAATAACTATGGGGAATCCTTGCTCTGGTGTAAGGACAAGTTACTCTGGATTGCAATATGACTTTCCCATAGGTTTTCACTAGATGGTGCAGTAACTACGGGTGCACGTAATGTCTCTTACATGCTCCCGTAGTTACTCTGGATTGTGCCCTTCTCCTGCAATCCTATACATGCCTTCCTGGGAGTAAAACAAATCGAACACAATGGGACTTACTCCTGAGTAGACATGTATAGGTTGTGCCTTTAATTGGTAAGGTGATTTTTTGAAATATGAAAATATCAATATTAATTATTAATGGGTGCCCTTCGGGGAGATTTTATTACAAATCTAATAAATAAATGTATATAATTTTGATGTATGAGGGTGTCAAAAATTTATGAGTGCTGGGTTCCAAATGACATAGCTGTACCACTACCTTTGCGGCTTCTAGCATGAGGCTACATTCCTAAGAACACTTTCCTAGGAGTAAACCCCATTGAACTCAGTGGCGCTTAATCCTAGACATGCATAGGATTGCAGGGTATTTACAGTTTTATTGGGAAAACAGAAGAATCATTTAAGGTTGTGTCAAAAGCATCAGAATGCTTTCTGAGTACTTCAAAATGTTGTGCAAGGTTCGATTAGTTCTGTGAGAGCATCTCTGGGCAGGGGTGTGGGGTCAATGTGATGTGGTGAGGGAGGTATATTGCAGACCTGTGCCCTGAGGCACAACGAGGGCCTGTTCAGTTACTGACAGGGTGAGCACAATCCTAACCATGTCCACTCAAATGTAAGTCTCATTGTGTTCAATGAGTCTTACTCCAAGGAAAGTGTCTTTAGGATTGCAGCCTCAGTGGACCCCTACTCAAGCATGCCTAGTTATTTCAACATGATAAAGAAACATATGTGTCTGCAGAATATAGATATACATGGGAAAATATAATTAGGATATTGACTTAGGATTTACAAACCTGAGAAAATATAATTAGGGCTTGATTTTGTGGAAAACCCAAAAGAATACTAAAAATAAAAAAACCTGTGGAAAATTGCTGTTTTATTCTCAGAAGTATCCTTGTTCTCTCAATGATTTTATTTCAATGTGCAGACAGAATGAAGAAAGCAGAATGACCCAACTATTCTCAAATCTCAAGAGGGAAAAATATAGGTAGCTCATAAAAGGACAATGGTGGATTTTTCAACATAATTCAATTAAACGTTTTGATCACTGACAAAAATAAATATTGAACAGATACTGATCTCTGAATCAATAACTGAAGGGAGTATCGATTGTCAGAAGTTAGAATAAAGAGACTGAAAGGATAGCAAACATCCATACCCAGGAGCCCAAAACAGTGAGCTTATGTGATTAAGGCCCTTGTGTATTCATACATTTCGGGGATTTTCTTCGTGTGACAATTAGCACAATTTTTAAATATGTCCCTGGAGGAGACTGCAAGAAGTTTTAAACTTCTTAGCAAAGTTTTAAAACTACTTTTAAAAATCACCCAGAAAAAATTATCATGAATAGAGCAGCTTACTGATGTGAGGATAAAAAAAGAAGATAGTTTATGTGAGGGTGCAGTGATATGCAGGGTGACCACATGACCAGAAATTTACAGATTTGTCCTCTTTTTTTCGTTTCCTGTCCCGGTGTCCTCCATTTTGGCTTCATTTTGGAACTTTGCAGTGGTGTGCATTACCCCATCATGGCATATGATGTTGGATTCACTCTGAAGAGCAGGATCCAATGCAAAAATTGGTTTTGTAATATCTTTTTCCTATCAAAAGTTATAGCCAAAAAACTAAAAATAAAAAATATGCATTGAGCTCAATGGGAAAGTGAAAGTGCCCAGTATTGCGGCATTACTCATGAGTAGGCAAACGTGCCATTGTCAGCCAGAAAGGCCAGGCTGAGAGAAATCCAAGACCTCCTTTTGATGTTTGGGCATCTGGTCACCCTGGTATATGTGATAGGGCAGATAGGGCACAAAATGTGGGTTGCAAGCCAGTTTCGAAACATTAAAAAACAAAACAAAAAAGCTTTACAATGGTTTGTAGATGAAAATTGTGAGCTGGAATGCTAAACTTCATACTCCCAAATTAAAATGTCAGATTTTCTTATTTTCTCTAGTAATTACCATGCTAAAGGCTGAAAAGGACAGAAAGGAGATGTTTCAAAGTGGTTTTATTACTGGATTCTGCTGTACATTACACATCCTGGTATATAGCATGATGGAGTTATTCCTAACCATTACGATTTTAGTGCATTTAACACACGGTGTGTCACCCAGTGGGGGCTGCACCCTCCTAGTGATACCACTGGTGAGAGGGCAAGAGTCATTAGCAGTAAGTTACTAAGAGGTGGAGGAATGTGAAGTTCATTGGACAAATAACACCTTGCTGATTTATGGTGCTCCTACTAGAAGTTTAGATGGCATGATTTGACAAAGGAATGATGTCTACATAGGAAGGAAAACACGTAGAAGTAAAGAGTTGTAGGAGTTTCTCCTCGAACATTAACTGCAAAAAACTCTATTTGAAAATGGAGCTTCATGACAACCTGCCACCGTGAAATATCTTGGTTTTGTAATACTCTCAAGGCTGCAATCCTAACTCCCAGTTAAACTGGTATATGTCCCAGTACAAGTCCTGTGCTGGCTTGGGGGTATCCCAAAGGTGTGCCATTCCTGTGGAGGTTAGGCAAGAAGGTTATGCACTGGTCTCCCCACATACCACAGAGAAAGACTGGGTGAGTTATGCCAGCCTAAATTGGTTACAATTGTGCCCTCAAGCTGCAGTCCTAACCCCCAGTTAGGCTGACACAAGTCCTACCAGAAGTCCAGTGCTGGCCTTGGAGTATTGCAAATGCACAACAACGCATTTCTGCACCACCGTTGGGGTGGTTTAGGCCAGTGCAGAGACACTTGCTGGTCTCCCCACACCACTGCAAAATTGGGGAGATGAGTGATTTATGCTGGTTTAAAATGGTTAGGATCACACCCTGACTTATTGTGAAAGTCAGTGGAAAAGGCAGTATAGAAATAATGTGTAATGATGATGATAATGGTGTATCTCTCCCATCATGGAACCTCTACCAGTGAAAAGGTAGGATCTTCCTGTTTTGTCTCAGTTTGTAGGGATGAGATATAAATTCATCCCATGATTCCCTTTTGATTACAGATGGTGTTGCCAAGATGTCAAAAAGAAGACAAAGGTTTAGGATTAGAAATGGACCACTACTTTATTGGACATCCAAAACATATTCCAGCTATCCGTATGTACTCAGATAGTCCACCTCCCTTTTCAGTGTGGGTTCACCTTAGAGAAAATAGCACATGCAAATTAATTATGATGATTATGAAATGTGTTTTGGTAGAATATTGTCAAATAACCAATAAATTAAATCATGTTGGAGAAATTGTCAAAAAAATAGTTTTGCAGCTCTCCGTGAGGTCTTCACAATTAGATCTGGATTTTTGTGCAACACAGAATTCAAAACAGCCATCTTGAGTGCCTTTTTGAGAGGAAAGTGGAATACAAATCAAATACATAAAAAAATTAAAATGAATGTTGTGGTTGCATTCAAACCACTGCCTCCAACCCTAGTTGATGAAGAGCCTGAAACAGGATGCACCACTATCCCTTCCATGGTACGCCATAGACAACTTCTGATGGTGCATCTTTACTATAACTAGCACTGAAATTTCATTGGCACCCTGTTCAGGCAAGCTGTCTGATGGGCATTTGTGGGCACTTGTTTTTATCCAATGCCCCACTTGGATGATTCCAGATGCTGTACTTATTTCAGACAATACTTCACAAGAAATTATGAAGCAACCTACAAAAATCGTGAAAATCATAAAATTTCTGGAAGTGCTGGTTTGTGTATCTACAAACTTATGTGGTGATATCACAGAACTGAACTGTGATGAAACACTTTGGTTTGCTGCAAATTCTCTGCAGGGGTGCCATTGGAAAATATGATCCCCTTGCTGACCATGGAGTGTGCTTTGTCAATTGTCAACAGACTGATAGTGTGACCTTCACAATTATTGTGCTTTCTTAGTGTGCCATGAAACAAAACAAAAAAACATTGAAAATGGCTGTTCTAGTCTCTGCCTGTTCTAATGCCTTATCATGGATAACAGCATTTAATACCATACTAGCCTTTAATGCAGGCATGTCCAACAAGAGGCTCGAGGGCCGCATTTGGCTTAGAAAGCCCATAGATGCGGCCCTCAGGGCCCTGTGTTGGACATGCCTGCTTTAATGTGTCATTACCATTTTGTGAAAATCTTTCTTCCCAGGCTATTTTGCAAGACATTTTTGCTCTTTTTAAAGGCATTCTTCACCTCCTGGTTCCTCAGTGTATAGATAAGGGGATTCAAAAATGGTGTGATTGCACTGTACATGAGTGTTACCATCATGTCCCTTTGAGAGACATCATAACTCCCAGAAGGAAGCATGTAGTTGAATAACACTGGCACATAAAGCAAAGCCACCACCATCAGGTGAGACACACAGGTAGAGAAGGCCTTCTGCCGACCACTTTGTGATTTCACTTTGAAGAGTAGGAAAATGATAATGTAGAAGTAGGAAAGGAGCGTAATGATAAAAGGAGTCATAGCAATGCAGCTGGTGACTGTATTAAGGAGCATGAGGTTAAGGTGGGTGTTGCCACAGGCCAGTTTCAGTAGTGGTTTGATGTCACAAAAAAAGTGCTCAACATGGTTGGGTCCGCAGAAGGAGAGATGGGCTGTTGCCACTGCATGCATGAGGGCATGAAAAAATCCAGTGGCCCATGTGGCTGCTGTCAGCAGAACACAGATCTGTTTCCTCATGATGATGGTATAGCGCAATGGATTACATATAGCAACATACCGGTCAAATGCCATGACACCAAGGAGAAGCACCTCACTGCTGCCCAAGAAATGGAAAAAGTGTAGCTGGGTCATACAAGCATTGAACGAAATAGTTTGCAGGTCTGAGAGAAAGCCAGCCAGCATCTTTGGAACAGTTACTGTAGAAAAGAAGATGTCAAGGCAGGAAAGGTTCCCAAGGAAAAAGTACATGGGGGTGTGAAGCCGCGGTTCAGCGATTGCTACAGCCACAATGGCTCCATTGCCTGCTAAGCTTATCAAGTATAAGACTAAGAAGACGGCAAAGAGCATACCCCGAAGCTCCCAGATATTGGTCAGGCCCATCAAGATGAATTCAGATACCTCTGTTTGGTTCCTCATTACTAAAAAGAAAATAGGAAGTCATAAAAAAGATTATGGAATAGCTGTATTGTTGAAGGATCTGCCTATGCTAGGGGGCAGTAAGGTCAGATAATTAAACTAGCCAGGGCAAGGGAAAAAAGAATTATACTAATGTTCAGCCTGTGACGAGGTTTAATAAGGTTGGGCTGGTAGAGTGTAATCATAGGCAGGTCTACTCAGAAGTAAATCACACTGTGTTCAGTGAGGCTTACTTTCAAGAACATATATATAAGATTGCAACCTAGTCATTGAAATCAACACACAATCCAAACCTAAGCAACTTTCAGCATTGATGCAGCCACGCCAAGGGGTACATGCTGCTAAAATAAATATTTAAATACCTCACTAGACTAGCTTTGCTAAGAAATTTTAACTAATGTCAGTTAACTAAATTTTAAGTAAACACTCACTGCTGCTCCTGTGTAAAGAGCCCTGCCAAGAAACTGTAGAGCACTTTGTTAGCAACCTTTGTAAGGAGCCTGAAATCAGCAGAAAATGCTCAGCAGAAATCAGAGAAGCGCCTGCATTTTATCTTCACTAAGCTTAATTGGTGCCTATGCAATTTAGGCTTATCAGATGTCACTTACCCCAGAAGTCACCTGTGATTCCTAACAGGGAAATTCTTATAAGGAAACAAACACAAACTGACTTTTAAAAATGTTGGCATTTGTATAAGTTAGTCACTCTCAACCTTTGCACGTCATGAAACAAACAAAAAAGAATGAGATTGGGGTATAAATAAAAAAATAAAGTATGACAACTGCTGATCCTGCCCCCTCCCAGGACCTGATCCTCACCCCCTGTCCACTTGATTTTGCTCTCCCTCTTCTGTCTTCACCAGAACCCTGCTGTTCTGAGCAGGGATGAGCTTAAGAGTTGTGGAGCCTTAAAGGTTGTGGAGAAGACAGTGAGAAGCAGACTTATATCAAGAACTCAGTTTTAATAATGCAGTGCCTTTTTTGGATTGGATCCAATCCCTCTCACAGGTCTTGAGCAGTTGCCGTAACCTCCCAAATGAGGCTTTGCGTGACAAATTTTGAATAATACTGGTCTAGGTTAAATATTCCAAAAGCTTGTACCTCGATGAGTCTCCTTTGCCAAGAAGCTGAGACTGGAACGCTTGTGAAGAGCTCTCTGTGAGAGGTATAAAGGAAACTTGATTCATTTAGCTGGGATATAAGGCAGAAACCATTATTTTTGATTAAACCTAGAATGACATTGCATGCCAGAAATCTTGACTGCATCTGCTGTGCTTATGAAATGTTGCTGGCTGTCAGATGGGAAACAAATACTATGTAAACTATTGGTTTGATTGCTTATGTTGGGAACTCGTATATGCCTTTGGAGTACATATGGAGTTTGAGAAAGCAGCCAATTAATGCAACCAATTTATGTCCCGTGAGCCAACATCAGGTTCTTTTGTCCTGGAGTAGGCTTTTGTTCTTTTGTCCTGAGAGTTGATACCCCATGACATGCAGGCAAGGGACTTCTTCATGTTGTCATGTCTGGGAGAATCCTTCCCATGTCTTACCTCAGCCCCAAGTGTGGCAACAATTAATTCCTCCCTCTCCCCTTCAGCTTATTGCTTTCTCCCCCAAGTCCCTGTGCTATTGCATGGAGCTGGGATGAATAAATGGGTGAGAGACACTTCTTTTGTGTTATTATCATCTTTGCTTACTCCAAGTAAGAAGCTACTATGATGAAGCTTTTTCACAATTGGTTGCCAACTGGTTGTCCATGGAACAGACGTGATTCACAAGGCCCTAAATTCATTAATTAATTCATTAAACCTTTATTGGCATTAAAAATAGAAATAATTAACAGGAATAATAAGGCAGCAATAATAGTGACAAACAGATCAGATAGGAATGGAGACCTAACAATGGGTAAAGTCCAAAAATGGTAATTCAAGGAAAGACTAAGAGGGAGACAGAAGAGTATAAAAGGGAGGAGGAATCAGGAGGGGGGTTTTAGTCTGGAAATTATAAAAAGAAAATCTGCTACAGCTTCGGTGATGACTGGAAGATTGTCACTCAAGCCAACAAATAAGGGATCAGAAAAGGGACCCAGAGAGCAAAGCAAGAAGGGATTCAAATAAATGTCTTGAAGGGATTGATGAACTGGACAGTGGAGCAGAATATGATCCAGAGTATCGGGTTCAAGGAAGCAAAAACAACATAATATACGGTTACGTGGGATCTTAGAGAATCTTCCATAGCGAACAGCTGAAGGGAAAATGTTAAGTCTAGCGAGCATGAACACTCTTCTCTTAGAGTAGTTAATCAACTTAATAAACTAATTAGAGGGTTGGGCAAATGAGGGGTAAAGGCCAAAAAATAAGGGGGAACTGACAGGGTTAAGACTAGAGAATAGTAGGGAAGGCCCTAAGTTATGGTCCATGAAATCCAGGAAAAATTATGATCACCTTCCATCACTTCCAGTGTTTTGATGAACATCTGTTCCTTCACAGCCCACTAGAGAGGTTGAATAATGGACCACCAGCAATGAAAGCCATTGCCAGCAATGAAAGCAACAACTCACAAATCTCTGTGAATAGTCCCAAATAAATAATCTTTGTAACAAATTTCATTTTCAGTAGGAAGAGTAAGGGTAGAGTGATTGTATGTGGTCCATGACAATTCCAGTTTTCGGCTCAGTGGTCCACAGGCTCATTAATGTTGGAAACCACTGGAACACAGGGTCAAATATGCTGTGCAAGCACAATGTGGTGTAGTGAAAACTTGCAAGGTCCCCTGAAGTGATATAGGTTGTGGTATCAACAATGACCCTTTGCTTATTTAGTCATCTGAGGATAGATTTGTGCCAAAACTAGTATATCACTCTGCTGCACTAGTCTAAGGCAAGGGATAACTGTTTCTGTGATAGCCTTTTATTTGCTTACTGAGGCAAGGTATCAACTTGAATCTGCGCCATCTCAAACAACGGCACAAACCCGCTGCCTAGGACTGCCATGGGGCTATGAACTGGCATAACCCTACAATCCAGAGTAACTATGGGAAGACATGAGAGGCACTTACTCTGGATTGCTCTATACATTTCACATAGGTGGCACCGTAACTATGTTGGTACAAAAGGTGGCCATAGTGCAAGGTCTCTGCAAACTCCCTGGCCGTATGTCCATTCTTCTGCCACACCTCCCGGTCTTCTCCATCCCATGGTGTCTCTCTCCTACTTCTTCTTTACCATCCTAATGCCCTCTCAACCTCTGTGGTGGCCAAGTTGGCTAGCACAATTCACCCCACCTTGGGGCCCTCAGCAGCATGGGGAGGACAACTCCTTGCACTGGACACCCCTCCTTTCTGTGTGGTGCAAACATGCCTTATGTTTATGTCACTTCTGGACCAGCACAAGGATGCTTCAGGATTACAATGAAGGCCCAATCCTATCTTTGTCTTCTGCAGGGATATCACTAGAGAGGTGAGGGGGATGTGGACCGCACCAGGTGACATGCCCAGGGGTTTGTTTTTTTTGTGTGTGTACCCCCAAAAATCAACTTTGTGATGGTGCACAGTCATATGTTGTTGGATTCATATTGAAGAGCATAATCCAATGAAAAAGTCCATTTTGAAATATCTTCTTTCTATTTAAAGTCATGGCCACTGCATGTGGGTGACACGCTGGCCTCCTGCATCAGGTGACATGAACCCTAGAGACGCTCTTGATCTACTGAAAAGTAAACCCATTTTGTTTGAAACTGCTTTACTCATTACATTTGATCCATAAGTTATTATAATTTGCTTACTTCCTTTTTTGCAATGATTATCTTCTCCTCAGAAACCTCATCAGTTATTTCCATTTTCACATCAATTAATATTTTGTTTGCCTTTGAGGCTAACTGTAACTTATGACAAGCATTGTCTGGATGGGATTTTACATGTTTTAAGAAATGATGGTGAATGATCCCAATTTAAACAGAAACGCCACTCATGATCTGTGAAAAATCAACACAGGTTTCCATTTTCAATAGCAATTGAATATATTAACCCAAAGAAGAACACATTTTTTCTTTGTAGTGTATATTGATTGATGTAGGCAATCTCAAAATGCCAGGTGCAGGGGAGGTACTGGGATGCAGGTGTCTAGGGGGCTGCTGTGAGATACAGGAAGCTGGGCTAGATGGGACTTTGGCCTGGTCCAGTAGAGGCTCTTCTTATGTTCTTCAGATTGCAGCCTTAGATTCATCATCTGTGCACTTAACTTCTATCCATGTGTACATTCAGCCAACTCTGGCTTGTTAATTCTCTAGGGATGGGATTTAGAAAACAAGCACTTCAAAAATCACCAGTGATTGCATCATTAGTGTAATCACATGGGAAGGAAAGAAAGGTGTGACATGTCATCCTTCATGTGGCATCAGAGGATTTAAAAGTACAGTGCACAACAGTAGTTCTGTTTTCATCAGCAAGATGTTGGCTACATAATTAGACAAGACTGAGATCAATTACCTTTTGTATTTCCTTCTATGTCTTCAGCTTGAAAGAGCCCATCTTCAAAGATGGGGTTTGAGGTACTAACATGCGCCACATAACAGTCTGCTGTTCTTTCATCTAGGGTATGGAGTGTTTAATATTCTACATTTTTTTACTCTAAATAGGAATCTTGCAATAAAAGTGTTTTTAAAAAATGTGAATTGTATTCCACTTTATCTGACACATGCTGCAGTCCTTATCACCTTCATGTATGCATATGTTTCAGTGAAGGTGAACCTTCTAAGTAAATATGCTTCATGGTGTGTGTTTCAGAAGCAGCACTGGAGTAGATATCAAATGGAAGTCTTGGTTGCAATTAAGGTAAAAATTACAGTGAGACTGTTTTGGGATATTTCTGTTTTTTTAGTCATCCTTGACTGCATAAGTGCATGAGGAAACTTGCATTTTGCCCCTCTTCCTGTGGATGGAACAGCTGCATTCAGCTAAGTTGCACTGGATTGGGTCTGTACGTCAATATGTAGCCATATGACTTCAGGAAGTAAATATTGGCCTCTACACCTTATACTTTTTTCGTTTTTGCATAGGGAGAAAGTCATTATAACTAATTAATACTAGAAAATTACACAGGACAATTTCTTAATAGGTGGGGAGTATTTGAAGTAACACCTGATTCAGAAATAAGCCCACTGTGTTGTGCAAGACGTACAGCCCAATCCTGAGCTGCCTGATGCAAAAAAAAAAAAATGGCTGAGAAGGTGCCATGTTTGTCCCTTCCCTCAAGTAAAGTATATAGTCTCAAAATGAGTCTACTCAATTTTGCATCAGTTCTGGAGATGGTGAATCCCTTGAGGAATCCTGTGAAACTGAAGTGTCTCTTGCTCAGCCCTCCTCCCACAACATTCCTCCTACCTACCTTCACCCTCTCCTTGACACATCTCCTGCCATGCCTCTCCCTCCCCAATTCCCACTTTACCCCCCACGGCGAGAATGAAGAGCCGGAGACAGATGCTGGGTTTAAAGGGCCACTTTATTAAATAACTACAACTATTTAATAACCCACAGGGGACTGCTGACAAAGTCGTGCTGGTCACTACAAAAATAGGGACGGGCGAGAGCCTGGCTCAGGTCACACCCTCACACAGAAGGTGCCCATCATCACCAACCCGAAGGTCGAGACAGCTGGGCGCTCAGTCAACCAGTTGCCCAATTGACTTCGCCTAAATCCCGGGTGCAGGGCTAGCCGCCTAGGCTTACGTCCGGTCTGGGACCCAATAAGCCCGCTCTGCATCGCACTGACCCTTGCTGTCTCAGGCAATCACCAAGGCCTATCCTGCCTGCTCCAGCACGACACCTGCCATAAAGTGACCTAATTAACTCACTCCCAATAATACAGTTCAGGGTAGGCGAAAAAAGGTCCCGGCAAAGGCCAATCAGCAGGGACCCCAAAAATTCCTACCCAGTCCGAATGCGACCAGCGAAGCCTAAACTGTAAAGGGAGGGAGGGTGGGGGACGCCTCTCAGGCACAGACTGAGGGGAAGCAGGAGAACGCGCCCGCTCAGTCCCCCAGTCCACGCCCCCTGGCCCGAAGCAGCCAATCGGCTGCTGGCATCTCCTCCAGCCAAACCACTCCACCGGGGGGGGGGGGGGCAAAGTGGGCAAGCCCATTAAGAGGCTTGCATCATTACCCCCCACGGCGAGAATGAAGAGCTAGAGACAGATGCTGGGTTTAAAGGGCCACTTTATTAAATAACTACAACTATTTAATAACCCACAGGGGACTGCTGACAAAGTCGTGCTGGTCACTACAAAAATAGGGACGGGCGAGAGCCTGGCTCAGGTCACACCCTCACACAGAAGGTGCCCATCATCACCAACCCGAAGGTCGAGACAGCTGGGCGCTCAGTCAACCAGTTGCCCAGTTGACTTCGCCTAAATCCCGGGTGCAGGGCTAGCCGCCTAGGCTTACGTCCGGTCTGGGACCCAATAAGCCCGCTCTGCATCGCACTGACCCTTGCTGTCTCAGGCAATCACCAAGGCCTATCCTGCCTACCCCAGCATGTCACCTGCCACACGGGGAACCTGTCTAGAACATGGTTCCACCGCCCCACTAAAGACAGTCAAGCAGTCCCCTAACTAAATCCTAGATGAACTCATCTAGGGCCAAATCGGTAAGGTGAATCCCGTCATCCCTAAAAACATGGGGCAGCTGCCAAAGAACATGAGGGTGTACAATTACAAGCCCGCCCAAACGCTTCACAAAACTCGCCACATAGGCGTTGACCCTCTTACGGGCCAAATCAATCTTCCGGATACTCCTGGCACCCTTCCACACCCTCCTCGGGAGAAAAGAGGACCAAAGAATCCGGATGTTCGGGCACCACCACATAACAAAAGAGAGATCTTGCTTAATCTGAACCCTGAGATCCGAAGTTCTCATTTGGGTTAGATCATTCTCTCCTAGGTGGACCAAAAGAACATCAGGGGGCGGGTTGTCCCTCAAAAACCCATTAACTATGGGCAGCAGCTGCCCCCACCCCATACCCCGCTTTACCACCCAGAACAACTGTACGTCCGGGGCCAAGCCGAGGCAGGAACCAGCTCCGGTACGTTCGGCCCTCCTCCGAGCCCAGAAGAGGATGGAATGGCCAATAACCAGTACTCGAAGAGGTTGGGGTGAAGATGACTCTAAAAAGAACAAAAACAGAATCACTGAACAATGATGCGAACACTCGAAAAAAAAAGAAAGTCACATCCACTAGGCACCCCACCCCGCTAAGGCACCCCTCAAAGGTGTCACTTGCGGACGTAATACCTGAAGGCACCTGAGCGCCATTGGCCGATGCGCCGGATAACCTCCTCAGGCAGACCCATGGTCGATGCCAAAGTGGCAACGCCAATCCTAAAGGAATGAACGCTGTAACAACTAGGGGAAAGACCCAGAGTTGTCAAAGCCCATGACAACACAGCCCGAAACTGGAAGAATGTGAGAGGCGCCCCGTCAGTATGCTGAAAAAGGGGCCCTACAAAATGCAAACCCTGTCCCTATATAGGGTAAGAGCCCTAACCGGGCACAGGGGATGGTGTGGGACAGCCCTAAGTGTGATCACTGCACCTCTAGACCTTTGGTCATTTTTGGCCCTTCGCAGATGGAGAACACACTCTGAGGAACTAAGAGTCAAGTCAGACCACCACAACACAGTAGCCGGGTCAGCCGAACGAGACCTCACTAGAACCTTGCTAATCCTGAAGGCCCCAAAAAACATGACCATAGCCACAGCTCTAAAAAGGTCTCTCTCAAAGTCCGAACTGCAGCACCTGGCAAAGGCCCCCATCAAACCACTCAAAATATCCAGGGTGAAAGGTTTCCTCTTATCAGGTTCCACAGGCCGATCACGGCACATGCCCTCAAGCATGTGCCGGACCCTAAAGTTCTGCATGGTGTCCGAGACACCCTGCAACCCAGCCCCAAAAGCCAAAGCAGACAGATAAATAGCAATAGAGCGAGGGTGAAGACCTGATTCGAAAAGGAAGAGCAGGGAAGCGCAGCACAGCCTCTTCAGAAAGAGGCCAGGACACAGGCAGAGCATTGGCCTGACAAAAGGCCTCAAATTCTCCCACCTTCTGTTTGTAGCTGCTCCTAGTTGTAGGAGCCAGCGAACCAAGTATCAACCTCTGGGCCCTCAGGGTCCAAGGCTCCAAAGCCACTCGGGCATGGGGTCCGGTTCCGAACGAGCAGCCGGGGCGAGTTGCCGGAAGCGCTCCTCCTGAAAACGAGACAGAGCATCGGCAACCCCATTCTCAAGTCCCGGGACATGCTTAATCGAAACTACCAAGTTGATGCGCAGGCACTGCAAAACAAAAGCACGTACCAAACGCATCACCCTTGGCGACCGAGAGGTCTGTTTCTTGATGACATGTACCACAGCCTGGTTGTCACACCAAAACCGAACAGTAGAGTTCTGGAATTGATCCGCCCAGATGTGTACAGCCACAACCAAGGGGAAAAGCTCCAGAAAGGTAAGATCGTGAACCACATCACCGGCTCTCCAATAAGCAGGCCAAGGATGTGCACACCATCTCCCCCTGAAATAAACCCCAAACCCATGACCGCCTGCAGCATCCGAATGGACCTGCAGGTCAGTCCGAAGAAGCTGTAACTCCCTCCAAAAAGACGTGCCATTAAAGTCGGACAGAAAGGTAAGCCAAACCCTCATGTCCTCCCTCATGGCCGAAGAGACCCGCACCCTGTGGTGAGGGGCCTTAAGACCAACCATGGCGTCACAAAGACGCCACCGCCCTCAAAATGGCGTGCAGGCCGTGCAGCCAAGCCACGGACCCGCAAAGGGGAAGCCGCGACGAGAGCCGGCAGCAGCAGCCTCCGCCCCGTGCCAACGACGCTCTGCGGAGGCGTCCGCAAAGGACGAAGCTCGCTCCGCACCGGAGCTGCCGCCGGGAGACAAAGGGCCCCCGAGGAGAGGCGTTCCGAGGGGAACCCCAGGAGCGAGCCGCTGAAGCTCCTCTCGGGACGCCTCTCAGGCACGGACTGAGGGGAAGCGGGAGAACGCGCCCGCTCAGTCTCCCAGTCCACGCCCCCTGGCCCGAAGCAGCCAATCGGCTGCTGGCATCTCCCCCAGCCAAACCACTCCACCGGGGGGGGGGGGCAAAGTGGGCAAGCCCATTAAGAGGCTTGCATCATTCTCTCTATGCCACTCAGCACTTTGTCACTTGGCAATCTGCACAGACCCCCTGGCTGTGGGCCTGTGCAAACACCCTGGATGTGGAGATCTGGCACTTACTTGGTGCTAGTTGCCCAGCATACTAGTTGCTCAATGCAGTGCCAGTCAGCTCAGGTCCAGTTCTGACGCTGACACATAGATGTGGCTCACAATCATGGTTTGTAGCATGTCTGTGACACCCAGCTTCTGCAAAGATCCCAGAAATGAACCATCAGGATTATGCCACCAGCCTGGTGGACCATATGCTTATCATGACATTTTCTGAGCTAGATCTTAAAGAGCAGGGAAGTGTAAATTCCTTCACACGATTTCTCAAAACATCAAGTTTCTTCAGTGTATGATTTAGAAACTGAAGTTGTGATGCATCAAATTTATTGTTCTACAGTGACACATTTTCTTTCTTCTTCAGCCCTTGTACTAAGAAGGAGAGAAGTCTTGCTGGAGAAAATTGGGGAACTTTCTTGCCAATAACCATCATACCATCTCAATTATTCTCTATGACCTCAGTATGAATGAAACTCTGTGGAGCAATGGAAGGACAGAACCAAACTTCTGTGACTGAATTTACCCTAGAGGGCTTTTCCAATGATCCTCAGTCCAAGATGCTCCTGTTTGTGGCTTTTGTATCAGCCTATGCTGCGGCTCTGGTGGGTAATATTTCCATCATCACTTTGATCAGACTGTGTCCTACACTTCACACCCCCATGTACTTTTTCCTGGTCAACCTCTCCTTCCTGGATGTTTGCACCATCAGCGCAATTGTTCCCCAGATGCTGAAGAATCTATTGTCCCCAAAGAGGAATATCTCCTTCCAAAGCTGCATCACACAGGCATATTTCTTTGTCATCTTTCTGGCCACTGAACTGTTACTTTTGGCTGTCATGGCTTTTGATCGCTATGTGGCCATCTGTCATCCTTTGCGCTACAAAATCATCATGAACTGGAAAGTTTGTTGTTATCTAATGAGCGGGATATGGCTGTGTGGGGTCCTTCTGGCCAATGTCCATGTTCTCTCTCTCTTTCGTTTGTCCTTCTGTGGACCCAGTACCATTAATCACTTCTTCTGTGAGCTACCTCCATTGCTTCAGCTCTCTTGCACTGACACAGCATTCAACCAATACTTAATGCTGGTGACAGACCTCTTCTTGGGCTTTGGCTGCTTCCTCCTGACCCTTGTCTCCTATATCTACATTGTTTCCTCCATACTGAAGATCTGTTTGGCACAAGGGAAAAAGAAGGCTTTTTCCACATGTTCCTCCCACGTAATTGTGGTCACACTTTTCTACAGCTCTGTCATTTACACCTATGTGAGACCTCCTTCCATGTACCTAGATGTGGACAAAATTGTTGCTGTGTTGTACACTGTTATCACTCCCATTCTCAACCCTCTGATCTATAGTTTGTGGAACAAAGAAGTGAAAGTGGCCTTTAAGAGGCTAATGTGGCTTCTGAGAGAATAACAACCCAGTCATATCCTCTATTTCCATGACAGGATGTCAGCAGAATGGTCATAGCACTGGCAAGCATGATGAGGTCTCCAGCACAAATAGCTGGTGGCCACATACACAGGTCAACCGAGAGCCCACCAGCTTCACAGAGTTGGCAGTAAGGGCAGGTGGTGGGCAAAGATGAGGCAGGGAAAGAAGAAGTTGGGGATGGACAGAGAGAGCAGACGTTGAATGGAGAAGGAAATGATGGCGATTGGTGGCACTTGTGTGTGTCAATATCCTGTGCTTTTTCTTTTTCAATTCATTCTCCCTTAACTATCTCAGCTCTGTGCTAGCAAAATGGCTGATGCAGTAGCAAGGAGACCCACCAGGAGATGGATATTTTCTTCAGGGTAAAGGAAAGAAGATAGCAGTAGGAAATTATTCATTTGAACAAAGCCATGAAATTGGGAGGCAGGAAGACCATCTAAGGAGTGCTTGTGCTTCTGGATGCAGACAGATACTGGCAAGCATTGCTTCTGACAAGTGAGTGAGGGAGAAGGAAAACTCAGCTAGGAAGAAGGGAAATGGAGGTACCACTTCTAGGTTGTCATTTGGATTCTAAGTTTCCTTCTGAACCTACCTAGATTATTTGCAGAAAGCTGTTCATACCAGAGGTGACTAGGACTCCTCATTTCCTTAGAAGTTTCAGAATTGAGCAAAGCTTTACATTAGAAAATTTGACTTGCTTCTTGCTTAGAATGAAACCCTGAATCTTATTTGGATTTCTTTTTCGAAGATTATAACCATATCGCCTTTCAATATTCAGTGCAGATCAAATAAGATCTGCAAGCACAAACAACTTTCTATTCATAGATCAAATATAGCCCTCCAGCCTCTCAACAATCATGGGAGGTATCCATACACCCAGAGGTAATATACTGCCCCAGCACCCATGGCAGTGACATCAAGACATCAGGTGACCTAATTTTCATGTTATCCCTAGAGAAGGGTGTGCTTACTGCAGTAACTTCATACCCTTGTTCTTCCTCATGTGGAGGACTTGCTCCTTTACAATGAGTTTCCATAGGTGAAGGAATTGGGAGCTAAAAGCTAACGTGCCTCATAACAGGGATGAAGCTTGTGGGGGAGTCATTCACTCTGACATTGTTCCCAGAGCAGGTAACCCTCAGGCTCTACTCCTAGTTACTCCTTCTCTCTATTCCTCCTGTAGGCTTCCCCCCCATACCCCAAAGAAATTTGCATTTCAAGCTTGCATTTCAAGCATTTCAAGCCTTTGTCAGTTAATGAAATGGAACTGTTCTGGATCAATCCTATCTTTTTACCCACCCCACAATATATATGTTTCAAAAATAAGCATGCTTTATAGGGATGATTGATTAAGAAACTTTGGAGGGAAAACTAGAATTCTTTCCCCTTTATCCCTGCCACTTCACAATGAATTTCCTTCCTTGAACCTATGTCAACCCTGTAGCTGGCATAAGTCTGAGGAGAAAGAAGAGACAAGAAGGCCACTAAAAGAGGGAAGGAAGTCCAGTGTGCTTCATTGCCATGAATCTGTTCTCTCTCTTTCCCTACAATCCAGAATAACTACAGGAAAACGTAAGAGGCACTTACTCTGGATTACTCTATGCATTTCGCATGTTTTTGCCATATGTGGCATTGTAACTCCGTCAGTGCATATTTCCGTAGTTACTCTGGATTGTAGCCTCCTCCCCACCTAACCCTTCCTGCATCTTAAACTGTACAGGTAATACAGTTTGATGGTTTGATGGTTTGATAGTTTGATGGTAACTGACTCTTCTACGTCCACCATATCCTATCTCCCCTCCTGGGCCTTTTCACCCAACACAAACCTGTTCAGACTTGTGTCAGCAGTTTTCCTGGTGAAGATATGAATGGCCCCAGAAACGGTACTGGGGCTTTACCTCAAGAAGATCCTTCAATAGCCTGTTTTACCAGACTGGGTACAGAAGCATGTTCACCAGTTCACCATTGGATCACAGCATGGAGGGTGGCTGGTTAGGATTACCCAATAAATTACAGAGAAATTTTTGCTCCAGGTTTAGATTTTGTATTACTGCAAAGAGCTCCAGTAAATGTACAGATATGTGACTTTAGTGAAAATTAGTCATCCTTGGCATAGAGATTTTTTTCTATTTTATTGTACAGTATATTACAGTATTTATTAATACTACAGTAATTATGTTCTGTATTATATTATAGTGTTTTGAATTTGATTACAGTGTTTTGTAATCATTTTTGCATATAGTTAATATTTTTAAATGAATATTTTTGGGTTGTGGAACCAATCGTCTGAGTTTCCATTATTTCCTATGTGAAAATCTGCTTTGTATAAAGAATGCGTTGTAAGATAAACTTGCTTTCGGAACAAATTATGTTCGTCTTACAAGGCACCACTGTATATATCAAGAAGCACAAGTCTGTGCTGTGGCAATGATATGAGACAAAGATGTTTGGTAAGGTCACTTTATTAATTATAGAAATAATTTCACGTATATTCGGACTGCTAAACTCTCCTCCCCTTTTAGTGTGGGCACCTCTTCTGACATAAGAGAACAAAAGAGAACTGTTCATTTCCCCTTTAGATGTTAGTACCAAGGCTCCCTACTGGAATTTACAACATGCCACTTTTCTGATTTTCTTCCCTTCTAAGGGGGTCAAGGGAAGCAAATTGCTCAGCTAATCTGACTAGATTAATCCATGCCATGGCTTAAAAACTAAGATTGCACAAAAGGTTAGGGTTGGAAATGAGCTACAGCAGTGTCTCAACCAGTGGTACCAGGTACATGAGTTGATATATGGTGATGCTTGAGGGACCTCTGGATTAGACAAGAAATTAGGCAAAGAATGCAACACAAGAAATACCGATAGGAAGTTCTCAGAATAGCTGTTTGGGAGCATGCTTTTATTCATCAAACAAGCCTTCCTGTCCATGCTGAACCTCTTACTCTTGTTTGTTACACTGCACATAGACTCCCAACTCTGAAGTAAGTAGCATAGTTAGTGAGAAAGGGGCAGCCCACCCCAGGTGACCCAGTGACCAAAATTGCTAAAAGCACAGTCGTTAGGAATAACTCCATCATTCTATATTCTGTTGGTTATGTAATTTACAGCAAAATACATTGGAAAAAACTTTGAGAATTGACATTTGTTAGCTTATATGTATCTGTCTTTGCAGTTAGGTATAATTGATTCATGTTTTTCCAGAGAGCCATTTTTCCTTAGGATTTTTCTCACAGATGATTTAATTTCTTGAGTTATTAGCGTGTAAATCAGAGGGCTTAAAACTGGAGTGACTACACTATAGAGCACGGTGATCGTGTCTCATTTAGAGGAGTCCATGTCAGAAGCCAGCATGTAGTTAAACACAACTGGAGTTTGGAGTTCCGACAGTCAAGTGGGAAGCACAGATGGAGAAGGCTTTCCAACAGCTCTGCCGGGTCTGGAATTTGAAGAACAGGAAGGAGACAATGTAGACATAATAGAAGAGGGTAACAAAGGAAGTGGCCTTAACAACACAACCACTGACAACATTAAGAAGGGTGAGATTGAAAGTTATATTCTGCAAGCCAGTTTCAGCAGTGGTTTGATATCACAAAAGAGGTGTAGGAGATGGTTCGGGCCACAGAACCAAACACGAGTGGTCACTACGGAGTATATCAGACCATAAATGAATCCAGAAGACCAGGTGGGCACAGCAAGTGAGATGCAAACCTATTTACTCATGATGACATTGTAATGCAGAGTGTTGCATATGGCAGCGTAACAGTCATAGGCCATGACACCCAGAAGCATAGATTCATTTCCACCCTAGGAGTGAAAGAAATGAAGCTGAGTCATGCACCCAACAAAGGAAATTGTCTGGTGGTCTATCAGGAAGCCACACAAGCCACATGTCCAGGCAAGAGAGATTGCTTAGGAAAAAAAATACATGGGGTATGGAGCAGTGGCTCAGCTATGACTATTGCCAAAAAGGTCCCATTTCTGAGCAAACAGGCCGTACAGACCAGCAAGAAAACAGTGAAGAGAATATGTTGCTGTTTGCAATCATTGGTCAGACCCAGAAAGATGTACTCTTGCACCTCTGTCTGGTTCTGCAATACTGTGAAGATAAAAAAGAGAGACATGTTACCTGTAGTTCCATAACCAACTGGTATAAAATGAATGACAATGGTGTGAATGGAATTCTTATTCTTGTATTTATTTTTGTACAGAGGATGAATATAGAACTACAAATAAAATAATAAGATGCTAAATAGTAAGAAAATAAACAGCATCTCAAGGATACATTGAAAGGTCAGTCTAGATCAGAATTTACAGCTGCAGCTGACTACTTTATAGCAGTCACCACTTTATAGAATTCACCAATGTGTATTCCACTGCCACCCTGGTGCATTAGGATCAGGCAGATAAAGTGCAATCCTAACTGAGGCTGGCACAACTAATTGGTCTTTCCATTCTTATGGTGATGTAGGGAGGGAATCACATGTAGAATCATAGAATCCTAGAGTTGAAAGGGTCCTAGTAGGTCATCTAGTCCAACCCCCTGCCTGCAGCAGGAAATCCAGGAAATCCAAGTCCAACCCCCTGCCTGCCTCCTAGATCATCCCCAACAGGTACTTGTCAAGCGTATGCTTGAAGACCCCCAAAGAGGGAACGTCCACCACCTCCCTTGGCAGTCTGTTCCTCTGCCGAACCACCTGAACCTGTCTGTGCACTGGCCTAACCCTCTCCTAGGAGTGTCTCAAAAATGTCTTAATGCAATTTGATGACACCCTCACATCATAACTGGATTTATGGGGATTAGGCTGGGGCTTAGGCTGGCCTAACTGGAGCTTAGGATTGTAGCTGAAGTCTTGCTTCACCATATATACAAACATAAAAGGTAAAAGTCCCCTGCAGGTTGCCCTGCTAGTCAGGACAAGGCACGATGCTCATCTCTGTTACAAGGCTGAAGATCCAGTGCTGTCTGAAGATGCCTCCATGGTCTTCTGGCTGGCACGACTAAATTCCAAAGTGCATATAATGCTATTACCTTCCCACCAAAGTGGTATTTATCTACTTGCATTTAAATGCTTTTGTACTGCTAGGCAGAAAGGAAGTGGAAAAGCAAAGGAAGCTCACTCTATTGTGCAGTACTTGCGTCTCAAACAACCAACTTGCTAATCTTCACGTTGACAAGCACAGTGTTTTAACCATTGAGTGACCACAGCCCCAACCTAAGCCAGCAATAAAAGCTGGAACGAGAGGGTCTGAAGTTCAGTGGAAAAGCACAGGTTTTCTATGCAGATGATCTCAAGTTCAAACATCAAATTTCTATTTAACATAGTCTATCTGAGATCCTAGAGAACTGCTTTGAGTCTGTGTCGATAGTGGTTGGACTCATATTCAACATAAAGAAATTTTCTGTGTCTTTTAATTTGCTTTTCCATTGAGATACAGACTTTGACTATTGAGGATCTGAGAAAGACAAATCAAAGAAGCATTGTCTGACAACATACAAAAATTACCTGAAATTGGTTTCGAAGAGAATACATTTGTCTATAAATTTATCATGCTAATTTATCATATTTACTTACCATGAAGCACACTTGGGGGGTGGCATTTGTGCCATGTACATACATGCAGCCTGTGGGCTCATGAGGGTTCATTGATTAGATCTGTTTAGAAATGGTAACTATCAATGGACTCACAATAAGGAAGAGAAACACAAGGCTCCAATCTTGTGTCAATTTCATGAAAACTAAACTAAAATAATTGCTGAAATATTCAATCCTATCCTTCCTGGCCACTGATACAGTGATGCCAAAGTGGTGACCACTGAAGCCATTGAGAGATGGTAATTATCAAAAGACTCACAATAAAGAAGAGAAATGCCAGAGCACACCTGGAAGCAGGTGTCTTGTGAGCTCCCAGAGGCATCTGGTGGACCACCATGTGATACAGGAAGCTGGACTAGATGGACCTTTGGCTTGATCCAGTGGAGGCTCTTCTTATGTTCTTAATCCTGCAGCAGTGGTAGGAAGAAGCCCAGGAAGTCTCCTCTGGGTAAGAACAGTGGTTTCCTTTTTTAAGGGTAAACCTCCATAGCATGAGGGGTGGGGGAGTCTAATCAAACTTGTGCTAGCTAAATAAACAAAACAAAGGAGTTCAAAAAAGTGCTGCTGATATATACTTTCTAATTCTGTTCCCTATCATATGAGCAGTGGTGGGATTCAAATAAATCAACAACTGGTTCTGTGTCCTAATAACCTAAGTTAACTACAGGTTCTCTGCCCATAGAACAACAGGTTCTATGTCCCATTAATAACCGGTTCTCAGAACCAGGCGCTCATTAGCACATGAATCCCTGAAGCCCATCACAGCACATGAATCAATGCAGTCGTCCCTGCAAAGTGCACAGTGTACTCAGTTGTAGGAGGGTGATAGAATATCCAGTAACAGAGTTTCCAGCCTATTAATTCTGCCATATAATATTCATCACTGAGGTAATTAAGAATTAAAACTGCCCATACTCATTCTTGGGTCTTAGAGAGATAAAACTGTATTGGCACCTAATGAAATGCTATATGTAACTATTCAGTTCAAAGAAATTAACTTGCAATCTATCCAATATTCAAGGGCCAGTGCATCTGCCATGCATCCCAAGGCAATGGAACAAAATTCCCTTACCTTGAGGAGGCATCTGTGATGGACCCTTCTCTGTTAAAGGAGGCAGCATATACCCTATTTACATAGGTACATCTGTTTTGGAAAGAAGGATAGGACTGGACCCTAATTCACTTCCTTCTTGAAAGCTTTCTGCTCAGGAATTTTCTCACAGATGATTTTACTTCTCGATTCCTCAGGGTGTAAATTAAAGGGTTTAGAACTGGTGTGACAGAAGTGTACAAGACAGTAATGGCCATCTCTCTTACAGAAGAGTCTCCAGCAGAGGGAATCATGTAGTTTAAGATGACTGGAATCAGACAAACAGCCACAACAGTTAGGTGAGAAGCGCAGGTGGAGAAGGCTTTCCAACGACTCTGCCATGTCTGGAATTTGTAGAGGAGGAAGGTGATGATATAAAGGTAGGAGAGGAGGATGACGAAGAAGCAACTCAGAGCAATACCACCAGCGACCACATTGAGTAGGATGAAATTGAGGGCAGTACTGCTGCAAGCCAATTTGAGTATGGGTTTAATGTCACAAACAAAGTGTTGGACATGGTTGGGACCACAGAATGATAGCTGAGATATTGCAACTGTGTGCATTAGGGCATGGCAGAAGCCAACACACCAAATGACCACAGCTAACCAAAGGCAAATACGTTTGCTCATGATAGTGGAGTAACGCAGGGGGTTGCAAATAGCTATACAGCGGTCATATGCCATGACACTGAGAAGAATGGCTTCAGTTCCACCCAGGAAGTGGAAAAAATGCAACTGGACAAGGCACCCTGTAAAATAAATGGTCTGATGTTCAACAAGGAAGCCGTTCAGCATCTTAGGCACCGTCACTGTAGAGAAACATAAGTCTATAACAGAGAGGTTGCCTAGGAAAAAATACATGGGGGTCTGGAGTCGAGGCTCAGCTATAATAACTGTCAAAATGACCCCATTCCCCAGGAGACAGGACAAGTAGAGTAGCAAGAAACATGGGAAGAGAAATGGTTGCTGCCTGTGATCGTTTGTAAGACCCAGAAGGATGAACTGATGCACCTCTGTCTGGTTCTTCATCACTATAGAAATAGAAAAGGAAAAAAATGTCAGTTGTCCCACAATGGAATGTACAGTTTTGAAAGTGTTGTAATGAAAAAATATATCCTCTGGATTCCCCTATCTTTGTATCCAGAATCCTCTGGATCCCCCTATGTTTGTATTGGAATGTTATTACAAAACTAGAAACTAGTGACTATGTACTTATCAAAATGAATAAAGTCCCACTGGATCCACCTAAAGGCCTATTTTTGGACTCGGCAACCATATAGAATCATAGAATCATAGAATCATAGAGTTGGAAGGGGCCTAGTAGGTCATCTAGTCCAACCCCCTGCCTGCAGCAGGAATTCCCCCTAGAGCATCTCCAACAGGTGCTCATCGAGCCTCTGCTTGAAGATCCCCAGTGAGGGAGAGTCCACCACCTCCCTTGGCAATCTGTTCCACTGCCGAACCGCCCTCACTGTCAGGAATTTTTTCCGGATATCCAACCGGAATCTCCTCTCTTGCAGTTTGTACCCATTGGTTCTAGTTCTGCTTTCAGAAGCAGCTATGAACAAATTGGCCCCTTCCTCCCTATGACAGCCCTTCAGGTATCTGAAGAGGGCAATCATGTCTCCCCTCAGCCTCCTCTTCTCCAGGCTGAACATCCCAAGTTCCTCCAACCTTTCCTCGTAGGGCTTCCCTTCCATCCCACTGATCATTCTTGTCGCTCTCCTCTGGACTTGCTCCAGTTTGGCTGCATCCTTCTTAAAGTGAGGTGCCCAGAACTGAAATCCTAGTGATTTCTTGCAGAGCCCAGCCCCTGCTAATTGCAAAGGGGCACTATATAGTGCTGCCTTCGTCTACATAGCAGGGGGAAAAGCAATCTTCAGTCTTCAACCCAGTATCAGTATCAACAGTATCAACAAAGGGACATCAAAGGATCTAATCCAACTCCTTGCCTGCAGCAGGAAATCTTTCTAGAACTCCTCCAGCAGGTACCTGTTGAGCCACTGTTTGAAGATCCTAATTCCAGAATCTCCAGAATATCTTCTCTTAAAATCGATACCCATTTGATTGCACCAATATGCCTTGGCAATGCGGTTGAAAATCACTGGTCTCCAGAGCATTTCCAAGTTGTGCCTGTCAAATATCTGAAGACCTTCAGCAAGGGAAAACCCAACTTTATTTTTTTTGTAATGGATAATTGGTTCCACTTGGTTCTTTGGTAATTGGTTCCACTGAGTAAACATTTTTGCCAATAAAATGTTTTCCTTGATATTCCCTGCCCTGTAGACCTGTTATAAAGTGTTAATCACAGAGACATACCCTACAATCCAGAGTAACTACAGGAGCACATAAGAGACATTGCGTGTACCCGTAGTTACTGCACCACGTCGTGAAAACCTATGGGAAGTTCATATTGCAATCCAGAGCAAATTGTTCTTACACCGGAGCAAGGACTCCCCGTAGTTACTCTGGATTGTGCCCTAAGCCTATATCCTAAAGTGAAATTAAGCCCCTTGCTCCGGAGCAGTTAAGATGACTTTCCATAAGATAACACTAGAGGGTGACGTAACTGCGTGGACCCATTAACTGCTATGGATTTTGCCCTAACTGCACAATCCTAACCATGTCTACTCAGAAGTAAGCCCCATTGCGTTCAGTGGGTCTTACTCCCAGGAAAGTGTCTTTAGAATTGCAGCCTAATATATGAATAATGAAAAAACTAGTAACACCCCATGCACAAGTTAAGGCTTTTAGATAGATAGATAGATAGATAGATAGATAGATAGATAGATAGATAGATAGATAGATAGAGATAGATAGATAGATAGATAGAAATGTTTAATAAGATTGAGTTCAAATAAAAAAAAAAACTTGCCTCCACAATTCATACCTGAGTAGGCCATGTTCTTCTTTCAGTCAAGATATTTATCTTCAGTCAAGAAGATAAATAGGCACATATATGTAAACCCAAATTCAAAGGGCCATCATGAGGTAGTATTGGTGGTACTCGATTGTCAAAGCAAAAGGAGATGTGAGAGCTTCAGCCTCTCTGTATATTTTTAGCACACTTGTTTTTCACAGCTATTCATACATAATAGTGTTTTATGAGGGAAAACAATAATTGGGACTAATGTGTACCATGAGATATGCATGTACTCCAGGAGGCAAGAAGGGTTCCTGTCCATTTGAAAATTCACAAGTGATTCCATCAGTGCTCCCAGCTGCAGATCACCTCAAGCCACAGTGGTCCAACACATGGCCATGGACCAAATGCAGTTCGCAAGGCCCCTTCTCGTGACCCCCCCCCCAACCCCAGCCACAGCCCCCCAATGCTTCAGGGCTTTTTGGTCTCTGTACTGTGTTATTTCAGCTTCTTTTTTGGAGATAGAAGAGCTAGAACAGTGTTGCAGGTAGACATAAAGCCCCGCTGCATCCACTGTCACCTCCATTGCTTGTATCCTGAGCCTGTCGAATGACTTGGACAACTCAGAACATGGAAGTGATTAGTGGTGATATCATGATGTTACTGCCATTTTTTTCTGGGTTTGCACAGCCAAGGATCAAACAAAGATCACACAGCTTCCCAGCTTCCCAAGGCTGGACTGCCCTGTATCATGACAATCCCTCTTGACAATCCCAGACATCCATTTAATATAGGCCCCATCTGAAGCATCAGAACTCACATTCCAGCACAACCTTTCTGGGGTCATAAAATGCTGAAATCAGTGAGTGGTGAATAATCAAATGATAGTGCCGAATCAACCCTGCTGATCAATGGGGTGACAGATGTCGCAGCCAGATCGCCCTCACATCCATCAAATGATAGTGTGTAAATGAATGCTTGGAGACAGTAAGTTGGCATAGGTGGGTCAAATGGGGCAAGGAGAGGGAAAGAATAGGGCAGGGACCAATGCACTGAAGGGTCAAGTTGAGGGCAGGAAGGAGGGGATTTAGGTAGAACTGTGCTGTCATCAAAGACGCTCAGAGTTGCTGACCTCTCCTCTAGCCAATGAGTTTTAGGATTGCACTGTGGAATATATATCTGGGTTGAACCCCACAAGATGTGAAAGGTTATAAGTGCTGTGCTATGCATACTGCCTAACCCACTTCAAATACAGACAAGGTTTTTCCTAAGAGGATGAAAGGATTCAAACCATCATATATTTTTAATTGCCACAATATCACAAGAGTTAAGGTGGATAACTATAGTTTCATTTAGAAATCAGTTCATACAATCACAAAATGTAAAAATTGGAAGGGATCTTTGAGATCATCTAGCCCAGTTCTCTGTCCTGCATAGGTCTATATGTCTATGGCTACACCCAGATATGGAGATGAACACCATTTCTACCGCCTGGTTCCTGATCACCTGTCTGAACGGCCAGAACTATGCAACCTTGTCAAAAAAGATCTGTATGCTGTTAAAGCATACGTAACAAGAGCCTCACATAAAGTATGTTCCACATTACAAACAAAAATTTCTCTAGGATTCTGCTTCACGTAACAAACTGCTTCACGTAACAAACACACTCACTGGCAGTTGGGGCAGATGTGCTGGATGGCAGCCCTTTTAAAAAGTGTTAGGGCTGCCTAGCGTGCCTGCCCATAGTGAAAGCAACACTGTTCCTCCTGTGGCCAAGGGAGAAAACAGCAGTGGAGAAGAGGGAAGCAGCTCAGGGCTAGACAGAAGGGAGCTGGGGAGAGAGAGGCTCAGGATGAAAAGAAGGAGAAAGTGGGGAGACACTTGAAAGTGTCTTGGATTACAAAAGAAAGTGTCTTTGATTGCAGCCTCCTAAGCGTCTTTAGGATTGCAGCCTATGTAGACTTCATAGGATCATGCACATTGAATGTATGTTTTGAATTCAATTGCAGTGTTTTGTCATCATTTTTACATCCAGTTAATAGGACCGTACAACTTTCCTTGTACCCTTAGAATAACTCCCCAGGAAGAATTCAGAATGAGAATGCATGTTGTGCATTTTGAGACTACTTCCTCAACTTACAGCATTGCATTAGGGGAGAAAATTATTCAGGATGATTTTTACCACAGAATATATGTAACCCAAGAAACAAATGTGTAATGAACTGGCTCTGAAAATAGAAATAATCATAGATAGGGATAAAGCAATTATTAAAAAAAATACTTAAGTGAAATGAAAATGCTTCTCAAATATGGTTTAGATTCACATTTTTATTGATGTTTCCCCTCTGCTTTTAAAAATATATGAAAAGTTAGCAGGTAAGCATGCTATGGTGAATACAAAGCACATGTTAAACAGCATACTTATGATTCCTTCCTAAACACCTTTCTGTATGTCCCACATGAAGGCAACTAACAGCAATGTTGATTGAGCAGCTACAGGACTTCCTTAATGTAGTGAAGAAAGAATATTTGTTTCTAGACAATACCTAGGTAGTCATGTTAACCAGCTACCTCTTTCAGATGAGAGATTAAACAAGATATGTAAAATAAAATTCACATATCTTTAGTGTACTATAGACATGTACATAGTATACTATAGAAATAAAAGTATTTGTAACTTTCCACCACTCATGAAAATAAAGAACTTCAACTTCAGTTTCTCTGTTCAAAGGTGATTGAATCCCTTTATCTTTAGTCTACCATCTTGGTCATTTTGACCCAGTCGGCAGTTTTTTTAATGGAATTTATTATTATTTATTTAATGGAATTTATTATTATTATTTGACAAGAACTTGTAACTTTTTAACTGCTAATTAGACAGTTATAAATCCAAAAGCATGAATGTTTGAATTTACATTTTTTTCTGTAAATTCAAATTATAGCTTCGAATATTGGCAGGGTTAGTCTGACCCATGTTGCTCTTCACTGGCTGTACAATATTTTGCTATCTAAAATTATACTCAAAATTCATAATTTCACAATATTTCACAATTATAATTAGTATAAAATAATTATACTAAAACTTGATGCAACATTTATTCATTATATGTACAAAACTATAGTACAGAGACAATTTGACCCTGAAGTATTGGGTGATACAAAAAAAGTTGGAAAACGAAGGGTTAAACAAACATGCAAGCAAGCAAGCAAGCATGCAAGCAAGCAAGCAAGCAAACAAACAAACAAACAAACAAACAAACAAACAAACAAATAAATAAATAAATAAATAAATAAATAAATAAATAAATAACAGCTTTGTATGGCTCAGAGTGAGCTTCAGAGCTCAAAACATGGTTTCAGGAAATCATTAAAATGCTACTTCTGTTTTCAGGAAAAAATCAGAAATGATATTTATAGTGCCGTTTAAGGAAAGCCCTTCCAGATTGGGCTGTGGACTCAATATGCAAATAACCTAAATGGAGGATACAGGATCAAAGGATATGGCTGTTTTATGTTTCTATATTTACATCCTTCTACTTAGAAACATTAATTCATATCCTTCCAGAGAGCAGTTTTCTGCTTAGGATTGTTCTCAGAGATGATTTTACATCTTGATTCCTAAGAGTATAGATTAAGGGGTTTAAAACTGGGGTAACAATAACATATGCAAGAGTGATGATCATCTCTCTTTCGGATGTGTTTCCTGCAGAGGGAAGCATGTAATTTATGATTGGGGGAACAAGGTAGAGAGTCACAACAGTCAGATGAGAAACACAAGTGGAAAATGCTTTCCAACGGCTCTGCCATGTCTGGAATTTGAAGAAGAGGAAGGAGATGATATAGAAATAGGAGAGGAGGGTGACAAAGAAGGAGGCAACAGCAATAAAACCAGTGACCACATTTAGGAGGATGAGGTTCAGGGTGATGCTGCTGCAGGCTAGTTCAAGCAAGGGTTTAATGTCACAAACGAAGGGCAGGATGATGTGGGGGCCACAGAACCACAGTCGGGAGGTGACCACTGTGTGCATCAAGGCATAAAAGAACCCAGCAATCCATGTAGCCATGGATAGCATAAGGCAAACTCCTTGATTCATGATGATGGAGTAACGTAGAGGGTTGCAGATAGCTACGTAGCGGTCGTATGCCATGATACATAGAAGAACAGCTTCACTGCAACCCATGAAATGGAAAAAATGAAGCTGAGTTAAGCACTCAATATAGGAAATGGTCTGGTGTTCCATTAGGAAACCGCTCAAAATTTTGGGCACAGTAGCTGTAGAGATGCAAATATCTTGGCAAGAAAGATTACCTAAGAAAAAATACATGGGAGTATGGAGTCGTGGGGCAGTCCAGATGGCAGTCAAAATGGCCCCATTTCCAAGAAGACAGACCATGTAGAGAAGCAGGAAAAGTACAAAGAGAACATGTTTCTGTGAATGGTCAGTGGTCAAACCCAGGAGAATGAATTCTTGCACCTCTGACTTGTTCTCCATCACTGTCCAAACAAAAATGTCAGATTCATTAGTGGATCCATAATGGAATATAAGTCAGTAAAATAGATTTACTTATACATATTGGTTAATTTGAGATCCCACCTATCCTTTAGAATATCCATGACATCATACAAGTTTCTCTCTACATGATTTCATCCTCACAAACAACACTGTGAGGTAGGATTGGTTGAGAGTGGGCAAGTGGTCACTTAGGGCACTTCCAATTTTATTCTTCAAGTGTCCCTCTTCACTTGTTGCTCTTTTCCTATGAACTCTCTCTTTTCCTATTATAAAATGCAGTATAATTATGAGCTCAATCCATCTTTTTGATCATTGACAAGCCACACTGCACTGATGTTGGGGCTTCACATCCTCTCCTGGACCTCCCCCAAACTTCTGTGGCACACCTGCAGACCATTTGCAACACACCAATGTGTTGTGGCACAATGGTTGAAAATTGCTGTTTTAGAACAGTCATCTGTCACAAACATCTGTCACAAACACAAGTCATCTGTCACAAACATTTCTAAAACAGCATCTTATTTGACTGGAAAAATTTGAGGGTGATTTTTGCCAGGGGGTTTATCTAGGTTAGGAATGCAATGTGAGATCAATTGGTTGTGAAAACAGAAAATTAGAAAACAAAAAGAAGTTCAGTTTCTAGGAAGAAGGTAATTATCAAAACACTACAAATAATTTTTAAAAAGTTTCCATCTCTTTGTTAGCCTTTCTCCTGTAATTTTAAAAAGAGATAGAAATTGAGTAAGGGCACAATCCTGAGCATGTCTCCTCTGAAGTTAGTTCCATTGTAGCTCATGGGTCTTACTTCCAGATAAGAGTGAATAGGATTGCAGTCATGGAGGATCTTTTCCTGAAGTGAAGATAAATGCTGTTGGATGCAAAACGTTTTGCACCACAACCCCATGTTAAGAGGCTCACTATATAGATCACATGTGAAGGTAAATAACTTATACTCTATGTGCTCATACAGCATCTACAAAACATCTATGAAAAATGCAAATAACTATAAATTAAAAATAATTTCTTCTACAATTTATACCTGGACAGTTACATTTATAGTTCGGAGATGAAAACACATAGTGAAAGTCAAGGCTACAGTGAGGAGTAAGTACTGTAGCTTTTCACTGTTCATGCAAAAGAGCTGTAGATTCTGTGTTGTCTGAGAACACTCACTGATTATATTTACCTATTATGAGACATTCAGTATCTCCATGTGGGACTGGAGGGTAATTCCTGGAGGGAATGAGTTGCATAATTCACGCCAAAGAGTCAAACAGTGTTTCTAAACGTATGCCTGATAGATTTTGCAAGGTAATAGTAATTTACAAACTAATTTTAAAAATTCTCTTCAAATCTGTGTAAGGCCACCATCTTTTATGTTGGTCTTGTTTACGTGCTTCTAATAACACATGGATATTTATATAGGTGAATCTTTTTTCCTGGCACAGATGTAAATTGTGAGGAAAGCTTCATGTTCTGGATAGCCTAATGTTGAGCTTCCCGGTGCAGAGGGTTGCTGATGAGTCAAAATGGCATCCTGAGTACCCTGGGCAGCCACTGGCTGCCTTCCTCCAAGTAGGGGAAGTGGCCCTGCAATGGTGCTTAGAAGTGCCTGTATACCATGTTAGCATGGAAAACTGTTATTACCATATGTACTAGTAAAATGTACCTGCATTGCAGGGGTAAAATTTCAAGAATATTTGCAACACCCCCCTGAGAAACACATACCCTTGTGCAATGCACCCCCTGTGCAACACCTCCCATGCAGTGGTGATCCCAAAAGCCCCACTGTGCAACACACACCCCCATGCAACATCTACCCATGAGCAAGCCCCCGTGTACCATCCCCCTTTACACACCATTCCTCCAGGTGCATCATCCCCCATGCACACATCCCCATGCGCACTATCCAGTGGTGGGCTCCAGAAGGTTCACACCTACTCTATAGAACTTTTTGTTAATAAGAGATAGGACATATAAAGTTTAAAAATAGCCATTTAAAAGTGGCTGCCAGATGGGTATAGAAGCGGTTGTTAATTTCTTTGAATCCTATCACTGGCACTATCCCCCATGTGCACCATCCCCACATGTACACCATCACTCCATGAACACCATTTCCCAATGCATACCATCTCCATGTGCACCATCAGTGGGTGAATCAGTCACTTTTCAGTTTTAGATGTACTGTATATGATATATTAACTGATTCATATTAACACTTTATTAGCTCCATACAGTATCAGAATTACATTGTGTCTCAGTAGCAGTCAGTATCTTGGGAAAGTGTGAATTAAGAAAATCCACTTTTCATTACATTGTGTCTCAGTAGCAGTCAGTATCTTGGGAAAGTTTGAATTAAGAAAATCCACTTTTCATTCCATAGTTTTTATTTTCTGTTTAATTGGTCTTAATGTTTGATGGAATATATATATTCCAATGCAGTTTGTTTCATTGCATTTTGCATATACCTTTCCAACGATATATAACACGATGTTATTATTCACACAGACTCAATTTTTCACAATTTTTGCTCTGTTGTAATCCCCCTAAAGCTTGTAGCCAAGTGCAACTGCACCCCCTAACTACGACACTTGCTACATCCTCTCTAGCTATGCTACTGCTGTTGATAATCTTCTTCTTCCTCTTTTACAACTTTGGGTGTCGAGGGGTGTAAGGACTGAGATCTTTCCAGCAGCCTCTTCCAATTTCATTTGGTGTTGTAACAGTATGTCCTTGATGTTATCTCTCCATCACACTCTGTGTCTACTTTTCGTTCTTTGTCCTTCTCTCTTGACATAAGCCTTGAATAGTATGGCTTCCCAAGACATTCTCTCCAAGTGAGCAAACACTTTATTTGCTGCCTTTCTGTATAATGTAGAATTCTGTATAATGTATAATGTAGAATGTTCTGTTCCAATTTTCTCCCTTATTATTTTATTCTTGATTTTATCCCTTCATGTTACTCTGACCGTTTTCCTCAGACATCTCATTTCTGTTGTCATTAACTTCCTCTTATATTTTTATAAGCAAAATGTTCCCAGGTTACAGGAGGAAAATATCCATTTTAAGTGGAAAATACCCTATATGCCATCCTGCATTGTGCATCATCTCCACCATGAGCAACACCCCCCATGTGCAACACCCCCTGACAAGCACAACACCCCTCCCCCCCACACACAACATCCCCCATGCACACATCCCCCCAGTGCACCAGACATCAAGCACCAAATTGGCTGGATGTTGGTCAGTATTCCATTTTAAGTATAGGACAAAAACACATTGCACCCCTTTTCACTCCCTTAAGGTTTAAATTTATCAAAATCCTTTCTTGGTGGGAGCTCATGTCACATAATGAGCACCCTCGCCAAATTTCATGCTTCTAGATCCAGGAGTGGGGACAGAACGGTGATCAGTCAGGAATTCTTCAATGTAAAGTACAGTATATGGAGGAAAACGCGTTGCACCCCTTTTCACTCCCTTCTGGTTTGAATTTCCAAAAACCAGTTCTTAGTGGGGGCCTCCATCATGAAAGGAACACTTTCCCCAAATTTCACGTATCTAGGCTTGGCGGTTTTGGCTGGGTGTTGATGAGTCAGTGAATGAGTCAGTGAGTGAATCAGTTTTATATATAGTATATAGATTGTAAGTGACCATGTTTAGCTCTGATAAAATAAAGTGGGAATGAATAAACTTTTTATGAGATGCTTCTTTCTACTTATTGTTATTGCCTTATGTTGTAGCAGTAGAGCTAACTGTCCCTGCACTTAGTTTGCCTTACTACACCGTCTGTTGTTCTCTCCATTCACTCTACCAACTTCAGCAAATGTTGTTCCCAGATAGTTATACTCTGACAATTGTCTTTTCCCCCCCTTGTTTCCTCTTTTGTGATGTTTAGGGTATGTTTTTTCTTCCAATTGCCATCACATCAGTCTTTTCTATACCTATTCCCATATTTTTGATCTTACATTCTTGATTCATGGACTGAAGGTGTTGCTGAAGTTCCTTAGTTGTATCTGCTATCAAAACTTGATCATCCGCAAAGAGTAATTGGTTAATGTTTCCATTCTTGGGCTCAGCTTTCTTGCTTATGCTATCTAAATATGTGATAAAACACAATGATGATAGTACACATCCCTGCCTTACTCTAGATATTACTGTGAAAGGTACTGATGTTCCCCAATTAACAGCTCAATCCAGAGTAGCACTTGGGTGGCCCTATCTAGCACTAGAGTGGAGCAACTGCAAGTGCTCCACCAAGGGTGACCAGATGACTGGAAAAACCCAGATTTGTCTGGATTTTTAGCCTCCTGTCCGGGAGTCCTACATTTTGACATCACTGTCCTATATTTTGGCTTCATTTTGAAACTTTGTGATAGTGCACAGTACCCCATCATGCCATATGTCATTGGATTCGCATTGAAGAGCAGAATCCAATGCAAAAATCAGTTTGAGATATCTCCTTCCTATCAAAAGATATCTCCTTCCTATCAAAAAACCAAAATAAAAAAATACATTTTTGGCAATTTTTTTCAGAAGATAGGAATTTTGGCCAGGGATTAGGAATTTTGGCCCTAGGGTTCAGGAATTTTGGGTTTGGCATCTGGTCACCCTGGCTCCACCCTAGTTACTCTGGAAAAGGCTTGGGGCAGAGCAAGACAACATAGGGTGCCCCAAGAGAGGTGGACCTGCTCTGCCCTAACTGGGGCAGCCTAGGCAGTTCAGAAGAGGCATTTTGAGAGCATATTTAGCACTGCCTAGAGCAGAGCAGTTATTCTGTATCCAGAGCCTGTTTCCAAGGCAGAAATGCCCTCTTCCAGCTCCTCAGAGTTTTACCACCTTAGGAGCAGGTATAGTAGTGAGTAAACCTATAGGGGTCCATGATTTGGTCACCATACCTAAGAATGGCAGTATTGACCAAAAATCTGAGTTCTTGGCCAGCCTAGCTGCAACCCCTGCCTCTCAACCTCAGGATATGGCACAACTACGATAGCTCACTAACTGGGGGATACAGCAGGCCATTTCAAGCATCCACCCTCCAGAGGAACTGCAGCTGTAACTGGTTGTCAGGAACTTCTGGGCTTCCTTATACTGCAGGCACCACAGCTGTTCCTTGTTCAGTGTGATCTGAGGGGGGTGTCCTCAGGAACAAGCCCTCCCCAGGTGTCTACTGAGTGCCTACTTGGTGCCTACTGAGCATGCTCTGGAGCAGTTAGGGCAGCCCAGGCTTCCTGACCCCCGGGTGCAACATTACTGTCTGTTCTGGATTCAGAATAGTTGGGGCAGCCCAGCTAGGGCACTCCTCACTGCTCTTACTCTGGATTGTGCCCTAACTCTTTGTTTACAGTCACTGTATTAGCTTTAACATAACCTGATAAGGTGATCACTTACTCCACACTGGGACAATGTTTGCCATAAAAATTTCTTATCAAACGTTGACAATAATGGAACTAATTTCTGACCAGACATGCATAGAATTTGACTGTAAATCATGGGTAAATATGCTAGAATCCTGGTGAGTGACACATATATCTTCTTGCCTATCTACTGGTATTCTGCCAAATTAAAACATAAATTCAGGTCCTCCCATAGGGCTGGTATCTGCTAAGGAATTTTCTTATAGATGATTTTACCTCTTTATTTCTCAGAGTGTAGATTAAGGGATTTAAAACTGGGGTGACAACACTGTAAAGCACAGTGATGATCACCTCTCTTTCAGAAGAGCCACCTTCAGAGGCAAGCATGTAGTTTGAGATGACCGGAATATACATAAGAGCCACAACAGTGAGGTGAGAAGCACAGGTGGAAAAGGCCTTCCAACGGCTCTGCCATGTCTGGAATTTGAAGAATAGAAAGATGATGATATAAAGATAGGAGAGGAGAGTGAAGACAAATGAACCCATAGCAATACAACCAGTGACCACATTAAGGAGGATGAGGTTGAGGGCAGTGCTACTACAGGCCAGTTTAAGCAGGGGTTTGATGTCACAAAAGAAGTGCAGGACACGGTTGGGACCACAGAATGAAAGCTGGGAGGTCACCAGAGTTTGCATTAGCCCATACATGAAACCAGCAGACCAAGTGGCCACAGCTAGCCAGAGGCAAGCCCATTTGCTCATGATGACAGAATAACGCAGGGGGCTGCATATAGCTACATAGCGGTCATAGGCCATGATGCCCAGAAGCAGCCCTTCGCTCCCACCCAAGAAGTGGAAAAAATGCAGCTGGGTCAGGCACCCAATGAAGGAGATTGCCTGTTGTCCCATTAAGAAACCACTCAGCATTTTGGGGACAGTCACTGTAGAGTAGCAAATGTCCAGACAAGAAAGGTTACCTAAGAAAAAATACATAGGGCTATGGAGCTGTGGCTCAACTATGGCTAAAGTCAAAATGGCCCCATTTCCCAGCAGGCAGGCCACGTAGAGCAGCAGGAAGGGTAGGAAGAGAATGCGTTGCTCTCTGCAGTCATCAGTCAGACCCAAAAGAATAAATTCATGCACTTCTGTCAGGTTCTCCATCTTATCCAAATAGAAAAGAAAACAAGAAAACCAGCATCAGTGGTTTTATAATGGCATAATCCTTTTTGAAAGATGCATTTGTATTTGCTATAATTCATATGTGACTAATGAACTAATTCATATTCACTGTATATTGTACACTTTATTATGGAACTTTCTAAGGTGCCTAGGGCATTTCCTTTGGCATCGGAAAGTGGGTATATAAGGTATAAATGAATGAATGAATTTTTCCTTTCGTAATCTGTTTGGTCAACAAGAAACCTAGTTTAGCCCCAAAGAAAGAAATTAAAACTATTTCCCACTGTAGTTTGCATTTAGAGACAAACTATCCCTTACACTGGTTCAGTGGTGAAGCTAGGTCATCCGGCACCTGGGGCCCATACATTTTTTTACACCACTACATAACAAAATTATTTATTTTGTTGTTAAATATATTATTAAATATATTATTATTAAATATATTAAATATTATATTTTTATACCACACTTTTATACCACCACTTGGGGTGCTATTTATAGTTCTTCCCCCATTTGTCCTTACAACAACCCTGTGAAAGGAGCACCCCGTCTTCTCCTCTCTAGCTATGCCACTGCACTGGTTACAAAGGTGACATATAACCTCCACAATTAGCAGTCACTGAGAAACTCGTCTTCAGTGATAGCCTGAGCAGAATGAAAAAGCATCAAAATACTTTGATAACTGAAGCTGAGTGAATCTTTCCCTCTCTTACTAGCCTAGTTTCTCTTTAATAAATTCAAGCTAGCACAAGAACGGTGTCTCTATACATGAATAAAGAAAAAAGCTCATACTAAACATAGGCAATATTTATTTTGACTTCTGCATCATGCACATGGAATTTGGAAATTCACACAGTGTACATAAAGTGGAAATTTGACATCTTATCATGGACAATGGCCACAATGAGCTAGACAGAACAAGAGTCTGACTCAGGAAACAGTAGCTTGTGGATCTACCACTTGAACTACAGACCCTTCCAAAGTTTTGGCCATAGGACAACATGAAAGGTAAATGTGAAAAATTTCAGGAAGTATGGAATTTGTTTCACTTGCTTCTAATAATACAGATAGTAATCCAACACACTAATCTGAGGGTAAAAATACATTTTCTGTATGTGTCGTACCTGAAAAAGCTTTCTTCTTTTGTAATCAAGGTATTGATGAAACTAACATTCACAGAGAAACAGAAAGGAAATAGCAGTTTTCCACTGTTCACACGAAAGCAAAAGAGAAGGCTGTGGTTTTTTTGTACGTTTGGAGAATGCACATTTATCACAGTTACTTTCCATAAAGCACATAGTGTCTCAGTGGAAGGGGGAATCACGAGGGGTATTCATGTCATGGGACATGCAAATTGAGAAATAGTCAAAATGTGTTCCTCATAAATCTCTGATTAGATCTATAGGGAAATTGTAATTGTCAAAAAACTCAAAAAGAAGAAAGCAATGCTTCTCAGTTTAGGCAAGGTCGAATCTTCTGTGTCTCATTGAAAGTCAGTCCCACTGCTGGGATATATTGATAACACACAAAATAGGTTAATATTGATAACACACAAAAGATTACAGATGAGGTACAACTTTACTGAATATCCATCTTGTCCTGTAACGGGTTCTAACTAAACCACAGAGATTGCCTAAATTTGAATAGACCTTATTGGAGCTGCTTCAGCTTTACCCTGGGAAAGGGGAAAACATCACCTTTCCTATAGAAGCATCTCCATTCCTTGCACTGGATTCAGTACAAGTCAGGATTGCACTCAAAATGCTTAAATGTCCCCAAAAGTCTTAACTGAATTTTCCAAAATATTCTTGGGTTACATCAGGGGTGTCCAATTTTTTTTGGCAGGAGGGCCACTTACAGCATAATCCAGAGCAACTAATCTGTCCACATAAGAGCCCTTGGGTTGTCCTATCTATCACTAGGGTGGAGCAACAGCAAGATGCTCCACCCCAGTTACTCTGGAAAAGGCTTAGGGCAGAGCAAGGCAACATAGGGTG
Source organism: Cryptoblepharus egeriae (assembly GCA_030015325.1). Taxonomy (NCBI): domain Eukaryota; kingdom Metazoa; phylum Chordata; class Lepidosauria; order Squamata; family Scincidae; genus Cryptoblepharus; species Cryptoblepharus egeriae. The sequence goes on from JAREYC010000004.1 coordinate 85,185,667, forward strand.
CCCTAAGAGAGGTGGACCTGCTCTGCCTTAGCTGCTCTGCCCTAGGCAGTTCAGGAGAGGCATGTTGAGGGCATGTTTAGCATTGCCTAGTGCAGAGCAGTTATTCTGTATCCATATGTTTCCAAGGCAGAAATACCCTCTTCCAGCTCTTCAGAGATATAACACCTCAGGAGCAGGTATAGTAATGAGTAGACCCATAGGGGTCCATGATAAGGCCTGAGTAAGAATGGCAGGGTTGACCAAAAATCTGAGTTCTTGGCCAGCCTAGCTGCAATCCCTGCCTCTCAACCTCAGGATATGGAACAAACTGCTGCTGCCCACAACCTCAGGATACAGCAGGCCACTCAAAGAAGCCCCTTGTATTCACTGTAGAATGTACTGGCATCTCATCAGGGTCTGCACGGCCATTCGGCCTCACTCACGAGGCAGAGTGGCAGCCGAATGGATTCAGAAAGAGTACTGCACAGGCACCAACTCTGACGCCTGCACAGTCTCCTCTGAAGCTGAAAGCCTTCAAAAAAGTACTGTGCAGGTGTCAAAGATAGTGCCTGTGCAGTACTCTTTCTGAAGCCAGTTGGCTTCAGAAACAACTGTGCAGGCGCCAACTTTGACAACTTGCAGTCCTGGTAGGGGGATGCACGCATCCCAGGGGTGACGCACAGACCTCCGCACCGGGTGATGCACAGAGTCATGTCACCACTATAGGCACCACAGCTGTTCCTTGTTCAGTGTGATCTGAGGGGTGTCTCCTCAGAAGCAAGTCCTCCCCATGTGTCAATTACTTAGCATGCTATGGAGCAGTTAGGACAGCCTAGGCTTCCTGTCCCCCTGGATGCAGCATAACTTTCTGCTCTGGATACATAATAGTTAGGAGAGAGCAGTTAGAGCAGAGCAGGCTGAACTTGCTCTGGATTGTGCCCTTAATCTCTCTGACATTGTGTTGAGGGCACAAAACTTTACAGTTTCAAATTTGAATAAAATTTACATATAAGAGTGTATTCATGACAGATATGAAGATTTACCTGGCTTGCCCATAGGCCAGATGGGGTGCGTCTTGCTGCGGGCCACCCTGAGACTGTGGCTTGGACACGCTTGGGTTATGCCAATGACTTAACTGATTATTGTGTAGCCCAGTGCCAAGCTCAAAATGATGCCCTGGAAGTGATGCTACAACCTTGAAGTGATAACATCACTTGTGCTTCTAAAAATATAAAAATTGAGAAAAACCCACCTCTTCCACCCAACAGCTTGCTACTCATGTGCTCTGCTGTCTCCTCCCAATCAGTGGCATAGATAAGGCATCAATCAATCCAACAATCATGTTTATACACCACTTTTCAACAAAAAGTTCACAAAATGGTTTACAGAGAAATTAAAATGAAATAACTAATGGCTTCCTGTCCCAACAGGGCTCACAATCGAAAAATATGTCAAAGAATACCAGCAGAAACCACTAGAAAAGGCATCGTAGCGGCGAGGAGGCCAATTACTTTTCCCCTGCTAATAAAAGAATACCCACAATACCCACTGGAAAGAGTACCTTTTGCCCAGTTAGCAGGGGTCTATCTGCTACAATTTTAAAAAATATGCAGTTAATTCTACAAATACAGGGAATGGGAATCAAAATTAATGTAATACTGTATAATGTATTGTATGGCCTAAATCCTATGCTTATAATATGCCAGCACACTCCCATGTACAGGGACACGTTCTGTTACCAGTACTAGCAGGTACCAGTGATGATGCAAAACACACAGGATGCATTTGGATGGGCTGTATGGGTAGGCAGTTGTAGTTGGTGCCCAGCCAAATCATTAGCCTATGAAGGGCTCAATCCAGAGTAACTGGGGAGTCCTTGCTCTGGAGTAAGAACAATTTGCTCTGGATTGCAATATGAATTTCTCATAGGTCTTCACTAGGTGGTGCAGTAACTACGGATGCACGTAATGTCTCTTACGTGCTCACGTAATTACTCTGGATTCTAGGGAAAGTGTTCCTTTCCTCCATGCAGTAGTGGTTTGGGTTATGTTGCTTTATGCAAGTTGGGGGCAATTAGAATCAGCAGCACGCTGGCTGGCAGCCCTTTAAAACAGGTTCTGTGTGGAGAGTCAGCACAGAGCAACTTGGGGGCAGTTGCATGGGGGTTGTTAAGTGAAGTGGGCTTGTTAAGTGAAACAAGCTCTCAATGGGAATTTGTGCTTGTTATGTGAATCACTCTTTATGTGGGGCGCTTGTTATGCAAGGTATCACTGTACAATTCTTTTCCAGCCATTGCCAACTGTTCTCATGTTGCAGGATTCCAGCAACCCACAAATTTGCACAGGAGAAACTATGCAACAGGGCAAAATGGGGACAAAGGGGCAGGGAGTGGGCAGCGCAATCCTATACTTGGTGGTGCTTTTAAAAAAGTGGCATCCAACAGCACCATCTGAACTACCAGAGGTCTTCTTAGGGGAAAGGAATTTTTCTCCCTTCCCCCAAGTAAATACTAAGCCCCACAATGGAGATTCTCAATTCTATGCCAGCTATTTTGTCAGTACAGACTTCAGAATCTCTATGTCTGGCTTTTCTGCCCCATTACAGAGGATGGGATCCAGTGGAGCAGAGCTTTTTTGATCCCACTCCTTTCCTGCCTCAGTGTTCCCCCATCCCACCCTCCTTTTTCTACTACATCTTCTGCTCTCATTTTTCTTATTCTTGTGGGAATGTGATAAAACAATAGAAAATGACATTTAAAATTCTTATCTATTTCCCCTTGAAGCATGAATTCATGACATTCCAGCTAGCCATTTTCTTCTTAGGATTTTTCTCACTGATGATTTTACCTCTTGATTTCTCAGGGTGTAGATTAAGGGATTTAAAACTGGGGTGACAACAGTGTATAACACAGTAATAACCATCTCTTTTTCAGGAGAGTCACCAACAGAGGAAATCAGGTAGTTTGATGTAACTGGTATCAGGTAAATAGTCACTACGGTTAGGTGAGAAGTGCAGGTGGAGAAGGCTTTCCAACGACTCTGCCATGTTCGAAATTTGAAGAAGAGAAAGATGATGATATAAAGGTAGGAGAATAGGATGAAAAAGAAGAAACTGAGGGCAATACAACCAGTGACCATGTTCAGGAGGATGCGGTTGACAGCAGTGCTGCTACAGGCCAGTTTGAGCAGAGGTTTGATGTCACAGATGAAGTGGAATACTTGGTTGGGGCCACAGAATGATAATGAGGATGTCGCCACTGTGTGCATTAGAGCATGAAAGAAACCAACAGACCAGGTGGTCACAGCTAGCCTAAGGCAAGCCTGTTTGCTCATGATGGTGGAGTAACGTAGAGGATTGCAGATAGCAACACAACGGTCATATGCCATAATACCCAGAAGCATAGCCTCGCTGCTGCCCAGGAAATGAAAAAAATGGAGCTGAGTTAAACACCCAATGTAGGAAATAACCTGGTGCTCCATGAGGAAACTGCTCAACATTTTTGGCATTGTCGCTGTAGTATAGAATATGTCCAGACAAGAAAGGTTACCTAGGAAGAAATACATGGGTGTGTGGAGACGAGGCTCTGCTATAACTACAGTCAAAATGGCCCCGTTTCCCAGAAGACAGGCCACATAGAAAAGCAGGAAAACAACAAAAAGGATTTCTTGCGCTTCGTGATCATTTGTCAGACCCAGAAGAATGAAGTCATTCACATTTGTCTGGTTCTTCATCACCCTGCAAATTGAAAATAAAAGTTATTATTCATTCTCAGTGGTTCCACAGTGAAGCGAAAGTATTGGAAGACCCTGAATTATAAATATAGGGGTACCAGCATTTCTTCAGATTCTGTATCAGCAGTCTGCAGATGTGAGGACGGGACCCCTTCCCCACGTTTACCCACATCCCACATGTGCTCATTAATATCAGGGCAAATAAAAGCTTGCTTAAACAAGCTGATTTTTGTCCTGGTAATTTTAAAAAATGATTTAAAGGATGCACAGGTGAATGCGCTTAGACATTCTTAAGCAGCTGGAATGGTTATAGGGAGCATCAGTGAGATCAATAGGAAGAACTTCTTTCCCCTTTTTACAGTATGGACATATCAGTATGCTGCAAATTCTTCACATATTAATAATCACTATTTTATGTCTCCCTTTCCCAATTTCCATGCTTTTTCCAATGTTCTTTTACAAGAGCACTTTCTTTCTATGAACTTCTGGACAATTACAAAATAACCTGATCTCTAATCATTCTTTAACATAATGTTCTCAATGCACAATGCCCACCCAAAATGCACTTTCAGTCCTCTTTCTTTTTTACCTCTATGTAACTGGTTTCTTCTTTATTAAATCCAGCTACAGTGGGCTTTCCAAAATCTTCACAGTTAACCTTGAGAAGAAAGAGAAGAGATTCCTCCTTCCTTCATAGAATCATAGAATCATAGAGTTGAAAGGGACCTAGTAGATCATCTAGTCCAACCCCCTGCCTGCAGCAGGAATTCCCCCTAGAGCATCTCCAACAGGTGCTCATCGAGCCTCTGCTTGAAGATCCCCAGTGAGGGAGAGTCCACCACCTCCCTTGGCAATCTGTTCCACTGCCGAACCGCCCTCACCATCAGGAATTTTTTCCAGATATCCAACCGGAATCTCCTCTCTTGCAGTTTGTACCCATTGGTTCTAGTTCTGCTTTCAGAAGCAGCTATGAACAAATGAGCCCCTTCCTCCCTATGACAGCCCTTCAGGTATCTAAAGAGGGCAATCATGTCTCCTCTCAGCCTCCTCTTCTCCAGACTGAAAATCCCAAGTTCCCCCAACCTTTTCTCGTAGGATTTCCCTTCCATCCCACTGATCATTCTTGTCGCTCTCCTCTGGACTTGCTCCAGTTTGGCTGCATCTTTCTTAAAGTGAGGTGCCCAGAACTGAACACAGTACTCAAGGTGAGGTCTGACCAATGCTGAATAAAGAGGAACTAGAACTTCCCATGACTTGGAAGCTACAGTCCTCTTAATGCAGCCTAAAATGGCATTTGCCTTCTTTGCAGACACATCACACTGCTGACTCATGTTCAGCTTGTGATCCACGGCGACTCCAAGATCCCGCTCACATGTTGTGCTGTCAAGCCAAGTATCCCCCATTTTATACCTGCATTTTTGGTTTTTATTGCCCAAGTGCAGAACTTTGCACTTCTCCCTGTTGAAATTCATTCTATTTGTTACAGCCCAGTATTCTAGTTTATCCAGGACTAGTTTATTCATAGTTTAGTGCCATGTCTCCTCCACCTCCAACATTCTTCAGAGATTCCCATTTGTAGAATTTTAAGTAATCAAAAATTTTGGGAGAAAGCTGATCTAAGAATGAATGATGGCCAATTTCAGCAATAGAAACTAATTCCATGTTGCTTGAACCATGTCAGGATGCATCTAATGTAAGCCAATGTTCCCTCTAACTATTTTATCTGCAATGACCAATAACGTCTGTCTGGAATTTTATGCTGAGTTTCCTATCCTTACCTTGTGATACAATTCATTGAATTCAATTTAATATCTATATATTAAATACTAGCAGAATGAATCTGCCATAGAATATTTCCAGAATATTTGTGGGCTCCAGGCATGACTGGGCACCTGTGGGCACTGGTGGGCACCGCTGTCCACTGGGCAGTGGCACTGGCACCAGGAGGTGGACAGCGGGTGGTGGGTAGTAGGGGTCACTGGGCACTGACAGGCACTGAAGGCAGTGGTGGCATTCAAATAAATTAACAATATGCTCTATGTCATAATAACCTAAATTAACAACAGGTTCTATGTCCCATTAGTAACTGGTTCTCAGAATCATTACCAAAGGGTTCTATAGAACCTGTGAGAACCCCCTGAAGCCTACCACTGCTTGAAGGGTCCCAGGGGACAGTGGCAGGGAGCAGGGGCACTGGAAAGGAACAGGCATCCCTATTGGGCACCATTGTGTAGTGGGCACCAGCAAGCATCTCTGTGCAGTGGGCAGCAGGCAGCACTTGGCTCCTATGGTCACTACTGTGCAGTAGGCAATAGGTACCACTAGGCCAGTGATTTTCAACCTTCTTCATCTCATGGCACACTTAACAAGGCACTAAAATTGTCAAGGCACACCATCAGTTTTTTTCAACATTGACAGGGCACACCAGACTATTCAAATCCGCCATTTTTCCTATTAATGAATGTCAATCCCCAAATTCCAGCAGCACACCTGAGGACTATCTGCAGCACAGCAGGGTGCCACATCACACTGATTGAAAATCACTGCACTAGGCACTGGCACCACCAGGCACCAAATCAGTTTTTGGTGTGTCTTTACATCACAGTCACATCAGTTTTTTTATATACAGATACGTTTTCCCTTTCACCTACAACTCATCATCCGACCTCTATAAATGCCATTTTACCATTATGCAAGACTGATGTTTTTGTTGATAGGATCTGTCTAATCTCGGTCTGATCAAGTACCCATTCATGCTAAGGCGTAGCAGGACTATCTTAATAATAAACACAATATTTTACTGTGGGAAGGATTTGCTTCTGAATACATATGAATAGGATTGTGCTGTTGATATTATAGGAAAAAAAGATAGAAAAAAATTCACTTCTTCACAATCACATGCACACATACAATACTTTGCAGTTTTTTGGCTCCACTTCTGGACCACCTTTGTGTATAAATTTCAATTTCTTTCCATTTATCTATGAGAGGACCTTCCGTACTTGGCCAGGAGACTAGATTTAGGGGTCAGACTAACCCTTTCCCTCTTTGAGCAGTCCTTATCACAGTATGTCTTGTAACTCTTTCAGGAGACAGGGACACTGTGGACACTGCTCATCTGTCTGGACAACCTGTTGTGTGGCCTTCTAGGGCATTGGGCAACAGACACCACTGCCTAGAGCATCTATGTATCTTGAATGAGATAAAAGATATGGCAACAGTTAAGCTATTGTCTGAATGGGGAATGCATTTTTGTTACACAGTAGTCATGAATTTGGCAACTGCTGATCTATGAGAAAACACAAAGTTATGCAAAGGAGCCTTGTGCTTGCCATACAAAGAAGTGCTTAAGACACTGTGCGTGTTAACCAGAAGCCCAGGGTTCGAGACCCTGGTTCCCACAAGAGGAGGATTTCCTGCTACAAGCAGGGGGTTGAAATAGATGGTCTACTGGGTCCCTTCCAACTCTATGATTCTATGAAATCTATGATTCTATGAAATTTCATAAATATTATTATTTCTGCTACAACTACTACTACTAAATAAAAATATCGTTTATCTTCATCGTTCATACCTGGAAAAAGCTTTAATCTTCCATCGGTTAAGGTATTAGAAAAGAATGTAAAGGAAAATTCATAGATCCAGTGTGAAAAATGGAGAAATATTCCTGGTCTCTAACGAATGTGAGACCTTTCACTTCTCTACACTATGAGCTTCTCTCTAGCTACATTCCAGTATCCAGTTTCTTATTTCCCATTTCCCTGGAAACTCTCATTAATATCCACTGATTATAAACATCCAAGCATCTCATTACGAGGGAGAAAAAGTTCTTTTGAGGTTCTTTTTTTAATTCATTTTACTTTTTTTGAACCTTGGGATTTTGGTACAGAAGCCCATTGGATTTGGTAAACATGGAATATATGATTAGATATCTGGAGACATGGTTGTTAAACTGGTGGAAATCAAAACAAACAAAAATGCTCCTCCATTTTATGAAGCTTGCCACTTGCTACCCTGGTGACATAACTGTTTGAGTCATCAGTCACTAACCTGGGATAACCAAGGGCCCGCCCCTGCTGCATAATTTTGCCAGCATTACAGAAAGATGCTGACTACTTTTAACTGCACGAATTATCACATCCAATAGCGCAAATCAGTGTTTCCTAAACTATAGGTCATGATCAGTGGTGGGATTCAAACAAATTAACAACAGGTTCTACGTCCCATTAGTAAATGGTTCTCAGAACCAGACGCTCATTAGCAAAGGGTTCTGTGGAACCTGTGAGAACCCCATGAAGCCCACCACTGGTCATGACCCATTGCTCAGATGTACACTCTAATAAAAAAAATATCCTTACTTGGAGTTCCTGAAGGGTTCGTTTGGGTTCCACCGGCCTGCCACTTGCTCTGTTGGTCTACAGGCCTCTGAATGATTCCCAAACAAAACTGGAAACTATTTCTAGTTAACCTGCAGTTTGTTCCATAAACTCAGACAAATTTTTGGGGATACATGAAGGCAGGAAACAAAGCCCAGGGAAGAGGTGAAGATTTGGGGGTCCCCTAATCTGTATCCACCCTTTATGCCAATAAAGGTATTTGTACTTGTACTTGTATACACCCCCTCCTTGGACCCAATTCAACCTTCTTGTCACCTCTCTTCTCCATACGAACCTCACACGTTCCACCTCTTCCCTGCCTCCCTCCCACCTCTTACCTTGGGCAACATATACCCAGCATCTGCTGCCACACAGACCTGGCACTCACCACTGGTGATGGTGGTCAAGCTCTGGTGATTCATATTGCAACACCCCCAATAAGTGCTTTAATATAGAGTTGTAGGTGTAGGGAGTTTTTAGTTTGCTATCCATATTTTTAGCTTGTTATCCAAGTTTTTATCATTCTGTTGAGTCCAATATTTGTTTAGGACAGATATTTTGACAGATTTTGATGTTTCCATTGTAAACTGAGTTTCTTAGCCTATTTACATTGAATCAAAAGTGTGAAGCAGAATCACAATAAGGATATGCAGAATCAAGTATGTATTTACATGTTATGCAAGAATTTGATAGGGTTCAGGAAACTGGCATCTAAAATTCCTATCTATCCATTTTTCTTTCATGACCTTCCAGTTAGCCATTTTCTTCTTAGGATTTTTCTCATAGATGATTTTACCTCTTGATTCCTCAGGGTATAGATTAAGGGATTTAAAACTGGGGTGACTACTGCATAGAGGACAGTGATGATCATCTCCCTTTCAGAGGAATTACCAGTAGAGGGAAGTGCATAGTTTGTGATGGGTGGAATTAGATAAATAGCCACAATAGTCAGGTGAGAAGTGCAGGTGGAGAAGGCTTTCCAACGACTCTGCCATGTCTGGAATTTGAAGAGAAGGAAAGTGATGATATAGAGGTAGGAGAAGATGATGAAAAAGAAGTAACCAAGAGCAAGACAACCAGTGACCACGTTAAGGAGGATGAGGTTGAGGGCAGTATTACTGCAGGCCAGTTTAAGCAGGGGCTTGATGTCACAAATGAAATGCAGGACATGGTTGGCACCACAAAATGATAGCCGAGATGTTGCCACTGTGTGCATTAAGGCATGAAAGAAACCAACAGACCAGGTAGCCACAGCCAGCCTAATGCAAGCCCATTTGCTCATGATGATGATATAATGCAAAGGTTTGCAGATAGCAACACAGCGATCATATGCCATGATACTCAGAAGCATAGCCTCACTGCTGCCCAAAAAGTGGAAGAAGTGAAGTTGAGTCATGCACCCAGTAAAGGAAATAATCTGCTTCTTCATGAGAAAACCACTCAGCATTTTGGGTATTGTCACTGTAGTATAGCATATGTCCAGGCAGGAAAGGTTACCTAGAAAAAAATACATGGGCGTGTGCAGCCGTGGCTCTGCTACAATGACAGTCAAAATGCCCCCATTTCCCAGAAGACAGGCCACATAGAAAAGCAAGAAAATGATGAATAGTATTTCTTGCAATTTGCTGTCATTTGTCAGACCAAGAAGAATGAACTCATGCACCTCGGTCTGGTTTTTCATCACTCTGCAAATAGAAAACAGAATTTAAAGGTTTCTCAGTGATTCCACAAAAGAAGGGGAAGCTGAATTGCATGTTTGTATCTCATAGTAACTTTCTAGAGAATAACTGACTGCATATACAGCAGTGGTCCTGCTGGCCTCACCAGGTGAGGTTTCCTTCCTGTTTCTTGGCAGTCTGTTGGGAACTAGGGCTGTGGGTGGCGCAAGTGGTTAAAACGCTGTGCCTGTTAACCAGCAGGCCAGGGTTCGAGACCCAGGTTGGCCTCACAAGACAGGGTGAGCTCCTGTCCTTAGCCCAGCTCTGCGACGCCAGCTGGATCCAATCGAGTCGGCTCTGCCTTTCCATTGGACTAATTCAGTGGTGTGGAGAGGGGGGATTTGCTGCTTGGGTAACAGCCTATCTTCCATAACAATCCAACCCAGGCTTTTGTGCTTCGCATGCAGTGTATGCAGCGCTGAGCACGATACCATAGTCTTTCAAGACTGACGGAGGCCTGCTGTTGGAGAACTGGCTGAATTTTCAGAGAACTGAGGTTCCGAAATCTTCATAAATTTCTAACATTATTTTTAATTAGTTGACTTCTTCCTGCTTTTTCTGGCCCTGTAAGGCATTCTGGGGCATAACCTGGCTTCTCTTTCCAGTCACCTCTACCCATACATTCTGTTTAGAGATGGCGGGCAACAGGGAATGTTTAGACCAGCGTTTCTCAAAGAGGGGGTCACCCTTTGGGGGTCGCTGGGAGTTTTCCTGGGGGTCGCCACTTAGGCACACCACTTAGGCACACCACAGGAGTCATGTACCTGCCAATAATTACATACAAAGGATGTCATAAAGGTTATTCCTGCTGCTGCTTCTACTACTAATACTACCACCACCACCAACAACAACAACAACAAAAAAAACAACAACAAATGTTTATAGGTCATACCTACAAAACCTTTCATCAGTTAAGGTACTCTGGAGAAATTGTAAATGAAACTTTGTTGATCTAGTGTGAGAAAATATGAAGTTTTCCTCTTCTCCAACAAATTTGAGAGCTTTCCCTTCTCTACACCTTGAGATTCTCTTCAGCTTCTTTCCAGTTTCCAGTTTCATCTTTCCAGTTCTCTTGAAATTCTCATTAATAACATCCACTGTTTATATTATCAGTATCTCATTACGAGAAAAAAAGTTCTTATGGGTTTTTTTTAACCCTGGGATTTACACTAGCCCCTTGGATTTTGAAAAAAATAAAATCAAATGATTAGATCTCTGGAGAGGTGGTTATTAGTAAACTGATGAAAATGGAAAATAAAACATGTCCTTACATTTCACAAAGCTTGCCACTTGCTATGTCAATTTCCCTCATAAAGTAACTGTCCATTGTATGTTTAGGCAACCACAAGACCTGCTATATAATTTAGCATACATCAGGATTTCAGAAAGGTACTGATAACCTTTATTTGAATCCGTTGCAAGCATCCAATATCCTAAAGCAGTGTTCCACAAACTGTGTGAAATGAATCTGCACCAAAAAGCTTTATGTGAAGTCCCTGAAGGCAGGTTCCAAGTTTCACTGTTGGTCTGCAGACCTCAGAGTGTTTCCCAGACACAACTGGAAGCTACTTTTGGTTTGCAGCAGTTATGTCTGGTTAACTTACAGGTTGTTCCCTAGACTTAGACAAATTTGTTTGGACACATGAAGGAGGAGGTTAGGAGGGTTCTGCTGCTGCTGGATCCTTCATGAGTCCAATCTGCCCTCCTCACCACCTCCCTGTTCCAATCAACTCTTACCCCCTCCCAGTTTCCTCTCATCCAGTTGGTCTTTCCTTGGGCAGCATGTGTCCGCTGTCCACTGTTGCACAGACCTGGCCACTCGGCATTTGCAATCATGACCAGGCTGTGCTCTCTGGTGTTTCATATTTGTGACCACGCAAAAATGCATTATGCATATTCTAAAGCTATTACTTGACCATAGGTTTGGGCCTTTAATGTTGATGTTCTACAATTAATAATTAACTGCCAAATCCTATTAGGCTTACTGCTCATGCTCTATCCTCAGTACCAAGTCCAATTCTCATAAAACCTCTGCTGGCAATAAGGTTACAGCATCCATGCTGAGGACAACATCAGTTGATACTGGTCTGCTCACTTGTGTCCACTCAGTGTTGGGTGTAAATCCAAATAGACCTATTGAGGCTCTCTGGGGTCAACATGGGGTAAGGTAACCATACTTCCCTTAACCAACATCAACCCCAAGCAGCCTCAGTGGGTGAACCAAGGCAACCGCAACCAACCATTCCCACTGAGTGAATCAAAGGAAACGAAGGTTTCCTTTCCCCCAAGAATACCTCAGGTAACTTCCCTGGCCCCACAGGATAAAATGGCAGCCCTTTTGGCATTGCTAACACTCCTCCTGGTGATGGGTAAGATAGTATTGGACTCTAAGTGCATTTAAGTAAAATATTTCTTATATATGCACTGCCCTAGAATTTGTGAATGATGGAGGGTAAAAAATACACGTGATTGCCAGTTATCATTGTTTCAAATTCTGTATCTATGAGATCACTCTAGCCTTGCTTGTTGGCCAGCTTCAGATTATTTTGGGTGAATGGCCTCCCTGCTCTCAGGGTTTGTGGCATCTTCATAAGTCCGTAGGCTCTGGGGGGACAAGGAGCCTTTTCTCTGCTTCCATGGTATATGACAGTCAGTGAAAGGGAGATCAGATGGTCCGCAATGACACAAGGTGTGTATGGCAGGGTGACCATGTAGAAAGAAGGACAGAGTGCCTCCACCTTTAGTAGTAGCTTGTGTGAGCTCTAGATTTGCTTTCTTCTTTGTCCCTCCATTGGGTGCTTTTAGACAGAATAACATCCCATTTATTCTGACACAGACAAATAAGGACCACTCTACACACATGATTCTGCTTATTGGTTATGGATGAATGTTATATAATCATGGAAATTGGCATTTAAAATTCTACTTAAAAGCACGGATCCATGACCTCCCCAAAAGCAGATTTCTGCTTAGGATTTTCCTCACAGATGATTTTACCTCTTGATTCCTCAGGGTATAGATTAAAGGATTGAAAACTGGGGTAACAACAGTGTAGAGCAGTGTGATGACCATCTCTCTTACAGAAGAGTCACCAGCAGAGGCAAGCATGTAGTTGGACATGACCGGAATGAGATAAACAGCCACAACAGTCAGGTGTGAAACACAGGTGGAGAAAGCTTTCCAACGACTCTGCCATGTCCGGAATTTCAAGAAGAGGAAGGTGATAATATAGAGATAGGAGAAGAGGATGAAGAAGAAGCAACTCAGAGCAATAGAACCAGTAACCACATTGAGGAGGAGGATGTTGAGGGCAGTACTGCTACAAGCCAGTTTGAGCAAGGGTTTGATGTCACACAGGAAGTGTAGGACATGGTTGGGACCACAGAATGATAGCTGGGATGTCACCACAGTGTGCATCAGAGCATGGTAGAAACCAGCACCCCAGGTCACCACAGCTAGCCAGAGGCATGTAGGTTTGCTCATGATGATGGTGTAACGCAGGGGGTTGCAGATGGCTATATAGCGGTCATATGCCATGACACACAGAAGCATGGCCTCACTGCTGCCCAGGAAGTAGAAGAAATGTAGCTGGGTCATGCATCCTATAAAGGAAATTACTTGCTGCTCTGTGAGGAAGCCACTCAGCATTTTTGGTACTATAACTGTACAGTAGCAAATGTCCAGACAAGAGAGGTGGCCTAAGAAAAAGTACATGGGCGTATGGAGTCGTGGCTCTACTAAGACTACAGTCAAAATGGCTCCGTTGCCCAAGAGACTGGCCATGTAGAGAAGCAGGAAAATCATGAAGAGAATACATTGCTGTTTGCTATCATTTGTCAGTCCAAGAAGAATAAATTCATCCACTTCTGTGCGGTTCTCCATCACTGTAAACATAGGAAACATGAAAGCTTTCTCAATGGTTCCATTATGGAATGGAATGTAAGACCCTGAATTACCTGAAGATTTTAATTAGGATTTTTATCCTGTGCTTCCCTTAGAGAACTAGGCTCATACCTAGTTTTCTTTCCCCCAATTCGTGATTGAATAGTCTAAGATCATCCAGTGCACTTCCAATTGTGAAACCCAGTGGTTTTTTCACAGTATATTGCAGTAGAATTGTAAATAAAACATTGTCATCAAGATACTTGAAACTTTTGAGAGTACATTGCAGCATTTACTGAGAAACATTGAGTTCTTAGGTGAAGAATATAAAAGAATGAGATCAATCAATGAAAGCAGGATCCAAAAAGGATCTCTTCTAAAGTTCCCCCTAAATTATTATTATTATTATTATTATTATTATTATTATTATTATTATTATTATTATTATTATTAATCTAGTCAGAAAGATGGCTACTGTGATTGGCAAATTTTGGTTGATGAGAATAGTGGGCATTACTATGTCAGCATTTCTCAAACTGTGAGTTGCGACTTGATACTCCATACCGCAAAGCCTTACTGGGAAGCCATTTCATTGGCCTCCACAGACATCATAATACCTTAATGAAGCAAATAAAAGTGACCTCCAGTTTTACCAGAAACTTCTGTTTTACTTTCATATTACTTTTTTACTTACATATTATTTCAGTGGCATTTTGAGGGCCACAGAGTGGGTCACAGGCCCAGCATCAGCAGTGGCAGTGAACATCAGATTCTGACCCACTGTGGTGGATGAGGTAGGTCATGGTGCTAGAGAGTTTGGGAACTGCTGCACTATGTTAAAAGCCTGCATCTGTCAATAACCATACGTTCACCCCTTCCCAGTATCCATACCTTTTCCATTGTTCTTCATTTTCAGAGCACTTTTGAACAAGCTCAGAATGCCAGATCATTAATCATTCATCAAGATGACACCCACAATTTCTGTGATTTGCACAGACCCATCCAAAATTCACTTTCAATCCTTTTATTTTAACCTCTTTCTTTACATCTGGTTTTGATCTCGCTGAATTCAGCCACTGGCTGCAATCCTAAACACATTTTCCTGGGAGTAAGAGCCATTGAACACAATGGGGCTTACTTGTGAGTAGACATGGTTAGGATTGTGCTCATATTTAGGATTGTACTGCAAGTTTTCATGTTGGTATATCTCAGCCATGCTTTGAGATACCAGGACTTGAATCTTGACATTGTTGTATGTAAATTAAGCTACATCCCAACTTCTACAAATTCCACTCAATAATTATGCAAAAGTGATGCTTTTACTGGTTCAAAGAAAGGTCAATGTTATCATAACAAAAGCAGATCAAACTTTAGCTTTCAAGGATAACGAGCTGTTGGAGCTTTATAGTAAGGCTTGACATATTTTTTCCTAGAAATACAACCTGTTTAACACTGTAGGACTCCTTTTCACTCTGCTATTGATGTGGGTGAAAATGCTGAAAGAAATGTCATTCCCTTACAACCACAGACACACATTTAAACATTCCTTCCTACATCACTTTCTTTCGTGTGTCTGGAATTGTCTTTGCTCATGATTGTCCCCCATCCTATAACTTATAGATGTAGGAAAAATAAAAATGCTTATGCTTATGCTGTCAATGTTTGCATACAAAGATGCAAATATTAAATTTAACAAATGTTGAATACTACTACTACTACTACTGATGATGATGATGATGATGATGATGATGATGATGATGATGACGACGACAACAACAACAACAACTGTGGTTGAAGAAAATTGACTTTGCTTGGATTATTGACATTGCAATACCCAGAGATCGCCAGCTTCAAGAGAAAGCATGAGAAAATCCTGCAGTATCAGGACTTACAAATAGAAATTCAAAGAATCTGGAAAAAGGTCACTGTGATTCCAATAATAAAAGGTGTTCTTGGAACAATTCCATCAATCCTCCAGGAAAATATAAACTCAATGGGCCTCCAGAACCTCCCACATATTGAGATGATACATTTGTGATTCCTAAGTCCTTGGGTAGGAACCAAATTACAATATAGCCAATTCCAATTGAACACCTGGTGACTGATATGCAACATGAAAATCATAATACCAGTGGTGATTGGTGCCTTCGGTAATGTTCCAAAACACCTGAACAGGATTGGGGCCACAGACATTACCATCCCCCAACTACAAAAAGCAACTTTACTGGGAACAGCTTACCTCATGTGACAATATTTATGAAATCAAAATAGAATTAAAACCAGGCATCCCAGGTCCTTTAGAAGGACTCGATAACTGGATAAAACAAACCAGTCAACATCTACCTGACAAAGTGAAAATCAATAATAATGCAAATATTTTTCTCTACAGGTTGTACCTGGAAAAGCTTGATTATTTTTATCTTTTGGTTGAATTTTTATAGTTATGGAAAGGAAAATTTATGGATCCAGGGCAAGGAAATATTAGAAACTTTCATTTTCTTCTGTAAAAGATGTGCAAGCTGTTGCTTTTCTACACTTCTCTGTATAGTTTGGAAACATGCATAGTTTACATCCAGATATTATAAAACCTTCAGCATCTCATTATAAGGAAAAAATTTATTTTTGAGCGTTGGGATTTAAACAAGCCCCTTGGATTTTTGAAAACTTAAATGAGAAGAACTCTGGAGACATAGTTATTAGCAAACAGTAGTTCTGGTGTTTATCTCAGCCTCAAATGATCAGCTTCTGGTTCAAGCCTGTATCACCTAATGTTGCCAAGAAAGAAAGTAAAATTTCCTAATTCTAAAGTGGTGCATTGGGAATATTCATTTTATGTGCCTTCCCTTAGGATACTCTGGGCTCAGTTCTATTCAGTCACAGATGCCTCATTGCAAGAAGAGTTTGTTAGTTCCCTTAACTTATGGCTGCATTGGAGCTGCATCAATGCTAAAAAGTTGGAAAAGATTGGGACCTTATTTATATTAAACAATGTACTATTTGTTGATGGTTTTCCTAACACAAATTTTTTAACAGGGAGGGTAGTATTGGAAGCTTCATGCATCCTCATATAGAATGAAGGTGATTTTCTTATTTATGGTTGCAATCATGTTCTATATGGCACATTTCTGATTCCTGTGCAACTTCAGATATGCACTTTCAACAAATATGAATATTTTTAATCTTGCATTTTCTCCTTGGGCAAAATTTTGCAAAGAATCCTGTAATAATTGGTGGCTTGCATTTTATTTATTACAGCTATAGCTACATATGAAAATTTCCTATCCTGGTATCTTACAGAGCCAGGCCTGTTTGGCTTCAACAATAGCATTTACAGGATCTGTGCACACCCTCACTTTCTTGACTCTAGAGACACACTTGCTCTTCTCCCCGATTTCAAGCACTGAAGTATGAACAGAGCCTATTCACATAAAAGTGCTGTATGAATAGAGTCTCAAGAGAGCCTTCATACCTACACATTCAGATCATTTACTGAACAACTGTATTGCTGCTCTCCCACTTCTTTCCTAAATCCTAATAAAATGTTAAAAGGTTGAATTTCATAGATTGTTAGGATAGAGCTTTCTGATCACTGTTTTCATTATGGCTGATTTCATCTCCTTATTCCTCAAGGTATAAACAAGGGGATTCAACACTGCGACACCTAGATTATACATGAGGGTAGTTATCATGTCCCACTGTGGGGATTCTCCATAGGAAGGGGGCAAATAGTTGAAGAGGACAGGGATGTAGAACAAAGCCACAACTGTGAGATGGGAACTGCAGGTGGAGAAGGCCTTCCATCTTGCTGCATGTGATTGGACTTTCAGGAGGAGGAAGGTGATTATATAGAAGTAGGAAAGCAATGTGAGGAAGAAAGGGATCATTACAACTGAGCCAGTGACAATATTGAGGAGGCGGATGTTGAGTTGGGTGTTGCTGCAGGCTAATCGCAAGAGTGGTTTGATGTCACAGAAAAAGTGTTGGACAAGATGTGGTCCACAGAAGTTCAGTTGGGAGGTCATTACAGTGTGCATCAGTGCATGACAGAATCCAATGGTCCAAGTGGTTGTGGCAAGGAACACACAGGCACGCTTACTCATAATTGTGATGTAGTGTAGAGGGTTGCATATAGCCACATAACGATCATAGGCCATGACTGCCAGAAGGATACCTTCACTGCTTCCTGTGAAATGGAAGAAATGCAGTTGGGCAAGACAGCCAGTGAAAGAGATAACCTGGGGCCTTGATACTAACCCAGCCAGCAACTTGGGCACAGTGACTGTGGCATAGCAGATGTCCAGGCAGGAAAGATTGCTAAGGAAGAAGTACATAGGGATGTGGAGTCGAGGTTCTTCCAAGACGACAGTGATTATGATGCTGTTTCCAAGCAGACTGCCAAGGTACAGCAACAGGAAGAGAGGAAAGAGTAAACATTGCAGTCCTTGGAGATCTGTGAGGCCTAGTAAGATGAACTCGTTCACTGCTGTCTCATTCTCCATCACTTTTTCAGAAGAAAACAAAATGATATTTGATTGACATTATTAGAATAAACTGAGTGGAATACTTCAGTAACAAAAGTATCCCTATCAGTCTCTGACAAAATATACAACCTACAGAAAATCTCAAGGCGGATCTGAGAAATGCCCATCTGAAATACTAGAAAGTGACTGCCATTCAAAGCACAATCTAGACTAAGCTCTCCACCAATGTGGCTGTTGATGCTCCAGCCAAGGGTGTCACAAACATGCCTTAAAATCCATTTGCAGCACCCCCATAGTAAGCAGTTTTGGCAGGGAGGCCTGTGGCACCCAGAAACATTGCATCCAAACACATACAATCATACTGGAAGGTACATAATAGGTCATCTAGTCCAACCCTCTGTCAGCTAGCAGGAAATCCTCCTACAGCATCTCCAACAGATGCTAGTTGAGCCTCTGGCTTGAAGATCCCCAGCGAAGGCAAAACCACATCTCCCTTGGCAATCTTTTCCATTGCCAAACTGCCCTTACCATCAGGACTTTTTCCTGATATCTCACTAGAATCTTCTTTCTTGCAATTTCTACTCATTTCTTCTTGTTCTGCTTTCGGAGGCCACTGAGAACAAATGTGTTCCTTCCATATGACAGCCCTTTAGGTATTTTAAGAGTGCAATCAAATCTCCTCTTAACCTTCTCCAGGCTGAACATACCAAGTTAGCCTCAACCTTTCTTCATAGGACTTGCCTTCCATCCCACTGATCATTCTTTCATTCTCCTCTGGACTTGCTCCACTTTGGCTGCTTATTTCTTAAAGTGAGGTGCCGAGAACTGGACATAGTACTCCAGATGAGGGCTAACCAATGCAGAATAAAGAACTAACTTCTCATGACTTGGAAGTTACAGTTCTTTGACTGTAGACTAAAATAGCATTTGCCTTCTTTGCAGACACATCACACTGCTTGGCTCATGTTCAGCTTGTGATTCACAGCAACTCCAAGATTACGCTCACATGTTGTGCTGCCAAACCAGGTATCTCCCATCTTATATTTATGTATTTGGTTATACATATCCAGCAGCAGAAGTAAATATTGTGATGGGAAGTGGATAGGTGGTAAGAGGGAAGATCATAGTTTCTGAGTGCAGCATTGGGTGGGGAGAGCCAATTCATGAAGTGGGGTGGGTGGGGAGGGCAGGTTCATGAAGCAGGCCTCCATCATATTCTATTCTCCCTCCTGAGCTGCTACTTGGCAGGTGCTCATCTGAGTAGCCCCATAATAGGAGGCAGGACTAGGACCTGGCAGCTCCATGCACCCTATGGCTACTCCCATCTACTTGGTTCTGCCAGAGGTGGCACATAATCGAGAAGACCCATTTGGTATGCTCTTGTTTGACCAACGATAAAGAGAAAACCTTAACCTGATGGTAGCATGGCAGCAACC
The DNA here is from genome assembly GCA_030015325.1 of Cryptoblepharus egeriae. Taxonomy (NCBI): domain Eukaryota; kingdom Metazoa; phylum Chordata; class Lepidosauria; order Squamata; family Scincidae; genus Cryptoblepharus; species Cryptoblepharus egeriae. Next base: position 85,205,270 of record JAREYC010000004.1, read on the forward strand.
CCAAATGAATGTGGGTACAGCACTTAATTTTTAAATTCTTCAAAAAAATTTATAAATTTTCAAAAAAATTTAAAGTTTTAAAATTAAAAAAAATTCTAAAATAATTTTAACTCTTTCATGAGCATCTGTTTTACTTTCATTCATGATTTGGTATTTGGTATTTCATATAAATGCATTGTTTGATTGCATTTATGAATAAAACCCTGAACCAACTAAACTAAAATCCAGATGGTCAGTTTCCAATACCATCCAGCCAGCATCCTCATGTTGGTAATGATTGCTTCCTTCAACCAATGGAGATTCCTTGAATATGGAATTATCCATCTATCCCTAATTTGTGTGCGTGTATGTGTATACACACACACACACACACACACACACACACACACACACACACACACACAAATTGTTTTCTCACCCTCCATGGGTGGTGTATGTATGTTATCCTCAATCTCGGGTCCTCTTCCAGAGGCCTGGTAATTTGAGGGTTCTGCGCAGTACCTCAGCTGTTCCTAGCAATGCACTTTTCTGGATCGAGTGTTCTGATGTCCTTCCTGGAATCTGTTGGAGCCATTCTTCCAGCTTGGGTGTCACAGCCCCTAGTGCTCCAGTCACTATTGGGATCACATTCACCTTCACTTTCCACATCCTTTCTAATTCCTCCTTCAAACCCTGATACTTTTCCACCTTTTCATGCTCTTTTTTCCTGATGTTGCTGTCATTCGGTATTGCTATATCTCTCACCAGGACTGTCTTCTGTATATGCCTATATGCCTATAGGACAGTAATTATGCAGCAATAATCATATCATCGCATCCTATGACAGACTTGTTTCCATTTGCTATCTCTACAATCCTGAGTAACTATGGGAAGACATAAGAGGCACTTACTCTCGGATTACTCTATGCATTTCCCATAGGTTTCCCATAGGTGGCACCGAAACTACATCGGTGTAAAAAGTCCTGTAGTTACTCTGGATTGTAGCCTCAGAGAGCTACAGATCACCCTCTATAGGAGCTTCAAGAGGAGTCACAATTCACAGTCAAAAAAAATTGTCCTTAAAGAAAAATAAAGAGCAATTATGAATATGGTCATCAGTTCCACAGAAGATACACTCAAGTGCAGAAGTGCTCTATGTGTCAACAATATGTCTCAGTAATGCTTGAATTTATGATGATTAGGCAGGATTTTTCCCCTCTTTTTGGTTATAGTTTTGATTTCTACATTGTGATTCTCTCTGTAGGTTGAATAAATCTTCATTTCCTAGCATGTCTGTATAATGATGTTTGTATAAATCATCATTCCCTATCCTACTTACCCATCCATTAGTATCTTCACCTATGCCCAGTAAAGACCGAATGTCTCTGATCCATTTAGTGATAATAGCAGTATGAAAAATATGTTAGCAGATCTGGTCTTTATGGAGTCAGTTACAGAGTCAGCCTGTTTGTTCATATTCCGAAGGCAAACACTGGACATCCCAGTGGTTCAAATATCAGAATATCAATACATGATGTTGAAATCTAGATAAGACTGCACTGTTTTAAATAGGGAAAATCTTTGTCTAAGCAGTCACATAAGTTTCATGGGACAATACTCTTGAGACACAGAAGAGCTTTGCTGGTTGCTGAAAATTTGAATATTTCCAGTGGATTGATAATTACTAAATAAAATATAGATTCCATACACCAGAGGCCAATTACTTGATATTACCAGAGGCCAATTACTTTGTGAACTTGAGATGATACAAAAACACATAAACAGTGTTTAAGACAGTGAAATAATTATAGCAGAACCCTTTTTTTGCAATGTATTGTGTTTTTTTAATGGTCTTAAATTGCATTTGGATTTTTTAATTTGTAAGCAGTTCTGTTTCATTTACTACAAAAATGTGGGATATTAAGGGTTTGTATTGAAATAAATAATAATTACATAGAACCTAGCTCTTTCGAAATCAATGGAGATGATTCCCTAGAAAATGCACATAGCCTAGGGCTACCCTCCTAAGCACAGTTACAAATGAGTAATCCTCAATGAACATAGTCAATATTCTTTTGAGTAAATACCTGTAAGCTTGCAATAAGTTCCACTCTAAGTAAGCAAGCTCCAGTTTATCTGTTATGACTTACATGTTAAGTATGGATAGGACAATCCTATGATTGTCTGTTGAGAGGTAAATCCCACAGCAGGGCTCTGTCAGTCCCATCCACTCCCAGGCTGCTGACTCCCCCTGCCACACACAACCTCCACTTGGAACACCTCTTTTCCCTTTCCCCAAGGCCCTTACCAGTGCCCAGACGTCTATCCTTCCTCCCAGTGGCATTCATTTTGGACTGGGACCAGTGCTTATGCTCCCTCCTCTTCAAGTGTCTGAAGTCACACATGCAAAAAAAGTTCACAACTCATGCTCACAATGCAGCTACTCAGTATGATTTCAGTGGCACAGATCCAAACATCAGATCCAAGCATCAGTGACACTGATGCAAGCTGCCTGGGAACAAGAGTAGGATCCCCCACAAGATCTGGGGTTTGGTCATGCCTCCTGTTCCCCACCTGCCTGCCCACAGTGCTGCTCACTGCCTACCCTATCCTAGGCTGGGACACACCCTGACAACCTTCTCTCCACCCTCCCTACACAAACCCAGGGCTCCACACCAGCTAAGCTCAGCTGCCACAGACTTACCTCTTTGTGCCACCGCAGATGCTAACTCTGACCTCTGTGCAGCAGTGAGGGTTTTGCACAAGGAGGTGCAAATGTTCTTCATGGCATATTTGTGACACTTCCGAGCTGGCACAAGGGAGTTGCACTGACCCAGGATGGACCTAAGATTGTGTTCATACTGTTTCTGTATTTTTCTTTTCTACTCAGCCACTCCAGGATTGAAATGATATCCAACAGAAAAAATACACACAACAGTAATAAAGTAGCAATATAAACACATTTGAAATGGTAATCAGTGAAATGTTACCAGGCAACAGCATCAAAAACACAGGACCATAATCTTAATTCAACAATAGACGTTCAGCAATTATTCTGTTACTTTTTTCCATTAGTGTTACAGAAAAACTGCTTTCACAATTATTCATTAATGCAAGATTTTGCCCAGGCTTTTTTTCACAGCTGCTTTCATCTCCTGGTTCCTCAAGGTATAGATCAGAGGGTTCAAAAATGATGTAACTACACTGTACATAAGGGTGGCTATCATGTCTCTTTGTGGTGAGTCCCCAGAGGAAGGTGGAAGATAATTGAACAATACAGGCACATAGAGTAAACCTACGATGGTGAGATGAGAACTGCAGGTGGAGAAAGCTTTCCATCTTCCACTGTGGGACTGAAACTTCAATAAGAGGAAAGAGATGATATAGAGGTAGGACAAGAGTGTTAGACAAAATGGGAGCATGACAATGAAGCCTGTGACAATGTTGAGGAGGCTGAGGTTGAGCAATATGCTGCTGCAGGCCAGTCTCAGAAGTGGCTTGATGTCACAAAAGAAATGCTCAATGACGTTAGAGCCACAGAACTGAAGTTGAGAACTCAGTACTGAATGCATCAAAGCATGAAAAAATCCAATAGTCCATGGAACTGCAGCCAGTAGGACACACATGCGCCTGCACATGATGACTGGATACTGCAGCGGATTGCATATGGCCACATACCGGTCATAAGCCATGGAAGCCAAGAGAAGCGCTTCACTGCTACCTAGGAAATGGAAGAAATGGAGCTGGGTGATGCATCCCATAAAGGAAATTTTTCGGTGGGCCAAAAGGAAACCAGACAGCATCTTGGGAAGGATGACCGTTGAATAGCAAATGTCCAGGCAAGAGAGGTTGCTGAGGAAGAAATACATAGGTGTGTGAAGTTGAGATTCTCTTGCTACCACAAATACAATTGTGGCGTTTCCTAGGACAGTGACTACATACAGGATCAAGAAGAGGATAAACAAGAAGGTCTGAATCTCCAACTGATCTGTTAGGCCCATCAGTATGAAGTATTTAACCTCTGTCTGATTATCCATTGTTGCTAAGATAACAATAAATTTAAAAGAAAAAAGCAAGACTCTCAGAATATTATTTTCTTAAGGTACAACACAAAAATATACATCAGGAAGGGTAACTACATGCAATTCAAATATATCTATCTATCTACAGTCTTTATATACTATTTTTCAACTAACAAGTTCACAAAGTGGTTTACAAGAAAATGAAAAAATTAATAGCAAATTAATAGTTAATGGGTCCCTGTTCCAAAAGGGCTCACAATCTAAAATGCAAAACAACACCAGCAGAAGCCACTAGAACAGACATTATTGGTGGTATGTATGGCCAGTTACTCTCCCACTGCTAAATAAAGGAACACCCACTTGAAAGAGTGCCTTTTGCCCAGTTAGCAGGGGTTAAATCCCAGTCATTCAGCTTCTGTAGTCCATAGCAATAGATCACATTTCAAGGATCCACAAAGGAATGGACACAATTGGAAGTTCATACTATCATAATGTTGGAAGTGATCCATAAAATCTAACCACCTGTGTATAGCAGGAAATTCAAGAAGGGCATTTCCAGCAGGTCCAAATCTAGCCTCTCCTTGAAGATCATCAGTGAGGCAGAATCTACCTTCTCCCTTGGCAATCTGCCAAATCACTGTTACCGCCAACAATTTCTTCCTAATACCCCATTGGAATCTCTTCTCTTGTACTGTATTTTGCACCCATTGGTCTAGTTCTATTCCCAGAGGCAGCTCAGAACAAATTTGTTCCTTCTTTTATAGGACAGCCTTACAGTTCATGTGAACTTGCTTAAGAAGCTGTGCAAAGCAAGTGCTGAACAGGGGTTATTGAGAAAATCCAATTTTCCAGCATTGCACCAGCATTCCTCAATAGCCAAGGCTTTCAATCTGTCACAAGTTCACCCTTTAACCAAAATATTTTTTGTTTGCTTTTGTTTGCAATATTTATGTTTCCTTCCTCCCAAACCTTTATTTTACTCTTTAATTTTTGCATCATGATGGATCATGATTTAATCATCATTATCATCATTTAATATTTTGCATCATGGAAATTGACCTCTTTCATTCTAACCTACTTAAACAGAGATTGGGTGATCTTTGGAAAAAGGCCAAATTAAAAACATTATCTATCTATCTATCTATCTATCTATCTATCTATCTATCTATCTATCTATCTATCTATCTATCTATCTCTCTCTCTCTCTCTCTCTCTCTCTCTCTCTCTCTCTCTCTCTCTCTCTCTCTCTCTCTCTCTCTCTCTGCAGTATTTATATACAACTTTTCAACTAAAAAGCTCTTCCACCTGACACCCCACCTTGCAAGCCATGTTTGTAGGCATGAAATCTTAAAAGATCATAGAGTTGTTCCTGTGAACGAGCATCAGCCAGAATGGAAGTCTGGGGATGCACCACATGGTGAAGTTATCTTGCAAAAGGGGTACTAAAAGGAAAGGAACATGTTCAGCTCACATTAATTTCAATTGGAAACCTTCAGCATGGAAGCTTTGTGACACCATGCCAAGGATCTTAATTCCAAAAGAAAATAATAGCTCTGATCTTGTACCTGTGATCCTTGTCCGCATTACTCTTCAAAGACATCTGATTGGAAACAAAGAATAGGATGAAGAGCTACTAATGATCATTGTTTAAATATGAGAGTGGAGAATTCGCACACACTGCAAAATGGTTATGAAGCACATTCAAGGTACCGCCCCGTTTAATTATATCAACCCTCTCCCAGATGTACCATCTACATCTGACAATGGTTTCTTTTTAATGCACTCATTGAACCGCTAGAGAGAACTTGGATGATACAATAACAAGCAAATATTCCCTCTCTCATAAACAAAAGTTTAATTTAGAAAAATTGAGCTAGAAGTCAAATCAGTGATCATTGGTGATCAGTGATTAACAGTCCCCAAAGAAAAATGGTTTTCAAATGCCACTGGTTTCCTCAGAAAAGTTCAAAATAATCTTTATAGTATTATGTATTCCCAAATTCCCTGAATTTTGTGACATTGTAGAGGTAGATTTCTCAGGATATACCTTCTTTTAATGCCAAAGCACTAGAGACTGGCCCTACAATCCAGAGTAACTATGGGAGCACGTAAGAGACATTACGTGCACCCGTAGTTACTGCAACTCCTAGTGAAAACCAATGGGAAATTCATATTGCAATCCAGAGCAAATTGTTCTTACACCGGAGCAAGGACTCCCCATAGTTACTCTGGATTGTGCCCTTATTTGATTTACAAACATAGCCAACTGGTATCTCATGCATTATAGATCTAGGGTGCTATTCTAAATTAGGCCGGCCTAACTCATTGGTCTTCCTGTTCCTGTGGTGATGTAGGGAGGCAAGCATGTGTTTGTGCACTGGCCTAACCCACCCCCATGAGTGGGGCAGAAGTGCCTTAAGGCACTATTGTGACACCCCTAGGTCAGCACAGGAGTTATGCCAGGGCTTGGCCTGGTCTTTAAGGAGGATAGGATGTGATTAGCAAACCAAATTCAAAAACCCAACAGTTTAACTCAGAGATGTCAAACTTATTTCATACAGACAGGGATGTTTACTCATTAGGAAAAAATTATATTGCCATGGGTACTAAAGTGTTTAATAGGAAAAAACAGGGAGACAGCAAAAATATGTGTGTGTGTACATGTCTATGAAAGAATGAGAGAGATGTCCTTTAGCCATATATGATGTTTGGTTGAAATAGCCTTAATCAGCATCCATCAGTTCCTCCTGTAATTAATCCTCAGACTCCTTGTTGATGAATTAAGTGACTGACTAATGGAAGAAATAAGAACTATTTCCATTGTATTTTTATTTATTGTTCACATTTTTTCTATTGCCCTTCTCCCAAATAGCTCAGTCCCTGGTTCCTCCCCTCCTTGTGTCCTCACAACAACCCTGTGAGGTTAGGATTGCCATATGTCCCAGAAAACCAGGACTGTCCACGTTTTTGGGGATTGCATTCACATGCAATTTGATAGGGTATCCTGTCCCAGTTTTGTGGAAGAGTATATGGCAACCTATGTGAGGTGCATGAGGCTGAAAGATGGTGACTGACCAAGGTTACTGGGGAAGTTTCTGGGCTAAGTGGGGATTTGAACCTGGATCCAACAGGTCTAAAATAAGGACCACTAAATTGCTAGATTACAGAGTTATTACATCATGGTCACTCATCAGCTGGACTAGATGGGCCTTTGGCCTGATCTAGCAAAAGACTTTTCTTATGTTCTTATCAGCATCACTCTTTATTATGTAGCTTGATATCAATCCTGGGAGTCCCAAAAGCTTAATTAAGATTTAAAATTAGGTTGATTCTAATGAAGGCATTACATGATTATAGTTTTTTGAACGAATATTTTTGTACTATTTTGAAGTACTCCTTTTCACAAATCACTTCAAACTTGACATCTGTGTATCATTCTCCTCAAAGCATCCTTCACCTCTTTGTTTCTTAAACTATAAATAAGGGGATTGGCTAGTGGGGTTAAGACAGTGTAGAAAACGGAAAAAGCTTTGTCTACTGCTCGTAATGCTTCTCTTTTTGGCATGGCATACACAAATATCAGAGACCCATAAAAAAGAGAAACCACAATGAGGTGCGATGAACAGGTAGAGAAGGTCTTTTTCCTCCCAGTTGAAGATGGGATTCGTAAGATGGTGGCAATGATGCACAAATAAGATACCAGTGTCAGGAGAAAAGAAGGAATGGTGTCTATGACTGAGACGGTAAGACCCACCAATGTCACCGCAGTAGTGTCACTACAGGCAAGATTAATTACTGGTGTCAGTTCACAAAAGAAATGATCAATTTCATCCGGACCGCAGTAATTCAGCTTTGACATCAAGCTTATTACTAATGTCATAACACCAATCCCACAAAGCCATGAACCTGCAGACAAAATAAAGCAGAGACTTCTGTTCATAAGTGTTGCATAATGGAGAGGTCTACAGATAGCTAAATAGCGATCGAACGACATTGCAGCAAATAGGTAGCATTCAGCAACCACTAAGGAACCAAACCAGTAGAGTTGACTGAAGCAACCACTTATGGAAATGGTCCTATTCCCTGTCAGGAAACTGACCAACATTCTGGGGAGGAGAGTGGTTGTGTAGCAAGTTTCTAAACAAGATAGGTTCCCAAGGAAGAAGTACATGGGAGTGTGAAGGTGGCGGTCAGAAACTACCAGCACGATGATGATGATGTTTCCTACTATGGTCACATTGTAGATGACTAGGAACAGGAAAAAGAGAGGAATCTGAAGTTTGGGGTCATTTCCAAATGCCAGCAAAGTAAAAGCTGTGATTGTTGTGTTGACTTCTTGATTAGTCTCCATGGCTCTATAATAACTGAAAATAAATCACAAAAGCATAATCAATCAACAGTATTTATGCCTCACTTTTCAACAAGAAGTTCATAAAGCACTTTACAGAGAACATGAAATAATTAAAGGCTCCCTGTCCCAAAGGGCTCACAAATTTAAATATGTCAAAGAGTACCAGCAGAAGCCATTAGAGAAGACACTGCAGGGGGGAAGAGGGCCATTTACTCTTCCCCTACTAAATAAAAGAGGAACACTCACTTGAAAAGAGGAACACTCACTGGAACACTCAGTGCTACTTGCCCAGTTAGAAGGGGTCATAAGACGCAATGTTTCAAAGCCTATTAATTATAAAATATAAAATCAAGCTCATTGATTATTTAAAAATATTTTAAGTGTAATCCTAACTCTTTGCAAGCACAAGTCCCAACATAAGTACTGTGCTGACATGGGGGTGTTGCAAAAGTGCTGTAAGGCAATTATGTGCCACTCCTGAAGGGGAGGGGGGTTAGACCAGTGCATAAAGTGGCTGGTTTCTCCATGCCACCATAGGAAAGAGGAGAAGGGTGAGTTGTGCTGGCCTAAATTGGTTAGGATTGTGCCTCCTTTATTTAAAGCAAGGATATTGTGTTGGTTTGAGAGTTGGATTTAGACCTGGAAGAACCAGATTCAATTCATCACCCAGCGTTGAAGCTTCCCGATGACCTTGGGCCAGTTACTATCTCTCAGCTTCATCTACCTTACAGAGATTTATGTGAGGACAAAAGGAGGGGTGGAACTATGTATAATACCCTGAGTTCCTTGGAAGAAGGGTAATGTGAAAATGTGTAAAATAAATATTTTCTATTCTGCCTCTCCTGTATTTAGTGATGATACTTAATCATGTGTGTTTTGTTCAAGGAGAATTTGTCATGATTAAGGGCACAATCCAAAGTTAGGGCAGTGAGAAGTGCCCTTGCTGGACTGCCCCAACTATTCTGAATCCAGAGCAGAAAATTATGCTGCATCCAGTGAATCGGGAAGCCTAGGCTGCCCTAACTGCTCTAAAGCATGCTATGTAGGTACCAAGTAAGTGATACCTGGAGAGGGCTTGACCCTGTGGAAACCCCCCTAAGATCACACTGAACAAGGAACAGCTGTGGTGCCTGCCTCAGAAGGAAGCCCAGAAGTTCCTGACAACCAGAAGCAGCTGCAGCATGAGACTGCAGTACAGCAGTACCTCTAGTGGAGGGTGGATGCTTGGAGTGGCCTGTTGTATCCACAGGTTAGTGGGCTGCCGTAGTTGTGCCTGAAGTTGAGAGGCAGGGGTTGCAGATAGACTGGCCAAGAACTCAGATTTTTTGTGAACACGTCCATTCTTACTCAGCCTTATCATGGACCCCTATGGGTCTATTCATTTCTGTACCTGCTCCTAATGTGGTATAACTCTGAAAGAGGGTATTTCTGCCCTGCAAACAGGCTCTGGATACTGAGTAACTGCTCTGCCCTAGGCAATGCTAACCATGCCCTCAACATGCCTCTCCTGAACTGCCTAGGCTGCCCCAGTTAGGGCAGCTCAGATCCACTTGTCTTGGGGCAGCCTATGTTGCCTTAGGCTGCCCTAAGTGTTTTCCAGAATAACTAGGGTGGCCCCTCTAGCAGCCAGCCCAGTGATAGACAGAGTAGCCGAAGTGCACTTCTGGATTGTGCTAAAATTAATGAGGCATTAGTCGTGACTAAATGCCATTCATTTCAATGGGAGGGTTTTGAATGAGTAATGTTTGGTTTGAATAATATTTTTTTATTTGAATTGGGAGATTCTTCATCAGTCATAACTTTCATTTTTGGTTATCTCATTGTCTCCTATTTTGAACTGTCTCACATTTAAATGATGTTCTAATGATGAAAACATTTCTGCACCTTTGGCAGAGTGGATTCCAGAAACTCATGATAGCCTGAAAAATTGTCTGACCTGAGGTGTGTCATACTGTAGGACAGATGCACACAGGTTCAGAAGTTTTTGTGTTAGCAGAATTTGACAGAACAGCTACTGACATCCTCCCAAGACTGCAAAACGGAATATGTCACAAAGTTTCCTGAATGAATAACACAATGGATATTACATGTTCATTTAATACAGATGTTCAAAATACTATGAGTTTCATTATAATGATTTTTAGATTTCCTTAAGAAAATTTTTCATGTTTTCCCTTATGATAATCCTTTAAAGAGTCCAATCGTATCCTTCGGAAAGGCAATATGAATTGCAGCACAATCCAGAGTAACTTCATTCAGAGCTCTTACATCGACATAAGAAAAATTTACTCTGGCTTGCTCTATGAATTTCCCATTGGTTTCCACTAGATGGTGCCATAACTATGTAGACGTAAGTGTCCCTTAAGAGCTGCTGTAGTTACTCTGGATTGTGCTGTTAGTTCCTGTGCCCTTCTGTAAACCTACTGCTTTTCAGGGGGTTTTCTTGGAACCATGTCAGCTGTCATAAGTCTGAGAAGACAAAAAAGGCAATATGAATTAGTTCCTTTACCCTTCTGTAAGCCTATTGCTTATCAATGGGTCTTTTTGTGCCAGCTGTGCCAGCTGCCATAAGTCTTATAGAAACAAAGGAGGCAGGGAGACTTGGAAAAGAAGAGAAAGGATCAGGTACTTGCAATTGCCACCAAATCCACCCCTACTTGTAGCCTCTTTGCCCCCCATTCCTCTCCCTTTCTACTGAGCCCCAACACTACTGCTGCCTTTTTTTCCAATGTGCACAGGGGCTCTTGTTGGCAAAGGTGCATAGCATGGAGAAAATCACCAGCAAAGTGCACTGTTGTTGTAAAACAGTGCAGCTGGTAGTTCAGTTGTAGTTATTATTAAGCTGAAAGTGACTTTAAATTAAACTATATTTGGGGTTTGTTTAGAAAATTTTACTCATAGCCATGTTTCCAGTGAATTAAATTGGGCTTATGTTATGGCTAAATTGAGCAAGATACCTTGAGCAAGATTTCTTTATTTTATGTATCACTAATGTTATATCTGCAGTTTTGACATGGAGTTAAAAACAATGGTGTTGAAGACTGATCGGATAGGAATAAGTTATTCACCTACAAGTTATTGTGTTTCCCCAACAGTGGTTTACAGTATGTGGATTGTTCTGAGAAATCCTATGCTCCAACACAAGAATGAAAACATAAATGCATTACCATCAATCTGGTCCATGAACAGCAAACAGTGCAAAATGGTTGGTGGTGCAGAACCAAAGTATTCTTACTCTCCTGCTTGTATATCCTTCTTGCATGTCATATAAAGACAGTGTCTCATTTAAAAATTTTATAAAAGTAGTAAACAGATATTCTCAAGGGCTTCTTAGAAGAACCCATCTTAGGGGATTTAAAGAAGGATCTTGTTTTAATCGCCCTTTGGGGAATAGTCCATCCCCAAAACAGATGATGCGAAATCCATTAGTGGTCTCATTCCATTGAGGACATTCACCAGTGATGATTTTCCCAGTGTGCACTGTGGAAAATATTTCTTGTAAGATAATTTAGTAAAAATTTTTATGGACAATTGAAATAATTCATCTTTCTGTGTGTAAAGTTGGAAATGAATCAAATGATGTATGAATTAAGAAACTAAGGGACTGAAAACTGATACATGATTTTTAAAAATCTTTTCCATCCATCCATCCATCCATCCATCCATCCATCCATCTATCTATCTATCTATCTATCTATCTATCTATCTATCTATCTATCTATCTATCTATCTATCTATCTATCTATCTATCTATCTATCATTTTCCATTTATCCATTTTGCTTTGTTGAAAAATAAATTTTAGGATATTGATTTATTTAAGATAAGCTATCCAATATACGACTTTGTAAAACACGAAGGAAATGTAAAGTGAATATTCCATGCTTGCCGCTCAATTTATAACATTTTCCTCTTGTTTTTTGGTATTTTTTACTGCTTTCCTTTTTAAAAAAAATTCTTTTTAATAAAAAAACAAAGTAAAAAAGTTCCGTAAAGCACTTTGCAATGGTGCAAGGCCCAGGCATGCTGGCAAAAAGGCTGACAGTGCTATTTTTCTGGAAAACTGGAACTCACCTGCCAGTACTCACAAGTACTCACCATGAAGTTATTTGCAATCTCCTTGGGGGCCACCGAACTCACCCATAGAAGTGTTGGTACTCACACAGAAGTTCCAGTACTCCGTTCCAGTGTGTTCCTCTTCAAAAAGAACTCTGGCTGGAATCTTCCTGCAAGTATCAGTTGATGTTAGGAAGCCTACCAGAATGGGTTAAAGATAGTTAACCCATTTGTTAACCCATAGTTAACCCTTTGCAGACAACTTGCATTGGGCTGCTGCAGTCCTGCCGACACACAGAAGCCTGTGTGCTTGATCTGCTCTTGTTGCCTCACACCAATTTCCCCTAAACCTAACCCTTCCCCACATTTTTCACCCCTGGACTGGACTTAACTTCAAGGACAAATCAACATTCTGGCAGAAAGTCATTCTCTTTAATGTGAATTAATAATAGGGGATTGCTCACTGAAATCCCAAACCCAAGGCAAATACCAGATCCAAATCATGGTATCTCTATTGGTACTCCAGCTGACTCTGGCTGCATTACCCATACCAGTGCTTTTTCTGTGATTAAAAAAGATGCCGCAGGTAAGTATCTGACCAATTATTAATTAACTGCTGGAGGGCAGGTGGAAAAGATACCATTATGTTATATTGGTGATACCCCCAGGAAAAAAAGCTCTGACCCAAACCAAGCTGATTGTCGTTGCTGTTTGCTGTTTTTGGCACTGAACAATAATGAATTAATTAATTATAAATGCTCATCAGCGCTGTCCAGCAGCAATCTATACCGAAAACTATATGATTCAACCTCATGCTGTAAAAACTGCAGAAAAACATGAGAAGAACACTCCAATTTGACTGCATATTCAGAAATCTGCTTTATGGCTGAGCATTAACAAAAAATGCAGCTTGGTCAAATGCAACCTGCCAAACTGCATATTTGTCTACAAGGTCTTATATCACTCGGAAATGAATAAGGTTTATGTACAGGAGGCGTTGCTTGGAGGCTGAGTTGTTGCTTTGTCTGAAAAGGTTAAGCATGATCAGCTTGGGTCTCACTTTGGATGGGCAACTGGATAGTTGCTGATGGAGTCGACAGCTGACGGAGATTTGTGGAGGAGTATGTAATGTGAAGGTATAAGCTGGCAAAACATGGGTCATCTTGAGATAATGATATTTATGGTCAACATGCCAATGTACACTGCCTTGAATCTATGGGAAAGCATAGAATAAGACCAGTAATAAATAAACCAAATAAATAAATTGCACTTTATTCTTGAAAAAAGATCATAATTAATGACTCAACCATATCACAAGACCTTGAATAATTGCACCCCGTTCAGTATATCCCACAATAATAATAAATGAGTCATTTTTTCTTATTTAGAAAGTGACTTTTTTTTTTAGAAAGTGACTTCTTATCCCTAAGTGACATTTGAAGATTTTCCACTTGTGATCAGAAAATGTGCAGATTTCCTCATATTATTTGGGGAATATTGAGAATTATAATTTGATTACATTATTATAATTTATCCATGTTTGATATACTTTAGATGCCTGTAAATAGCTTGACTTTACAAATTAGAGGTGTGACTTCATACAAATGTGGGTAAACTACACGAACCAAAGAGATGTATTTAAGTCAATTGCAATTCTCAGTAGTCTGCTTTTTTCCATCTACCTGTATATACTTGAGTATAAGCACATTTTACTCCAGTATAAGCACATATACACTCAAGTTTTTCAGCACATTTTTATTGCTGAAAAAGCCCCCTTGGTTTATACTCGAGTCAATAAGTTTTCCCAGTTTTTTTTTAAGCGTCGGCTTATATTTGGGTCGGCTTGTACTCAAGTATATAGGGTACTTCCTTTCCTTCAAAATGCTAATTATTTTGCAATCACATTTAGTCATTAAGGGTTCTGTTTTAGCAGTTATCCCATGGGAGAAGTTTCAAAACTGATGTAGTATTCCCAAGATGGCATTGTAGATCTATCAATTTAGGAGCAAAAGCCTCTCATGTTCTCAAACATTATATAACGATCCTCTTGCTGTAATATTGCTTGCTTTCCCGTTCTGTACAGACCAAAGATAACTGGGGTATGTTGCTGTTCATAATCGCTTTCCTATATCGGGCTAATCAATGTTTCTTCATCTCTTGCACACAGATGTACAAATTTCTGTAGATATAAAATTATCTATATTTCTGGATCTTCTCTGAAAACAGGTAAAAGGGCATTATTGATTGAATTTCTTGTTTGAAGCAGTGTTTTAACAAGTAATTGCATTTAGTTTATTTATTTGTTTTGCTGCTATGTTAAAATCTCATCTGAAATATCTGAAATCACCGCACAAAAATAATGGATGACTGATATTTTGAGGGCAACCCTGTGAGAAGCAGAACTAAAAACATATTTGAGCCTTCTGCAAGCAAATTCTATCCCTCTACGAGTACGTATGGAGGAGAGTCAGAGATAAGAAAGTTGATGAGATCCCATTGAACATTAGAGTTCATCAAGCAGCAGGTGGGAATGGTGGTATGTTCAGATGAAGACAATTTTAGTGAAGAGATTACAGAAATCTCTAGGAACTGCTATGCATATGTGAGAATCTATGAACAAAGAAAAAGAGGAAAAAACTATTTCAGAACATTGTGGGCAACCATCGTACATTACAGACCCAGGTAAGGACTGATGTTTTTGCACTGCACATATTGAGGAAGTGTGTTGTTAAAAGAGACCAAAAAGAACATACTGTGATATTCAAAATTGTGTCTGAAAGTATTTGCAGAGCATTGTGCTAGCTATTTAGTGACTTGTAATTTGTTCCACCTGCAACTTATTGTATATCAATGAACAGTATTTCATGAGAATCTCATGGGTAAGGATGGCAGGAAAAACTAACATTTATGTAGAGGTGTATGTATTCCTTTCAAGCTTCATGTAAGTAATCAGAATGAGGGGAGTCTATCTTTTTATATGAGAGACTACTTCAGTGCTGCTTAAGCATGACTATTTGTGAATTTAGTAGTGTGGCAATTCGCAAAGGGATGCTTCAGAAGATTGTAAATAAACTGTAAAGCATATATGGTTAAGCTACAGAATTTACATAATTAATTAATTAATTAATCCATCCTTGTGTTTATAAAAAGGGAAGACACCTAATGAGTCATGTCATCTCTTTGACTACTTGAACAAACAATTCAAGTTGTCTTTTAATTCCAGTCGCGATTGACAACTCCAGTGTGGTGCTATGATGAAAGTTTCTCTAGACCTAATTAAAGAAGGACGTCTAGGAAGGAAGAAATACTAATACTAATCTTAAATTTATTTTATTTATTTTAATTTATTTAGTTTATTTTATTATGTGCACTTTTTATAATTGTACTTTTAATTTAACTGTAGGTGTGAAGAATGACCTGGCTCAATCAGACAATGTTCAGTGAGTTCATTCTTTTGGGGTTCTCCGACCTAGGTGAACTCCAGTTTCTCCTCTTTATTGTGTTTCTGCTTATCTACATGCAAACGGTGACTGGCAACTTCCTCATCATCTTGCTAACCATAAGAGATACTACCTTGCAAAGCCCCATGTACTTCTTTCTCCGAAACCTCTCCTTTGCAGAACTGGGTTTTGTGTCCTGCATTATTCCAAAGATGCTTGTGAACCTCCTCTCCGAAGAGAAGACAATCTCCTTATCAGCATGCAGGACTCAGATGTACTTTGGGTTCTTCTTTGGAGCCACAGAATGCTTCATAATGATAGTCATGGCCTATGACCGCTTTGTCGCCATTTGCCATCCTCTACGGTATACAGTCATAATGAACAAACGGTTTTGTGCCTGGTTGGCACTAGCAGTGTGGAGCGCAGGACTCCCCTTTGCAATCATAAACAGTACATGGCTCTTTTCTTTCCCGTTCTGTAAGTCCAATATAGTTCCCCATTTCTACTGTGATTTTCCACCTGTTTTCCAGTTGGCCTGTGGGAACACCTCCACATTTGAGTTATTTTCCATAGTAGGAACTTTTATAGTTATCCTATTTCCTTTCTCACTCATCTTGGTCTCTTACATCCATATTATCTCCACCATCTTCAGGATGCCTACAACTGAAGGGAGACGGAAAGCCTTCTCTACTTGTTCTTCACACATCACAGCTGTGACTCTGTTTTATGGCACAGCAGGACTGAATTATGTGCAACCCAAGTCAAGCTACTCCCCACAGAGCAAATACCTGCTTTCTGTCTCCTATATTGTCATCACCCCTATGCTCAATCCAATCATTTATAGTCTGAAGAACAGGGAGGTGAAAGGAGCCTTGCGGAGGTTGTTCTGCAAGAAAAAATATTGACTGATGATGGCTAAACAGGGTTTCAAAACTGAAGAGGCATGACTTGGATTATGAAAGAAAATACCTAGTATTTAAACATTGGAGGACAATTATATTCATATGTGCTTTGGGGCACATGTGTAGCATAATATGAAGGTCAGTATCTTACAGCTCTCCTGAAAACAATGTTGCACCTGTTGCACAATATTTCCAGGAACAAGAGAAGTATACTCTTTTTTGGTGGAGGATGGTACAAAGGCACCTTTGGGCCTACACAAGTCCCCTGCGCTGGTCCAGTAGTGCCATATTCTCATGTCTTTTTCCTTCTTTCTTTAGGCTGCAGTCTTATCCACACTTACCTGGGAGTAAGCTTTATAGACTGTAATGGAGCTTACTTCTGAGTAGACATCCACAGGATTGGGATGTTGCAGTAGAGGTTCTGATATTTTTCCTCGTTATTCCCCCACAACCTGATGTCATTCCATAAAACGTTTTCTTTTATCATGTTTATTTTATCACATTTTTTTTAAAAAAAGTTTTTTCTCATTTTTGGTAATCTTGTTTTAAATAAACTTTTTAAAAGTAATTTGATGTTTTGTGTATATTTTGAGGGGGAGAATGAGAATTGAAGTCTATATACACTGAGGTAATTTAATCATCTAGACCAGTATTTCTCAGTGTTTGCCCCCACCATTTAATTTCACATGGCCCACCTGTTGGAAGTACCACCAGAAGTACCACCAATGTGGTAATTGTCAGTTACTTGTGAATTTGGAAACCAGGTGCAACAATAAAAAAACCACACCAGTATAAGGCTCTTATACTAGCCCTTAGTATCCCAACCGGGTCAATCATCACCTGCCAGGAAGTTTGTGTCATGTTTTTTACTGGAATTTATTACTATTACTTGAGAAGACTTTCTGACTTTTTTTACTGCTAATTTGACAGTTACAAATCCAAAAGCATGAAGATTTTGAATTTACAGTTTTTCTGTAAAATCCAATTTATACATACTGTAGTATACCAAGTTGGTCATATTCCACCCATGTTGCCTTTTATTGGTTATTCAATATTTTGCTAGCTAAAATTGTGCTAAAAATCATTATACTAATTATAATCATAATTATACTAAAACTTGACACAACATTTATTCATTATATGTACATTATATGAACATTGTACGTACCTAACTATATACAGGGTCGCCCGGGTCAAAATTGACCCAAGCAGCCTTAGGTGATAAAAATTGTACTAAAAATCATTATTTCACAATTAAAATAATTATACTAAAACTTGACACAACATTTATTCATCATATGTACAGTATATGTACATCATATGTACATTATATGTACCTAACTATAGTACAGGTTCGTACGGGTCAAAATTGACCCGTGAGTCTTAGGCGTGAAAAAAATCCCGGTATTCTAAGGGCTAAACACTAAACTTGGTCTCCTGCTGCTACTGTTTTGCATTGCTGGTCTTGCTGCCAGGCAAAGGGCTCTGGGGAACCTGCACATACCACCAGACACTACCTCAGGGGAAATGCCAGTACAGACCTAACACAAGAGGAGAGCGACAAGAATGATCAGTGGGATGGAAGGGAAGCCCGAGGAAAGGTTGGGGGAACTTGGGATGTTCAGCCTGGAGAAGAGGAGGCTGAGGGGAGACATGATTGCCCTCTTCAGATACCTGAACAGCTGTCATATGGAGGAAGGGGCCAATTTGTTCATAGCTGCTTCTGAAAGCAGAACTAGAACCAATGGGTACAAACTGCAAGAAAGGAGATTCCAGCTGGAAATCCGGAAAAAATTCCTGACGGTGAGGGCGGTTCGGCAGTGGAACAGATTGCCAAGGGAGGTGGTGGACTCTCCCTCACTGGGGATCTTCAAGCAGAGGCTCGATGAGCACCTGTTGGAGATGCTCTAGGGGGAATTCCTGCTGCAGGCAGGGGGTTGGACTAGATGACCTACTAGGTCCCTTCCAACTCTATGATTCTATGATTCTATGATTCAATGAAAGGACATTGCAATTCTATTATGACATTTCAAATGAGGCTCAGGATTAAGAAGTGGTAAGAGGAATCATACTGCATCACATACCAAATGGCCCCCATTTAGACATCCTCAAAAACAGCATGACCATATTTCCTCTTTTTCCCAGAACAAGTCCTCTTTCTAAGCCTTGTTTCCTGGAAAAAAAAAATCTTAGTTGTCCTTTTTTTCCTGGTGAACAGGCAGCATATACTCTTCTTGTCTAACAGTAGTACCTTGGTTTACAAGCATAATTTGTTCTGGAAGCATGTTTGTAATCCAAAATGCTTGTAATCCAAAATGCTTGTAATCCAAAATGGATTTTTCCATCGGAAATAATGGAAACTCTGATGATTGGTTCCACAGTCCAAAAATAATCATATAAAATATTTACAGTATATAAAAATGAGCCCAGAAGTAGAATGAGGAAATTGGTGGGGAAAATGGCTGGCCATGTTGGTCATTTTCTGTTCAACCATTCAAGCTGGCCTCTGTGCTGTGTGGCTGGCCACCTCTCCTTCTTTCCCAGAGTATGGCATGCACTCTCAGATTGGCCAAATCATTGTGCAATGCAACAAAAGCTCTGTTTTCATGTTCTACATTGTCCTTGGGTACTTGGTACTTCTGGGCAGCCTCAGCTTCATTGTGGCTTTTCTGGCAAGAAGGTTGCCAGATAGTTTCAATGAAGCCAAGTTGAGCACCTTCAATATTTTGGTCTTTTGTAGTATTTGGGTGTCCTTTGTTCCAACCTACTTGAGCACCAAGGGCAGGTATGCGGTGGCTGTGGAGATCTTCATCTTGGCTTCTAGTGCTGGGTTGTTGATCTGTCTGTCTGTCCGTCCGTCCGTCCGTCCGTCTGTCTGTCTACAGTATTTATATACCGCTTTTCAACTAAAAAGTTCACAAAGCGGTTTACAAAGAAAATGAAAAATAGCTAATTAATAGCTAATGGGTCCCTGTCCCAGAAGGGTTCACAATCTAATTCGCAAAAAGAACAACAGCAGAAGCCACTTGAACAGACATTGCTGGGGTGTGGAGGGCCAGTTACTCTCCCCCTGCTAAATAAAGGTTGAAGACCCACTTGAAAGACTGCCTCTTGCCCAGTTCGCAGGGATCTTTCTTCCCAAATTTTACATTATTATACTGAGGCCCGAGCAAAACACTAAAGTGCAGCTGTTATGAAAAAATGGTGTGTTCATGGTGCATATCCTCCAATTTTCTCACTTTTTCTCCCATATCCCATTGTGCCTGATTTGCCAGTCCATGGGGGAAGGGATTTCTGTTGCTAATGCTTTCACCATGTTGCCTGAGTTGTCTGTGATATAGGATGGTTGATATAGGAAGGTCTTCTTATTGATCTGGAAAGAAGTATGCACCACTTCAAAGCTGTAGGACATGCTTGTACTGGTTTGCCTCATCAGAAATTGTTGGCAAGCTAGTTGGCAAACTCAAACTCCACAAACATCAGCACTTTCAAAAGGAAGCTGTACGTTTTCCTGGCTGACCAGATGTTGAACCACATCACCTGCCTGGTCCAGAAGTCTTCATTCTGCAGCCTTAGGGGGCAATGCAAAGTAACTATGGGGAGCTCTTATATTGATGTAAGAACAATTTAGTCTAGATTGCAATATGAATTTCCCATAGGTTTTCACTAGGTGGTGCTATAACTATGTTGATGTAAATGTCAGTTACATCCTTCCATAGTTACTCTGGATTGCATCCATAGTTGCTGAGTTCTCTCTACTGGACAAACTTAGAACTTCACAATACCCAAATATGTTAGTAGTCATTCATCTTATCTTAAATGATGAACAGTGCAATTTGTAGCAATGGAATCTCACAATTTCAGACACTGAACACTTATCAAATAGTTATCATATACAAATAACCACTTTGAGTATCCTATATCACGATGTTACTACTTTCAACTGGACTGCCTGTTCCAGCAAATGTTAGGATATGGGGCATCTATGAATTGTCACAGAACAAATAAAAATTGGAATCAAGGATGATGGTTTAGACCAGGGGCCTCCAAACCCCAGCCCAGTATCAGAAAGATACTTTGGGGCCCCTGGTTTAGACGAGGCTGCCCATATAAACTTCTTTGAATATTGTCTAAGAAATAGAGAAAGTCAGTATGTAAATATGTATGTACGAGCATAATAAATTGCTGCTGGTTTTCTTGTCTTTTTGTAAATCTGCCTCTGCAACATGTTGAAGAAAACGAGCTGTCCAAATTCTCCACAGTGATGGCAGCTTCTTGATCTCTTACCTCACTGGTTAAAAGCATCCCCTGAAAATGCAACAGCAATGAATCACAATATTTTCATTTATAGATGGTAATGCCAAGGGTAGAAGTCTCTTAATGCCATATTTGACTTGATTGTCAGCCCTTTTGACATACTTATCCATTGGCTGTGGCTCATTATTGGGATTATAATCCTATACATCATATAAGGCAGTGATTTTCAACCTTTTTTAGTTTCGCAGCACACTTAACAAAGCACTGAAATTGTCAAGGCACACCAGACTGTTCAAATCCTCCAGTTTTCCTATTAATGAATGTCAATACCCAAATTCCTGCGGCACACCTGAGGACTATCCACAGCACACCAGTGTACCACGGCACACTGGTTGAAAATCAATTGTATAAGGCATTGTATAATTTAGAAGAATTTTAGAAATATTCTATTTTAGAAGGATTCTGTGATTCTTGTAGCTGGTTTCTATGGCTCCCCAGGGAACATGGCTCACAATTTAAGAACCACTGATATAAAAACGTGAACCCATTTTTATGCTTGTGAAATTCTGAATTGCTTAAAAATGTTCCTGAGGCTACTGACTCAATATTAATGCTCCTGGGATTATACACAAATGAAAACAAAGAGGTTTTTTTTAATCAACTAAGGAACCTAGCTAAACTAAGCTCTAGTGGGATATGTAGATAAATTCATAAGAAGAAGGATCATCTGTGCATTCTCTAATGCTCCTACATATTCAGTTAAGTTAAAAATCTTTCATTTTCACAATCTATGTAGCTATAGCTATATAAGCTATTAATCGGCACTTCATTTTGAAATAATGACACCATCCTGTTACATTGTGGCAGAGGTGACAGATGCAGAATGTATTCTTTAAAGTATATATTTCCATTTTTTTTGTACTTTTAAACTAAACAATACCCGAACAGCTTTCTTGTTTCTGGTCAGTTTTACTTTGTTTTACAAACTGAAAACTAAGTCAAATTTCTGAATTGTTGAAAGATCTTCTGTTGATTTAACAACAAATGCAATCAACGGACATTCATGCCTACATAGTTAAATTCTCCTTGGTAAGAATATGCAATGAAAATGTGGGGAAATCTGAACAATATTTGTGAGTACAAGATGCAGTCTGGTTTGTGGGTGTCAATATTGGTTCTGAAGCTTGGATCTGAGATGTTGCATGTGTTCCAAGAGGAAGTCTCATGCTTTTTGTTAATCATCAACTGTATTTTCAACACATAGGACCCTTTTCTATAACATTTATCGTTAAATGATACATTCAGAAGCTTTTGCAACAGTGGGGTGTGAATGTATTTTTCTGTGATGCAGGACAAGTATTCTTGCCTTGACTGAGAAATGTATATAAGAATAACTTATATATAACCTATATATAATAACATATATATATATATATATATATATATATATATATATATATATATATATATATATATATATATATATATATAACACCTATATAAGAAAAATTTCCATACTAAAGGAATAAGCCATAAAAATTTGATTGTGACCCACAAACTACTCCATGAAAATGCCAACATAAGTGTAAACGATTATTCTCATAATGAGGTTGCATCAGTGAACAATGATGTATAGAAATAGAATAACAGAAAACAGAATGAATAACAGAAAGTAAATTAATTAATCATGCAAGGAAGGGAAAATGTTTGTGAAGATTTTGGGTTTTTTTCCATTTGAGCATTTCCCCCCCCCCCCTTCAGAATGGATACATTTTTACAATATGTGACAAATTTCTCAAAAGTAAACAATCACCTATTTAGACGGTTTTCTTCCCTTCCATAGAAGAAGGCTTTACACCCACTAATAAACGTTAGGAAACTGACTTGTTCTATATATCTTGAACTCTTCTTTATTTTTGTATTCTCTTGCAGATAATATTCAATGCAGGAAATGGAGGACGAAAATGAGACTACCTTGTCTGAATTCATTCTCATTGGTTTTTCTGGGCGACCGAAAACAAGGATTGGACTAATGATCTTCATGATGATTATGTATTGTATAACAGTGGTGGGAAATGGCCTTATTATCTTGGTGACCACAGTGGATCCACGGCTCCACACACCCATGTACTTTTTCCTCAGTAATCTGTCCCTCCTTGACATCGGCTATTCAACATCATCAATACCGCAGGCCATTACAAACCTTCTCATGGACAAGGCCACCATGTCCTTCAAAATGTGCTATGTTCAAATGAGCAGTAGTGTGTGTTTAGGAGTGACTGAATGTTTCCTTCTGGCCGTCATGGCTTATGACCGGTATATAGCAATATCCAGCCCTCTGCATTACATGCTGATTATGAGCAGGGCATCTTGCATCCAGTTAGCAGCTGTGACATGGACAAGTGGTTTCTTTTTAGGTGTGATTCCCATTTATGCCCAACCAGCACGCTTTTGTGGACAAAATGTAATTGACCATTTTGTATGTGAACTCAAAGCTGTCCTGAAGCTTGTCTGCTCAGATACCACTTTGGGCCAAGTGATTATGTTCATCAATGGAATTCTCACATTGCTCGGCCCCTTTGCCTTCATCCTTTCCTCGTACATCTGCATTCTTGTGGCAATTTTGAGAATCCATTCAGGCAGTGGGAGACTGAAGGCTTTTTCTACTTGCACCTCCCACTTGATTGTGGTGACCATTTTCTATGGAACTGCTATATTCTCCTATCTCCGACCCCAAACTAAGGATACCCAAGAGATGGACAAGGTAATTTCACTTTTCTATGGAGTAGTGACCCCCACCCTAAACCCACTAATATACACACTCAGAAACAAAGAAGTTTTAGGAGCACTAAGAAGACTTGTAGGGAAGTGGTGTGATGGGCTGGATCATGATTTAACACAGTGAAATCTGGACAAGACAGAGATAATATCTGATTAACTTTTCAATGTTTGTCCCCAGTCGTTAAATTGCCAACTTTTTCTAAATGGAGAAGAACAAAGACTAGGTGGACAGTTGTGAATGTTCTTGAGCTTGAATTTGAATGTATCTGCTCCATTGATTGTTATCACCATAACATCTTTAGGCATCTGAGCATGATGTACCATCTTCATCCTTGTATGTTGCAGTCTGACTTTCCTATGTTACCCAAGCACTGAGGACATCAAGGACAAGCTATTGTATCACACAGGTACAATATGAAGACTGTTCAGAAGCTATAGCAAGTAGAGAATTTAAAAATCTGGTTACTAGGTTGCTAGCAAGCATAACAAAATCAAAACTGCTGATATAACTCCTTCACTGTGTATATGAACAATGATGATGATGATGATGATGATGTAGGAGGATTTCCTGCTGCAGGCAGGGGGTTGGACTAGATGACCTACTAGTTCCCTTTCAACTCTAGGATTCTATGATTCTATGAATTGTGGGTACAGTTCAAAATGCTGTTGGTGACCCATAGATCCGATAAAGGTTTGGGACCCCTACCCCAAGAATTATCCCAAGAACAAAGAAACAAATCAGCCCCTCACTTGAAAGAAATGAGAAAGGATCTGTTATAGGTGCCAACTCCTTTAGAGATACAGTAGACCACATTGCATGACAGATACTTTCTTAATATGGTGCCTGACTGCTAACTGAAATGAGCACTCTCTTTATGTTCTGGTGTTTGAGATGTTAGATCATTTTTGTTTCACAAAGACGTAGATTTTTTTCCCCTGTTCTAGAGGGGTTTCTTGGCTTTTGCTTATTGTGTTGCTGCTTTTTCTGTTTCTATTATTTTTCACTGTTTTCTGATTTTTAAATAAAACTGTGGTCAACTTCCTTTAATTATCCAATTTATTTAGAAAGGTTGGGGCAGTCTGGTGTTAGGGTTATGAGGTGATGAGCACAATCCTAACCATGTCTACTCAAAAGTAAGCCCCATTGTGTTCAATGCGTCTTACTCCCAGGAAAGTGTCTTTAGGATCGCAACAGAGGTCTGCTCTCTCTGTTTCTGTAATTGAATTTTGGTTCTGCTGCCTCTCTCTGAATCAAATAATTCCCCCATGGCTTTTTTCTAAACTTATGATTTTAATCAGTGTTTGCATATGTTATTTTTATAAGAGGTGGGGTATTCGTTCATTAGATACAGAAGTTTGATAGATTTTTAAAAATATATGTATCTGCTGGACATAATTGAACCAGAGTGACTTTTTCCTCACTGTATTCCATGTAACTACCATATTCCTTTGAAATTCCTTTGTGATTCATTAGAGAACCCAAAGAAACTAGTTTTCAAAGTACATTATATAAATCATTATATAATGTTCTCAGATCATAAAGATAAAAAACAAGTGAATGAGAAAGAATGTCTTAAGTTTGTTACTTCCTTCCTTATGAGAAACAAAGTTGATACCTAATGAATACCACCATCCCCCTGAGATAACATCTTTCTGCAGGCAATTAACATGATTCACTTTCACAAAATATTAGACAATAATATTTGTTTGTTTGTTTGTTTGTTTTTTGTTTGAATAGCTTTTGTTTCAGTTCTTCTGTTCATTAAAGAGTCCAAAGTCTACCAAAATAGTAGATTATTGAATAATTAACAAATTTTGAATGAATTAAGTTTAAAAGGCATTATTCCAACAACAGCAATCACTGAAACTATTCTTGATATCATTATCTACACTCATCTGTATTTAGAAGGCTATGCTAAATATAGTTTTAACAATAAAAATAAGGATGATACATTGCCCACATACTCCCCAATGACACATGGGAAAAGAATATTGGATTAAAAATAGGACATCATTTTTGTCAAATTATATTATCACGTTTGGCATATTACTAACTCTCCTGACACTTCACCCCATGGACAGTGGTAGGTGATCAGTTGCAGTCTTTACTCCATGCCCCTCTCCAAAAAGGAGAAAGACACACTCTCCTGTTTGTGGTCATTTTTTAAGTAAAACAGAAAGTGTGGCCTGTACTGTATCCAGTGCAAATGGGAAGTTTTGGAGGTCTCCTAGGGTTAATGGGATTTTTCCCCTTAGTTTGTGTCATGCCCCAGTCAGTCCTATGGAATTGTTCTGATCTGTTCCAGTGATTTCACTATCGCAAATCCAAGTATCCCATGTAAAATGGTCAGGCCCTAGAGGGGAGGTTTGATTAAATCATGCTGCAGCTCAAATCCCTCTCCATCCAGACCCAATCCTTCTCCCATTCTGCCTTCACCCTGCTCAAAATCACTCTTCCCTGCTTCTGGTCTGCCTTCTGCTGCCCTGGCCTGCTACACAGCCAGTGGTGGGCACCAGCAGGTTCGCACCTACGCTATAGAACCGGTTCTTAACAAGAGATAGTACATATAAAGTTTAAAAATAGCCATTTAAAAGTGGCTGCCAGATGGACAGAGAACCGGTTCTTAATTTCTTTGAAGCCCATCACTGTACACAGCCTGCCCTGGCCTGCCTAGCTGGCGCAAACCTGTGCCATACAGATTGTGTGGGAGCTCAGTGTAGACTTCCTGAGCCAGGACAAGCCTCTGTGCCAGCCTAGTCAATGCCCAAGTCAGTGCAAACATACCTTATGGCACATTTGCAACAATTGGGTGCCAGCACTGGGAGTAGGCACCAGCTCAAATCAAGGTCTAGTTTGCTGTGTTTCAGAACAAACCCGTTCCCCAGGTGGTGCAGATCCAAGTAGCCCCACTGAAGCTGCTGCTGCATTACCCAGGTTAAGGGGAAAAAACCTTCCCTTTGACCCATGATACCACAGCAGCTGTACCAAACTTGTGCTGGATGTCAGGCCAACTGACCTGTCTGTTTCAGTGCAAATTAGGATTACGCTGTTAAGTCTTTTACTATTCCTCACAGCTCACCACTTAATGCAAGCACAACTGCTGCTTTGAATTGGAGCTGTGTCTTCACAAGAGATATAATATGAGCTATTGTTTATGATCCCTTTTGAGTGTTCTTACTCTGGCTGAAAACTGTAGATCATCTGTTAAAAATCCAAGCTGTGTAATATAATATTGCACCACACCCTTCAAGTTGAAAAACCTTTGAGGTTGATTTTGCAATTCTTGTTCAGGGGTTCCCAGGAAACACCCCTCACCCAATTATCATATGGAGATTGACCAGACCACTTATCTTTGCTGCACAGCAATCATTGTTGTTAATCCCAGACCTCTGTGCATGCTTAATAACAAGCTGCTGGAATGCCAGAGAGGCCAAGGACTTCCCATATGCCTCACTGGACTGCTGCAGACCATCCATAAAGGGAAGAAAGAGGAGAAGGAGGGAAGGTGGAATGGGCCCAAGGAGGGGTGACACATAGCAAGGAGGGGGAGGAATGGGTGAGGAATAGGGACAAGGAGACTGTGGGAAGGGTGAATTCAGCAACAATGTTCATACTAAATCTATCCCCTCCAGCAGAAACCTCCCTGCTCCTTCTTTCTTCAGACTTGCTCCAGTGAAATTACTTTAAAGAAATTTCAATTCCCTTTTGTCTCTGAAGCCTTCTGATCTGCCCCTCACAGATATAGCATGCCCATTTTGGTACAATGGCACAGGTGGGGAGTAAGCAGGGTGATTTGTCTGGATTTTTAGCCTTCTGTCTGGGTGTCCTACATTTTGGCTTCATTCTGAACTTCATGATGATGTGCAGTACATCGTCATGTCATATGTCATTGGATTCATATTGAAGAGCAGAATCCAATACAAAAATCAGTTTTGAGATATCGCCTTCCTATCAAATGTTATGGTAAAAAACAAACAAAAAAAACCAAAACATTTTTGGCAATGGTAAAAAACAAACAAAAAAACCCAAACATTTTTGGCAATTTTTTAAGCAGGTAGGAATTTTGGCCAAGGGGAGAAAGAACTTTGGCCTTGGGGTTCAAGAATTTTGGATTTGGCATCTGGTCACCCTGGGAGTAAGAAGTGTAGTAATATGCTGTAAGTTCCATTAATTTAATATATCTTTGACAAGCTCATCATATTGTCAATGGGAGTTTATTTATAATGTGAATGCAATCGTTTCCAAAAATATTTTCAAGTTACAGAGTCATTGTCAGTAATTTTATAAGAAGATGAAAAACAGCTGGAACAACAAAAGTACAAGAACAATAATAATATCTTCTTACTCCAGTCTTCATTGTTCTGATTTCTTTTTATTCCCCATAAATCGAGTCAATGCCCCTATCACTTCTTGATTTCTGAGTGTGTAGATTAAAGGGTTAAACATGGGAGTCATTACTCCATAAAACAGAAAAACTATTTTGTCCAAATCCCGTGTATTCTTGGTTTGGGGTTGAAGATATGAGAATATGGTTGTGCCATAGAAAATGGTTACTACAGTCAAACGGGACCCGCATGTAGAGAAAGCCTTGAGCCTGCCCCCAGAGGAATTGATTCTCAGAATGGCCACAAGAATGCGCAGATATGAGAAAAGGATAAAGACAAAAGGGCCAAGCAATGTGAGACTACCTGTGAGGAACATGAGCAGTTGGCTCAAAGAGGTGTCTGAGCAAACAAGCTTCATAACTGCTTTGAGTTCACATGTTATATAGTCAATCACATTATTCCCACAAAATTCAGCTGGCACAGCATAAATGGGGACTACTCCCAAAAAGACCCCACAACTCCAAGTAAAAGCTACTAACTGGATGCAAAGCTTATTGCTCATGATGAGCATGTAATGCAAGGGACTGGAGATTGCAATGTATCGGTCATAAGCCATGACAGCCAACAGAATGCATTCTGTCACCCCTAAGCACAAACCACTGCTCATTTGAACATAACACATTGAGTAAGACATTATAGCCTTGTCCACAAGAAGGTTTGTAATGGCCTGAGGTATTGAAGTTGTGGAATATCCAATGTCAAGGAAGGACAGATTACTGAGGAAAAAGTACATGGGTGTGTGGAGCCGAGGATCCACTGCGGTCACGAACACAATGAGACCATTTCCCACTACTGTTACAAAATATACAATGGTCAAAAAAATAATGAGTCCTATTCTTGTTTTTGGTCGACCTGAATAACCAACCAGTATAAATTCAGTGAAGGCAGTTGCATTTTTCTCTTCCATAGTCCAGAATTGATTATTACCTGAAGTGAAAGACAAAAATTAAATTAAATTAAAGGAAGGAAAAAAATGGGGCTAGTATAAAAAACAGGTCATGACCAGACTCCGAAAGTTAACAAATCATTTGCACATTATCTTAAAATCAAATACCCTATTTATTTGAATACAATGTTCACTTTTTTCAGCCAAATTTAGGCTGCAATCCTAAAGACACTTTCCTGGGAATAAGACCCATTGGACATAATGGAGCTTAAGTCTGAGTAGACATGGTTAGGATGGTGCTCAATTTGTCTCCAAAATCAAGGTGTACTTTAGATTTGATAGGGCACTAGATTTGAGTAATACATGTACTTTGATTATAAGTAGAGGTCAGTATTTAGTTTAGCAATTTACTATACTGTAATTAAAATGTAACATAAACTTCTTGTATAAAGTAGTGCATTTATAAAATCATAATGTAAACCCATAGCCTTTTTATTATCGTATAACTCTTATTATATGCAGTAAAATTTAATTTTGTACTTGCTTTGCAGCAACACAATTGGCAGTAAACATTTTTTAATCTCAAGCCTTTTAAATAGGGGTGCACATTAAATTTGATGGCTCATTAGATTCAATTAAATCCAGTAATTTGGAACAAAGTCATCTAATCCACCTCCTCCCTGTAGCAGTTAATTCTAGAACTTCATTGACAGATTCCTGTTGAACCTATTCAAGATAGGCAGATCTTCCTGTTGAACCTATTGATTTTAATGGCAAGACTTAGAAGTTCTTCCTATCAATATGTTATATTGTTATAATTATTTGATTGTTATAATTATTTTTCATAATTTTATATTGCCCTTCCTCAGTGTAGTTAGAGTGTTGTATTTCATTCCTTAACTCTTATCCTTGTAACAACCCTGTGGGGTAGCAAGATAGTGACTGACCCATGGTCATCTTTGGCTGAGGATACCTTTGGCTCAGTGTGCTTTTGAGTTTGTCACATTCCAGAATGACTACACATTCTGATTCTGATTCTTTACCAGTTTGGAGGAAAGCTACAATCTTTTAGTAATGATAGCATTCACAACTCCCTTCCTCTAACTGTCACATTAATTCATTAAAACCAAAAAGCCAAAAACAAAAAAAATGGCTGCTTTCTTCAAACACACACACACACAACACACACACATCACACACACAATTCTTCTGGATTGTGTCCTAAGGCTTTGTGCATCCTATAGAAGGAGCTTTTTCCTGGTGAAAAAGTCCTCATTCTTCGAGTGTGACAAATTTTCTTCCACACTGGAGGAAGTGAAAAATAGCAGGCAACCAATTTGAAATGAACAATTATATTTCAAAAATTGTTGTATGATATTCAGGGTTACACATAAAATGATAAATCTTCAAATTAAGCTTTTTTTGCTGTCTTTTGGCAGAGGAAAATTTCACATGATCTTAGCATGTGTTCCTATTGTGAGAGGCTAGTCCGATACATAATCCAGTGATACCATCAAAGATGTGCCGCCTGAACATATAAATCACATGTAAGCTATACACTCATGGCAGTAAAATTATAATTCTTATTCCGACATCACAGGATTTGGCATTAACATCCCACAATGAAAATGTAATGAAGAAATTGATCTTGGACTACTAGAGAAGATATTGGTCCTGAATGTTGTTTTCGTTTTAATGATAGAAGACAATGGGTTTAATGATAGAAGACAATGGGTTCATTTTACTTATAGAAGACAATGGATAGAAAACAATGAAGCAAATTTCAAGGTGCAACTGTACGAAAACAGTGTTCCCCCTTTTCTTCTCTGACTTTTATTAGCCTTTGTTATTTAACTTAGAAACAACACTCTTGAAACGCAGAAATTAAACTCAGCCTTCAAATGGTGGAAAAATAGAAAAATTTAAAAACTAAATAAAAACACAAAAGTATTGCTATTCCACATTACAACTCAAGCTACATACCATAAAGATTAAGGTATTATCTTCTCTTTTGCCTGAACATAATCATTTCTAATCCACAGGTTGTTCTGTTATTCTCATGATCCATATAAATGAATGAAAAACCAAATAAGATTTTTATTTTAGTGAGTTTTCTTAGTTGATGGATGTTTTTTTGCCCAGTGTTTGTTCTCTGTATTCCCATTTGTGCATAATCCCAGTAGCAGCATAGAAAGCATTCTCAAGGATAATTGTAAGTAAGGAAGAATTTCATAATGCTGGAGAATATGCTTCTGCTATAACCCAATAAAAGCAAGCATGATCTAATTATCTGTTCCATCGAAATTTATGTATCTCCACATGAACCACAGAACTATGGTCCAAACCTCCATTCATTCAATAGCCCTGTTTACAAGTTATGTAACTTTGAGAAGTTATGCGATAGTGTCCCGGAAGCCCTATCCCCACTACTGTGATATGTACCTCCGCAACAGTGTTTGCCTGAATGAAGGTTCCAATGGAGAAACTACCTGAAATCAGTCTTTGAAACTGGAAACTTCTGAATACAAAGTTCAAGTTATATTACTGAGGTCCATATTGGAGAAGACAATTTACTGGGATGGGAATTATAGACTTTCAAATTTCTTTCAGAGTTCTAATATTCAAGTTCTCTGCAGAATTGCAAAATTCATATCTATGGGGTGATGGGCATAATATCTCACTACATTGACCAACTCAGAGTTTCTTGAAGGGATGAGTCTTTTAACTAAAAGTTTTATCTTGCTCTTACTTGGTTTTACTTATTACTGTATTGTATGTGAATTGTATCTAGTTGTTTTATCTTGTTTTGTGTGTTTCTTCGTGTATTGATATGTTTGAAATGACTAATCAAATAAACTATCCAAATCTATCTATTACTGAGGCCACAATCCTAACCTATTTAGGCTGGCATAACTCACCTGTTTCTCTATTCTCATGATGGTGTTGAGAAGCCATAGTACGTCTATGCACTGGCCTAACCTCCCCTTCAAGGAGTAGCACAGAAGTGGCTTATGGCATTTGTGAAACCCTTAGGTCAACACAGAACATGTGCCAGGATTTAGGACTGCCAGGATTTAGGAGTTAGGAATGCAGCCTGAGTTATAGTGACTGTCAACATATGCTCCTAAATTCATCATTTACTTAAATGAAGGGCCCTTGGCATGAATGAAATAATACAGGAATATGGCTGTAATCCTATATACGGTACCTGAGGATTTCAACCTGGAGGATTGTGACACCTCAGAATGTGACCCTCACCCCCTGGCAAATTAAGGGGGAAAGATAGGAACAAACATGATCCCCAGAATTGCATTGCTAATGGGGGTAAAGGGAGATTTACTTTCCAGAGGCTGCAGTAGGATCCAGGAGGTGTGGGAAGGCCCACTCAGCACTCTACAATCTCACCAAATCTTAGAATACTTAAAATAATTGATGAGAAATTATTTCCTGTTAGTAATGACAATTCAAATCTGGTTTGTGATAGCTATTTTTTCAGTTTCCTAATACTCGGAGAACCCTGTAGAAGGCTGCATAGGGCTGTTGCACATCCTGGACCTTGCAGCGGGCCCCATGAGTAAAATAAAATCCCTTCAACCCTACTAGCAACAAAATCCTGGGGACGGTGTTCTGTCATCACCACCCCTAAGACTTTTTTTATTTTTATGCAAATTTAAGAACCACTACTATATACAGTTATCTGAGAGTAACCCTACAATCCAGAGTAACTATGGGAGCAAGTAAGAGACATTATGTGGACCCGTAGTTACTGCACAACCTAGTGAAAACCAATGGGAAATTCATATTGCAATCCAGAGCAAATTGTTCTTACACCGGAGCAAGGACCGTATCCCCGTAGTTACTCTGGATTGCACCCTTAGTTAAAAGGGAGAGTACATCCAAGCAAAATGGTATAGGATTGTGATGTACATTTTCTTGAACATGCACAATTGCACAATTTTTCTAGATAGAATATTTTTTCCAAGCAAACATTTATTTGCAGCAAATTTAAGTAGAAAATTTCATAATAAACAAGTGTAGAATATTTCCATCAGATCTGTTTTATTTCTATGGTGGTTATAAATTTCCTTTCCTTCCAACAAACCTTCTCAATGCCCCAATAACTTCCTGATTTCTCAGTGTGTAGATTAATGGATTTACCATGGGAGTCACTATTCCATAGAAGAGAGACACTATCTTGTCCAAATCCTGTGTGGTCTTAGTTTGGGGTTGAAGATAGGAGAAAATAAAGGTCCCATAAAAAATGGTTACCACAATCAAATGGGATGCACAAGTGGAGAAGGCCTTGAGTCTGCCACCAGAGGAATGGATTCTCAGAATGGCCACAAGAATGCGCAAATATGAGAAAAGGATAAAGCCAAATGGGCCAAGCAATGTGAGACTCCCAGTGAGGAATGTAACTAGTTGGCTCAAGGAGGTATCTGAGCAAACAAGCTTCATAACAGCTTTGAGTTCACATGTCATGTGGTCAATCACATTATTTCCGCAAAAACGAGCAGGCATAACACAAATGGGTAAAACACCTAAAATGAATCCACTTGACCATGTAACAACCGCCAGCTGGATGCAAAACCTCTTGCTCATGATTATCATGTAATGTAATGGTCTGGAAATTGCTATGTACCTATCATAAGCCATGATAGCTAAAAGGAAACATTCAGTCACTGCTAAATAGACACTGCTGTTCATTTGAATGTAGCACATTGCATAAGGCATAGTGGGCCTGTCCACAAGAAGGTTGGCAATTGCCTGTGGAATTGAAGAGGTGGAATAGCCAACATCGAGGAAGGACAGGTTACAGAGGAAGAAGTACATGGGGTTGTGGAGTCGAGGGTCAGCTATGGTCACTAAGATGATGAGACTGTTTCCCGCCAGGGTTATGGAATATACAACACTCATGAGGATAATGAGGCCAATTCTTGTCTTTGGACGACCGGAATAGCCAATCAGGATAAACTCAGTCAAGGCAGTTTCATTTTCCTTTTCCATGCCCTTTATTGAATATGATCTGCGATAGATAATAAAATGATGATGGTACAGTTAATTTTTAGAGTTGTCTGTCAGTAGCTGGGATGTTGATTATATGATAATGCAGCTTCTTTTTTCTTAATTTGAGAACTGTGCAATGATGTAGTAGAGATAAAATAGAAATTAATGCAAATACAATTTTATTTTACAAATAAAATGAAAAGTTTTTGAAAATACCTGTATTTCTTAAATAAATTAACACAGTTGGGTCATTACACAAAATAACAAAAATTTGCCTCTTTTCAAAAGGATCTCTCTCTCTCTCTCTCTCCCCCCGTGTGTTTGTGCATGCGCGCGTGCCTGTATGTGTGTTTGTGTGTGTTTGTGTGTGTGATAATCACACCAAATTATCAGTGATGATAATCACATCAGCTGGGCTTGTATTTAGAATTAGGATACATAGAAGTCTAACACATACCAATACTATTTGTAATTATAGTTTCAAATTTGCTGCATTTACATCTAAGGGTTGTTACTGTTAGGTTTTCATTGTTTATTTCATTGATATTTGAATGGATTGATACCCCCCACATTTCATTAAAAGAATAAAACACTCTAGGCTCAATGAATGCAGCCTCTTTGAGTTCATACCTGGAAACAGAAAAGAATTTAATGGAATAAAGATTGACACATTATTGCTAGAGAAAGAAGAAATGAACTATGTTTTGATCCACATGTGAATACTGTAAAGAGCCAGTAATTCTAAAGGCACTTACTTGAGAGTAAATTCCATTGAATTGAACTGTCTTTAGATGCCTCTGTTCTTTGAAGCACCCCTGATGTCCATTATCAGCATTTGTAAGTAAACTGAGAAGTAGCATTCTTGAAACACATGAATTATAGTCAGTCCTCAAATGCGGAATATTAGGAAGCTTTAAAACTGCTTGAATAAAAACTTGAAAACTATATAAACTTATGAGCTAACAAATTAAACCATAGCCCTAAAGAATGGTGCATTTCTGCATTTCCTTCCTTTGAGGGAATTGCAGTTGGTTTAAACATTTGTAAAGCATAAAAAACTTACAGCCTATGTAAGTGAAAGAAAAGCCCAATGGGATTTTTAGTTTAGCAAGTTTCCTTAACTAGAGAATATTATTGCACCATGCGCTTCTTTGTCTTCTCATTTGTGAATAATCCCAGGAGCCCCACTGAGAGAATACTTTAAAATTTTTAACTAGTGCAGAATTTTATCACTTGATAAGAATATGTACTTATAGGAATAGCCTGAGGAATAAACACATTTGCAATTAAAATAGATAATAAGATGTGGCAAAGACCTGAATGAACCTTTGCTTCCAAATAAGATCTTTGGTCAATAGCATTATCTGTTACAAAATAAATGAACACTGTCAAGGATCACTTTGAGGTCTCCACCTTCCTGCTTTGTTTCCTGAGAATTTAATGGAAATTTAATGTTTGGGAATATCTCCTTCGTATCAAAAGTTATGGCCCAAAAACTAAAAAATAAAAAAAAATGCATTGAGATGTACAAGAAAGTGAAAATGCCCAATAACGCAGCTTTACTCATGAGGAGGCAAATATACCATTGTCCACCGAAAAGGCAGGCTGAGAGGAATCCAAGACTTTGTCCTCCTTTTGAGGTTTGGGCATCTGGTCACCCTGCATCCCAGCCAATGGAGTGTCTCCCTCCATTTCACCTCAACTTGGCAGACATAAAAGCTGACAGATTATCTCTCTCCCGTCTCTCTCTTCCCCTCTTTCTCACACCCACATACCCATGGCTGTGTGTGCCTTCTTCCACCAACCCCGGTGCACTCACAAGGAGAAGGACCCTCTTAAACGGAGATTTAACCAGTGTGTATTTAATCTGTAGAATTCCTTGCCCACAGGTTGTGGGGATGGCATCTAGCCTTAGGCTGCAATCCTACAATCACTTTTCTGAGAGTAAGACCTATTGAACACAATGGGGCTTACTTTTGAGTAAACATTGTTAGGATTGTGCTTTTAGTGCCTTTAAGAAGGGATTGGACAAAATCCTAGAGGAAAGAACTATCATGGGTTACAAGCCATGAGGGATGTGTGTAGAAGTGGACAACCTCAAACAAACAACTTTATTTGTGTAACCATTTGGTCATTACAAAACGACAACCTCAAAATGCCAGATGTAGGGGGGCACTGGTGTGCTTGTGTGCTCCCTAAAGCATTGGGTGAACTGCTGTATGATACAGGAAGCTGGACTTGAATTGCCTTTGACATGATCCAGTAGAGCCTCGTATGTTCTTATGAGTGGGCTAGTCACTGCCATTGCCAGATTGCTAGAGACCTTTGGGCACTCATGTATGGTGCAACATTGAACATACACCCCTAAATTTACATGCAGTGGATGATAGGGAGCAATGCCCACACTCCTCCTTTCTTCACTGGTCACCCAGAACCTCACTTAGATTGAGAGCTCATGCTTAGCTGAGGGTCAACAACTTGGCCAGATTGACTGTTGATCTCCTGAACTCAAGGCAGTGGTCAGGCATGTTCCTTTATCTGGAGGTTGACTCAGTGAATGTCCACCCCCATTGCAATATACAGCACACACCTGTTGGCATGGCTGCATTAGCATTGAAAAGTTGTGATAGTTTTGGGCCTTTACAGGCACTGCAGTGAGAAAAAGATATGCAAGAGCCACTCCCATTTATAGTCAGGGTGACAGATGCTGAACGTGCAACTTCTTCCATCACTCCTTGGATTCAGGGAGTCAAAGGTCAACCTGGGCATGTTGACCCTCAGTTAAGCATGAGTAGTTGCCATAATTCTCATCCACTAAATCGGGACATGACCCTCTGTCCGATTTTCCAGTAGGTAAACACAATCCCCCAAAATCAGGATAGTCTCTGTTTTGCGGGACATAGGACAACCCTAAGCATGAGCCCTCAGTGAGTTCCTATTTTGGTGTTGGCCTTGGTGCTTTTCATTTGAACCACACATTGTTTAAGTTGTTGATGGGGGAAGTTGTGTTAAGCATTTGCAGGTTTCTTGGTACAGAAGCTGGATGAAAGCAGATATAAATGAAAAAGAGGTTTATGAGAATAAAGTACATAAATATGCATTTATGCTGAACTCTCACACAGAGATGATAGGACCCTTTCTAAATAAGGAAGAAATGGAGAGAGAGAGAGAGAGAGAGAGAGAGAGAGAGAGAGAGAGAGAGAGACCATCCTTTTACATTGGAATAGTCAATAAGGAAGTAAATGTTTTGTTCATCTGGGATTTCTTGATAATCAGCAACAACCTTCTTCTATTTAAAAATACTAGAACAGTACCTTGTACCTATTTTGGTTTTTATACTGGGTTTTATCCAAAGAGAGTGATGCCTGACTAGGGAAAATTGAAATCAATGTGAAAAGTTAGTTGTGTGACACACGAGGCCCATTAATTTCAATGATCATTCCAGCGCAATCCTACCTTACACTGGAACAAATAGGCTGGTGTGCCTGTAATTTTGAACTGATTGTGGCTCAGTCCAAAACAAGGGGAAACATTCCCCTCTACCCGAGAAAGATACAGAAGACCCAATCTCATCAATTTACCCCACCAATGCAACTTTTGCCAATGAACCTTTGCCATCAGAGTATGAGCACAATCCTAATCATGTCTACTCAAAAGCAAGCCCCATTATGTTCAATGGGTCTTACTCCCAGGAAAGTGTCTTTAGGCTTGCAGCCTATGTGTTTCATCCTGCATGGGGCAGTTCTAGCTGTGTTTTCCATAAGGGAACATTTGTCCCCTTGCCTGGGGTAAATCTCTGCTGCCTGAATGGGTCTTTTTGGACTAAAGAGCCATCAACAAAGACCCATAACTCACTGTTCTGCATAGACCAAGGATCAAAGCTGGGAAAGATATATGACAGTGGAAACTGTCCCCTTCTTGACCTCTAAGCATGCACCTCCTCATCCCAGCACACAACCACATTCCTCCCCTTTCTTGCCTTATTCCATCCATTCCAATCTCCTGCTTGATTCTCATGCTGTTTTACTGCAGAATTCCTGATCCATAAAACATTTTGAAACACAAATTTGTGTTTCCAGTATTGCTCTGTTGAAAGAGAAATGTGTTTAAAATCTAACACATGGATTTTGATGCTGCAGTTCTAACCCCTACTGATATTTTATTATGGGTTGAGCTGATTTCTAAAATGGTAGTCACTATAAATCAAAAGATGAGGATGTTATATAGGATTCAGTTCTTTGGTTTATCAGTGTTCATACTGATATTGAAAGCGTCAGGCTGAAATACTTTTGCTGGCCTTTGGTTTATCAGTGTTCATACTGATATTGAGAGGGACAGGCTGAAATACTCCACTTAGGCTGGCCTAAGCCCCAGAAAAATTCCTATGCTGATCTGATGGTGTCATAAAAGTGATGTAAGACACTACAGTCCTACTCCTGGGTGTGTGTAAAGTGGATAAGGCTAATGCACAGGCATATGCTGAACTCACAACACCATCATGGAAAGATAGGCCAGGTAAGTTAGGCTGGCCTAAATTTCTTAGGCCAGTCAACATACTGACATACATCTTCTATGGTTTTAACAAAGGGTGTTTCCAAGTTCATCCTACAGATCAGTGATTGAACCAGTCACCTTATGTATAAATAAATGCCATATCACTGAGCTACAATTCTTGCTTAGCTTCCTTCCTATACCCATTTACTTTCTTGAAAGGTTATTAACATAATGAAATTATCAAATACAATGAATAAGGCTGAAATCCTATTCACTCTTACAAGAGATTAAATCCAAAGGGATTCCATTCCAAGGAAAAATGCGCAGGCTATAAACTTTCTTGGGCATATTAACAATATTTTCAGGTTCTTATTTATTAACACACATTTCTAGATGAAAGTTTTTTTTCTGAGCAGACATTTATTTGCAGCATTATATAAATAATGAAAGTTAAGAACTACAAGGCACAACATACATACAATATTTCCTTCATATCTCTGTTAATATGATGGTGTTTATAAATCCCCTTTGTTATTCAGAAGTCTTTTTAGTGCCCCAATAACATCCTGATTTCTCAATGTATAGATTAGAGGATTTAACATGGGTGTCAGTATTCCGTAGAAGAGAGACACTATTTTATCCAAATCCTGCGTGGTCTTAGTTTGGGGTTGAAGATAGGAGAACATAAAGATCCCATAGTAAATAGTTACCACAGTCAAATGGGATGCACAGGTGGAGAAGGCCTTGAGTCTGCCACCAGAGGAATGGATTCTCAGAATGGCCACAAGAATGCGCAAATATGAGAAAAGGATAAAGCCAAAAGGGCCAAGCAATGTGAAACCTGCAGTGAGGAACATTACCAGTTGGCTCAAAGTGGTGTCTGAGCAAACAAGCTTCATAACTGCTTTGAGTTCACATGTTATATAGTCCATCACATTATTCCCACAAAAACGAGAGGGCACAGCACAAACAGGTAATACACCTAAAAAGAATCCACTTGTCCATGTTACAACTGCCAACTGAATGCAAAATTTCTTGCTCATGATTATCATGTAATGTAATGGTCTGGAAAGTGCTATGTACCTATCATAAGCCATGATGGCTAAAAGGAAACATTCAGTCACTGCTAAATAGACACCACTGTTCATTTGAATGTAGCACATTGCAAAAGGCATGGTGGGCCTGTCCACAAGAAGGTTGGCTATGGCCTGTGGAATTGAAGAGGTGGAATAGCCAACATCGAGGAAGGTCAGGTTACAGAGGAAGAAGTACATGGGGTTGTGGAGTCGAGGATCAGCTATGGTCACCAAGATGATGAGAGTATTTCCCACCACTGTTATGGAATACACAGCAGTGATGAGGATAATGAGTCCAATCCTTGTCTTTGGGCGACCAGAATAGCCAATCAGGATAAACTCAGTCAACACAGTCTCATTTTCCTCTTCTATATCCTGTATTGAATATTATCTGGAATAATACATGAAAAAATAAAAATGAAAAGGGATTAGTCTAGCAATAATTCCAAATTAATTTTTGAAATGTCTCTTTTTTGTATATAAAATTATAAGTCTATTTTAAAATTGTAAGAGCCCGTATAATTTAGGGCTCTTATAATTTTGTATACAAAAAGGAAACATTTCAAAAATTAATTTGAATTTGATATCTAGCTTTTTAATTCAGAGAATCAAATTATTTAAGCAACATGTACTTTTTTAGATTGTCAGACCTTTGGGGAGGCAGGGAAGGAAATATTTTAAATAAATGCAGTTTGTAAGAATCCATACTTGGGGCTAGATAATATTATGAATAGAAAAGACTGATGCATTATTGTTAGAAACAGAGACAACCATCTTCATTCTTTTCCACATATATTTAATACTATAACCCTGTTCAGTGAGTTTCACTGCCAAGTTCTCAGAGGCTGCAGTCCTATACAGACTTACCTGGGAATAAGCCCCATTAAATTCAGTGAAGCTTATTTCTGAGTAGATCTGCATAGGATTGCTGCATCCATTCTTTGAAGCATCTTGGATGTTCTTTGTAATTCCTTAAACACGGAATTGCAGTCAGGCATCAAATGTGGGAAAATTAGAAAATGGCAATTTAAAATGCCATTTAAAAAGCTATTTAAATTTTTTGGCATACAAAGTAGAAAACTCGGTCAACTCACTATCTAATTAAACCATGTACCATAAAGAGTGATGCATTTTGTATCTGTCTTCTTCTCCAGAATGTAGAGTGTTGGCTTAATCATTTGCAATGTATAAATGGCTCTCATCCTTATGGCCCATTTAAGAAACAGAAACGCACAATAAGATTTTTATTTTAATGGGTTTCCTTAGCTGATAAATATTATTGCACAGTGTTCTTTCTTTATATTCCCATTTGTGAATGATCCCAGGAGCACCACTGAGTAAATATCTGTCAGTAGTGCAAAACTTTGTAAAATGTGATAAGAATATGTGCTTGTAAGAAAATATAAGAAGGAAAAAAACTCAATTTATTTGTCCAGGAGAAACATATGTGGAATTTGAGCCTCAGCCCCAACCTCCCAACATTCATGGTGATGTTTATAATGAGGTATAGACTAGTACATCCAAAAGTATAAGCTCCCAGATATAAATAAAAAATAATAAATATATTCCTTAAAAGTATTAGCTTCCTATTGCAGTGTCAGACTGAAATCGGTATTTCCAGTAATCAAAGCCCAATCCTATGCGTGTCTATTCAGAAGTAAGTCCCATTATAGTCAAGAGGAATTACTCCCAGATAAGTATTGATAGGATTGCAGCCTCACATGTTCAATCAGCAGCATAGTTGACCACCTTGGACACACCACTCGTAGCTGTAGCTGTGCATACACAGGGACATAGTGAAGGCAAATAAAGAATGCACAGGTATATAATCAATAGCTCAGTCCTAATAAAAGTCCTCCGTGTTGATGCATCAGTGCTGGTGCAGGCTAAGCTGTATCCCATAAGGAAATTTTGTCTCATTGGAATTTGGTATATGTGAGTGTCCCCTTTCTCCATGGTAAGACATTGAAGCTGCAATGGGTCAACATAAACCTGTGCTGGCTCTAGAGCTGGTGCAAATCTATACTGATCTGTGTTGACATATCAGGCCTAGGAAGTTGAATTAGATATAATGTGCACCAGGATCTCCATTCCCCCATTCCACCATCTACCCCATCCCATTGCTGCTCTTTTCCCTCCACCTCCCACCCTCTCCCTGACTTCCTCTTGCTGTTCTCCAGAGGGCATCCTTTCGCACATCATCACCAACAGAAAGGCTCTCTCCCAGCACTGCTAAAATATGTGATTGAAATTTGGCATATGGTGCTTTTTGGACAGAGCATATGTCCAACCAGTTTGTCATTTTTACAGGATTGGGTCACAAGTCTCACTTCAGCCTCCATCACCTACTTCTGTGTTGGAAACAGAAAGATCTTGTTCCTTTCCAAAATATGGCACATTCTTTACTTAAAGTTTCTATAAGCAAGAGACACACACATCACCGGCATTTTGGAATTTAAATGGTATCCACATTTCATAAATGAACGAAAATGCAGTCTCAGTTTGCACTGGAACAAGCAGGCTGGTT
Source organism: Cryptoblepharus egeriae (assembly GCA_030015325.1). Taxonomy (NCBI): domain Eukaryota; kingdom Metazoa; phylum Chordata; class Lepidosauria; order Squamata; family Scincidae; genus Cryptoblepharus; species Cryptoblepharus egeriae. The sequence continues at coordinate 85,247,432 of JAREYC010000004.1, forward strand.
TGCCTGTGCTGTATCCAGCTCAAGGATCAGAGCTGCTGCTGTCACAGAGAAGGGAAACCTAACTTTTGGTAGAATCATGACATTTCATTGCAGTTTATTTCATTATGTTCTGTATGAAAATACACATCAATTTTATATATATATATATATATATATATATATATATATATATATATATAAAAACATAATGGTATTATTCAAAAATACCAAGATTCTAAATATTTTAAAGAATAGTAGTATAACCCCCACTCTGTGCATCATCCAGTGTGGCTCACTCTGCCCGATACCACTGGAAACATGTATTTCAACTGACTGGTTTTGATTATTTTTGGATAGAGGACAGGGCATACACTCCCAACATGGACGCGTCAATGTAATGAAAGTTTCTTCATCATGTTTTTCACTGTTCTGGCTAATATGAGTGTGTCTTTAACCAGGTATTGTTATTGTTGTTTTGGGGAGGTGGCTTTCTTGGCTAGGAAGCTGCCCAACACTTTTAATGAGGCCAAATTTATCACCTTCAGTATAATGATATTTTGCACGGTATAGTTTTTATATGTCCCAACCATCTAAGCATCAAAGGAAAATGCTGTATGTGGTGACCATGTAGATTTGCTCCATCTGGAACACCCAGTTTCAAATACCCATTTAGCTATGAGGCTTCTCTGGTGATCTTGGGCCAATCACACAATCACCCAGCCTCACCTACCCCATAGAGTGGTTGTAAGGACAAAAGCAGGTGAGTGGTTGTACAGCACTCTAAGCTCCTTGTAAGAAACGTGGCATAAAAATGTGAAAAACAAATATAACAGGCATGTTCAAGGACTATGGCTGCAATCCTAACCACACTTTCCTGGGAGTAAATCCTATTGAACACTTTGGGACTTACTTCTGAGTAGACATGCTTAGGATTGCACTATTTGTCTCCATTCTATGTCTCCATTCTAAGGAACTGCATGTTCAACTTCTTTCCAGTGCCTTTGCTTCCTGTGACCCTAATTGATTTTAATGTCATCATCCATTCAAATGAGATCTCATTTCTCTTCCTCAAAGGCACAATTCAATCATCTTCCCCATTGTTTTCAGTGGAGATTGGGCTGTGTATGTATTATTTGGATGGAACTATGCCGGTTATGTTTATGATATACATTGACAGCAGAATCCTAACCCTGGTTAGGCCAGCATAAGTCCTGGTACAAGTCCCTTGCTGTCCTCAGGATATTGCAAAAGTGCTATAAGGCACTTCTGCACTATTCCTGGGAGGTTTACACCTATGCACAATCATGTGCTAGCCTCTCCATGCCAATGTGGTAAGGGCAGGATAGGCGAGTTGTGCTAGCCTTAATTGGTTAGGATGGTGTCCAGAAACATTTAATGGATGCAGAAGTAAATATCTCCAGGTTATCCAGTGTCCATAATGGCATTACAGCCAAACACTTGTGTAGCTGTGTTCTTGTTGCTATTGGTACAACAGAGACAGTAAGAAAAGGAGAGCAAAATTTCTCTATCATAATTCTCTAGTGTGGCAACTCAGTAGATGTCCCATGGGTATGGCATGTTTTTGTTTGCTTTGTTTTAAAGGAAAACAGTGAACATGTGGGAGCAGACTGGGAAACAAATCCTAGCCCCATGCTAAATATAATGCACAATTGAATAGAAGATGTAATGATGTGAGTGGAGAAGCTGAAACTAGAAAACTGATGTTGAGAGATGAATTCAGACAGCTGAGCACCAAGACTGGTGGATACTTCATTTGTTAGTGGGCAATAGATGAATTAATCTTGTTTGGCTGATGATCTTTTAGGAGGATCGGATGTGCAGTGAAGGGAGTACTAGAGCATAATTCATAATGATCATGCAGAAATGAAGCAAGTATAACTTTTCTTGTGATAGATATGAAATCAGTGGGATTAAATCTGCTGATTACAAAAGCCAATGTCACTTTGTCAAAGAGCGGAGCTAGATGATTCTTGTCATTATGTTGCTGTTGCCATTGTTGTTCTCACCTCTAGATTAACTCCTCATGGCAGACCTAACCTCATGCAATGAGACTTCCGTGACCACATTTATACTACTAGGTTTCTCAGATATCCCTGAAATGCAAAGCTTTTTGTTTGCTTTGTTTCTGATCTTCTATCTGGCCACACTTGCTGCCAATTCCTTACTCTTGATTACTGTATCATTTGACCGGAGCCTGCACACCCCAATGTATTTCTTTCTGGGAAATCTTTCCTTACTTGAGATCATCTATACATCCAACATAACACCCAGGATGCTAGACAACCTGATCTCTGTGGACAAGTCCATTTCATTCTTAGACTGCATGACCCAGTTCTATTTCTTTGGGTCACTGGGTGGTACTGAATGTCTTCTCCTATCGGTGATGTCCTATGATCGCTACATTGCCATATGCAACCCTCTACACTATGTGATTGTTATGAACAGCAGCATGTGCTCTTGGCTGGCAGCTGGCTCATGGATCAGTGGTTTTCTCATTACATTAATCACGGTGTTGCTTATGACGAGCTTAAAATTTTGTGGTCCCAATGAAATTGATCACTTCTTTTGTGATTTTTCTCCACTCCTAAAGCTTGTTTGCTCTGACACATATCTGTTTGAAAAGATGTCATTTATCCTTTCCTCCAGTCTGACGTTGATTCCATTTCTACTCACCCTAGTATCATATGCTTTTATATTGTCAGCTGTTCTTAAACAATCGACTGGTGCTGGATCAAAAAAGGCTATTTCAACTTGTTTAACTCACCTGATTGTAGTTACAACATTCTATGGGACTCTAATAACAATGTACGTAGTTCCTGCCGCGAAGCACTCTGTTGATATGAGCAAAATCTTCTCCATCTTTTATACTGTTGTGACCCCAGTCATCAATCCTCTTATTTACAGCCTGAGGAACAAAGAAGTTGGGGAAGCCTTGAAGAGGCTCACAACTGCAAGAGCTGTAGTTTGACAAGAGCAGCAAATGGACTTGAATGACCAATCAAGGCAATTTCTGTACTTTAGTAGGGACACATGGATTTCTAAGAATTGTGGTTAGAAGTATTTTATCATCGGATAGCAGCATACAAAGTGGGTGGCCAGGAGGTTGTCTTAGAGCAGTGGTTCTCAATCTTCCTAACGCCGTGACCCCTTTATAAGTTCTTCATGTTGTGGGGACCCCCAACCATAAAATTATTTTCATTGCTACTTTATAACTGTAATTTTGCTACTGTTATGAATCATCATGTAAATATCCGATACGCAGGATGTATTTTCATTGTTACAAATGAAATGTGTGTTCTATGCACACATTGAACACAATGGGATTTATTTCAGAGTAGGCATGCATAGGATTGGACCCTGAGGCTGCAATCCTATCCACATTTACATGGGAGTAAAGGCCATCCTGACTATAATGGAATTTATTTCAGAGTAGGCATGCATAGGATTGGGCCCTGAGGCTGTCAGTCAGCCCCAGTGCGCGCGCAGCTACAGCTGGAGGTCTGGCAAGCCTGACCTGGCCCCCTGCACCAGGGGTCTTTAGGCGACCCCCAGGAAAGCTCTAGGCGACCCCCAAGGGGGTCCCGACCCCCGCTTTGAGAAACGCTGTCTTAGAGGATGGCGGTGGCAACAGGTTAATCAAAGTCTAGCTAGAGCTGGCTGCCACTGCCCTAACAAAAAGAATGTTTATTGGTATGATTATGAATACAAAGTCACAAAGCTGTGCATAAATATTCATACAAACTTTGTTTGCTTGAAGTATACTTTGTCAGAAGGATATCTTGATATCTTGTATACCTTTGTCAGAAGGATATCTTGTATACTTTGTCAGAAGTATACAAACCTAGCTTGAAAGATAACTGTTAAATTCAGTTGTGCTGACATCAAATTGCTGTTGATGCGTACCCTGGACAGATCTCATATCCATGCCATCCTTAAGCTAAGTCCAGCAGCACAAGGCAGGTGACTATCCCTACAATCCAGAGTAACTACAGGAGCACGTAAGAGACATTACGTGTACCCGTAGTTACTGCACCACCTAGTGAAAACCTATGGGAAATTCATATTGCAATCCAGAGCAAATTGTTCTTACACCAGAGCAAGGACTCCCCATAGTTACTCTGGATTGCGCCCTATGGCTGTAATTCTGTCCTTACTTTTCTGGAAGTAAACTCCATTGATTCTAGTGGGACTTCCCTCTGAGTAGACATACATGAGATTGGGCTGTCATTGTCCTCTTTTTAAGAATGTGTTCTCTTTTTTAGCCGTATGTCCTCAGGGGGAAAACTTCATTGTTCTCCTTTTCCATGTGAGCAGACAGCATGTAATAAATAAATAATATATAATAGTTTTAAATTTAATAATGTTTACATTAACCACATGAAAGCAACATATATCAGTGTTTCTAGCTTTTATTTTGTCATGTCTTACATTTTTGTCGGGTGTCCTAGATTTTGGGGGACCTTGCCTTTTTGTGGTTATGACTAACTACAAGTCTACAATAAGTTTGGGGCCTCTCATCTTGCAAGACACTAGCCAGGTCTACTGAACCTCTGTTCACCCTGTACACACCTGGAAGATACCCTACCAGATTCCATCCAACCTTTCCCCTTGACAGAACACAGGATTGAGGATCATTAATGGTGGATGAGCTGAATTTCAGGAAAACCTTTTGACTATTATGATATTCACTTTGTCACCCCTTTTAAAAAGTTCCTTGGAACATCCTTCCAGGGTTTGGACTGGATTGGATTCCAGGGATATCATTTGAATGCAACTTTCTTAGGCAAAAGTCCCCCAATTTTGCTTACAATTACTTCTAAGGGTTTCTACCCTTTTCTCGAAAACATTCCTTTTGCATTTTTTGAAAGTTGGACTTCCTTTGCAAATGATGGATGTCTTCCTTTGGACTTCCTTTTTAAATGATGGGTATCTATTTTCTCTTAGGATGGAAGAATAATAAATAGTAATTACTATGTAGCTTGTGCTTACAGTTTATGTGCAGTTTGGTGTATGTATAAAATTTTGATTCAGTGGGAAAACACCATAGACAAAAACCTGTAAATGAATGCAGAAAGCAGCATAGAGTGCAGGGTGACAATACAGAATGGAGGACAGAACAATGTACAGCTGATTGGTCAGTCACCATTTGGTCACTCTATTAGGGTGACCATATAGAATGGAGAACAGAGTACCTTTAAGCATTGCTTAGAAGACTGCAAGAAACCCCCTCCTGAAGAAACCCTCCCTGGACCCTAAAAACCTAAACAACTATCGGCCAGTCTCAAATATCCCATTTCTGGGCAAAGTGGTCGAGCGGGTAGTGGTGTCCCAGCTTCAGAGGGTCCTGGATGAAGCTGATTATCTGGATCCCTTCCAATCTGGTTTCAGGCTGGGGTTTGGGACTGAGACTGCCTTGGTCGCCTTGGTGGATGACCTACGCCAGGGAATGGACAGGGGGAGTGCGTCCCTGTTGGTCCTGCTGGACCTCTCAGCAGCCTTCGGCACCATCGACCATGGTGTCCTTCTGGGTCGACTGGCCGGGTTGGGGATTGGAGGCACTGTTTTGCAGTGGTTCTGCTCCTTCCTGGCTGACCGGTCCCAGAAGGTGTTGCTGGGGGATGCTTGTTCGGGACCCTGGCCTCTTCGGTGCATGGTGCCACAAGGTTCGATTCTATCCCCCATGCTATTTAACATCTACATGAAGCCGCTGGGAGAGGTCATCCGGAGGTTTGGAGTGAGGTGTCATCAGTACGCTGATGACACCCAGCTCTATCTCTCCTTTCCTCCTGAGTCCAAGGAGGCAGTTGAAGTACTGAATCGTTGTCTGGAGGCAGTGGGGGACTGGATGTGAGTGAACAAGCTGAGATTAAATCCTAATCTGACAGAGGTTCTCCTGGTCTGGAAGTCCTTGACTCGGGTATTGGAATATCATCCTGTGCTGGATGGGGTTGCACTCCCTCTGAAGGAGCAGGTTCGCAGCTTGGGGGTTCTCCTGGATTCGCAGCTCCTCCTGGAGTCCCAGGTGGCGGCTGTGGCCAGGGGAGCCTTTGCTCAGCTTCGGCTGATCCGCCAGCTGCAACCATACCTGAGTCGCTTGGATCTGGCCACGGTGACCCATGCCCTAGTGACATTGAGACTAGATTATTGTAATGCGCTCTACGTGGGGCTGGCTCTGAAGACGGTCCGAAAGCTGCAATTAGTCCAGAATGCGGCGGCCCCGTGTGGTTGCTGGGGCTCGTCGGTTTGATTCTGTCGGGCCACTGCTTCAGCGGCTACAGTGGCTGCCCATTCATTTCCGGGCTGAATTCAAAGTGCTGGTCCTGACCTTTAAAGCCCTAAACGGCTTGGGTCCAGGGTACCTGAGGGACCGCCTTCTTCTGTACAATCCGACGTGTCACCTAAGGTCATCTGAGGGTGCCCTACTGACTGTGCCGCCACTTAGAGATGTGAGAGGTGAGGCGGCCAGAGATAGGGCCTTCTCAGTGGTGGCACCCCGGCTTTGGAACTCCCTCCCCTTTGAACTGAGAAAAGCTCCCTCAATACAGAGCTTCAGGCAGAGCCTTAAAACCTTCTATTTTAAAAAAGCATTTTAAATGGGGCAGAGGTGGGGGACAGTTGTTTTTATTGTTTTTACTGTTTTTAACAAATATTTTAATCTGCATGTTTTTTATTCAATTTAATTGTATTTTAATTATATTTTAATGGTGTTTTAATCTTTATTTATGAGCTATTTTAATGATGTTTTATTCCCTGATGTCAGCCACCTTGGGCTCCCCCTTGCGGGGGAGGAAAGGTGGGATATACATTGATTAAATAAATAAAATTAATAGAAGACAGAATTTAGGCAGGTGAAGCTCAACACAGAAGGGTTTAAAAAGTAGCACCTGCCTAAATTCCCTTCTCGAAGCAATGCTTAAAGGTACTCTGTTCTCCATTCTTTATGGTCACCCTGATAGAGTGACCAAATGGAGACTGACCAATCAGCTGTACATTGTCAGTGCACATTGCCAAGGAATACAGATTCAAATCTGTATTTTGACAGTTTCAAATAAATCATCATTTTTATTTCCAGTAAATAACACTACAAAATTCCCCAGAGTAACTGCTGATAGTAAAAGTAAATGATATAAATTGTATCAGTTGGAAGAAGCATTTTACACAAGAAAAAGAAACCAACACTTGCATTTTCACGGTCACAACACTGGGAAGCAGAAAACATCATACTGAGTACATTATGGTATCCACAGCCATTCCTTGAGGTTCAAGAGAAAATAAATAGTGGCAGAGGAGAGCCAGGAGGGTATAGTGATTAGGGCAGTGATTTTCAACCTTTTTCATCTCACAGAACATTTAACAAGGCACTGAAATTCTCAAGGCACACCATTAATTGTTTTTACCATTGACAAAGCATACCAGACTGTTCAAATCCCCCAATTTTCCTATTAATTAATGTCAATCCCTAAATTCCCATGGCACACCTGAGGAATATCTTTTCAACCAGCACACTGGATGAAAATCACTGTATTAGGGAGTTGGACTGAGACCTGGAAGTTCCAGGTTGAAATCCCCCCTCAACCATGAAACTTCTTGGGTGATCTTGGACTAGACACATCGCAGCCTCATAAGAACATAGGAAGAGCCCCCACTGGATCAGGCCATCTAGTCCAGCTTCCTGTATCACACAGCAGCCCATCAGATGCCTCAGGGTGCACGTAAGACACCTGCATCCAGACACCCTCCCTTGCATCTGGCACTGTGAGGTTTCCACCTCTACATCTATCTATGCACAAATGTACATGACTTGTAACCTGTGATGGTCCTTTCCTCTAGGAATTTGTCCAATCCTTTCTTAAAGGCATTGAGCCTAGATGCCATCACCACATCCTGTGGCAGGGAGTTCCACAGACCAACTACATGCTGGGTAAAGAAATATTTTGTTTGCCTGAACTCTCCCCACATTCACTTTTGGGAGCTCTGTGTTAGGGCTTAGGCAGCAGCATTAAAGTAAGTGCTTGGCCTGATAGTATTTAATCCAGTTTCTTTGTGAAAGCTAAGCAAGATTTGGAATAAATGGCTTTTATTGGGAGAATTCAATCCATATATATTCAATTATAAATAGATCATCAAGTAAGAATAAAACAACACTGCTACAGCAAGCAATGCAACTTTTCCTCCTCAAATCTTGTCAGTGTCTTGATGTATTGATGTTGACCCCTGAGGTTCAGCAAAGCCTGTGGCAAGGATAGCTTAAGATCTACCTTTTCCCAAAGGAGCTAAAAATCACAACCTGAACCTCCCCAGGCCTGTTCTCTGCCCTGTTTTTGGCATTCATGTGGATGGGAGGAACCCAAGACAAGGCTTCTTTGCAGTTGTGTTAAACTACGACCTTACTGGTAGTGTCAATGCCCCTTTGAAAAGTGCTTCCTGGAAATTCATGAATTTTTTTCCTCTGATTTTAAGTGTGGGACAAGAACTAGTTTGGAAGCATTATATTGATTTGTGTTCTGATTTTTGCCAGCTGCTGTTCTGCTCAAATAATTAAATTAGGGTGCAATCCTAACCGGTTTAGTCCAGCATAACTCACCTGGAATATCTTCCCATGGTGGTGTGGAGACGTCAACAAATGCCAGTGCACTGGCCTAACTTCCCCCTCCCACCAAGGATTGGGCCAGAAGTGCTTCACAGCACTTCTGTGACACCCCCCAGGACAGCACAGGACTTATGCTGTGGCTTATATTAGGCTTATGCTGGCCTAACTGGATGTTAGGATTTCAGCCTATGTCTCCATTATGGAGGGAAAGGCTGTTTTTCCAATGAACAATCAGAGTTAATTTCCTGTAGTATTGACTGATTTCATGTTGCAGTTCAAGGACTCTCAAAAGTATTCTCCAACACCATTCATTCAAAGATGCTCATAATTATTCTGTGCTCAGCCATCTTTATGGTCCAGCTCTCACAGCTATACATTACTACTGCAAAAACCATAGCTTTGAGTAAACAATGATCCTTAACTGAAACTATGCAAACTCTTTCCTAAGTCGCTGTATCAATTTTGATAACCTATTAAATAATCAGATATGAATCGGATAAACAGATATTAGCATTCCAATCATCAAGATGTTAGGTTTTCTTCCATCCACTCACTTTGTGCATCAATGAATTTTATGAATAATTGTGACAATTTTCTTTATTGCTTCTTTCACTTCTTTGTTCCTCAAGCTGTATACGAGGGGATTGATCAAAGGAGTGAGCAGAGTGTAGAACAGAGAAAACAGTTTTTTCAGCTCACTTAGTGAACTCATGTTTGGTAAAACATAGACAATCATTAAGGAGCCATAAAAACTAATAACCACAATGAGATGTGAGGAGCAGGTAGAGAATGCCTTTTGTTTTCCACTGATAGAAGGAATTCGTAAAATGCTTCTGATGATGCAGATGTAAGTTGTTAGTGTTATCAGAAGTGGGGGCAGTGTATCTATAGCAGATAATATGAAGGTGGTTATTTCAATCCAATCTGTGTCACTACAAGACAACCTAATCACTGGGATCAAATCACAGAAGAAATGATTAATTTGTTTTGGTCCACAGAAACTCAACTGAGAAATTAAGAACATTATGACACTGATAGGTAGTAATCCAACTGTCCATGATCCTGCAATGAGATGCATAACGATTCTGCCATTCATGAGCATTGTGTAATGCAGTGGTTTGCATATTGCTAGATAGCGGTCATAAGACATCACTGCGAGAAAGTAACATTCTATAGTTCCAAGGTAAGCAAAGAAATACAACTGTGTAAAGCATCCATTAACAGAAATGGTTTTGTCCTTGCTCAGAAAGCTGACCAACATTCTTGGTGTGATGTTAGAGCTGTACCAGGTCTCCAAGAAGGACAGATTCCCCAGAAAGAAATACATGGGTGTGTGAAGATGTTGATCAACTATCACTAGAATGACAATCAGGATATTCCCAGCCACGGTTACAATATAGATAGGTAGAAAGAGTACGAAAAGTAAAATGTGTACATCTTCATGATTAAAGTCCAGGAGAGTAATTACCCCTGGAACAGTTTGATTTCTGCCTCCTGAGTCGATGTTCAGATGCATCTAAAAAACAGCAGCAGTTACCAGAAAATCATTAGGTTTGAATAACTGACAACAGGATTCACTATTGTTCAAGGTATTTCTGAGAATGGCTATCTGATCATGGTGGCTTTAGAAGCAGTCAGGCCAAAATGTAAAGTTTTATTTATTTGTTTTTGTTTCCGCAAGGGCCCAGTTTCATAGTCTATGAAGTCTTACCCCAAATCCAGAGTCAAGAGACTTTACATGCACCCGTAGTTACTGCACCACCTAGTGAAAACCTATGGGAAATTAATATTGCAATCCAGAGTAAGTTATTCTTACACCGGAGCAAGGACTCCCCGTAGTTACTCTGGATTTTGCCCTTAGATTTATAAAAAATTTGGACAGTACTAAAGAAGAAGAAGAAGAAGGAGAAGAAGAAGAAGAAGAAGAAGAACAACAACAACAACAACAACACTGAGAAGGGACGAAAGGAGTGCCTTAGCTAGCAACTAACAATCTGGTAGTCAGTATCTTTACCCAAGTAGACTGGGCCCTGAGACAAGAGCCCAGAACTGCACTTCCCATGACTCCCCAGTCCATACCTTCATTGTAGATTGCTATCTCTGTACTAAGGTTTCACAGTCTGCTAGCCTAGATTTGTTTTAGATAGATGTGGGCTCTCAAACAGTATCCAATTCCAACCTAACAAAGCTGTGATGCCACTCCATTTTATATGGAGTTTGGGTACCTGATTCTACCCAAAGTTCCAGCTGCTGTTGATGATTTTCTTTTTACCTGTCTCTCTTGCTTCCAAGGGAGTGTCAATGAAAAGTAATACCTGTCCCTAAGTTTGAGAGAGAGAGTAATTTGAGGCATATCTTCATTTTTCAACTCATTTAATTGTGAAACTGGAACCATAATAAATTTAAATTAGCTCTGAAAACAAGTAATTTATATGGATTGTGGGTTGCACAGCCACATTATTGTTAAACTGTTTTCATGAGTGCTTACCTTAAAACCAAAGGGAATCTTGATTATTTTCCTCTTTATACACAATTGTGGTACATGGAAATCATTATTTCTGCAGATTATTGACATCCATCAGCTTTCAGTGGTATGTGTTGGTGAACCCGTGATATTCATAAAAAACTAACTTCAAGAGCTTCACAACCTCAATTCAGAAGATTTCCTTAAAAACTAGCAATCATCAGCAACAGTGTAAATCTGGATATATTTGTGTATGTCTTCTATTAGAAGTGTTTGTTTCAGGGAGTGAGATAGGATTACTGTCTTTCTGAACCAAACCGGCTTACTGATGAGTAAAATAAATAACATCATTTTCAAGCTGTATCTATTAGTAAATACAATACATTTATTGGTTATATAAATGTTCGAAGCCATTAATCAGTTGGAAAAGAAATCAGCTGAGATTATACCAAGGAGGTGACACAATCAAATCCTAAGGGAAATTATCACCTGTTGAAAAAAAATCACTGAAGCTATAAGAAAAATAATTGTCATTTGAGGGAGGGGGGATATACTAAAGATAATGATAAAAGATTCATGCCATGAGGTCCTTCCAATCACTCTAAAACTAAAAAATTTGGAATGGATCTGAAAAATCCTCACAGCCCTAACCAAGGCTTATGGATAGGGACCTGCAAAAGGTGAGGTTATTTTAAAAGGGTGTTATCCTTTTCAGGAAAAATAACCTCGCCTTTTGCAGGTCTCCACTTATGGGTAATCCTATCCAAGTCTTATGGTGGATGATCTTATGATCTACTATTATAAATGTTGAGTCAAAAGCTTAACAGACACGCCACCAGTTCAAATTGCCATAGGCCCAACGCGCATAACATCAAGTTACCAAAGCCCCATCAGAGCAGGTCAGGAGCTAGTTGTTGGGCAATCCAGGGTGGGTGCAGGCTGGGCATGTTCAGACATCCCTACAATCAAGATTATGGTAACTATGGGAAATCGTAAGAGGCACCTACTCTGGAATGCTCTATGCATTTCCCATATGTTTCCCATAGGTGGCACCTAACTATATTGGTGTAAAAGGTCCTGTATTTACTCTGGATTGCAGCCCAAATAGCACTGCCATAGCATGGTGAGGATAGGATTGGGCTGTCACTCTGTGTCTCCATTATAGAAGGAAAGGCTGGAAATGTAGTTCAGTCAAGCCAACAGCTGACATTATTTTTGTCATGATTTCAAACAATGCAGTAAAGTGTCAAGAGGCATTCCTAAGTAGGTTTATATTCTTGGTGGTGCCAGATCTCTTATATCTAGAGACAAACTAGATTATTTCATTTTATTTCTAAAGCACTTCAAAAAATGTACACAAAGGAATGTCCTGATTTAAGCTCCGTGCTGTTGAGATACTGATAGGGAAGGAAGGATTTTAGACTTGCAGTGGAAGTCTTCATAATATACTTTAAAAACAAAATTCAAATTAATCTAAAATAGGAATCGTTAAACAATTTGATTCACTGGGTTGTATTTTATAAAACTTTTCAAAAAATGCACCAGCAAGAAATGAAATTTACAGAAAATATTTTGTACTTTATATTTCCTTTATTTGTGTGTTTATGACATGGTGGTTGAATACAATAATGGAAATTTTTGCTAATTAGTTAGTTTGGTGAAGGATAAAAAATACGTATTCCCCACCTGAACTCTGAGGCAGAACTATGCAAACTTTACCACCTCATTCTATTCAGTGATGGGCCCATGCCAGTCAGGGCTGGATCGCCCGAACTGCTTCCTAATTTTGGCCGCCTGCTACTATACCGGTAGCTACGGGCAGCCAAAAACCCGGGCGGACTGGTTCACCGCCCAGGGGAGCCCATCACTGCGGCTGCGTCAACCATGACACAGCTGCAGTCGAGTCCTGAAGAGGACACAACTGCGCAGACACGTCCTGAAGAGGACGTGGCTGTGCAGTTGCGTCCTCTTCGGGACGCAACTGCGCCTGCTCCAACCTTGGTGCTTGCGCAGTGCGCCCGGGTTGGGGCCCTCCCCTCGCCCCACCCACTCACACCCACAGCATGCTTGGGTGGGTTGTGTGCCCTCCCCAGCCCAGGCCCAACCCCCGCCTCCGACCCCGCCCCTGAGCCTGACCTGGCCTTGCCCCACCCACTTCCGGGGAACCGGTTGTTGGGCCAGGCTGGGCCCACCCCTGTATATATTGTAGAGACTTTCCCTTATAGAGAGAAGGCAGTGCCTGAGAAAAGGATTAGGGATGAAGAGTAAACTTAGGAAGCTGGACTGGATGGGCCTTCAGCCTGATCCAGCGGAGGCTCTTCTTATTTTCTTATGTAATGTTTGGCAGAGCATGTTTTTTTCTCATCCAGGCTATGGGTTTTCCAACTGTCTTGTTCATGCCTCGAATGGGCCAAAGAGCATAATTCACATGCTAAAACAAAGAAAAATTGCTGCAGTAAGCTTTTAAGCATTATTAATGTTTGTGAGAGTGCACAGGGGCCACCATTATAACCCCAAATCCACAATTTCCATATCTAAGGAAGGGGGTTCACCTTTGGATTGGACCCCTTGCAGATATAAGGACAAGACTAGACTTACAGCCCAATCCAGAGCAACTAATCTGTCCACATAAGAGCCCTTAGGTTGCCCTATCTAACACTAGGTTGGAGCAACTGCAAGATGCTCCAGCCCAGTTACTCTGAAGGAGACTTAGGGCAGAGCAAGGCAAGATAGGGTGCCCTAAGAGAGGTGGACCTGCTCTGCCCTAGCTGAGGCAGCCTAAGCAGCTCAGGAGAGGCAAGTTGAGGGCATGTTTAGCATTGCCTAGGGCAGAGCAGTTACTCTGTATCCAAAGCCTGTTTCCAAGGCAGAAATGCCCTCTTCCAGCCCTCAGAGTTATACCACCTCAGGAGCAGGTATAGTAATGAGTAGACCCATAGAGGTCCATGATAAGGACCAAGTAAGAATGGCAGTGTTGACCAAAAATCTGAGTTCTTGGCCAGCCTAGCTGCAAGAACAGCCTACCCTTCCTCTCAACCTCAGGATATGGAACAAACTACGGCTGCCCACAAACCTCAGGATACAGCAGGCCACTCCAAGAAGCCCCTTATATTCACTGTAGAATGTACTGGCATCTCATCAGGGACTCCTTATAAGGCAGGCACCCAGTGGCGTCACCAGACTGGTGCGGCTGGTGTGGGCTGCATTGGGGATGCGCTCCATATGGGGTGATGTGCCGGAGGAGTTTGACTGTCCTTTGGCAGGCCCCAGGCATCAGCACACCCATTCAGGCCTGCTCCAAGGCGGAGAATCAGCCAGAAGCTGCCACTTGTCTGAGGAGCTGGCCTGAACGGTCATCTGAGATGCACTGCGCAGAAACACACTGAGCATGCTGAACAGCTTCAGAGGAGACTTCCTTAGAGCAGAGAAAGTCCGCGCCTCTGCACAGCCATTCGGCCTCACTCAGGAGGCGGAGCGGCAGCCGAATGGCTTCAGAAAGAGTACTGCACAGGCACCAACTCTGACGCCTGCACAGTCTCCCCTGAAGCCAAAAGGCTTCAGAAAACAACTGAAGCCAGTTGGCTTCAGAAACAACTGCGCAGGCGCCAACTTTGGTGACTGTGCAGTCCAGGTGGAGGGGGGGGGGCATCCCAGGGATGACGCACAGACTTCTGCACCAGGTGATGTGCAGAGTCATGTCACCACTGTAGGCACCACAGCTGTTTCTTGTTCAGTGTGATCTGAGGGGTGTCTCCTCAGGAGCAAGTCTTCCCCTTGTGTCAATTACTTAGCATGCTCTGGAGCAGTTAGGGCAGCCCAGGCTTCCTGATTCTCTGGATTCAGCATAACTTTCTGCTCTGGATACAGAATAGTTAGGAGAGTGCAGTTAGGTCAGAGCAGGCTGAATTTGCTCTGGATTGCAGCCTTAAATTTGCATTATTTCTACCATTGGGTAGAACCTTTAAAACCTTTTTTGATCCTACAATATGTACCCTAACACAAATATTAAATAAAATATACATTGTAGATTGTAGATATACAAGGACCAGGTATTTTCTTAGGTATTTTTCTTAGGTATTAGGTATTTATTTCCTTTGACTTAGGCTAAATACCAGTATATTTGGCGATCAGAATTTTCCTACCCTCTCTTTTTGAACATTGTTTTGTTAGCCTTTGGAATCTTTGTGGGACTATTGGTGATGTGCTTGCCAATATTCCCATGTCACAAAATGCAAAGATCAGGGCATTTTGTGCCCCCGCCTACTCCTTCACAGACATAGGCTGCAATCCCAACCTCCAGTTATGCCATCCTACGCCCTTGTGCTGATCTGGGGGGAATCAAAAAAGTGCTGTGAGGCACTTCTGCCCCACCTTGGGGAGTGGGGGAAGGTTAGGCCAGTGTACAGCAATGTATCAACATACCTGTACCACCACAGGAAGTTATGCCAGATGAGTTATGATGGCCTAAATTTGTTAGGATTGAGCCCTCAAACTATGTCTGCCTCCTTCACCAACTACATTTGATTTTATTCCCCATTCTTGGTATGTTGAAAATACCAATCAGATATTTATTTTGCATAGGCTGTCTTGTGCAGAAGGCCAAGGCAAAGAAAGCCCACACTTTTACATGTGGCAGGCATGATAAATTAACAACCACTTATGATAAAATTAACAATATAATCAACAACTATTGTTCAGTGAATTGATCTTTATATCTCTGGAGAGGACCTAGAATGTAAAGTGACTTTTATCATCACCATCCCTATGGCTAGCATCCATAACGCTGCCTCTAAGCAGTATAATAATACAGTGCTTGCACTGAAATATACAGGATTTGTAAATAGAAATTTGGTGGAATATGACCATCAGGATGAAAAGAATGGATTAAAAATTACAGCTTACAAAGCAGGAACAAGAACATACTGTATAAGCATTACAAATTTGAAATTACAGGCACAGAAACATACTGTTCACTGAAACATACGGTACAAAGCTAATAGGATTCTGAAATTGTCAGCATTGATCACTAGACTTCTTAGAGGAACCCATCATTTTTTATGAAACCCAGAAAAAACACCAAATTTGTAAAATACTTTAGCAAGAGTTTCCTTGACCTCTTTGTTCCTTAAACTGTAGATGAAAGGATTGGCCAGTGGGGTGAGGACAGTGTACAGAAAAGAGAAAATCTTCTTTAGGTTTCTGAATATTCCAGTTGATGGTAAGATGTAGACAAAGATTAAGGATCCATAATAAATTGAAACTACAGTGAGGTGAGAAGAACACGTGGAAAAGGCCTTCTTCCTCCCAGTGACAGACGGGATCTTTAGGATTGTGCCAATGATAAACACATAGGATGTCACAGTTGTCAAAAAGGTAGGAAGAATTCCTATGGAGGAGGTTATGAAAGCTGCAGTTTCAATGACCCAAGTGTCACCACAGGAAAGTCTTACAAGTGGTGTGAAATCACAAAAGAAATGGTCAATTTTATATTGGCTGCAGAAAGTGAGTTGGGACAACAAGCCTGTTAAAATTATTATAAGCAGAGACCCAATTATCCATGCTAAGGAAACAAGCAGGGTGCATTTCCTCTCGCTCATAAGCGTAACATAATGCAATGGTCTACATATGGCCAAGTAGCGATCATAGGACATCACAGCCAAGAGGAAGCACTCTGTAGCTCCTAGTGTGGAGAAGAAATGCATCTGTAAAACACAACCCCACAGGGGAATGGATTTGTCCTCTGTCAGAAAACTCTTCAGCATTCTGGGCAATATAGTGGAAGTATAGCATGCCTCCAAAAAGGAGAGGTTGGCCAGAAAGAAGTACATTGGAGTATGGAGGTGTTGTTGAGTCACAACCAGTGCAAGAATGAGGAGGTTCCCCAACAGAGTCAGAATATAGATGGCCAAAAATAGCAAGAAGAGCAGAAGGTTCCAGTCTTCAGTGTTCCCAAATCCTATGAGGGTGAACTCTGTGAATCCTGTTCTGCTGAACCATTCTGATTTGTTCACAAGCTGCATCTTCAGATAACAAAAATTTGTAAACATAAATTAAGCAGCCTTTCAAGAGCTGGCCACCCTCATTTCTAGACAATACACATAAAATGTCAGATTCCCACCTTTTGGTCAAATATGGACATTTCCACATAACTGCATTTTTTTCAACAATGTTTACAGCTAAATGTATCTTAAAACAAAGTAACGGAAAAATCAAGTTGCAAATATATGAAAGACGAAGCATTTAGTGAGGAAATGCTTTATTGAAAGAGGATCCCAAATTCTGATGAGATCTAGAATCCATAGATATTCAGAATTTTAAAATGAGAGGTGAGGGGATGTTCCTGGGAAGGTAGCAGTAGTGGGCTCCAGCACCTACTCTATAGAACCGGTTGTTAATGAGAGATAGGATCTCTCACTTAAAGTTTAAAAATAGCCATTTAAAGGTGGCTGCCAGATGGGCATAGAACCGGTTGTTAATTTCTTTGAATCCCATCACTGGAAGGTAGGTGATGGATTCAGGGCTACAGGATAAAAAATGCGGTAATAAGGAAAGCACAAAGGATGCTAATATGGAAAGCACACAATTTGTATGTGTGTGTGTGTGTGTGTGTGTGTGTGTGTGTGTGTGTGTGAGAGAGAGAGAGAGAGAGAGAGAGAGAGAGAGAGAGAGATGTTGTGTAGAATTCTTACCTGTTTCAGGTAAGCAGTGGAGAATCTCAGAGCTGTAAAAGAAGGAATATATGTTTCAGACTCCTGATTTAAGTCATTCTACCCTAAGGTCTTAACAGTTCCAGTTTTATAACCCTTTTCAGAAGATTCTTCCTTGCTTTCATATTCCTTAGGAAGGTGTGAAATATCTTTGACTTTTTGCTGTGTATATCTTTAAGATAGCAAACAGATAAATTTTCCATTTGCATTTATATGCACACATACATACACAAATCACACATGGCTCCATAGTGATTAATTTATTTATGTTTAAATATTTTCTCCTTGGGTTACGTCTAGAAAATATGCACATGAATACCCACGTGCACATTTGACTTAATTACTTCATTTTTAGTCTTTGGTGGGTAGGAGGGAAGTGAAAAACAACATGCATTTCCCAAGAGCAACTTGTGACTGTAGTGATAATTTCTATACAAGGGATAGCAAAGGTAGTATAGGACGTAAAAATATCTGTTCAGATAATTGATAGAATATTGTTACAGTGGCTTTCCTTGGTCTCTAACTATTCATCCTGGCTAGCATATCTCATCATCACTCCAGGTTGATGATATTGCCCTGTGCAGCTCTGTGGTGTTAAAATAGAAGTTCAGTTTTTTGCTAACTGGTGATTCCTCCCACACTGTGGGGATTAGAAGAGCCCGGAAATGGGCACCAGGCCAGTATGTGGAAGAGGCAGCGCTTTCAAAAGTATAATTAACATAAAATCAATTGCCCTTCATACAAACCCCATGTTCATATACATATGGCCACGTACAATCCCATGTATTTTACCTTCCACTCTGTCACAATATCCTCCACTCTCCATATTGCCCTGAATGTTGAACAGTCTGATTATAGGATTGCTGAGATATGTTAGTATAGTTTGCAGTTAGCTATTATTATTTTTCCATTTTCTTTGTAAACCGCTTTGTGAACTTGTTAGTTGAAAAGCGATATATAAATACTTTAGATAGATAGTGCAGTATACTAACATACCCTACAATCCAGAGTAACTACGGGAGCATGTAAGAGACATTACATGGGCCCGTAGTTACAGCACCACATAGTGAAAACCTATGTGAAATTAATATTGCAATCCAGAGTAAATTGTTCTTACACTGGAGCAAGGACTCCCCATAGTTACTCTGGATTGCGCCCATAGTCTTTTTAATTAATTAATTCTTATTTGACTCCAGATAGCAAATTGGTGCTTAGCTATGCCAATAGAAGACCAAATGGGTGGCGAACTGCTGAGGACCAGTAGAAGTTTTTTCCCTAATTTTCTTTTTAAAATTACCTGGGGATGACATCACTTCGGTTGTGACATCACTTCTGGGGCAACATTTTGAACTTTGCACCAGTCTACATGATCATTAACTATGCCAAAGAGCAACCTGCCAGGAATCTTCACCTCACATTACCTTACCTGTTCATTGGTACATGGTCAAAGGCTATCCTCCAGCATACCATGGAAGCCCAGAATAGGATCAGATCTTCACCAAAAAAGGGGAAAAAATTCAAACAAAATGCAGGGAAAAGATGTTTTTGGATGAGCACAAATGACTACCTTTCAGTCAGCTGATATTTAGGCTGCAATCCTAATCCCCAGTTAGTCTGGCATAAGCCCCAGCACAACTCTTGTGCTGGCCTGGGAGTCTCAGAAAAGTGCTGCAAAAAATGGAAGCAAAAATGAAGCAAAAAATTAGAAGCAAAAATTGGATTAAGAACTTTAAATTTGACAAAGGCTGCAATCCTAACCATGTCTAATCAGACGTAAGCCCCATTGTATTCAGTGGGTCTTACTCCCAGGAAAGTGTGTTCAGGATTGCAGCCAAAGGAAAGACAGATACATACAGTTCTTCACATGCATATAACTGACACACCTTCAAAAGTGAACAGAAGATTTCTTATAGCTCAACATTATTCAGACTACATCATTTTCTTACATCAGTTCTTATGAATCCCAGAACAAACTCCAAAACTGCCAATTAATTTAGCAAGAGTTTCCTTGACTTCTTTGTTTCTTAAGCTATAGATGAAAGGATTAGCCATGGGGGTCAGGACAGTGTACATGAAAGAGAAGATCTTCTTTAGGTCTCTGAATTTTCCAGTTGATGGTAAGACGTAGACAAAGATTAAGGAGCCATAGTAAATTGAAACCACAGTGAGATGAGAAGAACACGTGGAAAAGGCCTTCTTCCTCCCAGTGACAGATGAAATCTTTAGGATTGTCCCAATAATAAACACATAGGATGTCACAGTAGTCAGAAAAGTGGGAAGAATTCCTATGGAGGAGGTTATGAAAGCTGCAGTTTCAATGACCCAAGTGTCACCACAGGAAAGTCTTACAAGTGGTGTGAAATCACAAAAGAAATGGTCAATTTTATATTGGCTGCAGAAAGTGAGTTGGGACAACAAGCCTGTTAAAATTATTATAAGCAGAGACCCAATTATCCATGCTAAGGAAACAAGCAGGGTGCATTTCCTCTCGCTCATAAGCGTAACATAATGCAATGGTCTACATATGGCCAAGTAGCGATCATAGGACATCACGGCCAAGAGGTAGCATTCTGTCGCTGCTAGAGTACAGGAGAAATGCATCTGTAAAACACAACCCCACAAAGAAATAGTTTTGTCCTCTGTCAGAAAACTCTTCAGCATTCTGGGCAAAATGGTGGAAGTATAACAGGCCTCCATGAAGGAGAGGTTGGCCAGAAAGAAGTACATTGGAGTATGGAGGTGTTGTTGAGTCACAACCAGTGCAAGAATGAGGAGGTTCCCCAACAGAGTCAGAATATAGATGGCCAAAAATAGCAGGAAGAGCAGAAGGTTCCAGTCTTCAGTGTTCCCAAATCCTATGAGGATGAATTTTGTGAAGCCTGTTGTACTGTACCATTCTGAGTTGTTCACAGGCTGCATCTGTAGATAACAAACATAATATTGTGTAAATTTAAGGAGCCTTCCAAGATCCGGCCACTCTCCTTTCCACCTAATCCAGCTACAATGTCAAAGTTACGCCTTTCGGGCACATCTGTAAAATGTGGATATTTGCATGGTGATGTATCTGGTAAAAATTACTGTTCACAGTGTGCTCACCCTCCAGATCAGAAGCAAATGTGGGGTCTTAATGAAGGGAAGAAGTCACATATAAAATAACATGGCAAAGAAATATTAACTGTTTGAATGGTTTCCATTTTAGGAGGATACCAAGGTAGGATGAGAGATACCTAAGATGAGAGATTCATCCTACATATCTAGGTATCAACTAGATATCAGCAGGTAATTCTTCCATTTTAATTTTATTAAAATGGGAGAAGAAAATCGTGAAGGGCTGGGTGTTCCTGGCCAGAGGTTAAAAATAACTGAACACTAACAAGCAAGACTCTCTCTCTCTCTTCCTCTCTCTCTCTCTCTCTCTCTCTCTCTCTGTGCGTGTCTGTTTCTGTGTCTGTGTCTGTGTAAGAGAGATAATATATATGTACTGTGCAATTCATACCTGTTTATGGTAAGCTGAGCTGTGACTCAAAGCTCTAAAACAAGGAATATAGATTGAAGTCTCCTGCTTTAAGCCATTCTACCACAGCCCTTCTGTGCTTGTTTTGTCTTTCTTTCTAGAAGGTTTCTCCTGCTTTTATGATCTGTTAGGTCAGCCAGGTAAAATTTGTCTCCTTTACCTTTTGATGCATAGCTCCTTAGGCAAAGACACAGGTAATTCTTCCATTTTATTTATATAAAACACACTTGACACAGTAGCATCTCCTCAATTTGTCATTTATGTCTCAATATTTCTCCTGCTATTTAAAACATAAGCATGTGAATACCCAAGTGCACACATTCAGCTTAGTTGCCTCATTCATTAATTCTCTGTGGGGAGAAGAAGGGTGGAAAACAACACAAGATCCCAAAGAGCAACTTGTGATTGTAGTGATGGTTACATATACAAGGTGTGTGCAGGTGATAGAAATTCTTGTTCAGATTATTGAGGGCGCAATCTTAACCAATTTAGGCCAGCACAACTCACTCGTTCCCTGATCCCATGATAGTATGGAAAGTTTGGCACATGTCCATGCACTGTCCTATATCCTGACACCCCCAGACCAACACAGGACTTGTGTCAGGATTTAAGCCTCTCTAACTGTGGGTTAGGATAGCAGCCTGATGCAATATTATTGGGTGTAGGTGTCAATGGCTTTCCAATATGTCAAGCAATACATCACAGCCAGCATATCTCAACACTCCAGATTGATGAGCATGTCCAGTGCAGTTCAGTGGTGGGAAAGAAGTTCTGCTTTTGACAATTGATGAATCAGTAGGTATTCCTTCCCCATTGGGGGAAATTACTAGTTTCAGAGACCTGAAATGTGCATCAGATCAGTAAGTGGAAGTAACAGCCCCGTTCAAGATATATAGATTTGCAGTCACCGCTGTTACATTTCCATGTTACTATTTTCCAAATTTTTTTACAACTAAAATGTTTAGTTCAGGGGTCAGCAACCTCCAGCATAGTTGCTGAAGACAACACCCACCTGATTTTTAGTGCACTTCTTGACCTAGTTGAGCAGCAGAGGAACCTCTGTGGGGCCCATTCCAGGCATGGAGACTGGTGTGGGACTGAAAAGAAGTGGTTCTAGCACTTCCAGGCAGCCCAGTCAGGTCCTGGAATGAACAGGGAGGGGTGGAGAAGAGCAGGCAAGTCAGTGCTGCTAGTGCTTGGTTCCCACTGGTGGCTGTCAGTGTCTAGTGCCAGTGCCCGCCAGTGCCCAGTGCCTAAAAGCATTTGCATTGCATTCCTACAATGACAGTGTAGGACAGTTCAGCTAGTGTGAAAAAAGTTCAGTTTTTTGCTAACTGGTGGGTAAACAAAGATTCCTCCCACAATGTGGGGTCTAGAAGAGCCCTGAAATGGGCACCAAGCCAACATGTGGAAGAGGAAATGCTTTTCAAGCTTATAATTAACATACGCTTGACACAAACTCCATGTTCATATGCATATAGCCGTATATAATCCCATGTATTTTACTTTCCACTCTATCACAATTTCCTCCACTCTCCCCATTGCCCTGATGGCAGGATTGCTAAAATATGTTAGTGCAGTTTGTAGTTAGTGTAGTGCAGTTTTGTAAGTACTTACTTACAAAATAGATTTGTAAGTAAGTAAGTAAGTAAGTAAGTAAGTAAGTAAGTAAGTAAAGAAAGAAAGAAAGAAAGAAAGAAAGAAAGAAAGAAAGAAAGAAAGAAAGAAAGAAAGAAAGTCTTTAGCCAGCCTTTAATTAGTCTGTGGAACTTCTTGCCACAGGGTATGGTGATGGCATTTGGTCTAGATGCCTTTAAATGGGGATTGGATAGATTACAAGAAGAAATACCAATCACAGTTTACAAACCCTAATATATATGTTTAACCTCCTGTTTTTAGATGTATGCTACCATATTTGTGTTATTTTCAACAAGTGTGCCATGGCAGAAGTGGCATAGCTGGAAGGGGTGCAGGTGGTGCAGATGTACCGGGATACAAACCTTTGGGGGGCTAGAAGCTGAGCTTGGCAATAATGGCTAAAATTGTGAAAAATGGGTTATGTATGAATGCTAATACCATCACATTATATATCATTGGAAACATAATTTTATACAGAATGCAATGAAACAAACTGCATTGGAATATCTACAGTATATGTCAAAGTTATGCCTTTCGGGCATATCTGTAAAATGTGGATATTTGCACTGAGATGTATTTGGTAAAAATACTGTTCACAATGTGCTCCCCCTCCAGATCAGAAGCAAATGTGGAGTAAACAAATGGATCTTAATGAAGGGAAGAAGTCACATAAAAATAAAAATAAAAAATTAATGTTAACTGTTTGAATGGTTTCCATTTTAGGTGGATACCAAAGTAGGATGAGAGATAGGATTCCTTACCTTAAAGACAGCACATTTTGGACTTGATCATGACAGACAGACAGACAGACAGACAGATAGATAGATAGATAGATAGATAGATAGATAGATAGATAGATAGATAGATAGATAGATAGATAGATAGATAGATAATGTGTTTATTGGCCAAGTATGATCTCCATACCTGGAATTTGGCTTCGGCAATGGCTGCGTACATACAAACACCAACTCATAAATAACAAACAATACATACAGAATATACAATCAAATAAGAACACTGCTTCAGTATTCTCCAATAATCCCTCAGCATAGTTGTTGGTTCAGCAATTTAATGGCACAAGGAAAAAAACTGTCCTTGTGCCTAGATGTCTTAGTGTACAGAGTCCTATATCGGCGTCCAGAGGGAAGAAGCTCAAACAAGATGTGTCCAGGGTGAAGAGGGAGCCACAGCAATACTCATGGCTCTCTTCCTGACCCGAGCGATATATATATCCTCCATAGAGGGCAGGCTGACTCCAATTATTTTCTCTGCTATCTCTATAGTTCTTTGTAGTTTTTTCTTGTCCAGTTTGGTTGCTGTGCCAAACCAGACAGTGATGGAATTGCAGAGAACAGATTCAGTAATTCCCCTTTAAAACAGGATCATCAGCTCTTGAGGCAGATTGAATTTTCTCAATTGGCGCAAGAAGAACAACCTCTGATGAGCCTTTTTAATAATGCTGCTGATGTTAGTTGACCATTTCAGGTCTTGAGAGATTACAGAGCCCAATAACTTGAAAGACTCCACCACTGAAACTCCACAGATGGAAAGTGGAAGTAGCATAAGGGGGTGCTTCCTGAAATCTACCATCATTTCCACAGTTTTTTGTGGATTAAGCTCCAGGTGGTTCCTGCTGCACCACAGAACCAGTTGTTCAACGTCAGATTCATCACCGTCACGGATGAGTCCAATGACCGTTGTATCATCTGCAAACTTCAAAATTTTAACAGAGGGGTCCAACTTACCTTGAACCAATAGGTCTAGAAACCTAACAAATATATACGTTTGCTGGAAAATTTCAAAGGAAGTCCAAACACATATTTTACTTTCAGCTAATAAAGTGAGATCCGAAAGGTAAAGTCTGCCTTTTCCTGGAATGAATCAGAGTGCCCATATATCAACCATGCTTTGCCTTGTTGCTGTTGTTTCAGTATTGTAAATATCCAAATTTGAGGCAAACAGCCATAATGATGCCAGTAGTAGTAGGAGGATGAAGGAAATCAGGATGTGTTCTGAGGGCACTATCCAGAGTAACTACGGGGGGTTTTGCTCCAGAGTAAGAACAATTTGCTCTGGATTCCAATATGAATTTCCCATAAGTTTTCACTAGGTGGTGCAGTAACTATGGGTGCATGTAATGTCTCTTGTGTGCTCCCGTAGATACTCTGGATTGTAGGATTACACAATGGATACCATACCAAAGGAAAAAAATGATTGGTGTTCTTTTGTTCCATTAATAGTTCCTTTAAAAGAGTAAATTTCTCTAAGCAAAATTCAGGAGATGAAACTTTTCAAACCATAGTGGACAGACACCATCATAACAAAAGCACAGCTACAGTGGTTGGCCCTTGATTTTTCATGATTAGCAATTTCTTCTTATTAGTAGTTGCTAATTACCTTTAGGATTTGGGTGTACCCCCTTTGCACATAATCCCTGCTGATTTCTTTTCATACTGAACATGTATATAACCAACAAATGTGTTGTGTTTACTAACAGAAGCAATAACAGAGACATGCAATAACTAACCCTCTTTTCATTGTTTAAGCATGAATTTTATCACCAAACTTAAGGAGATATTTTGAAGGACTGGCTATTAATTTGTTATGGATATAATAGGATTTGAAAGCTGATGGATGTTGATTTACAGAATGACTTCCAATTATAGAACTGTGTATAAAAAGGACATGAAGAAGAATTTGTACAAACGTCAGAAGTTATTGAAAGATAGGGTGGTCTGACAAATTGCAGTTCATGGTGCCACAAAGAGTCAGACACAACTTAACGACTGAACATCAACAAAATAAAAAGAACAAATAATCAGGATTTCTTCTGGCTTAAAGGTAAGGGCTCATGAAAACATTTTAAACTGTAATGTGGTTGTGTAATCCACAATAAATTCAAATAGCTTTTCTTTTCAGTGCTAATTTAGATGTACTTGATTATGGTTCCAGTTTCAAATTCAAAAGGATGGAAAATCAGGATATTAAAAGGAAGTAGTGCAAACATTTCTCCCACAAATATAGGGATAGGTAAGTGGAGTAAACATGACTCCGAGTTGCTGTCGCCTCAGAGGCAGGTGAACGGAAAATCATCAATAGCACTGGAACTTGGGTGGGAAAAGTTGGGGAATTATCCTAGTAAGAGTGCATCACAGCTTGTCTGAGTTAGATACTATCTGATAGGGGGATTTTCTTTTTAATATGAATAGACTAGATGCCATGAAGTGAGGGCAGATGTGCATATTAGCTTAATTTGAACAAAATCATCAGATAAATACACATAAATTTTTAGGGTTGGATGGTGCATAATTCAAAATCCAATATACAGGGGCGAGAGGTGCAACTGATTTGTAAAGGCCACACCAGGCTCAAAATGTAGCAGTACTTAGGCAGTAGCATTTTACTCAGTAGACAGTAGCAATTTACTCAGACATTAGCATTTCTGCAACCTTGGGTGTTGCAGGATTCCACTGGAAGTCATAATCCCCAAACAAACTGTATCCCCCTATAAACAATATTAATGGGAGCACCTGCCCTAAGACTATGCAAAAAAGATATATTTCCCTGTTCTGCTTTGTCAGCTTGTACTACATTCATGCTATATATATTGTACATGAATATATAGCCCTTCTCAGATACATCTTGAACGAAGGTGAATCATACTGTCAGTTACTCAAATCAAATGATTTCCTGATAACTTCTCTTGCTAATTAGATGCATCTGAACATTGACTTGAAAAGCGGAAATCAAACTTTTCATGGAGTATTTACTCTTCTGGACTTTAATCATGATGGTCTACACATTATACTTTTCATACTCTTCCTTCCTATCTGCATTGTAACCATGGCTGGGAACATCCTCATTGTTATACTAGTGGTCATTGATCAGCATCTTCACACACCCATGTATTTCTTCCTGGGCTCACTTACAGCTTATACATTAACAGTTTTGTTTATTGAGTTGTCATCACTGTGCAATCTGTGATATCTTGGGACAGTGTCCACCATGGGCAGACATATATTTCAAATCATTCCTGCAATTTAGACAAAATGGTTCATGTGGGCTTGTTTCCTGCTGATTTTTTGGTCAATCTGGAGTAAAATCAGATAACCTCCCGTCATTATGATGATTTTCTGATTATTTTTGCTGCTGTTATTTAGATGCATATGACCATGGGCCAAGAAGAGGAAAACCGAACAGCTCCTGTGATATTTATCCTTTTGGACTTTCACCATGATGAGCTACACATTTTACTTTTTATATTGTTTCTACCAATCTATATTGTAACAGTGGCTGGAAATATCCTCATTGTTATTCTAGTGGCCATTGATCAACATCTTCATACACCCATGTATTTCTTCCTGGGGAACCTGTCCTTCCTGGAGACCTGCTACAGCTCAACCATCATGCCAAGAATGTTGTTCAG
This sequence comes from Cryptoblepharus egeriae, assembly GCA_030015325.1. Classification (NCBI taxonomy): domain Eukaryota; kingdom Metazoa; phylum Chordata; class Lepidosauria; order Squamata; family Scincidae; genus Cryptoblepharus; species Cryptoblepharus egeriae. The sequence continues at coordinate 85,274,771 of JAREYC010000004.1, forward strand.
TTTCCTGAGTGGGGATAAAACCATTTCTGTGATTGGATGCCTTACACAATTCTATTTCTTTGGCTATTTTGTAACTACAGAATGCTACTTTCTTGCAGTGATGGCTTATGATCGTTATTTAGCAATATGCAAACCTCTGCATTATACAATGCTCATGAATGGCAGGGATTGTATGTGCCTTATTGTTGGGTCATGGACAATTGGGTCACTACCTATCAGTGTCATGATATTCTTCTTCTCTCAGTTGAGTTTCTGTGGATCCCAACAAATTAACCATTTCTTCTGTGATTTTTTTCCAGTGATCAGGCTTTCTTGCAGTAACACAGACTGGATTGAAATAACCACCTTCATATTATCTGTTGTAGATACACTGCCCCCACTTCTGATAACACTAACATCTTACATTTGCATCATCAGAAGTATTTTAAAAATCCCATCCATGACTGGGAGACAAAAGGCTTTTTCTACCTGTTCCTCACACCTCATTGTGGTTGCATGCTTTTATGGCTCCTTGATGGTTGTCTATATTTTACCAAACATGAGTTCACTGAGTGAGGTGAAGAAACTGTTTTCTTTGTTCTATACTTTGCTCACCCCTTTGGTCAATCCCCTTGTTTATAGCCTGAGAAACAAAGAGGTGAAAGAAGCAATAAAGAAAACTGTTAAGATTATTCATATAATTTATTGAAATACAAAAGGGGATAGAAGAAAACTTTATAAACAATATCTTGGTGATAGGAATGTTTTTAAAACATCAGAATTAGAATATAACTTTTTTCTGAATCTTCAGCTTCAACTGAGTCTTCAAATATTCTTTTCAGAATCTTTTTTTCCTCAGGAAAAAAAGCACTTCCAGTTTTCATCACAAAACTGAAAATGCCTGGTTTTTTGGGTTGTTTTTTTTTTTTTTTTTTTTTTTTTGCTTTATTTAAATGTCTGGAGATGCAGGGACCCACTATGGAGTGCTCTACAGCTTCCTGGGCCACCAAGACTTTGACTGCTAGTAAATAGAAAAAAACTCTATCCCCAACCCCATAAGCAACACAATCCTGGGGATTGCATTACTTTGTCTTACCCCTTCACCCACACAAACCACAATTTTCAAACTCTCAAGGTATTTTGAGAAAGTGGACTAAGCATTTCTGGATCAACAATCAGCTATATATCCGTTGCTACATGTCCCTGGCCTAGGAATAGAGCAAATTTCCTTTTTTGTTTTGTTCCTTTGGTGGTGTTTTTTTTTTTTTTTGTTATTTGAGGGCTAGGGTGGTGTGGTTCTGGAGTTGGAGTTAGATCTGAAAGATCCAGGTTTATAACCCTCACTCAGGAAACTTTCTGGGTGACCTTTGGACCATCACTATCTTTCAGCCTAACTGTCCTCCAAGAGACATTGTGAAGACAAAAGGAAGGAACCGTATATACCTATTTGAGGTACTTGAATAAAGGAATTTTTAAAATGTGGAATAATGTCAATATTTGAAATAATATATGCAAGTGCCCTTAGCCTTTTTGGGTCCTTGACAATACACTATGGAGCAATGGCATTTCTGTGGCATTGGCATTATAATATATTAACATTTGCAGCCATAATAAAGATAGATCTTAAAAGATCAATAAGTGTATATATCTGTTCCGGTAGAAGAACAAAAAAGGTAATTTTGAATAGTGGTTTTGAAATTTTCACTGGAGACAATCCATTCACACCTTCTTGCCTCCCATGAAGCTCCTGTTAACTGCAAAGGATTGTGAGACGTTTTCCTGATCCAAGACCATAGCCAAGGAACGGCTATCCATTGAGCTTTCCCATCATCTATTCCATCCCATCCCCAATCATTTGATATCGCAATTTTCAACTTTTTTTTCAATTTCACACCACAGTGACGAAGGTGCTAATATTGTCAAGGCACACCTATAGATTACATGAAATTTCAGATTACATGAAATTACTAAATTGAAATTAATAAATGCAATTAAATTAATTTAAGTAATACATTAATTACTATAATTATACGTATTATTCCATGACAATGAATCATAGTTTTAGCAGCTAGAGTTTTATGCTGTGTGATGCAGAGCAGCTGCTTCTGGCCCCTTTATAGAATATACATAATAAGGCAGCTGCAGCAATGGAAAAGATCAAAACAAAACTGGTGATGGGGGGTAAGCCAGGCTCACACTGGAATGTGCCCCCACAGAGGAAGCTCCTGCCATCCAAGATTGTGCCCTGATCAACTGTGAAACATGCCTCATTTCTTTTCCTCACATTTTCAAAAGTCAACATTTTCTGACATTGTCCCACCTCCTGACCGCGGCATGGCTCTAACCTAAAGTGCTAGCAGAAGGCACCACCATTTTGAGAGTGCAATTCTAACTTACCTACAGCTTACTTCAGTGTGGTGCCAAAGTATCTTATGGCACTTTTGTGACACCCCCAGGTCACCACAGGATGTATGCCAGGGACTAAGTGGAGGTTAGGATTGCAGCCTATATTATGTAGAAGAATTAATAAAATTGGCAGTTCTTTAGGCAGTGCAGGTTAATATCTCCATTTAGAAGGTATCCTCAAAGGCATAGAAACCTTGTGCCATGAAGGCATTCTGAATGTGGCTACTGAATGTCTTTTGCTGAATGTGCTGGTTATAAACACCAAAATAAATGGATTGCTCAAAATAAATTGATTACGTACTAGGGGATGGATATAAAAATAATTTTCAAATAACAGGGAAATTGGTGACTGTATTAGAAACTTCTATCAATCATAATTAGGTACATGGTCATCACTGTGGGCAGCAATATATTGGGAGAGATATATTCAAGGGCGTTAGTTTTCAAACATTTCAAGTCTCCAGAGTCCTTAACATTTTTAACAATTGTCTCAGGGCTCTGAGGAGCACACACTGAGAAATATTGCTTTAGGGAAATTCTTAATATAACTCAATACAATGAGAAAAAATATTATTGCAAGAGAAAAACAAAAGCAAAATTGAAGTTGAAAATGTGAAACTGCCTGACATTGTGAATACATGTGTGTGTGAATACATGCACACACAACCCAATCCATTTGCTGCAAAGCAATGTAGCTGCATCAGCACAGGTTATGCTACATGCCCTGGACAATTTTTGACTTATAGAGGTCTCTAGAATTCCAGCCACTGCATGAAACCTGTGACCCTTTGCAACTGACCTATAATCTCTCCAGTGAGAAATGTAATGTGGTGAACGTATTTCTAAATCCCACTCTATTCACTTTGCCCATTTCAGTGCTGGAAGGGAGAATGAAATACCTGTTGAGTCAAGAATGCACTGATATAATTCCCTCTGAAGGAACTTGCAGGACCCCAAAGCATGTGGTGTACATTTACCAGAAACAGCACTATTAGAGGGGCTGATCAATCCAAGCCTGCTTTGAAATGAACGAGCCAGTTGATGAGCCCTTTCTCCAACACAGCTTGGCTGGCTTGGTTTCAGTACAGGGCAAGGGGAATTGCTTTCCTTTATCCCAGGTAATGGATGCCCCAAATGGGGTTACTCAGATCTGTGTCACATATATCAGTAGTGCAGATCTGAGATGCCTGGTGCTGATCCAGATCATCTGGGAATGGGGTAATGATATGGTCTGAGTGCTGGATCTTGGTGACATAACCAGCTTTGGGCTCAGCCACCACAAGCCTGTTTGACTCCCATCCCCCCGCCACCCAAGAATGCCTCCATTCCACCCTCTCCCTACTCTCCCAGCCTCCTGTGCTGGCTAACACAGCCAGTGGGAACTCTCCTCTCTTCCACTGCAACAGCACAACAACATGTGCAATACTGCACAACAACAGTAGAGCAGCCTTCTGACTTAAGGACAACTATCCCTACAATCCAGAGTAACTACGGGAGCACGTAAGAGACATTACGTGTACCCGTAGTTACTGCACCAACTAGTGAAAATCTATGGGAAATTCATATTGCAATCCAGAGCAAATTGTTCTTACACCGGAGCAAGGACTCCCCGTAGTTACTCTGGATTGCGCCCAAGATGTCAAGTTGTCAACTGTATGTCAACAATATGTCAACTATATGACAACTATATGTAAACATGGAACGCTATTATTTTCCCACCAAGATGGTCCCTTCTTATCTACTTGTATTTACATGCTTTCAAACTGCTAGACTGGCAAGGGCAGAGCCAGAGGTGAGAGCTCTTGTAGTATTGTTGTATTTGTTTCTTTACTTGCTGACCTCCAGAAATTTGAAATGAATGTATGTAATCAGTGGTGGGCTCCAGCAGGTATGCAGCTACTCTATAGAACTAGTTGTTAATGAGAGATAGGATGTATAAAGTTTAAAAATAGCCATTTAAAAGTGGCTGCCAGATGGGCATAGAACCGGTTGTTAATTTCTTTGAATCCCATCACTGCATGTAATTGAATGCAAGTTGAATGCATGTAGCAAATGAGGAAAACTGGTCATTGTGTCCATAAATAACTACAATAATGCATTTTTTGAAAAGTTTTATTCAAAACCAGATATTTACAACATTCATGACTTCAAGATAATGACAATTGCATTTTTTAAATCTCCGAATCCTACATAAATCCTATGTGTTCACTCCTGCAACATTTGCTCTGCCAGTGAAGCCAATAATATCCAGGATGATCTTCCAGGAGGATTTGTTAACTGTATCCCAGCAAAACTTAAACAATGGTGGCACGTGTTCCAGTGCTTGTGAGCAGACATGTGAACTGGCAGGCAGGCAAACTTCTGCCAGTGAAAGATAAGGTGACTGTGGCTGGAATGGGACAGGGAGGGAATGGGGAAAGAAGAGAAAAATAGGAGGAAAAGGCTGGATTGAAAACATAAGAATGCAGAAAAATCATATCAACCTCCCTTTTCACTTTCTATAGGTCTCTCCCACCACAGGAGTCAATGCTTTCCTCCTTGATATGTCTGTATTGGGCAGTAGGGGTAACCAAATCTATTTTAGATTTACCCTACAATCCAGAGCAACTACGGGAGCACGTAAGAGACATTATGTGTGCCCATAGTTACTGTACCACCTAATGAAAACCTATGGGAAATTCATATTGCAATCAGAGCAAATTGTTCTTACACCGGAGCAAGGACTCCCCGTAGTTGCTCTGGATTGTGCCCTATGGCTGCTAATGATTCATCACTTTGACAATTTTCTTTATTGCTTCTTTCACTTCTTTGTTCCTCAAACTGTACACAAGGGGATTGACCAGGGGTGTGAGCAAAGTGTAGAACAGAGAGAACAGTTTTTTCAAGTCACTGAGTGAACTTAGATTGGGAAACATATATACAACTATCAAGGATCCATAGAAGCAAGTGACCACGATGAGATGTGAGGAGCAGGTAGAGAATGCCTTTTGTTTACCAGTGGTGGATGGGATTCTTAAAATGCTTCTGATGATGCAAACATAGGATGTTAAGGTTATAAAAATTGGGATTATAGTACCTATGGAGGCAAATATAAAAGCAGACAGTTCAATCAAATGGGTATCATTGCAGGAAAGTCTTATAACAGGTGTCATATCACAGAAGAAATGGTTAATTTTGTTGGATTCACAGAAACTCAGTTGAGACACCATGGCTGTTATGACACTAATAGTCACTGATCCACTTGTCCATGATCCAGCAATCAAAAGAACACAAATTCTACCATTCATGAGCATCATGTAATGTAGTGGTCTGCATATGGCCAAGAAACGGTCATAAGCCATCACTGCAAGAAAGTAGCATTCTGTAGTTGCAAAATAGCCAAAGAAATAGAATTGTGTAAGGCATCCAATCACAGAAATGGTTTTATCCCCACTCAGGAAACTGAACAACATTCTTGGCAAGATGGTTGAGCTGTAGCAGGTCTCCAGGAAGGACAGGTTCCCCAGGAAGAAATACATGGGTGTATGAAGATGCTGATCAATGGCCACTAGAATAACAATGAGGATATTTCCAGCCACTGTTACAATATAGATTGGTAGAAACAATATAGAAAGTAAAATGTGTAGCTCGTCATGGTTAAAGTCCAAAAGGATAAATACCACGGGAGCTGTTTGGTTTTCCTCTTCTTGGCCCATGGTCATACGCATCTAAATAGCAGCAGCAGAAACAATCAGAAAATCATCATAATTACGGGCGGGTTATCTGATTATACTCCAAATTGACAAAAGAATTCAGCAGGAAACAAGCCCACATGAACCATTTTGTCTAAACTGCAGGAATGATTTGAAATATATGTCTGCCTATGGTGGACACTGTCCCAAGATATCCCAGAGTGCACAGTGATAACAACTCAGTAAAGAAAACTGTCTTAACATATGAGCTGTAAGTGATTTGTGCCTCTTGATTCTGTGTGGCTGGTTAAAATTCCATATAGAAACTGTGTTCAGTGTGTTCAGTATGTTTCATGTTTTAAAAATTGGTCACTAGTGTTTAAGGGTGTATAAGTGTAAACAGAATGCCTGATGAAGTGAGATAAATCTATTCAAGGGGATCAAGGTAGAGGACTCAGTTGCTATGGTTCTGTCCTACGGTTGTGTGTAAGAGCAATTTGTAGCACTGTGTTTTTATATTATCATATGCAATGCCTTAACATGGAAACTTCAACCATGAAACCAGGTTTTGGATCTGATCTTCAACCATGAACCAGGTTTTGTCTTACTGCACTGCAGATAATGAAAGAAGATACCTTACCTTAAAGACAGCATATCCTTGACTCAGTCATTTCCTTTCTTTTTAGATACATAGTTTTAGCTTGAAAATATCATCTTCAAACCATCTTTTTTCTTCAAAACACAGCAGTTCCTGACTATGTACTATTTAGGAGAAATCATATTACTGACGAAAACTCCCATTCAGAAGATTTCCTTGAAGAACTGCACAATCTTGTGCTACAAAGACTGGTTGAGTGTAATTTCTTTAGTGAATACTGTGAATTGTTGATTATATAAACATGAAAATTAATTAGTCTGAATAACTCAGTGGGGAACAGACATAAAAGAGACAACTCCCAAAACAGGTGTAACTTGTAGGCAGGGTGATCATACAACTGGAAATTTCTGGATTTGTACTCTTTTTTAGTCTCATGTCTGGGTGTCCTCCAAAAGGACTTCAGTCTCCTCCAGTTTGGCTTCATTTTGGAACTTTGCAATGGTGTGCAGCACCTTATCATGTCATATGTCCTTGGATTTGTATTGAAGCACAGAACAAAATGCAAAATATAGGTTTTGAAATATCTCCTTCCTATCAAAATTTATGGCCAAAAGACTAAAAATAAAAATATGCGTTGAGCTCTATGGAAAAGTGAAAGTGCCCCATATTGTGGCTTTACTCATGAGTAGGCAAACATGCCATTGTCCACTGGAAAGGCCAGGCTGAGAGGAATCCAAGACCTTGTCCACCTTTTGAGGTTTGGGCATCTGGTCACCCTGCTTGTAGTTGAAACTTAAGTGAAACTGTAGGTGACTGTAGGTGAAACTTCTGTCTATAGATGAAGGAACAGAAAATGAGTCTGGTTATCAGAATTGAAGTTTAATAATAAAATGAATCTTGTTGAAAACATATATAGCTCCATCGTTCATTTAACTTCTTTGAGACAATATAACAAAATTTCCTATAAGTTACGTAGTTAATGAATTATCGAAGAGTGCATATTCTAATTGGAATAATATCTCATGTTGGTTGTGAGAGTCACCGAAAATGACTCTCAGGTTGCAATCCTATGCACACTTATCTAGGAGAAAAAAACCACTGAAAATGATGAGTTTTATTTTTTAGTGTAGGATTTTGACTATTAGATACAGGAAATTAAGTAGGCATAAATTATGCTTGGCAAGTCAGACTGTTTCCTAGATACATGTAGCCATTACGAAGACTTAGGCTGCAATCCAGAGCAAATTCAGCCTGCTCTGACCTAACTGCACTCTCCTAACTATTCTGTATCCAGAGCAGAAAGTTATGCTGAATCCAGAGAGTCAGGAAGCCTGGGCTGCCCTAACTGCTCCAGAGCATGCTAAGTAATTGACACAAGGGGAAGACTTGCTCCTGAGGAGACACCCCTCAGATCACACTGAACAAGGAACAGCTGTGGTGCCTACAGTGGTGACATGACTCTGCACATCACCTGGTGCGGAAGTCTATGCGTCATCCCTGGGATGCGCCCCCCCCCACCTGGACTACACAGTCACCAAAGTTGGCGCCTGCGCAGTTGTTTCTGAAGCCAACTGGCTTCAGAAAGAGTACTGCGCAGGCACCATCTCTGACACCTGCGCAGTACTTTTCTGAAGGCTTTTGGCTTCGGGGGAGACTGTGCAGGCGTCAGAGTTGGTGCCTGTGCAGTACTCTTTCTGAAGCCATTCGGCTGCCGCTCCGCCTCCTGAGTGAGGCCGAATGGCTGTTCAGAGGCGCAGACTTTCTCTGCTCTAAGGAAGTCTCCTCTGAAGCTGTTCGGCATGCTCAGTGTGTTTCTGCGCAGTGCATCTCAGATGGCCGTTCAGGCCAGCTCCTCAGACAAGTGGCAGCTTCTGGCTGATTCTCCGCCTTGGAGCAGGCCTGAATGGGGGTGCTGACACCCGGGGCCTGCCAAAGGACAGTCAAACTCCTCCGGCACATCACCCCATACGGAGCGCATCCCCAATGCAGCCCACACCAGCTGCACCAGTCTGGTGACACCACTGTGTGCCTGCCTTATAAGGAGTCCCTGATGAGATGCCAGTACATTCTACAGTGAATAGAAGGGGCTTCTTGGAGTGGCCTGCTGTATCCTGAGGTTTGTGGGCAGCCGTAGTTTGTTCCATATCCTGAGGTTGAGAGGAAGGGGTTGCACCTAGGATGGCCAAGAACTCAGATTTTTGGTCAGCACTGCCATTCTTACTCGGGCCTTATCATGGACCCCTATGGGTCTACTCATTACTATACCTGCTCCTGAGGTGGTATAACTCTGAGGGCTGGAAGAGGGCATTTCTGCCTTGGAAACAGGCTTTGGATACAGAGTAACTGCTCTGCCCTAGGCAATGCTAAACATGCCCTCAACTTGCCTCTCCTGAGCTGCTTAGGCTGCCCCAGTTAGGGCAGAGCAGGTCCACCTCTCTTAGGGCACCCTATCTTGCCTTGCTCTGCCCTAAGCCTCCTTCAGAGTAACTGGGCTGGAGCATCTTGCAGGTGCTCCAACCTAGTGTTAGATAGGGCAACCTAAGAGCTCTTATGTGGACAGATTAGTTGCTCTGGATTGGGCTGCCTGTCCTGAAACATTTTGAGCACTTGTATTCATAGAACCAGTTTTCTGGCAGCACAAGGCTGGGCCACCTTCACATGTTACCTGGCTTTTGCTGAGGTGTTACACATGTAATAGTATCTCTCCAAGGCTCTGTAGGTGCCAGTAAGTTTGTAGTGGTGTCAAGCCATGGGCTTGGAAGGGGAGTAATGAGACATGTTGGGGGAAGAAGCATAGGCAGGTTCAATCATGCTGAGACATGTTGGGGGCGTAACCATGGTTTGGAGAGGTTGTGAATCTGATAGTAGCAGGCTAGCCTGGTTCTCCTTGAACATATGCCAGGTAAATGTCTGGCATAGGCCTAAGGAGATTCACAGGAAATTGTACAGCATACTGGAAAGTAAGTAAACCCAATGAGATATAGGGTGCAATCGTGGCAAAGTCAGGCACAACTCATCGGTCTTCCTTTCCCATGGTGATGCAGGGAAGCAAGTGTGTGCTTTAGCACTGGCCTACACTCCCCCAGGAGTGGCACAGAAGTGACACCAATGGTGTCAATTTGGTGACACCCCCAGGTAAGTGTAGAATGTGTGTCGAATCTTAGATCAGCCGAACTAGAAGTTAGGATTGCAGCCATAGAGCCCAGTCCTACTCTTTTCTCCTCTCTCTGGTGCAACCATGCCAAAGTGGGGCACACTCCATCAAGCTGGTTTTGGAGGGGGTTAAAACCCACACTCCTTACCATCCACTGCAATGTGTCTCATCAGACTTGTGCTAGAAGCCGGTACAGGTCTGATGAGAATAAGGGAACAGGGAGCCTGCAAAATGAGGGGATAGATTCTGGTGCACACCATTAATGCTGAATTCATTCCTCCCATAGCATCCCCACCTGTCTTGTTTCTCCATCCCCGCTCTGCAACTCTCCCCCACCTCTACTGCACTCCTACCTGCTCCAGTATCCATAGAGGGGGGCACCCCGCACCAGCTGACATACCTGGGGGATGATATGCACTGGGGGCTGTGACACTCCAGAAATGAAACTTCTGGATGGTATGCACTAACCCATCATGTCATAGATCAGATGCATATTGAAAAGCAGAATCCAAAATTGTTTTTGAAATATCTCATTCCTATTAAAAGTTATGTCAAAAAACTAAAAATAAAAAAAATGTTTTGAACTCTATGAAAAATGAAAACTCACTTTTCTCGTGAGTAGGCAAATGTGACACTATCCACCAGAAAGGTCAGGATGAGAGGAATCCACCAGGATTGTCCTGATCCAATGAACACAGACCCACAAATTACCCCAGAAGGAAGTCCCTGATAATTTCATTGATCTCTGTGGGAAGTGAAATGGATCCATATTGCACTATACTTACGAGTAGGTGAACTTGCCTTTTATAATTGAAAAGGGCAGGCTGAGAGGAATATGGTCCTGATCCGGCACTTCACAATGAAGCTTCATAGCATGCTCACAGGGGAGGAGCCAAGATGGCTACTGAGGCAGACACTTTTTAATGTGCTCTGTAGTGTACCTCAGTTTTAATTTTAATTTTTGTTTTAATTAGTACTTTTTTTTGGCCTTATCTTTTGGTCATATTTTACTGGTCCTGATCCAATGAATTTAGCCCCCAAGTTACCCCAGAAGGAAGTCCTTCCTCTAAGTTCCACATGCACTGAACCCTACTGAACATGAAACTGCACATCCATGTTTACTTGTGAGTAAGCAAGCATGCCTTGACTGGTGTGGAAGGTCAATCCAGGAAGCACAAGGCTTCCAGAATAGTCCTGATCCTATGCACTTACAGCATATGCACCACAATGTAATGAATGTATTTTACAGCATAACACAGTGGAACAGACCACTTTGAAATATCTTAAAACGTATGGCAAAAAACTATAATTTTACAACCCTGTTCATTTAAGAGGCCTTTTATTTACTTATTTATTTATTCCCCACATTTTCAATGCTAATACAAATGCAAATGCAGAAGGTGGTTCCAAAATTTTTAATTATGGAAGCCATGCAAATTCCTGATGGTGAGGGTAGAGGCTCACATGTCCACAAAAATGCTATTTTCCTCAAAATGGACAGTAGATTTTTTTAAGTGGTTGATTTAATTATTTAATTTTTTAAGGCTAGCTGCATTTCCAAAACTCAGAATAGCTTACATACAAGTACAGCCTAGTTGTACATGGATTTTTAATATATAGATTTGACTGAACATCAATGGCCTCTACAAATCACAGTTGAAAAACTGCTTTTCTACTGATGTAGAGAGGTAGTCATGCAAACAATCATTCCATTTTTTCAGTCCCAGAATCAAACCGTACAAATATTGTGGCACTACCTTGTTCAATTAGGCCCAAAAGTAGAGCAAGAAACCTGGAAGTGGGTCTTTAAATCTATTTTTCCATTGTTTTCTTTATGCATTTAAAAAAAATTCACAAGAAGTTCCAGAACGGAACTCTAGTGGATAACAAGGGACACCTGTACATAAACCTAGTGGATAACAAGGGACACCTGTACATAAAAAATCTATAATGTTACAATCTATAAAATTACAGTTTCTGTGCAATCCTGAGTATGTATATTCAGACCCTGTTTCACTGTGGTTCAATGAGCATTACTCCTAGAAAAGTCAATATAGGTTTCAAGCCTTTATGTAGTTTGCTAATGCTGAAATTATTTTTTAAAAGAAATATAAGCATTATGTGCAAGATTAACATTATCAAGATTAACATTATCAAGAGCAGAGGCTCCTTTATTACTATTTTTCCCCAATATGTTTCTATTTCCTCCATAATTGTCCTCTGAGATTAGACTTCTGCTTTAATTTAGCAATTCCCCTGATGCTTTCTTCCCCCTTTGCTTTTCCTGACCCTATTTCCACTGAGATACCATTTCAGCAGAATATAATGTGTGCAAATGAAGCTTCCTCTTTTTTGTGAAAATAGGAGTTAGTCAATTAACATGCCATGAAGTGGTTGTTATATAAAATGATTAACAGTCATACTAGACATGCATTGGCATAATGATCAAGAGTTAACTTGATTAACTTTTGTCACTTCATGCTATAATCAGAAATGCCAGAAAAAGTACATAAGAAAACCAGCCATCAGATCAGTAACTTCTTCCTGTAGTACTTTCCATGTGTAAGTTCTTGGAGCATAAACAAAGCAGAAGGTAAGTCATATAATAATAAAAGAGAAGATAAAAATTACATGCACATTTTAAAATTCACTGATGTAGCTAGATTTAAAACTGGACCAAAATCTATGATATTCAGATATTGTGCCCGAAGAGAACAGTGTTAAAGTACAGTATCATTGACAGACTAGATCATTGACAGCCACTAGATCTTGGTTATTAGTAAAATAACAAAACTAGTTCTTCATAATAATCTATTACAAAATAACCAGATGGGTTATATAAAGTCCAGTAAAAATAAATCACATTTTCTAAGGGTGAAATCCAGAGTAACTACAGGGAGTCCTTGCTCCAGAGTAAGAACAAGTACCTATGGATTGCAATATGAATTTCCCATAGGTTTTCACTTGGTGGTGCAGTAACTAAAGCAGGTCTCCGTCAGTCTTGAAAGACTATGGTATTGTACTTGGCGCTGCATACGAAGCACAAAAGCCTGGGTTGGATTGTTATGGAGGATAGGCTGTTACCCAAGCAGCAAATCCCCCCTCTCCACACCACTGAATTAGTCCAGTGGAAAGGCAGAGCTGATACGATTGGATCCAGCTGGCATCACAGAGCTGGGCTAAGGACAGGAGCTCACCCTGTCTTGTGGGGCTGACCTGGGTCTCGAACCCAGGCCTGCTGGTTAACAGGCACAGTGTCTTAACCGCCTGCGCCACCCACAGCCCAGTAACTACGGGTGCACATAATGTCTCTTACGTGCTCCCCTAGTTACTCTGGATTGTGCCCTAAGTCCCATGGATTTCTTCTAGAGTTAGCAAACCTAATCCCCCTCCACTGACATCAACTCCGTGTATGTGTGTGTGTGTGTGCGTGCGCACACGCACAGATAGATGTAAATGTGGGAAACCTCAAAATGCCAGATGCAGGGGAAGGCACCTGGATATAAGTATCTTGTGTGCTCCCTGAAGCATCTGGTGGGCCACTGTATGATACTGAAAGCTGCACTAGATGAGCCTTTTGCCAGATACAGTGGAGGCTCTTCTTATGTTCTTAACTGACAAGATGAAACTGACAAGATGAAATCCTGTCCACAATTTTCTTGGTGTAAGCCTCATTGATTATTGTGGGACTCAACTCCGAGGAGACATGAATGGAATTTCACAGCTTGTGATCTATAATATTGACTATGAATATCAGTGTAGAAAAAATTGCCAGCATTATCAAGTAAAATTGAGGCTGAAATCCTATCCAAGCTTTTCTGGGAATAAACCCTATTGCATTTAATGGGGCTCAGTTTTAAAGAGATTTTGAGCACAAACCTATACGTGCCTACTCAAAATTAAGACCCCAATAGGTCTTACTCCCAGGAAAGTGTCTTTCTTTTGAAGTAAGGTATTTTGCCTATACATAGGAATATGTTGGGAGTTTTGAACTATAATAGACACTAAGAATTACAGATTTAATAGAAAAAGATGAGTTCTCAAAGTCTTGTGGATCATTCATCTGCCATTATGTCATAGGGAAGAGTATAGGCTGATTGATTATAGGCTGACTGACCAAAAGGTGTCTGCCACGGGCTACCTTGACTCATATATGACTTCAGAGGAAGAATTGAATCATATGGGCGGGATGGTCCTCCATAAAACCCACAATTATTTAACTGTTACGTACACTCCTGGTGCTGGATTATATGTTAGCACTTTTTATCAACAGATGCAACTCCTGAAGAACCCAGAGAAGACAAACCAAACACAGACACATGTCGCTGAGTTCATCCTTAGAGGATTCAGAGATCTCCAACAACTTCAGACTCTTCTCTTCCTACTTTTTCTATTGATCTATATGGTGACTTTAGCTGGGAACATCCTCATAGTTGTGCTTGTGGTGGCTGATAAGCATCTTCATACACCCATGTATTTCTTCTTGGGAAATTTCTCCTGCCTGGAAACCTGCTATAGTTCTACCATTCTGCCAAAGACTTTGGCCAGTCTCCTGACTGGGGACAGATCTATTCCATATAAATTTTGCTTTGTGCAACATTATTTCTTTGCATCTCTAGGGGCAGCTGAATGCTACCTCCTATCTGTGATGTCTTATGATCGGTATTTAGCTATATGCCAGCCCTTGCATTATATCAACCGTATGAATGGTAAGTTTTGTGTGCAATTAGTGGGAGGTTCTTTCCTGAGTGGGTTTTTGGCTATTTCTGCAACAATAATATTAGTATCCAGGTTATCTTTCTGTGGCCCTAATGAGATAAACCATTTCTTTTGTGATGTCTTTCCCCTCATAGAGCTATCCTGCAGTGACACCCATCTTTTGAGAATTCTTATTTTTCTTATTGCCTTTATTTTCACCCTTCCTCCTTTTCTATTGACCCTGATATCATATGGATGTATTATTACTGCCATCCTGAGAATTTCATCCACCAGTGGTCGACAAAAGGCCTTTTCTACTTGCTCGTCTCACCTTATTGTGGTGACCGTTTTCTACGGTACCATAACCATTGTCTATATATTGCCAAATACTGAGACACTGAGAGATCTCAATAAACTATTCTCAGTTTTTTATGCTGTTTTGACCCCTATGATAAACCCACTTGTCTACAGCTTGCGGAATCAAGAAGTTAAAAAGGCACTGCGGAGGCTCGTCTGTCGGCTCTTCACAAAAACATAGAGCAAAACATCAAGGAATCGAAGTGTCTTGCACATGCCTAGGAACAATGGTTCCCAAGCATCATAGTACTGGGAATCACATTCTAAAATAATATTCTGTAAGGTCTTAGCTCTACAGGACTGAATTTTTTTTATTTTAACAGCTACTCAACCCTTTGCTTTTCTTTTTTACTATGGTGAAGGGTTGCATTTTGGAGCATTTCTTAAACAGCATATCTATCGGATCAGGACTATTCTTGCATTCCTCTTTGTCTGAACTTTGAAAAGAGGCACCTTTGATAAGAGACACTCACACATAAATGAGCACTTGTGGCTCACTTTTGATTTCACAGGGCTCAATAATTTTCCTTGTTAACTTGAAGTGGGGGGGTCTACTCCTAGAGAGTTTGTTGAGGTCTGCGTTCATTGGATTGGGACCATCCTGATGGTGTTGCATTCCCATCTGCCAACACTTTGAAGTGAACTGAGGCAGGTTTACCTATTTGGGAGGTTCCTACACACAATTCTTTTGATCCTGAAAAATAACTTAGCTAGTCTAATAATATTCATCATTTTGTACATCTGCATTATAAATTATTTTGTAAAATGTTTCTAATTTTCAACATTGTTTTTCATAAGATAAAGAGAAATGTTTTCCACAAAAGGGAGAAAGTACTACAGTACTATACTATAATAAAATGTAATTGTTTCCCACTTCAAGCTTCTTATTTCTGCAAAATTTAATCAGTTGTTAAATGTAATTCAAAACATTCTTACACAATATGTGTCTATTATTATTATTAGTAGTAGTAGCAGCAGCAGTAGTGTTCTTGTTAAATCGATTGAGATTAGGGACCACAGGGCTGCATACTAGCTCTGACCACTTTTACTAACCCGCAGGTCACAAGGCGGCAAACTAATACTGACCACTTTTGCTGCAGACCAATACTGACCACCAGCAGGGCATCCAGATGTCCAGAAACCCCTGGACAGGTCCAGAAATTGGGCCTTGGTCCGGACTGTCTGGTCCAACTGGAACCCTGTCCAACATTCTGGGGGTGGGGTAGGATGATGATTGGGGGCACTGGGGGTTGTTCGCATCAGTGGCGGTTAGCTGCGGCTAACTGCTACTGAAATATTTTTTAAATGAGTGCGCATGCACTCACAGCTAATTAGCGAGCCAGGAGAGCTCCTAGAGAGTCTCCGCGCCTACGCAGAGACTTTCTAGGAATTCTCCCAGCTACTAATTAGCTGCGCATGCAATCACAGTTATTTTTTTTTTATATTTCAGTAACTTTTTTACCTGACCACCAGTGCTTTTTTAAAAATAAAGATATAGGTATTCACCATGAAGATGTTATTTGTAATTATAGGCATGTCTACTTGGGGGCCACAAAAGTGTCTGTACTCAGTCAGTACCAGTGAGTACACCCTAAAATAGACCCCTTCTGACCACAGAGAAGATGGGGGGAGATTTTGGAAGGACATAGCAGTGGGGATTTCAGGTGTCCCTGAAAGGATTTCCCTGGACAGGATTTCATCTTGTCAGTTTCCCTCATTTATCCACAAATTCATAAGTGACAAGCATTTATTTCATTTAAATGGTAATCCAGTGCACATTTTCCTAGGAGTAAGCACCATTGAATATAATGGGTTTAGTTCTGAGTATTGTGTTCTTAGACCTCAGATTTACAAACAGCCTAATCCTAGGGTGACCACTTCAGTGCAGCGGTGGTTGTCATTAAAGTGCAGTAAGGTATTTGCCACCACTGGAAGACCCACAATAACCCAGAAGAGAGGCTCACGCCATTCAGTGCTGGGCTAATGAAGCACTGACAAGGAGCACTGGCCAGAGAGTATCCCCACTAGGGGGAAGGGAGGCTTTTTGGGGTGTTGGAAGGTGAGAATGGGGTGGGGGTGGGGTTAAACTGCAGAGAGGGCGGGAGAGCCAGAGGGTACGGAGGGTATGGAGGGCATGGGGGTCAGCCAAGTTCTACATGAGATAAAAGAACTAATGTTCCCTTATCCCAAGGGAACCTCTGACAACTTCTCTGCATGATACAGGTGTTTTATCTTAAGAAACATTTTGCAAACAATATCCTTTCTGAAAATAAACTCAGATCTCACCATATGAAACCCACCAGGGCTTGACAAACTGAGAGTATGTGTTGACATCATGTTATGGAAAATATATTCTCTTCTTTTTTCCAAACTGTGCACATCAGTAAATTCTCTAGAGATTTCTCTACATGCCTAGTCACCTAAGGAGTTTAAATTCCCATAGAGATGTAGATGAAGTCAACAACACCTTAGAATAGACAGCTTATGCTTTGCAAATATAATGCCCATGGATAAATAGGTCAAAAATACGGTCCTATTTTAGACTCACAGTTACTTTCAAGTCAGTTGCACTTTTGTGTCTGTGAAATTCAGCAGCAAATTGAAAGATGAAAAGCATCTGTTAGGTCACTGTTTAGGAAATTCACTAATGTGGTGTCTATGAGTTTATTAAGAAATAGCTGATTACTGATGCTTTCCACATGAAAGACAAAACGTATGGTAAGAATAAATGTATCTTTAACTTATTTGAGATTTTAAAAGCCTTTTCTACTAAAAGCTTGTATAAAGTCATTCAGTGTAACCCTAAATGTTGTAAAGATGTAGGGAAAAGTTTGTTTAAAGATGAATTTGTAAATCCCTTTTCAAGACTGGAAATCAAGAAGATATTGTTTTCCTCCACTTCTTCTTCCTCCTCCACCTTCTCTCTCTCTCTCTCTCTCTCTCTCTCTCTCTGTCTCTCTCTCTCTCATGCACACACACACACATACACAAGCCAATTTCACATCACAATCTATTATTTTTGAAAGTTTGGGCCACATGGAGCAGATTAAAGAGAGAAACTTATCCTACAATCCAGAGTAACTACGTGAGCACATAAGAGACATTTACGTCTACATAGTTATGGCACCACCTAGTAAAAACAGATGGGAAATTCATATTGCAATACAGAGTAAATTGTTCTTACGTCAGAGCAAGGACTCCCCATAGTTACTCTGGATTGCGCCCTTAAAGAGAGAAGTTTCCCAAACATTTTTAGCACAAGGTCCACCATGTTAAATGCAAAGCTCCCAATCCACTGTTCAGGAAACTGCTACAATATGGATTGGTTAAATAACGTTGAGATGTTTAGTCTGGATAAACTACTTTCTATGAGTCTTTGAAACATTCCTATTTCCCTAAAAGAGTTTAGGTAAACTATTTCCACCAGGTAGGTTGTGTATGTGTGCGTAAATCTAATACAAAATATAATGTTTTGTTCTCAATAATCTCAAACGTTTTGTTCTTAAGCTGGTAAATCTGCTCAGATATTGTGTGCTTTCACTGCTGGATTCTCCATTTTGGGCAATGGAGGAAGGTCCATTGTACCTTGGTCCAGAAGTGGTACCTTGGTCCACGAGTATAATTCATTCCGGAAACATGCTTTCAATCCAAAACGGTTTATCAAAGCAAATTTTCCCATAAGAAATAATGCAAACTCAGATGATTTGTTTCACAATCCTAAAAAATTCATATAAAAATGATTACAATACTGATTACTTATATAATATAATACAAAATAATAAAGAAAATACAAAATATAAAGGAAAAAATTAACCTGCACTTACCCTACAATCCATAGTAACTACAGAAGCACTTAAGTCATTTACATTGACATAGTTACGGCACCACCTAGTGAAACCCTATGGGAAATTCATATTGCGATCCAGAGTAAATTGTTCTTATGTCGGAGTAAGGACTCCCTGTAGTTACTCTGCATTGCACCCCTAGTGTCTCAGGTCTCTCAGGCTGCAAGATACCCCGCTTACGTAGGAGTGAGCCCCAATGACTGTTATAGGCTTATTTCAGAGCAGACATGTTGAGATAGATTAACAAAATAACCAGCACCTCAAGAATGTAAGCTGGGAATATAAGTCTAATATAGAGTGAATAAAAATGAAATGCAATGTTATTTTCAACAGATGCAAGAACCTGAGATTCCAGAACTGAAAAATCAAACTATCATCAAGGAATTTGTCCTGCTAGGATTTAGACATCTTCAGGATATGAAGATGATTCTGTTTTTGGTCTTCTTCATGATCTATATGATGACCATGGCTGGAAACATCCTCATTATTGTGCTGGTGGTGGCTGATCGACACCTTCACACTCCCATGTATTTCTTCCTGGGGAACCTGTCCTGCTTGGAGACCTTTTACAGTTCAGCCATTTTACCCAGAATGCTGACAAGTTTCTTAACTGGAAACAGAACTATTTCTGTGTCTGGTTGTTTTGTGCAACATTATTTTTTCGCCTACCTGGCAGCAGTTGAGTGTTATCTTCTTTCTGCAATGTCCTATGATCGGTACCTGGCGATATGCAAACCTCTTCATTATATGTCCCTTATGAATGGAAAGTTATGCCTTCAACTGGCTGCTGGATCTTGGATGACAGGGTTTGTAGCTAGTACTATAACAAATGTGTTGATGTCACGGTTAGTCTTCTGTGGTCCCAATGAAATTGACCATTTCTTTTGTGACACCTTTCCAATTATGCAACTTTCTTGCAGCAAAACACTTTTTTTAAGAATCTTAATTCTGATCTTTGTGTGTCTATTCACCCTCCCTCCATTTGCACTTACTTTAATGTCATACATATCCATCATCACTGCCATCCTAAAAATCCCATCTATTACAGGGAGACAAAAGGCATTTTCAACTTGTTCCTCACATCTCATTGTAGTCACCATTTCCTATGGCACGATAGCTGCTGTTTATGCCTTGCCAGACTCAAACAATCTTAGAGAATTAAACAAAGCTTTTTCTGTCTTTTACACGATCCTAACACCTCTCGTCAACCCTCTCATATACAGCCTGAGAAATAAAGATGTAAGGGACTCTCTTCAGAAGTCTGCAATTATAGCATGGGTTCAAAATCACGTAATGATTCATAAAAAGTTGGATTCTGCAAAAATCAGTTAGCATGGAAATGTTATCGCTTTCCAGGACACAAATGCAAACAGGCTCAGCTCCAAGAGCCACTCAAAGTGACACAGTGCTTTCAGTGACTGTGTCATGTTAGAGAAGATACAATCCTAAAGACACTTTCCTAGAAGTAAGATCTATTGAACACAATGGGGCTTATTTTTGAGTAGACATGGTTAGGATTGTGCTCAGATTGTTTTTCAACCTCTCCTCAAAGACAAATTGTGAGAAAGTATAGGATATACTAAACAAATTGTGAGAAAGTATAGGATATACTATGTAAAAGAAAAAATAGTCAAAGCACCCATCTGGCATTCACAAACAGTTGTGTGCCTTGTCTTAGTCACAATACTTGTCTTTTGTATATAACTGCCTTGTGTATCTTCTCCATTTTGACTATTAGGGTAATCTGAATTATTGTCTTTTAAACTCCAGTCAGGGTACAAATAAACACTTGGGAGAAAGTCCATAGCACAAAACAGGATTTACTTCTGAGTTGATATGCATAGGAGAGCAATGCCTGGTAATGCTACAAAAATCAGAGATGGGGCAAAACATTGAAGGGGGGCTTTACAGATGTGCTTTGCTTTTGCCCCTTCCTATGACTCCCCTAAATAAAACAAAATACGTAAAATAAGCATAGATATACAAATGTTTGAATAATTCATACAAACTGTAGATTTTTTTCCTTAATGCAGAAGTTGAATTTGAGGATTTGATCCACTTTTTTAAATTAATAAGCAGAATGTAGGTGTACCCTAGAATCAGGACAGAAAGACAAGGTCTGCTGTAATGGGCCACCCAGCCCTATCCTGATCTCTGTTTACTGGTGATCGCACTCATTCCCTCTGCTTTCATTCTGAGTGGCAGCAGCTCTTTGATCTTCATCTAGTCCACAGAAGTGGCTTCTTGTACTGTAGGACTGTGAAGTTTTGTAGGACTCTCTTCACACCAGAAGTTTTGTCTGGTGTCAACAGTGTTTGAACATTCAATTCCATTTTTGTTGATAAGGGGCCCTCTGTGGTAAAAAAAAGTATTATAGATCAACTGAATTCTCTTGTAAGTGACCATTGCGAGCCTTTGCATAAGCCCTGGGTTTTTTAGTTCAGCCCATACTGTGTTGTTGGCTGAAACTCAAGAAGCATACATTCAATTTTGGGGTGGGACATTTCATTCCATCCCCCTAGTGTTCTGAATAGGCCCTGACCCTGGCAGTGCTGTACAGAGAACTGAACTTAGATTTGGGAAAGCTGAACTTAGATAAAATTCAGTTTCCACCATAATAACATTACAGAAATTTTCAAATATTCAGTGTTCATTTCATGTGATGTGGTGTAGTATGGTATGTGTTGAACCAGAACTGGGGAGAACCACCTCCTGCAGCTGACGTAACTCAGTTCTTGAACAAGACAATGCAAATTGCCTCATGACAACTTGTCCCGTGCACAAGTTTCAAAACAAGGTTTTGAATGGATCATTATACAAAATGAGAACCTCTTTTCTCTGAATGTATCATACTTGAGAAGTTATTTAGGGCACAGTCCAGAGTAACCACGGGGAGTCCTTGCTCCAGTGTAAGAATAATTTGCTCTGGATTGCAATATGAATTTTCCGTAGGTTTTCACTAAAAAGCAGGCCTCCATCAGTCTTGAAAGACTACGGTATCGTGCTCAGCACTGCACACGCTGCACACGAAGCACAAAAGCCTGGGTTAGATTGTTATGGAGCATAGGCTGTTACCCAAGCAGCAAATCCCCCCTCTCCATGCCACTGAATTAGTCCAATGGAAAGGCAGAGGTGATACGATTGGCTCCAGCTGGCATTGCAGAGCTGGGCAATGATAGGATCATAGATAGGAGCTCACCCTGTCTTGTGGGGCTGACCCGGGTCTCGAAACCTGGCCTGCTGGTTAACAGGCACAGTGTCTTAACCGCTTGCGCCACCCACAGCCCTAGGTGGTGCAGTAACTACGGGTACACATAGTCTTCTGTGATGCAAAGGTATGAGCTGTCTAATAAGACAACAAGCAATGGAACAAAGATCACAATTTGTATTAATATTTAATAAAATATTTAATTTTCTCTAAATTCTCTCATGAGATGCAATTTGTTTACACTGTTTCCACTGCATTGATGTAGGAGAAATTAGGTAGGATTGAGCTGCATGACACTGAGGCCAAAGACTCATATTCACATTCTTCTATTTTATCAACATACTGTAGTATGTTAATTTATTAACTAGATTCATTGACTATTTTTTTCTCCCAGCACAGTGTCTTTAGACTATTCATAGTACCAAAGAGAAAGAATTCTCAATACACATACAAACAATGGAACTTGTTACATAAGCTGTTTGTCAAACTATGAATAGTACACCCAACCATAGTCCTTGGTGGTGTTGTTCCTCTGGGATTCAGTCCTGTACTAAAACATAGAAATATTCTTAAAACTTTGTACCATTAATTTTCATTTTTATCTGGATGCTGCCATACACTAATTGGGTATAATTGAGGTTAAATTAATTAGTCCCAGAAGGCAAGCACATTAATTCCCATCATGATCATGAATGGCAGCAAAGGAGACTTCCTGCAAAAAAAAAAGTTACTATGATAAATAGTCTCATTTATCCCAAATGTATTAGAAGTTGCCTGAGATGGAATTTTTTTCTTTTCTTTTCTTTTCACAGGCAGCCATTATTTAAAAACAATACTATGGGAGCATAAAATAAAATTCATGAAAGAAAGTGTTTGTATTAATTTTGGATTTGTGGTTTATTTTTGAGATGAAAATTTCATTACATTTTTGTGTGTTGGGGTTGTTTGTTCTGGTCTGTGATAGTCAAGAGTGCAAAGGGTGCAATCCTAACCTAACGACAATGCAACTTGAAGGCAACAAACATTTCTTTACCTCGAGGAGGCCTCCACGAATGTCTCCCAACTGCAGGATGCAGCACATGTACGTCCACACTTGCACAGCTAAGCCAGCATTGGAAAGGATTACACCCTTTCCAGGGACTTCGCTTATTCTCCAGTTCTTAGTAGTTAGGCATCCTCATCCTGAGGTGCCCATGGCACCAAGACTACCACAGCTTGGTGGTACGACAAAATGGCTTCCGTAGTATTGCCTGTGCCTCCTTGGAGGTAGGAGACATTCATTCCCTTCCCCTACACAAGTGGAGCAGTCAAAGATGACTACTCGTTTCTGCACCAGCTCTAGGGCTGATTCAGAATGAATAGCCTCCATTTAAGGGTAAAAATCCCTCCATAGAGGCTCCTTCACTCTCCTTCACCCCCCAGTGCTTCACCCCCATTCTTTCACCCTTATTCCCACTGCCATGCCTGTCCTTTCCCCACCTGCCACCCACCTCCCCCTGCCCAGGAATGTGTCCTCCTCATTTCCCGTCTCCAGTTCTCTGTTGCTCAGTGGTCCAAGCATTAAGCATTAAGAAGCCTTACCTTTCTTTGTTCTTAAACCCATGACTGACACCATTTTACATGCTTAGCAAATCTGAAATTTGTTAGAGAAATTTGTTTTGTAGTAAATTTGAAATTGGTTAAAGGAATTTGTTAGGAATAAAGAAAAGTCAACAGCGCCAGCTTTTCTCATTAATAACTGCATGCTAACTGAAGATTTGGGCACCAAACCAAGTCCAGAGGTTAGTACCAAACCCTCAGCATGGTTTAAAATTAAACCAACAGATGCAACCATCTTGAGCCAGAGAAAGAATATCAAATGCTATCAAGAGACAAAGGAAAAGAAACGTATAATCTGTTCATAGTGGTCTATCATAGTCACTTTTCTTAATCACTTTCCCCACCAAAAACTTGAGTTTGAATTCCTCCAGTAATTTAAGGCACATTTGCTACTTTACCTTTATCTGTACTATCAATCACCTTGCTTCTATGGTGTGAGTCCTATGTATCTGCCATGGTGTTGTACAACCACTGAAAAAAGGCACCACCTATCTGGGTACACTATGAAGAGCTTAAAGTAGGGTTGCCATAATTCTCTCTTCCACACAAGACCCCCTGTCCAATTTGCCAGTAAGTGAATGCAAGCCCCCAGAACTGGGACAGTTCCAGTTTTCTGGGACATAAGGCAAACACTAGTTTAAACTCCCCAACACTTCCTACATTTTTTTAGGTAAGGTAAGGTTAAGGTAAAGGTGTCCCCCGTTGGTTGTCCTGCTAGTTGTGACTGACTCTAAAGGTGGTGCTCACCCCCATTACATGGTTGAGAAGCCAGTATTGTCAAAGATATCTCCACATGCCTGTGGTTGGCATGTCCAAATGCCAAAGGCTCACAGAATTCCCACCAAATTATTTATCTACTTGCATTTACGTGCTTTCTAACTGTCGTGGACATCAATCATCACACACTCCACCAATGAATCTAATTAGTCCTTCAATACATGACTAATCTTTGACCACCTTGATTCTCAAAATATTAAGCCTCCTTCCTGATGTACAGTGACGCCTCACGTAACAAACGCCTCACGTAAAGCATGTTCCACATACCAAACAAAAATTTATCTAGGATTCTGCTTCACGTAACAAACTGTGCTTCACGTAACAAACACACTCGTTGGCAGTTGGGGCAGACGTGCTGCCCGGCAGTCCTTTTAAAAAGCGTCAGGGCCGCCGAAGGCACCTGCCCATAGTGAAAGCTGTTCCTCCTGTGGCTGGTTGTCCACTGGGCAGAGGGAGAGAACAGCAGTGGAGAAGAGGGAAACAGCTCAGGGCCAGCCAGAAGGGAGCAGGGGAGGGAGGCTCAGGATGAAGAGGAGAAAGAAAAGAGACACTTTGAAAGTGTTTTGGATTGCTGCCTCCTAACCATGTCTACCCAGTAGTACGTCCCATTGTGTTAAATGGGTTTTACTCCAAGGGAAGTGTCTTTGCAGCCTCCTAACCATGTCTACTCAGAAGTAAGCCCCATTGTGTTAAATGGGGCTTACTCCAAGGAAAGTGTCTTTAGGACTGCAGCCTAAGTAGGCTTCATAGGATCATGCACATTGAACGCATATTTTGAATTCAATTCTGGTGTTAGTCATCATTTTTACATCTAGATAATATTTTTTATGAATATTTTTTTGGGTTCTGGAACCAATCATCTGAGTTTCCACTATTTCCTGTGGGAAAATCCGCTTCACGTATAGAACATTTCACGTAACAAACATACCTCCGGAACAAATTAAATTTGTTTTGTGAGGCGCCACTGTAATAATATTGGAACAGAGACAGTGTGTTCTTGAATTTGTTTTATGTTGATATGGTCACAAAATATGATAAAACATACACATATTTCTACAAAGTCATGAAAGGGATCTTGAATTTAGAAAGATGATATGAAAAATCAATCTGTGATTAACCAGCTTGACATCTGAGTTGTCTTTAAATTTGAAGATAAAATAAAGGCCCTATGACAATATCCCAAACCTATTCTGGATAAGATATACTACTTTGGAGTGGCCTACCTCAGTGTCCCAGGCACTACCATCTTGGATTGTGTGAGATTTTCTATGAAATTCTATAATTTTTCATATCACTTGTAAAACAAGATGCTTTGTGTGATGTCTTCCCCATCCATAAAAACACCAAAAGCACCAAAAGTATCATAATGAAATAAATAATGCAATCACATCATGGTTTCTTTTTTGTTTTCTTTAATAGTGTTGTGTATTTCAGATGTGTGATTTGGTGTCACTGTAAGGCAACAGAAGTAAATGTATAGAAAGAATTGAGAGCTGCCACAATTAATGATAGTTGGACTGGAACTGAGGAGGAATTGAGGCAGAAAAATCAATAAAACGTACAGATGTCTCCCACTTTCTGCCACCCCATTTTTCATTGATTTGCTCTTTCATCAGTCTTAAAATATACCCAGAATTCTGTTCTTCATCAGGAAAGACTCACTAATGGCTGCAATCCTAAACACACTTTCCTGGGAGTAAGCCCCATTGTATATAATGGAGCTTATTTCTGAGTAGACCAGGTTAGGATTGTTCCCAATATCTCAGTTTTTTAAAAAAGAAATAATTTGTGCGACTGAGCACCAGATAACCTCCATCGTCTTATAGTGAATGAGTTCTTCTCAGTGCAAGGAATGGAAGGCAGGAACTGCTTTTTGCTTCTGTTTTTTTTTTTAAATCAGGAACTGAGTCCTTTTGCCTGAAATTTGCCCTTTTCTTATATTTGTGCCGATCTGTATTTATAGGGCATATGAGTGACTGGCAAGGCTACAAGAACCTATAAGTACCTCCACTTAATTAACTCAATTAAACAGCCTAATCTATGTTGTGAAAAAACATTTAAATATTTAGATTCAAGACCAGATTAGGTATAGTATCAGCCACATAACACAGGTTTAAGACTTGACCTTATTCATTGAATTTTGAATTTTGAAAGATACTTATTTAATTCAATTATTTCCTTATGATTTTCTTCAGTAAATCACATTATTAAAATATAGAGATATTTATTGCCCACACATGCCTTTCCTTATTTCAGTATAATTTGGTATGTATTTTTGATAAGCATTAATAAATATGTGTTATTTATGTTGGCATTTATGTCTTTTTAGTGGCCATTTTGGATCTGCAAGCTGAAAAATACTGGATTCCACTTTTCATCGGTTTTCAGTTTTGGTTGGTGCTCTGGTCGCTAACCCATCCAATAAATGGGGGAAGCTTATATCGGCAAAAAAATAAAGGAACTGAATGTGAAAAATCACTGTTGTGGCAGGTTGTGTTCATTGATGTTCCTGACGATATTATAGTAATGGTATGATAGTATATATAGATTTTCTAGACGGCAACTATATAGAAATATATGAAACCTCTATGATATTTTAACTTCATCTTCTTTTATGGCATCTAAGGTACTTCAGTGTTCCCACCTCTCATAAGTTCCCCCTTGGGTTTCTTTCCATTGAGAGATATGATTAACTTTTTTTTAATAATTAGACTTCTGCCCTCAAAATCCTAGTGGCAGGAAAGAGAGAGTGGCAGGAAAGAGGAAACCCAATCCTGTATAAAGAATGAGACATGCTGCTGCTGGCTAGAATTTCATCAAATGTAGTGGTTGATCCACTGAGCTTTTTCTCTAGTAATACAGAAAAATTGGAGTACAAGTATTCAAATGGAGATTTAGGTGAGTTATTATCTCATTTACATTTCTAGGATCTAGGAATGTGCCAGTCACATGGGATTCTATTTGTGAAGAATGAATTCTAGTGAAGGGAAAACCAGATTTTCAAATGAATAACATTTTCTGGAGGTAACAAGTTAAACCAGACCTTTAAATTAGGTTTCTGTGACATATCAATATTCACATATCAGTGTTTGCTGTAGTTCTTCCAAATGGTGTATGTTCCTCTCTATATGTGACTGTACACCTATTAGGGTTTCAAATACATCGTTATCACATCGTTATAACCCTTCACATCGTTATCATCATCATCTTTAAAATACCTTCTTGAAAATATTAGTATTAATGCAATGTTTTTACATTGATAGATTTCTGCATTATGAAAGTATCAAAATAAGGCTCTTGTGATATATCAGTATCAGCATCACTAAGATTAATAGCATAGCTGTTAAGACTAAATCACTTCAATGACCTCTGTTATCACAATGCTGTTTTAATTTCTCCATTCATTTATATTAATTTACTCCCTGCCTTTCTTTAAAATCTTCAAAGCAATTCATAAAGGAAGTGCACTTAAAATATGAAGGTTCAGTATTCTACATATGTATTTAAATTCAAATGCAGTAATACATCTTGCATTTAAATATGTATTTACATTTAAAATGTATTTACGATTGTATTTTTGAAGGGCTGTGGGTGGCACAAGTGGTTAAGACACTGTGCCTGTTAACCAGCAGGTCAGGGTTTGAAAACCCCACAAGAAGGGTGAATTCATCCTTAGCCCATCTCTGTGATGCAGTCGGAACCAATCGTATCAGTTCTACCGTTCCATTGGACTGTTTCAGTGGCGTGGAGAAGGGGGATGGCTGCTTGGGTAACAGCCTATCCTCCATATCAATCTACCCAGGCCTTCGTGCTTCGCATGCAGCATCGAGCACAATACCATAGTCTTTCAAGACTGATTGATGCTAAGTTTTCTGAAGATAGCACAACACCTTAACACCATCATTTGACACAGTTGAAATGAAATCCATATTAAATAATTTTACAGCCCATATGTATGCATAGCTTGTTTATTTCAATGGGACATACAGTCAAAAATTAAGCTGTCCAGAGCATGGGACTGCCACTGTGTTGAAATGGTTCTTGAAGTATCCTGAACCCTATTGGACAACTACTGGCAGCTCCTTGGGTGAAGGGGACCCTCTTGTTTCCCTTTCCTGGGTAAAGGAAGTAGCCCTCACATTCTATTCTTGGGCTGCAAGGCCTGACACAGAATCTTTCAATCCAGCAAAACTAAACTCCACCTGTCCTGTCCTATCCTGCCCCCAGCCAACTCTGTTTTCAACACCCATATTTATAACACTCAATCCCAGTGGAGGTCCATTAGTAGGAGTTGTAGAGGACTGCAGTTTTAGAATCTATAACGTTCTGTAATATTTAGAATCTGTAACATGTAACAACAATCCCAAGTAATTTAGGCCAGCCTAACTCCCATGGCATATCTTTCCATGGTGGTGTGGGGAGGGAGGTGTATGTATGTGCACTGGACTAACCCCCCCTTGCACATGCGTGAGGCAGAAGTGCCTCATGGCACTTATGTGACACCCCCAGGTCAGCACAAAACTTATGCTGGGGTTTAAGCTGGCCTAACTGAGGTTAGGATTGCAGCCATACAATATCCTTCTTCATTTGTGTTTTATAGAAATTGACTAATCATAACTACAATAGCCTTCTTTACTTGTGTTTTATAGACAATGACTAATTAATCATAACTTTGTCATTGGCGTGATCCCTTCACCAAAATTTGTAAATCAGTGGAAATATTGACTGAGATGGTTACAATCTCAATCTTAAAGAAGGTCATTGTAAAATATTTGTGATAGCAAGGTCTTAGCAGTAAATTTAGGATATGGATTAAAAGTCAGAGCTGAAAATTTGATTTCAGAAATATTTAATGAATTCTTAATCTGAAATTTCTTTGCTTTTTTCCTACAATACAGAAACCCAATAAATAAATGTGTGGTTGCATCTAATTCCATAATCTACAAAAAAGCATTTTTAATGAAGAGAAATGAGTTAAATTATGTCCACTGACAGTACAGGATCCACAAATCAAACACAGATCAGTGAATTCATTCTGCTGGGATTTGGAGACCTTCAAGAAAGAAAAGTGCTTTTATTCCTGCTCTTTCTACTCATTTACTTTCTGACAATAACAGGAAATGCTCTCATCGTTCTGCTTGTTGTGTATGATAAGCACCTTCACACCCCAATGTACTTCTTCCTTGGCAATTTGTCCTGCCTAGAGACTTGTTATAGTTCAACTCTTTTCCCAAGGATTCTAGCAAGTTTCATGTCTGGGAACTGGACAATATCTGTCAATGGTTGTTTTGTGCAACTTTATTTTGTTGGGACCTTCTTAGCTGTAGAATGTTACCTGCTATCTGTGATGTCCTGTGACCGGTATTTGGCAATATGTAGACCCTTGCATTATAGCACACAGATGAATGGCAGGTTATGCTTTGTTTTGGTTCTTCTATCTTGGATCTACGGTTTCTTGCCAACTACAGTTTCGATAATAATAGTATCCAAGATGGATTTTTGTGGGCCAAATGAAATTGATAATTTCTTCTGCGACAGCTTTCCAATTCTGGAACTCGCTTGCAGTGATACACATGTGACAAAAGTGGTTTTTTACATAGTTGCCTTTGTATTCACATTTCCACCTTTAATGTTTACTCTTATATCTTATGTTCTTATCATTCGGGCTATCCTGCAAATTGCATCCTCTACAGGGAAGCAGAAGACTTTCTCCACCTGCTCCTCTCATCTCATTGTGGTCATTGTCTTTTATGGAAGTCTTGGGATTGCCTATGGCCTACCCCGTACAGACGGGTTGAGGGTCCTGAATAAAGTCTTCTCTTTTGCTTATACTATGTTGACACCTCTGATCAACCCTTTTATATACAGCCTGAGAAATAAAGAAGTGAAGAAGGCCATCCTGTGTCTCCTGTTTGGTAGAATTCAGACATAGAAATATCATTGTAAAGATGGTTGTCTACTACTCTTCTATGGACCAGAAACATAGACTTTTGGATTGGAAGCATTGTGCTAGTTTATGAAACAACGGCTGAAAAATTTGGACAAGATATCCAATGTTGCTTAGACCAGTGATTCTCAAAGTGTGCTTCTAGGAGCTCTGGTTTTCCCTGCACTACCTTCAAGGGCTCCATAAGCACACCATAAGTGGCCACAATATACCTGTTTCTCATTTTGCTCAGCTGTCCAGCCCACCTCTCTGGTTCATCATGCTTATTCCTCTTCTGTCTCTGTGCCAATCATCAAAATGATGATTAATTACTCTGCATTGCACCTCTTTGCTAATGTACCAACAGTCTTACAGCTTCTTGAAACTCCTGTCAATTTGTTCATCTTTCTTTTATGTCTATAAAAGAAAGAAGAATAAAATAGATTCTGTGCTGGTGTAAATAGGGGCAAGTTATTCTCCTCCTACTGCATACAACAGATACACAACTTTAAAAAAAACCTGATAGCATGTAAGTATTCTTGGTTTCATGGTTTCATATATAGAATAATGTCAGCTGCTATTCTGAGACAATTACAGCTGTCAACTTTCCAGTGGCATGGGAAGTGGCAATGGATGGATGATGAGAAGATCCACAGAAATGGAGGAGGCAAACCTAGAGGCAGAATTAGTAGCAGCACCATTAATCCTATCTCTATCCAGCAGCTTACACCTGAATCCTATTCATATTCCTTTTCACTTACTGAGATAGATCTGACTACAATCATTGAGCACAGGATTAACAGAAGGTAAGAGAATGAAGGAAGTCCATGCTACATCTCACCCACGCCCACAATATATAGCATGCACATCTTTGGTGTAAATCAAGGTGAATAGAAATGGTTAAAGAAATCAAATGATGATTAATTGCTATGTTAGTTTAGATTCAACAAAATGTGTAGTTAGGAAAAAAATTATTGCTGCATAGTTGTCATATGGGAATTTATTAAAGGATGTTAAAATGTTGTAAGTTTATTATCATTTAAACCTCAATATTATCACACTAAATTCAAATTCAAAATATGACAAAATATTGTCACACTCTAGTAGCTACCATAGTTGATATTGTCAGTGCAATCCGGACTTGTGCTGGAATAGGCAGGGCTTGTGTGCCTGCACTATATTCAGCACGTTATAGAGGCTGCTGCTGAGCTAACCTGGGGAGGAGGCTTCTCCCCTACCCCAGATTAAGGGTTCAGCAGCTTCTCTAGGCCTACTCAGACTTGGATCACCTCTGGAGGCCCACTCTCCATTTCCCCACCCACCTCCACCCAGCTGAGCTATCACAGCAAGCCTCTTCAATTTGCGTTTTACAGCACTTTTACAACACTGATTGGCTTTCAATAAAAGTAAAATACTACTTGCATCAAGGTGATATGTTTTACTTTTGAAATGGTAACTTGCACATTTATTTCTATGTAAACAAATACATATTGTGTACAGAGATATGTTTATTTATGCAAATTATTGTTACATTGTTTAACAGACGTATTTTTCAAAAACACTCCAAAAATATTTTCTCTTCATGAAACTGGGTTGAGTTAAAGGCAAGGTGATCATCGATAACCAGCAAAGATGACAGGGCCCCCCAAAATGTAGGAAACCCAAGAAAATGTAGGACATGACAAAATAAAAGCTAAAACACTCATATAAACTGCTTTCATGGGGCTAATTTAAACACGTGTATTTAAAACTATTACATTATATTTTACTATTACTATTATATTTAAAACTATTACAAATTTATTTTATATAATTTATTAATTACATTACAACTACATGCTCAGAAGGAAAAGGAGGACAATGACTTTTTTCTGTTTATTTATCTACAGTATTTATATACTGCTTTTCAACTAAAAAGTTCACAAAGCGTTAACAAAGAAAATGACACAATCAATGGCTAATCAGTCACAAGGACAGCAGACCTCCGTCAGTCTTGGAAGACGATGGTATCGTACTCGGTGCTGCATACGCTGCATGCGAAGCACGAAAGCCTGGGTTAGATTGTTATGGAGGATAGGCTGTTACCCAAGCAGCAAATCCCCCCTCTCCACGCCACTGAATTACTCCAATGGAAAGGCAGAGCCAATACGATTGGATCCAGCTGGCGTTGCAGAGCTGGGCTAAGGACAGGAGCTCACCCTGTCTTGTGGGGCCGACCCGGGTCTCGAACCCTGGCCTGCTGATTAACAGGCACAGTGCCTTAACCGCTTGTGCCACCCACAGCCCTAGTCACAAGGACAAAACACTAAAAAATAGAACATGCCTGGAAAAAAGAGGACATATGGTCACCCTGGTTACAGGTCTTTTTCCCATACTTATCCTTTCATTTTGCACACCAGTATAGCTACCTGGCATAATTGCTCACCCCCCCCCCCAAAAAAAAAAATGTCACCCCCTCATCTCTAGAATCCTGGCTATGAGCCTGCCAGATACTAAAAGTGGTGTTAGCATTGGAAAACTGTATTCTCCAATATTCATCTGATATTTGTCACAGTCAAATTTATCCAGTCTAATTGCTGTTGGTTTATTCAGTAGCGTGGAGAGGGGGGATTTGCTGCTTGGGTAACAGCCTATCCTCCATAACTATCTAACCCAGGCTTTCGTGCTTTGCATGCAGTGTATGCAGCACCAAGCACAATACCATAGTCTTCCAAGACTGACGGAGGCCTGCTGCTTTTTTTAGGGTGATAGAAGTAGGGTTGCCATAATTTTCTTCCACAAAATTGGGACAGGACCCTCTGTCACACTTATCAGTTTGTGAACACAATCCCCCAAAATCTGGACTGTCTCTGGTTTTCGGGACATTTGGCAACCCTACATACAAGAATTACAGTTATGGCTTCAATCCAAAGCCCTGGTCTTATCTGCTTAATTGAGGATACTTGAGTAAAAGGTTACGTTTGTCCTTCATCTCCTGCAGTGGAAAAAGGGCTTTGAGCACAATTTTAACCATCTCTACTCAAAAGTAAGCCCCATTGTATTCAGTGGGTCTTACTCCCAGAAAAGTGTCTTTAGGATTGCAGCCATAGTGGATCTCTTACGGTAGCTATGTTCACACAAATCCTTTCCCTAGTATTGATTGAAAATAGATGTTTCTTGACCACTAACCTGTAATTTTTTTTTTCTTTGAAAGATCTGCAATGACAATAACTGATATATTCTTTAGAAGAGACAATGTGAACTCTATTTTAAACAATAGATGTGAATGCTTATTTTTATTGGAAATAAATTTCAAATTATTAAATTATATATTTTTTAAAAGTCTTGGTGGAATGATTAAAAGTGCTCTCTTCTGTAATTTGCGGTCAAGTAAATTTATAAATTTAGACTTTGGAGGCCGCTTTTGTCCCTTCCCAGCTGTGGGTGGTGTGCTGGATTAAAACAGAACAACATGTGAGGGCATGTAACTATCCCCACCTTATGAGGCACTGGCCCTGACTGAGATATTGCCCCCTTCCTGCACCAGCAAAAGCTATTTTAGAACAGCCTCTTTCTAGTCAACCCTGAAGTTTCTGCAAGTGTCCGTCATGACCTTTTTTACACAGAATATTAAAAGCTCACATCCAGTGATGGGCTTCAAAGAAATTAAGAACCGGTTCTCTGCCCATCTGGCAGCCACTTTTAAATGGCTATTTTTAAACTTTATATGTACTATCTCTTGTTAACAACCGGTTCTATAGAGTAGGTGCGAACCTGCTGGTGCCCACCACTGCTCACATCGTATGTTCTCCCCTTTTCACTAGCTTCAGAGATATTAATTTGGAGTGGGGGAATATGCAGACTGTCAAGAAGCGATTTAGTCCCATCTGGCCTCTGTTTCTAACTTGTTCCTAGTCTGAGTTAAACCTACTTCTCTCTCATTCCTGTTTGCAACATCCCACCATCTTTACATTTCACTCTTCTTAGGTTTGAGCTTGTTATCAGAAGGTAGTGTAATCAATAAGAAAGTGGAGCTCTCATTTATTATGGTTTTTATTGGTTTGTAATCAGTTTTTAATGTAGTTGTTTTTATTTATTGTTTTTAAGATGCTTGTTTTAACTGTTTTAATGTATTGGATTTTATTGTTGCTGTTTTTATGCATTATTTTGTAAGCTGCCTTGAGTCCCTCCAGGAGACAGTTGGGATATGAATAAAGTTTATTTTATTGTTATGATTATGATTATGACTATGATTGATTGGTTGATTTAATCTGAGTGGTTGGGCTAGCTCCCTGAGATAGGCTAGGAACAAAATTGAGACAGATTCTTTTATCATCCGTTGAAAAATAGGATCTGGATGCTTCTTGTCAGATCTTCCACTTCTTTATGGAAATCAAAATAGTGTACATGGCTGGTTCACCTCATTTATCCTCCTAACACTGTGAAGTATGCTGAACAGTGAGAAAAAGCAATCAGCCCAAGGTCACCCAGTGAACTTTGTGGCTGACTTGGAATTTGGATCAAGATCTCCTAGATCCAAACACTGCTGCATGCTGACTGTTCAGCAGAAATGTTATTCATTTTACTGATGTCTAGTCATGACTAACTTTTTAAGGTCACAACACACAAGAAGAGTGTGTAAAACTTTTACAGGTTAACGTCCCGTGGATTAAAAAAATATGTGTATAACTAAAACAATGGAAAAATAGGTTTAAAGACTCAATTCTCTTGCTCCTCCATTTCTCAGTTTCTTGCTCCTCAATTTTACCTACCCTACAATCCAGAGTAATCACGGGAAGATGTAAGAGGCACTTACTCTGGACTGCTCTTTGCATTTCCCATAGGTGGCACCTTAACTACGTCAGTGTAAAAGGTCTGTAGTTACTCTGGATTGTAGCCCTAATGGAATAAGGTAGTACATTGATATATGCAGAGGTTTGATTCTGGGACTGAAGAATGAAATGACTGCTTATATGACTACCTCTCTATAACAATAGTAGTTTCTCTGGATTGTGTAGTTAGTAGCAGGAAATTGTGCAAGGGATTGCAGTTTGAATGGAAAAAATCCTGAAAATAATTGTTTTCAGTAGTACAGTATTAGTTATTGACAAGAGCTTTAGATTTTATTTGTCACCCGCAATCAAACAGTGACAACCATCTAATACAACCAGCCTATGAAGATTGACACTTTTCTTGATCAACAGTTGAGACATAGGATCTGGATGTTTCATGGTTTCTTTCTTGTCAGTCGTTTAAGAGCAGATTTCACCTCCTGGTTTCTCAGTGTATAGATTAAAGGATTTAACATGGGTATGACTATTACATTAAATAAAGTTATAATTATATCACTATCTCGGGTTTCTTTTGATTGAGGTTTGACATATTCGATGATACAGTTTCCATATAACACTGCTACTACAACTAAGTGAGATCCACAGGTAGAAAAAGCTTTCCATCTGCCGCCAGCTGAGTGGATTCTCAGAATGGCCACAATGATGCGTAAATAGGAAAACACAATGAAACAGAAAGGAAAAATGACCGTAAGAGTACTGGTAAAATACATGGTTAGTTGACTCACAGTTATGTCTGAACACACCAACTTCATAAGAGCTGGGAGTTCACAGCCGAGCTGATTTAACTGGTTATGTCCACAGAACTGCATTGGGTTTGCAAGGCAGGGAACAATAGTTAGAAAGAAGGTGATTGTCCACAATGCAACAGCTAACAAGATGCAAACTCTCCAGTTCATGACAATTGTATAATGCAGTGGTTTGGTGATGGCAACATATCGATCATAAGCCATGACTGCTAGCAGGAAACATTCAGTGGATCCAACATATAAGCCAGTATATATCTGAGTATAACACATACCAAGAGTCATGACCGGTCTGTCCACCAAGCAATTGACAATGGCTTGTGGGGCTGAAATTGCAGAGAGGCAAAGATCAATGACAGACAGATTGCAAAGGAAAAAGTACATAGGATTATGGAGTTGCGGCTCAGCTATGACCACTAAGATAATCAGTCCATTTCCAACTACAGCTGCTAAATACACAATGGTCATGAAAACTGCTAAGCCCATCTTTATCTGGGGTCGGTCAGAAAATCCAATGAGAACAAATTCAGTGATTTCAGTCTCATTCATATCTTCTCTGACCTGCATTAGAAATTTGTTATTCTTAAATATTATCCAGAACAACATCTGAACATCAAAGAAAACATCCAAGGGAAAGAACAGATTTTTGATAATGCGATTAACATTTTTCATGGGTTGCAAAATTGGAATTTTGGTAACACAAACAACATTAATGTAGCTGCCTTTGTCTCTCCCTGGTATTTGACACCCATGTTGGAGCCTTGTTATGATAAGTATAAAACGAGACATGGCAGCTAAGAGAGTGCAATGTGAACAAGAATTTTCCTGGTTTGAATCTTGCCTATGTCATGAACTCATTTGGTGGTCAAGTACTGTTCCTCCCAGCTACAATCCCAGCTACAATTTATTCCCAGGTGCAATAAAATTTGGGAAGCAATCCTATCCAACATTGATGCAATACCATTGCAGCTCCCAGGTATGGGAAGGAGCATTCCTTTATCTTGACGCAGATAGAACATCTCTTTACCAAAATATAATGAGCTTGACCTTTTAAATAAATTAAATGCTTTGTGATAATTTTTAACATAAGAACAATATAAGAAAACTTTAATATGAGTTGGTTTTTGGGAGGAAAATCAGAAAGATGAAATTTGACAGTTTACTTAAGTTATTTATCCAAGGTAATAGATAAATATGTCTACCCATTTACATTTATGTAAGGGTACAATCTTATCCACAGTTACCTAGGAGTAAGTCTCACTAAATGCAACTGGTATTACTGCTGAGTAGACATGCTAGGCTTCTGCTGTAATTCCATTTCAAGATTTTTGATATTACATCCCATACCTGTAAATATAGTGCATATTACATATATCAAGAATATATGTTCCATGTACAATTATCTTGTGATAACAGATTAATTTTCTTAGCACAAAAAGACATCCATAAAGCGAATGAGCAAACAGCAATTATCAGCCCAATCCAGAGCAACTAATCTGTCCACATAAGAGCCCTTAGGTTGCCCTATCTAACACTAGGTTGGAGCAACTGCAAGATGCTC
Source organism: Cryptoblepharus egeriae (assembly GCA_030015325.1). NCBI lineage: Eukaryota > Metazoa > Chordata > Lepidosauria > Squamata > Scincidae > Cryptoblepharus > Cryptoblepharus egeriae. Next base: position 85,312,125 of record JAREYC010000004.1, read on the forward strand.
CAGCCCAGTTACTCTGAAGGAGGCTTAGGGCAGAGCAAGGCAAGATAGGGTGCCCTAAGAGAGGTGGACCTGCTCTGCCCTAACTGGGGCAGCCTAAGCAGCTCAGGAGAGGCAAGTTGAGGGCATGTTTAGCATTGCCTAGGGCAGAGCAGTTACTCTGTATCCAAAGCCTGTTTCAAGGCAGAAATGCCCTCTTCCAGCCCTCAGAGTTATACCACCTCAGGAGCAGTATAGTAATGAGTAGACCCATAGGGGTCCATGATAAGGCCCGAGGAAGAATGGCAGCGCTGACCAAAAATCTGAGTTCTTGGCCAGCCTAGCTGCAACCCCTTCCTCTCAAGCTCAGGATATGGAACAAACTACGGCTGTCCACAAACCTCAGGATACAGCAGGCCACTCCAAGAAGCCCCTTGTATTCACTGTAGAATGTACTGGCATCTCATCAGGGACTCCTTATAAGGCAGGCACCCAGTGGCGTCACCAGACTGGTGCGGCTGGTGTGGGCTGCATTGGGGATGCGCTCCGTATGAGGTGATGTGCCGGAGGAGTTTGACTGTCCTTTGGCAGGCCCCGGGCGTCAGCACCCCCATTCAGGCCTGCTCCAAGGCGGAGCAGGAGCCAGAAGCTGACACTTGTCTGAGGAGCTGGCCTGAATGGCCATCTGAGATGCACTGCGCAGAAACACACTGAGCATGCCGAACAGCTTCAGAGGAGACTTCCTTAGAGCAGAGAAAGTCTGCGCCTCTGCACAGCCATTCGGCCTCACTCAGGAGGCGGAGCGGCAGCCGAATGGCTTCAGAAAGAGTACTGCACAGGCACCAACTCTGACACCTGCACAGTCTCCCCCGAAGCCAAAAGGCTTCAGAAAAGTACTGCGCAGGTGTCAGAGATGGTGCCTGCGCAGTACTCTTTCTGAAGCCAGTTGGCTTCAGAAACAACTGCGCAGGCGCCAACTTTGGTGACTGTGCAGTCCAGGTGGGGGGGCGCGCATCCCAGGGATGATGTACAGACTTCCGCACCAGGTGATGTGCAGAGTCATGTCACCACTGTAGGCACCACAGCTGTTCTTTGTTCAGTGTGATCTGAGGGGTGTCTCCTCAGGAGCAAGTCTTCCCCTTGTGTCAATTACTTAGCATGCTCTGGAGCAGTTAGGGCAGCCCAGGCTTCCTGACTCTCTGGATTCAGCATAACTTTCTGCTCTGGATACAGAATAGTTAGGAGAGTGCAGTTAGGTCAGAGCAGGCTGAATTTGCTCTGGATTGCAGCCTATATCAGAGTGCTGGAGAAAACACATAGGTTTTTTGAAAGCCATGTTGAAAGATTTATAACTGCTCCAAAATCATACCAAAAAAAAAATTAGGTAGGAAAACTGTTTCTGAATGAGGATAATCGGTAAGAAACGTTTACATTTGATAACATGAACTATCTCCCATTAACAAAATAACTTCTACAATACCTGATAAACAAAATGGCTTAGAAAGAAAGGCACCCAACACAGTTAAAATTAGTCATGGCAATATCTTACCAAAGCTTTGGGACAAATTAATTTTAATGAACTTTTTATCAGTGGGAGTGCTTTCATTAGGACTGCATCATGACACAGCTGGAGTAGCGCCAATCAAGTTAAAATCTACAGTGGCAAACATGTCCCAAAGAAAATTTTTTCCCCTGGGTAGGAAAAAAAATGAGATGTTTTGGAAGTGGTATCTGTATTCTCATTTGGGGCTTCATCCATACTTAAAATTGAAGTTTTCATTAATTCATGAGTGAGGTTGCAATCCTAAACTGCAGTTAGGCTGGCAAAAGTCCTGTGCTCGCCTGGGAGTGTCAAAAAAGTGCTATAAAGCACTCCTGTCCCACTTGTGAAGGAGTTAGGATAGTATCCAGGCATACTCTGACCTCTCCACATCTCCATGAAAAGATATGTCATGTGAGTTAGGCTGGCCTAAGTTTGTTAGGATTGCACCTTAGGTCCAATTTTAATGAATGAAACTTAAAATTAGTTTGAACTATTTGGTCTCATTAGTTTCAGTAATGCTTCACCCACATTCACTGTCTTTGGTTACCAGCCCTGCTCTACTTCTAACAGGCTGAAATGTAGTGGAAGAGCAAGCCAGGGGTATACAGCAGTGGACTGCCTCTGGTTGTACCTCAGGGCATTGCATGAAGGGATGCTGGACAGGGACAAGCCCAGATGGTAGCCACATTCTTCAAACACTTACAGGCAATGGGTGTGATTTTGAGAGCAGTCTGCAACCACTTGTTCCTTCTCCTTCAGACAGCTTGAGCCTAAAATTAAAAAAAAAAACAGAAAAGGGGACAGCAGCAAGAAAAATCGTACCAACCCCACCACCATCCATAAACAGTACAAGTCAGTCATTTAGCCAAGCCACTTTCTTGCCAGTGGCATAGCTATTGCATTTGGCACCTGGGGGCAGTAACTTTTGATCCCTCCATCAAATAAATCGAAATTATTTCAATAATTATTATCAATATTAATTAATACAATTAATTAGATATTAATATTTTCATATTAAAAAACACCTTATGAATTAAGCGTCTGTTTTGAATTAAGTGTTTTGGGAGGGGTTGAAGCTGCCTTCTGAAGCACTTGTTGAGCTCTACTTTCACTGGATTGAGATCATTCTGGTGGCCTTGCATTCCTCTGGGCCTGACCTGAACATAAGCCAAGGCACATTTGGCTTGAGTGGGTGACCAGGAGGAGTCAGCACATGTAGTGGGGAGGCTGGCTGGGTGCCCTGGTCACTCATCTTGACCCCCACTCCCTGAAATGGCACTCTCTGATTTAGAAGGTGAGGAGCAGACAAACGGGACCCAGACAGGCAGCCTCCTACGACTTGTGCTGGGCTTGTCCTGGTTGTCTACTCCAGCTCCACACTCTCTCAGATAGTGGTATTGGTGGCTGTAAAGCACAGGGCAGAGAAGCCACGTCTTCCGCCACTGCCTGGGTTCCCTGGTCATACTCCCCATCCCACTCAACTACTCTCTGAATGGGTGGCAATGGGGCCAGCTTCTCTCATGTCCTTGCCTGGTCAGGCATCAATCACATTGGGGGGTATAGGGGGATGCCAGGCCGTTTGTCACTCCCCTCCATTGGGGACTCAGTACCCAGGGCTGACACATTACCCATGCTTAATCGTTTGGAAGTGCAACCTCTCCATAGAACTGTGTGTGTTCTTGATTATTTAAACAAGATCTTCTCTGTCTAGTTCTTGACATCCAGGAATTAAAGTTCCTTGACATCCTCAGAATTAGAGTTTCATCTCTAAAGAATTTAAGTTATATATTTAAATTTTTCGGCCCTTGACAACATGCCAGATATTTGATTCAGCCCTTTCTCCAAAATGTTTGGAGACCCCTCTTCTAGAGTAGGGGTGTCCAAATCCTGACCTGTTGGCCATTTGTAAGCAATCCAGCCCTCCAGTGAGTCCCCATCTACAACGGGGATCCAGCCTGCATGAGACCCGTGGAAGCCCTTAGTGGCCAGGTATAACTGCATCCAGCACCAGTGAGGCAAAGTCTGCTCCGCTGGGAGAGTTTACAGAATCCCTACCGACGGGCAGCTAAGCCACACATGTGTGACTTTTGGAAATGTGGGAGTTTTGAAAGGGAAGAGAAGCTGAGTTGTGGGTTGGGGAGCTTGCAGGAGGAGGCTGGTGAGATCTTGGATATTTGCACTTGGGGCATATTTGCACTTGGGAGACTTGCAGGAGATGGCTGGAGAAGTTGGGGTATTTGTAATGGGGGATGAGCCAGCAGGATTAGGCTGAAGAGTTTGGGAGATCTTTGCAATGTGGGATGACTGCAGGAGGGTAGAGAGGTTGGGAGATCTCAGTGGGGGCAATTGCAAAAATCCTCCCCATGTCTTTGGAGACCCCTCTTCTAGAGTAGGGGTGTCCAAACCCTGACCTGTGGACCATTTGCAAGCAATCCAGCCCTCCAGTGAGCCCCCCATCTCCAATGGGGATCTGGCCTACATGAGACCCATGGAAGCCCATACTGGCCAGGTACAACTGGCCAGCGCCAGTGAGGCAACGTCTGCTCTGATGGGAGAGTTTGCAGAATCCCTACTGATTGGCAGCATGAGTTTCAGAGGTTGCAGCTAAGCCAGACATGTGTGACTTTTGGAAGTGTGGGAGTTCTGAAAGGGAAAAGAAGCTGAGTTGTGGGTGGGGGAGCTTGCAGGAGGAGGCTGGAGAGATTAGGGGATCTTTGCACTTGGGGCACTTGCAGGAGATGGCTGGAGAAGTTGGGGTTTTTGCAGTGGGAGATGAGCTTGCAGGATGAGGCTGGAGATCTTTGCAATGTGGGACGATTGCAGGAGGGTAGAGATGTTGGGAGATCTTTGCAATGGGGTCAATTGCAAAAATCCTCCCCATTTCTGCAATATAGGAATGTTACTGACCCTACCTTGTTGTGCATTATATAGAGGAGACTATATTGGAGACAGTAGTGTGAGGAAAATCAGTTTAAATGTAGGAAATCATGCCTCGGCCAGAGAGATAAAAAGGCAGGGGTGTGGCTCTCTCGCCGGCGTCTGTTTTTCTAGCAAGCAGGCTGAGGAGATTACCTGGAATATTTTGTATTTAACTGGGTGAATATGACTAGCTAGACTCTATGAGGGTTTGTGCAGGGTTGTTTTGGGATTTGTGCTTTGTTTTGGGGAGGGAATTTATTGTGGGTTGCCGGCCCAGTTTCTGACTAGAAGCTGTAGAGTGGGCAGCCCATATTGGAAAGCGTTAGAAAAAAGCCCATATTAGAAAGCGAGCACCTGTCGGGGATGCTGTAGGGGGATTTCCTGCTGCAGACAGGGGGTTGGACTAGATGACCTGCTAGGTCCCTTCCAACTCTATGAGTCTATGATTCTATGATCTTTTCATTTAAGGAAATGCATTCCAGACGTGTTTATCTTAACTAGTATATATTCATGTTGGAAGAACACAGCAATAGTTGTTTGTTCCGTAGCTGCTTTCTCTGGGCTAGGAACATGTCCAGGACTACTAACCACTCCTATTGGAGCTTGCTATCTGGGATATGCGAATTATCCCGAACCAGCAACAAAGTACAGAGACAGGCTTGGGATTAACTGGCCATTTATTTACTACAGTGGTGCCTCACATAAAGAGCTGGAGGCATGCTCTTTAAGTGAAGAGGATTTTCCCATAGGAAATAATGGAAACTCAGATGATTGGTTCTACAACCCCCCCCCCATTCATATAAAAATATTAACTGTATGTAAAAATGATGACAAAACACTATAATTGAATTCAAAACACGCATTCAATGTGCATGATCCTATGAAGTCTACTTAGGCTGCAATCCTAAAGACAATTTCTGGGGAGTAAGCTCCATTTAACACAATGGGGCTTACTTCTGGGTAGACATGGTTAGGAGGCTGCAATCAAAGATACTTTCCTGGGAGGCTTACCTGGGCTGCTGCTAGAGGTTCAAAGTGACCGATGGTGACACGGGGACAGTAAGGAGCAGCTGCCTCTGACACCCCTAGGCAACTGCCCCCAAGTAGGGGGCAGTTTGAGGCAGCAGCACTGGCTGGCAAGCCTTTCAAAGAGCCTCTGTGCGGAGCATCAGGACTGCATAGTACGTGTGCCCATAGCGCTTGCTTGTTAAGTGAAGCAAGATTTCTTGGAAATTTATACTTGTTATGTGAAACGCTTGTTATGTGAGAAACTTTTTATGAGAGGTACCACTGTATTGACCTTTTACAAAAAGAGCAGGGAACTGCAAACTTAATGCCATGCGGGTATCCTAGAAGTAAAGCTGTTGATATCTGCAGGGAGCTTTCTGTTTCAAGGAAGGAAGAAACAATCTTTCTCGCAGTGCTGAGTCAACTTCCTGAAGAGGTGCAAACTGTCCTAGAAGAGGTGATGAAACTTGATTTGGCAGGAAAGGGCTATGTTCTTGAAGAGATGTTGGGATCTGATTGAGAAGTTGTCCATTTGTGTCATTTACAGATGATGGGACCTCGATGTTTCTTCTCAGTCCTTCCACTTCTTTTATGGAAATCAAAATAGTGTACATGGCTATGATATATGATATAGGATATATGAGTTCACCTCATATATCCTCCTAACATTGAGAATTATGCTGAACAGTATGGGCTGTGGGTGGCGCAAGTGGTTAAGACACTGTGCCTGTTATCCAGCTGGCCAGGGTTCAAGACCCGGGACCCCACAAGACAGGGTGAGCGCCTGTCCTGAGCCCAGCTCTGCGACACAGCTGGAACAAATCGTATTGGCTCTGCCTTTCCATTGGACTATTTCAGTGGCATGGAGAGGGGGGATTTGCTGCTTGGGGAACAGCCTATCATCCTTAAAAATCTACTAAGGCCTTCATGCTTCACATACAGCTTCGAGCAAGATACCATAGTCTTTTCAAGACTGATGGATGCCAATATATGCTGAATAGTGAGAAAAAGCAATTAGCCCAACATCACTTTGTGAACTTTGTGGCTGACTTGGAATTTGAATCAAGATTTCCTAGTTCCAAACACTGAAGCATGCTGACTGTTGAGCAGAAATATTGTTCATTTTACTGATGTCTAGTCATGACTAACTTTTTAAAGACATGACGCACACAACGTACAAGAAGAGTTTAACATTTACAGGTATCCCTTGTTATCCACCAGGGTTCTGTTCTGGAACCTCCTGTATATTAAAAAAAAAAAACCTGTGTATAACTAAAACAATGGAAAAATAGGTTTAAAGACCCAATTCCAGGTTTCTTGCTCCTCCATTTTACCTAATGGAATAAGGTAGTGCCTCAGTATCTGCAGAGGTTTGATTCTGGGACTGAAGAATGGAACGACTGCTTGCATGACTCCCTTTCTATAACAATAAGAAGGCAGTTTTCTATTTGCCAAAAATGTTATTTTATTTTCAGACCGTACCTGTTTTATTGTCAGATAAACCATTTAGAGAATAGCAGAAAGAAATTTGTGTGGCAACAGAAAAAAAAACCTAGAGTAAAATTAAAAATTTTGCCAGATGCTAAGGCAGTAGTAGGGGAACTTTCTTACCTCCCCCCCCCCCAATAGAATTAGATATGCCAACATTACCCCCTTGATTTGAAAGGAAGGAAATCATATTTTATTAACATATTATTTTACCAAATGTAGAACAAAATGTAGGATATCCTATATTTTGTTCTCCGTTTTTTTAAAAAATCAGGAGTAAGCTCCATTGAATTAATGGGCTTACTCCTGAGTAGACACTTGGGAATGGGTGCTTACCTTGGGTGGGGAGGCTGCTGGGGAGACTCAGGCTAGGACTGAGTTCAGCTGTCCAGGCAGGCACCGCGGGTATCCATCTAGAAAAGAATGATTGTGCATGCACACACATTCTTACCCTGCCTCTCTGCCTAAAGGTTCCCATGGAGAGGCTTCTCCATGGGGAGGCTTCTCCATGGGTGGAGTATCCTTTCCTGACCTTGCTGTCACATGCCTCCAATTAGGAAAGGGAAATTGCCAGTGAGGCTAGGAGAGGACACTCTGCCCACAGAGAAGCCTCTCCATGGGAACCTTTAGGCAGGGAGGCAGGGAAAGACTGTGCATGCCTGTGCAGTCATTGTTTCAAGATGGATTCCCGCAGTGCTCGGAATTAGCCATGCAAAGCCGCAGCTGGCTCAAACTACTCCCCAGTACCCCCAAGCACCTTCCCACCCCACCCCCAGAATCCCGCACAGGCCCAGGGGTTTCCTGGGGGTAATAGACAGTCACGCTGCCAAGACACAGCCAGGCATGCATATAGATGCCCAGCTGTGTCTTGGCATCGTGACTGTCCATTACCATCAGGAATTTCATTTTTACCCCATTTGGGGTAATTTAACCCTGTTCCCTGACCACTGTGCTAAGGAGAGAGGAGGAGTGGATCTGCCAGACTTGAAAGTGTATTATGCATTGTGCTGTTTTCTATGGATGAAGGAATGGGTATTTCTACAAAATAGAAAATTATTAAATTTAGAGGGTTTTGATTTAAGATTTGGTTGGCATGGATACCTGTGGTATGACAAATTAAAAGTATATGCTGAATTTAAGTATCACTTTGTTAAAAATGTACTGTGGAGAATATGGTATCGATATAAAAATATATTCTTTAGTAAAAGTCCGCTGACGACATCCCCACAAGAAAAACATTTTGGTGTCAGATCATTACAAAGGGAGAACATTACATTCTATAGAAATTTACTTAATTTTAGACAAGGTCAGAGATGAAAACTAGAGAAGAACTAGTAGGAGAGGGTTTTGAGTGTCAGTGGTTTTTATATATACAATTAACAGAAATGTTTAAGATAGACAAGGAAAAATACGAATTTGAAGAAGAAAAATCAATATTGGAAAAACTATTAAAATTGGAAAAAGAAGTTATTTCAAAAATATATATTACTTAAAATTGAAACAGAAGAGGAGCAGGTCAAGGAATATATGATAATATGGCCAAAGAATATAGGTCATGAGATTCTAATGGATAAGTGGGAGAAAGTATGGACAAAAATATTAAATTCACCTTGAATGTTAATACTAAAGAAAACATATATAAGATGATGTTCTGATGGAATACCAGTGGCGGGCACCAGCAGGTTCGCACCTACTCTATAGAACCGGTTGTTAATGAGAGATAGGACATATAAAATTTTAAAATAGCCATTTAAAAGTGGCTGCCAGATGGGCATAGAAGCAGTTGTTAATTTCTTTGAATCCCATCACTGAATAGTGAACTAGCTAAAATGTACAAAAATATCTCAAATGTATGTTGTAAATGTATAAAGCAGGAGAGATCTTTTGTGGTGGACGTGTACCAAGATTAAAAAATACTGGATTCAGATATATGCCCAGATACAATTAATCTTGAAAATGAACATACAATTAAAACCTGAATTATTTTTGTTGGCTATGACAGATGGGTACATAGAGAATGGAAATGAACCATTGTTATGATACATGATATGTACGGCTAGGATATTGTATGCACAGTATTGGAAAAACATGGACATACCAACAGTGGATGAATTGTGGATAAAAGTGATGTACTTCATGGAAATGGACAAACACACCATTTTGTTAACAGAAAAATCAACAGAAGTATTCAAGAATAATTGGAAGCCTCTCATTGATTATGTGAAAGAGAAAGAGAGTAATGTATTGACATATGTGGGATTTGAAGACTAAGGGTATAGAAATCTTTAGAAATGACTATTAACAAATAAGGTTTATTGGGTAACTATGGGCGCAGTCCAGAGTAACTACGGGGAGTCCTTGCTCTGGTGTAAGAACAACTTGCTCTGGATTGCAATATGAATTTCCCATAGGTTTTCACTAGGTGGTGCAGTAACTACGGGTACACGTAATGTCTCGTATGTGCTCCCGTAGTTACTCTGGATTGTAGGGTTATTGTTATAATCATTAGGAATTGAATTTATAAATGCAGAAATTACTGTTGTGGAGGAGGTGTAGAGAGATATTTAAAAAATATGCATATGTGTTGTAGAAGTATTTGAGACTATGTGTTCAGGTCATAATGTTTGTAGGATGTGGTGTATTGTTTGGTGTTTATGTCTTCTCTTGTCTAGAAATAAATAAAAATATGTTTTAAAAAAATCCAAGTATAACACAGTTTGACCTGTATTGTCATTATCATCTACCTGGAATTTGTGTTACTGAGGAATTCACAATATTATTATTATTATTATTATTATTATTATTATTATTATTATTATTATTATTATTATTATTTCAGTTTATAGAAAGTAAGGACAGGAATGTATGAATTTCTCCAAAATGAAATCAAGACAACAACTGATTGCAGACAACAGACAACAATTGTAGTTAACAATTAACAATTGCAAAGAACTTCCTGCAAGGATGGGAACTGATGAGGGTACTCAAAAAGTATGATCATTATACACCTGGATCTATCCAAGAAAGTTCAAGCCTGTCAGTATATTGACTGATAGTTGTGTCCTGTGACTGTTTAGGTGCCGCAAGAGAGAAGACCGACACAGTGGAGTAGATGAACTATTTACTGCATTTACAAGTTTAGCATAGTCTAATACAATCCGGGTCATACACATGAATTAATTTCTTCAGTCTAATTCTCCCCAGAGCTAACCAGTATTCTTCTGCTCTGATGAACAGCTGAGCTCCAACTGCCAAACAGTTCTCAAACTGTCACCAACAAACTGGCAAATGTCTGAACATTCTATTCAGCTTAGCTTACCTGAATCAAATGTTAAGAGTTATAATTTTAACAGTATTAAAATTATGACTCTTAACAGTTGTTTCAGGTAAGCTAAGCTAAATAGAATGTTCAGACATTTGCCATTAATTCATTTTTAAAAATCAGATACACAGCAGTATTTTCCAATCATAACAAAGCAACACCTCATGCAAGTATATACCGAATAAAGACTCCTTATTTGAGGCTTACCCTCAAATCCAGAGCAACTATGGGAGCACCTAAGAGACTTTACGTGCACCTGTAGTTACTGCACCACCTAGTAAAAACCTATGGGATATTCATATTGGAATCCAAAGTAAATTGTTCTTACACCACAGCAAGGACTCTCCGTAGTTACTCTGGATTTTGCCCTTAGTGCACAATCCAGAGCTCTTAAGAGAAATTAACATTGACATAGTTATGGTGCCACCTACTGGAAACCTATGGGAAATTCATAGAGAAATCCAGAGTAAATTTTTCTTACGTCAACATAAGGGCTCGCATAGCCCAATCGGACTGTGCAGTTAGTAGCAGGAAATTCTGCAAGGGATTGCACTTTAAATGGAAAAACATTCTGAAAATCATTGTTTTCAGTAGTACAGTATTAGTTATTGACAAGAGCTTTAGATTTTATTTGTCACCCGCAATCAAACAGTGACAACCATCTAATACAACCAGCCTATGAAGATTGACACTTTTCTTGATCATCAGTTGAGAAATAGGATCTGGATGTTTCATGGTTTCTTTCTTGTCAGTCGTTTAAGAGCAGATGTCACCTCCTGGTTTCTCAATGTATAAATTAAAGGATTTAACAAGGGCATTACTATTACATTAAATAAAGTTATAATTATATCACTATCTTGGGTTTCTTTTGATTGAGGTTTGACATATTCGATGATACAGATTCCATATAACACTGCTACCACAACTAAGTGAGATCCACAGGTAGAAAAAGCTTTCCATCTGCCGCCAGCTGAGTGGATTCTCAGAATGACCACGATGATGCATAAATAGGAAAACACAATGAAACAGAAAGGAAAAATGACCGTAAGAGTACTGGTAAAATACATGGTTAGTTGACCCACAGTTATGTCTGAACAAACCAACTTGATGAGGGCTGGAAGTTCACAGACGAGCTGATTTAACTGGTTATGGCCACAGAACTGCAGTGGGTTTGCAAGGCAGGGAACAATAGTAAGAAAGAAGGTGATTGTCCACAATGCAACAGCTAACAAGATGCAAACTCTCCAGTTCATGACAATTGTATAATGCAGTGGTTTGGTGATGGCAACATATCGATCATAAGCCATGACTGCTAGCAGGAAACATTCAGTGGATCCAACATATAAGCCAGTATATATCTGAGTATAACACATACCAAGAGTCATAACCGGTCTGTCCACCAAGCAATTGGCAATGGCTTGTGGGGCTGCAATTGTAGAGAGGCAAAGATCAATGACAGACAGATTGCAAAGGAAAAAGTACATAGGATTATGGAGTTGCGGCTCAGCTATGACCACTAAGATAATCAGTCCATTTCCAACTACAGCTGCTAAATACACAATGGTCATGAAAACTGCTAAGCCCATCTTTATCTGGGGTCGGTCAGAAAATCCAATGAGAACAAATTCAGTGATTTCAGTCTCATTCATATCTTCTCTGACCTGCATTAGAAATTTGTTATTCTTAAATATTATCCAGAACAACATCTGAACATCAAAGAAAACATCCAAGGGAAAGAACAGATTTTTGATAATGCGATTAACATTTTTCATGGGTTGCAAAATTGGAATTTTGGTAACACAAACAACATTAATGTAGCTGCCTTTGTCTCTCCCTGGTATTTGACACCCATGTTGGAGCCTTGTTATGATAAGCATAAAACGAAACATGGCAGCTAAGAGAGTGCAATGTGAACGAGAATTTTCCTGGTTTGAATCTTGCCTATGTCATGAACTCATTTGGTGGTCAAGTACTGTTCCTCCCAGCTACAGCTTCCCAGGTGCAATAAAATTTGGGAAGCAGTCCTATCCAACATTGATTAATACCATTGCAGCTCCCAGGTAAGGGAAGGAGCATTCCTTTATCTTGATGCAGAAAGAACATCTCTTTTCCAAAATATAACGAGCTTGGCCTTTTAAATAAATTAAATGGTTTTTGATAATTTTTATCATAAGAACCATATAAAAATTTAATATGGAAAATCAGAAAGATGAAATTTGACAGTTTACTTAAGTTATTTATCTAATTACAAAGTGTAAGGGTACAATCTTATCCACATTTAACTGGGAGTAAGTCTCAGTAAATTCAACTGGAATTACTGCTGAGTAGACATGTTAGGCTTCTGCTGTAAGTCCATTTCAAGATTTTTGATATTACGTCCCATACCTGTAAATATAGTGTATATTACATATATCAAGAATATATGTTCGATGTACAATTACCTTGTGATGACAGGACTAATTTTCTTAGCATCCATATAGTGAAAGAGCAAAGAGCAATTATATCAGGGTGTTGGAGAAAATACATAGGTTTTTTGAAAGCCATGCTGAAAGATTTATAACCGCTCCATCATCATACAAAAAAAAAAATCAATTTGGAAAATTTCTGTTTCTTAATGAGGATAATCAGTAAGAAACGTTTACATTTGATAAAATAAAATATCTCCCATTAACAAAATAACTTCTACAATACCTGATAAACAAAATGGCTTAGAAAGAATGACACCTAACACAGTTAAAATTAGTCATGGCAAAATCTTATCAAAGCTTTGGGACAAATTAATTTTAATGAACTTTTGATCAGTGGGAGTTCTTTCATTAGGACTGTGTCATCATGACACAGCTGGAGTAGCGCCAATCAAGTTAAAATCTACAGTGGCAAACATATCCCAAAGAAAATTTTTCCCTCGGGTAGGAAAAATAATGAGATGTTTTGGAAGTGGTATCTATATTCTCATTTGGGGCTTCATCCATACTTAAAATTGAGGTTTTCATTAAGTCATGAGTGAGGTTGCAATCCTAAACTGCAGTTAGGCTGGCAAAAATCCTGTGCTTACCTGGGAGTGTCACAAAAGTGCTATAAGGCACTCCTGTCCCCCTTGTGAAGGAATTAGGATAGTGTCCAGGCATACTCTGACCTCTCATAACCTCCATGGAAAGATATGTCATGGGTTAGGCTCACCTAAGTTTTTTAGGATTGCACCTTAGGTCCAATTTTAATGACTGAAACTTTAAAGTTAGTTTCAACTAATTGGTCTCATTAGTTTCAGTAATGCTCCACCCGGATTCACTATCTGGTTTTTTGGCCCTTGACAACATGCCAGATCTTTGATTTGGCTCTTTGTCCAAAATGTTTGGAGTCCCCTCTTCTAGAGTAGGGCTGTCCAAACCCTGACCTGTGGGCCATTTACAAGCAATCCAGCCCTCCAGTGAGCCCCTCATCTCCAATGGGGATCCAGCCTGCGTCAGGGTTCCCAGATGTCCAGACTTCCCTGGACATGTCCTACATTTGGGGCCCTGGTCCAGGTCCCCTCCCCTTGTCTGGGACCCTCCAGAAAAGGAGGGGTCCTTGGGGCATCATCGCAGATGCCCCTGCAGCAGCGGCATGGTTAGAACCAGCCACTGCTCTTTGGGGCAGCTGCCCACCCTTGCAGCCTCCTGGCGAGCTGAGGAGGCTTCATCTGGAGAGGGAGGCCAGGCGGGGGCTGAACATTCTCTCCTGGCCTGGCCACGCCTCCCCAGGGTTTCCCCGGGAAGCTTTGAAAGCACTGAGGAGGCATGGCTAGGCTGGGAGCAGAAGATCCATCCATCCCTCCCTGGCTTCTGTCCTCTGGAGGAAGCCCCATCAACTGACTGGAGGCTCCCTGGACCAGCCTGAGCCTCCCCAGCAGCAGAGCCTCCAGGTAGGATGGACAACCAAACTGGACCCCCTGAACTGTCTTCTTTCCCCTACCCACCCCAAAGAAACTCCAAACAACCTGCCTGGGTCCCCCCTCTTCCCTTTCAACCTGGGGAGCTGCCCAGTTTCTCTGGGGGAGGGGGAAAATCTCCCCCTCTCCCCCAGCCACCCACCACCAGCCAACCCTGCTACCTGCCCTGTACCCAGTACCCCCACCCACTCACCCACCACCAGTCACCCCTACATGCATCCTCATCCCCCACAAACCCCTTACTTACCTACTTTTCCCTTCCCCCAATACCCACCACCAGCATGCACCCACTACCCCTTCCCAGGGTTACTACCCCAAACCAGGGTCTCCTCCAAAATGCCCCTTTATCTGGGACAAATGACAGCCCCTCCGGACTCCGGAATTCAGGCAGCTTGTGCTGGCGCGCACTGTGGGCAGCCCCAGAGACTTCTGGCTGGCTCGCTCCGCCCACCCACAATGCAAAGGGGCTTCCCCCAGCACGCGCGCCACTCGGATGGCACGGGGGGCCTCCCCCAGGCCAATCCTATGCATGCCTACTCAAAAGTAAGCCCATTAGAGACAAAGGGGCTTACTACCAGGTAAACTGAGGGTCCAATCCTATGCATGCCTACTCAAAAGTAAGCCCCATTAGAGACAAAGGGGCTTACTCCCAGGTAAACTGTGGTAGGATTGCCGTCTGAGGGGCCAATCCTATGCATGCTGCACCTCTGCAGAACAGGTGAGCTTGTGTTTGTGTGTGTCTGTGTGCAACAATGCATGGGGTGTTTGTGTGTGTGTGAGAGAGTGCATGGTGTATGTCAGTGCATATCACTGACATGCTTGTATTGCTGCAAATTGATTTGAGGGCGTCTCACATGTCTGGGTCAGAATCCTGTATATTAAAAGATTTTCAACCTCAAAAGTGCTGAAATTAAGTACAAGAAACCAATAAAAGTATTTTTGCTTCATTTTAACATGTCCTACATTTTGTCCTACATTTTTGAGGTGTTCTACAAATTTTTTACGTGGGTAGGAATTTTATTAGGAATTTTGGCTTGGACAGGGAGGAATTTGGGCCTTCAATCAGGAATTTTGGGGTTGCTGTTCAGGAATTTCCAGTTTGGCGTCTGGTAACCCTGCCCCTCCCCCAAGAGAATATATATACACACACTGTATAATACATAAATATGTATTATAATTATAATAATTATATTATAATATGTATTATAATATGTATAACACACACACACACACACACACACACACACACACACACACACACACATATATATATATATATATATATATATATATATATATATATATATATATATATATATATATATATATAAGGTGTGTATTTTATATGTGTATTATATAAAAAGCAGGCCTCCGTTAGTCTTGAAAGACTATGGTATTGTGCTCGGCGCTGCATACGCTGCATGCGAAGCACAAAAGCCTGGGTTGGATTGTTATGGAGGATAGGTTGTTACCAAAGCAGCAAATCCCCCCCTCTCCACGCCACTGAATTAGTCCAATGGAAAGGCAGAGCCAATACCATTTGATCCAGCTGCGTCGTAGAACTGGGCTAAGGACAGGAGCTCACCTTGTCTTGTGGGGCCTGTTTTGTGGCGCCGACCCAGGTCTCAAACCCTGGCCTGCTGGTTAACAGGCACAGAGTCTAAACCGCTTGCGCCACTCACAGCCCATGTATTATATATGTGTGTATTATATATATGTATGTTATATGTGCATGTGTGTATTATATATGTGTGTGTGTATATATATATATATATATATATATATATATATATATATATATATATACATGTGTATATATATAATATATATATATAATATATATTATATATATATATGTGCATGTGTGTATTATATATGTGTGTGTATATATATATATGCATGTGTGTATATATATGTAATATATATATTACACATACACACACATATGTGTGTAATTTATATATATTTGTGTGTATTTTATATATGTATTATATGTATGTGTATGTGTATTTACATATATATTTATATATATAAAATACACACATAAAATACATACATAATACACATACATATATATACCATATGTATTTTATATGTGTGTGTATTTTATATATGTGTGTGTGGATCTGATGACCTACTGGGGTCCCTTTAAACTCTGCAAAGTTGGTGCAAACTCTGTGCTATGTTTGATGCAAAGTCTGCATCTTTTCTTTGCTTGAAAAGATTGGTACAAAAGTCTGTGGTCATTTTTAAAGATGTTTCCTGGAGAAACAAAGGTTGATTGCAAAAGTTGGTGCAAAAGCCTTAGTGTCTGGGCATTAAAAGAAATATCTGCCAATTTCCCCCCTGTTCATTCAAACCTGGACTGAACCTACATGAAGCTGAATGCCTCATTTGGCAAAGTCTCTTGGAAAACTCACCCAACCAGACTGGGAAGGGGGAGCAGAGAGTTTATCATTTTTTCAATTTAAAAAGAAGTAATATAGTGTAATATATTAAGTACATGAAAACAATACCAGTGTTTTAAGCTTATTTTTAGTGTTTTTCGCTTATTTTAACATGTCCTACATTTTGTCCTATATTTTTTGGGTAGGGGGTAGGAATTTTGGCCTTTGATCAGGAAGTTTGGCCTTGCCGTTCAGGGATTTTGCGTTTGGCATCTGGTCACCGTGGCCTGTGGAAGCCCTTACTGGCCAGGTACAGCTGCATCCAGTATCAGTGAGGCAGTCTGCTCTGATGGGAGAGTTTGCAGAATCCCTACCAACTGGCAGTTGGAGTTTCAGAGGTTGCAGCTAAGCCAGACATGTGTGACTTTTGGAAGTGTGGGAGTTTTGAAAGGGAAAAGAAGCTGAGGTGTGGGTGGAGGAGCTTGCAGGAGGAGGCTGGAGAGATTAGGGGATCTTTGCACTTGGGGCACTTGCAGGAAATGGCTGGAGAAATTGGGGTATTTGCAGTGGGAGATGAGCTTGCAGGAGGAGGCTAGAGATGTTGAGATATCTTTGCAATGTAGGATGATTGCAGGATGAGGCCAGAGATATTTCAAATGGGGGATGATTGAGGGAGGAGACTGGCAAGATTGCGAGATCTTTGCAATGTGGGACGATTGCAGGAGGGTAGAGAGGCTGGGAATCTTTGCAATGGGGGCAATTGGAAAAATCCTCCCTATTTCTACAGCATAGGAATGTTACTGGTCTACCTTGTTGTGCATTATACAGAGGAGACTATATTGGAGACAATATATATTCATGTTGGAAGAACACAGCAATAGTTGTTTGTTCCTTAGCTGCTTTCCCCGGGCTAGGGACATGTCCCAGGAATACTAACCACTCCTATTATAGCTTGTTATCTGGGATATGCTAAATACCCCGTACCAGCAATAAAGCACAGAGACAGGCTTAGGATTAACTGGCCATTTATCAACTATTGAACTTTTACAAAAAGAGCAGGGAACTGTAAACTTAATGCCATTTGGGCATCCTAGAAGTAAAGCTGTTGATATCTGCAGGAGCTCTCTGTTTCAGAAAAGGAGGGAAGATTACTTCTCGCAGTGCTGAAGAGGTGCAAACTGCCCTGGAAGAGGTGATGGAATTTGATTTGGCAGGAAAGGGGCTATGTTCTTGAAGAGATCTTGGTAACTGATTGAGAAGTTGTCCGTTAGCTTCATTTAGAGATGATGGAAATTATCATATCCTGTAAAGAGAGTGGTTTCTATTCTGGAGAAGATGAAAGTTGATATTGAAGTGATGATGACTGGAATCTATAAGGGATTCCTCAAATAGAGGGGCTTCTTAGCTTTCTTTGCAATGAAGGATTTTCATTCTCCTTCATCCTCCATCAAAGAGATGGACTCTGGAGTTGATAATAATGGATTGAGAGTTCTTGCTGGGGGTTACATTGAGGCTTGCAGAGGGCTGCATCTGGCCTGGGTTCTGGAGACCCCAATTAAACAGCTATTCTCACCCTGCAAAGACTCAAGTAGACTCTGCTGATCCTCAGAGGCTGGAGACTGCCCTCCAGGGCCATCGCAGCTGCCAAATTCACTGCCACCTTCTTATGACCAAGGATGCAAGGGGTAGGACTGCCCTGTACTTCTGACCCATTCTCATTAGGGTCTTTTAACTCTTCCTCTTTCTCAATGGATCCCTATTTTTGCACAGTACTATCCACTGTACTCACTTCCTGGCCCAATGGTCTCTGATGATCATCAACTCTGCTGCCAGCTTTCTCTGTTGGTTCACAGGAGACTCATTAGGATTCAAGATCTGCCAGACTGGCATAGGGGCAGGAGAAGACTCAGAACTCCCTTGAAGGGATGGCAGGTCCCCAGCTTCTGTAACCATGGAACTCATCTTGATAAACACATGGTCAGGGCTGCAATGGCTGCCAAATGGACTTTGAAGAACACAATTTTAGTGTCTTCATTCCTCTGATTCATTTACTCCCCATCCCTTACAGATACAACAGGGCTGGCCTGGAAGGTAGGCCACCTGATGACATATGTTCTTCAGTCTATGCATTCATGGCATATCTACATTACAAATGCATATTGCTTGCATACCAGTATATCTGTGGTAGCTTTACCCAAATAATCCTGGGAATCATTGTGGGTGTTGAAAATATTGTATTAAAAGCTCTCTGACAAGACTACTTTTTCCAGCTAATGACTTTTGCAGTGCCGACTTTAGGACAAGTTGACCAAACTGGGTTCAATGGCTGGAGGGACCATTTTAGACTGAATCTAAACTTGGACATGATCTAAACTGAATTCTCATGAGTCCTTATGTTAAGCATGTATTATATAAAGGTTATGATTGGAAAAGTATAGTTTCTGCAAAAAAAATTCCACATTTCTTGTGGAATGTGAGAAGCCAGAAAGGAGACAAAGTAAGAAGTCCAATGCCAGAATATAGAGCATTAGGATATTCCATAGCTTCTTGTGTCTCTCCTCCCCCACGACTGGCATCTATTATGAATAAATTATGCAAAGCTTAATTTCCATGATTTTTACATATTATAGAATTTGGGCATCTTTGGTGCAGAAATTGATAGAAATTTTTCTTTTTCAGCTAATGTTTGAAACTGTGTAAAAAAATCAGCATTTCTACCATCTTGGGACATGACTCTTGGCCAGTGTCCCAACCCAGAACCTGATCCAATACTTTATACCAGTGGTACTCAAAATGGGGGTTGGGACCTCCTTGGAGGGGTCCATGGCCTAAAGTCAGGGGGTAGCAAGAATGTGGGATCTGCCATCTTGGAGTCTGGCACAGGGCTTTTCTAGGAATATGTCACATTGAACACAATGGGACTTACTTCTAAGTAGACATGGAGGAGCTCTAACATCACAGTGATGTCACATCCACGTACATTTGACAGAGGGGCCTGTATAGATTTTTAAGTTTGTATGGCAGTCCCTGACTGAAATGCATGAGTTCCAGGCGGTTGTTAATTTGGGCCCAATCCTACCATTAGTTAGGATTGGGCCCAAGCTGGCAGCTTTTTTAAAAAAACAAAACAAAAACTGCTGAAATGCCACCTCCACCACCACTTGACCAATCAAAGGCTGCCATGAGCGCTTCCCAGCCAATCAGAGGCAGAGCGCCCATAGCTGCCTCTGATGGGTCAAGACAACCTAGCCTGCATGCGCAATTTAAATATGCATGCAGAGGCTGCTCCTCATGGCCTTCTCTGGGCCTTCGCCAGGCCCCCGCAGCCCCCCGCAGTTTATGAGGCCTTCCTAGGGGCCTCCACAGCAGAGCACTGGCTGCAGGAGGCCCCCACAGCACCCCTGCTGGACAGGATGGGTGTCACCTGTAGACTCCGCTCAGCTGCAGAGGACCACGCAGACCCCCGGCCTTTTTCCGGGCCTCCAGAGCCTGGAACCAGGTGCTGGAGCCCGCCCGCTGCCCGCAGGAGCTTCTTCTGGGCCTCCAGTAGCGAGTGTCAATCTTCAGAGGCCCGCGCTGCCCCCCAGTCATTTTCTGGGACTCCATAGCCTGGCACTGCTTCTGCAGGCCCACCTGCCACCCGCAGGGGCTTTTTCTTGGCCTCCGGTAGCCAGTGCCAGGCTCCGGAGGCCCACACTGCTCCCCCAGCCTCTTTCTGGGCCTCCAGAACCTGCACCAGCTGCTAGATGGTTGCCCGCTGCCTGCAGGGGCTTCACCTGGACCTCCAGTAGCCGGCACCAGTCTCTGGAGGCCTGCAGTGCCCCCGTGGTCTTTTTCCAGGCCTCCAGAGACTGGCACTGGCTGCTGGAGGCCCCCTGCAATCCCCTGCTACATCCTCCACCCTCTCCCACCTCTGCCCAAGGTAACTCTCCCCCACCTGTGGGGTGGCTCTATCCATCCATCTATCCATCCATCCATCTATCTATCCATCCCTTCCTCCCATATCTATCTATCTATCTATCTATCTGTCTGTCTGTCTGTCTGTCTGTCCAAAAGTAGGCAACAATCTTGAAGACACTTTCCTGGGAGTAAAATCCATTAAAAACCATGAGGCTTACTTTTGCGTATACAAGGTTAGGATTGTGCTTA
Organism: Cryptoblepharus egeriae; assembly: GCA_030015325.1. Lineage (NCBI taxonomy): Eukaryota > Metazoa > Chordata > Lepidosauria > Squamata > Scincidae > Cryptoblepharus > Cryptoblepharus egeriae. The sequence goes on from JAREYC010000004.1 coordinate 85,332,845, forward strand.
CTTAGATCTAACTTTCTAACTCAGAGCACAATCCTAACCGTGTCTACTGAAAAGTAAGTCCCATTGTATTCAATGGGTCTTGCTCCCAGGAAAGTGTCTTTAGGAGTGCAGCCTTACTTTCTAACTTACTATCTAACTTTCTTTCTAGCTATCTTACTTTCTATCTGTCTTACTTAGATTTTGGATCCTTGAAATGTGTGTTTTTTGGGTTCTGGAAATAGGTCTTGCACAGAGGGTGCCAGCCTGTGCAATCTTATGCATCAATTAGAAGTAAGCCCAAAGAGTTCAGTGTGATTTACTCAGAAGTAAGCCCCCTGATTGCTGCGTAGGGTTGCACAGGAGCAGTGCATAGGAATAAATTACACTGAACTTAGGGAATTACTGCTGATTGATGCAGTCACATGTGATACAAACTTTTTGTAAACTAAGGGTTAAAATGGTCATTAGGACATAGAGAACTGGTTTTTTAAAAATTTGAAGCATACCATTGATTCTTTTTCCCATTAGTAACCGTTTCTCAGAACCAGGCGCTCATTAGCAACATGTTCTATAGAACCTGTGAGAACCCCCTGAAGCCCACCACTGCCCCAAAAGTATTGCAGTTACATATCTGGTCCTATAAAAAAGGTTTAGGCTGTAATCCAATAAGCAATTTCCAGGGAGTAAGTCCAATTACTACACTGTAAGTCGTATAATATGTTCTAAAAGATCAGATATACCTACAGAACATCTTCAATTTATAATAGGAAAAATAACATAGATAAAATCCAGAAAAAAAATTGCTTTTAGTATTGAAGTTCTATGCTAGGATGAGGTCTTCAAATTTTCAATTAATCCCCCAATTACCCAGGGACTATTCCCAGTTACAATGAATCCATGAAAATTTTTATTTAATTACTAGCAGAAATAATCAAGCTCAAAATCTGAGTTTTGAATTGTATATTGAAAATGAGCTGATTAAACAATAAAAAGGATATTGATTAGGAAAAAAAATATTGAGGCAGATACATTTTCTGATCATGGGATATGCAGGCATCACATTTTCTTCCTTGTCAATCGTTTAAGTGCAGATTGCACTTCCTGGTTTCTTAATGTATAGATTAAAGGATTTAAAGCAGGTATTACTACACCATTAACGACAGATAGCACTTTGTCACTCTCCTGGCTATCTTTCGACTGAGGTTTGATGTAGGTAACTATACAGTTTCCAAAGAACACAGCAACCACAGCCACGTGAGATCCACATGTAGAAAATGCTTTCCATCTTCCCCCAGTTGAGTGGATTCTCAGAATGGCCACGATGATACAAACATAGGAAAAGATAATGAAGCATAAGGGAAAGAGCACAATGAGGGTACTGGTAAAATACATGGTCAACTGGCCAGCAGTCATGCCTGAACAGATCAACTTCATGAAAGCTGTGAGCTCACAAGAGATTTGATTTATTTCATTATGACCACAGACCTGGACTGGGTTTCCAAGGCAGGGAACTACAGAAAGTAAGAAGGCCAAAATCCATGTCCCCAAAGCCAGGAGGATGCAAACTCTCCAGTTCATGACTATTGTATAATGTAGAGGATTGGAGATGGCAACATACCGGTCGTAAGCCATGACTGCCAGCAGGAAACATTCTGTGGAGCCAAAGTATATGCCGGCATACATCTGAGTGTAACACCTGGCAAAAGACATGACAGGTCTGTCCACCAAACAGTTGGCAATGGATTGTGGAACAGAAGTTGTACAGAGACAGATATCAATGATGGATAGATTGCAAAGGAAAAAGTACATGGGATTGTGGAGTCGAGGCTCAGATATGACCACCAAGATAATTAGTCCATTGCCAATTGTATTCACCAAATACACAATGGTGATGAAAACTGCTAAGCACATCCTTGTTTTTGGTCGGTCAGAAAATCCAATGAGGACAAATTCAGTTATTTCTGTCTCATTCATCTCTTCTCAGAGTTGTGGCTGTTTTTTTCTGGGTTTCCTTTTCATGAGTGACCAAAGAAGAAGAAGAAAATGTAGTTACATATAATAAAATGGTCTCATCAGAAAATTCACAAAAATGGACTCTCAGTAATGGAACTGGAGAAAAGGATGTAGCATACAACCATATCCTCTCCTTTTCTACCCATTTGAATGAGACAGAAAGCTATGCTTGTTTTTTAATGTATGCCTTTTTACAATATATTTTTAATGTATGCCTACTCAGACTTACCCTACAATCCAGAGTAACTACGGGAGCACGTAAGAGACTTTACGTGCACCCGTAGTTACTGCATCACCTAGTGAAAACCTATGGGAAATTCATATTGCAATCCAGAGCAAATTGTTCTTACACCGGAGCAAGGACTCCCCGTAGTTACTCAGGATTGCGCCCTTAGTATGCTACGTTAGTTTCTCTTTTTTGTGCAGATTATGATTTGCTGATTGAATCACTGAAATCAGTGACTGAATGACTGAATCATTGAATCACTGAAATCAGTGATTTCTGTCTCATTCATCCTTTCTTGCAGCCTCTTTTTCTCTGTGTTTTCTTTTCATTGAGGCCACAAAAAAGAAAAAAAGGAAATTATTAGCATATGCATAATATTTGTGAAAGAAGAGTAACTTTAAGTAGTCATGCATATAATGTTTGAAGCACTGTATTGGCTGACAGAGGAAAATACATAATTGGAGACTCTCAGTAAAGAAACATTCTTGCGAATGGAGTTTCTGTAATAGAACTGGAGAATGTAGTTCACATCCCCAACCTTTCCTTTCTCACCAATGCACATGAGCAGATACAGATCTGCTTTTATCTCAAACCCATGCCTTTTCACAAGCACTGCTGACTAAAGTGCAACGGTATCAATAATTCTACATTTTTCCCCTTTTCGAAAACCCCTTTGCAGACAACTAAATAATCATACCTTATTTCTCTTTGATGAAAAAATAGAAATAATTCATCTTGATCCAACATGTGACATTATTGCTAAGTTTGGTCTTTAAAATACGATCATTCCTTTATTTTATTTGTTCAGCAAGATGATCATCATGAGTTTCCCCACCCTTCCAGAAAGAAAATTCCTACATCTTCTGATGGAGTTTTTGTACCAAAAATACAAGGTGGCAAAACATATAACTTAAACAGTGTATCCTTTTCAAACACATGCCCTCATCAAGAGGTGGAGGTGTGCTTAAAGGCACGTTCCTTAGAGGTTAAGTTGCTACAAATAATTAGTTCATAAATAATTTGAAGCAATTCAAGGCCTACAGACAATGGCTTATAACCAAAGAGCAGAAGGAAAATACAACTTTATACTTTCCATTAAGTCCTGCACAAACACATGTTGAATACTTTTCCCAGGGCAGAGTCAGCATATTTCAGAAGCCACAGCCCACTACAGTAGTACCCATTTCATCATCCAAAATAAGATATCTCTTTCCACATATTGCTCCAAACTGGCTCTGGTGCTGCTTACCTGGAAATAATGTTTTGCTTGCATGATGATATATTATAAGTATTTCAGGGCCCAGTCCTATTCAACTTTCCAGCACTAATACAGACACAATGCAGCACCAAAGTAAGGGAACATAATCTTTAGGAGGTTTCAATGACTGCTGTACACTGCAGGTTGCAGCACATGCAATGTTGACTGCATCAGTACTGGAAAGTTGGATAAGATAAAGCCTTCATTATACTATATTCATTGGTCCAGTCCAATTTTCTACATTATGTTTGTATTTGCATTAAACATAGACTGGAACAGAATAGTATAAAATAATATGCCAGTGCTTGGGAACATAAGCAATTTCTGATGGGCACATATGCAATTTCTTATGTTGGAATGGACGATCAAGAAGATCAGACAGAGAATGTGGTGTTGATAGGGCTTCCCATGTTTTGACCGCTGTATGAAAAGGCTGTAATCAGAGTCATTACTCTGGACTGAGGTTTCAAGACTCTGAAACACAAAACTGCATTATCAAACTATCTTCCACTATTCCCTAGGAGTGGTGCAGGATAGTCTGATGGCACTCCCAGATAGGTGCACTGGACTCCACTGGGACTGCAATTGTGCGGTCAGAGATAGAGCAAGTTTTGAAACACAATGCGATGGCTATTTCATCCATGAATTAGCTTTGCATTTCCTCCATTGTTTCAAAGCAATGGGATCCATTTATTAACTGCTGGAAGAGACATGTCTTTCAATTATTTGCAGTGGGGAATCAGGAATGTTTTGTTTCCTGGTGGAATGATGGAGGCCTCCTTTGTGGTAAGATGGGATGGGGAAGGAAGTTGTGCATATTTGGTCTCCAGTTTGTGCTGGCATGGCTAGAAAATTTTCCGAGGTTCTTGTACATTGCCTATCTGGCTCAGTGAGGGTGGTGGGCTTACCTTGATTGGATTCTTCAAAGGCTACCTTTGGCTTGGCCAAGGTGAGCCAACATGATCAGGCTGTCTCAACCCCAAGTGGTTTTGGACAGGCTTGTTGAGGCAGGCTTAGACAATATTTGACTGATATTAGTCTTGAGTCAGGGGCACCCATCTGATCATCTAGAACAACTGGGAAAAGGACACCCATAGAGTTGTTTCCCCCACTTAGATCCCACACACTGTGGTGATTTAACTTTGAAAAATACAGTAAAACCTTGGATTGAGAGTTTTTTGCAAGACAAGCTATCACCTATTGTGAAAAGTCACTGACTGACTCACTCACTCACTCACACCCAACCAAAACCACTGGACCTAGAAGCATGAAATTTGTGGAGGGAGTTCCTTCTGTGATGGAGGACTGTGATGGAGGATGGAGAAATTTCTAAAAACCGCTAAGAACCAGTTTTTAGAAATTCCAACCAGAAGGGGGTGAAAAGGGGCCCAACACATTTTCTTTTCCATACTTTCCATTGAAGAATCCCTGAGTGAGGGATATTCTGCCCCAACCCCTGCACCTAGAAGCATGAAATTTAAGGACAGTATTCTGTTACATCAACACCCACCAAGAACTGATGTTCAGAAATTTCACCCTTACGGGGCTGAAAAGGGATGCAACATGTTTTTGTCTTATAATGAACATTGAAGACTGATCAACATCTAGCCGATGCACTGGGAGGGAGGATGCACAAGGTGTGATGGTGTGCATGGGAGTGTGTGTGCATAAGGGGATGATGCACATGGGGGAATGATGTGCATTGGGGAGTGATGCACATGGGGAAATGGTGCACATGGGAGGATGTTGTACAGGGGTGTTGCACATTGAGGTATGTTTTGCAAGGGGATGTTGTGCATGGGGGGATGGTGTGCATGGAGGACAGAGTGAATGGGGGACATTGTACAGGGGTATTGCATTGGGGATGTGCATAGGGGGCCCAGGGGCAGTCAGGTAAGTGGGGGTTTCTCTTGGGGGGGATGGGGACTGGGTGAATATAGGGAAGAGTTGAGGGTTTTCTTGGGGTTAGGAGGTCCAGGGGGCAGTCAGGTATGTTAGGTAAGGTGGTGGGAAGCTGGGTGAGAGACTGGGTGGATCCCACCCAATAAGATTCCAGGGGCTCCAGAGGCATTTTACTGGGCCTGGTTGGTACACAGTACAGGCGTGCACACTGGGGGGATCCTGGTTCCCGGAGAATTGGACTCTTCCCCAGATTTCTGATGGGGGCGCAATTTTATAATTTATTTGGGGGTTTCTGGTCATCTGAGAACCCTGACTCCTCATTGCCTTAACTCTGGATTGCAGCCTCAGGTAATGTTAACATTTTTATATTTTATCCCATGAATTCAAAATAGGTCACATGGTATGTGGGCAAATTTATGGAGATGTGTTTTCCCTAGAAAACAGTATTGTGACAACTGGATGAACATTGGCACGAAAAGGCATCCCTGCTGTACAGGAAAGAAACAGCAATCATAACTATGGCTGCAATCCAGAGCAAATTCAGCCTGCTCTGACCTAACTGCACTCTCCTAACTATTCTGTATCCAGAGCAGAAAGTTATGCTGAATCCAGAGTGTCAGGAAGCCTGGGCTGCCCTAACTGCTCCAGAGCATGCTAAGTAATTGACACAAGGAGAAGACTTGCTCCTGAGGAGACACCCCTCAGATCACACTGAACAAGGAACAGCTGTGGTGCCTACAGTGGTGACATGACTCTGCACATCACCTGGTGCGGAAGTCTGTGCGTCATCCCTGGGATGCGCGCCCCCCCTACCTGGACTGCGCAGTCACCAAAGTTGGCGCCTGCGCAGTTGTTTCTGAAGCCAACTGGCTTCAGAAAGAGTACTGCGCAGGCACCATCTCTGACACCTGCGCAGTACTTTTCTGAAGCCTTTTGGCTTCGGGGGAGACTGTGCAGGCGTCAGAGTTGGTGCCTGTGCAGTACTCTTTCTGAAGCCATTCGGCTGCCGCTCCGCCTCCTGAGTGAGGCCGAATGGCTGTGCAGAGGCGCGGACTTTCTCTGCTCTAAGGAAGTCTCCTCTGAAGCTGTTCGGCATGCTCAGTGTGTTTCTGCGCAGTGCATCTCAGATGGCCGTTCAGGCCAGCTCAGACAAGTGTCAGCTTCTGGCTGATTCTCCACCTTGGAGCAGGCCTGAATGGGTGTGCTGACGCCCGGGGCCTGCAAAGGACAGTCAAACTCCTCCGGCACATCACCCCATACAGAGCGCATCCCCAATGCAGCCCACACCAGCTGCACCAGTCTGGTGACGCCACTGGGTGCCTGCCTTATAAGGAGTCCCTGATGAGATGCCCTGATGAGATGCCAGATGCACATTCTACAGTGATTACAAGGGGCTTCTTGGAGTGGCCTGCTGTATCCTGAGGTTTGTGGGCAGCCGTAGTTTGTTCCATATCCTGAGGTTGAGAGGAAGGGGTTGCAGCTAGGATGGACAAGAACTCAGATTTTTGGTCAACACTGCCATTCTTACTAAGGCCTTATCATGGACCCCTATGGGTCTACTCATTACTATACCTGCTCCTGAGGTGGTATAACTCTGAGGGCTGGAAGAAGGCATTTCTGCCTTGGAAACAGGTTCTGGATTCAGAGTAACTGCTCTGCCCTAGGCAATGCTAAACATGCCCTCAACTTGCCACTCCTGAGCTGCTTAGGCTGCCCCAGTTAGGGCAGAGCAGGTCCACCTCTCTTAGGGCACCCTATCTTGCCTTGCTCTGCCCTAAGCCTCCTTCAGAGTAACTGGGCTGGAGCATCTTGCAGTTGCTCCAACCTAGTGTTAGATAGGGCAACCTAAGGGCTCTTATGTGGACAGGTTAGTTGCTCTGGATTGGGCTGTATGTGACCAAGAAAGCGGACAAATCCATCTAACTTGTCCTGAAATATGAAATACTGTAATTCCTACATCTTCAGATGGAGGTTTCTTACAAAACATAGATGGAAAAATTATCTTATCTTCTGAACTACATGATAACATCACAAGGTGGAGTGTTAGAGATCCTTAGAGATTACATTCCTATTGATAATTAGTTCATTATTTGAAGAAATTCCATAGCTACCAAAAATGGCAGATATCCAAAGAGCAGAAGGATATGAGTTAGTACTGTCCCATGAAGTCATGCTCAGAGGAATGTATCTCACAGGGTAGAGCCACAATGTCTCAGAAGCAATAATCCACAATTAATTTCATTATACAAATTAACAATTCTGTTTTATACCACAGATTTTGTCCTGGTTCTGATGCTGGTCTTCAAAAGCAACTTTTTTCTTATGGGATAACATGAGATCATAAGAGTTCCACACTATTATTATTAAAAATGTGGGCAATTATATACATTCCCTTTTCTAATCCAATATGCTAGGTTTTCTTTGGCATTGAAGGAGGACTGGAGTTGAGCATACATTGAGTGAATGACTTATGGGAACAATTGAAATATGTTGAAAGAGTGGATTTCTGAAAGATAGACCTTCATATAAAAATGGACCTTCAGATCTTCAAAAATGGATGGATATCTCTATTGACTTTAAGTCTTGGTGTCAGGCACTCACTAGCTCACTGTTTCCTTACTGTTTCCCTTGAGGCAATTTTAGGCCTGAAAGACGCTGACGCATCATCCCCGCACACTTGACTGCCTGATCTGATTGCGTAAAAACCATGCTGTTAAATCAAACTTTTTGGAATTTTTCAGATCCTCATCAGGGAAACAAGCACAGGCAGGACATGTTGCTAGAGAGAAAGGCAAAATGGTGGTTAAAAACCACATCCTCCTGTTGCATTTTTATTTTCTGGTTTGGGGACCATAACTTTTGATAGAATTGAGATATTTCACTCTGGTTTTCTTCATTGCTTTCTGTTGTAAATTATGCATCCAAGAGTACATAGCATGATACAACTGGAATTTTATCAATTTTGGTCAACATTTCACATCATTACCCTGTGTGCACATCTCCTGGTGTGGGCCACACTCCCAGCACCTCCATTATTATACATAATATTCTTCTAAAGAGCATTCAAAAATACCTGCAGACTAGTTTCACGATTGTGGGAAGTGATTTACTTATGTATATTATGCAAAACAGTGGCGCCTCACGTAACAAATTTAATTCGTTCCGGAGGCATGTTCTTTACGTGAAACTTTCTTTACGTGAAACGGATTTTCCCATAGGAAATAATGGAAACTCAGACGATCGGTTCCACAACCCCAAAAATATTCATATAAAAATATTAACTGGATGTAAAAATGATGACAGAACACTGGGATTGAATTCAAAACATGCATTCAATGTGCGTGATCTTATGAAGTCTACTTAGGCAGCAGACCTAAAGACACTTTCCTGGGAGTAAGACCCATTTAACACAATGGGACTTACTTCTGGGTAGACATGGTTAGGAGGCTGCAATCCAAGACACCTTCAAAGTGTCTCCCCACTTTCTCCTTCTCTCCATCCTGAGCCTCTCTCTCCCCTGGTCCCTTCTGGCTAGCCCTGAGCTGCTCCCCTCTTCTCCACTGCTCTTCTCTCCCTTTGCCCAGCAGACCCCCGACCACAGGAGGAACAGCATGGAAGTGTTGCTTTCACTATGGGCAGGTGCACTAGGCAGCCCTGACACTTTTTAAACAGGCTGCCGGCCAGCACGTCTGCCTCAACTGCCAACAAATGTGTTTCTTTATGTGAAGCATGTTCTTTACGTGAAACAGAATCCTAGAGAAATTTTTGTTTGTTATGTGAAACATACTTTACGTGAGGCGCCACTGTATTAACATCATAGCAGATATGGCAGTGGACATTACTACAGGTAGCGGGATGCAAATTGAAGCAAATCAGGAAAATGAGTGTGGATCAAGGTGACACTGCCATATACCAACACCCAGCCCAATCCAGACAAATCCCTGAGAGACTTCTCAGAGCTAGACCATCTACTATTCTGGCACAGAACAAAGGAGACCAATTGGAGACCATAGACTATCTGGAAAGGCAAGGCAAATAAAGTTTCCCCCCTTACCTCTCCTAGACAGATGGATCTGTAAACAGAACTCATGATGCAGAGAAGTGTGAGCCAGCCGTCCACACACTCAGATTGGACCATTAGATATGTCTCAGTTTCTTAGCACACAACTCATAATCTGGAACCAGTTTATTGTCATTATAATCTAACTTGTGTTGCTGTAGAATTCATGTTTCAATTTAGAGTAATCACAGACAGGGCAGCATGCATTTCTGCAAAATAAAGACCTAGGGCGCAATCCAGAGTAACTATGGGAAGTCCTTGCTCCAGTGTAAGAAAAATTTGCTCTGGATTACAATATGAATTTCCCGTGGGTTTTCACTAGGTGGTGCAGTAACTACATGTACACATAGACTGCAATCCTAAAGACACTTTCCAGGGAGTAAGACCCATTGAACACAATGGGGCTTACTTTTGAGTAGACATGGTTAGGATTGTGCTCATAATGTCTCTTTCGTGCTCCTGTAGTTACTCTGGATTGTAGGGCTAATCATGATGCTAGTGTTGTTTACAACCAACAGCTATCAATTGCTGATAACTTCCTGCATGTATGAGATGAAAGAGTTTAAGGTATGAAAAACGAAAAGTAGTCATATACCCAATCCTATTACAAAATGTTTGGTCATAAAATGAATTGTAAAAGATCAGACATACTCATACAACATCTTTCAATTATAATAAACTAACACAGTGTTTCCCAAACATATTAGCAGTGGGTCCTGGTTTTTAAAACAAATCTCTTATCTTGGTATACAGGCCAATAAAGTGTCACATTTACCAGCTGCTGAATAATCTATTTTCATCCTTTTTACTGTGATGGGAGGACCAATGGAGCATTTGTTCAGATCCACAAACATTGGATCAGAACTATTTTGATGGACCTTTGTCCCATTTCCTAATACTTGGTAACAGCCAAGGCATGTTTCTCTACTCATCAATAGGCACATATGGCTCAGTTTCACTTTCTTTACGGATTAATACTTTCCCCCTCTTGTTATCTTGAAGGGGGTCTACTCCTTAGTAAACATACATTACAGCTCAGTTTTTCCTTTCTATCGCACTCAAATACATTTTCTATATCAGCTAAGCTTGTCCGATTCAGTTTCATGACATCAACAATCAAGTTAAGCATGAACAGTTTTGGAAACAACAAATTAACCAAAATGAAACATTAGCCTAAAAACTATGGGTACTATAGCACAATGTTTGATTGTAGCCTTAAATTTTAATTTCTCTCCTCAGAAGGAGACTTATCTAACCACCAATCCATCAAGAACTTTTAAAAGAAAATGTCTGACAGGACTTGGCAGACTCAAGAGCTTGTAATTGACTATCAACTATCAGCTAACTGAACAAAAAGAAATATACTTATTAGAGCAAAGATGTTAAGTATCCAACACTGTACAAGTTTCTGACCTGGAATATTGCATAGGATTTGGGCATAAGACTGATACTTTCTCTAATCTTTACTAGAAACACAAAATATTATTTATTACATTTTCTTCCTTATCAGTCGTTTCAGAGCAAATTCCACATCCTTGTTTCTCAATGTATAGATTAAAGGATTTACTGTGGGTATTACAACTCCATTAACAGTATTAATAATTTGGTCACTCTCTTGTGTCTCTTTTGATTGAGGTTTGATGTAGGTGACTATACAGTTTCCAAAAAATATGGCTACTACAGTCAGGTGAGATCCACAGGTAGAAAAAGCTTTCCATCTGCCACCGGTTGAGTTGATTCTCATTATAGCCACAATGATGCGTAAATAGGAAAACACAATGAAACAGAATGGAAAGAGGACTATGGCAGTACTATTAAGATACAAGGTCAGATGATTCCTAGCTACATTTGTACAGACCAACTTCATGAAGGCTGTGAACTCACAGGAGATATGATTTATCTCATTATGTCCGCAAAAGTGGAAATGGGTTGTAAACCAAGGACCTATAGCAAGGAAGAAGGCCAAAATCCATGTCCCCAAAGCCAACAGGACACAAACTCTCCAATTCATGACTATTGTATAATGTAGTGGATTGGAGATGGCAACATACCGGTCATAAGCCATGACAGCCAGCAGGAAACATTCTGTGGAGCCAAAGAATATACCAGAATACATTTGAGTGTAACACATACCAAGTGACATGACAGGTCTGTCTGCCAAACAGTTGACAATGGATTGTGGAACAGAAGATGTACAGAGACAGATATCAATGATGGATAGATTGCAAAGGAAAAAGTACATGGGATTGTGGAGTCGAGGCTCAGAGATGATCACCAAGACAATGAGTCCATTAGCAACTGTAGACACCAAATACATGATAGTTATGAAAATTGCTAATCCCATTCTTGTTTTTGGTCGGTGAGAAAATCCAATGAGGACAAATTCAGTTATTTCTGTCTCATTCATCTCTTCTCAAAGGTGCGGCTGTTTTTTTTCTGGGTTTCCTTTTCATGAGTGACCAAAGAAGAAGAAGAAAATGTAGTTACATATAATAAAATGGTCTCACCAGAAACCTCACAAAAATGGACTCTCAGTAATGGAACTGGAGAAAAGGATGTAGCATACAATCACATCCTCTCCTTCTCTACCCATTTGAATGAGAAAGAAAGCTATGCTTGTTTTTTAATGTATGCCTTTTTACAATGTATTTTTAATGTATGTCTACTCAGACTTAGCTGTGTCAGTATGCTACATTAAGTTTCTCTTTTTTGTGCAGATTATGGCTTGCTGATTTTGGATTTGCTTCAGTGTAAACATGGAGGATCTGTACTCAGCAAGTTTCTATTTCTACTATATTGCCTTTCTCACTTTGGCTTTATTTTCAACAATAATAGAGTATTATTGAAGATATAAAGGTAACCCTGAAGCAGATAATCATTAAATAAGACTGAACCTCAAAGTGCTTCACCTTTAGCTCACTCACTTTTCTCTCCTACAATTCCAACACCATACATTACAACAGGTTACAGAAAAGCTTCTAAACACTCACTTGGCATTGTGTGTGTGCATGCACACACGTGTACACACACAGAGAGAATAGAAAATATTCAAAAATACGAAGATTGCCATGCTTCTTTCCATTTAATTTTTATTCATGTGTTCATTTACCTTTTTCAAAGACTAATAGAAGCTGATAGATCTCAACCTACAACAAATGTAGCAGTGTATAATTTGGAGGCACACTGGCTCTAATGAAGCATGAGAACAGTAGCCATAACAATGTGGCCAAGGAATCATGCAAATCTATCTTATTTTCAATCATTCCTTCCTCTTATGATGGACGTTTGTCTCAAAAATAAATGTGAAAAAATCTTACTTGGAAAGGACATGCTCTGAAATACATGGTTTCATCAAGAGGTGGAGGAGTGTTTAGGGGCATGATCCTAAGAGGTTATATTCCTTCAGATAATTAGTTCATTATTTGAAACACTTCCCTACTTACAGAGTACGGCAAGTGTCCAAAGAGCAATGAGCAGAAGGATATGAGTTAGTTCTGCCCCATAAAGTTGTGCCCAGTGGAATATTTTTCACAGAGCAGAGATATGTCTCAGAAGCAACAGTCCACAGCAATACAATCAATTTCATCACACAAACATTTCTGTTTTCCACCACAATTTTCCTCCAAGCTGGTTTTGATGAAGCTCATTAAAAAACTACTTTTTCCTTATGGGATAATATGAGGTCATAAGAGTTCCACTCTATTATTACTAAAATGTTGGCAGTTATATATATTTCCTTTTTCCAGTCAAATTTTCTAAGTATTCATTGACATTGAAGGTGGATAGGATTGGAACACTGATGCTTTTATTTGGAATCTACACAATTTCTCATATCGGATACAGAGCATGTAATTGATGTTTTACTAAGTAGCAGAAAATAAGCATCTTGTGATATTTGGTAAACATATTTCTCCTCTTCCCAGTTCCTTAGTTTTCAGATGTGTAAGTTTCTATAGAGGGATAGCTTTTTGCTAGACCCTGTGTTTCTTCAATGAATCTCACATCAGTAATTTGGTAGTTAGGCTATTATTTTTTTTGATCCAGTGATTGACACTGAATAATGTGGGGAAAGAAAAATTGCAATTATTTTTTAAAAATATTTTATAAAACCACTATGTCATTGTTTTTCCACTTAGATACCCTAATACTGATTTTGTTATAATTATTTGTATGGTAAAATATTAATATTTTTTCCCCAGAAATATTATTTGAATTGTATGATGTGTAATCCATACTGTTGTTCACACATATGGAATGCTATGCATGCTTGCTGAAAAGTAAATCCCATCCTATAATTTGGTTAGTCCTGCATAGGATTGCTTTCATAGGACCAAATCCTAGCAAAATTACCAGCAAAATTACTGGCATTTGGGAGGTGGAAATTCCAGACTACTGGTAGAAGTGCTGCAGCAATATTGTGTGTGACATGAACACCGTTATCAAAGGCTAGTATTTATAAATGTGTACCAAATGAGGAACAACACATTACCTGTTCTGGTACATTGAGAGAGGATCATGAGGAAGAGTAGGAGGTAGACAGGGTCAGTGAAGTGTCTGGGTAGAGAGGAAGTGGCCAGGAGGTGGAACATGGGAATATATTCCTTTTCATCTCCTTTACATTCCTAAGTTATACACCAGCAAAATAAACCAGTCTATATCTAAGACCCTCAGTGCAATCCTATTCTCAACGTGCGTAAGAGATAATGTGGAATCCATGAAAATACCTTTACATCTTTTTACCATCATAAGGGTTGAATTTCTAAAAATCCTTTCTTAGTGGGTCCTTGCATCATAGACAAACAGTGCAATCCTATTTGTGTCTACTCAGAAGTAAGTTCCATTGAGTTCAATGGGGCGTACTCCCAAGAAAGTGCTCTTAGGATTGCAGCCAAAATATACTCCCAAAATGTAATATTTCCAGATCCAGAGATTTGGGCTGATGGATAGAAAGACGGATTGATAGATGGATAGATAAATTCATTCATTCAGGCTGCAATCCTAACCATCAGTTAGGCCAGCATAAATCCTGGAATAAGATTCTTTTGGCCTGGGGATATTTCAAAAGTGCCAAAACGCACTTTTGCACCACTCATGGGGGGTTACGCTAGGGCACAGAAATGTGCCAGCCTCCCCACACCATGAAAATGGGGAGCAGGTGAGTTGACCTGGCCTAAATTGGTTAGGATTTCAATCTCATTCATTCATTCATTCATTCATTCAAATTATAGGGTGGGAGTTTTTCTTGATTAGATTGCAAACAAGTGAACATAGCTAGTCAAGCATACTTGCATTCTGAGACATGTGGAGGGTAGGCAGAGGACAGGTGAAGCTCAAGAGTGTGGGTAGGTGCAGGAGTCATGCTGGGTCCAAACTTCACCATCCAGCCTCTGGCTGCTCCCATTTACCCAGACTCAGGGCAAAATCCAGAGTAAGTACGAGGAGTCCTTGCTCTGGTGTTAAGAACAATTTATTCGGATTGCAATATGAATTTCCCATAAGTTTTCACTAGGTGGTGCAGTAACTATAGGTGCATGTAGTCTCTTATGTTCTCCCATAGTTACTCTGGATTTGGGGGTTAATCCACCTCTATTGGTGGGCTAAGTCTGTATAGACGTATTGAGACTCCTGTAAATCTACCCGGGCCTTTGTGCTTCCCATACAGCATTGAACACAATACCATAGTCTTTCGAGACTGATGGATGCCAATACTTTAGCCCTATCATGGGTAAAGGGATGAGCCTCCCTTTTTCTGCAGTAGAACAGCAACAGTTTCAATGCTTGCATTGCATTCAGTGCTGGTATGTTCCAGTGCGAGTTTGGATTGGGCTGCCCATTCATAAGATTCATAATAACATCCAGGATTCTGGGAAACAGGAGGAATTAGGATTCATTCACAAATTTAGGAGAGGAAGGAATTTGGCAACATCTCTGATTGGCATAAGTATTCCTTGAACTCAAAACCATGCTGGGAGTATAATGAATCCAAATGGGACATTTTTGGAGGGGGGCAGGGGGAAGAAATTAGTAAGCCTCATAGCTTCTGTGTGGAAAATAGATCAAGGTGGAAAAGACAAACTCTAGACTATGAGCTCAGTAGCTGTAGATATTTCTGGTATGTTCAAATTAATCAGTGGGGATTATGTCTAATGGGCATATGCAAAAATATAATCCATTGTTTTATGCACCTTTAACTAACAGCCCAATCCAGAGCAACCAATCCGTCCACATAAGAGCCCTTAGGTTGCCCTATCTAACACTAGGTTGGAGCAACTGCAAGATGCTCCAGCCCAGTTACTCTGAAGGAGGCTTAGGGCAGAGCAAGGCAAGATAGGGTGCCCTAAGAGAGGTGGACCTGCTCTGCCCTAACTGGGGCAGCCTAAGCAGCTCAGGAGAGGCAAGTTGAGGGCATGTTTAGCATTGCCTAGGGCAGAGCAGTTACTTTGTATCCAAAGCCTGTTTCCAAGGCAGAAATGCCCTCTTCCAGCCCTAGGAGTTATACCACCTCAGGAGCAGGTATAGTAATGAGTAGACCCATAGGGGTCCATGATAAGGCCCGAGTAAGAATGGCAGTGCTGACCAAAAATCTGAGTTCTTGGCCAGCCTAGCTGCAACCCCTTCCTCTCAACCTCAGGATATGGAACAAACTACGGCTGCCCACAAACCTCAGGATACAGCAGGCCACTCCAAGAAGCCCCTTGTATTCACTGTAGAATGTACTGGCATCTCATCAGGGACTCCTTATAAGGCAGGCACCCAGTGGCGTCACCAGACTTGTGCGGCTGGTGTGGGCTGCATTGGGGATGCGCTCCGTATGGGGTGATGTGCCGGAGGAGTTTGACTGTCCTTTGGCAGGCCCCGGGCATCAGCACCCCCATTCAGGCCTGCTCCAAGGCGGAGAATCAGCCAGAAGCTGCCACTTGTCTGAGGAGCTGGCCTGAACGGCCATCTGAGATGCACTGCACAGAAACACACTGAGCATGCCGAACAGCTTCAGAGGAGACTTCCTTAGAGCAGAGAAAGTCCGCGCCTCTGCACAGCCATTTGGCCTCACTCAGGAGGCGGAGCGGCAGCCGAATGGCTTCAGAAAGAGTACTGCACAGGCACCAACTCTGACGCCTGCACAGTCTCCCCCGAAGCCAAAAGGCTTCAGAAAAGTACTGCGCAGGTGTCAGAGATGGTGCCTGCGCAGTACTCTTTCTGAAGCCAGTTGGCTTCAGAAACAACTGCGCAGGCGCCAACTTTGGTGACTGTACAGTCCAGGTGGGGGGGGGGGGGGCGCATCCCAGGGATGACGCACAGACTTCCGCACCAGGTGATGTGCAGAGTCATGTAACCACTGTAGGCACCACAGCTGTTCCTTGTTCAGTGTGATCTGAGGGGTGTCTCCTCAGGAGCAAGTCTTCCCCTTGTGTCAATTACTTAGCATGCTCTGGAGCAGTTAGGGCAACCCAGGCTTCCTGACTCTCTGGATGCAGCATAACTCTCTGCTCTGGATACAGAATAGTTAGGAGAGTGCAGTTAGGTCAGAGCAGGCTGAATTTGCTCTGGATTGCAGCCTATATGAAGTACTGATTCAAAGATATTTATTTGATCATACATAAATTGTTTAAGAGCTAAACCTCTTCATCAGATGTAATGACAGCTGCAGAAGACCTAGAAAACCTGGAACGTACTAAAATGTCTTCAGTTAATTGTTTTATTCTAACTTGGGGAAGATATTGAGAAAATAAGAGAGCCATGACAAAAATTTAATAAAATGCACAAGGAGTCCATACAAGGAATGAAAATATGCTGATAGTATGGAGTTTAATGTCTACTCAGATGTAGATCTAACTGAGTTCAATAGGCCTTACTTGTTTCTTAAAACAAAAACGGATTCTTTTATACAAGTCATGGAGCTTCAATAAAAGGTAACATATTGCATCTACTTCCTTTATTTTAAAATTTTCATGGTTACAATGTTTGTACCAATTGCCTATTTTTTTATTTTTTTATTTTTGTCCTAATGGGATTAGCAAGTCTTTCTCCTGTCCTATGGACAAACATATACCTGTGCTACAGCACCTCCCATGCTTCCTTATGATTTACCTTCAAGAAATGTCTGCATTTTGAAAGAGCCACCTGTTAAATATCTACAGTTTCAATTGATAGGATTTCTTATGCTGGATTTTGGAAATTATTAAATTCTAAAAATTAAATATTACTTATACCATCTGGGAAGAATGCTCTTTTTTCTACATATTTATAGCCGTCTCCCAAACAATTTTCAATATCTTTTAGATTTTTTTAAAAAAGATATTGGCCTTTGAGTCTTTTTAGTTAAGAATGTAACATCCAAAATGATTCAGTGTCAATTACACACTGTGAAAAGATACTTTCAATGGATGAAATCCATTAGCCATGAATTTTTTAATTTTCTTTGTAAACCACTTTGTGAACTTTTTAGTTGAAAAGTGGTCTATAAATACTGTAGCTAGATAGATGATACACTCATTTTTAAACGTATTGTTAAATAAGGAGAATGATTGATGGAGATTGAGAGAGAATTTCAAAACAACTGATTGAAATAAAATCTATGTTGTGCGTCTTCATTGATGTGTTGGTGAAAACAGAGAGATTCACCTAGTTATGCATAAAGTAGTCCAATACCAACCACATAGTTTACCATGAGTACAATCTTCACCATGTCTTCTCAAAAGTAAGCCCTATTGTGTTCAGTGGATCTTACTTCCAGGAAAGTGTCTTCAGGATTGCAGCCTTAATTACATGAATACTACTGTAGTAATGAAGTAGATCAAGAAACTAAAATATAAGGCATTGTGATGAATATGTAGAGATAGAGAATTATTTTTACTTCAGTCTCATGGACTGATAGAATTTGCACCTCTTGTTTTCCTTTTCCAGTACTCTTGGAAGATTCAGCTCAGTCTATGACATATATTTCTCATAGGATTCCAAAGATTAGACATGCAGTGTCAGAATACTGCTGCAACTATCCCAAAATTTTTGACTTCTAAGGTGTCCAAGTAGACATCTACTTTGTCATATGCATGTCATGACAAAGCTAACAAAACTTCTTCATTATATCCCAGTTGCCAGGAATCTGAATTTACTCTCTGAATATTGCCGTTTGTTCAGCAATATTTGATGAAGGAGACAAATCCATTATCTATTCTTTGGAATCAGAATTCTGTTGCCAGAGCAGAATCTGTGTTATAGTCTCTTTCAGCAAAAACAGAAAAAGCAGTTTCTTCATAATTTATGAATTGTGGCAATTTTCACCAAAGCTTGGTGGAAAGACAAATCAATCATTTCCATGTGTTATATTTTGTCTCACATTTTCAACATTTTTATCATATTGTTCTCCTGGTCCTCTTGTGCTGGAAATTTGGCATTTTGGGAATAAATTTTGGCTTCTGTGCGATAGATTATCGTTCATGGACGATATCTATTTTAAGCCTATATCCTAAAGATAAATAAGCCCCTTGCTACGGAGCAGTTAAGATGACTTTCCATAAGATAACGCTAGAGGGTGATGTAACTGCGTGGACCTGTAACTGCTATGGATTTTGCCCTTAGGGCACAATCCAGAGTAACTACGGGGAGTCCTTGCTCCGGTGTAAGAACAATTTACTCTGGATTGCAATATGAATTGCCCATAGGTTTTCACTAGGTGGTGCAGTAACTACGGGTGCACGTAAAGGCTTACATACTCCCATAGTTACTCTGGATTGCAGGGTTAGTCTTCTTTTCCCTCTCAACATTGAGCCACTTAGCACAAAAACAAGAAAACAGCCACCAATTCCATTTAGTCCATCCCACATCTAAAACAATTGGCAAATGTTGCCACTTCACCCCACCCCATTGAAGTCATAATACATAAGATGTTCATGGTGCTATCCTCTGTGCTCTTGAAGATTCAGGCTCTTGATATGAAAATGTAAGCTGTGAGACCCCTTAAAATTAAGATAGTTGAGGGTCCTTTTCCTAAGAAAAGCCAACTTGCCCAGTCCACAAATGTATCTTATGTCATGGGGCAAAAAGTAACCATTGGAATCAATTCTCATGAGGAGAATAGTATGGTCTCCTTTATTATGCCTGCCATGGCACTTTTTAGAGCAGATGTCCATGCATAATAAATCTGATCAAAAGGACTAGCATATATTTAAAATTTCCAAAAATTGTGCATGAAAAAATGTGATTTCTTTTTTACATTTGTAGGATTTGTTATCATATACCACATTAATTTTATGCAACAGAGATGTAGCTTCTCTGTTAATTCAACGCTATATATGGTTTTCATTTCTAAGAGTTGATTTCTCCAGTTTAATATTGTTCGTATACTGTAATCATTAAAATTCATAATGTTTTAAGAATAGACATATGTAAAGTGAACTGCTTCTTATTTCAAATATCAAGTATATACAAATATGTTTTGCTTCTCTCTATTGGTCACCAGAGACAAAATAATAATGGAAGATCTAGAAAAGCTGAATGAGACAGAAATAACTGAATTTGTTCTCATGGGATTTTCCACCCGACCGAAAATAAGGATGACATTGGCAGTAGTCATGACCATTGTCTATTTGGTGAGCATCTTGGGAAACAGTCTCATTCTCTTGGTGGTCATAACTGATCCCCGACTTCACAATCCTATGTACTACTTCCTTTGTAACCTGTCTGTCATTGATATTTGCCTTTCTACATCTTCATTTCCACAATCCATTGTCAACTGTTTGTTGGAGAGACCTATCATGTCCTATGATAGGTGTTATGCACAAATGTATGCTGCCATATACCTTGGGTCAACTGAATGCTTCCTGCTGGCAGTCATGGCTTATGACCGATATGTTGCCATCTCCAAACCGCTGCATTATACCATCATCATGAGTTGGAGAATTTGCATCCTGCTGTCTGTGGTGACACTGACAGTAGCCTTTTTACTTGTGATTGTACCTTGTGTTGCAAACCCAGCTCGTTTCTGTGGACATAAAAGGGTAGACCATTTTGCTTGTGAGCTCATTGCACTCATGAAGTTGCACTCATTCCGTTTATTCGGACATGGTTGTGGGCCAACTGACAATGTATTTCACCAGCACTTTCAATGTCCTCTTTCCCTTTGCTTTCATCCTCTTTTCCTATCTCCGTATAATTGTGGCCATCCTGAGAATTCACTCAGCTGGAGGAAGATTGAAAGTTTTCTCAACCTGTGGATCTCACCTGACTGTAGTGGTGGTTTTCTATGGAATATCAATATTTGGATATGTCAAACCTCAGTCAAAAGATAGTCAGGACATTGACAAAGCTCTATATGTAATTAATGTAGGTGTAGTACCCATGTTAAATCCTTTAATCTATACATTGAGAAACCAGGAAGTGAAACAGACACTTAAACGTCTAAGGGAGAAGAAACAGTGAGAATTTAATTTTAATTTTACCTCTGCTAAGTGGACAAGAGGCACTCTTTCAAGTGTGTGCTCATATTTTATTTAGCAAGGGAAGAGTAAACGGCCATCCTCATTCCAGCAGAGTCTTCTTTAGTGGTTTCTGCTTGAAACCTTTTTAGATTGTGAGCCCTTTTGGGATAGGAAATCATTAGTCCGTTGTTGATATTTGTCTTTCTACATCTTCATTTCCTCAATCCATTGTCAACTGTTTGGTGGAGAGACCTACCATGTCTTTTGCTAGGTGTTATACTCAAATGTTTGCAGCTGTATATCTTGGATCAACTGAATGCTTCCTCCTGGCAGTCATGGCTTATGACCGGTATGTTGCCATCTCCAAACCACTACATTATATGATTGTTATGAACTGGAGAATATGTGTGTTGTTGTCTGTGGCCTCATTGACAGTTGCTTTCTTATTTGTAACTGTTCCTGCAGTTGCAAACCCAGTCCATTTCTGCGGACAAAACCAAGTAGACCATTTTGCTTGTGAAGTTACAGCACTCATGAAGTTGGTGTGCTCCGGCATGGCTGTGAGCCAGTTGACTATGTATTTCACCAGCACTTTCACAGTGCTTTTCCCCTTCTCCTTCATCCTTTTTTCTTATCTCCGTATAATTGTGGCCATCCTGAGAATTCACTCAGCTGGTGGAAGACTGAAAGTTTTCTCTACCTGTGGATCTCACCTGACTGTAGTGGTGGTTTTCTATGGAATTTCAATATTTGGATATGTCAAACCTCAATCTAAAGATAGTCAGGATACCAACAAAGCTCTATATGTAATTAATGCTGGTGTAGTACCCATGTTAAATCCTTTAATCTATACCCTGAGAAACCAAGAAGTGAAACAGGCACTTAGACGTCTAAGAGAGAAGAAACTGTGAGAATTTCATGTTACTAGATCAGGTGGAATATTTGCATATTACTTAGCTGTGAATTTTTAAAGAAAATGTTAGGGAAATGCTAACCTACAACTTTTCCCTCTCTTAGTTGTCTTTCCATCATCAAGAGTCTATATTAATTGTCTTAATTCTTCAATTCCTAGTAGAATGACATTTTACAGTGTAGATAATTCTGATGTAGATATTTACTGATACTAGTAAATATTTTGAAAAATCAAAAGATTGATAGTATTTTGCACAGGGTCCTTAATATGCATGACAGCAACTGAAAAAAGTTTTTCCTTGCTCCATTTCCATTTATGCACCTTTAACTCGACGAAACTACAATTCAAAAATATTTATCATAAGTAAAATGATTTAAGAGCTAAACCCATGCTTCTGAAACAGGGACAGATGCAGAAGACCACAGAGACAATGGCATGCATTAGTTTAATCTCATATTTGGAATGCATCACTCTAACTTGATGTAGATTTGAGATATGAATGGAAAAATGCATTAAAGTTCATGAATACTCAAAACTCTGCAAATATTATGCAGTGTAAATGCTAAATGTATCTATTCAGAAGTAAGCCCAATGATGCCAATGCGGTTTACTACCTATACTGAACTGCAGCTTAAATGTACAGTGGTACCTGATAAGACAAATTCTTTGTAAGATGAACTAAAATTTCTATGGGATTCTGCCTTGTAAGACAAAAGTGCTTTGTAAGACAAATGCCCAATGGCTGGGCTCCCATTGGGTGGCTGAGGCAGGATCTCTCCTTCTGCATGCAGTACCTGCACCTGGCCAGCATCGTCCTCTGAGCTGCTCCAGCAAGTATGTCAAAGCCTCCCCTCCCAGCCTCTTGCAGTCTCCCAGTCTTCTCTTTTCCTACCTCTGCATAATTGTGGCCATCCTGAGAATTCACTCAGCTGGAGGAAGATTGAAAGTTTTCTCTACCTGTGGATCTCACCTGAATGTAGTGGTGGTTTTCTATGGAATCTCAATATTTGGATATGTCAAACCTCAGTCAAAAAATAGTCTGGACATTACAACACTGACAAAGCTCTATATGTAATTAATGCAGGTGTAGTACCCATGTTAAATCCTTTAATCTACACATTGAGAAACTAGGAAGTGAAACAGGCACTTACAGCCCAATCCAGAGCAACTAATCTGTCCACATAAGAGCCCTTAGGTTGCCCTATCTAACTCTAGGTTGGAGCAACTGCAAGATGCTCCAGCCCAGTTACTCTGGAAGAGGCCTAGGGCAGAGCAAGGCAACATAGGGTGCCCTAAGAGAGGTGGACCTGCTCTGCCCTAACTGGGGCAGCCTAAGCAGCTCAGGAGAGGCACGTTGAGGGCATGTTTAGCATTGCTTAGGGCAGAGCAGTTACTCTGTATCCAAAGCCTGTTTCCAAGGCAGAAATGCCTCTTCCAGTTCCTCAGAGATATACCACCTCAGGAGCAGGTATAGTAATGAGTAGACCCATAGGGGTCCATGATAAGGCCCGAGTAAGAATGGCAGTGTTGACCAAAAATCTGAGTTCTTGGCCAGCCTAGCTGCAACCCCTTCCTCTCCACCTCAGGATATGGAACAAACTACGGCTGCCCACAAACCTCAGGATACAGCAGGCCACTCCAAGAAGCCCCTTGTATTCACTGTAGAATGTACTGGCATCTCATCAGGGACTCCTTATAAGGCAGGCACCCAGTGGCGTCACCAGACTGGTGCGGCTGGTGTGGGCTGCATTGGGGATGCGCTCCGTATGGGGTGATGTGCCAGAGGAGTTTGACTGTCCTTTGGCAGGCCCCGGGCATCAGCACCCCCATTCAGGCCTGGTCCAAGGCGGAGCAGCAGCCAGAAGCTGCCACTTGTCTGAGGAGCTGGCCTGAATGGCCATCTGAGGTGCACTGCACAGAAACATACTGAGCTTCAGATCAGCTTCAGAGGAGACGTCCTTAGAGCAGAGAAAGTCCGCGCCTCTGCACAGCCATTCGGCCTCACTCAGGAGGCGGAGCGGCAGCCGAATGGCTTCAGAAAGTACTGCACAGGCACCAACTCTGACGCCTGCACAGTCTCCCCCAAAGCCAAAAGGCTTCAGAAAAGTACTGCGCAGGTGTCAGAGATGGTGCCTGCGCAGTACTCTTTCTGAAGCCAGTTGGCTTCAGAAACAACTGCGCAGGCGCCAACTTTGGTGACTGTGCAGTTCAGGTTGGGGGGGGGGCGCATCCCAGGGATGACGCACAGACTTCCGCACCAGGTGATGTGCAGAGTCATGTCACCACTGTAGGCACCACAGCTGTTCCTTGTTCAGTGTGATCTGAGGGGTGTCTCCTCAGGAGCAAGTCTTCCCCTTGTGTCAATTACTTAGCATGCTCTGGAGCAGTTAGGGCAGCCCAGGCTTCCTGACTCTCTGGATTCAGCATAACTTTCTGCTCTGGATACAGAATAGTTAGGAGAGTGCAGTTAGGTCAGTGCAGGCTGAATTTGCTCTGGATTGTGTCCTTAAACATATAAGAGAGAAGAAACTGAAGCATTGACTGTGAATAGATTGGGCGGAACATGGGTGGGAAATAAGCTATATGTGTTTTAAAGAAAATGTTAGGGAATTGATGAACACAAAAAATGCTTGAAAATGATTAGAAAAAAATCTAATGCTTGAATTAAAAAAAATGCTTGATAATGGAAAAAGTTAATGATTAGGCCAATGCGCAGACATGGACCGGTCTTCCCATACCATCATGGGAAGAGGGAGTGGGGGAGCTGTACCAACTGAATTAGTTAGGATTGCACCTGAAGAGCCCAATCCAGAGCTCTGTGCACCAGCTTACATCTAGAGTACACTGTCACAAATGTGCCAGTTTCTGAGGCTTACTGTCAGGGCAGCACTGGAGTGGTAGCACCAGTGGGAAGCCAGCTGTCCTGTGCTTGGCAGTCATCTGTAGCTTGGCAGTGGAGAGGCAAGCAGGGTCATAGGGGCAGTGGGCAGGAGGCAATATGGGTTATGGGAGGGCAGGGAGAGGGTGCAGCAGGGGAGGGAGCCAGGTGGACGGGTGTGGGACCACTGGAGCTCAAATCCGCTGGATCCTGAGCTTTGAGTCATGCCTCACAGCTAGACATGGAGGCAGGGGGACAAAAGTCCCCTTCTGATGGAGGTAACTACATGTGGTATGATGGATGATGTGGCAGCCATTTTATCACAGCAACAGCCTTAGACTCAAAGCAACTCAGGATTTGGCTGTCTGAGCACTATCTGTAGTAAGGACTAAGAAGTAAATCGTATTTTGTTCAGTGGTGCATACTTCCAGATAAGTGTGTTTAATGCTAAAGCCCTAATTATGTAGTGCAATCCTATTTAGACTGCAATCCTAAAGACACTTTCTTGGGAGTAGGACCCACTGAACACAACAAGGCTTACTTTTGAGTAGACATGGTTAGGATTGTGCTCTTTAATTGCAATTCAGTACAAGCCTGTATATGTCTACTCAGAAGCAAGACTCATTGAAAACTATAGGATTGTAAATATAGCACCTCAGCCAACATATGGGTGTTAAATCAAGCATGGTTGTGATAACTTCAGGCTATAGCGATAGATTGTTCATGAATGTTCTCAAACAAATGAGTCTCTGGGGATTAAACCCAATTGGAATATACAAGGAGCTTGGGTAATTCATGGTTTTATGCACCTTTAACTATATGAAATAATGATGCAGTGGTACTTACTAATATTAAATGAGCTTACTTAAGAGACAAAGATATTTCTTGTATGAGTAAATACAACCACAGAAGACAAAAGGAGCATATGGTCTGCATGAGCTCTTTTAAACATACTTGTTGTATTACCTTTATCTTGATGAAACTTTTGAGAGAAAAGAAACCTATTAAAATACCTGAAGATGCAATAAAAGCTCTAATTATAGTTTAACTGAAATATCAAAATTCTTTTTTAACTTTTTTTAACATTCTTCATCATTGCTGCAGATGCTTTCCCTACACAGCACTCTTAAATTTATTGCTACATTATCCTTCCAAAATTATGGTTAAAGAATCTACTTCAAAAACCTGACTGTTTTAAAAGATCCTTTGTAATTAAAATGATTTGTTCATAAGGGTGCACAACAATGGTTGCAGCTTACCCCATTTCAAGTACAGCCCAAACTTAAGAAACAGCAACAGAAAGGTAAGACAACTACATGTATTTTTTCTCCTTAATTAACATGGTGATTTTAATGAAGGTACCATACATCAATGTTTGGCTCAGAGAGGTTATTTCATCAAATCTTTTGCCATTTTATATTCAAAGCTGTCCCTCTGCTGCAGTGCTTCTACTCTCTCATGTCACTTTAGAATTATTTCCATAAAATGACTGTATTTTGAAAAGCTCAATAGTGTTTAGAAAATTTAAATATCAACCATTTAAAACCATAGGATTTCTAACTGCTTAACTTTCAAGGAGTCCTGCCCAATGCTATGCTCTTAAAGTAAAACATCACCATTTCAATTTTGACATTTTTAAAAAAAAACTATTTCTACTCTTTGATTAAAGATGAAGGTGTCCCCCGCAGGTTGCCCTGCTAGTTGTGACCATCTAGGGAGTGGTGCTCCTCCCTTGTTCTAGAGCCATAGAACCATCATAGTCCAAAGATGCCTCCATGGATATATGGCCCACATATGCATAGAACTCTGTTACCTTCCCACTGAGGTGGCACCTATTTATCTACTTGCATTTCCATGCTTTCGAACTGCTGGGTTGGCAGGTGCTGGGCTAAGGATGGGAGCTCAATCCATTTTGCAGCACTAGGGTCTTGAACTGTTGACTTGCCAACCTTCAGATTGACAAGCACAGAAACCACTGCAGCCCTTCTCTGTGATTACTACTTTGTAATTCCTATATAATAGTTTTAAGAAAATGCAGCATTTATCCAAACTGAATGTTTTCTTCTTTGATAATTGCAGCTGTAACCCTTATGATGGAATTAGGAGAACTGAATGACACCACAATCACCGAATTTGTTCTCATTGGATTCTCAGGAAAACCTAAGACAAGGATGGGTTTAATGAGCTTTCTTATCTTTGCTTATCTGGTGACCATGATAGGAAATGGGATAATTCTCTCTGTTGTCATAGTAGAGCCCCAATGTACTTCTTCCTTTGTAATTTGTCCATCGTTGACATCTGTTATACTACAACTTCTGTTCCACAAGCTATAGCCAACTGCTTGGTGGACAGACCTGTCTTGTCCTTTAACAGGTGTTACACACAAATGTGTGTTGGCATTTATATAGGATCAACAGAATGTTTCCTGTTAGCTGTGATGGCTTATGACCGGTATGTTGCTATCTCCAATCCCTTGCGTTACATGATCATCATGAATTGGAAAGTTTGTGTTATGTTGTCTGTATTTTCTTGGGTGGGTGCCTTCTTCCTTTCCATTGTCCCCATTGTTGCTCAGCCGTCTAAGTTCTGTGGACACAATCAAGTGGATAACATTGTCTGTGAGCTCACAGCACTCATGAAACTGGTTTGCTCAGATAATTATGTGGGCCAAGTTGTAATGTTTTTCACAAGTAGCTTCACACTTCTTGTCCCCTTTGCTTTTATCCTTTTCTCCTATTTACGCATTATCGTGGCCATCATGAGACTCCATTCATCAGGGGGAAGGTGGAAAGCTTTCTCAACATGTGGGTCCCACTTAGCTGTGGTCGGATTCTACTATGGAACTTGTATATTCACATATGTAAAGCCACAATCTAAGGTTTCACATGAACGAGATAAAATCATTCCTACAATTTATGGAACAGTAATTCCTTTGTTAAACCCTTTAATCTATACTCTGAGAAACCAAGAGGTCAAGGGGGCACTTAAGAGGCTTACAGGGAAGAAGATGTCATCCTAGGATTGACAGAAATGTGTAATATTTAGATTTGGAGAAGTTTTTAATTAGTAAAACAATCAAATATAATGTTTTTATTCATGTAGCCCCCAAATCCAGAGTAACTACGGGAGCACGTAAGAGACTTTATGTGCACCCATAGTTACTACACCACCTAGTGGAAACCTATGGGAAATTCATATTGGAATCCAGAGTAAGTTGTTCTTACACCAGAGCAAGGACTCCCCATAGTTACTCTGGATTTTGCCCTATGTGTCCCATTCACTTGGATAGGAGTCTGGGGTTTTGTTTGTTTTTGTTGTTGTTTTTGTTGTTGTTGTTTTTACATCAGTATGAATGTATGAGTATGTATGAGCATTTTCAAGGAAAATCCAAAGGTTTTTGTAAAACAAAGTGATATTTGTCAAGCTATTTTTAGAATTTCAGAACTAAGTTTGAAGTGTTGGCTGAAGCCTGATGGACTCAACCTGATGGACTCAGCCTGATGGACTCAGGCTTCAGCCTGAGTGGAAGTGACAGTGGAAAGAGGGACAAAGAACCTCTTTTCAAATAGTGTCTCCTATATTTAGCAGAAGAGCAACTGCCCTGCATCAGCCCAGCCTGGCGTTTTCCTAGTGGCTGTTGTTTCTGTCATTTTATAGATGTTTTAGATTGTGAATCCTCTAGAAACAGCAAATAATTTATATATACATTAACAAAAACTACTTTGTGAACTACTTTTGTTGAACTACTATATAAATATGCTTAATAATTCAGCTTCTTGCATTAATTCATTTTTAATGCACGTGTTGACTGTTGCCCCATTTCCACTTAGGCATTCTTACCAATTAAACAAGTTGTGGCTTTAATCTTGTATTTGGGTCCTTATACCATTTTATGTTGTTTTGTCTCACAGTGTAATCCTATGCATTAAAGTAGTATTTAAACAATGTGTGGAGATGCTTTTTGGACAAGCCTGCTTATGATTTGGCAAAATTTGAAAGGGCTTATATAATTTGAAAGGGCTTATATATCTATATATAAGTACTGGAAGTACCTATCTGCTCATGACCTTAAAATAATGGAAGCAGTGTCATACAAACACGCAAGATCTCACAAGGATAACTTAATATTTTGTATGATCTTTACTGGGCAAACTGGAAAGATGCCATGCTTATCCCCTGTGAGTGAAAAGAGTTTAGGAATGCCCTGAATAATTAAGTCAAGCCTTGTTTAGTTGACACTAGAGACATGGCTGAGGACAGAAAATGTATGCCAGCACATTTCATGCCCATGTCACACTATGCCATCATCAATGCCTCTTTGCCACAGCCCATAAGGAATGCCAGTGCTTCATCAAAATAATTGTACCAAGAAGAGCATAAATGAAGAGGAATTCCATCACTTATTGATTAATTACTAGGAAAACAAAGATGTTGAATCAAACAAAATCCTAACAGTTGTCTTTATTGACAGTTCCAGCAGATGTGCTCTGGCTCCAGATTGTTTTGCCATTTTGAATCTGCAATCCTGTCCACAATTCTCTTGGAGTAAGCTCCACTGACTATAATGGGATTTACGTCTGAGTAGACAGGCATAGGATTGGGCTCTCACAGTACTCCTTCTGGTAGTGGGCATGTGATTACTAAGATTCAGTGGTGTTGGCCTCCACAGGCCTTAAAGTGGACACTGATTCAACACTTCGTTCTTGTTCACAATACAATCTCTACAGGTTTGCAGCCAAAGTTCGTGCATGCATATTTGGGAAGAATCCCCATTAGTTGTTAAGGCAGAAAGAGAGCAGGAAAAGGGGT
This sequence comes from Cryptoblepharus egeriae, assembly GCA_030015325.1. Classification (NCBI taxonomy): domain Eukaryota; kingdom Metazoa; phylum Chordata; class Lepidosauria; order Squamata; family Scincidae; genus Cryptoblepharus; species Cryptoblepharus egeriae. The sequence goes on from JAREYC010000004.1 coordinate 85,362,300, forward strand.
TGAAGGAAGGAAGGAGCTCCCAGGTGGAAGTGGGTTCTTTAGAAATAATCCACCTGCTGCTAGAGTGGTAGTTTTTGAAAATAAATAAATAAATAAAATTAAAAGGCACATCAGAAGGCAATGAAACAGTTTGCAATAGTGCCTCAAGAAATATGGCAGGAAGAAAAAGGAAGACTGTCTCAAGGGCAGGTTGCCCTTGTAGTCAATCAGTGTATGAAATGGGGATGCTTCACACAGCATTAGAGGGTGACTGAACAGCATGCAGCCTGTTCCAACATCTACCAATGAGGTGGGACTGTGATGTAGTTTTTTATATATTAAAATCTCAGGGGTAACACATGGAAGCTAGTACAATTCATATGCTACTAGACTGGTTTGGGTCATGCTACCCTGGCATGCAGCCACTACAACATGTAGGTAAAAATAAATAAAATGTCAGGAAGTAAACCTGTATGCCTGTGGTTCTGAAACTCAACAAGGCTGTGGCACCCTTTGGACTCTCAGGGGCACCCCATAGCCTCATCTTCACTGGGCCAAGGTTCTACAGAACCTCACACAATCTCATGTGAAATCTCTTGCAATCATGCATGATTTTACGTTATCTTGGACCTGAGAGCTGTGGAGAAGAGGTTCTGTAGTGTCTCTGTGAGTATGCTGGCACGTTGGTTTTCCATGGTGCACAAATTTTAAATCCACTGAAGAACGCAGTTCATTCACATATAATACATGCGTGCAAACAAGCAGATAGATTCAGTTGCAATCCTAAGCTTCAGTTAGGCTGGCCTAAGGCCTGACATAAGTCCTGTGCTGACCAGGGGGAGTCACACAAGTGCTGCAACACACTTCTGCTCCACTTCTGGGGAAAGGTTATGCCAGTGCACAGAGATGAGCTTGCCTTCCTACATCACCATGAGAATGGGAAGACTGATGAGCTGTGCTGGCCTAAGTTAGGATTGCACCCATCATCACCTGAACAAATAATTTTAACACTTACAGTCTGTTGATGTGAGATAGCTTCAAATAATAAACTAATTATGTACAAATAATTAACCTCTGGGTAGTATGCCTAATACAAAGTGCTAAGGTTTTTTTAAAAAAAGATTCTCCCTGGTTTATTTATTAAGATTCTCTTATGCATATGTATGCTTATTTGTAAGATCTCCCATGCATTTGTTTTAGTGAAAAACCTCTTGGGCCAACCACTTATACAAAGTGTACATACAGAAGAAGGACTCATCTCACATTTTATCTAATTTTTCTTCCACTGCATTGAATCCTTCAGATAAAAATAAAATGTATCCTGCTATATTTGTTTGGTATGAACAAATCTAAGTCCACATACCAAATACACATCTGAATACATGGTATTCAGTATAGAAAGTGATGGAAGGACAGTATAGGAACTATACATGCTTATAGTCACCATCCCCTTTTTTGGTTCCAGGGGCAGATAATGAACAGATGCCTAAGGAAAGTGATGAATTATTTGCTGAAAACCAGTATCAATCAATAATCTTCCTTTGCCTTGATGTAGTGAGGAAGTGATACATGCTTCACACAATATTGGAAGGTGTGTTACTGGTGGAGAGTGAAAAATCAACCTTCTGTGAACTGTACTTGGAGACACATCCATCAGATATGGTTCTGGCAATTGAACTAAAATCCGGGATATACTGCTTCCTCAGGGCTGTCTTTGGTGTCATTGCCCACCTTGCTTTCATTGGATTTACCTTCCCCTTTTTAATTTTCATGTAAAAATTATTACATATTTTGGAGTTGTCTCGATCATCAAAGCTTAATATGATTGTGTTGAACTTCCATTTGTGACATATGCTTAAAGATGAAGACTTTGTTCTCAGTAAGGTATGTGCTTAGTTGTTTACAAACAAGCTGTCATGTGAGTATAATTTCACTGGTTTCTTCAAATCATTTTCAAATGTTTCCAATAAACAGGAGATATCTAATGTGTGTCTTTGTGTGTATACGTGTGTGCATGTGATCGAGGACATGTGTGAGTCTGCACATGTGCGTATGATTTCAACAAGAACAAATCCTCTTGAACTATTTCCCTCTTAATGTAACAATGGCTACAATCTAGAGTAACTGCAGGACTTTTTACACCGACGTAGTTACAGTGCCATCTATAGGAAACCTATGGGAAATGCATAGAGCAATCCAGAGTAAGTGCCTCTTATGTCTTCCCGTAGTTACTCTGGATTGTAGGGTATGTCTCTCTTCATCTAATTGTTCATGTAAGCTGGGCACAAAATCCTTTCTAAATAAAGTTTCCAAACCAGTGTCTCAGCACAAACTGGTAGTGATGCTCCCAGAACATCTCGCAACGTGAGGAAGTGCAGAGAACATATGGATATAAACTGCTAATAGAAATGTCAACAGTTTCTTAAATGACATCAGTCTATTGGTGAAACAAAGATCATACTATGCCTGTAGTTGCACTATGCCAATAGTAACGGTTGATAGTTGATTCAAAATACAAACAAGCATACAAACTTCATTAGATATAAGATTGAGGTGAAAAATGGGTTATACTTTTCAGTGTTTCTGGGTAAATTGTTTCATTTCTAATAGCTCCTTTCTGCCTGTTGACTATATTTGATCTTAAATATTCTTTTTTCCATGCTATCACTGCCAACATCATGATTCAAATCAATCAGTACAATAGTTGATATATGATCTACAGTTAAATCTTTCCTAAAATATTACATACAAATGAATATATTTCCCCCTATTGTTCTCCACAGACAATGAAGATCTCAGAAGAGATTAATGAGACTGAAATGACAAATTTTTTCTTCACTGGGTTTTCTCATCAACCCACAACAAGAATGGGATTGGCTGCTTTCATGACCATTGTTTATTTGGTAACTGTGGTTGGAAATGGACTCATCCTCATGGTGGTCACAACCGATTCACGGCTCCACAATCCTATGTACTTTTTCCTTTGTGTTCTGTCCACCATTGATATCTGTCTTTCCACCTCATCAATTCCACAATCCATTGTCAACTTTTTGGTAGACATGCCTACCTTATCTTTCGGTAGGTGTTATGCTCAAATGTACCTTAGCATATATTTTGGATCGACTGAATGTTTCTTACTAGCGGTCATGGCTTATGATCGGTATATCGCCATTTCCAGTCCCCTACGCTATATAATCATAATGAACTGGCGATTCTGTGTATTGATGGCTGTTGGATCATGGACACTAGCCTTCTTACTTGTTATAGTTCCTGGACTTGCAAACCCAGTTCGCTTCTGTGGCCAGAACAAAATAGATCACTTTGCTTGTGAAGTCACAGCCCTCCTGAAGTTGATTTGTTCAGATACATCTGTTAATCAGTTGAACATGTATTTCACCAGTAGTTTCACAGTCCTCTTTCCCTTCTCCTTTATTCTTTTTTCTTATCTCCGTATAATTGTGGCCATTCTTAGAATTCATTCTGCTGGTGGCAGACTCAAAGCTTTCTCTACATGTGGATCCCATCTGGCTGTAGTGGTAATTTTCTATGGCATCTCTATAGCAACATACATCAAACCACAGTCGAAAAATAGCAATGATAGTGACAAAGTCATGTATGTCATTAATGCAGGATTGATACCCATGGCAAACCCTTTAATCTATACTCTAAAAAATCAGGAAGTGCAAGGGGCACTTAAAAGACTGATAGAGAAAAAACTGTGAAGCATACACTTACTGCAAATATATTGGACTGGTTATTAGTGATCAACTCTACTTTATTCTTAAGTGCAAGCATCTTTTTGTTATTTATGGAGATGGTACTGTGTTAATACAAAATTGCAGTTTTTACCTCGACCAGTTTTGTGGCATCTTCATTTCTGAATTATGTTATATTCCTTCGTTGCAGCTGGGATGGGATAGTATGGAGGAAAAGGGAAGGGTTTGTTGAGTTCGACCTTGCTGCCAGAGATTGGGATGGGAACCACCAAGCATGTCCACTGCCTGAAATCAGCTCAGTTTCTTTTGGCAGAGCCACAGTACATTTTGGGGGGAAAGGGAACTTAGGGCAAAAACCAGAGTAACTACGGGGAGTCCTTGCTCTGGTGTAAGAACAATTTGCTCTGGATTCCAATATGAATTTCTAATAGGTTTTTACTAGGAGGTGCAGTAACTACGGGTGCATGTAATGTCTCTTACATTTGTAATGTCTCTGGATTTGGGGGTAAACCTACCAAAACCTATCAAGGCGTGCTGCCAGCAATAATTGAGTCTCTACAACAGAGACTTTGGCAACACACAAGAAATTGATGGCCTCATGCAGTATGAGAGGAAGGACAATAAGGTTCACAGGCTGCTGGCAGGGCTGTTGAGTGTTGAGAGAGGCTGGACAAATATGTTCACGTTCATATCCCTGCTTTGCCCAATTCCATCCCACCTGTCAGCACATCAGGCAATGTGCTAAGTTGACCCCGAAAATGCAGCTGCAAAACCAGCTGCAGGATGATAGGGAAACTCTGCCAAGACAGGCTTGGACAAAAGGGTGTACACAAGTGGCTGACTAATTATTTTCTAAGACTAATAAAGTAACGTGACCGGATTCTGTAGCTGCCCACAACTCACTGTGAGGATTAATTTTTTTTTTGGGGGGGGGGGGGGGAAGAAACAGAAAGTTTATTCTGTTGATGGCTCCTCCAGTTGATCAATATCAGTCCTAGATGATCAATCAACAGATCAGGTTCAAGAAGGGGAATGGAATTAGACATGCAGTGCCACTGGTACACAATTTTGATAGGATTGCACCATTAAACACAAACGTTTACAGGTATAAAATGTTTCCTTATTGAACAGGCTTTCATATATTTCTCTTAAATATCCTCATGATTCTGATAACATTACTTTCAAATGTTTATAGCTCCAGAGAATACAACAGAAGGTAAGAAAACTTTAGTAACCGCATTTCATCTCCTGGCCTTTTGAATTGACTCCAACCTGCAGTTACCCCCTTTTTTAGCATTCTAAATGATCTACAATGCTTGTATTGGCAGTAATGTCACACGACTGCTATTTAGCCATTTGCAAGCTCCTTCAATATGTGGAATTGCCATTATGATTGTATTCATAGATTTGATGTCACAACTGAATTTCAGTGGTCCCTATGAGATTGACCACTTGTTTTGTGATTTTGCCATAGGCCTGTATCCTAAAGTGAAATTAAGCCTCTTGCTCCAGAGCAGTTAAGATAACTTTCCATAAGATAACACTATGGGTGACTGTGTGGACCCATAACTGCTATGGATTTTGCCCAGTCATTAAATTGTTGTGCTGAGATCCTATACAATTAGTGTTGTTGTGCTTCATATTTTCTACTATAAATACATTCCCTCCCTTTTTATTAACTGTAACTTCATATACCTGTATCATCTATGCCATCTTAAAAATGATATTACCAGCGGCAAAAGAAAGGTTCTACTGGTAAGACTCCAAACTCCTTTTCCTCCCCCATCAGTCTGGGTAAACTAATGTTGGATCTGGTCTACATCTTTGATTTAGGTTTTCTACAGTACAAAAGCTTAAAGCTGGAATCAAAAGTTAACCAAAGTGCTATCCCTGAAGACTTCTGCCCCATAGAGATAAACTGAGATTAAAACAAGTTTTCCTTTCCAAGTTTTCCTTGGCAACAAGATCAAAGAATAATGGGGCTGGGATTACATCTCCCCCTGGAATGACCAAAATAACAGTGCTTGTTACTGCACCCCAGATATTTAGCCATATGCACAGGTAAAATATTGCAAAAGGGCATTTTTGATGTCACATATAGCACAATCCAGAGTAACTACGGGAGCTCTTGCAGTGACATTTACATCAATGTAGTTATGGCACCACCTATGGGAAACATGGGAAATTTATAGAGCAATCCAGACTAAGGGTGCAATCCAGAGTAACTACGGGGAGTCCTTGCTCCGGTGTAAGAACAATTTGCTCTGGATTGCAATATGAATTTCCCATAGGTTTTCACTATGTGGTGCAATAACTACAGGTACACATAATGTCTCTTACGTGCTCCCGTAGTTACTCTGGATTGTAGGGTAAATTTTTCTTGCATTGACGCAAGAGCTCCCGTAGTTGGATTGTGCTGAAAATGAATATAACTTCAATTGCACAGAGAAGTGCAGAACAAGTGTCTCTAGTATCATTTCAGGTAGGTATCAATATGTTCAGTATAGGCTCTGCTTTTCCTATATAATTTTTAAATGCATCATCCTAGTTTCAATCATTTCAGGAGTGGACCTGCAGGAGTTTGGCCACAACTCAGAAACCTCTGTTGAAGAGAGGTTTTTGAGTGGTCTCTCCCATAATCAGTACATGCCAGGAAGCCCAATACTACTGAGGGCTTGTAGCAAAGGATTTCCTGACCCTCTGCATTAAGTTCCAGTTTTATGTTGCAACAAGCATGTAAATTTAATGCACTATGGAATTGCTGGCACAAACTGTAAAAGGTCCCACACATGCACCAAAGGCTTCTCCAGATTATGTTAGTGCAGGTAATATGAGGTAATATGGTGGAGGACATGGCTTATTTGGATGAGGATTGGGGATGGAATAGAACAGATATTGGGACACACAAAGGGAAGTTCATGAGTAGGAGGGGGTGGATGTCAGCAACAATTGCACATACAGGAATCCTATCTGCTTTTCTCCACACATGCCCTGAAGTTTCAACTTATGCAACTTATGGGTATTTTTCAATGATGGAGCTTGGATCCTTTCATATTCTTGGGAATATAATTCCAAATGGTAGAAAAGTTAGAAATGGAATGAGATGCTGAATCAATCCTTCTTCCCTGTGGGTTGTGGGCTGATCTGGCCAACACAAAAATAAAATTTCTCTTCTGCCTTAATGGTTTTCTTTCCAAATGTGATTCACTGTGTACAGTGCCCAGAAGATCAGTACTCAAACAGAAACCAAGATAAATGTCTCCCCAAGGATGTCAACTTTCTTTCCTATGAAAATATCTTGGGATTCATTTTAGCTTCTCTTGCTCTTTTCCTCTCTACTCCTAAACATATTCATTCAACACCAGAACACATAAATTGTCAAAGTGAACACCTCACCTACATCCTGCTTATTTCTCTCTTGCTTTTCTTTCCCTGTCCCTTGTTCTTCATTTGTCAACCAAGAAAGGTCACCTGCCTTCTCAGACAAAGTGCTTTTGGAATTGTCTTCTCTGTGGCTGTTTCTTGTGTGTTGGCAAAAACAGTCACAGTATTTCTGGCCTTCCTGGCCACTAAGCCCAGAAACATGATAAGAAGACTACTGAAGAGACAACCTGCAAACTGTGTAGTCCTGGTCTGTCTCCTCATCCAAGCTGTAATCTGTGCTATCTGACTGGCAACCTCTTCCCGATTCCCAAACTTGGGTTTCCATTCTCCGGCCAGAGAGGTCATTGTAGAATACAGTGAAGGATCAGACACAATGTTTTATGCTGTTTTGGGTTACATGGGTTTTCTGGCTCTTATCAGCTTTGTGGTGACTTTCCTACCTTGGAAATTGCCTGGCAATTTTAATGAGGCCAAATTTATCACCTTTAGCATGCTGGTGTTTTGGAGTGTTTGGGTTTCGTTTGTCTCCACCTGCCTGAAAGTCAAAGGGAAATTCATGGTGGCCCTGGAGATCTTCTCCGTCTTGGCCTCTAGAGTTGCTCTGCTGGGTTGCATTTCCCCCCCAAAATGTTACATTATTCTTCTAAAGCCCAATCTCAATAGCAAAGATAATTAGAAGAAAGAATCAGAGAACATGAATGTTTGGAAAACAGGTGCCTTTAAGATGTTTTTGTAAAGATTTGTTTAAATCTCATTTTATATGATATTGTTAATTGTAATGATTGATTTTAAATGTATTGTAGGCTGCTCTTGCAGGCCTTATGGAGATGGAAGGTCAGGACAGAATGTATAAAAATAAACAGTAAAAAGCTTAGTAAGACAGTTGTTTGATCTGCAGAATTTTTAAATAACTAAAACAAGTGAATGTATTTTCTGGAACACAGCATATTAAGAAGCAATGGGTTTTAGCCCCACTATAATATGTATGAGAGAAAATAATATACATACAGACTCCTTCCCTCTTTAAACTAAGTGCTGCACATTGATCCCTCTTTAAACTAAGTGCTGCACATTTTCTGCACATTGATTATACAGTGGACCTTCCTATCTATGGACAACACATCCAACTTAAGTATTCAACTATGGACTGAAAATGCATTTTAAAATTTGCACACCCTCTTGTGGCTCTGTTTGCCTCACAGCCACCGAATAATGCAAGTTTCGTCAATTAATGCAAGTTCAAGCGATGTATGCAATTTCACAGATTTTTCAATTTATGCAAATGTATGCAATTGACATAAATTTATACCATTTCATCAGTGTGACATCTGCATTTTTGTATTCATGTGGGTACAGATACAGATACAGTGGGTCAAATGCAGATACAGAGGGTTGATCGTAATTTGATAAGGCAAGCTAAAGTTGTTGGGGATAGGAGGGTCAGGTTCAGATTCAGTCTGAGGGCCACCAATTGACTAGGGGACAACTATAAATACTCGGAACAATTGATAATTGAATCACCTTTCCTGTTGTAATAAAGCATTTATGAAAAGCATCTTACAAAATTAAACAGATGAGAGGTAAGCCTGAACAGAGCATCCTTTACTTCTCTGTTCCTCAAGCAGTATATAATGGGATTGACAATGGGAGTTAAAATGGTATAAAAGACAGAAAATACTTTGTTGAGATCTTTCAATGTGTTGGTTTTGGGAAACGTGTAGACAATTAAAAGGGTTCCATAAAAAACAGTAACTACAGTAAGATGGGATAAGCATGTGGAAAAGGCCTTCTGCTTGCCAGAGGTTGATGGAATTCTCAGTATGGTATGGATAATAGAACTATAGGATATCAAAGTCATAAGGAATGGAGCAAAAGCTATCAGGGAAGACAGGATGAAAGCCATTAATTCCATCTGATGGGTATCACCACAAGCAAGCTTTATCACAGGAGTAAAATCACAGAAGAAGTGGTCAAGCATGTGAGGTCCACAGAATCTTAATTGGGACATCAAATATGTTGTTATAGAGTTAAGCAGGAAACAGCTCATACATGATCCCATCATAAGCTGTATGCAAAGTGTGTCATTCATTAGTACTGAATAGTGAAGAGGCCTGCAGATTGCTAAATATCGATCATAAGACATAATAGCCAGCAGATAACATTCTGAACCCACAAGAGAACCAAAAAAATAATATTGTATAAAACAGCCCCAAACAGGAATGGTCCTCTTTCCAGTCAAGAAACTATTGAGCATCCTTGGTAGGATGGTTGAGCTGTAGAAAGTCTCCAAGCATGAAAGGTTGCCCAAGAAGAAGTACATGGGGGTATGAAGGTGATGATCATACACAATGAGAGCAACTATTAGAAGGTTCCCAATCATGGTCACAGCATAGATCAGAAGAAACACCAAAAAAAGAAGCATCCAAAATCTTGGAAGATCACTGAAGCCCAAGAGGATGAATTCTCTGATGTCTGTTTGATTTCTCCATTCTTGAGATTCCACAGCATTAGTCATGTTGAAATTATGGAAATGGGAATGCAAGCATGGAAGTAAACATAATACAAAGCAAAGCTATTGTTGGATCTTCATCATGGATGAGATCTGTAAGAAATATTGCAAATTAAATGGCGAGGTAAAAGCATTTATTCTTTTTTTGAATAATTTAGAATAGACATTTTGAATCCTGCATTTAAGGTGCTTCACTAGTTCTAGAACTCTGTAACAAAGTTTCTAGAATTGTCACTAAAACAACAGTCAAAGGGATTCTGGGTTCCGGATTTGAGCAAAATGTCTGATAAATTGTGGGGAAAGCCCAAATAGTATTGTTATAACTTGTGACCATTCAGGTGGTCCATGCCTCTCTAAATTGTTCCTCAGTTATGCCTAAAGCAAATTCAGTAGGTTCCTCACAGGGAAACAAATCCAAATCATTCTGAAGGATGGCAAAGTATGCAAGGCAATTTGAGTGAAATTATGAAAAATATTATTAAGAAGTGAGCATGACAAATGCACAAATGAAAAATATCATATTTACTCGAATATAACGTGCCATCGAATATATACTTAGAATCAAAATACTGTATTTACTCAATTATAATTAACATTGAATATAATGCACATCCTGATTTTGGAGACTGAATTTGGCTGAAAACGGTGAGTGTTATATTTGAGTAAATATAGTAGTCATAAGAACACAAGAAGAGCCTCTCCTGGATGAGGCCAAAGGCCCATCTAGCCCAGCTTTATCCACTTGCTGTCCCCCCATATCAGGCTTTTTGAGGTTGCCCACATCTTCATCTATCACACTCTCACACACACTCACACAAAGACACCATCATGGCTTCAAACTGTCCCATCTCATTCATACCTAGCATGGCAACCCAATATTTGGAAGTTGTCTTCCTCAACAGTCAACATCCATTCATTCCCCCTCCAAAAATGTGTTAACATTCATTAACTCAAAATAATACCACCTTTATATCCAATGAGGTGAAGGTACAGTTTCTTCTATTGCAATTTTCAGAATTTGGCTGCAGCACCTAAACTGCTTCCCCCTCTTTTCTGTTTCTGATAAACCTGATTTTTGTGGGTATGACATCGTCATTGCGTTGGAAGAAGCTGAAGTGTATTTAATACCCAACATAGACTTAACTGTTACAAAACATAGTCCCTATTATGCTTATATACTTTATAAGCTAAAATGATGCCACAGGAGCATGGTGTCCAAGGAATTAATTACATATTTTTGCTAATTGAAAGGTGTGAGCGATAGTGATAAATTGGTGGGATGATATTTTCCTCCTCATTTTCCAAGTTAGAAACACTGTGTGTAAAAATGAACTATTTGGAAATTTTAATTTATTACGGGGAAAAGTGTACTAAAATTGAATTGATTTTCCAGCACACCAAAAGACAATGAACAATTAATTTACAATGAATCCCCCACAGTAAGAGGGATTGTATGCAAATTTCCTAGTCAAAAAGTAATTCTAGTTTTATGAATGTATTGAGCATGTTATGAAGTCTGAAAAATAAACAGCGTAGTATGGGTCAATTTTTTTATCCACAAATTTGGAACCTGTGAATTTAACTCAATGTAGGTCCCAACACATGTCAAAAAAGCATGACCTCCCTAGGCTTCAGACTGCTTTCTGGATGAAGGTGAAGGAATCCATCTGTGGATTCAATTACTCATGGATTTTGGTGTCCACTGGGGAGTGGGATGTATCCAGTTTTCATGCTTGGGGAGGGACAACGTACACTGTCTTAATTCCAGAGACTACTTGTCTTTAGAAGCAGCATATGATGATGATGTCTGCCATAGGTGCAACACTAAATAGAGTTGTCTAAGGGTGAAATCCAGAGTAACTACAGGGAGTCCTTGCTCCGGAGTAAGAACAAGTTACTCTGGACTGCAATATGAATTTCCCATCGATTTTCACTAGGTGGTGCAGTAACTATGGGTGCACATAATGTCTCTTACGTGCTCCCGTAGTTACTCTGGATTGTGCCCCCTGTCTGCTACTGTCCAGAACTGGAGCTAATGCACTAAAATATGCCTTCTGAATATAAAACTCATTGGCTTTCATCTAAGGCAGTGCTTCCCAATCTACTGGTGGGCCTGATTTTTAGTGAGCCGCCAAAGGGTAATGGAAAGATCTGATAACTAATTGCATCAAGCCCTGAAGCTATTCAGAAACCACATATTGTAGCTGCTAACTACCCTGTAAGAAGCTGAGCACCTTCAGTTGGCAAGAGAGTTAAATATTTGTTAAATATTTGTTAAATATTTGTGGGTCTTTTTTACTGGTGGATCTTTCTTTCTACTTATAAATAAAATATTACTTTCTAGACCTCCTTTTTAAAAAGTCTGGTCAACCTAGGTGGGTCTTGATAGAATGCTGATTTTAAAAGTGGGTCCTGGTGCCAAAAAAATTGGGGAACGGTTATGGATATGAAAAAAAGTTTCAAATAACTGGTCACCGTAGTGCATTATCATTTTACTGTTTGTTCCAATGTGAAGAGAAAGAGTGAGAGAAAAGGCATAGAAGTCTGATATTACCTATGCTTTAATAATAAAATATTTGACAGTTTTGTGCAAAGCTTGCTTGATGTCTTGATTTCTCAGGCTGTATACAAAAGGATTCACCAAGGGAGTTAAGACAGTGTAAAAGACAGAAAAGACTTTGTTAAGGTCCCTGAGTGTGCTGTTTTTAGGTAGCACATACACAATGACGATAGTCCCATAAAAGAGTGTGACCACAATGAGATGTGAAGAGCAGGTGGAAAATGCTTTCTTTCTCCCTGTAGAGGATGGGATCCTTAAAATCGTCTTGATTATGTAACTATAAGAGATGAGTGTCAAAAGGAAAGGCAGCAACCCAAACAGAGCTGACAGTATAAAAATCAGTAGCTGTATCTTCAAGGTATTGCTGCAGGACAGTTGAAGCAGTGGTGTAAAATCACAGAAGAAATGGTCGATCACGTTAGGCCCACAAAATTTAAGGTTTGTCATGAAATAAGTGGTGACAGAGTTAACCGAAAAGCCCACAATCCAAGAACCACCTGCAAGCTCCAAGCAGAATCTGACATCCATAAGGGTCACATAGTGCAATGGCATGCATATTGCTAGGTATCGGTCATATGACATAGCCGCTAGGAGATAGCATTCTGCAGTAGCTAAGCCCCCAAAGAAATACAATTGCACAAAACATGAATTCACCAATATGGACTGGTTCCCAGTTAGGAGACTGTCCAGCATCCTGGGCAAAATGGTTGAGATATAGCATGTCTCTATGCAAGATAAATGTCCCAGGAAGAAGTACATAGGCGTGTGAAGGTGTTGATTAGCTGCTACCAAGGTGATGATCAGAAGGTTTCCTGCCATGGTCACAATGTAGATCACAAGAAAACTCAGGAAAAGAACCAGCTGAAATTTATGAATATCCCCGAACCCCAAGAGGATGAATTCTTTGACCTCAGTTCCATTAGTCCAGGCTGTATTAGCCATGGATCGATCTTCAGTGTTGCAAAAGTAACTACAAATTCAATAAGACAGAAAAAATACCAAGCAGTATTTAATACAGATTTCTCTACTGAAAACCTCCTTAAGACAAAGGCAAGCATCAGAAATAATAAACATTATTCCATTATTATAATAAGATTCCTTAGTCAGATAGAATTAATAGGATTAATTCCTTAATAGGGTAGGGTTTGTCGGAAGCACAGGTTGTAATGAAAGGAAAAGATACAAAATAGTGCAAGACAATTTCAGTCTCAAGTACTCTCTCTCTCTCTCTCTCTCTCTCTCTCTCTCTCTCTCTCTCTCTCTCTCTCTCTCTATTTTTGTTGCTATTAATAGCAAATAGCAATCATCCAATCTATTTTTGTGCCAGCTGGTGAAACACATATGGAATTCTAGTGGAAGCATCAAGATTTAGGACAGAAATGCCTGTATCCAGGTGTGATGTTACAGGTGAGTGCAACAGTGCCACCAACGCAGTCACTGGACGCTGCACAGAATCACTATTGGCAAAGACACTGTCCATTGGCACCAAGTAACACATTGGTAGGGGTATTATTATTATTAGATTACTTATAATGGTAGGAGTAAATGGTAAGGACAGGAGAGGTTGTGCAAACAATAGGGAAGGGGAAAATGGATGTGAGGAGAGGGTGCATTCAAGAGCAATGGCACTTATCAGATCCTATCTTACATTTTGCAAACATTGATGCCTCATTTCCCTTCTAAGTAGACCCCTGGCACTACATGCCACCTAAATGATTATGGAAATGTCAGATTATGTGACATTTGCATTATCTGGCGTATTTCAACCACATGAATGCAGTCCCATGGGTGATACCTACACTTAGAAATGTAGGAAATGTAACAAACTAAAAATATATTGAATTACATATCACATTCACGGTCCACCAATGAAAAACTTTATAGCTGAGTAAGGAGTAATGTATTGCATTTTGCATCTAATTTTTCCTCACATATTTTTATTCCATAACATGAACCTTCTTCTCTGCTGCCTTAGCAAACATTCTAGTTCACCTCCTGATATTCTCTTACCTTGTTCCTCACTGGGTAATTCACTTAGGAGGGCTCATCACTGCCCTCTCTCCATTGTCCAGCACTTTGCAATCGTAATTCACTTATCTTGCTGCTCCAATGATCCTGCCCTGCTTTTAAATCACTGTTGCTATTGAATCACTGTTGCTGTTGAATCACTGTTGCTTAATCCCTGTCAGTTTCCAAATACAATATGAATTTGTTTATCTAGCCTTCAAACTCCTGCATCTGGATTGTGCCCCATCTTGGCACTTCCTTTCTCTCACAACTCTTAACCCACTAGACTCCTGCCTTGTTCCTCCAACTCCACAGCTCTCCATAGTTGTCCAGTTCCTTCAAACCTCTGCAGCTTTTCTTCCATGATATCACTCTGCATTCTCAAAATCCTGTAAGATACCTTTTTTCTTAAATCCTTTAATTCCACCTTCTATGGAAAGCCTTTGGCACAATGTTTTAGCTGCTTACTACGAACTACCAGTACAAGTAACTGAAATAATTGCATCTTTTTCCTTGCCTTCTTTAACGTCCATGTTCCTCTCCATTCTTTGTTGTTTCCCTTATGCCTATTTATATTGGGAGCCTATCAAGATAGGGGCCTGTCCTCTCATTCTCTGTTGAGCGTCATGTACATTGATGGTATAACAACTACAACAATAGCAGCAAACATTACATATGTACACTATATGAATGGGTACACTATCCTTTATTTCTGAAGGATTTTTGTGTTTCTGTGTTTTGTTTTATTTTTGTGGTCTGACCATAGGGTCAGACCCTATGGTTTACAAGAAAGCAACTATCCCCTTGCTTTGAATTCTGATGACTGCCCTTACTGACAAACTGTATTTCCTGCTCAGAGATCTAGGCAGACCCAAATTGTTGTTCATAAGATACATAACAAATAGCTCTAGTCCATCTGTATTTTCTTGATTTCCTGAAAACCATCTATACTGAGCTGATCATGGGAATTTCCATCTATTTGTACATTAATTTATAATAAAAGAGCAAATTTGTAAAGTTGGAATGTAGTGAGAATACCAGCAAGACTCTTAGAACTAAGGGTGCAATCCTATACCTGTCTACTCATTATATAAGTAAGTCCCATTATGTTAAATGGGGCTTACTCCCAGGAAAGTGTGCTTAGCATTGCAGTCTATCACAATCCTAACCATATTTACTCAAAAGTAAGCCCCATTGTGTTCAATAGATCTTACTCCTAGGAAAGTGTCTTTAGAATTGCAGTCTATGTTACAATGATCTTCTGTCCAAGATCCTAAGACTAGATTATAGGATTTAAGATAAACTGCACTTCAAAACCAACAAACCACTCTCTTCATGAAAGTAAATGCTGATGGGTGGAGGGTAATATCAGTTATATAAGGATTTGATCATTTATCTGGTGATAGTCACATAGGCATCATCACTGGGGGTTCAATTATATTTCTTTTTAAGAAACAAAGAGAGAATTAATGAAGACTGAATTAATGGCACAATTCAGAAATCCCCAAAGATAACACTTAAACTTCTCACTGTAAATTCATTATACTGAATACATATATTCATTATACTGAATAGTATTTACATTCAAAGCCAATAAATAGATTGATACACTGATTCCTGACAAACATAATGATAAACATATATGACTTTGATTTGGGGGGATGGCTTTAAAAATTCCATTTAGTTTGGGTTAAAGGAAAAACTGAAAAAGCACAAACTGCAAAAGGGTATGCTTCCATTCTTGATTTATGAAGTTCAGTTCAAAGGTTCAGCCTTAGCAATCTGCTATATAAGAGAAACTAGGCAAATACAGATTGGGACTATATGGGGAGGAGAGCTTTGTTCCTATATAGTCCTACTCTGGTGGGGTTCTAACTATTAACAACAAATAAGGCCCCACATTAACCTCTGTTAGGTGTATCTCAGATTTTCCCTAGCCGAGCGTAGTGTGCCAAAATGGCCCCTTTTAGAAAACTATCATTAGCACCTAATGAACTCAATTAAGTGATCAGTGACCTTCATTAGGATGTACAAAGAGGGAATATTCAAAATATGATTCAAAAACCCTCATTTGTTAACCTTAAACCAAGTAAAATGAAAAGTACTGAAATCGTGAAATTGATGCGGCTTGTAGCCAACCTACATGTTTCCAGATGGGTAAAAAGAGTTTAGGTGCAGTGTGCCTAAGAGATCAGGAGGGCCACTACTGCACCCCCTTAGACTGTGGGAAAACTGAGTAGGGGGGTTTCGAACAGCACCTAGAAATAGGAAGGTACTGGGAGGGACAGGCTTGTGCCACCTTCGCATGGAGAGGGGAGCAAGAACAGCTTTGCTGTACTAGTTTTGCACACTGTGCCTAATGAAGTTAAGCAATATGAACACATTGATGTACCTAGAAGGGGGGGCAAGAGGAAAAATGCTCTGGACATCAAGCTGGGGGTAACATCCACCTCCAGTAGTGTCCCCCAGGCACCATTTAGGCAATTGGTGCCTCTCCTGCAGAAGCAGAGCACACTGGTTTGTAAAGGCCTTGGAAGGTTATAAAAAATCTCTCTCACTTCAAAGCAAAACAGAAGTGATGCTCTGTATTGGAGGCATCATTCTCATGTTTGTTTCCACTCAACAGGTCAGAGAGGTTGTCCTGGCATTGGGACCTATATCATGTTCTGTCTGTATCTTTAGGAAACAACATTGCTGGAAAATAATTTCCAAACAGGCTTTCATAATCCATCAAAGGTTACAAGTTAGAAGCCACAATGGCTATACACAACCTCTAGTTTTTGAGGAAAGCTATCTCTGAATACCAAATGTAAGTATGATCCTATGCAACAGGATACAACAGTAGTTATGAAACTCTTTAGAGGCCCAAGAGACTGCTGTCTGATTTATAAATGCCAAGGAGTGTGACTATAATGGTGATCAAGCAGCAGGGCTCCCCCCATGTAGCAGCTTGATGCACGCAGCCTAATCTATACTTGATGCACACAAGTGTAATCTACACAAGCCTAATCTACACTTGATGCGCACAATCCTAATCTACCCTTGATGCACACAACCTAATCTACACTTTCAATTTTGTGGTCCACAATTTGAGAACCTCTGGAGGTATTTGTCTGCTCCCTGAAGACTGTGGTGGGCCATGGTGAGATACAAGAAACTGGGCTAGATGGGCCTTTTTGCCTGATCCAGCAAGGCTTTATATGTCAGATGGGTGTTGTAAAAATCCAGGGCTCCCACATTATAGATTCCAAAGCTGACAGCCTGTACTCAACTTGATGGTCACAGTTTGTTCAGACTGCTGGAAACAAACCAGCGTATATTCACTAGGGCTGAAAATTAGCCTCACATTAAATCAATGATCCATTCAAATTTTAAAAGGAAATTATTATGCACTGCCACAAGTATTTGATGTCAGTAACTTTTTTTTGGAATTAATGTCCGGCCTAATGACAATCACATAGAGTTTGGGGAAAAAGATGCACCCTAGCAGACCAGCACTGGAGGCTAAAATAGAGAAGACCTCTACAGCCACCATGTATTTCCCCTTGGTGCTTAAGTAGGTGGGAATGAACAAGATCCACACACTGCAGAACATCACCATACTAAAAGTGATCAGCTTGGCATCATTGAAAACATCAGGTAGTTTCCTGGCTTGAAATGCTACAGTGAAGCTGACAAAGGCGAGAAAGCCCATGTAACCCAGGACAGTGTAGAACATGAAGGTGGACCCTTCATTGCATTTGATTATGATATGATTAGCTTCAGATTCCATATCCAAATCAGGAAATGGGGGAGAAGATCCAAGCCAGACGATACAAATGACAACTTGAACAAGAGTGCAGGAAAGAATTATGGAGTTTGTCAGTTTCATTCCAAACCATTTCCTCATCCTATTTCCAGGTTTGGTGGCCATGAAAGCCAGAACCACAGTGACGGTCTTTGCCAGTACACAAGAAACACAAACAGAGAAGATGATCCCGAAGGTAGTTTGCTGAAGAAGGCAGGTCACTTTCCCAGGAAGGCCAATGAATAAGAAGGAGCACAGAAAACAAAGCAACAGAGACACAAGGAGAATGTAGGTAAGATTTCGGTTGTTGGCTTTGACAATGGGAGTGTCTTGGTATTTCACAAAAGTGCTGAGCACCAAAACTGTGATTAGAAAAAGGGAACCAGCTATGCTTGCCAAGCCAATCCCCAAAGGCTCCTGAAAGGACAAGTATGTGATAAGCTTTGGAATGCAATCATTTTTTTCTGGATTTGGATACTGGTCTTCTGGACATTTGCCACAATATTCTGCATCTGAAAAGGGAAAAAAGCCATTAAAATGATTTTGGATTGCAGTTAGGAGGCTCAGTCCTGCACTCCTTCTTCAACCTAGAGATCCATCTAGAAATTGTCCATCTGGAGTTCAGCATTAGCTGATCTGGTTTTCAAAGAAGTAAAGCTGTTTGGTCAGGGAGAACTCTAAACAAACAAACAAAGGTGTGGGTGTATCCCAGGGGGAATAAGACCTTGATCATACAATGTTCAAGCTGCTTAAAACATACTGACTCAACCATTTCCATACAAAGACACAAATAAATAAACTAATAATGCGATTGTGGATGCAGCACTGGTCCTCTCCTGATTTAGATCTGCCCAAACCCACCAGTTTCTTTTCCCCCATGCCCTGTATCTTCACAACAACCCTATGAGGTAGCAACCCAAGCAGGGCCAGCCTTAGGACATGTGGAGAAGAAGTGAGAATAGGCTCTGCAGGATGAGATCAAAAACTCAAGTTTTGATAAGACAGTACCATTTTGTATTGGATCCAAGCTGTCTCTTGCACATGTTTTGAAATGTTGCCATAATCTCCAAAATAAGGCTTCGCAATCCCATTAAGGTCACAACCCACAGGTAAAGAACACAACTATAGTTTGAATTTCTAGAGAAGCACCCTTTAACCAATCTAGTCCTAGTGGTGGCTCAAACCAACAAAACAAATGTTGTCTGACCAAATTATGTTGGGGTTAGTGGCAGAGGATGAAATTAATGAAGTTTTCTGGATTCTGTTGAAATAATAAATATTTAACACTCAGGCAGTGCAATGCTAACCTACAAATCCCCTGGGAATTCTTACCTGTGTGATTGGAAAATGTTCCTTCTGGACATGGAGCACAAACAAAGCAACAGCTGGGTTTGCCTTCAATTGCTGTCTTTTGATGCCCTGGTAGACAACTCTTGCTGCATGTAGACTGTGGGATCTAAACAGTTTAATACAAATACAGTATAAGAAGTTGCAATTTTATTTTATTTTGAAAAAATGAGCAATGTCAAGTATTAGGATGCAATCCTAAGGTTGTGATTGCAGCCTTACTTTATTGCATTCTCAAGGGAAGGAAAATGGGATATGTATGTATGTATGTATGTATGTATGTATGTATGTATGTATGTATGAATGAATGAATGAATGAATGGCAAAAGATCCATATTACATAGTGAGGATCAGCTGAATATATATGTTTGATACTGACATGATACTATCAATTTCCTATCGTGCTAAATTCCTCACAGTATAAATCATTCTGAAATCTATTCTATCATTCAACACACTTTGTCCATTCACAGAAACTCACACAAACACACACACTTTGTGAGACTGTATCAGCTGTTTGCCAAGGAAATATACAAAAATATTTTTAAATACTGTACATATAAATAAATATACAGGTATAGAAAAAAAACATGAAATCTTTAGTGGGAGAGAGTACATTCAAAATAAAACAAACTCTGAAAGGAACAGAAAACGAGATAACTGCTCTTTCCTACCACCTGAAAGCAGAAACAGTGAAAATATATGCCTCAAACATGTTTCTATTAGCAACCTTTATATTTATATACCTTTCTTCCTGGCAAATTGTGAGTGCATTCTTGCTTATCTACAGTTGCAGTACATGCAGTACCTAAATAATGACAATTTTCCTGAAAAAAATGCAATCCAAAGCAAGGAAAAACAAGAGAAAACTTGAATTTACGACTAGTGGGTGAATGAGTTAAAATATTTTTACCTTATTAAAACCTTTTTGCCAAACAATTGCTGTAGAGTTTATGAAGAATAGTGGCTCAGATGATAAATGATGTGGGATAACTCTCCCAACTTTCCTGTTGATGAAGGTTCTGTTTGGAAGGACAACCCAGTTCAGTACATCATATCCATCTGCTGATTCCCGGTTGTCATCAAAAAAGACCTCATCTACAGAAGTGATGTGGTGGTGGACTTCCTTCAGATAAGAGTGGAGCTGCATAGTACAATGAATTAAAATAAGCAAACATGATAAAATATATATTTAAAGCTCATGTTCATAATATATTTTTGTCAAGATATTTCTAGTCTCCACTGAACTACAAGTGTTGGTTGGTTGGCTCATAGCTGGAGAAAAGAAGTGTCTTGCAAGGGAGGAAGGGGCGTAAAGGGAAAGAACTTCAACAAAGTCTAGTGGAGTGGAAGAACCAACCATCCACTGAGGATTCTCGTCCCCAGAATATCTTAAGTGAGGAATCAGTTCCCTGGTGTCATGAAAGGTTTTGTTATATTCTCTTCATTTATGCAATTCAATGCATTGAATTGCATGGGGAGGAGGTTAAAAATCCAACCTCATCAAACAAACAAACAAGCATGGTGGGCAAATCAATTTCCCACTCACTGAAGAATCTTGGGGCAAGACTACCCTTTTACAAGGGATGGCATTTCCTTGCAATTTAAAGCTGCATTTTTAAGGAAATGCAAACTCTAATCATACTTTTTTTAAAATCACACCTCTTTGTTAACATTTTCCAGTGTACCAGCCATGTTATTTTTGCAGCAAAGAAGTAACAAAGAGGCGTGTAATACTTTGAGGACTAATCAGTTTATTTTATTGTAAGTTTTCATGGACAACTATCTAAAGATTTGATTTAAGAGGACTATAGTCCAGAAAAGTACATGCTGTAATAATTTTGACATATCTGGAGAAATATGAAAAAGGAAACTGTGATCACTGATGAAAATTAATTGGAAATAGTTTACTACCTTCCAAGGTTTAATATTATGCATCATTTGATTTGATTTCTCCCAGAGAGATCTTGA
Organism: Cryptoblepharus egeriae; assembly: GCA_030015325.1. Classification (NCBI taxonomy): domain Eukaryota; kingdom Metazoa; phylum Chordata; class Lepidosauria; order Squamata; family Scincidae; genus Cryptoblepharus; species Cryptoblepharus egeriae. Next base: position 85,383,560 of record JAREYC010000004.1, read on the forward strand.
AATGGATCTGGATGAAATCATGTCATGTAAAGCTTTTGCAACAGCATAAACGGCTTTGTAGATATTGTAGCTCAAGTCTAGAGTCTGAAAATCAAATATGAAGTTCGGGAGGTCTTGTATCCTCTCGTTCCCTACACATAGTGGCCAAAACTTAATGCCAACATCTAAAGATGGAATGAAGCAATGGAAGGCAGTCACCCAGAAAGGTCTCATGAAAACATCATCTGAGTATTTGTTGTGATTTATGGTCTGAAGAAACTTTCGAAATCCCACAATTTCTGTTGTGTGAAGCGCAAAACTCAAGGTTCCGTGGAATGCAGAGAATCCAAATTGTGGAAAGAAAGTGGACTGGAAATCCCATTGGGATGTAGCGATTAAGACCTTCCCATAGATAGTAAAACCTGTAAAGGAAACCTTTATCCAGATGAGGTAATCTGTAGTGCCATAGAGCACAATGATATTGGAGGAGGAATTTGTTATTTGTTGTATTATTTGCAATTGCATATTATCAGGGGCCCTTTTGGAAAGCATGTTAGTAAATGCAATGCAGATCCCCTTTCGAACAAATTCCTTCTTCAGGCTCAAGATGAACTTCTCACCTTCTTCATTGTCACTAGCCATAACACCAATCCAGGTCCAGCCAAAGTGTAGAACCAGTTTGGCTATTCCTAAAGTTTGAAGATCTTCATTTGGGACAGTACGGTAGAAAAAAGGGAAATGGCTTTTATCACGGAAGGCAGAATCAATAGACCCATAACTAATCTAAAATTAAGGGGAAAACTATTAGTTATCTTTTCCACTGACCATCACAATCAAACTGTTACATAATTCTTTGTTAATTCACTTTCTTTCTACATCTTTCCTACTGATTGTTAAAGAGATCCTTCCACAGGAAGGAGAACTTCGCTATAATATTAAGTAGTAGTTCAACAGATATAGAGAGCAATGTGGACAAACCATCACTCCATGTGATCAAGCAATGATAAGCAGGCATACTGGATGAGATGGTGGTATTGACATCTACCTTCTTCCTTGTGCTTTTTCCATATATGATTATATGGAAACTACTGTACAATGGGTAGGACTATTGGGGATAGTACAAATCTTTGGTGCTACTCTTTGCAATTTCCTCATAGCACTTTCACATGTGTGGTTAAATAATAATTATTTTTGTCTGATTATTCTAGCTATTCTTTCAGGAGCAAGATCCATTTAATCTGCATTACAGAGCTCAAGCTTAACACCAAGTGAACAGAATTGCCATCCAATCCTGACACATTGCTATGGTAAGTAGCTACAACAAGGTGTATATTGCATATTATGTGGGAAGTGCTATCAAACAGCTAGTAGGTGGTAAGTAAATATTTATTTTTACCACGTTGCATTATCATCTATGGGTTCTCCCTGGACCTACACCAGCCATTTTGCTGGCATAATCTGGAGGAGAACCAGGGGCCATTCCAAGGCAGGGGTTTCTACAAATGAGTTGCAGCCACAGCTCAAACGGCTTGACAGCAGATCAATCTTCACACAATTGGGACACTCATCTAACTGTTATAAAAGGTCCATAGGATGAGCCATTGAAAAATTATTCTGCCAAAAGTATCTCTCAGCAAACTCACCTGCGGTATCTTGAAGATCTCTAAGAGGTTTGCTATCTGAATGGATGACATGGACTTCTGTGCTCCAATAACAGCAACTAGCTTGTTCCAGCTCCTGCAGGCATAGTTTGGAACTGTTCTGCCCTTTCCAGAAAACATGCTTAAAGAACATTCATAGGTTTTCCTTTCATTGTGATAGTTTTCATGTATATGAAATCCCAGAGTGATGTTAGGCAGGAGAACGGGGTTCTTGTTAATCTCCTCCGTTGCATAGACCAATGCCAGCACATGCTGATAGCTACGAGTCAGGGGACTGGAATGAGAGTTAAAATTTTTAATCCACAGAGGATGCAGTATCCCACCCCTGCAATAAAAACTGCACATTATAATTGAATGAATAATAGACATGCAATAAAACCCAACACTTAACAGAAGTAACATTCTGTCAACCTCAACCAAACCACAAACTTGGATAGGATAATTACACATTTTGTAAGTTGTGGATAGGGCAATTGTCTTCCTGACATTTCTTATATTCCTAGATAGAGAAATTACTTGGCCAAGATTATATATACCATTATTAACATTCATATAGAAGCCACCCCATATCCGAGGTTCGATATCCACGTTTTAGTAATCTGAGGAGCAAAAATGTTTTAAAAATCATAGTTCTCTCTCCTTCCTTCCTTCCTTCCTAGTCACACTGTATGTGACTGCAGGATCTCTTACACCATCTCATCAGTGGTTCCCTATAGATCTAAGCAGTTGTAAATATAGAAGTAATCAACCAGCCTGAAACTCAGACAGGATGCTTCTGGGTTTTAAAGACCACCATTTATAGTAAGGTACTGTTTATAGAGTTCACTATTAACATGGTTTGGGGCATTGTGATAGGTCTTGGAATGTTTCCCCCACAGTTATGGGGGGAGTCCACAATATAGCACTTTTGTGAGCAAGCAAAGCTTTTCATATACATTAACATAGGGTTGCCATAATTCTTTTCCACAAAATCAGGACAGGACCCTCTGTCCCGTTTGCCAGTATGTGAACACAATCCCCAAAATTTGGATATTCCCAGTTTTGGGGGGCATATTGTAACCCTACATTTACATGATGTTATCCTTTTAACAATCTTGTAAGGTGATTATTAAATTGAGGCTGGGAATGAGTGACTTGCCTAAGTCCATATAGTGAGTTCACAGCAGAAGCAAGATTAAAAGTAGGAGTCCTAATTTACAACTCTTCCTCTTGGCATCTACATTTCATCTGTTTTAAAATAGCATCAATGCTTCAGCTGTTTTAAAACAAAACTCTGCTCCCAGTCATTCATGTGATATTTTCATGAAAAAAGAGACTTACTATGTTTCTAAAGAGTAAGCAAGAGGAGGCTGGGTGTTAAAGCTCTCTGCCACGTCCCATGTCAGGTATTGTGATAAAAGTGCCCCGATAATTAAGTCTCCATCCTTATAGTATCCCTCTGGATAGTGGTGTTCAAGTCTGCACTTCGACTGGGCTGTCTTCCCTGCCACATTTGGACAAAGCAATGATAGAAACAACAGAGGCAGAAATGGGACCATTTTCAAATAAGAGACTCTGCCAAAAGTCATGCAAAGAGCTGTGGCAAGACAGACATGGCTTTGGAAACCAGGATTCATTTGGCAGGACCGAAGCAGGCGGAGGAGAAAATGGAATGGAAGCCCTGCTGGATAGAGTTGATGGATTGCAAAGACCCATCTAACTGAGCATATCCTTTCCTGAGATTGAGAAGATAACCAGAAGGCTTCCTAGAAAAAAATCCATTTCGAGCAACATGAAAAGGAGGGTGGAGGACGACGCTACATTTGGATGCTGCAGCAGAGTACAGAATGAAGTGCAGTTTAATTGTCTGGCTATCCACACAGTTCCCATCTATCAAACTATTTCTTTCAATGATCCAGTAGGATATAACATCCACTGTAGGTGTCACACGATAGGAATGCCAGACCACAATAAGGGTGGCAGATCTCATATCATTATTCCCTTTTCTGACTACATTTTCAGTGCAATAATTATGTTGAGTCACTTGTGGATAGATCCACCCTCTTATTTCTATAATTCAAATGTTCTTCAGCTGAAAATAGGAGGTTTAGGAATTAATTCAGGAGCCTCGATAATTACAAGGTAGACTGAAGACTATTTTGACCTGGAAGAGCTGGATGCTATTTTATTCTTAGCTCTCCTGATAGGGGCCAAGCACAAAACAAAAGGAACTACATGCTGTAAACAGAGTGAATATCTGTGAACACAAGAAAACATCTTGGTAGTTATAGAATTGGAAAGGATCCATTAGGACATCCTATCCACCACCCCCCCCCCCCCCCCGCCTGTTGCACAAAATCCACGTAGAGCATCTCCATCTGGATGCTTCTGCACCTGCATGTCAAGCTGGGTTTGCCAAATGCTCTCTTTAGACAATACCAAAAAATTAATATGTCCTTTCCTATTCATAAGTGTCTTTTACAAGCCCAAATCACTATTCTGAAAAGACATCACTTCTCTGGTTGCTTATGTACACTATGGGCAAAATCCAGAGTAACCACAGGGAGCCCTTGCTCCAGTATAAGAACAACTTATTCTGGATTCCAACATGAATTTCCCATAGGTTTTCACTAGGTGATGCAGTAACTACAGGTGCACATACTGTCTCTTACGTGCACCCATAGTTACTCTGGATTTGGTTACGTGCACCTATAGATACTCTGGGTGCACGTATAGATACTCTGGGTACATAGTTATGTGCACCCATAGATACTCTGGGTTAGTGAGGTAATGTAATGTGCAACATAGGGCCCTACAATTCTGAAAACATGATACCGATTCTGTTGCCCACAGATCCCAAGAAGATGTAACACAAAAAGTGTAGGTTTTATGGATATTTTTATACATCTGTCATACATTTGTGTTGAAAAGTGTTTTATAGCCATCATTATAAATGTATTATCATGACATTTACATAAAGTTGAGAAACAACGAACTGTGAGTATATATCTCGTACTTTCAGTACACCTGGCTCTCTGTTGTGCTTGACTTTGAACAAACAGGGAAGAAAAGGGTTTTTTTGGCTGCAATCCTATCCACACTTTCCTGGAGGTAAGTACTCTTGAACACAATAGGACTTACTTCTGAGTAGACATGCTTAGGATTGCACTGTTTTAAACATATTTATGCATAGAGTACCATACTTCTTGAATCCAGGAAGAGGCAGACAAGCAATCAGAACAAACATGCAAATTTTCTTGAAATGTGATACAAATTGTTGTTTATTAGCCAGGCATAGCAAGAATGTTACACTGATATAAGGGCAAGTTGTTTGGCCACGTTTCCAGTGACGCAACCTTGCCAATGTGGTAAGGATTGGGTCTTAAAACCCATTGTGGTAAGAGACTGGGGAGTTGCTTGGCATTCATGCAGGTCCAGGTGGACTAAAGGACATTAATCCTATCCAAGTATCCAGCACAGATACAACCACAATGCAGTCCTAAGGTAAGGTAAGAAGCCTTTGAATTGCACCCCCCATCACAGGATGCTGCAAATTCCCCATTGACATGGCTACATTGTCTCTGTAAAGTAAGAGAGGATTGGGCCCTAACACATGACTCTCTGGCCATAAGGGGCTAAACTTACCCAACTTTACAGTGCCAATGCAGCCATACCAATGTGGTGATGACTGGGTCATAAATCCCATTATAGTAAATTAAATTACTCCCAAGTAAACATGCATAAGTTCAGTCAGAAAACAAATGTCTGAAGCAGAATCCTGGGAGCAGCCATATATACCAGAGCTCAAAAGTTGGTTAAGATAGCGGGATGACTGATGGGTATGCCTTAAGGCACATTTGTGTTGCACAGATCCAGTGTAGAGCCAGTGCTGTGAGATCTGAAGCAAGCTTTGAGTTAGAGGAGGCTGAGAGATTGTAACTGATCCCAGGTTACCCAAGCTGAGCAGGGATTTCAATTGGACCTACCAGTCTGTCTCCCGAACCCCTACAACATCTTCACTCACTTTGTATATATGTACAGTATATGCCTTCCCACTTATAACTTTTTTAAAGAGATCAGTTTATCAAGACATTTTCTCAAGGCTCGTTTTACCTCTTTATTTCTCAAGGTGTAGATAAGAGGATTGAACAATGGAGTCAGGACTGTGTAGAAGAGAGAAACTATTTTGTTCAAGGTCTTGGAAGCAGCAGAGGGAACCAAATAAACAGCAAGGAGACTCCCATAAAACACAGAAACAACTATTAGGTGGGAAGAACAAGTAGAAAATGCTTTTTGTTTTCCCGTAGTGGTTGGGATTTTCAGGATGGTGTTGATTATACAAACGTAGGAAGTCAAAGTTAAGAGAATTGGGAACATGGATATAATGGAACACACCACTAGTAGTGCTGTTTCTGCAAGGGTTGTGTCACTGCAAGAGAGCTTGACCAAAGGTGGGAAATCACAGAAGAAATGGTCAATTTCATTGGATTTGCAAAATGTCAAACTGGATGTTAAGACGATGACAACAGTACTACCTATGAACCCACTGACCCAGGAACATGTAGCCAGCTGGATGGAAATCCTGCAATTCATCAAAGCAGAATAATGCAAGGGTTTGCAAATTGCTACATATCGATCATAAGACATCACAGCTAAGAGGTAACACTCTGTGGCTGCCAAAGTGCCAAAACTGTACAACTGAGCCATGCATGCACCCACTGAGATGACTTTGTCCCCAGTCAGAAAACTGGCCAACATTCGGGGGATAATGGTGGAGGTGTAACAGCTTTCCAGGAAAGATAGGTTTCCCAAGAAGAAGTACATAGGAGTCTGCAGGTGTGGACTAGTCACAAGAAGTGCTACTATGAGGATGTTGCCAGTCATGGTCATGATATAGATGACCAAAAACACTAAGAAAAGAAGAATCCAAAGTTGTGAGAGGTCTCCAAATCCCAGTAGGATAAAAAAAGTTACAACTGTTTGGTTTGTCCATTGTGCATATGTAATGGACTGCATCTTAAAGGAAACACAAAGATGATGAATGCTTTTTCCTTCTTTTCACAGAGGCTAAAAAGAGATACAAATATGGGTTAGAATAGATCGGGGTGTCCAAACTTTTTGGCAGGAGGGCCACAAAAATTATTTGCATTTCAAGTTTGAAAAAGTTTACATAATTTAAATATAAGAATGTATTAGAAACATTACAAGGCTTGTCCGTGGGCCAGAGGGAAGGGTCTTGCCACAGGCTTCATTGAGAGTTGATGTGGGCCACATCTAGCCCCTGGGCTGGGGCTTGGTATAGATGACGTCTCTGGTATGCCTCTAAGAAAGAACCCAGCCTCCAACATCTCGGATCACCATCCTTTTAAGCAGCTTGTCCTAAAAGAGGGGATTCCCTAGGAAAATAGTTTTAACCATTTAAAAGGTGGAAGGAATCCAACCAGCTTCATTCCTTTGATTCTGTGGTGACAATCCTGGGCCCAACTTATTCATCCACCAATTTATTTTAATTATCAGTTTGAATGCATTTTTCCACAATGAGAGGAAAGGATCCTTTGCTAAGGAAGTCATTCACAAGCCAATGCTATATGTTTTCACACATAGGGACCTGCAAAAGGTGAGGTTATTTTTCCTGATAAAGGGGTGTTATTCTTTGTTAGGAAAAATAACATCACTTTTTGAAGGTACCTAGACATATGTAATTTTTACTGAGTTCACAAGGATGTGTTACCAGATAAGCATGTATGGGTAGCCCAAGTGATCCAAATTAAAGAAATGTATAAAAAAACTGAAAAGGATATACAAGAAGAGTTCTAGAAAGTAGGTAACTGGTAAGTAAAATAAAACAATTAATTAGGTTACTCATAGAGTAATCCAAGCAACAGGAAGGTCAGCAGGATAGGTCGAACCATGTATCCAGTATGAACCAGTGCATAAAGGTGAAGGTGTCCACTGCAGGTTGTACTGACAGTCATGTCCTACTCTAGGAAGGTACTCATCCCTGTTTTAGGAGAAAGAGCCAGCTTTGTCCAAAGACACTTCTGTGGTCATGTGGCCAGTATGACTGTATGCCAAAGCACATGGAAGGCTGTGCCTTCCCACCGAGGTGGTACCTGTTTATCTACTAACATTTACATGCTTTTGAACTGCTAAGTTGGCAGGAGCTGGGCTAAGGATGAGAGCTCACCCTGTCTTGCAGTAGTCAGGTCTTGAACTGCTTACCTGCAGAGCAGAATTTTGGTCAAGCAGAGTTCTAACCCTAGCCTTCTAACCACTAAGCCACTGCAACCCCAATATGTTTACTCCTCCACAATATAACCAAGGCAAACCTTTTTACACTGGAGCCAGGAATTTCTCATCCTAGTCTTCCCCAAAATGTGTGCTGGTCAGCCACTTCTGTGTTGCATCACCCCAGAAAACTATGTGCCCACAGTTCTCGGCAGACATGGCTGGGGATGGGCAGTTTGGGGAGGACAGAATGGATGATTCCTGGTTTTCCCCATGGAACAGTTTGCCTTGGTCATGCTGGGGATACATTTCTGATGTGCAGCCATAGTACTTTGAACACTGCTGGGCTAGATGAATGAGTACATTCGTATTCATGCGACATACAAAGCAAACAAAAGTATATAACAGCTGGAAATTTGCAATATTTTTTCCTGCTTCGAACTCAGTGATCACAGGAATGAGGAGTATACGCATGAAAGGGGATCTGGTCCCCTAGTTAGATTTCTAGAATCGCATTTCCACATTGGAGTGTGGAAATCTTCCCCTGGTACCTTCCCTACCATGGGAGTTTAATCTTGCTTCCTTGAAAACTGTTAACTTCCACTTTTTTGTGTTGGAAGGAGGACATACAATGCAATCCTAAGTATGTCTACTCAAATGTAAGTCCCATTGTGTTCAGTAGTACGTACTCCCAGGAAAGTGTGGTTAGGAATGCAGCCATAATTACCCATCCTAGGGGCACCTTTTTCTTTTATGTGGGGAGGACAAACCCTATAATCCAGAGTAACTATGGGGGCACGTAAGAGACATTATGTGCATCCATAGTTACAGCACCACCTAGTGAATACCTATGGGAAATTCATATTGCAATCCAGAGTAAATTGTTCTTACACTGGAGCAAGGACTCCCTGTAGTTACTCTGGATTGCAGAGTACCTTTTTCTATCTAAAAACTCAAGGGACACCTTTTTCTATCTAAAAACTCAAACAGTAATTCTTTTAGGGCAATGATCTTGAAAACACTGAGAGTAAGCAAAGAGAAAATGAAATAGCAAGACACTGATGGAGCTATTGATCTTGTACTAATAATGTCATATATAATTAATATTCTTTCACGTTCCATTATATTCTTCCCAAAGTAGATTCATGTGCCCAGATATAATACTTTACCATGAAGACAAAACTGCTGAATCTTGAATGTCTGCTCTTAGCTTCTCATCCATGACACTAACATTCTTGTTTAATTTATACAGCTTTCCAAGATTGCACATACTGGGATTTATCTGGTCACTGGTATGTAAATGCTATTTTAATAGTATTCATCATTTGGGATGGAAATTCCCTTTAGATGCCTAACTACATGCTTATATACGACTCTATATTTGATTTTTAGAAGTTTTTATTCCATCAGATTTGCACTCCCAGTGGAGTATTCCCTAATGGGAAAGAAGAAGCAATCTCACTTTTACTCCCAAGATGAATTAGTAGATGTAGAATGTATAGTAATAATAGTTCATAGACTTAGGTTGCAATCCTAAAGACACTTTCCTGGGAGTAAGTTGCATTGAACACAGTGAGACTTATTTTTGAGTAGACATGGTTAGGATTATATTCTTAAAAAGGCACACTCACACACAAATACACTCAAATCCCTATCCTGACATAATATATAATGATAATGAAATTTCTAGCACAGTTTTAACTTGTGCTGAACAGGAAGGCTGGCTTTCCTGAACTTCATCAGCACAAGAGTTGTTCCACCCCAGGGCAAGGAGAAATATTTTTTTCATTAACTCAGGAAGAGCCACTACAGCCCCAATATGCAGATTTGGGGCTATGCAGATTTGGCCTGTGAAATTGCAGGGAAGCAAGCGCATGGATGTGTACTGGCTGAACACCATGCAGAGTGGCATGAAAAGGTTTTATGGCATTTTTGCAACACTATTTGGCTTTTTCAGATTTATGATCAGCCACTTTTGCACTCATTCCTTTCACTGAATTTGCCTATTTTTTATTCTCACAGCACCCAAACATTGAGTTGCTGCTTTTAGTGAATTATCAACTACAGCTTGGGAGTGGGTTGGTCCCACTCCCACAATACCAAACCCGTGTATAATGAGATCCAAGAGACACTGACAGGCACTACTTTTTTCCATCAGACAGGAAGTATATCTTAGGCTGCAATCCTGAAGTGCACTTGGGCTAGCCCACTGGTCTTCAAAGTGGGAGTCACAACCCCCCTGGGGGGTCACTGAACCCTCACAGGGGGGCAAAGGCTGAAGGACCACCATCTTGGTCCTGGAGACCCCAAAACCAACTTCACAATGATGTCATATGTTGTTAGATTCATCTTGAAGTGATGAATGCAATGGAGCAATCTGTTTTGAAAGAGCTCCTTCCTATCAAAAGTTATGGCAAAAAAACCTGAAAAGCAAAAATATGCATAGAAAATGCATGGGAAACGAAAGTAGTTTATATTGCAGCTTTATTCGTGAGGAGGCAAACGTGCCATAGTCTAGTGGAAAGGCAGGCTGAGAGTAATCCAAGGACACCAGAATGGCCCCGATCCCAGACACCTGGAGCTTACAAGTTCTCTAGAAGGCAGGCCCCCAACACTGAAAATGATAGAAACTGGCTCTATAGGTAATGTAAATTTTTTAAAAAAAAATTCCAGTCCAAAGTCCTCTTTCCCCTCTCCCCAAGCATAATTTCCTATCCTCATCCCTCTGGGGTTTTAATGTTTTTGGTGGCTGCTGGGGGTGTTTAAAGCTGTTTTTATTTATTTTTTAATCAGATGTCCTCCTTCTCCAGGAGATGTCCTCCTTCTATCCATGTAAAAATCTTCATTGTTCACCTTTTCCTTGTGAGCAGGCAGCCTACAGCCTTCTTGGAATTAATAAATTATATGTAATAAATTGTATATGTAATAATTTTAAATGTAAGATTCAGTAATATAGTGTTTAAATTAAGCACTTGAAAGCAATATACAGGAGGGCTTTGAGCTTTTATTTTGTTATGTTCTACACTTTTCTTGGGTGGCCTATATTTAGAGGGGAAGCCTGCTCTTAGAAAGAAGGGGGCAGCCAGGCTTGGGAAGAGAGGGAGTACAGCAAACCTCCCTGTAGCTTCGCAAAGGTCTCTTGCTGCAGGCACTGCCTAAGCCCTGACAACTGCCTTCTAAGTCCGCCTTCTCCCAGGAGTATGGGGTGTATGTGTGTGTGAGTGCATGGGTTGTGTGTGTGTGTGTACACATGTGTATGCGTGTGTGAGTGCATGGGTTGTGTGTGCATATATGTGTGTGAGTGCATGGGTGGGTATGTGTGTTTTGGGTGTGTGAATGAGTGCATGGGATGAAAGGTGTGTGCATATGTGTGTGTGTTTGAGAGCGCATGTGGAGGTTGGGGGCAGTGGGATGGAAGAGAGCCAGGGCTTGGGGGAAGTTGGGGGAAGAGAGGACCTATGGGGTTGGGGACAGCGTGGTGGGAGAGAGCATGGGGACTTGGGGCAGATTGACCATCACCATGTCTCCTCTTTTTCCAGAACAGGTCCTCTTTTTGAGCCCTGTGTCCCGGATTGTTTGACAGGGGGTCCTGGCCAGATTCCAGAGTTTGAAAGGGGATCCCAGGCTGAAATGGCCAAAGACCACTGTACTACAGGGATCAGCAACCTTGCAGCTGTGTCGTGCCGAACCTATGTTTCAATGATATTCCGTGTGCTGACATGAGTCTATATGTCAACATACTGTGTGCCAGCATATATATAGTACTGGCAGGCACCGATAGCCACCAGCTGGCACTAAGCACCAGCAGGCACCAAACACTGGCAGTACTGACTTACCTGCACTGCTTTTGCCACCTCTCCCCACTCATTCCAGGAGCAATAGGTGGGAAGCCTGGAAGTCTCTGCAGAGTGCTCCAGCCCAGGAGAGTGCAGGGGAGTAGAAAAGGAGTCACTTCTTCTCTGCCCCGCTCTCCAGGGATAAAGTGTGTACCACAGAGACACCCCTGCAGCTCACCCAGGTCTTCGAGTGCCACTGAAAATTGGGCAGGTCCTGTGTTCAGCACCTGTGCCCAAAGTTGCTTATACCTGGTCTATTATATTGCTACCCTTCAAATGCACATTTTCCATGCTAAAATGATGGAAGTGTTTAACAAAATGTAGGATTACAGTATATCCAGATTACATAGTTAGAAAATATGCAGAGCTAATGAGATCATGAATTCTTTTTCTTTAAGAAGAGTTTTTTGGTATTCATTTCTGGTTTCAGCAGAATTATGTATACTTTAGGGGCAAAAATGCAGCCCAGCAACCCAGCAGTGGAGGCCAAAATGGAGAAGATCTCCACGGCCACCATGTACTTGCCCTTGGTGCTCAGATAGGTGGGAACAAAGGAGACCCAGACACTGCAAAAGACCAACATGCTGAAGGTGATGAACTTGGCCTCGTTGAAAGTGTCAGGCAGTTTCCTGGCCAGGAAGGCCACAGTGAGGCTGACACTGGCCTGAAAGCCCATGTAACTCAAGACAATGTAAAACATGGTGCTTGAGCCCTCATTGCATCCCACTATGATCTGCCCAGGCAGGGAGAACATATCCAGCTCTGGGAATGGAGGAGAAGTAATCAGCCAACTGAAACACATTCCAAGTTGAATGAGGGAGCAAAAAAAGATCACACAATTGGACAGTCTTTTCCCCACCCATTTCCTCATCTTGCTCCCGGGATGTGTGGCCAGGAACGCCAGAACCACAGTGATAGTTTTAGCCAAAATACAAGACAGTGCAAGTGAAAAGGCATTGCCAAAAGTGGCTTGTCGGAGGAGGCAGGTCATCCCGCTGGGTTGTCCAATGAACATCAGGGAGCAAAGGAAGCAGAGCAGGAGGGAGATCAGGAGAAGGTAGGTCAGATCCCGATTGTTGGCTCTGATGATGGGAGTGTCTTTATGTTTAAGGAAGATTCCCAGCACCAGAGCTGTGAGCAGAGCAAAAGAAAGTGCAGAGGAAGCCAAACCCAAGCCCAAAGGTTCATCATAAGCTAGGAAGGTGATTTCTTTTGGGATGCATTCGGTTTGTTGCTGGTTTGGATGCTGATCTTTGGGGCACTCAGCACACTGATTCACATCTGAAAGAAACATTTTTTTCACTATATGAGAGGACTCACTTCATGCTGCAATCCTTGGGTTGCAATCAAATCATTTGAGGCTACAGATACCTCTACCTGATAGTAATCCCATTGAACTCAAGGCAGTTTACTTCAAAACAGAAATAACCACAGTATCTTAGCTTCCCTTAGAATAAAATACTATGGTCTTGTCAAGTACAATTACTCTCAACATGCAAATAAAACTTTTGAAAAATTACAGATTAACAAAGCTGTGTTTTTTACTATGGCAAGCGTTGTAAATAGTAGAAAGAACCATGTGTTTGTTTCCCCCAACTCTCTTCTCTGAGTTTGAAGCAAGTTGTTGATGACATAGCTCAGTGGTTTCCAACTTTTAGACATGTACTTTCCTTGATCTACTGGATCACTGATCTACTTGGCCATTGGCCATGGATCCCCATATAGATTACAGTTCTATACAAAGTAGGATGGTAAATTTTTTTTGCAAGGGTTCCATGGCTTTCCTGTCTGGTTTCTATGATTTCCCTCAGAGCCCCAGTTTGGGAAGCATTAAAAAAAGGAGGCCTCCATCAGTCTTGAAAGACTATGGTATCGTGCTCAGCGCTGCATACACTGCATGCGAAGCACGAAAGCCTGGGTTGGATTGTTATGGAGGATAGGCTGTTACCCAAGCAGCAAATCCCCCCCTCTCCATGCCACTGAATTAGTCTAATGGAAAGGCAGAGCCAATACGACTGGATCCAGCTGCGTCACAGAGCTGGGCTAAGGACAGGAGCTCACCCTGTCTTGTGGGGCCAACCCGGGTCTCGAACCCTGGCCTGCTGGTTAACAGGCAGTGTCTTAATCACTTGCGCCACCCACAGCCCTAATGCATCTTTAAATCAGCTGTTTTCAGTGGAAGCAAATTTTTTTTAAATTATGTTTTGTTGTTGTCACCCCCCATCATATGGTTGTTGAGTAAATTAACATATCTTGTTGCCTCAGGGCTCTCCTGGCTCACTGAAATTTGAATCATTGCAGATTAGAGGGAAAGCTTCTTCAGCCTCATCTTACGTATATCTGCAAGAGCTGGTTTTATGTCAAACATAAGACCTTTGAGCCAGTTATGTCCATGGAAGGTTGAAATAACAAGACTGATTGAGCTCAAGGCCACCCTTTCAGCAGCACCACTTCTGCTGAGATGCTGGAACAGAGAGAGGGAAGGAATCCTTACAAGCTGTGGAATGGTATGGGGAAGAGGCAGACCAAGAAAGGTGAGAATGGGAGACCGTAGGTGCTGCCACTAGACTGGAAGAGCCCAATTATAAATTTCAAGGCATGTTTATTAGATGGCATCTCTAGCAGAATGGGGAAATCAAAATGGCAACCAGAAGGCACCTCTACAGGGAGTTATTGCCACCATCAGGGTACCATGAAAAACCTTGAATAATACAGCAAGTATTTACATTGGGAGCCTACAAGGACAAAGAAACAGTCCGGATATGAGAAAGTCCAATGAAGGAATAGATATGAGAAAAGAAAATAAGGCTGCAATCCTGAAGTGCACATGAAGGGCTAGCCTATCTATCACAGGACTGGCCCAGTTCTGAGATAGGCCAGCCTAGCTATACAAGAAAGGCTTGGACCAGCCTAAGTCCACTTAGGCTGACTCAAGACAGATGGACCTGGGCCAACCTAGCAGTGCTGGCCTAGGCAGCTCAGCAGAGGCATGTTGAGGGCCTGTTGAGCATGGCCTAAAACAGGCTGTATCAAGAGCCTGTTTCCAGGGCATACATGCTCCCACACAGCTCCTCTGACTTATGCCACTTCAGGAGCAGGTGTAAATCTGAGTAGATCTACAGGGGTCCATGATAAGAAATGATGGCAAAAAATTCTGAGACCTAGGCCAACCTAAGTGTAACCCCCTGAGTCTCAACCTCAGGGTATAGCACAACTACAACAGCCCAGTGAGCCAGCTGTCCTTGTGCTGCAGCATCTTCAGCAGCAGGTTAGCCAGCCTACAGACCTCCAAGCCCTGTGGATTTGGCCTAAGTGACAGCTCAGTCATTTGGCCTACTTAGGCTGGAAAATTCTCTCTGGCCTAAAGTCAGGATTGCACCCTAAGTTAATGAAAACAATAAGCCAAACCTTTTTTCATGTCCACAGTGAAATGGAAAATTGAATTTATTGAATCTGTGGGATCACCTACCAGTCTGGTTAGAAATGGTCCCCGCTGGGCATGGAAAACAGTCATAGCAGCAAGCTGGCTCCCCTTCACGAATTTTTTTGTTTTGTCCAGGATGGCATCGCTCAGTACAGATAGAAACAGGCAAAGTCTACCCATAGATAATAGAGAAAGCCATTTTAAATGACACCAATTTAATTTCCCTTTAAAAAAATTATAATAGTGTAACTGACTGCTTTAACTTCAGGCAATCCAATCACAGCATTAATAATGAAGTATGGATTTTTTAAAAAATACTGAAATATCTCATGTGAAAAGAAAGCAGCACTAAACACTAATGTCTGGAAGACCAACCTGGTTAAACCTGCTGGGCCATATAATGTCATCCTCCTTGATGCTGAAGCTTTGAACTGGGGATTCCTGGGAACCCAGCATCCCAACTCTCAATGGGGTGAAAGATTCATTTGGAAAAACAATCCAGTTCACAATGTCGTATCCATTGGACAGTTCCATGTCTTTGTTGAAAAAGATCTCCTCCCCAGCACTGTTGTTGAAAGAGAGTTTTCTCAAAAATGGATGAAGCTATAAATACAAAACCTGAGGGTTACAAGAGCAATTAAAAAACTCACTCTCTCTTTCTTGCTCTCTCACTCCCACACACACTCCAACACACACACACACACACACACACAAACACACAATCACGCAATGAAATAAGGCCAGTTATTCTTTCTGGGAATTGCAAAAATGAGTGCCACAACTTTTTGTATTAGATCAAAAACTTACACAGTGGTAACTTGGTTTACAAGTGACTTGGCTTTAAGAGTGTTTTGGATTAAGAGCAAAATTTTCTCAGAAATTTTGACTTTGTATAAGAGCACTGTCTTGGAAGAAGAGCACTTCTGAAGAAGTATAGAACAGGCTTCCATGGCCAGGGGACTCATGGGCTGCGGGGAGGGGGAAACAACCTGAGCCAGGTGTGTTTGTGGGATCTGTGTGTGGCAGAGTGGAAGGTGTGCCTTATCAATTTTGCAATGCTGCTCCCCATCAACAGCAGGGAAATGTTAAAGCTGCACAAAAAGACAAAGATTACACTGAGCCAATGGGTAGCAGTGACTCATTCTCCTCTCTCTTGCATCCTTCACACCAGCCATGAAGGTTTTTTAAAAGTATAGCGCAGTTCAGTGGCGCAAGTGGTTAAGACACTGTGCCTGTTAACCAGCAGGCCAGGGTTCAAGACCCAGGTCCCCACAAGATGAGGATTTCCTGCTACAGGCAGGGGGTTGGACTAGATGATCCACTGGGTCCTTTCCAATTCTATGATTCTACTCTACAGTATTTTTTATTCAGTATTTTTTATTTATACAGTATTATCTTTATACATTATATCATTTTGGGATTTGGAACAAATAATCTGAGCTTCCATTATTTCCCATGGGAAAATCAGCTCTGGATTACAAGCATGCTTCCAGAACGAATTATTCTCACAAACCAATGCACCACTGTAGATGATTATCTGATCGTTGATTAAAGTCAGACATGTTCTGAATTATCTGTTATATTTCAAGTAAATATTTTCTAGACTGCCTTGTCTTTGATTATAAAGGTGTCTCTAGATTTAGGGAACAATTCTAACCAATTTAGGCCAACACAACTCAGCCATTTCCCTGTTCCCAAGGTGGGATGGGGAAGTCAGCACAAGTGTGTGCATTTGCCATCTCCACCAGGAATAGTACAGATGTGTTTTACAGCACGGGACTTGTGCCAAGAGTTGTGCCAGCCTAACCAGGGGTTAGGTTTGCACCTGGAGTCAAACACTGTCCATCTATGGAGAGTTTCTATGACCATCGATATGATAATCAAACACACCTAAACTGCCACTGCTTAGAAGCCTATTTACTTTCAGAATACAGTAAAACCTTGGATTGAAATGTTTTGCAAGACTAGCAAACATTTCTAATTAATTTTGACTTGATATACAAGCGATGTCCTGATATGCAAGCAGAAAAACTGTCCTGATAAGCAAGCAGAAAAACATAAAAGCAGATGTCCTGATTAGCAAGCAGAAAATCTGAAAAAGCAGGAGGTCCTGACCAGCACTTCCTCAGTCTCTCCTGAGAAACCAGCCTATACATGTCTACTCTGAAGTAAGCCTATTACAGACAATGGGGCTCACTCCTATGTAAGAGGGGCAATGGAAAGGAGACTGAAAGATCTAGCCTTGTGGACCTACTCTAAAGTTAAGCCTATTATATTCAGTGGGACTCACTCTTGTGTAAAGGGGAAGATTGCAGTCTGAGATACCCGAGAGAAAAAGGCTGCAATCGTAACCACACTTTCCTGGGAGTAAGTACTATTGAACTCAATGGGACTTACTTTTGAGTAGACATACTTAGGATAGCATTCTAAGTGTAGGTTAACTTGTTTTATTTTTCTTTATATTTTGTATTTTCTTTATTATTTTGTATTATATTACAGTATTATAATCATTTTTATATGAATATTTTTGGGTTGTGGAACAAATTGCCTTGAGTTTCCATTATTCCCTATGGGAAAATTTGCTTTGATATACAAGTGTTTTGGATTACAGGCATGCTTCCAGAACAAATTATGCTCATAAACTAAGGTACCACTGTAGTTGGGTTGCATTGCTAGGTAGCGCCCAATATTGGAAGATACACGCCTTAGCTATGCCACTGTTACCAAAGAGTATGTTGAACAGCAGCCAGATCCCTGCGATAGTGTTGAAAGAAAGGTTCTCACATTACCTCCCATGGCTCTATCGTCTGAAGTCCAGGCTTTAGTCTTTGCACCTGCTTTTTTTGCTTCAATGTGTATATGGCATGTAAAGCATGTGCCAGCGCATAGACTGCATTGTAGATGCTGTAGCTCTCACCAGACATTCTCATTTCAAACTCCGTCTCAGGAAGACTCTCCAGCTTTTCTTCCCCTGTACAGTTTTTGATATTCCATCCAGCCATGGTCAGATACGTAATTGATGTTAAACACCCAAATGCAACTGACCAGAACTCCTGTAAATAAAAATACTTTTGGTGATGGTAAGGCTTCAATGTACGGAGAAAGGTAGAAAATCCTGGCACCTCATTTTTGTGGACTGAAATGGAGAGGGAACCATGGAAGTGCCTGATATATAAAGCCTCCCGAGAAGCAGTTGAGGTTAAGTCCCACTGACCAGTTGCAATCCAAATCTTCCCCATTGGTGCCTTTGAATAACAATTCAGAAGCATTTTTAATACTTCCATGGAAAGCATTTCCCCACACGTCACAATCACATTGGCTTTAGTTACATCAAGAGCTCTTAGAATGTTTTTATTAGCAAATACATAATTGTTGGTGTCCTTCCCTCGAGTGGATACTGCAGGCACTGTTTCCACAAAACCAAGACAGATGCCATACCTTTTGAATACGGATGAGATACATTTTTGAAAATCATCTGCACTGTCACTGTTAGGAAGAATGAGACCAATCCAGGTCCACCTGAAATACCTTATCAACTGTGCTATTCCTTCATACTTAGAAGCCTCTTTTGGAACCATTCGGTATAAAGAAGGGAGCTGATTTTTATCATTCAGTCTTACGTGTACATATCCAAAAGTCAGCTGAGGATTGTAATTGTAAAAATACAATTATTATCAGAGCCAGAAAGTTAATTTGACAGTTTTAATACTATGTTACATGTGGCCCGAACCTAGCCAGATTTTACGCCATTAGACTGATTCACAAAGCACAATGAGCTCATGAATGCAGCCTGGCTGCATTCAATAATGGCCGCAATCCAAAAGTGCACTGGGCTACCCTATCTATCACTGGGGTGGCCCGATTCCAAGATGGGGCAGCCCAGTTATGCTGGAAAAGGCTTGGGGCAGCCTAAGGCAACATAGGCTGACCCAGACAGATGGAGCTGGGCTGCCCTAGCTGTGCCAGCCTTCAGAAGAGGCATGTTGAGGGCATGTTAAGCATGGCCTAGAACAGAGCAGGTATGCTATATCCAGAGCCTGTTTCCCAGGCAGAAATTCCCTCTTCCAGCTCCTCACAGTTATACCACTGCAGGAGCAAGTATAAATCTGAGTAGACCCAAAGGGGTCCATGACAAGGCAGAGTAAGAATGGCAGTGTTCACAAAAAATCTGAGTTCTTGGCCAGCATATCTGCAACCCCTGCCTCTCAACCTCAAGATATTGCACAACTACAGTAGCCCACTAATCGGGTGATACAGCAGGATACTGCAAGAAGCCCCTTGCATCCACTATAAACTGTAATGCAGTCTCATGCTGCAGCTGTGACTGGTTGTCAGGGACTCCTTCTAAGGCAGGCACCACAGCTGTTCCTTGTTCAGTGTATCTGAGGGGGTCTCCTCAGGAGCAAGCCCTCCTCAGGTGTCACTGACTTAGTGCCTACTGAGCATACTCTGGAGCAGCTAGGGCAGCCCAGGCTTCCTGACCCTCTGGATTGAGCATTACTTTCATTACCCACCAAAATGTAAGCTACATCTTTTGCTTCAAGTGTGGTGCATCATCTTTTCCATAGTTAATTTGTTAAAGGAGATTCCCCAACTACCTTTTCACACCTACCTGTGGAGTCTTGTACAGACCTAAGATGGTAGCTATTCGTATGGAAATATCAGAGATCAGACCTCCCACAACTGCAGCCATCTTATATTGACCTCCACACCAGAAGTTAGGGATCCTTTGATTGTGTCCAGACAACAGAGAAAGGGTGATATCAGCTACTATATTCTGGAAGAGGTCATTATAGATCTGGAAGCCCAGGGTGACATTGGGTAATAGGTTCGGATTCTTGTTGATCTCATCAATTGCAAAAATGAAGGCCAAGGAATGCTGCAAGTTCTTTGAAATAAAACTACAATAAAATTAATAATTTTTATGAAATTATTTACATTTGTTGTGCCACCACATTGGGAAGCCCTGGGGCTGGAAATATGTTTTAATCTTTCTAGATAGAACATAGAATATGCACAATAATAACCAATTCTATAGTAACTCCACTGGACCAAATTTCTGATGGCCCATCTGCTACCCAAAGCAGCTCAGAGTAATATCTTGGCATATCTTCCAGTTGATTTTGGATCATGTCCATAAATCACAACACAAATAAGATATTGTGATTTTATGGCTTGTTTTTTTTTTACATCGACTTAAGAAAAATTTACTCTGGATTGCTCTATGAATTTTCCATAGGTTTCCACTAGATGGTGCTGTAACTAAATCAATGAAAATGTCTCTTAAGAGCTCCTGTAGTTACTGTGGATTGTGCAAATAATCCCTTTGTGTAGCTCAATAAAACTGGGAGTGTTCTTCATAATTATGTGATAATGGGGAAAAGCTAGGCATCTTTAAATTTTGGAAGCACACAGAGGATTTTCTGCTACCCTCCTAAGTAAACTTTAATAAGTGATACTGGTTTGGGTCCTGTGGGGTGATATCAGCATATAGGAAGTAATTTTGGTTCTATTCTATGAGAATGTTGTGATTTAACAGATGGATTGACTTACAAACTGTCTTAAGGGTCTGTTACTAATTAAGTACAATTTAAACTATTTTGTCTCATTCAGAGTTCTACAGGTATTTTGTGTAAGCCAACAAGACATTTTAAAGGATCAGAAAAATACAGTTCAGTACAGGTGGAAGGACTTTTGGGAGCATGGAAAAGCATGCTTTGGATCTTCCTAACACTGTTTGTTGTGCAGGGTTCTTAATCAGGCTACCAGACAGCAGGCGTCCACAAGTCCCACAGGTACCAACCTGATGCCACCTCAAGTACCCTAAACCACTGGTTGAGAAGCTCTACAGTAAATATTTGGTTGGTTAGGATTATCACAATATAGAGATGGTTAGGATTACTACTCCTTCAATCAAGAAACATTTTTGAATGTGATTACATGTTGATCAGTTATCTGTAGGACCCCCAAGTTTCACATTATACTGCATCACCATTATATTGTATTGGAGCTAAAATGCATATACACTTACATATAGTCAAAACTACTGAAGTGCTGTGGTTGGGCATTAAAGGACTTCCATGGCAGTAAACCAACACTCAAAGATAGAATTCCACCAATGATATGGTTTCCTGGCTTAAAATAATTGAATGAGTATTTGGCAGTGGTGGTTCTGTGCTTTCCCAGCCAGTTCTTGCTGGATGCTTCAGGGAGGAACACAAGCAGGAGGAAGAGGAGCAGCATCTTTGCAGAGACCATCACATTCCTTTTAGACATGGAAGGCTTTATACCTGCTGAACAACACTGATGAATAACAACACAAAACAGAATTTGTTATGCTGAACACAAGTAGGCATGATCATTTGAGCCACAGTAATTGTGAAGGAGTACCGACTCCTATCTCTACAGAGGTTTCTGTAGTAAAAAATATCTTTTATATCAGACTTCATCACTTAAGCAAGTTTTGCAATCCACTTTTCCTTTTAGATTCACTGTTTATTTCAATGGAAATTACTTCAGGAAGTCCCTTGGGGCTCTCAATCACTGTATAAGTACAGGGGAGATAATGACTGTGCCAGACACAAGGATTCTCTCAAAGTTCTCTGTATAAAGAACAGTAAAAATATTTTTATCCCACACAACAAAAAAATTTCTTCTTTGCTGAGTTAACTGAGTTAACTAATTTCTTCTTTGCTGAGAAAGATCAGAATGCCTTCAGTGTACTCAGACTTCATAATAATGCAGCTCAGCTAGAGTCGGTTACGATTAGCATGGCTGCGGGTACACCTTTACCTTTAATGCAGCTCATCACAGATTTATTTATATATTTATATTAAAATTTTCTACCAGTGTTTTCTGTGTAGTATTCTTGGTCATGCTGCCAGGCAGTAGGTGTCATCGAGTCTTGCATAAATTATGATTGTCGGTCAAGGGATCCGGTTGGTCATCTAAGGGTTACTGGCATTCAAGGCAGCTAAAAAAATTGAAAAATAGGATGATAATAATAGAGATATCCTCTGCTGGAAAGTCTGCTGGATATCCTCATCCTGGAAAGTTCATTTTTGCACTTTCAACATATTTCATTTATACCCAGAAGTCATTCATTTAATGCTTGTTATACTCTTTCAACCTCTCTCTGAAAATCTAAAGGCTAAAATGGTCATCCGCATGTCGATTTGCAAATGATATGGCAATTCAAACCATTTTGATATGATTTTGTGTGTGTGTGTATGTGTGTGTGTGTGTGTGAAAGAGAGAGAGAGAGAGAGAGAGAGAGAGAGAGAGAGAGAGAGAGAGAGAGAGCATGAGTCAGAGGAGCTGTGAGAGGGTATGTCTGCCCTGGAAACAGGTTCTGGATACAGCCTAACTGCACTGTTCTATGCCATGCTCAACATGCCCTCAACACAACCTTGCTGCACTGCCTAGGCTAGCACTGGAAAGCTAGTGCAGGTCTATCTGTCTTGGGCCAGCCTAACCCTACAATCTAGAGTAACTACAGGAAGACATAAGAGGCACTTACTCTGGACTGCTCTACAGCTTTCCCATAGGTTTCCCATAGGTGGAACCATAACTACGTCGGTGTAAAAGGTCCCGTAGTTACTGTGGATTGTAGCCTAAGTGGATTGATGTTGGCCCAAGCCTATTCTGGAGCAGCTGCGCTAGCCTATCTGGCATTAAACCGACCCAGTGCCAGATAGGCTGGCCTAAGTGCACTTCAGGACTGCAGTCTTACTGTTCATTTTGAAAGTTTAGAGTGTACTGAGAACCCGGATGACTTAGACTGCAATCCTAAACACAGTTTCCTGAGAGTTAGGGCACAATCCAGAGAAACTACAGGGAGTCCTTGCTCCGGTATAAGAACAATTTGCTCTGGATTGCTATATGAATTTCCCATAGGTTTTCACTAGGTGGTGCAGTAACTATGGGTGCACGTAATGTCTCTTACGTGCTGCTGTGGTTACTCTGGATTGTAGGGTTAGCCTCATTAAATACAATGTGGCTTACTTCTGAATAGACATGGATAGGATTTTGCTCATAGTTGCCACTATGTTTAGTGTTGCCATAATTTTCTTCCACAAAACCAAGGCAGGACCCCATGTCAAGCTGCCAGTATGTGAATGCAGTCCCTGATAATTGGGTTTGTTCCAGTTTTCCAGGACATATAGCAGCCCTAATTAAGTGTTGAACATCCTGATTTAAATCCATGCTCAAACATCAAGCTTGCTGGGTGACCTTGAACCAGTTTTCCTTCCTTTTAAAGTCATCCAGGATAAACAGAACCATGTTCTTTATACTACACAGATTTTATTAAACAATCATGCCAATGGTAGATCATAGAATCATAGAGATGGAAGGGACCCCGTGGATCATTTAGTCCAACCCCCTGTCTGTAGCAGGAGATCCTTGTCTTGTGGGTTAGTTTGGGACTAGGATAGAAGCCAACTTTCAGCTACTTATCAGTATGAATAAATATGGTATGTCTAATTTTTCATCCTTCACTAACCAGACTCTGCAAATGTGGATTCTTTTCACTATTTTTAAATATACAAACTGATCATATTTGACATAAACATATCTTGTCTATCTACATTAGGCAATTGCCATTTTACATGTCAAATGAGTTAAACATACTTGATTTTAAGAAAGTCATTCCTGACTACACCTTATTCAAATAAATGAAATCAATTAGTCATAATTTCAGTGGGCTTTAATCCTGATTGCTTTAGGGTACAACTCAATGGAAAAAAAAGATTATAAGAATTTAGTGGAGAATTATTTCCGTTCCTTTATCAGAGGTTTCTTCCAAGTGTGAACTAAAAGGAATGAGGTAAGTCTTCTCAAGGCATCCTTTACTTCTTTGTTTCTCAGACTGTATATGACAGGGTTGATCATGGGTGTCAAGATGATGTAGAAGGTGGCATAGACTATGGAAAGACTGTTCAGCTTATTGGTGCCTGGTAATACATAGACACCCATCAATGATCCATAAAAAATTGTAACAACTAAGAGATGGGAGGAGCATGTGGAAAATGCTTTTTGCTTCCCTGTTCTGGAAGGAATTTTTATTATGGCTACAATGATGAAAATATATGATGTAAATGTAAGCATAAATGGGGGGAAAGTGAATACAAAACTAAAAACAATCACAATGAGTTTTAATATCCTGGTGTCACTACAAGATAATTCTATCACTGTGAAGGTGTCACAAAAGAAATGGTTGATTTCATTGCTACTGCAAAAAACTAACTTTGACAATAAAGTTATTGTTAGACAGTTGGCCAGAAAGCCACTAATCCAAGAGCCAAAGAGCAGCTGGAAACATGATTTGTTATTCATCCTGGTAACATAATGCAGTGGTTTACATATAGCTAGATACCGATCATAGGACATTACAGATAAGAGGTAGCATTCTACAGCTCCAAAAGAACCAAATAAAAAATGCTGAGCAAGGCATGCATTGACGGAAAGCATTTTTCTCCCAGTAATATAACTGAATAGTATTCTTGGCAAGATATTTGAGCTACAGCAGATCTCCAAGCATGAGAGGTTGCCCAGGAAAACATACATGGGGGTCTGAAGATGGTGATCTGTTGCAACTAGTAGAATGATGAGAGTGTTCCCAGCCATGGTCATGACATAGATGAAGAGAAAGGCCAGGAAGAGAGGAATCTGTAGTATCTGATTCTCTCCAAATCCCAGCAGAATGAATTCAGTTATATTTGAGGTTTGAGGTTCCAGTGCTGTATTTTCAAATAACTGCACCTGCAGAAACCAAATGTATTAGAAACCTTATTGGCTGGTTAGCTTTGGATTACAAAAGGTTTGCATGGGAAGAGCATAATTGTGATGTGCAAACCTGCACTCTCACTGTTCTTCTCTTGTGCTGTGGATCGTCATTATGGATATCCAAGGAAACTCATTACTTCATCAAATCTCACATGAAATACATTTGGGATATACTCTTGGTTGTGTGTGATATTAAAAGGTTCATTTGTGAGGTTGAGGCTGAAATCCTAAACACACATGCCAGAGAGTAACAGCTCCATCCTGAATTAAAAAACAGCTGAACCCAGAACTAAAAATAGCTGCCATAGCATCCAAGACACCCCAAGCAGTCACCACCTTCATGAAAGCTTCATGAGCTGGTGCAGAATCAGAGAGTTCAGTGCTGGACTGTGAGACAGGGCTTCTTGCATGCAGAGCTCAGGATTTTGCCCTAAATCCCATTTAATACAGTGGAACTTACTTCTGAGGGGACATGCTCTGATTGTGCTTTGATAGTGTCTAACATTTTACTTGAAAATAGGGACTTGGTTTCAATCATATTTTGAGTGAATCATATTTTTAAATGTTGTGGTCAAGGTTTCTGGGACAAATAATGGTTGTCCTTTGATCTCCTTGGTCTTATCATTTCATGATTTAAAAGTACAGTGGTGCCTTGTAAGATGAACATAATTTGTTCTGGAAGCATGTTTGTCTTACAAAGCATTCTTTATACAAAACTGATTTTAGAATCATAGAATCATAGAGTTGGAAGGGACCTAGTAGGTCATCTAGTCCAACACCCTGCCTGTAGCAGGAAATCCTCTTATATCATCCCCGACAGGTGCTTGTCAATGATCCCCAGTGAGGGAGAGTCCACCACCTCAGGAATTTTTTCCGGATATCCAACCGGAATCTCCTTTCTTGCAGTTTGTACCCATTGGTTCTAGTTCTACTTTCAGAAGCAGCTATGAACAGATGAACCCCTTCTTCCATATGACAGCCCTTCAGGTATCTGAAGAGGGCAATCATGTCTCCTCTCAGCCTTCTCTTCTCCAGGCTGAACATCCCAAGTTCCCCCAACCTTTCCTCATAGGGCTCCTTATTGTCCTCCTCATCCTCTGCAGATGAGATCTCCTCCATAACCTCTTGCTGTTGCTCACAGTGCAGAACCATCAATTTGTTCATTTTACAATAAATTTTCCTTGTAAAACTGTTTGCCAAACTCTGCCAAAACTGTTTGTTTTAAAGGCAGAGTTCCTTAGAAATTTTAGTTTGTCTTACAAAGGCTGCAATCCTAGACACTTTCCTGGCAGTAAGACCCACTGAACACAATGGGGCTTACATTTGAGTAGGATTGTGCTCAGAGCGTTCTTCTTACAAGTTATTTGTCTTACAAGGTATCATTGGTACTTTTTTACCCGGGACCCAGGTACAAATTACATCCTTTATTGCCTTCACATGGTTTCTGAATTTTGGCACATTTAACATCTAAGAAAGAAAAAATGCTGCAATACATACCTGTACTGGGTTGTCCATTATATTCCAGTGCATGTGGTTAGGTGTTTCAGCAGCCAAAGTAGAATGTCATCAAGAAACTCTTCAGTTAATCACATTACTTTTATCTTTTCAGAAGCTAATATTCCACTGTGCTGATTCCACTATTTTCATTAATCAACACAATGTGAAACCTTCTCTCATGAAAATTTTAACGTTTAAGAAAGTCATGAAAATGAGTTAGTCTCTGCATCTAAATCCAGTGTGTTCTTTATCCATGTTGTTTCTTCAAAAGCAGAAGGAACTGCATTTTGCCATCCAAAAAATTCAAAGATCCTTCAAAGGTTCAGCCAAATGCATGGTCCAAAGATATATTTCATCTCTTTTCTTCTAATATAGAAAATATGGAAATTTCTAAATGTGTTGTTGAAATTATAACAGTTTTTACTATATTATTGGAGTAAATAAATCCCAGATAAAGCCCACATCTGAAAAAAAATCTTATCTCAATGTGAACTAAAGATCTAATTTATATGAAAGAATCAGATTTCCCTTGCTGAAATTAATAGGCTTAAAATAAACACCCTACGGATTTGTGGGTATGATGAAATTAATAACCTTACATATCACACACACACACACACACACACACACACACAGCTACCCCTCAGACACTGCGGGTAAGATGATGGACTATTGTTTGTTTCTGTTTTTATTTTCTGTCAAGTTTTAGATCTCTGCTAATACACTGATTACAGTGGTGAAAATATAGAAAATACAAATGTACATTGTAAATATACTAGATCTGCTGGACCTATTATAATGCTCGACTTAGTGTACCAGATAATCCTCTTTTCAAAACCTATATTTGAATATTGCCTTGAAGCAAACTAATGCCAAGGCAGAATCCAGGTTTGCAAGGACAGATTCCCATAATATCACCTCCATGTGGGTAGTGGCACCATTATGGTTTGCATCACCTGGTGTGGGAGGACAGCATGTCACCCCCATCACCATCCCTATAAAGATGGCAGGGAAGCAACCTGATGGATGGTGATGGACCCTCTCCTTGCCCCTACTGGTTATTTGGCCATATCTTTTGGTAGAACATAAATATTTCAAAGTAGTTTGTTTCATTGCACTCTGCTGTAAATTACACATTGAATGGTATGTAGCATAATGGTATTTAACATCATTTTTTTTGCCAAAAAAATTGTTTTTTTGCCAAAAATTGAATAATATTTTTTTGTTGAAGTTATAATGGAGAATGCTGTTCCCCAGTGTTACAATATTAAATTTCCCAACAGGAAATCCCATGTGTAAAAGATGAATCAGTATTAAAGCGAATATCTATACTTTAGTCTTTGGGAGTCAATTATTAAGTTACAAATATTAAGTAAACATCTAGCGAAACAAGAATTAACCATACTAAATTTTAAATCATCAAATCATTTCCCATGAGACCTTATCTGTATGTTATGTATACTATGTATATTCCCTCTCTCCCACCCCAACACTTTCCTTTAATTTCTCTTTGGGTCAAACAAAATCACATTACATATGTAGTCTAGAGGAAATGGGCTGTATCCAGTGATAGGCATAGTTCCCACTACACTGTGTGTAGTGTGTGTGTGTGTGTGTGTGTGTGTGTGTGTGTGTGTGTGTGTGTGTGTGCACAAACACAACTTGCCAAACTAGTGCACACAAGTTTCTATAAAGTGCAAAAACCCAGCTACCTGACTTTGGCAGATCCAGGCAGCAATGACATGGGCAATGACAAAAATTTTGACAATAACTGACAATGACAATGTAAACTCATTATCTTCTTCCATACATTGTATGTATTGTACATATTGTAATAAATGGGTAGTCAGTATATAACTCCAACTGTCATAACGTGGTGCACAAAAATTTAAACTTCTTTCAAAAGCTACACAGCTAACTTTTTTTGCACACACAGCCTACTGAAAATTAGAGGGAACATTGGTGATAGGCCTGGCCTTCCCAAGAACATGAAAGTTATTTTATCTGTTTCTTGGGAAGATATAGACTGAGGTCTCACATACGTTATTATGCAAGTTCCATAGTAGATGCCCATCACAGACAAATGGGATCCACAGGTTGAGAAAGCTTTCCACCTGCTCCCTGATGAATGAAGTCTCAGGATGGCCACAATTATCCGTAGGTAGGTAAAAAGTAAGCGTTGATAGCATAGGGGGTCTATTCAGATCTGTACTATCAAAATTGCTGGACACATGCCACTACTGCTGCTGCACCCACTCCCTTCCTAGCTCTAATCCACTCCTCCTCCACACCAATTGCAACCCTGTTCTGCTTTTCCTCTGCCACCTAAGTGTTAATTTGTTTCCTTGGACCTACATTAGCTATTTAGTTGGCATTAAATCTAAGGATACTCAGGGGAAAAGACCAGGCCAGGAAAGTGTGATAGGTTTCCAGCATGGACTGCTGCTATTATTAACCCTACTTAACCACTCCCTGCCCTCTATATACCTTGGCTTGATCCATCACATTCACCTATGACCCCCTCCACTATACCTTTGGGAGCCAGTGGCACATACATGGGGCATCCAGCTATTTCTGCTGGTGGCTCCAAAGCACACAACAGTGCGATGGATTTTGCAACACCCTTTGACTGCAAGATCTGCCACCTTAAGTCTTCTGTTGGGCTGGGCTTTAAGTGTTAGGCTGGGCCCAATTGTAGTCATATGTTGTGCTGAAATCACATATGCACCAGTGTGATAGCCATCTTATCAAAAAACCTGGGAATAGGATGGCACAAGGAACAAATAGATCATCAGAACATTACATTCTTACATAACATGCATACATCTAAACCTTTTAAAAATCTTTATTTCTCCAGCAACATTGATTACTTGACAACATGTTAGCGTAGGAAGTAAGGTATAGAAACATTCCACTCACATTTCTTCTAATGTAAACAACAGAATGTCTGTCAAGTGAATGAAGCTGACACCTGATCGGGAAATACAATACAGGTGACTACTTCACAACCATTATTTGCCCATAAAAATTCTCCTAAAGATGGAAATGTCATTAAATCTAAAGACTTTCACATCTCGTTCACTCCTAGGAAGAAAATTTCTTAACTGTCAGCTTCCTAAGTGCCCCCTTTACCTCTTGGTTTCTCAGCGTATAGATTAATGGGTTTAACATAGGGGTCACTGTTGCGTAGAACATGAAAGTTATTTTATCTGTTTCTTGGGAAGATACAGACTGAGGTCTCACGTATGTTATTATGCAAGTTCCATAGTAGATGCCCACCACAGACAAATGGGATCCACAGGTTGAGAAAGCTTTCCACCTGCTCCCTGATGAATGAAGTCTCAGGATGGCCACAATTATCCGTAGGTAGGAAAAAAGGATAAAAGAGAAGGGGAAGAGAAGGGTCAAGCTAGTTGTAAAGAACATGACGGCTTGGCCTATTGAGTTATCTGAGCAAACCAATTTCATGAGAGCTGTGAGCTCGCAGACAATATGATCCACTTCATTGTGACCGCAGAATTGGGATGGCTGAGCAATGATGGGCACTACAGCAAGCAAGAAGGCCCCCACCCATGAGAAAACTGATAGAGTGACACACACTTTCCTGTTCATGATGATCATATACCGCAGGGGGTTGGAGATAGCAACATACCGGTCATAAGCCATCACTGCTAGCAGGAAACATTCAGTCGTTCCGAGATGTATACCAATATTCATTTGGGTAAAGCACATGTTATAAGACATGACAGACCTGTCAACCAAGCAGTTGGCAATAGCTTGTGGGATTGTGGTTGTAGTAAAAGACATATCAATGACAGATAAGTTACAGAGAAAAAAATACATGGGGTTGTGGAGCCGTGGCTCAGCTATGACTACCAACAGAATGAGTCCATTTCCAATCATGGTCACCAGATAGGCAAAGATCATAAAGGTAATTAAACCCATCCTTGTTTTGGGTTTTCCTGAGAATCCATTGATGATAAATTCAGTTATTTCAGTGACGTTTACGTCTCTTGGTTCAAGCATGAGGAATAAGCTGAAAAGGACAAAGCAACAAATGTTCAAGTTTGTGTGGTTTTTCATAAGCATTATAATATGATAAACAGTATGTTTGTTGTTGTTTAGTTGTTCAGTCATGTTTGACTCTTCGTAACCCAGGCCACCCAACCCTCTACTTAACAATTAACAATATACTGTATAATTATAAATGAAATTATATAAATTTCATTATATAATAATTCATTATGAGAAATGCCAAAATACTTCTCATACATAATATTTAAAAGCTGAGCATTAATAAATAAGCATTAATATAAAAATTGAAATATTCTCTGTATATTCAGACATATTATAGACTGAAACAAGTGTATTTGCTTAATGATGTCATTATCTCTGCTGGTTGTATGATCAGGAATTTCCTAAAAATAATACAGCTAGAAAGAGACGTGGGATACTTATTTAATGGGATGATGGAATGCCTTTCCCATGCCAACACAAATGTCCCAGGTGACTTACAAAACTTCAGTTCCACCCCTCCCACAGGCCTCACCAAGAACTCTGTCAGGTAAGGGGGGGGGTTAGCTTCATGACCAAAGACGGTTTTGAACCTGTCTTAGTCCAACTCCCTAACCACTAAACTATCCTGGCTCTACATATATGAACATGATGTAATGACCCTAAAATGTTTATAATCTTAAAATAAAATTATACTCATACTTTAAAAGCAGCACTTCCAGCACAATGGAAATGGTAATTAAGTTGAACCTGCCCATCGAGAACTGAAGGCAATTCACCCTTACCTATGTACTATAATGTC
This sequence comes from Cryptoblepharus egeriae, assembly GCA_030015325.1. Taxonomy (NCBI): domain Eukaryota; kingdom Metazoa; phylum Chordata; class Lepidosauria; order Squamata; family Scincidae; genus Cryptoblepharus; species Cryptoblepharus egeriae. The sequence continues at coordinate 85,414,766 of JAREYC010000004.1, forward strand.
TAGTCTCATCTTGCTAGTAATAAATCATGTTTTAAGATTTAAAAACTTAAACTGCTGTCTTGACTTCATATACGGTGGCGCCCCACATAACAAATTTAATTTGTTCTGGAGGCATGTTTGTTACGTGAAACATTCTTTACATGAAGCGGATTTTCCCATAGCAAATAATGGAATCTCTTCTCCTTATCACAAGAAGACCTCTAACAGCCTCAGTTTCTCTACAGGATACAGAGAAAGCCATTCTGGTGCTACTACTTAGGTAGGATTGAGCAGTGAGGGTTGGATCCAGAGGAACTTCTGCATCCAATTTGATTAACTGGCTGATTTCTGCACTGTCATGTGCATTCTGATTATGAGATAACCATTACCACTCTTTCCAAAATAAGGTACAAAAAAGGCTCTGTGAATTGTACAAACTTGCAACGCACACAGTCACAACAACAAAAATCACAATACTTCCAAGAAAAGAGTAATGGTGCACAATTTCAATACAATATATTATTTTTCAATATAATATGATGCCAAAGAAATTGGGTTGATTTCAGGGGTAAATATTTCAGAATTTTCTAATTTCTCTTATTAAAAATGCAGAAATTCTTTGAGAGTTGCTTCTAATTAGCATAGCAAGATAGTTGTGTGCCTGTAAAAGGCTATTGTGAGTCTAGTAAAGAGAAAATCATGCTCAGTTAAGCACAATGAATTAGGAAACAGCATTAGGAAAAAACATTAAAAAATCCTGAAAATCCCATTATTAAAAAAAATAGGGCTTACCTTTTGGGTTGTTCTTTTACTTCTTAAGAAAAAATCTGCAAATGTTTATGAAAATGTGAATTTTGTAATCAGGTCATGGAGGCTGATAAAAAAGTAAGTGTAGGAGATGTTTGGAAGGAGGATACCAAAGCATTTGGAGTAATCGTGGTTTCTCTTACATGTTTCAAGGACAACTTTAAATATTTCCCTAAAATTCAGAGTCATTTGGTAAATTAGTATTTATCTACCAATAAATGCACTAAAAATGTTTAATGGTTCCTTTTTGAGTTGTAATCTTCACCAACTAAAATGAATGTCTGTCTATGAATGGCTATGAATGTACTGAAAGTCTGTCGTTAAGCACAAACACAGCTGCTTCCCAATCTTTTCTCCTTGTTCTTCTCTTATGTCGTCAGTGGGTAATTTTCCAAAATAGAAACAGTGAGTTCAGTTTTTAAAAGACTCTAGCAATAAATACCGCTGATTCTCACAAATACCACTGACTCACTGTCACATATAACTAATTCACAGAATATAATATTGGTTCTTCCTTCTTTGTGTGCAATCCCAGTAGCTATGATCCCCAGTGACTAATTTGTTGAAATACCTATTTCAATACCAATATCAAGTATTGTATATCAATACCAAAATAATACCAAGTATTCAGTGCATACTTCCTAAGTCTACCTATAACACTTTTGACTTTCACAAAAAGAAAGATAAATATGCCTCTGTTTAACAATATTTATATACAAATGTTTAAAGTACCATCTTATCTAAAGAAAAATTAAAGGTTTTTACAATGGGATCAAATTAACCTCATGGTACTATTGGTTTTTACAATGGGGTCAAAATTGACCCCATGTTATTCTTTATAAGACTTTTTCATGGTACCGGCTAGGATTAATGATGCAGATCATCCCCCATCACTGCCTTACTGGATTCTTTCAGATTTCAGAATAATTCATGATTTTGTTTTCCTGTTGGTGGCCCTGAGATTTTATGATTTCTTCAAACCTTATTGTAATACAGTACTTTGTTTTATTATTTATTCTTATAAACTAATCTGAAAATATGTGCTGAAGGACAGTACTAGCACTCCCTCTTTATCCCTAAGGGAATATGTTCCCAATTCATCCATGGATATGTGAAACTGTGCATAAAATTCAACCCTGTACTTAAAAATTCTACAGGAAGCAGACAGCAAGACATCTATTTTGTCAATTACTAATAGCAAAGTGTTAATTGCTGTGCCTCCAAAGCATTTTCGAGTGTTGGCTGCTAAAGGCATTATGGGTACAAGCCAGAGTAACTATGGGGAGTCCTTGCTCCGGAGTAAGAATAAGTTACTCTGGATTGCAATATGAATTTCCCATAATTTTTCACTAAGTGGTGCAGTAACTGCGGGTGCACGTAAAGTCTCTTACGTGCTCCCGTAGTTACTCTGGATTGTGCCCTATGAGTGCTCCCAGTAATTCATTGGCTGCATAATAGCTTCAGAATGGCTGTGAATACCTTTGTGATGTTTTAAAAATGGCAACCGTGAATTCAGAATGGCAAGCACCAAGGTGGAGAATATTTCTTATATATAAGAAATATTTGCCAGTTGACAGTAAAATCAATGAAACTGACCAATAAGAATGATTGTTTTTACACCCAATGAGTATCATAACACAGCAGGGAGCCCAAAGATGTTAATATGAGTCAGCTCCTATTTCCATGGATCAGAGTTAATGATAGAACCCTTATTCAGTTGAGTATCATCAAGTTGGCCACTGGTGGTTTTTGTTGGTTTGTTTTTTAGGGGAAGTTCGGTTGGTTAGTTATTTTTTGTTTGGTGACCATTACTGTTATATATTAAAATTAAGTGAATGGCTGTTACATCAACCCTGGTGGTGCCACTTCATTTAAGCTTTCCATATATTGTATTTTATTCTGTATGGACTGGTGTAGGGGGCAGTCAATCATGGAGGTGACACAATGACCTCTTTCACTGGGAGATACAAACCTTACTGATGCTTCTAATGGGACCATCAGTGGGCTTCAGGGGGTTCTCACAGATTCCACAGAACCCTTTGCTAATGAGCGCTTGGTTCTGAGAACCATTTACTAATGGGACATAGAACCTGTTGTTAATTTATTTGAATCCCACCACTGGACCATCAGTAGGGGAACTTAGCATCTGCACTAAGGACCACACCAACATGGGCCAGTTTGCATGAAATGTTCAGTCCAAAACTGGCTGCAAATGACTTTGGAAGTTTAGTGGTACCTAAACTTTAAGAGTGACGGATTAAGAGTGTTTTGGATTAAGAGCTTTTTCTCTTAACCAAGTTTTTCTCATAACTTGGTTTAATAGCACTGTCTAGGAAGATGAGCACTTCTAAGAAAGTTTGGAACAGGCTTCCATGTCAGGAAACTCACCAAGGGGACTGGGAGAGGTAGTTTGAGCTGTGGTGGGGGCCTGTGTTCTTATTGGCACATAGAACATGTCTGTACCACTGGAAGAAAACTTCTCCCATCTTGTCACAATTGAAGCAATGCCATATCATTGCTGGATGTCATCGTTGCAGATGTAGTCATAGTGAGTGCTATCACTGATCCAACATAGTATCTTTGTCTCCTTGGAATTAAGGTGATGTTCAGTTTCATCACTGGCCACACTGTAGAATGTGATGGCTGGATGACCATCTGATAAGATGACTGTTCCTATTTTCTGTTAATGTGCTGGTCAAATGGCCTGATAGTTTTTAGGTTATGTGGCTGCATGTCTTGCTATACACTTGAGTGTTTAAAGTGTTCTGTAAAAGGAAGGAACATTCTTGCTTTGTGCCAGTTTTAAGAACCAAAGCAAAGTTAATGGCATGGCTGTGCAAAAAACTCAGATAACAAGATCCTCAGACACTAGAATCAAAGTTACAGGGGTTGTCTGTACATACAATGTGAGCATGCATGCTGTTTATCACATGAGGCTGGAATCAAGCTTAAAAGCACCACCTGCTTAAAAGCAAGTCAGCCCATATTTCCCACAGTTTCAGTTGTTGTGGAAACTGTTCAGATGTGTGATTCTTACAGCCTGATCCTTTCCATCACTGTGCCACTTACCGCTTCTAAGGCCTTCTGAGTGCAAACAATAACTGATGAAGAGTCAATACCAGTTGTTCTGTTATCAGATGTGCTTTTAAGACAGGCTTCAAATGCACACAGGTAATATATTAGATATGCTGAGACCTGTCCAGTGAACAATGGCACAATGAAGTAGGATAGCACAAAGGAGGAATATATAATTAAAAGTACACTAGACATTTATTAATGGGAATAAAAATACATAGCATAGTAAGCACTTTGTACATGCAGATAAAGGAGATAAAGAGGAAGGAAATAGTTATAAATGAGAAAGTCTGTGTGCTTGCTCAAGAAAGGAGGAAAGTAAGGAGGAGAAAAGGGGCACAGAGAAGGTTCTGGCTACAACCAAGGTTTAGACTGAATTACAGGTCTCTATACACTGTACCAAAAGGATACAGGAAAGGTGAGAAGACTTTGTTGAGCTATAAAATCACACACTGGGCAGAAAAACATGTTGCACAGTGTGATTGTCCTTAATCTCCTGTCTTTAGTGCATAAATGCACCATTGGACAGAATGGCACAGTAGCTGCTGAAAGATGCGTGGAGAGCTCGGTAGAACTATGTATGAGTGGAATCTATCCAAACAAGCAGGCCTGATTGTGTCAGGCTTCTGTTAAAACTATTTTAAAACAGAATATGGGTTATCATCTATACACATATGTATACACAGAGAGAGAATGAAAAGGATTGTATTATAGTAGCACACATCAAGATTTTCTGCTATGAATTTTTTGCTATGAATTTTTGCTTACTTGTGTACAAAAGCACTGTAGGGATCATCTCCTGGTTTGAAAACAGGGTTGTAAGTTGAACAGGGCATGAAAAGCAAACCCAGAAATTATGTTGTTGATGTCAATGTTGGCTGTACGAAGGGAAATAGGGCAAGGCAGCTGAAATGGTTTTCCTGAGAGGAGGGGTGAGGGTTATGGAAAGATGCCCTACAAAAGTGTAGATAGCAGTACATAGCTCAGATGTTCTTAGGTAGTGGTTGGAATGGGTGTGATCCAAGCACTCTCATGATTGTCAATGGACAATCACAACAGCAAGGAAAGTAAGATAGAAAATAAATGAAAGACAGGTGTGGCTCACTGACCCAACTGTTTATATCTTTTTTCCTATCAGTTTCTGCAAAGCTCCCAACACTTCCTTGTTTTTTAGTGCATAAATCAAAGGATTACACATAGGGGGTAGTGCTGTATTGAACTCCCCTAATATTTTTTCTATCTCATGTGTCTTTGCATTCTGAGGAAGGAGGTATATGAACATAGCTGTGCCATAGTATAGGCTCACTACAGCCAGGTGGGACCCACATGTGGAGAAGGCTTTCATCCTGTTTCCTTCTGAGTGCATTCGTAAGACGGTCATAAGGATGCGCACATAGGAAAACAAAATAAAACTGAGGGGGAAAACCAATGTCACTGTGCTGGTAAAGTATATACTAATTTGGCTCAGAGATGTATCTGAACAAATAAGCTTAAAAACAGATTTAAATTCACATCCAATATGATCTATTTCATTGTTTCCACAAAATCGAGCTGGCTTAGCAAGACATGGGACTACAGTAATGAGAAAAGCAGAAATCCATGTAAGGGTGGCCAGCACAATGCAAAGGGTCTTGTTCATGATGAGTGTGTAGCGCAGTGGGTTGGAGATGGCCACATATCTGTCATAAGCCATGACAGCCAGAAGAAAACATTCAACTGTTCCAAAGAAAAGAATGGCATATAGCTGGGTGTAGCATGTAGCAACAGACATAATAGGTTTATCTTCTAAGCAGTTGGCTATAGACTGGGGAATTGCTGCTGTTGTGATGCAAAGATCAAGGATGGACAAATTGCACAGGAAAAAATACATGGGGTTGTGGAGTCTTGGATCGTAGATGACTACAAAGACAATAACTCCATTTCCAACAACTATGGCTGTATAGGAAATGAGTAGAAATGTCATTAAGGCCATCCTGGACTTTGGTCGACCTGACCAGCCAATGATGATAAATTCAGTAACTTCAGTCTCGTTTTCTCCAACTTCTTGCATGAAGGTTGATCTGAGAGAGAGAGAGAGAGAGAGAGAGAGAGAGAGAAGCTGTGTTACCTGGAAATGGTTCAGGGCATATTGGAACAAATATAATGAAATCTTGCAGTTATCCCATAACAGCGTTCTCCAGAAAGGTCATTTAAATAAACAGCAGGTGACGTATTAAAATTCAGTGGCAAGATATGTAGGTTAGATAGGCAGCCGCCACACAAACTTTCATCTGACATACCTGATTCTCCATATTTGTGCACCTATTGCTTTATGAATGGATGTCCTCACTTGGATCAGAGTGAGGAAGCCTGAGTGTGCATGAAGATAAGGGGTAAAAGTGGGAAAGAAAGGTCACCCTCATTGTTTTCACTTTTGTCTGTAAATATTTCTTGCGGCTTTTGACACTTCATGTTTTGTGGTATTGATAGATTGCTAGTTATATAAAGTTACACCCTATCCATTAAAAAAGAACTATAGAATAAAAAGTTGTCATAAATACTCAACTTTCTTTGATATATTTCACATTTGTAGCTCAGAGACTTTGGGTGCAGTCCTGACTTAGGCCAGAGAGAATAGACCTGCTAAGCTGGCCTAAGGTAGATCATATCCTGAGCTGACATTTAGGTCAAATCCCACAGGATTAGGAGGCCTCTAGGCTAACCTATCTGCAGCTGAAGAGGCAGCAGCACAAGGGCAGTGTGTTCACTGGGCTGGTGTAGTTGTGCCATATCTTGGGATGGGCTGTTGTGCTGAATCCTGAGATTGAAAGGCAGGGTTGCACTTAGCTTATCCTAGGACTCAGAATTTTTGCCATCACTTCTATTTTTACTCTGGTTTATCATGGAACCTTATGGGTCTACTCAGATTTATGCCTGCTCCTGAAGTCAAAGGAGCTATGAGGGTGCATGTCTGCACTGGATATGGCCTAACTGCACTGTTCTAGGCTATATGCTCAATATGCCATCAACTCACCCTACATCACCTCATACTAACAGAAGTGCATCAACATACATCATACTAACAGAAGTGCAGATCGTGGTGTGCCTTCCATCAACATCACAATGCTTGATTCATAATGTACTGGTGTACTAGATGACATGTATTAGATGACATTGCCATGGAAAGAAATGTATTTTATGTGTAGTGCTATAAACTTATATTTTGCATTTAAACTGAGCGGGGTAAGAGGATATAGAGGGTTATAGAAGAAAACAAACAAAAAAACCCAGAATTATTTAATCCAAAGTTCTATTTTTGGAAAGCTGAGTTGTTGGATTTTCTTTTCATGGAACAGAAATAATTGTTCCATATCACCAATTTATATTTTTAGTCTCCTCAATTTTAAAGTAATTTACAATGTTTCATTGAGAAAATCAGCAAGGATCATTGATCATGTCCAATTTGGTTTTATCTACTGTGAAAAGAACTAGTTAAAGAACTTTAACTACTGTTAAAGAACTATGCAGATAAATTTAGAAAACAGTTACTATTATTAAGTTATTACATTTGCAGCCCACATTTCTCACTGAGGAAAGATAAGAATATTTGACAGCTTCCCTAATATCCCTCATAGCAATGACTATTACTTGATTTGAGATAATAGAAATTTTCATAACATATACAAGAAGAAACAAAAACAGATATTGAAACAGATGTTATTTTCAGAGCAAAATAATAATTATTATGACAATTATAATTATTATAACAAGTAAGAGAAATAATTGTATAAATGAATAATAAAATCTACCACTTGCCTTTCAAAAGCACTTTGAAATCAGAAGGCATCATTTCAGATTGAAATGTCATTATATTTTAGATCTTCTGTTCTACAGCAATATGATCCAGAAGCCACAATAAAAAGTCATGATCCAGAATGATAATACTCCACAGTATTACAGATTGTTTGCTGGTTCACCTTCTTTAAGGTAAAGACCGGCTATCTCAAAGTCATTCAAATGAATGATTTTTCCCTATGTAACACAAATTTCATATTTTCATATCATATACATGCAACAATAGAAATATGTATATGTCCAGACTTAAAATAACACTGATTTTAATTCTGCACTAATAGTTTGCATTGTTAAGAAGATATACCTCAAGAAATGCCTCTGGAAAAAATAAGAAGAATGTAGATGTATGACTCCAATAGTTTTGCATACGTCCAGTGTAAGTGGATTGAGACACTTCATCTTTAATTGCTACTAAAAAAAGCAAGGACTCTATTCACCTTTTTAAAATTCCCCGTTGGGCACACTCTCAATTGTCTCATTACTTTTTGTAATTATTAAAATTAAAACTTCAAAAGAAGAAAAAGCAATTGTATTATTAACTTAAAACTTAAATACCCACTGGATTTTGATAACATTGGACTGGGATAGTAACATAGGGCACAATCCAGAGTAACTAAGGGGAGACTTTGCTCTGGAGTAAGAAGAAGTTACCCTGGATTGCAATATGAATTTCCCACAGGTTTTCACTAGGTGGTGCTGTAACTACAGGGGCACATAATGTCTCTTATGTGCTCCTGTAGTTATTCTGCATTGTAGGGAATAGGTGAATTGTTTGAAAATAAAATCAATAAAATTTGGATGGCTTCATGATGGGTTAAGAACCTCAATAGGGTTTACATCATTCAGTGTAGGAGGCCAGCATGTCACCCCTATGATGGTCCTCCTTCCATGAAGTGGAAAGGGCAATGCTCCTAGTGGTTCATGTTGTGATGTACCATTGCCCCACTACATTGTGTGTGTGTGTGTGTGTGTGTGTGTGTGTGTGTGTGTGTGTGTGTGTGTGTGTGTGTATTTTTCTGGATCGAATGTTCTGATGTCCTTCCTGGAATCTGTTGGAGCCATTCTTCCAGCTTGGGTGTCACAGCCCCTAGTGCTCCAATCACTATTGGGATCACATTCACCTTCACTTGCCACATCCTTTCTAATTCCTCCTTCAAACCCTGATACTTTTCCACCTTTTCATGCTCTTTTTTCCTGATGTTGCTGTTGTTTGGTATCGCTACGTCTATCACCAGGGCTGTCTCCTGGGCCTTATCTACCACCACAATGTCTGGCTGGTTAGCCAGTATCTTCTTGTCTGTCTGGATATGGAAGTCCCACAGGACTTTAGACCTGTCGTTCTCCACAACCTTCTGAGGGGTCTCCCATCTGGTCTTGGGGGTTAGTCCATAGGCTGAGCAGATGTTCCTATACACGATGCTGGCTACGTGGTTGTGCCATTCAATGTATGCTGTTCCTGCCTGCATCTTACACCCTGCCACGATGTGTTGGATTGTTTCTGACATTTCTCTGCACAGCCTGCACTTTGGGTCTTCTCTTGTGTGGTCAATCCCCACTTCTGTGGATCTGGTACTTAGTGCCTGTTCTTGTGCTGCCATGATGAGGGCTTCAGTACTATCTTTGAAGCCAGCTCTTTCCAGCCACTGATAGGATTTCCCAATATCAGCATCTTCGGTTATCTGGCAATGGTACATCCCATGCAGGGTCTTATCTTGCCAAGACACTTCCTCAGTTTGATCTTCCTTCCATATTTGTTGTTGCTGTTGTTGCTGGAGACATTCTCTCATCAGCTCATCTTTGGGTGCCATCTTACTGATGTATTCCTGGATATTCTGGGTTTCATCCAGGATAGTAGCTTTGATGCTCATCAGACCCCAGCCGCCCTCTTTCCGACTAGTGTATAGTCTCTGGATGTTAGACTTGGGGTGGAAACCCCCATGCATTGTGAGGAGCTTTCGGGTCTTCACATCGGCCGCCTCCATTTCTTTCTGTGGCCAGAAAGAAATTGGCCACATCGGCCGCCTCCATTTCTTTCCAGCAGGGTATCTGATGACTGGCAGCGCATATGTATTGATGGCATGTATCTTATTTTTCCCATTGAGCTGGCTTTTCAGGATCTGTAGTATCCTTTGATGGTACTTGGATATTGCTGTCTTCCTTGCCTCCTCTTCATGATTACCGTGGGATTGTGGGTTACCTAGGTACTTATAGTTGGTCTCTACATCTGTTATGTACCCTGTTGGTAGTTCTACCCCACTGGTCTTGACCACTTTTCCTCTCTTTACGATCATTCGGCTGCACTTATCCAGGCCGAATGACATCCCAGTATCCTCACTGTAGATCCTTATCAGATGTATCAATGAGTCGATGTCTTGTTCATTCTTTGCATACATCATTCTCATTCATTCTTTTGTTCCCTTTCTTTGTATGCAGAGAATATATGTATGTATATATATATATATATATATATATATATATATATATATATATATATATATATATATATATATGTATGTATGTATATATATATATATATATATATATATATATATATATATATGTATGTATGTATGTGTGTGTGTGTGTGTGTGTGTGTGTGTAAGTATTGATAGATATTTCAGATATCTTGAATATCATTGTATTTTGACAGAAGAGAGATTTTTCAATGCAGTTTTGTTTCATTGCATTTTGCATGAACCAAATATTAATTGATATATAACATGATGGTTGTGGGTTGGGCACAGCCACAGGGCTGTGGGTGGCACAAGTGGTTAAGTCACTGTGCCTATTAACCAGCAGACCAGGGTTCGAGACCCGGATCGGCCCCACAAGACAGGGTGAGCTCCTGTCCGTAGCCCAGCTCTGCAATGCCAGCTGGATCCAATTGTATTGGCTTTGCCTTTCCATTGGACTAATTCATTGGCGTGAAGAGGGGGGATTTGCTGCTTGGGTAATGGCGTATCCTCCATATCAATCTAACCCAGGCTTTCATGCTTCACATGCAGCATATGCAGCACCGAGCAGGATACCATAGTCTTTCAAGACTGACGGAGGCCTGCTGCTGCTTAACATGATGGTATTATCCAAAAATAAAATTGGCCAGTGGTGGTATCATGCTGACTGTCCCTGTGTGAAGTGCTCCAAGGATTGAGCCAGTGAGTAATGTATCTTTGTGTTGTATTATAAATCACTGCAGGTGCAAGTTTGATGGTACTGTATACATGTCCCACATGGCTTGGTTCCCAGATAGATCTTCATTCACTAGACCTTTATTCAAGATAGACTTCATTCAAGTGAGGCTACAGGCACAAACCATGCATGCTTAGGATGCAATCCTAATCTCCAGTTAGGCTACCATAACTGCCAGCATAAATCTTTTGCTATCCTGGGGGTGTCAAAAAACTGCTGTAAGACTTCATGCAGCCTTCATGCAGGCATATGCCCATACCACCACAGCAGGGGTGGGCCTGACGTGGCCCAACAACTGGTTCCCCAGAAGTGGGAGGGGCCAGGCAGGGTCAGGGGGTGGGGCTGGGGTCAGGGGCAGGGCTGGGGTCAGGGGGCGAGGCTGGGGAGGGCACACCACCCACCCCAGCATTCTGGGTGTGGGTGGGTGGGGCGAGGGGTGGGACCCGACCAGGGCACACTGCACGTGCATCAAGGTTGATGCAGGCGCAGTTGCATCCTCTTCAGGACGTGACTGTGGTTGCGTCATGGTTGACACAGCCATAGTGATGGGCTCCCCCGGGCGGCGAACATGTCCGCCTGGGTTTTTGGCCACCCCTAGCAACCAGTACGGTAGCGGGCGGCCAAAATTAGGAAGCGGTTCGGGCAATCCAGCCTGAGCCAGCCTGGGCCCATCACTGCAGCACAGGAACATTTGTCAGCTGAGTTAGGCTGGCCTAAATTGGTTAGAATTGCACCCTTCAAAGTGTTACTGAAACACTTGAACATCTAAGGGAGCAGTTGAAAAGAGGCATGGAACCATCTCAGTACATATGTTAGTAGATGCCTGAAGAAATCTTACAGCACAATTCTGACTTGCAGTGGAACAGGCAGGCTGGCATGCCTATGTAGTTTCCAATGCAAGTTATAGAGGCTTTTGCTGCTTTTGCTGAACCCTCGGAATGGGTTCAGGATACAACACAACATAGTATCCAGACTTCATCTTCTGCTCCCCTTCTTCTCTGTGAAAAGCCTGTAGTTTTTAGGGATCCTACCAGGGTTTTGGGAGGGGGGGTCGGGAAAAGTATTTAGACTTCACTTTCATTGTGGCTGGATCTTCCACTTCTCTCAAGCTGCAGGGAGCTATGACAGTGCTCTGCTTCCCTGATACAATATTTACTTGAATCTAATGCATCATCAAATCTAATGTGCATCTGATACTTATAATTGAATCCAATTAACCATTGAATCTAATGCACACTCTGATTTTGGAGACTGAATTTGGATGGAAAAGTTGAGCGTTAGATTCGAGTAAAAACAGCATTTCTTTATTCTTGCCATCTTTTCTGAATATTGCAGAGCCCAACAATATGCCAGTGATGATTCTCTTATGTAGGAGAGGAAGCTAGGAGTTCATGAAGGAAGAACTATTTAAGTTGGTAAGATTGTTCTAATATTGTTAACAGGGAATTAAACATGATGAAAATTAATGTCCCATAAAGCAAATTTCCTTTGCAATTGTCCCATGAGTTTCCATACATGGGAAACATACACCTTTTTATGAAAACCATTTTTATTTATATAATATGCTGTACATGACTACCATTGTATACATTTTTATGCGTATCCTCCACTGATGAAGAACATGTATAAGCACAACTGGAGTTATGCTTGTAATGGCGTTGGTGATATGCTCCTTGCAAAGATTTTTGCTATGTATCTTTTCTTGATACACCATGGCGTTGAAATGCCCCCAAAGATAAAAATCAAGTGGGGTGAGATTTGGGGATCTGGGAAGCCACTCCACAGGACCACGCTGACCTGGAAACTGCTGATCCTATGACTGACATATGTGAATAACCAAAATGGGACACACTGTATAATTCTGTAATTTCTGTAATTCTTCAGATATCATACAATAGACATTATACAACAGCTAGACTAATGGGGCAGTACATTTCCAAAAACATATCCTAATAAGATGAATGCGAAATATATCAGGTGTTATTCATGCCAACCTTTTCCAAACAGTCTCTTTAGTGCTCCCAAAACTTCATGGTTTTTGAGTGTATAAACTAAAGGATTCAACATAGGGGGGATGGCAGCATTTATTACACCAAGTATTTTTTCCATCTCATGTGTCTTCTCATTCTGAGGAAGTAGGTATATGAACATGGATGTGCCATAGTACATACTCACTACGGCCAGGTGGGACCCACATGTGGAGAAGGCCTTCATCCTGCTCCCTTCTGATTGCATTCGTAGGACAGCCACAAGGATGCGCATGTACGAAAACAGGATGAAACTGAGGGGGAAAACGAGTGTCAGGGTACTGGTGAAGTAGACGTTGATTTGGCTCAAAGTGGTATCTGTACAAAGCAGCCTAAACATGGATTTAAATTCACATACAATGTGATCTATCTCATTGTTTCCACAGAATCGGGTTGACTTAGCAAGACATGGTACTACTGTAATCAGAAAAGCAGCAAACCACGTAAGGGTGGCAAGTGCAATGCAAAGGGACCTATTCATGATAACAGTGTAGCGCAAAGGGTTGGAGATGGCAATGTAACGGTCATAAGCCATGACAGCCAGAAAGAAGCATTCGGTTGTGCCAAATAGGAGGACAGAAAACACTTGACCATAGCACTTTGGAAGAGGAAGAACAGGTCTATCTACTAAGCAGTTGACTATGGACTGGGGGATTGTTGTTGCTGTGACGCAGAGATCAAGGACGGACAAATTACACAGGAAAAAATACATGGGGTTGTGGAGTCTTGGATCATAGATGATTACAAAGACAATAAGTCCATTTCCAACAACTATTGCTGTATAGGAAATGATAAAATAGGTCATTAAAACCATTCTTGCTTTTGGTCGACCTGACCAGCCCATGAGGACAAATTCAGTCACTTCTGTCTCGTTTTCACGAACCTCCTGCATGAGGCTGATCTGTAAGGGGGGAAAGAAAAGCATAAAAGGGTATCATTTAGAAAATTAAACACATTGGAAAAATATGGTTTTCCTACTCTCAGACTTCTTCAAAAATCTGGTTCACACAAATAGTGATGACGTGGTCAACTTCCACTGAGAGCTATCAGGACAGATAGATGGTGTCTTCACAGAATTGTATAATCTATAATGGAACAGTTTTTGTCCTCAACTCCTTAGGGTTGTGGAAGTATGGTTGGGGACTGTTATAGGGAAGGAGTTGGAAAGGAGGTTTCCTTTCTTTGTACCCTCGTTGTCAATGTTTTTGTAACATACATAAATGTTACATAATATTGTACATATTATGTACATACATACTTACATTAGGTAAATACATCCACATTACATAATATATACATACATAAATGTACATAAATGCACAAAACACACACCACTCCTCTGGGTATTTTTCTATCCCTCTTTCTCGCTTGCTGTACTGATTTTCAATATGCAAGTAATTTGCCATTGAAAATTCAAAAATGTGAGGCCACAAACTTAAGTTTGGTCCATTCAGTTTCAAAAGACTGTCCATCCATCTACCCTTATGCATTTATTCATACATGTTGAAAACCTTTGTACTTAAAGTTCTGTTTGCTAAACAGACAATAGTTTTTAATCAACATTTTCTGAGGAAAATATACGGTGTGTGGTTTTTTTTAAAGTAAGTACATCAATAGTGGTGTGATTGCATCAAGTTACCATGAATGATCAATAGACAGAAAAAAAATCTAATTTACAAATATGAAAGGAAATAATATGCAAGGTAAGAAAATATTTTGAAGAAATTAGTATTACATTTGTAACACGGTTGACGAACAACTGTAGTGATGGGATTCAAAGAAATTAACAACCGGTTCTATGCCCATCTGGCAGCCACTATTAAATGGCTATTTTTAAACTTTATATGTCCTGTTTCTCATTAACAACTAGTTCTATAGAGTAGGTGCGAACCTGCTGGAGCCCACCACTGATTACGACTGTTTGAGTCTGCTGAATCACACATACACACCACACACACACACACACACACACACACACACACACAGACTAGCACTGCATGTAACAAATGAATATCTATGTAATATCTGTGATGATAATGTATTAAGGATGCAATCCTACACATACCTAATGAGGAATCAGCCCACAACCTAATGAGGAATCACTCACATTGAAATCAGTAGGGCTGATTTCATGACATCAGGAAGAAATGCATGAAACAGGTAATATTTTGCTTCAAAATACTTCATTACAAAGAGTTTATTTATAAAAACAGTTTACTTGCCTTCTTAAATCTGTTCAATACCAAAATACATCATTTTCCACATTGAAGTTGTTCAGTTGGTCTGCTTGTTGTAAAGTGAACTGCATCACATTTAAAAATTGAGAAAATATTTTTGGGAATGAGAAAAAAAATCTGTTCAAAAACATATGTAAATCAAATGTGTAATTAATTATATATTATATTTATCAAACATTTATGCATGTAAATATGTACATGAATGTATAAAATCCTTTAAAAACTGATTTTGTTATGTGCTTCAATTGCAATTTTAGTATTATAAGTACTAAAATAGTACTTATAAAAGTTTCATAAACAGTGTGTAGAGCTGAGATAACTCCCAGAGATAACTGAGATAATGAAATTCATTAAAGAGAAAAAAAAACTATTAGACAACTCCAAATGAAACTCTTAATGTCGGTGTAAATAAGTGAATGGAGAAATAGCTACTTCATATATTGTTGGCTCTTTATGTGAGTAGTATGGACAAATTTTTTCTTCTATTTTTAGTTTATTCCCCTTTAGGCAATCTCCCTATTGTCTCATTACTCTTTGTAGTTACTCCATGCATAAAACTTTTACTAAGTTTTAGAAAGAGCCTTTCTAATATTTACTAGAAAGCATAATAGCAACAGAATGATTTCCTAAAAATGATTTGGGAGAATTCCACTGGGGGAAAAGACCATTAAAATCAATAGCAGTTTTTGTGAAATTAATCATGGGTTTTTGAAACTTTTTGAAATGTAAACCATCTAAGCATCTAAGGGGCAATTCTATTCAATATTGCCACACCACGGCCACTGGGCCCACAACAAAGCCCAGACTAGAGGGGCTAGTTGTGCAGACTAGAGGTCTCTTTAGGTAAGGGAACATTTGTTCAGTATGGGAGGCTTGAAAAAAGTAAAACAAAGTATTTTCTTTTACCTCTTCATAAACCTCCATCTTTCCAATGGATGGAGGAATAAAGGGGACATGCTGGTTGCTGTCTGTGGGAATAACAGTGTTAATGGTGTTTTATCCTGTTGTTAGCCGCCTTGGGCTCCCTGTTATAGGAGAGGAAAGGCGGGATATAAATATTTAAAATAAATAAAAAAAATAAATAAATAACATGTCATGCATGTTGTCCTAACAAGGTGCAACTTCCACTTCTTGGCACATATCCTGTCCTCCCCATTCCATCCTCCCCAGCCTAGTTCCAACCCATCATGGACTCAGTGTCATCAGCAGATCCTCCTTTGGTCTCCAGTATGATAAACCTCTGTGACCTCTCTAGTGGTCCTCTAGCAGTGCACAACTTTGTACACTGCTAGAGTGGCTTTTATGACAGCCATAATATTAGCATCTACCCTCATAACAAAATGTGAATCTACCCTCAGGCTCAAATCCCTTGACAGTGCGCACAATCCAGAGTAAGGGCAGTGAGGAAAGACCCAGCTGGACTGCCCCAACTATTCTATATCCAGAGCAGAGAGTTATGCTGGATTCAGAGAGACAGGAAGCCTTGGCTGCCCTAACTGTTCCAGAGAATTCTAGGTAGACATCAAGTGACACCTGGGGAGGGCTTGCTCTTGAGGAGACCCTCCTCAGATCACACTGAACAAGGAATAGCTGTGGTGTCTGCCTTATAAGGAAGCCCAGAACTTCCTGACAACCAGCATGAGTCTCCAGTACAGAAATACCTCTAGTGGAGGGTGGATGCTTGGAGTGGCCTGCTGTATCCCCAGGTTAGTGGGGTGCTGTAGTTGTGCCATATCCTGAGGTTGAGAAGCAGGGGTTGCAGATAGGCTGGTCAAGAACTCAGATTTTTGGTCAACACTGACATTCTTACTCAGGCCTTATCATGAACCCCTATGGGTCTACTCATTACTATACCTGCTCCTGAGGTGGTATAACTCTGAGGAGCTAAATGAGGGCATTTCTGCCCTGGAAACAGGCTCTGGATACAGAGTAACTGCTCTACCCTAGGCAATGCTAAACATGCCCTCAACATGCCTCTCATGAACTGCCTAGGCTGCCCCAGTTAGGGCAGCCCAGGTCCACCTGTCTTGGGGCAGCCTATGTTGCCTTAGATTGCCCCAAGCTTTTTCCAGAGTAACTAGGGTGGAGCATGTTGCAGTTGGGACAGCGCAGTGATAGACAGGGTAACCCAGGTGCACTTCTGGATTGTGCCCAATGTCTCAGAAACTTGATCTAGCCTTCTGATCCAGGGTGTATGCCCATCATGTTAGATTCAGCAGTGTAGAAGACCAATGGGATTGAACTGGTACCTTTTTTGGCAGGGGTATTAGAAAGGAATTGAAAAGGTTCAGAATGTGCTTCTTGATGCCTGCCTTTCACCCCAATTATTTAACAACAGGTGTTGTCAACCACTTTGGGATACTGCTTAGTGCTCCAATGTATAATATGGATCTAATATGCTTCTTACAGGCAATCCTAAACATACATGCTCAAAAGTATGCTCCATTGTGTTCAACGGGTCATACTCTCAGGAAAGTGTCTTTAGGATTCCAGCTTTTGTCTTTGTGTGCTCTGGTGCAACAATCACCTAAAAATTATTCATAGAAAATGATGGGATATGTGAGTGGCTTCCTCACCAAGCAGCATCAGCCACAATTATTCTGATTATCCGATGAAATCATTGTAAGGTTGAAAGTTGCATGGCTTCCTTATACATGTGGGAACTCTTTTCTTAAGTAAAGGACTGGATGCTGCAGGAAACAGTGGCAGGGGATAAATGCATTTAACTGCTGTCTCAACCTCATGCAATATCCTTTTTTACATGTAATCTAGGCAAGGTTCCATCACCTTATCCTGTGGCAAGGAGTTCCACAGATTAATAACACATTGGGAATGTGCTTGTTCTCAGTGCCAATATATCTGCACTGAAGGCAGGATGACTTTCTATTGACTCCACCAAATCCAGAACCTGTGCTGGGTCTTGTGGCAAAATAAGGGCAAAATCCAGAGTAACTAATTATTTCTTGTGAGAAAATATCTTTGCTATACAAGTGTTTTGGATTACAAACATGCTTCTGGAACAAATTATTGCATAAGCCAAGGTACCACTGTATGTGACTACATTTTGTCATCAGCCTGTGTGGAAGCATCCAATTCAAAGGAAATAATTGTTTCATGTTGCATTTTGCTACATAACTATTGATTAAGCAAGAACATTCCCAGTATTTATCAGGCAACTAGGAGCAATTCTGTGGGCCCCAAGGAAAAATCAAGAGAATGCTGGCATTGATAGGATACCAGCAGGGAAGCTGCAAAAGGCCACACTACTGGCCCCATATTGCACACAAACATGCCACATATTGCACCGATACCTCAATAGCTCCTAAATTCATGCATAGGATTCAAACTAGCGTTAGTAAAAAAAAAGCTAGACCAAACAGAAGATTGTGAATGTTTAATAAATTAATGATAACAATAATTTTAATAACAATACCACTTAAAAATATAAAACATTGAAATTGTAAGTTATACAAATAGAGCCAGTAGCAACACTAAATGTTCAGCATCACTCTCAACAGCAATTCCCACAAATCCCATTGAAAGAATGGAAATCCACAGTAGTGAAGCCAATAGGAAGCTAAAGAGAAGATCCTAAAAGAGATGCCTAGATTTAGAGCAAAAGAAACTCAAGACCGTTCAGGTCATTGCTTAAATTTTTCTCTATACCTATGGAGATATATCTCTCAAATAACATCATAATTTTTATATTTCTAAGAACTTTTAAAATAATAAAATTTGTTAGAAGGTACGCAATAGAAACCTCAGCTTACTGAGCTCATAAAGATGTATGGGTTGTAAAGACTACAGCACTTGTTAAAATGTGTATCATGCTGCCATATAAAAATACTACAAAGATAATAGATACAAAGATGTTACCAAAGTTGCTGCTAAAGATGTAATATGTTATATATCACCTTTTTTAGTACTAAGTCTCTTCAATGCACCCAAAACCTCTTTGTTTCTCAGTGTATAAATCAAAGGGTTAAACATAGGCGTCACCACTCCATAAAATGAACTTATAATTTAGTCAGTATCACCGTTTCTGACACTCTGAGGAAGGAGGTAGGTAAACATGCAAGTCTCATAGTACATACTAACCACAGCCAGATGAGACCCACAGGTTGAGAAAGCCTTCATTCGGCCACCTCCTGAGTGCATCCTCAAGATGGCTGCAAGAATGCGTATGTAGGAAAAAAGAATGAAGCCAAGGGGAAAAACTAATGTAAATGTGCTGGTAACAGAAATGCTTATTTGGCTCATGGAGGTGTCAGTGCAGATTAGCTTGAAGACTGCGTTAAATTCACATGACAAATGGTCCACCTCATTGTTGCCACAGAATCTGGCTGGCTTAACAACACAGGGGACAACTGTGAACATAAAGGGAACAGTCCCTGTAAAAGCAGCCAGCACAATGCAAATGGTGTTGTTCATAATGAGCGTGTAGCGCAATGGATTTGAGATGGCAACGTAACGGTCATACGCCATCACAGCCAAAGTATACACTCAATTGAGCCAAAGTAGAGCCCAGCACAGATTTGAGCATAACACATAGGAAGAGATATAACAGGTCTGTGGGATTTTAGATGATGTGCGGCAAAGGTCAAGGATGGACAAATTACACAGGAAAAAATACATGGGGTTGTGAAGCTGTGGATCCGTGATGGCCACTAAGACAATTAGTCCATTGCCAACAACAATAATTGAATAGAAAATCAGCAAGAATGCCAATATAGCCATCTTTGACCTTGGCCGAACTGACCAGCCAGTGAAGACAAATTCAGTCACTTCTGTCTTATTTTCACCAACTTCCTGCATAAGGCCTGAAAAAGAAAGAAGAAAAGTTATGTAGCTATGCATTCATATTTTTGTGACCTACCTATTTTTTGTGTAAACTAGAAGCAGTGTTTCTCAACCAGTTGTATAGATACTACCAGTTGTAACTGAGGGGCTGCATGGTGCTGCATGCATGTACTCATGGACCTATGGACACCTGTCACATGACAGTGAGGCCAGGAATACAACACAACAAACAGTAGTAGGAAACCCCAAAGAATGGATTTCCATGTTTGGAAAAACCCTCCTGTTGACTCTGAGCATCTTACTGGTATTTGTCAAGTCCCATCTGGTATTCCAATCCAGAAGTAATTGGCAATGATATCTTACTTCTGATGGCATTTCAATAGGTGGACATGTGAAGGACAAACATTGAAAAGCACTGAACTAGATCAAAGTCACAATGCCCAATTCAATCATGAGCTTAGAATTTTAATGTTGCCAAAAATGAAATATATATGTTTCATTGCAAAAAATAGAGTATTATTTTTTCTTCCAGAATACAGATATTGCATAACTCATTATAATCATGCAGATTAAATTCAAGGATCACTTCCTCTACTTGCTTTGGACAGCATCAACAATGTTGGAGGCTGAGATGCATAGGCTGATTGCCAACTTACTTCAAAGTTCACATGAATAACCATGAGAGATGCTGGAAAGGGATGGGGAAAAGAGGAAAATTTTCTAATTTTCTGCTAAATTGTCCAACTGAATAAAAATTGTGCTCTTCATTGAAAGATAAACTGTACAAAAGAATTTTTCTAATGAAATACAGAACTGTATATACAATGTTTGTAGGCCAATGCGTCTGGGCATGTTGCATTTATTCTAGGACCAGCAAAAAGCATACCTGCATTGCGGGAGTAACTTCCCCATACAAAATCCCCCACGGCGCATCAACAACCCATGCGCAACCTACCCCATGTACCACATTCCCCTGTGCGCAACTTCCCCCATGCACATCATCCCCCATGCGCAACTTTCCCCGTGTGCAACTTCCCCCGTGCGCAACTTCCCCCAATGTGCAACTTCTCTCCATGAGCAACTTCCCCCATGCGCAACTTTCCTACATGCGCATCATCCCCCCATGTGCAACTTCCCTCCATGCGCAACTTCCCTCCATGCGCAACTTCCCCCATGCGCAACTTTCCTACATGCGCACCATCCCCCATGTGCAAATTCCCCCATGCACAACATTCCCATGCATAACTTCCCCCATGCGCAACTTCCCCATGCGCAACTTTCCTACATGCACAACTTCCCCCATGCGCAACTTCCCCCATGCGCAACTTTCCTACATGCGCATCATCCCCCATGTGCAACTTTCCCCATGCGCAACTTCCCCCATGCGCAGCATCCTCTCCAGTGCAACCTCTTCCTCCGGAAAACATCCCCCAGTGCACCAGGCACTGAGCACCAAACTGGCTGATGTTGTTCAGTCTCCCATGTTAAGTATAGGACAGAAACACGTTGCCCCCTTTTCAGCCCCTGAAGGGTTAAATTTCTCCAGATGGTTCTTGGTGGGTGTTCAGGTGACAGAAGGAACTCCCAGAATTCCATGCTTCAGGCCCAGCAGTTGGGGCAGAATGTTGCTGAGTCAGCAATTCTCAATGCAAAGTATAGGGAGGAAAACGCGTTGCGCCCCTTTTCACCCCCTTCCAGTTGGAATTTCTGAAAACCGGTTCTTAGAGCACCCCTCAGTCACGGAAGGAACACCCACCCCAAATTTCACGCTTCTAGGCCCAGCGGTTTTGGCAGGGCGGTGATGAGTCAGTTAGTCAGTCAGTCAGTCAGTGACTTTTCTCTTTTATATATATAGATGATGTCAGGATTACTGAATGATAGCATGCATTACCTAATACAGAGGTATCAAATGAATTGAACAAAGTGGTATCTAATATGAGAGAGAGAGAGAGAGAGAGAGAGAGAGAGAGAGAGGAATCTGGGAAAAAAATACTGAAAATGCATAATTTCTATATGGAATGCACATTCCTAAATAATGTTATGAGTAATGTAATGGCTAAGGAAATACATTACTTGCCTTCTCAAAAATCCCTTGGAAACAGCAAAAAGAGTATCCAGATTGAAGATATCCTATGGTGTTATGATGGCTCTGGTGTACTGCACCTGTCCTACAAAAGCCTCTTTGCATCAAGTTGTTATTAAAAGAGAAAAACTCTTTGTGAGAGACAGCTCAAAAATTCAAAATAAAAATAAATTTTTACAAATTACAAACAAATCTTCACCGCCTGCTTGCCTGCCAGTCTCTGAGGACTCTAAAGCCAGTGCAGCTTTCAAACACCCCCTGTTGCCCATCTACCAGTCCCTGAGGCCTCCAAAGCCAACACTCCCTGAGGCCTTCCTTACTTCCCACTCCCACCTCCCATTTCCGTCCCTACTTCCCACTCTCACCCCATCCCCTCCCTTCCCTATGTCCCTCTCCCACCTGCTGTTCCCTACTTTCCTCTCCCACCCCCTTTCCTTTCCCTATTTTACCTCTCCTACCTCACTTCCCCTTGCATGGGTTGTTTTGCTGCAAACTACTTTGTCATTCATGTATATGTCAGAAACATTTATGTTAAAGTAACTTGCATGTGTTGTATCGCTGCAAACTGCTTTGAGGGCATCTTACATGTATGTCTCAGAATCATGCATGTTGAAGTCACTTGCGTGGATTGTGTTGCTGCAAACTGCTTTGAGACAGGAAATTTGGGGAGTTTGGGAGGGGGAATTTTGGGTTTGGCATACGGTCACCCTGCATTTGGCGACCCTCCTTCAAGACCATCATTTGCCTTATGGGTCCTGAAAGCGAAATTGCTTTTGCATGTCCACATACACAGGTTATGGTTGTGGGGATCTAACCCTAATAAGTGGACAACTCCAGGACAATTCACTACAAGGATATAAGGAGCTTGGGGGAATTATATTCCAAATTCACCCATTATAGTGGTGGGGCCTACCCCTGATTGGTGGATAAATCCAGGGCAATTCACTATGAGAATACTCTGTGGCCGTTTGCTATCCTGGCCTCCAACACTGGCCTCTTGGTTTGCATCTTTTTCCCCAAATGCTATACTATTGTTTTAAGATCTGATCTCAACACAAAGACATTATTAAGAGCTAAAAGCAATGTATAAAGGTAAACTGTAAACACTGTATTTCACTGCCTTTTCTGAAACATTGATATTGATCTGCTGTTTTCCTAATCAAAGTTAGACTGTTTTTCCTTTTGGGTTGCAAAATGGATAAATATTGTCAGCTGTGATGCTTGAGGTGTCAAAGTTCTCTTCCATTTGGGCACAGATGATTTTAAAATGTAATATCCATCCCATTTTGGAGATGTATTAATCTAGGCATGACAAAAGGTCCTCCTGATCTAGAAAACTACAGCGTAGGGCATGGCTGTTCAACCTTTCAGCTTGAGGGCTCCAGGACATTTAATAATCAAATAGAGGAGAGAATTTCAGCATGTGAAGCTTCTAATCACAAGCTATACTTGCAGAAATTTCCTCTTCTACAGAATTGTTTAAGGTCTAGGAACCATAATGTTGAAAGTTTGGACTGCCCTGGTGTAAGTTGTAGTAATTCACTTTGCTCAAGATGTGGTTGCTCTCCCTCTGTAATTTCTGGTTCATACATGGATGTCTTTCTGTTCAGTAGTCTAATGTTTCTCCTTGGTTGTAAATTGGATTAATAGTGTCATCCATTATGCTTTGGCCAATAAATAATCTATTGAAAGACTGCAGGGTAGCAATGGATACAGAATAATCAAACACTAGCAAAAGCATACACGCATCGTGGGAATAAAATTCCCTGAACGCTATCCTCCCTCTGCGCATCAACCGCCCATGCACATCAATCCCCTATGCACATCAACCCATATGCGCAACGTCCACCCTTGTGCATCTGTCCTTCATGCGCATCAACACTCATGCTCATCACCCCTCGTGCACATCAACCCCCATGTGCAACGTCCTCCCATGCTCATCATCCCACCATGCATATTATCCCCTATTCAAATTATCCCCACATGGGCATCAACTCCAAAATGCATCATTCCCCCATGCGCATGAACCCCCATGTTCATATTCCCCATGCATATCCACCCCCATGCGCATCAACCATATATGCATCAAACCCCATGTGCAGCATCCCCTCTTGCGTAGCATTCCCCCATGTGCAACAAACCCCATGTGCATCAACCTCCCATGTGCAACATCTCCCATGTGCAACAACCCATGGGCAAGAACCCCCAGTGTGCATCACCCCCATGTGCATCATGCCCCAAACAGCATCAACCCCCATGTGCAATGTCTCCCATGCACAAAATCTACCCATGCCAAACATCCCCCAGGCGCAACAGTCCTCCATGCTCATCAAATCTCCTTGCGCATCACCTCCCGATATGCATCATCTCCCCATGTACAATACCCCCCATATGCAACTTTCCCCCATGTGCAGCATCCTTCCCAGGTCAACCCCTCCCTCTGGAAAATGTCCACCCAGTGCACCAGGCACTGAGCACCAAATTGGCTGGATGTTGTTCTGTCTTCCATGTGTAGTGGAGGACAAAAACACGTTGCACCCCTTCTCACCCCCTTAAGGGTTAAATTTCTCCACGTTGGTTCTTGGTGGGTGTTGATGTCACAAAAAGAACTCCCTCCCTGAATTTCATGCTTCTTGGACCGGGGGTTGGGGCAGAGAATACATCAGTCACCAATTATTCAGTGCAAAGTATAGGGAGGAAAATGTGTTGCCCCCCATTTCACCCCCTTCCGGTTGGAATTTCCAAAAACTGGTTCTTAGTGACTCCTTCTGTCATGGAAGGAACAGCGCCCCCCTCCCCAAGTTTCATGCTTCTAGGCCCAGCGGTATTGGCTGGGTGTTGATGAGTCAGTCAGTCAGTGAGTCAGTGACTTTTCTCTTTTATACATATAGGCTAGCAAAAGCGAACCTGTGTTGCGGGAGCAAAATCCCCCATATGCCATCCCCCCACTGCACATCAACCGCCCATGAACATCAAACCTCATGTGCATCCACTCCATGCGCAACGTCCCCCATGTTCATCCACCTCATGTGCATCATCTCCCCTATGCACATCATTCCCCTCATGCGCATCAGCTCCCATGTGCATCAACCCCTATGTGCAACATCCCCTATGCGCAACAACCCCCATGAGCTTCAACCACCCATGCGCATTTTCCCCATGCTCATCAGACCCCCATGCGCACCAACCCCTATGCACAACAACATCCCGCATATGCATCAAACCCCATACGCATTATTCCCACATATGCATCAAAACCCCATGCTCTTCAACGCCCATGCACTAAATCCTTTATGCACAATATCCTCCATGCACATCATCCCCATGTGCATCATCTCCCCATGCACATCAGTCCCCCATGCGCATCAGTCCCCATGCCCATTTTCCCTCTTGTGCATCAGTCCTCCATGTGCAACATCCCCCCATGCACACCAACCCGCCATGCGCACCAACCCCCATGCGTAACATTCCCCCCATGTGCATTAACCCCATATGCATAATTCCCCCATATGTATCAAACCCACCTGCGCATCATTCCCCCATGCGCAACATCCCCTCATGTGAACCCACCCCACATGCGAACAACCCCAATGCACAGAATTCCTCTGTTCTTGATGGGTGTTGATGAACACCCTCCCCAAACTGCGGGAGTAAAATAGCCCCCCAGACACCATCCACCTTGTGTCCCATCCCCCCATGGCGCAACATCCCATGTGCATCATCACCCATGCACAGCAATGCCACATGCATACAAACCATTCACATTAATCCTGAATGCATAACTTCCCCCATGTGCGTCAACCCCGAATGCGTGTCAACCCCAAATGCAAAAACATCATCCCCACATGCCCAAAAACATCATCCCCACATGCGCATCATCCCATCATATGCATCATCCCTCCATGTGCATCAAAACCCCTTCCCAACTTCCCCCCTTTACATCAAGCTCCCCTTTGCATCAAACTCCCTGCGCATCAACCCCCCTGCTCATCAACCCCTGGAACATCAAACCCCCTGCATATCAAACCACCCTGCATATTAACCCCCCTGTGCATCAATCCCCTACCCATCAACCGTCCATGTTCATCAAGCCCCCATGTGCATCACCACCTGCTGCGCATCAAGCCCCCCTGTGCAAATTCCCCCATGCACATCGACCGCCCCCCCCATGCACAACATCCTCTCACCCTGTGCACATCCCTCCACAACCATGGGCAAACCCTTCCAGGCCAGTGCAGGAATGATTAGGGGCTGGGGCTGTGTATTGATCAGTCTTCTATGTTAACTATAGGCCAAAAATGTTTGGCACCCCTTTTTATCCCCTTAAGGGTTAAATTTATCAACATCAGTACTTGGTGGGTATTGATTTTTTGGCCTATACTTAACGTTGAAGACTGATCAACACCCAGCCCTGTGGTGGGTCCCAGAGCCCTCAGGAC
Organism: Cryptoblepharus egeriae; assembly: GCA_030015325.1. Taxonomy (NCBI): domain Eukaryota; kingdom Metazoa; phylum Chordata; class Lepidosauria; order Squamata; family Scincidae; genus Cryptoblepharus; species Cryptoblepharus egeriae. The sequence goes on from JAREYC010000004.1 coordinate 85,441,236, forward strand.
AGAATGATGGGAGTCCAAGTGAAACCACGAGCTCCCTGGGACAAGGTGCTGGAGTCTACGGAAGGGGATCGTGTTTATTGGCTGGACTCCTACTGGGACTTACTTCCATTTGTATTGCGCGGTCCAAACAGGGGTGTAACTTGGGTGCCCTATCTCGGCACGCGCCAGTCCTGGCACTTCCCGCTCATTAGTGCCACTCAGGGGCCCAGGAGGAGAACGGAAAGGAAGGGGAGGTAGCTGGTGTATATATGGAGGGGGAGAGATAGTGGGAGGAAGTCAGAGGAGCTGCTGAGGAAGGAAGGAGGAGAGATCCAGCACCGGTTGCTGTCCAGCAGTACCCACTCCACTGCCTGAACCTGCAAAAGAGACATTGAATATGAGTTAGAAGTTCTATGTTGTGTTGGCCTTACCTGTTGGGCTTCCATTGAGCCTGGTTCAGCGACTTACCTTAAGAATACTGGTTCCAAGGAAACCTGCGAAGGACAGAAAAATTGGTTAGAGAGTTGGCTGAGTAAAAGGGGGTGAAGTGAACCTACCTGTCTAGGGCCAGAAAGGACTCTAGTGATAGCAGGAGTTGAACTGTGTGATGATCTACCTGTACTTAATTCTTTCCAAGTAACTAAGTCTATGCTACCCATGTTCCCACCCCTCCTCTAAACTCAAGACACATAAAATAACTCAGTTAAACCTTACGTGTCGTTGTGGTCTCCTGGTGTTGGCGACGCGGGATTGTTAAGATGGCAGAGGGGAGGCACAGTGGGTCTGAAATAGAAGTGTTTGTGGGAGATGAGAGTGAGGGGCACGACAAGCCCCAAATCCTGCACTGGCCCAGAAGGGGTGCCTCAGTCAGGGATTCTTCAATGTATAGGGAGGAAAACGAATTGCGCCCTTTTTCACCCCCTTCTGGTTGGAAGTTCTGAAAACCGGTTCTTAGTGGGTGCCTCCACCACAGAAGGAACACCCATCCCAAATTTCACACTTCTAGGGCCAGTGGTTTTGGCTGGGCGTGGATGGGTCAGTGAGTGATTCACTCACTGAATCACTCACTCGTGGATGGGTCAGTGAGTGATTCACTCACTTTTCAGTTTATATACCCTATATACTCAAGTATAAGCCTGGTTTTCAGCACATTTTTTTATGCTGAAAAAGCTCCCCTCAGCTTATACTCGGGTCATCTTGTCATAAGATGGGCAAAGAAGTGTATTTCTGCACAAGCAGCTCAGCTTAGGTCAGCCTTTTTAAAAAGCAGGAAAAAAACACCAAGTCAGCAAATTGATCCCTCTCCTCCCTGCATGTAGGAGCTTGATGGCTCACCACATTGACAGTTTTCTCCTCATTAAAAGAGCAGTAGCTGCTGCATTTCCCACCCTAGGCTTATACTCGAGTCAATAAGTTTTCCCAGTTTTTTGTAGTAAAATTAGGTGCTTTGGCTTATACTCAGGTCGACTTATACTCGAGTATATATGGGTATATATAATTCCATATAATTAATGAATTACAAGAAGGCTACATACTGCTTGCTGACAAGGAAATTGAGGCCAAGGGAGATTTTTTTTCCAGGACACAGGGCTAAAGTCGAGGACATGTCCTGGAAAAATACAAAAATGGACCCCCTCTGCTTCTGCGTCTGCGGGAGGGCAGGCAGAGAGGAGAGGAGGGAGGAAGCCCTTCTCAGATTTTTCAAGCCAGCATGGCAGAGAAAGGGACAAAGAGAAGGGAGGAAGCCAGTGATTGCAGAAGTAAATAAAATATTATTAAATTTAAAACTATTAAATATAACTTATTACACATAATTTATTAATTATAAGAAGGCTACGTGCTCTCAAGGAAGAGGAGGACACTCAAAACTTTTTACAGGATACAAGGCTAAATAAGAGGACATGTCCTAGAAAAGGAGCACATATCTGTGCACTGGCCTAACTCTCTACCAGGAGGGGCACACAAGTGCCATATGGCACATAATCCACCAAGGTCACCAAGGGTGGAGGGTGCATACATTCATTACCCTCTCTAGCCTGCTACTCCACTCTGAACTTAGGTCCTCTTCCATGTTTCATACAGAAAAAAGTTTGAGAGAAGAAAACTAAAAGTGCTGTAACTCTAAAATCCTTCTCCCACCTATCTGGTACTTCACCTGGCAGCACCTGGAAGTGGGCAGTGATTGCACGTGGTGATAGAATGAAGTGGGGAAGGAGAGGAATGTAAATGTCACCTGGTATATGTGCCAGTTGTGGCCATTTCTGAGCTGCCACAAGTAGAAGGGGCAGAGAAGGGCAGTTTGTGAGCCTGTATCAGAACTGGTAAGCCAGCACAGAAGAGGAGTTGATGGAGGGGAGAGGGAATAGTGGGGAATGTTGGGGGAGGAACTGGGGGGCGGGGGTTGGGTGAGGCCAGGTATGGATCCCACACACACTGCCACAGCCATTAGAAGCTCAAACAGACTTCTTTACCATAGTTCCTCTGTAGCACACTCTGACAGGTACCACTCAAGCACACCACATTTTCAGCTTGTCCATCCCTTCAAATTATGTATTTTATCTTTCTTTTTAAAAAATATTTTGCAGCTGTCCTGTCCTTCCATTATACCATGTAGTGTATCCTCAGTTGGCATGGCTTCATGTTATAACATGGCAAGGTATATGACTGGGATCTTAGTTTATATAGAAGCTACTTATATTTTGGACCTAGCCACATAACAGGCCAAGATAGTGGTTTCCAAACTTTGAAGGTTCCACTTTTGTAAATCACAATCTATTGGGATCTTCCTGGATTTAGCAGACTTCAAATTGAACAGAACTAGAAAAAAAATTGTTTACGATATCCAGAAAAAGCCCCTCATAAGTTTATCTGCCTATATTTATGCATGCTTTTCAACTACAGGAGCTAAGCTCTTTGCAGGATAATTATCACTACATTATCTGATTTTTAAACAGCTGAAGTTTGAGGCAATTCATTATCTGATCTTGAGACAATTGTTATCTTGACCTGCAGTTTGGGAATCACTGGGCTAAGTGATCAATGAGCTTCCACATTCAGATGCTTTCCATTTTGATTCCTCTTGTCTTTGAAATTCCTACAATAAAGCTTTCTTTGTTCTATGTTGAACCCCACATTGTTCCACACTGAGCTGTGTAATTGGTTATTACACATGGTACATAATATAGATTTCCCTCAAGTGTATGTGTACAAATATGTGTACAACCACATCTGACAATTATTATGAAGCTGCATATAGCCAATATGGGTGTGGCGCAAGCAGTTAAGACACTGTGGGCTTAACTTAAGCAGGCTTAAGCAGGCCAGGGTTCGAGACCCGGGTCGGCCCCACAAGACAGGGTGAGCTCCTGTCCTTAGCCCAGCTCTGCGACGCCAGCTGGATCCAATTGTATTGGCTCTGCCTTTCCATTGTACTAATTCAGTGGTATGGAGAGGGGGGATTTGCTGCTTGGGTAACAGCCTATCCTCCATAACAATCTAACCAGGCTTTTGTGCTTTGCATGCAGCGTATGCAGCACCAACCACAATACTATAGTCTCTCAAGACTGACGGAGGCTGCTTTTTTATAGCCAATGTATAGTCCAAGTATTGCAAAAGGAGCAAACTTTTTTCCTTGTGGTTTGACTGAGAGAAAGAGGCCAGACTGGCTCTAATGGAGCAGACATTTTTTCCAGGTGGAACAACATGAACATGTGTAACTTTTGAGATAGATTTCTCTGTTCTGTCGCAGGTGGGAATTTAACTACCCTGTAGTTATTAAAATAACAGTTTACCTTTCCTCCAATAAACAATCCAGATAGAAAATACAGACAGATAAATTCTAAAATCTCATCTGAATGTGAAGATATTTCCAGCCAAGAAAAGAAGTTATGAACATTTATTCTGAAAAAACTACATATATGTCTTTAGGTATCTGATATAAATAACTGTAGGGTTGATTAACAATGATTTTTGTGAAAAAGAATTATAAAGTTCTTCATCAAAACAATAATATGTAATCTGGTTGCAATGTAATTTGTAACCAGATTGTAATGTATTTATTATTGCAATGTAATTGTAGCCTTATGTAATAAAAGCAAGAAAACCAGAAATCAAATATAGACCATGTGAAGTTAGAAAGAATGAGAGGGGAAAAAAACAAACCAAAATGGAATTTCAATAAGGCCACGCTGCCTTATGTAGGAAATACAGTACTAACACTCTGTTTAAGTGGTAATTCTTCATCCCCCATTCCAGTATGGGGTCCCACCAAGTGGGCCGCACCGGGTGACGCGCCACTGTGGGGTGAAGCGCCAGAAGAGTTTGACACTCCTCTGGATGGCACCGGGCATCAGCACACCCATTCCGGCCGACTCTGAGGCAGAGCAGGATGTGAAGGCCTGTACTAAATATGTTCATTGGTTCTCTCTCTCCCTCTCTCTCTCATACACTCACACACACAGAGAGAGAGAGAGAAAGAGAGAGAGAGAAAGTTTGGCTGAGATGGCACAAATATATTTTCTAGTTGCATCCTGTGAACCTGTGGGACCTTATACAGAAACAGATGTCTTCTATCTTCAGGAGGTATTTCTCTGCTCCATATTTATTAAAATAACAGTTATTTCCCCCCTTCATTCAAAACACCGTTCAGGTGAAAAAACATATACAGTTAAATGCTCAGCTCACTTCTGTGCTGACTCCAGTCGGTCACTTAACAGGGGTGGGGTTGTGAGGAAATTTGTAGGATTTCATCCAACAGCTTTTTGTGCTTCTTGAGGTGACTACTGCACTTGGGAGTGTGCTGAGAATACACGGGTACCTGTGGCATGGCTGGGCATATTTTCCTATGTAAGCTACTGTATGAGGCTCTTTTTCTCCATTTCTTTTTACTCCAGGACCAAGAAGAGACACTCAATTTTAGAAATGGCCAAGACAATGTGTAAAAACCAGGAGAAGCCATCATTGGTGGGATTTTCTCCCTTAGAACTCCTGAACCAGATTTATATATTAATTTTAGAAAAGTTCCAGATAAAAGACAAGAACTTTTTATGTAAGTTCTCTTGGATTCTTCTTCAGTAAAAGTTCTTTTCTTCACCTGCTAAGGTTCATGGTATCCAATAACTGTAAGAGGAAGTTCCACAGTTCACCTGTAACTCTGATACAGTTCATCCCAGAACGAATTGGACTGATTGTAGAAGATGGATCAATTCCAATTTATTAAAAAAATTATTAAAATATAGTGTTTTCGAGTAATTAAAGAGTTGAATTGGTTTGCAACTGTAGAAATTAGCCTGATCAAATCTGTTGTATGGCATAGTCAGATGTTTATATAATTATAATATACAGTAAGTTCTCCTTATATGCATATTCATTATTCATAAATTGTCTTTGTAAGACAAAGAACTGCCACCTTATTCTTGTTATCTCTGACTCTGTTGTTATCTCAGATCTCTGAATACTGAGCCTGTGAATTTTGGGTGAGGGAGGTTTTGCACAACTAGAAGCACCAGGAAGTGTTAAGGCAGCAATCCAGAAGTGCATTTGGGCTGCCCTATCTATCACTAGGGTGGCTCAAGTCCAAGATGGGGCAGCCCATTTTATGCCAGAAAAGACTTGGGGCAGCCTAAAGCAATATAGGGTGCACAAAACAAATGGACCTGGGCTGCCCTAGCTGTACCAGCCTTGGCAGTTCAGGAGAGGCATGTTGAGGGCATGTTCAGCATGGCCTAGAACAGAGCAGTTATTCTATTCCAGAGCCTATTTCTCAGGCAGAAATTCCCTCTTTCAGCTCCTCAAAGTTATACCACCTCAAGGGAAAGTATAGTAATGAGTAGACCCATAGGGGTCCATGATAAGGCCGAGTAAGAAAGGCAGTGTTGACAAAAATTTTTTGGAAAAAAGATCTATCTGCAACCCCTACCTCTCATCTTCAGGATTTGGCACAACTAGAGCAGCCCACCAACCTCTGGATAAAGCAGGCCAGTCCAAGGAATGCTCATGCATCCACCCTCCACTAGAGTTATTGCTGTACTGGAGTTGCATTCTGCAGCTGTTACTAGTGGTCAGGGACTCCTTAAAAGGCAGGCACCACACCTGTTCCTTGTTCAGTGTGATCTAAGGGGGTCTCCCCCGGATCAAGCCCACCTCAGGTGTCACTGACTTAGTGCCCAGTGAGCATGTTCTGAAGCTCTAGGGCATGTTCTGAAGATTTTATCAAAGTATTGCACTTTGAGATAAAAAGTGCACTGAAGATTTTAAGTGCACTGAAGTATGCACAGAGTATTGTACTTTGTAATAAAATCTTCAGAACCCTCTAGGGCATGAAGCTCTAGGGCAGCCCAGGCTTCCTGATGCTCTGGATTAAGCATAACTTTCTTCTGTGGATGCACCCTACTTGGGGCAGCCCAGCTGGGGCCCTTTTTACTGCCCTAATTCTGGATTGCAGCCGACATGAGTTTGTGGGAGGAAGAGCACTACTGGAGGGTTGCTCTGGAGCAAGCATACTCATGGAACATGGTTGCTCTTGCCATGGGAAGGAGAATAGAGAAGGAAGAGGAGGAAGATGGGAAAAGCCATCCTATTCCCCCTGCTGAACTCTGAGTTTCTTTGATGGGACGGAAACCTTCAACAATTCATGGGATAGCGAGCATCAAGGATGAAGTTTCTGATGTTGGAGATGTTCACGAGCCCTACATGTCAACTGGACATATAACTTCATTAAGATATAGGTTCAAAATGATCACAGATTTCACAGAGAGTGCATGGAGATTTTTGTCCGCTCGAACCCAGACCCTGTTTTCCCATAGGGCAGTGGTCAACAAACTCTTTCGTCAACAGAGCCCAATATCAACAGTACAATGAATGAAATTTCTTCTGAGAGCCTAATTTTTTAAACTTAAACTATATTGGTAGGTACATTGTTATTAACTTAATTAGGGTACTCCTAAGCTGGCCATGTCAAACAGGGCACCTAAAAAATGTTTCATTTTATAATAATAAAGCCACCAACACAAAATAATTACAATTCTTAAATTGATAACAAAAATACTCCCAGAAAAGTGTGGCTGGCAGGGCAGCCTGAGCTGTTCTCCTCCAGTGGCAGGGAGTTCCATAGCCCTGCCTGTGTCCTCCAGTGCCAGGCTAAGAAGCCTCTCAAGTCCCCCATCCCCCGAAGAGCAGGGTCTCTTTCAGAAAAGGATTAGTCCTTCCTGGTTGCCTGCCTCCCTCTTGGGCAGATCTGCTTTAGAAGTAAGTCCTATTACAGCCCATGGGCTTACTCCCAGGAAAGTGTGGCTGGGAGGGCAGCCTGAGCTGGTTTCCTCCAATGGAAGAGCCACACTCAAGGAGCCAAAGAGCCACATGTGGCTCAAGAGCAGCACTTTGCTGAACTCTGCCAGAGGGTATCTGCTAACTCAGTATCCATTAGTTTTCGAGAAATCTAATTCTATTTAGGATTTTACTCTTTCATTTCATAGGATTTCTTTCATAGGATTTTACATTTCATTGTAAAAGGTACCTTGGTTTAAGAGTGACTTGGGTTAAGAGTGTTTTGGATTGAAAGTAGAATGTTATCAGAAATTTTGACTTGGTTTAAGAGTACTTCTTCAAAGACTAGCACTTCTGAGGAAGTTTGGAACAGGCTTCCTTGGCCAAGGAACTCAGGGTGGGGAATGTGGGGGGAGCCTGAGCCAGGTGTGTATATGGGATCTGTGTGTAGCAGTGGGGAAGGTGTGCCATATCAATGTTCCAGTGCTGCTCCATATCAGCAGCCTTAGAATTTTAAAGCTGCACAAGAAGACAAAGATTCCACTGAGTCAATGGATAGAAGTGCCTCTATTAGTGACGGTGGAAGTTCTCCCTCCTCTCTCGTCTCCCTCATACCAGCCATGAAGGCTTTCAAGGGTACAGTACAGTTGAGTACTGTACAGTATTTTCTTTATTACAGTGTTCTGTAATCATTTTAATTTACAGTATAAAATATTTTTATATCAATATTTTTGGTCTGTCTTTCCATTATTTCCGATGGGAAAATCTGCTTTGGATTGTAATAGTTTTGGATTGCAAGCATGCCTCTGCAACGAATTATGCTTGTAAATCAAGGCACCGCTGTATTTCACTCTCTGTCCATGTTTCTGCTATGCCTCAGTTTCTTCTACCAGGAAGTAAATATTTAAGGAAAAATATAAATGGCTTCTTTTATAGACGTTGCCATTCACCATTATAAAAAAATAGTAAAATAATCAGAGAACTTTCATATCCCTCTGGGGCTACAGAGTAATTGAGGTTGTTAAATGTATACTATCTTTGATAAAATTTAATGAGCTTCCGTACTGATTTCATTTCAGGGTATGGATTCCATATTACCAGTATGTCCTGTCCTTGATTTTTGCTATTCATGAGATCAATAGAAATCCCAGGCTCTTGCCCAACACCTCTTTAGGATTCCAACTGAACAACAACATGTTTAATTCAAGGATAACCTGTGAATGCATCCTAGACCTCCTCTTCACACAGCCAATGCACAGTCCCAATTACAAGTGTGGTAGGAAAAATGTGGTGTCTGTCATTGGGGGATTCTCCAAAGAAAACTCCATCCAAATGGCCAATATCTTCAGTGTCTATAAGATTCCACAGGTACATGTACATGTCTTGGGAATGATTGTGCACTGTCTGTCTAGACTTTTCATTTCAAGTGTATTTAAAAAGGGAAGGAGAGGGTACTCAGGAAACTATCAGATGGTCAGAATAACATCTTTTCCAGGGAAGAGGCGAATAGCCTCAGGAAAGATAAAATCTTAAAATCCACAAATAAACAAGGCATGTTGATGGAAAATCATCATGACATCCACAAGGGCAGGTCAATTTGACATGGTTGGAAGTTTGTGTTGTGTTTTTTACTGGAATTTATTATTATTACTTGACAAGACTTTCTGACTTTTTTTACTGCTAATTAGACAGTTACAAATCCCAAAAGTTGGAAAGTTTTGAATTTACAGTTTTACAGACTTTACAGACCCGACCCAGGATAATATGTATAAATTGGAATTTACTGAAGAACTGTAAATTCAAAATTTTCATGCATTTGGATTTATAACTGACTAATTAGCAGTAAAAAAAGTCAGAAAGTCTTGTCAAGTAATAATAATAAATTCCAGTAAAAAACACAACACAAACTTCCAACCGGGTCAAACTGATCCGTGCAGTCTGATGTGATAAAAAAAATTGCTGTCTTCTAAGGGTTAAGAACTGGTTGAAGATGAGAAATCATAGAGTGGGTGGCCATGGGCAATTTTTACATTGGGGTAGTTAGAGATGAAAAGTGGTGTGCCTTTGGGAATTGTCCTAGGACTCCTGTATTTCAGCAAGTTCACATATGACCTGGAGACAGGGATAAAGCAGCAAGATGGCCAATTCTGGGGTCATGATCAAGCTCTTCCTGGTAGTCCTGGACAGGTAGGTTGCTGGTCTCAATAGTTCTCCTCCGACCAGTTGCTCTTTTTTCAGTGGTAGAAGTCAGAAAAGCCTCTGTGCGTGACTTTGCGAGAAGAAAAAGAAGGTAGAACTCAACATGTCCTTCTACAGTCAGAGCATCCATGAAAAGGGAGTCCCATTGCTCCTTACCTGCCAGCTGGGAGGGTGACTGTTTCAATGGGCCAGTCCAGCCCTCAACATCTAAATGGGACACCCGCCACCCTCAAAGCCTCTCTGAGAGTTCTCAATCTCTTCTAATGGTACCACCCTTCCTGTTCCAACTTCTCATCCCACGTTAGTGTTTCTGAATCCATTCTCACTTAGAGGGATTTTTCAGTTCAAGGCCAGGCTGAATTTCTCCGTTTGGATTTTAATTATGTCTTTCCTCTGATTTCTTTGTTCTGTCGCTTAATAATTGTTTAATCATTTAATTAGGATTAACATGTTATACTTTGACATGTTTTTATTTGCATTTGGAACATCCAATGAAAAGTGACATAGAAGTACAGTTAACAATATGATAAGAAATAGATGTGCTATATAATAAAAAATGGAACAAAGAGAAGAGATATGACTGAGAAAACTTGTAAGTTGAAATATGTAAGTTCTTCAATATATGCTAATATTTTTTCCCTTCCCCAATTCACTTATGGTACAGTTGAGAGATCTCTCAGTGGAAAAACAGTTTTTCCTTCCTTGTACTGGACTGCACCAAGGGAAACCCTAAGTCATATTGGGATTGTTCAGCTAGTTCTGCATTTCCAGTGGACGTGGGTTGGCCTTGTGATTTCTGACAATGATGAAGGAGAAACCTTTGGTAAAAGCCTGACAGCTCTGCTTGCCCAGAAGAGCATTTGCACTGCATGGAATTTAAGGATTGAAGAAATAAATTTTTTTGAAGAAAATTTCCATTCAACACTTACTTTGATAAAAACAAAGATATTGATAACTGAAGTCAAAGTGATTATTGTCGGTGGGGACTCAAGTTTCTTCTTTACAACAATAGGTTGCATAGAATTGATTGAAACTGAAGCAGGAATAGAAATAGGGAAGGTATAGATCATGACTAAGTGGAATTTCCTCATTGCAAACGGTGTGCTGGTGGGAAGAAAGGTTTTACATGGTGCCCTGTCTTTCGTATTCCAGACAAATGGATTTTCTTCTGACATTAAAGCCTGATGAGGCACTGAAGAACTTACTCCATAGTTTATGGGATTTTGAATTCATATATCGTCAAAAATGTGAAGGGGAAAATAAACTGAGGGAGCCACCTCTATCTCTCTTTGAGATGAGTATGACAGGTGAAAGCTATGGTATCTACAATGCTGTCTATGCTGTGGCACATGCCCTACATGCCTCCGTACAACTGACCAGAGGAAGATCCCTGCAGCACAAGAACAAAGCTGAGTCTTTCAGTGTTCATCCATGGCAGGTAAAAATCATCCATAGTATGGACAAGATTTAGTGCAGCCTGGTGCATATGAGAGTGTGTTCACAGCCTGGTTTCACAGCCTGTGAGAGAGCAGTTAATGGGTGATCTTTCCTGATGACTGAAAGCAAACTGCAAACTGGTCTGTAGAAAATTTCCTTAAAAATGTGGGTACAGAGTCATAAAATGAGACAACATAAATAAATTCTTGTTGAAGGTGAGAGTAATGTTTATCTTATTTCTCCTTAAAACACTGAATAGCAGAAGAGCAGATTCAGGAGAATCACTGCCAGTACCATCCAACTTCGTAATTTTCACTAATCTTACTACAGAACACCCCAGTAAAACCACATCTATATATATACTAGCGAAAAGTGTACCCACCAAAAACCCATGTGGAGAAATTTAACCCTTAAGGGGCTGAAAAGAGGTGCAATGTGTTTTTGTCCTATAGTTAACATAGAAGACTGACCAACATGCAGCCAATTTGGTGCTCGCTGCCTGGTGCACTGGGGGGATGTTGTTTGGAGCAAAAGGTTGCCCATGGGGGGTTGATGTGCATGGGGAGATGATGCTCATGGGGGTTGAAGCGCATGGGGGAATGATGCGCATGGGGGAATGATGCTCATGGTGGGTTCATGTGCATGAGTGGTTGTTGTGCAGTGAGGAGAGAGCGTACGGGGAATTTTCCTCCTGAAACGTGGATACGCTTTTGCTTGTTTAAAATAAATGAGTAATGGGTGCAGAGCAGGCCTGGGATTCAGGCACAGTTGGGAGTGGCATTCCCTAAATCCCAAGCCCCTTTTCAGGCCAAATCTGTCTGTATAGGAAAACAACTATTTGTACAAGCCATTGATATGGTGTGGTGACCTTTTTGGGGTGACCTTTAGAAGTTAGAGGGACTTTGTGGCATGGAATATGAGGAGATCTCTAGCTGACATAAATGGCATAATACCAGTCTGAAGGAATAGCATAGCCACAGGGAAATATAGCATTAAGTGTTGAGGCATGCCTCAGTGCGTTAAGTGTTGAGGCATGCAGCTGGTGTGGTCCGCACTGGGTGACGCGCTGCAGGGGAGGTGTCATGGTGACTCTAAGGTGGACCCGGATGCTCCTCCTTGGGGAGGAGGAAGTCTCCTCTGAAGATGACCAGCTTCAGAAGAGACTGTGCATGCACCAAACTTGGTGCATGTGCAGTGTCACAAGGGGTGGTGCACGTGTCCCAAAGGGGGGCAAGAGTCTTTGGAGTGATGCACTGTGCAAAGATGCAAAGTGATGCACTTTGGAGTGATGCACTTTGGAGTGATGCACTGTGCCCCTGCACCGGGTGATGTGCAGGCTCCAGTTGCCCTGCTCAGTGGACTATGCCTGCTTCTCCTCCACCTCAACCTTGGACCATTTGTGGTGGCAAGAGTCTTGATGAGGAGTAGCCTCTTCTTTGCTCACAGTGCCTGGAATGGATCTGTGAGGGTGAGCCTTTTTACACAGCATGTTGTCGCTCCATAAAACTTAGTGCCCTACCCTGCTATAGTTCAATGATTCTTCTGTAAACTTATTGGGCTATTTATTTTAGTTTTAAATTTAAAAGATTTGTACCCTGTCTTTCCCATGCCAAAGCAAATAGCCAATGTGGCTTTGAAAGCTTTAGTTCCTCTTCTCTTGTTTTCCTCACAAAACCCTATAAGGTAGGTGAGGCTGAGTTAGTCAGGGAGCATCATATCCAAGGAGGGATTGGAAATTGTATGTTCCAGATATCTGGAGCTTCATGAAGCACAAGGCGCTGAACCTGTACTGGAAGAGATGGATGCTTTCAATTTCTGTGACCAGAAACTCTTTGAGGCCTTTGGGCTGCCATGTCACAAAGTATGATGCATATTACATAATACAATACAGTCAGGCCATTGCCGCAAAGTGAGTGGCACCAGCCAAGCAACAGTAACTTTGGGAGGATCTGCAACACTGATAATTTGGATGGTGCATGGTGCGCAGAACAGGGTGGGGATCATGATGCAGATGGGGATGTGATAAAAACAAGAGGAAGACAGTTAACTGGAGGCAGCAGATCCACCAATACATTCTCTCCATCCACTTACCTCAGTCACATCAACTTACACCCACAAAACTGCTGCTTCAGCTAGGTTTAGAATCAATGGGCAGCATAGGATGACCTTGATAAATGGGAACTTTGCTTTAGCAGGAGGAGGCCTCTATCTGTGCTGCCCCAACATAATTCTATTTTGACTTTGGTGGTTCAGTTGAATTGATGGGTAGATTTTGATACGTTAATGTTAATTATATTTATGTTAAAGATAATCATACTCTTAATGACATTTATGTCCCACTGCAGCTGAACTCTTTCCTGAAGAACCTCCGCTCCAACAATGGCGCAGGGCATGAAGTTCAGAAATGGGGAATTGATCACTGGGTATGAAATCATCAACTGGATCACTTTCCCCAATGACACCTTCCTTAAGGTCCCTGTGGGAATGATTTCACCCAACCAAGAATTCACCATCAGAGACTATGCCTTTGTGTGGAACAGCAGACTGAAGCAGGTAAAAATATACTAATGATCTATTCCAGTTTGTTGTTCTTGGATTAACCTATTTTTGCATGTTTAACTATAAAAGAGGGAATTTAGGCAGGTGCTGCTATTTAAACCCTTCCATGCTGAGCTAAATATTCCTCAATTTCCTCTTCTATACAATGGTTAAAGGTACAGGCACTCTGTCCTCCGTTATATACTTTGGATAATGAATTATCCATTTGGGATGAGTAAAGACTAATGAATTGTTGTCTCCTATTTTGAAGAGACTTCTCATGAGTTTCTTTTATAGAATGGTTGTTTTATGTCTCATTGTCTAAATGATCATAGCCAATTTCTCCTTTTGATCTTGCATGGAATATAAAACCTATTTGGAAATCTCAGCTCTGTCATTAATCAGTTTCTTTGCACACTTTGCCAACAAGTATAATATCCAATTTTTTACTATTAGGTTCCACCCTGTTCCACATGTGTTGAAAGCTGCCATGTTGGACACAGCAGAAAAGTTAGGGAGGAGAAAGCCAGTTGTTGCTATGATTGCACACCATGCTCAGAAAACACTATTTCTAATCAGACAGGTAAGTGTCATTGTAGGAACATTGGATGGTGACATTTTGAAAGACATCTTCTCTTTGGTTTTGTTCTCAGCACAGCTCAGCCTTTGCTTTGTAATTATGTTCAGCTATATTTGCTGTAGATGGAAAGGTAAACAGTAGGTTGGATCATTCCATTCAGTCTTCAAAACTGCAAAGAGGAGATTGAAATGGTATCTTAAATGGCAAGTGGCAAATGGGAATGAGTGGGATCAGGGCTGGGATCCAAGAGAAATTTTTTATGGCAATACAAAACCCATTTGGGGCTCCTAAGACATGCAATAAAAATAAATTGAAATAAAAAAATTGAGGCTAATTAATGTGCAACAAATTTCATCAAGTACTCATTTATTGATCATATAAAACATTATGTTAAAACATACCAGTATTCAAGTAATGTGACAATATAATATACCATATTAATTTGTTAGTAACAAACACTCAAATGGTCGTTCTGTCATGGGCCCCTCCATACCTCTTGGGCCCCGGAACAATGTTCCTGCTGGACCCCCCTCTCGTAGGCCCTGGCTGGGATAATGTGGCCCCTTCTTCTCTTGACCTCAGACTTTATTACTAAAAAGGAAGGGAAAAGAACAACAAAGAACTGAAAAGGAGAAATCAATGTTGAAAATGTGATCCAAATCAGGCATCCAGAATTTCAATTCAATCTATTTGCTCTTTCACTGCTAACTCTTATCAAGAGGAAGAGGAAGGGCTCAAGGCCACTACTGGAACTTATGCTTGATCGAAGGAATCTGGAGATGATCTCAGGGGATAGTGACATTGGGTCACAATCCTTACACATGAGTAAAGTCTCAGCCTGCTCAATGGGGCTTCTTGAGTGAGATGGATATAAAATAAGTACCAAAGTGAAGGACTGAAACTGGCTCAGATTCCATTTGTCTCTTTTAGATGCAGATCTTTGTGTTCCTTGTGCAGAAGATCAATATCCAAATAAGAAGCGTGATCAATGTATTCTGAAAACGACATCCTTCCTTTCCTACCAAGAACCCTTGGGCATTGTGATGGCAGCTCTGGCCATTTCCTTTGCTGTCATCACTCTTCTGGTGATGCAAACTTTTCTCAAGAACTGGGACACTCCTATTGTCAAAGCCAACAACCGGAACCTCACCTGTGTCCTTCTCAGCTCCATCCTCCTCTGCTATCTTTCTTGCTTGCTTTTCATTGGGAAACCTAGGGAGGTGTCCTGCCTTCTGAGACAACCAGCCTTCAGCATCATGTTTTCCATGGCCGTTTCTTGCATCTTGGCCAAAACCATCATGGTGGTCCTTGTCTTCATGGCCTCAAAGCCTGGAAGCAGAATGAGGACATTTCTAGGCCAAAAAGTGGCCAACTCCATTGCTTTGTCCTTCTCCTTCCTTCAACTGGGTATTTGTGTTGTGTGGCTCCTGACCTCTCCTCCATTCCCAGATGCTGACAAGCACTCAGAGATTGGGCACATCATTCTGGAGTGCAATGAAGGGTCTCCTTTCATGTTCTCCTGTGTCATGATGTACATGAGGTTTCTGGGAATCATCAGCTTCACTGTTGCTTTCCTCGCCAGAAATCTACCAGATGCTTGCAGTGAAGCCAAGTTCATCACCTTCAGCATGCTGGTCTTTTGCAGTGTCTGGATTGCCTTTCTCCCAGCTTATCTGAGTACTAAGGGGGAAATGGTTGTGATAGTGGAAGTGTTTGCCATTTTGGCTTCTAACACTGGCCTATTGGCTTGCATCTTTTTCCCCAAATGTTACATTATTGTGCTAAGACCTGATCTCAACACCAAAAATCTTCTTATTGAGAAAAGGCATTAGGAGTGTTGATTCTGAAAGAATCTTTCTCTGTGCATGTGTTTACTTTCTGAATAAAATTATTTGGTAACATTTTATATAGTATCACATTGTACTTCTGCAAAATATTTTCTGCAAAATAAGTCAGATGCACATCTATATATCAGGTCATGGCTTAGCAAACTGTGGCTTGTAGGCTGCATCAAGCTTTCAGCCAAATCCTTCCCTCATTTGGCTGTCTGGAGTGCTGTGTGACTGCTAGTTCTAAGGTCTAGCTCGTCATATGTTCATGGAAATCTGATCACTATACCCACTGTGGCTTTGTCCCATAGCCACAACAGGCCAAAGCTTTTTTTTCTACTCTTGAGATTGGAAGTTGCAGAGCCTAAAGTGCCAGCCATGCCAGGCAATGCATTACCGTTGTGAAGCATCTGGCAGTTCAGGGAACACTGTATCAGATGATAGGAGGACATAGCTTTTTCTGAACAGTTCCATGCTAGGAATGAGCTTGATTCAGGAAACCTAGAAGAACAGAGCATGTAAGACACAGTCAGAATGAGGATAAATAAAACAAATTTTATACTCAGATAAATTAGCTTGTTATACAAAGTGTTCTTAGTGCACATTTAGTGAATTCTCTGGACCAGATCAGATGGAAAACTCTTCAATCCTTCCAGACTAAGAGCAAAGTCCAAAGACCAGCTGAAATGGTTGCGGGAGTTCCTCTTCGCCGATGACGCTGCTGTTACTGCTCACTCTGCTGAAGACCTTCAACAACTCATGGACCGTTTTATCGAAGCCTGCCAAGACTTTGGACTAACGATCAGCTTGAAGAAAACACAAGTCATGGGTCAAGGTATGGATCCACCTCCCTGTATCACAATCTCTGAACATGAACTGGAGGTTGTCCATGACTTTGTGTACCTTGGCTCAACTATCTCCAACACTCTCTCCTTAGATACTGAGCTGAATAAACGTATTGGTAAAGCGGCTACCAAGTTCTCCAAGCTTACAAAGAGAGTATTGCTTAATAAGAAGCTGATGGAACATACAAAGATCCAGGTCTATAGAGCTTGCGTCCTGAGCACACTCTTGTACTGCAGCGAGTCTTGGACCCTTTATGCATGGCAGGAGAGAAAGCTGAACACCTTCCATATGCGCTGTCTCCAACGTATTCTTGGCATCACCTGGCGTGACAAAGTTTCAAATGACGCAGTCCTGGAACGTGCTGGAATCTCTAGCATGTTCACACTTCTGAAGCAGCGGCGTCTACGCTGGCTTGGGCATGTCGTGAGAATGGCTGATGGTCGGATTCCAAAAGATCTCCTATATGGAGAATTAGTGCAGGGAAAGCACCCTAGAGGAAGACCACAGCTGCGATACAAAGACATCTGCAGGAGGGATCTAAAGGCCTTGGGAATGGACATCAACAGCTGGGAAACCTTGACCTCCAATCGTTCAGCGTGGAGGCAAAAGACCCAGCATGGCCTTCTCCAACTGGAAGAGACACTTGTTCGGCAGGCTAAAGCAAAGAGACAGACCCGAAAGCAGCGAAACCTGGGGCCTGGGCAGGGGACGGAACTTATTTGTCCTCAGTGTGGAAGGGATGGACACTCTCACATTGGCCTCTTTAGCCACACTAGATGTTGTTTCAGGACCTCCAATCAGAGCACGATACCATAGTCTTTCGAGACTGAAGGATGCCAATGATATATAAACTAAGATCCCAATCTTATCCCTTGCCATGTTATAACATGAAGACATGCCAACTGAGGATACACTACATGGTGTCATGGAGGGACTGGACAGCTGCAGAATATTTTTTAAAAATACATAATTTGAAGGGATGGACAAGCTGAAAATAAGGTGTGCTTGAGTGGTACCTGTCAGAGTGTGCTACAGATGAACTATGGTAAAGAAGTCTGTTAGAGCTTCTAATGGCTATGGCAGTGTGTGTGGGATCCATACCTGGCCTCACCCAACACCCCTCCAGTTATTCCCCCAACGTTCCCCATTATTCCCTCTCCCCTCCCTCAACCCCTCTTCTGTGCTGGCTTACCAATTCTGATACAGGCTCACAAACCGCCCTTCTCTGTCCCTTCTACTTGTGGCAGCTCAGAAATGGCCACGACTGGCACATATACCAGGTGACATTTATATTCCTCTCCTTCTCTATGACATTCTATCACCATCTGCAAGCACTGCCCACTTCCAGGTGCTGCCAGGTGAAGTACCAGATAGGTGGGAGAAGGATTTTTGAGCTTCAACACCTTTACTTTTCCTCTCTCCAACTTTTTTTCTGTATGAAACATGGAAAAGGATCATAGTTCTGAGTGGAGTAGCAGGCTAGAGAGGGAAGTGAATGTGTGCACCCTCCATCCATGGTGACCTGGGTAGAGAATGTGCCAAATGGTACTTGTGTGCCTCTCCTGGTAGAGAGATAGGCCAGTGAATAGGCATGTTCTCTTTTTCAAGGACATCTCCTCTTATTTAGCCTTGTATCCTGTAAAAAATCTTGAGTGTCCTTTTCTTCCTTGTTACCAGACAGCATATAGCCTGCTTATAATTAATAAATGATGTGTAATAAGTTATATTTAATAGTTTTAATTTAATAATATTGTATTTACTTCTGGAGCCACTGGCTTCCTCCTTTCTCTTTTTCCCTCCCTCTGCTTTGCTAGCTTGGGAAATCTCAGAAAGGCTTCCTTCCTTCTCTCATCTCTGCCTGCCCTCCAGCAAATGCCGAAGCAGAGGGGTATGATATTTCCAGGACATGTCCAGGGTTTTAGCCTTGTGTCCTGGAAAAAAATCTCCCTTGTCCTCAATTTCCTTGTCAGCAAGCAGTATGTATCCATCCATCCATCCATCCATCCATCCATCCATACATACATACATATAAAACAGAAAAGCCACCGACTGACTCACTGACTCATCAACACCCAGCCAAAACCACTGGCCCTAGAAGTCTGAAATTAGGAGAGGGCATTCCTTCTGTGGTGAAGGCACTCACGAAGAACCGGTTTTCAGAAATTCCAACAGGTAGGGGGTGAAAAGGGGCTCAATGCATTTTCCTCCCTATAATTTACATTGAAGAATCCCTGACTAAGGCACCCCTTCCGAGCCAGTGCAGGATTTGGGACTGGGTTTTGATCAGTCTTCAAAGTTATGTATAGGCTGAAGCATCAGTGCCCACCAAGAACCGATGTCGATAAATTTAATTAAGTGGATGAAAAGGGGTGCAACACATTTTCAGCCTATACTTAACACTGGAAGTCTGATCAATACCCAGCCCCAAATTCTGCACTGTCCCGGAAGAGGTGTTCACAGTTGCAGAGGGATGTGCACAGGGTGAGGGGAAGTTGCACATGGGGGTTGATGCACAAAGGGGGAGGTTGATGTGTGTGTGGGGAAGTTGCACAGAGGGTGGTGGTGTGCAAGGGGGTTGATGTGCAGGTGGGGTTTATGTGCAGGGGGAAGTTGTGCATGGAGGCTTGATGGGCAGAGTGGGCATGATGATGAGGGGGGCTTGATGCATGGGGGATTGATGTGCGGGTAGAAGGTGCGCAGGGGGGTGGATGTGCATGGGCCATAATTGCGCATGGGGTAATGAATCATATGGGGTGTTGTTGTGCAATGGGGGATAGGACACAATGTGCATGATGCCTGGGGGGTAATTTTACACCTGCAGTTTGAGGAGAGTGTTTCTTCTGTGACATCAACACCTATCAAGAACCAAGGTTGAGAAATTTAACCCTTAAGGGAATGAAAAGGGGTGCACCATGTTTTTGACATATACTTAACATTGAAGACTGACTGACCAACATCCAGTCAATGTGGTGCTCGCTGCCTGATGCACTGGGAGTGAGGGTGCACTGGGGGGTGGTTCGCATGGGGGCATTGATGCACATGGGTGTGTGATGCCCATGGGTGTGGTTGAGGCACATGGGTGGTTGATGCCCATGGGGAGGTATTGTGCATTGGAGTGCACTTGGGGGGTTTGTTACGCATGGGGGTTATTGCGCATGGGGGGTTTGTGCACATGGCATGTGTTGTGCATGGGAGTGTTGTGCATGGGAGTGTTGTGCATGGGGGTATGTTGTGCATGATGGGTGTTGCACATGAGGAGGGTATGGCACATGGGAAGATGATGTTCTTTGGGGAATGATACGCAAGTGGTGTGTTATGTGCATGGGGGAATGATGCACATGGGGGAGATGATGCGATTGGGTTGTGAATGGGGGTGTTGTGCATGGGGGTGTTGAGCATGGGTTAGTTTTATTGCATATGGGGTTGTTGTTGCACATGGGGGTGTGGTGGGCATGGGAGTGTGGTGTACATGGGATAGTGGGCATGGGGGCGATGTGCAATGGGGGATGTCACAATTGAGAATTATCACTAGTTGATAAAGAGTTGAAATTAACCACATGAAATCAATATATATATATATATGACTGTTGTTAGCTTTTACATTGCCCAGTCCTACATTTTTCTTAGGTGGTCTACATATTGGAGGGAACTGGTCCTCTTTTTGGTTATGACACGTGGTCACCTTGCACAAGCACAGTCAGAGAAAGCTCACTGGCTCCCAAATAGGTGGTCTGTGGAAGAGTGGGGAGACCAGCAACAGTGTCTAAAGCACACCTCATTTTCAAAGGGTGCGCATTGCAATCAACAGTAAACATTTTTTAAAATTTCAAATCTTTGAAAATGCAGTGCGCATTAGATTCGATGGCACATTACATTCGCGTGAATACGGTAAATAAGATAGGCTGCAATCCTAATCCCCAGAACAATCCATAAGTCCCAGAACAAGTCCCATGCTGGCCAGGGGGGTATCACAGAAGTGCTGTAAGGCATTTCTGCAACACTCCTGTGTGAAGGTTAGGCCAGTGCACAGTGAGCTTGCCTCCCTACTTTACCATGGGAATGGGAAGATGAATGAGTTGTGCCGGCCTAGGTTAGGATTGCACCAATAGTATTTAAAATAACTACAGTGGTGCCTCACTTAACAAATTTAATTCGTTCCGGAGGCATGTTTGTTTCGTGAAACGTTCTTTACATGAAGCAGATTTTCCCATAGGAAATAATGGAAACTCAGACGATCTATCTATCTATCTATCTATCTATCTATCTATCTATCTATCTATCTATCTATCTATCTATCTATCTATGATTGGTTCCACAACCCAAAAAATATTCATATAAAAATATTAACTGGATGTTAAAATGGTAACAAGACACTGGAACTGAATTCAAAACATACATTCAATGTGCATGGTCCTAGGAAGTCTACATAGGCTGCAATCCTAAAGACACTTTCTTGGCAGTAGTACCCATTTAACACAATGTGGCTTACTTCTGGGTAGACATAGTTTGGAGGCTGCAATCAAAGACACTTTCAAAGTGTCTCCCCACTTTCTCCTTCTCTCCATCCTGAGCCTCTCTCTCCCCTGCCCTCTTCTGGCTAGGCCTGAGCTGCTTCCCTCTTCTCCACCGCTGTTCTCTCCCTCTGCCCAGCGGATGCCCAGCCACAAGAGGAACAGCGCGGACACGCTAGGGCAGACACGCTAGGCAGCCCTGTCGCTTTATATAAGGGCTGCAGCCAGTGTGTCTGCCCCAACTGTCAATGAATGCGTTTGTTACGTGAAGCAGAATCCTAGATAAATTTTTGTTTGTTTAGTGAAACATACTTTACATGAGGCATTTATTATGTGAGGCGCCACTGTACTCGAAAGCTATGGCTATTCACAAAGACACATAGAGAGACACTGTTCCCCACCCTCCAAGGCTGCTTCTCCATGTGACTATTTCATCTTGCTCCCTGGCAAAGCCTTCCCTGGATGCAGCTGTGGCTATCAGCCTCCACAATATGAACTGTTGCCATTTGCAAACCACATAAAGCAACTTGTACAGAGAGAGCACTCATTCTGGCCTTCATTAGGATTGGGTCACCAGATACATCCAGAGAACTACACATAATTGGTCATTTAGTATCAATGGCCATAATTTCTTTTCTCCGTTAGAAGCTTCTTAGTGTTCAGATCAGGTCTTAGCACAATAATGTAACATTTGGGGAAAAAGATGCAAGCCAATATGGCAGTGTTGGAGGCCAGGATGGCAAACACTTCCACTGTCACCATCATTTTCCCTTTTGTGCTCAGATAAGCAGGAATGAAAGAGACCCAAACACTGCAAAAGACCAGCATGCTGAAGGTGATGAACTTGGCTTCATTGAAAGCATCTGGTAGTTTTCTGGCTAAGAAAGCAACAGTGAAGCTGATGCTGGCCAGAAAGCCCATGTAGCCCAGGACACAATAGAACATGAAAGGAGACCCTTCATTACATTCCAGTAAGATTTGGCCAGTTTTTGAGTGCATGTTGGAATCTGGGAAAGGAGGAGAGGAAGACAGCCATGCAATACAGAAGGCCACTTGAATGAAGGAGCAGAACAGAACAATGGAGTTGGCCACTTTCTGGCTTAGAAATGCCCTCATCTTGCTTCCTGGCTTTGAAGCCATAAAGACAAGGACCACCATGATAGTTTTGGCCAAGACACAAGAAACTGCCACAGAGAACATGATTCCAAAGGCTGGTTGCTGCAGAAGACAGGTTATCTTTCCAGGTTTCCCAATAAATAGCAGGGAAGAGAGGTAGCAAAGCAAGATGGAGCCCAGAAGGACACAGGTGAGGCTCCTGTTGTTGGCTTTGATAATGGGAGTGTCCCAGTTCTTGAGAAAGATTTGGATGATAAAACTTGTAATTAATGTAAAGGAAAGAGCAACTGAAACCAAAGCAATTGCCAAGGGTTCTTTGTAGGAAAGAAAAGTTATAACCTTAAGGATACATTGATCATGATTCATGTTTGGATACTGATCTTTGGAGCATTTGTGACAGTGATCTGCATCTGAAAGAGACAACAGTAGATTCAACATCTCATTTGTTTAATCCTGTTTGCATTGTACAGAAATGATGAATTTGAATGAGAAAATGTTGACTCTCTCTGTGGAGGACTAGCTCTAAAGAGACAAATATGTTTTTTCTGGAATTCAAATGGCATGTCTGCCGATTTGGGTCCGGTTTGGACCGGACACAAATTCCAATGCTGGATGTTGAAGCATCAGATGAAGGGCAGATTTTCAATTGCAAGATTATCCTGATTCCAAAAAGATATAATATGGGTGCACTCCAGAGTAACTACTGGGAGTTCTTGCTCTGGTGTAAGAACAATTTGATCTGGATTGCAATTGAATTTCCCATAGGTTTTCACTGGATGTTGCAGTAAATACGGGTGCATGTAATGTCTCTTGTGTGCTCCCATAGTTACTCTGGATTGTAGGTCTAATCTATGCACAAGTATGGCCCAAGTTAGAGGGAGTGTGGGTTAGATACAGGGTTACCAGATGCCAAACTGGAAATTCCTGAACAGCAACCCCAAAATTCCTGATTGAAGGCCCAAATTCCTCCCTGTCCAAGCCAAAATTCCTAATAAAATTCCTACCCACTTAAAAAATTTGTAGGACACCCCAAAAATGTAGGACAAAATGTAGGACATGTTAAAATGAAGCAAAAATACTTGTATTGGTTTCCTGTACTTAATTTCAACACTTTTGAAACTGAAAACCGTTTAATATACATGATTCTGACCCAGACATACAAGACGCCTTCAAAGCAATTTGTAGCAATACAAGGCATGTCAGTGATATGCACTGACATTCACCATGCACTCTCTCTCACACACACAAACACCCCATGCATTGTTATACACAAACAGACACACACAAACACAAGCTCACCTGTTCTGCAGAGGTGCAGCATGCATAGGATTGGCCCCTCAGACGGCAATCCTACCACAGTTTACCTGGGTGTAAGCCCCTTTGTCTCTAATGGACTTACTTTTGAGTAGGAAAGCATAGGATTGGCCCCTCAGTTTACCAGGGAGTAACAACCTTTATCTCTAATGGGGCTTACTTTTGAGTAGGCATGCATAGGATTGGCCCCTCAGTTTACCTGGGAGCAAGCCCCTTTGTCTCTAATGGGCTTACTTTTGAGTAGGCATGCATAGGATTGGCCTGGGGGAGCCCCCCGCACCCTCTGAGTGGTGTGTGCACCTGGGGGAAGCTTCCTGTGCCCTCCGAGTGGCGCAGGTGCCTGGGGGAAGCCCCCGCGGCCACTGAGTGGTGCGCGCACCAGGGAAGCCCCTCTGGGTTGTGGGTGGGTGGTGCGAGCCAGCCAGAAGTCTCTGGGGCTGCCCACAGTGCGCGCACAGCTACAGCTGCGCGCACAAATGTTTAAAATAATTTAAAGGGCCAGCACAAGCTGCCCAAATTCCGGAGTCCGGAATTCTCATTCGTCCTGGACAAAGGGGCGTTTTGGAGGTGACCTCTGGAAAATACAGGAGGTCTGGCAACCCTGGTTAGGTAGGGTATGTGTGTGGATTTGGGTTGTGTGTGGGGGTTGGGATTAGGTTGTATGTGTGGAAAAGAGCGTGGGTTAGGTTTTGTGTGTGCGTGTATAGAGTTGGGTTGTATGTATATATATACACATATGTACATAAATACACACACACACACACACACACAGACACACACTAGTGAAATGTACCATGTTGTGGGAGTAAAATACTCATGTACACCATTCCCCCATTGTGCAACACCCTCCCATGCACATTATCCCCCATTGTGCATCAACCCCCATGAGCAACATCCTCCATGTGCCTCATCCCCATGCATATCATTGTCCAATGTGCCATACACACCTCATGCCAGGAGGGATGTGGGGGTGATTACCCTAACCCTTAACCCGCATGTGCACTACCCTCCCATGCACATCATCACTCCATGCACACCATCCATCCATGTGCACCCTCCCTCCCAGTGCATCAGGCAGAACGCACAAAATTGGCTGGATGTTGATCAGCAGGGTGCCCATATAGGATGGAGGACAGAGTGCCTCTACTTTTAACCATTGCATAGAAGAGGGGACTGAGGTAGGTGCTGCTTTTAAAACCCTTTATGTTGCCTCCTTTCTCTCTACTATGCAATGGTTAAAGGTAAAGGCACCCTGTCCTCCATTGTATATGGTCACCCTGGTTGATCAGTCAGTTTACAATGTTAAGTATAAGACAAAAACATGTTGCACCCATTTTCACCAACTTAAGGGTTAAATTTCTGACATCAGTTCTTGGTGGGTGTTGATGTCACATAAGGAACACCCTCCCAAATTTCATGCTTCTAGGTCCATGAGTTGGGGGAAGGCAGTGATCATTCAGTGATTCTTCAATGTAAAATATAGGGAGAAAAACAAGTTGCACCCCTTTTCTCCTCCTTCCCATTGGAATTTCCAAAAACCAGTACTTAGTGATTGCCTCCATTGTGCAAGGAACACCCTCTGCAAATTTCTTGCTTCTGGGCCCAGCAGTTTTGGCTGCGTGCTGATGAGTGAGTGAGTGAGTGAGTGAGTGAGGACAGACAGACAGATAGATGCACACACACACAGTATATATGACTCGGGATAGGATGTAACTCCACATAAAATGGGGCTCTGCTCACATATTAGAAACTATTGAACATTCTTAAGCATAACAACTTGCCTGTCTGGTTAGTGATCATGTCTTCTGGACAGGGAGTGCAATCATAGCAGCAAATGGGTCTTCCCTCTTGGATGATCTTGCTGTGTCCAATGCGGCAGCTTTCAACACATGTAGAACGAGGGACCAGCTAATCATAAATAATGGAAAGGGTTTAGCACAACTCTCTTCATACTGTTAGTAAGGCACTTGCAAAGTAAGTTGACGTTGTAAGGCAGTGCCATTGAACCCCAGTGCAGTTTAGTCAACGTGGGGGTTGGGTGGGAATGGGAGGCAGATGATGGATGGAACAAGGCAAAAAGGGGGAACAGAATGGTGCAGAGAGAACAGGGAGGTGCCTGAGAAGAGGATGGCTCAAGACTGGAATGGTAGATGGTATCTACTAGCAATCCCCCCACCCCTCAATGTGCACTCTCTGGATCTATTTATGTACATATTTGACAGTGGTATGAATGACACCAAGTTGACATTTGACACCATGGCTTGAGCAAATGAGTATTTCTACTCTGCTTCTAAAAAATACATAAAGAAATGTTGCAATCATTATCTATTATTCTCCAAATGTAGACATTTCTTTCAGCAGTCCCAGTATTAGATGAGGATTTAAGAAGATAATTTGGGGCAGTGTAAAAAGATAACAAAGGTAATAATTGGAATTATTATTTAAAATATATTGTATGAGAACAAGTGACATTTTGGACCTCAAATTTGCTTCTATCCCCTTTCCATCCTTTATTGGCCTACTTGGGACCATTCAGACTTTCACGCATCATATAACTGGCACAGATCCATGTGGACCCAGTGGAAGTCGTAAACAGTTCTAACTTCAGGGAGTTCTTTGTGACTGAAAGTTTGATGCAGACAATATCCCCATTGCAGTTAGGTCAGATTGCACTGTCCATGATAATTGTCTTCAAATGGCTTCAAAAATAAGGGCTGCAATCCTATCCCCCCATTAGGCCAGCATAACCCATTGTATAAATCCTGTGCAGAACTGGGGATATTGGAAAAGTGCTGTAAGGCACTTCTGCCCCCACTTCTGGGTGGTATTGGATTAGGCTGATATACAGGCGTATGCCAACCTCCCCACAGCACCATGGAAAGTTCTACCAGGAGATTTAGGCTGGCCTAAATTGCTTATGATTGCACCCTTAGATATTTTGGCAGTTGCCTAGCGCTATCTTAGGCAGAGGGACTTTATTTCTACAATATTTGTGTAAGACCACACATACAATAGCTGCATTTTATTCACTGGTGACGTTTCGATAATGAAGTCCTCTCTACCTGCTTGAATTTATGATTCCACACAATGGCATCCTCACTGAAGGCAAACTCCTCTTTTGGAGAAATCTCTCCAACTCCAATTTTAAGGAAAGATTTATTTGGAAAAGTGACCCAGTTGATGATATCATATCCTGTAGACAATTCCCCATTTACAAATAAGACTTCATGACCAGCACCATTGTTGAAGCAGATGTTTTTCAGGAGAGAGTGGAGCTAGGTAAGGAAAGAACATTTTTAAACTTCTAAAATTGAATATATTCAGTTGTACTGAAAGATAATGCAAACTGTGCATCACTGAAATCACGATACATTTGTACTATCTACATTAATTTCCAGTTAGTGCTTAGTCAAAATTTATTTTCTTTGGGACAAAATTTATTTTCTATTTATAGGACAATCTCACCATTCAGTGCTAGCATGCATCATTTTATAGGAATAGGATCCAAAAGATTTCCCAGACCTGTCAGTACACCACAGTGAAAAGAGTGGAATATGTATTAACTGGGGTCTTTTGGTTTGTTTTTTTGTGGCATTGGAGTGGGAGAGAAAACAATCTTTATGTAATGCAGTCAGTTCTCTCAATATGTTCAATCTTGACTTCTAGTCACTCTACACCTCCTCAGTATCCCTTATTTTTCATTAAATTCTCTGATCATAGTCTGCAGTGATGACAGTTTTCCAACCTGTGATCCACTGGACATGATTTGATCCTACAAAGAAATTCCTCACAATGGTGACTTTACCTGCCATGGTTGGATGATCAAATGTTTGCTTCTTTCCAGCATCACTCTGTGTCTGGACGAGTATATGCCATGCACAGCATGAGCCACAGCATAGATAGCATTGTAGACACCATAACTCTCACCAGAAATATCCAGTTCAAACAAAGGTGTGGGTCGATTTTCCATTTTCCCCTCCCCTATACAGTTTTTACATTGTATGAATGCATGTGGCCAGAACAAACAGAGAAAGTTCATCAAGGTCTCATCAGGTTTTAATGTCTGAAGAAACTCCTTGAATTCTGGTACTGCATTTGTGTGAACTGAGAAGGAGAGAGCTCCATTGAAAATGTTTGTACCAATAAATTCTCCACTAGATTTAGTAGAGAAGTACCATTTAATTGGCATAATCCATACCTTGCCTGTATAGGCCCTTGTGTAAGATTCAATATTTTCTAAAAATAAGGTAAAAATATAAATTAAATGAGAATGCATACTGAGAACAATCACATTGACTTCAGCCAATAAAAGTGTTGACTCCGTCTTCAGGATATAGAAATTATTTATCGTGAATTCATAGTTAGTTGTTTTATCCTTTACCAAGAACGCAACACAGATTTTATTCTGGACAAGTAAAGGAGTCAAATACTTCACAAAGCTTTCTCCGTCATCATCATCTGAAACAAGGAGGCCAATCCATGTCCATCTGAAATGCAGGAGTAGTCGTACAATCCCAATGAGATGGAGAGTTTCCTGTGGTGCAGTCCAGTACAAAGAAGGGAAATCAGTTCTATCACTGTCTGTCTTGTCAGCTGCGCCATATGTGAACTTGAGAATGGGAAGATATTCATATTTAAAAGTCAGTCCATGAGATAATATGCCCATTTTTTTAAAAAAACTGTAACCTCCACTTTGGGACAGGTCATTTGTTGGTTAGGTTTTTTCCCCCTTGAAGTCCTTATCTTTTTCCTTCCATGTTAAACCACTTACCCTCAAATCCAGAGTACCTACGGGAGCACATAAGAGACTTTACGTGCACCTGTAGTCACTGCACCACCTAGTGAAAACCTATGGGAAATTCATATTGCAATCCAGAGTAAGTTGTTCTAACACCGGAGCAAGGACTCCCCATAGTTACTCTGGATTTTGCCTTTAGTGTACTTTTTTTGGTAAAGCAGTGAATATTTACAACGAATTCAGCAGTAATAATCTGTTACCCTCTTTCAAGCCGTCTATGTGCAAATATGATATTACTACACATGGGCACAAGCAACCAAGCGAGCAAACAAATATAAAATGAAATAACATTTTGGTATAAGAGCAGAATGATCACATTGGAGCTGCACAATGATCCCAATACTATCTGCTATTGTACTATAGCAGCACATACTTAAGCAGGTCTCCGTCGATCTTGAAAGACTATGGTATTGTGCTCAGTGCTGCATACGCTGCATGCGAAGCACAAAAGCCTGGGTTAGATTGTTATGGAGGATAGGCTGTTACCCAAGCAGCAAAATCCCCCCTCTCTACGCCACTGAATTAGTCCAATGGAAAGGCAGAGCTGATACGATTTGATCCAGCTGGTGTCACTATTATCATATGATAATTGCATTATAAGAAAACCAGGTGTCCACCACCCAAATCTACTGCTTTAATTCAGCCACTTCTCAGCTGAATAGTATGAAACTGAAAACACACTTGATCATGAAGATGCCTCTTATCAAACATCATATGTTAAGACATACATTTCTAAGAGGAATAGCACTTCCATCCAGATAAGGGCATTTCATTCTGATACAACTCAACAAGAACTCTACTACTCATCACGCCCAAGACTTACCTGTGGGATTTTGTAGACATTGAAAATATGGGCCATTTGCATGGAGGTTTCTTTGGTGAGCCCCCCAATGACAGACAACACATGTCTCCTTTCACATTTATAATTGGGGTGATTCTTTTGCTGTGGAAATAGTAGTTCCAGAGTGCTCTCATATGTGACTCTTGAATTAAACAGGTTGTCATAGATGTGGAATCCCAAGGTGATATTAGGCAAGAGTGTGGGATTTTTATTAATTTCATGAATGGCAAATATTAAGGACAGGGCGTGCTGGTAATACCTAATCTTCATGCTGCAATGAGATTGAAGCCAAATTCTGTGAAATGTAATTTCTCATGAATTGTCCCTAATTGCACAGCTGCAGAGTCAGCTGAAACCCTAATTCCCGCCAGTAAAAGAGAGGTTGGTTCAAGTAAGGCAGCTATCCTAATTCCCAGTTAGGCCAGCATAAGCTCCAGTAAAAGTCCCATGTTGGCCTGCAGTGTGATAAAAGTGTAATAAGACACTTCTATGCTGCTCCTAGGGGATGGTTAAACCAGTGGACAGACCAGTGCACAGTGCTTCCCTACATCACTGTGAGAACAGGAAGACCAATGGGTTATGCTAGGTTAGGACTGCACCCTTAGTGATAGAAACTGAACCAATTCAAATGTCCCAGACAGACTTCAGAGTTTTTAAATGGCACCTCTAGGCCTTCCTCCTGCAGCTGTTTTGAACACTGATCTCATGTGATAAATGTCAAGATGATTAAAAACAGTCAAGAAGAACTTACAGGTCAGTCTTATGACTCTTGTATGGAGTTTCTGTATAACTGGGAAAATGTGGAACAGGAAATATTAGGGAGAGAATTCCACCAATGATGGCTTCTCCAGTCTTATATAAATTGTCCTGCACATTTCTATTAAAGCTGCATGTTCCTTTTGTGTGCTGACACACAACAGAAGGGAGCATTAACTGGAAAAACACCAAAGAGAATATCCACCTGAGTGCAAATATATGCTTATCCATGCCCCAGGTGCGCATCTGCCTTCTTCAGCACACTCTTGACTACAATATATAAACAAAGGTGTCTTGCGCCTCTTTTGAAAAAAAACCCCAACCTTGCTGAGATACACAAGGCAGGAGGAAGAGAAGTGATCTGCTAATTTAACTGCCTGTGTTTTCCAAATGGATTGTTTTTTGAAGGAAAAAATATACATCCTTTGAAAAAAATAATTATAGAGTACTTTAATGGTTCCTGAGAAAGAACAGAGACATCTCTCTCTAAAGAAACATAGGCTTATGCTGTACTTGGTGGAGAGATATTTTTTCCCATCTGAGGCATCTCAGTTAATTGTATGGGGAAGGTTTGCTCCTTTGCAATACTTGGAATCTACATTAACCCTATGTCACCACTTACAGTCTGTTTTAAGATATTACAATCTCTTTTTTAACATAACACTACTCTGCAAAAGATTACTGAAATATGAAATGACACTTCAAGACAAAGGATGTTTCTTTTGTTTACTGTTTGTGTAATATTGATAAATTACACAATATCTCTATGTGTATATTCTATATACACATAGAATATTCTATAAATAAATATCATAGAGTAGTAGCATTAAAACTAACATTGACAACTAGAACTAAAATGTTAGTGTAGTTGGGTGGTCCTTTCAGACTTACATTTTGAGTTTTCTTTTAAATTATTACAATGTTGGGAACCATGTGTGCCCTTTCGGTTGAGACCTGATGTTTGGAGACCCCTGTTCTATTGAGTGAACCAGAAACTCTCAGTGGACCAGAGGCTGCCTGGGGGCCAGATAGAGGCTTGCCACAGGCCATATCTGGACCCCTGGCCAGGGTATGGAGACTAGTGTTCTAAAGGATATATCAGGTAGAATTATGTCTGGAAGCAAATTGCTATCCAGTGTGGATATGACTAATTTCCTACTTGGTGTCACAGAAGTGTTAATGCCAGCAGCTGTCTGAATTACTATTAACTAAATTCCTCTGGTGGTGCAAGTGGTTAAGACACAGTGTCTGTTAACAAGCAGGCCAGGGTTTGAGACCTGGGTCCCCACAAGACGAGGATGTCCTGCTACAGGCAGGGGGTTTGACTAGATGATCCATTGGGTCCCTTCCAACCCTTATGATTCTATGAAATTATGGTTTGTTGGTGAAAGCCAAGGGAGCAGATATCTTTGAGGTAAAAGAAGGCCAGCTCTGCTTCAGGAGATGCAGTCCCTCCCATTGGCCAAGGTCTTCCCTTTGAGGCACTTTTGAGCCTCCCAAAATAGCAAAAGGGTTGCATCGGAGCTCATTAGCACAAGAAGCCAAAAAAGTTGGCTTTGTGTAAGAAACAAGAAGGAGAATTGATAGGGAATTGCCTATAAAAGCCTTGAAGTTGAGGTCTCTGCCTGCCACAGATTGGTAATTTATGAGATGGCAGTCGGCCAGGTGTGAACCAACCAATTAAAAAAAAAAAATGAAGTCCAGATCTAGCACATGAGCCTCATGCTACCTGCTACGCCATCAGGCACAACCCACTGTAGCAAATTGCAACCTGTAAGACACAAAGAGATTGATTTGTCCAATCCTAGGTTTACAGCAGCAAAATATAACCAATAATATTTTAGAGGAAATGTAACCACCTAGTTTGAATTATAATAGAATGTATTTGAACATATCCAATCACTTTAAACTGTAGAACAGTGATTTTTAACCTTTTTTGTCTAACGGCACACATAACAAGGCACTGAAATTATCAAGACACACCATCACTTGTTTTTACCATTGACAAGGCACACCAGACTGTTCAAATCCCCAATTTTCCTCTTAATGAATGTCAATCTCCAAATTCCTGTGGCACACCTAAGGACTGTCTGCGGCACACCAGTGTGCCATGGAACACTGGTGGAAAATCACTGCTGTAGAAGAATGTAACCAATCACTTTAAAACTTAGCCATGTATCCTTTTAGAACTGCCTGCCCTCAGGGTGACCAGATTGCCTTCCCTCAGGGTGAACCCCTGGGCCAAAATTCCTAATCCCAGGCCAAAATTCCTACCCGCTTTAAAAAATTGCCAAAAAGTGTAATTTTTTGATTTTGTTTTTCGGTTTTTTGACCATAACTTTTGATAGGAATGAGATATCTCCAAACTGATTTTTGCATTGTATTCGTCTCTTCACTATGAATCCAACGCCATATGGCATGATGGGGTACTGTGCACTATTGCAAAGTTTCAAAATGAAGCCAAAATGTAGGACAATGAAGCCAAAATGTAGGACATCCGGACATGAGGCTAAAAATCCAGTCAAATCCAGGTTTTTCTTTCATATTGTCACTCTGCCTGCCCTGGAGGAGGGCTTATGTAAAATGTGTATGTCTTGTCAAATGTGTATGCCTTGCAAGGCACACCAGACTGTTCAAATCCCCAATTTTCCTCTTAATGAATGTCAGTCTCCAAATTCCTGTGGCACACCTAAGGACTGTCTGTGGCACACCAGTGTGCCATGGCACACTGGTTGAAAATCACTGCTGAAGAAGAATGTAACCAATACTTTAAAACTTAGCCATGCATCCTGGTAGATTTACCTGCCCTGGAGGAAGGCTTATGTAAAATGTGTATGCATTGTCACCTTGCCTATAAAAGATGCTTGCTCCCTTTGTTCTCAGCTCACAACTGCTTTGGAGGAAATTCCCTTTTGTGGGCCCTGCACGTGTAGTCAATAAAGGATCTTTAACTGTGACACTCTGATTTCCTGCGTATTGCATCACTGCGCCACACCTTGATTAGAAGCAAGCTGCACCTTAGAGCTCTGGGATTGGAGGGGGACTGTCGCCATGAGGAAGATGAATCATGGCAGTAATCCTGGGGTCAGCAGGTAGGTTCTTGATCCTAATAGGATGGAATCACCAAGTTCCATTAAGAATCCATCTTGGGAGTTAGCTGGGTCCATCTTCTTTGACTGCCTTTGTTCTTTGGACCACTATGGTAACTTAAGCCTTGACTAGCAGAGTTCAAGTCCTTTTAGGAACTGCAGCTAGATAGGTTCTGAGAACTTCAGTGAATTCTATGGTGAGTGATAGATTTGATATGTTAAGCTTAGGATTTAGAGCTTTTGCTTTCAATAATATTTCTGCTTTTATGCTCATTTAGAAATTCCTATAGTATTTTCCTGCAAATGATTGCTTTCCTCTAATTCTTTCAATAAACTGTTTTACTTTATACACTGTGTGGTTAATTGGACTACTGTTTAAGGCAGTGATTCTGAACCAGTGTGCAGTGGATGGTCCTCAGGTGTGCTGCAGCAGTTTGGGAACGGTCATTTATTAGAAGGACAATTGGGGGATTTGAACCATCTACCAACAGCATGGTGTGCCTAGACAATTTCAGTGCCTTGTCAGTGTGCCATGAGATGGAAAAGATTGAAAATCACTGGTTTAAGGGAACTCTCCAAATGCATGACAAACCAGCTTCTGAAGGGTGATTCCAGAGAGGCAGATTGAGAGGACTGAAGGGCCTGATGGACAGATGCCTGTTGTACCGTTAATTACCCTGGAACACCACATAAAGAAGATGCCAGGGAAAGTCATGGATTCATGTAGGGCAGAGATTTTCAATCCTTTTCACCTCATGGCAAGCTGACAAGGTACTAAA
This sequence comes from Cryptoblepharus egeriae, assembly GCA_030015325.1. Taxonomy (NCBI): domain Eukaryota; kingdom Metazoa; phylum Chordata; class Lepidosauria; order Squamata; family Scincidae; genus Cryptoblepharus; species Cryptoblepharus egeriae. Next base: position 85,475,111 of record JAREYC010000004.1, read on the forward strand.
ATTGTCAAGGCACAGCATCAAATGTTTGATCGTTAACAAGACCACTAAATGACCGTCAGTCTTGAAAGACTATAGTATTGTGCTCTGCGCTGCATACGCTGCATGCGAATCACGAAAGCCTGGTTAGATTGTTATGGAGGATAGGCTGAACCCTGGCCTGCTGGTTAACCACAGTGTTTTAACCACTTGCATCACCCATAGCCCACAACAGGCTCACCAGATCACCTTTCTGAGCTGGACAAGCAACGTGTGATCTGTCCTGGCTTGCCTGCTGACCTTGTTGGCTCAAGTTGGATGCCAAACGACCTGTCACACCAGTACAACACCTGCCTAATGCGACCAACCTCAACAACATTAACCTCCAGCCTATCACCCACCTGGGGTAGGAGAAAAAATTTCAACCGCAAGGCTAATTTGGTTCTGAAAGAGCACTCAGTTAGTCTGAGGCCAGATGTTGGGTAGGAGGGCAGGCTGGCGATTCTGGGCAGAACTGAGGGGGTGAAATAATGTTCCCACTCAGGCTGCCTTGGAATACACCCTCCCAAGTGGCCCTACAACCAGTGGTTTGATAGTTTTCTGCCTAAAAGGGACAGGGCAATGAGCTAGGCACACCACAGTATCTGCTTTGTGAGTGCTTTATTTGCCAGCCTGGTAATCCTGACTTGTACACCCATTACCTGGCACATTTGGCTCTATCACTGATCTGTTGATTGTTGGATTCTGGCCTATTTAAATATTATGGTTAGTTTAATTTGGATATATGGATGATAGTAACAGGCAGCCCAATCCAGAGCAACTAATCTGTCCACATAAGAGCCCTTAGGTTGCCCTATCTAACACTAGGTTGGAGCAACTGCAAGATGCTCCAGCCCAGTTACTCTGAAGGAGGCTTAGGGCAGAGCAAGGCAAGATAGGGTGCCCTAAGAGAGGTGGACCTGCTCTGCCCTAACTGGGGCAGCCTAAGCAGCTCAGGAGAGGCAAGTTGAGGGCATGTTTAGCATTGCCTAGGGCAGAGCAGTTACTTTGTATCCAAAGCCTGTTTCCAAGGCAGAAATGCCCTCTTCCAGCCCTCAGAGTTATACCACCTCAGGAGCAGGTATAGTAATGAGTAGACCCATAGGGGTCCATGATAAGGCCCGAGTAAGAATGGCAGTGCTGACCAAAAATCTGAGTTCTTGGCCAGCCTAGCTGCAATCCCTGCCTCTCAACCTCAGGATATGGAACAAACTACGGCTGCCCACAAACCTCAGGATACAGCAGGCCACTCCAAGAAGCCCCTTGTATTCACTGTAGAATGTACTGGCATCTCATCAGGGACTCCTTATAAGGCAGGCACCCAGTGGCGTCACCAGACTGGTGCGGCTGGTGTGGGCTGCATTGGGGATGCGCTCCGTATGGGGTGATGTGCCAGAGGAGTTTGACTGTCCTTTGGCAGGCCCCGGGCGTCAGCACCCCCATTCAGGCCTGCTCCAAGGCAGAGAATCAGCCAGAAGCTGACACTTGTCTGAGGATCTGGCCTGAACGGCCATCTGAGGTGCACTGCGCAGAAACACACTGAGCATGCCGAACAGCTTCAGAGGAGACTTCCTTAGAGCAGAGAAAGTCCGCGCCTCTGCACAGCCATTCGGCCTCACTCAGGAGGCGGAGCGGCAGCCGAATGGCTTCAGAAAGAGTACTGCACAGGCACCAACTCTGACGCCTGCACAGTCTCCCCCGAAGCCAAAAGGCTTCAGAAAAGTACTGCGCAGGTGTCAGAGATGGTGCCTGCGCAGTACTCTTTCTGAAGCCAGTTGGCTTCAGAAACAACTGCGCAGGCGCCAACTTTGGTGACTGTGCAGTCCAGGTGGGGGGGGGCGCATCCCAGGGATGACGCACAGACTTCCGCACCAGGTGATGTGCAGAGTCATGTCACCACTGTAGGCACCACAGCTGTTCCTTGTTCAGTGTGATCTGAGAGGTGTCTCCTCAGGAGCAAGTCTTCCCCTTGTGTCAGTTACTTAGCATGCTCTGGAGCAGTTAGGGCAGCCCAGGCTTCCTGACTCTCTGGATTCAGCATAACTTTCTGCTCTGGATACAGAATAGTTAGGAGAGTGCAGTTAGGTCAGAGCAGGCTGAATTTGCTCTGGATTGCAGCCTAGGTCTGACTTTTGCTGAACAAAGTAGCTGAAGAAGCTGGTTAAGAAACACTCCTGATGATGGATTTCAGTTGGCAATTTAAGGGCCAGAGCTTGTACCAGGATGACTGTGAGTCCTCTCAAAGTATGACTTTCAAGGAGAGAGTCAAGATTTCCTACAAATAGCAGTGCTTGTTGCCTGACCAGGTTTTTGTTAGATTTCAGTCATGAAGCCTTCCTATACTTGCTGGGTGCATGCCAGGAAAACATGGCCTTGGCAAGTTCACTGGCATTCAATCTGGGCTGATAAGAAAAGGCATCAGGTCCCACAGCCTTCAAGGAGAGCAGCAACTTTGGCCGAGTAGACCAATACCACCAACCAAACCATGAGAATTTAGGTCACACATGCTGGATCATTGTCCCCTTGCATTACCGCATTTACTCTAATTTAATGTGCCATCAAATCTAATGTGCATCCTCTACTTATAAATACTGTATATACTCAAATCTAATTGAACCATCCAATATAATGTGCACCCTGATTTTGGAGACTGAATTCGGCTGGAAAAGGTGAGCGTTAGATTCAAGTAAATACAGTACTTGTTCAGCCATTGGTATTTTGATCTCTGGTCGCACCCCAATGCCATCCCCTCCACTATAAATTGGAGTCCCAGTTTCACAGTCCCAGCCATGCATACCTTGAATATGTATTAAGAACACAATCTAATTTATCTGAATAAAACTTTTTGTTTATTTATCCTTATTCTGCCACTCACATGCAGTACACCTAACTTCTAATTTTACTACTTACAGATCATTGATAGCATGATAATATCCACAGAAAGCCATAAGATATGCTCAAAGTGCCAACCGCTAGTCACTGATAATCTGTTCCCCTGAACAGCCTGCACTTTAGGATCTGGAAGCCCACGAAATCAGGATGGCACAATGTGCTGGCCTGTCACATCTATAATGCAAAGCCACAGAAGGCATTGTGTCCAAATTTCCACAATGACAAGACAATCCAGGACTGGCACTTACATGGTGCTCCAGAACCAACCATTTCTGTCAAAAATGGAAAGATTAAGCTTAACACCACTGAATATGTTGCTCAGGCCAAAGTAAATCAAACCATGGTCTGACATATATACAAGTATATACATATACATCTGCCTCTAGAAAATATGTTTTGTTCAACTATCCCTACAATCCATAGTAACCACAGCAGCACGTAAGAGACATTACGTGCACCCGTAGTTACTGCACCATCTAGTGAAAACCTATGGGAAATTCATATTGCAATCCAGAGTGGCCCTACAATCCAGAATAACTACGGGAGCACGTAAGAGACATTACGTGTACCCGTAGTTACTGCACCATCTAGTGAAAACCTATGGGAAATTCATATTGCAATCCAGAGCAAATTGTTCTTACACCGGAGCAAGGACTCCACGTAGTTACTCTGGATTGCATCCTAAGTTGTTCTTACACCGGAGCATAGACTCCTCATAGTTACTCTGGATTCCGCCCAAAGTGTAGCTAAATTCAAAAAAGTTTTTTCAGTAGAAAGTAAACAAATGTACATATATAAAGCTTTCAGTATCAACACTTATACTGCCTTTTCTCTATACGAAGATTTTTGGTGTTGAGATCAGGTCTTAGCACAATAATGTAACATTTGGGGAAAAAGATGCAAGCCAATAGGCCAGTGTTAGAAGCCAAAATGGCAAACACTTCCACTATCACAACCATTTCCCCCTTTGTACTCAGATAAGCTGGGAGAAATGCAATCCAGACACTGCAAAAGACCAGCATGCTGAAGGTGATGAACTTGGCTTCACTGCAAGCATCTGGTAGATTTCTGGCGAGGAAAGCAACAGTGAAGCTGATGATTCCCAGAAACCTCATGTACATCATGACACAGGAGAACATGAAAGGAGACCCTTCATTGCACTCCAGAATGATGTGCCCAATCTCTGAGTGCTTGTCAGCATCTGGGAATGGAGGAGAGGTCAGGAGCCACACAACACAAATACCCAGTTGAAGGAAGGAGAAGGACAAAGCAATGGAGTTGGCCACTTTTTGGCCTAGAAATGTCCTCATTCTGCTTCCAGGCTTTGAGGCCATGAAGACAAGGACCACCATGATGGTTTTGGCCAAGATGCAAGAAACGGCCATGGAAAACATGATGCTAAAGGCTGGTTGTCTCAGAAGGCAGGACACCTCCCTAGGTTTCCCAATGAAAAGCAAGAAAGAAAGATAGCAGAGGAGGATGGAGCTGAGAAGGACACAGGTGAGGTTCCGGTTGTTGGCTTTGACAATAGGAGTGTCCCAGTTCTTGAGAAAAGTTTGCATCACCAGAAGAGTGATGACAGCAAAGGAAATGGCCAGAGCTGCCATCACAATGCCCAAGGGTTCTTGGTAGGAAAGGAAGGATGTCGTTTTCAGAATACATTGATCACGCTTCTTATTTGGATATTGATCTTCTGCACAAGGAACACAAAGATCTGCATCTAAAAGAGACAAATGGAATCTGAGCCAGTTTCAGTCCTTCACTTTGGTACCTTTATAAGCTTGGAAAGGGACTTTAGCATGGGGAGGAGGGGAAAATCTACAATTCCCTTCCCTCCCGCCCTCCTACTACTTTGCCCAGCAGCCTCATCAGGCATCAAAGGCCTAAAATGGACAAAATCAGGCTGGAAATCCAAGGAAATGGCTGAGGAGGCCCCCAAATTGCTGACAGAAGCCCCCAAATTCCTATTTTTCTATTCTAGGACTCATTTCCGGTTCAGTCCAGGCATTTCCATCATATGGACACCTGAGATAGGCAGCATCTAGAGCAGAATGTTGTGCCAAATCCACAGGCTGCTGACCACCAAGTCAATGTCACGTGGGGATGACTTGCTCCCAAGGAGACCTGTCTCAAATCACACTGAACAAGAAACATTTGTGGTGCCTCTCTTATAAGGAAGCACAGGAGTCAATTCTGGATTCAATTCTGAAACCTTTATTGGCGTCAAAAGCAATGCAATTGACATCAGTGTAGAATAGATGCATGTGTATCCAGGAGCAAAATCACAAAACAGTTACGTAATTAATTAAATATTAAATGTTATTAAAATTATTAAATACGTTCTGTCTGGTTTCCTATCTCACCCCTGCTTAGCAAAATCAGGTTGATTTTGGAGGCTTGCAAACTCAATGGTATACGGCTTATTTTTTAAAAAAAATATTTCATTGCTTGTATTTCTGATCTGCAACAGAAGGGAGAATTGGGCTAAGTAGTTGTTTTTGCACGTCCTTGTAAATTTTACATCTTAACAATATGTGGGGGAATGTCTCTGTATCTGAGTTGTTGCATTTGCATTTGCTAGACAGTTTGAGAACCACTGCAATAAGTTGTTCGAAAGGTGGCATCCTTGAGGGGGTGACACCGCTAGTGAACAAAATGGCTAAAATTCATGGTTTTTAGGAATAATGTCATAATGTTATATACTGTGGGATGTGTAAGTTGCAGCAGAATGTAGTGACACAAACCATTTTGAAATATTTTTATTACATCAGAACTTTTGGCCATAAAACAAACAGAGGTGGGGCATTGGCACATAACCACACCCCCCATCCAGTTTGTTGCCACTGGCCCCCTGCACCAGGTGACGTGAATCCTAGTGACACCCCTGGAAAGGAGGAGAAAGAAAAGGAGGTTCAATTTTTCAATTGTGCAGTGTTTGTAGATCAGCATTTCTCAAAGTGGGGGTCGGTACCCCTTTGGGGGGTCACCTGGAGCTTTCCTGGGGGTCGCCTAAAGACCCTTGGTGCAGGGGGCCAGGTGGGAAGACCTGGCAGAAACGCTGGAGCCGCTGCGGCTGGAAGAAGCTGCTGAAAAGCAGCTCAAAAGGAGCCTCTGAGCAGCTGTGAGACAATGTGAAGCCTTGAGGTGGGGAGGATTGCAGCCTTAGAGCCCAGTTCTATGCATGTCTACTCAGAAGTCAGTCCCATGATAGTGAATGGGACTTACTCCCAGGAAACAGTGGCTGGCTCTGTTGCCTGAGATCCCAATCCTATGGAGGCCTCATCTCACCCAGGTACTTACCTTCCCTCCCCCCCCTCCCTCCCTCCCCCCCTCCCTTCCTTCCTTCCTTCCTTCCTTTCTTTCTTTCTTTCTTTCTTTCTTTCTTTCTTTCTTTCCAGTCATCCCCTCTTTGCTATGCCACATCTATCTATCTATCTATCTATCTATCTATCTATCTATCTATCTATCTATCTATCTATCTATCATTATGTATTGTTTTTATGATTAATCACTATGCTTAAATTAAGTTCAATTTCTAACAATGAAAATTCCTACATCCTGCATATCAGATATTTGCATTACTATTCATAACAGTAGCATAATTACAGTTATGAAGTAGCAGCTAAAATAATTTTATGGTTATTTTATGGTTCCCCACAACATGAGGAACTGTATTAAGGGGTCACGGAATTAGGAAGTTTGAGAACCACTGTAGTAGATGGAAAGCTCCTGCATGCCAGTGTGTTGCGTTGGCTGCCTAGCTGCAAAGTTTCAAAGTTGCAAAGTTCACTACAGGAAGGAGATATTGGGAGAGGTAAAACATGGCTAGTGGGAGCATGAAATTGCACATGGAGAGCTCCTGCCTGCCACTCCTATTGGCTTTGTCAGGCTGCTGTGAGTGGCTGAGTGGCTCTGATGCCTGAGTTGCTCCTGAGTGGCTCCTATGCCTGAGTGACCCAACAATAAGACAATGAGATGATGTGTGCTAGATTTTTGGTAAAAATTTCACACCTTATAGGCAAATACCTACAAAAGGACATGTCTTTGAAATGATTTTCAATGAACTACATACACATATATATAGAAAATTTTCAAATAATGTTAGAAAATCCTGAATCACAACCATTAGGCTGTCCCAGCTGAGAGCTGTGAGTACCACATCTGGCACACCCTCTCCATGCCTGGTCACAGACTTCCAGCCATGCAATGTTTCATGTTTATTTAATTTGTTTGTTCTATTGTGAACAGAACTTCTTAGGTGATATTAAGAGGTAACGATGTCCCTCACAAGTTGCCCTTTTAGGCTTGACTGACTATAGGTTTTGGTACTCATCTCGATTTCAGGGCTGAAGAGCCAGCATTGTCTGAAGATGCCTCTGTGGTCACTTGGCAGCCATGGCGCATGGCGCATGGTTTCTGTCTTACCAAAGTGTTACTTATTTTCTTTACTTGCATTTACATGCTTTTGAACTCGTAGGTTGGCAGGAGCTGAGCAAGATATGGGAGCTCATTCAGTAAAACAGAGTACAAATGAAAATCAACGCCAAAATCACATAAACACTGGTGACTGTGGCCATCTCACTGGTGGTCGCTTCAGTGAGACTTCCAGGAATAGGCAACAGATTATTTTTCCTATTGCACTTGTAATTTATTGCATTCTTTTGATCTGTGAACAATAGTCTTATCATGGCTTTATAAGTTGCTCGTGAATTATTACTTGGCATCCCTCAGTCTTGAAAGACTATGGTATCATGCTTGACGCTGCATGCGAAGCACAAAAGCCTGGGTAGATTAATATGGAGGACAGGTTGTTACCCAAGCAGTAAATGCCCCCTCTCCATGCCACTGAAATAGTCCAATGGAATGGCAGAGCCAGTACGATTGATTCCTGCTGCGTCGCAGAGCTGGGCTAAGGACGAGCTCACCCTGACTTGTGGGGACCCAGGTCTCAAACCCTGGCCCGCTGGTTAATAGTCACAGTGTCTTAACCACTTGCGCCACCTTGCATTTATGAAAGATGTCATATTTGGCTAACTTCGAGGTGATGTTGGGCAACAGCCTGGAATTCTTATTGATCCCATAAATTGCAAAAATGAAGGAGAGGACATGCTGTATTGCTTCACGATACATGCTGCAATGAGACTGGAATTATTCAAGTCCTGTAAGAGATTCTGTGCTGCACAGTGTCATTAATACCAGTAAAATCAGTATCTAATATATAAGAATGACAAGGAGAAGCTAAGATCTGTGGCAAATTTGAATTTCATGCGCATGCATTGGTTATGAATGGGAGAGCTGATTGGTTGATTTGAGCTGAGGCTTTCTCTGAGAAAAATGTGTATGGGGATTAGAGCCTAACAGCCTAATTCTATGAGGATAGACACAGCCTCTGGAACATATTATGGGCGAGTTGACCTGGTGACCTTGCCATGGCAGACAGGTAACCAAATAATTGTTAACTTACATAATCTGCCATGTCATGCTCACCAATCATTGGACAACTGTCACTGCTACTATGAAGCAATATAGAACTTACCTTCTAATAATAGTTTTATTGGGGAGTGATAATCTACAAAATTGTAAACTGTATTATAATCAGATAGTATAGGGAAGATCCCACCTATGACAAATACTGTCAGCATGTTTCAATGCAAGAGCAGAAGCAACAAAAGCAAAAAATAGCAACCACAGAATTCTTATAAGCTTCCATTCTCCTGACCACAGTGGTTCTTACAGTACACACTGTAGTAGAACTAACACAGTCCTTGAAGTTACCACAAGGAGTAGATTTTGTGGATACAGTGATAAGGAAGATTTGTCTGGCAAACTGAACATGGTTTGAACCTATTCCCCTATAGAGCAAGCCATACTCTCTGCTCTTTGTGGCATATTTCATTGGCTAAGATGCAAGCTCAAAATCCAACCACACATTTTTATTTCTTTATTTTTCACAACTGGAAAAAAGATGACAGGAGACACCTGACCCAAGTGTTTTTCAGAGTCTTCCATGCACAGGACTGAGTCACCAAGTCAATGAAAAACACATTTTGACAATTCTTTTTGTTGTAAGAATTTTTGGTATGTTCATATCCCTTTGCTTTATGCCCCCTTCTTTGTTTCTTCTGGTTATTATTCACATGTAAATCTATGGGACATAATAATATGGAAATACACCAGAAAAGGCATCACCTTGAGTCACACAGGGTGCATTCCTAACCAACTTTCCAGCATTGGCATAGCTCTGTCAGTGGGGCTAGTGTTGCATCCTATAGACCATCATAGAAGACTCCTCAAGGTAAGGTAATGTTTGTTCCCTTACATTGGAGTGGACTTCTGCACTGCTCCTGGGAGGGTAGGTGGGGGTTTGGCCAGTGCACATACATGTGCCAGCCTCTGCACATCACCATAGAAAACAGAAGCACGTGACCTTTTCTGAGGAGAGGTGAGAGGGAACACAGAGTCCCAGGTGAGTGGAGGAGGGGGCTGCTTAGCTGAGTGCTTAATTGCTGCTAGGTGTTCATTGGCTGGTTGCCTGGTGGGAGGAGCTTTGTAGGGCTTTATTAGGGCCTGTTCCTGGTTCAGCCTCCTTTTCTGAGGAGAGGTGAGAGGGAACACAGAGTCTCAGGTGAGTGGAGGAGGGGGCTGCTTAGCTGAGTGCTTAATTGCTGCTAGGTGTTCATTGGCTGGTTGCCTGGTGGGAGGAGCTTTGTAGGGCTTTATTAGGGCCTGTTCCTGGTTCAGCCTCCTTTTCAGAGGAGAGGTGAGAAGGAACACAGAGTCTCAGGTGAGTGGAGGAGGGGGCTGCATAGCTGAGTGCTTAATTGCTGCTAGGTGTTCATTGGCTGGTTGCCTGGCGGGAGGAGCTTTCAAGGGCTTTATTAGGGCCTGAGGCGCGATCCTGTGGACCGGAGCCTGTGAGCAAGGAGGACTTGTGAAGTTGACAGGAGATGGAAGGGAAGGGCGCAGTTGTCGTGACATGCACCACGTGTGCCATGTTTGTCTTCTTGCCCAAGGACCCCGGGGATTATCGATGCTGCAAGTGCAAACTGGTTGCACTGTTGGAGGAGAAGGTGGCAGCATTGGAGGGTGAAGTTTCCGCCCTTCGTCAAATTAAGGCATCTGAGGAGTTCCTTGGTGCAACACACACGGAACTTCTCCAGAGGGATGACACCAGTGGGGACCCCAGCAATGATGTCTCTTCATGGAGACATGTGACAGTCAGGAGAAAAAGGGGCAGGAGCAGTCGAGAACCACTGGAGCTATACAACCGTTTCCAGAGTCTCTCAGATTCCACCATGCTGGCAGAAGTTCCTCTTGCTAGCACACCTACACCGGATCCTGGCATTGCCCATACTGGCATGCCTACAGATCCCCCTCATAGACAGCAGCCACAACCAGTTAGTGTGGGGGAAGCTAGACACAGAAGGAGAACACGGAGGAGGGTGGTGGTGATTGGAGATTCTCTCCTGAGGGGCATGGAAGCTGTATGCCGACCAGACCCGTTTTCCCGTGAGGTGTGCTGCCTCCCTGGTGCCAGGATACGGGATATCACGGAGAGGCTACCGAGGATGATCACACCTGCTGATCGTCACCCGTTCTTACTCATCCACGTGGGAACAAACGATACTGCTCGGGAAACTTTCCAAAAGATAGTTGGGGATTATGAAGCTCTGGGGAGGAAGATTAAGGACCTGGGAGATACCCAGGTGGTATTCTCATCCATCCTCCCAGTAATTGGCAAAGGTCCTCAGAGAGATAGCAAGATTTTTCAGGTCAATAGCTGGCTTCGAAAATGGTGTCATCGGGAAGGATTTGGATTCTGGGATAACAGGATGAACTTCCTTGAGGAAGGACTCCTAGCAAAGGATGGACTACATCTTACGGGTTGGGGGAAGAGTGTCTTCAGACGGGAGATGGCCAATCTTATCAGGAGGGCTTTAAACTAAATAAGAAGGGGGTGGGTTACGTCCAAAGGGAACCTAGGAATAAGGAAAATGCTCTGGATGGAAATTGCCAGGGCACAGCTGTAACTCAAAAATCTTTAGAGGGGCCTGGCCTTACAAAAAAGGAGGGAAATGCATTGAGTTGCAACCTCCAGGGCTTAAGTTGCATTTACACAAATGCACAGAGCCTGGGAAATAAACAAGATGAGCTGGAGCTTTTAGCAAGTGAAGGGAAATTTGATTTGATAGGAATAACTGAAACTTGGTGGGACTCCCATGACTGGAACACACAATTGGAAGGCTATCAGCTGTTCCGGAGGAACAGAAGTGGCAAAAGGGGAGGTGGAGTAGCATTATATGTCAAGAACATATATACTTGCTCTGAAATCCAGGAGAGTGGTCCAGATATCCCTGTGGAGTGTGTTTGGGTAAAAGTAAGGGGGGAAAATAAGAAACAAAACATTGTGGTGGGCGTCTACTATAGACCGCCAGGCCAAGGAGAAAGAGTAGACGATGTCTTCTTGGAGCAACTGGCAGGCATTGCAAGGAGATATGAGGTAGTAGTAATGGGGGACTTTAACTACCCAGACATTTGCTGGGAGACAAACTCAGCCAAACATGGAAGCTCCAGTAGATTCCTGATGGGCCTGGAAGATAACTTCATGGTCCAGAAAGTGGAGGAAACAACAAAGGAAGGGGCCATCCTTGACCTGATCTTAACAAATCGTGAAGAACTGGTTGATCAGGTCAACATAGTGGGAACTTTATGGGAAAGCGATCATGAGCTGCTGGAATTTAGAATAATGTGGGAAATAAAAAGAGTGCAGAGTGAAACTTATATGTTGGATTTCAGGAAAGCTGATTTCAACAGGCTTAGAGGAGTCATAGGTGGGATCCCATGGGTTGATGATCTAATGGGGAAAGGGACCCAAGATGGGTGGGAGCTCCTTAAGAGGCAGCTTCTACAAGCACAGTCAGAAACAATTCCAATAAAAAAGAAAGGGGGGGAAATGCTGAAAAAACCAGGTTGGCTCCACAGGCAACTTGGGGATCAGCTGAAGTTAAAGAAAGAGAAGTATAGGGAGTGGAAGACTGGAAAGATCACCAGAGAGGAGTACAGGCAGGTAGCCTGGTCCTGTAGGGAGGGGGTCAGGGATGCTAAAGCTCAGTATGAGCTGAGGCTGGCCAGGGGAGTCAAAGATAACAAAAAGAGCTTCTTTAGATATGCCCAAAGGAGCAGTAGGAGAGACGAGGGGGTGGAGCTGCTCTTGGACAAGGATGGACAACAGGTGTCTGGAAACCAGCAGAAGGCGGAGCTGCTCAACTCCTACTTTGCATCTGTCTATTCACAGAAGGAGGGCTGTGCAAATGGGGGTGCGGGATCATTGACTGATTCAGGGATGTATTTACATCCCCTAAGAGGTAATGAAACCATGGATGGTGCAGAACAGCAGATTAAGATTGACAGAGAACTGGTTCGAAACCACTTAACTGGCCTAAATGAATTCAAGACATTTGGACCAGATGAGCTGCATCCTCAAGATCTTAAGGAACTGGCAGATGTCCTTGCAGAGCCTCTGTCGATCATCTTTGAGAAATCCTTGAGGAGTGGAGAAGTGCCTGGACTGGAAGAGGGCAAATGTAGTCCCAATTTTTAAGAAGGGGAAAAAAGAAGACCCGGGAAATTATAGACCAGTCAGTTTGACTTCAATCCCGGGCAAGATATTAGAGCAAATCATAAAACACACCATTTGTGCACATCTAGACAAGTACTCGGTGATCAAAACAACCCAGCATGGATTTACCAAGAATAAATCTTGCCAGACAAATCTGATCTCCTTTTTTGATCAGGTTACGAGCTTACTGGACAGTGGCAATGCTGTGGATGTCATTTATCTTGACTTCAGCAAAGCATTTGACAAAGTCCCACATGACATTTTAATTAGGAAGTTGGAAAAGTATGGGCTAGACAGGGCAATTGTTAGGTGGATCTGCAACTGGCTCGATGGCCGCACTCAAAGGGTTTTAGTAAATGGTTCTGTGTCAACCTGGAGGTCAGTTTCTAGTGGGGTACCCCAAGGCTCTGTCTTGGGACCGGTTCTCTTTAACATTTTCATCAATGACTTGGAGGAAGGGATACGGGGGAGCCTGATCAAATTTGCAGATGACACCAAACTGGGAGGAGTAGCAAACACATCAGAAGATAGGAGAAAACTCCAGGAGGATCTGGATAAACTGGAATCCTGGGCTGTAACAAACAGAATGAATTTCAACAGGGAGAAGTGCAAGGTTCTGCACTTAGGCAATAAAAACCAAAAACATAGGTATAAAATGGGGGATACTTGGCTCGGCCGCATAACATGTGAGCGGGATCTTGGAGTCGCCGTGGATCACAAGCTGAACATGAGTCAGCAGTGTGATGTGTCTGCAAAGAAGGCAAATGCCATTTTAGGTTGCATTAAGAGGACTGTAGCTTCCAAGTCACGAGAAGTTATAGTTCCTCTTTATTCTGCATTGGTGAGACCTCACCTTGAGTACTGTGTTCAGTTCTGGGCACCTCACTTGAAGAAAGATGCAGCCAAGCTGGAGCAAGTCCAGAGGAGAGCAACAAGAATGATCAGTGGGATGGAAGGGAAGCCCTACGAGGAAAGGTTGGGGGAACTTGGGAGTTTCAGCCTGGAGAAGAGGAGGCTGAGGGGAGACATGATTGCCCTCTTCAGATACCTGAAGGGCTGTCATATGGAGGAAGGGGCCAATTTGTTCATAGCTGCTTCTGAAAGCAGAACTAGAACCAATGGGTACAAACTGCAAGAAAGGAGATTCCGGCTGGAAATCCGGAAAAAATTCCTGACGGTTCGGGCGGTTCGGCCGTGGAACAGATTGCCAAGGGAGGTGGTGGACTCTCCCTCACTGGGGATCTTCAAGCAGAGGCTCGATGAGCACCTTTTGGAGATGCTCTAGGGGGATTTCCTGCTGCAGGCAGGAGGTTGGACTAGATGACCTACTAGGTCCCTTCCAACTCTATGATTCTATGATTAGTGCCAGCATAAATTGGTAAGGATTGTGCCCTAAATAGTATTTCCTCCATTCTCCTTCTGTTTCCAACATCTTTGCTGTATCCCCCTTGATGGATCCTGTTTTCTTTTAATCCCCATCACTGTCTCCGTGATGTTCCTCACTTACTGGATTGCTTCTTTATTGGGTGAAGTTGGCTGGCTTGTAAGGACAAGAGCAGGGATTTTCAACCACTGTGTCATGACACCTGTTGTGCTGCACATGGTCTGTTGGTGTGCTGTGGAAATTTGGGGAGAGTAATTTCGGAATAGGGCAAATGGAGAATTTCAGCCCCCTATAAGCAGCATGGTGTGACTTATCAGTGGTAAAAGAAATCAATTGTGTGCCTTTACAATTTTAGAATTTGTCAGTGTGGTGTGTGATGAAAAAGGTTGAAAACTGATGGACTAGAGCAGTGATGGCTAACTTTTTCCGGGTATGCGCACTGAAAACTGGCACGCTCAGCTCCATAGAGGAACAAGGTGCTCCTCTTCAGAGGAGAGTGTGCTTGTGACCAGTGACCACATGCCAGCAGACAGGGCTCTGAGTGCTCACTATGGCACATGTGCCATAGGTTCGGCTAGAGGGTTAGGGAAAAGAGGAAGGGGGCTGTCAGTTATGTGGGCAACAGTGACCCAGGGGATTATTTGCGGGGAGGAGAGCCAGGAAGGACACTAGGAAGGCAGACAGGAGGACAAGAGGAAGGAAGAGGGGTCCACCTCAGGACCACTGAGGTAGCAGAGGAAAGGACAAAGGTTAGAAGGGGGGCCAGAAATTACAGATCTCAAAGAGACTTGTAAGGGTAGTTGACAGTTGGTCCCGTAACTGTCAGTTCTAACTGTTAGTTGGGGAGCAGCTAAAATTGTGATAGGAGAGCAGTGGGGCAGGGATACAGAAAGGCTATGCATCTTCTGTCCCTCAACAAGGACAACAGACCACCTGCTGAGGCAAATCCAAAGACATATGACATGATTGTATACTGTGCACCATTGTGAAGTTCAAAAATGAAAGCAAAATGTAGGACAATGAAGCCAAAATATAAGACGCCGGGACAGGAGGCTAAAAATTCGAACAAATCTGGGTTTTTCTGGTCATATGGTCACCCTGGGAAATGCCAGAAATTTTGATACCTCAAGCATCACAGGTGACAATATTATTCCTTTTTACAACCCAAAGGACAAACATTGGTCTAAATTTTACTGGGAAAACAACAGATCAATATTAGAGGACAATGTTCCAGAAAAAGCAGCAGAAAACAATGCTAGCAGTTTACCTTTATACATTGCTTTTTGCTCTTAATGATGCTTTGGAGTTGAGATCAGATCGTAAAACAATAGTATAGCATTTGGGGAAAAAGATGCAAACCAAGAGGCCAGAGTTGGAGGCCAGGATGGCAAACACTTCCACTGTCACCACCATTTTCCCTTTTGTGCTCAGATAAGCAGGAATGAAGGAGACCCAAACGCTGCAAAAGACCAACATGCTGAAGGTGATGAACTTGGCTTCATTGAAAGCGTCTGGTAGTTTTCTGGCTAGGAAAGCAACAGTGAGACTGATGGTGGCCAGAAAGCCCAGGTAGCCCAGGACACTGTAGTACATAATGAGGAACCCTTCATTACATTCAAGTACAATGTGACCAACCTCTGAGTGCATGTCGGCATCTGGGAAAGGGGGAGAGGATGAGAGCCAAGCTGTGCAGATACCCATTTGAATGAAGGAGCAGGACAGAACAATGGTGTTGGCCACTTTCTGGCCTAGAAATGGCCTCATCCTGCTTCCTGGCTTGGAGGCCAAGAAAACAAGGACCACCATGATGGTTTTTCCCAAGATGCAAGACACAGCAATAGAGAACAGGATGCCAAAAGCTGGTTGTCTCAAAAGGCAGGTCATCCTCTCAGGTTTCCCAATGAATAGCAGGGCAGAAAGATAGCAAAGCAGGATGGAGCTGAGAAGGACACAAGTGAGGTTCCTGTTGTTGGCTTTGACGATGGGAGTGTCCCAGTTCTTGAGAAAGGTCCACATCACCAGTCCTGTGATCACAGCGCCAGAAATAGCAACAAAAACCAAACACTTCCCCAATGGCTCTTGGTAGGAAAGGAAAGATGTAACTTTTGGGATACACTGATCATGATTCTTGTTTGGATACTGTTCTTCTGGGCACGGATCACAACGGTCTGCATCTGAAACAGGCAAATGTTCAGATATTCTGGCAGAAATGTCACAATGAACACATATTTGAAGATATTCTCTGCAATTGTCAGCATTCACTTTTACCTGTCTGATTAGAAATTGTGGTATCTGCGCATGGAATGCAGTCATAGCAACAAATTGCTTGTTCCTCTTGCTTTCTTTTCTTGTGTCCAGGAAGACAGTTCTCAACACATCTGGAAGATGGAGGGGTCTGATTTTAAAAAAATGGAAGCAGTAAAATCTCAGAATATGTGAAATCATAAATCTAATTCCCCCATACTGATCTTCCAGACTCCCTTCCAAAGCAGCTGTGTAGCAGGGACATGCACTGCATCCTCTATGGTGGCACTCCTGGGGTTCTACACCATTTCTGGGAATATTTTTCTCTTTATCATAACCTGGACATGCACCTGCAATTTCACTGGTCTAAATCAAACTGTACTGAGATGACAAGATGAGAACTGAGAGGATGTTGTATGATGAAAGCTGTGGAGCAGTTGATAGCATCACTGTCTAGCTTTCTTCAGCCCCTGTTCTGACCTCTTCTTTTTTCTACTTTCCCCCCTCCAGGGTTCCCTACCTCACACTTTATTCTTGAAACACATCTTCTGGCAAGCCCTCACATGTCCTTATGGCTTGGCTTCATAGCCCAGCTCCTCCCAATAACAGTCCACTTTTTCAGCTTCTATGAAGTGGGCACCTTTGGCTTTGCCTACAGCAGTGGTCTTCAAAGTGAAGCTCAGACCCCCTTGGGTGGGTCAGGACTTCATTTCAGGAGGGTTGCAAAAATCTGGGTGCAGCTATTTTGGAATCTTTAATGTAAATTTAGTCATGACATCACTTCTGGTGGGTCTTAGACAGGTAGTCATTCTCAGAAGGGGGTCCCAGGCTGAAATGCTCAAGTACCACTGACCTAAAGCAATGGTCCTTGAGCATTTTAAGCCCAGGATACCCTTCTGAGATAACTGTCTGGACGCCCCCCCCCCCCCAAGAAGTGATGTCTTCAATTGGGAACTAATGTCATGGTGGAAGTGACTTCAAACACTTACTCCTCCATGTTTACTCAGAAGCAAGTTCAATTGTGTTAAATGAGACATACTACCAAGAAAGTATAGATTGCAGATCGATTGCCCCATCCACAATTGCAATGCTATGTGACAGATTACAAGATGGCAGCACCCATCTTTTTAAACGCCTTCTTAAATGAAGTCCAAACTCCCATATTGAGAACCACTGGTCTTGCCCACCACATTTAAGTTTGACTGCTATAAGTGAAAACTATCATTTTAGTTATTATGAAAGTTTTTTAAAAACCTTCATCTTAAGATGTATAAGTTGAAATCATGGGCATGGTGATTTATATAATGTGAAATTACCATTAATTATAGTGAAGGGGCCCCAACAGAAAGAGGCACAAGGGAGACAGGAGAGAGGGGCGAAGTAAGTTGAAATCGAATTTTTTTTCCCCAATATATGATTCTTAACATTGATTACTTCTTTAGGTTTACAGCACAATCTTAACCTCCTGTAAGGCCAGCACAAATCTTGGCACAAATCCTGTGCTGGCCTGGGGGTGTCACAAAAGTGCCAAAGAGATTTCAGAAGCACTCCTGGGGTGATAGGCAGTACATCACCATGTTCCAGTCTCCCCACACCACCATGGGAATGGGGAAATGGGTGAGATCCACTGGCCTAACTTGACTAGGATTGCACCATTAGTTACAGGAACATTAAGCAGAAAACTTGACCCAGGGCTGGGTCAAATTTTATCTATGAGATCATGTCAAATCCTGAAAACCTCTATTGTCCATACCTGTTTTAATCCTCTATTCCATGTAATGAAATCATCTCTGATGGTGAAGGATTCACTTGGGAAAAATTCCCCAACACACTCCCGAGCATGAAAAGATACATTGCCTGAACTGTAGCGGCTGATTATATCAAATCCAACTGGTGAATTCCTCTTCTCAAAATGGAATTCCTGTTCAATTCCATTGTTAAAGTGGATATTTTGGAGAACAGAGTGGAGCTGGATTTAACAAGAGGACAAGAGGCTATTTGAAATGGGATGGAGAAACTCAGTGTGCTCGTTCTGTGCCCAATCCTGAGCCATGTGTGTTGGCCTGCTGCTGGCATGCAGTGTTGCAAATGTGCTGTAAAGCACATACAGTACGTGAGGGTAAATGATAGCCCAGCGCTAGAGTTAGCCCAGTGTGAGTAAATGGTGAGAATCACACTGCCACTGGTCCGCTGCTCAGCAGTTTCACATACTGTTAAGTAACAGAGATTGGGGAAAGGTGGAGTAGGAGATGAGGTGTTCTGAGTTGGGAGAGTGTGTGGAGATGCTGGGAAGGAGGAATAGAAGGGAAATGGAAATGGATGGGGGGTTTGATGAACCTCAGTTTCACAGGATCTTTTGCTTTGAGCCTTCATTATCCTGGGAGACTGATTCGGCACCAGTGCTAGATGTACTTCAGAATCAAGTAGCCCCATTGTAGGGTTGTTTCCCTTATGTAGGAGAAGGGGACAGAAGTCTCTTTTTGGAAGTGATTCTTCTCAGACAGGAAGACCTAAAAACAGGTCAGAATCTGCATGTGCTCACATAATTGTTGAGATATTTCTATGTAAATTGTAATATTTAAAGTTTATTACGAGGTATATTTGTTTATAACTGAACATGGAGCCAAGCAACACATATGTATCTGGGACCAGACTTATTTTTTATTTGCTAGTATGTATAATACTAGAAGCTTTTGAACAATTATTCTACAAAGCACTTCCTTCTATGTATTATGCTTAAATTAAAAACACAATTCTTCAAAACAATAAAAATTCAAAAACAAATCTTCAAAAAATTATTTTGACTTTACCTCCCAGGGCTGAATATTTGGATACTGAGAAGTGCTTTTTTGAAGCCTCCATTTTTCATGGGACATACATACGGCATGTAAAGCATTTGCAATAGAATAGACTGCATTGTAGATGTTGAAGCTCTCTCCAGTCATATCCCCACCATAAATTCTCTCAAGCATTCCCTCTCTTGTACTGTTTTCTTTTAGGAATTGGGTTTCATTGAGATAATAACAATAGAATGTGTCAGAAGTATAAAAATAGATGAAATCCACGAGTGACTTGCTAGGCATCAACATCTGAAGGAAGCCTTTAAATGCTGGCACTGCATTTCTATGGAGTGAAAATGATAAGGCTCCATTGAAAATGTTTTCACTTAAGACCCGTCCAGAGGGAAGTACAGCAAAACTCCATTCAGGAGGCACTATCCATACCTTCCAGATGTACTCCTTTGTATTTTGCTCAAAGATATCTAAGGCAAATGCTATGCCATCCTGAAACCATGGTTTCCCATTGAGAATTATCACATTGGCCTTGGTTAGTAAAAGTGTTTCCTTTATCTTTAGAAATAAATTTAAGTTGTTCAGGATATCCAGCTTCAGTCGATCATGTTTCTTGATCCCTTCAAGAAAGGCAACACAAATGCTGTTCTGTTCAAACAAAGACTGGAGATTCTGTACGAAAATGTCCTCCAGGTCATCGGAAACAATGCCAACCCAGGTCCACGCGAAGTGCAAGAGAAGCTGGACCAGCCCCATGTAATAGGTTGTTTCCTTTGGTGTCATTCGGTACCAAGTAGGAAAATCATTTGTACCACTTCTCACAGTCTCAGATATACCAAAGGAGAGCTAATGGGAGAAGTTAGTTGTATGAAGTCTTAAAGAAATTAGAAGAATTTTCTGAAGTAATGGGACTACTCCTGAATGCCTATTAAAATGATATCCATATCAACAGTTTCCATTATATTCAGTATGTCATACAGCTGTTTGCTTGGCCCCCGTTGCTCATACTGAGTGGTCTACCTGATGGTGTGTTGCTCGTTCCCAGTGGCTTGCAGGGAGTATCCTCCTCTGTGTTGACCACTAACCAGCCTTGCATCTCCCTGTACCCACCTTTCCAGTCAACCTACAGGAAATATTTTGGGTGCCAGCATTATCTGTTTATTTGATTTGTTTGTCATCTATTCACACTGACCATAACTGACAGAATACAATAACAAAGAGGCTTACCTGTGGGATATTGTAGATACTGGTAATTGTGGCCAGGTGGCTGGAAGTTTCTTCAGTGGGTCCTCCAATAAGAGACAACACATTTTTTTTCCTCTCGCACTCATAATTAATCACATTCCTTTGCTCTGTGAACAGAAGTCTCAAGATATTCTCATATGTTGTCCTGGGATCATCATAGATATCATAGATTTCATATATCAAGGTGACATTTGGCAAGAGATTAGGATTCCTGTTGATCTCGTCAATTGCAAAAATGAAGGACAGGACTTGCTGAAGTGATTTAAAATTCACACTGTAAAGAGATTGGAACAATGTTAGCAGAGATAATATGTTGTGCATCTGCAAAATTTACCATACACATTTCAATGAGAATAAGAAAGGAAAGCTAATATCTGAAGAAACTTGTCATGACAGGCAAATCTTCAATGGTGGTCCTGATTGCCCAGTTTAGAGCAGAGAGAGGGGAAGTAGTAGAATCAAATCTGGTTACATATTCAAGGCATAGAAAATACAATATGAATAAATGCTTTCCCACTCTGAGACTGGCTACTTCACTCTTATGTCATGTAAAAATGGGAGGCCAGAGAGGATTTTTGAAAATTTGGATGTAGGCCTTCATTTCTGTTGGGAAACAAATAGTTCATAAAAGAAGGAAGCTAGGACTTAATTGACACATCTATTGATCCCAAGTGTCTCCAAACCCTGGTCTGGGGGTCAGATGTGGCCCTTCAAGAGTTTCAATGTTTCCCCCAGCAAAACATCTCAATCTGGCCCTTGGGCAAGCTTTCTATTCCACCCCAATACATAATTATATGTAAATTTACTCAAATGTAAAATTTAAATTATTTTTCCGGCCCTCAACACCATGTGTGAGAGATGATGTGGTCCTCCTTTCAAAAGGTTTGGAGACCCTTGATCAAATATTTCTTGGGTAGTTTCAAAAATTCCTGTGGAGTGCTAACTTGATGGAACTAGATGTTCTAGAACTAGATGTTCTAGACTACTAGAACTAGAACTAGTTCTAATTTTAGAACTAATTCTAGAACTAGATGTTCTAGACCACTAAAAGGGAGTTGTCCATAATCCTAACCCCAAATCAAACTGAAAACGTCAGATCTCAAGCCTCGACTGCAATCAGCCATGCTCAACCACATATTCAGGCTATTGAAAAACCATCTGGATTTTAAACTGCTGAGAAAGAGTGTGGACTCTGAATCAGTGAGAGTGGAGTCATACAGGAACAACAAAAGAGAGGAACTGGTTCAGGCAAGTGAACAAAATCTCTGGCAACCTCCACACAAGTTCAATGTTTGCTTTATTTGCTTCCCAGACACAGTCTCAATCATCCTTGTTTATAATTTGAGACCTACTTTCTCCTACCAGTTTCTTCTGCCATTAAATATAAATTGAGTGGAAACTGAAGGATAACCTGGCTATTCATGACATTCATCTCTTCCAAGCTGCTAAACAACAAACCTTTTTCACAAATGCAGTATATTTCAGTGTATATATATATAATGCCTCTTCCAACAGACAATTGTTATCATTATTAGAAGCAATGCATAATGCAGAACTGACCTGCCAAACAGATGCTTGTTATCTGAATATTTTGTAAAATTGTGATTTTCTCTGACAGCTGTTAGTACAGAGAAGATCCCACCTATTAGAAATTTGGTCTGCATTTGGTCTCCTGTCTATATCAGGGGTAGCAGCAGCAGTAATCACAACAGAAGCAGCCGCAAAAAAACCACTGAATCCTTGTAAGATACAATCTTCCGGACTGTAGTGGTCCTTGTAGCAGGCATTGTAGTGCAGCTGACAGGATCCTTGATGTTTTAACCTCTTATAATGGATTCTGTGGACATGGAAATCTTGTCTCTTTTGGGGAAGCAAAACTGTCTAAGCCTTCACTCTTTCAAGAGAAACTCTTTTTCTCAGATTTGAGTCTGATATTTGCAGCAACAGAGATGCAAGCTCAGAGCTTAACCACTTATGATTTATCTGTTTTCCATTCCAACTTGTTATTTTTCTGAACAGAGGAAAAGAAGGTAATGAGTAATTAATTATAATTATAGAGCAGACAAATATCTCCCTTGTGGTAATATGTGGTCAGGCTTTGTGCAAGTGAGGAAAAACAGTTTGCAAGAGATCATTAAAATTTACATTTGTCTATCACGTTGAAGCTACAGTAATTAGGACACCAGTAAAGTCACTGGGGCATAGCATGGCAGACGCAGCCTTCTGAGCCCCTCTGACGACTGGACCAATTCATTCTCAACTAAGTATAGCTTCCAAACCATCTTCAAGGACAGTCCCATGTACAATGCATTACAGTAACCTAAACCAAATGTCAGTAGGATATAGGCTACCATAATCACACCTGACTCATAATCACACCTGACTCATAAACCATAAACTCATCAATCACATGCAGGGACATCACTAGGGTTCATGTCACCTGGTGCAGGAGGCCAGCACATCACCCCCATACATTGGGCAGGGCAACAATATGAATGGTGGGCGTGGTTATGTTCCATTGCCCAACCTTCACTGCTTTTTTATCCATACATTTTAATAGAATAAAGATATTTCAAAGTAGTTTGTTTCACTGTATTCTGCTATAAATTACACATTCAAAGGTGTACAACATGATAGGATTATTTCTACAAACCATGATTTTAGCCATTTAGGTCACAAGGGCTTCTACTGCCTTCAAGGTTGTCCCCTTTCAAATGTCTTAACGTCCCTGATCGGGACCATTTTGGAAGTTATATACTCTCCTGAATTTTCACTCCAGCCAAGGCATACTTCCTTTCTTGCGAGTAAACACAGCTGTGCAGTTCACATCCATTTTCAATGCATTTCAATGCAATCATCAGCGATGTCATTCTAGGTTAATTTGTGGGGGCTGCATTCATTGGATCAGGACAATTCTGGTGTCCTTAGATTCCTCTCAGCCTTCCCTTTCCAATGAACCATTGCACCTTTGCCTACTCATGAGTAAAGCCAGAATATGGGTCACTTTCACCTTTCATAGAGTTCAATGCATATTTTAGGTTGTTTTAGTTTTATTTCCATAAAATTTGATAGGAAGATGCTATTTCAAAGTGGACTTTTGCATTGGATTCTGCTCTTCAATATGAATACAACCATGTATGACAGGAAGGAGTTTGATGCACCCTCACAAAGTTGCAATTTTTAGGTCCCCGGGTGCTTGTCACCCCCCTTTGTTTCATCACTCGGTGCAAACCTACTGATACTGATACTGATACACCACCCTACTGATGCCACTGATCACATGTCAATAAACATTAGAGTGACCAAAAACAGAGTGACCATAAACACGTCAATCACATGCCAGCAGACAAATAAGTACGGTAATTACCTTTCTGTCCACAGGTACCAGCAGGACATCCAGGGAGAGCTGTGTATTCCCAGAGCGAATCCAGGAGAACATCATTTCTATGCAACGCCACAGAACTCTGACAACCTCCTTGCAAACATGGAAAAGAGTGATACAGATGGGTGTCATTTCAAATTGGCTGCAGACACTCAAGTCCAAATCCCAAAGTGACTTCCCATAGTGACATTAGCATGTAAATATCTAATAGAAAGGGGGAGCATTATCCCTGTGGTACCCCAGTAGTTGCCAGGATACTGAATAGGAAGTCTTCCATGATATGAACCTCCATGCTATGAACCTGATTGTTCAGAGGGAAAACTAACACAACTACAGCTAAGTGTAGAATAAATACCTAAGCACTGGCCTTCTAGATCAGACGAAGCACTTTTTTGTCCATGTTTAATTTCAGTTAGGCCCCAACTGCATCAGAGTAGTTCTGGAGATGTTTGATAACATTGCAAACAGGGAGAAAATAGATGTAGAATTGGTTGGCCTTTTCATATAGTAGGTTTCAGACATCCAGCACCAAATCTCAACGCTACCTAAATCTTTCCAGGTTTCCCAGTAAATAGGAAGGAAGAAAGATAACAAAGCAGGATGGAGCTCAGAAGGACACAGTGAGGTTCCTATTGTTGGTTTTGCCAAATGGGTTGTTCAAGTTTTTGAGAAAGATCCACATCACCAGTCCTGTGATCACCGCATCAGAAACAGAAATGAAAACCAAACCCATTATCAAGGGCGCTTGGTAGGAAAGGAAAGATGATATATTGATCATGATTCTTGTTTGGATACTGTTCTTCTGGGCACTGATCCCAATGGGCTGCATCTGAAAAAGGCAAACGTTCAGATATTCCTGCAGAAATTTTGTAATGAACACATATTTTAAAATATTCCCTGGCAATTGTTAGCTTTCTCTAATTTATCTGGTTAGAAATCATGACTTGTCTGAAAGATATGCAGTCATAGCAACAAATGAGTTTCTCCTCTTCCTTTCCCTTCCTGTGTCCACAAGAACAGCTCACTATACATCTGGACGGAGGAGGGGACAAATATGTTAAAAAATGGGAGCTTTAACACCTGAGAAAATGTGAAATTATAAAACTAATTTCCTGCAGCTAATCCTAACACGCTCCCTTCCAATGCATATGTGCAGCAACAGAGTATTCTCATAGTGAATTGTCCTGGATTTATACACCATAATTGGTGTATTTGGACATGCATGAGCAATTCTCTTCCTGGATCCATAAGGCTAATGATGGTCTTGCCATATGTAGGGTTGCCATATGTCCCCCAAAACAGAGAGAGTCCCAATTTGGGGGGGATTGATTTCACATACTGGCAGATGGGACAGAGGGTCCAGGGCCAATTTTGTGGAAGAGAATTATGGCAACCCTATCTTGAAGGGAGATGGGATGTTGGCACTATCACTGTTCTGATGACCTCTCTATTCCTTCTCCTCCATATCTCTCTTCTGCCATCCCCTACTTCGTCTTGCTGATGCTGGGGTTTGCAACACTTCTGCTGACTGGCCTTGTGTCAATAGCCCAGCTCCTCCCAATGTCAAGTCACATTTGCAGTTTCTATAGAGTGGGCACATTTGCCCTTGTGTAGCAGTAGTTCTGGAGCATTTCAGCCCAGGACCCCTTTCGGAGTATGCCAATAGGTCATCACTCCCCCAGAAGTGATGTCATGGATGGGGACAACATCAAACAAGAAGTGCCATCACCATGTTGCCAGAGGTCCTCCCTGCCTATTTGGAAGTAACTCCCATTGTGTTCAGTGTGACTTACGTCCAGGAAAGCAGCCTGAGTGCCCCATTCCAAGATGGTGGAGCTCATTGCCAGATTAAACTAGTAAAATTTTCTGAAAAGTTCCCAAACAAATTCTGGAAATGCAAGAGACAAGAAGGATTGTTCTACCATATGTGGTGGACATGTTCTAAAGTGATAAATACTGGGCTTCGGTTCATCAGCAACTGCAGTTGATATTTAAAGTATCTTTGCAAATGAAGCCAAATGCCTTTTCTGCTGGGAATGACAGATGATTCAGTTCATTAAAAATCTGAAACTATGTTTTTATATGTGACAGCTGCTGCAAGAATTTTATATGCTCAATAGTGGAAGATCCCAGAGAAACCTTCCATTGAAGAATGATGGATCTAGTTATTGAACTTTGCTGAAATGGACACACTTAAACTTTTCTTAAGGAGAAGTCAATAAAAACACTCATGGACAAGTAGAAACCATTTATGGACTTTCTGTGTGAAAAAGGGATGATAAGTCAAATGAATTATGAATTTGATGAATAGATAGTTGTCATAACTTCCATCTCCTTTTTTCATTTTTGTTAAATACGACCATATGTTATAGTCATATATTATTGTTAAATAAGACTATAATTGTTTAATTATTGTTAAGTAAGATTATAGTTTGTTTAAAGTATACTTCTATGTAAGAATTGATATTAGACTAAGGAAAAGTAAATTTTTCTGCACTTGCCATATAACATTCAAGATTATCTTAGATAGTAATTATATTTTATTTTAACATAGATAATTATGTTTTATCTTATTCTTTCTTCTTCACTATTTTTCTTTTGTTTCTTTTGAAATAAAAAATCATCTATAAAAAAATAGACCCCAGCAATTCTATTTTCTAATCTCTTCTTAAGCACAGATGAAAACACCATGTTTTTTTTTCAAACAGTTGTCTTCTGTTGGGCATGATATGTTTTTAAACATCAGGTGAGAATTTGAACCATGAGAAAATAAGAAGAGTCCCATTGGATCATGCCATTGACCCACTGAAGTCCGCTTGCAGTTATCTATGTAAGGTATCCCACCAGATACTGCGGAGAACACACAAGACAAGATGATACCTGATATAAGATTTGGTTGCCTCTCCCTTGCATCAAGCATTCGGACACAAGCTACCTGTTACACCAGAGTTTGCATACATTTCCAGGTATATCTCAGTTTTGAATCTCAATGTGTATTTTAAGGATATAAGCCTGGGGAGATGTAGCCTTGACCACCACAATCATAATCTTATGAGTTATTCCTGCCTGTTTGGCTAGACCAGGCTTTTAGAAATATAGTACAGTTTAGTATTTTCTTTATTACAATATTTTGTAATCATTTTATATACTCTGTATCTATCTATCTATCTATCTATCTATCTATATCTATCTATCTATCTATCTATCTATCTATCTATCTATCTATCTATCTATCTATATATATATATATATATATATATATATATATATATATATATATGGTCTGACTTTCCATTATTTTCTTTGGAAAAATCTGCTTTGGATTACAAGCGTTTTGGACTGAAAGCATGCTTCTGGAGTGAATTATGCTTGTAAACCAAGCCTTGTATTTCAGTCTTTGTCTATGTTTCTCCTATGCCTCTATTTCTTCTACTAGGAAGTTAATATTTAAGGAAAAATAAATGGCTTCTTTTATAGACATTGTCATTCACCGTTAGTCAGAAACAGTAAATTAATCAAAGGGAACTTTCATATCTCTCTGGGGCTACACAGTAAAGGAGGTTGTTAAATGTATACTATCTTTGATAAACTTAAATGAGCTTCAGTGCTGATTTCATTTCAGAGGAGCAATTCAATATTACCAGACGGTCCTGTCCTTGATATTTGCTATTCACGAGATCAATAGAAATCCCATTCGTGGGCGCCACTTCCAGGCCAGTGCAGGATTTAGGGATGGGTATTGATCAGTCTTCAAAGTTAACTATAGGTCGAAAATGTGTGGCTCCCCTTTTAATCCCCTTAAGGGTTAAATTTATCAACATCAGTCCTTGGTGGGTATTGATGTTTTGGCCTATACTTAACATTGAAGACTGATCAACACCCAGCCCCAAATCCTGCACTGGGCCAGAAGGGGTGCATCAGTCAGGGATTCTTCAATGTATAGGGAGGATATGTTTCATCCCCTTCTGGTTGGAATTTCTGAAAACCGGTTCTTAGTGGGTTCCTCTACCATGGAAGAAACACCCATGAATCCAACACAACTAGTGTAGCCATATGCCCAGAAAACCAGGACATTCCTGGTTTTGGAGGTCCGGTCCTGTCTGGTTTGGACCCAGATGGAGAGAGGAGAGGCAGAGCATAAGGCAAGATGAGGCAGGGTGGACATTTCCTGGCCATGTGCCACCCATCTTTCACTTTTCTCTAGGAAGTGTCCATTCACTATAATGGGGCTTACTTCTTAGTAGACATGCAAAGATTATGCCCCATCCCCAAGTCTCTGTCCAAGTTTTGTCCTGGTCTGCAGAGGTTTTGTTCTGTCCCGGTTTTGTGCAAGGGAATTATGACAACCCTAAGCATTATTGCAGTTCTGAGACTTACCTTCCACTCACCCTCTGCCCTCCCTCCCTCACCATGGAGAGCTTCTTTCTCGTCTCCTTTCCACCCTCCAATGCCCTTCCGAGACCCTGCTCTGACTTGCAAAGATCATCAACCCACCCTCTGTACCATTCCCTCAAGCAGTGGTGCGGTTCAAATAAATTAACAACAGGTTCTATGTCCTAATAACCTAAATAACAACAGGTTCTATGTCCCATTAGTAACCGGTTCTCAGAACCAGGCACTCATTAGCAAACAGTTCAGTAGAACCTATGAGAGCCCCCTGAAGCCCACCAGTGCCTTCAAGTCTCAGGGAGACACAGAAAAGTCCAACTGGGGTGGTGTAAGAGTGCCTTGCGGCACTTTTATGATACCCCAAGGCCAGCAGAAGTGGCATGTTCCAGTTTAAGTGCAATCTAGAATTGCATTATGATTCAGGTAATGCAATGACAAAGTCAGCTCTTTAAAGATCTTTTAAAAATCTTTCTGAAATTATCTGTTTTACTTCATCTTTTTCCTTCATCAGGAAATTGAACTCTATCAGGATCTGTTAGCACTTGCATTACAAAACAAAACAAAAATGTTTTCCTTTCATTAAAGGAAATCTTGAAAGATATTAGTTCACACACACACTCACACACACAAACACCTCTTTTAATTTTTGAAAGCTGCTACTCAGAGAAACCGTGCTATAAAATATTGACTGGTGTATGGGTGCAATCCAGAGTAACTATGTGGAGTCCATGCCCCAACTTAAGAACAATTTATTCTGGATTGCAATATAAATTTCCCATAAGTTTTCACTAGGTGGTGCCATTAACTACATCGATGTAAATGTCTCTTACATGCTCCTTTAGTTACTCTTGATTGTAGGGTGAGCTTCTAAACACAGACTAATATACATACACTTGAACAAAGACAATTCCCTAGTCATTGTGGTCTCCATTATATTCAGTAGTTTTCAAAGTGTACAGTGCAGTGGTGCTTGCATCGCTTGAACTGCATCCCTCAGTGAACCCTTTCACTGAGGAAAGTATCATGGGTAAAGGTACATTTTGCCAGGTCCAATATGTCCTGGAATTAGATTTTAGAGAAAAAGATAATATAGGTCACATACCAGAGCAGTTAACAAGGTGCACCTGGAATTGGGTGTAACTAACTTACATGTGAAGTTTCACGTAGACTCTATAAGCCCTTAACTCAATGCAGCTGATACAGGGAATCAGAATGAGTATATAAGAAGAGGCAAGTCAATGCCTAGGTGTGGGTTAGAGAAAGAGGATTGAAAATTGCAGACTGATTGATACTAGAATACTGACTGAATTGGACTGACTTGACATTCATGAACTCTCTATGTATGATCTTGGAATGGACTTTTGACTATGATACTTGCATAATCCTTTAATACAAGTTGCTAGATCTCAAATACATTGTTTTTGTGTCTTATTTACTAATTACATTGTTCTAAGCTTGATCAGTGGTATAATTCTGCTGTGCTAGGGGCTACTATACCCTATCCAGCTCTGGCAAATGGTTATGGGCCCAGTGCCAACTTACTTATACTGATATCAGGCTAGATGGATGCGATAGTACTTAAGTACAACATGGCTGAGTGTGCACTGTATTTAAAGGGACATAGAGTGAGGATCATGGCATCAAGTCAGACAGTATCGGGATCCGTAATTCCATGTTTAGGCGCCAGTAACTACACGTTTTGGTTGCAGAGGGTAACTATGCTCCTGAAACGCGAAAATTTATGGACTTGCGTTAATGACCCACCAGATGATATGACAGATGAACAGAATGAAAAAGCCCTTGCAACTATAGTTTTGACGCTAGAGGACAGAGAACTGGTGCATATGAGAGGCATCACCTCTGCTAAAGATTGCTGGGACTCTTTAAACACAATCCATGTAAGAGATGGAGTGGGAAGCCAAATTCATCTGACCAGGAAGCTGTTCCGTGCTGAACTGCAGCCTGATGGTGATTTAATAGAGCACTTGGAATCAGTAAAGACTATGCTGCTTGATTTGAGAGAGAAAGAGGTGGATTTCACCGAGCAGCAGGAAGTGTTCATATTGCTGTCTTCCCTGGACTCAACATATGACTCATTTGTGTCCAACCTGGAGGTATAACCGAAAGCTGACCTCACTATGGAGAAGGTGACAAGTCGTCTTCTGGAGGAGAATCAGAAGAGAAAGGACAACATGCTACTCCGGAAGTCCAGCTCCTCATCTTTCCTAAGCAAGTCCAGCAGCAGGAGGAGCAACAGACAGAGGTGGTTGAGAAAGCATTTGCAACACGAAGATGTTATGTCTGTGGATCGGCGAAACATCTGATAAGAAATTGCACGGCAAAGGAAGGGAAGAAATTTACTGCTCAGCAAAAGAGACAATCTGAAAAATTTGTGAGTCTTACGATGGCTGAGAATCCCAGCTGTGATTCGACAATGGACTGGATCATCGACTCCAGAACCTCAGTGAACATTTGTCACGTGAGAGACCTGTTTACAGAACTAAGGAATGTGAGAGATAAACATGTAATCTTAGCTGATGGACTTTGTGCTAAGGTTAAAGGGGAAGGTATGGTCTTATTACACTCTCTGAAAAGGAAACTTAAAATGTTATAGGTGCCTTCAATGAAACATAATTTATTGTCAGTGAGTAATCTGACTAAACAAGGCTACGAAGTAACTTTTCAAGGGGACAAGAGTGTAATTAAGAGTGAAAATGGAGATGTGATAAATGTTAAACAAAGGCAGAATTTATATGTACTTCAGGAAACCTGAAACCTTCAGCAAACCTGAAATAGCAGCAAATGCGTATAGCAATTCAGAACCTCATAAGGATTGTATACATGTATGGCATAAGAGGTTGGGACATGCCAATTATAAAGCTGTGAAAAAGACCATTGAGGGTGCAATGCCGGTAACAGTAAAGAAATGTGGAAAATATGTCCAGTGTGAACCTTGCATTATGGGGAAAAGCAAACAATGCAATATAGGGAAAACTGCAGATGTACAAACCAGTAAAATACTGGAACTAGTTTCACTGGATCTTGTAGGACCCATGAAATATGAATCATTTGGGGGAGCTAAGCACATATTGTCTATACAAGACCAATATTCGAGATTTGGATTTTACTATCTATTAAGAGATAAGACTTTAAACTGCTGCAGAGTTTGAATCATGGATTAAGTTTGTAGAACAAAAGACTGGAGAGAAAGTCAAAACAATACAAACAGATAATGGGATGGAATTTAAGGGAGCTCCATTCCAGAAAATAATCAAGAAATATGGACTCAAACATAGATTTTCTGCTCCTTATCGCCCTACTGCAGATCTGGAATTCCAATATGGCAGCTGGGGATTTTGATTATGCTTCATCACCCTTGGACACGCCATCTCCAACAAGATTTTGGAGCACTTTGGAGATGACCCTGGAAGCCGCAGAAGCCGTTGAAGATTCAGGGGAAAAGGGCCGGATCTGTCGGCGAAAGAAATTAACAGAACCTTGCGATGATGTCCAGAAGTCAGGGCAGCGAAGGAGGAGGTGAAGAGGTTGAGGGCAGAAGGAAGATGATGAAGGAGGAAGTGAAGATATTTAGGGCAGAAGTGAAGACGATGAAGGAGGAAGTGAAGACAATGAAGAAGGAGCTGAAGCTGGCGAAGACGGAAGTGAAGCCGTCAAAGGCAAAAGAGAAGATTGCAAAGGCGGAACTGCGGGCCATCAAAGATTGGGAAAAATTTTGTATGAGCAGGCAACAATGGATGGCGAAGAATTAGATGTTAGCAACTGGAATGCGTAGCAAAGAAATATGAGGTGGTAGTAATGGGGGACTTTAACTATCCAGATATTTGCTGGGAGACAAAGTCAGCCAAACATGGAAACTCCAATAAATTCCTGATGGGCCTTGAAGATAACTTCATGGTCCAGAAGGTGGAGGAAACAAGGAGGGGAGGGGCCATCCTTGACCTGATCTTAATAAATCGTGAAGAGCTAATTGACCGGGTCAATGTGGCGGGAACTTTAGGGGAAAGTGATCATGAGCTCCTGGAATTTAGAATATTGTGGGAAATAAAAAGAGTACACAGTGAAACCCTTATATTGGATTTCAGAAAGGCTGATTTCAAAAGGTTTAGAGGAGTCATAGGCGGGATCCCATGGGTTGATGAACTAGCAGGAAAAGGGGCCCAGGATGGGTGGGACTTTTGACTATGATACTTGCTTAATCCTTTAATACAAGTTGCTAGATCTCAGATACATTGTTGTCGTGTCTTATTTACTAATTACATTGTTCTAAGCTTGATCAGTGGTATAATTCTGCTGTGCTAGGGGCTACTATACCCGGTCCAGCTCTGGCACATTTGACCATTTCCACTGGTACAGCCCCATCTACTATGAATCAACTTGAATTGGTGAAGCAGTTTTGCCGGTACAAGTCCAAGTTTATCCTTGTCCATGGATCAGGCCCAGGAAGAGAATAAGATGTGCTGCATGCCAGGTTGCTGATCCTGTTCCTCACCCATATATTGTCATATTCTATAAGAAGTTGCTGTTAAAAAAATGAAGATCTGTTGTTAAAGAATCTAACAGAAAATATCTATCTATCTATGTATCTATCTATGTATCTATCTATCTGTCTGTCTGTCTGTCTGTCTGTCTGTCTGTCTGTCTGTCATCCTATCATCCTATCATCTATCATCTATCTATCATCTATCTATCAATCTATCTATCAATCTGTTCCTCCACTTTGTGAAATCTAAAAATGTAGCACACAACTTGTTTGTGAACATTATTTCATTTTTGAAAGCTCCTACCTACAAAAATCATGCTTCTAAATATTCACATGTACTTACATACAACAATTGTCTTGATGTGTTTGAGCAAGGACGATCCTCAAGTTAGCATGGAAACTATTATTCATTGTAGTGTGTTAGCGTGTACATGTTAAAACGTATTATTTGCAAAAGTATATTACTTGATCTGCAAAATAGGACTTTGAGGACATTATACTATGGGTGTACAATATACTGTGTGTATGTATATGCCAGTGCTGGGAACACGACTTGGAGGACTGAGACTCAAGTTATAAAAATTTGTGAGTTGTGTATGTGGGAAAAATTTGAGAAACAGTCAAGTGAAAGCCCCAGTGACCTGAGTCTTCTATTTAAGTCTGCCTGAGTCTGGGGGTGTTTGTTTTACTTTTTTGTGGAATGAAAACCTTGTAGGGCCATCATTCAGACTGGGGAAGCAGCAGGGATGTTCCAGCTCTTTAGCCAAATTCTCATAGGAAGGCAGAAATGGATGATCATTGGACAAACAACTGGAGATGTAATATTGCCTTATAACTGGCTTGAGAAGCCCAGGGAGGAGAGAAGGCAGAGTGACCATATGGTAAACCTCAAAATGTAGGACAAGGGTCCCTGAAAGTTTGGATTTTCAGTTGAAAATCTGAGGACCTTGTCCTACATTTTGGAGGACATTGTCCTACATTTTAAAAATGTAGGGCATCCTACATTTTGTCCTACTTTTAAAAAAAACACTCCCTGGGGGGCTTATCTGTTTGGGGTCTGCAGGCAGCAGTGGGGTCTGCAGGCAGCTGTAGCGGTGCGGTAGAGCCGCATGGGAGACATTGCCCCCCCCCCCCCCCGGGCGGCCGGGGAAGGCTGTAGTGGTGTGGTGCCGCAAGGGAGACACTGAGCCCCACCGGAGGTGGGCCAGGAGGAGGTCCCTCTCCTGCCTCCTGTACTTGGCATTTTGGGGTTTCCCACATCTACACCTATCTATGCAGACACACACACCATGGTTTGTAACCTGTGATGGTCCTTTCCTCTAGGAATTTGTCCAATCCCTTTTTAAAGGCATTGAAGCTAGATGGCTCATACAGAGAGGGGGAAAAATCACTTAATTTTAAAAAGTGTCTGGAAAAAATAGATAACAAGGGGACTAGATGATCCACTGGATCCCTTCCGACTCTATGATTCTATGAGATCTAAGACAAGGAAAAAATTTCAACAAAGTTTGACTTTGCTCTCTTGGGAACCGGTTCCCAAGGAGCAAATAGAAAATGTTGCATTCATCTCATGTCAGTGTATGCAACATTTAAGTGTAAATACGGGTTGAATGCTGCACACAGGAGAGCAGTCTCCATAGGAGAAATGAAAATTCTTGAATGGGTGAGGGGTTAAGCAGAGGTACATTGAGCTGAAGCAATTGGAAGAAATCTATGAAAAGTCTTTCTGAGTGGTCTCGTAAGTTTTAAAAATATCATTTTACAATCATAGCTTTCTCTTTCTCCTCCCTCTTCTTCTCCTTCTTTACTCTTTTTAGTACAATATTACTTTATGGAAAGTGTTGTGTAGTATAATTAAAATATATTTAGGGCTCTTATTGCTATTTAGGACTGATTCTCACATGTATATCTTTTATGATGTGTTAGGAGCTCATAGGTATGTTTTATATGTACCTTGTAAAAAGGGAGTGATGATAAAGGAACATATGGTTGGTCCAACAAATTTGAACCAGTTAGGCTACTGTAGTACAACCACAGTATCTTTTGTCTCTTTGTCGCTATACATATT
This sequence comes from Cryptoblepharus egeriae, assembly GCA_030015325.1. Taxonomy (NCBI): domain Eukaryota; kingdom Metazoa; phylum Chordata; class Lepidosauria; order Squamata; family Scincidae; genus Cryptoblepharus; species Cryptoblepharus egeriae. The sequence continues at coordinate 85,509,642 of JAREYC010000004.1, forward strand.
GATCTGAGTCCTAGATAGTATGATCTACACTGTATTTTCCTGTAGAAATTCTTTGCATTTCGTGCAGTATAGTAGAATATGATCAATGAATTTAAAAAATTTCTCTTGCTCATTAGGTTCTCTGGCTCAGCTTTGTTTTGCATGCAAAATTTTAAAAAATGGCATAGTTATCTTTCTACTTACCTAGCCAACTTCATTGGAAATCACATCAAGTATGTGTTAACTATTTCAGGGTTGGAGAGTAAAGGTGCAATCCAGAAGTTCACTTGGGTTACCCTATCAACTGCAAGATGGGCCATCCTAGTTATTCTGGAAAAAGTCTTGGGGCAGCCTAAGTCAATATAACCTGCCCCAAGACAGGTGGACCTGGGCTGCCCTAGCAGGAGAGGCATGTTGAGGGCAAGTTTAGCATTGCCTAGGGCAGAGCAGTTACTCTGTATCCAGAGCCTGTTTCCAGGGCAGAAATTCTCTTTCAGCTCCTCAGAGTTATACCACTTCAGGAGCAGGTATAGTAATGAGTAGACCCATAGGGGTCCATGATAAGGTAGAGTAAGAATGGCAGTGTTGACAAAAAAATCTGAGTTCTTGGCTAGCCTTGCTGCAATCTCTGCCCCTCCACCTCAGGATATGGCTCAACTATGACAGCCCACTAACCTGGGGATACAGAAGGCCACTTCAAGAAGCCCCTTGTATTCACTGTAGACTGCATTGGCAGTCACCTGCTGCAACTGTTAATGGTTCTCAGAGACTCCTTATAATGCAGGCACCACATCTGTTCCTTGTTCAGTGTGATCTGAGGGAGGTCTCCTCTGGAGCAAGCCCTACCCAGGAATCACTGACTTGATGGCTACTGAGCATGCTCTGGAGCAGTTAGGGCAGTCCAGGCTTCCTGACACCCTGGATGCAGCATAACTTTATGCTCTGGATTCAGAATAGTTTGGGCAGCCCAGCTTGGGCTCCCCTCACTGCTCTAAGTCTGGATTGTGCCCTAATTGTCATTACAGGATTGGAGAGTAATTCTCTTGGAGAGGAAATCATGCACCCACAAAATATATTCCTTCCTCAATGTAAGGACCCACTAAGAAGGGATTTTTAAAAATTTGACCCCTAAGGGGGTGAAAGTGTAGTAGTGGTTCAGTGGTTAAGATGCCATGCCTGTCAACTGGTAGGCCAGGATTTGATATCCAGGTGATACAAGACAGAATTAGCTCCTCTCCCATGCCCAGCTCCTGCCAACCCAGCAGTTTGAAAGCATGTAAATGCAGGTAGATAAATAGGTACCACCTTGATGGGACAGTAACAGTGTTCTGTACTCCTTGGCCAGCCACGTGAACATGGAGACATCTTTGGACAGTACTGGCTCTTTGGCTTAGAATTGGGAAAGTTTGAGTTGTTTGAGTTGATCACACCCTACAGTCAATCATAACTAGCAGTACAACCTGCAGGGGACACCTTTATCTTTTAAAAGGGTGAAAAGTGGGTAGATGGGGTTTTAAATATCTCAGTATCTCTTAGTCCTAAAATAACAGCTTGAGTTTTGCTTACAAAGGTTACCGAAACAGTTGCTGAAAAACCTAATTCAGGATTTCACACTAATCAATCCCTAAATGGGAAAACTAATGAGCTTTTCACCCCTGTGGTACAGCCTTAGAGAGGAGTTAGGGAAGGGTTACCACTTTTACACCTCTTCTACCACTCCAGATATGTATGGCTTTGCACTGTGCTGGAAAGGTGATTTCAGTTGCTGTAAAGCAGTCTTCCCACTTAGTGCAATAGGATTGTGCTGCACATAATGTTATTATTAACTATACATATATCCTTCTTAAAAATACATTTACAAAGTAATTTATGTAGCAAATAAATGAATAATTTGCCTTTATTTAAATGAAAAAGATAAAAATAATTGCAAATTAAAAACATAATATCCACAGCAATTTAAAGGTACATAAACTGGTTTTCCCTCCTCCTTCTCATTCTCCTCACAGAAAGAGTGAAACTGCATACAGATGACAACGTCCAACTTTACACTCATCTCTATGTTTCTGCTCCTGGAGATCTCTGAGGTTAGAGAATTGCAGATTATGCACTTTGTTTTGTTTCTAACATTATACTTGGCAATCATGGCAGGGAATCTTCTCATCATTGCTGCAGTGGTCTTTGATCATCATTTGCACACATCCATGTTCTTCTTCCTAATGAACTTGGCCATACTCGATCTTGGCTCTGTTTCTACCACCATTCCAAAATCCATGGCCAATTCTCTTTTGAATAGTCGGTCCATTGCTTATTCTGGATGTGTTGTTCAATTCTTCTTCTTTTTGTTCTTTGAGACTTCAGACCTTGCCCTCCTAACCATCATGGCCCACGATCGGTATGTAGCCATCTGCAATCCCCTTCGATATGAGACTATTATGAACCAAGGAGCCTGCCTTCAAATGGTTGTCGGTGCCTGGATTGCTGGTCTTCTCTATGCTGCGGTACATACCTGGATCATGTTTTCCATCCCGTTCTGCTCTAATGTTGTCAATCAATTCTTTTGCAAAATCCCCAAATTGCTGAAGCTCACCTGTTCAGATTTGTACTTAGTTGAAATTGGACTTGTTGTGTTTGGTTGTATGGTAGTTTTAGGCTGTTTCATTTACATTATTTTAACTTACATGCACATCTTCTCTTCAGTGCTTAGAAACCCCTCGAGACAAGGTAAGCAAAAAGCCTTCTCCACTTGCATTCCTCACCTTGCTGTTTTTTCTACCTTTGTGTTTACTGGAGTCTTTGCCCATTTGAGGCCTCCCACCGACACTTCTTCTGACCAGGACCCTGTTTTTTCTCTGATATATACTATGGTTCCACCAATGATGAATCCAATAATTTATGCTATGAGAAACAAACAACTGAAACAAGCACTCTGCAAGCTCTTAGGTATTTGACATTGTTCAACACAACAAACTTACTACAAATTACACAAAACAAAATTATTGCTTGGCCATTTGGACCATGCTTTTCATTATATTGAATATAAATCCTGCAACAGATTATATTTACCAAACTCTTCCCACTTTTGCTTAATTGCATAAAACATGTATTTTTGCTACATCATAGGACACAAAGCATTGCTCAGAGGGGAAAAAATTAGACGCAGCTAGCCAGGATTGCACCATGGGGTTCCATCAAGGTTTTTTAACACCTATTTTTAATTTAATGTATGTCATTACGGATGCAATCCTAAAATCACTTTCCTGGGAGTAAGACCCATCAAACACAATGGTGCTTACATTTGAGTAGACATGGTTAGCATTGTGGTCTAACATTTTGTTTTACAAATATTTCCTGATTTTTACCTCCGCATTGTAGGTGTTCCATTCTTTGTCCAAGAAGGCAACAGAAATGCTAGAGCCATATGATTCCAGAATAACACTTGAGACAGTGTGGCAAAAAATGAGGATTTTCAATGAAGTATTTAAATGCTAGCATGTTTCAGTACCCATAAAAAGAAAACATAGGGAATGCTTACGGATAACAAGCAGTGAAAATTGCAAGAGGAATAATTTATCCTTGTTTTCATGGGATTATTGAAAACTCCAGACAAAGTTTAAATCCACACACCTTCCTGTCCCAAGCAGTCAGGATAAGGGATACTCTACCTCATGTGTGTTGCAGGAATTTTGGGAAGGTCATTAAGTAATAGAAATGGAATAAAGGTTCCATTATGATGATTTCCTGTGTACTGGGCTATGTGGGCTTTCTGGCTATCATCAGCTTTGTATTAACTTTTTTTGCCAAAAAGCTACCTGATGCATTCAATAAAACCAAGTGCATCATTTTCAGCATGCTAGTCTTCTGCAGTGTTTGGATCTCTTCTCTTCCAATTTCCCTCAGCCCCAGGGGGAAAACAACTGTCGCTGTTGTGATGTTTGCCATCTTGGACTCCACCCTTGGACTGTTGCGTTGTATCTTTTCCCCCAAATATTATATTATTGTTCTAACACCTGCTAGGAACACCAAGAAAATGCTTACTGGGAATAGAACTGAATAAACCTTCTTCCAATGTGTTGTTTTATATCATTACACTTTCCTTTTACATTAACATGCAAAGGTGCTGTTACATCCATCATGAGGCAGGTTCAGGGGTTGGAGACCTTGCATGGGATGAATGTTCTGGTGCATAACGTTCTGAAAAAGAGGTCTGGTAGCAGAAAATAGTGTCTTACAAATTTTATTCATTCTGGTTTTCATTTGTAGTCCCTCTTACTGCAGTGCTGTCTACCGGAATGCTGTTCACCAGGTGCAGTCAGGTCTCCCATTTGCTTGGTGATGTTTGGTTCTCAAAGTCTCCAGTAATTCTAGGGGTCACTGGTATTTGTAGTGTTTCTTCACAGCCTCCTGATGCTTGTCTGACAAAGATGTGTTTGTGCTGTATTATTTGTATCTGGTCCCAGCTGCACTCAATAATGGGGCATTAGGTCTCTTTTATAGGGAGCTTCCTGCCTCAGCAGGTGGTCTGTTGCCCTTCTTTGAGGAGCAGAAGATGCATAGCCTTTCTGTGTCCCTGCCCCACTGCTCTCCTATCACAATTTTAGCTGCTCCCCAACTGACAGTAAGAACTGACAGTTATTGGACCGTCAACTACCCTTCCAAGTCTCTTTGGGACCTGTAATCTCAGCCCCTTCTAACTTTTTTCCTTTCCCCTGACACCTCAGTGGTCCCAAGGTGGACTCCACTCCCTTCCTCTTGTCCTCCTGTCTGCCTTCCTGGTGTCCTTGCTGGCTCTCCTCCCCCCAAATAATCTCCTGGGTCACAGCTGCACCAACTCTATTGAGATTGTGCATTGTCAGGGCTGCTTGCGATCATGGCTTCATTGCATAAAACATGCATTTTTGCTGCTTTCCGTCTTTATTGTTTTGGCTTGGTACCATGTAGGAAGTTAACACATTTAAGTGCAAAAGATTTAATGTTCCCTGTGACGGGTTCTACCAGTCCTCTTTCTAGCACCCCCGCTATCCACAGACGGGTCCTCCAGGACCATTGATATTTGGGTGGCACCATCGTCTTCTTCTGCCAAGGTATAGATCCCCAAGAAGAATCACTCACAGGTAAGTAGGGAACAGAACACATGTTTACTCAGGCACAAAGCATAATGGTTACAGTCTCACTCACGTGGGGTTCTTATTCTTACAGGTCCAACATGCGCCAGAACCACACGCAACAGGTAGGTAACTTACAACTAAAGTCCAACTCAAACTGAGACCCTTGCTTCATTGTGTCTTCTCTCCTCCTTCTTGCAGGAACGGGGTCCTGGAAGTCGTTACTGGTTCGACATGGAAGGGTTGCCTCTAGCCGGGCTTGTGCCCCCTCTGTCATCTCTAGCCGGGCTTGTGCCCCCTCTGTCATCTCCATCTTACTGGCTCCGTCCCCTCTTTGACACCGTCCCCCTTCCTCCGAGCCCCCGTACCCTGGCTTGCTGCCACTTGCCCCCGTCCGGGTTTGTTTCGCCAAGCTTCGTACGTGCTAGGCTCCTTCCAAGGGAGATCCTTGCGCCGAAGAGTATCCCGCTCTTTTCCCTCCAACTCCCTTATATCCCTTACTCCGCCCCTATCTCCTCCCGCCAAACCCCTGTCAACGATGGCACCCCTCCCCGAACATACCAATGGGTGGAGGGTCCCACAGTAATGCCTCGACGGGGCGGCCCCCCGCTTCCCCCCATCCTCCACATCTCCACCATGTCCTCCATGCGCCATACTTCCACAGAGTCCGGGAAAGTCTGTATGTCCAGGGGTGGATAGTTGGGATGCTCCCAGATCTTTAGGCTCTCCCCCATGTGCACTCCCACCGGCTCCATATTGTATCGGGAGTAGGCATCCCAGTCCGGCTCACATTCCCCATTGGACAATTAAGCCAGACACAATTTGGGTATTCAGTTAGACAACCAATGAACGGTCTAACTGAATTGCATAAAACAATTCCTAATGTGCCAATTCCTGGAAAATTTCATTATCTGTTGCTGAGGTTGATATATTGGTGGCTCCTTGCTATCCAAAGCTGTTCTGATCCCAGTACCCTCACAGATGCTGAAACTGATGGATAATGAAATCAGGGGTCAGGGCACCCAGATCTTCAAATGCAATTGAAGCAGAGCTCTGGTCATTTTAAGAAGGTGTTTTGCATCCCATGGAAATCACACATGGCCACAAAAGGTTTAAGAAAACCCCTTGGAGATTGTTCCAGCTTTCACCAAAAATCAGAAGTGCCTTTTAACACCTTCAGGGACCTTTCTGAGGTGGAGAACACATTTTCTATTACAACTTTGCAAAGTATATATCAATTTGTTTATTTCATCAGCAGCCCTGCATTCAATGATATGGGAGCAGATGTTATAGACTCAGGTTTAGCATTGGTGGCCAGCACTGAACGTAAAAGACTTTTAGCATTATTTTAGCAGAGATGGCTTCAGGAGGGTAGGAAAAAGTGTCCAAGTTTCCTCCTCTATAAGCTACAAATCTCCTACTCCAAGATCTTTGGAACATTGAACCGGAGCCCTTTCTTTTTTCATTCTTTTTAATTTGTGTTTATTATTCATCGGTATGTATCAATAATCAGTATAGACAATACTTTAATTTCATAACAATACTTCAGTGATGCATTAGGAGCAGCAACTGTAAGAACAAAGACTAGTGGTGTCACTACAGTATGAATCAGCTGGTATGTGGTTGCTGGGGCTGAGTGTTTCAACTCTGTTGGGCCACTGCTTTAGCAGCTACACTAACTGCCTATTTGCTTCCGGGCTGAATTCAAAGTGTTTGAATTCCTATACGGTTTGGAATTCCTATACGGTTTGGAAACCCTATACGGTTTGGGACCGGGGTATCTAAGGGACTGCCTTCTTCCATACAATCTGACCCGTCACCTAAAGTCATCTGAGGGGGCCTTGTTGACTGTGCAGCCACCAAGAAAAGTGAAAGGCATGGCATTCAGAAATAGGGCCTTCTGAGTGGTTGTACCCAGACTCTGGAAATCCCTTCCCCTGATGTTAAAGAAAGTTCCCTACTGATGGGTTTATCAGTGGGGCCTGAAGACTTATATTCTAGGGCTTTTAAATTATAGCAGATATGTTTTTAAGTATTAATGTTTTTAATTCTAAATATGGGAAACTAGCAGGTCACCCCCGGAATGGACTTTATCCCATGCAGTGTGTAGGGCAACATCTCAGCAAACAGGCATGCTGGTGTACCATGGCTATACCCCAACTTGTGTTTTTGATATAATGTTTGCTACAGTATATTTCAACAAGGTTTGTTTCATTGCATTCTGCACAATTTTAACATTTTTTGGCTAGTAGTTTTGGCTCACGGCTCCTACTTCGCCTCTGGAGCAAGGCCGAAAGGCTTCACCCACTGCACATGTCCCGAAGCCTGGACATACACTGTCCCGGTCTCTGCTCAGCCATTCAGCCTTGCGTCGGAGACAGAACAGCAGTTGGGAGCAGTTGCTCTGCCTGCAAAAAAGCCTGAATGGCCAGGCAGAGGCTTGGACTGCGCAAGTTCAGACTTCTGGACATGTGCAGTCCATTCCTCTGCTCTAAGAAGGAGCAGGCTGTTCCTCCTCAGAGCGGAGGAAGTCTCCTCTGAAGCTCATCATAGTTGGCGCTGGTTCAGTACTCATCTGAAGCCATTCAGCTTCAGAAGAGACTGAGTAGGCAGCAATTTTGACACCAGCACTGTATTGGGAGGGGGTGCGCATATCCTGGAGGTTACATGCTTACCCCCCGCATTGGGTGACTCACTGTTGCATCACCCCTGAGACATAGTATGATCCCATCATCTTAAAACATGAAACTTTGAGCAGGCATCCATGAAGTTCTACATGATACATATGAAAGTATATGACTTCATTTCCTCCAGGTCCATTTCCAAATCGTTATCTACTATCCTAGCTTACCATAGTATGAAAATTCAGAAATGGGTCATTTCTTTTCCAAAATAATCATTTTCCACGCAGATTTGGCCAAAGCTGCTTTTATTTCCTTGTTCCTGAGACTATAGATGATCGGGTTGAGACTGGGAGTGATCACACTATAGAAGACAGCAACTATCTTGTCCTGGTTAGGAGATGTGTTGGCTTTGGGGCTCATATATGCAAATATAGCTGTGCCATAGCATAGGGTGACCACAGTGAGATGAGAGGTACAAGTGGAGAAAGCCCTCTGATGACCATCAGATGAGCGGATGCGCAGAATGGTGCTGATGATGTAAACATAGGAGAGCATCACCACAATACAGGGGATCAGCAAAATAATAACCCCACCAATTACAACTGAAATCTCATTAGCAGATGTATCTGAACAGGATGTCTTAACAAGAGCCAGGATTTCACAGGCAAAGTGGTTGATGATACTGTAACCACAGAAGTGAAGATGCACAGTGAACATAGTCTGTACCACACCATTCAGGAAGCCAAGTGTCCAGGACAGTAACGCAAACTGGATGCATACCCTTCTACTCATGATGACCATATAATGTAAAGGGTGGCAGATAGCCAGGTATCTATCATAGGCCATGGCTGCCAATAAGACAAATTCAGTGCCACCAAGAGACAAAGAAATATAGAGCTGAGTCATGCAACGATTGAAAGAGATGATCTTATGGCTGGTCAGTAAATGAACCAGCAACTGCGGAGCCACACTGGTTGTATAGCAGATATCGAGGAAGGACAAATTGCTCAGGAAGAAATACATGGGTGTGTTGAGTCGTGGGTCTATGCAAATGGCAATTATGATGAGTGTGTTGCCTGCTAAAGTAAACAAGTAAACAGAGAGGAACACTGCAAAGAGGCATACATTGGTGCTTTGGTCGCTGGAGAATCCCAGGAACACAAATTCTTTGGTAATTGTTTGATTGTGTTGTCCCATCATATAGACCATGCCTGAACTGAGAAAAAGCAATAAGAAGCATGAATTGCCCCATTCCATTCAGAGTTGTAAATATTTATGCAGGTTTTCAGTGGCACTTTGGTTTGGGGATTGTCTAGTTTTGCACTGACTGTCAAAGTTTCATCAAAGCGCAATGTTGATATCAGTAGTACATTGTTCGACATGCTTGAAGAAGCTAACAGGGTTGTACTATCACACCCATGCGCACTCACATTTCTTTAATGCCACAGTGTTTACGAGTTCCTTTTTTAATCTAAAACTATTCAGACACATTTTATTTTGCCTTATATTTTCTTTTTTAACAATCTCACATAAATTAAAATTGATTCCCCTCTATTTCCCCATTAATTAAGACTATTAACTGCTTCCTTATTGCAGTGAAAAAATCTCTCTCTCTCTCTCTCTCTCTCTCTCTCTCTCTCTCTCTCTTTTCAACTAAAATGTTCACAAAGTGGTTTACAAAGGAAATTTAAAAAGTAATTTATAATTAATAGCTAATGGGTCCCAGTCCCAAAAGCACTCACTATCTAAGACGCAAAAGGAATACCAGCAGAAGCCACTAGAACAGACATTGCTATTTTAACCAAAACCAATTTTAGGATATTTATAATTCTTATTTCTACTGTGTATATTATGCCAATAAAGGTTATGACTGACTAACAGACATTGCTGGGGGTGTGTAGGGCCAGTTACTCTCCCCAAGAGTGTGTCTTGCCCAGTTAGCATGCACTATAGTTACACATATATGTATAGTGTATGGATATTAAAACAATTATCCATACACTATAGATTTTAATAAATAATAACTTTATTAACTTCAAAATTGAAGAAATATACCCCAAATGTGCATTCTTAAGAGTTCAACATCCACATTAAAAACATAAAAATATTTTATTTACTTAAAAATTAAAAATGGTGGCATTTTTATGCCACCATTCCTCTTTCAAGACAGATGCCCAAGACACCTATTGTGAATTGAATTCATCAGGGCAATCTCAGTAAGGATATAGTGCTAAGTACTGTTATCTAATACCTATTGTATTGGATGTGAGCTGTTGTGGGTAAAAGTTTGAAGTACCCAAGGGGTCCCAAAATATCTGAAAGCCTAAAGATGCATAGGTTAATATAGATCTAGAAGGCAAACTAACCCTACAATCCAGAGAAACTACAGGAGTACGTAAGAGACATTATGTGCACCTGTAGTTACTGCACCACCTAGTAAAAACCTATGAGAAATTCATATTGCAATCCAGGGTAAATTGTTCTTTCACCAGAGCAAGGGCTCCCCGTAGTCACTACCAACTGTAAACCCCTCTGGACTTAAACTGCTGATTTTAAGGGCTAGTTGAGTATACTAAAAACAAAAGCTGACATTTATTCTTTATCAGCAAACAAGAGCTAGATTGCTTCTCCACAATCTGAGAAGACTGTGATGGTTCCTCAAATTAAACACCTCTGGAATCCTTTTTTCCAAAACTCACAAATTGTTTGAACTGGGCAATATAACTCAGATGATTCTGCTTCTCTCTACTGGATTTAAGTCCAAATTTTGTAAATATCAAACTATTATTATAACTGCAAAGCTTCCTGGAGGCTCAATTGTATTTCAGTTGGAAACTTCTGCTTTACAGCAACCCTCAAAATTAATAGCAGTTTCACATGCTGAGCAATTGCCAAATCATTCCATACGATGCAAATCAACTGAAAGGTAAAATAAACAACAAAACCATCTAATTCCTAAAACAAGTGCCAAAAAGTATTCTTGAATTAATTTAAATTTTATTTATTCTTTCATATCAGGTAGTCACAAAAATGGTAAATAAATTTATAATACAAAGACTGTAGTGACCTGGGCAGGGTATATACTAAACAGCCTCCCTCAGTGATCTAAAGGAAGCATGAAATTTAACCAAAACACATGTTCCCTTTAAAAGGTGCACCAGCTGTAGCTCAGCTGATATATCTGGTATATTTTATACAAGTAATAGAATAATTTCTATCACATCTTCCATTTGAAAAGTATATGGAAGTCAAGTTTTTTTTAAGTCAGAACAAAATATTTTATTTAAAAAATAATTGCTAAGTATAGTCTGAACAATAACATCACATCAGCAAACAAGCAGCTGCAGGAATCATTGAGCATAATTAAAAACAACTTAGGCTGCAATCCTAAAGACACTTTCCTGGGAGTAAGATCCACTGAACATAATGAGGCTTACTTTTGAGTAGATATGGTTAGGATTGTGCTCATAGTGCACAATCCTATCCGTGTCTACTCAGAAGGAAGCCATGCTGTGATCAAAGGAACACTGGGCTCAATTCAGAGTAACTAAGGGACCTCTTGCGTCAGAGCAAAAAAAATTTGGTCTTGATTCCAGTATGAATTTTCCATTGGTTAACATTTGATGGCACCATAACTGCATTGACACACGTTGACTTTGGATCTTTTCCCATAACTGCTCTGGATTTGGGGGTTAGGCTGCAATCCTAAAGATAATTTCCTGGGAATAAGACCCATTGAACACATTGGGGCTTACTTCTGAGTAGACATGGTTAGGATTGTGATTTTACTCCCATAAAAGTTTGTTTAGGTTTGCAGCCATAGATACTTTTCATAGGCCTAAATCTGAAAAAGAAATTAAGACCTTTGCTCCAGAGCAGTTAAGATGACTTTCCATTAGATAACACTAGAGGGTGACATAATTGCATGGACCCATAACTGCTATGGATTTTGCCCATAAGCAGTTTGAGAAAATATTAAAGTTTTAACATGTTACCTGGAATCTAAGAATCTACTAAAACAGGAAAATAAGGAAATTGTTCCGCAGCTGGATTACAGATATTACTGGAAATCGTCACTACATCCCATTTTCTCCTTTTTACACAGTCATCTAAAACAGCACTCATTTACAACAATATCAGCTGTACATTTTTGACTCAGGCCCAATCTTATCCAACTTTTCAGTGATTGCCAATTGATTGTATACTGCATCCCTCAGTGAAGGAGCAGTCAGTAAGGCCTACTCAAGGTAAGGGATCATTTTTTTCATCCCTAAGCGCTAAATTTTACCTACATATGAACTAGAGAGGATTGGGTCCCCAACTGATAAAGCGCTGTAGTGGAAGACCTACTGAAGTACATTACTGCTGAAGTAAACTGCTGCATACTGAGACATCAGGGCATAATCCTAACTAATTTAAGCGAGCACAACTCACCAATCTCCCTGTTCTCACAGTGGCATGGGGAAACCAGCACATGTCTATGCACTGGCCTAACCCCCTTCAGGACTGGCATGGAAGTGCCTTATGGCATTTTTGTGACAATCCCAGGCCAGCTTCGGGTTTGTGCCAGGACTTGTGCTAGCCTAACCAGGGCTGATCATCATTTGTTTTTGTCCTCCAGAGCTGGAGCTAGAAAATAAAACACCTTGCAAATGAAAAAATGGTAAAAATCAAGTTCATCTTTAGGACCCATCCTCACCTCATTGTGGACCTCTGCTATGTGCAGTCCCTTCTGCAGGCATTAAGCAGATTTCATTGTGGAAGGTATTTTATAACATTTTGAAATTTCAGGAATTTACATACAACAAAGACAGTTAATTGAGTTTGAGCACAATCATTTTGTATTCCCCATTGGATAATTAAATTAGATGCAGCTTTGATTTTAAAGCAGAAGAACAATGTGAGAGAATGAAAAATGTCAGTAAAAACAAGAGTGACAGTTGAATTTCTTCATGATTTGATGTAAATGTGTGCATTCAAAGGATTCTTCAAAGGCTTCATCTTTATCTGAATAAAGGCTGAGACCATTTCTAAGTCATATTGGCCCTTACATTATATCCTTCCTGCTCCCCTCTTTGCCAACTATTTTCTTCTTTCCACTTTTTTCTTCTCCTTCTATTGCCTTTCCCAAACTTTCACACCTCCATCCACTTCATATCCTCCTCTCTCAAATACTTTTACCTGCCTTCACCTGTTTTGTAGTGTGTTCATTCTCCTTAGGTCCATCTTTTTCCTCTTCTCAATCTCTGACCTTGTTATTCCTGAGGCTTCAATGCCTCAGCCCTTCTTGTCTGAAATTTCTTCTGGTTTTAAAGAAGTTTTTAAATGGGCTCTTCTGACACCGCAGCCAGGGAAATTCAGTTACTGTCTTCTTAAGCAGTGGTGGGCTCCAGCAGGTTTGCACCTACTCTATAGAGCCAGTTGTTAACAAGAGACAGGGAATATAAAGTTTAAAAATAGCCATTTAAAAGGGGCTGCCAGATGGGCAGAGAATCAGTTGTTAATTTCTTTGAATCCCACCACTGTTCTTAAGGGATGTGGCAACATTGCTGACATGATCACCATGATCACACTTTTTGTGGGATGACTTTTTTTAACGTACCTGATGATCTTCAGAAGGGGAGGCTCTGACCCCCTATGCAGGCCTCTCCATTCCCCCAAACTTCTGTAAAAAGCAACCAAAAAAGCCACTCTGGCTTTCATGGCACTGGAATTGATGATTTGTTTTGCCACCCTCTCCCTTCTACTAAAAATACCAGCAGGTCCAAAACTCTCCCTGGAAGTTTGTAATCTCTGCCCTGGTGCAAGATGGTCCAGCTGTCCAACACCAGCTGTCTCCTGCTCTGCTTCTTCTGGTTGCTGCTGCCCATTGTCACTGTCACTCTCTGCTGGCCCTACTTGCTTATAGGGTCCATACACCCCAACAAGAGAGTTCTAAATACAAAAGCAGGGATGTTTTGAAGTTACAGTTTTTCTGTGAATTCAACTTGCAGCATCCAGTGGTCAGGGTGACCCGATGCCAAACCCTAAAATTCCTGAACCCCAAGGACAAAATTCCTAATCTCAGGAAAAAATTCCTACCCTCTTTCAGTTTTTTGACCATAACTTTTGATAGGAATAAGATATCTCAAAACTGATTTTTGCATTGGATTCTGCTATTTAATACAAATTCAACGACATATGGCACGATGGGGTACTGTGCACTATCATGAAGTTTCAAAACAAAGCCAAAATGTAGGGCACCCAGACAGGAGGCTAAAAATCCGGACAAATCCGGGTTTTTCCAGTCATATGGTCACTTGGAAGGGGTCTAGTGCACTCCTGCTGCTCTTCATACTTCTTTTGCAGTAGTTTTCTGTGGGCGGGTGGGACTAGCAAAGCAATACCCTGCTGTTTTATGGCACTGTTCATGCTGGGAGCTCATGCTGGAAGCTATTTCTGATAAAGTCCTGCAAATTTCCTATGTAAATTTCCTTGGCATCATATAGGAGTGTAGTGCACTCTGTATGTACTGGGTGGTAGGAGAAGCATTTGAATTTCACCCACTAGGAAGTTTGTGTTCAATATTTTTAATGGAATTTATTATTTTACGGAATTTATTACTAGACAAGAGCTTGTGACTTTTTCACTGCTAATTAGACAGTTATAAATCCAAAAGCATGAATGATTTGCTTCAAAAGCTTCAATAGCAGGGGTGGTTTGTACCCACGAGTAGTGGGTGGTACAACACAGAGTTGGGTTTCTAAGGGTTAAACTCAAAAACTTTCCCATGATTGAGAGCCAATGAGATGTAATTATGATACTTACATCATTTTGGAACCAATAATTGGAACCAATATGTAACCTATAATTGGAACCAATATGGAATTAATAAAGTATCAATATGAATCAGGTCTCATTTCTATATATCGTAATAAATTTACCTCTTTTGAGTAAAGAAGCACTTCTAAGTGGTGATACTTTTATATTCAGCAAACAGAGACTAACCACCCCACTTCGCTCCAGCACAGTTTCTCTAACCAGTAAGGGGCACACTTTTTATTTCCTTAATTAAATTTGATTTTGTTGTTGGGTGGGGTGCTACAAAATCTTCTTTGACTCCAGATAGCAGATGGATGCCTTAGCTATGCGACTAGCTGGGAGGAGACATCAGAGCATATGGGTGGTGAGCTGCTCGGGAAGAGAAGGAAGGTTCCCCCCATTTCCTTTCTTTTAAAAAAAAACCTGGGTTGACGATCACTCCTGGTTTTGATGTCACATGCAGGGCAACATTTTGCGCTTTGCACTAGGCTATATGATCATTATCTATGCTACTGCTTCCACTCCAACTGTGTGGTGAATTTGTGTGGTGAACTGTTACACTTTTATGCCAATAAAGGTTCTTGAAATTGAATTGGAATTATTACACTGTCAAAGCTTTCAAAGTTGTGATCCAGAACTGACTGGAAGTCATAATGAGAAGAGCTTCTTCAGGTCAAGGTCATCCATTTCTCTTGACAAACCCACCTTCAGCCCCACTTCAGTTCCAAGATACTCCCTATCATCACCCACACTAATGCACCTGTCCTATCTATGTAAGTCCCAGTACAGTGGCATGGAAGCTGTGCTGCTGTTGTATGCACTTGGGCTGTCAGCGCAAATGGTTAGAGGCCCTGCATTCAAAATAGCAGTTCCTGAATGCCCTGCAGGAGGATCATGGAGAGGAGTGGGCCAAGCAGGTGGTGGTGCAAGCACAGGACAGAAAGGATCTTGGTGCATGCCAAGATCCTTTCCACTTTTCTCAGCCTGACATGTCTCCTGACTCTCCTCAGACTTACACAATCTATTGGATACCAGGTAGTTCATGTGTAGTTGGTAAAGAAAGTCCATAACCAATTTTCTTGAGGAGAGATAACTAAATCTTCCAAATTACACTTGAGGAAGATTGAGAAGAGGTTTTGGATTTATGAGGAACATAATTTTTCAATTCTTATAATAATACATCTTTTTTCTCCTCTCCTTAATGAGCATGTCAGACTAGTGAATCAAACCCATCACGTGCTTCAAAAACTGGGTTCTCAAGTACACTGTTTTTTTCTAGCACTACTAACCTCTGGTGTAATCTTTTAAAATAAATCTCTGAGGGACTGCATGGTTGACAAAAGCTGAAAGTAAATTACATAATGCAGTATCTGAGGAAATATGGGCCAACTGTACTGGGAGAGAGAGAGAGAGAGAGAGAGAGAGAGAGAGAGAGAGTAGTTAAAAGCTGTATCTTGGATGAAAGATTCATAGATTCATCTCATATAATTTAC
This sequence comes from Cryptoblepharus egeriae, assembly GCA_030015325.1. Lineage (NCBI taxonomy): Eukaryota > Metazoa > Chordata > Lepidosauria > Squamata > Scincidae > Cryptoblepharus > Cryptoblepharus egeriae. The sequence continues at coordinate 85,525,641 of JAREYC010000004.1, forward strand.
CAAGGAGGACCAAACATACAAGGCACTGAGAAATGTGTCACATATCAAACTTAAGAAACCAAGTAATTAATGATCAGAGAAAATTAAAATTCTCAAAGAAAAATTGCAGAATTCATTTAATAGGGTAAGTCTTATTTTCTTCCTTTACAGCTATTTGGTTCAGCCACACACCCTGACATATAATTAAAATGTCAATCTGGAAAGATAAATGTTATATTATTCTGCCAAACTATGATTGCAGATAACATTAAACAAATTATCCTCTTTCTCTTCTTATGAGAGAAGTAGAGGAGTGATATACTATTTGTAAACTGGAACTGCTGTTCTTACAGCCACAGGACACATCAATATACAGTGGTGCCTCACATAAAGAGCTTAATTCGTTCCGGAGGCATGCTCTTTAATTAAGTGAAATACTCTTTAAGTGAAGCGGATTTTTCCATAGGAAATAATGGAAACTCAGATGATTGGTTCCAGAACCCAAAAAATATTCATATAAAAATATTATTTGGATGTAAAAATGATGACAAAACACTGGAATTGAATTCAAAACATGCATTCAATGTGCATGATCCTATGAAGTCTACTTAGGCTGCAATCCTAAAGACAATTTCCTGGGATTAAGCCCCATTTAACGCAATGAGGCTTACTTCTGGGTAGTCATGTTTAGGCGGCTGCAATCAAAGACACTTTCCAGGGAGTAAGCCCCATTTAACACAGTGAGGCTTACTTCAGGGTAGTTATGTTTAGGAGGCTGCAATCAAAGTCACTTTCCGGGGAGTAAGCCCCATTTAACACAATGAGGCTTACTTCTGGGTAGATATGGTTAGGAGGCTGCAATCAAAGACACTTTCCTGGGAGGCTAGTGTCTAGGCTGCTGCTAGAGGTTCAAGGTGGCCGATGGGAGCACTTGGGGACAGTTAGGAGCAGCTGCCTCTGGCACCCTTAGGCAACTGCCCACAAGTTGGGGACAGTTAGAGTCAGCAGCGCTGGCCAGAAGCCTTTTAAAGAGCTTCCTTGAGGAGCATCAAGGGCTGCATAGCTTGCGTGCCCATAGCGTACTTGCTTGTTAAGTGAAGCAGAACTTGTTATGTGAAGCAAGATATCTTGGAAATTTATACTTGTATGTGGAACGCTTGTTATGTGAGGTGCTTATTATGAGAGGTACCACTGTACTGTAAACTGAATGAAATGGATTTATTGCAGTGCTTTTAAAACTGTTTTCCTCTTCCAGTTAGGAGCACCTAATGGAAACTTTTAAACAAAAAAATGGAACAACAGTGAAACATTTAACCTTAGTTGGCTTTGAGAATCTCCGGGAACTGCAACTTTTACTCTTTCCATTGTTTTTAGGAATCTATGGACTAACAATGGTAGGGAATGCTCTCATTTTAGTTGCTATATCAGTTGATAAAAGACTTCACACACCAATGTATTTTTTTCTTGGGAACTTATCTTTCTTGGAGATATTTTACACTTCCAACATCACCCCCAAGATGCTGGTGGATTTACTGTGTGAGGACAAAAGCATTTCCCTTGCAGGTTGTATCCTACAGCTTTACATTTTCTGTGCCCTAGGAACTGTTGAATGCTTTCTCCTCTTGCTCATGTCCTATGATCGATATCTAGCCATCTGTAATCCTCTGCACTATGCTCAATTGATGAACTGGTCCCACTGCCTGAAATTAACTGCTGGCACATGGCTATGGAGTTTCTTGTTAGCTGCTGGATTGAATATCATTGTAATTCTATCCTTAAAACTCTGTGGCCCCAGTCACATCGACCACTATTTTTGTGACTTGACCCCCTTGCTGAAATTGTCTTGTTCTGACACCCATCCTGCAGAGGTGACCATCTTTGTTGCATGTTTTGCTGTGTCATTGGTTCCTTTCTTATTCACGATCACATCATACGTCAACATCATATTGATGGTTGTCAAAAGTCCATCTTCTTGCAAAAACAGCAAGGTATTTTCCACTTGTAGCTCTCACCTTATTGTAGTAACTACTTTCTATGGGACACTGGGCACGACATACGCAGTCTCTATAGGAACACGATCTGTGGAATTAAACAAAACACTTTCTTTACTATACACTGTCATAACCCCTATGTTGAATCCCATCATTTACAGTCTGAGAAATAAGGAAGTTAAAGAAGCCCTTTGTAAATTACTGGGTAAAGTTTCCACACTTCCCATTTGGGCAAATGTTCTTCACAAATATTAATTGTTTATCTATCATTAAAATGTACAAATTTAAAGAATCTGAGGGACTCATTACCAACACAGTTAAGAGATGTAAGAGACAATTAATTAATTAAGACAATTAGAGAGCTATGAAAATCTCATTCACAATTTGTTTTGAATTTTAATTTAGGTGCAGTCAGGTAACAAAAATGTATGTGTGTTCAGAGCCCTGCCATAAGAAAACCAAGTTTAATTTTTTTAAAAAAAAAATTATTTAGGTGTTCATAGATATACTTCTGAGTTTTCAGCAAATGAGAATCCCATCAAATTCCCTTGAAGCTTTGCCTTATGTAGTGGTTCCCAACCTTTACTTAAAAAGTTGGGTTAACTGTATTTGTGAAGGGGGCGGAAAGGTGGTGATGGCACATCTAGTTGAGAATTACTTGGTAGTCACCACATGGTAGTAAGATGCATGCCAGAGCAAGACATGTCATAGATATTCATGAATTAATGGGTAATGTTGGGTATTCTCAAATAAGACCAAGAGAGCTACGAGTAGAGGTGTTTGAAAATGGTGTTATTTCTTTTACTCAGAAGCAGGGGCCTTTTTGAGGGTACTCACCAGTACTGAGAACCGGTACCTCTATATATTCTCTTTGTACATTTAAAAAATTCTTGATGCTATTGCATTTTCTCATGGGGGTTGTTCATATATTACTCTGTACCAAAGAAAACATGTCGAGGGAAATGCGTGCACCTGGATTCATTTTGACATATCACCACAGTGACCAGATGCTGAACCCAAAATCCCCCCCCCAGTTCCCCAAAATTCCAGGACCCAAAGTCAAAATTCCTACCCAGTTAAAAAAAAATTTAGGACATGGTGGACACCCTCCAAAAATGTCGGACAAACGTAGGACCTGTTAAAATAAAGCAAAAATACTCGTATTTGTTTCCTGTACTTAATTTTAACACTTTTAAAATTGAAAACCTTTTAACATGCATGATTCTGACCCAGACATGTAAAATGCCCTCAAAGCAGTTTGCAGCAACACAACCCATGCACGTGACTTCAACATGCATGATCCTGACCCAGACATGTAAGACGGTCTCAAAGCAGTTTGCAGTGACACAACACATGCAAGTGACTTCGACATACATTATTGTGACATATACATGTAAGATGCCCTCAAAGCAGTTTGCAGCAACACAACTCATGAAAGGGGAAGGGAGGTGTGATAGGTAAGTAGGGAGGTGTGATAGGTAAGTAGGGAGGGGGAAGGGGTGGGAGAGGTAAGTAGGGAAGGGGAAGGGGGTGGCAGAGGTAAGTAGGAAGGTGGGAGAGGTAAACAGGGAAACGGATGGGGTGGCAGAAGTAAGTAGGGCAGGTGTTGTAGCATTGGCAAAGGGCTGCAGTCAAGGGTCAGTGGGCACTGGCAGGGGCAGTGAGGAGTGCCTCAGAGGTGGTGCGGGGTCTTGGGAGGGCCTCCAGCAGCCGCGGTTCAGCTGTGGAGGCCCCAGGAAGGTCACTACCACAGTGCGGGAGTTTCGGGGGCCTCCAGCAGCTGCTGGGAGGGCTGCAGAGGGGGCAAGAGGGTGGCATGTGGGCAGAGCAGCTGGCCCGCACAAGGCTGGTGGCCTGCTGGCCAACAAGGAGGTGGCGGAGAGACCTCCTCCTAGTCCCACCTCTTCAGTCTCCCAATGGGAGCCCCCAATTCAAACTTTGAACCTGGAAATGCCCAAAACCCAGTGAAGGCAGCATTTTTCTGGCTCATCGGTAAGCCCCATCTTTTTACAGAGACCTTCGGGCATTTCCAGTCAAATGGGCACCCTTCATATCACCAATCTGTACACTGATAGAGATAAATTTGTTTGGCTCTTTTCACTACTGCTTACTGTCTTTTCAAGTTAGCTGTAATGCCAGAAGTTACCAAAAAAAGAATATATTGTTCCTCTGTTGCATCCTTACCTGATCAAAGTCCTCTTCCAAGAAATTCAATCGCTTACACCCAGAGGTAAACATGACATACATTATCTCACATGTCATTAAACACATCATCAGAGTTTGCTTGATATTTCCATGTTTAGTCTATTTATTCTCCTTTGCCAAAATGTTGAATGCTCAACTTGTCCTAAAGTCCCTTACATAAAACCAGGCCCATATATCTCACTTTTTTTCAGAATGTCCTTGAAACTGGGCCAAGATCTTATCTTTCCCATAAATGGGTAAGGTTTGGTCATCAGTCATGCAGCCTCAGTTAATAACTTCATCCTTCAAGATGGCTAGAACCAAATTCCTGACTTGCATAGGAATATAGACCTGACCTGATCATACATGTGCCTGAATCTCAAAAACCTTCTATCAATACACTTCTTGCAAATTGTGCTTGCAATGAATGGAACATATGAATAACTAACTGTACTTGGTTATTAGAATAACTGAAAACATTACAAAAAAAAACACCTTCATGCATTTTAACGTATTAGAAATCCTTTCATGTTAAACTTTAGTAAATCTTATAGAAAAAAACAAATCTCTGGTGTGGTTGTGTTTATTCAGCAATATCACATTCAGCTTACTGGCTGTAGTAGGAGGTAAGATTTGGGTTAGATGGTGGAAGAGCAGTGGAAAGGTTAAACAGATGCAGGGAGGGAGGATATATGGACAAGGAGAATGGAATGGGGTAGCTCGGACCTGGGAAGTGATGTAATCAGCTTACCAGGCTTTCCCATGTCCTAACCCTCTTCCCATGCCAGACAGACTTAAGTGGCTGGCTTGGATTTCTACCAGATTTTTTTTAATCAGTGTATAAAGTTTCTGGAATGGAACCCTGGTGGATAACAAGGGATACCTGCAATGTTCTCTCTAATTTTCAATAGGCTGCGTGCCCAAAAAATATTAGCCATGCAGCTTTTGAAGGAAGGTTAATTTTCTGTGCACCACATAATGATAGTTGGAATTACATACTTCTGACTACATGTCAGAAAACAATATGTACATTTATTACAATAAGTATAAAATAATACAATGTATGGAAGAAGATAATTTTACATTGTCAGCTGTCATTTTCAAAATTTTTGTCATTGCCAATATCATTCCCAGTTGTCATTGTCAGAATTACATTGTCACTCTGGTTGTGCTGTGCATTGTTCCTTTACCTGCCAGGGCTCTGCTCCTGTTGAACTTCTGACTTGCACTGCCTTGACAGCCCACTGGAGTGTAGCCCGATGTTTCCCTAGAGCAGGACAGTGGAGGGAAAGGGATGCACCAAATCTGCACATGCCTGGAGGGGGAGATGCAGTGCCCTGTGCGCTCCCCCTGATAGGCATGCATCCTCCTCTCGTTTCAGCACCTGCTCCACTTCTGGCATCAGTGCTGCTTGGAACTGCCAAAGTCAAGCAGCTGGCTTTGTGCACTTTGTAGAAACTTGTGTGCACTACTTTGGTGAGTTGTGTGTGCGCGCACACGCACACAGCTTAGAGGGAACTATAGTCATTGTACTTCAGAGACTTAAGTGTTGGACTAATCTAGATTATTCTAGATAATCTAGATTCAAATTCTTGCACAGCCCTTAAGCTTCCTGCACGACTTTGTGACAGTCACTACCTTGGTCATCTCAATCCTAATTTGCATTGGAACAGACAAGTAGATTGGCCTGTATGAATCCAGTACATGGTGGATGTCAATCAATCAAATCGATGTCAGCTCCAGCACAAATGAGAGTAAGGCAATATTGTGTCCCTCTTCCAATGTTGTATGCCAGCCGTCTCCTGGGGCTATTCAGATTTGTGCCAGGGCAGTATCAAAGTGTGGAAAAGAAAAGAAATAATCATACTCCCTGATTGACTAATGATAGGTGGGATGAAGTGTGTTGCAATCCTTAATAATTATTACATTTTAATAGAACTGAGAATTTTAGTTCTCCACAAAATGGAGGAGAAGGAATTCACAAGCACAAGCCCTAGGTATTGGTAGATTTCCCATTTTCTTCCTGAGGACGGGTGAATCATATAGAAGTCCCTGGAGTTGATATTTCTCTGAGTTTTTTTCTGCACGTTTCCCAAGATTTTAATTTATTAAAATCATTTAATGATTTTACAAGCCCCACGTGACTAACCATAAGCATAAGCAAGTGGAATTATCAAATATTTGTTGTATTTGTCCACCAGAGGATTAGCATGTACTACATCCATTTGTAAATATTCCCAACAGAAAAACTGATCCAAATTGATCCCTGTTGTTGGTGCAACTGTGTCAACCTACTCCCTGTAAATACACTAATTTCCTACTAATTAGTAAAACAGGCACTATATTTATTGGCAGTTCAGTACAGCATTTGTCATTTTCTACAGAATATGGCCTGTGAGTTATTCTTCCTATTTTACTGAATCACATCAAGGTCATATTGAAGCACTTTGTAAGTTTGTGGCTCTAAAAAATGAAAATGTGAGGGATCTCGGGAAGCACCCTCTTATAGAGATTTAATATAAGCTGGAGCACCAAAATGCATCTGAAAGTTGGCATGTTCAAAGGTAAATGTTATGTGTTTAATTTTCCTCACTACTTTTTTTAGGGCTGACCCCTTCTCTGTGCACCACAATCCTAATCCAAACCATTCCACCAGTTGTTCAAAACAACCCCTGTATTGCATTACAATTTGAAGCGTTCTCCCTTCTATTAACCACAGAAAAGGAAACTTGAGGAGAGTTCTGGTTGGAAATCAGGAAGAAATTTTTGATGTCCAAATTTTCAACTTCAGGGCTCCTGGACCTTTAACAATTGTGTAGAAGAGGAAATTTCAGCAGGTTCAGCTTGTGATTTGTGAGATTAGAAGCTACACCTGCTAAAATTCTCCCCTTTACATAATTGTTAAAGGTCCAGGAGCCTGAAGTTGAATGTTTGGACTCTCCTGGACTAGATGAGCCTATCAATCCCTTCCAACTATTTGATATTATGTAGTTGAGGTGCTTTCTGACTCAATGAGTAGCCAACATCAACATAATGAGAAGCTCAACTTCCATCAATAGTAACACTAATATTGTTGGTTAACAATGTATCTGGTACACATCTGAATACATTCAAATTTGTTTTGAAGTTAGCCAGGGCTCTCCAAACACTGGCCCTGGGGCCAGATGCAGCCCTCAGCAAGCCTCAAGATCCCCATTTCCGGCGCCTGAGCAAGCCCTGTAATCCACTCAAATACATTCTATCTATGTAAATGTATTCAAATTTGAAATGTAAAATTGTTTTTTTTTTGCTCCTGACACAATATCAGAGACATGATATGGCCCTCCTGCCAAAACATTTGGAGACTCCTGAATGGAGATACATTTTCCAATTCTTAATTTGTTGTTATTTTCCCAAGGCATTTCTTATGACACATTTTATTTAAATAGTCTTACATGATTTTTATATTGATTTCTGTTCTTCCCCCTCCTTTCCTTTGCATGTATGTTTTTCAGGTCAAGATCTACTTGAAAGCCAAAATCAAACTGTGATTACTGAATTCATACTCTTGGGATTTGGTGACCTTCACTGGCTAAGGATCCCCACTTTCATGCTATTCCTTGCAATCTATATGGTAACGTTATTGGGGAATATTATGATCACGGTGATAGTAGTGACTGATCATAGCCTTCATAATCCCATGTACTTCTTCCTTGGAAACCTCTCCTTCTTAGAGATATGGTATACCACGAGTGTGGTTCCCAAGATGCTGAAAACCTTCCTGACTGTTCATGAGGCCATTTCTTTCTCAGCTTGCCTCCTTCAGTTTTACTTCTTTGGCTCCTTGGCAGTTACTGAATGCTTTCTCCTAGCAGCTATGTCCTACGATCGTTACGTTGCCATCTGCCACCCACTGCATTACAGAAAAGTCATGAACATGAGGGTGTGCACTCAGTTAGCAGTAGGGTCTTGGATTGGTGGTTTCCTCTCCTTGGTGGTTACCATTCCTATGGTATCTTTATTGCCCTTTTGTGCTTCTAAAGAGATTGAGCATTTCTTCTGCGATTTGGCACCCATCATCAAACTTGCCTGTGGAGACACATCAAGTGTGAGGCTCCCTGCTTTCATTATTGCTTCTCTCGTATCCTTCACACCATTCCTTCTGACAGTTCTGTCGTATTACAAAATCATTTGCACCCTCCTCAAGATCCCATCTGCCAAAGGCAAGCAGAAGGCTTTTGCCACCTGCTCCTCACATCTCATGGTCGTTTCAGTGTTCTATGGGACACTGATGGTGGTGTATGCAGTGCCTACATCAACCTGGTGTCCAAATTTAGGCAAAGTTTTCTCTGTGCTTTACACAGTAGGAACACCCATGGCCAATCCTATTATATACAGCCTGAGAAACAAGGATGTTCAAAATGCATTGAGGAAGCTATTGCATAGAACTTCCTTGCCCCTCCATTGACACTCAAAAAATAATGGCATTTTGGCAGACCATAAATTTTTATTTTCTTTTAAAAAATATTTTACACCTATTGGACAAGGAGACCACATGTCATAACCAGAAAAGAGGTCAAGCCCCCCCCCCCTCCAAAAAAAAAAAAAAACCTGACAAGAAAACTTTAGGACATGGCAAAATAAAACCTAAAAATACTTATGTATATTGCTTTTCATGTGGTTGATTTAAACACTATAGCACAATCCTAATCAATTTAAGCCAGCACAACTCACTTCTCTCACTCATAGTTACTGCGCCATCTAGTGAAAACCTGTGGGAAATTCATATTGCAATCCAGAGTAACTTGTTCTTACACCAGAGCAAGGACTCGAAGTTACACTGGATTGTGCCCTAAGTTCAAAATGATAGAGAAAGCATTGATATACAGGAATGACAACCACTTTTTCCAAGGCATACATAACATGGGATGTATTCAGTGGTGGGCTCCAGCAGGTTCACACCTACTCTTTAGAAGTGGTTGTTAACAAGCTATAGGACATATAAAGTTTAAAAAGAGCCATTTAAAAGTGGCTGCCAGATGGGCATAGAACCGGTTGATAATTTCTTTGAATCCCATCACTGGATGTATTGCATAGTTTTAAAGAGAGCTCTTGACCTCCTTTCCACAGCAAATACCACTTTTACGAGTACTAGATCCGTATCTAATTGCGTTGTGATCTATCTCATTTTTTTAATTATATAGAAGGCCTCAGAAAGACAAATAGATCACTAGATACTTATCTGAAATCTGAGTCATAATCTGTGTCCCGAGGAAGAGGGACAGAGTGCATTGGATAGCACTCTGACACATTAATATGTTATTTCACAATCATTAAATGTGGGGAAGTGTCTAACCATGTCCTTGAATAGGGATGGACAAGTTGGGACACATTATGGCTCCTGGACTTAAATTGTATAGGTGAGAGAATTTCAGCTGGTGCATGCAGCTTGTTACTCCCTCTTCTATGCAATTATTAAAAGAGCTCAGCTTGTCCTTCCTTCTAGAACAGGAGCCTCCAACGTTTATTGGCAGGAGGGGTCACATTATCTCTCTGACAATGTGTTGGGGCCGCGGCTTTATCCACAAGTAGGTGAATCTGCCATATGGACACCAGAATGGTCCTGATTCAATGGATGCACCCCCCAAAATCACGCCAGAAAATATCCCTTTTAATTGAATTGATCTAATATAAATTGAAATGGAGCCACATTGTGCATTTACTTGTAAGTAGGCCAATTTACCTTAGATCATGATAAGAGGAAACAGGTCCTCATCCAATGAATGCAGTCCCACCATTCACCCCAAAAGGAAGTTCCTTCTCCAGGCTCCACTGTACTGAGCTCTATGGAAAGTGGAAGTAAACTGCATAGCTGTGTTTACACGCAAGTACGCAACTGTTCTTGGCCTCCAGTTCAGGTCAAGCTCACAGGAATGTAGGTCCCCCAGGATAGTCTTTATTCAGCAAAAGTGGAGCTCAACCAGTAATCCAGAAGGTAGTCTTACCACCACATACCCCCCTTCCAAAAGGCTTGAGTAGTAATAGGAGGGCTGAAAAGCTTATTGACTTTTTTATTTGTAGGGGGTGTTGTTGCAGGCAAGCTATAAGACAGAATTAATTTGGTGGAGGGTGACCACATGTCCTCTTTTTTGGGACATGTCCTCTTTTTTAGCCTTGTGACCTAAAAAAATCTACACTATCCTCCTTTTCCTCTTCTAGGCAAGAAGACCCGGGCTCCAGATGCTGGGGCAGTATTTCACTGAGTACTATGTGCACAGGAGTGATGTCAGGGGAGGGACTGACATTCACCCACTGCTTGTGAGGAAATATTCACTGCATATATTTTCTTGCCATTAATATTAATTTCATGTCTATCATTACTGTCTCTAAGCCTCACCTACCTTACAGGCTGTTGTAAGGACAAAAAAGAGGAGGAACTACATATACCATCCTGAATGATGGCATTAAAAGATGGTATAAAAATATAAAATATTAATATTTTATTAAGTAATTGATACTGATAATAATTAATTAATTAATTTTGTTGCATGGGGTTGTAAAAAATATGGGTCCCGGGTGCCTGATGACCTAGCTACACCACTGGGCTGAAGGTGGATTTGAGCTGGATCTTCGAGGGCTATGTCCAGTACCAGAAACACTACACCATCCTGGCTCTCCTTAATCAATTCACAGCTGCAATGAGTTTCATTGACACAAAGTCCTCCAACCTTAAATATAGCCACCTATTTTAAAAATGATTGTTAACCTGTTAAACCCCCTTTGGTGAAACTACTGTGGATCCAGATTGAGATTGTCTTTTAGTGACATCACAATTTCAGCACTAGGGTCTCATCGCCTGAATGGCTCCAGCAAGGAGTGTCAGCTTACAGTGAGACGTCTTGCAAAACATCACTCTGGGAATGCCACCGATAACGAATATCTCCTCCTTTCCCCTGTTCTGCACTATAATTCCCAGTTGCGCGCATCATGATGAAACTCAGTGGAAAGTCTGGGCTAGGGGAATGGCTAATCAAGTGTGAACAGACAGGTTTCTACTGAGCCCCAGAATGGTGACCAGCTAATCTCAGACTCTCAGAATGGAGCAAGGGCTGTTTCTTATGCTCTTCCAGACTCAGATTAAAGTGGACAGAGGCCACATGCAGGATGTGCTTGAGTGTCCCTGTTCCTAGGATATGACCTGTTTTATGTAGGATCAAAACAAGACAATTGAATCCACTGAATCAAGCACTGATTTCACATCTGTCAGTGTGAGGGACAGGCAATATTAATCTATCTAGCTCTTTTTCATATATTGCTATATTTTGGTTAACATTTACTATGAGCACAATCCTAACATGTCTACTCATAAGTAAGCACCATTGTTTTCAATGGGTCTTACTCCCAGGAAAGTGTTTAGTGGTCCCCAACCACAAAGTTCAAGGGCTGGCATCCTAGAGGCTTTAGCTGGAGGCATTCCCCATTCACGTCACCCCATGCTGCCAAGCCATACGGGGGCACTCCTGAGTTCCGCCCCCTTCTAGCTGCCATAATTATATGCACCAAAAGGCCATGCACCTGCCCTTTAACCCCCCCCCCATATTCTGCCACTGGGAGGGCTTAGCCTCATGCTTAACCTGGGGTTGCAGCCTATATGACATATTATCATATTGTAAAAATTGAACTGTCAAGTGATTTTTGTGGGAGGTACATTTTCATACAGCATGCCATTATTCAGTAGATGTGACGATGGCCACAAATTTGGACGGCTTTAAAAGAAGTTTGGATAAAGTCATGGGGGAACAGGTTCATCCATAGCTAACAGACATAAAGGCTATGTGCCGACTCCAGACCCATGGAAAACATGACTCTGGGTGCCCTTCGGGGAGAAAGGTGGAATACAAATCTAATAATAATAAAAATAAATAAAAGTTAAGGAGAGCACTAAGCTTCCCAAAGGAACTGGTAAGCCTCTGTGGGGAAAAGATTCTTCCAATGACTGAAATAGCATCTTCAATGCCTTCCAGCATTAAAGTCTCAACAGTATTGTGAATGGAATATTAAAATCAGTCATAATGAAAACATTAAAAACGTCCAAGTCTTTAGTTTTTAAATGAATACAAGTTTTTAAATGAATACAAATTTATTGTATTTATACTTGTGTTTATGGCTTGAACTCTGTGAACACGAAGGTAGGATAAACATGTTTGTTTCAACCCAAGTACAATGAATTTCTTAAAGTGTTCAGGTTATTCACAGTTTTTGTCAATGTATTTTTCCTCATCTGTAAATAAAAACTAAATAAACCCTACCATTTTCTGAAAACAGTGGATATGTCAGCCTCTCTTCTTTCCATGTGCTACTGTCAGAGTGAGAACATTTAACCCGAATAGCATTCTTGGGGAAGGGTTTTACTCAGGGAACTTGTAGGGGAACAGGGTGGTGGCAGTAGACTAGGGGCGCAATCCAGAGTAACTACGGGGAGTCCTTGCTCCGGTGTAAGAACAATTTGCTCTGGAATGCAATATGAATTTCCCATAGATTTTCACTAGGTGGTGCAGTAACTAAGGGGGCACGTAATGTCTCTTACGTGTACCCGTAGTTATTCTGGATTGTAGGGTAGATCTACCAAGATCTACCAAGTCCCCACAAGTTGCACATTAAACCAATTGGACGGGAAGGGAATGAGCCCATGACATTAGGCATCACTGCCCTGAATCAGCTGGTGTTTGCTAGAAGTCCCAGTTCCCTTGCATGACAAGGAAAGGATACCAATTACAATTATAGAAAAAGAATCTCTTTACAAATTTGAAACCGTTATGCATATTTTGAGATATTTAATTGTTTGCTCCTTTTAAGTTTTGCTTTGTATTTTACTTTGAAGCCCATTCAATGAACTTCTTACAGCCTCCTTCACCTCTTTATTCCGCAGTGTGTAGATGAACGGATTCAACAACGGAGTCACAATAGTGTTCAAGATATTCACAATTTTTGTCATTTCCAAGGATGTCTGTTTGAAAGGTTTGACATACAGAAATATGGTGGAACCAAACCACATACACACAACAATGAGATGGGATGAACATGTAGAAAACGCCTTTTGCCGTCCTTTCACAGAAGGGATGCTCAAGATGGTGGAAATAATGAACATGTAGGAAACGAGGGTGACCATACATGTGCACAGAATGACAATGATAGCTATAATAAAATTTGCCATTTCAATGGTGTAGGTTTCACTGCATGAAAGAATTATCCAGGAATCAATGTTGCAGTAAAAGTGGTTAATCACATTTGGTCCACAGAAGGTCAAACTTGATATCAAAGAGACTGGTATTGAAATAAAAATTAATCCACTTATCCAGCATCCAAGTGCTAACTTGCAAGAAAGTTTGATGTTCATGATTGTATGATAGCGTAGGGGATAACATATGGCCAGATACCTGTCATAAGCCATGACAGTTAACAAGTAGTTTTCTGTGCTTCCAAAAGTGAAGACAAAGTACATTTGTACAAGGCAACCAGTAAAAGATATGCTTCTGTTCTTTCCCAGAAAGATGGGAAGACTCTTGGGGACAATGGCTGTTGTATACCATATCTCCAGGAAGGAGAGACTGCAAAGGAAGAAATACATGGGAGTGTGGAGGCAATGATTGGATGCTACCACAACAATGATGGACACATTTCCCAAAACTGTCATGATGTACATGATAAGAAACAGTGTGAAGATGGACAGCTGTAAATTCTGAGGGCCAGGGAACCCAAGCAGAATGAATTCCATCACTTTAGTGTCATTGTGTCCTCTTTTATTGTACTCTTCCATCTCTTCTGGTTCACCTTGTTGAACGGAATACAAAATTGAGACATAGAAGGTTGTATCGGGTTTTAAAATATAATTGAAATTGTGTGGATATATCTGTCTTGAATTTGAGCTACAACAGTCTCTGTGTGAGTCAAGTTTTAAAAACTTGAAATAGAGATCTTCATGAGTAATGCCATTTCACAATAAAATTTTCCCCCCAAAAGTCACTCAGATAGGCTGGAACAAGAGAACACTGAGCCAGTTCTCTGAAATGCATAATGTTGAACTGACCACAGAAAAATATGAAATGGGTCAACTACACATACTATATGTAACAGAATATGTGTTGTTATATTTAACAGTAAATCTACTATTGGTTTGTTTTGCATTCTGGACTTCTGCACCCTGACATTTTCTGATGTTAACCCTAACTATGCAAAGTCCATTGCACAAGTAAGGAAAGACATATAAGGTTTGAGAACCCTTAACATTTTAAGGGTTACCAGTTAAAGCCACTTACTTCTTTGTTTTCTTTAGTGTTTGTCCAGCATGGTGTTTGTCATGCTATACTGGATTGGAGTCACTGTTTCTTAGTCCAAGTGTAGGCAGATGACTCTTCATCCTATCCATGTAAGATGTGACACGGAGGAAACCAGCTGTTCTGTTCTGCAACTGAAAGCCATTTACTAAATGCTGAATCCTTCATTTTTTTTTTCAAAATATCACGTTGCACTGCTATCCATCCATGTACAAATGTTAAAATGTACATTTTCTCCTTTTTTGTTACTAATCATTTTAACTGGTTTACTTATTTTTTTTGAAACCTAACTAGGTAGGTCCTTCAACTCAGTCAATTATAGCTCCATATAGATAGATGTGTAATGAAATACAAATAAAAACTCTTTTGAGCATCTTCCCAGAAATACGAACCTATCCTTTTTGAGACAGAGAAAGAGGGGGAATACTTTTTGATATGCTGTAAATAATAATTCAGAAAGACATCTAAGGTATATATTCTCTTTATTCAGTATGGATTTGAATTCCCACGTGTTCTTAGAACTTGCTTCACCTATAATCATATACCAGAGGATTTGAAGTCAATTTGGATTACACAGGTCTAATTATAAACAATTAATCCCTGGGGTATAAATCATGATTACTTTTTCATAAAGATCTTTTTCACATGTGTTGGTTGTGAATTGCATGTTGTTTCTCAGTATAGCAGAACTAAGGCTGCAATCCTAAAGACACTTTCCTGAGAGTAAAACCCATTGAACACAATGGATCTTACTTTTGAGTAGACATGGTTAGGATTGTGCTCTAAATCAGTACTTTCCCAATGTCACAGTTTGGTTTATTTCTTTTAGGACATCAGTACAAGAACTGACTGAGAGTTCAGTCAGTTCAGTCAGTGACCCCTATATCAGGCGAAGCTCCCTGAGTTCCCGTAAGCTCGAAGATGTGCATAACTGTCCACTGTTATAAAACTGTTAGCACCTATTCTAACACTCTTAAAGTGATAGGTGATTCTCATTAGGGTGTACAAACAAAATATTTGAAATCTGATTCAAAAACTGCATTAATTAAATAAACATTAAATACTGAAATTTATAATAACAAGGAGGAGCGAAGCTGGAAAAAAAGGCAACCTATACAAACCTATAGTTTGTATAAGCTAGTTTAAGGCTGCAATCCTAAAGACACTTTCCTGAGAGTAAGATCCATTGAACATAATGGGGCTCACTTTTGAGTAGACATGGTTAAGATTGTGCTCTAAGTTAGTTAAAGTTGTTAGTTAGTTATTAGTTAGTTTATAGTTGTATAAGTTAGTTTATATAGTTTGTATAAGTATAGTTCACAAAAGAATCAAGGAGGTGCGAAGGTGGCCAAATTGGCCAGGGGTGTCACTACTGCTCCCCACAAAAGAAGCTGGAAAAATGAGTAGGGGCGTTTCAAACAGCACCTAGAACTAGGAAGGTACTAGGAGGGGCAGGCCTCTTGGCCATCATGTTGCAGAGAGGGAGCAAAAACAAAATCTCATGGAAAAAATTTTCCAGCTTCACCTATCATAGGGTTAAGGTCACAAAAGGATTATGGTTGCCCTCTGGGATGTTGATAAAAAAGCTAGTGAATGCCAGCAGAACTGCAAGGATTGTCTTGGTGGTGTGATTGACACAATGCCATCTTTAACAGGCCCCTCTTTTGAAGTGTGTGATGAAGGAATTAAAATTGCACCTTGTCATTGACTGGACTGGACTGTCCATCATTGTGCTGGGGCAACTGGGATATGAACAGATCTTACTCTTTGGTTGAGCCCCATTTATGAACCTGGCAACATTGGGTGATCAGAGCTGTGTCCAACAGGTCAAAGCAACATTCAGCTGATCAGCATGGCAGTACACCTTTTTAAGGACTTTACAGAATGATTCAACCAGTCCTCCTGGCTGTGCCTGCTTAGGGTTACCATAATTTTTTTCCACAAAACCAGGATAGGACCCCTTGTCAAACTGCCAGTATGTGAATGCAATCCCTCCTAACCAATTCACTGCTGGTTTTCCGGGACATATAGCAATCCTATGCCTGCTGCCTTAGACCACCCCTTTGGGCTTTATCATGGATGAATCACAATTGATTTTTAAAGAGCCCTAGGTAAGTAACATACAGTGCAAGCCTATTAGTGTTGTCACGGGTACATCTATCTTTGCCTCTGGCTCCCCCCATCGAGGAGGTCTGTTCTTCCAGGACAAGAGATTTATGTCTCGTCATCTGCCTCTCCCCCCCGGGCGTACATGTCAAGAAACAGGACTAGGTAAGTGCTCCAAAACAAGTTTACTTTAGCACTCTCTCTTTTGTTTCACATAACAACTTTCCCTCGTTTCACAGGTCACAGGAACTTCTCAACAGAACCCCACCACCAACAGGTAAGTCCCTTTAACATCCTTAACCAGAGTCTCTCTGGTAACTGTCTTTGTGCTTACTCCTTTTCCTTTTCTTTCCATGTATCCCTTCCTCTGCCAGGATCCTCACCCTCTCCTGCCTCCTCTCCGGATTCTCCGCTTCCCAGGATCAGGGTTTCCAGAGTCTTTGACACTTCTTCAGCGTCCTTTCCTTCTCCCTTTTTGGGGGGGGGGTCTCTGTGCGTTTATTCCTGGGGTTCTCCCGGTATGCTTCATAGGTCCCGGGTTCCTTCCACAGGAGCTCTTCCTGCCAAAGAACTTCCCGTTCCTCCCCCCCCTCTCTCTCATATCTTGCACCCCTCCTCCCATTTCTTCCCGCCAAACTCCCACCAATGAAGGGACTCCTCCTCGTGCGTACCACCTTGTAGATGGCCCCACAGTTATCCCCCGGGTCTTTGGTCCCCCTGTTCCTCCCATCCGCCAAAGCTCCAACATGTCCTCCATCCTCCATCCTTCTACAGCGTCCGGAAACTGTTGTATATCAAGGGGGGGGGGGGTACTCCGGTCTGTTCCACACTCGAAGGCTTTCTCCCATGTAGACCCCCATGGGCTCCATGTTATAACGTTGATAGGCATCCCAGTCCACGCCACAAGTGTCTACTCAGAAGTAAGTTCCATTGAGTTCAGTGGGGCTTACTCACAGGGAAAAACTCTTAATATTGTTGTCATAGGTGATACAGTGTCAGCAGATGCAACCACAAGGTATCAGGTGATTTTAATTTTCAGATTTCACAGATTTTTTTACACAAGTGAGAATTGCAGACTGCAGCGTTATCACAGAAAATAAAACTGATCTTTAACAATAGGTTTTTCCTTTCATTCCCATTTAACATTCAAGAACAGTTTAAAAGGAAATTCATAACTCATTCTGTGTCTATTCCGTCTGATCCTCACCTCTGCAGAGTAGTCAGCAGGTGATGCCTATGTAACTACCATCCTCTTTGCATCCACTTTCACTCTGGTCCCTGCTTCAAGGTGGAGAATGGACTGCATCGTCACATGCAGCCATGAAAAATAGTGAAAAGGCATGGGTGATCACCAGGCAGGAAGGAAGGCAGGTATACAGGAGTTATTTTTAACAAACTAATAAGATCTCATAACACATCACATGTATTTGTAAAATCATTTTGGAGTAGTCAAATTATTTGACCACAGACTCATTCTGGCTTCAACTAGTGGAACAAGTACACTCACTTTTGCAAACATGCCATAAGGCACATTGCGGCAATGCAGAGATCTGTCCAGAAAGTGAAAGAGGCTATGCTGATCTCCTGATACCAGCTGCTAGTGTCAACCACAGCAGATAGATGTCAACCACAGCTACTAGTGTCAACACAGCTCTGGGCAGAAATGGATGGGGGAAGGTGGAACAGATGTGGGGAAGGTGGGGGAAGGCAGGAAGGAGGAGTAATCATTCCCAGGAAAGTAGAGGCTTCTTCTGCCCCAAACATGAAAGCTCAAGACAGGCTGACCAATTTTATTTAGCATATGGCAAACACATAGACTTGTGATAAATCAAATATTAA
This sequence comes from Cryptoblepharus egeriae, assembly GCA_030015325.1. Lineage (NCBI taxonomy): Eukaryota > Metazoa > Chordata > Lepidosauria > Squamata > Scincidae > Cryptoblepharus > Cryptoblepharus egeriae. Next base: position 85,544,053 of record JAREYC010000004.1, read on the forward strand.
TGTCCAGTCCACCCAGCCATTCAAGGACAGGGTGGTTTATATTGAAAAATCAGACTGTGGGCCAGTGTAATATCTCAGTAACACTCAGACACAATGTAATGACCAAATTTGCCCCACACTACAGCACTCATATCCTGTCCAAATTTCCATTTTTGGTACCAGTATGTGAATCTCATCTCTGGTATCAGTTTATCCTATTTATCCCTTTTAATGCCCGCTTTCAGTTAATTAATACCCTTCCTTTTCCAGAAATGGCCACAGAAAGAAAAACTAAACTCCTTTATCACTTTAGCAGAGTTTGTTGGTATTATACCAACACAATAACTCCCCAACAATGTAGTAGCTCTTTTCCAGAGCAATGCCTCCGCCAAGAACACTAGCTTCACAGTCCCAGCAGAGTCCAGTCTGGTCCAGAAGAGTCCCCATCTAGCAGACAGATTCCCAATGTGCAGTTCCTCCAAGAAGTCAATCCACGTTCCACCTGGGACTGCTTTTATTCCTGAAACTCTTATTAGTTCCAATGAGCTTCAGGTGTGAGCTACGCCCTACTGCAATGTCCATAATAATGTCCAGGTATGAGCCCCACCATCTTCTGTGAAAGTCCATTAACATTGTTCTCCCCAGAACTGTCAAACTGCTGTCAAAACATGGGAAGCATTGTCAACACCACATCTTCTGCCTGATCTTCTTGATCTTCCATAACGTAGTACAGTTCCAAGTAGCCCCACAGAGAAAGCTGGGACTTTACCTGGAAACTGATCAATGAACAAAAAAGGCCCCTTTTTCCAGTAGTCACAATCCTTTGCTGAATATAGATGAGGCTGCATGAACACAGAGTCCCAATGCATTGCAGCACCAGAATTTGGTTAGGGTAGGGCTCTTAATTTCTCTGCATGTTCCTACTGGCTCTCTGTAACAGGAAACTTGAATCAAATGAAAGATATTCAATATTTTCTTAATTCAATCCAGTATGGTTGCAAAAGTTATTTGCCATATTCAGCTGCAACTGAACACCTGATTAGACAGTAGCAATTCATTGCTAATTCCCCGCTCAACACTAAACCTTTGACATATCTAAACCACAGTTTGGGATATCAGCATTAAGGACTGAGGTCTGAGAAGTCATGACAAGACAAACCTATGGAGAGTTTGAAGTAAGCCCTGTTGACTATAATGCAATTTACTTCCAAGTAGAAAGACATGCACAGAATTGGGCTTTCAGGCTGCAATCCTAAATACACTTTCCTGGTAGTAAGTGCCATTGAAATCAATGAGTATATGGGGATAGGGTTATATCCTTCAGAGTTTTTACTTTTTAATATTTCATGACTACATAAAAATGACACTATTTTTGTTTTCTTCAAAATGTGAGACATTCCTTGGAGATGACATTTCCAAGGCAGTTTCTCTGACATCTCAAGAGGGAGGTCATTCTTTGACAGCTCAAGGGAGTTTTATCTCCATCCCTTTATCTCCATCCCTTCATCTCAGTTACAGTCTTGTGACGTTTCAACTTGGGTGAGTAGAAACAATAAGAGAGCCCATCAAACTACAGTAGTTGAAAACTGTGAGGATGTCAGTGTCTAATACAGGGATCTTTTTGAGGGGGCACACAACCATCTGAAATACTAGCACCCCTGTGTGAGTACTAGTTCCTCTGTGGATGAATACCAGCACACACACACACAGGTGCGTATATGAGAATACCAGCAGGTGAGTACTGGTACCTATTTTTCCACAAAATAGCACTGGTCTATGTATAAGGTGTGGGATGAATGAATGTGTGGTCTGCTGGCTGCTATTTGATAGAACAGATGATTAGATGGGTGGGCAACAATGCATGTGCAATTGGACTGTTGTTATTTTCATGTTGATCCAAAGAAACAAGTGGTGACTATTTTGTTTTTTTAATTTTTTGCTGATGTCAAATACTAAGCGGTTTTCACTTTCCACATTTGAACCAAATACAGTTGATCCAGTGAAGCTTTGCACTTTATCCCATGTCTAGCTTTCCTTGATGAAAGGAAAGATTCAGTGGGGTTATAATGAAATCATGTTAGAGTGTGACTTAAACAGATGCACTTATAAGTTGCCTATTGTTTTTAATAGTTTTTCCTTTCAAATAATAATAAATATTTTATTTTAATGTCATTTTGACATGTTGTTTGTTGCTGAAACAATCCCCACAAAGCCTATAACTACTGAAACCATTTTAGCTTGATTGCTAAGAAGGACAGGAACATGGGCTGCAATCCTAAAGACACTTTCCTGGGAGTAAGACCCATTGAACACAATGGGGCTTAAATCTGAATAGACATGGTTAGGATTGTGCTTTCATTCTCCTAGTTCATGAAGGGATATGCCAGATACCTTTCCTTTTACCTAGTGGAGCTCTAGTTATGATCTAGTGTTCTTTAACCCATTTTGTTCCTGTAAATTTTCACAAGCCCACAAGAAAGGCTTTGCAAACCATGGCTGAAGAATAACGGAGGAGGAAGGATAAGATCAGTGATGGGCTTCAAAGAAATTAAGAACCGGTTCTCTGTCCATCTGGCAGCCACTTTTAAATGGCTATTTTTAAACTTTATATGTACTATCTCTTGTTAAGAACTGGTTCTATAGCATAGGTGCGAACCTGCTGCTGCCCACCACTGGATAAGATCTCTTTCCCTGTATGACTCTTTCCATGTCTTTCATCCAGTTGCAAGACCTTATTAATTAACCAAAATCCAGTTGTATTAACACACAACTGACTGTGCTGGCATAGCTTTTTACCAGTGTTGAGTGTTGTAAAACAGTCTTACAGTTCTTCAGGAAAAAATGAATTACCTTAAGCTAGTGCTGGTTTCTGATGGTTTCTTGTTAACATCAAGAACTGATATTAAAATACCTTTAATCTAGGCACTTTTTCTATTGAGAGAAATTGAAGATGAGGGAAATTGGGAGTTATACTTTGGAATGATGATACTCTTCACATGGATACTCTGATGATAATGATGATGATGATGATACTCTTAGAAAGTTATAGAAGTTCTAGCATTGATTGAACAAATTAAGCACAATGGTAATCAGATTCAGGACAAAACTTACAGTGCATACTATAAATGAATGAATAGGGCTGCTGCATCCTACTTGCACTTTGAATAACCCTAAAATCCAGAGTAACTACAGGAGCACAGAAGAGACATTTAAGTTGACGTAGTTACGGCACCACCAAGTGGAAACCTATGGGAAAGTCATATTGCAATCTAGAGTAACTTGTTCTTACGTCAGAGCAAGGACTCACTGTAGTTACTCTGGATTGCACCCCATCAACTACGTATAATGAGGCTTACTTCTGAGTAGATGTGCACAGGATTGGGCTGTAAGACAAGTGGTGTAAACTACTGCTAAATTCCAGTTCATTTTATTTATTATATTATTATCCTTTTAGACTTCTGAAGTGGCTTACATTTTAAATAACAATGATGTACAAACTGATGTACAGGTTTTTTTATGACAGTCAAGCAGCAGAAGAATACAGGAACAACCTGTTAGCAGGTTTTACACCAGAGAAACAGATTTTCCATTTCTCTTCACAGATTTCTGGTACCTGCCAACAACTTTAATGGTAAAAAGTTTGCCATTCAGTAAAAAACAATTTAAAGGGAAAAAATTTCAAGTGTAAATAATTTTTCCCCTGAAAAATATCACTCTTTTGTTTATTTTTAAGTGTTTATTTTAGGTGAAACTGTAGATGAAACTTTTCGTAAAATAATGTAGTTATAGTTTCTATTCTGCCTGTAGACTAAACTAACAATAAACTCTGTATTCTTCTTTGAGAAATCCTTCCCTCTTTAAATTTTGAAACTTGTTTCGATGGAAAAAAGGCATATGGGAAAGGAAAATGAAGAATCAGACAATGAAACAGGAGTGATGGAATTCATCCTTCTCGGCTTTCCTGGTTCCTGGTGTTTACAGATACTTGTCTTCACGCTCTTTCTTATCATGTATATCCTGACACTTCTTGGAAATATGTCTATCATCACCTTAGTAATAAAAAACAGACACCTCCACTCGCCCATGTACTTTTTCTTGTGCAACCTATCTTTCCTAGAGATTTGGTACACAACATCCTGTATTCCTAAAACACTTGCCATATTTCTAGGGAAGAGCAGAAACATCTCTTTCACTGGGTGCATTCTGCAGATGTACTTTGTTTTTGCCTTTGGGTGTACAGAATACTTCTTGCTTTCTGTGATGGCTTACGACCGATACTTGGCCATCTGTTACCCTCTGCACTATAACTCCATCATGGACACCCATTTCTCATGCAAGTTGGCAGGAAGCTCTTGGCTATGTGGATTCCTCATTATTTTCATACCAGCTTTTCTGATCACAAGATTGACCTTCTGTGGGCCCAATGTCATTAACCATTTTTACTGCAACATTGACTCCTGGATCGTTCTTTCGTGCTCTGACACCCACGATATTGAGATGGCCGCTTTTGTAATAGCCATCATTATCATCTTGGGCTCGTGCGTCATAACGCTTCTATCCTATATGTACATCATCTCCACTATCCTGCACATCCCTTCCACCAAAGGGCAGCAGAAAGCCTTTTCCACCTGCTCCTCCCATCTTGCCGTCGTAATTATTTGGTACAGTTCTACTATCTTTCTGTTTGTCAAGCCTTCTAAATCGACCTCCTTGGAAACGACAAAAATTATAAATATCCTGAATACTATTGTAACCCCACTGTTGAATCCTTTCATCTACACACTGAGAAATAAAGATGTGAAGGAGGCTTTAAGAAATTCCTTGCACTTGGGTTGAAACAAGCATGTTTTATCTGATGTTCATGTTCAGAGTTCAAGACATAAATATCTGTATTGATCAACTAAGGCCTGAAACATTTTTTAAGTGGCTGATTATAAGTATTCCATTTACAGTACCATGAGACTGAATTCCAGTGTTGATGATAGTGTATGAAAGAAATGCAGTTGTAATTTAATTTATATTTTAATTTATAAAACGTGTGCACAACCATTTTATGTTCGAATGTGATTTGTACCAATTTATTCAATGACAGAAACCGAAAAAACCCACATACCACTAAAACTCTTTTGTCAGCTCCAATTTATTAGTATTCATGCTCCAAGACCTCCCAGTTAAGAACCATTCTCTGCAATTTATACCTAAATTCTATTTGGATTATACGCCAAAGGTGCATGGAATACTGTGAGATTTCCACCACATGCCATCAGCACAGGACAAATGTACCACAGGACAAATGTTAAGTCTGTCCTGGCATAGGAAACACAGGTTCAGCCCTTTCTATTAAGACCGCCTGAAGCATGCGCAGAAACATGAGTCCCATCTATTTTGCTAGAAGTAGCATCCTGGCACATCATCTATGTGAAGAGATACTGGCATGCCACATAGGTCTTATGTCCAAGGAGCCAAAGTCCACATCCAGTCAGTCCAGTGGCAAAACTAATGATCAGTGCAATGCTGAAAATGTAGCCCCAGAAGTAATGTCACAGCTGGAAGTGATGTCATCCTCAGGTATTTTAAAAAAGAAAACTGGGGAAAAATCTGCCTCCTCCTCAGCATTTCACCACACATTTGCTTTACTAGTGGCATAGCTAAAGCACCTATTTGCTATCTAGAGTCAAAGAAGATTTTGTTGCCCTTTGCTCCCCCTCCCCAACAACATAATCACATTTAATTAAGTAAAAAAAATGAAAATTGTGTCCATTACTGATTAGGGAAACTATGCAAGGGCAAAGAGGTAGTTATTGATTCCCTGCTAAATAGAAGAGGAGCACCATTTAGAAGTTCCTATATACTCAGTTAGCATGGGGTAACTGTTTTATGATATATGTACAGTAAATGAAATATGTACTGACAGCTGATTTATATTAACACCTTATGAGTTCCATACAGTATCAGAATTACATCTCATCAGCTCCCAGAGCCATCATGGGAAAGTTTGAGTTAAGAAAATCCACTTTTGTTACATACCCTACAATCCAGAGTAACTACGGGAGCACGTAAGAGACATTACGTGTACCCGTAGTTACTGCACCACCTAGTGAAAACCTATGGGAAATTCATACTGCAATCCAGAGCAAATTGTTCTTACACCGGAGCAAGGCCTCCCCGTAGTTACTTTGGATTGCACCCATAGTCTTTTTAGTTTTCATTTTCTGGTTAATTGGTCATAACTTTTGATAGAATATGGATATTCCAATTATTTCATTGTATTCTGCATAAAATTACCTTTCCACCAATATATAACATGATGGTATTAACATTCATACAGACCCTGTTTGTCACAATTTTAGTCACTAGGGTCATGCTTAGCTTGTATCCCCCCAAAGCTTGTAGCCCAGGGCAACTGCACCCCTATATCCCACTAGCTATGCCACTGAGTCAGTCCCAACACTGCCAGCTGGAGAAGCTATTTTAGGCACCAGACAATAAAACAGAAATTAGCAAAAAAGCTACCTCTGGTTTTTGACTGAAAACCACAAATTATGTTTTTATTATCTTAAAAGACATGGATTAAAATCCATTTGTGGATTTTACAGGCTTCAGAAGTTTTCTTCGCCTATCAATAGTGAGGGCGACATCCCCAGTTATCTTTGGTTTCAGTTCACCACACTGAGGGTGGTTATAGAATAAAACCCCTGCAAATACTGGGATAAGTCTGAAGCAATCCTTTTCATGTTTACTTTGAACAAATAAAATGAAGTGTATTTCTGGTTCAGTCTAAAGTTCTTCTACAACAAAATTCTGACAAGCCTTTGTCCTGAGTACTTGTGATATTGCCAGCTCTTGCTCTGCTTATTCCTATGTTCCTGTGAGAGGAAAGGTAGGGAGATGCACTGGCTTGAGAGCTGTGTGGCTGACAGCTTTATTAACACTCTACTTAAATCATTCAAAGGGACAGAAATATACTGCATACCTGTAATATGTGTTTAGTCAAGCTAGTTTCTACGGTTCTCCTACTACTTCTAGGTTTAAAATCACTGGGCTTCTAGCCTGACTGCTACATGTACATTAGCGAGTTTGGTAGCCACGATCTTCTCCATACCTTGGATGGATGTTTCATTTACTGATACGTCTAACCAACGTACAGAAGCTTAAGCTGAATCCCTTTCATAAGCATTTGAGGATACTAGCAAAGAGGGTGCACATACAGTGTGTCGTTCCCCTTGCCATAGTGTAACTGCTGCCCCTTCTCTCTTTCCTATAAAGGTGTTTGCCCTGCTAGTTGTGATTGACTTGAAGGACAGTGCTCATCCCTATTACAAGGCTAAAGAGCGAGCCAGCATAGACTGAAGACATCTCTGTAGTCGTGTGGCCAGCATGACTAACCCTACAATCCAGAGTAACTACAATCCTGTAGTTACTGCACCACCTAGTGAAAACCTATGGGAAATTCATATTGCAGTCCAGAGCAAATTGTTCTTACATCATAGCAAGGACTCCCCGTAGTGACTCTGGATTGCGCCCTAAATGCCAAAAGTGCACGGAATGCTGTTATCTTCCCAATGAAGTTATATCTATATCTTGGGTTAGAAAGGTGTGCCTGGGGCAGAAGGTAGGAGAGTGGGAGGAGGGGTTCGGATCTGACGGTTTATGTTTTCTTACAGCCCAATCCATAGCAACTAATCCGTCAGCACAAGGGCTCTTGCACCGACGGAACGGCGTTTCCGTCAACGTAAACGCCGATAGCATTGGTGCAATTACGCCGGCGCATCTCTCCGGCGACGCAACGACGTTTGCGTTGGCGCAATTACTTCATCGTCGGCGGAGCAACGAAAACCCTCCGTCGACGTAACTCCATCGACGTAGGGATTTTTTTTATTTTTTCAGGGGGCGTTTCGGGGGCGTGTTGGGGGCGTGTCTTAGGTTCCTCCCCCTACCACATAACTATGTTGTATCCTGAACATTTTCAGAGGCTTATGGGCACACGTAAATGCCTCCTGAGTTATACTACCTCAAGAGGTTGTTTAGTAACGAGGAGACCCATAGGCCTCCATGTTAAGGAGAAGTAGGGGCTGGGGAAAGTGGGGACTTTGAAAAATTTTCGCACCAAACCTTACGGGCAGTACTTTCCTACTTGAGGATACGGAGTACCTGGGTCACCCCAGTGGCCGAACAATCACCTCACAGCTACCCTCCCATAAAAAGCCCAACCCCTGGACCCACAACTCCCTTTCAGAGAAGCAGAGTGCTTGGCCACGAACCATGTCACTCTGCTCTCTCTCAATGGGCACTTTGCTCTTGGGGAGCGTTCTCCCCACAAACGCATGAACACATAAGGTCCATATATGATGATATGTTGATATGATATAGATGTGATATGAAACAATATGATATCTGTGATATGAAATGATTAGAGTGTAGACTTTGCAATTCTTTTGTATGTTTGTTGCTCTCTCTTTCTCCCTCTCCACAGGTACCCCAATCAGATAAGTGGGGGTGTTGAGCAAAGTTTGCATTCAAAAACTCAAAAACACCTATACAGGCAATCTTGCAGTGATGATTACCAATACCATATTTATGTCTCTGCAAGTTGTTGTTTCTCTCTTCCCCAGAGTTACTCCAACCAGGTAAGAAGGGCTGCATGGGGGGTGTTGGAAGCACCTCTTTTGTTTAAATTTCCTTCATCTTCCTCCAGTCTTGCATGTCTACTCTAAAGTAAGCCCCAGTATACTCAGTGGGGCTTACACCTGTGTAAGGGGGGGCTTGCTTCACCAGGAAATGGGCTTGCCCACTTGTTGGGAAATGCTGTGAGGTCCTCTGTAGGTTTGTCTTCCAACCCAACTGGTCCCCCAAGGTAAGGGGGGGCTGTAGAGTGAAAGGGGGAAGGGGTGCACACAGACTCACCAGGAAACAAGGGCACTCACCCCTCAAAAGTGTGTGTGGTCTCTGTCCTTGCAGCCCCTTTGACTGACTGCCAGATCACACAGCCAGCAGGTGCTGATTCCACTCATCCCTGCCAGCAAACGGCAAGCCAAGGGGCATAGCAGCTGATTTGATTCCATGCTCAGCCAATACCAATGAAAGCTTTGCCTGTGATGTGATGCTTCTGTCTTTGCAGGATGGTGTCTCACCAGCAAGGAGGCTAGCAGGCAGCAGGCTGCCATTCCACTGGGAAGGACACACAGTGCAATCCTAAATATGCCTACTCAGATGTAAGCCCCATTGTGTTCAATGGGGCTTACTCCCAGGAAAGTGTATTCAGGAGTGCAAGTCACTGGATCCCTGCAAGGAGCCCTGGGAAGAATCTCCCTTCAGACATGTTTGCACAAGCACTTACCTAGAACACAAACCCCACTGAACACAAACCCCACTGTCCCAATCACATGAGTTAAACAAGCACCCTTCATACCTAATAAAGTTTCAGCCATAAATCACTTCCCCCCTCCACAGCTGATGTTATTAATGATGACGAATTAACAACTACATAGTCGATGATATGATACATCACAGGTGAAGTCCTTGCCTGCTGACGAATTTACAATTCAATTCATCAACGTTGCTGTCGTCAGATACGTTAACATTAATGATGTGAACATGTGTAGTAGTAGTTATTTTAAGGACTTCACAATGAACACATGCATATGATTTCTGTCATCAGTGGCTGGGGAAAGAGCTCTAGGGATGACCTGAGGATGCGTGAGTGGGGCAGTGCCTACCTAGTTGCGGGGGGGAGACAGGGGTGCCCATCCTCAGTGTAGACCCCCAATGGCATCCAGACCTGGTCCTCTGTTTCTGGAGAGGGGGCTGCCTGTAGCTTCCTTAGCATTGGATAGTCCACAACAGGAGGCCACATGGAAGTAGTGAGACCACCTGTGAGCATTGCAGAGATGAGGGAATTCAGGCAGATGCCAGTGCTGTGTTCAAACTGCCTACAGTCTGTAGATACTGAAAGGTCCAGGCACTGTCCAGGCACTGAAAGGTCCAGATACTGTTTAAAGGTGCAGGCACTGTGTCATCCCTTCCATGTGCTCAATCTGAATGTGGTTGATTCTGGGGTCCCACTGCATCCTCACTGGAGACTGTTCTGTATCTGGAAGCCCCCCTACCCTGTGACCCTCTGAATGAGCAGGAGCAACTCCAAACATATGAACAAGTACACATGTGAACTGACCCCCCTTTTGTGTCTGCAAAAGGCCATCTGGGAGTCACTGGGGTGGGCTGAGAGAGGGTTCCTGGGGCCTGATGTCACCCCTTAGAGGTTTTGGGTGGGCAATGGCCCCACAAGTGATCAGACACCCTTGCCCTGTTGTGGGAGCCCCAGGTCCCCTGTGCCCCAGGATGTGCTTTTGCTCCCTGGCAGACCCATGTGGGCTCCTGTCCCCTCTTCCAGGATTCCCTCCCCACAGATGCCCCTGGTAGCCCCCTTGCCTCCCCTTCCCCCCTGCTCTGCCAGCTGCTTGGGGGACCCTTGCCCCTCCCCTGCCTGAGCCAGCAGGGGGGGGTCTGTTTCCTGGGCCTTCTGCCTTCTGGATGGGGTCTTCCCTCTCCTCCCAGCCCACCTGAGTGTGGACCCTGCATCTGGCATACTGTACCTTTAATTCTGATGTTTCCTCCAGACTGTTGCCAAAGACCACAGGACACTCATGTTTATCTGTTGATGTTTTTATTGACAATACACACACACATGTATCCCTCTGTGCATCTTGCCCCTGCTGATGCCTGGGCTTTTCCTGGGGCACCTTGCCTGTTTGGGGGTACAGGGGGGCAGCTTGTTTCCCATTTCTACCCCTGACAGCCCTGTCCTGTCCACCATGCTGGGGAGGCACTCTGACAGCTTGACAGCTACTCCCCCCCATCTTGTCAGCTGGTTCCCCATGTGATCAGGGGAGCAGCAGTTTGGACAGCTGCTAGTGATTCTGAGTGATGTGGAATCAGGTCAATTCATGTGTAACTGCAGGCCATGTAGCATTTACAGGCTGCCTTCTGAGCATGCCCGATGGAGTAACTTATGTGGATCACTGCACCGGAGCAATTACGGGCAGACCTAAGTTATGGGCACTCCTAAGTTCTCTGCCTCACACATAACTTTGTGTTTAGGATATAACATAGTTAGGGCAGCATAGTTAGGTCAGAGCAAGGAGAAGTTGCTCTGGATTGCGCTATTAGTTAGTCAATGACAAATAATGGGGGCAGGTGACATGTGAACAAATGATGGGATGGCAGGACAGGTGAAGGCTGGGTCACATAACTAAGCCCCTCAAGTTTAAGGCTATACATTAGGGCTGCTTCATAATGAGAAATATGATTTTGTGGAAGAGAATTATGGCAACTATAATTCCTATATGGCAATTATAATTCCTCATGGAAGAGAATTATGGCAACTATAATTCCTAACTATGGCCACTATAATTATGGCAACGATATTTGCCATAGGATTATGGCAATTATGGCAACCCTAGCTTTTCATCTCTGCACCAAGGTCAAGAAGGAGGTGGTCTTGGAATTACTATAGTACTGTATTTATTTTTTACTCTGGTCCATGCTTTCTCAAATACTGAGCTTCAAGGTGAAGAATGGACTAGATCTTCACATGCAGCTATCAGAGAAGTTAGTGAAAATATGCAAATAGAGACAATTGGCAAAGAAGGCATGGCTGGCAGGGAGCAGAACATGAGTGACATCTGGCACTTCCTTAGACATCATTAATATAATCCTTCCTGGTTCTAGTGATATGTATTGTGTGTGATTATTTCTATGCACTTTCAAACCACAAAATATGTTCATTGCCAGTGCAGTGAGTTTCTTAAGGCCTCCTTCACGTCTTTTGTTTCTCAGTGTTTACATGAAAGGATTCAGCAACGGAACCACAGTGAGATTAAAGATGCTCACTATCTTCAGAACGTGTCAAATAGAGGTCATAGAGAGTACCTAAGGATTTGAAAGAAAAATCCAGCTACGGGACAATAGGAAGCCAAAAAAATCATTCATAACCACAGATCTGAGCTTTCCTAAAAGTCTTTGAATCTCATTTGGATGTGAATTGCCTATAGTTAATGGAGTATAAAATAAATTTCATTATTATTTTAAAATTTAGTTGATTTCTATCTGTGAAGATCATGATTTCATAGGGAATGCCATAGTGGAAAGATATTTTTAAATGCAACACACTTGTAGTCTTGACATCATCACACAATGCAAACTCCAACATGCAATGGCATGCAATGGTGGCATACAATGATCAGCTATTGCAAGAACTGACCCATCTATGGATTTAACTGCAAGAGTTGCATACTGGTAAGAGCCTCAGTCTATATCCTTCCACTCAATTGCACCACCTTTTTCTCTAAATCTGAATGGGAAAAAGAAGATTCTAGGTGACCCAATTAGCACACAAGTTTTTTGCATCTCCATCTTCCTCTTCCTTTCCCAATTCAGCCTATGATTGGAGCTGTCATCTGGAAAAGGAGGAGTGTTTAGTACAGTGTCTGTTGCTCCAAGTGGCCTTAGGCCAGTCATGTCTACTTAGTGAATTAAATGGCTTGTGTTATTCAGCTTCTACGAGGGAATTGGAAGTTGCTTTTTTGATTGGGATTTAATGTTCAAACACAAACAGGCTGACTAATGGAGGAAAAGACACATAACTAGCCCAGAGGAAAGAAGATGGAATAATTGTTGGATTATAGCGGTGGTGCTCAAACTCATGACTGCTGTGCACCCAGAATGTGGTCACTGACCACACCGCAGCTTTCCATTCCCCCCTGTGTGACCCCTGTGTGACTAGGTCTAGGTTGACCTGGACACCAGGACACTCTGGGCAATCACATCTGAAATGTTGTGTGAATGGATATCTGGGCAGATGCAACTCCCCAGAGCATCATTGTGTCCAGATTTACCCAGGTTAAGGTTGCCATAATTCTCTTCCACAAAATCAGGGACTGGACCCTCTGTCCCATTTGCCAGTGTGTTAGCACAATCTTCAAAAATCTTCAAAAGTTGGGACTGTCCCTGTTTTGGGGAACATATGACAACCATAGCCCAGAAGATTTCCTGCATGAGAATAGAGCGGAGGTTCTGCTCACTGGGCAAACAGGTGCATCCAAAACATTGATCTAGACCCTGAGCCAGGATTCAAGCAGCCCTGCAATACAGGACAAAGAAAAGGAATCTTCAAAGGGGCTTCATGTATTGGTTGTATGTAGAGTATAAGGTTTAATGTAATAGGAAATGGGGAAAGAAATGTAATAAAGCAGGAATCCAAAATGAAGCTCTGAAAGGTTTGCAGATTAAAATGGGCTGCCTGCTATGTGGAGAAGGAAGCACTAGTGCTTTGAACCTCACTGTAATAAAAAATGCATAGCAGAGAAACCATGTAAACAGTTGCATGAAAATCCTGCATACGCATAAATAGGGTGGGCACCCCATGTATCTACTTCCTATGAATGAGTACATCTTATTTCAGTGTCCATGGAAAGCCATGCTAACATGGCTCCCTGCATGTCACTTTCATCATTTTGGTTGTTGTTTAGTCTTCCAGAACTAACATTGGCCATTTTATGCCAGCAGATGATGCAGATTAGAAGGTGTGATCATGGCATTTTGGTGCACACCTCATGGCTACCATGGCAGGGTAGAACCTACTTCCAGTCATCAGAGCTTAATGGTGCTAGAGCCTGGAAAAATGGTGTCCATGGCAAGGACCATGAAGACTTGCATCAGGTTTTAGTGGTGTGAGATAGCCAGTAGTCCAAACCCTTGGTGATGCTATCAGGGGTAAGCTTGCCACCTAGAAAAGAACAAAGTTTTGAGTTTGGTGTGTGCTTGTCCCAGGAGCTCAGAGATTATTCTGGTGATGCCCCATAATCAGGGTGACCATATACTGTAGAATGGAGGACAGAGTTCCTCTACTTTTGACTACTGCATAGAAGAGGGAATTTAGGCAGGTGCTGATTTTTAAACTCTTCTAAACCTGCCTCAATTCCCTCTTTAATGCAGTGGTTAAAGATAGAGGCACTCTGTCCTCCATTCTGCATGGTCACTTTGTGCATGATTAGCCTCTGCATCACAGGTGCTACATTGTACATCAGCTGCAGGTCTCAGTACCTCTTATGTGCCATTGATTAAAGAGGCCTGTTACCCATTTTTCGTTCTGTTGCATTGAGTCTTCATTGGGTTGTGCATGAACCAAAATTCTGTGCAACTCAGGTTTCTGCAGTGATTGGCTAAAAGTGATCCTTTGGTGGAACAAATATAAGGGCTAGGAAATTCTGCAGCTGTGTAAGTCTGCTCAGTGAAGGCTCTGTGAGCAGTCAGCTCGGTCTATTGTGTGGCTCATTGTGAGGCCTGGAAACACCTGAAAGGCCTAGAAGCTTGGAAAAGCCCTGGATGTTCCAGAGAAAGCCTGAGCCTTGGTAGAAGTCACTGTCTACCATGATAATTGCATGTATTGCATCGCTAACCGTCTGCAAAGGCAAAGTTGTGAAACTCTAAGAGAAACAACCTTGGAAATGTAAAGTTTTCCATGTAAAGACTATTTACTTTAATACAGAGCCAGTTCAAAACATCTATCTTTATGTTGTTTTTTATTTCACCGCTGCGCTTGTCGATAGAAGTAGTTAAAGGGGACTGTTATGCGGAGGACTCGACCGGTTATGGGCCCAGGCAGCAGTGTCACAAATAAAGCTATCTGGAAGTCTTGATGTGCCATGATATTGTGATCTATTTTTGCAGTAAGTTTTTTTGTTTACTGCTTGACTGTGACTGATTATCATGGTCTGTAAACTCAACTCTGAAAACTATTTCTCGTGGAGTCAGAAGATGGAAATGCTTCTAAGACAATGGGTACAAACTGTATGGGTACAAACGCATGGGTACAAACTGCAAGAGAGGAGATTCCGGTTGGATATCCGGAAAAAATTCCTGACGGTTCGGGCGGTTCGGCAGTGGAACAGATTGCCAAGGGAGGTGGTGGACTCTCCCTCACTAGGGATCTTTAAGCAGAGGCTTGACGAGCACCTGTCGGGGATGCTCTAGGGGGATTTCCTGCTACCTGCAGGGGGTTGGACTAGATGACCTACTAGGTCCCTTCCAAATCTATGATTCTATGATTCTATGACACCAAGGTCTGTGGCAGATTGTCACAGGATTGCTAACCCAGGAGAAGCAGAACAGGCAAAATGAAAAGCCCCATTACTTTGGTGCTTTGCTTGGAAGAAAGCCAGCTTGTTCATGTGAGAGGCAAATCATCAGCAAGTATTTGCTGGCAACAGCAGAAGAAAATCCATGTACATGACACAATTGGTGCCCAGATAAACTTGACAAGAAAACTCTTTTGGGCCAAGGATCTGCCAGCGGGCATTCATTGCTGAACCACTCTGAGTAGAAATAGGCATGCCAGTAGCAATGGGATAAATTAGATGTCCTATAAGTGAACACCCTTTTGAACATCTGCACTCGGTCATGGTAAAAGTTCATGGAAAAAAGTACTTTGGAAACCTCCTAATACGTCACAGTTGCAAAAAGCACTGCCAAGTTCTCTTCAAATTTAATTTCCATTCCTAACTCATGTGCATCAAGCATTAGGAATCACTCTACTAATTGCTCCAAATTCACATAATAGTTTATCCTATTTATCCCTTTTAATGACCACTTTCAGTGAATTAATACCCTCCCTCTTCCAGAAATGGCCACAGAAACAAAAACTAAACTCCTTTATCACTTTAGCAGAGTTTGTTGGTATTATACCAACACAATAACTCCCCAACAATGTAGTAGCTCTTTTCCAGAGTAATGACCCCCCCCCCCCGCCAAGAACACTAGCTTCACTGTCCCAGCAGAGCCCCCATCTCGCAGACAGATTCCTGTGAAGTTCCTCCAAGAAGTCATTCCACATTCCAACTGGAACTGCTTTTATTCCTGAAAATCTTGGTTCCAATGAGCTTCAGGTGTGAGCTAAACCCTACTGCAGTGTCCATAATAATGTCCAGGTGTGAGCCCTACTATCTACTGTGAAAGTCAATTAACCCTGATCTCCCCAGAACTGTCAAAGAACTGTCAAAACATGGGAAGCACTATCAATACTACATCTTCTGCCTGATCTTCTTGATCTTCCATAATACAGTACAATTCCAAGTAGCCCCACAGAGAAGGCTGGAGCTTTACCTGGAGACTAGTCAATGAACTAAAGGCCCCTTTCATTAGGAAACTTCCAGCAGCTGCAATCCTTTGCTGAATATAGATGAGGCTGCATGAACACAGAGTCCCACTGCATTGCAGCATCAGAATTTGGTTAGGGTAGGGCTCTTAATTTCTCTGCACATTCCTACTGGCTCTCTGTAACAGGAAACTTGAATCAAATGAAAGATATTCAATATTTTCTTAATTCAATCCAGTATGGTTGCAAAAGTTATTTGCCATATTCAGCTGCAACTGAACAACTGATTAGATAGTAACAAGTCTTTGCTAGTTCCCCACTCAACACTAAACCTTTGACATATCTAAACCACAGTTTGGGATATTAGCATTAAGATCTGAGGTCTGAGAAGTCATGACAAGACAAACCTATGGAGAGTTTGAAGTAAGCCCTGTTGACTATAATGCAATTTACTTCCAAGTAGAAAGGCATGCACAGGATTGGGCTTTCAGGCTACAATTCTAATTACACTTTCCTGGTAGTAAGTGCCATTGAAATCAGTGAGTATATGGGGATTGGGTTATGTCCTTCAGAGTTTTATTTTTTAATATTTCATGACTGCACAAAAATGACACTATTTTTGTTTTCTTTAAAATGTGAGACATTCCTTGGAGATGACATTTCCAAGGCAGTTTCTCTGACATCTCAAGAGGGAGGTCATTCTTTGACAGCTCAAGGGAGTTTTTGTTATAATGAAATCAGGGAGGAACCTTTTATCTCCATCCCTTCATCTCAGTTACAGTCTTGTGACATTTCAACCTGGGTGAGTAGAAACAATAAGAGAGACCATCAAAATACAGTAGTTGAAAACTGTGCGGATGTCAGTGTCTAATGCAGGGGTCTTTTTGAGGGGGTACGCAACCATCTGAAATACGGGCACCTCTGTGTAAGTACTGGTACCTCTGTCGGTGAGTTCCAGCACACACAGACACACAGGTAAGTACATGAGCACACCAGCAGGTGAGTACTGGTACCTATTTTTCCACAAATAGCATTAGTCTTATGTATAAGTCATGGGATGAATGAATGTGTGGTCTGCTGGATGCTATTTGAAAGAACAGATGATTAGATGGGTGGGCAACAATGCATGTGCAATTGGACTGTTGTTATTTTCATGTTGATCCAAAGAAACAAGTGGTGACTATTTTAATTTTTTGCTGATGTCAAACACTAAGAGGTTTTCACTTTCCACATTTGAACCAAATACAGTTGATCCAGTGAAGCTTTGCACTTTATCCCATGTCTAGCTTTCCTTGATGAAAGGAAAGATTCAGTGGGGTTATAACGAAGTCATGTTAGAGTGTGACTTAAGCAGATGCACTTATAAGTTGCCTACTGTTTGTAGCCCTTAGATGCCCATCCGGATCCAGAGTCCGGAAATGCAAATTTATGCAAATTGGGCTATTTTTAGATGGGCATCTAAAGTTTTTCCTTTCATATAATAATAATTATTTTATTTTATTGTCATTTTGACATTTTGTTTGTTGTTAAAACAATCCCCACAAAGCCTATAACTACGGAAACTATTCTAGCACAATTGCTAAGAACCTAAGCAGGACTGGAACATGAGTCTTATAGTACATGAAGGGATATGCCAGATGCCTTTCCTTTTACCTAGTGATGCTTTAGTCCCGTGATCTTTAACCCATTTTGTTCCTGAAAATTTCCACAAGCCCACAACGAAGGCTTTGCAAGCCATGGTTGAAGAACACCAGACTAAATAATGGAGAAGGAAGGATAAGATCTCTTTCAATGTATGACTCTTTCCATGTCTTACATCCTATTGCAAGACCTTATAAATTAACCAAAATCCTTCACATCTTTCCAGTCATCCTAAGTTTTATTAGCACAAAACTGACTGTGCAGGAATAGCTTTTTACCAATGCTGAGTGTCATAAAACAGCCTTAAAGATCTTCAGGAAAAAAATGAATTACCTTAAGCTAGTGCTGGTTTCTGATGCTTTCTTGTGAACATCAAGAATTGATGTGAAAAGACCTATCATCTGGGCATTTTTTCAATGGAGGGAAATTGAAGATGAGGGAAACTGGGAGTTATACTTTGGAAAGATGATACTCTTTACATGGATACTCTTATGATGATGATGAGGATGATGATGATGATACTCTTACAAAGTTTGAGAAGTTCTAGCATTGCTTGAACAGTTAAGCACAACTGTAATCAGATTCAGGACACATGTTACAGTGCATAATATAATAATTGAATAAATAGGGCTGCTGCAATCCTATTTGCCCTTTGAATAAGCCCAATTGATTATAATGGGGCATACTTCTGAGTAGACATGCAGTGCCTCCAAGGGAAATTTTTTTAAGTGGTACAAAACCCATTTGGGGCCCCTAAGACTAGCAAAATTATTTTGAAATAAAAAAATTGAGACTAAGGGTGCAATCCAGAGTAACTACGGGAAGTCCTTGCTCCGGTGTAAGAACAATTTACTCTGGATTGCAATATGAATTTCTCATAGGTTTTCACTACATGGTACCATAACTACGGGTGCACATAATGTCTCTTACGTGCTCCTGTAGTTACTCTGGATTGTAGGATAATTAACGTGCCACAAACTTCAACAAGTTTTCATTTATTGATCATATAAAACATTATGTTAAAACAAACTGGTATTTAAGTAATGTGACAATATAAAATACTATAATACTATATGTGACAATATAAAATACTAAAATCTTATCAAGGAAAAAATTAGAAAAAAATTTAACTAATAACTGCTTTTCTGGCTTTCTTATGTGCAAAATGTCTAATAACGCTATCAAAATCAACTTGTCTGGCAATGCTAGACTAAATGCTTAGTCTTGCTAGGTCAACAAGTTGAGTTTGTGACATAGTAGACCACAAATAATTTTTATAAGTTTAACCTTACGGAAAGATCTTTCACCAGATGCTACTGTAGCTGGAATTGTCAACAATATTCTCAATGGGTTGTTTTACTGTAAAACAAAAGTAAAAAAAAAAACTTAAAATGTTTGAAATTCTGTGTATGTATGCATGTGTATGTATGCATGTACGTGTGCATGCATGTGTATATATGTATGTATACATGTGTGTGTGTGTGTATGTATAGTGTGTGTGCACATATACCGTATTAATTTGTTAGTAACAAACACTCAAATGGTCCTTCAGTCATAGGCCCCTCCATAGCTCTTGGGCCACGGGACAGTTTACCTGCTGGACCCCCCTCTCATAGGCCCAGGATTGGTCTGTAAGACAAGTGGTGTAAATTATTGCTAAATTCCAGTTCATGTTACTTATTATATTAGTGTCATTTTAGGCTTCTGAATTGGCTTACATTTTAAATAACAATGATGTACAAACAGATGTACAGGTTTTTTATGACAGTTGAGCAGCAGAACGATACAGGAACAACTTGTTAGCAGGTTTTACACCAGGAAAACAGAGTTTACTGATCCCTACTAAAAACGTTAATGGTAAAAAGTTTACCATTCAGAAAAACAACAAGTTTAAGGGGAAAAAATTACAAATGTAAATAATCTTTCCCCTGAAAAAGTCAATCTTGTTTATTTTTTTATATTTTTATTTTAGGTGTGATTGTAGATGAATTTTTTTTTGTAAAATAATGTATTTATAGTTTCTATTTTGCCCGTAGAATAAACCAACAATAAACTCTGTATTCTTCTTTAAGAAATCCTTCCCTCTTTAAATTCTCAAACGTGAAGAATTTGTTTCGATGGAAAAAAGACATCTGGGAAAGGAAAATGAAGAATCAGACAATGAAACAGGAGTGATGGAATTCATCCTTCTCGGCTTTCCTGGTTCCTGGTGTTTACAGATACTTGTCTTCACGCTCTTTCTTATCATGTATATCCTGACACTTCTTGGAAATATGTCCATCATCATCTTAGTAATAAAAAACAGACACCTCCACACTCCCATGTACTTTTTCTTATGCAACCTATCTTTCAAAGAGATATGGTACACAACAGCCTTTATTCCTAAAACACTTGCCATATTTCTAGGGAAGAGCAGAAACATCTCTTTCACTGGGTGCATTCTGCAGATGTACTTTGTTTTTGCCTTTGGGTGTACAGAATACTTATTGCTTTCTGTGATGGCTTACGACCGATACTTGGCCATCTGTTACCCTCTGCACTATAACTCCATCATGGACACCCATTTCTCATGCAAGTTGGCAGGAAGCTCTTGGCTATGTGGATTCCTCATTATTTGCATACCTGCAGTTCTGATCACAAGATTGACCTTCTGTGGGCCCAATGTCATTAACCATTTTTTCTGCAATATTGATGCCTGGATCGTTCTTTCATGTTCTAACACCCACGATATTGAGATGGCCGCTTTTGTAATAGCCATCATTATCATCTTGGGCTCGTGCGTCATAACGCTTCTATCCTATATGTACATCATCTCCACTATCCTGCACATCCCTTCCACCAAAGGGCAGCAGAAAGCCTTTTCCACCTGCTCCTCCCATCTTGCCGTCGTAATTATTTGGTACAGTTCTACTATCTTTCTGTTTGTCAAGCCTTCTAAACCGACCTCCTTGGAAACGACAAAAATTGTAAACATCCTGAATACTATTGTAACCCCACTGTTGAATCCTTTCATCTACACACTGAGAAATAAAGACGTGAAGGAGGCTTTAAGAAATTCCTTGCACTTGGGTTGAAACAAGCATGTTTTATCTGATGTTCATGTTCAGAGTTCAAGACATAAATATCTGTATTGATCAACTAAGGCCTGAGACCTTTTTTTAAGTGGCTGATTATAAGTATTCCATTTACAGTACTAGAAGACTGAATTCCAGTGTTGATGATAGTGTATGAAAGAAATGCAGTTGTAAGTGCATAAGTTTCTTAATTTATGTTTTAATTTATACAAGTAAAATGGGGGGCTGATCACAACCCCCATTTTATGTGCTAATGTGAATTATACAAATTCAATGACAGAAGTCAAAAGAACCCACAGACCTCTAAAACTTTTTTGTCAGCTCCAGCATATCTGTATTCATGCTCCAAGACTTCCCACTTATGAGCCAATCTCTGAGATTTATAACTAAGGGCAAAATCCAGAGTAACTACGGGGAGTCCTTGCTCTGGTGTAAGAACAATTTATTCTGGATTTCAATGTGAATTTCCCATAGGTTTTCACTACATGTAACTACGGTTACATGTAACTACAATTACATGTAAATACAGTCCTGTGGTAAAGAAATACCTGCTCCTATACATTAAGAAGACTGTTCCTCCAAAGGATGCAGCGCATAGCTCACTGGCACAAATCTCCAGCACTGGAAAATTAGTTAGGATTTGGCCATGAGTGTTTGAATCCTCCTCATCTGAAGAAAAACAAAATTATTACACATACAAAATTAGTATGGATGTGTATTTGTTTCAGAACAAGTTAAAAAGAAAATAAACTGAATGAGACCTGTTCACTTTTTCCTTCCTGCAGAGATGAATGACCCAGAAGTTTAATGAGCAACAAATGAGTTACAAATGAGTTTCAAAAGCCATTCACATTTGGGGGGGGGGGGTTCTTATCTTGAAGAGTCTGTTGTCATCACTGGCAACCCTGGCCACTGGCAACCATGTGCAGCCCTAATTAATTAATTGACTGCAAAATTAATCTATCACTACATCCATTTAACCATGTGGTAGAGAATGGGGCTAGCCCGATAATGGGCTGGCCCTTTTGCCTCCCCCGGCCGGATGGTATGGCCGGGAGAGATGCTCTGAGCCTATTGGCTCTTAGGGCCTGGGGGCGGCGACTGGGGGCTATAAAGGCAGGCACGCGCCTGTGCAGCCCCCAGTCGGGTTTGAGAGTCGTTGGCGACGGAGCTCCTTAGCTTGTCTCCGCCAACTCTCTTAGGGCACTTGCGGCCTTTCTCCCGGCTTTTGGTGCGGGGAGGGTGACGTCCGCGGATGCCCCCGCGACCGTTGGGAACGCTTGCCGGTAGCGGCGGCGGCTCGGTGGCGTCCTCTTGACGCGGGGAGGGTTCATCTTCGGACGCCCCCGCTGCGGGTGGACTGCCCCTTGCTGTTGCTGATCCTGCTGCCTTCAAGACTATATCCTTTTAGTGTTTAATAAAGTTTACACTACACGTCACTGGTCTTTGTGGGTGGTACAAATGGGTAAACGAATGCAGAAGAGGGGGGGTAGGGCCCCCCGTTGCCCCACTGCACCTCCCCCTGAGCCAACTTCCTCAGACGAGGAGTTGGAGGCCATGGACTACCAGGCCTTGGTAGAGCGGTGCAAAGAGCTTGAGAGGGAGGCGAGGGAACGGGCTGAGAACAGGGAAGCTGGGCCATCTACCCCGGTGTCTCCCCCCACCCGGACCTTTACTAGGAAGGGTCGGGGGGCGCTAATGTTTTCGGCTCGCCCTTCCAGGCCGGGTGGCCGGAAGTCTCAGACCAGCTTGTCTGTCCGTGTACAACCCGGTCCCGGTGTTGCAGGCGTTCCTTCCTCTTTTCCTCCTGATGTACCCACAGGTGAGGAGGACGCTGAGGACGATGTTGCTGAGGTAGTGAGCTGCTGGGAGGAACCGATGGCTTATGCCCCCCCGCCTCCCAAGCAGCCTACCCCCCCCCCATGCCTTGGTGGGTTCCTGGTTGGGGGGGCCCTTATTTTCCTTGGCCCCCAATGAGCATGGGGGAGAATCCTTGGTATGGGTTTTCGCACCCTTCCTGCTCCAAAGCCACTCATTCAGGGGAAAGATGGGGTGGCTGGGCTCCTGTTGGGCCATCATGGGAGGAGATTTACAGGCTGGCGATGCATTCCGATTATGAGGAGGGTCCCGAGGACCGTCCTTATGGAAGCATCGATTTGCCCTTGGGGTGGCACTTAGCCATGTCAGTAAAGGAGAAGATTTGGAGAGGAGACTACGTCGACCTCTTCAGTCTTCTCCACGTGGAGCCCGAAAAGGTGCCCAAGGTGGGGGAGCCTGAGCGGGATCTGGAAGTGGGCAAACGCCGGAAAATTGATCAGAACTGGACCAACTGGCTGTATGGATATTGCATCTATATGGCCGTGTTGGTCCAGCTGAAGCCCAAGCGTGCTCCGGCTTTGATTAAATACCTTGATATCGTCCATCGGACGTTTCGGGATTTCGGGGGCACAGCTTGGCTTCAGTATGATCGCAATTTTCGAATGAGGGCAGCCAATGATCCTTCTTTGGATTGGGCCGTCCCAAAATTTGAATTATGGATGCAGGTTGTGGCCACTGCCAAGCCCATCCAAGGTGACCGCTCGGACAGCGGTCACCTGATTGCACGCAACCCTGCTACTCAACCCAAGGCGTCTTCGGGCGCCTTGGGTGTTCAAAAGCAAAGGGCGTGCTTTGAGTTTTGCTCCATGGGGGCTTGTTCAAAGGCATTGTGCCCATTTAGTCACCAATGTGCGGTGTGTGGTGGCAAACACCCTGCCAGAGCTTGCCCCAAAGGTACAGGTTTCAGAGGCGCTGGGGCCAGAGGGGGCAAAAAAGGTGGAGGCTCCCAGCCCCCACAGCCACCCTCAGCTCAGGGTAAGGGGACCGACCCCAGTTAACTTGGATGTTCTTACCGCTCTGCTTCGTATTTACCCAGATCGGCAGTCGGCTTGTTATTTGTTGTCTGGTTTTTCTGAAGGCTTTAGGATCCCTGTCCCCCGCCCGGAAGTGCCTTTTGGGCTATCAACCTTAAGTCTGTGAAGGGTATGGTACGGCAGAAGCTGGCCAAGGAGGTTGCTGCCGGCAGGGTCCTTGGTCCTTTTGAGTCCCCTCCCTTCGCGAATTTGAGGGTTTCCCCATCGGGTGTAGTCCCTAAGAAGGCCCCAGGCCAGTTTAGATTTATCCATCATTTATCCTTTCCCAGAGGGGACTCTGTCAATGATGGTATCCCTTCTCACCTGTGTTCAGTTAGGTACACGTCCTTGGATGAAGCCGTTCGTCTTTTACGAGCCTGTGGGCTCGGGGCCTTTATGGCCAAGACGGATGTGGAATCAGCTTTTTGGCTGCTTCCGATTCACCCGAGTGATTTCTGCCTGCTGGGGATGTGGTTTGA
This sequence comes from Cryptoblepharus egeriae, assembly GCA_030015325.1. NCBI lineage: Eukaryota > Metazoa > Chordata > Lepidosauria > Squamata > Scincidae > Cryptoblepharus > Cryptoblepharus egeriae. The sequence goes on from JAREYC010000004.1 coordinate 85,568,267, forward strand.
GGGCGGATATTATATTGACAGGGCTCTGCCGATGGGCTGTTCAGTTTCTTGTTCTGCCTTTGAGGCATTTAGTACATTTTTAGAGTGGGCCCTGAGATACAGGTCACCTTTTGGGAAAGTAGTCCACTATTTGGACGACTTTCTCTTTATGGGTGCAGCTGGCACGGAGGATTGTGCCAGTCTGCTTGCTTCTTTCCAATGTCTTTGCAGGGAGTTGGGTGTTCCTTTGGCTCAAGACAAGACTGAGGGGCCCTCCACCTCCATGACATTTTTAGGTATTGAGTTGGACACGGTGGCCCAATGTTCCAGGTTGCCTCAAGCCAAGTTGGTCTATTTAAGAACCCTCTTGGCTCAGTCACTGGACGCCAAAAAGTTGACGCTCAGGGAGTTACAAGTTTTGGTAGGCCACCTCAATTTTGCTTGCCGAGTAGTGGCCCCTGGTTGGGCCGTTTTGAGGCGCCTTTGTGATGCCATAGTGGGCCTCAGGGCCCCTCACCATGCCGTGAGGGTTTCTGCTGCCATGAAGGAGGACATGAGGGTTTGGTTGACCTTCCTCATCCTGTCCGAGTTTAATGGCACGTCATTTTGGAGGGAGCTTCAGATCCTTAGAGCTGATTTGCAGGTCCGTTCGGACGCTGCTGGTGGCCATGGCTTCGGAATCTATTTTAGGGGTAGATGGTGTGCTCATCCTTAGCCTGAGAATTGGAAGGCTAGTGATGTGGTTTGCGATCTTACCTTTTTGGAGCTCTTCCCCTTATTGGTGGCGGTACACATCTGGGCGGACCAATTTCGGAATTCCACTGTCCGATTTTGGTGCGATAACCAGGCTGTGGTACATGTCATTCATAAACAGACTTCTCGATCACCACGGGTGATGCGTTTGGTTCGTGCCTTTGTGTTGCAATGCCTGCGCATTAACCTTGTGTTTTCGATTAGTCATGTCCCGGGGCTTGAGAATGGGGTTGCCGATGCTCTGTCTCGTTTTCAGGAGGAGCGGTTTCGACAACTCGCCCCGGCTGCCCGTCCAGATCCGGACCCCATGCCCGAGTGGCTTTGGAGCCTTGGACCATGAGGACTCAGAGATTGATTCTGGGTTTGCTGGCCCCTGCTACCAGGACCATCTATGAAAAGAAGGTGGGAGAGTTCGAGGCCTTTTGTCAGGCCAAGGACTTGGAGGTGGTATGGCCCCAGTCGGAGGCATCTGTTCTCCAGTTTCTTCTCTTTCTCTTCGAGTCGGGTTTGCACCCCAGGTCCATCTCTGTGTACCTTTCTGCCTTGGCCTTTGTGGCCGGTTTGAAAGGTACTGCGGACACCACTCAGAATTTTAGGGTCCGGCACATGCTGGAGGGCATGCGCCGTGACAGGCCTTCCGTCCCAGACAAGCGTAAGCCGGTGACGGTCCAAATTTTGGGTCAGATTATTGAGGTTTATGGTAAGTGTTGCAGCTCTGATTTTGAGAGAGACCTCTTTTGGGCTGTGACCCTGGTTATGTTTTTTGGGGCCTTTAGAATCAGTGAGGTTCTGGTGAGGTCTCGTTCGGCCGATCCCTCTTGGGTTCTGTGGTGGTCGGACTTGACCCTTCAGGATTCTAGCTGTTTATTGCGCTTGCGCAGGTCCAAGACTGACCAGAGGGCTCGGGTCTCCTTGATCAGGCTGCAGGCCATTCCCTCCCACCCTCTGTGCCCGGTTCGGGCTCTTAATGGTTTTCGAGACAGAGTGGTGCATTTCGTGGGTCCGATTTTTCAACATGCAGACGGGACACCACTTACCTTCTTTCAGTTTCGAGCTGTTTTTTCTTGGGCGGTGACCTCTATTGGTCTGTCCCCAAATTTTTATAGCGTTCATTCCCTCCAGATTGGTGCTGCCACGTTAGCTTCTTCAGTGGGTCTCCCCGAAGAGGTCATCCGGCGCATCGGACGATGGCGCTCGGGGGCCTTTCGGTATTATGTACGCAAATGATGCTTTTGGGAGCATCGTTTGCTGAGCATCGTTTGCTGTTGTGACCTGTTTGATGTTGCTCGCTTACCTGTTGGTCGTTCAGTTGTTTAGTGACCTTGTGTTTGTTTGCATTCCAGATACCTCGGCTGGGAGACCTCTCCGGGTTCTGGCAATTGGCCACTCCATCCTCTTCTGGGCCCGGAGGAGGGCCGAACGCACCGGCGCCGGCTCCTGTCTCGGCCTCAGCCCCAGCGTGTGTACAACTTGGGCTGTGAAGAGGGGGATGGGGTGGGGTCAGCTGCTTCCCATAGTTAGTGGGTTCCTCAAGCACAACCCCCCCCCTGATGTTTTGCTGGTGCACCTCGGGGAGAATGATCTAACTAAGATGAAATCTGTTGATCTTTGGATTCAGATTTGTCAAGATCTTTCCCTAGTCAAATGGTGGTGCCCAGCCATTCAGTTTGTCTGGTCCTCTTTCCTGCCTAGGAGGGTTTGGAAGGGGGCCAGGAGCATCCGAAGTATTGATTTGGCTCGTAAGCGGGTCAACAGCTATGCTGCCAATTTTGTTGAAAGCTGGGGTGGGGTGGTGATTTTTCACCGGCATGTGCTCTGGCAGCTGCCCCATGTTTTTAGGGATGACGGGGTTCATTTAACTGACCTGGCCCTAGATGAGTACATCTGGAATATAGTTAAGGGACTGCTGGACTGTTTCTAGTGGGGCGGTGGAACCATGTTCAGGCCAGGTTCCCCGTGTGGCAGGTGTCGTGCTGGAGTAGGCAGGATAGGCCTTCGGTGATTGCCTGAGGCAGCAAGAGTCAGTGCTATGCATGCCAGGCCTATTGCGACCAGACCGGATGTAGGCTGTGGCTGCTAGTCCTGCACCTGGGATTTAGGCAAAGTCAGCCGGGCAACTGGTTGACTGAGCGCCCAGCTGTCTCAACCTTCAGGTTGGCAATGATGGGTACCTTCAGTGCGAGGGTGAAACCTGAGCCAGGCCTTCGCCATCCCTTATTTTTGTAGTTTCCAGCACGACTGTGTCAGCAGTCCCTTGTTGGGTTTAATTAATGTTAGATTTAATAAAGTGGCCCTTAAATCCAGCATCTGTCTCCGGCTCTTCATTCTCGCCGTGGGGGGTAATGGTAACTACGGGTGCATGTAATGTCTCTTACGTGCTCCCATAATTACTCTGGATTGATCCTCTATGGATTATATGCCAAAGGTGCATGGAATATTGTGAAATTTCCACCACATGCCATCGGCACCCCAATGCCAGTGTACCATGGGACAAATGTGAAGTCTGTCCTGACATAGAAACACAGGTTCAGCCCTCTCTATTAAGACCCCCTGAAGCATGCGCAGAAACATGAGTCCCATCTATTTTGCTAGAAGTAGCATCCTGGCACATCATCTATGTGAAGAGATACTGGCATGCCACATAGGTCTTTTGTCCAAGGAGCCAAAGTCCACATCCAGTCAGTCCAGTGGCAAAACTAATGATCAGTGCAATGCTGAAAATGTAGCCCCAGAAGTAATGTCACAGCTGGAAGTGATGTCATCCTCAGGTATTTTAAAAAAGAAAACTGGGGAAAAATCTGCCTCCTCCTCAGCATTTCTCCACCCATTTGCTCTACTAGTGGCATAGCTAAAGCACCTATTTGCTATCTAGGGTCAAAGAAGATTTTCATTGCTCTACTCCCCCCAACAACAAAAACAAATTTAATTAAGTAAAAAAATGAAAACTGTGTCCGTTATTGGTTAGGGAATCTATGCAGGGGCATAGAGGAATGGTTATTGTTTCCCTGCTAAATAGAAGAGGAGCACCACATAGAAGTGCCTGTATACTCAGTTAGCACAGGGTAACTGTTTTATGATAAATGTCCTATATATGAAATATGTACTGACAGCTGATTCATATTAAAACCTTATTATTTCCATGCAATAGCAGAATTTGTCTCATTGGCTGTCAGAGCTATTATGGGAGAGTTTGAGTTAATAAAATCCACTTTTGTTGCATAGGCTTTTTGTTTTCAATTTCTGGTTAATTGGTCATAACTTTTGATAATTTTTGCCCTGCTAGTTGTGATTGACTTGTAGGACAATGTTCATCCCTGTTACAAGGCTAAAGAACGATCCAGCAAAGACTTCTCTGTAGTCATGTGGCCAGCATGACTAACCCTGTATCTAACAAGAATCCTGTAACTAACTACAATCCGGTAGTTACTGCACCACCTACTGAAAACCTATGGGAAATTCATACTGCAATCCTGAGCAAATTGTTCTTACACCGGAGCAAGGACTCCCCATAGTTACTCTGGATTGCAGCCTAAATGCTAAAAGTGCATAGAATGCTGTTATCTTCCCAGTGAAGTTATACCTATATCTTGGGATAGAAAGGTGTGCCTGGGGCAGAAGGCAGGGGAGTGGGAGGAGGGGTTCGGATCTGACGGTTTATGTTTTCCTAGTTAGTTAATGACAAATTATGGGGACAGGTGACATGTGAACAAGTGATGGGATGGCAGGACAGGTGAAGGCTGGGTCACTTAATAAAGCCCCTCAAGTTTAAGGCTACACATTAGGGCTGCTTCATAATGAGAAATGGTCTATCTGGAAAGATGTGGCAAAAAGAAAGCAAAGATCTGGAATGCTATCTGAAAATCCTGCTAAAATCATGGACAGAATCAAAATTCAGCCCACCAAATATTGAGCACTGATATAACTTGTAACAATCACAGAAACAGACATTCAAAAATGCAAAGAAATATAGCACACAGATATATTTTCACTTCTTGAGACTTCAACAGTGATGTTACAAAAATCTGCATCTTATTGGAACAAAGTTTAAATTTCACTGTTGGTGCTCTCAAGAAACTGCCCATTCCAAATATCCAATAGTCAATATGTTCTTCTCTCCCTCCAAGTCAAAAACAATTTAAAAGAAAATGCCCAACTCATTCTGTGTCCATTCATTCCACTTTTCATAGAGTTGCCTGATGTCTTGAAAAACAGAGACTATCCCAATTCTGGGAGTTTGTGTTTACTTACTGGCAAATGGGACGGAGGATCCTGTCCTGATTTTGTGGAAGAGAATTATGGCAAGTATGGCAACCCTTGCTTTTCATCTCTGCACCAAGGTCAAGAAGGAGGTGGTCTTGGAATTACTATAGTACTGTATTTATTTTTTACTCTGGTCCATGCTTTCTCAAATACTGAGCTTCAAGGTGGAGAATGGACTGGATCTTCACATGTAGCTGTCAGAGAAGTTAGTGAAAATATGTGAATGAAGACAATTGGAAAAGAAGGCATGGCTGGCAAGGCGCGGAACAGGAGTGACATCTGGCACTTCCTCAGACATCATTAATATAATCCTTCCTGGTTCTAGTGATATGTATTGTGTGTGATTATTTCTATGCACCTTTAAACCACAAAATATGTTCATTGCCAGTGCAGTGAGTTTCTTAAGGCCTCCTTCACGTCTTTTGTTTCTCAGTGTTTAGATGAAAGGATTCAGCAACGGAACCACAGTGAGATTAAAGATGCTCACTATCTTCAGAACGTGTCAAATAGAGGTCATAGAGAGTACCTATGGATTTGAAAGAAAAATCCAGGTAGGGGACAATAGGAAGCCAAAAAATTCATTCATAACCACAGATCTGAGCTTTCCTAAAAGTCTTTGAATCTCATTTGGATGTGAACTGCACATAGTTAATTGAGTATAAAATAATTATTTTATTCATTATTATTTCAAAATTTAGTTGATTTCTGTCTGAAAAGAACATGATTTCATAGGGAATGCCATAGTGGAAAGATATTTTTAAATGCAACACGCTTGTAGTCTTGACATCATCACACAATGCAAACTCCAACATGCAGTGGCATGCAATGGTGGCATACAATGATCAGCTATTGCAAGAACAGACCCATCTATGGATTTAACTGCAAGAGTTGCATACTGGTAAGAGCCTCAGTCTATATCCTTCCACTCAATTGCACCACCTTTTTCTCTAAATCTGAATGGGAAAAAGAAGATTCTAGGTGACCCAATAAGCACACAAGTTTTTTGCATCTCCATCTTCCTCTTCCTTTTCCAATTCAGCCTATGATTGGAGCTGTCATCTGGAAAAGGAGGAGTGTTTAGTACAGTGTCTGTTGCTCCAAGTGGCCTTAGGCCAGTCATGTCTACTTAGTGAATTAAATGGCTTGTGTTATTCAGCTTCTACGAGGGAATTGGAAGTTGCTTTTTTGATTGGGATTTAATGTTCAAACACAAACAGGCTGACTAATGGAGGAAAAGACACATAACTAGCCCAGAGGCAAGAAGATGGAATAATTGTTGGATTGTAGCAGTGGTGCTCAAACTCATGACTGCTGTGCACCCAGAATGTGGTCACTGACCGCACCGCAGCTTTCCATTCCACCCCTGTGTGACCCCTGTGTGACTAGGTCTAGGTTGACCTGGACACCAGGACGCTCTGGGCAATCACATCTGAAATGTTGTGTGAATGGATATCTGGGCAGATGCAACTCCCCAGAGCATCATTGTGTCCAGATTTACCCAGGTTAAGGTTGCCATAATTCTCTTCCACAAAATCAGGGACTGGACCCTCTGTCCCATTTGCCAGTGTGTTAGCACAATCTTCAAAAATCTTCAAAAGTTGGGACTGTCCCTGTTTTGGGGAACATATGACAACCATAGCCCAGAAGATCTGCTGCATGAGAATAGAGCGGAGGTTCTGCTCACTGGGCAAACAGGTGCATCCAAAACATTGATCTAGACCCTGAGCCAGGATTCAAGCAGCCCTGCAATACAGGACAAAGAAAAGGAATCTTCAAAGGGGCTTCATGTATTGGTTGTATGTAGAGTATAAGGTTTAATGTAATAGGAAATGGGGAAAGAAATGTAATAAAGCAGGAATCCAAAATGAAGCTCTGAAAGGTTTGCAGATTAAAATGGGCTGCCTGCTATGTGGAGAAGGAAGCACTAGTGCTTTGAACCTCACTGTAATAAAAAATGCATAGCAGTGAAACCATGTAAACAGTTGCATGAAAATCCTGCATATGCATAAATAGGGTGGGCACCCCATGTATCTACTTCCTATGTGTACATCTTATTTCAGTGTCCATGGAAAGCCATGCTAACATGGCTCCCTGCATGTCACTTTCATCATTTTGGTTGTTGTTTAGTCTTCCAGAACTAAGGTTGGCCATTTTATGCCAGCAGATGATGCAGATTAGAAGGTGTGATCATGGCATTTTGGTGCACACCTCATGGCTACCATGGCAGGGTAGAACCTACTTCCAGTCATCAGAGCTTAACGGTGCTAGAGCCCGGAAAAATGGTATCCATGGCAAGGACCATGAAGACTTGCATCAGGTTTTAGTGGCGTGAGATAGCCAGTAGTCCAAACCCTTGGTGATGCTATCAGGAGTAAGCTTGCCACCTAGAAAAGAACAAAGTTTTGAGTTTGGTGTGTGCTTGTCCCAGGAGCTCAGAGATTATTCTGGTGATGCCCCATAATCAGGGTGACCATATACTGTAGAATGGAGGACAGAGTTCCTCTACTTTTGACTACTGCATAGAAGAGGGAATTTAGGCAGGTGCTGATTTTTAAACTCTTCTATAATAAGCTAAACCTGCCTCAATTCCCTCTTTAATGCAGTGGTTAAAGATAGAGGCACTCTGTCCTCCATTCTGCATGGTCACTTTGTGCATGATTAGCCTCTGCATCACAGGTGCTACATTGTACATCAGCTGCAGGTCTCAGTACCTCTTATGTGCCATTGCTTAAAGAGGCCTGTTACCCATTTTTCGTTCTGTTGCATTGAGTCTTCATTGGGTTGTGCATGAACCAAAATTCTGTGCAACTCAGGTTTCTGCAGTGATTGGCTAAAAGTGATCCTTTGGTGGAACAAATATAAGGGCTAGGAAATTCTGCAGCTGTGTAAGTCTGCTCAGTGAAGGCTCTGTGAGCAGTCAGCTTAGTCTATTGTGTGGCTCATTGTGAGGCCTGGAAACACCTGAAAGGCCTAGAAGCTTGGAAAAGCCCTGGATGTTCCAGAGAAAGCCTGAGCCTTGGTAGAAGTCACTGTCTACCATGATAATTGCATGTATTGCATCGCTAACCGTCTGCAAAGGCAAAGTTGTGAAACTCTAAGAGAAACAACCTTGGAAATGTAAAGTTTTCCATGTACAGACTATTTACTTTAATACAGAACCAATTCAAAACATCTATCTTTATGTTGTTTTTTATTTCACCGCTGCGCTTGTCGATAGAAGTAGTTAAAGGGGACTGTTATGCGGAGGACTCGACCGGTTATGGGCCCAGGCAGCAGTGTCACAAATAAAGCTATCTGGAAGTCTTGATGTGCCATGATATTGTGATCTATTTTTGCAGTAAGTTTTTTTGTTTACTGCTTGACTGTGACTGATTATCATGGTCTGTAAACTCAACTCTGAAAACTATTTCTCGTGGAGTCAGAAGATGGAAATGCTTCTAAGACAATGGGTACAAACTGTATGGGTCCAAACGAATGGGTACAAACTGCAAGAGAGGAGATTCCGGTTGGATATCCGGAAAAAATTCCTGACGGTTCGGGCGATTCGGCAGTGGAACAGATTGCCAAGGGAGGTGGTGGACTCTCCTTCACTAGGGATCTTTAAGCAGAGGCTTGACGAGCACCTGTCGGGGATGCTCTAGGGGGATTTCCTACTACCTGCAGGGGGTTGGACTAGATGACCTACTAGGTCCCTTCCAAATCTATGATTCTATGATTCTATGACACCAAGGTCTGTGGCAGATTGTCACAGGATTGCTAACCCAGGAGAAGCAGAACAGGCAAAATGAAAAGCCCCATTACTTTGGTGCTTTGCTTGGAAGAAAGCCAGCTTGTTCATGTGAGAGGCATGTCATCAGCAAGTATTTGCTGGCAACAGCAGAAGAAAATCCATGTACATGACACAATTGGTGCCCAGATAAACTTGACAAGAAAAGTCTTTTGGGCCAAGGATCTGCCAGCGGGCATTCATTGCTGAACCACTCTGAGTAGAAATAGGCATGCCAGTAGCAATGGGATAAATTAGATATCCTATAAGTGAACAGCCTTTTGATCTGCACTCGGTCATGGTAAAAACGTTCATGGAAAAAGTACTTTGGAAACCTCCTAATACGTCACAGCTGCAAAAAGCACTGCCAAGTTCTCTTCAAATTTAATTTCCATTCCTAACTCATGTGCATCAAGCATTAGGAATCACTCTACTAATTGCTCCAAATTCACATAATAGTTTATCCTATTTATCCCTTTTAATGACCACTTTCAGTGAATTAATACCCTCCCTCTTCCAGAAATGGCCACAGAAACAAAAACTAAACTCCTTTATCACTTTAGCAGAGTTTGTTGGTATTATACCAACACAATAACTCCCCAACAATGTAGTAGCTCTTTTCCAGAATAATGACCCCCCCCCACCAAGAACACTAGCTTCACTGTCCCAGCAGAGCCCCCATCTCGCAGACAGATTCCTGTGAAGTTCCTCCAAGAAGTCATTCCACATTCCAACTGGAACTGCTTTTATTCCTGAAAATCTTGGTTCCAATGAGCTTCAGGTGTGAGCTAAACCCTACTGCAGTGTCCATAATAATGTCCAGGTGTGAGCCCTACTATCTACTGTGAAAGTCAATTAACCCTGATCTCCCCAGAACTGTCAAAGAACTGTCAAAACATGGGAAGCACTATCAATACTACATCTTCTGCCTGATCTTCTTGATCTTCCATAATACAGTACAATTCCAAGTAGCCCCACAGAGAAGGCTGGAGCTTTACCTGGAGACTAGTCAATGAACTAAAGGCCCCTTTCATTAGGAAACTTCCAGCAGCTGCAATCCTTTGCTGAATATAGATGAGGCTGCATGAACACAGAGTCCCACTGCATTGCAGCATCAGAATTTGGTTAGGGTAGGGCTCTTAATTTCTCTGCACATTCCTACTGGCTCTCTGTAACAGGAAACTTGAATCAAATGAAAGATATTCAATACTTTCTTAATTCAGTCCAGTATGGTTGCAAAAGTTATTTGCCATATTCAGCTGCAACTGAACACCTGATTAGACAGTAACAAGTCTTTGCTAGTTCCCCACTCAACACTAAACCTTTGACATATCTAAACCACAGTTTGGGATATTAGCATTAAGATCTGAGGTCTGAGAAGTGTGAGAAGTCATGACAAGACAAACCTATGGAGAGTTTGAAGTAAGCCCTGTTGACTATAATGCAATTTACTTCCAAGTAGAAAGACATGCACAGGATTGGGCTTTCAGGCTACAATTCTAATTACCCTTTCCTGGTAGTAAGTGCCATTGAAATCAGTGAGTATATGGGGATTGGGTTATGTCCTTCAGAGTTTTATTTTTTAATATTTCATGACTGCACAAAAATGACACTATTTTTGTTTTCTTTAAAATGTGAGACATTCCTTGGAGATGACATTTCCAAGGCAGTTTCTCTGACATCTCAAGAGGGAGGTCATTCTTTGACAGCTCAAGGGAGTTTTTGTTATAATGAAATCAGGGAGGAACCTTTTATCTCCATCCCTTCATCTCAGTTACAGTCTTGTGACATTTCAACCTGGGTGAGTAGAAACAATAAGAGAGACTATCAAAATACAGTAGTTGAAAACTGTGCGGATGTCAGTGTCTAATGCTGGCGTCTTTTTGAGGGGGTACGCAACCATCTGAAATACGGGCACCTCTGTGTAAGTACTGGTACCTCTGTCGGTGAGTTCCAGCACACACAGACACACAGGTAAGTACATGAGCACACCAGCAGGTGAGTACTGGTACCTATTTTTCCACAAATAGCATTAGTCTTATGTATAAGTCATGGGATGAATGAATGTGTGGTCTGCTGGATGCTATTTGAAAGAACAGATGATTAGATGGGTGGGCAACAATGCATGTGCAATTGGACTGTTGTTATTTTCATGTTGATCCAAAGAAACAAGTGGTGACTATTTTAATTTTTTGCTGATGTCAAACACTAAGAGGTTTTCACTTTCCACATTTGAACCAAATACAGTTGATCCAGTGAAGCTTTGCACTTTATCCCATGTCTAGCTTTCCTTGATGAAAGGAAAGATTCAGTGGGGTTATAACGAAATCATGTTAGAGTGTGACTTAAGCAGATGCACTTATAAGTTGCCTACTGTTTGTAACCCTTAGATGCCCATCCGGATCCAGAGTCCGGAAATGCAAATTTATGCAAATTGGGCTATTTTTTGATGGGCATCTAAAGTTTTTCCTTTCATATAATAATAATTATTTTATTTTATTGTCATTTTGACATTTTATTTGTTGTTAAAACAATCCCCACAAAGCCTATAACTACGGAAACTATTCTAGCACAATTGCGAAGAACCTAAGCAGGACTGGAACATGAGTCTTATAGTACATGAAGGGATATGCCAGATGCCTTTCCTTTTACCTAGTGATGCTTTAGTCCCGTGATCTTTAACCCATTTTGTTCCTGAAAATTTCCACAAGCCCACAACGAAGGCTTTGCAAGCCATGGTTGAAGAACACCAGACTAAATAATGGAGAAGGAAGGATAAGATCTCTTTCAATGTATGACTCTTTCCATGTCTTACATCCTATTGCAAGACCTTATAAATTAACCAAAATCCTTCACATCTTTCCAGTCATCCTAAGTTTTATTAGCACAAAACTGACTGTGCAGGAATAGCTTTTTACCAATGCTGAGTGTCATAAAACAGCCTTAAAGATCTTCAGGAAAAAAGTGAATTACCTTAAGCTAGTGCTGGTTTCTGATGCTTTCTTGTGAACATCAAGAATTGATGTGAAAAGACCTATCATCTGGACATTTTTTCAATTGAGGGAAATTGAAGATGAGGGAAACTGGGAGTTATACTTTGGAAAGATGATACTCTTTACATGGATACTCTTATGATGATGATGAGGATGATGATGATGATACTCTTACAAAGTTTGAGAAGTTCTAGCATTGCTTGAACAGTTAAGCACAACTGTAATCAGATTCAGGACACATGTTACAGTGCATAATATAATAATTGAATAAATAGGGCTGCTGCAATCCTATTTGCCCTTTGAATAAGCCCAATTGATTATAATGGGGCATACTTCTGAGTAGACATGCAGTGCCTCCAAGGGAAATTTTTTTAAGTGCTACAAAACCCATTTGGGGCCCCTAAGACTAGCAAAATTATTTTGAAATAAAAAAAATTGAGACTAAGGGTGCAATCCAGAGTAACTACGGGAAGTCCTTGCTCCGGTGTAAGAACAATTTACTCTGGATTGCAATATGAATTTCTCATAGGTTTCACTACATGGTACCATTACTACGTGTGCACATAATGTCTCTTACGTGCTCCTGTAGTTACTCTGGATTGTAGGATAATTAATGTGCAACAAACTTCAACAAGTTTTCATTTATTGATCATATAAAACATTTATGTTAAAACAAACTGGTATTTAAGTAATGTGACAATATAAAATACTATAATACTATATGTGACAATATAAAATACTAAAATCTTATCAAGGAAAAAATTAGAAAAAAATTTAACTAATAACTGCTTTTCTGGCTTTCTTATGTGCAAAATGTCTAATAACGCTATCAAAATCAACTTGTCTGGCAATGCTAGACTAAATGCTTAGTCTTGCTAGGTCAACAAGTTGAGTTTGTGACATAGTAGACCACAAATAATTTTTATAAGTTTAACCTTACGGAAAGATCTTTCACCAGATGCTACTGTAGCTGGAATTGTCAACAATATTCTCAATGGGTTGTTTTACTGTAAAACAAAAGTAAAAAAAAACTTAAAATGTTTGAAATTCTATGTATGTATGCATGTGTATGTATGCATGTACGTGTGCATGCATGTGTATATATGTATGTATACATGTGTGTGTGTGTGTGTGTATAGTGTGTGTGCACATATACCATATTAATTTGTTAGTAACAAACACTCAAATGGTCCTTCAGTCATAGGCCCCTCCATAGCTCTTGGGCCACGGGACAGTTTACCTGCTGGACCCCCCTCTCATAGGCCCAGGATTGGTCTGTAAGACAAGTGGTGTAAATTATTGCTAAATTCCAGTTCATGTTACTTATTATATTAGTGTCATTTTAGGCTTCTGAATTGGCTTACATTTTAAATAACAATGATGTACAAACAGATGTACAGGTTTTTTATGACAGTTGAGCAGCAGAACGATACAGGAACAACTTGTTAGCAGGTTTTACACCAGGAAAACAGAGTTTACTGATCCCTACTAAAAACGTTAATGGTAAAAAGTTTACCATTCAGAAAAACAACAACTTTAAGGGAAAAAAATTACAAATGTAAATAATCTTTCCCCTGAAAAAGTCAGTCTTGTTTATTTTTTTATATTTTTATTTTAGGTGTGATTGTAGATGAATTTTTTTTTGTAAAATAATGTATTTATAGTTTCTATTTTGCCTGTAGAATAAACCAACAATAAACTCTGTATTCTTCTTTAAGAAATCCTTCCCTCTTTAAATTCTCAAACGTGAAGAATTTGTTTCGATGGAAAAAAGACATCTGGGAAAGGAAAATGAAGAATCAGACAATGAAACAGGAGTGATGGAATTCATCCTTCTCGGCTTTCCCGGTTCCTGGTGTTTACAGATACTTGTCTTCACGCTCTTTCTTATCATGTATATCCTGACACTTCTTGGAAATATGTCCATCATCATCTTAGTAATAAAAAACAGACACCTCCACACTCCCATGTACTTTTTCTTATGCAACCTATCTTTCAAAGAGATATGGTACACAACAGCCTTTATTCCTAAAACACTTGCCATATTTCTAGGGAAGAGCAGAAACATCTCTTTCACTGGGTGCATTCTGCAGATGTACTTTGTTTTTGCCTTTGGGTGTACAGAATACTTATTGCTTTCTGTGATGGCTTACGACCGATACTTGGCCATCTGTTACCCTCTGCACTATAACTCCATCATGGACACCCATTTCTCATGCAAGTTGGCAGGAAGCTCTTGGCTATGTGGATTCCTCATTATTTGCATACCAGCAATTCTGATCACAAGATTGACCTTCTGTGGGCCCAATGTCATTAACCATTTTTTCTGCAATATTGATGCCTGGATCGTTCTTTCATGTTCTAACACCCACGATATTGAGATGGCCGCTTTTGTAATAGCCATCATTATCATCTTGGGCTCGTGCGTCATAACGCTTCTATCCTATATGTACATCATCTCCACTATCCTGCACATCCCTTCCACCAAAGGGCAGCAGAAAGCCTTCTCCACCTGCTCCTCCCATCTTGCCGTCGTAATTATTTGGTACAGTTCTACTATCTTTCTGTTTGTCAAGCCTTCTAAACCGACCTCCTTGGAAACGACAAAAATTGTAAACATCCTGAATACTATTGTAACCCCACTGTTGAATCCTTTCATCTACACACTGAGAAATAAAGACGTGAAGGAGGCTTTAAGAAATTCCTTGCACTTGGGTTGAAACAAGCATGTTTTATCTGATGTTCATGTTCAGAGTTCAAGACATAAATATCTGTATTGATCAACTAAGGCCTGAGACCTTTTTTTAAGTGGCTGATTATAAGTATTCCATTTACAGTACTAGAAGACTGAATTCCAGTGTTGATGATAGTGTATGAAAGAAATGCAGTTGTAAGTGCATAAGTTTCTTAATTTATGTTTTAATTTATACAAGTAAAATGGGGGGCTGATCACAACCCCCATTTTATGTGCTAATGTGAATTATACAAATTCAATGACAGAAGTCAAAAGAACCCACAGACCTCTAAAACTTTTTTGTCAGCTCCAGTATATCTGTATTCATGCTCCAAGACTTCCCACTTATGAGCCAATCTCTGAGATTTATAACGAAGGGCAAAATCCAGAGTAACTACGGGGAGTCCTTGCTCTGGTGTAAGAACAATTTATTCTGGATTTCAATGTGAATTTCCCATAGGTTTTCACTACATGTAACTACGGTTACATGTAACTACAATTACATGTAAATACAGGCCTGTGGTAAAGAAATACCTGCTCCTATACATTAAGAAGACTGTTCCTCCAGAGGATGCAGCGCATAGCTCACTGGCACAAATCTCCAGCTCTGGAAAATTAATTAGGATTTGGCCATGAGTGTTTGAATCCTCCTCATCTGAAGAAAAACAAAATTATTACACATACAAAATTAGTATGGATGTGCATTTGTTTCAGGACAAGTTAAAAAGAAAATAAACTGAATGAGACCTGTTCACTTTTTCCTTCCTGCAGAGATGAATGACCCAGAAGTTTAATGAGCAACAAATGAGTTACAAATGAGTTTCAAAAGCCATTCACATTTGGGGGGGGGGTTCTTATCTTGAGGCAAAAGAGTCTGTTGTCATCACTGGCAACCCTGGCCACTGGCAACCATGTGCAGCCCTAATTAATTAATTGACTGCAAAATTAATCTATCACTACATCCATTTAACCATGTGGTAGAGAATGGGGCTAGCCCGATAATGGGCTGGCCCTTTTGCCTCCCCCGGCCGGATGGTATGGCCAGGAGAGATGCTCTGAGCCTATTGGCTCTTAGGGCCTGGGGGCGGCGACTGGGGGCTATAAAGGCAGGCACGCTCCTGCGCAGCCCCTAGTTGGGTTTGAGAGGCGTCGGCGACGGAGCTCCTTAGCTTGTCTCCGCCAACTCTCTTAGGGCACTTGCGGCCTTTCTCCCGGCTTTTGGCGCGGGGAGGGTGACTGCCTTCGGGCAGTCATGACTACTGAGTGAATTACATAGATTGAGTTATTCAGGTTCTACGAGGGATTTGAAAGTTGCTTTTTTGATTGGGATTTAATGTTCAAACACAAACAGGCTGACTAATGGAGGAAAAGACACATAACTAGCCCAGAGGAAAGAAGATGGAATAATTGTTGGATTATAGCGGTGGTGCTCAAACTCATGACTGCAGTGCACCCAGAATGTGGTCACTGTCCACATCGCAGCTTTCCATTCCCCCCTGTGTGACCCCTGTGTGACTAGGTCTAGGTTGACCTGGACACCAGGATGCCCTGGGCAATCACATCTGAAATGTTGTGTGAATGGATATCTGGGCAGATGCAACTCCCCAGAGCATCATTGTGTCCAGATCTACGCAGGTTAAGGTTGCCATGATTCTCTTCCACAAAATCGGGACACAACCCATTTGCCAGTATGTTAACACAATCACCAAAAACCTCCAAAAAGCAGGACTGTCCCTGTTTTGGATGACATATGGCAACCATAGTCCAGAAGATTTGCTGCATGGGAACAGAGCGGAGGTTCTGCTCTCTGGGCAAACAGGTGCATCCAAAACATTGATCTAGACCCTGAGCCAGGATTCAAGCAGCCCTGCAATACAGGACAAAGGAATCTTCAAAGGGGCTTCATGTATTAATGGGGTGGATGTAGAGAATAAGGTTTATTGTAATAGGAAATGGGGAAAGAAACGTAATTAAGCAGGAATAAAAAATGAAGCTCTGAAAGGTTTGAAGATCAAAATAGGCTGCCTGCTATGTGGAGAAGGAAGCACTAGTGCTTTGAACCACACTGTAATGGGGCCAGCCTGTTAATGGGCTGGCCCTTTTGCCTCCCCCGGCCAGGATGGTCTGGCCGGAGGAGACGCTCGCAGCCTATTGGCTGCTATGGCCAGGGGGCGGCGCTGGAGGGACGCTGTGGGCACGTTGCCCAGGCGTCCCTCCAGTCTTCGCCGAAGAGTCGTCCGAGAAGGAGCGACTTGACTCTTCTCCGACGACTCTCTTCTCAGGGCATAGGCCCAAGGTGGAGACCTGGTGCGGGGAGGGCTTCGTCCTAGGACGCCCCCGCCTTTCGTTTGCGGCCGCGGCGACGGTCGGAGCCTTGGTGCTCCCCCCCCTTGGCACCTCGTACTCTCCGTGGTGCGCGGACCTCGTGGCTGCCGCTTGGGCCCGCTTGAGGTCCCGCAGCTGCCATTTTTAGGGCATCTGCCGTTGCGGGCGCCATTCTGAGGGCGCCTCGTGGTGCGACGGCCATTTTGGGGCGGTGGCCATTTTGCCTCCTTAGGCGGAGGCCATTTTGTGGCACCTCGTGGTGCTGAAGTAGAGGCTGTGGTGGTTGCTGTGGGCCTGATCCTGTGTGTGTCGCTCATCCTTCTTCAAGGCCTGCTGCTCATTTCATCTTGCTGCCGTTGCAGCCCATATCCTTTAAGTGGAATAAAGCACTACATTTTGGGTTGTTTGTTGTTTGACTCATGGGTAAGAGGCCACAGAAACGGGGAGGTAGGGCCCCTCGCCCCCCACCCCGCCCCCTCCTCCTCCTGATCCAACTTCCTCGGATGAGGAGTTGGAGGCAATGGACCATCGCACCTTGGTAGAGCGCTTTAAGGCATTGGAGAAGGAGGTTCGGGAGAGGGCGGAGAACAGGGACGCTGGGCCCTCTGCTCCTGTGCCCACCCAGACCTTCACTAGGAAGGGAAGGGGGGCTTAAATGTTTTCGGCTCGCCCCTCCACATCGGGTGGCCGAAAGCCTCAGGCTCCTCCACAGGACCAGGTACCGGCAAGTGTTTCGGGGGTCCACACTCCTGCCTGGGGAGATGGTGTCACAGGGGCCACAGGTGAGGAGTCTGATGATAACGATGAGCCTGAGGTAGTGGGCTGCTGGGAGGAGTGTCCGGTTGTTACGCCTCCTCCTCCCAAAAGGGCTGCCCAGATGATGCCTTGGTGGATGCCAGGCTGGGGTTGTCCCTACTACTCTTGGCCCCTATGGGTATGGGATCCTGTGACTGGCCCTGGATGGGCTTACTCCGTCCTACACGTGCTAAGGGCACTGAAGGGGACAAATTGTGGGGTATGCCCACTTGGGAGGAAATATACAGATTGGCTAGGCATGCTGAGTTTGAGGACGGTCCTGAGGATCGCCCTTATGGCAGCACTGACCTGCCTCTTGGCGGACATCTCGCCATGTCCGTCAAGGAGAAGATCTGGAGGGGCGACTATGTCGACCTCTTTAGTCTCCTCCACGTAGAACCTGAGAGGGTGCCAAGAGTAGGAGAGCCAGAACGGGATCAAGAAGCGGCGAAGCACCGCAAAATTGATCACAATTGGACCAACTGGCTATACAGGTATTCTATATACATGGCCATTGTTGTCCAGCTGAGGCCCAAGCGGGCCCCGGCACTTATCAAATATTTAGACATTGTGCATAGGACACTGAGGGACTTTGGAGGCAACGCTTGGCTCCATTACGACCAAAATTTCAGGATGAGGGCGGCCAACGACCCTTCCCTGGACTGGTCGGTCCCAAAATTTGAGCTCTGGATGCAGGTTGTGGCTACTGCCAAACCCATCCAGGGTGACCGCTCAGATAGTGGTCACCTTATTGCTCGCAACCCTTCGTCACTACCCAGGGCGTCTTTGGGTGCCCTGGGGGTTCAAGGACAAAGGGCTTGCTTCGAGTTTAGCTCTTCAGGGACTTGCTCCAAGGCCAGCTGCCCCTTTGGCCACCTTTGTGCAGTGTGTGGCAGAAGGCACCTCGCCAGCTCTTGTGCAAAAGCCAAGGGATTTAAGGGTGCACGGTCGAGAGGGGGCAAAAAAGGAGGTGGTGGTCAACCAAAGCCACCTGCAGCTGCGGGAAAGGGGGCCGACCCCAGTTAAGCTGTCTGTGTTGACCGCTTTACTAGAGGCCTACCCTGACAGGGAGGCAGCTAAGTTTTAGTTGAATGGTTTTGTTGAGGGTTTTCGAATTCCAGCCCCTCACCCGGACAATGCCTTTTGGGCGGCAAACCTGAAATCGGTAAAGGGTATGGAGGTGGTTGTGCGGAAAAAGTTAGCCAAGGAAGTTGCAGCAGGCAGAGTACTTGGTCCTTTTCCGTCCCCTCCCTTTCCGAATTTGAGGGTTTCCCCTTTGGGTGTCGTTCCCAAGAAGGCCCCGGGTCAGTACTGGTTAATTTATCATTTATCTTTTCCCCGGGGTGAGTCTGTTAATGATGGTATCCCTCCTCACCTGTGCTCGGTTAGGTATACTTCCTTGGATGACGCGGTTCGTCTTTTGCAGACCTGCAGGTCTGGGGCCTTTATGGCCAAGACTGATGTGGAGTCAGCCTTTAGACTGCTCCCCATTCATCTGAGTGATTTCTGCCTGCTGGTGGTTTGAGGGAGGGTATTATGTTGACAGGGCTCTCCCTATGGGGTGTTCAGTTTCCTGTTCAGCCTTTGAGGCTTTTAGTACTTTTTTAGAATGGGCTCTTCAATCGAGGTCCCCTTTTGGGAGGGTTGTCCACTATTTGGATGACTTTCTCTTTATGGGGGCGGCGGGCACTGATCAGTGCGACCGGCTGTTAGCCTCGTTCAAGAGCCTTTGTTTAGAGTTGGGAGTTCCCTTAGCTGAAGAAAAGACCGAGGGGCCTGCCACCACCTTGACCTTCTTGGGCATAGAGCCGGACACTTTGGCACAGTGTTCCAGGTTGCCATTAGACAAATTGGTGACTTTGCGCAACCTTCTTGCGCAAAAGGAGGCTCTCACTCAAGGACTTACAGGTCTTAGTTGGACATTTAAATTTTGCTTGTCGGGTGGTGGCGCCCGGTCGGGCTTTCCTTAGGCGTCTATGTGATGCTATGGTGGGCTTGAAGGCGCCTTATCATAAGATCAGGGTCTCTGGGGCCATGAAGGAGGACATGAAGGTTTGGCTGACCTTCTTGTCCGATTTCAATGGCACTTCTTTTTGGAGGGAGGTGCAGATCCTCCGGGCTGACCTGCAGGTCCATTCGGATGCTGCAGGTGGCCATGGCTTTGGGGTTTACTTTAGAGGAAGATGGTGTGCTCATCCTTGGCCTTCTTCGTGGACGGCCAGTGATGTAGTGCAGGATCTTACCTTCTTGGAGCTTTTTCCAGTGGTGGTTGCTGTACACATCTGGGCAGACCAATTCCGGAACTCTACTGTTCGGTTTTGGTGTGATAACCAGGCTGTGGTACATGTGATCCGCAAACAGACTTCTCGTTCTCCAAGGGTGATGCATCTGGTACGTGCCCTTGTGTTGCAGTGCTTGCGCATTAACTTGGTAGTTTCGATTAGTCATGTCCCGGGGCTTGAAAATGGGGTTGCCGACGCTCTGTCTCGTTTTCAGGAGGAGCGCTTCCAGCAACTCGCCCCGACTGCTCTTCAGGATCCGGACCCATGCCCGAGTGGCTGTGGAGCCTTGGACCGTGAGAGCGCAAAGGTTGATTATGGGGTCGCTGGCTCCTTCTACAAGGAGCAGCTACGAGAGAAAGGTGGGAGAGTTTGAGGCCTTCTGTCGGGCCAAGAGTGTGCCCGGGGATTGGCCTTTACCTGTAGAGATTCTGCTCAGGTTCATGGTTTTCCTCTTTGAATCCGGCCTTCACCCAAAATCTATCTCTGTGTACCTATCGGCCTTGGCCTTCATGGCTGGCTTGAAAGGGGTGGTGGATATTACACAGGACTTTAAGGTACGACACATGCTTGAAGGCATGCGTAGGGACAGACCTTCAGTTCCGGACCAACGGAAGCCGGTAACTACTAAGATTTTGGGGCGTTTAATGGAGGCCTTCGGCCGGTGTTGTAGCTCTGACTTCGAAAGGGACTTCTTTCGAGCAGTGACTCTGGTGATGTTCTTTGGAGCGTTTCAGATCAGCGAGGTTTTGGTGCGGTCTCGTTCGGCTGACCCTGCCTTCGTGCTGTGGTGGTCGGACGTGACCCTCGAAAGCTCGGTCTGTATCCTGCGGCTATGCAGATCCAAGACTGACCAGAGGGCTCAGGGACTGGTCATCAGGTTGAGAGCTATTCACGGCCACGCCCTGTGCCCGGTGAGGGCTTTGACCAGGTATAGGGACAGGGTGCTTCATTTTGTTGGACCATTGTTCCAACATGCAGATGGGACCCCACTTACGTTTTTTCAATTTCGGGCCATTTTTGCTTGGGCAGTGACCACTCTTGGTCTCTCCCCGCAATTTGACAGTGTCCATTCCCTGCGGATTGGCGCTGCTACCTTAACATCTTCATTGGGGCTCCCTGAGGAGGTCATCCGGCGCATTGTGAGATGGCGCTCGGGTGCCTTCAAGTATTATGTTCGCAAATGAGGCTCTGGGGAGCTCATTTGCCTGTTTTATGTGTTTGATGTTTACTGCTACGTTGCAGTTGTTTAGTGACCTTCTCTTTGTTTATGTTGCAGATTCCTCATCATCAAGACCTCTTCAAGCCCTGGTGATCGGCCACTCCATCCTCTTCTGGGCCCGGAGGTGGGCCGAACGCAGTGGCGCCGGCTCCTGTCTCGGCCTCAGCCCAGACGTGTGTATTGCCTGGGCTGTCCAGAGGGGAGTGGGGTAGGGTCAGCTGCTGCCCATAGTTAGCAAATTTTTGCGTGACAACCCACCCCCTGATGTTTTGCTGGTGCACCTGGGTGAGAATGATCTGACCCAGACGAGGACTGTGGACCTCAGGGTGCAGATCATACAAGACCTGTCACTTGTGAAGTGGTGGTGCCCAGCGGTTCAGTTTGTTTGGTCCTCTTTCCTTCCCAGGAGGGTTTGGAAGGGGGCTAGGATCATCCGGAAGATAGATCTGGCCCGTAAGAGGGTCAACGCCTACGTGGCGCATTTTGTTGAGAGCTGGGGTGGGTTGGTGATTTATCACCGTCACGTCATGTGGCAGCTGCCCCATGTTTTTAGATCAGATGGGGTCCACCTTAGTGATTTGGCCATTGAGGAATATGTTTGGAATTTAGTTAAGGGGCTGCTAACCTGTCTTTAATGGGGCGGTGGAACCATGTTCTAGCCAGGTTCCCCGTGTGGCAGGTGTCGTGTTGGAGTAGGCAGGATAGGCCTTCGGTGACTGCCTGAGACAGCAGGGTCAGTGCTACGCATCCCTTGCCTATTGGTACCAGACCGGACGTAGGTCGGGAAGTTAGGCTTGGTTCAGCCGGGCATTAATTCAGGTGTACCGAGTGTCCAGCTGCTTTGATTGACCAAGCGCCCAGCTGTCTCGACCTTCGGGTTGGTGTTGATGGGTACCCTTGCGAGGGTGACACCTGAGCCAGGCTTTCACCATCCCTTATTTTTTATCTACCAGCATGACAAGTTAGCAGCCCCTTTTGTTGGGTTTTAAATATGTTATATTTTAATAAAGTGGCCAACAAATCCAGCATCTGTCTCCGGCTCCTTATTCTCGGCGTGGGGGGTAATAAAAATACATAGCAGTGAAACCATGTAAACAGTTGAATGAAAATCCTGCATATGCAGAACATATGCACCCCATATGCACCATGTATCTACATCCTATGTATACTTCTTATTTCTGTGTCCATGATACGGATGCTAACATGGCTCCCTGCATGCCATTTTTGTTGTTTTAGTTGTTGTTTTTTCTTCCAGACCAACTAACATGGGTCACTTTTTGCCAGCAGATGATACAGATTAGAAGGAGTGATCATG
Source organism: Cryptoblepharus egeriae (assembly GCA_030015325.1). Taxonomy (NCBI): domain Eukaryota; kingdom Metazoa; phylum Chordata; class Lepidosauria; order Squamata; family Scincidae; genus Cryptoblepharus; species Cryptoblepharus egeriae. The sequence continues at coordinate 85,590,688 of JAREYC010000004.1, forward strand.
GCATTTTGGTGCACACCTCCTGGCTACATTGGCAGGGTGGAACCTACTTCCAGTCATCAGAGCTTCATGGTGCTACAGCCTGGAAAAATGGTGGCCATGGCAAGGACCATGAAGTCTTGCATCAGGCTTTAGTTTCATGAGGTAGCCAGTACTCCAAACCTTTGGTGAGGCTAACAGTGGTAAGCTTGCCACCCAGAAAAGGGCAAAGCTTTGATATTGGTGTGTGCTTGGCCTAGGAGCTCAGAGATTATTCTGGTGATGCCCCATGATCAGGGTGACCATATACTTTAGAATGGAGGACAGAGTTCCTATACTTTTAACCACTGCATAGAAGAGGGAATTTAGGCAGGTGCAGCTTTTTAAACTCTTCTGTAATGAGCTAACCCTGCCTCAATTCCCTCTTAATGCAAGGGACAGAGGCACTCTGTCCTCCATTCTATACGGTCACTTTGTGCATGATTAGCCTCTGCATCACAGGTACTACATTGTATATCAGCAACAGTACCTCTTATATGCCATTGACTAGAGGTACCTCTTATGTGCCATTGACTAAAGTGGACTGTTACCCCTTTTTCTTTCTGTTGCATTGAGTATTCATTGGGTTGTGCATGAACCAAAATATTTTCAGTTTATGATTTTAATATTGCTAGTATCTTTGAGGAGGCAGGAAACAGGCAATACAGTAAACTACATGCACCTTAGACAAGGAATTTCACAAAACATAATGTTATATCATGAATAACTTTTTAGATCAGATGATCTGTGTTCTCTTCACCCCCAGTGCAATAACTGTTTCAAAGCCTCCTTCACCTCCTTGTTTCTTAGTGTGTAGATGAAAGGATTCAGCAATGGAACCACAACGAGGCAGAGAGTGTTGAATATTTTGTTCATTTCTAAGGATATCTGCCTAGATGGCTTGACAAACAGACACATGGTAGAACTATACCAAATAATCAAAAGGGCAAGATGGGAAGAGCATGTGGAAAATGCCTTTTGCTGCCCTTTGGTAGAAGGGATACGAAGGATAGTGGAGATAATGTATATGTAGGAAAAAAGGGTTATCACACATGAACCTACACTGACCATAATGGCTATAATAAAACATGCTATCTCAAGCACATAGGTATCAGAGCAAGAGAGAGCAATCCAGGAATCAATGTTGCAGTAGAAGTTGTTAATTACCTTGGGCCCACAGAAGGATAATGTTGTAATCAGATAGGCTGGTATAGAAACCACAACGGATCCGCCCAGCCAACAGCCAAGTGCCAACTTACTAGAAAGGCTGTTGTCCATGATAACATTGTAGTGCAGAGGATAACACATGGCCAAATATCGGTCATAAGCCATCACAGACAGAAGGAATTGTTCTGTGCTTTCCAAGGAAAAAACAAAATACATCTGAATGATGCAACCAGCAAAAGTGATGCTTCTGCTCTTTCCCAGGGAAATAGCAAGGATTTTAGGGATAGAGGCTGTTGTGTACCATATCTCCAGAAATGAGAGACTGCACAAGAAAAAGTACATAGGAGTATGGAGGCGATGACTTGTAATCACAAGGACAACGATGGATATATTTCCAAAAAGTGTCAGGATGTACATGAAAAGAAAAAGCACAAAGATGGACAGCTGGAAATGCCATGATCCAGGGAATCCAAGAAGAATGAATTCCAGCACTAGTGTTTCATTTTGTTCCTCTTCTATCTCCATCTCTCCTCTTCTGTCTAGTGACATAAAATTCTGAATTTTCAGCAAAATATGAAAATAAAACAAAATATAATTTTTGTTCTTTCAATAAAACAACTTATTTCCATGAATAAAGCTGTTGCTGCATCTGCATCTGCTGCTGCTTCTTGTACAAGAATATCACTGCATTTCACTATTATGGCACTGTACAAATTAGTGGTGAAGATGCATATGAAGTGTTGTGTCCAGTTTTGGTCAACATCTCAAAAAAGAGATTTAGTAGATCAGGAAAAGATGCAGAGGAGATAGGATGACCAGATGCCTGAACCTTAAAAGGAGGACGAAGTCTTGGGATTCCTCTCAGCCTGGCCTTTCTGGCAAATAATGGCACATTTTCCTACTCACAAGTAAAGCCACAATATTGGGCACTTTCACTTTCCCATAGAGTTCAATGCATATTTTTGATTTTTAGATTTTTTTTGCCATAACGTTTGATAGGAAGGAGATATTTCAAAACTGATTTTCACATTGGATTCTGCTCTTCAGTATAAACCCAACAACATATGACATGATGGCGTACTACACACCATTGGAAAGTTCCAAAATGAAGCTCAAATGGAGGGCAATGAAGCGCTTTTGGAGGACACCTGGACAGAAAGCTAAAAAAAGAGGACAAATCCAGAAAAATCCAGTCATATGGTCACCCTGTGAAGAGAGTGACCCCACTGATTAGGGGCTGAGGCAGGAAAAGACCGCAGTATTTGGGGTTTTCCAGTCAAGAAATTAAGGCATCAAAAGGGGAAATTATTGAGACATAATAGTATAAAATTAATGTTGAGGTGGACAGAAGGAAGTTCTTTTCCCTCTTGCACAACACCAGAACCACACACTTGAATTGACCAGCAAGAGAATTTTGAATTTTATTTAATCCAATCTGATTTTTTTATTTTTTTATTTTTTGTTAATATCATGAATTCATTGCCACAGAATGTTGAAATGGCACTTGGGCAAGACACCATTAATAGACAAATTTATGGAGGAAAGCTCAATCACAGGTTGCAAGCTTTTAGGTTTTAGAAGTAGGCTATTTTTAATGGAGGATACGTGTCAAGTTTTCTCTGTGTGCTCCCAGAGGCATTTTCTGAGCGACTATGAGATAAGAACATAAGTCTACAACAACTATTATTATTAATTACTCTAAAATACTACACATCTTGGCTATGAACCATGGGCTCCATAAACATTTCTAAGTCAACCCTACCACAAAAAAGGCTGACAATATTTCTCTGTTTTCAGGTTTGTTTTTTTGTTTTAATTTCTCCAAGTTCAGAGTGGGATACATAGGCAATGGCCACATCTTGCTGTTGTTTCCCTGTACACTGCTACTCAGAGGCATAATCAAAAATATTTCAACTTACCAAATATTGTCTCTTTCGCTCCCTTGGATGAATATGTGAACAATACCAGCTTAACTGAATTTGAATTTTGATCCTCCCATGCAAATGTCCATTCATCCAATATGCCATCCATTAACATATTTTCATTTATATTTTATATTAAGTGGATCCTTCCATTTAATTCACTGTAAATCCTACGTACCTCCTGTACAATGGATTCTTATTCAGATGAAGACTTTGAGCACAATCCTAAGCATGTCTACTCAAAAGTAAGCTCCATTGTGTTCAATGGGTCTTACTCCCAGGAAAGTGTCTTTCGGATTGCAGACTTTAAAGAACTTTACATAATCACAACCCAAAGTTCCAATGAGATTACCTCTCCATAGAATTCCTGTTGAAGGGAAAAAATTATTCTAAAACACTGATGCAGTAATAAGTTTCCAAAGGGTTTGTTTCCCTGTGGAATGGATCAATGTGCCACACTACATTCGATTTATCAAACAGAGGCCTTTTTTGGTATCCATCAGTCTTGGAAGACTATGGTATTGTGCTGGACTCTGCATGCAAAACATGAAGGCCTAGGTAGATTGATATGGAGGATAGGCTGTTACTCAAGCAGCAAATCCCCCCTCTCCACGCCACTGAAATAGTCCAATGGAAAGGCAGAGCCGATAATGGTTCCAGTTGTGTCACAGAGCTGGGCTAAAGACAGGATCTCACCCTGTCTTGTGGGGATCCGGGTCTCGAAACCTGGCCGGCTGGTTAATAGGCACAGGGCAAAATCCAGAGTAACTATGGGGAGTCCTTGCTCTGGTGTAAGAACAACTTTCTCTGGATTCCAATATGAATTTCCCATAGGTTTTTTCTAGGTGGTGCATTAACTACAGGTGCCAATAAAGTCTCTTACGTGCCCCCGTAGTTACTCTGGATTCGGGGGTTAGTGTCTTAACCACTTGTACCATTCACAGCCAGGTACTTATTAAATTTTAAATAATTACATATAATTTACAAATTACAAGACTCACAAGAATTACAAGACTGCCTTGTTCCTGCTCACAAAAAAGGAGGACAATGAAGATTTTTGCAGCCTGAAAAGAGGACATGTCCTCAGAAAGAGGACAGATGAGCACCCTGGCAGAACATGCTTGAATGTAGCTACGCAGAAAGAGATGGGGATGAGGGTATAGCTATGCAGATGAGGATGTGGGAAAGGGTGTGGGTGTGCACTGAATTTAGTCTTTGAATTGGCAGCCTATAGGGGATCATCCCTATTGGAGAATATGAGGATGGGGTTGAGGACAGTGGAAGATGTCAGGCAAATGCGGGCTTCAACATGCATAGAAAACAAAACAAAAAGCTAGAACGGAGGTCAAGCACTGCTTTTATTTAGCCCTGCTATATCAGCGATGATGGACACAGTGCTCAGGACTCAAGCAAGAGATCCCCAAACTTCCACTTTAGGGTTCCTTGACCTTCATCTCTTCAGTGGACAAGGGAATTACTGCCTGTGATCTGTGAGAGGAGAAGCTGCACCTGCTGAATGTCCCTGCTCTCCAGGTAGGGGAGTAGGCCAGAGGGTGTGGCTAAGCAGATGAAGGGATGGGGGCAATATGGAATGGGCATGACTATGCAGATGAGTGTGGCTATGCAGAGGAGTGGGTGGGGCTATGCAGATGAAGGGGTGTGACTATGCAGATGAGTGAGTGTGGCTCACTCTAATGCCAAGTGCACATCACTCTAATGCACATAATGCAGAGGAGTGGGTGGGACTATGCAGATGAAGGGATGTGCTATGCAGATGAGCGGATGGGGTTACACCAAGAGGAGCAGATTTAGTCATTGGATTGGGATTCTTGGCTCAGGATCCTTCAGGGAACCATCCTTGTTCAGAGTGTGAGGATGGGAGTGTGGTCAGTGGGGGTTGTGGGGTAGATGTGGGCTGACATGTGCACAGAAAGCCAAAACCAAGGTAGATAAAGGACCAGGTATGGGTTGCATTCAGCCCTGCCTGGAGGGACATTTTCTGGGTACCTGCCGGAATCTGGTTTCAATTCCTTGTAAGAGCTTGATGGAGATGTTGTCATATTAAGGGCAGTGGGAAGGTCAGTGGCCTAAATTGTTTCCAAATGTCCCTGAGTATAAGCCCAACATTCCTCAAGATTGTATCCTATTGAGTAAATTATTTTCCATTGGTCAACTTTCATGACTACTCTATGTATTTATTTATTTCTCATTAGTTTTTTATTCCATTTTCCCCCTGAAGGGCACATGAGGTGGCTAACAATAAAAAAGCAGATAGTAAAATACAATTTAAAATTATAAAATACAACTAAATTAGTATAAAAATATCATGCAGTCAGCAGTAAAAATACAAAGTAAAAAACAGTTTCAAAGGCAGCTGTTATGATGCCTCGAAGGCTCTCTTAAATAAAAGAGCCTTAAGGTCCTGCCAGAAGGGTAATAGTGAAGAAAATAATCTCAGTTCAAAGGGAAGGGGGTGCCATAATACCACCACCAAGAAGGCCCTGTTTCTGCTGTCTTTCCCCTGACTTCTCTCCAAGATAATGAGTACTGTTAATTGCATTGCTTGCCCATCAAAATTTAGACTGACATCTTTAAGAGTTACATGTCCTGTTCCTTCTTTGCTTTTTCTTTTTAAATAATGTTTTCTTTTTTAAAATAATGTTTGGAAAATATGACATGCAAGTTCAAGATGTTTCTGAAAAAAGAGCTGTAGAACTTACTAACATTGAACCCCCATGTGATTTGGAAGAACATGGGTCTATCTTTGGAGACTGCAGTCAGATCACATGTATGTAGCTGTGCTCTGTGATCTGCGCCTCCATGTGATGGTATCTCACAGTGGAATTTTAACCCTCAGTTAGGCCAGTACAAGGTACTTCTTTGTCACTTTCCAGATGGTGGAGGTGAGGCCAGCACACAGATGTATGTCACTCTTCCCACAAGAAAGGGGAGATGTGTGAGTTGTGTTGGCCTAAATTGGTCAGGATTGCATCCTCAGTTTGTACAGGTATTCTCCACTTTCAATGTTTAATTTTTTGATGATCCACTTTCAGTTTCAACCCCTTTCAATTATACCCAGAAATCATTCATTCAATGCGTGTTCTGCTTTTTCAACCTCACTCTGCTGTTCTAAAGGCCAAAATTGCCCTCCTTCATGGGGTAGCTCCTGGTATAATCCCATTCCCAAAGGAGTTAATGAGAATCCATTTGCAGAAATAATTGTGTTGCAGCAGGAATTTGCAGGATAAAAGGGGCATTTGTAATGTGCACTAGCTTAAAAAACATTGCAAGCAATGTTTCTAAACTAAAAAAAATTGGGTTTTCCTTTTCAATTGTTTTAACTTTTGCTCTACTCCCTAATCTGTCCAGTAAATGGTAGATATCTGTACCATGATGGCTGCAACTCCCAAGAAGGCCATAACAATCATGGAAATCACAGCGTACGTATTCAAATTGACTTTTTGGTTCACATAAATATGACCAAAATCCCACTGAAATCGTTAGGATTGAATTACTATGTAAACAGGACTGCACCTCTGAGGGAACAAAGACTTTCGCCTAGGGCAGTATATATTCATTTTGCAGTATTGCCACAATAACAAATACTATATATAGAGCTAAACATATTTGAGTTTTTGTAAAGTTTTCAAATACTGTGGTGCCTTGTAAGAACATAATTTGTTCTGGAAGCATGTTTTCTTACAAAGTGTTGTTCTTACAAAGCAGATTTTCCCATAGGAAATAATGGTAACTCAGATGATTGGTTCCACAACCAAAAAATATTCATATAAAAATATTAACTGTTAAAATGATGACAAAGCACTGTAATTGAATTCAAAACACTATAATATAATACAGACCACAAGTGCTGTAATAGAACACTAGAATATACTGTACAGTAAAACAGAACAGAAAAACCTTTATGCCCAAGGATGACTGATTTTCACTAATAGAGTCACTGGTGTTTTTGGAGCAACTCTCTCTCTCTCTCTCTCTCTCTCTCTGTGTGTGTGTGTGTGTGTGTATGTGTGTGTGTGTGTGTGTGTGTGTTTCGAAGTTGGCAGCTTGGGCCTGATGCAAAGGGGGCAAGATCCTATGCTGTCCATTGTGTCTACTGGGGCTTATTCACAGGAAAGTGTGGGATGCAGGAGCAGCACCAAAGTCTTCTGCCAGATGCAAATCCTATGCTGTCTATGCAGAACCAAGTCCCATTGTATCTACTGGGGCTTACTCTCAGGAAAGTGTGTAGGGACCAGGCAGGGAAGGTGGTGGGGGAAAGAGGGGTAGTTGTAGTGGGGTCCAGGAAAGGGTTTCTTTTGAGGGGGCTCCAGAGGAGGTCCAGGAGGGGGTTTCTCTCCAACCTGATGGTGGCTGCTGCAGGGGCTCAGCTGGCTTGAGGAGATTGCAGAAGGCTGGCTGGGGAGGCTCAGACATGCTTGCTGGGGAGTCTCAGAAGACGCTGCTGCCTTTGCATCCCTCTGCTGGCCAGGTGTGAGTACTGCATGCAGGAGGAGAGGTTTTGCTTCAGCCACCCAATGGGAGACCAGCTAATGGGCATTCGTCTTACAAAGCACTTTCTTCTTTCAAGACAGAATCCCGTAGAAATTTTAGTTCATCTTAAAAAACGTTTGTCTTACGAGGTACCACTGTATATTGCGTAAATTATATACAAGGCACCACTGTATATTGAGTAAATTAAATGCAATTCTCAGAATTGGGATTGATGTGCTTCGCAGACCTTTCAGGTGGAGCATGTTGTAACAGTGGCATCTGCTGCTGGAAAATGGCTGCCAAGAGAACACAAAGTGCTCCATCATCAGCAATTTTGCACATGTTACTGCGAGGTACAGAGCAGCATAGCATCTCCACTACTGAACCTACAGTATGTCACCTCTGCTGGACCAGGTAAGGCAGTGGGTGGGAGGTGAGCAGGGGGCAAAACTGGAAAAGGAAGCGGAGGAACAGGGTGTGGGAAAGTAAAAGGAGGCTGCATCATAGTGCACTGCCTCCATTGCCTGGCTCTGCATGCACAACAAACAGAGGTGGGAAAATGAGGGGAGATTATTAGCTGTGTTGTCTATACAGACGGGGCAAGCTGGTCTCCCAGAAAGGATTTTGCCTCTTGCTCCAGCACTAGGCTAACTGCCCCATGTGGCAGGTTATGTGTGGCATTAAGGCTGCAATCCTAAAGACATTTTCCTGGGAGTAAGACCCATTGAATACAATGGGGCTTACTTTTGAGTAGACATGGTTAGGATTGTACTCTAAGGGCACAATCCAGAGTGACTATGGGGAGTCCTTGCTCCGGTGTAAGAACAATTTACTCTGGATTGCAATATGAATTTCCCATAGGTTTTCATTAGGTGGTGCAGTAACTACAGGTGCACGTAATGTCTCTTACGTGCTCCTGCAGTTACTCTGGATTGTAGGGTTAGTCTCAAGTACTGCAAATAAGGAAGTTTTCAAAGTATGGACTTTGCCAACGCCGTGATACAAAGAGGTCTTGGGGTCCCTTTCTGGAATTTCATTTCATTTCCAAAAATTCCATTTAAAAGTAATAAAATTGACTTAAAAGTAATAAAATTATACTTCCAAAGGTGGTCCCATGAAAGGGCAAGAATGCCTGAGATTAGACACTGCCTCAGCAACAGATTGTGTGTGGCGAGAGAGTAGCAAGTTTAAAGGTAAAGGGGTCTCCCGCAGATTGCCCTGCTAGTCAACTATAGGAGCACTGCTCAAGCCCTTTCCTAGGATGAAGAGATAGACATCTCTTGTGATTTATGTGCTTCACAAACCTATCCTGTGGAATACATTTTGACAGTGACAACTGCAGTTGTAAAATGGCTGCCAGCAGATAACAGATAATTTATGCCTTTCTTTTAAATAAATAGCAAATTCTGTCTGTCTGTCTGAAACCCCTCTCACTCAAACCACATTTATTCTACATAGACATATTATACCTTTTTGGAATCAAGATGATCCCAGGATTGACACAATATATCCAGACCACCACACACACACAATCCACACACACCCCACACACAACACACACAACCAAACTCCACACAGAGAGAGACACACGCAAACACACACACAACCTAAACCACTGTTTCACACACACAACAATGTATCTCAACCCCCACACATAATCCAACCTCCACACTCCACATAAACACACACACACACACACACAAAATGCAGCTCCATACATACACACACAACCTAACCCACACACTCTTAACTCAGGCCACACTTGCTCTACATAGACATATTATACCTTTCTGGAATCAGGATGATCCTGGGATTGACACAATGTGTCCCAAACCTCCCACACAACCCAACACCACACTCCACACACACACACACAGCCTAACCCACTCTTTCACACATATAAACAGCATAGGAACTCAGTAATGACTTATTTTTAGAAATTCAAACTGGAAGAGAGTGAAAAGGGTTACACTATGTTTTCATCCCTATACTTAACATTGATGAATCACTGACTGATCAAAGCTCAGCCCCAAACCCTGGATCTAGAAGCATGAAATTTCTGTGATGTAAGAACCATCTTAAGACCAATTTGGTGCCCAGTGCTGCCTGCTGCCAAGTGGTACTTATTGTCCGGTGCCGAGTGTTTCTCAGTGGTGCCTGGTGACCAGTAGGGTTGCCTGTGGCCCAGCGGTGTCTATTGCTACCTACTGGTGCCCTGTGCCTGCTGCCCACTGCTGACTGGTGCCCGCTGCCCACTGATTGGTGGTATCTGGTGGTACCCAGTGCTCATTGGTGCTTGCTGGTGCCCAATGCCCACTGTTGCCCACTGATGCCTGATGCCTGCTGGTGCCCACCAGTGCATGCTTGTGCCCACAAATATATTTTAAATTTTACTCCTGCAACAATGGGTAAATTCATCTAGTATAATTCATAAATCTGCTTCTCCCAAACATATGGCTATTTACAGCAATTTAGCAATGTTAAGTGAATTCTTTATCAGACTCCAAAACTTGCCTGAGTCTTTAGCTATGGTGGCTTGAATCTGTCCTGCACCCTCTTTTCTCATGGTCACTTTCTTTCTGTAATTCATCAGTGTTTCATATTGCTTTTTGTCACCAAAGTTTCTGAGCAGTTCCTAATCACCCCTCAGATTTAAAATTTTGATATGCATTATATAATGCCTTTTTTGCAATAATGCATTCTTTGTTGAACTGCTCCTTTGAGTGGAAATAGGCATGCCAATAATAATGGGATAAATTAGATGTCCTATAAGTGAACACCCTTTTGAACATTTGCACTAGTTCATGGTAAAAGTTCATACTTTGGAAATCTAATTTGTAGCAGTTGCAAAAAGCATTGCCAAGTTCTCCTCAAATTTAATTTCCATTCCTAACTCATGTGCATCAAGCATTAGGAATCATTCTACTAATTGCTCCAAATTCACAAAAAATAACACAAAATTTGAACTATACAGTGGTACCTCACTTAATAAGCACCTCACTTAACAAGTGTTTCAAATAACAAGCAAAAATGTCCAAGAAATCTTGCTTCACATAACAAGTTCCGCTTCACTTAACAAGCAAGCGCACTATGGGCATGCGTGCTATGCAGCCCTGACGCTCCGTGCAGAAGCTCTTTAAAAGGGCTACCAGCCAGCGCTGCTGCCTCTAACTGCCCCCAACTTGGGGGCAGTTGCCTGGAGGTGCCAGAGGCAACTGCCTCTGCCCTGAAGTGCCCCCGCCGACCACCTTGAACCTCCAGCAGAAGCCCAGGTAAGCCTTCCAGGAAGTGTCTTTGATTGCAGCCTCTTAACCATGTCTACCCAAAAGTAAGCCCCATTGTGTTAAATGGGGCTTACTCCCAGGAAAGTGTCTTTAGGATTGCAGCCTAAGTCGACTTCATAGGATCATGCACATTGAATGCATGTTTTGAATTCAATTCCAGTGTTTTGTCATCATTTTTACATCCAGTTAATATTTTTATATGAATATTTTTGGGGTTGTGGAACCAAGTGTCTGAGTTTCTATTATTTCCTGTGGAAAAATCTGCTTCATTTAAAGAGCATTACACTTAAAGAGCATGCCTCCGGAACGAATTAATCTCTTTATGTGAGGCACCACTGTAGTTGCATTTATGAAGAATAAGTTGATTAAAATATACCCATCAGAGCTGGAGAGTGAATTTACTCTCCACCCTAGGGAGTTAAAGTAATTGGGTTTAAGACACTACATATTAACTTGTTAAACTCAACACTTCTAAGTCACTTGTGATTCAGTAATAAATCAAGCAACATCCACAATATTTACAGGGAGCATACATGATTCTATGGATTCATTTATTATGGTACATCATCAATGAGAAGACATGGTTTGCAATGCAGTGCATCAGAAATTCAGCCATAGATATAATAGGTTAACCAAGTGCCATTTTGATAAGGAGAATATCAAATAAAGAAGGTAATAGTAAGCTATGAATTTTGAGAAATGTTGTTATGAAGAAACACTTCTTATAGGTAAAATATGTAAAGAGAAGCATGGGAAAAACAGTGCCTCCAATTACTTTTGCTGGAACACGTTTTTTAAAATTTTACTATTTTAATATTTTGTTAAAAGTTTATAACTGAGGTAATTATTCTTAATTAATAGGTAATCTCTTCATCTACTACTTAATTAGCAGATTAATAATAGAAAAGTAAGGTTATTTTCCTTTACCGTTTGTATATACCATGTTTAAGAACCATTCATTTCAACATGGAAGCCAGTGTGATTTTCTTTGATATGAAACAATCATAAAAATTATTTCATTTTGTCTGGATGTAAATATAGAAGATATTGATTATGTTGGAAGGTATGACCAATTTTTATAAAGATGATACTATTTTATAGTAATGGTAGAGGCATCAATTTTCTATCATTTTTATTCATCAGAGCTGGAATATGAATAATTTCTTCAGTTTTTGCAAAGTAATTTATCATCATTTTGATTATGCCAATTGCAATTTCCAAAGTATTTTCCCCAACTTAAGACATTCATATATCATGTTTCTCAGTTATTTTACAATGGTGAATGTTCATCATGCTTATCATTCTAATTAAGCATATCATTCATTATATTTAGCTTGTGTGGCTTACTTCTCAGTAATCTGTAAGAATTAACTATAATATGACAATCCAATAAGGAGTTACTCTGTACTAAGTCCCAATATATTATGTGGGACTTGTTTCTGAGTAGACTTGCATGGGTATAAAAGGGTTTTTTGATAGTCTATGTGACCTGGTTTCAGCAGGGTGATCATATAGAATGGCCATTTAGGCAGCTGAATGGTCAATATAGAAGACTTTAAAAAGCAGCAACTGCATAAATTTCCTCTTCTATGCAATGTTTCAAGGTAGAGGCATGCTGTCCTTCACTCTATATGTTTACCGTGGGTTTCAGATTTGTTTGTTTTCCTATACTGATGTGTGTGCAAATATGATATGTGGATATGCATTTGCTTACTGCATATGAAAAACTAATGCATTTGATGAAGTGGATAGTAGAACATGGAATTTATGCCGAAATAAATTTGTTAGTGTTTATGATACTGCTAGTCCCCGTGTTTCTGTGCTAGCTAGAAAGCATGCTGCTGGTAGCTTCTTTGTAGGAGTGTGATTACTGGTAAAAATCCAAACATATGCATCTATTTAGAAAAAAGTAAATGGGACTTTTTGCACTCTAAATCTTTTAGAGTGTTTAGCTTATTTCTTTACAGATGTTTTGCATATTTCTTTACATACTTGATGTCATTCATTTGGTTTGCAACTCATGTTTTGGCAGATAATCTTCCTGATTCTGATGCAAGAAACCAATGGCTCCCACGTGAAGGAGTTTATCCTTCTGGGATTCCCTGGTTCTCATGAACTGCAGGTCTCCCTCTTCATTTTCTTCCTCTGCATGTACATCCTCACGGTCACTGGAAATATGGCCATCATAGCTTTAGTGAAAGCTAAACGGCAGCTCCAGACACCCATGTATTTCTTCCTTTGCAATCTATCGTTCTTGGAGATCTGGTACACAACAGCCTGTGTTCCCAAGACTTTGGCAATCCTTTTGTCCCACGATCAAACCATCACCTTTGTTGGATGCGTCATACAGATGTACATCGTTTTCTCACTGGGATGCACAGAATATTTCCTGCTTTCTGTCATGGCTTACGATCGTTATTTGGCCATATGCCACCCTTTGCACTATCACACTATCATGTCAAAGTCTTTGTCTATTCAAATGGCTTGTGCTTCTTGGATTTGTGGCTTCTTGGGTATTTCTTTGCCAGCCTATCTCATTAGCCAGTTGACCTTTTGTGATTCTAATGTTATCAACCATTTCTTTTGTGACATTGTGCCTTGGATAGTCCTCTCCTGTACTGACACTTACACTGTTGAAATTGTTTGGTTCATAATGGCTGGCATTATCATCATGGGCTCCTGTTTGATCACCTTGGTTTCCTACATTTACATCATTACCACAATATTAAGGATTGCTTCAGTTCAAGGCCGTCAACGGGCTTTTTCCACCTGTTCCTCTCATCTCACAGTTGTGATTATCTGGTATGGCTCCACCATTTTCCTTCATGTCACCCCTGCTAAACATCAGTCCTTAGAATTGACTAAGATCATCACCATCCTGAACACCATTGTAACCCCTTTGCTCAATCCTTTCATCTATACACTGAGGAACAGCGAGGTTAAACAAGCTGTAAAGAACATATTGCAAGACACAAAAGTGTCAGTGAATTGCAGAAAAGGCAAACAATAAAGCCAAACAATAATCATGATAGGAAAAACAGATTGTTCTTTGGGTATTTCCCAAAGGTATTTCCCCACACTCCATACGTACACACAACTCCACATACACAAATTAACCCTCTCTTTCACGCACACACATTTTATCCCAACCCCCACACACAACCTAACCCACACTCCCTCTAACTTGGGCCATACTTGTTCTACATAGACAGGTATTATACCTTTTTGGAATCAGAATGATCCTGGGATTGAAAGTCTCCCCTTCATCTGGTGCTTCTACATCCAGCATCGGAATTTGTGTCTGGCCCAAATTGGCAGATATGCCATTTGAATTCAAGTGATGATATATTTGTCTCTTCAGTTTGGTTCGGGTGACCCAAAACAACAGTTTATAAATGGGGACAATTATTTCCATCCCCCAAACTGGTAGAATATGACCAGTTTTGTCTAACAAAGAAAATAGAGAAGCAAGAACTGGTGCCCACTAATCCAAATTATTTTTAATTCCCTTGGGGAAATAAGGACTTCTAGAGCCTTCCTATCCTTCAACTGCACATCCAAACAACGTATCTCTGAAACGGAGACTGGAGGCCAAGTCGCAATAACCTCAAAATCAGCTTGAACCTCTCTCAGCACAGAGTCTAGTTCATTATCTATACAGTGATGCCTCACGTAAAGAATGCCTCACGTAAAGTATGTTTCACATAACAAACAAAAATTCTCTAGGATTCTTCTTCACGTAAAGAACATGCTTCACATAAAGAAAACATTCGTTGGCAGTTGGGGCAGACGCGCTGGCCGGCAGCCTGTTTAAAAATCGTCAGGGCTGCCTAGCGCACTTGCCCATAGTGAAAGCAGCAGTTCCATGCTGTTCCTCCTGTGGCCGGGTGTCCACTGGTCAGAGGGAGAGAAGACCAGTGGAGAAGAGGGAAGCAGCTCAGGGCTGCCAAAAGGGAGCAGGGGGGAGAGATGCTCAGGATGGAGAGAAGGAGAAAGTGGGGAGCCACTTTGAAGGTGTCTTGGATTGCAGAAGTAAGCCCCATTGTATTAAATGGGACTTACTCCCAGGAAAGTGTCTTTAGGACTGCAGCCTAAGTAGACTTCATAAGATCATGCACATTGAATGCATGTTTTGAATTCAATCCCAGTGTTCTGTCATCATTTTTACATCCAGTTAATATTTTAACTGGATGCAGTATGAATATTTTTGGGGTTGTGGAACCAATCGTCTGAGTTTCCATTATTTCCTATGGGAAAATCCGCTTCACGTAAAGAATGTTTCACATAAAGAACTTGCCTCCGGAACGAATTAAATTTGTTACGTGAGGCACCACTGTATACTGTATTTACTCAATTTTAATGCTCACCTTTTCCAGTCAAATTTACTGCACAATCCAGAATAACTACAGGAGCGCTACAGAGACATTTATGTTGATGTAGTTACAGTGCCCCCTAGTGGAAACCTATGGGAAATTCATAGAGCAATCCAGAGTAAATTTTTCTTATATCAAAGTTAGAGCTCCTGCAGTTACTCTGGATTGTGCAGTTACCCTACAATCCAGAGTAACTACGGGAGGACGTAACAGACATTACATGTACCCATAGTTACTGCACCACCTAATGAAAATCTATGGGAAAGTCATATTGCAATCCAGAGCAAATTGTTCTTACACCGGAGCAAGGACTCCCCGTAGTTACTCTGGATTGCACCCTGAGTCTCCTAAATTGGGGTGCACATTAGATTCAATGGTCCACTAGACTCCAGTAAATATACTATTTTGATTTAAAGTATAGGTAATTTTATTGTAATAAAAAATGTAACATAAACCCATTGTTGTATAAAGCAGTGCAATTAGGTAAAAATATAACATCAACCCATTACCATATTACTGTATTATTGTCATATAACTCATCCTTTAATGCAGTAAAATTAAATTTTGCAGCTGTTTTGCAGTTATGCAATAAATTGCCAATAAACATTTTTTTAAATCTCAAGCCTTTTAAAATCATGGTGCGCAATAGATTTGGTGGTGCATTAGATTTGAGTAAATACAGTATATTAAAATTGAAGAGTCACTGACTGACTCATTAACACACAGCCAAAAGTGCTGGACCTAGAAGCATGAAATTTGGGAGGGTATTGCTTCTGTGATGTAGTCACCCTCTAAGAACTTATTTTTAGAAATTCAAACTGAAAGGGAACGAAAAGTGTTACACTTTTTGGATTACGTCCCTATAGGCTTTCGTCCCTATACTTAACATGGATGAATTGCTGACTCATCAATGCACAGCCCCAACCCCTGGACCTAGAAGCATGATGAGCATATACCTTCTGTGATGTAAGAACCCTCTAAGACCAATTTTGTGCCCAGTGGTGCTTGCTGCCCAGTAATACCCGGTGCCTGGTGCCCCATGTTGCTCAGTGGTGCATGGTGCCAGGTGGGGTTGCCTGGGGCCTAGTGGTACCTGCTGCCTGCTGCTGCTCAGTGGTGCCCAGTGCCCAATAGGGATGTGCCTCCTGCTGCTGGTGCCTAGAGCCAAATGGTGCGCGCTGCCTAGTAGTTACCAGTAGGGTTGCCCAGGGCCCGGTGTTGCCCAATGCCCACTAATGCCTGCTAACCACTGCTCAGTGGTGCCTTGTGGTGCCTGCTGCCCACTGGTGGCTCTGGTGGCTTGAATCTGCCCTGCCCCCTCTTTTCTGATGGTCACTTTCTTTTTGTAATTCTTCAGTGTTTCATATAGCTTTTTTGCCACCAAAGCTTCTGAGCAGCACCCAGTCCCCCCTCAGATGTAAAATTTTGATATGCATTATATAATGCCTTTTTTGCAATAATGCATTCATTGTTGAACCACTCCTTTGAGTGGAAATAGGCATGCCAATAGCAATGGGATAAATTAGATGTCCTATAAGTGAACACCTTTTTGAACACTTGCACTAGTTCATGGTAAAAGTTTGTACTTTGGAAACCTCCTAGTACGTAACAGTTGTAAAAAGCATTCAAATTTAATGTGTTTTAAAGCATTCAAATCTCCTCAAATTTCCATTCCTAACTCATGTACATCAAGCATTAGGAATCACTCTACTAATTGCTCCAAATTCACAAAAATAACACAAAATTTGAACCATAGTTGCATTTATGAAGAACAAGTTGATTAAAATATACAGATCAGAGTTGAAGAGTGAATTTACTCTCCTACCCTAGAGAGTGAAAGTAATTGGGTTTGAGACACTATGCATTAACTTACTGATTAAAAACTTTTAAGCCATTTGTGATTCAGGAATAACTCAAGCAACATCCACAATATTTACAGGGAGCATATATGATTCTGGATTCATTTATTACGGTTGACCGTCAATGAGAAGACAATGCAGTGCATCAGAAATTCAACCTTAGATATAATAGGTTAACCAAGTGCCATTTTAATAAGGAGAATATCAAACAAAGAAGGCAACAGTAAGCAATGAATTCTAAAAAATGTTGTTATGAAGAATAACATTTTATGGGTATAATATGTAAAGAGAAGCATGGCAAAAATGAGAAAGTACTCTTTAAATTGGAACATTTTTATTAAAATTTTACTACTATTTTAATATTTTGTTAAAATTTTATCACTAAGGTAATCTACTATTATTAATTATTAATAGGTAATCTATTCATCTACTACTTAATTAGTAGATTAAATACAAAAATAAGATTATTTTCCTATACTGTATGTACCATGTTTAAGAACCATTCATTTCAACAGGGAATCCAGTGTGATTTTCCTTTGATATGAAAAGATCTTAAAAATTATTTCATTTTGTCTGAATGTAAATTTAAAAGATATTGATTACGTTGGAAGGTACTGCCAATTTTTATAAAGATGATGCTATTGTATAGTAATGGTTGAGACATCAATTTCTATCATTTTTATTCATCAGAGCTGGAATAGGAATATTTTTCTCAGATTTATCAAAGTAATTATCAGCATCTTGATTATGCTAATTACAATTTCCAAAGTAATGAACTAAGACATTCATATGTTAGGTTTCTCATTTTGCAATGGTAAAATGTTCATCATGCTTATCATTCTATAACTGAGCATAATATTCATTATATTTGACATGTTGGGTTACTTCTGAGTAATCTGTAAGAACGCACTGTAATAGAACAATCCTATATATGGATTTACAATGTACTAAGTCCCAATATATTACGTGGGACTTCTTTCTGAGTAGGTATGAATAGGCATAAAAGGGTTTTTTGACAATCCATGTGACCTGGTTTCAGCTTAATGTATTTCCTATATTGATGTGTGTGTGGATATGATAGTAAGATGAATCTCCTTACTGCGTATGAAAAACTAATGCATTTGAAGTGGACAGTAGATAGTTGTTAGTGTTTATGATACCTCTAGTCCCCATGTTTTTTGCTAGCAAGGAATCATGTTGCTGATAGTATCTTCTTAGGAGTGTGATTACTGGTAAAAATCCAAACATATGCATTTGTTTAGAAATAAGTAATTCTTACTCCTTGCTTTCTCCTTGCACTCTAAATCTTTTCTATACTCATGTGCATGTGGACATGATAATCACATACAACTCCTTACTGCACCTGAAGAGTTGATGCAGTTTGATGAAGTGAGCTGAAGCTCATAGAAGCTTAGGCTGATACAAACACAAAAGTTAGTGTTTATGGCAACTCTAGTCCCCTGTTTTATTGTTAGCAAGTACCCATGTGGCTGATAAAGTTTATTCAGATGTCCAAATCTTTTTCATGTCTACTTAGAAATAAGAAAAATCTGGCTTAGTCCTTGTATCCTAACACACAACAAACTAATATTCTGGATGAAACATAGGGGCCAAAAACACTGCAAGAGAAATTTTCAATCAGTCCTAAATAACACTATGTTGTTTAACATATTTCTTTACATGATGTCATTCATTTGGTTTGCAACTCATGTTTTGGCAGATAATCTTCCTGATTCTGATGCAAGAAACCAATGGCTCCCACGTGAAGGAGTTTATCCTTCTGGGATTCCCTGGCTCTCGTGAACTGCAGGTCTCCCTCTTCATTTTCTTCCTCTGCATGTACATCCTCACGGTCACTGGAAATATGGCCATCATAGCTTTAGTGAAAGCTAAACGGCAGCTCCAGACACCCATGTATTTCTTCCTTTGCAATCTATCATTCCTGGAGATATGGTACACAACGGCCTGTGTTCCCAAGACTTTGGCAATCCTTTTGTCCCACGATCAAACCATCACCTTTGTTGGATGCGTCATACAGATGTACATTGTTTTCTCACTGGGATGCACAGAATGTTACCTGCTTTCTGTCATGGCTTACGATCGTTATTTGGCCATATGCCACCCTTTGCACTATCACACCATCATGTCAAAGACTTTGTCTATTCAAATGGCTTGTGCTTCTTGGATTTGTGGCTTCTTGGGTATGTCTTTGCCTGCCTATCTTATTAACCAATTGTCCTTTTGTGATTCTAATGTTATCAACCATTACTTTTGTGACATTGTGCCTTGGATAGTCCTCTCCTGTACTGACACTTATGCTGTTGAAATTGTATGGTACATAATGGCTGGTTTTATCATCATGGGCTCCTGTTTGATCACCTTGGTGTCCTACATTTACATCATTACCACAATATTAAGGATTGCTTCAGTTCAAGGCCGTCAACGGGCTTTTTCCACCTGTTCCTCTCATCTCACTGTTGTGATTATCTGGTATGGTGCCATCATTTTCCTTCATGTCACCCCTGGTAAATTTCAGTCGTTAGAATTGACTAAGATAGTCACTGTCTTGAACACCATTGTTACCCCTTTGCTCAATCCTTTCATTTATACACTGAGGAACAGTGAGGTTAAACATGCTGTTAAGAACATACTACATGACACAAAAGTGTCAATGAATTGCAGAAAAGACAAACAATAAAGCCAAACAGTAATCATGGTAGGAAAAACAGATTGCTATATGGGGAAGATCTTTTGGTGCATGGTCTTAAGTTTTTGGCAAGCAAGAACTGATCCATTCTACTATTGAAGGTTTCACAATTTTTTATTACCAGCATCTTGTAGACATTCTTCAGTCTAATTAAATTCAGATTTAGTGCATTGAATTCAGATTTTGTGCAACTTTACAGGTGGTAAGTTAAAACATTTTTTCTAATATGACTTTCAGCAACATTGATATGCATCAGTTCCTTTATTTCCTTTTTAAAAGTCTTTCTATATTTTTTTCTAAAAAATTGTTTATAGAGATAAAAGAAAAAGAATAGGAAAAAACTGACACTAATGATATATTCCTAGACTGCTTCCATTCCTTTTTTAAAATCCTTTAGATAGATTAAAACACAGACACATCGACACAGACTGAAGGAGCAATCCTAACCTGCACAACTCACCCGGCATAACTTCCTGTGGTGGTGTGAGAAGATTGACACAAGCCTGTGCACTGGCCTAGCAACCCTCCTCCTCCCCCACGAATAGGGCAGAGTATTTGCTGTCCTCTGCACACCACAATGGGAAGTTATGCCAGGTGAATTATGCCTTCCTAAATTGGTTTGGATTGTACCCCTCACCCCAACCCCACCCCACATCATCAACATCAGACCTGCTTGAGGATATCAGTGTGTGACGACTATGGAGAATAGAGACTGGATCTAAGAACATGATGTACGAGAGGGTTTATCAGGAATGGCCAGTTGCAATGGCAATTCATCCAGGAAGCTGTAAGGTGAGAGGAGGGAGTGACTATAATACAGTGGTACCTGGATTTAAGAGTGACTTGAATTCAGAGTGTTTTGTATTAAGAGCACAATTTCCCTCAGAAATTTTGACTTGATATAAGAGCACTGTCTTGAAAGAAGAGCATTTCTTAGGAAGTTTGGAACAGGTTTCTATGGCCAGGGAACTCAGGATGGGGAATATGGGGGGAGCAGATAGAGCCAGGTGTGTTTGTGGCATCTGTGTGTGGCAGTGTTGAAGGTGTGCCTTATCAATGTTCCAATGCTGCTCCCCATCAGGAGCAGGGGAATGTTTTATATACAGTTAATATATTTAAATAAATATTTTTGGTTGTGGAACCGAACACTTGAATTTCCATTATTTCCTATTGGAAAATCTGCTTTGTATTACAAGCATTTTGAATTAAAAGCTTAATTCCAGAATGAATTGTGCCCGTAAATCAAGGCACCTCTGTACACTCTATGAAAATTTGCACTAATTTTCATGTGCAGGTTTTAAATCATGCCTTAACATTCTGTGGTAGCTTAGTTAATATTTACTATTTGACATGGCCTAAACAGCCCAGGTGCAGCCTTTGCCACATGTTTTCACTACACTCTGGAGATGATTGGACAGACGGACGGTCAGACAGACAGACCGATAGATAGTTAGATATTCCAGGAATGTAACTGGAAGAAGGCACACCCTAAGCTCCATTGATTGAGGGGATTAGCATGTCTGTAAATTAAAAACAGTGGTCCAATGCTGGGAAAACCACAACAAGTAATGAGATCCATTCAAGTGCATTCCCAGATTGCCAAGACCAAAAACCAGACAAACTGGTTTGGATCACAGAGACAAAAAGCAACTCCCCATTACAAACTTTAATGTTAAAAGCAAAGTCACACACAGAGAGAAGGAAAACTGACAGGGATGGTTAGATGCCAAGTAAAGTGAATGTAGTTGGTCTGTGGAACTCCCTGTCACGAGGTAATGGCATCTAGCCTCAATGCCTTTAAGAAAAGATTGGACAAGTTCCTAAAGGACCACCACAGATTACAAACCATGAGGTATGTCTGTGAAGTTGTGCATAGATAGATGTAGATGTGGGCAACCTCAAGATGCCAGATGCAGGGTAGGGCAGCTGGATGCAGGTGTTTTATATGGCATCTGTTGGGCAGCATTGTGATACAGGAAACTGGACTAGATGGACCTTTGACCTGATCCAGTGGAGGCTTTTGTGTTCTTAAGAAAAGATAGTGAAAATTATCCTTTTATGCATTTCTGTATGTTAAATCTAGGAGAAAAGAGTTATGTGTATTAATAGGTAAGATATTTCCATTCTGAGAGCATGGATGCAAAATGCCAACAGAGATTTCCTTTCCAACATAGTTCTTTAATGGCATCTATCAAATGATCTTTAAAAATGGAAATTGAAAAGGTTCAGGAAACCAGGACTCTGACTTTTGTCTAGCTATGCATAACAATTCCAGTATCTCTAGCAAGCTATTTGAGACTGCACATCCATATGCATGTAAATATATTTCTCTGTATTCAAGTAATGGGAATGGCTAGTCATGCCATTCCTAAATGGGGAAATTTTACAAAGTGCAATATCGGTGAAAATCTCTGTGGCTAAATAAATACAGAACTAACTCGAATCAATGCACTTGCACATCTGTTTTTGCTAAGGTCTTGTCCAAGAGCTTTACACACCAGCGATTTAGAGTGCAATCTAAAGGGCTTGAGTTCCCTCAAGGAACTTGTGCCAGGTTGTGAGTGTTAAAAAATGTGTACAGCATGTTTGCACCACTCTTGGGTGAGATAAGCTAGAACATGGATGTGTGCTTGCCTCCCCATGCTGAGACTAGTCCTGGGTTAGTTTGTGCCAGGCAAGCTCAGCCAGTGCAAGGGTCGGTAGCATGATTAGCATGGGGAGGAGATGGGAAAGAGGCAACGGGGCAAAGGCGAATGATGGGCAATCTTGAGGGTGGAAGGGTGGGGAGTGGGAGTCAGGGCCAAGATCTGGCACTTGTGCCACATCTTAACCTCATTCCCAGGCAGCCCCAGGAAGACCTGGGCTATTTGGATTTTTACCAGATATTTAGGTGGAACAGATCTAATTCCCATTCGGGCTGTTGTGGCTCTCATCAGGATAATGGGAAATGCCTCCTGTTGCTTCAGGATGAGCCACAAGCAACCTGAAATTTGCACTGGATATTCTGCAGTCCACCAGCCTGCCTGCTGCATCACATTAGGCTTCCTATTGAAGAAGGAGCACATATTATTCGCTGTAGTGTCCACCATGCAGAATACATAAATAAGAATCCTGTATGGTCCATATGTGTCAGGAAGGCCTTTCTTTGTCATAAAGTATTTTGTTGATTGACAGAATTAGTATGATTCATGGCCTAATCCTATCCAGGACTTCTGTTAATGTAAGTCATTGGTGTGCCACCAGTTCACCCAGCCAATGCAAGTGCTGTTAGGCTGGTGACAGGGAGGGGCATGGGCAGGATAAGGAAAGGGAGAGTGAAGATCAGCGTGGGGTTTTGGGCCGCTAGGAGAGGTCTAATAACATTTTTAAGGTGGGTTTGGGCTAAAAGGTTTGTTTACCACTTGCCTAAATCATGTTGATATACTCCACATTGTACTCCTGCATAGTGTAAATTGATGTGATGCCACAAAGAAGGACATTTTTTGAAAGCCTTGGACCAAAATTAACCCTAGGGGGCTCAAGGCTGCAATAACTATTGCATGCAGTTTTGTTTTTTCTCCCTCTCTGCCCCATGATAACCAAGAGGCCTGCCCCTCCTAGTACCTTCCTATTTCTAGGTGCTTTTTGAGACCCCCCTAGTCATTTTTCCAGCTTCTTGGGGAGCCCCAACTTCGACCCTCCTGGGAAATTTCTTATTTCCTTTTATAGTCATCATAACTGTTCATTTAGCTGTTTTATGAATGGAAATTACGAAGAGTGTGTATATTTTGTTCATAACATTGTACATATTTTGTATATAAATATGTATTTTTGCCTAGGGTTGCCAATTAGGTACAGTTCAAGCAAGCATGTACTCCTGTTTGCTTTTTCTCTTGTCTTTGAAAAAAGCCATTTCAGCCTGCATTTTATTACTGACCATTTCCTCATGTTGTCTTCACACTTTTGATTGCTCTCTATGCACATGCTAATGAACAAGTCCTCTTTGCCTTGAGGTAGGACTCTCCCATTGTTCATGGGGTTCCTGACCTGTCCTGTCCCTGTTGATGATACGGATGTTTCTCCTTTCCAAGGCTCTTTCACCCCTCCTTTAGTGAGGTGTTGGTTTCATCTTCCAGGGATAGCTGCATCTCTTGAATTGTATTGTTTTCTTTCCTGTTGATTTCAACCTCCAGAGAACACATGCAGGCTTGTCCAACAAGGGCCGCATCTATGGGTTTTCTAAGCTAAATGCGGCCCTCGAGCCTCTTGTTGGACAAGCCTTTCAGTCACAGAGCTGAACTACTGAACGTCCCAACAGTGACTCAGAGTGACTCTGCTGTGCCTATATTTCCAGTTCAGCTCATAATTAATGATCATATGTCTTTCTTTTTCATGAAAACATAAGGCAATGTGGAGGCGGCTATTAATTTTCAGTGATTTTAGTTTTACTTGCTGTATGATTAATAAATGAGGATTTTTGAATCAGATTTTGATTGTTGTCTCTTTGTACATCCTAATGAATGTCACGTAACACTTTAAGAGTGTTACGATTGAGTTAATGAGGTGCTTATGACAGTTTTCTAACAGTGTTCTAAAAAGCGCACTTTGAGCCTACTGGGAGTAACAGAGCTTCGAGTGATGGAGGGTTAATAACCATCAAAATCTTCAGACAAACACAATGTTCATATTTTGTTACACAGAGTTATTTTTGTGCTGTCTCTGGCTAATTTAATTGGACAACGTAAGCATAATAAAATATCCTATGGCAAAAAGGTGCAATAATGACATCAGTGAATGATGAATTTCCTGTGTACTGCATTGTCCATTTTGGCCATAGTAGATACCCTAATATGTTAGCGCTAAACTCTCACTCAAATAGTTGGTCCTTAATGAGGTATCAAGTGTGGAAAAATCACACAGCTGAATGCGTGACCCAGGTCTCGTCATGTTCTGTGCAGAATAGTGACATGCATTCAAAAGTAACCACCAAATAGAATCATTACATTTTTTATTAGCAAATCTTGTTCAGTTGCAACTTCTTCCTAAAAATGAAACTTTTCCAATTAGTCACATAGGGACAGCTGCCTAGGAGTTAACAAGATGCGAATCTTCCCAAGAAATTTCTCTCATGCATTCATTGCTCTCTAATAAACCTTCTGAGAATGTGTTCCCCAGGTTTTGATAAGGGCTTCCACAGCGGCCAATTTAGCAGCAGCCCTGAAGGCAGAAAAAATCTGAGATCTTGATTATCCTCTTGGGCTGTTAAGATGAAATGAACTTTCCATAGCTCTAACAGGACACAAAGGGAGCTGTTATTAAACTTTTTTCAAAGGTACTGTAAATGCATCTCTAAGCAGAAGAGATATTTCATATGTGAAGAAAAAAATCAGTCACCCACACCATTTAAAGATAGACAAAAGAGAAAATATATCTGTTTTATATTAAGCAAAATTCATTGTTTTTCTGTACGGGGGAGGTGTGTGTGTGTTTCTATGAGTTTGTGTGAATAAATTTAATCTCTTTCGTGCAATGATAGTTCCACTTGCAAATTTCACCAAGCACCTAAGTAGTTAAAGGGATGGCAAAGTATGGATAACACACAATGACTATAGTCTCAGTTCTGCCAAAACCAGCCATTCTCCAAACAAACTCTCCATTACTAAATAGAACAAGCCTATGTTATGCTACACACATGATTAACTTTCTTTTTGCCTTGGTTTGTAAGTAATGATTATGGCAGGACAATCAGCATTGGACCCACAATGAAGGCTTTGGAAACTTCTTCCACTGCCCATTCTTGATGACTATGAATTGGACAGAGAAGACAACTGGACTTGTACATGCCAGCACAAATTGTTAAGGGGCTAATATCAGACATGAAATGCAAGGACTTGTAGTACCTTGCATCAGGGCCATCCTATACAATGGGATGTATAGATGTACAAATGTATAGACAGAGGAAAAGATGGATGCATGCACAGAACATGCCTTTGCGTGTGGTGATGGGCAGATGGATGATGCATGTAATAATGTCAATGGATGATTAGGTAGAAAATGTGTGTGGGGGGGTATTACATAGGTAGAAAATGTATGCTAGATGTGTAGCTAGATGGCTAGGTAAATATGTGGGTGGTAGAAGTTTCCATGTATCTGCACAGCATGTCCAGGGAAACTCTCTGAACTGGAATTAAATTAGCATTTATATTGTATATAAGGGAATCTTTAGATGATGCCTCCTCACAATTGCAAAACCCAGAAGGTGCACTAGGATAGCATATCCCTAATTCTGTGTTAAGGGTGCTGGTTTGGCTGCATCATTGTAACTGGCCCTTTAAGAACCACTCAGGAACTGCTCATGGCAAACCCAGAATTGCTACCTTTACATGCAACTTGAATAGTTTACTGGCCTCAGTAAACCTTCCCTATTGTATTGCCAAGTGCCAATTTACAATTAAGCAGCCACATTTCCCTTAGCAACTATTACATTGACCAGCAGGCGAAGCTATAACCGAGGCTCCATTTCTTATGAGATAAGTGATGTATATCCACTTTACAATACATAGATGCACAGTATAATTTTCAGTAAATGGAGAGCAGATTTCTCGCTATGTAAGTGTGTCTGATCTTATAGGTAAGCCAACTGGGAAACAAAAGCTTCTTATGTAACATATGTCAGTAGCAAGCAGAACTCTTATTAAAAAAAATAGTAATAGTAATAATGCTGCTAATCCTTTAATGATAGTCACTGCCTAGCAAAAAAAACTGAAAGAAAATGAATCATTTGGGCAGCTGCATTCAGAAGTCATGGAATTAGAAATATTATTGATAAAATCCTTCCTCAGTTCAACCAGTGATAACTAGATTCTACAGCCGTGCTGTGTTAATTAATTGAAAGCCAGAGCAAAATTCTGTGTTAATTAACTGAAAGCCAGTGCAAAAATTTTTGTGAGAATTGCTGGCTGGAAGCCCATATTGTTACCCATTCTTTTCAAGGAATTAAATACAAGTTTAGAAACAGAGTTATGTTTCTTGGTAATGAGTTTCACTGGGAGACATTAGCAAGAAAATGTGTAGGGAAAAAGGAGATTAAAGCAGAGATCCCAGTGAGGCTGATTAAAAAGAAAGAAAGAAATGGTTTTAGATGAGCAAGCGCAACTAAAAATATGCTGCATGAAAAATTTATTTAAAAGGGATTGTATGCCAGGTCATTTAATCTACCCCCATGTGTCCAATGTGTTCCATTGGGCCCCCGTACTGTAAAGGAATGTTGAGATTAGCCCTTACATTAAAACTGGAAAATGAACAAACTGGAGAGCATCACATCTGGGGAAAGGCGTGGGTGCTGTCAAGGAAGAAGCAATTGAAGCACTCCCTGCAGCAAGTGAGAGATGAGGGAACCTGCTGTTACATCACCTGCTGTGGCGTACGTGTGCATTCAAGCAAAGCAGTCAGACTCAGAAGCACCTATACCAGAGGTTTCCAAAAGGTGTACTGTAGTGTCTCAGGCTCAGGGTGATCATATGTTATAGACAAGGCCCCAAAATGTAGAACACAATCCTAACCTAGTCTGGCACAGCTCATCAGTTCTCCCATGGTCAGGTACCTGGGGTGTGTGCACCATCCTTCCTCAACTGTGGGCACCCTTACCGGGC
This sequence comes from Cryptoblepharus egeriae, assembly GCA_030015325.1. Taxonomy (NCBI): domain Eukaryota; kingdom Metazoa; phylum Chordata; class Lepidosauria; order Squamata; family Scincidae; genus Cryptoblepharus; species Cryptoblepharus egeriae. The sequence goes on from JAREYC010000004.1 coordinate 85,618,137, forward strand.
AGGTGCAGAGTTTGGGACTGGGTTTTATCAGTCTTCAGTTTTAAGTACAGTATATGACAAAAATCCATTGCAAACCTTTTCATCACCTTAGGAGTTAAATTTCTAGAAATTGGTTCTTATAGGGTGCTCACATCACCCCCCCCCTCCCCATGCACACCACCACCACCAACCCATGCACATCATTGGAAGGTTAGGACAGACAAGAGAAAATATTTCTTTAATCAGCGTGTAGTTGATCTGTGGAACACCCTGCCCTGCCACAGGATGTGGTGATGGCATCTAACGTCAATGCCCTTAAGAAGTGTTTGGACAAATTCCTAGAGGAAAGAACCATCATGGGTTACAAACCAAGAGAGGGGTGTGTAGACATGGACAACCTCCAAATGCAAGGGAGTGTACCTGGATGCAGGTGCCACATATGCTATCCAAAGCATCTGGTGGCCCCTGTATGATACAGGAAACTGGACTAGATGGCCTTTGGCTTGATTCAGTGAAGGCTCTTCATCCTCTTTTGGAGAGCCTGCGTGCTCAGTTGCACTGTTTTGTACCTGTAACCAAGAGAGTAACCTGTGAGAAACCAATATGCTTATGAGCCTCCTCTGGAAGTAAAGCTTCTGTTCTGTTACTTGCCTGTGTGTGTCTCCTCCTTGGGATCTTCAGAGATGTTGGAGGTTGATAGTGATGCAGATACCAAGGTGGCCTCCCCTAATGGAATCCCTGTCACCGAGAGAGGGTCGGGGCAAGCAAAGGGGAACAGGGTACACAACAGGCCTCAAATGCTCGTTTAAATAAAAAGGTCTTTAGGCCCCACCAGAAGGTTAAGAGAGAGGTGGCTGATCTTAATTCAAAGGGGAGGGTGTTCCATAATTCAGGTGCCACCACAGAGAAGGCCCTGCTTCTGGCCGCCATTCCCCTGACCTCCCTCTGTGGTGACACAGCCAAAAGGGCCCCTCAGATGACCTCAGAAAACATCTCCCCACATGCATCAGTCCTCTGTGTGTACCTTCTCCCTAGAGCACAAGGCACCAAATTGGCTGGATGTTGTCAGTCTTCTAAGTATAGGACAAAAACAAATTGCACCTCTTTTCACCTCCTTAGGAGTTAAATTTCTCAAAATTGGTTCTTGGTGGGTGCTCATGTTACATAAGGAACAACCTCACCAAATTTCATGCTTCGAGGCCCAGGGGTTGGGACAGGGCTTGGGTCAGTCAGGGATTCTTCAATGCAAATGATAGGAAGGAAAACATGTTGCGCCCCATTTCTACCCCTTCTGGATGGAATTTCCAAAAACCAGTTCTTTGTGAGTACAACATCACGAAAGCAACATCCTTCCCAAATTTCACACTTCTAGGTCTGGCGGATTTGGCTAGGAGTTGATGAGTGAGTGAGTCAGTCAGTCAGTCAGTGTCTTTTCAGTTTTATTTATATAGAAGATTACATTTAAACCTGTTATATTTAATTTATAGAAAATAATTTATTAATTGCTAGTGGAATTTACTCTCCACTGCAAGAGTAATATTTCAAGAATATTTGTGGGCTCTGGGCACAACACTGATGGGCTCTGGGCACTGGTACCGGGCAGCAGGCACCAGACCAGTGAGCACTGGGAACTGTTGAGCACTGACTGGCACCAGGCCCTGCAGAGTATCAGGGGGCAGTAACAGGCAGCAGAGCTCATTGGAGGGAAATGTTTACCAGGCACCATTGGGCAGTGGTCACCACCAGGCACCAATGTGCAGTGGGCAGCGGGCACCATTGGGCACCACCAGGCAGCAGGTACTGGTGTGCAATGGGCACTGGCTGTTTCTGCCAGTGGAAACATTGCTCCTGGGCACAGCACTGCTCCTGGGATCAGCATGCTGGCTATGAATGTTGCCAATGATCTGAGCAGCAGTAGGTCTTCTCTGAAGCACTACTGGCTGAACATCAGATACTGACAATATTAAAAGAGATGAATGATTTATAGCCAATGCATTTAACTTGGCAGTACACCTAGTGGCAGCAAAGGCCAAATAAGCCTCCATCAAAACAGACAGACTAGAGAAGGCACACCTGGATTAAAATGATAATTAATAATTTGGAACCATAATTACACTTATCTCTAAGAATCTGTATCACACATTTTATGAATTGACCTGAATACATACATCACAAACTTAGCCTCAGGAAATCTCAGTGTAGATCAGTTCAGTATAGGTTTGATGGCTAAGCATCTTTTGCATGCTTTCCCAGGTATAAATCCCATTAAAATCAGTGTGGCTTACTTCTGAGTAGACATGCAGAAGCTTATGGGATTGTGTTTGCAATGTCAAACGTCAGCAGTTCTCAAACATTTCTGGAGTTTGAGCCCCATTTGGGGTGGGGGGAAGAGGGAGACGATCCCTTGGATGGAGCTGTTTTGGAGTGTTGTAAGGGCATGGGTGGACTCAGCACAGCATTCAGAAGCTGACTAGGGATACGAGGAGACCTGTGACAACTACTGCGGAGTCCCCCTCTCTGTGATGAGAGTGAATGATTGTGAGCCACTTCCATTTTGTTATTGTGAAACTGGAAATGGGTCATGAATGATCATTATTTTGACTTTCTCCACAGTATGAGAAGCCCTGCAGAAGCCAGCATGAGACTTCCCACATGCCTGTGAGACTGCTGCATGCTCTAGTGAGTCCAGGCATACCCCTGCACAACCACTATTGGAAAATAGCTGGGAGGCGAGGTTTGGATCCAGCCAAATTGCCTCCCATCCCCAGGCCTGCATGCTCTCCCATGCCTGAGAAACCCTCTCCTGTCCCTTCCCCATTCTCTTCCCACTCTACCCCATCTGCCTCAGATCCTGCGCTGGACTGCAAAGGCCAGCACAAATATCCTTCTGTGGAATTGTGGGGCAGTGCAGCTATCTCAGCACACCTCCATGCAAGGACCTAACTGCCTGCAGAGTGATGTAAAAGTTCCACAGGGCAATTTTACCACATTCCTAGTTTGGCACAAGGGACTAGGATTGTGCACTCATTCTCTGAGGCTGCAATTCTTACCCCCAGTTAGGACAGTATAAGTTTTGGTACAAATCCTGTGCTGGCTTAGGTGTGTCACAAAACTGATGTAAGGTACTTCTGTACCACTCCTGGGGGCGGGGGTTAGGCTCATGCTCAGACATATGTCAGCCTCCCCGCATCACCAAGGGATGAGTTGTGCCAGCCTAAATTGGTTAGGATTGTGCCCTCAATTCTTATTTTTAAAAAATAAGAGTTATGCACGACTGTGGACACAATCCAGAGTAACTATGGGGAGACCTTGATCTGAAGTACAAACAATTTACTCTGGATTGCAATATGAATTTCTCATAGGTTTTCACTAGGTGGTGTCATAACTACATCGACGTAAATGTCTTTTACGTGCTCCCATAGTTACTCTGGATTGTAGGGTGTTTCAGAGTTCCCATGCAGATTTTATTGCATTCTGTTTTGTGAACTACATTCTTATGGCTACAATCCAGAATAACTACGGGACCTCTTACACTGACATAGTTATAGTACCACCTATGGGAAACCTATGGGAAATATATAGAGCAATCCAGAGTAAGTGCCTCTTACATTTACCCATAGTTACTCTGGATTGTAGGGTATGTCTCTTTAAGTCTACATATATAGGGATTTATTTTCTTTCTTTTAAAAAAAACAAACAAAAAAAAACTCTGCCAATAAGGCAATGGACCATCAGACTAGTAGAGTCTCTTGTAGAAAACGATAGCATGATTCTACCATTCCTGTTCCCTTCCAGCATATAAACAACACTTCAAATCTGTAGGTTTAATGTTGCATTGAGGTAATCACATGAGAATTGTGACCCATAACTCAAAACACCTATTCTTTCTGAAAGAACCCTCTTTTGCGGATCAGTTTTTTCAGAGCCTCTTTCACATCAGTGTTTCTCAGTGAGTAAATTAGCGGGTTGATGAGTGGTGTCACTACAGAATAAAGGAGAGCAATCACTTTGTCTTCCTCTAAAGAGTAGGCTGAGGCAGGTCTCAGGAAAGTGTAGATGATGGTGGAATAGTAAAAGGTGACAACCAAGAGATGTGAAGAGCATGTGGAAAAGGCTTTCTTCTTCCCTTCATTCGAACGGATCTTGAGGATGGTCCTCACGATGAACCCATACGAAGTTAATGTCAGCGCACAACTACCTATTGCAATGAAGACAGATGCTGCGAATATCATTGTCTCATTGAGACTCGTATCTGAGCACGATATCTTGAAAATTGGTGGCAACTCACAGAAGAAATGGTTGATGATGTTGGAGTCGCAGAAGGAAAGCTGTTGCACAAGTGCTGTGTGAACAGCAGAATTAAGCATGCCTATCAGCCATAATGCCCCCATTGCCCCCAAACAAAATTCTTTCCTCATGATAACTGTGTACTGCAAAGGGTTGCAGATAGCAGCATAACGGTCAAAAGCCATGAGGGCGAGGAGAAGGAGCTCTGTTCCCAAAGCCAATGTAAAGAGATACACCTGTGCTATGCAGCCAGAAAGTGTGATGGTCTTTCTCTGGGCCAAGATGGTTTGCAGCATCTTAGGAACCGTAATGGAGATGGAACATACATTTATTATGGACAAATTAACAAGCAGGAAGTACATGGGTGTGTGGAGTTTGTTACAAGTGCTGATGGCAAGAATGATGAGGATGTTGCCCAACGTAGCAGCAACATAGACAAAACTGAAGGACCAGAAGATCAACATTTGATGTTCCGGAAAATTGGAAAGACCCACTAAAAGGAACTCAGTGATAACAGAATGGTTCTTCATCTTCAGTTCCTGACACTGTCAACTTAAGCAAATCAAACACTCATTTTAACACTGATTAAGCAAATTAAACACTCATTTCAGCAGTTAGAAGTGATCACTGACTCAAGCACTTTTTTCCAAGTTGGAATGTTTGAATTTCATCCAAGAAAACTGAGTCCTGATTAAACTCCATTTAAATGAATGAAATAAGTATATTCTGACACACAGCACAATCCTAATCATGTTTACTCAAAAGTAAGCCCCAATGTATTCAGTGGGTCTTACTCACAAGAAAGTGTCTTTAGGACTGCAGCCTAATTATTCCCTGGAAGTGGTGTGTTGCAGGGGCACAGCATGTTGGAGTCTTATGGCCAGGGCAACACAGGAGCCAGGTCTACAAATTCTGCTACCACTTGCATGGAAAAATATTTTTCTATATCTATATTTGACAATATAATTTCTAGAATGTGGAGGAAAATCCTGTAAGCATGAACAGTACTAACAAGGAGAATGCACATGAAATTTTTTACCAGGGGGAGAGGAATTATGACCAAGAAATATATTTTTCTTTATGAAATATGTGTTGTTATGAAATAAATGGCTTATTGTGGTTAGTTAACATTCTGAGGTGGCCTAGGGTGGACAATTGCTAGGAACAAATGAAGCTACCTTTGCAGATGGTTTCAAATGGCTACTTCTCCACGATCAATGTCTAGAACTCAATACTGCAGCAAAATTCTCACTTATGCAATCTTGCTATGTATAAGACAAAAGAAAGGAAGAAACAATACTCACAATTCCAGATTCTGATGGTGAAACATCAGATTGTAATATGTAATTCTCCTGACAGCATCAGTCTTTGCATTTGGTTAATACACATGGCTAAGAAAGATAATAACTGTGATCCCATTTGTGGCTGATTTTTTCTCTAACCAAAATTAGTTGTAATCTGTGGATAATCTGGATGTTCCAAACCTGAGCAACATTTGATCAGATTCCAAAGTTTCTTTAAATAAGATGCTGGTACCTCTGGGGAAAAAAGACCTTTGAGGTTTCAGAAGGAAGAAAATTCCAACAATAAAAAAATCTAGCATCCATACAGGATCTGTGGAAATTATTTGTCACTTTAGGTGTCTCATAATTTGTCTCATTAAAGATTCTGCTAATGAGAAGAATTGCATGGTGCCATAGGAGATTGTGCTTACGTCCAACTGATAGATTTATATGGTTTATAAATATTATGATCTAATCAGTAGCAAATTATTTAAAAAATTATTTAAAAGTATTTAAAATTATTTAAAAAATACTTCAATCTACTTGTCTGCATTATTGTTTTCTACTGTGCTCTTGGCACAAGAGGAGTGTCTTTATGTCCTCAATTTAGGCTACAATCCAGAGTAACTGTAGGACGACGTAGTTACGATGTAGTTATACCGACGTAGTTACGGTGCCCATGACAAACCTATGGGAAATGCATAGAGCGATCCAGAGTAAGTGCTTCTTATGTTTTCCCGTAGATATTCTTAGGGGAAAAATAATGAAAAATGTATCCCTTATCTGTTAGGAAACCTGTGCTGGGGCAAAAGGAAATTGTTATTCTTTCCATACTAAATGTAAGAAGAGCACCACTTAAAAGTGTCTGTATACCTAGTAACTATATTATGATATATTGATTATGATTATGATATTATGATATAGTTATATTAAAATGAGAGCTGATTAATATTAATAACTTATTAGTTGAGTACAGTATCAGAATTACATCTCATTGGCTCCCAGAGCCATCAGTTTCATGGGAAAGTTTAAGTTAAGAAAATCCACTTTTTGTTCATCAGCCTTTGTGTTTTTATTTTCTGGTTAATGGGCTATACTTTTGATAGAATATAGATATTCTGAAGTGCAGTTAGGCCAGACTGTATGGCACCAGGCCTACCAAATACCAGAGAGGCCAGCCAAGCTGCACCAGAAAAAGGCTGGGTCAGCACAAGTCCATTTGGCTGGCCTAAACAACACTCCTGGACCACAGGTGGGCTGAGGCTGGTTCGCACCGGTTCTGTAGAACTGGTTGTTAATTTGGGGCTGACGTTAGTGAACCGGTTGTTAAGAGGGGGCCGTCATCTTTGAATTGCATGCAAGTATGTTTGAATTTCTCTTAAAGGGTCTCTGGGTCTGTCTTCCCAGAGCTGAAGCCCCACTCCCTCCTCCTCCTCCCCCTCCCCTTCTGAACCTCCCTCCCCCTCTGAGGGGGGCTCTCTCCCCCCTCCTTCCCCTCTCTAAGGGCATTTTTAATTTTAAAATACAGAGTCTGTTCCCATGACCATCATTCAGACAAGGCATTGCAACCATTCCACAGACACTCAGACACTCACTGCTGAGATGGGAGGGCTTTGGATCACTATAAACTCAGTACTTTCAAGTCAGGGTGAGGAAATTCTTCATGCCCCAAACCTTTGGCTGATGCTATTCAGGAATCCTGTCTTTGCTAAACATCTTATTTTGATTAAAAACCTTATTTTTAGCAAGTTTTCAGAAGTTATTTCCTTGTGCATGAAGGAAATGATGGGTTGCAAAGCATGATGGGTTTCTCACATGCAAATGAGTCAGCCTCTCTGGGATGGTGTTTTTTTTTAATCAGGCTTTGATGGACAGCTTTACAAAGGGGTCTTTGGGCAGGAATACAGAAGCCAGCATAGAAAGCTCTAGGAGCCTTAGGTATGTAATAGAAGGAAGCCTGCCTGCCTGCCTCCCCGGGTGCCTTTGCAGCCCAGTACTAGGCATGGAGAACTACTTAGTACTACTCAGGAGTAAGCCACACTGTATAGTAGAGGACTGCAGCCTGTGGCCACAGTCCTACCCACACTTTCCTGGGAGCAATTCCCATTGACTATCAGGGGATTTCCTTCTGAGTAACATAGGATTAGGATTTGAGGCTGCTTTCCCATCCATACTTTCCTGAGAGTAAGCCCACTGATTATAATGGGACTTACTTCTAGGAGATTGTCAGAGGCTTGGATTTCTCCCTCTAGCCCTGTTTCTCCAGCCCTGTCTCCTTTCCTGATAGTATGCCCACTGACTACAATGAGACTTACTTCTGAGTAGACATGGTTAGGACTGGGCTCTGAGGCTGCAATCCTATCCACATTTATCTGGGAGTAAGCCCCATTGACTAGAATGAGACTTACTTCTAAGTAAGCCTGCATAGGATTGGACTGTAAGGTTAAAATCCTGACCACACATTCCTGGGAGTAAGCCCCATTGACTTGAATGGTACTTTCTTCTGAGTAGACATGGTTAGGATTGGACTCAGGCTGCAATCCTATCCCCACTGTAGTCCTTTTGCCCCCCCATTGCCCCAGTTCCCATCTTGCCCCCCCCAGGAGCCCAGTCCATTGCCTACTCTGAAGTAAATCCTATTAAAGTCAGCAGGTTTTACTCCCCTGTGATGATAGGAGTGTAGCCTCAAAACCCAATCATCTGTCTACTCAGAAGTAAGTTCCATTAAAATAGTGAAGCTTACTCCCTGGAAAGAAGCTGGTTTCTAAGAGCTTGTAATCCTATGCCTGACTACTCAAAAGTTAATCCCATTTCAATTTATGAAGCTTACTCCCAGGAAAGTGTGCAGAAGAGTGCAGCATTAGAGCCCAATCTTATACTTGGCTACTCAGAAGTAAGACCCATTAGAGTGTGTGGAGCTTACTCTCAGGAAAGTGAATAGGATTGCAGCCAAAGGATGATTACTAAGAGCTCAGTCCTTTGCTTGGCTACTCAGAAGTCCTATTATATTCAATGGAGCTTACTTACAGGAAAGTGTGGACAGGATTGTAGCCTTAAGTAGTGGCTTAGAGGCAAACCTCAGCCTGCAGATGGACACCACAGACTCTGGTCCACACTAGAAGTGTGTCTGCTGGTACTTAGGCACCTGGTTGCAAGTGTCATATGTGCTCCCTGAAGCAGCTGGTGGGCTGCTGTGTGATTCAGGAAGCTGGACTAGATGGGTCTTTGGTGTGATCCAGTGGAGGCTTTTCTTATGCTTTTATATTCTTATTTGTGGCACACATTCCCCCTGAGAGCATAACAAAGTGTAATGCATAGGAATAAATTAACTGAACTCAGGGGCTTAATACTGATTGATGCCGTCACAAGTGATACAATTTTTTTGGTAAACTAAGGGTTAAGGTGGCGTGCCCTCCCCTGCCCCGCCCCCTGACCCCACCTGGCCCCTCCCACTTCCGGAGAACCGGTTGTTGGGGCAGGCTGGGCCCACCACTGTCCTGGACTGTCAAAATCAGGATACGGCACAATAGCCCACTTCCGCAGCCATTCCTCTTGCACCCACCCTACACTACAGGTACTGCAGTATCATGTTGCACTTTACTGGTTACCAAGGTCTCCTGGGTTTTTTCATATGGCAGGCAATACAGTTGTACAGTGTGATCTGAGGCAGGTCTCCTTGGGATCAAGAACTCCCCAGGTGCTACTTACTTCGTCCCCAGTGAGCCTGCTCACTTTTGCAGCTGCCAAGGAGGTCAGTCTAGACAGGTTGACCATACGACTAGAAAAACCCAGATTTGTCCGGATTTTTAGTCTCCTGTCTGGGTGTCCTACATATTGGCTTCATTGTCCTACATTTTGGCTTCATTTTTTAACTTCACAATCGTGTGCAGTACCCCATCATGTCATATGTTGTTGGATTCGTATTAAAGAGCAGAATCCAATGTAAAAATCAGTTTTGAGATATCTCTTTTTTATCAAAAGTTATAGCCAAAAAACAAAAACGAAATATAAAAACAAAAAAATTCATTTTTGGCAATTTTTTTAAATTGGGTAGGAATTTTGGCCTTGGGGTTCAGGAATTTTGGGTTTGGCATCTGGTCACCCTGAGTCTAGAGCAGTGGTTTTCAAAATGGTGGTCATGACCCCCAGTGGGTCACAAATGGGGAGGGACAGCCATCTTGGTCCCCTCAGCAACCCCAGTTCCCCCACCCCACGTTTCCATGTCTGTGACCTCAGGGGAGGCCGCTGCAGCCTTAAGGCTGTGTGGCACCAGTGTGAGGGGGGCCCAAAGCCCACCCCACTTGTGGTCCTTGCTGGAGCAATCGGGTGAAGACCTCGAAGGTGAAGTGCTCAGGCAGCTAGAGGAGCGGTGGGGAGGCTAGCTGGGGGCACCTTGTGCGGCCACTTCAGTGGCACTTCCTCTTCCTCCCTCTGCAGAAGAAGTAGGCAGTGTGAATACCCCCTGCCAGCTTCCCTGCGAAGGGGGGTATCACCTCAGCCTCATGCGTCCTTCCCACCTGGGGAAGAGACAGGTGAGAAGGGTTGGGAGACTCCGTTCATCCACCTAACCCACTCACCCCTCAGAAACCCCAGTGCTTTCCTGTGCTTTGTACCCCCTCTTCAAGCCTCAATGTCCTGGCTGCTTCCTCCACCCCATCTTTGCTCTAATAGTGGTTCCTCCTGGGTAGACATGACCCAGTAAGGTCAAGGTCTTTGGGGGTGCAATTCTATGCACACTTTCCTTGGAGTAATCCCATGGCCACAATGGGGTTTGCTCCTGAGTAAGCATGATGCACAGGATCAGGCTCTCTGAGGTTGCAAACCTGCCCTTGCTTTCCTGGGAGTAAGCCCCACTGACTACAATGGGACTTGGTCCTGAGTAGGCATGCACAGGATTGGACTCTTCCACGGGCGACCAGGTGCTTAAAGAGTGAGTGTTTTGTCCCCCTCTAAAAAATGTCTCTCCTTGGGAACATCAACGTTATCCCTGCTTTCTAGGGACTCTCCGGATCTGGACCCTGGCAGAAGGGTTAAGAGGCAGCAATGGGGGAGCCTTGATGACGAGGTGTGGAGGCTGCACTGGAATATGGTCTAAAGTGGATCTCCAGTCACCCCGCTCCCAACTTAGTCTCTTTGAAAGCCATAGGAGGAGGGGTGTGGATTGAATTCAGGGTGGCCACATGTCCTCTTTTTCCAGGACATATCCTCTTTTTTAGTCTTGTGTCCCAGAATGGGGGTAGCAAGTCTGACAGATTCAAAAGTTTGAAAGGGGTTCCCAGGCCTAAATGGCGAAAGATCACTGGTCAAGAGACCTCCTTCCCCTGTGGATTTGGCCTAAGTGTCAGCTCAGGATATGACCTACTTTAGGCAAGCTTACTTGGGCCATATTGTCCTGCCTAAGTCAGGGTTGAACTCATAATTTATTACTTTTAAGGTGTAATCCTAACCGAGCCCGGCACAACTCATGAGTCTTCCCATTTCCATAGTGATGTAAGGAGACCTTTCTGTGTACTGGTCAACCATCCCCCGGGAGTGATGCAGAAGTGTCTTACAGCACATTTGTGACATCCTCTGGGACTTGTGCTGGAGCTTAGGCTGGCCTAACTGGGAGTTAGGATTGCAGCCATAATTTATGAATTACAAGAAGGCTATGCACCACCTGTTCACAAGGTAAAGGATGACAATGGCTGCAATCCTAAAGACACTTCCCTGGACATAAGACCCACTGAACACAATGGGGCTTACTTTTGAGTAGACATGGTTAGGATTGTGCTCAATGACATTTTTTCCCAGGACATAAAAGCAAAAAAAGAGGACGTGTCCTGGAAAAAGAGGACATATAATCACTCTGTTCACAGTTAGCTGCAGCAAACAGAATGTTGAGATTGCGGTCACAAGAGTTCTGACATATGTATCTTTACAAATAAAAATATCATAAATGGTATAATGTATTCCTTTTATTCTTCTTGGTCAAAAACATGAGGCAGAACAAGAAAATGCAAATATCCTTTCAGATCAAGAAGTTTTTAGAATCTGGAATCATCACACATTTGATTTCTGAAGAGTATAAGAATACAGTGGGCTCTAACTGCATGCATTATGAATGAGAACATATGATTAATATACAGTCATGTATGTACAATTATGTGCACCAAAAATGTGGAAGAATGAATTTTAGGTTCCTTCATAAATTTCCACCAGCAAAAGTATAATGTCAGATCATTTTAAGATGCAATCCTAACCAACTTTCCAACACTTGCGTAGCTGGGCCAGTGAGAAAAGTGCTGCATCCTGCAGTTGGGGGACAGTCATGGAGACCTCCTCAAGGTAAGGCAATGTTTGTTTCCTTACATCAGAGTTGCATTATCTGGAATAGAGCTGATTTATCTGCATTATCTGTATTTCCAGAGCTGGAAAATTGGTTGGGATTGCAGCATAAGTGAACTGTTTGGAGAATAGTTTTCCGTGTAGTTTCTAGATGGTATCTCTCAAGCTACCTGCATCTTCCTGTAAGAAGGAAGTGCCTCCTTAGTGCCTCCTTAACCTCCTTGTTCCTTAAAGAATATATGACTGGATTAACAACAGGAGTTACTACTGAATAAAGGAGAGACACTAGCTTGTCTCTGTCTAGAGAGTAGACTGAGGTGGGTCTAATGTATGTGTAAATTACTGCAGAGAAGTAAAAACTGACTACACAAAGATGAGAAGAACATGTTGAGAAGGCTTTCTTCTTCCCTTCTGTTGAATTGATTTTAAAAATAGCCCTCAGAATGAAAAAATATGATGTTAAAGTCATTCCACAGCTGCAGATTCCAAAGATTACATCAGCCACATAAGCCATAGTCTCATCCAAGCTGGTGTCTGAGCAAGAAAGGCTTAGAAGAGGGGGGACATCACAGAAGAAATGATTGATAATATTGGAGTTGCAGAAGGACAACCGAAGTATAAGCCCAGCATGAACTGCAGAATTGACCATTCCAGCAACCCACACACTTGTTACTATCCCAACACACACTTCCTTCTTCATGATGACCATGTACTGCAGTGGGTGACAGATAGCAGCATATCTGTCAAAAGCCATAAAAGAAAGCAGCAGCAGTTCTGTCCCCAATGCCCATACGAAGAGATATAGTTGTGTGATGCATCCATAGAATGAGATGGTATGTTGGTGGGACCAAAGTGTCTGGAGGAGTTTGGGAGTGGTAACCGTGATAGAGAAGACATTCACTAAAGACAAATTGATGAGCAGGAAGTACATGGGAGTGTGGAGTCTCCTACAAGTCCATATGGTAAAGATTAGGAGACCATTACCAAGCAGGGCAGTCACATAGATGAATGTAAATAATCCAAAGAGAAGTGTCTGTAACTCTGGGGAACTGGTGAGACCAACCAGTATAAACTCCATTTTAATAGACTGATTCTGTATTTCAGTATATCCAGTGTTTGGAACCTAGAGAGATAAATTGCATTGAAGTTATTAAAACAGATCTTTAGGTCATTCATTGCCATCTATTTGGTGAATGTCAGAAAACTGGTACTCGTCTTCTTGTTTTCCAGGATTATGGGAGGTAAATAGGAACTCAGAGAAAATTTTGTCTATTGTTGGGTTCTGTCTATATTATAATCAAGTACCTTTGATCATTGTTACCCACTTATCTGTAATTTATAATAATTTTCTCCTTAAAATTTGTCCAACATTTCTCGTAAGTACCATTGCATATCAATGCTTTTTTAATCAGTCAATTTACAATTAGGGATTAAATTAGGAATGAAAATTACAATTAGGGATGGAGCATTTCTTTAATTTCACTTTGAAATATATTTATTTCAAGCATGTCTTTCTTTCTTTCTTTCAACTGTGTTAACTTAAGGCAATGATCTTAATACAGTCAGAGAAAAAGATATGCATAATGTCTTCACTGTTATAAAATTTGTAAGAGAGCAGGAGAAGAATTCATTATGTTGTGAGGGATATTTATACTATGCTGAGGTGATTTGTATGTAATAGAATATGAAATGCATACAGTAGGAGAATAATTTTAGCACAATATCTTCACAGATTCAGGGTCAAACAGTGTTCTCTTGTAAATAAAATTGTGTTCAGGTTTACAATAGTAAAAATTGGAATGAAAGTCTCACTATGAACATCAAGCAGCTGGATGCCACAATTTGTAGGTAAAATAAGGAAGAAACATGGAGTAGAATAAAAGAATAAAATGAAACACTTACAGACATTCCTTTTAGCTGATTTTTGCTTGTTTGATGTTGTTGCTCCTGTTTATGACAATAGAACAATTTCACGTTTGTGTAAAATTCAGGAAAGAACCAATTTTCTTCCATTAATCAAAAGGTAGACAACTACTTTGAAATATCCCAAATTTCTGAGCAAGCTTTCAAGTCTTCTTTTAAGAACTGAATGGTGCAACTGGGATAAAGACCTCTGAGGCCCCACTTGGAAGGATGACTCTTTCTATTGCTGATGACTCCTACTATTTCTGAAGCTGCATTTTTTCCATAACTGAAATTTTTGGCACCTGCTCACATTTCAAACTTTAATATTGTGTGAGAAAAGAAATATGTAAGGGGGAAGAGGAGATTCATATCTGCTTTCCATGCTGCTATTATAGCAGTTTTCAATCTTTTACATCTCATGGCACACTGACAAAGTGCTAAAATGGTCAGAGCACACCATATTATTTGACAAAGCACACCAGGCACACCGTTTGATAGAAAGGAGATATTTCATTCTGGTTTTTTGATTGCGTTGTGCTGTAAAGTATGCACCCAATGATAGATAGCATGATGGGGATTTATTCCTAACCATTGCAATCTTAACGTGTTGCCCACTGTGCATGCATCACCCCCACCCCGACAAATCGCTCAGGCTACAATCCTAACCACACTTTCCTGGGAGTAAGTATTATTGAACTCAGTGGGACTTACTTCTGAGTAGACATGCTTAGGATTGCACTGTCAGTGTGGATAGCACAGCCTGCATCTCCTAGTGACGCCACTGATGGGTCTTCCAATTCAGCCTCCAGGCAGCCCCCCAGTTTCCAATGAGCCTTGAGACTGTTGGAATCTCTCACTGACTCACAATGGAATTATTTTAAACAACATCCCAATTGCCTCTGCATAGAAAGTATGTGACAGTTCATAGTTCTCATGTGGTTCTACCTGTCAGTCTTATAGTTCTCATGTGTATTATAAACTCAAAAAAAAATCATTCGTTCATTCATTCGTTCATTCATTCATATAAACTCCATCTCTAATATAATTCATTTATGTAAATTTGTGTAAATTTATCCAAATTTGAAATGTTAATTATTTCTTCTTCCCAGCCTCCAACACGGTATCAGCGAAGTGATTTGGCCCTTTTATCAAAATGTTTGCCTTCCCCTGCCCTTGAACTCCAGGTCTGGGTGAAATTTCTCTTTTTGTTGCCTTCCTGTGTTGGACCCTGATTCAACCTGAGAATAAACATGTGTCGAGGGTTTTTCATTCCTGTCAAAGGACACTGAGACCTTTAATCTTTGTGAAAGTTTTTGTTTGATAGAATGCTTTGCAAAGCAGTCCAGCACTGTTACTGCCCATGTTATGCTGAGAACATAGTGAATTTGAAAGAAAGAAAGTTGTGAATTTGCTCAAAGAAAGTTGTAAATTTGTTCACAGGATCCTTGGATGAAGGAAGGGTAGCACTATCTGCTATCCCATACATGAAAGAATTTTTTCTGTGCATGTTGTAGAGTGGGTGGCAATGAATGGACAGCAAAACTAACCTGAATAAGAAGGGTTAATACCTTTTCACCAATGTCAGTACTTCACTCATGTGTGTGTTTCCCATTATGTGCAGTTCAAGCCTCAAGAAGGTTAAATAGTGTCTTAAAAATATAAATCAGTACAAATTCCACAACGTTCTGGTCCTTTTTTCATTTTGTTTTCTTTTTTGTAAATGCTGGCTTAGATTTCCAGCCAAAAATTACACCCAACAAAACACTTCAGATCATAGCAAGAGTCATTTAGTTGAAATATCCCTTCATTCTACTACCCATTCTAAATATACTATTCAACAGAAGCCACATTTTCAATTGACAAGCAAATTTCTCTTTTGCATTAGTAGGAGGTTCTAAGGCCAGATGGAAAATGAGATTCCTAAAATGGAATCTTATGAGTACCTTGCTCAACAAGTGCCTTGTTTAACAAGCGTTTCACATAACAAGTAAACATTTCCAAGAAATCTTTCTTTACATAACAAGTTATGCTTCACTTAACAAGCAAGCGTGCTACGGGCACACTTGCTCTGCAGCCCTGACGCTCCGCATGGAGCCTCTTTAAAAGGGCTGCTGGCCAGCGCTGCTGCCTCTAACTGCCCTCAAGTGCCCCCACCGACCACCTTGAACCTCCTGCAGCAGCCCAGGTAAGTCTCCCAGGAAAGTGTCTTTGACTGCAGTCTCCTAACCATGTCTACCCGGAAGTAAGCTCCATTGTGTTATATGGAGTTTACTCCCAGGAAAGTGTCTTTAGGACTGCAGCCTAAGTAGACTTCATAGGATCATGCACATTGAATGCATGTTTTGAATTCAATTCCAGTGTTTTGTCATCATTTTTACATCCAGTTAATATTTTTATATGAATATTTTGGGGGTTGTGGAACCAGTCATCTGATATCTAAAGCAACAAATACCTCACAGTGTAACAGGCTGATGACTGGGCAGAAATTTTTGCTGTGTAAAGAAATTGAACATACATTAATTTGTTGTTGCCAAACATTTAATTAATTTAAACTCAATATTCTAGAACAGCTGTTGGCTTCATGTGGCCCTCGGCACAATACCTTCCTCCAGCCCTCAGGCAGCACCTCAGGGAAACCATGTATTCCTCCAGAGACTGGGAAGCTCTCTTATCAGGAGGGTATTATGAGGGTTGGGGAGGCTGCACACATCTCCGCTCTCTGTGAATAATAGTGCTTATGAACTGGTTTGAAGAGCATCCCCTCTCTATGTGTTGTAAAGTCTTTACGAATGGATTTGAATTCATTCACAAGTTCCATCATTAATATATTCATTTATGTAAATTTATTCAAATTTGAAATTTAAATCAATTATTTTTTCCTTCTGGCCCCTGACATGTTATCAGAAAGACGATGTGGCCCTCCTGCCAAAAACTTTGGAGACCCCTGTTCTAGAATATTTTGTATATCATGGTTTCTGGAGTACCCTAACACTTCTAATGAGTGCCTTGAGTGCCTCTTTCACATCTTTGTTTCTCAGAGAATATATGACTGGATTAATTACAGGGGTGACTACTGAATAAAGAAGAGAAACTAGCTTGTCTTTGTCTAAAGAATAGGCTGAGGCAGGCCTCATATATGTATAAATGACTGTGGAAAAGTAAAAACTGACAACAATGAGATGGGAGGAACATGTGGAAAAAGCTTTCTTCTTCCCGTCAGTGGAATGGATTCTAAAAATTGCACGCAGGATAAACCAATATGACATTAAGATACATTCCATCTTCTTATATACTGTTTTAATTTCTCTTTCTGGTGGACACAAAGGACATTTACTTACTTACTTACTTACTTACAACTTTCCTTCAAGGTGCTCAGGTTGATATGCATAGTTCCTCCCCTCCTATTGTCCTCACAACAACCCTGTGAGGTAGATGAAGTTGAGAGATTGTGACTGGCCTAAGGCTACTCAGGGAAATGCATGGATCAATAGGTTCATGGCCTTGAATCTGGATCTTTCAGTCCAACCTATGAACCCAACCCCTGAAGATGGATTGTATCTTTATGCTCCCAATTGATTCCCAAGAACTAGAAACCGAATACAAATTATGTGCATATAATCAATACGTAACATTCATACACCAAAATCCAGGACTACAGGAGCACATAAGAGACTTTACATGCACCTGTAGTTACTGCACTACCTATTGGAAACCTATGGGAAATTCATATTAGAATCCAGAGTAAGTTGTTATTACACCGGAGCAAGGACTCCCCGTAGTTACTCTGGGTTTTGCTATATAGTCTGCCATTAACAAACCTTTCTTTGAAATGTATTCCTACCTTCAGATACGTTAGCTAATGAATTGTTCTTGGCATTTCAGAAGAGTCATTTGGTGGTCTCCAGAACAGCCTGTTTTTCCCAATAAAGTTCTTAAGTGCATCTTTAACATCTTTGTTTCTCAGGGAATAGATAACTGGGTTGAGAACCGGGGTGACCACAGAATAAAGGAGAGAAACTAGCTTGTCTTTGTCAAGAGAGTTGATTGAGGATGGCTTCATATACATGTAAAGGACAGCAGAGAAGTAAAAACTGACGACAGTGAGATGGGAGGAACATGTTGAGAAAGCTTTCTTTTTCCCTTCTGTGGAGCGAATTCTGAGGATGGCTTTCAGGATGAAAAAATATGATGTTAAGGTCAACCCACAACTACCAGCCCCAATGATTCCATCTGCCAGAGCTGTCATTGTCTCATTCAGGGTAGTGTCTGAGCAAGAGAGTTTCATCAGTGGTGGAAGATCACAGTAGAAATGGTTGATGATGTTGGAATCACAGAAAGACAATTGAAGCATAAGTCCTGAATGCACCGCAGAATTGATCATCCCACCAACCCACACTCCCGTTGCCAACCCAGCACACACTTCCTTCCTCATGATGGATGTGTACTGCAAAGGATGGCAAATAGCAGCATAGCGGTCAAAAGCCATTACTGAGAGAAGCAGAAGTTCTGTTCCCAAAGCCCATATGAACAGGTATACTTGTGTGATGCAGCCATAAAATGAGATGGCTCCTCTGTGGGTGAAAAGAGTCTGGAGCAATTTGGGAGTTGTGACTGAGATAGAGAAGACATTCACTAAAGACAGGTTGATGAGCAGGAAGTACATGGGAGTGTGGAGTTTTTTACAGTTGCATATGGTCAGGATGAGGAGGAAGTTTCCAGTTAGGGCAGTAGCATAGATGAATGAAAATATCCAAAAGAGTAGCATCTGGATTTCAGAGGAATTAGTTAGCCCAACCAATATAAACTCCCCAACGACTGACTGGTTTTTCATTTTGTTATGTCCGATGCTGATGATCTAGACAGACATATATTCTCAGTTACTTATCAGGGAAGATACATGTCAATTTTCAGGTAAAATTTCCAGATTGACAGAGAAACAGTTTTATACATCAAAGAAACAAGAAACATTCCAATGTTTAGACCTTTTCTATTAACTGACAAAGCACCTTTGATCATTACTGGATTCTTCTTAATTTCTTTCAAATAAACAAGAGTTGCAATGCAATGTTGAGAATGTCAATGAGAGATCCATGACCCCATCACTGGTTGCCAGTATTTATTGCTATTTATGAAAGAACAACCAATTTGTGCTAATAAATTATATATTCTTAATACCTCTTTCTTCTAGTGATGCCTTAGGAGTTTGATGATACATTGGAGTTATTGATAGACATATGGCTGCAATCCTAAACACACTTTTCTGGGAGTAAGATACATTGAACACAATGGGGCATACTTCTGAGTAGACATGGTTAGGATTGTACTCAAAGACAGCTGTCTGAGTCCTAGCTAGTAATCCAACCTTCCATAGGTCAGATGTTGCGCTCTCATACATCACTAAATTCTGATAGGGGAGCATCATTTTTTCCCTTCTGGAAGAAAACTGTAAAGATTCAAACGAAGTTCTTATATCTTTAAAGGTGCTTGAATTCAAATATTGTGATGCTACACCATGGAGATAAAGAGGAAAATGTACAGGTTGGAAGAGGAAAGATGAAATGAAATACTTACACCAATTTCTCGTGGCTGCTGTTGGATATTTCTGTAGCTGTTTGAGAAAGAATGAATCTTGCTATTGCTTAGAAGTATTTTCTGTTTGGGATCTGAAAACTGTGGAGCAAAGGAGCACACTGCTTTCCATTTGGCTAGTGGCTCACAATAGCTGGTTTGAGATTGAACTCACCTGCAATTTCTTGGTTAGGTCTTGCTGAAATTTTTCTTTTTCTGGCTTACAATTATTTTCTATTGGGTAACTAGAACAAATTGACACTAGAAGTGGCAATTTGCAACTTCTTCAGCCTGAGCCCTCATGAGGACTGTCCTGAGATTGTTGTAAGCACTGACATTTTTCTGAGCCAACCCAGTCATCAGCTATGACATCTTTCTTTATACCTGTGATGGGACCACCGGGAGGAAAAAACCTCCAAGACAATACCAGGATGATTGATGCTTATTACATTCAAGCTTTGTTATTCCTCCCTCCCATACATTAGATAAGTGATTTTCAACCAGTGTGCCGTGACACACTGGTGTGCCATGGATGTGCTGTGGGAATTTGGGGATTGACATTCATTAATAGGAAAATTGGGGGATTTGAAAAGTCTGGTGTGCTTTGTCAATGGTAAAAACAAGTGATGGTGTGTCTTGAGAATTTCAGTGCCTTGTTAAGTGTGCCGTGAGATGAAAAAGATTGAAAATCACTGCATTAGAAGCTGGAAACTTGTTTTTTTTTTCCTTTTTTACTGACTTTCCCTGTTTTTCCCCCTTTGTTTTTATTGTCTTTCAAAAGGATCATGTGTGTTTTGTGTTTATCCTACATAGGTAGTGTAAGATGTGGGTACCACAACGCTAATGTGCATTGGAGCAGACAGGCAGGCAGGCTGGCCTCCATTCTATCCAGCACAGATTATGATCCATTACCATAAGCAATGCCCCAGCCAGCCCTGTTGGGCTTCTCAAATTTCCACAAATAAAGGGCAAAACCCAGAGTAACTTTGGGGATTCCTTGATCTGGTATAAGACCAATTTACTCTGGATTCCAATATGAATTTCCCATAGATTTTCACTAGGTGGTGCAGTAACTATGGATGCACGTAATGTCTCTTCTGTGCTCCCATAGTTACTCTGGATATGGGGGAAAATCACTGGTGCGAATCTGAACAGTCTGTGAAGGCTGCCTAGGCCACAGGTAAGGGTTAGGATCTAGCCCAAGTGCTGTATCATGGTCCCCCTCCGTTCCAGTCAATCTTGCCCATCACCAGCCTTCTCTCCATCCTGAATGTTTCCATCAAGCCTTCCCCCCATTTTGACCAAACCCCCTCACGGTGACCATGTAGAATGGAGGACAGAGTGCCTGTATCTTTAACCATTGCATAGAAGAGGGAATTCAGGCAGGTTTAGCTCAAGACAAAAAGGTTCAAAAAGCAGCACCTGCCTCAATTCCCAGTTCTATGCAATGGTTAAAGTTGCATGCACTCTGTCCTCCATTCTATATGTTCACCCTGCCCATACTGGCAGGCTGGAGTGAAATTATCTTCCTCCATCTGGTGCAGTTTACTCACAAGGAAGTGCAAGAATGTTTGTGCAAGGCCAGTGCAAGGAGTGCCAGCACTGCCCCAAGAGCACCTTGGGATTATGTTATTAATCGGTCAGAAAGTGTTCTTTTGTAGAAAACACATTTTATATGGCATTTTCATCTTTTAAATTCATCCATTAGTTTTCTGAAAGGAAGAGTTGGATTTGTGCTGAGAGCAAGGGCGCAATCCTAACCTATTTAAGCCAGCACAACTCACCTGTCTCCCTATTCCTTTGGTGATGGGAGGAGGGTAGCGCATGTCTGTACACTGGCTTAACACTCCCAGAAGTGGTGTGGAAGTGCCTGATGGCATTTTTGTGACACCCCCAGGCCTGCAAAGGATTTATGCCAGGATTCATGCTGGCCTAACTGGGGTTGGGATTGCAGCCCAGTCCACTCTTCAAGCAAAGAGCAAAATAGATTTTAGGCACTGAATGGTCTTAGGACATTTCTTCTATCTTCATTAGAGAAGGCACCATTTGTTGATAAGGTGCTCTTAATACACTCCCTTACACATTAGTATAAATATGGACTTGGTGCTAAGTTCTATCAGGGGAGAATAATCTTTATTTTTCTGACACTTGAACTGGACTGCAAAAGACTTCTAGAGGAGCAAAATCGTCCTTTTACAGAACAAACACTCCCCTGTCTATCTTGCTAAGATATTCTTCCTTTTTTTGGGGGGGGGGGGGGAGAATCCAATGAGCAAACACTCCTTGCATGCATTGTTTGCAATTCTGAACTTGTGGGTAGGGATGGCATTACTGGATGAACCAGAAGAAGTCAGGAGGGCATTTTGGAGGCAGAAGAGTATGTGTCCTGGCATGAGCAACATGCACCAGGAAACTAACCCTTCAGGAACCTTACAATGCACCCCCTTTCCTCATTCATGGAAATTAAATAGCAAGTTCTTAAGTATGGAAGAATAAGCTAATGAAAGCCTTTTATTAGGAGCTCTCCAGACAGTGCACATATCTATGTTCAGAATCTGACCCTAAGCAAGGGTGGAGAAAGATCATAGATTGTGATACAAGTCTGCTCAGAAACAGGCTTACACATTTACAAGCAAATTACATAGATAGAGTCGAAGCCACAAGAAAAAAACACAAATAGGCAGTTGGAGCAGATGGTGATCCCCCTTTGAAGTCTAGAGTTGGTGGGATCAATGATAAGAACAACATCCAGTGTTTTGCAGTTGCATCCCACAACTGAGTCATGATTGATACTTTAACTTTCTGCAAATCTTGGAGAGTCCTGAAGTTCCCCAGACTCTGGCAACAGGTAAAGGAAGTTGTCCCCCCTTTCCCCACAGTTGTGCAGTCCTAGAGATCATGTCTTTGTCATTGACCCCACCCCCAAAAAATCTTACCTTGGGAAGTGTTCTCTTGAGAAATTTCACTACCACTGGCTTATTAGGTTAAATTTTGTCATATGGGAATTTAATATGGTTCTGCACATCATTACTTGGGGTCAAATACTGCTGTAAATTACTGGGATTTGCTTCTTGGAAAATATGTTTAGAATTCCAGCCTAAAAGTAATGCAGGAGGCTTTGTTCTTCAAGTGAAACGCAAGAGAATGGGAGGTGGGGCTAGGATCCAAAAGTTATGCTCAGACTTAGGCCACTCCAGATTCAGCACTGACTAGGACAGTCTGTCTAATCCTGTGCAAATTAGGATTGTTCTCCTGTACTCCTGAGGGGAAAGGACCTTCAGTGATCACAAGGGAGATTGTATAATACATGCCTTGCTTGTCTTTCTAATTGACTGATGATCACTGTTTGCAACTAAACAATCACTATATGCTACTGTTTGCTATCATGAGTTGCTAGTACTTTATAAGATTTTTGGCTCCAGAAAACACCCAGCACTGACGAGGAAAGGGTCATAGACAATAACAACAAATTCTATTATTTATATAAATTGAGAACTTTATACTAGTATTTTCCACTGTGAAAAAAATACTAAGGGTTCAATCCAGAATAACTACAGGAAGTCCGTGCTCTGACGTAAGAACAATTTACTCTGGATTGCAATATGAATTTCACATAAGTTTTCACCAGGTGGTGCCATAACAACGTTGACGTAAATGTCTCTTATGTGCTCCCATAGTTACTGTGGACTGTAGGGTAAGAGTAGTCCAGATATTTCCATTAACCAGTCAGCTAAGCTCTCCCAGTTAGTTTCTTGAGTGCCTCTTTCACATCTTTGTTTCTTAGAGCATATATCATTGGATTTACAACAGGAGTTACTACTGAATAAAGGAGAGATACCACCTTGTCTTTGTCCAGACTGTATGCTGAGGTGGGCCTGATATACGTGTAGATCACTGTGGAAAAGTAAAAACTGACAACGATGAGATGGGAGGAACACGTAGAGAAAGCCTTCTTCTTTCCTTCCCTGGAGCGAATTTTAAAAATAGCTATCATGATAAAAAAATAAGATGTTAGAGTAAATCCACATGTAAGGACTCCAAAGACCATATCTCCCAGATTGACCATTCTTTCATTAAAGCTGGTATCTGAGCAGGATAGCTTCAACAGCGGAGGTAAATCACAGAAGAAGTGGTTGATAATATTTGAGTTGCAGAAGGATAGCTGAAGTAATAGACCAGTATGAACTGCAGAATTGATCATTGCTACAACCCACACACTAGCAGCTATTCCAACACAAAATTCCTTCCTCATGATCATTGTGTACTGCAGAGGGTGACAGATGGCAGCATAGCGGTCAAAAGCCATAAAGGTAAGGATGAGAAGTTCTGTCACCAGTATCCATATGAAGAGGAAAACCTGTGTGATGCAGCCATTGAATGAGATGGCTCCGCTGTGGGTGAAAAGAGTCTGGAGCATTTTAGGAGTTGTGATTGAGATAGATAGTATGTTCACAAAGGATAAATTGATGAGTAAGAAATACATAGGTGTGTGTAGTCTCTGGCTAGTACAAATGGCAAGAATGAGGAGGAGGTTACCAGTTAGAGATGCAGCATAGATGAAGCCAAATACCCAAAAGAGAAGCATCTGTTGTTCAGGAGAACTTGTGAGTCCAACCAGTAAAAATTCCACGATGGACTGGTTTTGAAGAATAGTGTTGGAAATCTAGACAGATAATCTATGTTAGATTGTCTCAATATTAAAACAGATTACTTCTCTCTCTTTCTGCCACCATCTCTAGCCCACATCTCTGCATTTATACTGAAAAGACATTTTTGGCAAAAGTGAATAATTTTGGAGTGCTTTTCATAGAAAAGCAAGGAAATTCTGAAAACTGAAGGTGATCCTTCAGGTCAACCAGATATCTTTCATTAGTAGACATGGCACTGAATTTCAATGCCCTGGAGCAGCTCCATGCATCTTAAAGTGCTACAGGAGGCAGAACTCCTGCCCAGCACCGGGGTTCAGCAAGTAATGGGAATTTAAAAAATTTCATTATTTTTAAAGCTGGTTGATAGTCCTAACTTTGCTTTGCCCTCCATTCTAGTTCCATTTACTATACTCACCACTCTGGGGGTTAACCCTGATTGAATTTTTTGAACTGGTAGCTTCTAGCCCGAGTGACCAGTTGTCCTCCTTTGCAGGACATGTCCTCTTTTTTAGGCTTGTGTCCTGGAAAATCTCCCCTGTCCTCATCCCTCTGGGGGTTGATTCTGATTGTATTTTTTGAGCTGGCAGCTTATAGCCAAGGTGATTAGTTGTCCTCCTTTGCAGGACACGTCCCCCTTTTTAGGCTTGTGTCCTGGAGAAAGTCTCCCTTGCCCCTTATTTCATTGTGAGTTGGCTATACGTAGTGTGCTTGTAATTCATAAATTATATCTGCTAAATTATATTTAATATTTTAAAATTTAATAATAAATATAGTTTTTAATCACTTGAAAGCAATATGTGTTTGTGTGTGTGCGTGTGTGTGAGTGAGTGAGTGACTGTGTGTTGTGAACGTTTAGCTTTTCTGTTCTCATTTCCTACATTTTCCTTGGGTATAATACATATTGGGGTGATGTCCTCTTTTTTGCTTACAACTTATGGTTAATCTGCCTACAGCCTGCTTGGAATTCATGAAGTATATGTATTAAATTATATGTAATATTTTTAAACGTAATATTCAATAACACTGCACAGGGTTTAAGCACATAGAAGCAATATACACAAAGGTTTTGAACTTTTATTGCATTTATTTTGTTATGCTCTATTTTTTTGGGTGTCTTACAGTGGGGCAGTTTGTTAAATTTAGTGCATTCCTAATAGTGAATTCCCATGTCTTGCAGGACAGTTAGAGCAAAGGAAATTACAGAAATGGCTTAAGAACTCACCTTCATTCCAGCGCTTTCTATTTTTGCTTGAACCTTTCCTTATCCTTTTGGCATTGAATTATATTCTGTTTTGCATCTGTTAGCAAGTCTATGTTTTGTCAGTCTGGTAAGTGTCTGATAAGAAGTCAGTTCCTATTGGAGGTGGGCTCATTTATGAACTCATTTGGCTCATTATGGCTCATTATGGAGGAACCCATTTATAAACTCATTTGGCTCATTATGGGCTCATTTATGAACTAAGACAATCACCCAATTTGATATAATGGATATAAACAATTATCCCCCTGGGAAAAAATTCATTGATGTATCATCAGGATGAGACTAATTAGGCTGCAATTCTAACCTCCACTTAGCTGACATAAGCCCCAGCGTAAGTCCTGTACTGACCTTGGGGTGTCACAAAAATGTTGTAAAGCACTTCTGTCCCAGTCCTGGTCAGGTTAGGCCAGTGCACAGACATTTGCAGACATCCCCACACCATCACAGAAAGATAGGCCAGCCTAAATGGATTAGGATTGTGCCTTCACTTAATTAAATTGGTGGGCTTTTTTCCAAGATACATTTCAGAATCTAATAATAGGGAATATCTTCAGTTTTTACGCTGTGTGGTGGTTGTGTGTGATTTTCAGGTGTGAAATTGTCCAGTCCATGTTTTTATGCAATGTTGAGAAAAAGATTCATCTGTTAAGGAAACTGATTGGCATATGGGCCTGTCTCTGGGCTGTTACTTTCCTACCAAAGTGGTACCTGTTTCTCTATCTGCATTTACATGCTTTTGAACAGCTAAATTGGCAGGAGTTGGCATGAGTGACATGGGGTGCAATCCAGAGTTATGGCACTGATAGTGGCTTAGCTGGGTTGCCCCAAGTAGGCTGTAACCAGAACAGAAAATTGTGCCAAATTCTGGCTGTAACCAGAACAGAAAATTGTGTTGAGGTTGCTAAGCACCAAGTAAATGGCTCCAGGGGCGGGCTTGCTTCCGAGAAGACCTGCCTCAGATCACAGCAGTTAGCGTAGTTAGCTGGAAAAGTCCCAAAATTTTGTTTTTGCTCCCTCTCCGCACTCAGGGGCCCAAGAGGCCTGTCCCTCTAGTACCTTCCTATTTATAGGTGCTGTTTGTAACCCCCTCTAGTAAGTTTTCCCACTGCTTGTGTGGGGTGAAATAATGACCCCCCTGGCCTCTCAGGCTACTGGGCCCTGACGTATGACCCTAGATTGTCGCCCTAATTTGTGCTCAATTCTCATCATTTACTTCTCAAGTCATTTACAGTCATTCACATGTTATTCACAGAAGTGTGCCTTGCATTTCAAAGACATTTGCATTTCAATGTGCCAACGCATCTCTACAGCTGAACAGAGATTGGGGAGTCCTTCTCAGTGAGACAGACCACTTTGCCTGTACTTTGATTCCTGTTTGCAATTAATGTTCATTTGGATTTTTTTATTATGAAAACTAAAGGCAATGTGGTGGCATGTCTTACATTTGAGCATTTTTGGTATTACTTGCTTTAAGGCTAATAAATGAAATTTTCTAACTCAGATTTCAAACAGTCTGTCTTTGTTCATCCTAGTAATGGTCACTGTAAGAGCATTAGAATTTAATTAATTAGATGCTATGACAGTTTTTCTGACAGGCCTTTCAGGGCAACTGCGCTTGACCTCTCAAGAACCCTAACTGCGCATGACGCAGGGTTAACAAGGAACAGCTGTGGTACCTGCCTTAGGAGTCCCTGACAACCAGTAACAGCTGCAGCATGAATCGGCAGTACAGCAATACCTGTAGTGGAGGATGGATACAAGGGGATTGTTGGAGTGGACTGCTGTATCCAGAGGTTAGTGGGCTGTTGTAGTTGTGCCATATTCTGAGATTGAGAAGCAGTGGTTGCAGTCAGGCCAACACTGCCATTCTTACTCTGGCTTATCATGGACCCCTATTGGTCTACTCAGATGTATCCCTGCTCCTGAGGTAGTATAACTTTGCTAGAAGAGGGCATTTCTGCCCTGGAAACCGACTGTGGATACAGCATCGATAAAGGGCACTCTTCCAGCAGTTATCAACACAGTTATCAACAGGTAACCCTCTTTTTATGTCCCCTGTTTTCAGTCTTTCATTAGAAGTAATCTACCACTTATTGTAGAAACTAGCAAAAATGTACCTGCATGGCAGGAGTAAAATTCCCCCATATGCCATCCCCCAACTGAGTATTAACCCTATGCACATCAGCCCCTCATGCACATCAACCCCCAGGCAAATCAACCCACCATGCTCATAAACTGTAAAAATTACTGATTGTCTTGCAACTTTCAATATGATGTAACTTGTTCTAAGCATCCTATTCTTTATATGGTTTTAGGAAATAAGTGGAGGTGGTGAGGAGCTAAAAGCTTTGTGAAAGTCTGAGTTCAACTTCTGCTTTTTCTTGCTTGCTCAAGCTGTTCTTGCTTGCTCAGGCTGCCAACTTATTATCTTTCTTGCAACAAGTATGGGTGAAAGGGCTTGCTATGAATGTAGAGATCTTTTAAGGTAAGGGGTTTGAGATGTTGACTCTTAGCTTAGCTTTTTGGGAGGGGGCTGTAGCTTGACCTTTCATTCCCATGTGCTTTGTCTCCCTGCTGCAGAATTACAGTGATGCATCATGTAACAAGTTTAATTCATTCTGGAGGCATGTTTGTTACGTGAAGCATTCTTTACATGAAGCGAATTTTCCCATAGGAAATAATGTAAACTCAGACAATTGGTTCCACAACCTCAAAAATATTCATATATAAATATTAACTGGATAGAAAAATGATGACAAAACACTATAATTGAATTCAAAACATGCATTCAATGTGCATGATCTTATGAAGTCTACTTAGGCTGCAGTCCTAAAGACACTTTCCTGGGAGTAAGACCCATTTAACACAATGAGGCTTACTTCTGGGTAGACATGGTTAGGAGGCTGCAATCCAAGACACCTTCAAAGTGTCTCCCCATTTTCTCCTTCTCTCCATCCTGAGCCTCTCTCTCCCCTGCTCCCTTCACTCTAGCCCTGAGCTGCTTCCCTCTTCTCCACTGCTCTTCTCTCCCTCTGCCCAGCGGACGCCCAGCCACAGGAAGAACAGAATGGAAGTGTTGCTTTCACTTATGGGCAGGTGCACTAGGCAGCCCTGATGCTTTTTAAAAGGGCTGCCGGCCAGTGCGTCTGCCCCAACTGCCAATGAATGTGTTCTTTACTTGAAGCACAGTTTGTTACGTGAAGCAGAATCCTAGAGAAATTTTTGTTTGTTGTGTGAAACATACTTTATGTGAGGCGTTTTTAAACATACTTTATGTGAGGCGCCACTGTACAGACTTTTTAAAATTATGGTTATATGTTAAATTGAATAAAGTGGCCCATTATTAATCCCAAACTTTGCCAGGGATCATTTTAGGCAGTGAGTGGTAAAAGCTAAAAACACGTATCTATCATGCTTTCATGATAGATTTATTTTAAATACTGTATTACTTATTATTAGTATTACTACTTATTAATTTTTAACTATTACATTTAATTTATTATATATAATTTATTAATTACAAGAAGGCTTACATGCTTCCTACTCAGAAGGAAAAGGATAGTGAATTTTTTCCCATGATAGGAGGCTAAAATCCAGAATATGTCCTGGAAAAAGAGGACATATGGTCACCCTGAGTTGTGTGGGTTCCAAGAGAGGGAGGTTGGGCTGGAGGGAAGAAGGAAAGTTTAGCATCATCTCCTATTTTTTGTTCCTGTTGGCCTTAATGGCTTTGAGGGGAAAAGGTCTGCTTTACATGGCACTTTCAGGGATCTGAGAAAAACTTAACACTTTACCCCCCTGGGAACACCAATAACTTGATGCTCTAATAGCCCAATTGATGCAGGACCTACAGCAGCGGATCTGGCAAATCTGCTGTCAGCCCATTGAAGCCACTGAATGCTGTGATATTAGAGGAGCTGTTGATGGCAATGACCAGAATATCACACATCCACCAGACTCATCTGGATCCTCCACTGTCAAGTGTAGGGGGACAATGGGGGTGGTTTGTAGGTGGAGAAATGGTGGTTCAGGGAGGAGAGTAGGGGAAGGTATTGAGGTGGGGAGTTTGGGTATGGCAAAGGTACATGCAAGATCCTATCCCCCTTTTTCCACACATTCTGTTCCTGTTCTTTCCTCGGACTAGCAAAAAAAGTTGGTGTAGGTCCAACAAGAGGTGGCTAGAAGGGCTACTGAGAGATAAATTTTAACCCTTAGAAGTCCAGGTTTTTCCCTATGACCTGTGTCCGTTTGGATTAAGTTTCCAAACTGTAGTTTGGCAAATATAATGAATAAATGTTGCTTCAAGTTTCATTATAACTTTGTTTTTTATTAGGAAGTGTTGTGGAACAAAAAATTTTGATTTATTACACCTTGAGGATGTAATAGTCAGATGACAGGTCCTCCTCTGATGAGGCCTCCATGATTTGGGCTGCTGCCTGCAAAGCAGTGAATTGCAACAGCAGCAATTCTGACAGCCGGCATACATAGGGAGGAAAGCAAGCAGTTCTAAATGAATTTCAAAGTGAATGCAGCTACACCATTTGGTCTCATAATGATGTGAAGAGACGCTAATCTGTGCAGACCAGCAGGTGGGCCCCACTAATCCACCTTCCTTGAAGCCTTCATTGACGCCTTGCCCAAAAGTCATACCAACAGATACAATTTGAATGTAACTTTAGTGTTGGATTTTTTTCCCAGCAGGTCACACTTGCTAAAATTTGATTTTGCAGGAAAAATAAAAATTCAAATTTAGAACTGTCTCGATATAAGAAAAAAAAGTCACAAGATCTTGCCAAATTATAAGCATAACTTCCATTTCTAAAAAAAGAAAATCCGACCAATTTTGGAGTTTTTTGGAGTTTTCCCCATCTGATTGTCTAAGGGTAAAAGTTATCATTTTCCTTCTAGTTCCCTCTGCAGCACAGCAGTCAGCAAAGTCCTCTTATAGATTGTCAGGGAATAGGCTGGGTTTAAGTCAGAAAGGCATGAAGCAGAATGGCACAATCCTAACCAACTTTATAGCAATAGGATAGCTGTGCCAGCTACTATATATTGCATCCTGCAGGTGATAGGGTCATGGAGGCCTCCTCAAAGTAGGACAATTTTTGCTCTCTTTCCTTGGAGTTGCATTGCTCTTACTTCATTGCAGGAAAGTTGATTCAGTTTACACCTACAGTTTTTTCAGCATGTGGCAATAGGGAAAAAGAACCAACAAAACAAAGCTACTTTTACTGTTAATTAAAGGAGGAAAATATCTTTTGATCCTAAGCAAACCAGAGTTTTAATTGTTCCTTCAGGATCCACAAATGAAGTCATAGATACTCTGGGGATTTTTCTCCCAACAGTCACCTATGTACTGTACAATATATATACATTTGCATTTACAAGTTCTCATCCATTTGACAGACTAGATGCATTTTCAAATTATTCTCCATCTGTACATTGCACTTCACCATTGTTTCAATTGCTCAGTTACAGAATTAAACTCAGTTTGTAGTCCCATTTTTGTTTGTACCCATTGCATGGAGGTTTTATTTTTTCCCAGCTTTACAGAACAGATCAGACATGGAAAAGCAATACTTTGATTACATGTGAGTATCTTCTCTTTTAATCCATTCTTGAGTATCAAGACAGTGCAGGCAGGTAGGAACAATAAAGACTGGTGACTATCCCTACAATCCAGAGTAACTACAGGAGCACGTAAGAGACTTTACGTGCACCCATAGTTACTGCACCACCCAGTAAAAACCTATGGGAAATTCATATTGCAATCCAGAGCAAATTGTTGTTACACCGGAGTAAGGACTCCCCGCAGTTACTCAGGATTGTGTCCTATGGCACTGTTGTCATATATTTCTTCCCCACGTGGAGAGGCTGTTAATAAATGTTAATGTTAATAACATTTATTATAGCTGAAATAATAATATGGTGATGATAGCTGAAAATGCCTCATTTCCTTCAGTGTCACCTTAATTTTGTAAAATCTAGGATTCCTCCTTTCAGCCATGCAGCACATGGAAACTATCTTTAGAAGGATACAGCTCTGAAATAAAGGAACATTCAGGTTCTGCATGAAGCCTGATTAAAATGTGCTGTGTAAGCATTATTAAGGACCCAATCCTATCCAACTTTCCAGTACCAATGCAGCCATGCCAATAGGTATGGACACTGGAATATGGACACTGCTGTATCCCACCTGCCTCCAGGAAAGTGGACTTCTGTATAACTATAGCTTGAGGCTGATTTGTAATTGCACCAGTGCTCAAAAGTTGGATAAGATGGAGTCTTACTCTACAATCCAGAGTAACTACGGGAGCACGGGAGCACATAAGTGACATTACGTGCACCCGTATTTACTTTCACCTAGTGAAAACCTATGGGAAGTTCATATTGCAATTCAGAGCAAATTGTTCTTACACCGGAGCAAGGACTCCCTATAGTTACTCTGGACTGCGCCCTTAGTTCCAGGTAGAAAAGAATCCTACTGTTAATTTTTCTTAACTTACATTCCAAACCAACCCAGATAAAAATTTTATATTTGAGCAGATTCATGAATACATTGCAGAAATCAGATGGTATGTAGTTTGTTGTGTGTGTGTGTGTGTGTGTGTGTCAGAAAATGTATCATCTGAATTTGTAGTGCTGAATTATTCATTTGAAATTGCCCCATGTTGATTGTGGAGCACGACAGAGGACAATACTCATGGGATGACTGTTGTTGTTACATTTCATCACACCTATACCAGGCCATATAGCAGGATTTTTTTTCCAGTATTTTTATAGACTCCAAGATTTGGAAGGAATCTAGAAGGTCATCTAGTCCAACCCCCTGCATGTAGTCAGAATTCCTCCTCAGCATCTCCAGCAGGTGCTTGTCAGGCCTCTGCTTGAAGATCTCTCGTGTGAGAGATCATTACCATCATAATTTTTTTCCCTTAAGTCCAGTCAGAATCTTTTCGCTTGCATTTTGTACCTGTAGGATCTAGTTCTATTTCAGAAAAGATTCTGATTGGACATAAGTCTATTTGAATAACTGGATGGGTATAGAAGAAGAATTTTTCTTATTCAAAGTCCCTAGCCACCCCCTCTTAACAGTAATAAATAAATGTCACTCTGCATGTTGTAGAGAAGTTGTCATGGGTATTTCTTGAACCTACAGATCATGTGGCAGAGTTCCTGTGGAGAACAACAGCTGTGTGACCACATTCATGATGATGGGCCTCTCTACACACCCAAAGCTGCAGTTCTTCCTCTTTGTTCTCTTCTTTAGTGTCTATGTTGTGGCTCTGGTTGGCAACCTGGCCATCATTGCTGCCATCGTTTCTTACCCCAAGCTCCACAGACCCATGTATTTCTTCCTTTTCCATCTGGCTGTGGTGGACATCGTCTGTACCTCCACCATCATTCCCAAGATGCTGGGGAACATTGCTACTTTCAGTAAGGGCATCTCCTACTCAGGCTGCATTGCCCAGCTCTATTCTTTCACATGGTGCTTGGGTGCCGAAATGGTGCTCTTTACTGTCATGGCCTATGACCGCTATGTAGCTATATGTCATCCCTTGCGTTACTCCATCATGATGAACAAGAAGGTATGCATATCTCTCTCCACAGTGGTGATCCTCATTGCCATTAGTAACTCATGGGTTCACACAGGCCTGATTATGAGGCTTACCTTTTGTGGGCCCAATGGTATCAATCACTTCTTTTGTGAGATCCCTCCACTTCTGGCTCTCTCCTGCAGCCCTGTAAAGATCAATGAAGTCTGGGTCTTCACAGCAGACATCTTTCTTGCTATGGGGGACTTCTTGCTAACTTGCTTGTCTTACTGCTTCATTGTCAGGGCAATCTTAAAAATCAAAACCTCTGAAGGAAAGAAAAAAGCCTTCTCCACTTGCTCATCACACCTTATTGTTGTGTCCCTATATTACTCTACAGTCATCTATACTTACATACGGCCAGCTTCCACCTATTCCTTTGAGCGAGACAAGGTCGTTGCTGCCCTATATACGCTGGTCACTCCAACTCTGAATCCAATAGTTTACACTTTGAGAAATAAGGATGTCAAGGCAGCTCTCAGAAAAGTCTTCTTCATAACATGAGTTAGAAAAACAGATACCCATTTTTCTCCCCCAGTATTTCATTGTTATGTTATGTTGTTGAAAGAATTTTCTGCAAGTTGTATCTGTAAGTTTATCATCAGGCTTATCTAGCATTTGATGCTTCATCACTGTATGACTTGCAGACCGAAATTACTGCATTGAAGTAGCACATCTTACAGCACAATCCAGAGCAACTAATCTGTCCACATAAGAGGCCTTGGGTTGCCCTATCTATCACTAGGATGGAGCAACTGCAAGATGCTCCACCCCAGTTACTCTGGAAGAGGCTTAGGGCAGAGCAAGGCAACATAGGGTGCCCTAAGAGAGGTGGACCTGCTCTGCCCTAACTGCTCTGCCCTAAGCAGTTCAGGAGAGGCATGTTGAGGGCATGTTTAGCATTGCCTAGTGCAGAGCAGTTACTCTGTTTCCAGAGCCTGTTTTCAAGGCAGAAATGCCCTCTTCCAGCCCTCAGAGTTATACCATCTCAGGAGCAGGTATAGTAATGAGTAGACCCATAGGGGTCCATGATAAGGCCTGAGTAAGAATGGCAGTGCTGACAAAAATCTGAGTTCTTGGCCATCCTAGCTGCAGCCCCTGCCTCTCAACCTCAGGATATGGAAAAACTACAGCAGCCCACTAACCTGGGGATACAGCAGGCCTCTCCAAACATCCACCCTCCACTAGAGGAACTGCAGCTGTAACTGGTTGTCAGTAACTTCTGGGCTTTCTTATAAGGCAGACACAACAGCTGATCCTTGTTCAGTATGATTTGAGGGGGGTCTCTTCAGGAGCAAGTCCTCCCCATGTGTTAATTACTTAGCATGCTCTGGTGCAGGCAGGGCAGCCCAGGGTTCCTGACTCTCTGGATGCAGCATAACGTTATGTTCTGGATATGGAATAGTTAGGAGAGAGCAGTTAGGGCAGAGCAGGCTGAACTTGCTCTGGATTGCGCCCTAATTGAATGTTCTACCTGTAGTGTTTGATTCATAGTGACCATTTCATGCATGCAGTTTTCTGTGAGGTGCTACATACTGGTGATAAAACATGCAGATATAAATTCATCCTATGTAATTTAGAGGCAGGGTAATGCAGACTGCCTACTTGGGCTGACAGAAGTCACTTGTGCTGGCTCAGGATGTTACAAACATGCCTGTGACACCTGGGGAGGAGGTACGGCCATCACAGGAAGTTGAGATGGCCTCCCATCCTGCTGCAATGCCTTACAACGCCAGATCCAGACCTCAATCCCTGGGCAGTGCATCTGATTTGCTTGAGGTGGTGCAGATCTCAGCAGACCTGTTGGGACTGCTGCTGTATATCTGGGGTAAGGAGAGAAGTTTATCCTTGCCCCATGGTAGAAAAGCAGCTGCCCAAACATGTGCTTGATGCAGGCCAACTGGCCAGCCTATTCCAGTGCAGGATAGAATTGTACTGTGAATAATCTTGTAGTACTTTAAAGGTTAACCAATTTATTTTACATTATACTTCTGTGGTCTACAGTCTACTTCATCAGATGAATTGGTGGACTGTAATTCACAAACATTTTGGGTTAAATAAAAATTGGTTAGCATGTATGGAACTCCAGGACTTGGCATTCATCCCAACCAACATTCCAGCATAGGTGTAATTGTGTTAGTGTGGGGTATGTGCTGCATTCTGCCATTGGGGAGCAATCACCATTGGGGAGCAGTTTGAGTCTTTGAGCAATCACAATTGGGCAGCAATTCTGCCATTGGGGAGCAATATGAGTCTTCCTCAAAATAAAGGAATGTTTGTTCAGTTATAGTGGAATTGCCTTACCCTTATGCTGGAACTGGAACACTGGTTAGGATTGCACACTTGGTTGTTTTTGCTGTAGAAAAACACCCAATATGATTATTCCTCTGGAACACCGTAGCTGTGCTGTTATATAGACTAGGGGTCCTCAACCCTTGGTCCATGTCCCAATGGCAGTCCGTGGCACCATGCCCACCAGGCTGGGCCCTGGACCAGAGATAGGAGCCCTGGAGGTGCTCAGCCCTACCCCGGCCGGTCACCTCACAGCTGGGGCAAACTGCGTAAGTGTGGCCAGGCTACAGGGCTGTGCCTGTGCAGTTCATCCCAGGAGGAACAATGCCTGCACAGCCTGCCAGGGCCATGGAAAATTATTTTCCCATGGTGCCAGGCTGTGGTCCTCACAAAATTGAGGACCAATGATATAGATAATAGACTTTAGGACAAATTTAATTAAACAAGACTGAATGATGGCATAACTTACTGTTAGGGACCTGTAAAAGGCGAGGTTATTTTTCCTGACAAAGGATCACACTTCTTTTTCAGGAAAAATAACCTCGTTTTTTCAGGTCCCTAGTTATTCGTCACAAATCTATATGAATCTATTGGTCATTTATTAACCTTATCTGAAGAGCTGAAATAAAAGGGGAAAGGCTTTTGGCAAGCACCATGAAGGGCAATTATGCACTGGGCATGGCCTTCGGAGGTTCACAAAACTTTAGGTAAGCCATTTGAAACATGGACAAATAGACAGTAATTTTATTATAGGGCCAGGCTTAGTCTGGTTGCTAAGTCTGGTGTTTGGACAGATCCATCATTCTGCTTCCTATGACCTCCTCTGGGTAGGATGCTTTAGGCCAGTGATTTTCAATCTTCTTCATCTCGTGGCACACTAACAAGGCACTGAAATTGTCAAGGCACACCATCAGTTGTTTTTACCATTGACAATGCACATCAAGCTGTTCAAATCCCCCAATTTTCCTTTTAAATAATGACCTTCCCCAAATTCCTATGGTACACCTGAGGACTATCTGCAGCACACCAGTGTGCCACAGCACACTGGTTGAAAATCACTGCTCTAGGTAGTCACATTTGCCCATACATCATATTGCAAACCCTTCAGGGCAACAGTCAGGATGCAATAGGATGTATGGGCAAATGTAAATTTATTTACATAAAATTTATTTATTTATTTACTTTTCACACATTCCTACAAGCAGCTTAGAGTGGTGTGCATTGTTCATTCCCCCCTGTTGTCACAACACTGTAAGGAAGGTGAGGCTAAGAGGCCAAGGTGACAGGCCCAAGATGATCCAGGAAATTTTATGAGCAGGGATTTGAATCTGGATCACCTAGGCCTAAGTCCATTTCTGAACCACTGTATCATCCTGGCACTTTTCCAGTCCAGGAAGGATTCTATAGGATTGAGTAACTAGTCCTACTGAAACATCTAATGATAGCTAGAATAGCCAGAATACACCAAAATGAATTCTCAGCTGCTTCTCCTCAAGATCCGCAAAAAGCGAGATTGAGCACTTGTTGGAACCATGGACTTCTGAAAAGTTTTATATGTCCAGGGTTTATTGTTTAGAACTTAACAACAAGTGTATATTTAAATTCATCTTTTAATTATGTTATATTGTCTTCTTATGAAGTTTTGTGATTGATGAAAAAATTAAAAGCTATAGAAGCAGAAAAGGGAAATAATTTTTTGTCTTCTACCATTAACACCATTCTTTGAATGCATAGAGTGGAGTGAATATGGGCAACTCAATCTTCCCAGACTTCCCTGGTGCACTTCATCTGAGCCAATATGGAAGAGTTTTGGGTCCTTTCCAAATTAAAAAAACTTTCATTCCCTAGTAGTAAAAGTAATAGTAATATTGTGGGGTTTGGTGGTCGGCTCCGCCCACTCATACCTGGTGGGGACCTAACAGGAGGTCCACCCCAGAAGAAGCACCTGAAGGTATAAGACGCCTCAGTAGGTATGGGAACGCGGGGGGGGGGGGGGGGTTTGCAAGACCTGAACTGGGGAATGGGTTGTGCAGGTGCTATACCAATTTGGTGCTCAATGCCTGGTGCACTGGGGGGATATTGTTTGGAGGGAAGGGTTGCACTGGAGAGGATGCTGCACATGGAGGGCTGATGCATATGGAGGGATGCTGCAAATGGGGAATGTTGCGTATCTGGGTTGATGTGTATGGGGGATGTTGCGCATGGGGGATGTTGTGCATGAGGGGTAGATGCGCATGTGGGGATGTTGCGCATGGGGGAAGTTGCGCATGGCAGTTTGATGCACATGGGAGGATGATGCACATGGTGGTTTGATGCTCATGGGAGTTAATGCACATGGGGTGTTGATGCACATGTGGTGATGTTGCACATAGGGAATGTTGCATATCAGGGTTGATGTGCATGGGGGATGTTGTGCATGGAGGATATTGTGGATGAGGGATTGATGTGCATGGGGGGTTGATGTGCATGGGGAGTTGCGCATGGGGGTTTGATGCGTATGGGGGATAATGCGCATGGGGGATATTGCGCATAGGGGTTGATGCACATGAGGGGTTGATGTGCATGGGGGGATGTTGCGCATGGGGGATGTTGCACATGGCGGTTTGATGCATATGGGGGATGATGCACATGGTGGTTTGATGCTCATGCGAGTTGATGCTCATGGGGGGTTGATGCGCATCGGGAGATGTTGCACATGGGGAACTGATGCGCATGGGGAACTGATGCATATGGGTGATGTTGCATGTGGGGAGTTGAAGTGCATGAGGGGATGTTGCACTTGGGGGAAGTTGTGCATGGGGGAAAGTTGCGCATCGGGGAAGTTGCGCAGGGGTCTTGATTCGCATGGGGTCTTGATGCGCATGGGGTGTTGATGAGCATGGGGGACTGATGCACAGGGGGGACTGATACGCATGGGGGAAGTCACGCATGGGGGAAGTTGCGCATGGGGTGTTGATGCGCATGGGGTCTGGATGCTCATAGTGTGTTCATGTGCATGGGGAAAGTTGCGCATAGGGAAACGTTGCACTTGGGGGAATGATGTGCATGGGGTGTTGATGCGCATGGGGAAGTTGAGCATGGGGGGAAGTTGCACATGGGGGAAGTTGCGCATGTGGGGGAGTTGCGCATGGGGATGATTCGCATGGGGGAAGTTGCGCACGGGGAAAGTTGTTGATGTGCACGGGTGTTGATGTGCATGGGGTGTTGATGCACCGTGGGGGGATGGCGCATGGGGAAATGTTACTCCCACAACATGGGTATGCTTTTCGCTAGTTGTAATATATAGGGGATTAAGGCTACAATTCAGAGTAACTACGGGACCTTTTACACCAATGTAGTTACGGTGCCACCTACAGGATACCTATGGGAAATGCATAAACCAATCCAGAGTAGGTGCCTCTCACATCTTCCTGTAGTTACTCTGGATTGTAGGGTAAGTTGTTTTGTACTGGTCAAAGACCACATGTGAATAAGGAACTGCAGTTGCCCTGTGGTTAAAGTTACTATGCCTACCGACCTGAGGATTGGCAGGTCAGTGGTTTGAGACCCTACTGCTGCACAATGCAGTGACTTTCCATACCTTGTTCCAGCTCCTGCCAACCTTGCAGTTTGAAAGCATGCAAATGCAGGTAGATAAACAGGTACTACTTGGGTAGAAAGGCAATATTCAGGCAACAATCTTGTGACAGGCCGGCCAGGACAGGCCCAATATCATCAACCATGGTTTGGATGACTCCAGTCCAGAACAAGCGGATCTCACCACCACACAAGACAAATGCTGAAGAAGCTGCAGAGGATCACAAGTGAATAAATAAACAAAATAACTTCAGAAAGTTGCTAGAACTTCAGAAATAAATGAGACTCTGGAGATGAAGCCCCATGAGAACACAGAAACAAAGGCAGTTATTGAGATGACAAAGTCTCTCCTCTGTAAAAAGCCTTATGTATATAAATCTTCCCTTAAAAAGAAAGATCTTCTTTCTCCCTTTAAATTTCTTGTTCACCAGGTAGATCTTTTGTTAGCACTTTGTCTCCCTTTTTCATGCCACATCACAGATTATTCAACTTCTTCTAACTGAACATTTCACCAAACTTATTACATACCAAGCATATGAAAACCAATACAAAAGGTAATTTTTGTAGGTAATTACTATGACTTTGGCTTTCAAAATCTTTTTTGATTTCTAGAAACTGGGGTCAGTTAATTTTTGCAGATAGACAGTCAAGGATGAGGTGTCCCTCCATAGCCTGAAGAACTGATAATAAGAAACTGTTGAAGAAACAGTTTAAGAAACTGTATAAGTATATACAGAAATACTATATTTTTGTATAAGAAACTGTCCCCGAACAAGATGTTTTAGGCCAGTGATGTGATTCATTATTACTATTGGGAAAATTTTATATCAATGGTTCCCATTACATTCTATATCTACAAGAAACCCTTCTACTGTTTTAATTTTCTTCATCCAGTAAGTTGCCATGCTTGGTAAGGAATCTGCTGCTATTTCAGGTAAACAAAACATGGAAATCTGTCTGTCTAAATAAGAAATTAGCCAATTTTGAAACTAAATAGATTTTTATTTTGTACTTTTAAATAATGGCAAGTAAATTACATACATTATTTGTAATTATGCTACTAGGAATTGTAAATTGTCTGAAATAGAAACCTTTTGTCAATAGCATTATTCAAGGGTTTGATGAACCATTTTCTGTGACAGTGTCACATATTCTTTAAATAACATAGAGGCTGCCAAACACCACAGGGCTTTCACTGTCTTCCATCTGGTGTTTTGGAAGGGTGTTTCAAAAAGGTCCCATAGAAGCAGAGACTTTGCCCTTGTGGCTCTGAGAGGGTTGAATCTACTGAACACACTCTCTTTTAATGCTCTTTTTACAGAGATATTCGAGACATCTATCATGCACCTCGCTGTCTCCCCTAATGGATACCTCAATCTCGGACTGGTCATCTCTCCCTTCTGCCATCCTGTTGTTGGATTGAACTTCCCCCAGATTGACTCACACCACACAGGTACGTAGAACTCGTCAACAAGGATAGTTTTATCAGAAACTTCACAGACGAAACATAGGGTGGTGGGAGGATGGACTTGGGTTTTACAGACAGCCTTGGGAAAGAAAGTTACAGGAGAAGGGGGGGAATGATTTTACACCTGGTTCGTTTCAGCCTCCCTCTTGTTCAAAGTCCCTTTAATACAGCCTTCCTCTCTTTCTTTCTTGCAGGTCTTCGTCTCCAGGGTCACTTCAGGTAAGTATCATCTTCAACCGATCAGAACCTTGATAACAGGTAAGTTCAACTCGCAAGCAACAAGCTTTTTAACCAACTGTTCTTTCTCTCTTTTTCAGGTGAACACTAAGGTCTGCTGCTGGATAGCGCCAGCGCTGGATGACTCTCCTCTCTCCCTTCTCACTCCAGCCAGCCTCTCGCCCTCCTGCCTCCTCTCCTTATATACAACGCCCGCTCCCCCTCCCTCTCCTACTCTCTTGGGGCCTTCTTAGTGGTCCGACGGAGCGGGAGACACCTGGATTGGGCCTAGCAGATATGGGGCGTCCTGGGTAAACCCCAGTGCGCCCTGCGCAGTAGAGCCGGAGGAGGTCCCACCAGGAGTCCGACCAATAGACTCGATCCGCCTCCGTTGATTCTAGAAGCTTGTCCCACGGTGGCCTGGGTCGGATCTGCACTCCTGCCATCCCATCCTCCGGGGTAGGCTCGGCACCAACACAACATCCATTTAACACCCCTGGTTAAATCAATCTTTGATGCTCCCAATTGTAACGCTATCAATTTGCTATTATCAGACAGTAAAAGACGAACTATGGATGCTGATGCCAAAGTTTGTACGAAGTCTATTGCCATACAAAAAAGATGTATAAAGGTCTCGCTGAAATTATTGGACAATTTTAACTCTGAAATCTTTACTCTGAGTGAAGGGAGTGTGTGCTAATTGACTTAATTTTTTAGTTTAATCTCTTGAATCTGACTAGCACTTAACTGACTAAATTTTAGGCTTACTGCAATACCAAAATGATCTTATGTACTTATGTTTTTGATATTTTCTTGGTTTTTTTGCTGGTCTCTGACTGTTAATAAAGAATTATCTAGCTTATATAAAATGGGACAGTAAAGTGTGGATAGGATTGCAGCCATATACTCTATATTGCCTAGTTGGGAGAACAGGCAAGTGAAAAACAACCCTCACAGTTTCATTTTTAATATAAAATATTATTTCATTTAAAAAGCTCCTACCTTAAAGAAATTATGCCTCTAAATATTGACATGTACTGAGATACATACTTTTATCTTGATGTGTTTGAGCAAGGACAGTTCCAAAGTCATTGTGGTGTATATTTAAAGTGTTTAAAGTGAATATGTGAAAACATTTCTCTGCTTAGCAAAAGAAAAAATTGGGGACAATATACAGTGTGTATTCAATAATATCTGCACAATCCTAAGAAGCACTGGAGCAGGCAGGCTGATGTGCCTGCACTACATCCAGCGTGATGTTGGGGTAATGGTAGTCATGCTACCATGGGGTAAGAGAAAGATTCCCCAGGTAATGTGGCACCAATCTTATTGTATCAGAAGATCAGGTTTGGAAATGCCTTTCGCCTCTTCCACTGTTTGTGCCTTATCCTGGGCCTGATTCACCCACCTCTGCCTCCGACCCACAATCTCCCTGCCCAAAAAATATCTTTCATTCCCTTCTCCACCTTTTGCAGCTCAGCACAAATATTACGTATTTAAATGTGCTTCAAGGTTGCAGGTCTTACTGCTGGCGCAGTTACTCCTGCACAATTGCAAAATACTTTACAGTACATTGGCAACATTTTGCACAAGCGGAACATGCAGTCTGCTGGGCAGAGTGGGGATAAGATTGAGCTAATTAGCTAACAGTTATACTTTTTGTATCCCACATTCTCTATATTGTTCACTTTTAATTTGAGTAGTGAAATGTTCCTGTGTTGCGGAACATCTCTCCATGCGCGCCCCACCCTTCTTCCATTGGCATATTAACTCCTGCACTGCACATAGTACATCTGCCATAGTCTGTACCAGCAGGACATCTGTTCTGTTGACACACCCTGGTCAGAGGATTGGATCATGTATTCCTGCATTTTCATAATCTCTATATCTTTCACTTTTATTGATTCCATGTGCTCTTCATTCCAGATTCACTTCATTCCTGATGCAGGTAGCAGAAGGAAATGAGACAATTGTGACTGAATTTATCATCGCTGGGTGCACAGTGTGGATCAAGCAGAGGATGGTGTTGGTGATTTTCTTATCTATTGCCTATTCAGCAGCACTCATTAGGAATGGAATTATTATCATGGTTGTCATCTGTGATCCACGACTCCACAACCCCATGTATCTCTTCCTCTGTAATTTATCTGTTCTTGACTTCTGTTTTATAACAGCAGAAGTCCCACAAGCCATAGTCATTTGTACAGAGGAGAAACCAGTGATGTCTCTCTCTCAATGCTCTATTCAAATGGTGATTTTTCTCATACTGGGGACTACTGAATGTTTTCTTCTGATGTTCATGGCTTATGACCGTTACGTTGCCATCTCCAGCCCCCTGCATTACATGTTAATTATGAACAAGTCAGTTTGCATTGCGCTGGTCACTGTTGCATGGGCAGGTGCCATGATTATTATCCTCACTCCAATTTTAGTTGTAAAGGTTAAATTATGTGGAAACAACATTGTTAACCACATAATATGTGAGATTAAAGCCTTAATTAAACTATTGTGCTTAGATATACACTTATACCAAATTGCAATCTATTTTGTCAGTCTGCTTGTCCTCATTTTCCCCATTTCCTTCATCCTTTTTTCCTATCTGCGCATCATTGTGGCTATCGTAAGGATGAACACAGAAGGAAGCAGAATGAAGGCATTTTCTACATGTACGTCTCACTTGGCTGTGGTGACGATGTATTATGGCACAGCCATAGTTAGCTACTCACTTCCTCAGACCAAAGAAACCCATTTAAGTGACTTGATTATTTCAATTTTTATGGGGTAGTGGCCCCTGTATTTAACCCTTTAATTTATACACTAATAAATAAAGAGATTTTGGAAGCACTCAAGAGGCTCTTTGAACAGAAAAGGTGATGTGTTATTAAGGTGATGACTTATTGCCAGCATTCATTGCAAGGATTATAAAAAGGCATTCATATGACTGTCATGCCTATGTTTTGAAATATAGATAAAATAATTGAAAATGAATGAAGGAAACAGAAGCAAACCATAAGGATAGATCTTTGTCTTGCTTTTAGCTTTATTATTAAATATCTATAAATTGATATGTTTTGTTGTCTAAATATTTTTACATTGATAACCAAGGTAACACAGCCATGCAAAATAAAAAGTTATGTCTACATGCATGGTCTTCATGATGTGTCATAATGTATTGGTCTTAGTTATCTCCACCAATACTACCACTTCCTGAGATCCAAATCATTCATTCCCCGCTCCGATAACGTACCCTTAATTGCATATAATCCCTTCTCTCCCACCACTTTTATTTGGATAACAAAATATTATAACATCATATTCAACTCATCAAGACTTTTCTCTTGTTAACAATAGATTCTTTCTGTCTGTCTGTCTCTCTGTCTGTCCATCTGTCTTTCTGTCTCTTTATGATGCAATCCTACCCTTCAGAGGGAAGAGATCTGGTCGTGGCAGTTTATGGTGTATTCCAAACATCTTTCATGCCACATTTGTGAGTCTCGGGAACC
The DNA here is from genome assembly GCA_030015325.1 of Cryptoblepharus egeriae. Classification (NCBI taxonomy): domain Eukaryota; kingdom Metazoa; phylum Chordata; class Lepidosauria; order Squamata; family Scincidae; genus Cryptoblepharus; species Cryptoblepharus egeriae. The sequence continues at coordinate 85,662,046 of JAREYC010000004.1, forward strand.
AGTGCAGAGAGCCCTGCTTCTGTTCAAGTAAGGGTTTGGATAGGGTTGCTTAACAATAATGTTTTTCCCCCTTCAAAACCACTCTTCTATAGCTATATCAAAAAATTTTCTATGAAAGACATATAGAACACTCTTTTAGAATATTTTTAAAGGAAATTCAGATAAGAACCCCCTAAAGCAATCTGTAAGTCTATTGTGTGTTTTTTTTTAAATTATATTGCCAGGAAACTTTCCCCATTTCAAACAGTGCAGAGAAGGGAGTGCAATACAGAGCAGGAAAGTGGGATCAGAAAGATGAAGCAAGTGGGGACTTCCCCACTGGAGTGGCTGGGTGGAGAGGGTGGTCAATGTCCATGGACTGCCCCTCCAAATGTTCATGCAACAGATTCATATAACACCATGCAAAGCCAGCTTTGTGATTATCACTTTTGTATTGCTCTGCAATCTCTTTCTCTCTTTTTCTTTCATCATGGAACTGAGCTTTATCAGTTTTTATCAGCTTTATCAGCTTTCCACTTATTAGTGTTTATAGATACAAAGCAAAACTTAAAATGTAGCTTGTTCATTAAATGAGACCGGGAAAGATAATTGTACACCATAATATATTAAATGTGTTTCATTTTTGAAAACTGCCCATGAAAATTATGTTGGTAAACACTGAAGGTTGCATGTGATTAAAAATTGATTGATATGAATACACTTGAACAAGGGGGAGATGGTGCAGATCCAAGCAACAGTGTGGAGTTGCTTTGCCCCCCAATGGATCTTAGATATGGCAAAACTGCTAGTTCAGAGCCATGCCTCCCTCTTCCTGTCTTCTCGCCTACCCAACTTGGTAGAGCTTATGCAGCTGAGCCAATGGGGCATGCTCTCCATCTAGGGAAGGGAGGGAGGTGGATGGCCTCCACAAGGTAAAGGAGTGTTTGTCCTTTCTTTAGGGCTGCATTGCAGCTGCATCAGTTCTGCATCAGTTCTACATAGGTTTGGGCCCTACTGATCTCTGGGACAGCAACCCTCTCCTAGTAATACTCAAAGAACCTCTTTCACGTCTTTGTTTCTCAATATAATTGATTTGTTTCTCAATATAACTTTCTCAGTATAACTTTTTCTCAATATAACTCAATATAACTTTGTTTCTCAATATAACTTAATATAACTCACCACTTTCAGATCTCTATGCATATGAGGAGGCAGCTGGGAATAGAACCTTTATGGCAGGAAAGAACTTATTGAGGTTTCTTATTGTTTTTCCTGATACAAGTTATAATGATACCTTATAGTTATAATAATGTAATAATTAACAGGTACTAATTTCCAGATTTCTCCCAGCACCAACACATGCCATGAGATAAAGCACCCACTCAGTTAGACGCCCTAATTCAACCTCTTTCCTTAAAGCAAGCAGTGGTACTCTCCATCCTGAAAAAGCACTCTCTGGACCCAGCTATACCTGACAACTATCGGCCAGTCTCCAACCTCCCTTTTCTGGGCAAAGTGATCAAGCAGGTGGTGGCTTCTCAGCTCCAGAGGGTCCTGGAGGAAACTGATTGTCCAGATCACTTTCAGTCTGGCTTGGGATGGAGACAGCCTTGGTTGACTTGGTTGTCACCGGGGGATTGGATGGAGGGAGTGCATCCTTGCTAGTCCTCCTGGACCTCTTGCCTGTTTTTGACACCATTGACCATGGTGTCCTTCTGGGGTGGTTGGCTGAGTTGGGGTTCAGGGGCACTGTTTTACAGTGTTTCTGCTCTTTCTTGGCTGACAGGTCCCGGATAGTGCTGATGGGGGACTCCTGACCAGCACCCTGGCCCTTGAGGTGTGGGGTGCCACAGGCCTTTATATTGTCCCCCATATTGTTCAACATTGTACATGAAACCACTGGGAGAGGTTATCCGTGGGTTTGGAGTTGGGTGCCATCAGTATGCTGATGACACTCAGCTCTATCTCTCCTTTCCACCTGATACTAAGGGAGCTCTGTCTGTCCTGGAGTGTTGTCTGGAGGCTGTTGGGATCTCGATGTGGGCAAACAAGGTGAAATTAAATCCTGACAAGTCAGGGGTCCTCCTGGTTCAGAAATCCTCAACAACCTTGCTTTGAATGGGGTTGTACAGATTATTGTAGTGCACTCTACATGGGGCTGCCCTTGAAAAGTTTGGAAGTTACAGCTGATTCAGAATGTGGCAGCTCCGGTAGTTGCTGGAGCTTGGCGGTTTGACTCCGTCACTCCGGCACCCTGCACTGGCTGCCAGTTCAGTTCTGAGCTGAATTCAAGGTGCTAGTTATAACCTTTAAAGCCCTAAATGACCTGGGACCAGTGTACTTGAGAGACCATCTTCTTCCGTACAATCCGGATAATTCTCTGAGGTCATCTGAGGGGGCCCTGTTGGTTGTGCTGCCATGGAGAGAGGTTAGGGGAATGGCAGCCAGAAGCAGGGTCTTCTCAGTGGTGGAGAATCTGCATTATGGAACTTCCTCCCTTTTGAATTAAGATCAGCCTCCTCTCTTTTAGCCTTTTGGCAGGATCTAAAGATCTTTTATTTGAGGCCACATAATGTTTTTAATCTCTTCCATACCTGATCTGGTTTTACTGCTGGTTTTTATATTGTTTTTAATAGAATTTTATTGTTACTGTTTTATCAATTGTTAGCTTCCTAGGGTGCCCTTGAGGAGAAAGGTGGAATACAAATCAAATCAATCAACCAATCAGTGCCAGGGTGACATTTCCACAAGCGTAATCTCTGGCTGGGGTTTGGAGACCCCAGTAAGGGGACATTTTTAGGCCAGGAAGCCTTGGAAAAGCCTTGGAATAGGGTTGGGTGTAAAGGGGTAGTCAGATCTGCACCTGCCAATTGGCCAGTGCAAGTCTAAGTAGCCCTATGTCAGGTTTCCAAACCCACAATGTTCAATTCACCCTCCCCTGGGCCTGATTTTGAAATAGAGCAAGTGGGCGCAAAGGACATCTTAGGAAAGTATCAGTATGAGGGTTGGGTGCATCAGTAACCCCTTGTTTTGCTTTACACATGAACACAACGCCCTGACCAACACCTTCAGTTGACACCATTCTGGCTTCCACAGGAGCAGTGAAAATGTCTTCTTACTCAGTAAAGCTGAGAGTAAATTTGAATATTGTTTTGTTTGTTTCCATCAAAGTGAAATGTGTAAGGAAACTCAGGTGAATTGAATACTCCATGAACTTCCAAAATCCTTCCTGGGTACGATTGAACCCCCATATCCATAGATCTGTCATCTGTGGGTTTAACTTAGAACAGATGCCATGGATACCAGGGTCCAAATTTTTAAAGTAAATTAAAAAGCTGTGATAAATTACTGCCATCGTGTGGCACAACTACTTGTTTTAAGGCTCCAGTATTATTGTTAGGGTTGAAAACAGACTTCTTGTTTGGATGGAGGAGGGTTACAATTTGTGCCAGGAAAATAGGGACAATCCTGATTTGGGGGGATTGTGTTCACATACTGGCAAGTGTAACCGAGGGTCCTGTCTCAGTTTTGTGGAAGAGAATTAAAGCAATCCTAGCACGGAGGCTCCCTGCTTCTCTAAGGTTCACTCCAAAATGCATGCCAGAACTCCTGCAGATATTGAGGTCCCACTTGAACTTTATAGTCTGCCTTGCTAAATACCCCACTAACTTCCATCAGATGCAAGGGTCTCCAAATTTTTGACACCGTGGTAACATATATGATATGGCCCTGAAGCTGAAACATTTGGAAATCCCTGAACTAGTGTTCTGCGGAACCCCATTCCATGCAGTGAGCCCAATCATCATCAACTCATGCTGCCTCCACCATTGCTGTTTGTGTCACCCCAAGAACTTCCACTGCCACAAGCCTCTGCACATGAGGTGTCTTGGCAGCTTCCATTTATTTGCCTTGCTTCTGTACCCCAGAATAAGGTGTCAGCTGGGCAGAATATTTCTGACCACTGCCTATGCTTACCTGGTGTTTCCAGAAATAGAAAGATGCCTGATTGGACGCAAGACAAATGTTTTCATGGAGGAAGAGTTGTGCAGAAACAATTTCAAACATTTATTTGTTTATTTTTGTTGGTTGGTTGCTTTCTCCCACAGACTCAAGGAGGCTAGTACACAAATCTTGTTTACGTCTTAACATGCACACGTATCTTGAAAAATAAAATTTTACATTGCTTTTATAAACACAGAAAGGAGATACATTATGGCACACTTTCTTGGGACTTATCTTTGAGTAGACATGATTAGGATTGTGCTCACTATCCCATTCTTGTGCACAAAAGAATCACAAATTACAAACCATTATGAATAAATGCAACCTCCTTATTTTATATGTAGCCTTCCTCAGAGTGCCATATGAAAGAGAGGGCAACAGGAGCAGGTCACGTGTTGTCTTTATACTCCCTAAAACATTTGATGGCCACTGTGAGATGCAGGAAGCTGGACTGGATGAAAGTTTGGCCAATTCCAGTAGGCTGTTGTTATGTTCTTATGCTACAGAGTGTTGGTAGCTAGTGAAGTACTGGTTGGATCAGCACTGGAGCCTGCAAATTTGGATTACGGCACACTTGTGACACTCAGCACCAGTGTTATGAGTAAAGGATTCGGTTCTAAAACATAATCTGAGGAAATACGGGAGGTCAGTGAACTTTGCTACTTTAGCTGTATCGTCTGCGTGGAGAAATGGTGACTCTACCCAAACCCAGAATAAAAGAGATGAGACACAAGGTGTGAGTTAAAAGTTAACTAAAGCTGCATTCCTAGACACATTTTCCTAGGAGTAGGCCCCATTGAATATAATGGGACTTTCTTTTGAGTAGACAGGCATAGGATTGCACCCTAAATCTTTATGAACCAATACAAAAATAAGCAGCTACATCTCTACAACAGTTGCATCCTTACAATGAATAAGTATTATCAACTTCATACTGTCTATTCCCTTATTTTTGTAATGGTCACCTAGACATTTTCAAATATCAGACTTGCTTTCTTTCAAGCAGCCTCCTAGTGAGGCTCTTGAGAGCCTCTTTCACATCTTTGTTTCTCAAGGAATATATGATGGGATTTAAAACAGGAGTTGCCACAGAATAAAGGAGAGATACTAGTTTGTCTTGTTCCACAGAAGAGCCAGAATTGGGCCTGATATAATTATAAATGACTGAAGTGAAATAAAAAATAACTACAATGAGGTGAGAGGAACATGTCGAGAAAGCTTTCTTCTTTCCTTCTGCAGACCGGATTCTGAATATAGCTCTCAGGATAAAAAAATATGAAGTTAAAGTCAAACTACAGGGGCAGATTCCAAAGAACACAGTTGCTGCAGTAGTCAAAAACTCACTTAAGTGGGTGTCTGAGCAGGAAAGCTTCAAAATTGAAGGGAAATCACAGAAGAAATTATTGACAGTGCTGTAGTTGCAGAACGACAGCTGAAGTACAAGAGCAACATTAAGCGTAGAATTGAACAGTCCAACAAACCAAATGCTCACCGTTATTCCTATACACATTTCCTTCCTCATGATGAGTGTATACTGCAAAGGATGGCAAATAGCAGCATAGCGGTCAAAAGCCATAAAAGTGAGAATTAAAAGTTCAGCGCCTAGAGCCCATACAAAGAGATGTGCTTGTGTAAAGCAGCCATAAAAGGAGATGCTTTTTCTGTGGGTCCCCAGATTCTGGAGCATTTTGGGTGTTGTAACTGAGATGGAGAACACGTTCACTAAGGACAAATTGATAAGCAAGAAGTACATGGGAGTGTGGAGTTTCTTGAAAGTACAAATTGCAAACACGAGAATTAAATTCCCAACTAGTGCCATAGTGTAGATGAAGGCAAATACCCACAACAGAAGTGGTTCCAGTTCAGGTGAAGTGGTTAGACCAACCAGTATGAATTCACTAATTGATTGATTCTTCATTACAGCATGTCCATACATGGTGACCTAGACAAAGAAACTGTATTATTATAATTTGATGTGTCTCTCTCACAGACACCTATCTCCAACTTTCAAAGTAATGCTAAATGACTTTTATATGTATGAATCTATTTTTATATACATATATCTACTAAATGCTTATCCCTATATGTCAATTTGCCTACATTTTATCATTCGTCAACTAAATGTTGCAGTTATTAATTTCAATATTATTAAAGAAGACTATATTCTCCTTTTCAGTTTAAGTTTAAAAAAATAAAAAAATTTATACAGCAAGATAAACTTACCAATGGTTCCCTTTCCCAGAAAACCTAACGAAAGGTGCCAAACAGCCCTTACAAAGCCCTTACTGTTAACTGGAATAATTTTAATCCAGCCAACGCCAAAATTTAAATCCAAATAAATCAACACTTTGACCCTTTGTCAAATGTTTCACAATAAAAATCCATAGGCTGCAATCCTGAAGTTCACTTAGGCTAGCCTATCCAGCACTGGGCTGGGCTCATTCCAAGATAGACAAGCCTAGCTACACCAGAAAGGCTTGGGCTGGTGTAAGTCCAAGACACATGGACTTGGGCTAGGCTTGCAGTGCTAGCCTAGGCAACTCAGCAAAGGCATGCTGAGGGCATGTTGAGCATGTCTCAGAACAGTGCAGTTAAGCCATAACCAGAGCTTGCTTCCAGGGCAGACATGCCTCCTCACAGCTCCTCTGATTTACCTTATTTTACATGACAAACTGTCCACGCAATTCTGTTTCAGCAGTCTGATGGCTGATGAGAACACATCTGATGCTGCTGTCAAGGCAGAGGTGTCCCCTGTATGTTGCTCCCTTAGTTGTGATTGACTCTAAGAGTGGTACTCAGCCCTGTTTCAAAGCCAAAGAGCCAGTGTTGTCCAGTGATGCCTCCATGGTCATGAGACCAGCATGACAAATGCCAAAGGTGAGCAGAACGCTGTTGCCATCCCACAAAGTGGTATCCGTTTATCTATTCATAACAGCAACTCATGCCATCATGCAATACTTGGATCTCAAGCCATAGTCATGATGACCTTCAGCGTGATAAGCACAGCATTTCAACCATAGCCTTTGCAGATTATTGTATGTATATGCATGTCCTGATCCAAGCAAGCCACCACTTTCAGATCTCTCTTTATGTAAATGAGGAGGCCTCTGGGGAAGGAACTTTGTGGCATCAGCAGGAAAGGTCTTATTCAGGTTAGAATGTCAAATTACACTGTGTTATCAACTGCATAGCTTTTCTTTAAATTGGTGTTTTTAAATGTGTTTACTTCTAGTATTGTCAAATTCTACTTCAATGAGCAGTGGGAAGTTCTAGGGACAGTGTCACCAAGTTTAAATACCTTTCTGGAGTGGGGTGGGGAAGGAGAGAGAGTAAGGGTGCAAACCTAACCGTATCTCCTCAAAAGTAAGCCCCATAGTGTTCAGTGGGACTTAGACTCAGGAAAGTGTCTTTAGGATTGCAGCCTAAGAGATTTCAAACGCAACTGCAATGCCTGTCTATACCTGTCTACTCCGAAGTAAATTCCATTATCTCTAGTGAGGCTTACTCCCAGGAAAGTGGGTTTAGAATTGCAACCTAAATATATACCTCCATTCTTCCCACCCACTTCTCACTGGAAACACACAGGCAGCTGAATCCTAACTAGCACTGATACACTGAGGTGAAAGGAACATGTCAAGAAAGCTTTCATCTTTCCTTCCACAGACCGGATTCTGAATATAGCTCTCAGTATAAAAAATATGAAGTTAAAGTCAAACCACAGGGGCAGATTCCAAAGAACAAAGTTGCTGCAGTAGTCAAACTCTCACTTAAGTGGGTGTCTGAGCAGGAGAGCTTTACAAGTGAAGGTAAATCACAGAAGAAATTGTTGATGATGCTGGAGTTGCAGAAGGACAATTGAATTAATAAACTGATATGAAATGGAGAATTGAGGACTGTGACAAGCCAAATACTTATACTTATTCTAATACACATTTCTTTCCTCATGACCAGTGTATACTTCAAGGGATGGCAGATAGCAGCACAACCCTCAAAAGCCATGAAAGTGAGAATGATAATTTCAGCTGCCAGTGCCCATACAAAGATATCGGATTGTGAAAAGCAGCCATAAAAGGAGATGCTTTTTCTGTGTGTCCCAGATTCTGGAGCATTTTAGGTGTTGTAATTGAGATATAAAACACATTCACTAATGACAAGTTGGTGAGTAAGAAGTTCATAGAATCATAGAACCATAGAATCATAGAGTTGGAAGGGAACTAGTAGGTCATCTAGTCCAACCCCCTTCCTCCAGCAGGAAATCCTCCTACAGCATCCCCGACAGGTGCTCGTCGAGCCTCTGCTTGAAGATCCCCAGTGAGGGAGAGTCCACCACCTCTCTTGGCAATCTGTTCCACTGCCGAACCGCCCTCACCGTCAGAAATTTTTTCCGGATATCCAACCGGAATCTCCTCTCTTGCAGTTTGTACCCATTGGTTCTAGTTCTGCTTTCAGAAGCACCTATGAACAAATGAGCCCCTTCCTCCCTATGACAGCCCTTCAGGTATCTGAAGAGGGCAATCATGTCTCCCCTCAGCCTCCGCTTCTCCAGGCTGAACATCCCAAGTTCCCCCAACTTTTCTTCATAGGGCTTCCCTTCCATCCCACTGATCATTCTTGTCGCTCTCCTCCGGACTTACTCCAGTTTGGCTGCATCTTTTTTAAAGTGCCCAGAACTGATCCCAGTACTCAAGGTGAGGTCTAACCAATGCAGAATAAAGAGGAACTAGAACATCTTGAGACTTGGAAGCTAGTTCCAATGCAGCCTAAAATGTCATTTGCCTTGTTTGCAGACACATCACACTGCTGACTCATGTTCAGCTTGTGTTCCACAGCAACTCCAAGGTCCCGCTCACATGTTGTGCTGCCAAGCCAAATACCCCCCATTTTATACCTTTATTTTTGGTTTTCATTTCCTAAGTGCAGAACCTTGCACTTCTCCCTGATGAAGTTCATTCTATTTGTTACAGCCCAGTATTCCAGTTTATCCAGATCTTCCTGGAGGTCTCTCCTATCTTCTGTTGTGTTTCCTACTCCTCCCAGCTTGGTGTCATCCGCAGATTTGCTCAGGCTCCCCCATATACCTTCCGCCTAGTCACTGATGAAAATGTTAGAGAACTGGGCCCAACACAGAGACCTGGGGCACCCCACTTGAAACTGAACTCCAGGTTGACACAGAACCATTTACTGAAATCCTTTGAGTACGGCCATTGAGCCAGTGGCAAATCCACCTAACAATTGCCTCATCTAGCCCATATTTTTCCAGCTTCACAATTAAGATGTTGTGTGGGATCTTGTGAGAGGCTTTGCTGAAGTCAAGATAAATGACATCCACAGCATTGCGACTGTCCAGAAAGCTCGTAACCCAACTGAAAAAGGAGATCACATTTGTCTGGCAAGATTTATTTTTGGTAAATCCATGCTGGGTTGTTTTGATCACCGAGTACTTGTCTAGATGTGCACAAATGGTGTGTTTTATGATTTGCTCTAATATCTTGCCCGGGATTGAAGTCAAACTGACTGGTCTATAATTTCCCGGGTCTTCTTTTTTCCCCTTCTTAAAGATTGGGACTACATTTGCCCTCTTCCAGTCCAGTGGCACTTCTCCACTCCTCAAGGATTTCTCAAAGATGATCGACAGAGGCTCTGCAAGGACATCTGCCAGTTCCTTCAGAACTCAAGGATGCAGCTCATCTGGTCCAAATGACTTGAATTCATTTAGGCCAGTTAAGTGGTTTCGAACCAGTTCTCTGTCAATCTTAATCTGCTGTTCTGCACCATCCATGTTTTTATTACTTCTTTGGGGATGCAAGTACATCCCTGCATCAGCCAATGATCCCGCACCCCCATTTGCACAGTCCTCTTTCCGAGAATAGACAGACGCAAAGTAGGAGTTGAGCAGCTCTGCCTTCTCCTGGTTTCCAGACACCTGCTGTCCATCTTTGTCCAGGAGCAGCACCACCCCCTCATCTCTCCTCCTCTTCCTTTAGGCATATCTAAAGAAGCTCTTTTTGTTATCCTTGACTCCCCTTGCCAGCCTCAGCTCATACTGAGCTTTAGCATTCCTGACCCCCTCCCTACGAGACCGGGCTATCTGCCTGTACTCCTCCCTGGTGATCTTTCCAGTCTTCCACTCCTTATACTTCACTTTCTTTAACTTCAGATGATCCCCATGTTTCTTGTGGAGCCAACCTGGTTTTTTCAGGTTTTTTTCCCTTTTCTTTTTCATGTGAATTGTTTCTGACTGTGCTTGTAGAAGCTGCCTCTTAAGGAGCTCCCACCCATCTTGGGTCCCTTTCCCCATCAGATCATCAACCCATGGGATTCCGCCTATGACTCTTCTAAGCCTGTTGAAATCAGCTTTCCTGAAATCCAATGTATATGTTTCACTCTGCAGTCTTTTTATTTCCCACATTATTCTAAATTCCAGCAGCTCATGATCGCTTTCCCCTAAAGTTCCCGCCACGTTGACCCGGTCAATTAGTTCTTCACAATTAGTTAAGATCAGATCAAGAATGGCCCCTCCCCTTGTCGTTTCCTCCACTTTCTGGACCATGAAGTTATCTTCCAGGCCCATCAGGAATTTTTTGGAGCTTCCATGTTTGGCTGAGTTTGTCTCCCAGCAAATATCTGGATAGTTAAAGTTCCCCATTACTACTACCTCATTTTTCCTTGCAACGCCTGCCCAAGACATCGTCTTGGCAAGACAGCGTCTACTCCTTCTCCTTGGCCTGGCAGTCTATAGTAGATGTCCACCACAATGTTTTGTTTCTTGTTTTTCCCCCTAACCTTTACCCAAACGCACTCCACAGGGATATCCGGACCAGTTTCCTGGATTTCAGAGCAGGAATATATGTTCTTGACATATAATGCTACTCTGCCTCCCCTTTCGCCACTTCTGTTCCTTCGGAACAGCCGGTAGCCTTCCAATTGTGAGTTCCAGTCATGGGAGTCGTCCCACCAAGTTTCAGTTATTCCTATCAAATCAAATTTCCCTTCACTTGCTAAAAGTTCAAGCTCATCTTGTTTATTTCCCTTGCTCTGTGCATTTGTGTAAATGCAACATAAGCCCTGGAGGTTGCAACTTAATGCATTTCCCTCCTTTTTTTGTAAGGCCAGGCCCCTGTAAAGATTTTTGACTTACAGCCATGCCCAGGCAATTTCCATCCAGAGCATTTTCCTTATTCCTATGTTCCCTTTGGACGTAACCCACCCCCTTCTTATTTAGTTTAAAGCCCACCTGATCAGGTTGGCCATCTCCCATCTGAAGACACTCTTCTCCCAATCCATAAGATGTAGTCCATCCTTTGCTAGGAGTCCTTCCTCGAGGAAGTTCATCTTGTGATCCCAGAATCCAAATCCTTCTTGATGACGCCGTTTTCGAAGCCAGCTACTGACCTGGAAAATCTTGCCATCTCTCTGAAGACCTTTGCCGATTACTGGGAGGATGCATGAGAATACCACTTGGGTATCCCCCAGGTCCTTAATCTTCCTCCCCAGAGCTTCATAATCCCCAACTATTGGAAAGTTTGCCGAGCAGTATCATTTGTTCCTACGTGGATGAGTAAGAATGGGTGGCGATCAGCAGGCGTGATCATCCTCGGTAGCCTCTCCGTGATATCCCGTATCCTGGCACCAGAGAGGCAGCACACCTCACGGGAAAACAGGTCTGGTTGGCATACAGCTTCCATGCCTCTCAGGAGAGAATCTCCAATCACCACCACCCTCCTCTGTTCTCCTTCTGTGTCGAGTTTCCCCCACACCAACTAGTTTTGGCTGCTGTCTATGAGGGGGATCTGCAGGAATGCGAGGATCCTGTGTAGGTGTGCTAGCAAGAGGAACTTCTGCCAGCATGGTGGAATCTGAGAGAATCTGGAAACGGTTGTATAGCTCTAGTGGTTCTCAACTGCTCCTGCCCTTCTTTTCTCCTGACTGTCACGTGTCTCCACAAAGAGACATCGTTGCTGGGGTTCCTACTGGTGTCATCCCCACTCGGGAAGTCATCCAAAACTTCCCTCTGGAGAAGTTCTGTGTTGCATTGAGGAACTCCTCAGATCCCTTAATTTGATGAAGGGTGAAAACTTCACCCTCCAATGCTGCCACCTTCTCCTCCAACAGTGCAACCAGTTTGCACTTGCAGCATCAATACAACCCAGGGTCCTTGGGCAAGAAGACAAACATGGCACACCTGGTGCATGTCACGACAACTGCGCCCTTCCCTTCCATCTCCTGTCAACTTCACAAGTCCTCCTTGCTCACAGGCTTCGATCCATAGGATTGCGCTTCAGGCACTGATGCTGCCCTTCAAAGCTCCTCCCACCAGGCAACCAGCCAATGAACAGCTAGCAGCAGTTAACCCCCCCAGCTAAGCAGCTCCTCCTCCACTCACCTGGGACTCTGAGCTCCTTCTCAGCTCTCCACAAAAAATTCCAGCATCTCATGATCACTTTCCCCTAAAGTTCCCGCTACGTTCACCCGGTCAATCAGTTCTTCACGGTTAATTAAGATCAGGTCAAGGATGGCCCCTCCCCTCGTTGTTTCCTCAGCATGGGAGTGTGGAGTTTCTTGCAAGTGCATATGGTAAGGATAAGAAGTATGTTTCCAGCTGGTGCTATACTATACTATATCCCAAACATAAGGGATCCAGTCCAGGTTAGCTGGCTAGACCAACAAGTATGAATTCAGTAACTGAGGGCGCAATCCAGAGTAACTATGTGGAGTCCTTGCTCCGGTGTAAGAACAATTTGCTCTGGATTGCAATATGAATTTCCCATAGGTTTTCACTAGGTAGTGCAGTAACTACGGGTACACGTAATGTCTCTTACGTGCTCCCGTAGTTACTCTGGATTGTAGGGAAAATGGTTCTTAATTACGACATTTCTAATGTTGGTAACCTAGACAGAATAATATTGTATGGAATCAGTTTACATCACTGATTACACTAGGAAACGTTTTTATCATTTTCTGTTGTCTGAGATTTTTTAAAGAGTTTCTATGTATTTTTTCAATGATTATTTCAAATCAGAAATCAGTTTTGCTGTACCATCTATAGTTATCATGTGATTTAAAACTTTTGCTGAAAAGCCTGTAGCCTATAAACTGTGTGATGGCTGAGTCTAAATATTGCTCTGTTTAACAATTTTTCTGTTTATGTCAGATCAATCATGGCTTCAAATAGACATAGGGCACAATCCAGAGTAACTATGGGGAGTCCTTGCTCCGATGTAAGAACAATTTACTCTGGATTGTAATATGAATTTCCCATAGGTTTTCACTAGGTGGTGCTGTAACTACGTTGACATAAATGTATCATACGTGCTCCCGTAGTTACTCTGGATTGTAGGGATAAATGTGTAAATAAGCCCTTCACCAGTCTCTCAGAAGGGGTGGAGGCTTCCAGTGGAGGGGAAGCTCCCAGTATGCTTGTATTGTAAAGATGTAATTTTACTATGGTTAGTATATCTTTTTACTTATTGGCAGAAGCAAATTATATTTAATGGTGAGGCAATTCCTGCATAAAAGTAGTTCTGAGTTCCTTCCCAACCAGCCATTGCTAAGAGGAATTAAATGTCATTGGAAATTTGCCAGCTGAGGACTGAACCCAATGTTGCACCCTGTCAGACCTTGCCACAGTCCTGATAAGGCTGAGACAAGGGGGATATTGGATCTTCAACCTAAGGTTTGTTGATTTTTTCAGGTATAGGACTTTAGTGTCCCAAGCAGCCCCTTGCCATTCCACAGAAGGTCTGTGTGGTGGTTTATGTTGTTTATGTATTGTGATGTTTTGATTGTGTATGCCAATAAAAGTATCTTGACTTGACTTGAGAAGGTCTCCAGACCCAGCATCTTCACCCATTCCAATTGCAAGCTCCAGGTCTTCACTCACTTACCTGTGCTTCCACTGGTGCTTAGAAAGCTACCTCTTGATATTCCCATCCATATAAACCCTACAATTCAGAGTAACTACAAGAGCATGTAAGATACATTTATGTCGGCGTAGTTATGGCACGACCTAGTGAAAACCTATGGGAAATTCATATTGCAATCCAGACTAATTGTCCTTACGTCAGAGCAAGGACTCCCATAGTTACTCTGGATTGTGCCCGTAGTCTCATATAGAGAATATGGCAGGGATAGATTTCCTGAACTTTTTGTTAGCACTTTGTAGAAAACAGTGGCTTGCCAGAACCATTTTGAGATGAAAGTGGCTCCTTCTTTATTCACAATCAGCCAGTTATGTGAATATCAGAAAACTTCAGCTAGATCAGGGTACAGCATCTCATTCCAACATCCTTACCCTATAGTATCATAGCAATCTTTTCGTTTGCCAGCAAGCAGAAAAAGCATGTGTCTTTCTCACCATTGCTACACAGAAGCTGGTATTCAAAGACTGCTCAACCAGACAGCACAATCCAGAGCAACTAATCTGTCCACATAAGAGCCCTTGGGTTGCCCTATCTATCACTAGGGTGGAGCAACTACAAGATGCTCCACCCCAGTTACTCTGTAAGAGGCTTAGGGCAGAGCAAGGCAACATAGGGTGTCCTAAGAGAGGTGGACCTGCTCTGCCCTAACTGTTCTGCCCTAAGCAGTTCAGGAGAGGCATGTTGAGGGCATGTTTAGCATTGCCTAGGGCAGAGCAGTTACTCTGTATACAGACCCTGTTTCCAAGGCAGAAATGCCCTCTTTCAGCCCTCAGAGTTATACCACCTCAGGAGCAGGTATAGAAATGAGTAGACCCATAGGGGTCCATGATAAGGCCTGAGTAAGAATGACAACCAAAAATCTGAGTTCTTGGCCAGCCTAGCTGCAACCCCTGCCTCTCATCCTCAGGATATGGAACAACTACGGCTGCCCACAAACCTCAGGATACAACAGGCCACTCCAAGAAGCCCCTTGTATTCACTGCAGAATGTACTGGCATCTCATCAGGGACTCCTTATAAGGCAGGCACCCAGTGGCGTCACCAGACTGGTGCGGCTGCTGTGGGCTGCTTTGGGTGATACATTTCGTATAGGGTGATGTGCCAGAGGAGTTTGACAGTCCTTTGACAGGCGGAGCAGCAGCCAGAAGCTGCCACTTGTCCTCAGAGCTGGCCCAAATGGCCAGCTGAGGTGCACTGCGCAGAAACACACTGAGCATGGCGAACAGCTTCAGAGGAGACTTCCTTAGCACAGAGGAAGTCCGCGCCTCTGCACAGCCATTCGGCCTCGCTCAGAAGGCGGTGTGGCGGCCAAATGGCTTCAGAAAGAGTACTGCACAGGCACCAACTCTGACACCTGCACAGTCTCCTCAGAAGCCAAAAGTCTTCAGAAAAGTACTGCGCAAGTGTCAGAGATGGTGCCTGCGCAGTACTCTTTCTGAAGCCAGTTGGCTTCAGAAACAACTGCGCAGGCCCCCACTTTGGTGACTGCGCAGTCCAGGTAGGGGAGTGCGCGCCTCCCAGGGGTGATGGACAGACTTCTGCACCGGGTCATGCACAGAGTTGTGTCATCACTGTAGGCACCACAGCTGTTCCTTGTTCAGTGTGATCTGAGGGGTGTCTCCTCAGGAGCAAGTCCTCCCCATGCGTCAATTACTTAGCATGCTCTGGAGCAGTTAAGGCAGCCCAGGCTTCCTGACTCTCTGGATGCAGCATAACTTTCTGCTCTGGATACAGAATAGTTAGGAGAGAGCAGTTAGGGCAGAGCAGGCTGAACTTGCTCTGGATTGTGCCCTTAGTACATATGTCTGTCATATCAGTACATATCAGACCTGTCCTCCATGATGTTCTCCAACTCCTTTTTAACCCTAGCTGGGTACCATAAGAAAAGTCTCCTTAAAAATACCATGGGGTCACTTTTGACCCCATTGTAAAAACCAATGGTACAATGGGCTTAATTTGATTTCATTGTAAAAACCTTTTGCATTTCTTCAAATAAGACTGTACTTTAAACATTTTTATAAAAATATTGATAAACAGTGGTATATTTGTATTAGAAACCTTCTGATAACTTATCTCATATATATCATAGAATCATAGAATCATAGAATCATAGAGTTGGAAGGGACCTAGTAGGTCATCTAGTCCAACCCCCTGCCTGCAGCAGGAATTCCCCCTAGAGCATCTCCAACAGGTGCTCATCGAGCCTCTGCTTGAAGATCCCCAGTGAGGGAGAGTCCACCACCTCCCTTGGCAATCTGTTCCACTGCCGAACCGCCCGAACCATCAGGAATTTTTTCCGGATTTCCAGCCAGAATCTCCTTTCTTGTAGTTTGTACCCATTGGTTCTAGTTCTGCTTTCAGAAGCAGCTATGAACAAATTGGCCCCTTCCTCCATATGACAGCCCTTCAGGTATCTGAAGAGGGCAATCATGTCTACCCTCAGCCTCCTCTTCTCCAGGCTGAACATCCCAAGTTCCCCCAACCTTTCCTCGTAGGGCTTCCCTTCCATCCCACTGATCATTCTTGTCGCTCTCCTCTGCTTTATATATATAAAGCAGGCCTCCGTCAGTCTTGAAAGACTATGGTATTGTGCTTGGCGCTGCATACGCTGCATGCAAAGCACAAAAGCCTGGGTTGGATTGTTATGGAGAATAGGCTGTTACCCAAGCAGTAAATCCCCCCTCTCCACGCCACTGAATTAGTCCTATGGAAAGGCAGAGCCAATACAATTGGATCCAGCTGGCGTCGCAGAGCTGGGCTAAGGACAGGAGCTCACCCTGTCTTGTGGGGCCGACCCGGGTCTCGAACCCTGGCCTGCTGGTTAACAGGCACAGTGTCTTAGCCACTTGTGCCACCCACAGCCCATATATATATGAACTATATTACATGACAGTATGCATGATAGGTTATGTAAGAACTCACAATAGTTTTTGGGGAAAATGTGTCAAAGAGGAATGCAGTAAAAATCGACCCCGCAGTACCTGGCTAGGGTTAACGCTATTCAATGTAATGGGCAACACCAGAAAATTATTAAGGAGCTGCATGGAAAGGTAGAGAATAAAACTGTGTAGTTTGTTCCAAAGAAGCAACATAGTAACAGTAAAGGATCATTAACAAAAATTTTCATGATGCAAAAAAGAAAGCCCATAAACTGTATTGCATTCTTCTTTTTTAGGAATTCATCTTTAAAGAGAGGTGTACCATTAGCTACTTTTTACAAAACAGTTTTCCTAAAGCTATTTTCATTTCATTGTTTTTCAGACTGTATATGATGGCATTTAACATGGGTGTTAAAACGCTATACTGAATTGAGACAACCTTGTCCATATCCCTAAGAGATGAAGAACTTGGCTTCATGTATCGGAAAAAAACTGATAAATAAAATAAGCAAATAACAATGAGGTGGGCACTGCAGGTTGAGAAGGCTTTGCTCCTTCCTTTGGCTGACTGAATCTTGAGAATGGCAGAGATGATGTAGACATAAGAGACAAGAGGGAGCAGGAAGGATGATACACCAAAAACAACGCTGGAAGAAAAAAGAACAATATAATTGAGGAAAGTATCACTACATGTCAAAGTCAAGAGAGAAGGAATTTCACAGCTGTAGTGGCTGATTGTGTTGAGTCTACAGAATCTGAGTTTCAGCAAAGGCAGTGTGTTGACCATGGCATCCAAGAAGCCCATTGCCCAGGCTCCTCCCACCAGCTGTCTGCAGAACTGCTGTTTCATGATGGCTGAATATCGCAGTGGGTGACATATAGCAATGTATCGATCATAGGCCATGGCGGAGAGAATGAAAACCTCAGAACCAACAAAATGGACAAAGAAGAAGATCTGTGCAAGGCACCCTGACACAGAAATAGTTTTCTGCTTTGCTATCAAATTTTGCAGCATTTTGGGAACCGTGACTGAAGAGTAACAGATATCAACAAAGGCCAGATGTCTGAGAAAGAAGAACATAGGAGTATGGAGGCTGTCCTCCCTCCTGATGACTAGAATGATGGCTGAATTCCCTAATATTGTCCCGGAATATATTATTAGAAATATCAGGAACAGAAAGACCTGCATCAGTGGGTCACTGGAAAGTCCCATCAGTATAAACTCTGTTATTATTGTTTGATTATTATCCATGGTAATGCACACCATTGTCAGACCTGCATATGCAAGAAGACAAATAGAAGAAGTTTAATATTTGAGTACAGTGTATTATGGGGAAAAAATGCAGATGATTGACTTCTACATAGGTTTACTCATAAACCAGTGTCACACTATTCAGTGGAACATACTGTACTCTCTTGTTACTATTGCCTGAATAATAACCTTAGGGTGCAATCCTATCCAACTTTTGAGCACTGGCATAGCTGTGCCAGTACGGCATGTGCTGCATCTTAAGGACAGTTACAGAGACCTCCTCAAGGAAAGGCAATGCTCATTCCCTTACCTTGTTGTTGCATTGCCCTTATGCCAGGGCTGGAAAGTTGATTAGGATTCACCCTTTATTTAAATTCTATGTAATTTAGGGCTGTGAGCTGTAGAATTCCCAACAGAGTTAAATCATTCTGATATAATGCACATTACATTTTGTTGTGTCTTCCATGTTGCACACGACAGTGCTGTATAGGCTTTACAGCTTCTTGAAGTGTATTAAAGTTTCATTGAACTATTTTGTGGCAATGAAAGGAAAAATAAAGAACAGTGGGAATTAGACTCTGGAAGAAAATTCAACTTCCCAGGCTTGCTAAAAAGTTAGTGGAAAGAAGGTTTTTCAAAGAAAAATGCACAACAATGTAAAAATATGTGCTCAGTTGCATTTTAGGAATTCCATACACATGAGTTTCCACTGTGATGAAAGGAAATGATAATAACTATGACCTATCCTTGTTCTGCCTTTTTCTTAATTAAGAGTAGAATAGCATCCATAAAAATATGGAATTTACCATTAACAGATAAATAATAATGGTAATTATTATTAGTAGTACATACTAAACAGTGATGGGCTTCAAAAAAATTAAGAACCGGTTCTCCGCCCATCTGGCAGCCACTTTTAAATGGCTATTTTTAAACTTTATATGTACTATCTCTTGTTAACAACCGGTTCTATAGAGTAGATGCGAACCTGCTGGAGCCCACCACTGATACTAAATCAGACAGCAACCCATGTATAGATAATAACTTCTTAATAATGGACCAAGTCCATTATATGTGTCAGGTCCAGTCCTAATCAGAGGGCAACATCGAAGAACATTTCTCAATAAATTGAAGGTTGAAATGAAGTGAGTTCTCATCATTGTCATAATTAAGCACAAACTAGCTGAACACTTCCGCCAGTGCTTTGACTGCACTCACAGAAAAGTCTAAGACATCCAGCAACTTGGTACTCTAAATTGCATGCATTTCTAAGTTTTACGGACTCAGCTTCACAGACCTGGAAAGGTGAACTACCTAAAACACTACAGAATTGTGGATTTCACCTTCTTATCTGAATCCATGAATACATTAAGCCAGAAGATGCACAAGTCCAGTTGTACAAATTTCACTCATTCTTGTTCGTATATATTTCTGCAAACATTCATCTTGCATTTCTCTCCCCTCCACAGTCAATGAGAAAAAGTAATCCATGGATTGCTCACATCAGGCTAAATAGATTTCTGATAACTATTTCAATTTATAAAACTTTTTTTTTTCTCACCCTTGTGTCACCTAACTGCATCATCTGAAACATAATTGTTCTTGCCTTTTTACCAGCATCAGCATTCCCTTTGGGAAATGATTCATAATCATTTGACATTCATAATCCCTTTGGCATTAATAGTATTCGGTAGAGAGAAAAAAAAGAACAACTATGATAATCTTTACTGTCCTTATATGCACTTTGTTATATACATGTATTTTAGAACCCAGAAACAAAAATGGACTTCCCCTGATCCCTCACAAAGAAATACACAAAACAATGCCAAGCCAAGCCAATTTATTAATTATCAGTAACTGATAGA
Source organism: Cryptoblepharus egeriae (assembly GCA_030015325.1). Classification (NCBI taxonomy): domain Eukaryota; kingdom Metazoa; phylum Chordata; class Lepidosauria; order Squamata; family Scincidae; genus Cryptoblepharus; species Cryptoblepharus egeriae. The sequence continues at coordinate 85,681,939 of JAREYC010000004.1, forward strand.
AATACCTGCTTTAGGTAGACACCAAACTCCAGCCCACTTCAGAAACCTATCCTCATGCAGGCTCTCCTCTTTCTGCCCATTTCTGAAAACTTTTCACGTTTCTTTTAAATTCCTGACGTTCCCATGAGAACCCTGGAGACTTTGCAAGCTGTTGGGAGGTTGGGTTTTGCTGGCTGGAGGATCCACATGGATGGAGATTGGTCTCCACGGATGTGGCCTGCAGGCTGTACTTCTAGGAACCATGCGCTAGATGAAATTTATAGAAATTTAAATTTCTTTTTAGTGGGCGTTTAATTTCTGTGGGCATTTCCTTAGGACGTGGAATAGTTTTTGGTGTTTTTTTTATGGTACTGTGAGGTATTATGTGCAAACTAGAACCAAAGAGATTCAACATTGTCAGAGAATTGGTTGAATTGCCAGAACGGTTGAAACTGCAATAGATGGGGGTGGGATTGTAGCCCACAGAGCGACATCTCCCTTTTTTAAAAAAAACAATGCTCCTGTAGAGTGCGTGGTTAGGCCACTTTTCTTGGACTTGTTGCCTTGAAAAGGCCATCATGGCCTGTATTGAGACTCAGATTGCTGCTTATCCTATACACATATTCGCTCTCATTCAAAATTTTGTACTGTCAAAAGATGCCATCAAACTCCAGAAATGCCCACTGAATGCTGTTGAGCTATTTAACGAAAGCAGCAGCTTTAGCAGGCAGGCCCTGAAACAAAACAGCCATTTAAAAATGTAGCCTGAAGTCAGTGAATCCCCTAACAATTTTGTGCTTGGACTCTGTCATCTAAACTCTGGCTGGCTCCCCTATTTTCCTTGCTTGTTCTGGCTCTCTAGGAAGAATAAAAAGAAGGCTGAAAGTATAATGGCATGGAAAGGAATTCAACATTTCTATATCCTTTCCATAATGACAGTGAAACAGATGACACTTAGTGGCAATGTAACTACAGTGGTGCCTCACATAAAGAGCTTAATTTGTTCTGGAGGTATGCACTTTAAGTGAAACGCTCTTTAAGTGAAGCAGATTTTCCCATAGGAAATAATGGAAACTCAGACGATTGGTTCCACAATCCCCAAAATATTCATATAAAAATATTAATGGGATGTAAAAATGATGACAAAACACTGGAATTGAATTCAAAACATGCATTCAATGTGCATGATCCCATGAAGTCTACTTACCCTACAATCCAGAGTAACTACAGGAGCACGTAAGAGACATTATGTGCACCCATTGTTACTCCACCACCTACTGAAAATCTATGGGAAATTCATAAATTGTTCTTACACTGGAGCAAGGACTTCCCGTAGTTACTCTGGATTGTGCCCTTAGGCTGCAATCCTAAAGACTCTTTCCTGGGAGTAAGCCCCATTTAATAGAATGGGGCTTACTTCTGGGTAGACATGGTTAAGAGGCTGCAATCAAAGACACTTTTCTGAAAGGCTTACCTGGGCTGCTGCTGGAGGTTCAAGGTGGTCAGTGGGGGCACTTGGGGCAGTTAGAGACAGCTGCCTCTGGCACCTCCAGGCAACTGCCCCCAAGTAGGGGGCAGTTAGAGGCAGCAGCGCTGGTTGGCAGCCCTTTTAAAGAGCCTCTATGCAGAGCATCAGGGCTGCATAGCAGACGTTCCCATAGTGTGCTTGCTTGTTAAGTGAAGTGGAACTTGTTATGTGAAGCAAGATTTCTTGGAAATTTTTGCTTGTTGTGTGGAAAGCTTGTTAAGCGAGGTTCCACTGGACTTGGTAAATGTAGTTCTGAGTCACTACCCAGAACTATCTATGGCCAAAAGGGGGAACATAAACACCAATGGAATGCTGCCACACATAGTCTGAGAGTGCAATCCTAACAAATTTAGGCCTGCCTAATTTACCCGGCATATCTTTATGTGGTCATGAAGTCCAGCTTCTTGTATCTGACAGTGGATGCTCACAAGAGATTCCCCATATATCAGTGAATGCCCACAAGAGATTCCTCACATATCTTCCTGTATCCCAGTGGTCCTCACCCTTTTTGGCTCCAGGGACTGTTTCTGTGGAAAAGGTTTTTTGCAGAGGAGATTTACACAGCTGTATGGGACCCACATGACATTCCTGGGCATTCTGAAAGCCTTCTGAGGTTTCCCAAGCTCTGTCAAACAGTACTTCCAGTTTTCCAGCAAAAATACTGTTGAAGGGCACATTGGAGAACTCAGAAGGCAGTGCAGGGTTTTGCCAGCCTGCAGAACAGTTCCAGAGAGTTCGTGAGAAGGCAGCAGCAGCACGAATGGCAGTGCCATTTCCACAGAATCAACAGGCATAATGCCTGGGGCTTTTGTCCTTCTGTGAACCCCACAGGTCCACCACTGTCTGCATCCCACCTTCTTAATGCATCTTTATAAATGATTATGGCTAATTTCTGAGCATGGATTTCATTCACTCAGTTTTGAAAGTATTTCTGCAAAGACCTTATACTTTCCTGTCTTCAATCATCAGTGTTAAATAAATCGTGGGAAAGTAAACAAATTTGTTGTTTGCTCTAAGGAAAGCAGCCCCGGACCATTTCAGAATAATTTACAAAGGGTGAAATCCAGAGTAACTACAGGGAGTCATTGCTCCGGTGTAAGAACACTTTACTCTGGATTGCAATATGAATTTCCTATAGGTTTTCACTAGGTGGTACAGTAACTACGGATGCACATAATGTCTCTTAGGTGCTCACGTCGTTTCTCTGGATTTGGCTGAAAGATTATCATTAAGCAGGAAAATGGGTTGCTTGCACAGAGCCCATGTAACACATCTTAAATAGATGTGTAGCATTATCTACTTTTTCCAAATAGTTTTTCTAATGATTTTTTTCATCTCATTGTTTTTTAGACTGTATATGATGGGGTTTAGCATGGGAGTTAACACACTATATTGGATTGAGGCTACCATGTCCAGGTCCTTAAAGGATGGTGAACTTGGTTTCAGGTATCGGAAAAAGGCTGACAGATAAAGTAAACACATGACAATGAGGTGGGAACTGCAGGTGGAGAAGGCTTTGCTCCTTCCTTTGGTGGACTGAATCTTCATAATGGCAGTGATGATATAGGCGTAAGAGATAAGAGGGAGCAAGAAGGACGTTACACCAATGACAAAAGAAGAAGCAAAGACAACTGCATAATTGAAGAAAGTATCACTGCATGTCAGGCTCAAGACAGTAGGAATTTCACAACAGTAGTGGTTGATTGTGTTGAGTCTACAGAATCTGAGTTTCAGCAAAGGCGGTGTGTTGACCATGGCATCCAAGAAGCCCATTGCCCAGGCTCCTCCCACCAGTTGTCTGCAGAGCTGTTGTTTCATGATGGCTGAATACCGCAGTGGGTGGCATACTGCGACGTATCGATCATAGGCCATGGCAGTGAGCATGAAAACCTCAGTTGCAGCAGATTGGACAAAGAAGAAAATCTGTGCAAGGCAGCCCGACACAGAGATAATTTTCCTCTTTGCTATCAGGTTTTGCAACATTTTGGGCACTGTGACTGAAGAGTACCAGATGTCGATGAAAGCCAAATGACTGAGAAAGAAATACATAGGGGCATGGAGGCTAACCTCATTCTTAATTATCACAATGATGGCTGAATTGCCTAATAAAGTCACAGCATAGATTATGAGAAATATCAGGAACAGGAAGATCTGCATTTGTGGATCAGTAGAGAGTCCCAACAGTATAAACTCTGTTATTTCGGTTTGATTCTTCATGGTGATGTACTGAGCAGCTATAAGATCTGTCCATGAAAAAGAAGCACATTCAGCTTATCAATATTTTACCAGAACATATTATGAAAAACCACACTTGCTATTCTGATCCATGAAGGTTTACATGCAGGTTGTGATGCTACTTCGCCTCCTAATGGTGCACCCCGGATTGCACTAAACGACTAGCACCCTGGATAGAAATAAATGACTAGCAACAATTGGCAGCCAGACTACATTGAAGAACTGGCAGTTGGCAACAGTTGGCCATCAGACAACAATGTGGAATTCCAAGCTCTCAAAATACATGGCAATAGAACATGAACATCTGACTTACTGTGGGTCCATGTATTTGTCATATGCTAAATAAATAAATCACACATAAATTTCACTGCATTCTGTTGTTTCTTTTTTCTACTTACTGTTCATTGAAATTCTGCCTTAGTGTAATTTTATATTTCTATGGCTACATGAAGCGGGATTCCCTGCCATGTCATGTTTCTGGTTTATGGCATGATGCGGGCCCCTTGTATCCTGGAATTCTGTTAATGAATCTTCCAAACCATTAACACAAATGGCATGGGAGCCATTGAGATGGTGCACACACTGGTACAGTCAGCATAGATAATCCATACCTTTGCACCCATTACCCAGGTGCAAGGGGTAGGTCTACCCAGGGGTAGGTCTGCAACATGTATCCACTTGATGTGCTGTCCCTTCCCCAGAACGCTGCTTCTGGATATTTGGATGCATCTGGATAAATTCTGGATATTTACCAAGTTGTCCACATGACATTCTGTAACTGTCAAGAAGCCTTCTAAGGATTCTCTGGCTGTTTTTAACAAAGAATTTAATATTTAATATTAGTATTTAATCAGAGTATTTAATAATCAGAGGATTCCTCCCACCCCTGCCTCAGGTCCACCACTGACCCAACTCACATTGGATGGCCATGGGATCTTCAGCAGAAGATCAAGGATTTAATGGGGCTGAAAGTAGCATGGTTCAGGAAGGGTGCTTCCAATTAATGAGATAGATCTTAGTGGATACCACTGAGATCTAATTCCCTTTTTCCTTGCTCACTCATCCCCTGAAGTTAACAGCAACTACATTGGTAGTATATTTTTGAGAAAACCTATCAAACAATTTTTGCTTATCTCTCCTCAACTTCCTGGTTCTCTCCTCACTCCTATAATATACAGTGCACTCTCCATCAGTGGCAATGCATGTTACAGGCTGAGAGGGAGAGGACTGGGCCAGCATTTAGGGCAAAATCCAGAGTAACTATGGGGAGTCCTTGCTCCGGTGTAAGAACAACTTACTCTGGATTCCAATATGAATTTCCCATAGGGTTTTTACTAGGTGGTGCAGTAACTACAGGTGTACATAAAGTCTCTTACGTGCTCCCGTAGCTACTCTGTATTTGGGGGTTAGTCAGTCTTTTATGGAGCAAAACTGAATAAGCTTTGCAGAGTCTTGATGCCTATTTAAATTTCATCCAAATATTTTTTTTGGGGGGGAGGAAGATAAAAAAATATTAGAATGGGATGGGTTTTGGAGCTCAGTTCCATCCCACTTTTGCAAAAATGCATGAGATATAGAAAAGCCCTGCTAGATCAGGTCAAAAACCCATCAGCTTCCTGTATCTCATAATGGCCAACCAGAAGCCTCAGAGACACAGAAAATAACAAGAGACCTGCATCCTGGTGCACTCCCTTGCACCTTGTGCTTAGTAGTATGTGTAAAAATATATCCTTAATTGCAATTTGATAATTTACACATTTAATTTATTATTAATTAAATTAACAGGATTAAATTAACAGGAAGGAAGTATAGAGTCATTATAATTATGATTAGACTGTTTTATCCACCTTTTTAACTGTTAGTTTTATCATGAATTCATAAACTCATATCACAAGCTCACCATATAATATCATACACTCCCCACTAAACTAATAACAATAACCTGCACAAGAGTTCAGCAATTAATACTTCAATCCATACCCAGCACTTTATTGTTATGGATGTTTTGCCTAGCTGTAAGCCACTTCAAATGCTTTGACTTATTTCACAGCAATCTTAGATATATTCAAATGTGGTATTCTACCTTGATGGAAATCTCAGGATGATGGACCTGATGAGATGAGTCACCTTATAACACAGTGGGATTGCTCTTGCTGATCTCACCCTCAGAGCTTCATCCCTCCATACAAATTCTGAGGAGATGGCACCAAAGTCAATTGGTACATCATTCATTCCGCTTTAAATCAATTTTTGCAAAATATCAATCTTGTGTTGCATGCAGCGTCAAGCACGATACCATAGTCTTTCAAGACTGATGGATGCCAAGTTTAAGTTTTAATTTCTTGGTCCTAATATAATATAAAGTGTGACAAATATTCCAAAAAATAAATACACAAACAGAAAAGACTAACTCCACCAGCTGATTAAGCGCTTTCAGCTCTTGAAGCTTTTTATGTCTCTTTTTAAAACATAATTTTCCACCAGGTTTTACCTCTAAGAATTCATCATTTCCTTTGGGACACACCTCATAAACATTCTTAATATACATGCATTGGTTCAATAGTATTCATGTGGGAATGCTTGGCAAACTTTGCAGTTCTTATTGGATTCTGCAAGCATGTGAATCCCTGTGAGGGGGTTAAGAAGGGCCAAGGGAACACATGGACCAGAAGGGCCAGAGAACCATGTGGATCCCATGAGGCAGGCAATGGAGCATGTGGACCCCGTGGTGGTTGTGAGAAGGGGCAGAAAAGAGTATATGGACCTCCATGAAGGAGTGATGATGATGAAGAGGATGCTTAGGTTTGTGTCATAAGGTTTCAGTTCTCTTAACATTGCAATCATTAAAAAGGACCATCCATGCTTTTTGATCTACTCTTGAGGTTCAAGGTTTCATCTTTTGTTTACCCTCCAGTGGGGGCCAAAGACTTTTCAGTCCCTCATATACTGTGGAATGATTTCATTTCAGAAGTTTGTTTGTTCCAACATTTCCTTCCTTGCTGATAAAACTGAACACTTTTTAGGCCTGTTTCCTGATTGGCAATTCTGATATTGCCAAACTGGTAAGCATTGAATTGGTTTAAATTTCTTTCTTTTAGCAGATAGAAGTGCTTTTCAAAAATAATTGTGAACTTTGTTAATCAGAACAGTGAGAAGTAGCATAAATCTTGATAACATCTAAATAAAGAAGCTTGCTTGCTAGTTTCATTTCCTGGAAAACATATAAAATCAAACACCTAAAACCTTAAGAGCTGTTCCAGTAAAGTTATCCCTTTGATAACTTTACCCGTATTTGATATTTACCCGTATTTGAAAAAAAAATCTTCCTCAACACCTCACTCCCTAGATTGGAAAATTAAGACTATTCAGAGCAAGAAGTATAAAGTACCAGAACATTTTGCTTATTCTGGCCCTCTTACTGGTTCAGAAGGCTGGAGTGGGATCATCTGGGAGAACAGATCTACCTTAACAAGACATGCAAGATCCAGTATTTCAACTGCATGTTTCCCTACATTGGAGCTTTTGGCATCCAGATAATTTCAGCCTCAGTCCCCCTTTTAACCTATGGCAGCTCAAGTTTTTTCCTAGAAAATTGCCATTTCCCCCCCCCCCCACCCCAAATAATAGAGTTCCTTTATTAAGCCAAATTCTGGCTATGCTGAACTACAACTCAAAAGGACATTAAATGTTTGTTATGGTGGTGGTGGTGGTGGTGGTGGTGGTGGTAGTAGTAGTAGTAGTAGTAGTAGTAGTAGTAGTAGTAGTAGTAGTAGTAAAGTACAACATATGTGTTCATCTGTTGTGCCTTATTGTGTGTCTCCTTAGTTAAAGATACTGACAACCCAATCCCAACTTATGCTGGTACAGCCGGGCCACATCTCCTTCACTGTATCCAGTGCAGGACAGGAAGTAGCTGTAGGTCTTCTTCGGAATATTTTCTACCTTACTCCATATTGAACCCCGACCCCTCACACTGACTTATGGGCATTGTTAGATCAGCACCAACTATATACCTGGAATCCAGGAAGCCTGGTATAATATCAGCAGAGCTGGAAGATGGGGATAGGATGCGATAGGATGAGAGTGGTCCTGCATCCCTTCCCATTCCTGCCTCCCTCTGCCCAGAAACATCTTTTAATCTCCAAAGATTCTTTCTTACGGCACTTTTATCTCTATCTACAGCCTGCTTCCTCTTGGGTTTTCTTGGGTTTTCTCTACTTTATGTCTCCATATTCCCCTCACCATTGAAGGAACTAGGCTGTTATCCACATTCACATTTTCTCATGTAAATGATGCCACTTTCACTTTCCCTGATAGGTATACAGACTTTCAAATCAATATTCATTTATTTCATTGATTCTCCTTTATTTCCTTCCCACTTCTTGCATATGTTTCTCTCTCATAAATGGTAATGCATTTGTACCAACATCTCTGTATCTTTCATATTTTTTAAATTACAGCTTGTTTGTCATCTGCATTCAAAGACCTGAGCTAGTTCTGCTTAGTAAGAGAAGATCCTCAGAGTGATCATATCAATCTTCCAACTTAGCTCCATTACCGGAGCAACAATGGATCAAACAGAATCATCAACCATGCTGCCTGTCCTATTTCTCCCCTACCTCCACCTTGCTGTGCTTGGACACTTCTTAGCCCCTATTTATATATGTCCTAGGCCTAGGGGGAAAAGTCTAGAGGTGCCGGACCCAAAAGATACTGACTTGACTTAGAATGACTTGGTAATTTTGCAGCATGAGTCAGCAAAAGTTGTCCATTGAGGGTGCTCCTAAGAAATTTAGGCTGGCCTAACTCACCTGGCATATCTTACAGTGGTAGTGTGGAGAGGTTGTGATGGTGTAGGCATATGCCTGTGCAATGGTTTGTCCCCAGAATTGGGACAGAAGAGCCTTACGGCACTTTTGTGATACCATCAGTCAGTGCAGGACTTATGCTGAGGTTTATTCCGGCCTAAGTGGAAGTTAGGATTGCAGGCTTTGACTCATATATGAGTCAAAAACTAATATAAATTGTTTTTATAAACAATATATTGTTGTTTATAAAAACAAAACAGAAAAGAGTTCATCCAGAACCACTGACGAGGCTGAGCTGGGTCTCAAGTACCTAAAACAGGCAGTGCCGTAGAATAAAACCACAAGATAAGGTGGGAAGTGCAGGTTGAGAATGTTTTTCTCTTCACTTCTGCTGAATCGATCTTCAGGACTAGCAAGACAATGTGGTTGTAAGATACCAGAATAACACATAATGAAAAGAGTACAACTGCAGAGCCATGAGTAACAAGGAAGGTAAAACTACTTGTGAAAGTCTCTGTGCAGGATAAACAAAGAAGAGATGGAAGCTCACAGCTGAAATGTGTTATTGTGTTTGGACCACAGAACACAAGCTGCAAAACATGTAATGTATTAACAAGAGCATGTATGAAACCAATTGCACATGCATCTCCTACAAGCTGTTTACAGAATGGCATGTTCATTGTCTCTACATAATGCAATGGGTTACATATGGCAGCGTATCAGTCATAGGCCATTGCTGTAAGCAAGAAAATTTCAGTACATCCGGTCAGAATGATGAGGAACATCTGAGCAATGCAGCTAGCATATTAAGAAATCATAGGATCGGTGAAGAAGTTTGCCAACATCTTAGGCACTGTGACTGAAGAATAGCAGATGTCCAGGAAAGACAGTTGTCCATTGTTCCTCCAACAAAAAGTCAAACTTTAGCAAGACACATCACACACACAAAAACATCACCTTTGATAACAGATTTCCATCACTGTATTTTATTCTACAGTATGTAGCATACTTTGCTTGCTCAGAATCTGCGGAAACCAGTATAGACGTGGAAAAATATACTAGCTTTTAAAATGACACCTTCCACAGTTGGGATCGGACTGACCAATCGCTGATGTAGGAGATCAGCTCAGGTTTCAATTAGCTGGAGAATAGAGGATGCTGTTGGCATAATCCATCAGACTTGCCTTCGGCCATGCCTGTTTTTTTAGTCTAGGCTGCACAAAAGAATTGTAGCAACAACTCCATACCTTTTGGACCAGCCTTGTTAGACTTCTTACAAAGAAAGAAAGGCAAGAAAATGAGTGTGAATTGCAAAGGTATCCTCACATTAGTCAGACTGCTCTTCTTCTGGAATGAGACCACATTTTAAAAGATGTAACATACGGAAGTGTAGGAGGCTCACCTGCATAGGTGGAAAAAGGAAGGAATGGTTGGAAGTGCAGGTTTGCTCACATCTCCGCACAACAAGCCACACATATCATAATCCCCTGCAGAATGGAACAGTTGAAACATGGCATTTCCTGCTATATTTTAAATTCCCTGTGTTTATTGGATTTTGCAGTATTCCATTGTTTGAAAACAATATTTTTATTTTACTCGGAATTAAGACTTAGAATGTAATCCTGTACCCATTTACCTGGGAGTAAGCTCCACTGGATTCAGTGGGGTTCACTCCGGAGTCAACATGATTAGGATTGCACTTTAAAGCTGTAAGCCTATGTTACAACAAGGATAGACTAAATACTTCTAATTTGTGACCTATCTTTCAGAAGTTTTCCAATACATTGTAAGCAATATAGATATTTATATTCTCTTTCTTACTAAAGGACTCAAAGTATCAAATCTAGGACAGCATGCCAAATTTAAATAAAATAAAAATAATAATTAAAAACATTAAAGTCTGTATAAACTAATTAGTAGTAATGGGGGAAATCAGGAGAATCTAAAAGCATTTGATCATGTTCCAAGTAGACTGAAAAGTTGGAAAAGAGAAATGTACCTGATTAGAAATGTACCTAAGAGAAAAAGTACCTGATTTTTCTTTTTTTAAAACAATTTTATTCAATGTTTTCTTAACCACACACCCAAGACAACAATAAACAAATAATAAACATATATTACAATTTAATATTTCCATTCTTCTTGTTGTTTCTTCTGTGTTTTATGTTACCTAATTAATTTTACCCTATATTTCCAATTTGTGACTTCCCACAGCCTTCCCCCTTTCACCTCTAAACATCAATTGTTTCCCTTAATCATCAAATAACCATATTAAATTTGTTTTACCTTTGTTTTTTTCCAAATAAATTTTAAATTTTTGCCAATCCTGCTGATATTTCTCTACCATTTAATCTTTTAAACTTCTTGTAAGTTTATCCATTTCCATGATATGTAACATCTTTTCAATCCATTCTTCTTTCCCAGGTATTTTCTCTTGTCTCCAGTGTCTTGCATAAACCATCCTTGCAGCTGTTACCATATACCATATCAGGGTTCTATCTTCTATTATCATTGTCTCTAACTTTAATCCTATTAGAAACAGTTCTGGGTTTTTATCTATGGTGTAACCTAATACTTTTATCATTTCCTTATATATTTCTGCCCAGAAGACTCTTGCTTTCCTGCATGTCCACCACATATGGTAGAAAGATCCTTCCTGCTCCTTACACTTCCAGCATTTATTAGATAATTTGTTTTTCATACTTGACAGCTTCTTTGGAGTTAAATACCATCGGTAAATCATCTTATAGCAGTTTTCATTTATATTATTACACACTGATATTCTTAAAGATTTCTTCCATAAATATTCCCACAAAAATATCAGTACCTGATTTTTCAAAAATGATTTACAAAAATCAGTACCTGATTTTTCAGTATGGTTCTCCTGCTTCCCAAGATAAAATAGAAAGCAAGCTGTTATACTTTCTGGAACAAACCCTGGAAAGTTAGTTTTTCTCAGTAGAAATAAGTACATAAAAGCTCTCATCTTGAGGGGGTATTTAAAGCCAGAAGGGAGCAGCACCTTCCACACTGTCTTGTAAAGAAACTAAAAGGCTCATTCTCCATGGTAATTGTTCCTGATTTCCTTGCACAAATTAGGAATATGCATTAGATTCTCAGTGTGTTTTGTCTAAGGACCAGCTCAGGAGTTTATGCACTGAAGGAATTCAATTCCTACAATTCCTAATTACTCTGTTCCTTTCAAAGATAATGGCAAAATAGTAGCTTCATTTTTTGGCTCTCCTTGACACACTCATGCTGGTACTGTAACCCACTTCTCTTCTAAAACCCCAAACTTACTAATTTTGATTTGTAACATATAGGCTCCCCTCCATACCCACAGGTGATGCATTCCTGACCCCATCACAGATACAAGAAACTATAGTTATGGGGGACCCCATCATTGCAGCCCCCTTTTTCACTTGCAAATTGGAGGCAGTTATCACTCCAATTGAATCTCTGGGAAGGGAGGGGTCCTTTAAGCCTAGGGGTCCTATGCTGAAACCTGATCCTTCTTCAGACACAGAGTGGAAGATTTATTGCCTGCCACTTTACCAAGGCAAGCAGGCTGTTTCTAAGCCATTAACTGCTAAAGAGACATTAATTAAAGAGCCAACTTCATTTGCGTTAAAACAAAATTGCATATAAATAATTCACATATAAATAGGTTACAGCTGTAATGCTAAATCTTGCAAGCATCCATTCCTAGGCAAGTGAGAGAATGGAAATTAGGAAAAGGTAAGGGAAGAACACTTGCTAGGGGAATTAGTGGGAGTACACTGGCCCCTCAATTCTGCAGAGTTGTAAAATCTGAATTTTTGTAGCAACACTTTTTTGTGTGGATGAAATAGGTTTTAAAACGAGCAGAAAAGAATGAGAGCATGGAAATGAGATTGTGGTTAGAGTCACAATTAAACAAAGGGTAGCAGGCATGGTCTGGTGGTTGAGTGAACAGTTGCTGCAAGAAGCTAAACAGGAAAAGACCTTAATTACTCTTGGATGGGAGACTGAAAGCAGATAAAGCTCTCAGGAGACAACAGAGAAGGAGGTGTTACTGCTTATCAAAGATTGACTGATATGACCTTTTTAGTCATAAAAGATGCTGTTTTGGGCCTTCCATTTCTGAGCACGATACCATAGTCTTTTGGGACTGAAGGATGCCAATGTTGATGATGATGGCTGATCTGAAAACTCCTGAAGGAAGCTTGCAAGGCGTTCCCTGACACAAGAAATGATGACCACACTGTGAAGGATTCCATCTGGAAGAGGAGTCTATGAGATGCCCCTAGAACAATTACCTACCTCACAGGATTGTTGTGAGGACAAAAAAAGAAATGGAAGGAGCCTCAAATTCTACTCTGAAAATTACATTCTCAGCAGTTGGGCATACCCCAGACAACACTGGAAACTTTACCAGTGTCTAAATTCTCCCCTGCCCCACCAGAAGCTGGACTTTGTAAATAAATAATAACAGAAGAGCATGTTCTGAAACATAATGTAAACTTTGACCAGCAATTCACTTTTGAGCTGAGTGGGCTGTACCTGCTCCTCCCTGTATAGGACTCTTAATCAATATTCTAATACTTCCAAATCATTATGAATCAAGCAAATTACACAAACATTCAAAAAAAGGTACAAAATTCAGGTATGATAAAGCAGCTCAGACAAGGAAAAAATAACAGCAAACAGTCAAGCTTCTTCCATCCCAGTATTGATCTAATCTAAGGCTGCAATCCAGAGCAAATTCATCCTGCTCTGACCTAACTGCACTCTCCTAACTATTCTGTATCCAGAGCAGAAAGTTATGCTGAATCCAGAGAGGAAGCCTGGGCTGCCCTAACTGCTCCAGAGCATGCTAAGTAATTGACACAAGGGGAAGACTTGCTCCTGAGGAGACACCCCTCAGATCACACTGAACAAGGAACAGCTGTGGTGCCTACAGTGGTGACATGACTCTGCACATCACCTGGTGCGGAAGTCTGTGTGTCATCCCTGGGATGCGCCCCCCCCACCTGGACTGCACAGTCACCAAAGTTGGCGCCTGCGCAGTTGTTTCTGAAGCCAACTGGCTTCAGAAAGAGTACTGCGCAGGCACCATCTCTGACACCTGCACAGTACTTTTCTGAAGCCTTTTGGCTTCGGGGGAGACTGTGCAGGCGTCAGAGTTGGTGCCTGTGCAGTACTCTTTCTGAAGCCATTCGACTGCCGCTCCACCTCCTGAGTGAGGCCGAATGGCTGTGCAGAGGCGCGGACTTTCTCTGCTCTAAGGAAGTCTCCTCTGAAGCTGTTCGGCATGCTCAGTGTGTTTCTGCGCAGTGCATCTCAGATGGCCGTTCAGGCCAGCTCCTCAGACAAGTGGCAGCTTCTGGCTGCTGCTCTGCCTTGGAGCAGGCCTGAATGGGGGTGCTGACGCCCGGGGCTTGCCAAAGGACAGTCAAACTCCTCCGGCACATCACCCCATACGGAGCGCATCCCCAATGCAGCCCACACCAGCCGCACCAGTCTGGTGACGCCACTGGGTGCCTGCCTTATAAGGAGTCCCTGATGAGATGCCAGTACATTCTACAGTGAATACAAGGGGCTTCTTGGAGTGGCCTGCTGTATCCTGAGGTTTGTGGGCAGCCGTAGTTTGTTCCATATCCTGAGGTTGAGAGGCAGGGGTTGCACCTAGGATGGCCAAGAACTCAGATTTTTGGTCAGCACTGCCATTCTTACTCAGGCCTTATCATGGACCCCTATGGGTCTACTCATTACTATACCTGCTCCTGAGGTAGTATAACTCTGAGGGCTGGAAGAGGGCATTTCTGCCTTGGAAACAGGCTCTGGATTCAGAGTAACTGCTCTGCCCTAGGCAATGCTAAACATGCCCTCAACTTGCCTCTCCTGAGCTGCTTAGGCTGCCCCAGTTAGGGCAGAGCAGGTCCATCTCTCTTAGGGCACCCTATCTTGCCTTGCTCTGCCCTAAGCCTCCTTCAGAGTAACTGGGCTGGAGCATCTTGCAGTTGCTCCAACCTAGTGTTAGATAGGGCAACCTAAGGGATCTTATGTGGACAGATTAGTTGCTCTGGATTGGGCTGCAAGTAAAGTAAGAGAGAAAAGTAAGAGAGAATATAAGTAAAAGCAAGATTTTCATTGCCAAGTCAAATACCTATGCAATATCCTTTATATTCATTTTTGCTTTATTGACAGAATTGAAGTTCCATTCAAACAGCCAACATTAGTGGTTTATAAAGGCTGCAATCCTAACGTCAATATAGGTTGGCCGAAGCCCCAGCATAAGTCTTTTGCTGACCTGGCATAAGTCCTGCACACAAAAGTGTTGTAAGATATTTTTGCCCCACTCCTTGGGGGTGGGGGGAAGGAGGAGTTAGGCCAGTGTACAAGCATACGCCAGCCTCCCCACACCATCATAGGAAGATAGGCCAGACAAGTTAGACCAGCCTAAATTTCTTAAGATTGCACCTTAAGTTTCAGCTACTATATGTGGTTGATGGCTGTTCATTTCTTAATGAGTTGTATTCTATGAAAGTCTGCTCTGTGAGACAATTTTGTGATTCAGAATCTCCCAGAGAAAATAAGAACACCCTGTGATTGGTTTAGTGCACAGACATGGCCTCCCCACACTACCATGGGAACAGGAGACTGGTGAGATATACTGGTCTAAAAAGGATTGCGCCCTCAGTCTCAAGAAGGCTACCATATGTGACTGATGGGCTGTTCATTTCTTAGTGCACTGCATTCCTTGAAAATGTGCTCAGTGAAACAGTTTTGTGATTCATACAGTGCAATCCTAAGCAAGTCTAATCCTAAGCATGTCTACTCAGAAGTAAGTCCTACTGTATTAAATGGGGCCTACTCCTCAGAAGTTGTTTTTAGGATTGCAGCCTAAATCTCCCAGAGAAAAGCTAATCAGCAAAGGGCTTCTGTGTGTCCCAACATCCAAAAGTTTTGAGGCATTAGGAAAATTTATGAAGGTCCAGCAATAAGGATTAATGAATACATGTGACTATTGTATGTTCTCTTACCTTTGTAAATCCAAAGAGTTTTCACTGAAACAGACACTAAAATTTTAGTCTCAGCATCTTTCTACATGCTGCTTTAATTTCATTGTTCTGTAAACTGTATATAATGGGGTTAAGCAAGGGGGTGAGGATGCTGTACTGTATGGAAAGTATTTTATCTAAAACATTTGATGTTGCTGAGTTAGGCCGGAGATATCGAAAATAACCTGTTCCATAGAAAAGAATCACTACAGTGAGATGAGAACTACAGGTAGAGAAAGCTTTATGTCTCCCCTCGGTGGACTTAATCTTCAGGATCGTGGAGATGATATAAATATAGGATAGCATAGTGAGGAAGAGGGAGATCAACCCTACAGCACCTCCAGAAAGGAAGAATAATATTTGATTTGAGAATATGTCATTGCAGGATAGAGAGAGGATTGAAGGGAGTTCACAACTGAAATGTCTGATAACATTTGAGCCGCAGAATTGTAACCTCAGGAGTGGTAATGTGTTTGTAAGTGCGTAAAAGAATCCAATTATCCAAGCAGTGGCCACAAGCTTATGGCAGAATGAGAAGTTCATTAATTCCAGGTAATGCAGTGGTTTACATATGGCAGCATATCTATCGTAAGCCATGGATGAGAGGATAAAGACTTCTGTAGTCGCTGAGAGCAAAATAAAGAATGCCTGAGTGAAGCATTCAGCAGCAGATAGTGTCTTCTGTTTCTCAATGATGATCTCCAGCATTTTTGGAACAGTAACAGATGAATAACACATATCCAGGAAGGAGAGGTGGCTCAAGAAGAAGTACATAGGACTTTGGAGATGCGGAGTGGTTCTTACAACCAGAATGATCATCCCATTCCCTACCAGGGTCAACAGGTAAATCAATAAGAATAGAGAAAAGAGCAAAGTCTGGAAATGTTGATCATTTGAGAGTCCAAGGAGAGAAAAGTTGCACTGAGCAGATTGGTTCCCCATTGGTAATCTTCAACATCTATGAAATGATAGAAGAAAGTACAAAAGAAAGAAAGTGGGACCTCAGTATTAACTGATTTGACTCACTACTGATACTGGGGTTCATATAAATGTCTTGTAACAAGAGAATAGGAACCAAAATCCAATTTCCTTCCTTTCCACTGCTAAATATAAATTCATTTCATTGGATTCTACTATTCACCTCACTATTGGCAAAGAGCACAAACCTAACCATGTCTACTCAAAAGTAAGACTCATTGTATTCAGTGGGTCTTACTCCCAGGAAAGTGTCTTTAGGATTGCAGCCTAAATGTGGTGAGTTTCTACAGCAATGCTTACTGGTGCAACAATAGAGAAGCAAGTAAGATGAAAGTGGTCTTTAAACCTTTTTCCAAACTTATTGGACATCCTTTGATTTTTTTAATGCAGTAGGATTTCTGGAATAGAACTGGAACAAAT
Source organism: Cryptoblepharus egeriae (assembly GCA_030015325.1). Lineage (NCBI taxonomy): Eukaryota > Metazoa > Chordata > Lepidosauria > Squamata > Scincidae > Cryptoblepharus > Cryptoblepharus egeriae. Next base: position 85,698,930 of record JAREYC010000004.1, read on the forward strand.
CTGGAACAAATCCAGATATTTTTTGTTTTAATTTGGAACTGCCAAATTTCACTAAACTAAAATTTTATGATGGATATGTCTGTTCCTGCACAGGTGAAACACACAAGAAAAAACAAAGAGACATCACTGAAAGTATCAGCGCCTCTGAGTGGGCTCCTTCCACTCAGACTGATGGAAAATACAAACACAGTCAAGCTTCCTCTGCCTCTCATAATCACTAGATAGTTTGTTAGGGATCTTCTAAACCTGGCAGCAACAACAACAACAACAAAAGTGCTCATGATCAGTGGGTTCATAAAACTAGAATTTTAAAGGACATTTTGCTACTTTGGCAAAATAGAGGACAGCCCAATGCTATCTATGGTGGTGCATTGAGCTTGCTGTGAGCATGTTATACCCAGCATTGGATTTGAGCTGAGGGAGATCTCCTCAGGATAAATCATATTGGTTCCTGTAGCCCATGTAGTGCTCCTCTCCCAAGCCAGCACAATGGGCACCACTTGGATCTGTCTGTGTTGGTGTCTTTAGCTGGTGCAGAACCAAGCAGCCCCCTGTAATATCTGCAGGGTAATACCAAGATGGGGATTAGGATGCTGCAGACCCCTGTGCAACTGTCCCTATTCCCTTCTGTGCCTGTACCAACCCCTCCCAGCCCCCAAATTGAATTTAGTGATACTTTTTTATTTAGTTCTTCAGTCGTGTCCAACCTTTCATGAGTAGTGATACTACTTCCCGGTGAATACACATGATAGAGGAGGCTTCATTAATACAAAACAAGATCCAGGAGCATCTGGATAAACTGGAATCCTGGGCTGTAACAAATAGAATGAATTTCAACAGAGAGAAGTGCAAGGTTCTGCACTTAGGAAATAAAAACCAAAAATACAGGTATAAAATGGGGGATACTTGGCTCGGCAGCACAACATGTGAGCGGGATCTTGGAGTCGCCGTGGATCACAAGCTGAACATGAGTCAGCAGTGTGATGTGTCTGCAAAGAAGGGAAATGCCGTTTTAGGCTGCATTAAGAGGACTGTAGCTTCCAAGTCACAAGAAGTTCTAGTTCCTCTTTATTCTGCATTGGTCAGACCTCACCTTGAGTACTGTGTTCAGTTCTGGGCACCTCACTTTAAAAGAGATGTAGCCAAACTGGAGCAAGTCCAAAGGAGAACGGCAAGAATGATCAGTGGGATGGAAGGCAAGCCCTACGAGGAAAGGTTGGGGCAACTTGGGATGTTCAGCCTGGATATGAGGAGGCTGAGGGGAGACATGATTGCCCTCTTCAGATACCTGAAGGGCTGTCATAGGAAGGAAGGGGCTCATTTGTTCATAGCTGCTTCTGAAAGCAGAACTAGAACCAATGGGTACAAACTGCAAGAGAGGAGATTCTGGCTGGATATCCGAAAAAAATTCCTGACGGTGAGGGCGGTTTGGCAGTGGAACAGATTGCCAAGGGAGATGGTGGACTCTCCCTCTCTGGGGATCTTCAAGCAGAGGCTCGACGAGCACCTGTCTGGGATGCTCTAGGAGGATTTCCTGCTCCAGGCAGGGGGTTGGACTAGATAAGTGGTTCTCAATCTTCCTAATGCCGTGACCCCTTTATAAGTTCCTCATGTTGTGTGGACCCCCAACCATAAAAATATTTTCGTTGCAACTTTATATCTGTAATTTTGCTACTGTTATAAATTGTAATGTAAATATCCAATATGCAGGATGTATTTTCATTGTTACGAATGAAATGTGTGTTCTGTGCACACACTGAACACAATGGGATTTATTTCAGAGTAGGCATGCATAGGATTGGGCCCAGTGCGCACGCAGCTACAGCCGGAGGTCTGGCAAGCCTGACCTGGCCCCCTGCACCAGGGGTCTTTAGGTGACCCGCAATGGGGTCCCAAACCCCATTTTGAGAAACGCTGGACTAGATGACCTACTAGGTCCCTTCCAACTCTATGATTCTATGATTCTATACATTGCAAAGAACAAGGTACAAGATTTGCTTTTCAGTGTCTCCAATTTCAATACATTTTATTGCAAATCTAAGGAGCACTTCTCCCTAAACCACAGAGATTATTGGGAAGAGTTGACAGTGCTAGACTCAATGGAATGATCTGACAAATTGTAGGGGAGTTTCATGTGTTCATAAAAGGAGAGCTGACACACTCCTAGTTCTGAGGCCTGCCCCATCTCAATTATCCAATTTATGTTCAATTTCCATGTTCCTACTGCTTTGTTGGGGGTGTTTTTATGATTTTGTAATTGTAGAATAAGACATTTTTAACATACAAAGTTGACTCTTCGGTGTCTTTATAATTCTTTGTAAAACTGTACATAAAGTAAGTTTCCAAATATTTAGAATCAGAACATCTGGAAAAAAATACTCTCTCATATGCATCATATAATTTCAGGATTCCTTCTCCTCTGTATTTTGCTTAACAAAGTGGAAATTTATTAAATATCACCGTAATTAAATTTTATAATTAATTTTATAATTTTATAATTAAATTAAATTTCAACTCAATTCTTTCTTATGAAAAAAATGCTGAAAAAAGGAAACTGTCACTTTTTATATGACATTTTTTAACACCAGCTAAATATCTTGCCAAGCATTCTGTAGAAGCTTTCTGATAATGCAAGCTATAGCTTTTTTACAAGCATGTACAATTTAAGATTTAAAAGTTATTCCTATGTATAATTTGCCATTGCAGAAGAAAAATCTGACTCACCTACTTTGAGATCACATAACTTGACATGGTGCATTTCTCTTAGAAGTCAGAATTTTGCCATGACAAATATTGGTATGCCATTCACCGCAATTTTTTCTTCTGGTCTGTATGAATTCATACCTATCTATGTGTTTGATTCTACTTTCAAATAAAGGGAAAATAACTTTATAGTCTCTTACAACACCTAATTCTTGATGACTGACAATTCTTATATAGAGATATCTGAAGACCTAGCTTCCAGTCACTGTGGATGTGATTCATTATATGTAATTAAGACTTCACGTCTGTTTTACTAAAGCAGTTCAGTATACTGGATATTCTTAATTGCTCCTTTTAGGCTAGAACTGAATAATCTAATCAGAAGGGACATAAAACCAGACGTTCAATCTCTCCTGGCACCAGGAAGAAACATTCACAAAGAGACTTCTCTCTATCCCAGGGATGGACAACTTTAGGGATTTTAGACATTTAACAATTGTATAGACTGCTTTCAGCTGTGATAAGTCCAGGAGGTCTCCAATGGCTAAGGGACGATTTGTTTCAGTTTGTAGAGGTAAGCCTCAGTGACACAGATAGATCTACTTGACCTACACTAGCTAAACAGCAGGAGCAGGTAATATTGATCCCTAATTTCATGCTGAATGCAATGTAAACAAATTACATTCAAATATCTATATTAAAAAGTTATAGTCAAAAATCTATTGGAGATATTTCAGTAGTGCATCACCATACCCAGTACCAATGCCAGTGGTGTATCTAGGGGGAGGCAGTTGCACTAGGCCTTTAGGGGGGCAACAAGCTGAACTTGACACTACGTAAAATTGTGAAAAACAGAGTATGTATAAATGATAATACCATCATGTTATATATAATTGAAAAGGTAATTTTATGCAGAATGCAATGAAAAAAACTGCATCAGAATATCTATATTCTATCAAAAGCTATGGCCAATGAACCAGAAAGTGAAAACACAAAAGACTATAGAACAAAAAGTGGATTTTTACAAACTCAAACGTTCCCATGATACTGATTGCTCTGAGAGCCAATGAGATACAATGCTGATACTGTATGGAACTAATAAGATGTTAATATGATAATAATCTCAGTTCCATATAGATTTATCATAATACAGTTACCCTTGCTAACTGGATGTACAGATACATCTAAGTGGGAGGGAAAGAAGATCCATTTCTCTTTGCCCTGGCATGTTTTCCCTAACCAATAAGGGACAAAATTTTCATTTTTTTTCTGCTTAATGAAATTTGATTTTGTTGTTGCAGAGGAAAATTATTTATAAAAATTAAAAATACTCCGGGATGACATCACTTTTGGGGCAACATTTTGAGCTTTGCATCAGCCTACATGATAATGAGCTAAGTCACTGCCTACGGCATATGACAAAATCAATTTCATAAGAAAATCAAAATTAAAATGTACAGGTGCACCTTGTTATCCCTGGATAAAAAAAAAATGGAAAAATAGGTTTAAAGACCCATTTCCAGGTTTCTTGCTTCTCTGTTGCACCTAAAGCAGGCCTCCATCAGTCTTGAAAGACTATGGTATCATGCTCAGCGCTGCATACGCTGCATGCAAAGCACGAAAGCCTGGGTTAGATTGTTATGGAGGATATGCTGTTACCCAAGCAGCAAATCCCTCCTCTCCATGCCACTGAATTAGTCCAATGGAAAGGCAGAGCCAATATGATTGGATCCAGCTGGCGTCGCAGAGCTGGGCTGAGGACAGGAGCACACCCTGTCTTGTGGGGCCTAACTGTTGCACCTAACTGAATAAGGTAATACCTCAATATTTTCAAGGGTTTCATTTTGGGACTGAAAAATGGAAGGACTGCTTGCATGTGTCTTTCTGATCACCATAGAATCATAGAGTTGGAAGGAACCCAGTGGATCATCTAGTAGATAAGCAGTTTAAAAAAAACTGTGATCTGAGGTGGCCATTTTTGCTGAGTCATATCCATATATAAAAAATCAGTGTATAACAAGGTTGGACCTGTATATTTGTTGGTTTTTAAATCTATATATATAAAACAGAAAAGTCACTGACTGACTCACTGACTGACTGACTAATCACCGCCCTGCCAAAACTGCTGGGCCGGAAGGGGGTGAAAAGGGGCGCAATGCGTTTTCCTCCCTATACTTTGCATTGAGAATTGCTGACTCAGCAAAATTCCTCCCCACTGCTGGGTCTGAAGCATGGAATTCTGGGAGTTCCTTCTGTCACCTGAACACCCACCAAGAACCATCTGGAGAAATTAACCCTTCAGGGGCTGAAAAGGGGGCAACGTGTTTCTGTCCTATACTTATGATGATGCGCATGGGGGGATGATGTGCATGGGGGAAGTTGCACAGGGATGAAAGTTGCGCATTGGTGGTAGTTGCACATGTGGGGAAGTTGTGCATGGGGGAAGTTGCGCATGGGGAGGAAGTTGCGCATGGGGGAAGTTGCGCATGGGGAGGAAGTTGCACTTGGGGGGATGATGCCAATGGGGGGTGATGCGCATAGGAAAAGTTGGGCATGGGAAAAGTGGGCTTGGGGGATGATGCGCATGGGGAGAAGTTGCGCATGGGGGATGATGTGCATGGGGGATGATGCGAGTGGGGGAAAGTAGCGCATGGGGGGAAGTTGCGCATGGGGGGAAGTTGCACATGGGGGGATGATGCGCATGGGAAAAGTTGTGCATGGGGAAAGTTGTGCATGGGGGAAGTTTTCTAAATTTCCTAAGCATCCTAAACTCTGCTGTCCTCATTAACTGAATAATCCTCACTGAAAATCATTGTTAAAAACAGTTACATAATAGCCCGATAAATGATTGATAATAATTTCCCAGTGCAGACACATTCAATTGAAACATAAATAGAATTGACACATAGAATTGAAACAATTCTAATATATTAAAAATAAAGTACACATTGAAGTGAATGAGAACTTAAATTGGTGTACAAACCACAGTTTGAGAATGAGATCTGCCTTCTTCATACAGTACATGAATAAAGCAACACATGATTTCAGGACACATACATTGAATCAATATTTATTTATTGAACAAAGTCATTTGGAAACAAACGAAAAAACCAACAAGAAATATGAGCAACTACTACCTTGGACTTTATTTGCCACACATCTGAGAAGGATCATCACTTAAGGCGCAAACCAGAGTAACTACGGGGTGTCCTTGCTCTGATGTGAGAACAATTTACTCTGGATTGCAATATAATTTCCCATTGGTTTTCACTAGGTGGTGCCGTAACTACGTCGATGTATACGTCTCTTATGTGCTCCCATAGTTACTCTGGATTGTAGGGCTATTCTGATATTGTATCATAAAACATTGAACCCTTAACTATTTCTGTGTATGTGCTCTGCATTCTTCACTTACCCACTATTCTAGTTCCACACATGGGATTCTGCACCTTCCCTTTTCTAATAAATAAAATAATAACTAAGTGGAATCTCAGTTTTAAAAAAAAGACTTGATTCCCCCGCTCAGATTTTCCTGTTCTAAAATGTCACTGTCCACAAATTCCCATCAGTTGATTGTCCCTTCTGCTTCTCTCTTCCTAATAATCTTTTAAAAAAATAAAAAAATCCCTGCAACTAATTCCCTGGATCTACCTCCATACCTTCAGCTTGAATAGAAAAGAGAAAAATAGAATGAAGTTTTAAAAAATTTGTTTAATTCCAGCCCATGCACATATAAAACAACACTCATTTCACATTCATGCACAATGTATGAGAACTGGCTTTAATATGATTGCCAATATACAACACCATATACAGTACAGATACATATACAGAGTCAGATTTTGGGTGCAAGCTTAACTTTAATTGGCACTAATTCCCAAGGTGATGTAAGGAGGCAAGCGCCTGTCTGTGTACAAGCCTAAACTTCCCACAGGAGTGTTACGGAAGTGCCTTACTTCTGTACTTACTCTTGTGACATCCCCAGACCAGCACGGGATTTGTGCTGGGGCTTAGGTCAGTCTAAGTGAGGGTTAGGATTGTAGCCTTTAGCCTTGAAAGATCCTCATGCATAATCTGGATAATCTTGGACCAGTCACTCTCACCTAATTCAAAGCTGTTGAGGTGACAAAAGGGGGTAAAGAACTTAGAGCACAATCCTAACCATGTCTACTCAAAAGCCCCATTGTGTTCAATGGCTCTTACTCCTAGGAAAGTGTCTGTAGAATGGTAGACACAATCCTAACCATGTCTACTCAAAAGTAAGCCCCTTGTGTTCAGTGGGTCTTACTCAACGGGCCTAGTGTAAGTTGGTATACACGGACAGTATAGAAATGTGAAATAAATGAATAAATATAGTAGGTGGTTTTCAATTCTGTGAATTCTTTATGGAAAGTTGAAACATCATGTCATTTAAGGAACTGGCCCTTTCCAAACATTTTACCCAGAGCCATTTTGATGTCTTTGTTTTTCAGGCTGTAAATGATAGGATTTAACATGGGGGTTAAGACACTGTACTGGATAGAAATCACTTTGTCCAGGTCCACGAGCGATGATGAACTTGGTTTCATGTACCGAAAAAAGGCTGCTATGTAAAATAGGCCAACCACAGTGAGGTGAGAGCTGCAGGTAGAGAAGGCTTTTTTCCTACCTTCAGATGAAGAAATCTTCAAGATGGTGGAAATGATGTAAATATAAGAAACCAGCGTGAGCAAGAAGGAACCAAAGCCAAACATTAACACAGAGATAAGGAGAACAATGTAATTGGTGATGGTTGGTGTACAAGATAAGGCCAAGACTGATGGAAGCTCACAGCTATAATGGTTGATGATATTATTCAAACAAAAATGCAAATTTGTTAAGGGGACTGCATTCACCACAGCATACAACAAACCCATTGCCCAAGCTCCACATAACAGTCGCCTACAGATATCCTTTGTCATAACTGTGGCATAATGCAATGGGTCACAAATAGCAACATATCGGTCATAAGCCATTGCAGAGAGGATAAATACCTCTGAACAGGCAGCTTGGAAAAAGAAGAAGATCTGTGCAAAGCATCCTTCCCAGGAAATGGTTTTATTCACAGCTACCATGTTTTCCAACATCTTTGGGACAGTGACAGATGAGTAGCAGATGTCGACAAAGGCCAGATGACTGAGGAAGAAGAACATGGGGGTGCGAAAGCTAGCCTCAACCCTGATCACCAGAATAATGGCACAGTTTCCTAGTAATGTCACACCATATATTATCAGAAAAGTCACAAAGAGAAGGATCTGCAGGAGTGAATCACTGGATAGGCCCAAAAGGATGAACTCAGAGAGTACAGTTTGATTTTCCATGAAGAGATATTCAAGGAACCTAACATCTGTAGAAGTGGCAAACACAATGGAAAACAAATATAATTCCTTTAACATTTGTTAATTATCTCAATTTATAATTAAAATTCACTCACACACATGTGCACAAACAGAAAGATTATTTATAATGAAATATAATTTTAAGGTGGGTAGCTATTCTAAAGTGTAGCAGCAAAACAATACAGTACGTTCGTTGGCACATAAAATTTCTCAATGAGAAGGAATATAAGCAACCACAGAAATATAGCTCACAGCTATTGTTGTGAGGTTCACAGCTATGAGCAAAATGGTTTGAGGCTCTGTGCAGACATCAGTGGCTCAGCCAACGTGCATCACAGCAGGTCAGATTGCTGAAGGAGCTGTTTGGACAGGGCGTGGACCAAACAGGGCATGAAGGGAAGTATCTCAGTGCTACCCTCTTTCCTTGCCTGACCCAACCCCTGAAGCTTCTCAAAGTACTTCAGAGTTACTTCATTACTCATCAGAACAACAGCAGTGTTGAAAATCTGAATTTCTACAGAATTAACTCCCTCGGATTCAGCTCCTGCCAATCAATCAGTGCTCTTCCCATACTGTAGTCTCGTTTTCAATCTTATTTTGTTAAAGTGAATAAATAAATCTATTTACCAGCTCTTTAGAATTTTTTTTCATTCTTCAATTCATTTTCTTGCTTTCCATTTACCTGAGTGATTTGTCACCAGCGTTCTTCAGAACTTGGGCTTCCCCAAACTTGTACAGAGCATATAACTGGAAGATCATCAGAAAAAAATTCTTGTGTAAATTTCTTTTCCCGAGATGCAGTGAGCATTTGTACATACTTAGGCTGCTGCCAAGGGCCACCTCAAGCAAAAGTTGAGGTGCATTTTGAGGTTGATGTTTTGGCGAAAATATTTTAAGCATAAAATGAATGATCGTCAAATGATCGTCAAATTGTATGATCGTCAAATTGTAGTATCCTTTCAGGAATCCTATTTTCTTCTTCTGCCTTTTTAGTTTCATGAGAAAGGCACCCGCCTTTCAATAATCCATAACTTTGTTTTGACAAAGACATACAACTGCCAGGTACTTTATTCTAGATTGTATAATCCCTTTGCTGCCTAAAAAATAGAAAGTCTCTTCTTCAATAATATAGAACAAAATACTGATGATGTGACATCATAATTCCTTCAGGAATTCATCTCATGAAATTTCGCTTGCCTAGTTATCTGCAACCATAGCTCTCGCCCAAGTATATTTTTAGCTTAGTATGAGTCAAAAATTAAAGTATCTTATCCCCTATCGATAGTATGTGGTACGACTGATGAGGACATGCTATATATGCGAGGGGCAGGGGCGCAGCTTGACCTACAAGATAAAAATAAAAAGGGTTTTTTTGGTTGTTTTTTAAAACTTCCCTCCCCATCGGCCATCTGGACTCCAAATGGTATCCCTGGAAATATGCAGGCTGTATTACTAGTTTAAAAAGATTCAGAGGGCAGATCCAGGAAGGGGGGACAGGATCTCAGTATATATCAATGCTGCTGAATTTGTCCCCATACCCTGGATAAAATCCCAGCCTGCCCAGTGGGGCTACTCAGATATGTGCTGTCTGAGAAGCTCTTATTAGGGGAAAGATGCAGGGGGCCTCTAGCTTAAGCAAGATTTACTGAATCCCATCCCACACCTTGGTGTTGATGTATTCTTCTATGCCCCTCTCACTAAGAAACATCTCTCCTCCCCCCTCCCACACACCATACAGATCAGCCACAGCTCTGCCTGTCGGTATGGGGTGGGCTTCCTCACCACTACTCCTTACATCTGAATAGTTGATAAGCACTTTATGGCAGTTTTGCAGTGGATAGAACCAGTGAGGATGCCATGCTACAGTGTAGCAAAGCTTAGAACTGGGCTGAAAATTAAATTAAATTATTGTGGATAATTATTATTTCTTATAATTATTAATAATTAATAATTTTAATAATAATTAATAATTAATAATTATTGTAGATAATTATTATTTCTGAATTTTGAAGCTTGATTTGAAAATCCCAATATTCCCGATGCATTTTGAACATCTGTTGTGACTAGGTAATTGGGCACACGCCTGAGATGTATGGTTTCCACTTAGGCAAATCACACATGTCAAAGACTTGAGTACTGACTTGGGATTCAGGGGTTTTGCTCTAAAAGCGTAAAGTCTCAAATAGTCTTGTGACATGCAGGCTCATAATTTTTAGTCCCCTTCCTCCATATGCTTATCTTTTTCTGCTGCTTCCACAACTCAACTTGCTTCTTCAAAGACATTAGACTTGAGTTGACTTGGACAGATATTCATGACAACTTGGAACTCTGGCTCATCCCTGAAATTTTGTGGAAACACCATGCTAGAGGTTTAAGGCTTTCACAGTTTGTGTTCCACAACTAAGCTCTGCCAACTAATCTTGTATTCCAGCTACCCAGAGTTCAGTGTCTCCTACTTTGCTTTGTGTCCCAGCCTGTGGAATTGGGGTTATTAAAAACCTAGTTTCATTAAGATAAAGAATAGCTTTGTTACGTTGGAAGTTGTACAAACCTTGGTTGAATTCTTAGTTCAGAGAAAATTTATTTGTAAGCCAAAGAAGTAACACCCTGAAACAATAGAATTGTGACTATGAACTCTTCTGAACCTGTCTTAATTGATTCAGAGTCTCTTTTGGCACTTGACTTGTAGTTCCATGTACAAGCTGGTACTTTTCCTTATCTCTGCCATCCCATCCCTACCCAGTGCAGGCCACAGGGTTTCTTTAAATTTATTTTATTGAAATAGAAGTAGGTGCATGTAAAACTTATCACAATATTGAGGTGCAGTTGGGCTGGTATTAACCCAAACCATGTCTGTGCACTAGCCTAGCCCCCACACCACAGCCCAGGAGTGGCACAGAAGTACCTTATGGCACTTCTGTGACACCCCTAGGCTAGCACAGGACTTGTGATGGCCAAACTGGGGATTAGGATTGCACTCTCAAGCTTTAAAATTCACAGTTCATATAGATAGTGTTAAATCTGGTAAGCACAAATTCATGGGGGAGTGAGAGAAGGAAAAATAGCAAAATAGCAAACTCTAAGGGGTGCAACACTTTCCAGGGGAACTGGTGAAGGGACACTGGCCCCTCAACTCTGCACAGTTGCAAAGTCCAATTATTTGTAGCAATCCCCGAGTTGGTGTGGACCAAATAGGTTTTAAAATGAGTAGGTAACAGAAAAACATTTAGAATGAGAGTGGTGGTACTAGTAGTACTGGGATATGGAAATGGGATTGTGGAAATTATTATTGTGGGTCACAATAATAAAAGAGCTTGTTTCAGAACATGATGTAAATCCTCTAATAACATGACCAGCAATTCACTTTTTGAGCTGAGTGGAATGTGCCCCCTTACCACTGTACAGGACTCTTAACCAGTATTCATGTACAGTGGTACCTTGCTTAACAAGTGATCCACATAACAAGCAAAAGTTTATCTAGGATTGTGCCTCACATAACAAGCGTTGCTTCACTTAACAAGCACACTCGTTGACAGTTGGGGCAGACACGCTGGCCGGCAGCCTTTTTAAAAAGCATCAGGGCTGCCTAGCGCACCTGCCCATACCGAAAGCAACACTTTCGCACTGTTGCTCTGTGGTTGGGCATCCGCTGGGCAGAGGGAGAGAACAGCAATGGAGAAGAGGGAAGCAGCACAGAGCTAGCCAGAAAGGAGCAGGGGGGAGAGAGGCTCAGGATGAAGAGAAGGAGAAAGTGGGGAGACACTTTGAAAGTGCCTTGGATTGCAGTCTCCTAACTATGTCTACACAGAAGTGAGCCCCATTGTATTAAATGGGGCTTACTCCCAGGAACGTATCTTTAGGATTGCAGCCTAAGTAGACTTCATAGGAACATGCACACTGAATGCATGTTTTGAATTCAGTTCCAGTGTTTGGTCATCATTTTTATATACAGTTAATATTTTTTTATATCAGTATTTTTTGGGTTGTGGAACCAATCTGAGTTTCCAATATTTCCTATGGGAAAATCAGCTTCACATAAAGAGCATTTCACATAACAAGCATGCTTCTGGCACAAATTAAACTTGTAATGTGAGGCACCTCTGTACTTCCAAATTAGATTAATCTACTTCCACAAACATTCAGAGGTACAAAATCAGGTCTGAGAAAACACTATAGTAAGCAAAAAATAACAAATGTTCCAAGATTCTTTTCCATCCCAGTGTTGATCTGATCTTGCAGGACCTTAGTACATTAAGAATACAAGGAAGATTAAACATTGTTGAAACCAAAACCCTGGAATAACCTGAATATACCTGCTCTGTTATTGACATAATTTAAATTTAAACAGCCGACATAAGTCTCAGCACAAGACCTGTGCTGGGCTGGGGGTGTAACAAAATTGTATAGGTCATGTCTATGCCACCCTGGCGGGGTTAGTTCAGTGCACAGACAAGTGGTGGCTTCCCCACACCACTGGAGACAAGAGACTGGTGAGTTATACTGGCCTAAAAAAGATACTGGCCTAAAAAGGATTTATGAAGGTTCAGCAATGAGGATGAATGAAGACGTGTGATTATGTTCTCTTAACTTTGTACATTTAATTTTGTACAATTTTAGTCTCAGCATCTTTCTACACCATGCTTTCGTTTCATTGTTCTGTAAACTATCTATGATGAATATGTATATCAATGGAACATCCCAATGGAACATCAAGTCTAATATATTAAAAATAAAGTACACACTGAAGTTAATGGGAACTTCCCTGAAATTGGTTTGCAAACCATAGTTTGAGAAACTCCGGGTTAACCTAAGGCCCATCCACTAATCATTTTTTTTACATAGTATGAGACAACAGTGGTTAATACCCAAGTAATTTCTTGATTACTTCTTTCACTTCTCTGGTTTTCAGGCTGTAGATAATGGGATTCAACAAAGGGGTTGCAATGCTGTACTGGATGGAAAAGAGTTCATCCAGAATGACTGAGGAAATCATGTTGGAGGAAAAGTACCTAAAGGCACTACTGCTGTAGTACAAAATCACAACAATGAGGTGGGAACTGCAAGTGGAAAAGGTTTTTCTTTTGGCTTCCACTGAATGCATCTTCAGGACTGTATGGATAACATGCAGGTATGATAGCAGAATCACAAAGAATGAAAAACATCCTACTGTACTAGCAGCAATGAAGAACGCAACCCTATTCATGAATGTATCTATACAAGATAAGGCAACCAAAGATGGGAATTCACAGCTGAAATTGCTGATAATATTTGAACGACAAAATATCAGTTTCAAAAGAGGCAATGTATTTACCAATGAATATATTAATCCCATTGCCCACGAGCCTCCCACTAGCCCACTGCAAAACTCTCTGTTCATGATCTGTGCATAATATAAGGGCTTGCATATGGCAGCATATCGGTCATAAGCCATGGCTGAAAGAAGGAAGACTTCAGCACAGCCTGTCAAAAAGATGAAGAAAATCTGGGCAATGCAGCCATAGTAGGAGATGATCTGGTTTGAACACAAATTCATTAAGGCCCTAGGCACAGTCACTGAAGACATGCAGACATCGAGGAAAGACAGATGACCCAAGAAGAAATACATAGGGCCTTGGAGGTGAGTGTTGCTCCTTATTGTCACCAAGATTACCATATTTCCCATCAAGGTTGCTGCATATATGCCCAAAAACACCAAGAAGAGGAAGATTTGGACTAACTGATTGTCTGAAAATCCCAAGAGTACAAAATATGTCGCCGATGTCTGATTTTCCATTTTCTTTTCCAGCACCTGCATAGTCTCAAAAAAAGCAAAATTGCAGTTTTGTGAGATAAAGTTCATAAATAGATACGTAGAAGTACTTCCCCTGATACCACAACCTGTTTCCTAATTTCCCAAAACTGTAAAGCTACTCACAGCATAGATCTCTAACTTCATATCTTGCACAGCAGATGAATTTTTTTTAAAGAATTTTCTTGAAATCTCCAGCATTACCAGGAAACATACCTGGCAAACATATCAGCTCATTGCTGATTTCCAGCTTGAGATGCTCCATGAAGCATTCATTCACAGACAGCAATCTACACCATGGTGTGGTAAAAAGGTAACCGGACTTCTGGGACAGTTCATTCACTTTATAATCGTATTCTGCCCTTGGTTGCAAATAGCTGGTTGAATTTCATTTAAAACATGAAATGGTATTTATGATTGTCTTTCAAATCCCTTATGGTAATCATCCATTCACTCAAGGGATACACAGAGTCTTTACATAGGAACAAATCTATATTGTATTTTTTCCATGCACTTTGTTCAATAAAACTGAAGTGTGAAATGAGTGAATTTGAAAATTTCCCATTAAAGTACATCTATAAAGTGTGCAGCAATGACAAATGCATAGGCTCAAGCTCTTTGGACAATGTGCAAAGCCTCATTGACTTGGGACACTTCCTCCACTTAAACCACCTTCTCCTTTAACTTTATGCCCTTATAATATTTCTTCCAATATTTAAGCATTTGACCTCTGATGAGAAATCAGTGGTTTGGACCTCAGTAGCTTCTTGATGGCTTCTTTCACTGTCCTGGTTTTCAGGCTGTAGATAATGGAGTTCAACAAAGGGGCTGCAATGCTGTACTGAATAGAGAGAAGTTCATCCAGAATAACTGAGGAAACCACATAGAAACTAAGGTACCTAAAGCAGGCATTGCTACAGTATAAAATTACAACAATCAGGTGAGAAGCATATGTAGAAAATGTTCTGTTTTTAACTTCCATTGAATGCATCTTCATGACTGTAGAGATAATATAGATGTAGGACACCAGAATAACTGAAAAGGAAAAGAGTCCTAATGCACTGAGAGTAATAAGAGCAGTGAGGGTTCTCCAATATTCCAGGTCAATATTCTTTGTTATATCATCTAAGCCTATAAGGTTGGGGGAACTTGGGATGTTCAGCCTGGAGAAAAGGAGGCTGAGGGGAGACATGATTGCCCTCTTCAAATACCTGAAGGGCTGTCATAGGGAGGAAGGGGCTCATTTGTTCTTTGCTGCTTCTGAAAGCAGAACTAGAACCAATGGGTACAAACTGCAAGAGAGGAGATTCCGGTTGGATATCCGGAAAAAATTCCTGACGGTTTGGGCGGTTCGGCAGTGGAACAGATTGCCAAGGGAGGTGGTGGACTCTCCCTCACTGGGGGTCTTCAAGCAGAGGTTTGACGAGCACCTGTCGGGGATGATGTAGGAGGATTTCCTGCTGCAGGCAGGGGGTTGGACTAGATGACCTACTAGGTCCCTTTCAACTCGAGGATTCTATGATTCTATGATTCTATATTCCAAATTGAGAGACACTCTGCCATGTACAACTACTCAAACTGGAAAGCTGTAAAGCAGCCTGCACTACTTTGCAATATCTTTCAGAGCAAATTTGATGCTTTAATGCATTTTTTAAAAAAAATTTCCAGAAAACACCAGCATTAGCAGGGAACGTACCTGAGACTTTGCTCATTGCTGATTCCCACCCTAACATGCACCCTGCACAATTCATTCAGAAAGGCCAGACTTTATCATGGTGATGCAAAAGCAAGTGGGACAGTTCTGAGACAATTCATTCAGTTTTGTAATTGTATTCTGAACAATCTCATTTGGAAACTGAGTTTATATGTGAAGATTATATCTCAAATCTCTAATGGTTTCCTCTGTGATGCATTTTTTGACATTTAATCACCTATCCACTCAGGGGAAAGGCATAATCTTTGCACAGGGTAAAAAAATCCAAGATTGTATTTTTTCAATACACTTTGTCAGATTAAGGGTGCAATTCTGACTTTTGGTGAGAGAGAATGGCCTAGCTAAGCTGGCCCAAGTAAGCCATGTAAGTAAGCTGTCACTTAGGCCAAATCCACAGGGCTAGTGGTCCTCTAAGACTGGCCTAACTGCTGCTGAGGAGCACGTAAGTGGCACCTGGGGAGTGCTTGCTCCTGAGGAGACCTGCCTCAGATCACACTGAACAAGGAACAGCTATGATGCCTGCCATATAAGGAAGCCCAGGAGACCCTGGCAACCAGTAACTTCTGCTGTATGATAGCAGTATAGATACCTGTAGTGTAGAGTGGGTGCAAGGAGACTGGCTGCTAGAGTGGGCAGTGGGAGTTGTGCCCTAACCTGAGGTGGGCTGTTGTAGTTTTTCCGTACTTGAGGTTGAGAGGCAGGAGTGGTGCTTAGACTGGCCTAAGACCTTTTTTTACTTCCATTTTTACTCTGGCTTATCATGGGCCCCTATGGGTCTGTTCAGATTTATGCCTGCTCCTGTGGTGGCCTATGTCAGAGGGGCTGGGAGGGGGCATGTCTGCTCTGGAAACAGGCTCTGGATTCGGTCTAACTGCACCATTCTAGGCCAGGCTCAACATGCCAACAGATACATCTGTTTTGGGCCAGTCTAAGAGGACTTGTGCTAGCCCAGGCTTTTTCTGGTACAGTTTGGCTGGCTTGTCTGGCATAAGGCTGGCCCAGTGCCAGATAGGCTGGCCTACGTACAATTCAGTATTGCAGCCTTAATAAAAGGGTGAAAATTACTTATTCAAAGAATTCCCATAAAGATGTGCCTTTGAAATATGTAGAAACCAGAAGTGCATGATTTTGTTTAATTTTATTCCAGTGTAATAACTGATTTCTCTCTTATTTAAGCATTTAACATGTGATGAGAAATCAATGGTTTGTATCCTAGCAGGTTCTTGATGGCTTCTTTCACAGCCCTGGTTTTTAGGGTGTAGATTATGGGATTTATCAAGGGGGTTATAATGCAGAATTGAATGGAGAGGAATTCATCCAGAACAACTGAGGAAGCAACACTGGAAGAAAAGTATCTAAAGCAGCCACTGCTGTAGTACAAAACCACAACAATAAGGTGGGAACTACATGTAGAAAAGGTTCTTCTTTTGGCTTCTGCTGAATGCATCCTCAGCACTGTGGAGATGATGTAAATATAGGACACCAGAATAACTGAGAAAGAAAAAAGCCCTACTGTACAAAGAGTAATATAGAATGCTACCCATATCATAAAAGTGTCTGTGCAAGATAAGGCAACTAAAGATGGAAATTCACAGCTGAAATGTCTGATGATGTTTGAAGCACAGAACATCAGTTTCCAAAGAGGCCATGAGTTTACCAATGAATACATGAAGCTTATTGCCCATGACATTCCCACCAACCATAGACAAAACTCTCTGTTCATGATCTGCACATAATACAAAGGCTTGCATATGGCAGCATAACGGTCATAAGCCATTGCTGAAAGAAGGAAAACTTCAGTGCACCCTGTCAGAAAGATGAAAACAGTCTGGGTAACGCAGCCATAGTAGGAGATGAGCCGACTTGAACACAAATTCATTAGGGCCCTGGGCACAGTCACTGAAGAGATGCAGACATCAAGGAAAGAGAGGTGACCCAGGAAGAAGTACATGGGGCTTTGGAGGTGTGCATTGCTTCTTGTTGCTACCACGATGACCATATTTCCCATCAAGGTTGCTGCATATGTGCCCAAAAGCATCAGGAAGAGAAAGATTTTGGCTAGTGGGTCATCCGAAAATCCCAAGAAAATAAAATAGGTTGCTGATGTCTGATTTTCCATTTTTTTCAGCAAAAGATTGTGCTGTTGTAAAAAAGTTAAAATTGCAGTTAAGAGAAAACAAAAACAATGCATAACTAAAGCTGCTACCCTAAATACACTTTCCACTGAACAGAATAGGACTTCTGAGTAGACATGCTTAGGATTGCACTGTACTTCTATATAAGTTCTCCCCCCTTGCCGTGATTTAATTGCTCTCCAGTAACAACTTGAGACCTGATGTTATAATGCAGTGTTTCTTCACCGCTACCAATGGTAGCTAGTGTGCATAGAACAGCAATGTCACGGTGATCATATGACTGGAAATTTCCAGATTTGTCCTCTTTTTTAGTCTCCTGTAAGGGTGTCCCCAAAAAGGGCTTCATTGTCCTCTGTTTTGGCTTCATTTTGGAACTTTACAGTGATGTGCAGTCGTATGTCGTTGCATTTGTACTGAAAAGCAGAATTTGATGCAAAAATTGGTTTTGAAATATCTCCTTCCTACCTAAAGTTATGACCAAAATTAAAATAAATATGCATTGAGCTCTATGGGAAAGTGAAAGTCCCAATGTCATGACTTTACTCATGAGTAGGTAAATGTGCCATTGTCCACCGGAAACACTAGGCTGAGAGGAATCCAAGAACCTGTCCTCCTTTTGAGGTTTGGGCATCTGGTCACCCTGAGCAGTGGGAAGTGTCCTGTGGGGCTTGATTTGAACGGAATCTAGAGTCACTGCTCTTTTGGACTGAATTTTAAAAATTAACCAAATCGGGGCACTTTCCAAGTAAACCCTTCATGACTTGATGGGACTTGCATCTCCAACCCTCAAAAAACCATGCCTTGGCTCCACCCAGGGAAACAGGGCTGCTGCCGAGTGGTGCACATGGCTTAGTGGTTCCCTTTCAACTCACCCCACTGTCCAACTCCTCTGCAAAAGGAAATGGGAATGCACCAGACTGAAATATTGTCTTGGCGTACCCTTTCAAGCAGTCCCCCTCCACAATATCTAACCTGTTAGGCAGCATTGCACAATGTGCTGAGCTTACCTGTTTCCTTTTGTCTGTGCCTGAAAATGCAGCTGGAAAACCAGCTGCAGGATAATGGAAGTTCTGCCAGGAGAGGCTTGGGCAAAGGGTGTAGGGCCCCCATTTCACCACCCAACCCAGTCTCACCAAGACTCACTTCATTCCCCTGTGCACGGCAGAGACAAAGGAAGCCAGGACACATTCGAGCTCAACAAGTTATGTATATCTTTTTACAAGAGTGAATAGATTGGTAAAGTCACTCTGGGAAACACAGGCTGAAATTGACAGTCATTAGGAATGGGGATGAGCTCTGTCCCTAATGTCAGTTACAACTCGCAGGGCAACCTGCAGGGTCGGACACCTCACCTTTGCCAGTGTTAGCTCTTCCCACTCTCTAATTGGGAAAGAAAGAAAGGGAATGGAAAAGAGTGAAGGAGAGGAGTGTCTATAGTACACCGTATCTCCCCGTATTTTCTATTTCACTCCATCCTTCTTATATTTCCACTCCAGCAAGTGTGAAGATAAAGAGCAGCAGTGAGGGTCCTCCAAAATTCCAAGTTGATATTCTTGTGGTAAAAAGATCCATGTTCAAAATTGTGAGACACAGAGACTCTAAAGCTGCTTGCACCAAACAGCTTCCGTTAACTTCACAATATCTCACACAGCAAATTTATACTTTAATAAAATACGCTTCTAGGAAACCTCCTGCATCACTTACCTGCTCATTGCTGAGTCCCTACTTAAGTTGTTACATGCAATTTTCCTTTAAAGAGGGCAACACACACAATGGTGAAATAAAATGTACGTAAATAGACTGTTGAGACAATTCAATCACTTTTATAATTGTGTGGTCTTCAGCTGCAAGAAGTCTGAATCTCATAACATAAATTTCTTTTGTGATAGTTTATCTAATCTCCAGTGCCTTTCTCTGGGACAGATTCTCTAAAGATTCATTCACTCAGGAACAGTCTTTGCATAGGAAAAAATCTAGAGTATATAGTACTTAACTTGTCTGTTAACTTGTCCGATTCTTCAATTTTTTTTTACATAAAACCCTCTTTTTCTAATAATGCCTTGGCATCCTATGTTTGTGAACATCAGAGATTAATTTTATCAGGAAAAATGAAGTTTCTTGGGGGGGGGGGACTTAAGAGGGCAGAAAATTCCTTCCTTCCTTCCTTCAGGAAAAATGAAGTTTCTTGGGGGGGGGGGCTTAAGAGGGCAGAAAATTCCTTCCTTCCTTCCTTCCTTCCTTCCTTCACAGTATTTCTATCTTACCTTTCTCCCACAGCAGACAGGACTCAAAACAGTTAACAGCAAGTAATATACAAATACAATTAAAACAATTAAAATACTGGGCCCCTTCACTTTCCCATTGAATCATAATTTCATATGGTTGTTCATCATAATTTCTATAAATTATATTCTATATATCCGTACATTAGGCGACGCTGGGATTTTGTTTTTGCTCCCTCTCTGCACCATGATGGCCAAGAGGCCTGCCCCTCCTAGTACTTTCCTAGTTCTAGGTGCTGTTTGAAACCCCCTTAGTCATTTTTCCAACTTCTTTTCTGGGGAGCAGTAGTGATCCCCTGGCAAATTTTTACCACCATCGCCCCTCCTAAGCTGACTTTTGGAAGTTTCTTATTTCCTTTTAGCCTGCATTTTACTGACCATTTCCCCTTCACACCTTTGATTGCTATCTATGCACATGCTAATGAACAAGTCCTCTTTGCCTTGAGGTAGGACTCTCCCATTGTTCATGGGGTCCCTGACCCTGTCCTGACCCTGTTGATGCATATGCAAATACGATCTGCTAACCTTGCACCTCACTGTGCCAAAGCATCTCTACTGCTGAACTTCCCAACAGAGTGAGACAGACTCTACTGTCCCTATATTCCAGTTCAGTCCCAGTTCAGTCCATAATTAATGCTCATATGTCTTTCTTTTTCATGAAAACATAAGGCAATGTGGAGGCGGGTATTAATTTTCAGTGATTTTGGTTTTACTTGCTGTATGATTAATAAATTAATAAATGAATAATTAATAAATGAGGATTTTTGAATCAGATTTCGATTATTGTCTCTTTGTACATCCTAATGAATGTCACTTACCACTTTAAGAGTGTTACAACTGAGTTAATTAGGTGCTTATGACAGTTTTCTAACACTGGCATTTTTTGTACACTTTGCCCAACCGGGGGAGTCAAACAGCTTCACCTGACATCTATATATATAAAAGAGAAAAGTCACTGACTGACTGACTCACTCACTCACTCACTCATCACCGCCCTGCCAAAACCGCCAGCCCTAGAAGTGTGAAATTTGGGGTGGGTGTTCCTTCCATGACGGAGGGGTGCACTAAGAACCGGTTTTCAGAAATTCCAACCAGAAGGGGGTGAAAAGGGGCGCAACACATTTCCCTCCCTATACTTTGCATTGAGAATTGCTGACTCATCAACATTCCGCCCCAACTGCTGGGCCTGAAGCATGGAATTCTGGGAGTTCCTTCTGTCACCTGAACACCCACCAAGAACCATCTGGAGAAACTTAACCCTTCAGGGGCTGAAAAGGGGGCAACGTGTTTCTGTCCTATACTTAACATGGGAGACTGAATAATATCCAGCCAATTTGGGGCTCTCTGCCTGGTGCAGTGGGAATGTTGTTCAGAGGAAGAAGTTGCACTGGCAAGGATGCTGTGCATGGGGGGTTGATGCGCATGGGGGGATGATGCGCATGGGGGAAGTTGTGCATGGGGGAAGTTGCACATGGGGGAAGTTGCGCATGGGGAAGTTGCGCATGGGGGATGATGCGCATGGGGGAAAGTTGAGCATGGGGGGATCATGCGCATGGGGGAAGATGTGCATGGGAGGAAGTTGCGCATGGGGGATGATGCGCATGGGGGGATGATGCGCATGGGAAAAGTTGCGCATGGGGGAAGTTGTGCATGGGGGGATGTCATATGGGGAAACTTTTTGCTAGTAATATATAAAATTGAAAAGTCACTCACTCACTGACTCACTCACCCACTGACTCATCAATGCCCTGCCAAAACTGCTGGGCATACAAGCATGAAATTTGGGGTGGTTGTTCCTTCCATGACAGAGGAATCCACTAAGAAACGGTTTTTGGAAATTCCAAGTAGAAGGGGGTGAAATGGGGTGCAACACATTTTCCTCCCTATACTTTCCATTGAAGAATGCCTGAGGAATGCTCTGAGGGATTCTCTGCCCCCTGGACCTGGAAGCATGAAATTCAGGGAGGGTGTTCCTTCTGTAACATCAACATCCACCGAGAACTGATATGGAGAAATTCAACCCTTAAGGGGCTGAAAAGGGGTGCAACGGGGTGCAACATGTTTTTGTCCTATACTTAACATGAAGACTGACCAACATCCAACCAATTTAGTGCTTGGTGCCTGGTGCACTGGGGGGATGTTGTTTGGAGGGAGGAGTAGCACTGGGGAGGATGCTACACATGCGGGTGGTGCACATGGGAAGATGATGCGCATGGGGAGGTCATGTACATTGGGTTCTTAATCGATGTTTACAGGAATTGAGTCCATTGAATAATATACTGGTGCAGAATGGTGGACAAATATGCCAGCTACTTACAAGATTGAGGCTTGCTGAGCTCAGATACTCAATAATAATTTCTTGATTGAGCATCCAAACTATAAAATAAATATTAATGTATACTTTAAAAACAAAAAACTCCAAAAATCAAACCTTCCTTGTTCCATAAAAGTCCTAAAGACATTAAAAAAAACTTTTGCTAAGAGAAAGACAATGTGACAGATGTTCAGGACAGACTAAATGTAAGGACATTGCACATAAGCAAGGAAAGGATACAACAAACATGGTCAACCATTCCTCTGCCAGTGATTCAACCTATGCAACTCCCAAAGCCTTGGCCCAACATGCCTGGGAGGCAAAGCAAAAGGCAAAGGTGCACAGATAACTCGTTATCTTTTTCATTAAGCCAGTGGAAAACTTCTGCAAGCATAAATGGCCAGTAGGACTGTACAGTACCTCTAATAAACTGACACTTACTGAAACCAAAGAAGCTACTACAAACAAGACACAACTTTTTATTAAACTGAATAAATGTCAATTTGTTTGTTAACATTTTGCTAGTGTATTAATTGATTTGTTTAATATTTAGGCATATGACATAAGATGAGGAATCAATGGTTTGTACTGCAATAGATTCTTGATGGCTTCTTTCACTGTTCTGGTTTGCAGGCTGTAGATAATGGGGTTCAACAATGGGGTTGCAATGCTGTACTGGATGGAAAAGAGTTCCTCCACAATGACTGAGGAGGCTAGGTTGGAGCCAAAGTACCTAAAGAGGCCACTACTGTAGTACAAAACCACAATGATGAGGTGGGAACTGCAAGTGGAAAAGGTTTTTCTTTTGGCTTCTGCAGAATTCATCTTCAGGACTGTAGAGACGATGTGGATGTAGGACACCAGAATAACTGAGAAGGAAAGAAATCCTACCGTAGTAAAGGTAATATAGAATGTTACCCAAATAGTGAAGGTGTCAGAACAGGATAAGGCAACTACAGATGGGAATTCACAACTGAAATGTCTAATAATGTTTGGACCACAGAACATCAGTTTCAAAAGTGGTAATGTATTTACCAGTGAGTGAACAAAACCTATCCCCCATGCCACTCCCACCAGCCCTCTACAAAACTCTCTGTTCATGATCTGTGCATAGTACAAAGGCTTACATATGGCAACATATCGGTCATAAGCCATGGCTGAAAGCAGGTAGACTTCTGAGCAGACTGTCAGAAAGAAGAAATAAGTCTGGGAAATGCAGCTATTGTAGGAAATGATCCGGCTTGAACACAAATTCATTAGGACCCTAGGCACAGTCACTGAAGAGATGCAGACATCAAGAAAGGAAAGGTGACTCATGAAGAAGTACATGGGGCTGTGGAGGTGAGCGTTTCCCCATATGACCACCACGATGACCATATTTCCCATCAAGGTTGCTGCATATATGCACAAAAACATCAGGAAGAGGAAGATTTGGACTGGTGGGTTGTACGAAAATCCCATGAGAGCAAAATAAATTGTTGCCGTCTGGTTTTCCATTTTCTTTCTTAGCACATATCCTTTCTGCCATTGAGAAAGCAACATCATCACTAACAAATAGTTATCAGTTGTTATGTCTCAGTGACTAATGTTCTTTCCCTCCTAGTACCACTTAATCCCTACTAACAAGTGAAGAATGTGAAGCCATGGTGTAAAATCCCAAGCTAATTTATTTTTCTCGACAGCAGTTCTGTGAAATTTATAAATGCCTTGGGGTGCAGTCCTAACCAAGTGTCCCAGCATTAGTTGAAACCTTCAGTTGGAGCACAATCCTAAAATTGGGTAGGATTGTGCCTTTACTCAGGAAGAACAAGAACCTGAATATTGGCTCAGATGATCATTGTTCATACTGAATTTATTCACTGTTATGATGCAAGTAAAAATAATTCATTCTCCAGATAACCTTCCCTGTTACAAAATGGAGGAGTGGGTTGGATTGAAGTTATTATTTATAATTATTATTTCAGATCAATTCACAAAATATGCAGGCAGCTCTAATGTCTGTTTCTCCCTTTGGGAGACACCCAGCCTCTGCTTTTCCCTTAGAAGCATTCCCAACCCAGCACCATTCCATAAATCAGTTTTTGATTATTAATGTTTATCAGCTTAATAAGGCAGTGGTTTTCAGCCTTATTCATCTCACGGCACACTTAACAAGGCACTGAAATTGTCAAGGCACACCATCAGTTGTTTTTACCATTGACAAGACACACATTGTTCAAATCCCCCAATCTCCAAATTCCTGAGCACACTCTCCAAATTCCCACAGCACACTGGTTGAAAATCACTGGCTTACGAAGATTTTAGAAAGCCTTGTCCTCCCCAAGCTGAACAGCCTTTTTTAACTTTACATTTCTTCTACAAGAGTTTCGCATCTGCAATCAACAGACTGATTAGCCCCTGGAGTTTGAATCAGGTCCTGCCCAGTTGTTACTCTGGATGTATACCACCTCCTATTCTTAATACCTTTAATTCACACAACCTTTGTAAGTGATTTCAATAGAATTACACTGATTCTGTCTTTGCCATCTGCATTAGCATGCTTGCTTATCCAGGTTATGTGCACCAGTAAGATTAGTAAGGTTATGATAAAAGCCCTGCTGGATGAGAGAGAATATTCATTTTGCCCAGGAGGTAAGATGGGCTTAACTTGCCCTTCCACATTAAAGCAAAACAGTAGAAGAAGGAACTCACCAGGAATTGTCTTAAAAAACAGCTGGAATATTGAGGGACTACACTTGATCCACTCTTGAAGGTTTGGTCTCCAACCTCATAATTTTCTATGCAAACAGGACAAAATGATTTTTCAGTCCAATCTAATGTTCAAAATTATTCTCAGTCCATCTTGTTGCATATGTGGATTTCCTAGAAGTGATATACATGCTGTAACAGCTCCATTTATTACCATGTCCTAATGGGAGGATGGCTTGTGATCACAAATCTGTCTTAGCTGAACTTATAAATAATAGTTGGTAAAATTGGATTATGGGGGGCTCTAGAGAGTTTTGCTCCTTGGTTTTGATTGCCAAGATTCAGTGAGGTCCCCAAGGACTGTTTATTATATATAATTACCCTCTCTATTAAAACGTGTGAACATGGTGTACCAGCTCTGTGCTGGCACATGCTTGACTATACATGCATGTGTATACACAGAAACAACTCTTTCTGGGTAGGTATCTGCAGTTAAGGGAGGAGGAGCTCTATTCAGTTAGGAACTGGTACAGGGTGTATATAATTCTATACATAATTAATAAAAGTGGCCCTTTCATATCAATTTTGAGCTTGACTTGTGTCATTTGCGGAGGAAGAGGGGCCTAATATAAGAACAAGAGGGGAAGCATTTCATTTGACTGTGGATACAGGGCACACATGTTTTGCTTTACAGAAGTGCTGCAGTTTCAGTGTAATGCTTTCAAAATACAAACTTTTTATACAAAGGCATTCCAAGAAATTTCTGCAATTCTCAATGCTGTTATGTTTCCTTATGTTTTTCACATTGTACTGTTCAATAGTTGCTGATCAGGCCCATGTGCCACTCTGGGGCACAGGACTGCAATATTTTCCCTTTCTCAACACACCATGCACCTGAAGAAATTTACCAGCAACATGGAACCCCATGTAATATTCTTGTGTGATCTGAAAGTCTTCTGAGGCCTTTAGAGTGCCATTAAACAATCTAAGCGTACTCCAGGAACCTCAGAAGGCTCTCAGAATTTCCAGTAACATAATGTATATACTCGTATCTAACACCTTTTTCAGCCAAATTTAGTCTCCAAAATCAGGGTGCACTTAGTGTGTTATTTTGATTATATATGTGTTATTTTGATTATAAGTAGTAAATGTGTTATTTTGATTATAAGTAGAAGGTGCACATTCTGTTCAATTCACATCTATTCTAGTCTATTCACATTCGATTATAAGTAGATGGTGCACTAGATTTGAGTAAATATGGTAATATGGGGCTTTGCCTGCCCATGGGATGGCTCCAGACAGTGGGTAGAAATGGCAGTGCTGCAGCAGACCTGGAGGTACCACCACCTCGTGGAATCCCTGACCATCCCCAGGACCACTACTTTTGTTCCCTTTGTTCAATTTGATTGGTTTTAAATCGCCATTTTCTTAATATTGTTTCTTCTTTGTGTCTGCTAGCATTAGGCTTGTGTACTTGTCTTTACAAGTAGCATGTAAACAGTAAATGGCTCCTGTAAATATAATTCAAGTAGTGAATATGTAGTCGCACTGCTTGTAGTCACACAGTTTGGCTGAGTCTACTAACTACCATAGGCATAAAATACATATAAACCACCTAATTACACTTGACAAAATCGCTTTATATTGATTACAATGTAAATTTGGAAAAAAATAAAACATTATAGCACTTATTTATTTATTTATTTATGCATGCATGCATGCTAGGAGGACAAAGAAAGTGCTTCAAGTCAGATGTTAATGCAAATATGTTAACATGACCCTTTGTTTTCCAGATTTTTCCTCAATTAAATACCTGAAGATTACCCAGACAGCATGAAACCAATCCAATTGTCAGTCCAATCAAAATTAGTCCATGTGGTGCTTTTTCTGTTTGCTCAAAGTGAAGTTTCTGCTGCAATTATGCCCCTTCCCACCACACTAAAATGTAATAGATTTCCTCCCATTAAGAAAAATAATGCACCAAGCTGCCACTATTAGAGTAGTGTGGGCAGAGCTAAATCGTCCCTATCTCCCCCACTGTGATTTTTGAAGTATGTGGATCACCTGTCACATGTTATGTAGATGAAAGGAGAATAAAGAGGAATATTACACCATTGTAATTAGATGTGGTTTTGCTCTCAATCAGGAATCATCATGTTCTTCCTGGTCTTTGGAAACAAACCTGCATTTACCTAGTGATGTGCATTTATACAATGACTAGTCATGGTGATATGTTCATGAGCAAAGGATAATTGAGAATTAAGCTGGGGAGAAGGAAAAATTCACAACAAATCCAGAATATATATACTGGCTGTTGCCTCTGCAGCAGGCCTCCATCAGTCTTGACAGACTATGGTATCATGCTCGGCGCTGCATACGCTGCATGCAAAGCACGAAAGCCTGGGTTATGGAGGATAGGCTGTTACCCAAGCAGCAAATCCCCCCTCTCCACACCACTGAATTAGTCCAATGGAAAGGCAGAGCCAATATGACTGGATCCAGCTGGCGTCGCAGAGCTGGGCTAAGGACAGGAGCTCACCCTGTCTTGTGGGGCTGACCTCCGGGCTCAGACCCTGGCCTGCTGGTTAACAGGCACAGCGTCTTAACTGCTTGCACCACCCACAGCCCATAGTGTTGCCATTAGTGTTGCCTCTATTAGCACTAATAATGGATTACTCGTAGGCAATGCACATGGGAGGCATTTGTTACTCTGTCCAGAATTGCACAAGCAGGACCCAATCCTATCCTTCCACAATGTGGAATTATGGCCCTTTTGTATCCAGCAGAGGGGTGGTGGGGACAGGACAAAAGGCTTTGGAGAAAAAAGGGGAACCATTTCCATAAGCCTTTATTTCTATGATAGGTCTTCTCAGACCAGCTCCAGCTCTGTAATTGGTGGAGATAAAAGGGTGAGAAAGGATACAAAATGAGGGGATAGGAAGTGGCATGCACCATCTGTGCCAGATCCACAATTTCCTGCATCCTCCATACCCCCATTCCTTCCCCTCACAACCCAGTTTCAAAAATAATTTAATCCAACAATTTAATTATTCTTTCATAATTCCTTACCATGCAGTGCTGAGTGTATAATAAATGTGTTTAAGATTATGTGCTTGCAAATTTTCTGAAGGAAGACTTGATTTTCCTGTAAACTGTGCTCGCCACAAACACAGGTAACATGAAATAATCACATTCAGAAGAATTCAGTGAACAACATTAGTGCAGAAATTGTTTTTTTTTTTTTTGTTCACTCAGAACCTTGCCCATCCCAGCAGTGACATAACCAGGGTTGGCAGTCAGGAGTTAGTCATATAGATGGGGCAATGACACCACTACTTACCAAACGTTTTACCATTTTGGTATTTTCACATAGTGCTATCATGTTTGATGTTAATGCATAATTTCATGAAGAAGGCAACTGCACTGACATATCTCTATGGTATCAAAAGTTATAGCAAGAAAAAAAGAAAATAGTGGAGTCAGGGTGATGGTACATCACCACGAACACCACATCACCACGAACACCACGAACACCACACCACGAACATCACCACGAACACCACGTTGCCCTCTCACTGCATGGGAGGAGGGCAAAACATCACAGGGGTGATGTGAGGCCTTCCTGCAATGGGTGATGCAAACTCTTGTGATGCCACTGCTTCCCAGCTTCCTTTGCGTTCTTCTTTTTAAAAAATCTTAAGTTTTATTTCTGTTGAATGTTTTCTTCAAAGCCTCTTTCACATCCTTGTTTCTCAGTGTGTAAATTATTGGATTCAAAAGTGGTGTTATTACTGAATAAAATACTGCCACTACTTTGTTGGCGTTGGACTTGTATCTCACTGCTGGGCGAACATACATGAAAATTAGAGTTCCAAAATAAATGGTCACTACAGAGAGGTGTGAGGCACAAGTGGAGAACGTCTTCCTCCGAGCAGCAGCCGATGACATCTTCATGATGGTGGCCACAATCTGTACATAAGAACCCAGAGTGAATAGGAGGGCTGCCATGACAATGATAGTACTAAAGCTGTAGCCTACAATCTGGATGGCATAGGTATCAGTACAGGCAAGGCGAAATATCTGCCCAGCATCACAGAAAAAATGGTTGATTATATTGGGACTGCAGAAGGAAATTTTAGCCAACATGAAGGATGGGAAAGTTGGGCATACAAATCCCACAAACCAACATGCCACAGCAACAGTTCTGCACGTCTTTGGGTTCATGATTGTGGAATAACGTAATGGGTTACAGATGGCCAGGTACCTGTCATAAGCCATGCTTGTAAGGATGAACAATTCTGTGGCAGCAAAAGCAAAGAAAAAGTAATATTGAGCAATACAACCCGGAATAGAAATGGTCCTGTTATTGGCCAGCAGGTTGGTTAACATCTTTGGCACGGTGACAGTGGTGTACCACACTTCGACCATCGAGAGATTGCAGATGAAGAAATACATGGCAGTCTGGAGGCGGACATCCACCACAACGATGACAATGATCAGCAGGTTCCCCATGAGCGAAAAGATGTAAATGATTAAGAACAGCACAAAAAGCAAGGTCTCCAGGGTCGGGATGCTAGTGAAATGAAGAAAGACAAATTCTGCAACCACCGTTCGGTTCTCCATTATTACAAACAGCTATGTAGGGAATAAACAAATAGTAAGAGCAATCATGATGTAGCAGAAATACAATCATAATGCTGTCTTAGCAAGACAAGGAAGACCAGGAAAAGGCTCATATTTGATGGATTTGTTATGGAAGATAGACACTCCTCACTCACTATTTACTCACCTGTCCGTTTTATCAAACAGTCCTACTCAAAAGACCTTTTTCAATTAAAGAAAAGTCTTTTGATTGATATTTACGTATAAATTTTACTTTCTTATTAATGTGCCATATACCATAATTCACAAAATCATTTCAGAGATGTTGTCGTGACCAGTTTGACTTAACTATGGTTAAGTTAACCACAGACATCCTAGAAACATCCTATGCTGTCTATTTAGAAATCTTCAATGGGTTTAGTCTTAGGAAAGAATGCATAGGATTTCAACCTTAAAAAAAGTCTTAAGTGAACATGGGATGAAAATGTCTTGAAAGAAAGGTGGGTTGAAAGATGGGGTGGAAGAATATCTTGATATCTTGTCCAGAATTCTGCTATTAAGTTTGGCCAGGCAGATTTTTCTGAGACACTTACAGCGTACTCCTAAGCATGTTTACTCAAAAGTATGTCCCATTGTGTTCAATAGTACTTAGGAAAGTTTGGTTAGAATTACAGCCTTAGAAAGCAACAACCCTTGCAGAATTTGACTGAAGTACTGAGTATATACAGTACTGCTCACCAAATCTGAGGCAGCAGTCTGATGAAAATACAGTCCCCGATAAGAGTAGAGCTTACCAGTTTGCTTCTGTGCTGTATGTACTTCCAGGATGCTCTGAACAGTTGCATTTATTGCCTGGCATTGCAGAAGGCTGTACAACAGGATGGCAAGGCAGATGCAACTACCCAGAGAATCAACTCCAAACCCCGTGGAAATACTTATGGTGTGGAGGTGGAACAGTAAGCTCCACTCATGGAGTGTAGGGCGTTCCCCAAATTCCAGATCTGGCTCCTGAGCCACTATAAAGCTATTTGATCCTTGAAAAACCAAAACAGGAAACATCTTGGCAAGCCAGCACTTCAATGTTGTGTTGCAGTCAATTCTGATAGCTATATGGAGCTGATGAACTCCATAAGCCAGAAACTGGAAGTTAAAAGTAATAATAAAATTAAATCTTAGGAAAAGATACCAGAACAGTTAAAAAGCAGCTGGAATACAAACCCACACTTCTTCCAGTCATTAGAATTGCAGTCTCAATGTGTCCTACCAAAATTTGGAACAAGTATCAGGAATTTTCATCTAGCCTAGTCCTGTAAAGCAAACTAGGTATGATTAGTTGCATACATTATAACTGACATTAAATATGCATCTGCCTTAAGGGGATTCTAGTCACAAAAGAATCACGGATCTTAATTAAAAGATATCAGTAGGCTCCAGAGAGTTTTTGTGGGCTCAAGAGAGTTTTGCTCTATAGAGACTTTTGCATGTTATGTCTTCACATAAGGGAATTTAAACCACTCAGCTTGCGCATCTAATCATGCTCTTCATTTGAATATGTTAACTGAAAAAAGAAAATTAAGAGGCAATGTAGATGGTTTTTGAGGTATACAATAAACAAACAAACAAATAAATAGGTTCACCTGCATCCTGTGAGTGTACAGAGGGCAAATAGATAAATAGATGTTTCTTTTACTTATCTGACTCCATTTCCGCATGGGCCTCCTGATCTATTGAGACTTGTTTAGCTGGTGCTACTCTGAGCAAGTTGGTATGTCAAAGCCACAACAGAGTGGAGGATATAAACAGCTCCATCACAACCAATATCTTGAGCTTGTTTGGAGGTTCTAGCAGGGGAGCGCAGCTACCATATACCCTTCACCGAAGAACGGTACACTCCTTCTATCTGGGATAATCATCCTCTTCCACCGAGCGCACAGCTTTGGGAGGGACGCACATGGAGCGGTGAGGGAGGAAGGGGACACCTGCCTAGCCAGCCAGATCAGCCGAATCAACCCTGGCAATCAATGGGGTGACAGATGTCGCAGCCAGATCGCCCTCACATCCCACAACCAATATCAGCCCACTACCTGCCTCAGACTTTGCGACTTGAATGCTTTGACTTGAGTTCCCATACCTGGGAAAAAGCTCATATGCTGGTGGCTTTGGATTGGGCTGTAAATGTGAGATAGAGCAAAAGCCTAACCATGTCTACTCAAAAGTAAGCCCCACTGTGTTCAATGGGTCTTTCTCCTAGGAAAGTGTCTTTAGGATTGCCGCCAGAGTTAAAGAAGGAAAAAAAAATCTTCATTTTACTTTTACTTTATCATGCTGTCTCTTTCTATGGTAGTTTTGATTTCAGTCTTGAAGTTATTCTCACGACTGTTGTTTTTGATAGTTAAGGATTATAAGCACTAGAGAAATGTTTCACAATGGAGGTCAGCATATTACTAGGAATATGTACATTATTTTGTTCCCAACCATAGACTTTCTCTTCCTATATGCATATTTCCATGTGAATGCTCATGTCTGAATTGATTTTTAGAGACAGGGAGCAATCCTAAACCCCCAGGCTGGCAAAAGTCCTTTGGGTTGGTCTGCGAGTGCCAAAAAAAGTGCCATAAGACACTCTAATGCCACAATCAGGGGAGTTTGGCTCACGAAAGCTGCCTTGCTGCCCCAGCACAAGAACAAGGAAAGGGGTAAGATGCTCTGGCTGACCTTGGCCAGTGGAAGGGCCCTTTGTTTGGAAGGGGCAGGGGAAGGCAGGAGGACATTGGAAGGAGTGTTCAAGGAGGGGGGGCAGGTGGAGTGACTTCCTTGGAGCAGGATTGGGAGTGGAGTTGGAACCCAGACAGTGTGACCATATGTCTTGTTTTTTCAGGACCTATCTTGGATTTTAGTCTTATGTTCTTGAAAAAAAAGCTTCATTGTCTTCCTTTTCCTTGTATGTGGGCAGCATGTAGCCTTCTTACAATTAATAAATTATGGGTAATAAATTATATGTAAGTTTTAAATTAAAAATTTAATTACAATTCATTTAAATTTATTTAAATTCATTTAAATATTTATATTAACTTGCTCTGGAGCAGTTAAGATGACTTTCCATAAGATAACACTAGAGGGTGACATAACTGCGTGGACCTGTAACTGCTGAGGATTTTACTCTAAATGTATATGTACCCAGGCTCAGGAGACAGCGATTGTAGCTAAGAGTACAATGATAACCATGTCTACTCAAAAATAAGTCACATTGTGTTCAATGGCTCTTACTCCCAGAAAAGTGTCTTTAGGATTGCATCCTGAGTCAGCTTAACCAGAGAACAGCCCTCAATTGTGGAGTAGGTAGATGAGCTTCCTATGGCTGGCATTTACAATTTTGATGTTGTTACAGATGTTTCCACTGCAGAAGGCTTTGCTAAGAACATTCTGATTATCCCATCTGAATTATTTGCTTTGAGTTTCCAGGTTGTAAAAGCCATCCCTATGGAATCAATATGCTCTTCCTTTTTTTTTGCAATTAATTATACTCTTGTTTAAAGCATATCTATAGTCATTCACTCACAATAAATTCTGTCAACTCATTCTCATGGCATTACAGTGTTCAGATGTTGTCAACTTCCTGCTAAAATTTTGTTTGTGGGCAAATAGGTGTGCTGTCTTTTCATGTTAAACACTCATTTCCAAGGTAATGTGTTATCCTCACCCCATTTCAGGTATGTTTCAGGTAAGTTTGATTTTTAATTTAAAATGTTAATAAAATTGGATACTTTGATAAATACCAGTCCATCAAGGCCAGATTGTTAATGTTTCACCAGCTCCATTAGAGTTTCAGAAAAGAGTCTTTCCTAGCCTTTTCAGGAGAAGTTGAGGAGAGGCGAAGATAGGCTCCAATTCTAAAGACACTTTCCTGGAAGTAAGAAGACCTATTGAACACAATGGGGCTTACTTTAAAATAGACATGGTGAGGATTGTGCTCATACTGTAATTTCTGTATACAAAATATGAGTTCTACTACTAAGTTCTTATTTAACTGACTAGTAGTTACATCAGAAATTGTCCCAAGAAGACCATTCTATTAATATTCCTAGAAAATATTGAATAACCAGCCAAAATTGCATGCAATAGAGCATTGATTTTCCAGTTCCCTTCAGACACTTCCAATTATCTCCAGAGGATTACATACAGATCTTCCCTATTAGGAAAAATTTGGATGATCATGAAAACTCACCACCCATGGTTTGCTGGCTGAGCACACTGAAATGAATGCATGATTCACAGTAGCATTGTATGGGAAGTTTGTCTAGCACTAGATAGATCTACAGATAGAATTCAGATCTTGAAAGAATACAGAGCAACAATCTAAAATTTAAGGAAAATTTCTAAAGAAAAAATGTATTTCATCATTTTCTGTTTGTTCCTTTCTTGTTCCAGTTTTTATAATTTAATTATAACTTACTTGAATAATTAATTTGCATGTTTGTTACATATTCAATAGTGTTTCATCATACTTTAGTGTTCCATGTATTCATATTTTAGAACAAGAGACAACGTTAAGAGCATTCATGTCTCATTGTCAGAGTGGAAATCAATGAATTTACAGTTCTAATTTGACCTGTTTAATGTGTCTTTTTTATTTTGTAACAGATGACTCAGTAAAATGGAGAACAAAACTGACACATCAGATTTCATTTTCTTGGGACTTTCCGGGAATCCTCAGTGGCAGGTTTTCTTCTTTCTGATGTTTTCCACCATTTATCTAATCACATTGTCAGGAAACATCTCCATAATTTTGGTGATTAGAATGGACTCTTCACTACATACCCCAATGTATTATTTTCTGAGTCATTTGTCTTTTGTAGACATCTGTTATTCCAGTGACATTGTCCCCAAGATGATAGCAGATTTGCTTGTGAAACAGAAGACCATCTCCTTCACTGGATGCCTTACACAGATGTTTTTCAGCCTTCTACTGAGTGTTACCGAAGTTTTCATTCTCTCAGCAATGGCTTATGATCGGTACACTGCTGTGTGCCACCCTCTTCACTATGTAGGGATCATGAAAAAAACACTATGTACATACATGGTGATTGGTGCATGGATGATGGGATTGTCTTTTGCAATCATAAACACAGTTCCAACATTGGGTTTACAGTTCTGTGGTCTCCACAAAATTAGCCACTTCAGCTGCGAACTCCCACCACTCTTGAAACTGTCCTGTTCAGACCCATTTTTTAATAATACCATTCTGTTTGCATCCGTGTCAATTTTTGGACTTGGCTCATTCCTACCAACCCTGATCTCCTACATTCATATCATCTCCACCATCCTGAACATTCGCTCTGCAGAGGGCAGGCGAAAGGCATTCTCCACCTGCAGCTCCCACCTCATTGTGGTTGGTTTACTATACATGACAGGAATGTCCCAGTACATGAAACCCAGTAACCTGTCTTCAGTGATGATGGATGAGATCTTTTCTATCCAGTACAGCATTTTGACTCCTATGTTGAACCCTATTATTTACAGTCTGAAAAATAAGGAAATAAAGAGAGCGCTGGGGAGGATATTTGGAAAAAGAAAATGCTATAATCTATTTTAGATTTTTAGTGCAATAGGTAGGCTAGTTTAACTTGGGCAAAACGATCATTCATTATACTAGATACTGTAGTTAATTATATCCATCACACTGTTTAAACAATACTGCACAGTGATGTAATGCATTGCCTCTTTACTGCTATCATGGACACAGGTAAACCACTCTTGGGGCACAGGGTAACTTTAATTCCTTGGCAACCTGTTCTATTCTTGTCATCCTTTTTTTTCCTTTAACCCAGCTTCATTCACTCATTCCTCTGCCCCAGATCTCTTTGTTTTTTCAAGAGCCATGCCATCTAGTACTATGCTCATTCAGCCATCTTACCTTTCAGATAAGTTCAGTGAACCCTTCCTCCCCATTTTCCTGATCCCTAACTTTTGTATGATGTCAACATCAGCTGTCCTCAAATCTGTTTACTGTGTAGCGCCTTTCTTCATTTCTTCTGCCCTTACTTTGTGACTCTTTTGCCTTTACTCCATTCCCTTCTTCCATATCCAACCCATTCAACTCTTCGTTTAAGCCTAAAAAAATGAAGGATGCTTCTGTCTTTGCATTTTGGATAATACTGATTGTCCTCTATATGAAGACTTTGAGTTTTTCAACACAGCTCAGTCCTATTCAGAGCTCATGGTGGATCTTGAGATCTGACAATTTAAATTTGTGGAGTGAAAGCTGCACCTTGATCTGCTAGCAGTGTGTGCACCACAATGGCTCTGTGACCCTATCATAGGAGGCAAGTCAATTGCGGAGGACTATTGTGAGATGAGAAAGGGTATTTGGGACAAGGAAATGGCCAGACAAAGAGCAGAATGGGATAAAGCAGAAAGGATCTCGGCACCACTACTGAATGTCAAGATCCTATCTCCTTTCCGCTCACTGAAACACCCACTGGTATTTCTTGGATATATACCAGCAAAATAACTAAAAGTAGGGGAAAGGAAACCTCTTAGTAGCCAGTGAGATAAAGAATATTTTTGTTACCTCTCCCAGTGTGGTTGCATACAGGGTTGTGGCTTGCCCTTGAAATTTGCCTCTTGTAGACACCCATGTCTTCCTGGTATATATAATCTCAATTTATTGTCCTGCAGATGCCAATACCCACCTTCTTTTCCATTTCCTGAGTGGTGTCCTAGTCAGTAACAACTATTGGCTGCTGTGTTGCTTTACAAACTGCTCTAGCTATTCTCTGATTATTGTAATGAATCTGCCACAATTGTTTTGCACCAATTCGGGCTTAGTTTCCTCACACCATTTTATGGTTCCAATCTGCAGGGTGTGGGTACAATGATGAACAGTCAAATGTTCCTAGACATGCATATTGTGCATATACTGGAGTAGGTTTGTCAGTTATGTTATTTGCTAATATGCTATTATCAAATATTTTAGTTTTTTAAACTATTATAATAGTTTGCTATTATGACAGAACACGGAACATGTGAGCTGTTCACTTACAGCACTTCTTCTTCAACTTTGTAAATATTCATCTGTCTTGAAGGTGACATAGATCAGAGGCATTCCACATAGACAGTACTCCATATATCCTTGTGGATATGCTTGTGGAGTAAATGCATATAGAGTGGTGCCTTGTAAGATGAATATCATTCATTCTGGAAGTATGTTTGTCTGACAAAGTGTTCTTTAAACAAAGCGGATTTCCCATAGGAAATAATGGAAACAGATGACTGATTCCACAACCCAAAAATATTCCTATGAAAATGTTAACTGTATGTAAAAATGATGACAAAATACTGTATTCGAATTCAGAACACTAATATATAATACAGAACACAATTACTGTAATATTAATTAAAAACACTGTAATATACTATACAGTAAAACAGAAAAGGAAATCCTTTATGGCCAAGAATGACTAATTTTATTTATTTATTTTATTATTATTTATTTCAAAAAATTGCATCCCGCCTTTCTCAGGTTGTAGACCAACTCAAGGCGGTTCACATTAAAACATAATTTAAAACATTAAATAGAACATTCAATTAAAAACAATCAAAACATAGAAGCTAAAAACAATACAAACAATAACCACCCCCAACCTCTGCCCCACTAAAATGTTTTTAAAAAAAAAATAAAAGGTTTTTAGGCTCTGCCTGAAGCTCTGTATTGAGGGAGCTTTCCTCAGTTCTAAGGGGATGGCCCTATCGCTGGCTGCCACACCTCTCACATCTCTTACGAGGACATGGGTCACTGTGGCCAGATCCGAGTGACTCAGGTATGGTTGCAGCTGGCGAATCAGCAGAAGCTGAGCAAAGGCTCCCCTGGCCACAGCCACCACCTGGGACTCCAGAAGCAGGCGCAAATCCAAGACAACCCCCAAGCTGCAGACCTGCTCCTTCAGAGAGAGTGCAACCCCATCCAGAACAGGATGATATTCCAATATGTGAGTTGATGGCTTCCGGACCAGAAGAACCGCTGTCTTAACAAGGAACCTCCTAATGACACTTTCTTTTTGCCTCCTTTTGAGGATTTCATAGAAATTTGTCATTGCATTGCCATCAAACAGATTCATCGTTTGCACTGCTATAGCCTTATCTGGGTGGTGCTTTTCTAAAAATTTTTGCTTCATTTCTCAATGTTTACAAATGTCCTTAATCTCAATTGATGTGATGGATTCCTCCCCCTTATTCTCCTCCTCCTCTGCAGATGAGAACTTCTCCATAACCTCTTGCTCTTGCTCATGGATGCAGATCTTGCTGTTGATTGATGGATGCAGATCCATCAATTCATTCGTTTTACAATGAATTTTTGTTTGTCTTACTAGGCACTGTTTGTCTTACAAAGCAGAATTCCTTAGAAATTTTAGTTTGTCTTACAAAGCTTTTGTCTTACAAGTTATTTGTCCTACAAGGTAGCACTCTTTATGCCTAGTGGTATATACCTATATTTCATTCCATCTACCCCATTTCCTTGCCCCCATCCCTAATGAAAATAGTAAAACCTTGGATTGAGATTAATTTGGATTGAGAGTGTTTTGAAAGACAAGCAAACATTTCTAATAAATTTTGACTTGATATACAAGCAATGTCGTGAAAAACAACTGGCTGGCCAAAGCCCTGGCATACTGTATGAATTGGAGATGTCATAAAAGTGTCGTAAGACACTCTTGTGCCATTCCTAGGAGGGATGGGCTAGTGCACAGAGTGCACACAGTGCACAAGCACTAATGCTTGCCTTCCTATTTCACCATGGCAATGGGAAGACTGGTGACTTGTGCCAGTGTAGGTTAAGATTGCACCCTAAGTTTCTGTTGTTTAAAGTCTGGTAAACCTAGGTAGGTCCCAAAAGAGTGCCTGCCATTTAAAAAATGAGTCCTTGTGCTTATTCCCAAAAATGTTTGGGAATTGCTGTATAGTGTGATAGAATGAATATTAAGCTAGCTAAGACAATGACTGAGGATCTCAAGTCATTTGTAAATCTAGTCATCTAGACATCAAAACTAGATGAAATGTTATATATTCCAATCAAGTACAGTTGTAATTTATAAATTCTCTGTAACTTTTTTATTTGCCTTCCTATAGGACATTAACTTCCAATGACCCTAGAATAAGAAACTTTATTTGACTCATTAGCCTATTTTAATTTACACAAACTAATAAGACACTAGGGTTGGCTTTTGGGATGGGATGGAAGACTAGTGCTAAGTGAGGATGTCAATTCAACACATGAGTGCAATCAGATTCATTATACGAACATGAAAACAAAAAGAATCACCATGAGTCCCAACTGGGCATGGCCATAAGTCATCCAGAAGCCCCAAGGAAAGGAAAGAAATTTTTGAGTCATCTACTATGAAAACAGCTTCTCAATGTTTAATAAATTCCCTTGGAAATAATTTTTCTTCCTGGCAGCATCAAAGCTTCTGCTAGCTTTAGGGAATACAGAACCTTTAATGTGACTTCAAAGAATTAAAAATTCTAATTAAAAATACTCAAAACTAACTAATTAAAAATGCTCAAAATATGAAGTTTTTAAGAATTCACTGTTAACTATCACCTTTAAGGCAAACTTGAATATGCATATAATCAAAGAGTCACTGACTGACTGATTCATCAATGCCCAGCCAAAACCACTGGACCTAGAAATTTGGGAAGAGCCTTCCTTAATGTAGGCACCAACAAGAACTGAGTTTTAGAAATTAAAACTGAAAGGTGCTGAAAAGGGGTTGTGTTTTCACCGCTAACTCCTCAACACCCTGCCCCAACCCAATTTGTTTCAAATTAATTTAAGTGGAAGATGTGAAAAGGTCCTCATTCTTTTCTTTTTCAACAATTTCATAGGTTCAATTCAGCAATCCCTTCCAGGTATAATCACTATTATACTACTCAATTCAAATGTGAATTGAATTTTACAGTAGTGAGCTGGGAAGGATCTCTACCTAAATTACTGAAGAGCAGCCAATACTGACCTAAATGGACCAATGGTATCTTATGTTCTTTCTGTGCCTATATCTTTGACCCAACTATGTCATGAACATTGATGCTACTCTATGATGTTTCATTTGGGGAAACAAAATTTTTGTCTTAAAATAAAGAAGCACATTTTACTACACCATCACTACATCATTTAAATTGTGACCAGTTCCATGCTTAATAGTTCTGCTCCAGTAGCATCACCGACCCGGATAGGCTTCCTACAGCAATTAAAAATGGAGGAAAAGTTTATGCTGTTTTAATCAACAATGCTTGGAGACGTCAATGATAATGTTGCCAAATAAGAGAGTGTTTCCCAACGTTAAGCTCCACTGTGCATTTCTTTGGAGGCCAAGTTCCCCAGAGTTCATGTGGACTGATGAAACAGATTCAACATAAAGTGTATATATCTAGGATGGAATCTTAATGTATAAATATGGTGACAGAATTAATCTTCCAGCTAGCGCTTTAGAATGTGTCATAAACCTGTATTCTTTTCCTCTTTCATACATCTTTGAATTTAAATGCATTTCTTTAAATGCATGTTTGCCTTTTCCCATTTTTATGCCATTAGTTTGTGTACACCTTTCCATGAAGCTCCACGAGAACTTATTTCCAATCATCCTCCCTATGGTATACTTTGAAAAAACCTTTTTTCTTACAAGATGAGTTATTTGCATTCATGTGAGTATCACTTTGTAAATGAACTTTGTAAATGCAGTCTTTTCCCTTTCTTTTAAGTTGGAAATAAGACACTGCTTTGATTTTAACCATTTTTTTTATTTTACTGGAAATGGGTGAAAAATTGAGACTTTCGTTATTTGTTTCCAGAGTTTTCTGAAATGAAATAGATTGTTCTATGGAGTTTTTTAGGAGTGTCCCCACTCCTATAAAACTTTCCAGCACCAGTGCAACCACTAAGCAGCCAGAAGTTAAGAATAAATGAATAGATTTTTCTGTGACTGCTATATCACCATAGGATGCGGCAAGCATCCCAGTGTCACAGCTGCACATGTGCTAGAAAGTTGGATAGGATTGGGACCTTTGTGGATTTCCATTTAGACAAGAATGAAGAGAGCTTAAGGATGGAATTCCAGAGGGAATATTTTTTTCCTTTCTTTTTAGTAATATTCCCAAAGAATCATAATTTAAAGAATAACTTAAAGAAATATAGTCATTGAAATGAGTAGACAGAAATAATAATGGCATGTGGAATTTATGCTGTCTGGTGAAATAAAACAAAGCAAACTATAACTTTGAAATATATCTTTAAAATAACTATATCTCTGAAAATTATCTAAGATTTTCAATCAGCCCTATCCTATCCTTTCCCTGCCTCCTGGTCATGGCTGCTATGCCAAAAAGCAGGGACAGGAGGGGCCTGTCTTACCTGTCTTACCTGTCTTACCTAGAACAAGAGGATCTGGCTTACCAATGGGTCGCCTTTGATGTTTCTCTGTGCCAGGGTTTTATGTCAGTGGGGCTGCAATCCTACTCCCAAGTTGGGCCATCATAAGTCCTGTGCTGTAAATGCAGTAAAGCATTTCTGCCCCACTCTTGGAGGGATTAGGCCAGTGCACAGACATGCACTAGTGTCCCCACACCACTGCAGGAAATTATGCCAGGTGAGTTAAGCTGGCATAAATTGGTTAGTATTGCGCCCTGATTGATTAAGGAAGAGGAGCATTCTGAGGATTCATTTAGTTGAACCCCAGCAAGCAGTGTGCCACAATAACTATCATGCGAACCATATTCAGGAAACTTTTTGGGTTCAAAATGTTTCTGGGTCTAATTGCTTCAACTGAATTATTGGCTGTAATGTGCAAATATAACAACTTTTTTG
Source organism: Cryptoblepharus egeriae (assembly GCA_030015325.1). Classification (NCBI taxonomy): domain Eukaryota; kingdom Metazoa; phylum Chordata; class Lepidosauria; order Squamata; family Scincidae; genus Cryptoblepharus; species Cryptoblepharus egeriae. Next base: position 85,740,373 of record JAREYC010000004.1, read on the forward strand.
GGGAGTAAGAAACTTCATTTATGTATTTTTTTTCACATGTTTGCCTCCACAGAAAAGAACCAGCCTTAATAAGATGGATCTTCTAAACCATACAACTCTGGGTGAATTTATTATCACTGGTTTTCCCAACCTGAAGGAGATCAGGATTCCAGTGTTTGTGTTGGTGTTAATCATCTATATGTTAACAGTGACTGGAAATATGGCTATTGTCTTTATCACCAGGTTTGACTCTTCTCTTCACACTCCCATGTACTTCTTTCTGGGAAACTTTGCCTTCCTTGAAATCTGTTTTACCTCAGTCACAGTTCCAACCATATTGGTTGACCTTATCACAGTAACAAATGTGGTAACCTTCACCAACTGCCTTACTCAAATCTATTTCTTCCATGCTCTTGGTGGTATAGAATGCCTACTTTTAGCTGTTATGGCATATGACAGATACATTGCTATACGCTCCCCTCTGAGGTATAACATCATTATGAGTCACACTGTCTATATCCAGCTTGCCAGCTGGTCCTGGGCAATTGGTTTGATCTTGCCATTGATACCAGTAATCCTAATATCGCGACTTAACTACTGTGGGAGCAATGTGGTAGATCACTTCTTCTGTGACATTCTGCCCTTGCTAAGGCTGGTTTGCAATAGGACACAACTTAATGAGATGTTGAGTTTCTTCATCTGCTCCTTCATACTTGTGGGATCCTTCACACTAACAATGATTTCTTATGCTGCCATAATTGTTACCGTTCTTGGCATTCCCTCCTCAGCAGGACGCAAAAAGGCCTTCTCCACCTTTGCTTCCCATTTGACTGTGGTTGGTGTTTTTTATGGAACTATGATGTTCATTTACGTCAGACCCACCAGAAACCTCTCCTTCAACATGGACCAATTGGTGGCTGTGTTTTACTGTGTGGTGACTCCGCTTTTGAACCCCATCATATACAGTCTCAGGAACAAAGACGTCAAAGAGTCCTTTAGAAAACTGCTCTACAAAAAACAGGAAGATTTGAAATGAGAAAAGAGAGTCCTGGGGAAGGTTGAAAAGAGCCAATTTAGATGAATAAAAATCACTTTATATTGTGAAGTTGGTTGAAATAATTTTGTCTTTACAAAGCTGTTTGTTTGTATGTATGTCAAAGGGACTCATGCTGTGCCTTTCTCATGCCAAAAACAAATGCCCAAAGCAGCTTACCAAATGTTTATTCTCTTGTTCTCACAACAACCCTCTGAGCTAGGTAAGGCAGAAAGTGAGTTACTGATCTATGATCACATAGGAAGCTTGATGGCTTAGGGCACAATCCAGAGTAACTACGGGTGCATGTAAGAGACATTATGTGCTTCCATAGTGAAAACCTATGGGAAATTCATACTGCAGTCCAGAGTAACTTGTTCTTACTTTGGAGCAAGGACTCCCCGTAGTTACTCTGGATTTCACCCTTACAGGAGATTTGAAAATGGATCTTCCAGGTCTCAGTCCTAACTACTACACCATCCTGGCTCTCTCACTACTACTACATCACCAAACATCAAATAGAAAAGACACTATGCTGGGGTAAAAAAGTCTCACCCTGCTAAACATGCAATCAGTACCCTTGCAAAAAGTGCCAAGTTCACAGGGGCACTTAGTTTTATGTCAATTTCCCTTTAATAGAAGGTCTACCATGGTGACATATGGACATTTGACAATCGTGGGTTACTTCCCAGCAGGATTAGTTTTGGTGTTCATAGTGGTAGCAGAACATGCCACAGAGATGTGCAACTACTTCCACTAAGATGCTTGACCCAGGATCTGTCATACTTTGTCTTTGTCTCAGTCCTGCTTTGTCTTTGTTCCTCATGTTATAAATTACAGGAATCATAAGAAGGGTCTCAGTCCAACTCCCTAACCACTAGACCATCCTGGCTTTATATAACCTACATTGCGGGAGTACAATACCCTCCGTACACCATCCCTTCATTGCATAACACCCTATGCACAACACCCTCCCATGCACATCAACACTCATGCGCAACACCCTCCCATGTGCAACATCCTTTTATGCTCAACATTGTCCAGGCACAACACCTCCCATGTGCATCAACCTCCATGTGTAACAACATGCAATGTGCAACATCCCCCCATGTGCAACATTCCCCATGCACATCAACCCCCCGAATGCGCATCAACCTGCAAAAAGATAAGGTCTTTTTTAACTGCTGTTGTTTGTACCTTATAATCTGTGAACGTCTTAGTTGACATTGGCTAACATCTTAGGTTATCATTATTATGTTTTATTGGGTTGATGGTTTTACTTACACTTGTTAGCTGCCTTGTGACTGTTCTGAAAGACAGACTAGTAAGATATTAAATAATATCGTCTGGTGCTTAAAGTTACATTTAACACATATTTACATATATTTAAATGGAATGACCCCACATGGAAAATCAATAGATCTTAAGAACATGTGGATATTTTGGATTTTTGGTTTTGAAAACTTGATCACATGTATATTTGCACAGAAATAAATATCTCTATGTTAACTAATAGGGTTCATCCTTCAGAAATTATAATCTCTCTCTCCCTGTAGCTATAATCCTATCCTCACTTTCCTGCAAGAGAGCCACATTGACAGTTAACAAAGACACAGATAAAAAATGGGAGACACTTGGCTTGGCAGCACATCATGTAAGCAGGATCTTGGAGTCGCTGTGGATCACAAGCTGAACATGAGTCAGCAGTGTGATGCATTTGCAAAGAAGACAAATGACATTTTAGGCTGCATTAAGAGGATTGTAGCATCCAAGTGGCAAGAAGTTCTAGTTCCTCTTTATTCTGCATTGATCAGACCTCACCTTGAGTACGGTGTTCAGTTCTGGGCACCTCACCTTAAGAGAGATGCAGCCAAACTGGAGCAAGTCCAGAGGAGAGCGACAAGAATGATCAGTGGGATGGAAGGGAAGCTCTACGAGGAAAGGTTGGGGGAACTTGGGATGTTCAGCCTGGAGAAGAGGAGGCTGAGAGGAGACATGATTGCCCTCTTCAGATACCTGAAGGGCTGTCATATGGAGGAAGGGGCTCTTTGTTCATAGCTGCCTCTGAAAGCAGAACAAGAACCAATGGGTACAAACTGCAAGAGACGAGATTCCGGTTGGATATCCAGAAAAATTCCTGATAGTGAGGGTGGTTTGGCAGTGGAACAGATTGCCAAGGGGAGTGGTGGACTCTCCCTTAATGGGGATCTTCAAGCAGAGACTCAATGAGCACTTGATGAGGTGCTCTAGGAGATTTCCCGCTACAGGCAGGGAGTTGGACTAGATGACCAACTGGTTCCCTTCCAACACTATGATTCTATGATTCTAATGGTTTTTACTTCTGAGTAGTAAAAGTAATAAAATTACACTCTCTCTCTCTCTCTCTCTCTCTCTCTCTCTCTCTCTCTCTCGCTCTCTCTCTCTCTCTCTCTGTGTGTGTGTGTGGGTGTAAAACTGTCCACAACAAATTATTATTCCACTGATCATAAAGAATTATTGCTTTTCCTTCTGTGTTTCTGATCAGGTGTAGAAACAAAGTAAAAATATCCTTATTTTTATTCCTAAAATACCACTTCGGGCACAAGCAAATTGCAAGTTAGGCTTTACTGGGTGATTACTCCATATCTGAGTCCCATTCATGCACTGTCTGAGGAAAAAAAGAAGCAAAAAAGTCCTTAAAAATGAAGAACTGTGTTGATGGGTGAATTTCTGATAGCACTGAGACTACTATTTCCAAAGGGCTACATAAGTTGCTGACACTTCAAAGAAGTATTTGCAAGCATCCCTACAATTAATGTCGTTTTTTTTTCATCTTTTGCATAAATATTTTGCCATCCATGGAATCCATTAGTGGGATATTCCCAAGGGCGTCTTGTAAAAATTAAAGTACATCAAATGGGAGGAGGAATAATTGTCTTGTGATTACCACACCATTGTGGACTACCCAGAGTAGCAAGAAAAGTCACATCTTCCTTGGATGGTGCATGGTTTTGCATGAGTGGATGAGGTTGGTGCCTTAAGATTATCTGAGAATCAGACTGAGAATCAGAGTGTTCATGAAAAATATGAACACTCCATCATATTTTTATAATTTCCATATTTATATCCACATTTTTCATATTAAATATTTATAAATATTTTCCATATTTCTATTTATAAGTGGACTAGATGCAGCTTCTGAATATTTGTGTGTGTGTGTGTTGTAGGTGGATGGAAAAAGATTGAAGAAAAGATGGGGATAGCTACTGGGTATCATTCAGCATGCAATGCTCAGTTGCTCATTTTGTGGTGTCCTTTTACACAATTTGGAGAGGGAAGCAGAATCCAATACTTGGTTCATTCCCCCTTAGATATTTTCTAAAGACCAGATTTTAAGTTTTGGGTTAAATCTTTAGGGCATCATTATCAAACTATTGCTAAGGAACAAAATGTTTTAGGCTGCAATCCTAAAGACACTTTTCTGGGAGTAAGAACCATTGAACACAATGGGGCCAACTTTTGAGTAGACATGGTTAGGACTGTGCTTGTTGTCATGAAACAATACTGGAGTACCAGGCAGAGGCCACCAGAGCTAGCCACATCAAGAGAGCAGCTGAAATGGATGTGATGACTGCCCTGGGCCATAAAGTCTAATGGCTGATGCACCAAGTATAGAGCAGGATAATAACCCAAGACCATGTCAGGAGTCTGATAAGGCTGATATCAATCCTTATTTCAAAATCTGGTGATTGGGCAGTAATAGTAATAATTAGGCTGCATAGTGCAGAATTGTCTAAAGTATCACTCTTCTTTTTAGAGCATTCAGACTGGACATCATGAGTGCACTCTACTCTGGAAATCAGACATCTGTCAATGAATTCATACTGCTGGGATTTCACAAGATTAAGCAAGGAAAGAGCTTCTTCCTCATTTTCTTTCTCACTGTGTATACAATGTGCTTTCTGGGCAATTCTCTCATCCTCACCGTAGCAGTGTTAAACCAGTCTCTCCACACACCCATGTATTTCTTTCTCAGCAATCTCTCTTTTCTTGACATCTGTTACATGTCCGTGACAGTCCCTAAAATGGTAGCAGATCTACTCCAGATTCAACCTCCAGGCATCTCTTTCATGGGGTGTGCAGCACAGATGTACTTCCTTATCAGCTTATCAGGTGCTGAGGGATTCCTGCTTGCTTCTATGGCTTTGGACCGGTACATAGCTATATGCCGCCCATTGGTTTATTGCACACACATGAACAAATGGACTTGCCTACAGCTGGCTGCAGTATCCTGGACTTGTGGCTTCCTCAATGCTTCTCTCCACATACCGCTTGCATTCCGCCTGTCCTTCTGCAGATCTAATGAGATCAATCATTTCTTCTGTGACCTCCCTCCATTACTGAGCATCTCATGCTCTGATACATCGATCAACCAAGCTGTCATTTACACAACTGGCATCTTCGTAGGCTTCAGCCCTTTTGTCTTCATCCTGGTCTCCTATGCCTTCATTCTCTATGTTGTTTTGAGCAACCAACAGACAGGTCAGCATCACAAAGCCATTTCCACCTGTGTGTCTCACTTGACTGTTGTGATTCTGTTCTATTGCTCTGGCCTCTTCACATATTTTCGCCCCACCTCCAGCTACTCATTAGAGAGGGACCAGCTTGTGGGGGTTCTTTACAATACCTTGACACCAACATTGAATCCTCTCATCTACAGCCTGAGGAACAAAGAAGTGAAAATGGCAATGAAGAAATTAATTCATGGGAGAACCTTCTCATTTAGAATTTAGGGTCAACAACAAATGATATTTTATGAAACCTATAACTGTAAGTAAGGACAGAGGATAATCAGATGAACATTGGGACATTATATGTAATGAGTCATCATACTGCTCTCAGAAGAAGAGGCATGATGTATCACACTGCCAGGAATAAGTCCTTGCCTCATCAATAATTACATCTCCTAATTTCCTTGCTTGTTCTTCTGTTTCTTTCACTCTTTCTCAGGTGTATGCCTGTGCACTGGCCTAACTTCACTACAAGTGGTGCAAAAAATTGTTACAACCCCAGACCAGCGAAGGACTTATGCTGGGATCTGCACCAGCCTAACTAGGGCTTAGGATTGCAACACTAGGGCACAATCTTAAAGTGTAATTGGGCCAGCACAAGTCCCTGTGCCAGTCCAACATTGTCACTAAAGTGCCATAAAGCACTTTTATGCCTTTAAATGCTGTTTGTTGGGGTGTGGGCAGTTGAGGAGTGAGGTGTAAGGCTGTTATGCTGGATCCAAGCCTGTTTCTGGGCAGCTTGTGCCTCTCTGGGGCAGCTTGGTTTGGTGCCATCTCCTCAGGTGGTACAGATCCAAATAAACTTTTTTGGGGTTGCTGCTGCATTACCTGCAGTTGGGGGAAAGCTTTCCCTTGTCCCAGCATGGAACAGAAGCCCCAATCTTGCACTATGTACTGCACAGGTATGCCAGTTTGCATGTTCCCGAATAAAATAGGATTGAGCTGTAATTTGGCAGGGTCCTCATGTGTACATGCTCAGCTTTGGTGTGATGAAGGCAAAGAGAAGGCTTATTTGTTCAGTGTTCTCAAACACTGGCACTTGTTTGTACGAGTGTGGAGGACTGCAGGATTAGATTACTGAGATAGGGCTGTCCACCCCACTAGCTGATTTGGTCTGGAAAGGATTATTGAGACAGGAAATTTGTTGTCTGGCCCAATGTGTGTATTAAATTGTGGAAGGTAAACATCCCTCACATTAATATTTTCTCCACAAAGTTTTCTCCACTTTCACTAGGTTATAGGTGACTAGGTGCCTGGGCTGACCCATAACATGTGGAGGCACTGGCATAGTCAGCCATTTCCCTAACTGGAATCCCCCAACTCCATGTTTGCTGCAGAAATTTCCCAGTCATGTTCCTGAATTGAAGTAGATCAAATCTGAGACTTTTGGTAATTTTTTTGATCTTAGTCAAAAAAAGTTTACCTTTAAATTTCATGGTAAATGTTCAGCCCAATCCATAATAAATCTATGGCAGAACAGTTTAGAAATACTATTCTAAGATGGCACAAAAAAGGCCCAATGCCATCATGTCTTCTGGAGCCACCAGCACAAACAGCTCAAGGCTCTACATGCCTACCAGCAAATCCATAATACCCACCTGGCCAGGTATGGTAGGGACAAATTTTGGGTGGCTCAGGCAAGGATTAAGGCAGGGATCATACCGGGCAGGGAATAAGATAGGATAGATCTCAGTGGCAGAAGTATATGTCAGGATACTAAGGGCCTCAACCAATCAGCCCAGTGTCAGCCTTCCACTGCTGTTGAGTCTAAAAAAGCCATAAGGCATGCCTACATCACATCATGCCTACATCATGCCTACGCCAGGGATGCTGGCGGAATCAGCACTGGCTCAGTGCCAGCCTGCGGTGGGCCACCACCTGCCAGAGGCCTGTCACATGCCATCCAGAGCACTGGATGATTAAGATGTGGGTTGGGGAGGGACAGAGGGGGAAAAGGTTGCAAAAGAGAGCAGGAACACTGGATTCAGATCCCCACATTGGGACCCTGGCCCAACAAAGTGCAGCCTAACACAGTGTCAGCTAAATTGCTAAAACAGGCTTGAGTGGTACCATTGCAGGTCTTAGATATTCCCCCAGGGAGAGGGAACAAATGTCAGGAGTGACCTGAGGAGCCACCGGAGGTGTCCAGTGGATGCTGCTGCTCTCACCTTCCTATAAACATAGCAGGAGAAGTGGAGCTTTGCAAGAGAGTGGGGAAGGAACATGCAAGAGGGAGTTTGGGGTCATTATTGACTATAATGGACCTAACTTCTGAGTAAACCTGTCTAGGATTGGACTCACAAACACTCTCTTCCCTGCTTCATTGTCCCATATGTAATAGGTAGCAGGGGCTTCAACAGAGCAGGGAAGAAGCAACTGGCCAGAGGGGAGTGAGATCATGAGTAGCAACTGTTCTGTGTGCTTACATGTGTTATTGATACATAGTGATATATAATTAGGGCTCCTGGAACCTGCAGCAGCATATAGAATGCAAATATAAGTAAAATGTAAGTAAATGTATAACAGATAAATGTAAGTACAAAGTAAAATAAGTGCACTGTCTCACACTCCCCGCCCACACAAATTGGCAACACAATCCCAAGGATTGTATTGCTTTCCTTGTCCCATCTTCTACGTCCCGAAATATCTGGGGTAGCTTTACTTGAGCTGGTGGGTCATAAAAAAGCAGTTTGAGAACCACTGTCTAGCCCCTGTGGATTTATTAGACATCTTTTTCCCACAGGAAGTAGCATCATAAAATGTGATAAATGCAGTTTCTACAGTCTTTTATGATACTGATGTGAAGCATGGAAGAGCAACTGTCCTTTTGCAAAGTAAGGTTTTGTGGGAAAGGGAATGTCTATTGCCTCCATTAAGAGTGATTCAGCCTGGATTTTTTTCCTAGAGAGCAAGAGCTCAAATATTTGCCTAGAATTCATTTTAAGCTCCAACAAACACAATGCAGGCGGATTGCCATGTGAAAATCTGTGAGCATTTGCCTGTGATTGTATGAAAGAAGGGAAGCTGTTGATGGGAATAGCACCAAGATACAATTGTTAGGAATATTCCAAGTATAAATTTGATGCAGCAGCCATATATGAAATGGCGTGCAATTCATGTTCTGTGATATACAAATGTATTTCAGGTAATGGTTAGAAAGTGTAGCCTTTTTTCCCTTTCTCTCTCCCCCCCCCCCCCAGTCAATGTAATTGCTAATTGGTTTTCAATGCAACTGTGTAAAAATGTAATTCGCTTTTGTGTGTGAGAGTGTGTATCTTTTGTTTATTTAGCACAATAAAAGGGGGGAAAAGAAAGTGTTGTCTACCTCCTCTGTCTTCTTTAGCTCTTTCTTCCACGTGAACCTTAAATCAATCCTAAGAAAAGACAGGCTTTTGCTGTCTCCATTAATGTGAAGTGGTGTCTATGTTGGAATACAAGGCAGTCATTAGGAGAATTAGCTCAATGAACAAGATCCAGAGACCTCATTAGCAGGCAAGTGCATAACAAAAAGGGGAGAGGTAATGAAGATTAAAATTACAAGTCCTGAAAGGAAGTTCATGAAATGGGGAGAACTGGAACATATAGAGATTTTCAACCAGTGTGCTGCCACATATTGGTGTGCCACAAATTGTCCACAGCACATTAGAAGCTTGGAGAATGATAATTTATTATCAGGACCATTGGGGATGTTAACTCCCCATATCTGCATCACAGTGTGCTTTATTAAAGAAAACCCACAAGAAAACCCACCACTGATGGTGTGGTCTGAACATATTAGCACCTTGTCAATGTGCTATGAGATGAAAAAGACTGAAAATCACTTGCATGATTTATCATTTGCATGATAAAAACCTGAGCCACAAATTTTTACAGAAGAGCACAGAGGATGCTTTATGATTGCATATAAAGGTGACATGACAAATTCTTATAAAACAAAGGTGTATAAGGAGTGTAGAAGGAGTGCTAACTTCAGTACACATGTGAAAACTTCTTATCTGCAGTTCTTATCCTTATAGGTCCAGACATATAATAGAGGTGTCACTTTGTGCAAACCATAAATGAACTGAAGAACATAAGTGCTAACATAATCCTAACATAATCCTAACCACGTAAGTGCTAACATAATCCTAACCACATTTTCCTGAGAGTAAGGACTTTTAAACACAATGGAACTTACTCTTGAGTAGACATGCTCAGGATTGCACTAATAGTTACCTTATATCTATTTACCATTTTTGTTTTGTAATTAGATGTAATAATATTAACTCTGATCCATGTTTGACATTATTCTTGTATTTATTGTATTCAGCGTAGACATCATGATCATGCTTGGCTCTGAGAATCAGACATCAGTCACGGAATTCGTCCTTCTTGGATTTGTCAACATTAAGCAAGGCCAAAGCTACCTCATCATCCTGTTTCTCACACTCTACATCACCTGTTTATTGGGAAATTCACTCATAATCACCGTGGCCATGTTAAATCCATCTCTCCACACCCCCATGTATTTCTTTCTAAGCAACCTCTCTTTCCTAGATATCTGTTACTTGTCTGTGACAGTTCCCAAAATGCTAGCAGATCTCAGGTCTGAAACACCATGCATTTCCTTGATGGGGTGTATAGCTCAGCTCTATTTTCTGGTTGCCTTGGTGGGAACAGAAGGATTCCTTCTGGCTTCCATGGCTTTGGACCGTTACTTTGCTATATGCCGCCCATTAGTCTACAGCTCACTCATGAACATTAGGACTTGCTCCCAGCTAGCTGCTATATCATGGGCTTGCGGTCTCCTCAATGCTTCTCTCCACACAGTGCTCACCTTCTACTTGTCTTTCTGTGGCACTAATAAGATAAGCCACTTTTTCTGTGACATCCCTCCCTTACTAAGTATTGCATGCTCTGACACATCTGCCAACGAAGCAGCTCTTTTCACAATGGGTGTATTTGTAGGATTTAGCCCCTTCCTCTTTACTCTGGTCTCCTATGCCTTCATCCTTCGTGCCATCTTGAGTCATCGTCAGAACGGACAATGCCACAAAGCCATTTCCACCTGCTCATCTCACTTAACGGTTGTGATTCTGTTCTATGGCTCTGGTATCTTTACATATTTTCGCCCCACCTCCAGCTACTCACTAGAGAAAGACCAGCTTGTAGGGGTTCTCTACAATATCTTAACCCCAACACTTAACCCTCTCATCTACAGCCTGCGCAATAAGGAAGTGAAAGTGGCCATGAGGAAACTGATTAATTGGAAAACATCCGGCCTTGCAACATAGGACATTTCATAACAAGTGAGTTTATATCCATTGGATGAAAGTGACAGTTCAAACACTTCAGAATATCATGATAAGAAACATAGTTTTATGAAGACATGGTACTTCTTAGTTCATTTCCTTCTTGATTCATCTGCTTCATCCAAATTCTGCAGTCAATGGAAGAAGAACATTGGCAAGTCTCACCTTCTTCCCTCAAATGATTAACTAAGAGCCCAATTCCCCACATGTCTGCTCAGAAGTAAGTCCCATCAAAGTCAATGAGACTTACTCCCATGAAAGTGTGGATAACACCGGGCTGTAATTCACGTGTCCCAGTGATGGGATTCAAAGAAATTAACAACTGGTTCTATGCCCATCTGGCAGTCACTTTTAAATGGCTATTTTTAAAAATGTCCTATCTCTTGTTAACTACCAGTTCTATAGGGTAGGTGCGAACCTTCTGGAGCCCACCACTAATTGTGTCCCTTTCAGAGTCCTGCTTCCTCCTTTTCTACCATATATCTTAAAGGCAAATATTCAATATCTCTGACTTATTTAAATCCTGTGTATTTATTTAGAACAAGCATTTTCATTTGTTGCAACAGAATCTTAATAAAAATTAGATTTGCTTGGTTCTTTGCAAATTTCATTCATCCATTTGTTCCTTAATTAATACTCTAAGAACCAGTCTCAAACTGAGTTGTTTTACATCCAATCTCTTGGAATCTGCAGGATGGCTCAAAACCTGCCACATTTCAGACAGATAAGCCAAAGGAAGCCTGACTAAAGGCTGTTAAGGCATGTAGGTTCAACCTGGCTAGAACTTAAGTCTGGTTAATATGTAAAAGGGTCACTGCGGAGAAGTAATAAATGGGGTGGGGCAGGTTTAGGAAAGTGAATTTCAAATGAATTGATTAGTCATACTGATGGGAAGCTCATCTACACTATCCCAATCTCACATAGGAATATTCTGAATAATATATAGAGGCTGCAAGGCTTTGAATATGAGGTGGTGGGACCAGGGTTGTTGCTGGAAGATCCTTTGTGAGGTCCAGCAGCCAGTAAGTTTATGCCTGGGCCTGGTCTACATTGTTCTATGGGCAGTTCATAGAACTCTTCTCTTTCCAGGTGAGATCATTCATAGTGTGAAGGTGTCACGTCTGGTATTGGAATGCCTTCAAACTTCCATCATGACAGTTTATTGTTGTTATTAAAAGACTCAAGCTTTTTCAGCTTGCAGTCTCCCATCTAGGAGTTGTCCCGGTCTTTCCCTTCTTCGCTTTGTTCAGTAGCCCTGCACTCAACTAACAGACTATCGCCTGCTGTCTACCAGGGTTTAATACTGGAGCATGTGGGATTGGCTGGAAAGCACATTTTAAATTATTTAACTGCCTTATCCTTCCAAGAAAGGAAAGCTTATTCCAACAGCATACCAAATGTTTGAATATCTTCATGGGAGAACAAACAGGATTGATGACAGATCACCTGTATGGGCAGTGGATTAAAAATGCATTCAAAGTTCTTTTAAAAAATCAAGTCTCAAAAGCAGCCTCTAAATTACATATTGAGATAACAAGGAATGAATATGGTGAATTTGTATGTCAATAGAGAAAAAATAAGGGTTTGAGCAGAGTAAACACCCCTCCCTTTAACATTTACACCCTAGATACTATCTTATAAGGGCGCAATCCAGAGTAACAATGGGGAGTCCTTGCTCTGGTGTAAGAACAATTAAGTCTGGATTGCAATATGAACTTCACATAGGTTTTCACTAGGTGGTGCCATAACTACATCAATGTAAATGTCTCTTACGTGCTCCCACAGTTACTCTGGATTGTAGGGTCAGTTCCAGTGGTGCTGAACAAATCATGCAGCACAGCAGAGGACTGGTGGATGGAGCACAGGACTGGGTTTTGAATACAGTACAGCATCTATACCAATGCAGTCTGCAGCTACAGTAGAGGAGTAAGAAACTCAGAAGTAGGTTTTTATAATGGTCTTTTACCCCAAGAAGCTTTCTAACAGTGCAGTATAACAACACAAAAGTAAGAAATTGCATTTTTGTATGTTTTTCTATCTACCATTTTTGTTACCATGCATTAAAGATGGTGTTACCAGATAACAGTGGTGAACCAAACTAATGCCAAATCCATAGATAAAAAGGTCCCACTCGTACGATATCTTGCAAGCATTAAGGCACAAAGTAAGGACCTACACTCATCTTCCAGCAGTCTCCATAAAGATGGTGAATAATTCAATAATACAAACATATATATCAGTACACGTATATCAGTGAACTCCATGTGTTATTACCAGCCTAATAAAATGTATAACTTGTATTGGATTGGATCATCGCAGATGACCAGAACAAATGAGACATCGTAGCTTCACTCCCACCACACCACCAAAATATCATGTCTTTATTGGCTCTGGGTGGCACAAGCAGTTAAGATGCTGTGCCTGTTAACCAGCAGGCCAGGGTTCGAGACTTGGGTAGGCCCCCCAAGACAGGGTGAGCTCCTGTCCTTAGCCCAGCTCTGCGATGCCAGCTGGATCCAACCGTATTAGGTCTGCCTTTCCATTGGACTAATTCAGTGGCGTGGAGAGGGGGGATTTGCTGCTTGGGTAACAGCCTATCCTCCATAACAATCCAACCCAGGCTATCATGCTTCACATGCAGCATATGCAGCGCCGAGCACGATACCATAGTCTTTCAAGACTGAAAGTCTTTCAAGACTGGCCTGCTTTTACTGACACCTTTATACCTGGGGCTGGTCTACATTGTTCTATGGGGCAGTTCATAGAACTCTTCTCTTTCCAGGTGAGATCATTAATAGTATGAAGGTGTCACATCTGGTACTGGAATGCCTTCAAACTTCCATTATGACATCTCATGGAGTAAAATGTTGGATTGAGAATAACTTCGATTGAGAGTGTTTTGCAAGACAAGCAAATGTTTCTAATAAATTTTAACTTGATATACAGGTAATGTTTTGATAAACAAGAAAAAATAGTCCTACCAAGATACGGCCTGTCTCAGTGCTCTGCCAGCACCTGCTGAGCATCTCTTGAGAGACCAGAGAATGCATGTCTACTCTGAAGTAAGCCTATTACAGCCAGTGGGGCTCACTCCTATGTAAAGGGGCAATGGAAAGAAGCCTAAGGCTGCAATCCTAAAGACAGTTTCCTGGGAGTAAGACCAGTGGTGGGCCCAGACCAGTTTGGGCCAGATCGCCTGAACCGCTTCCTGTTTCTGGTCCCCCCCTACTGATCCGGTGGCTATGGGGGCCAGAAAACTGGCCGCACGGGTTTGGCGGCCAGCCCACCATTGCACTGTGCATGCGCCAACCAAAGAAGGTTGACGCATGCGCAGTGCATCTCCTCAAGCTGGTCGACCAGCTGGTCGACCAGCTTGAGGAGAAGCGACACTGCACATCTGCTAGGCTGATGCAGGAGCAGTGTGTCTCCTCCAGACCAGCTGGGGCCCGCCCCTCGCCCAGCCGCTGGCCCTCTCCGGCCCCTCCCATGACCCTGCCCCTTCCCAGCCCCACCCCTCCCTTGACCCTCCCTGACCCCTGACCCCGGCTTGGCTCTTCCCACTTCCTGCAAACCGGATGTTGGGACAGGCCAGGCCCACCTCTGAGTAAGACCCATTGAACACAATGGGGTTTATTTTTGAGTAGACATGGTTAGGATTGTGCTCTAAGAGATCTAGCCTTGCATGTCTACTCTAAAGTAAGTCCTATTAAAATCAGTGGGGCTCTCTCCTATCTAAGGGGAGGGGCAGATTTGCAGCCTGAGAGACCTAAGAGGTTATGTGTTGGTTAATTTGTTTTATTTTTGTTTATATATATTCTTTATTATTTTGTATTATATTACAATAGCGTAATAATTTTATATGAATATTTTTTGGTTGTGGAATGAATCCTCTCAGTTCCAATTATTTCTTATGGGAAAATCTGCTTGGATATACAAGCATTTTGGCTTACAAGCATGCTTCCGGAACAAATTAGGCTATGAAACCAAGGTACAACTGTATGTGTTCAGGCATTCAATATACCCCCCAAAGTATTGTTTGATACATCATAGGTAGTTTAAAATTCTTCACATCTCTAGATGATATATATCACTAGACAATATTTGTCTAGGATTTTACTGAATAAATATTTATCAGTTTTTTTGTAACCTCCTTGGATTAATTAGTGGACTGTTCCTGAGAGCTTTCCTTAAACGTTAAGTTGAATCAATTTAATGGGAAAGTATAAATTATTAAAACATCTCTCTGTGTTATTCCATGTTGTATTGGTTTGAAGCAAAGACCAGTATTTGCTGCTTCCTCAAAGTAAGATGTTCTGTAAGTGGTGTTTGCTTCCTGCCTATTAAAGACATTTTGACACCACAAACCAAAATTGGGTATGGTTATGTTTGGTCATGATCAGTGGTGGGCTCCAGCAGGTTTGAACCTACTCTATAGAACCGGTTGTTAATGAGAGAGACAGAGAACTTATAAAGTTTAAAAATAGCCATTTAAAAGTGGCTGCCAGATGGGCATAGAACCAGTTGTTAATTTCTTTGAATCCCATCACTGGTCATGATTGCTTACGCTTCTTTTACATCTGAATGACAATCTGAACAATACTGAGAAAAACACTGGAAGAGGAAAAACACCGAAACAGGAAAACACTGCAGTTTTTGGCAGAGGTAAGATTTAAACACAGGATATCCTGTTTCACATCTCACTTCCTTACAATGTAATTCCATGTGCATTTCCTGGGAATAAACTAAGAAATATAGAATGACAAAGAGCACAATCCGAACCATGTCTACTCAAAAGTAAGGCCTATGGATTTCAAGGGAAACTCCCAGGAAAGTGTCATTAGGATTACTCCCAGGAAAGTTTCTTTAGCCTTTGCATCTTTGTTCAGTATGCTACGATAGCTTCTTTTTATAAAACTAAATACACAAAAATTGTGTATTTATTATTTTGGCTCAAAACATGGCAAGCAGCCCACTTGAAAGCAACCGTCTGTATCACTTAGAACACCTGCATAATAGTTTGCCACTGAAAGGGTCAGGAAAAGATGGGCTCCCTGACAGTACAGGCAGCAATTCTGTTTGTGTGTCTACAACTTTGAACCTTTTTTAAACAATTTGCTTTGTGTAGTGGTGCTCCAAAACATATGGACCCACTCAATGATGGGATTCAAAGAAATTAACAACCGGTTCTATGCCCATCTGGCAGCCACTATTAAATGGCTATTTTTAAACTTTATATGTCCTATCTCTTGTTAACAACCGGTTCTGTAGAGTAGGTGCGAACCTGCTGGAGCCCACCACTGGACCCACTCTCTCTTGTGTTAAATCTTTGAAATAGATGAGGCACTGTAGTCTGAGGACCTGATAAAATTGGACCAGTGCCATCTCAGCACTGGCACCAAATGTTGCAAATGTGCCATAAGGCACACTTCCAACACTCACTGCTGGGCTGGTACTTAGTGCCAGATGGAGGCTGGCCACATGCCACCCACAGCTCTGCAGAAGCACCAAGCAGCAGAGTGGTATGGAGGGATGGGAGGACCATGAGGTGGGGAGGTGGGTGGGGATGGGGGCTTGGCAGGAGGAGGATGGGGACAGCAGCAAGCTCTGTTCCCTTACACCAAGGAGTTCTACAGCTGCCTCCCTGGCCCCTGAATGCTGTGGTGACCACTTTGGCACCACTACGCCCAAAGGCACTGGGAAGCATAGGACTCAGAGTTGCAAAAAACAGTGACCCCATATTAATATAAAAGGGTAGTAAGGAGAGTGCAAAGAAACCATCCGAATAAGCTTATTAGGAAGTAAACAATGGGGTTCTGGGATCCTATTAGTGGTGTATGTAAGGGTACGCATTGTGTGTTGGGGAGGATTTGACAGATATTCTCTTCCCAGCCTTATCAGCAATCAATGCTAGAAATGTATATAAAGTTGCAATCCTATATACCCATGGTTGCAAAACTAGGATCCACTTTTAAAAATGAGAGTCTAATGGGACCCACCTAGACTATAAAGTGTTTACCAACTACTCAACCTTGTATTTTTATCTAATTATTGGGGGGGACTGACTTCTGTAGAGTTTGTTGAGCTCCATGTACATTGGCTCAAGAACATTCTCATGTTCTTGCATTCCTTTTGCATGGACCAAGGCATGGTTGCCTACTCATGAGTAAATGTGCACATGCTGCTCTGTTTTTGTCCCTTTGCGGCTCATTACATGTTTCTTATAAGTTAATCAGCTTGTCAGTTTCAAGACCCACCAAATATTGGATTGTGACTGACTGGTGGATCTTGAGGTAGTTTGGGAACCACAGTTATTTATACACACTCACAATCAATTGAACACAGTGGGACCAACTTCAAACTGAAAACACACATAGGATTACACATTCAGGCTGCAACATTTACCGGGGCAGGGGTGTATGTTCAATTAAAGTTAATGGGGAATACTTCAGGTTAGACTAGTCTTGGATTGTATTTGAGGTATTGAGAGAAAAACCAGTGGGAAAATGTTGTAAATATCCATGGTCTTAAACAAAAAGAACCTTGATTTCTACCTAAATCATAATTTTATAATCCTGTGCATATGCTCCTGCACATTGCTAAACATTCCTGAAAAAGAGACTGGATATAACTGTTTATTTGACCACATCCTGTTTACATTTTCATTACAGTATCTTTCTTTTCCTCCTATAGCGTGTCCATTCTATGGAAGAACTTGCTGAGAACCAGACCAACCTTAATGAATTCATCTTGGTAGGGTTTTCATACCTTGGTAAACTGCAGGTCATTTGTCTGGAGGTTAGGATTGCATCCTTAGTCAATAGGGTACACTAGGTATTTTGTACAAAACAACATACAAAAACTTTGTGTGAATTCTCGATGGTGGTAGGGAACACAGTGGAAAGCAGTGTTGTGCTCCTGGTTACATAAATGTTTGGTAATCATAGAGTCTGAGAAATAAAGGTCTTGATAGTACAGGTAGCACTTCCATTTGGGTTTTGGGGGGGGGGGGTGGGTGGGTGGGGAAAGGGATGTAGTTCAAATCTATAAAATTGAATCATTAGGAAGTGAACAAATGGACAAAGTAATCACATAAAGTCTGTGCGTGTACATCCATGTTCCTGAATTAAAGGATATGGATTTTTTAAAAACTTAAATTACAATAGTTTGTTATAAACATGTGCATATGCTTCGGCACATTGCAAAAGAAATGTTAAGAGTCTTGTTATAACCATATACTGGTATGTGACCATAGCTGCAATCCTAAACCCACTTTCCTGGAAACACACTTTCCTATTAAACACAATGGGGCTTACTTCTGAGTAGACATGGTTAGGATTGCACCCCATGTCATCTTTCCCATTTTTCATTACACTACATTTCTTCTCCTCCTATAGCAGGTCCATTCTATGGAAAAAATTGGTGAGAACCAAACCAACCTCAATGAATTCATCTTGGTAGGGTTTTCACATCTTGGTGAGCTGCAGTTCGTGTTGTTTTTGGTGTTTCTAACGACATACCTTGTCACCATCATGGGGAACATGCTCATAATTCTGCTGATAAAGTTGAACCCTTCTCTTCAAACTCCCATGTACTTCTTTCTGGTCAACCTCTCATTCTTGGAAATCTGTTACACCACCAGTGTGGTTCCACAGCTGCTAATCCATTTGCTATCAGAGCAGAAGGTCATCTCCAAAGCTGGTTGTGCAGCTCAAATGTATGCCTTCACTATTTTAGGGCTGACAGAGTGTTGCCTCCTAGCAGCAATGGCATATGACCGCTACGTTGCTATATGCCATCCTCTGCACTACACTGTCATCATGAACCACAGGGTGTGTATACAGTTGGCAGCTGTGTCGTGGATCTCTTGCATCTCAGTGGAAGCTGTTCAGATAACATGTATCTTCAGTTTATCCTTTTGTGGTTCTAAACGCATTGAGCACTTCTTCTGTGATATCCCACCACTTCTGAAAAAGGCTTGCACGGAAACCTTGAAATATGAGATTGTTGTCTTACCAGTGTCCATACTTTTCATCATGACTCCATTCTTGTTGATAATCCTGTCCTATGTCCGTATCATTTTTTCAATCCTTAAGCTTCCTTCAGCAGAAGGAAGGAAGAAGGCCTTCTCCACTTGTTCCTCACATCTCATGGTGGTGACGTTGTTCTATGGGACTGCCCTGTTCACCTATCTAAGGCCTAAATCAAGCCATACTCCAGAAAGTGACAAAATACTATCTCTTATGTACACCGTAGTGACTCCAGTTCTAAACCCCATCATATACACACTAAGAAACAAAGAAGTCAAGAGAACCTTCAAGAAGACACTTACAAGAATCACTTTTGGATAGGATCAAAGAGAATTTTAAAAAATGTGGAATATAATTGCTAGTTTGGTAACTATTTTAACAGCTTCCAAGCCATTATGGGTATGCAATCTGAGATTAGCTGGTCACTCATTATCTGGTTCCTGCACTTGCCTGGCGCATGCACAGAGGTCCCTGTCTTCTGACATTCGCAGGTGTGGAGGGAGCGGCGAATGGCCAGTGAGGTCACTGTCAGAAGACAGTGGCCTTTGCACCTGCGCTAGCCAGGGTCAGTCCCTGAGCTTGCTTGGAACAGGTGCAGAAGTTCCTGTCTTCTGAAGGGGAGCTATCCATTTGCTGGTCCAAGTATAAAGGGAGCATTTACTGAGCTTCAAGTACAAAGGATCAGGAACATTCTGGAAGCCTTGCACTGTCTGGATTGACATTCTACACCAGCAAGGCATACTTGCTTACTCATGAGTAAAACCCTCACTTTCAAAAAGATTTAATGCAGAGGAGCTTGGAGGAAGGGTTTTCTTGTGAGGTGCCTGGTAGGGGCTTCATTTACTGAAGCCCTGCTCAGCCTGCTCAAAATATCTAAGGCAAGTTTGCTTATTTGCGAAAAAAGGAGCAATAAGGTCCCCTTTCAGCTTTGGTGTGATGAAGGCAAAGAGAAGGCTTATTTGTTCAGTGTTCTCAAACACTGGAACTTGTTTGTACGAGTGTGGAGGACTGCAGGATTAGATTACTGAGATAGGGCTGTCCACCCCATTAGCTGATTTGGTCTGGAAAGGATTATTGAGACAGGAAATTTGTTGTCTGGCCCAATGTGTGTATTAAATTGTGGAAGGTAAACATCCCTCACATTAATATTTTCTCCACAAAGTTTTCTCCACTTTCACTAGGTTATAGGTGACTAGGTGCCTGGGCTGACCCATAACATGTAGAGGCACTGGCATAGTCAGCCATTTCCCTAACTGGAATCCATGTGTTATTGATACATAGTGATATATAATTAGGGCTCCTGGAACCTGCAGCAGCATATAGAATGCAAATATAAGTAAAATGTGAGTAAATGTATAACAGATAAATGTAAGTACAAAGTAAAATAAGTGAACTGTCTCACACTCCCCGCCCACACAAATTGGCAACACAATCCCAAGGATTGTATTGCTTTCCTTGTCCCATCTTCTACGTCCCGAAATATCTGGGGTAGCTTTACTTGAGCTGGTGGGTCATAAAAAAGCAGTTTGAGAACCAATGTCTGGCCCCTGTGGATTTATTAGTGATCTATTCATCTTTTTCCCACAGGAAGTAGCATCATAAAATGTGATAAATGCCGTTTCTACAGTTTCTTACGATACTGATATGAAGCATGGAAGAGCAACTGTCCTTTTGCAAAGTAAGGTTTTGTGGGAAAGGGAATGTCTATTGCCTCCATTAAGAGTGATTCAGCCTGGATTTTTTTCCTAGAGAGCAAGAGCTCAAATATTTGCCTAGAATTCATTTTAAGCTCCAACAAACACAATGCAGGCGGATTGCCATGTGAAAATCTGTGAGCATTTGCCTGTGATTGTATGAAAGAAGGGAAGCTGTTGATGGGAATAGCACCAAGATACAATTGTTAGGAATATTCCAAGTATAAATTTGATGCAGCAGCCATATATGAAATGGCATGCAATTCATGTTCTGTGATATACAAATGTATTTCAGGTAATGGTTAGAAAGTGTTGCCTTTTCTCCTTTCTCTTCCCCCCCCCCCCCATCAATGTAATTGCTAATTGGTTTTCAATGCAACTGTGTAAAAATGTAATTCGCTTTTGTGTGTGAGAGTGTGTATCTTTTGTTTATTTAGCACAATAAAGGGGGGGGGAAAGAAAGTGTTGTCTGCCTCCTCTGCCTTCTTTAGCTCTTTCTTCCACGTGAACCTTAAATAAATCCTAAGAAAAGACAGACTTTTGCTGTCTCCATTAATGTGAAGTGGTGTCTATGTTGGAATACAAGGCAGTCATTAGGAGAATTAGCTCAATGAACAAGATCGAGAGACCTCATTAGCAGGCAAGTGCATAACAAAATGGGGAGAGGTAATGAAGATTAAAATTACAAGTCCTGAAAGGAAGTTCATGAAATGAGGAGAACTGGAAGATATAGAGATTTTCAACCAGTGTGCTGCCACGTATTGGTGTGCCACAAATTGTCCACAGCACATTAGAAGCTTGGAGAATGATAATTTATTATCAGGACCATTGGGGATGTTAACCCCCCATATCTGCATCACAGTGTGCTTTATTAAAAAAAACCCACAAGAAAACCCACCACTGATGGTGTGGTCTGAACATATTAGCACCTTGTCAATGTGCTATGAGATGAAAAAGACTGAAAATCACTTGCATGATTTATCATTTGCATGATAAAAACCTGAGCCACAAATTTTTACAGAAGAGCACAGAGGATGCTTTATGATTGCATATAAAGGTGACATGACAAATTCTTATAAAACAAAGGTGTATAAGGAGTGTAGAAGGAGTGCTAACTTCAGTACACATGTGAAAACTTCTTATCTGCGGTTCTTATCCTTATAGGTCCAGACATATAATAGAGGTGTCACTTTGTGCAAACCATAAATGAACTGAAGAACATAAGTGCTAACATAATCCTAACATAATCCTAACCACGTAAGTGCTAACATAATCCTAACCACATTTTCCAGAGAGTAATGACTTTTAAACACAATGGAACTTACTCTTGAGTAGACATGCTCAGGATTGCACTAATAGTTACCTTATATCTATTTACCATTTTTGTTTTGTAATTAGATGTAATAATATTAAGTCTGATCCATGTTTGACATTATTCTTGTATTTATTGTATTCAGCGTAGACATCATGATCATGCTTGGCTCTGAGAATCAGACATCAGTCATGGAATTTGTCCTTCTTGGATTTGTCAATATTAAGCAAGGCCAAAGCTACCTCATCATCCTGTTTCTCACACTCTACATCACCTGTTTCTTGGGAAATTCACTCATAATCACCGTGGCCATGTTAAATCCATCTCTCCACACCCCCATGTATTTCTTTCTAAGCAACCTCTCTTTCCTAGATATCTGTTACTTGTCTGTGACAGTTCCCAAAATGCTAGCAGTTCTCTGGTCTGAAACACCATGCATTTCCTTGATGGGGTGTATAGCTCAGCTCTATTTTCTGATTGCCTTGGAGGGAACGGAGGGATTCCTTCTGGCTTCCATGGCTCTGGACCGTTACTTTGCTATATGCCGCCCATTAGTCTACAGCACACTCATGAACATTAGGACTTGCTCCCAGCTAGCTGCTATATCATGGGCTTGCGGCCTCCTCAATGCTTCTCTCCACACAACGCTCACCTTCTACTTGTCTTTCTGTGGTGCTAATAAGATAAGCCACTTTTTCTGTGACATCCCTCCCTTACTAAGTATTGCATGCTCTGACACATCTGCCAACGAAGCAGCTCTTTTAACCATGGGTGTATTTGTAGGGTTTAGCCCTTTCCTCTTCACCCTGGTCTCCTATGCCTTCATTCTTCGTGCCATCTTGAGTCATCGTCAGAACGGACAGTTCCACAAAGCCATTTCCACCTGCTCGTCTCACTTAACAGTTGTGATTCTCTTCTACGGCTCTGCTATCTTCACCTATTTTCGCCCCACCTCCAGCTACTCACTAGAGAGAGACCAGCTTGTAGGGGTTCTCTACAATATCTTAACCCCAACACTTAACCCTCTCATCTACAGCCTGCGCAACAAGGAAGTGAAAGCGGCCATGAGGAAACTGATTAATTGGAAAACATCCGGCCTTGCAACATAGGACATTTCATAACAAGTGAGTTTATATCCATTGGATGAAAGTGACAGTTCAAACACTTCAGAATATCATGATAAGAAACATAGTTTTATGAAGACATGGTACTTCTTAGTTCATTTCCTTCTTGATTCATCTGCTTCATCCAAGTTCTGATGTCAATGGAAGAGGAACATTGGCAAGTCTCACCTTGTTCCATCAAATGATTAACTAAGAGCCCAATTCCCCACATGTCTACTCAGAAGTAAGTCCCATCAGAGTAATGGGGCTTACTCCCATGAAAGTGTGGATAAAACTGGGCTGTAATTCATGTGTCCCTTTCAGAGTCCTGCTTCCTCCTTTTATACAATTTATCCTAATAAAGGCAAATATTCAAAATCTCCCTGACTTATTTAGATCCTGTGTATTTATTTAGAAGAAGCCTTTTCATTTGTTGCAACAGAAGCTTAATAAAAATTAGATTTGCTTGGTTCATTGCAAATTGCATTGATATCATTCATTCATTCATTTGTTCCTTAATACTATAAGAACAAGACTCAAACTGAGTTGTTTTCTATCCAGTCGCTGGGAATACGCAGGACTGCTCAAAACTTGCCACATTTCAGACAGATAAGCCAAAGGAAGCCTGACTAAAGACTATTAGGCATATAGGTGCAACCTGGCTAGAACTTAAGTCTGGTTAAAATTTAAAAGGGCCACTGCAGAGAAGTAATAAATGGGGTGGGGCAGGTTTAGAAAAGTGAATTTCAAATGACTTGATTAGTCATACTGATGGGAAGCTCATCTACACTATCCCAATCTCACACAGGAATATTCTGAATAATATATAGAGGCTGCAAGGCTATGAATATTAGGTGGTGGGACCAGGGTTGTTGCTGGAAGATCCTTTGTGAGGTCCAGCAAACTGGGGTTTGTCTAAATTGTTCTATGGGAAGTTCATTGTATTCTTCTCTTTCCAGGTGGGATCCTTCACAGTGTGAAGGTGTCACATCTGGTATTGGAAGGCCTTCAAACTTCCATCATGACAGCTTATTATTGTTATTAAAAGACCCAAGCTTTTCAGCTTGCAGTCTCCCTTCACTCAACTAACAGACTATGGTTGAAATCCAGAGTAACTATGGGGAGTCCTTGCTCCAGAGTCAGAATAAGTTACTCTGGATTGCAATATGAATTTCCCATAGGTTTTCATTCATTAGTGCAGTAACTATGGGTGCACGTATTGTCTCTTACGTGCTCCTGTAGTTACTCTGGATTTTGCCCTTAGCCTGCTGTCTACCAGGTTGCAATACTGGAGCATGTGGGATTGTCTGGAAAGCACATTTTGTTTGGAAAGCACAGAGGAACTTGTGGTGGATTACACCACATCAGTTTAAGGTGATTAAAAAAATCAAGTCTCAAATGCAGCCTCTAAATTACATATTGAGATGACAAGGAATTAATATGGAGAATTTGTATGTCAATTTAGAAAAAAATAAGGGTTTGAGCAGAGTCAACACCCCTCCCTTTAACATTTACACCATAGGTACTATCTTAGTTCCACTAGTGCTAACAAAGCTCCGGCACTGGTCTGGTGCTGAAAACCCTCTGCATCATGCAACACAGCAGAGGACTGGGGCATGGAGCACAGGAGGGACAGAGGTCTTCCAGGGTAGGAAGAGGGAAGGGGTAGGTTGAGAAGGGGGGAAAGGTGGGGCAGAAGGGAGCAGGACCACTGGATTCAGACCCCCACATTGGGACCCAACAAAGTGCCGCCTAACACAGTGTCAGCTAAATTGCCAAAACAGACTTGAGTGGTACCGTTGCAGGTCTTAGATATTCCCCCAGGGAGAGGGAACAAATGTCAGGAGTGACCTGAGGAGCCACCGGAGGTGTCCAGTGGATGCTGCTGTTCTCACCTTCCTATAAACATAGCAGGAGAAGTGGAGGGCTGCAAGAGAGAGGGGAAGGAACATGCAAGAGGGAGTTTGGGGTCATTATTGACTATAATGGACCTTACTTCTGATTTAACTTGTCTAGGTTTGGACTTACAAACACTCTCTTCTCTGCTGCATTGTCCCATATGTAATAGGTGGCAGGGCTGCAACTTGCCAGAGAGGGAGGAGATCAGGAGTAGCAACTGTTCTGTGTGCTTGTATGTGTTATTGATACGTAGTGATGTACAATTAGGGCTCCCGGAGCCTGCAGCAGCATTTAGAATGCAAATATAAGTAAAATGTAAGTAAATGTATAACGAGTAAATGTAAGTAAAAAGTAAAGTAAGTGCACTGTCTCACCCCCCAATGCCAATTGGCAACACAATCCTGAAGATTGTATTGTATTGCTTTCCTTATCCCATCTTTTGCCTCCTCAGGGTGTCCAGACGTCCGGAAATGCCCGGACACGCCCAGAAATGGCAGGGGGGTCCAGCACGATAGGGAAACCCCCTGCCGTGTCCGGAAAGTGGCGCCCCTGGGCGCTGCCATTTTAAATTGTGTGTGCACCTCAGTGCGCACACTCCTCTGCGCTTCACAGCACAGGAAAATGGAGGAGAGCCAGGAGAAGGTCCCTCCCCTGCCTCATGATTGGAGCTGGGCTGGAATTCCAGACCCCCACCAGCCCTAACAGTACCCCTCCACCCCCACCACCTCTGACAGTACCCCCATCCCCCAGGAACCCCCCCACTAGCCCTGACAGTACCCCCCTGAATCCCCCACTAGCCCTGCCAACAACCACCACCCCCTGAAACCCCTCAGAGACCCCACCAGCCCTGTCAGTACCCCTCCACCCTCACCACCCCTGACAGTACCCCCAAGCCCCAGAAACCCCCTACCACCCCTGACAGTACCCCCACCCCCCCAGAAACCCCCACTAACTCTGCCAATACCCACCATCCCCCGAAACCCCCACCAGCCCTGACAGTACCCCCACCCCCCTGAAACCCCCCCACTACCCCTGCCAGTACCCACCACCCCCCAGAAACCTCCACCAGCCCTGACAGTACCCCCATCCCCTGAAACCCCCCACTAGCCCTACCAGTACCCACCACCACCAAGAAACCCCCACCAGCCCTGACAGTACCACCTACCCCCCTGAAGCTCCCACTAGCCCTGCCAGTACCCACCACCCCCCAGAAACCCTCACAAGTGTTTTTAGTTTATTTTAAAATGTCCTACATTTTGTCCTCCATTTTGGCTTTGGGGAGTAGGAATTTTGGTGTTGGGCTTCAGGAATTCTGGGTTTGGCAGTCTGGTCACCCTGGCCTCCTGAAATATCTGGGGGAGCTTTACATAAGATGGTGGGTCATAAAACACCACTTTGAGAACCACTGTCTAGCCCCTATGGATTTATTAGTGATCTATTCATCTTTTTCCCACAGGAAGTAGCATCATAAAATGTGATAAATGCCGTTTCTACAGTCTCTTATGATACTGGTGTGAAGCATGGAAGAGCAACTGTCCTTTTGCAAAGTAAGGTTTTGTGGGAAAGGGAATGTCTATTGCCTCCATTAAACCTTTGGATCCTTCTCTTTTTGAATCACCTTAAACTGATGTGGTGGAATCCACCACACTGGCATTAGGTGGAACATTTGGTGGTTAAATTTGAATTTACAAAAAAAATTGAATTCAAAAAATTCCTCCTGTTGGGTTTATAACTGTCTTATTAGCAGTAAAAAAAGTCAAAGGTTGTTGGGAAAAAATATTAGTAGATTCCATAAAAAACACAAAAATAACTTCCAAAAACTTCCGATTAATGTGGATTCCACCACACTGGGCAACTAAGGGTTAAGAGTGATTCAGCCTGGATTTTTTTTCCTAGAGAGCAAGAGCTCAAATATTTGCCTAGAATTCATTTTAAGCTCCAACAAACACAATGCAGGCGGACTGCCATGTGAAAATCTGTGAGCATTTGCCTGTGATTGTATGAAAGAAGGGAAGCTGTTGATGGGGATAGCAATTGTTAGGAATTGTTAGGAATATTCCAAGTATAAATTTGATGTAGCAGTCATAGATGAAATGGCATGCAGTTTATGTTCTGTGATATACAAATGTGTTTCAGGTAATGGTTAGATAGCGTTGTCTTTTATCCCTTTCTCTTTCCCCCCAGTCAATGTACGAAGTAATTGCTAATTGCTTTTCAATGCAATAGTGTAAAAATGTAATTGGCTTTTGTGTGTGAGAGTGTGTATGTTTTATTTATGTAACATAATAAAAGTGGAGGGGGGGGAGAAAGTGTTGTCTACCTCCTCTGTCTTCTTTAGCTCTTTCTTCCACGTGAACCTTAAATCAATCCTAAGAAAAGACAGGCTTTTGCTGTCTCCATTAATGTGAAGCGGTGTCTATGTTGGAATACAAGGCAGTCATTAGGAGAATTAGCTCAATGAACAAGATCCAGAGACCTCATTAGCAGGCAAGTGCATAACAAAAAGGGGAGAGGTAATGAAGATTAAAATTACAAGTCCTGAAAGGAAGTTCATGAAATGGGGAGAACTGGAAGATATAGAGATTTTCAACCATTGTGATGCCACATATTGGTGTGCCACAAATTGTCCACAGCACATTGGAAGTTTGGAGAATGATAATTTATGATCAGGACCATTGGGGATGTTAAGCATGGTGTGTTTTATTTAAAAAAAAACCCACAAAAAAAACACTGATTGTGTGCCCTGAGCATATTAGCACCTTGTCAATGTGACATGAGATGAAAAAGACTGAAAATCACTACACTGCATGATAAAAACCTGAGCCACAAATCTTACAGAAGAGCACAGAGAATGCTTTATGATGGCATATAGAGGTGACGCGACAAATTCTTATAAAACAAAGGTGATTTTTGTGTATAAGGAGTGGCAATTTCTGCCAACTTCAGTACACATGTGAAAACTTCTTATCTGCAGTTCTTATCTATATAGCTCCAGACATATAATGGTGTTGCTGTGCAAACCCTTAATGAACTGAAGAATGTAATTGCTGCAATCCTAACCACATTTTCTTTAGAGTAAGTACTACTGAACACAATGGACCTTACTTTTGAGTATACATGTTCAGGATTGTAATAATAGTTTCCTGATCTCTACCATTTTTGTTATGTAATTTGATGTAATAATATTAAGTCTGATCCATGTTTGACATTATTCTTGTATTTATTGTATTCAGCGTAGACATCATGATCATGCTTGGCTCTGAGAATCAGACATCAGTCATGGAATTCGTCCTTCTTGGATTTGTCAACATTAAGCAAGGCCAAAGCTACCTCATCATCCTGTTTCTCACACTCTACATCACCTGTTT
Source organism: Cryptoblepharus egeriae (assembly GCA_030015325.1). Lineage (NCBI taxonomy): Eukaryota > Metazoa > Chordata > Lepidosauria > Squamata > Scincidae > Cryptoblepharus > Cryptoblepharus egeriae. The sequence continues at coordinate 85,768,629 of JAREYC010000004.1, forward strand.
CTTGGGAAATTCACTCATAATCACCGTGGCCATGTTAAATCCATCTCTCTACACCCCCATGTATTTCTTTCTAAGCAACCTCTCTTTCCTAGATATCTGTTACTTGTCTGTGACAGTTCCCAAAATGCTAGCAGATCTCAGGTCTGAAACACCATGCATTTCCTTGATGGGGTGTATAGCTCAGCTCTATTTTCTGGTTGCCTTGGTGGGAACAGAAGGATTCCTTCTGGCTTCCATGGCTTTGGACCGTTACTTTGCTATATGCCGCCCATTAGTCTACAGCTCACTCATGAACATTAGGACTTGCTCCCAGCTAGCTGCTATATCATGGGCTTGCGGCCTCCTCAATGCTTCTCTCCACACAACGCTCACCTTCTACTTGTCTTTCTGTGGCACTAATAAGATAAGCCACTTTTTCTGTGACATCCCTCCCTTACTAAGTATTGCATGCTCTGACACATCTGCCAATGAAGCAGCTCTTTTCACAATGGGTGTATTTGTAGGATTTAGCCCCTTCCTCTTTACTCTGGTCTCCTATGCCTTCATCCTTCGTGCCATCTTGAGTCATCGTCAGAACGGACAATGCCACAAAGCCATTTCCACCTGCTCATCTCACTTAACGGTTGTGATTCTGTTCTATGGCTCTGGTATCTTCACATATTTTCGCCCCACCTCCAGCTACTCACTAGAGAAAGACCAGCTTGTAGGGGTTCTCTACAATATCTTAAACTGGTTCAGTAGCCCTGCACTCAACTAACAGACTATCGCCTGCTGTCTACCAGGGTTTAATACTGGAGCATGTGGGATTGGCTGGAAAGCACATTTTAAATTATTTAACTGCCTTATCCTTCCAATGAAAGGAAAGCTTATTCCAACAGCATACCAAATGTTTGAATATCTTCATGGGAGAACAAACAGGATTGATGACAGATCACTTGTATGGGCAGTGGATTAAAAATGCATTCAAAGTTCTTTTAAAAAATCAAGTATCAAAAGCAGCCTCTAAATTACATATTGAGATAACAAGGAATGAATATGGTGAATTTGTATGTCAATAGAGAAAAAATAAGGGTTTGAGCAGAGTAAACACCCCTCCCTTTAACATTTACAACATAGATACTATCTTATAAGGGCGCAATCCAGAGTATTATTTATTATTTTATTTATTTAAGTAATTTTTATCCCACCTTTCTTCCCCCACAGGGGGGAACTCAAGGCGGCCAAACAATTAAAAAACAATAAAACACCATTAAAATTACATATGATAATAAATAGAGATAAAAACACATTAAAATGTAATTAAAATACAATTAGATTAAAGCTAAAAACGTAGACTAAAAACGATAAAACAGAAAAGATAAAAAAGATAAAAGCCCCCCAACCTCTGCCCCCATTTAAAAAGCTTTTTTAAAATAAAAGGTTTTAAGGCTCCGCCTGAAGCTCTGTAGTGAGGGAGCTTTCCTCAGTTCTAAGGGGAGTTCCAAAGCCGGGGTGCCACCACCGAGAAGGCCCTATCTCTGGCCGCCACACCTCTCACGTCTCTTAGTGGCGGCACAGTCAGAAGGGCCCCCTCAGATGACCTTAGGTGACGGGTCGGATTGTACGGAAGAAGGCGGTCCCTCAGATACCCTGGACCCAAACCGTTTAGGGCTTTAAAGGTCAGGACCAGCACTTTGAATTCAGCCCGGAAACGAATGGGCAGCCAGTGTAGTCGCTGAAGCAGTGGCCCGACAGAGTCGAACCGACGAGCCCCAGCAACCACACGGGCCGCCGCATTCTGTACTAGTTGCAGTTTCCGAACCGTCTTCAGAGGCAGCCCCACGTAGAGCGCATTGCAATAATCTAGTCTCGATGTCACTAGGGCATGGGTCACCGTGGCCAGATCCAAGCAACTCAGATATGGTTGCAGCTGGCGGATCAGCCGAAGCTGAGCAAAGGCTCCCCTGGCCACAGCTGCCACCTGGGACTCCAGGAGCAGCTGCGAATCCAGGAGAACCCCCAAGCTGAGAACCTGCTCCTTCAGAGGGAGTGCAACCCCATCCAGAACAGGATGATATTCCAATACCCGAGTCGAGGACTTCCGGACCAGGAGAACCTCTGTCTTATCAGGATTTAATCTCAGCTTGTTCACCCTCATCCAGTCCCCCACTGCCTCCAGACAACGATTCAGGACTTCAACCGCCTCCTTGGACTCAGGAGGAAAGGAGAGATAGAGCTGGGTGTCATCAGCGTACTGGTGACACCTCACTCCAAACTTCCGGATGACCTCTCCCAGCGGCTTCATGTAGATGTTAAATAGCATGGGGGATAGAATGGAACCTTGTGGCACCCCGCACTGAAGAGGCCAGGGTGCCGAACAAGCATCCCCCAGCACCACCTTCTGGGACCGGTCAGCCAGGAAGGAGTGGAACCACTGCAAAACAGTGCCTCCAATCCCCAACCCGGCCAATCGACCCAGAAGGACACCATGGTCGATGGTGTCGAAGGCCGCTGAGAGGTCCAGCAGGACCAACAGGGACGCACTCCCCCTGTCCATTCCCCGGCGTAGGTCATCCACCAAGGTGACCAAGGCAGTCTCTGTCCCAAACCCCGGCCTGAAACCAGATTGGAAGGGATCCAGATAATCAGCTTCATCCAGGACCCTCTGAAGCTGTGACGCTACTACCCGCTCTACCACTTTACCCAGAAATGGGATGTTTGAGACTGGCCGATAATTGTTTAAATTTTTAGGGTCCAGGGAGGGTTTCTTCAGGAGGGGGCGAACCACCGCCTGCTTTAATGCAGGCGGCAACACCCCCTCCCTCAGAGAGGAGTTCACCACCCTCCCTGTCCATTCGGCCAGTCCATCTCGGGCCAATCTAATTAGCCAGGCTGGGCAAGGGTCGAGCGGGCAAGCAGATGGTCTCACACTACAGAGAATCCTGTCCACATCCTCAGGTTCTACAAGCTGAAAAGAATCCCAAAAGATGGATAAGACAGGTGCCCCAGAGACATCGTTGGATGTTGTTAAAGTGGCGTCCAAGTCATGCCGGATCTGGTCGACCTTGTCCGCAAAGTGTTGCGCGAACTCACCACAGCGAGCCTCCGTGTGCTCTACCACATCAGCGAGGGGGGCCAGATGGAGTAGGCCCCGGACCACACGGAAGAGCTCCGCTGGACGGTTCTCTGCGGATGCGATGGTGGTAGCAAAGTATTCCTTTTTAGCTACCACCACCGCTGCAGAGTAGGCTCGCCAGTGAGCCCTGGCCTCTGCCCGATCAGAAACGACACGAGTCTTTCGCCACCGTCGCTCTAAACGTCGACCTTGCTGTTTCAAAGTCCGCAGCTCCCCAGAAAACCAAGGAGCTGCGTTTGATCTACGGCAGGGTCGAGGTCGCTCAGGAGCGATCACATCCAGGGCCCTGGTCATCTCCGTGTTCCAGAGATTGACCAAGGAGCCGGGTGAGTCGCCAGCTCTGGCAGCAGGAAAATCCCCCAGAGCCATCAGGAAACCATTTGGATCCATCAGTCTCCGGGGGCGGACCATGGAATGCAGTCCCCCGCCTGTGCAGAGGCTACCGGCTGCGATAAGCCTAAATCCCACCAGGTAGTGATCTGTCCATGGCAATGGGGTGATGGAGATGTCCTTCACATCCAGATCACCATCAACCTGCCCAGCAGTGAACACCAGGTCCAGTGTGTGCCCCGCATCATGAGTAGGGGCAGATATTCTTTGAGACAGACCCATGGTTGCCATGGAGGCCATGAAATCCTGAGCTGCAGATGTTTGGGGTGCCTCGGCATGGACATTGAAGTCCCCCAGCACTAAAAGGCGAGGGCACTCCAACGCCACACTCGAGATCACCCCGGTCAGCTCAGGCAGGGAGACTGTTGGGCAGCACGGCGGGCGGTACACCAACAGAATCCCTATTCTGTCTCGCCCCTCCAGCACAACACGGAGGCACTCAAACCCTGTGAAACGCTGGACAGGGGACCTGGTGAGAGGGATTGAATCACGGTAGACTATCGCAACCCCACCTCCCCGCCCCTGAAGTCTTGGCTGCTGCAGCACCCGGAAACCTGGTGGACAGATCTGGGAGAGGCCCACACCTCCGGCCTCATCCAACCAGGTCTCTGTAATGCAGGCCAGGTCAGCTTTCTGGTCCAGAATCAAATCCTGGACCAGGCAGGTCTTATTGTTTACTGACCTGGCATTAAGGAGCAGCAGGTTCAGACTCAGGGGGCTGCTGCTCAGGCTGCCTAAGGTCAGAGGGTTGAGGGGAGGGCCAGAAAGAGGGACAGTCTGTCTACGACTGACCCTCCTTCTCCTGTTACAGCCTGCACGACCCCTCCCACCATATCTTCCATGACCCGTCACTCTACTAATGGTGGCAGCACTCCCAGCTGACTTCCCCTCCCCTGAGCTCCCTCCAGATAGTAAACACATTATGGCAGAGCAACAGGCGGAGCCAAGCAGCTGGGGGCAGGATTTACTGGTATTTTTCCCTCAGTAGGGAGGCACACAGTTTGCTGACAATGGCAGAAGTCCTCAGCCTGGTCCAGTGGCCCAGGAAACAAAGTGCAGCTGTCTTCCTCCCAGGCAGGTTCTTCAGCCTGCCAGGCCCAGCACCTCTCTCCCTCAAGTGCCCAGGGGCTGTTTGTACCTGAGGAGAAGGGTGGAGCCACTCAGGGGATGAAGCACAGCTGTCCTCCCTCCAGGCAAGTTCTTCAGCCTGCCAGGCCCAGCACCTCTCTCCCTCCAGTGCCCAGGGGCTGTTTGTACCTGAGGAGAAGGGTGGAGCCACTCAGGGGATGAAGCACAGCTGTCCTCCCTCCAGGCAAGTTCTTCAGTCTGCCAGGCCCAGCACCTCTCTCCCTCCAGTGCCCAGGGGCTGTTTGTACCTGAGGAGAAGGGTGGAGCCACTCAGGGGGTGAAGCACAGCTGTCCTCCCTCCAGGCAAGTTCTTCAGTCTGCCAGGCCCAGCACCTCTCTCCCTCCAGTGCCCAGGGGCTGTTTGTACCTGAGGAGAAGGGTGGAGCCACTCAGGGGGTGAAGCACAGCTGTCCTCCCTCCAGGCAAGTTCTTCAGTCTGCCAGGCCCAGCACCTCTCTCCCTCCAGTGCCCAGGGGCTGTTTGTACCTGAGGAGAAGGGTGGAGCCACTCAGGGGGTGAAGCACAGCTGTCCTCCCTCCAGGCAAGTTCTTCAGCCTGCCAGGCCCAGCACCTCTCTCCCTCCAGTGCCCAGGGGCTGTTTGTACCTGAGGAGAAGGGTGGAGCCACTCAGGGGATGAAGCACAGCTGTCCTCCCTCCAGGCAAGTTCTTCAGTCTGCCAGGCCCAGCACCTCTCTCCCTCCAGTGCCCAGGGGCTGTTTGTACCTGAGGAGAAGGGTGGAACCACTCAGGGGGTGAAGCACAGCTGTCCTCCCTCCAGGCAAGTTCTTCAGCCTGCCAGGCCCAGCACCTCTCTCCCTCCAGTGCCCAGGGGCTGTTTGTACCTGAGGAGAAGGGTGGAGCCACTCAGGGGATGAAGCACAGCTGTCCTCCCTCCAGGCAAGTTCTTCAGTCTGCCAGGCCCAGCACCTCTCTCCCTCCAGTGCCCAGGGGCTGTTTGTACCTGAGGAGAAGGGTGGAGCCACTCAGGGGATGAAGCACAGCTGTCCTCCCTCCAGGCAAGTTCTTCAGTCTGCCAGGCCCAGCACCTCTGCCAGGCCCAGAGTAACAATGGGGAGTCCTTGCTCTGGTGTAAGAACAATTAAGTCTGGATTGCAATATGAATTTCACATAGGTTTTCACTAGGTGGTGCCATAACTACATCAATGTAAATGTCTCTTACGTGCTCCCACAGTTACTCTGGATTGTAGGGTCAGTTCCAGTGGTGCTGAACAAAGCTGCGGCACTGGCCTGGTGCTGAAAGCCCTCTGCATCATGCAGCACAGCAGAGGACTGGTGGATGGAGCACAGGACTGGGTTTTGAATACAGTACAGCATCTATACCAATGCAGTCTGCAGCTACAGTAGAGGAGTAAGAAACTCAGAAGTAGGTTTTTATAATGGTCTTTTACCCCAAGAAGCTTTCTAACAGTGCAGTATAACAACACAAAAGTAAGAAATTGCATTTTTGTATGTTTTTCTATCTATCATTTTTGTTACCATGCATTAAAGATGGTGTTACCAGATAACAGTGGTGAATCAAACTATTGCCAAATCCATAGATAAAAAGGTCCCACTCGTACGATATCTTGCAAGCATTAAGGCACAAAGTAAGGACCTACACTCATCTTCCAGCAGTCTCCATAAAGATGGTGAATAATTCAATAATACAAACATATATATCAGTACACATATATCAGTGAACTCCATGTGTTATTACCAGCCTAATAAAATGTATAACTTGTATTGGATTGGATCATCGCAGATGACCAGAACAAATGAGACATCGTAGCTTCACTCCCACCACACCACCAAAATATCATGTCTTTATTGGCTCTGGGTGGCACAAGCAGTTAAGATGCTGTGCCTGTTAACCAGCAGGCCAGGGTTCGAGACTTGGGTAGGCCCCCCAAGACAGAGTAAGCTCCTGTCCTTAGCCCAGCTCTGCGATGCCAGCTGGATCCAACTGTATTAGGTCTGCCTTTCCATTGGACTCATTCAGTGGCGTGGAGAGGGGGGATTTGCTGCTTGGGTAACAGCCTATCCTCCATAACAATCCAACCCAGGCTATCATGCTTCGCATGCAGCATATGCAGCGCCGAGCACGATACCATAGTCTTTCAAGACTGAAAGTCTTTCAAGACTGGCCTGCTTTTACTGACACCTTTATACCTGGGGCTGGTCTACATTGTTCTATGGGGCAGTTCATAGAACTCTTCTCTTTCCAGGTGAGATCATTAATAGTATGAAGGTGTCACATCTGGTACTGGAATGCCTTCAAACTTCCATTATGACATCTCATGGAGTAAAATGTTGGATTGAGAATAACTTCGATTGAGAGTGTTTTGCAAGACAAGCAAATGTTTCTAATAAATTTTAACTTGATATACAGGTAATGTTTTGATAAACAAGAAAAAATAGTCCTACCAAGATACGGCCTGTCTCAGTGCTCTGCCAGCACCTGCTGAGCATCTCTTGAGAGACCAGAGAATGCATGTCTACTCTGAAGTAATCCTATTACAGCCAGTGGGGCTCACTCCTATGTAAAGGGGCAATGGAAAGAAGCCTAAGGCTGCAATCCTAAAGACAGTTTCCTGGGAGTAAGACCAGTGGTGGGCCCAGACCAGTTTGGGCCAGATCGCCTGAACCGCTTCCTGTTTCTGGTCCCCCCCTACTGATCCGGTGGCTATGGGGGCCAGAAAACTGGCCGCACCGGTTTGGCGGCCAGCCCACCACTGCACTGTGCATGCGCCAACCAAAGAAGGTTGACGCATGCGCAGTGCGTCTCCTCAAGCTGGTCGACCAGCTTGAGAAGAAGCAACACTGCACATCTGCTAGGCTGATGCAGGAGCAGTGTGTCTACTGCAGGCCAGCTGGGGCCCGCCCCTCGCCCAGCCCCTGGCCCTCCCCGGCCCCTCCCCTGACCCTGCCCCTTCCCAGCCCCACCCCGCCCCTGACCCTCCCTGACCCCTGACCCCGGCCTGGCTCTGTCCACTTCCTGCAAACCGGATGTTGGGACAGGCCAGGCCCACCTCTGAGTAAGACCCATTGAACACAATGGGGTTTATTTTTGAGTAGACATGGTTAGGATTGTGCTCTAAGAGATCTAGCCTTGCATGTCTACTCTAAAGTAAGTCCTATTAAAATCAGTGGGGCTCTCTCCTATCTAAGGGGAGGGGCAGATTTGCAGCCTGAGAGACCTAAGAGGTTACGTGTTGGTTAATTTGTTTTATTTTTGTTTATATATATTCTTTATTATTTTGTATTATATTACAATAGCGTAATAATTTTATATGAATATTTTTTGGTTGTGGAATGAATCCTCTCAGTTCCAGTTATTTCTTATGTGAAAATCTGCTTGGATATACAAGCATTTTGGCTTACAAGCATGCTTCCGGAACAAATTAGGCTATGAAACCAAGGTACAACTGTATGTGTTCAGGCATTCAATATACCCCCCAAAGTATTCTTTGATACATCATAGGTAGTTTAAAATTCTTCACATCTCTAGATGATATATATCACTAGACAATATTTGTCTAGGATTTTACTGAATAAATATTTATCAGTTTTTTTGTAACCTCCTTGGATTAATTAGTGGACTGTTCCTGAGAGCTTTCCTTAAACGTTAAATTGAATCAATTTAATGGGAAAGTATAAATTATTAAAACATCTCTCTGTGTTATTCCATGTTGTATTGGTTTGAAGCAAAGACCAGTATTTGCTGCTTCCTCAAAGTAAGATGTTCTGTAAGTGGTGTTTGCTTCCTGCCTATTAAAGACATTTTGACACCACAAACCAAAATTGGGTATGGTTATGTTTGGTCATGATCAGTGGTGGGCTCCAGCAGGTTTGAACCTACTCTATAGAACCGGTTGTTAATGAGAGAGACAGAGAACTTATAAAGTTTAAAAATAGCCATTTAAAAGTGGCTGCCAGATGGGCATAGAACCAGTTGTTAATTTCTTTGAATCCCATCACTGGTCATGACTGCTTATGCTTCTTTTACATCTGAATGACAATCTGGACAATACTGAAAAAAACACTGGAAGAGGAAAAACACCGAAACAGGAAAACACTGCAGTTTTTGGCAGAGGTAAGATTTAAACACAGGTTATCCTGTTTCACATCTCACTTCCTTACAATGTAATTCCATGTGCATTTCCTGGGAATAAACTAAGAAATATAGAATGACAAAGAGCACAATCCGAACCTTGTCTACTCAAAAGGAAGGCCTATGGATTTCAAGGGAAACTCCCAGGAAAGTGTCATTAGGATTACTCCCAGGAAAGTTTCTTTAGCCTTTGCATCTTTGTTCAGTATGCTACGATAGCTTCTTTTTATAAAACCAAATACACAAAAATTGTGTATTTATTATTTTGGCTCAAAACATGGCAAGCAGCCCACTTGAAAGCAACCGTCTGTATCACTTAGAACACCTGCATAATAGTTTGCCACTGAAAGGGTCAGGAAAAGATGGGCTCCCTGACAGTACAGGCAGCAATTCTGTTTGTGTGTCTACAACTTTGAACCTTTTTTCAACAATTTGCTTTGTGTAGTGGTGCTCCAAAACATATGGACCCACTCAATGATGAGATTCAAAGAAATTAACAACCGGTTCTATGCCCATCTGGCAGCCACTATTAAATGGCTATTTTTAAACTTTATATGTCCTATCTCTTCTTAACAACCGGTTCTGTAGAGTAGGTGTGAACCTGCTGGAGCCCACCACTAGACCCACTCTCTCTTGTGTTAAATCTTTGAAATAGATGAGGCACTGTAGTCTGAGGACCTGATAAAATTGGACCAGTGCCATCTCAGCACTGGCACCAAATGTTGCAAATATGCCATAAGGCACACTTCCAACACTCACTGCTGGGCTGGTACTTAGTGCCAGATGGAGGCTGGCCACATGCCACCCACAGCTCTGCAGAAGCACCAAGCAGCAGAGTGGTATGGAGGGATGGGAGGACCATGAGGTGGGGAGGTGGGTGGGGATGGGGGCTTGGCAGGAGGAGGATGGGGACAGCAGCAAGCTCTGTTCCCTTACACCAAGGAGTTCTACAGCTGCCTCCCTGGCCCCTGAATGCTGTGGTGACCACTTTGGCACCACTACGCCCAAAGGCACTGGGAAGCATAGGACTCAGAGTTGCAAAAAACAGTGACCCCATATTAATATAAAAGGGTAGTAAGGAGAGTGCAAAGAAACCATCCGAATAAGCTTATTAGGAAGTAAACAATGGGGTTCTGGGATCCTATTAGTGGTGTATGTAAGGGTACGCATTGTGTGTTGGGGAGGATTTGACAGATATTCTCTTCCCAGCCTTATCAGCAATCAATGCTAGAAATGTATATAAAGTTGCAATCCTATATACCCATGGTTCCCAAACTAGGATCCACTTTTAAAAATGAGAGTCTAATGGGACCCACCTAGACTATAAAGTGTTTACCAACTACTCAACCTTGTATTTTTATCTAATTATTGGGGGGGGGACTGACTTCTGTAGAGTTTGTTGAGCTCCATGTACATTGGCTCAAGAATATTCTCATGTTCTTGCATTCCTTTTGCATGGACCAAGGCATGGTTGCCTACTCATGAGTAAATGTGCACATGCTGCTCTGTTTTTGTCCCTTTGCGGCTCATTACATGTTTCTTATAAGTTAATCAGCTTGTCAGTTTCAAGACCCACCAAATATTGGATTGTGACTGACTGGTGGATCTTGAGGTAGTTTGGGAACCACAGTTATTTATACACACTCACAATCAATTGAACACAGTGGGACCAACTTCAAACTGAAAACACACATAGGATTACACATTCAGGCTGCAACATTTACCGGGGCAGGGGTGTATGTTCAATTAAAGTTAATGGGGAATACTTCCGGGTAGACTAGTCTTGGATTGTATTTGAGGTATTGAGAGAAAAACCAGTGGGAAAATGTTGTAAATATCCATGGTCTTAAACAAAAAGAACCTTGATTTCTACCTAAATCATAATTTTATAATCCTGTGCATATGCTCCTGCACATTGCTAAACATTCCAGAAAAAGAGACTGGATATAACTGTTTATTTGACCACATCCTGTTTACATTTTCATTACAGTATATTTCTGTTCCTCCTATAGCGTGTCCATTCTATGGAAGAACTTGCTGAGAACCAGACCAACCTTAATGAATTCATCTTGGTAGGGTTTTCATACCTTGGTGAACTGCAGGTCATTTGTCTGGAGGTTTCATTTGTCTGGAGGTTAGGATTGCTTCCTTAGTCAATAGGGTACACTAGGTATTTTGTACAAAACAACATACAAAAACTTTGTGTGAATTCTCGATGGTGATAGGGAACACAGTGGAAAGCAGTGTTTTGCTCCTGGTTACCTAAGTGTTTGGTAATCATAGAGTCTGAGAAATAAAGGTCTTGATAGTACAGGTAGCACTTCCATTTGTGTTTTTTTGGGGGGGGGGGGGCGGGGGGGTGAAAGGGATGTAGTTCAAATCTATAAAATTGAATCATTAGGAAGTGAACAAATGGACAAAGTAATCACATAAAGTCTGTGCGTGTACATCCATGTTCCTGAATTAAAGGATATGGATTTTTTAAAAACTTAAATTACAATAGTTTGTTATAAACATGTGCATATGCTTCGGCACATTGCAAAAGAAATGTTAAGAGTCTTGTTATAACTATATACTGGTATGTGACCATAGCTGCAATCCTAAACCCACTTTCCTGGAAACACACTTTCCTATTAAACACAATGGGGCTTACTTCTGAGTAGACATGGTTAGGATTGCACCCCATGTCATCTTTCCCATTTTTCATTACACTACATTTCTTCTCCTCCTATAGCAGGTCCATTCTATGGAAAAAATTGGTGAGAACCAAACCAACCTCAATGAATTCATCTTGGTAGGGTTTTCACATCTTGGTGAGCTGCAGTTCGTGTTGTTTTTGGTGTTTCTAACGACATACCTTGTCACCATCATGGGGAACATGCTCATAATTCTGCTGATAAAGTTGAACCCTTCTCTTCAAACTCCCATGTACTTCTTTCTGGTCAACCTCTCATTCTTGGAAATCTGTTACACCACCAGTGTGGTTCCACAGCTGCTAATCCATTTGCTATCAGAGCAGAAGGTCATCTCCAAAGCTGGTTGTGCAGCTCAAATGTATGCCTTCACTATTTTAGGGCTGACAGAGTGTTGCCTCCTAGCAGCAATGGCTTATGACCGCTACGTTGCTATATGCCATCCTCTGCACTACACTGTCATCATGAACCACAGGGTGTGTATACAGTTGGCAGCTGTGTCGTGGATCACTTGCATCTCAGTGGAAGCTGTTCAGATAACATGTATCTTCAGTTTATCCTTTTGTGGTTCTAAACGCATTGAGCACTTCTTCTGTGATATCCCACCACTTCTGAAAAAGGCTTGCACGGAAACCTTGAAATATGAGATTGTTGTCTTACCAGTGTCCATACTTTTCATCATGACTCCATTCTTGTTGATAATCCTGTCCTATGTCCGTATCATTTTTTCAATCCTTAAGCTTCCTTCAGCAGAAGGAAGGAAGAAGGCCTTCTCCACTTGTTCCTCACATCTCATGGTGGTGACGTTGTTCTATGGGACTGGCCTGTTCACCTATCTAAGGCCTATATCAAGCCATACTCCAGAAAGTGACAAAATACTATCTCTTATGTACACCGTAGTGACTCCAGTTCTAAACCCCATCATATACACACTAAGAAACAAAGAAGTCAAGGGAACCTTCAAGAAGACACTTACAAGAATCACTTTTGGATAGGATCAAAGAGAAATTTAAAAATTGTGGAATATAATTGCTAGTTTGGTAACTATTTTAACAGCTTCCAAGCCATTATGGGTATGCAATCTGAGATTAGCTGGTCACTCATTATCTGGTTCCTGCACTTGCCTGGCGCATGCACAGAGGTCCCTGTCTTCTGACATTCGCAGGTGTGCACAGAGAGCAGTTGCAGTACATGGAGGGAGCGGCGAATGGCCAGTGAGGTCACTGTCAGAAGACAGTGGCCTTTGCACCTGCACTAGCCAGGGTCAGTCCCTGAGCTTGCTTGGAACAGGTGCAGAAGTTCCTGTCTTCTGACGGGGAGCTATCCATTTGCTGGTCCAAGTATACAGGGAGCATTTACTGAGCTTCAAGTACAAAGGATTGGGACCATTCTGGAAGCCTTGCACTGTCTGGATTGACATTCTACACCAGCAAGGCATACTTGCTTACTCATGAGTAAAACCCTCACTTTCAAAAAGATTTAATGCAGTGGAGCTTGGAGGAAGGGTTTCCTTGTGAGGTGCCTGGTAGGGGCTTCATTTACTGAAGCCCTGCTCAGCCTGCTCAAAATATCTAAGGCAAGTTTGCTTATTTGCAAAAAAAGGTGCAATAAGGTCCCCTTTCAGTTCCTATAGAGATCCATGCAATTATCAGGGGCCACTTTGGGGGGTGATTTTGGAGGCTCCGTTCATTGAGTCAGTACCATAATGGTCAGTGATGGGATGCTAAGAAATTAACAACCGGTTCTCTGCCCATCTGGCAACCACTTTTAAATGGTTATTTTTAAACTTTATATGCCCTATCTCTTGTTAACAACCGGTTCTATAGAGTTGGTGAGAGCCTGCTGGAGCCCACCACTGATTATGGTGTGCTGGTTTCCTCTCAGCCTGGCCTTCCTGGCAGACTATGGCATGATTATGGCATGTTCACCTACGCATGAGTAAAGCCATGATACTGGGCACTTTCACTTTCCCATACAGCTCAATAAATATTTTTTTATTTTTTGTTTTTTGGTCATAACATTTGATAGGAAGGAGATATTTCAAAACTGATTTTTGCACTGTATTTTCTTCAATACGAATCCACTGACATGAAATGATGGGGTACAGCAGACCATTGCAATGTCCCAAAATGTAGGACAATGAAGCCAAATGGAGGATAGGAGGTTAAAAATCCGGAAAAATCCAGGAATTTATGGTCATATGATCACTCTGCATTAAATTCAGATTCATTTGATGGGAATTTTAAGGATTTTCTGAATATTGGTAGTGAGCAAGAGTGGTTCCAGCCATGCTACAGTAGTGAATCATGGGAAGGATTATGAAACCAGTCCAAGGAAGGGAAAGGGTGTTTATTAGTTTTCTCTGGAACATTTCAACAGGGCAAAGAGTCCCCTAGGAGGACAAATAGTTGGAAGGGCCAGATATATTTCCACATCTGGAAATGAACAATAAGGGTGGAAAACAATCCTGATTGACAAGGAATTATATAAACTATAAAACAGTCAGAACAGGATGAGTGGCATAGCAGCATGTATGATACACAGTGACATCAGGTCATGTGATCAGTTTTTTATCCCTCAATATAAGACTGAATGGGGTGGAACGAAGAGTTGAGAACTAGAGAACCAGAGAACCAGGGCATTCATACCTATGACTTGTGTTATCTGTATCTGTATTTGATATAAAGTATGGTGTTATATATGGTCTTATATAAGGTATGGTCTTATACGTTTTATACTCAGAAATAAACATCTCAAAAGAAATAAAAAGAAATATACTCAGAAATAAACATCTCAAAAGATTCTGTTCTGTGGAATAGTTAATTACTGTAGCATAATCCCAGAATTTGAACCCAAAGAATCTAGATGGGGGCAACATTAGGACTGGATCAAAATATCCCCAACATGTTCTATTCAAATGCCTAAGAAATTCATAAGCTTCCTGGCATACTGAAGCCTCCTGAGCAGCAAGGGATGGGATGTGTATAGAGTTGCCATTTCCCAGATGGGGTCATGATCTGCTCAAGCCGGAACCTGGGATCTGGCAACCCTACAGGCAAAGACAATTGCTGCCCACAGTTCCCTAGCTCAGCATTGGGCCAGTTAACCCAATGCTGAGCTGGGGTACCTCTGTGAGTGTGCCATGAGTCACACGCATGCAGGAAGCGTTCCCTCCCCTCAGCATTGGCCAGACCAATGTTGGTCTGGAGATGGACCCAACCTCTGCAGGTGCCAGCCAGTGTGCACAGAGCAAAGTCCCTCCGCTGAGCTTCAGGCCAACACTCAGGGCATTGAGAGCACTGAGTGGTGCATGCACAGTGGTGAGAGCACTGAGTGGTGCACGCACTGGCTGGTGCATGCACAGAGAGGTCCCTCCCTTCTGACAGCATCCTCTTTTGTCATTCACTGGCAGGCATGCACAAGGCAGCATATGAGTGTTTCAGATTATATTTTGTCATGCCCTACATTTTGCTTGGATGTCCAACATTCTGGGGGCCATTGTCCTCTTTTTTGATTATGGCATGTGTCACCCTGAGTGTCTGCTTTGAACCTCTTACAAGTGCATTGTTGGTGAAAGCAGGTCTTGCAAAGAGTTTTTCAATTTAAAAAGACGTACTATAGTATTGGAATTAAGTACAGGAAAGCAATACGAGTCTTTTAGCTTATTTTAACATGTCCTACACTTCTGGAGTGTCCTACAATTTTTAAGCAGGTAGGAATTTTGGCTTGTGGGGATAGGAATTTTGGCCTTTGGGTTCAGGAATTTTGAGTTTGACATCTGATCACCCTGAATTTAAGACTGATGGGAACTTTTGTAACACCTTCAAATGATGCAAGGGACTTCTGTTAGCCCAAGGGCCAGTGGGATTTCACCCTCTGTCTTGTGTTACAATCATTTCTTCCCCCCATCCCCACTTATTTTGTTCCTTACACTATATGCCCCCATCAGTGGCCTAGCATGGCATCCTGGCTCACAAGGCAATTTTGATAATGATCCCCATGTCACATGTGGAAGTGACATAACTTCTGAGTGTAATGTCGTACCCACTTTTAAAATGAAGAATAAAAAACCACAGATTTCTCCTCTCCAGCACCTCCTCCTGCTTACCTCTCAATTCATAAGTTGCCCCCAAGTTCCTGGAGGCCTTATCCTTTTCTGTTGTACTGATGAGGAACAGTACAAGCCAGAAATCGCCATCTTAGCTGCATGATTCCCCCCACACCAAAGACAAAAAGAGCCGAGGAAGACAAATTGACTTCCACAGCAGCCTTAGCAATGCTACTGTCCCCATTCCCAACTAGTGGTGTCAATGAGAAGCCTCTTCCCCTCTATCATGTGCACCCAGCCATCAGACTTGAGTACTGGCAGCCTCATAAACAAGAGTTATTTCTGTAGCATGACTTTCATGGACAAAACATGCATTTCATCCACAGGTAGCTCAGGTTAATCTGTGATTCTTATATGGGCTAAGACTCTAAATGTACCTCTGCTACAGGTAGTTGTAAAATTTATGTCTGCAAATATGGATAATTAGGTTTAACTCTAAGGCTGCAA
The DNA here is from genome assembly GCA_030015325.1 of Cryptoblepharus egeriae. Lineage (NCBI taxonomy): Eukaryota > Metazoa > Chordata > Lepidosauria > Squamata > Scincidae > Cryptoblepharus > Cryptoblepharus egeriae. Next base: position 85,784,622 of record JAREYC010000004.1, read on the forward strand.
ACCTAAAGACACGTTTCTGGGAATACGACCCATTGAACACATTGGGGCTTACTTTTGAGTACACATGGATAGGATTATGCTCCAAGTGAATCTCTCTCAGTCCCCCACCCTTCAGTCCACGCCTTGATCCACCCTTCAATTTTGAATGAAAACTTCATATAATTTGAAACCTTGCATACTGCCTTGGAGACACTGATTGACATTAAGAGCACAATCCTAACCATGTCCACCCAAAAGTAAACCCATTTGTGTTCAATGGATCTTAGTCCCAGGAAAGTGTATTTAGGACTGCAGCGTAAAGGAATTTCCTACTGTATTTTAACGTATTTTTTTCCAATTTGTACATTTGAAATTTCAAAATTTCCAATTTTCCAAAAATTTCCAATTTTCCTGTTTGTACATGCTTGTCAACAAACAGTACATCCTGATCAGTGATGGGCTTCAAAAAATTTAAGAACTGGTTCTCTGCCCATCTGGCAGCCACTTTTAAATGGCTATTTTTAAACTTTATACGTCCTATCTCTTGTTAAGAACCGTTTCTATAGAGTAGGTGCGAACCTGCTGGAGCCCACCACTGATCCTGATGTTCTCCTCTCTCAGAAACGTGCAAGACAGAATATGTGTTTCTGATCCAAGTTTGATCTGTAGTTCAATTCAATAAAACCAGTTGATAAAAATTTGCAAGGAATCAATATTTCTTGATATCATTAGACAATGTACCTCTATAGACATCTATTCATCATCTAGGATTTAACTGAATAAATATTTTTTTTCTTTTTCATAGCCTCCAGGAATTCATTAGACTACTCCCAGGAGTTTTTCTTAATAATTAAGTCACATCAACTTTATGGGAGCATATAAACACCTGTTTGCTACAACATATTATATGGGTTTGAAGCACAAATGAGCATTTACTGCTTTTTAAAGTAAGATGTTGTGTGAGTAGGTATTTGTCGCCTGACCATCAAAGATGTTCACTGCGCAATCCAGATTATCCAGTTGGGCCAATCCGTCACTTGTGCTGGCCCAGGGGTGCTGCAAATGTGCTAGCATATCTGTGAAACCATGTGAGGAGGAGAGGGCAGTGTAGGAAGTTGCACTGGCCTCCCTGTGCCAGTGCAGGCCCTGCAAATTGGTTAGCTGTGCAGGCTGATGTTTGGCCAGCACAAGGGTCTGGACAATTGGGGATCAGACAGGCTTTTTGGCGCGGGGGGACGACAAGTAAATGGTTGGCACGGGGACGACGACAAGTAAATGGTATTCTTGGGGGCAAGGGAGGAGTGGGAAGTGGGCTTGGGAATGGACATTTGTGCTAGATCCAAGCCCCATTCCCTAGGCTCTCAGCCACCTTCTAAGATGGCTCATATATGAGTAGACCCATTGGGGCTGTTGTTGCAGTATTCAGGGAAAGAGGAAAACTTCCCACTTGTCCCACAATTGTGCATCAGGTAAGTTACAAAATCTGGCTTCCCTGTTGTGCAGTGTGCACAGTGCTTACTTTTTCCACCTTGAAGTGTCTCATCTTGCCATCAGAGCTCTGCAAAAAGTGGCTCCAAGAATCCACCTCCAACCCAAAATCATGGAACAGTTTGCTGGGGTGACAAGCAGTGGTAGCAGCTGCATGATGCAAATTTCAGCATAAATCAGTGGGAAAGGTAAGTAAGTGCATGGTAAAACTCGAAGCATGGCATATGTGAGTGAAGGCATTTTTTCAGGCTCTGGATCCAGCCATCTGGCCAGAGTTTGGTGCCTCTTCCTCTAAATGGCAATCTTACGTACATTTTCCTGAGAGTAAACTCTACTGAATACAGCAGGACTTATTTCTGGGTCAGCATGCATGATGCATTGTAAGACACTGTTTATCAATATGGTACACTAAAAACATACAAAAGCTTTGAGTGAATTCTTAATGGTGGCAGGCAGCCCAGTAGAAGGCAGAGTTGCCCCTGGCTGCATAAGTGTTTGGTCCTCATGGAATCTGAGAAGGAAAGGTCTTGACAGTACACTTTCATTTGTTTGGAGTATTTATGGAGGGAGTGGGAGAAGAGGAGGTAGTTCAAATCAGTGTTTCAAGAAGTATGGAACTCAATGTAAATATGAAACACCGGAGTCGTAGATACATTGCAAAGAACATAACAAAATTAAATAATTAGGAAGTGGACAATGGGCAATGTACTCACTTAAGGGATTTGTACAGTGGTAGGATTCAAATAAATTAACAACAGGTTCTATGTCCTAATAACCTAAATTAAAAACAAGTTCTATGTCCCATTCGTAACTGGTTCTCAGAACCAGGTGTTCATTAGCAAAGGGTCCTATAGAACTTGGGAGAACCGCCTGAAGCCCACCACTGGATTTGTATGTATATCCATGTTCCTGAACTAAAGAAATGGATTTTTTGCTTAAATTGCAATAGTATATTATAAATATGTGCATATGTTCCTCCACATTGCAAAACATGCCAGAAAAAGTGTATGGATATAACTGAATATTTGACCACATCTTGTTTGATATTTTCATTACAGTATCTTTCGGTTCCTCCTACAGTATCTACAGTATCTTTCGGTCTATTCTATGGAAAAGATTGCTGAGAACCAGACCAGTCTAAATGAGTTCATCTTGCTAGGGTTTTCATATCTTGGTGAACTCCAGTTCGTGTTGTTTTTGGTGTTTCTAACAACATACCTTGTCACCATCACGGGGAACATACTCATAATTCTGCTGATAAAGTGGAATCCTTCCCTTCAAACTCCCATGTACTTCTTTCTGGTCAACCTGTCATTCTTGGAAATCTGTTACACCACCAGCGTGGTTCCACAGCTGCTAATCCATTTGTTATCAGAGCAGAAAATTATCTCCAAAGCTGGTTGTGCAGCTCAATTGTATGTCTTCGCCATTCTGGGACTCACAGAGTGTTGCCTCCTAGCAGCAATGGCTTATGACCGCTATGTTGCTATATGCCATCCGCTGCACTACACTGTCATCATGAACCACAAGGTAAGTATACAGTTGGCAGCTATGTCATGGATCACTGGCATCTCAGTGGAAGCTGCTCAGATAACATGTATCTTTAGTTTATCCTTTTGTGGTTCTAAACGCATTGAGCACTTCTTCTGTGATATCCCACCACTTCTGAAAATGGCTTGCACAGACACCTTGAAATATGAGATTGTTATCTTACCAGTGTCTATACCTTTCATCATGACTCCATTCTTGTTGATAATTCTCTCCTATGTCCGTATCATTTTTTCAATCCTTAAGCTTCCTTCAGCAGAAGGAAGGAAGAAGGCTTTCTCCACTTGCTCTTCACATCTTATGGTGGTGACGTTGTTCTATGGGACTGCCCTGTTCACCTATCTAAGGCCTAAATCAAGCCATACTCCAGAAAGTGACAAAATAATATCTCTTATGTACACTGTAGTGACTCCAGTTCTAAACCCCATCATATACACACTAAGAAACAAAGAAGTCAAGGGCGCCTTCAAGAAGACAGTTTCAAGAATCTTCTTTCAATAGAACAAGATCTAGTTGAACATTTTAAAAAATGGAGTATATAAATTAGACGTAAGGAACATACTGGAACATATTGCTAGTTTGGTAAATGTAACAATATTACTGTCTAGCTCTAAACAGAAAGCCATCTTACAACTTTTCTAAGTTGTTGCATGATTGTCCTTCAATTGAAAAATAATATTGATAATGGTTGTTAGTGAATATTATTAAAAAGAGATTAATTTACAGGACTACTTCTTATAAAGAGCTGATGAAGTGGTCAACTTTTTAGTGGTTGGAATCAACTTCATTCATTGTTTTTGAGACTTGCATGTTTGTTGTTTGAGACTTTATTAAAAAAATGTTCAGTGCATCCAGTTGTAACTGTGTCACTGTGACATGTTAATTTTCAGTGTTCAGTAATTTTGTTTGCATGAAGAAGCATTCAAGCACTCAAGCACCTGTCTAAAACAGTGGTTCCGATTTGTGGGTTGGGGCCCACTGGTGGTTTGTAACCCAATTAATAGTTCTATTATTTATAGAAACAATAGTTTCCCCATATGATGGACATATCTGTCGGTTTCCATTCAATCTGCTTCTCACACTTGCCTGCTATCCTGACATTTATATACTTAGTTTTGTGCAAATGTATGGAGCATAAGAGAGGCAAGTATATCAGCTCCATCTGAATCCACCGTCTGTGGAAGACAAATGGAAGAAGTGAATGGGTGGATTTGCTTCATACTCTCTTGCTTAAGAACTGCTGTATTCTTTGATCTGCACTCTGATCTGCACCTTTTTAGTTTGAAAAGAATAGGGACAGTGGGTGCTGGGAACTAATTGGGTAAAAAAATTATTTGGTGCATGGTGGCATTTTTTATCTATTTATCCCTTCATATTTAGTAGAAGAAGGAAGAGGTTGCCACTACTGCAACCTTTTCTGATTTTCTGCCAACAAATCTAAAGAAGATCAGAGGGTTCAAAGGAGTGGTGGGCTGGAGAAGAAGATGGGCAGAAGGAATGAGAACTAATCCATTCTGTCACCCCACTAAGGATGCTCTCAGGAGCCTCTCCGTATAAACATTTCAGGCCTTATAGTTGGACTCCCCTGACATGACTTATGGGTTCTGTAGACCATGTATATATTTTCTAAACTTTGATGCAGCACAGAGCAAGAGGCATCCAGAACTTTGCCTCCCTTTGAAAATTTCAGTAGAAGAATCTCATAACAACCCAACCAATTAATTTTTCACATAAAGCAGGCTTCCGTCAGTCTTGAAAGACTATGGTATCATGCTCGGCACTGCATACGCTGCATATGAAGCACGAAAGCCTGGGTTGGATTGTTATGGAGGCTAGGCTGTTACCCAAGCAGCAAATCCTCCCTCTCCATGCCACTGAATTAGTCCAATGGAAAGGCAGAGCCAATATGTTTGGATCCAACTGGCATCGCAGAGCTGGGCTAAGGACAGGAGCTCACCCTGTCTTGTAGGGTCAACCCAACTCTCGAACTCTGGCCTGCTGGTTGATATTTTATTCTTCTATGTTAGCCGCCTTGGGCTCCCCCTTATGGGGGAGGAAAGGTGGGGTATAAATTGAGTTAAATAAAAATAAATAAATAAACAGGCACAGAGTCTTAACCGCTTGCGCCACCCACAGCCCATACAACACATACAGAGCCCAACACACCCAGAGCCCATACACCTACAGCTCTTTACAGTTAAAGAGTGTGAAAAAGAATATCACAACCAAAGTCTCTTATCATGCTACAATGCAAATGCACATCTCAATTTTAAATTTAGCTTTTATTTCAAGTGTTTAATTTTTGATTAATATTCACAGGACAGGCCGCTGTAATAAAACTGGATATTTTGTGATATAGAAAGACCAAAGAGAGTTTTATAATTAATCATTTGGATCCAATGAAAAGCCCAAAGTTTACATCCAGAATAACAACTTTGGATTCCTTGGGGATGATACTAAGTATAATGAGCTGTTAAGGGATTATACATGCACACTTCAAAATCCTATGAGAAATCATATGCTTCATGCATGTATACCACCGCATAATAAAGTGTACTGGAATTGAAAAACCATAATTCTTTCCAAATGGCAAACATCACATAAGTTGAAAAACATCAATTGCCTATATTTTTGTTTTATTCAACTCTCAAAACATCTTCAAAAGTAAGAGCCATCTTCTAACTGCCATCTTCTAACTATGATCTTGTGAAGCTATTTCCATGGGTCAAGTTAGCTTCACATTATTACTCTACAAGCAAAATAACCTGCTATAAGAAAGCAATCAGAGGACATTTCTGAGGAAAACTACCATATCTGTCATTCAAATTACCTAGTGCATGAATTTATAACACAGAGAAATTATGAGGTAAGAACATTTCCATCCAAGCAGAAGCAATATATATGCAGGCTTTGACCTGAGTACATGTGTGTACATGTGTGTTTATACACGTATAGACAAGTATATTTGGATTTGAGAGAAGATAATTCAACTGCAGAGCTTCTATGACAGAAACATGTCATCAGCAGGAGTGCTCAGCAATATAGGAACTTTTTTTTTGTATTTGCTTTGAAACTTTTTTTCCCAAAATACCTTAACAAAGACTCTTCAGGCTCAGCAGAAAGCTTGGGGTATAAGTGAATGTCTGGACCAGCAATTTTCAACCTTTTCCATGTTACAAGGCATGATAATTGTCACTTTTTTTGACAACTGACAAGGCTCACTACACTATTGGCAGGGGATGTGTATACCCTAATGACTCTATTGATAAATTTTTATCTGCCAAACTCCCATAGCACACTTGATTCTTGGAACACTAATGTATCATGGCACAATGGTTGAAAACTGCTGGTCTGGGCCAAAAAGAACGAGACCAGAAGAGACAGGGCAGTGAGGGTGGCCCCACTGATACATGGTGACACCAATCCTCATGAGGCCACTGTTCAAGGTTATAAAAAGTTGTTATTTTGAAATGATTTAAATATATTCTTTTTACATTTATAATATTTAGATCAACCAGCATCAGCTTGCTGTACTCAGAGAATCAAACAGCTATTGTGGAATTTACCCTGCTAGGATTTGTAAATATTAAACAAGGAAAGAACTTCCTCTTCACCCTCTTCCTCATTGTGTACACCACCTGCTTTTTAGGGAATGCACTCATAATCACAGTAGTTGTGTTAAACCAGTCTCTTCACTCTCCTATGTATTTCTTTCTGGGTAACCTCTCTTTCCTTGATATCTGTTACATTTCTGTGACTGTGCCAAAAATGCTAACAGATCTCTGGAGCAAAACCCCACATATTTCCTTTGTGGGGTGTGCAGCTCAACTCTTTGGTCTTGTTTTTTTGGTGGGCACCGAGGGATTTCTCCTGGCTGCTATGGCTGCAGACCGTTATTTTGCAATACGCCATCCATTGGGTTATACCAGAATCATGACTAAACACATTTGCCTCCAACTGGCCATCATGTCTTGGACCTGTGGCCTCCTCAATGCTTCTCTACACACAGTGCTCACATTCCGTCTATCTTTCTGCCAATCAAATACAATTCGTCATTTTTTCTGTGACATCCCTCCATTACTAAGCATTGCATGCTCTGACACATCAGTCAACGAAGCCACCCTTCTCACAGTGGGAGTATTTGTAGGACTCAGCCCTTTCTTCTTCACTCTGGTCTCCTACGCCTTCATCCTTCATACCATTTTGAGCCATCGACAGAAAGGAAAGCATCACAAAGCTATTTCAACCTGTGCATCCCACCTGACTGTTGTAATTCTGTTCTATGGCTCCAGCATCTTCACATACGTCCGACCGACCTCCAGCTATTCACTGGAAAGGGACCAGCTTGTGGGAGTTTTGTACAGTATCTTAACACCAACACTCAACCCTCTCATCTACAGTTTGAGGAACAAGGAAGTTAAATCAGCAGTGAAGAAACTGATGAGTGATAGAACTTTTTCTCTAGGATTTTTGAACTAAGGAAGATCTCAAAAACTCAGTCAAGAACTGAAAAATAATAGACCATGGAAATTCAAGTGAAACCTATTTATAACTTGACAAAGCTATCTCTCTATACTGTATGATGTGCAGACCTGTTTGTATTCATGCGTCTGTGATTCTGGTTGCCTGCTAGGACAGTAGGACCCGGATCAATACAGTTAAACCTTTGATTGTGACTAACTTGCTCTGCACATGTTCCACAAGATGAGTCGACATTTCTAATAAATTTTAACTTGATAAAGAAGCAATGTCTTGCAATACAAGTAGTACATGTTGCCGAATGTCACATGATCACCACTGAGCCAAAGGTTCTTCTCTCTCGCTTGCTGCAGGATTGTGGTTGGTTGTCTACTATTCTTGAATGAGGTTCCAGCCAGGCTGCTTGGAGAGGAACTTTCCCCAGTAGCATCTTCCTGGAGGAAGCAGGGCAGGGTGCGCACACAGACAGCCAGCCAGTGGACCCTCCAAGATGAGAGCACACGGTTCAACTGCTGTCCTGGAGCACTTCTGCTCCCCCCACACTCCAAGGTCTTCCTTGAGCAAGGGGGACAGAGATTGCAGCATCAGAGACCAAAGCTGCAATCCTAAACATATTTTCTTGGGAGTAAGACCCATTAAGTACAGTGGGGCTTACTTCTGAGTACACATGGTTAGGATTGCAGCCCAAGTCTTGAGCAGAGTTTTGTCTACTCTGAAGTAAGTCCTATTAGAGTCAGTGAGCCTTACCCCTGTATAATGGGGGCAATGGAAATGAGTCGCAGAGATGTTTTGCGTAGCTGCATGTTTTGCATATCTACTTGTATTTTGTATTAAATTATAAAGTATTGTTATCATTTTTATGAGGGCTGCAGTGGCTCTGTGATTATAATGCTGGAGTTAGAACACTGCTTGACTGTAATTTCGCTCAGCAGGCCAGCAGTTCAAGACACAAGTACTGCCAGATGGGGTGATCTGCCATCCAGAGCCCAACTCCTACCAATCTAGCAGTTCAAAAGCATGCAAGTGCAAGTAGGTAACGAGGGACCACTTCGGTGGGAAAGGCAACATCCTGGCAACAGGCCCCTGTGACAGGCCAGCCGGGTATCCATATGTCACATCTATCATGGATTGGAGGAAACTTCAATCCACAACAAGCGGACATCATCTCACATGGTACAAATGCTAAAGAAGTTGCCTTTCATTTGTAATCATTTTTATATGAACATTTTTGGGTTGTGGAACGAATCTTCTGAGTTTCTGTTATTTCTTATGGGGAAATTTGCTTTGCTATATAAGTGCTTTGGATTACAAGCATATTTATGGAACAAATTATGCTAGCAAACCAAGGTTTTACTATATAATTGTATTTAAATTATATAATTTAACCTGGGAGAAGCCACAGGTCCCACAAGACGTATGGAAGGCCACAACTTTGGTTCATCAGAACAATTCCCCCTTTCTAGTTGACTGGTCTGGAAGACAGCATGCCTTTGTTTTTATTGTACTTCTTGTTTCTTGGAAACTCTGATTTTCATTATTAGAACATGTGAGGGAGTCAAGATTCTGCAGATGCCACTGTTGCTGAACCATGAACCTGAACCTTTTCAGATCCGATCTCTACACTCTCTCTCATTCCACCATCCCCACCCTTTTTTCATCTCTTCGCATGTTCCTGTGTGCTCCTATCTGCATCAGTTGGCCTCCATGAAACTGCTGCCACATGCAAGGTAGTTCTGGCCTTGCCGTTGGCATTTAGGAAACACACAAGGCTGCATGCTTTCAGAAGACTGTTTGCAATGTTCCAGTGGCAGGGAAGGGGGATAGGTTTGGGAGGGTTAGCAAAATCAAAGAAGAGTTTCCAACACTACCTGTTCCCACAAACTTCACTACTAAATGTAACCAGAAGGAACATATTAGTTCAGACACTGGCCTCCAGAATTTGTTGCCATGCCTTCAGCAAAACGGCAGACCTAACGTTACCACCACCTACAAGCTCTTCCCTGGCTCTGGGTGGTGTGTGACAAGTACAGGACTGGTGCCGGCACTTACCCGGTATAGACTGCTGTGGGAAAGCCTTACAGTAGGTATAGACTTACGGTATAGACTGCTGTGGGAAAGCCTTACAACCTTACAGTAGTCCAACTGGTTAGCTTCCCTGGGCCACATTGGAAGAAGATGTTCTGGTTTGGGCTGCACTTAAATACTAACCATAAAACCATCCATTTCTGGTACCAGATGCATGGGGCTTTACTCCCAGGAAAGTGTGGCTAGGAGGGCAGCCTGAGTAGAGATCCTCTCTGGTGGCAGCAGGTTCCCAGAGCCCCAGGATGCACCCCAACCTCAGATGCATGGGGCTTTACTCCCAGGAAAGTGTGGCTAGGAGGGCAGCCTGAGTAGAGATCCTCTCTGGTGGCATCGGGTTCCCAGAGCCCCAGGATGCATCCCAACCCCAGATGCATGGGGCTTTACTCCCAGGAAAGTGTGGCTAGGAGGGCAGCCTGAGTAGAGATCCTCTTCAGTGGCAGGGAACTGAAATGTCCCGAGTCCTCCTGTCCCTCCCTCTCCCTCTCCATCTCTTCCTTCCTCTCCCTCCAGAGGAAGCTTAATTACTTTTGTAGTCGGTTGTCCTGTTTGTCCTCTAGAGCTGTGGGGCAGCGCTGCTGAGGACATGTGATGCGGCCCCACACAGGTGCTTATCGGGCACCGAGGCTGAGGGTAAGCAGGCAGGCTGGCAGGCAGCTGCTGCACTTCTGACCGACCTGCTGCTCCTCCACCGAGAGTGCAGCAGGGAGAGCGGTAAAGTGCAGCGTGTGGTGTTGCTGCTGTACTGCGCATGCAACTCCAGCCTGCCTGGAGGCAGGGGAGGAGTTCTTTTCCCATCTCAAAGTACTCTGGGAGGATCAGAGCTGTACATGCGCAGCGTAAATGGCCGCTCCCATGGGGCCCACTTTTACACATGGCCCACTGCTTACTGGGCCGCACTGGAGGCTGAACTGGGCTGCATGCGGCCCAGGGGGCACGTGTTGGACACCCCAGCCTTACAGCATGTTTGCAACACCCAGTGCAGTCACTATGATGGTGTGACAAGCTCTGGGTTGGCTTCTAAGACAGTGTGACCAGATGCCAAACACAAAATCCCTGAACAGCAAGGCCAAAATACCTGCTCAAAGGCCAAAATTCTTACCCCTACCCAAAAATGTAGGACAAAATGTAGGACATGTTAAAATAAGCTAAAAACACTAAAAATAAGCTAAAAACACTGGTATTGCTTTCCTGTATGTAATATATTATACTATGGGTGCAATCCAGAGTAACTATGGGGAGTCCTTTCTCCAATGTAAGAACAATTTACTCTGGATTGCAATATGAATTTCCCATAGCTTTTTACTAGGTGGTGCCATTACTACATTAACTTAAATGTCTCTTGTGTGCTCCCATAGTTACTCTGGATTATAGGGCCAATTACTTATTTAAAATTGAAAAATGATGAATTCTCTGCTCACCCCATACCAGTCTGGTTGGGTGAGTTTTCCAAACAACTTTGCCGAACGAGGCATTCACTTCATGTAGGTTCTGATCCAGTTTGAATGAATTGGGGGAAAACTGGCACTTTTGTTTTGGCATTATGGAAAATAAAAGCAGATATTTCTTTTAATGCCCAGACACTAAGGCTTTTACAGGGTGACCAGAACCCCAAGGCCAGTTTTCCTACCCCAAAGCCAAAATTCCTATGTGCTTAAAAAAAATTGAAGGACACAGCAAAAAATGTAGGACACATGTAGGACATTTTAAAATAAAGCAGAAATACTCGTATTGTTTTCCTGTACTTAATTTCAACACTTTAAAATTGAAAACCTTGTAAAATGCATGATTCAGACCCAGATATTAAAGAGATTGTTTGTAGTAGCATAACACAAGCCAGTGACTCCAATGTATGTGGTTCAGACCCAAACACACAAACACAAACACAAGCACACACACAAACACAAGCACACACAAGCACACACACACACACACACACACACACACACACAAGATATCAAGCAGGGAGGGGGATAGAAAGGAGGAAATCTGTGCATCAGGGAGGTGGGATCTGGAACCACCAAGAGAAATCTGCAGTGCCCCTGAGGGTGTGCAGAATGCAAAAGCTGACTGTGGGGAGCCAGAAGGACAAGGATGTAAAGCACTGGGAAGGAGGAAGCAGAGTATTTTTAGGCAGGATTTACCTTGCAGGTCTAGAAGTGGAGCAGAGCCTGAATTGTTGGCTGAGGCAGGGTTAAGAAGCACTGAAAGGGTTAAGAGCTGGAGATTTAGGGCTAGGGAAATCTGAGCTGCTGTGCATGGCTCGTAAATTCCGGAGGCACTCTTGTGTTTTCCTACTCCCCTGATAAGGTAATAAAAGTCCAGGGAAAGCCGGATGTCTAGACAGCCTCCCTCCTTGCATTTTGTACCCCCTCCACTACTGAAAATGCTCTATAAAAATGCTTGCACAGTCTTTCTTGGTTGTTCACCTTGCCTAGTGGAGTTGGAACCCATGTATACACATGTAATAAAGCTAGCTTGTATTGTGGTCCTCGTTTGTTGTTTTCTGCAATGTTGGTTGCCTCTCCTAAGCACCCATGTAGGTTCCCAGGGGTGGTGGGTATGAGTCCCACCCTATTCAGGAACATCTGCATTGGGATCATGTGAAGTTGACAGTTTCACAAAAAAAAAACCTCTCAAAAATGAATACATTTCCAATGAAAGACTGAAGACAGGGGACATGAAAAGAGGGTTACCTGTTGATAACTGTGTTGATAACTGCTGGAAGAGTGCCCTTTTTCAGTGCTGTATTCACAGCATGTTATACCACCTCAGGAGCAGGAATACATCTGAGTATAAGCCATGATAAGCCAGAATACAACCCCTGCTTCTCAATCTCAGAATGTGGCACAACTACAACAGCCCACTAACCTCTGAATACAGTAGCCCACTCCAACAATCCCCTTGTATCCACCCTCCACTACAGGTATTGCTGTATTGCCGACTCATGATGCAGCTGTTACTGGTTGTCAGGGACTCCTAAGGCAGGCACCACAGCTGTTTCTTGTTCAGTGTGATCTGAGTCAGGTCTCCTTGGGAGTAAGCCCTCCCTGATGCCATTTACTTGGTCTCAGCAGCCTCAGTAGCCTGTGGATTTGGCACAATTTTCTGTATTGGATACAGCCTACTTGGGGCAACCCAGCTGAGCTATTATCAGTGCCCTAACTCTGGATTGCATCCCATGTCACTTATCCCAGCTCCTGCCAATTTAGCAGTTCAAAAGCATGCAAATGTAGGTAGAGAAATAGGTACTACTTTGATAGGAAGGTTACAGCCCAGAGACAGGCCCACAGGTCAATCTGTTTCCTTAACAGGTGAATCTTTTCCTCAACATTGCATAAAAACATGGAATGGACAACTTCACACCTGAGAAGCACACCCAACCACCACACAGCATAAACACTGAAGATAATGCCTGTTATTAGATTCTAAAATGTTTCTTAGAAAAAAAGCCCACCAATCTAATTAAGTGAAGGCACAATCCTAATCCATTTAGGCTGGCCTATGTTTCTGTGATGGTGCGGTGATGTCTGCAAATGTCTGTGCACTGGCCTAACCTGACCAGGAGTGGGACAGAAGTGCTTTACGGCATTTTTGTGACACCCCAAGATCAGTACAGGACTTATGCTGGGGCTTACATCAGGCTAAGTGGAGGTTAGGATCACAGCCTAATTAGTCTCATCCTGGTGATACATAGTGGATTTTTCCCCAGTGGAATTATTATTTATATCCATTATATCAATTATATCAAATTGGGTGATTCTCTTAGTTCATAAATGAGCCCACCTCCAATGGGATCTGACTTCTTATCAGACATTTACCAGGTTGACAAAACACAGACTTGCTACTGGAGGCAAAACAGAATATAAAAGGTCCCCCCGCAGGTTAACTGCCAGTCGTTTCCAGCTATAGGGTGCAGTGCTCATCCCTCTTTATAAGCCTGTAGAGCCAGCATTATCCAAAGACACTTCTGTGGTCATGGGGCCAGCATGAATATATGCTGAGGCGCACGGAACGCTGTTACCTTTCCTACAAAGATGGTACTTATTTATCTACTTGCATTTACGTGCTTTCGAACTACTAGGTTTGCAGGAGCTGGGCTAAGAACAGGAGCTCACTCTGTCTTGTGGGGACCCAGGGCTCGAACCCTGGCCTGCTGGTTAACAGGTACAGTGTCTTAACCATTTGTGCCACCACAGCCCAGGAAAACAGAATATAATTCAATGCCAAAAGGATAAGGAAAGGTTCGAGCAAGAATATAAAACAAAGGAATGAAGGTGAGTTCTTAAACCATTACTGTAATTTCCCTATGCCCTAACTCTATCCTGCAAGACATGGGAACTCACTATTATGGATGCACTAAATTTAACAAACTTTCAATGCAGTCTTAAGCATGTCTACTCAAAAAGAAAGTTCCACTGTATTCAGTAGTGCTTACTCCCAGGAAAGTTTGGTTAGGATTGCACCCTTCGTTAATAAACTTATACGGGAAATAAATATTTAAATTGAAAGATCATTACAAAGATGAAGAGAAAAATTGTTAGGAAAAATAGGAAAATTAAATCAAAGCAAATTAAAACAAATAATTGTAAATACATTAAAGTAAATCAAGTGAATGACCTCAATTCCCACCCACCCACCCAAAAAAATCAATAATTGGACAGCAGAGAAGTCCCTGCCCCTCTGTAGGACACCCAAAAAGTGTAGAGTAATACAAAAAAAGCTCAAAACCCTTCTGTATATTGCTTCAATGTGCTTAAACCCTATACACTGCTTAAACCCTATACAATGTGCTTAAACCCTATACAATGTAAATTGAAATTACATTTAAAAATATTACATATAATTTAATACATATACTTTATGAATTCTAAGCAGACTGTAGGCAGATTGACTATATGTCGTAACCAAAAAAGAGGACATGTCACCCCTAATATGTAGGACACCCAAGGAAAATGTAGGAAATGAAAACAGAAAAGCTAAACACACACACAATCACTCACACACATTGCTTTCAAGTGAATTAAACACTATATTGATTATTAAATTTTAAAATATTAAATATAATTTAGCAGATATAATTTATTAATTAAAAGCACACTACATACAACCTGCTCACAAGGAAATGAGGGGCAAGGGAGACTTTTTCCAGCGCACAAGCCTAAAAAGAGGACATGTCCTGCAAAGGAGGACAACTGGTCAACCTGGCTATAAGCTGCCAATTCAAAAAATACAATCAGGGTTAACCCCCAGAGGGGTGAGGAAAGGGGAGGGGAAACTTTCCACGACACAAGCCTAAAAAAGAGGACATGTCCTGGAAAGGAGGACAACTGGTCACCCTGGCTATAAGCTGCCAGCTCAAAAATACAGTCAGGGTTAACCCCCAGAGTGGTGAGGACAGGAAATGGGGCATGAGTGGAGGGCGAAGCAAAGTTAGGACTATCAACCAGATTTAAAAATAACCCAATTTTCAAAATTCCCATTGCTTGCTGAACCCCAGTGCTGGGCAGGAGTTCTGCCTCCTGTAGCACTTTAAGATGCATGGAGCTGCTCCAGGGCATTGAAATTCAGTGCCATGTCTACTAATGAAAGATATCTGGTTGACCTGAAGGATCACCTTCAGTTTTCAGAATTTCCTTGCTTTTCTATGAAAAGCACTCCAAAATTATTCACTTTTGCCAAAAATGTCTTTTCAGTATAAATGCAGAGATGTGGGCTAGAGATGGTGGCAGAAAGAGAGAGAAGTAATCTGTTTTAATATTGAGACAATCTAACATAGATTATCTGTCTAGATTTCCAACACTATTCTTCAAAACCAGTCCATCGTGGAATTTGTACTGGTTGGACTCACAAGTTCTCCTGAACAACAGATGCTTCTCTTTTGGGTATTTGGCTTCATCTATGCTGCATCTCTAACTGGTAACCTCCTCCTCATTCTTGCCATTTGTACTAGCCAGAGACTACACACACCTATGTATTTCTTACTCATCAATTTATCCTTCGTGAACATACTATCTATCTCAATCACAACTCCTAAAATGCTCCAGACTCTTTTCACCCACAGCGGAGCCATCTCATTCAATGGCTGCATCACACAGGTTTGCCTCTTCATATGGATGCTGGTGACAGAACTTCTCATCCTTACCTTTATGGCTTTTGACCGCTATGCTGCCATCTGTCACCCTCTGCAGTACACAATGATCATGAGAAAGGAATTTTGTGTTGGAATAGCTGCTAGTGTGTGGGTTGTAGCAATGATCAATTCTGCAGTTCATACTGGTCTATTACTTCAGCTATCCTTCTGCAACTCAAATATTATCAACCACTTCTTCTGTGATTTACCTCCGCTGTTGAAGCTATCCTGCTCAGATACCAGCTTTAATGAAAGAATGGTCAATCTGGGAGATATGGTCTTTGGAGTCCTTACATGTGGATTTACTCTAACATCTTATTTTTTTATCATGATAGCTATTTTTAAAATTCGCTCCAGGGAAGGAAAGAAGAAGGCTTTCTCTACGTGTTCCTCCCATCTCATCGTTGTCAGTTTTTACTTTTCCACAGTGATCTACATGTATATCAGGCCCACCTCAGCATACAGTCTGGAAAAAGACAAGGTGGTATCTCTCCTTTATTCAGTGGTAACCCCTGTTGTTAATCCAATGATATATGCTCTAAGAAACAAAGATGTGAAAGAGGCACTCAAGAAACTACCTGGGAGAGGTTTGCTGACTGGTTAATGACTATTCTTACCCTATAATCCAGAGTAACTATGGGAGCTCATAAGAGACATTTACGTCAACATCGTTACGCCACCACCTGGTGAAAACCTATGGGAAATTCATATTACAATCCAGAGTAAATTGTTCTTACGTCAGAGCAAGGACTCTCTGTAGTTACTCTGGATTGCGCCTTTAGTATTTTTCACAGTGGAAAATACTAATTTAAAGTTTTCAATTTACTGTATATAAATAATAAAATTTGTTGTTATTTTTGCCCCTTTCCTCTTCAGTGCTGGGAGTTTTCTAGAGCCAAAAACTTATACTAGCAACTCATGATAGCAAACAGTAGCGTATAGTGATTGTTTACTTGCAAACAGTGATCATCAGTCAATCTGAAAGACAAGCAAGGCAGGTATTATACAATGTCCCTTTCTGAAGGTCCTTTCCCCTCAGGAGTACAATCCTAGTTTGCACAGTATTAGACAGACTGTCTCAGCCAGTGCTGAATTTGGTGGTGGCCTAAGTCTGAGCATAACTTCTGGATCCTAGCCCATCTCCCATTCTTTTGCATTTCACTTGATGACCAAAGCTTCCTGCATTACTTTTAGGCTGGACAATCCTAAACATATTTTCCAGGAAGAAACCCCCAGTAACTACAGCAGTATTTGACCCTAAGTAATCATGTGCAGAACCATATTAAATTTCCATATGTCAAAATTTAACCCAATAAGCCAGTGATACTGAAACTTCTCAAGAGAACTACTCCCAAGATACATTTTTTGGGGATAGGGTCAATGACAGAGACATGATCCCTAGGATTGCACAACTGTGGGGAAAAGGGGGGACAACTACCTGTTGCCAGAGTCTTGGGAAATGCAGGGATCTCCAAGGTTTGCAGAAAGTGAAAGTATGTTGTTCTTAGCTTTGATCCCACTACCTCTAGACTTCAAAGGGGGATCACCATCTGCTCCAACTGCCTATGAGCAAAATGCAGAGTAACTACGGGGAGCTCTTGCTCCAGCGTAAGAACAACTTACTCTGGATTCCAATATGAATTTCCCATAGGTTTTCACTAGGTGGTGCAGGTAAATTCTCTTACGTGCTCCCATAGTTACTCTGGATTTGGGGGCAAATGTGTTTTTTCTTGTGGCTTCGACTCTATGTAATTTGCTTGTAAATGTGTAAGCCTGTTTCTGAGCAGACATGTATCACAACCTATGATCTTTCTCTACCCTTGCTTAGGGTCAGATTCTGAACATTGATACACATATCAATGTTCAGAATCTGACCCTAAGCAAGGGTAGAGAAAGATCATGCACTGTCTGGAGAGCTCCTCATAAAAAGGCTCTCATTAGCTTATTCTTCCATAAGAACTTGCTATTAATTTCCATGAATGAGGAAAGGGGGTGCATTGGAAGGTTCCTGAAGGGTTAGTTTCCTGGTGCATATTGCTCATGCCAGGACACACACTCTTCTGCCTCCAAAACGCCCCCCTGACTTCTTCTGGTTCATCCAGTAATACCATCCCTCACCCACAAGTTCAGAATTGCAAACAATGCATGCCAGGACTGCTTGCTCATTGGATTCTCCCCCCCAAAAGGAAGAATATCTTAGCAAGATAGACAGGGGAGTGTTTGTTTGTTCTGTAAAAGGATGTAAAATTCCCGCAGCACATCCACGGCACACCAGTGATTGAAACTGGTTGCACATCCATGGCACACCCACGGCACACCGGTTGAAAATCACTTATCTAATGTATGGGAGGGAGGAATAACAAAGCTTGAATGTAATAAGCATCAATCATCCTGGTATTGTCTTGGAGGTTTTTCTCTCCCGGTGGTCCCATCACAGGTATAAAGAAAGATGTCATAGCTGATGACTGGGTTGGCTCAGAAAAATGTCACTGCTTACAATCTCAGGACAGTCCTCATGAGGGCTCAGACTGAAGAAGTTGCAAATTGCCACTTCTAGTGTCAGTTTGTTCTAGTTACCCAAAAGAAAATAATTGTAAGCCAGAAAAAGAAAAATTTCAGCAAGACCTAACCAAGAAATTGCAGGTGAGTTCAATCTCAAACCAGCTATTGTGAGCCACTAGCCAAATGGAAAGCAGTGTGCTCCTTTGCTCCACAGTTTTCAGATCCCAAACAGAAAATACTTCTAAGCAATAGCAAGATTCATTCTTTCTCAAACAGCTACAGAAATATCCAACAGCAGCCACGAGAAATTGGTGTATTTTATTTCATCTTTCTGCTTCCAACCTGTACATTTTCCTCTTTATCTCCATGGTGCAGCATCACAATATTTGAATTCAAGTACATTTACAGATATAAGAACTTCATTTGAATCTTTACAGTTTTCTTCTAGTTGGGGAAAAATGTGTGAAGGAACTGCATGCAAATTAGAAATATCTCTGACTCTTTCCAGTGATGTTTTAAAATGATATATTTTAATGGAACTTTGAAAAAGCTTACTCACGTGATTTCATTAAAATGTGATGATCCCCTATCAGAATTTAGCAATGTATTAGAGGGCAACATTTGACCTATGAAAGGCTGGATTACTAGCTAGGATTCAGACAGCAGTCTTTGAGTACAATCCTAACCATGTCCATTCAATGTATTGTGTTGTGTATTGTGTATTGTGTCCATTCCCCATTGTGTTCAATGTATCTTACTCTCAGGAACGTGTGTTTAGGATTGCAGCCATAGTCATATATAATAGCGAAAGCATACCCGCGTTGCCGGAGTAAAATTTCCCATATGACATCTCCCACACTCACATCAACCACCCATGCACATCAGCCCCCCCCATGCGCATCAACCCCACAATGTGCATCAACCCACATGCTTATCATCTCCCCATGCTCAACAGCCCCCCATGTGCAACCTCCCCATGCGCAACCACCCCATGCACAGCATCCCCCCCAGTGCAACCCCTCCCTCCGAACAACATTCCCCCACTGCACCAGGCACTGAGCACCAAATCAGCTGGAGGTTGGTCAATCTTCCATGTTAAGTATAGGACAAAAACATGTTTCACCCCTTTTAATTTCTCTACGTCAGTTCTTGGTGGATGTTGATGTCACAGAAGAAAACCCTCCCCGAATTTCATGCTTCTAGGTCCAGGGGTTGGGGCAGAGCATCCCTCAGTCACCAATTCTTCAATGCGAAGTATAGGGGAAAACGCATTGAGACCCATTTCACCCCCTTCTGGTTGGAATTTCCAAAAACCGGTTCTTAGTGCACCCCTTAGTCATGGAAGGAACACCCACCCCAAATTTCACGATTCTAGGCCCAGCAGTTTTGGCAGGGCGTTGATGAGTGAGTGAGTCAGTCAGTCAGTCAGTGACTTTTCTCTTTTATATATATAGAAGTTTACCCTGTGTAGCATGGCAACTGCTCAATGGAGGCTACTGAGGTCAGTACCAGTGAAGCTGCAAATGCAAGCAGCCTAGTAATGCTGGGCTGTCTGGTAGGGGGAGTTAAAAATGGCATAGGTCACCATTACTGGTCTAACCTCCATATAGTCTGCCCACAAGCCAGCCCTATCACAAAACACCCACAAAAATGCCCAAAACACTCCCATTCCACCCACCCATCCTCTACTCTTCCAACTCACTTTACTGACTGCTTTCAACAGGCACAAACTTATCTTTTCCCACCAACGCTCAATTGGATTTAGCCTGCCTGAGCAAACTCATAGGAGACACAGACTTGCTTAATGGCACATTTGTGACACTCCTGTAATGGTGCAAGAGTCCTACTTGGTGTGTCCAGGAA
The DNA here is from genome assembly GCA_030015325.1 of Cryptoblepharus egeriae. NCBI lineage: Eukaryota > Metazoa > Chordata > Lepidosauria > Squamata > Scincidae > Cryptoblepharus > Cryptoblepharus egeriae. The sequence continues at coordinate 85,804,696 of JAREYC010000004.1, forward strand.
GCATACATAATTCCAATTTGTTGGAAGACCTGAAGCAGAGCCCCCATGACGTTACCACTCACTTTCTTTGTGTTGAACTATGTGCCCCTTTGCCATCAGTACAGTGGTGCCTCACATAACAAATTTATCACATCAACCGCCCGGAAACCGGAAGCATGCTTGTTATGTGAAACACTTTTTTTATGAAGCAGATTTTCCCCTTAGGAAATAATGGAAATTCAGATTGGTTCCAGAACCCAAAAAATATTCATATAAAAATATTAACTGCATGTAAAAATGACGACAAAACACTGGAATTGAATTCAAAACATGCATTCAATGTGCATCATCCTATGAAGTCTACTTAGGCTTCAATCCTAAAGACACTTTCCTGGGAGTAGACATTGTTAGACTTATGGGTAGACATAGTTAGGAGGCTGCAATCAAAAACACTTTCCTGGGAGTAAGACCCATTTAACACAATGGGGCTTACATCTGGGCATCTATAGTTATGAGGCTGCAGTCCAAGACACTTTCAAAGTGTCTCCCCATTTTCTCCTTCTCTTCATCCTCTCTCTTCTCTTCAGCTTCTCTTTCCCCTGCTCCCTTCTGGCTAGCCCTGAGCTGCTTCCCTCTTCTCCACTGCTTTTCTCGCCCTCTGCCCAGCGGACGCCAGGCCACAGGAGTAACAGTGCGCAAGATTTGCTTTCGCTATGGGCAGGTGCACTAGGCAGCCCTGATGCTTTTTAAAAGGGCTACCAGCTAGCACGTCTGCCCCAACTGCCAACAAGTGTGCTTGTTAAGTAAAGCAACGCTTGTTATGTGAGGCAGAATCCTAGAGAAATTTTTGCTGGTTATGTGGATCACTTGTTAAACGAGGCACGTGTTAAATGAGGTACCACTCTACTGAAGGTTCAGTATTGGCCAGTGCCTCTCTTGACACCATCCTTGGCTCACAGTTCTCCCACGATTGGATCCCAAATTCTTCAATTATAGGATTACAAACGAGACCCTTTCATTGTAAATTCTAATCTGGTCTCTAATGTCTAGAGGGGCTAGTGGTTAGCTCAAGAATGCACTGCTTAGATCTCAGATGTCAAACACAAGACTTGTGGGCCAAAACTGGCCCACCTTGTTATTTTATTTGGCAAACATGAGCTTCTCAGGCTACAGTTTCCTTGGAGTAAGCCCCAATGGCTATAATGGGACTTACTTCTGATTAGACATGCATAAGATTAGATTCTGGCCCTTGGGAGACATCATTAATGCTAACTCTGGCCCTCTGTATGAAATATTTGACACCCTTGACTTAGATAGTATTATTATTACTTATTTCTAACTTTTAATTCCGTTATGGTGGTATAAAAAAGCAGTTTCTTGATTGTTACATTAGGAATGTTTACTCTGTCTACTTAGTACTGGGAAGGAGACTCCCTGGTAGTTCCATGTTTATTAGAACAAAATGTATAGTATGAATTCAATAAACATTTTAAATTGTTTCAGTACACAACATGTTTACCGATTTCAGTTCCTTATTGATATTATTAAAATTATTTATTTATTTTATTTATTTTAAAAATTTGTATCCTGCCTTTCTTGGGTCATAGACCAATTAAATTATTATTTAATAATAATAATAAATAATAAATATAATAATAAATAATAATAAAGAATAACCATTTAATAATAATTTAATTACTATTAAAATAATATCAAGGTCAACTTGGAAAAGACATACGTAACAAATAGTTTCTTGAGTAGACTGACAGTAGCAGAAAATACCTATCAATATCTTGCAGCCCATATTCAGTCACTACAGAAAACCCACCCAGAATAATTTCTTATTACTTCTGAGAAATATCTCTTCTTCTGTTTTCTTCTGGGCAGAAATTCTTCTGCATCATTCTTTTCAAAGCCTTCTTGACATCTTCATTTCTTAGACTGTAGATGACTGGGTTGAGCATTGGAGTCACTACGCTGTAGATAAAAGATACTACCTTGTTAATTTCTATTGACTGTTGGACTGCAGGGTTGACGTACATGAAAATCACTGTCCCATAGTAGAGTGAGACCACGGTCAGGTGGGCAGTGCAGGTGGAAAATGCTTTGTGTCGTCCTTTGGTTGAAGTCATCCTTAGGAGTGTTGCCAGGATGCAGGCATAAGACAGCATAGTCAGCATGAAAGTTCCTAACACTATGACTGCAGAGCTGAAGAAGATGATTGTTCTGCTCACATAGGTGTCAGTGCATGAGAGTTGGAGCAATGGTGGGACATCACAGAAGAAGTGGTTAATAACATTGCCACAAAAATGCAGCTGACCAACCAGGATGGTGGATGGGCAAGGGTTTATGAAACCAGTCATCCAGGAGCCTAAGGCCAAACAGATAAATGTTCTATTGCACATGAGTATTGGATATCTCAGTGGGTTGCATATGGCCAGGTAACGATCATAAGCCATGACTGCAAGGAGGAAACACTCTGTGGAACCCAGAAAGAAGAAGAAATATGACTGGGCTAGACATGATGTAAGAGAGATAGCTTGAGATCTTCCTAAGGAAATTGCAATAAGTTTAGGGAGGGTGACGGAGGTGTAGCCAATCTCTAGGACAGCAAGGTTGCTGAGAAAGAAGTACATGGGGGTGTGAAGGCTTGGCTCTGTCTTTAATGTAATGAGCAGAATGACGTTGCCCAAAATAGTAAAGAGGTAGATGAAAAGGAAGGTGACAAAATACACCATTTGTAACTTCTTATTTCCTGGGAAACCAACAATGATGAATGTTGTTACTTCTGTAAAATTCAATCTCTCCAAGGTTATGTCATCCTCCATCTAGAAAACAAATGTGCAGTCCTGGAATTTCATTGACAATAAAGCATCAGTGAGTCCCAGCTATATTTGCACATGCTTGCAAACTGCAGGAGCTCATGGGTCTTTTTCTGGTTTACATAAATAAATAAATATTTCCAAAGTAGTTAAAGCTATCTCATGCTGAAATCAGAATACCTAAAGGCAACAGGACACTTTATGAAAACATCACATCTTTTTATAGGATGAAGTAAAAATCCTTCCATTTCCTATCTATGGAATAGAATTATTAGAAAAGAAATAAAGTAGGGAGCAATAACTCTGCTATGAACTTGATTCTCCTTGATTCTGAAATGTACTTGGAAAGTAAAGTTCCCTTTACCTAAACAAAGTGAAGATGATCTAACACTACCTCCATTCCTGCCAGTAGGTTATCTGTACAAAATTATAACGCCAATAGTGTATGAGTGGTCTGTCCTTGACCAATTGTGTGGACCTGGAAAATTCCACTATCTATATCCAGCCCTCAAAGAACAATGGGATACCTTCTGTAGGAGTTTCATAAAGAACTCCATGTGGTTCTCAAACTGGAAAGGAACAAGACATACCTTCTTTAAGCTGGTTTGAATAACAACCCAAAAAGCACATATAGCAACAAGAGTCTTCTCATTGTTTTGTTGCCCTGTGTTCCTTGATCTCATTGAAATTCTGTTTGACTGCAGATGAGATGGTTGAGACCATCAGGAAAAGCCACAAGGTATTGTTTTTACTGTTCTCAAATAATTCTCAAAGATCATATTTTCTCAAAGAAAACTGTTCTCAAAGATCATATTTTTAAAACAGTATTGATTGAAAAAGGTAACTGATCCATTCAAAGCACATAGCTTAATGTAATGTTGACTCCACTGTTCTTTCAGTCTGAATGGGTGTGTTTTCAAAGTTTACAGAAGTACTTCTAATGGTTCTTGGTATCTCTAGAGGCCCAATCATTTTTAGAGTTAACGGGAACAGAAAAAAGAAAATAATTGAGGAGATAATTAGGCCTGAATGGAGGTGGCAAAGGTCCAAACTGGCAAGATGTCAGTGCAAAAGATAATGGTTTCATGTATTGCTGATTTGTCTATTTATTTATTAAATATTTGTGAGTTTCCACTCAGAAGTCTGCAACCAAACCTCATGAAAATGCAATGTAAACAGGGCAGCCAAAAATAAGGGTTATTAATGAGAAATGGGGAGTTACAGGTATGGCTGAAAGTGATCTAATGTCAAGCCAGAACCTTTTGTCCACCACCCACTTGATAATTTAATTCCCAAAGCTCACCAGGAATCTACCTACCCACTTCAGATCTCATCCAGATCATGTATGATCTGGAGATAAGAGTGCAATTCTAACCAGTTTAGGCCAATACAATTTATGCATCTCCCCATTCCCACAGTCTAATTCTTTTTCATATTTTAATTGTTTCATTACATTCCTCAGTGTTTATCAGGAAATCACTGAGCATCCATCTTCACTGGGTCACTCTTAGTTTTTAGTTTTAATTGTTTAAAATTAAGCCTAATATTTCATTTCAAATTAATGAAACAGAAATAGTTTACTCAAAATAATTCTAAAAGATTATATACATTTAATGAGTTAAATCTGTTGAGCTACATGCATTCTTAATATGTTGTGAATAAAGTCAGGTTGCAATCCTAATCCCCAGTTAGGCCGACAGTAGTCCCTACACAAGTCCTGTGTAGGCATGGAGTTGTCACAAAAATGTTGTAAGTCATTTCTGCGGCATTACTGGAGGGTTTGGGCCCATTTTGCAGTGCACAGGCATGCACCGGCCTCCCCACACCACCATGGGAATGGGAAATGGATGAATTGTGCCTGCCTAAATTGATTAGGATTGCATCCTCCGATATACAATTACATTCATATTCAAAGAATGATTACTGTTGGTTGCAATTAGCCTTAAAAAATTCTCAACAATGAAGGCTTACTTGTAATCAATGTATGGTTACTTAAAAGTAATTCTGAAAACACAATCCTGTGCTTACCTTGCACCAGTGCAACAACTGTTGGGCATACAGCAAAAGTATACAGGAACATCAGTGAGAATGCCTGCTCTGTCCCTCTGATTCTAGGTCAAGAAAGAACGCATGCAAGAACAAAGAAGGTAAAAAAAATAAAGGGTCCCTGGCAGGTTGCCCTGCCAGCCATTTCTGGCTACAGGTTGCCCTGATGCTTGTACACACACCAGTGATAGCTTTGGGGGTGGCGCTCATCCCTGATTCAAAGCCGAAGAGCCAGCTTTGAGGAACGCTCTTCACCTTCCCACCGAGGTGGTACCTATTTATCTACTTGCATTTGCATGCTTTTGAACTGCTAGATTGGTAGGAGATGGGCTCAGGATGGGCTAAGGAGCTCATCCCATAAAGCAGTATTCGGATCTTGAACTGCTGACCTGCTGAATGGAATTCCAGTTCTAATCCCAGTATTCTAACCACTGAGCCACTGCAGGAGCAGGTAAGAGCTTCTGGGGCTGGTGATGAATGGGGGAAGCTAGGGAGGGGATTTTAGGGTGGTGAGGACATGGATGGGCAGATCATGTCCCAGGAGGGGTCTGGAATTGGCAACAGCCATGTGCACTGTGTTCAACCTAGGACTGAAATCCTGACACCACTCAAATCAAACTTGTGCCAGCTATTTGGCAGGTGAAGGTCTGAGTAGACCTATTATGCAGAGTGGACTTTCCCTGGTGGGGTTGAAATGAGTGTTGCCACCTCTAGAAGCAGTCCTTTCCAAATGGCTGCCAAAGGGATGGTGTGTGACATGTGACAGCCCACTCCTGCATAGGATTAACTTAGAGCACAAGCCTAAATTTGTCTAGTACCATCATAACAAGCATTCTGGCCCTGCTAAGGCACTTTATGGCTATCAAAGAAGGCAGTGCTCTGGACTGCATAGAGTGGCCACTGCGTCAAGTAGTAAGCATTAAGTTTTGCATATGTAGTGGCCATGGAAAGGGGAGGATTAGGATGCAAAGAATTCAGGGAAGAGGTAAAAAACCAGTAATACTACTACTAAGCCACCTTGGGTGTTTTATTTGACATGGAAAAAGGTGGTAAATCAATCAATCAATCTCATTAGGTCTTGAAATGAATATTTGAATATTTAATAGTTAATTTCATGAGGCCCTAAAGATGATGAAATTTCTTGGATAGATGAAAAAATCCCAAAGTGTCATCAGAGTTGTTCCCATTCTCATATACTGAAAAACCCAAATTGCTTCCTGCTTAATTGGACAACAGGGAGAATGTGATGTTTTGTATTGTTTCTTGTATTTAGGATCAGAAAAGCTCCTACATAGACATATCCTTGCAGGAGACATGTAAAACCCTCCATTTTTCCATTTAGAGCCTAATCACATAAGAGGTAAGCAGAAGATGGTAGAGAAGATGAAAGACCTTCAGTGGCAGAAATTTCAGGCTTATGATACTTTACAAACAAGATGATGACTCTCGTAGTTCCAGTCTAGCCAGTGAAAAGGAAAATTTCTATCATGATGTAGGTATTTTTCAATATCTGATTTGATATCTGTTTTTAAATACCTTATATCTGTTTTTGGCAGTTTTAAATGGCATTCAGCAGTTCAAGGTGGGAAAATAATTCTTTTTAAAATTCCAAGTCTATGCTATGATAGGGATACATTATCCATTCTCTGTAATTATGTAATTAACAGTGCACGCCTAACCTCAATCATTTTTTTCTGCAGATGAAGACAGAATAACGATCACTCAACAGTTTAAGGGTTGTAGTAAAGTTTAGAAAATTATTTTAAGGCTGTGCTGAATTAATTCTCACCCACAGTGTTTCTGAGGACACAAAATGCTTTTGGAGGTCAATAAAACACCACAGCAATTGGGACACCCTCTCATTGAGAACTGAAAAGTGCAAACTTGGTGACATGGATCAGTGCATGCTGTCCATGAATGGCTTTCTTCATCAAGTCAAACTCACAGAAAACTTGCAAAACACTTCTCGGAGACCCTGGCCTCTTAATCTTTCAAAGCTGATATCTTTATTTCAGCTCAGACATTATTCAGAAGATGGCACAGCACAATCAGACAAGAATCAGAGACGTTGTATTGCTTGGGTTCTCTGGAGAACAAAGCTTCAACCTACGCATTTTTCCCGTGTTCCTGTTTGTCTATCTTATCACCATAGTGGGGAACACCCTCATCATAATCGCCATCCGCATTGACCCAAAACTCAACACACCTATGTACTTCTTTCTATTCAATTTGTCCTTCCTGGACATCTGCTACACAACCAGCGTAGTACCTCAGATGCTTGCACATCTCTGGACAAATCACAAGACCATCTCTTTCAATCGTTGCATGACTCAGCTCTACATTTCTTTATCACTGGGTGGCACTGAGTTTCTTCTCCTAGCAGTCATGGCATATGATAGATACGTTGCTGTCTGCCATCCCTTGCATTACATGATCATCATGAGCAGAAGAAAGTGTATTCAGTTGGCCTTGTTTACCTGGATGGGTGGCTTTTTCAATGCCATGGTGCAGACTGTGTTCACCATGAACCTTCACTTCTCCTGTTTCAACAGAATCAACCATTTTGCTTGTGAACTTAAGGTTGTTGTCAAACTGGCTTGTTCATATACTTTTGCAAATTACATTATATTTCTGGTAGCCAGCATAATTGTGCTGATGCTTCCATTCATTGTGGTTTTGTTATCCTATGTGTTTATAATTGGTGCCATCTTACGCATCAAGTCCACCCAAGGCCGGAAGAAAGCTTTCTCAACCTGCTCCTCTCACTTAACTGTGGTCAGCCTGTGCTTTGGAGCAGTTATCTTTGCTTATGGCAGACCTAGAGCCAACACGTCACCCAACCAGGACAAGATTCTGACTGTCGTCTATGCTGTGGTGACACCCATGCTCAATCCAATAATCTACAGTCTTAGGAATAAAGAAGTAAAGAGAGCTTTGAGGAATGTTGTAAGAAAAGCTTTCCTTCTGGAAAAACAGTGATATATCTGTTAATTTGTGATCTCTTTAGACAAAGTGCTGATTCGGACAGCTCTGTATTACGTATATATTAACTCAGAGTTTGATAAGTGGCACTTGACTGCATGACCTGATTTCATGACATAACATTAAAGGAATTGGTCTTATAAAAGGCATTGCTTTCAGAAACCAATAGCAAGACTGAACATGAACTTTGCAGCTCTAAAAGAGAATGTCATGTGTTGATTTTTCAATGGTGATAGCTGTGTATTTTATCCATGATGCAATCAGATACATGATTTTTTATAATGGGTTAAGAACAGTCTATGCATACAGAAATATCAATTTAGAAAGGGTAGAATTATATATATTCCACTCTAGATAATGAATTGTTTCATTTCATTCAATGAACTAGAGAGCTGGTGCAACCCCAAATGGTCATCACCATGTTCTGATCTAAAATCCAAACTAATTGCCCGATAGGGAACATGGCATGCTTTGTGCTAAAACTCAATTATCTTTATTTATATTAACTTTATGTATATTTCCAGAACTCCAAATGTTCTCAAATAGCTTCCATGATGAAACCTTCCTCCCATCTTCAGAAGGACTGCGCTTCAGTAGAAGTGCACTATGAGCTGAGGATGGAAGGGAAAATGGGATTTTTTTGTGATTCATCATGATATTTCATATTTACTAGCAATAGTTTCACAGGACAAATAAACTTCTGTAGTTATCTCACTGTGCATAAAGACCTATGCTTTTAGCCCACAATAGTTACTTCAACAAATATTCTTCTGTTGGAAACTCAACACTGATTTAATAGATTTGACATTGTGGTAGGACAAACCAGAGGTAGTGCATGGTGATATTGTTGCTGGAGTAACTGCTGCTTTTAGTGACTGTAGCTGCAATCCTAAAGACACTTTCCTGGGAATAAGATCCATTGAACACAATGGAGCTTATGTTTGAGTAGACATGGTTAGGATTGTGCTCAAAGACAAAAGTATCAGTGGAAGGTAATCAAGAAATTCAGTAATATCCATAATCTAAGTGTGAAATAACCTATCAAAATTTCTTAAGTGCATGAATTCTTCAAGTATTCTATGAATCAGGTTAAATACTTTAGTATTTACTATTTACGACCAAGTTCTTTTTTTAAAAAAATGCTTGGTGTCTCCTGCTGCCGCTTTGTATGCTGCTTCTGCTTTTGCAATTGATCCGACTTTCTGTTAGGTAATGATTTTTAATAATATATTTTCTTTTTATCTTTATTTTTAAAAAACCAACAAAAAACAGCTTGACTTTAAAATACTTACAAATGGGAATGTGAGTTAAATGTTTCACACAGGTTGCAATCCTATCCACATTTTAAGGGAAATAATCCCTATGAACACAATAGCAGTTACTTCTCAGTAGACATGCCTTTTGTGGCCTTAAATAAATAAGGTCACACTCCTAAAGGTGGTCTTGGCCAGCCCAGGTCCTGCTGGCTGGTTCAGTAGTAAGTCCACACCAACCAAGTCAGGCTAGCACAGGGATCAGTAGCATGGGGAGGGTGGGAGGAAAGCATTTCAAGCCAGGGAAAGGGTGAGTAGCGAAAGGGCCTATGGGACAACAGGTGACTGGCAGTGGGGCCAGATTCTATTACTGATCTTGGGCAACCTAGAGCAGCTCTGGCCTATTTGCATCTGTGCCACCTCTAGATGGTGCAGATCCAGGTAGCCAGTGGTTCCAATTAGTAACTGGTTCTCAGAACTAGGTGCTCATTAGCAAAGTGTTCTATAGAACCTGTGAGAACCCCTTGAAGCCCACCGCTGCATGTAGCCCACTGGGCTACACCTTTACCTGGAGAAAAGGATAGAAATTCCAGCCCTAAACCCACGTTGCATACTGGGCAGGTCAGCTGATCTTCCCATTCCAGCAGAGTTTAGAATTGGGCTGTAAATCTCTGCACTTAACTCAGCAGGACTCACAAGTGGTGTACCTGAATAGGATTAACTTGGGGCCCAAACCTAAATTTGTCTAAGCCCAAGTACCATCATAACAAACACGCTGGCCTTTCTAAGGCACTTTATGGCAATCACATAAGGCAATGTGCAAACTCTGGCCACTGCCATAAGTACTGAGCATTTAGTTTTGAATGGCAGTGGCCATAGGCAGGGGAAGTTTAGGACTCTGTCTCCCTGGTATGAGAGGGATTGTGTGGGACTTAAAAATCAGATCAGAACTGTTATCAGTATTGCCTCTCAGAGGATACTCAAATATCTGACGCTTATTTTACACTAACATCAGTTGAAGCAACTGGTCCAAGAAAAATGACATGATGCCTCTTGCCTGTGGAATTAATCAATAACTATAAACCATAAAAATTCTAAGCAATTTTGGGACATAATCACCAATTCACTTCAGAAATCTGTGCCTCACAGTCAGGGTCATTCCCCCTTCTCAGGAACGGTGCCACTGTTTTTCTTTTTTATTCCACTAAGAGGGAGAAAGTAACTCAACATCCCCTGCTATCATCCCTCTCTCAGCTAGTCCGTGCTCCCTGCCCATGTGTCTCCCAAAGAAATCATAGAGCTAGTCTTCCAAATTAAATATGGGAAAGCTCCTGGGCCAGATTTGCTGCCAAAGATCCTGAAAATGGAACCCAATTGGTGGGCCCCTAATCTTTCTTTGTTATTTAAAGTAGTACACCAAGTAGACATATTACCAGCGGAATTGACAAATGCAACTTCAGTGCAAATTTTCAAGAAAGGTGACCATCGTGTCCCCTGTAAGTTTAGGCCCATAAGCCTTCTATCAGTGGGTGGCAAATTTTATGCAAAACATCTCTTAAATAATCTTGGATGGCAGACGAGGGCCTTCCAGGGCGGAAACAGATAGGATTTTGCAAAGGATTCTCGTCAGTTGACCACTGTGCTGTGCTAGCACATCTGATAGACAAATACACAAGGCTCAAGAACCAAAAACTATATGTGGCCTTTTTGGATCTCAAAGGAGCCTTTGACTCTGTTAACAGATCATTGCTATGGGATAAACTATCTAAATATAGATCCCAGACTCCTGATACTTATTCAGAAACTTTAAAATGCCGTCCATTTTATCTGCCACGTGAGTTTAATATCGTAATAATAACTGCAATATATATACCCCCTGATGCTAATAAGACTATAGCTTTGAACTACCTTTATACAGCTATTAGCAAACAGCAACAGGTCTACCCAGATGGAGCACTGGTAGTGGCAGGTGATTTCAATCAAGCCAATTTAAAGACTGTACTCCCAAAGTTTCATCAGTATGCTGACTGCCCTACAAGAGGGAAAAATACCTTAGGTATATAGTAACGTCATGCATGGATACAGGACTATTCCTTTGCCCCACCTGGGACAATCAGATCATATATCTCTGTTTTTGATTTCATCATATAGACCTCTTGTAAACAGAATCAGACCAACAACTAGAGAATTAAAAGTGTGGCCTGCGGGTGCATCTGAGCAACTCCAAGATTGTTTCAGGAGCACTGAAACAAGATTGGGCACTGTTTGAGGAGGATAACGTGGATACTTATACTTCAGCGGTAATATTTTATATCAAAAGCTGTACTGATGTTGTCACTACCACCAGACAAGTACGGGAGTTTTCTAATAATAAGCCCTAGGCCAATGGAGAAGTGTGTCTCTTATTAAAAGCTAGGAATGCTGCTTTCCATTCTGGTGACCAACTACAGTACGGTGAGGCTAGAGCTAGATTGAAAAGAGGCATCAGAGACGCTAAAGCTGTATACAAACAGAGGGTCAAACAACATCTCGTGAGCTCGGACTCTCGTCAAGTATGGCAAGGTTTGCGGCAAATTATGGGGCAGAGCAGCAAGAATGGGGCCAGCCCGTTAATGGGCTGGCCCTTTTGCCTCCCCCAGCCGGGATGGTCTGGCCGGAGGAGATGCTCGCAGCCTATTGGCTGCTATGGCCAGGGGGCGGCGCTGGAGGGACGCTGTATGTGTGCTGCCGGCAGCGTCCCTCTAGTCTTCGCCGGAGAGTCGTCGGAGAAGCAGCTCTCCAGGGACTCTCCTCAGCGCTCTTTGGGGCCCGTTCTTTACCTTGTTGCCGACGGGGGGGGGGGGGGGCACAAGATGAGAATCTCCTGCTGCAGGCAGGGGGTTGGACTGGATGATCCACTGGGTCCCTTCCAGCTTTAGGATTGGGCTTCCCTCACTTCAGGGACCCCTGGCTCGGCCTTCAGGGCTGCTGCATTTTGTAGAGGCTGGGGCTAGAGCCTCAGGGTCTTGGCTAATTTAGTGGAGGGGTTCCCCCCCCCACTGCTGGCTGCCTTGATCCTCTACTGAGGAGCCTTCTTCTGCAGGCCCATCATGGCCGGTGGCCATTTTGGGTGCACCTCATGGTGGCAGCCATTTTATAGTGGCAGCCATTTTAGTTGACTTTGGGCCTTGTGGCCAGGGCAGCCATCCTAGTTGAATGATCTGCTTGTGGGTAACTTACCTTGCTGCATTCAGCTTTACTGGACTGGTAGGCCTTAGGTTGATCATTGCTGCCCAGCCCCTCCTCCTCCCATTTTCTGCATTGATTTGAGTTGGGGTAGCAGTTGGGGAAGCTGCTGGTGCTTGCTGCTCATCCTTGGTGCTGCTGCTGCCTCTACCTTATCCTGCTTCCTGGCTGGTCTTCTGCTGCAACTCTGCTGTTCTCTACTGTTGCTGCTATAGCAGCCCATATCCTTTTTGGTGTTAATAAAGAACACTTGTTCTGACACTAGGCCTAGGCTTCTTTTGGGCCTGCTAGGCCTGCTGTGGCTGCTGCATTTTGTTTTGCCACTAGACCTAGGTGGTTGGTAACCCCTTGTGGGTGGTGACATGGGCAGGTGGGTGCAGAAACGGGGTGGCAGGGCCCCTCGCAATCCCAACCCGTCTCCTCCCCCCCTCCTGGGCCAACTTCCTCAGATGGAGTTGGGAGTTATTGGATTGTCAAGCCTTTATGGAGCGCTATAAGGTGCAGAAGAGGGAGGCCAGGGAAAGGGCAGCCAACAGGGATGCGGAACCTTCTGCTGTTGTGCCCACCCGTACCTTCGCTAGGAAGGGTCAGGGGGCTTTAATGTTTCGGGTCCAAGCTCAAATGACGCCTTGGTGGACGCCAGGCTAGGTGTGCCCTTACTATTCATGGCCCCCTATGGGCATGGGGGCGTGTGATGGTCCCTGGATGGGTCTGCCTCGACCTTCACGAAGCCCCCTATGGGCATGGGGCATGTGATGGTCCCTAGGTGGGTCTGCCTCGATCTTCACATAGCAAAGGGGGTGGACATTTGGCCATGTCAGTGAAGGAAAAGATATGGAGAGGCGACTACGTCGACCTCTTCAGTCCTACCCTTCCCTGGTCTGGTCAGCCTCGGAATTTGAGCTTTGGATGCAGGTTGTGGCTACTGCCGAACCCATCCAGGGTGACCGCCCAGACAACGGTTACCTCATTGCTCGCAACCCTTTGTCGCTACCCAAGGCGTCTTCGGGCGCCTTGGGGGCGCAAGGACAAAGGGCTTGCTATGAATTTGGTCTATAGGAACTTGTTTCAGGATTTGTTGCCCCCCCCCTTTTAGCCACCTCTGTACAGTGTGTGGCGGAAAGCACCCTGCCAGCGCCTGCTCAAGAGCGAAAGGGTTTTAAGGTGCCGGGGCCAGAGGTTGCTGTAAAAGGGGCCGACCCCAGTTAAGCTGTCTGATTGACTGCTTTGCTTGAGGCCTACCCTGATAGGGAGGCTGCTAGGTTTTAGTTGAGTGGTTTCGTTGTAGGTTTCCGAATTCCGGCCCCTCGCCCGGCTCAGGCTTTCTGGGCGGCGAACTTGAAGTCGGTGAAGGGTAGGGAGGCTGTTGTACGTAAAAAGTTGGCCAAGGAGGTTGCCACCGACAGAGTACTTGGTCCTTTTACATCCCCCCCCCCGCTTTTCCGAATTTGAGAGTCTCCCCTTTGGGTGTTGTACCCAGGAAGGCCCCGGGCCAGTTTCGGGTAATTCACCATGGTATTCCCCCTCAACTGTGCTCGGTTGGGTATACTTCACTGGATGAGGCAGTTTGGCTTTTGCAAACCTGCGGGTCTGGGGCCCTTATGGCCAAGACCACGTGGAGTCAGCCTTTCGGCTGCTCCCTATTCATCCAAGTGATTTTCTGCCTGCTGGGTATGTGGTTTGAGGGCGGGATTACATTGACAGAGCTCTGCCCATGGGTTGTTCTGTTTCACGTTCAGCCTTTGAGGCTTTTAGCACCTTTTTAGAGTGGGCTCTGCGTACAAGGTCCCCTTTTGGGAGGGTTGTCCACTATTTGGACAACTTCTTTTTATGGGGGCGGCGCGTATTGCTCCGTGTGACAGGCTACTTGCCTCCTTTCAGAGCCTTTGTTTAGAGATGGGTGCTCTCTTGGCAGAAGAGTTGGGGCTGCTAAGGGGCCTGCCACCACCTTGACCTTTTTGAGAATAGAATTGGACACTTTGGCGCAGTGTTCCAGGTTGCCTGAGGACAAATTAGTTACCTTGCGCTACCTTTTAGAGCAGTCCTTGCATGCGAGGAAAATCTCGCTGAAGGATTTGCTGGTGTCGGTGGGTCATTTAAATTTGCTTGTACAGTGGTGGCCCCCGGTCGGGCCTTCCTTCGGCGTCAGTGTGATGCCATGGTTGGCTTGCAGGCACTCCACCTTAGGGTGAAGGTGGCGGCTGCCATGAAGAATGACATGAAGGTTTGGTTGACCTTCCTGTCTGACTTCAATGGCACTTCTTTCTGGGGGGAAGTTCTCAAGGCTGATTCTCAAGGCTGACCTGCAGGTCAATTCGGAAGCTGCAGGTGGCCACTGTTTTGGAGTTTATGTTAGGGGAAGATGGTGTGCTCATCCCTGGCCTCCTTCATGGACGGCGGTGATGTTGTGCATGATCTTACCTTTCTAGAACTTTTCCAGTTGTAGTAGCTGTACACATCTGGGCCGACCAATTTCAGAACTCTACAGTTCGATTTTGGTGCGACACCAGGCTGTTGTGCATGTTATTCGCAAGCAGACTTCTCGTTCTCCAAGGGTGATGCGTTTGGTGCGTGCTTTTGTCTTGCAGTGCCTGCGCATTAACTTGGTAGTTTCGATTAGTCATATCCCGGGGCTTGAAAATGGTGTTGCCGATGCTCTGTCTCGTTTTCAGGACGACCGCTTCAGGCAACTCACCCCGGCTGCCCGTCAGGATCCGGACCCATGCCCGAGTGGCTGTGGAGCCTTGGACCGTGAGGGCGCAAAGGTTGATTATGGGTTCCCTGGCTCCTTTGACGAGGAGCAGCTGTGAAAGAAAGGTGGGAGAGTTCGAGGCCTTCTGCCAGGCCAAAAGTTTGCCTGTGGAATGGCCTCTGCCTGTGGACATCTTGCTCAGGTTTCTGCTTTTCCTTTTTGAATCAGGCGTGCACCCAAAATCCATTTCTGTGTACCTTTCGGCCCTGGCCTTTATGGCTGGCCCAAAAGGAGTGGTGGGTACTACCCAAAACTTTAAGTTCCGACCCATGCTGGAGGGCATGCGTAGGGACAGACCCTCGGTCCCGGATCAGAGGAAACCGGTGACTATCAAGATTTTGGGGTATTTATTGGAGGCCTTTGGCCGGTACTGTAGTTCCGACTTTGAAAGAGACCTCTTTCGGGCTGTGACTCTGGTTATGTTCTTTGGGGCCTTTCGGATCAGCAAGGTTTTTGGTGCGGTCTCGTTCTGCCGACCCTTCCTGGGTGTTGTGGTGGTTGGACGTGACCCTTGAAGGCTCGGTCTATATCCTGCGGCTACGCAGGTCCAAGACTGACCAGAGGGCCCGGGGAGTGGTAATCAGGTTGAGGGCTATTCCCGGCCACGCCCTGTGCCCGGTACGGGCTCTAACTCGTTATAGAGACAGGGTGGTTCATTTTGTGGGCCCCTTGTTCCAACATGCGGACGGGGCTCCACTTACATTTTTCCAGTTTCGGGCTGTTTTTGCTTGGGTTGTGACCACTCTTGGTCTCTCCCCAGACTTTTACAGGTCCATTCCCTTCGGATTGGCGCTGCTACATTGGCCTTTAGTGTAGGGCTCACTGAAGAGGTCATCCGGCGCATTGGACGATGGCGCTCAGCTGCTTTTCGGTATCATGTACGCAAATGATGCTCGGGGGAGCTCATTTGCTGTGTTGTTTGATGAGTTGTATTCTGCCTTGATGCAGTTATTTACTGACTTTCTCTTTGTTTGTGTTGCAGACTCCTCTTCGTCAAGACCTCTTCGAGTCCTGGTGATTGGCCACTCCATCCTCTTCTGGGCCCAGAAGTGGGACCGAACGCAGTGGCGCCGGCTCCTGTCTTGGCCTCGGTCCAGACGTGTGCATTGCCTGGGCTGTCCAGAGAGGTATGGGGTGGGGTCAGCTGCTGCCCATAGTCAGTGAATTTTTACGTGACAACCCACCCCCTGATGTTTTGCTGGTGCACCTGGGTGAGAACGATCTGACCCAGACGAGGACGGTGGGCCTCAGGGTACAGATTAGATAAGACCTATCACTTGTGAAGTGGGGTGCCCAGCTGTCCGGTTTGTCTGGTCTTCCTTCCTTCCCAGGTGGGTTGGAGAGGGGCTAAGGACATCCGGATTGTGATTTGGCCTGTATGCGGGCTACGCCTACGGGCGCATTTTTGTTGAGTGTTGGGGTGGGTTGGTGATTGATCACCGTCACATCATGTGGCAGCTGCCCCATGTTTTTTAGATCAGATGGGGTCCACCTTAGTGATTTGGCCATAGAGGAATATGTTTGGTTTTTAGTTAGGGGGCTGCTAACCTGTCTTTAATGGGGCGGTGGAACCATGTTCTAGCCAGGTTCCCCGTGTGGCAGGTGTCGTGCTGGAGTAGGCAGGATAGGCCTTCGGTGACTGCCTGAGAAAGCAGGGTCAGTGCTATGCATCCCTTGCCTATTGGTACCAGACCGGACGTAGGTCGGGATGGCTAGCCCTGTACCTGGGAAGTTAGGCTTGGTTCGGCCGGGCATTAATTCGGGTGTACCGAGTGTTCAGCTGCTTTGATTGACCAAGCGCCCAGCTGTCTCGACCTTCGGGTTGGTGTTGATGGGTACCCTTGCGAGGGTGACACCTGAGCCAGGCTTTCGCCATCCCTTATTTTTTAGCTACCAGCACGACAAGTTAGCAGCCCCTTTTGTTGGGTTTTAAATATGTTATATTTTAATAAAGTGGCCATCAAATCCAGCATCTGTCTCCGGCTCTTTATTCTCGGCGTGGGGGGTAATAGTCCGTTGAGCAGTAGTGATACTTTGGTCAAGCAGTTAAATCAATTCTTCAGTCGTTTCAAGGTGGGAACAGGTACAAACATCATTCCAGCACCTACTACCGACAGTGCTTTAACAGATAGCACCAATAGCCAACCACTTCTACTGCAGACTTCTGATGTGAGATGTGCTTTCCAGGCTGTTAATATCCGTGAAGCACCTGGACCGGATGGCATTTCAGGCCGTGTTATAAGGGACTGCGCTGCAGAGTTAGCTGGAGTTTTCACGGGTACTTTCAATCTATCCTTGCTGCAGTGCTCTGTCCCCACATGCCTCAAGACATCTATTATTGAGCCAGTCCCTAAGCAGCCTGCAGTGATATCTCTCAGTGATTATAGACCTGTGGCCTTAACATCTGTTGTCATGAAATGTTTTGAGAGATTGGTGTTGAATCATATTAGGGCTGGTCTTCCAACTACTTTGGACCCCTATCAATTTGCTTACAGAAATAATGATGCTGTAGCTGTCGTTATCCATATGGTACTGAGTCATTTGGAACAGCAGGGAACATACGTAAGGCTGTTGTTTGTGGACCACAGCTCTGCTTTTAACACCATTTTACCCAGCAGGTTGTTTTCTAAAATGTACAGTTTGGGTATTGACCAGAAGATCTGTCTGTGGGTAAAAGATTTTCTGACAGGTAGGCCACAGTCAGTGAGGATGGGATCTCACTACTCTTCTACTCTGACACTAAGCACAGGAGCTCCTAAGGTTGTGTGCTAAGCCCTTTTCTTTATTCTTTGTATACACGTGACTGCACCCCACTGTATAACAACAATGCAATTGTCAAATTTGCGGATGATACGACAGTGGTGGGGCTCATCAATAAGAACAATGAGTCTGGATACAGGAATGAGGTACAAAGGTTGACATTGTGGTGTAAACAATCTTACGCTCAATGCTAAAAAACTAAAGAACTTATAATTGACTTTAGGAGGAAAAGAGAAGAACACCTACCATTGCACATAAATGGCGAGGAGGTGGAGAGGGTAGGTAGTTTCAAATTTTTGGGCACCTACATTTCAGCGGACCTCACATGGAATATAAATACGAACATGCTGGTAAAGAAGGCACAAAAGAGGCTGTTCTTCCTGAGGATGCTTAGGAAGATGAACTTCTCTCAGCATCTACTTCTGTCTTATTACCGCAGCACCATTGAGAGTGTCCTTACATATGTGATTTTGGTATGGTATAGGAGCAGCTCTGTTGCTGACAAAAAAACTCTTCAGAGGGTCATCAAAACCGCACAGAACATTATTGGGCTCCAGCCACCAACCCTGGATGACGTTTTTGAATCCCGTTGTTTGAAGAAGCTACAAAACATTCTCCGTGATTCTTCCCATCCTGCTCACAATTTTTTTGAACTATTGCCTTCTGGGAGAAGATATAGAACATTTAAATCTCGGACTACACGCTTTATGAATAGCTTTTACCCTATAGCCAGATCTGCACTCAATAGTAATTTTAAGGACTATCATGAGTGAACAGTTGAATGCTATTACTTGGTGTGCTGTGCAGTTGTTGTGTGTTTAAAGAGGGTCTGGGTGGGGGGGTGTTGTTGAGAGGGTTGTTGGGGCTGGTCTCTGGATGACTTATGAATTTTGTTGTATGTCTATGCAATGACTATAAATTATTATTATTATTATTATTATTATTATTATTATTATTATTATTATTATTATTATTATTATTATACTGATGCCACCTGTCAAATTAAATTTACATCATCTGGGAAACTGACTTCCAAAATCCTGTACAGAAGGTAGTGAAACATTGGTGCATTTTAGCACCCTTTCTCTTCAACTTTTTCTTATATGATTTCATCCCCTCTTTATTCCAGATAGAAACCCTCCCAGATTAGGTCCACAGCACATTCCAGCATTACTCCACGTGAATGGTGCAGTGCTAGTTTCTTGTACTCCAATTGGTCTTAAACAACTTTTAATTAGAATGCTTAACTATCTTAATTGGAATGATCTTACACTGAATCCCCAGAAAACCAGTTATGGTTTTCTCAAAGACATGGAGAAGTTCATGGTCCATTAAAGGGGAGAAATTAGAATAGGTCAAAAGCTTTAAATACCTTGGAATCCATATTCATTATAATTTCTCCTGGGGCCTACATCATAAACTTATGACTAATTTAGCCCAAACTGGATGGCCTTCTACTATTAATGCTATCAGAACCTGGTCCCTCAAAATGGTATAACTCAATCAAATTGAAAATTAAATTGATTGAATTCTCATTAGACTTTTTAAATTTGTATTCTCTCTCTAGCGTTTACAAAATGGTAAAACAAAAATTGCTAGATATTGAGATGCAAAAGACTTTGAACTTGCCAAATCAAGATCTTGTTTCCCCCTTAAATTTTCTGTCCTGCCCCCAGTACAGGCAGATGGCCCCTTATTTGAGCAACTTTACTAATCCTTCTGCCTGCCGCACAGTCTTCTAGGCAAGATTCAACATGTTTCCATCTAAGGTCACAGAAGGCAGAGATAGCAAAATTCAATATAAAGGATGCCTATGCCCTTGTAATTTAGGAAAGATTGAATTCCTTCTTTATTGCCGCATATCCTCTTTTATTGCCGCATATCCTTCTTTATTGCCGCAACACTCTAAACCCCATCATATCTACTATGCTTGACACACTCCTTTCCAAAATAGATATTCTCTCAGATGAGACTAAACTGAAGCATCTTTTAAATGACTGCTCATGTGTTAGACAAAAAGCACAATCCTAACCATGTTTACTCAAAAGTAAGCCCCATTTGTTCAATGGGTCTTACGCCCAGGAAAGAATCTTTAAGATTGCAGCCAAATTCTCGAAATTTTAACCATGGTGTGCTGTATTCCCCCTAATGTAATCTGAATCAATGAATTTATGTTTTATGTTAGCAGTGTTAGGAGTTCTGACAACCTCCTCTAATCACATTATTTGACAAATGGGATTATGACTGTTTATGCTTATTATTGTGGATTTTAATTACACCTAATGAAGTTTTGATTGATTGACTAATGGACTGGGAAGAGGTCAGAGAAGAGATTTTAAAAAACCCACTAATTCTAGTACAAAAGTGCTTTGGGAGCTTTTTTCGACATGGAAAAGATGGGAAATAAATAAAAAAATCTATTGGGCCTTGAACTGAATATTTGAAAAATTAGTAGTTAATCCCATGTGTCCCTAAAGATTATGAAATATCTTGAATAGGTGGAAAAATCCCAAAGTGTCTCCAGAGTTTTGGGTTGCTCCCATTTCTCATATACTGAAAAACCCGAGTTGTTTCCTGTCTAATTGGCCAGTGGGGAATATGAGCTCAATAAAGCTCCTACATTTAAAAGATGTACCCTTTCAGGAGACATATAGAACCTTCCATTCCTCCTTTTGGAGGCAGGCCACAGTAGAGAAGAGGTAAGCTCTGTGCTAAAGAAAGATCTTTAGTGGCAGAAATTTCATGCTTATGCTTTACAAACAAGATCAGATCTTTCTAGTTCTAACCTGGCAAGTGAAAAGGAAAACTTTTGTCATGATGTAGATTTTTTTTCCAATATCTGTTTTGATATCTGATTTTTAATATATATCTTAGATCTGTTTTTGGCAGTTTTGTGTGCCATTCAGGAGTTGAAGTGGGAAAATACTGTATTTACTCAAATCTAACGCTCACCTTTTCCAGCCAAATTTAGTCTCCAAAATCAAGGTGCACATTAGATTAGATGCTTAATTAGATTCAAGTAAATGTGGAATTTGGATTATAAGTATAGGGTGCACATTAGATTTGATGGAGCATTGGATTTGAGTAAATATGGTAATTCTTTGTAAAAATACCAGGTATTTGCTATGATGCAGATACATTATCCATACCCTGTAGTTATGTGATCAAGGGTGCAATCCTAACCTAGACCACACAACCTATAAGTCCTCCTGTTCCCGCAGTGATGTAGAGAACTAAGCACATATCTTTGCACTGGCCTTACAGCACCTTTATGACACTGCCAGGCCAGCATGGGACTTGTGCTGGGGCCAATGCCAGCCCATTTCCCAGGCCAAGCCTTATAGCAGAAAGAGGAGCAGCAGAGTTAATGAGGTAGCCCAGTAGGCAGGTTGCAGGAGCTCTGGGGCTGCTTGTTCCACTCCATCAACATGGCTCTTGAGAGTCACAAACAGCTGGAGTGGGGCTAAGGTGGTGGTGGTGCTCCTATCACTGCAGGAATGGAAAAAAAGAGGCATACAACTCCCTGAACAGCACAAACCTAGGCTGGTCTACTCAGAAGTAAGTCCCTTTACTTCAACGGGACTTACTTCCTGAGAAGTGTGCAGAGGGGTTTGCAGGCTTGCAGACAGTCCAAAACTTGTCTACTTAGAAGTAAACTCCTCTACTTCAATGGGTCAGTAGGCAGCTCAGAGCTGCTTCCCTTTGCTGATCACAGGAGCAGCCAAGCCAGGATGCACTGGGCTGAGCCACTCCATCTCCTCCTGCAAGGCTCCGGGAGAACTGATGCTCTCCCTCCACCTGCACGGTTCAGCCACCACCACTTGCAACACAACCCACTCCTTGATAGATCTGGGGCCTATGCTAGCCTAGTTGGGGATTAGGATTGCAACCTAAGTTGTTCAGCAACATTATACCCAATATAGTGCTGTTGTTGTGTTAACAGACACTCTCTGGTATACATGTGCTTGCTTCACAAGCTCATGGAGAAACATTGCCTCTTCTTTACATTAAGACCCTCTTTGTTGTGTAAACAGACACTGTGATGCAGGCTATGGAAGTCCGACTGCCTCATGAAAGCCTCTTTGTTGGGCTTAAAGCACAGTCAAATAAGCAGGTCATCCTTATACAGTCCGTGCTTAAGTGTGCACACCTGTAATAATTTTTTTATTTTAAATTATCACGAATCATGAATCTGAGATCAATAAAATACTGCAGCTATGCACCCTCTAATTGGATAGACATATAGGTGTGATGACATGGATCAATATATGTTTTTCAAGGATCAACTGCACAAATTACCCCATTTACTCAAATCCAACACTCACCTTTTTCAGCTGAATTTTATCTCCAAAATTGAGGTGCATTTCATGGCACATTAGATTCAAGTAAAAATTTTATTTTGATTAAAAGTATAGGTCAGTATTTAGTCAAACTCTCTACTATAGTACTATCTATCTATCTATCTATCTATCTATCTATCTATCTATCTATCTATCTATCTATCTATCTATCAAAACTGAAGTCTAAGTTTTGTATTGCTTTGCACCTGTGCATTACAAACGGAGGTGTACATTTTTTTAATTCTAAATCTTTTAAAATGGGAGTGCAGATTAGATACAATGGCGCATTAGATTTGCGTAAAGACGGTACATTCTAGAGATGCTTTACTAACAGGATGCATTCTTTCTCATCTTAGCAGAAAATAAATGCTTCAGTTGTGTAGGCACATATATTTTCTGTCCTTCCTACATTGCCAATTTCAGGAATACTGAACTGAATTGACTGTGTGGGTGATATAGGACTTTTTAATGCTAATGTTCTTCAGAAGCAAATTGGCTATTTCAACTGAGTTGAAACGCACAGAAAACTTGCAAAACACCTCTTGGAGATCCACCTCTTTATCCATCAAAGCTGATATCTTTATCTCAGCTCAGGTATTATTCAGAAGATGGGACAGCACAATCAGACAAGAATCAGAGACGTTGTATTGCTTGGGTTCTCTGGAGAACAAACCTTCAACCTATGCATTTTTCCTGTGTTCCTCTCTGCCTACCTTATCACCATAGCAGGGAACACACTCATCATAATCGCCATCCGCATTGACCCAAAACTCAACACACCTATGTATTTCTTTCTATTCAATTTGTCCATCCTGGATATCTGCTACACAACCAGTGTAGTACCTCAATTGCTTGCACATCTCTGGACAAATCACAAGACCATCTCTTTCAATCATTGCATGACTCAGCTCTACATTTTTTTGTCACTTGGTGGCACTGAGTTTCTTCTTCTGGCAGTCATGGCATATGATAGATATGTTGCTGTCTGCCATCCCTTGCATTACATGATCGTCATGAGCAGAAGAAAGTGCATTCAGATAGCCTTGTTAACCTGGATGGGTGGCTTTTTCAATGCGATGGTGCAGACTGTGTTCACCATGAACCTTCACTTTTCCTGTTTCAACAGAATCAACCACTTTGCTTGTGAACTTAAGGTTGTTGTCAAACTGGCTTGTTCATATTCTTTTGTCAATTACATTATATTTCTGGTGGCCAGCATAATTGTGCTGATGCTTCCCTTCATTGTGGTGATATTATCCTATGTGTTTATAATTGGTGCCATCTTACGCATCAAGTCCACCCAAGGCCGGAAGAAAGCTTTCTCAACCTGCTCCTCTCACTTAACTGTGGTCAGCCTGTGCTTTGGCACAATTATCTTTGCTTATGGCAGACCTAGAGCCAACACGTCACCCAACCAGGACAAGATTCTGACTGTCGTCTATGCTGTGGTGACACCCATGCTCAATCCAATAATCTACAGTCTTAGGAATAAAGAAGTAAAGAGAGCCTTGAGGAATGTTGTAAGAAAAGCTTTCCTTCTGGAAAAACAGTGATATATCTGTGAATTTGTGATCTCTTTGTGTAATTTATATAAATTGTTTTTTGTAGACAAAGGGCTGATTCAGACAGCTCTGTATTACATATATTTACATATATATTTACATATATATTTAACATATATATTCAACAACTCTATATTACATTTATATTAACTCAGAGTTTGATAAGTGGCACTTGACTGAATAACTTGATTTAATGACATAACATTAAAGGCATTGCTTTCAGAAACCAATGAGAGTACTGAACATAAACTTTTATGGAGTTGGGACAACCCCAGTCTAATTCCTTTGGGCTACCCCTGCACACTCTTGCCTCACCCCCGGCTCTGGTGTGTTGTAAAGAGTGCCATAGGTACTCCACAACTAGCTGTGACAGTACAGGGCTGATATTTAGGGCAGCCCCAGTTGGCACTGGGTCTCAATGTCATGATGACCAGGTGGCAATGCTGTACCTCCAGCCAGTGTTAAGCTTATTCATAACCATGTGGCAAACTGGGCCCAAGAGGAGGCGGAGATGGTTCAGTACTCTGCTACCAAATCCAATGCTCCCCTGAGCCAGGAAACCCAACATACCCTACAATCCAGAGTAACTACGGGAGCACGTAAGAGACATAACATGTACCCGTAGTTACTGCACCACCTAGTTAAAACCTATGGGAAATTCATATTGCAATCCAGAGCAAATTGTTCTTACACCAGAGCAAGGACTCCCCATAGTTACTCTGGATTGCACCCATACTGTAGATCCCCTGGGTTCTCTGACCACTCAAAGGTAGGCACAGATCCAAGAAGACACACTGGGGCCACCATAGGTTGGTAAAAGGACTATATGCTGAGCAGACCTGCTGATGCTTTTTTCTGTTCCTATATAATACAGCAGATATCACACAATTTTTTCCGTTTGTAGTAGTGGTTTGGTAGGACAACGAAAGAGAGTGCATTTACAGTCTTTCATCTTCAACTACACAATCTTTCACCTACGGAAGATACTTTGCTTCAGTATATCTTGCATTGTCTGCTATGTAAGGAGTAAATGGAATTGACTATGTGGATACTATAGCGTGGGAGGATTTTACTAATGGTCTTTCAATAGAAGAAATTCTTGGCATTTCACATTATAAATGCAAATAGACCATAGTGGAAGCAGAGAGAGATGGGCAGCCCAATCTAGCTATCAGCCCTGTTCTGTCTTGTTCGGATTAGGCTCTAACAAATCTATCTTATCTAGGGCTTTTCAACAGTGAAACACAGTTTCTGAACACCTCACTTGAAGAAAGATGCAACCAAACTGGAGCAAGTCCAGAGGAGAGTGACAAGAATGATCAATGGGATGGAAGGGAAGCCCTACCAGGAAAGGTTGGGGCAACTTGGGATATTCAGCCTGGAGAAAAGGAGGCTGAGGGGAGACATGATTGCCCTCTTCAGATACCTGAAGGGCTGTCATAGGGAGGAAGGGGCTCATTTGTTCATAGCTGCTTCTGAAAGCAGAACTAGAACCAATGGATATAAACTGCAAGAAAGGAGATTCCAGTTGGATATCCGGAAAAAATTCCTGACGGTTCGGGCAGTTCGGCAGTGGATCAGACTGCCAAAGGAGGTGGTGAACTCTCCCTCACTGGGGGACTTCAAGCAGAGGCTTGACAACCACCTGTCGGGGATGATCTAGGAGGATTTCCTGCTGCAGGCAGGGGGTTGGACTAGATGACCTACTAGGTCCCTTTCAACTCTAGGATTCTATGATTCTATGATTCTAACAATTGCATCCTTTCTTAACTCTTCCCTGTTCTAAAGTGATATTTCTGTATGAACGGACAGTTCTTGTCCCATTAAAAAATCATGAACCTGATTGCATCATGTGTAAAATACTCATACACTGCTATCACCACTGAAAAATCAAGACATAAAAGTATCAATTAGAATAGCAAAGTGTAGTTGACTATTCAATTTGATAACTTTGCACAAATTGCTTATCCCCATTCATCCCTTCTAAAATGTTGCCTGTTGAAACATAGGTGGAATGGGCTGCAATCCTAAAGACACTTTCCTGGGAGTAAGTCCCACTGAACACAATGGGACTTACTTTTGAGTAGACATGGTTAAGATTGTGCTGCAAGTCAAACACAAAGATAGGATACTTTAATTATGCTCAATGATTCCTACAGCTGCTTGTTTGCTGATGTGATGTTATTGTTCAGATTCTACTGAGCAATGATTTTTAAATAAAATATTTTGTTCTGACTTAAAAAAAACTTGCAAATACTTTTCAAATGGAAGATGAGATAGAAATTATTCTAATAATTGCATAAAATATACCTGATATATCAGCTGAGCTCACAGCTGGTGCACCCTTAAAAGCAAAAATGGGTTTTGGTTAAATTTCATGCTTCCTTAAGATCACTAATAAAGAAGTGCTATTTTGTATATATCTTACCCAGGTCACCACAGTCTTCGTATTGTACATTTATTTACCTTTTTTGAGACTACCTAATATGAAAGAATAAATAAAATTTAAATGAATTCAAGAATACTTTTTGGCACTTGTTTTAGGAATTAAATCGTTTTGTTGTTTGTTTTCCATCTAAGTCAATTTGCAATATATGGGAATGATTTGACAATTTTTGTAAAGCAGAAGTTTCCCACTGAAATGCAATTTAGCCTCTAGGAAGCATTGCAGTTATAATAATGGTTTGATATTGACAAAATTTGGACTTAAATCCAGTAGAGAGAAGCAGAATCCTCTGAGTTATATTGCC
The DNA here is from genome assembly GCA_030015325.1 of Cryptoblepharus egeriae. Lineage (NCBI taxonomy): Eukaryota > Metazoa > Chordata > Lepidosauria > Squamata > Scincidae > Cryptoblepharus > Cryptoblepharus egeriae. The sequence continues at coordinate 85,831,167 of JAREYC010000004.1, forward strand.
CAGTTCAAACAATTTGTGTGTTTTGGAAAAGGGATTCCAGAAATGTTTAATTTGAGGAACCATCACAGTCTTCTCAGACTGTGAAGAAGAACTCTAGCTCTTGTTTATTGATGAAGAAGAAATGTCAACTTTTGTTTTTAGTACGCTCAACTAGTCCTTAAAATCAGCAGTTTAAATCCAGAGGGTTTGTGGTTTGATAATGACTTTAGTCTGCCTTCTAGACCTATATAAACATGTGCATCTTTAGGCTTTCAGGTATTTTGGGGTCCCCTTGGATACTTCAGACTTTTACCCCACAACAGCTCACATCCAAAGCCTGGAAAATAGGTGGTAGACCACATTATTTAGCACTGTCTCCATATTGAAACTGCCCTGATGAATTCAATTCACAATAGGTGTCCTGGGCATCTGTCCTGAAAGAGGAGTGGTGGCATAAAAAAACTTTTTTATGTTTTATTTTTATTTTTTTTATTTATTTATTTACTCAATTTATTGAGTAATTTATTCAATTTATTGAGTAATTTACTCAATTTATTTACTCAATTTATATTTTTTATTTATTTATTTATTTACTCAATTTATACCCCGCCTTTCCTCCCCCATAAGGGGGAGCCCAAGGCGGCTAACATTGAAGAATAAAACATCATTAAAATTGCTAATAAATACAAATTAAAACATCATTAAAATACAATTAAAATACAATTAGAATTATAAAGACTAAGAACAATTAAAAACAAGCTAAAAACATTTGTTAAAACAGTAAAATAAAACATGTTTTATGTTTTTAATGTGGATGTTGAACTCTTAAGAAAGCATATTTGGGGGTATATTTCTTCAATTCTGAAGTTACTAAAATCGTTATTATTTATTAAAATCTATATTGTATGCATAATTGTTTTAATATCCATACACTATAGATATATACGCATCTATAGTGCATGCTAACTAGGTAATGGACACTATTTTAAGTGGGTGTTCCTCTTTTATTTATCAGGGGGAGAATAACTGGCCCTGCACAACCCCAGCAATGTCTGTTCTAGTGGCTTCTGCTGGTGTTCTTTTGCATTTTAGATTGTGAGCCATTTTGGGACAGGGATCCATTGGCTATTAATTAGCTATTAATTTTTTCATTTTCTTTGTAAACTGCTTTGTCAACTTTTTAGTTGAAAAGTGGTATATAAAAACGATAGATAGATAGATAGATAGATAGATAGATAGATAGATAGATAGATAGATAGATAGATAGATAGATAGATAATATAAATAAATTTGTTTCACCACAATAAGGAAGCAGTTAATGGTCTTATTAATAGGAGTAATAGAAGGGAATCAATTTTAATTTATGTGAGATTGTTAACAAAAAAGAAAATATAAGCTAAAACAAAATGTGTCTAATTTAATAGTTTTAGGCCCATATCGTAAAGTCAAATTAAGCCCTTTGCTCTGGAGCAGTAAAGGTTACTTTCCATAAGATAATATTAGAGGGTGACAAAACTGCTTGTACCCAAAACTGCTTTGGATTTTGCCCATAGATTAAAAAAAGGAACTCATTAAAGAAACGTGAGTGCACATGGGTGTGATAGTACAACCCTACTGGTTCCTAAAGCATGTCAAACAATGTACCACTGATATCAACATTGCGCTTTGATGAAAATTTGTCAGTCAGTACAAAACTAGACAATCCTCAAACTAAAGTGCCACTAAAAACCTGCATAAATATTTACAACTCTGAATGGAATGGGGCAATTCATGCTTCTTATTGCTTTTTCTCAGTTCAGGTATGGACTACATGATGGGACAACACAATCAAACAATTACCAAAGAATTTGTGTTCCTGGGATTCTCCAGTGACCGAAGCACCAAAGTATGCCTCTTTGCAGTGTTCCTCTCTGTTTACTTGTTTACTCTAGCAGGCAACACACTCATCATAATTGCCATTTGCATAGATCCACAACTCAACACACCCATGTATTTCTTCCTGAGCAATTTATCTTCCTTGAGATCTGCTATACAACCAGTATGTCTCCTCAGTTGCTGGTGCATTTACTGACCAGCCACAAGTTCATCTCTTTCAATCGTTGCATGACTCAGCTCTGTATTTCTTTGTCTCTTGGTGGCACTGAGTTTCTGTTATTGGCAGCCATGGCCTATGATAGGTACCTGGCTATCTGCCACCCTTTACATTATATGGTCATCATGAGTAGAAGGGTATGCATCCAGTTTGCGTTACTGTCCTGGACACTTGGCTTCCTGGATGGTATGGTACAGACTCTGTTCACTGTGCATCTTCACTTCTGTGGTTACAATATCATCAACCACTTTGTCTGTGAACTCATGGTTCTTATTAGGTTAGCCTGTTCTGATACAACTGCTAATGAGATTTCAATTGTAATTGCTGGGGTTATTATTTTGCTGATTCCCTGTATTGTGGTGATGCGCTCCTATGTTTACATCATCAGCACCATTCTGCGCATCCGCTCATCTGATGGTTGTCAGAGGGCCTTCTCCACTTCTACCTCTCATCTCACTGTGGTCACTCTCTGCTACGGCACAACTATATTTGCATATATGGTCCCCAAAGCCAATACGTCTCCTAACCAGGACAAGATAGTTGCTGTCTTCTATAGTGTGATCACTCCCATTCTCAACCCGAACATCTATAGTCTCAGGAACAAGGAAGTAAAAGCAGCTTTGGCCAAATCTGTGTGGAAAATGATTATTTTGGAAAAGAAATGACCCATTTCTGAATTTTCATACTATGGTAAGCTAGAATAGTAGATAACTATTTGGAATCATCCTGGAGGAAATGAAGTCATATACATATGAAGTCATATGTATTATGTAGCACATCATGGATGCCTGCTCAATGCACAAGCTGACCCCATTCAAAGTTTCATGTTTTAAGATGATATGATCATACTATGTCTCCGGGGTGATGTGACAGTGCGCGTTACCCAACGTGGACCAAAGTTGCTGTCTGCGCAGTCTCTTCTGATGCCGACTGGAGCCACCAATAAACCAATTTCAACAACAGACTTAATCAAATTTTCCACTTCATCCCAGGAATTGGCACATTAGCACAACCTGCAAAAGACCTCTCATTGGTTGTCTAACTGAAGTCCCAAATTGTGTCTGGCTTAATTGCCCAATGGGGAATATTAAATCTTTTGTACTCAAATTTGTTAACTTCCTACAAGCTGTTCCTGAAGCTTCAAATGTTTCCAAATATCTTCCAGGATAAAACCTTCTTTCCTTTTGCAGAAGGACTACCCATCAATAGAGATACCATTGAGGTTTTAATGAAGAACTTATTGAAGTTTAATGGGTCTTCATGAAGAACTTTATTTTTGTGATTCTTTCATTTGCAAAGATTTTTCTATTCTAGCTCGACTTTAGCTTTGAAGGGCGATAAACATGGCACATGATGCATACAGATCTATGCCCTCCGTCTGCAGCAGTTTACTTCAGCAGTAAATTACTTTGCTTCAACTACAAAGTCAGTGCTTTGTCCACTGTGTTGGGAATAAGTCTCACTGAACACAATAGGACTTACCTCTGAGTGGGCATGCCTAGGATTGGGCTGTGCAATTGTATTGCTGATATTGATTAGTAGAGTAAATGACTGCTGTTTTAGATGATGATGTAGGCATGATTTCTAGGAATATCTATCATCCACTTGTAGAAGATCTTCTTTTCATTTGTCATCTGGCAGATTCTTTGATGCGTCTCAGCCATCAAATTAAATAATATTTCTCACACTGCAAATGAACAGTATCTTCATTGTGATTAATTATGCTCAATGGTTCCGGCTATTGTTTTATCGGATATTCAGCTCAGTTATTATTTCTCTCATGTACTTCATTTGGATCATTTCCAAATTGTGACTTGCAAATACTGTTCCATTGAAAGATGATATAGAAATAATTCAACAATTATTTCAATTACTGAAAATAATTCAGTTGGGCTTACAAGAGGTCCAGCTACATAAGTGAATATCCTGCTGCAAAAGTTCCATAAAGCATTTTCTGATTGTGCCCTCATTAGTGTGGTGCTGGGACACCAGTGGGACGGCTGGAGTGTATCTTTGGTTCTTGTTGCCTGCCAGAACAGGTAAGCCAGTGGGAGAGGAGGGAGAGTTGGGGAGAGGTGGGATGGGAGAAAAGGGGACAAAACTGGACAGGAAAGATGAGGCACAGAGGCTACAGGATGTAGTGGACCCGGTGTGCAGAACCCTATTGCTCTGGCAGCATTCATTTCTAGTTCTTAATCGTGAGCTAAAGATGTGCAAGTCCAAGAACATCCTTTGTGAAGTGGGAAATTTCTCTGATGAAGGGTTCCAATCCACCCCTCCAGCTGAATGCAGCATGCTCAGTTTGGAGCATCAACACATGCAGGGGCTAGGAAAGATAAGATTGAGCTTCTAGTTTTATCAACATTGCTTCCGTTGGAGAAAAAAAAAACCTGAGCCAATTTGTTTGAAAAACCTTCACATGCATCTCAAAATTTTGATTAAGATAAATCTGGTTGCAGTGCGTGTAATATATATGTCTTCCATAAGTCCTGAAAATTATCACTTGAAATTAAAGATGAATGATTTGATCAGTACTTGAGCCTGGCTACTTAAAGCAGCTTGAACACTGTTCTGCTGTTTTATTAACTACATTTTCATAAAACTTTGTCAAATGCCATGCGCAGTCAGAAACCCCCCTTCAAAGTAATACCAACAGACAACCTATAGAAGCATTCACTCAAAGCTTTTACTGGGCTGGATTTTCAATACTTCACTTCTGATTTTTTCCCCTGATTCAGGCATTGTCAAAATGATAGGACAGCATAATCAAACAAGTGTCAGAGAATTTGTGATGCTCGGATTCTCTAGAGAACGAAGCACCAACACCTGTCTCTTTGTATTGTTCCTCTCTATGTACCTCTTCACCCTAGCAGGTAATGCACTTATCATAATTGCCATTCGTGTTGACCCACGACTCAACACACCCATGTATTTCTTCCTGAGCAATTTGTCCTTCCTCGATATCTGCTATACAACAAGTGCAGCACCTCAATTGCTGGCCCATTTACTGACTAGTCATAAGATCATCTCTTATCATCATTGTATGACTCAGCTCTGTGTTTCTTTGTCTCTTGGCGGCACTGAGTTTATTTTACTAGCAGCCATGGCCTATGATAGATATATAGCTGTCTGCCATCCTTTGCATTACATGGTCATCATGAGTAGAAGAGTGTGTATCCAGTTTCTGCTAGCCTCATGGACAGTTGGCTTCCTCAATGGTATGGTGCAGACTGTGTTCACTGTGCATCTTCACTTCTGTGGCTTCAACATCATCAACCACTTTGCCTGTGAAGTCCTGGCTCTTATTAAGATTGCATGCTCAGATACTTCTGCCAATAAGCTTTCTGTTTTGGTGGCAGGGGTCATAATACTTTTGATCCCTTGTATTGTAGTGTTGCTCTCCTATGTTTACATCATCAACACCATCCTGCGCATCCGCTCATCTGATGGCCGTCAAAGAGCTTTCTCCACGTGTACTTCTCATCTCACTGTGGTCACCCTATGCTATGGCACAGCTATATTTGCATATATGAGCCCAAAAGGAAACACTTTATCCAACCGGGACAAGATAATTGCTGTCTTCTATGGTGTGGTCACTCCTTTGCTCAATCCGATCATCTACAGTCTTAGGAACAAGGAAGTAAAAGCAGCTTTGACAAAATCCGTCAGGAAAACTATGCTTTTGGGAAATCAATGATCAGTTTTGGAATTGTTAGGTGAGACAGTAGGTAGAGACTTTGAATCTACCTGGCATAAATTTATTCATGTACATTTTTAACCTCATGGTGTTTATCGACTGAATGCATAAGCTGACTACGGTATATTTAGAGTGCCTTTTTCACAGTGGTGGGAAACCATGATGAGTTGTAATAAATGTAACATGGTTGATTCACAAATGCAACTGTGTAGTTGATCTTGCAGTCATGAAACTGTGATTGTGCATTAATTGAACTGTCTAAAGCAACCTCTCATGACTTGCTTTGCTTTGGGTGCAGTCCAGAGTAACTACAGGGAGTCCTTGCTCGGGTGTAAGAACAATTTACACTGGATTGCAATATGAATTTCCCGTAGGTTTTCAAGAGGGGGTGCAGTAACTATGGGTGAATGTACATTTTTACATGCTGGCCCATTTACTGACTAGTAAATGGTGCTCTTACGTGCTCCTGTAGTTACTCTGGATTGACGGGTTTGACAGAGACGAGGCGATCTGTTTGTTATTTCTATTAAATCACCCAGATGTTTGAGAAAGGGTGGAAACCTTAAACAAAAAGGTTTCACATTCACACAGTGTAGAGAAATGCAGGAGAGAACAAGAGGAAAGGAAAGGAAAGGGGGAAAGTAGACAAAATAAGTGACAGGATGTTGATGGAATATAAAATGTAGAGAGATACAACAGTCTGGGCTTGGAGAAAAGAAGGAAAGGGGGAAGAAAAAAGGAACCCTTGTGCTTCAGGGAAAGAGAATAGTTTGCAAGAGGGCAGAAAGAATATATAGTGGCCCTCCTTAATCACAGTTTCAAACTGCTAGGGAGCTGGGGTAAGAAAAGGAGCTCACTCTGTCATGCCATACTAGTGTCTTGAACCTGCCAACCTTCAAGTCAACAAAAAATCTAGCATCTAAAGAATAAAAATAAAATGAAATATTTTTAAAATGTGCTATTAAATTCTAGCCATTTTTAGGGATCCATTTTTAAGGACACAATAGAGAAATGGATTCCTGAACTGTAATTTCAGATGTGTTCAGGTCTCAGTGTCTAGAGATGTGACAGTTTCAAAGTTTCTTATCAGCAAATAAAATGGAACCTTCTAAGGCTGCAATCCTGTATGCCTGTGGTTCTTAAACTGTGGATCATGACCCAATTTTTGTTAGTTTGTGAAACTGACAGGGCAGTTTGGCTATGCGCATCAAGGGTTACACAAGCTGTTATATGTACCGTTACAATTACATATGCCCATCCCCTTTGGTATTTATAAATCAAGTAGCAGCCTACAGGGCAGTGATTGCCAACCTTTTTCATCTCACTGCACACTGACAATTAATATAAAAAGTGAAATTTTCAAGTTTCTTAATTAGTTACTAGGCATAAACTGAGAGTCCACGGCATTAAAACATAAATTTAATATTCATGGTGATTAAATATATTTAAGAATTCAAACACTTCTTCAGTATTGCCTCTCTCAACGAAAAGTTCACAAAGCGGTTTACAGATTAAATCAAGAAATTAATTACTCTGAGACATTCAGAGGAGCAATCCTAACCAATTTAGGCTGTGCAACTCACTTGTCTCTATTCCTGTGGTGGCGTGGGGAAGCTAGTGCATATCTGTGCACTGGCCCAACAACCCCCCCCCCAAAAAAAAGTGGCAGGTTAGTGCCTTGCAGCACTTTTGTGAAACATCTAGGCCAGCATAGGACTCATGGTGGCCAGTGGTGTCTCTATATGGGATGAAGACTGCACTAGGTGCACAATGGGGATGATATAAAAAGCTGGAAATTTCCTGGCAAGCCAGCTAGGAAGACAGACTTATCAGGAAGGTATACATTGGCTCTGTATTGGTATACATTGGTATTGGTATACATTGGCTCTGATAGACCAGAACTTCCACTAGTAAAACCAACAAAGGAGAAGCAGGCCTTAGCCATAGTTACAGTGGGGGGATTGCTGTGGTGACCAATGGCATCACTATGGCACTGTGGAGTATACTGGGTGACATAATAGGAGATGACATCAGAGAGTAGCCAGAAATTTCTTGGCCAGTCAGAGCAGGAGGCCAGACCTACCAGGCAGGTAGACCTGGAATCCACATGGGGAAGTCTGATAAACCAGGACACTAGTCCTCCTCTGCCACAGTTGACAGCAGGAGGGAACCTCAGCCATGGGAATGGTTGTCATTCGTGCAAATGGGGGTGAGCCCCCTACAAAGATAGACCTGCATCTGTTGACAAAAAGGTAGACTATATTTTTTATTACCTGTTCTCACATGAAAGATCAATCATTTATAAAAACATTATTACCTTCATTTGCTTCAACACAATCTCAGACGGGGAAAGAAGAATTAGGGCGCAATCCAGAGTAAATACAGGGAGTCCTTGTTCCGGTGTAATATAGGGAGTCCTTGCTCTGGTGTAAATTGTTCAATTTGCTCTGGATTGCAATATGAATTTCCCATAGGTTTTCACTAGGCGGTGCAGTAACTACGGGTACACGTAATGTCTCTTACGTGCTCCCATAGTTACTCTGGATTGTAGGGCTAATCAAGGATGCACAGCAGCCTGCAGGTAAGGACACAAGGGGATCAGCAATTCATCTGCAAGAAGCAAACAGAAGCTGATGTTCAGTTAACTGATGTTAACATCAGAAACTGTCATCTGGTTGAGAGGCCAGAACATCAGACCACAGTCACTTAGATATTTGCCAGAGTTGACGTTTGCCCTGGAGTCTGACCTTGCAGACATTCTTGGGTGACTGAAAGACTTCAGGCAGAGGCTGTGCTACTGATTGGCTGCTGGGCCATGCCTGGATTAGCTTAGGGTTGTGCCCGCCAGCCAGCTCAGTCCGGCTCTGAACAGCGTCCAAAGAGGAACTTCTTTCCTCGTGCTGTTCCCTCATGAGGCCCACGTGCCTTGCAAGGCAGACCATGTGTGCAGTGGCTGTACACCACAACGGCAGTGCTGGTGGGCCAATCCACTCCCCTTCCCTCCAGACTCTTGGAGCCCAATTGCTCCAGGCTTTTAGCCTGCACACTGCTCTGCTCTTCAGAACATCCTCTCCCCTGTAGATGGGGAGGGGGCTCCCAATGGTTGTGGGGCAGCGCTTTGAGGGGATTCTCTGTCTGGGCACCTCCCTAGTGAATGTCTGGCTTGGGCTCCCATTCAGGGGTGACCAGCTGCAGCCTCAGCCAGCCTCTTCCCATAGGTGGGATGGACAAGGGGATCTTATAAGGCTGTAAGGGGTGCCTCTGAGAGGATGGGGGCAGTTGGCCCAAATGCTGCTTCCCACAGAGAGGATGCATGGTATGGGGATCCAGAACTGGAAGATCCAAGTTCGGATCCCCTCTTAGCTTCCCATCACTCACTCAGCTTTGCCGCTTCACAGGGGGTTGTGTGGCTGAGGGAATACGCAAGTTGCTGCAGAGGTTACAGAATCAGACTGAGACATGGAAGGTCTAGGTCCCTCCTCTACCCAGGGTGATCACATGTCCTCTTTTCCAGGACATATCCTGGATTCTAGCCTTGTGTCCTGAAAAAAATCTTCCTTGTCCACTAATTCTTTGTTTGTGGGCAGCATTTAGCCTTCTGGTGCTTCATAAATTGTATGTAATAAATTATGTCTAATACAAGTCCAACTTTGTTACTACAAATTATGTATAATACAAGTCCAACACTGATTTTTTTATTAACGGATTTGACTTAACACAAATGGCCACCGCACATCACATTTTTTTTTTTAAAAACTGCTTTTCTACTGATGTAGAAAGGCAGTCATACAAGCAATCACTGCATTTTTCTGGCCCACTCAAACCACTGCATATATTGAGGCAAATTCAATTAGGTGCAATAGAGGAGTAAGGAACCTGGAAGTGGGTCTTTAAACCTATTTTCTCCTTGTTTTCTTTATACAAGGATTTTTTTTAATCCATGGGAGGTTTTGGAATGGAACCTAGTGGATAACCAGGGACACCTTAGTTCTAAATTAGTAATAGCCAGTGTAAAGTAAATTAACCACCTGAAGGCAATATATGGAGGTGTTTTTTTGCTTTTATATTCTCATGCCTTACATTTTCTCAGGTATTCTACTTTTTGTAGGGCACTTGTCCTCTTTAGTCATGACATGGCAATCCCATCTTCCACCAGGTTACATCCTGTCATTCACTTTTGACCTCCCTATCTCACAGCGTTGTTGAGATTGGACAGGGCTGGATGGTGTAGTGGTTAGGGACTGGACGGGGACTTGTAGGACCCAGGTTCAGGTTTCCCAGAGCCATGAGTCTCCTGTCACACGTTCTCAGCCTCACCAGCTTGCAGGGTCATGGTTCAGTAGAAGGATAGGGCTGAATGTGTGGCAATTAGGGAGTTGAGGCTATGATTTGGGAGTATCTGGGTTCAGACTGCCTCTCTCAGCAAAGACACTTCCTGCCTGCTGCTCTTGCCCCAGCTACCTCACAAGGGTTGTTATGAGGCGGGATGGTTGGGGCACAGTGGTGTAGCCCCCCTTTATAACACTGAGACTTTGTTCCCCCCATCTCAGATTGCAGCAGCCTTGTATAAAGTCTGGATGCAACATGTGGCACAGGAATTAATAGGAGCTTCAGGGAAGAGGGAGCAGGTGGGTATAGGGGAAGATCCCCTATCTTGTTAAAACTAGATCTATGCTAGTTTGGGGGGGGCATAGTAATTTGACTCACTAACTCAGTGGGCTTAACCACCCCCACCTGTGTTCCTCTTAACAGGTAATATAGATATGGAAGAAGGGTAAAGATCCTCCAACCTCATCCCCTCAGGCTTAATTGCTACCCACATCATCTGTAAAATTCAGGTGTCAGGAAGAAGAGCACGCCTCAATGGCATGTCTGGATTTCAGTTTCTGTTCACCCGTAGTTTCTGTACCTGGGAATCTGGACAGTTGGAGAGGCCACCTCCAGTAGTTTGCAAGAAGTTTTGGTGATACCAGCTTAGGCAGCTGTGGTTTGTTGTTTGGATTGCGTGGGGGGCATTTGGAGATTGTTCCCCCCTTTTTTTGTTGTAGGACAATTGCTGGTGGAGGATGGAGTCTGATTTCTGTCAATTAAGGAACCAGAGCCTATGGGGAATTTGGGCAGGCCAGAGACTTTTAGGGCCAGCAACACAGGAAATATAGTCATAAGGTTTATGGAGGTTCTCTTTACATTATTTACTTTGGCTGCCTTTTTTCTGTGAGTTGCTGTTAGTGATCGTTTATTTGCTTATCAATATAGAAGGTTTACATTACTGGTTAGGTCAATTCTAATTAGAGTTAGTGGGGTGACCCCTATTCTCTGGTGATCTGTGCCAGTCCCAACTGTACACTTCTGATGATTGTTTTGTCCCTCTGGAACTGGGTTGGAATAGCTAGATCTATGGCTGTTTATTTATTGGTCATTCTTTTTGTACTTGGGCCTCTGGTATCCAGGGTATGTGGGGACCTAGTGGTAGCAGTAAAGGGGCTATTACAGGAGAAATCTGGAGCTCCGGGTAAGGAAAGCCTGTCTATGGACGTTATGCTGTTTTGTAGTGTCTAATTGATTCACATTCTGATTCGGGCTCCAGCATTTCAGACTGCCCTGGGGGCTTGTGGCCCAGGATTGAAGTTACATTCTTGGGTATCACCCTTTCCCCCTGTTTAAATAAGCTTCCAGATAGATGTCCAAGGGTGGCCTATGTCAACATTCATGCAGGGACACAAATAGACCGAGGACCCTGGATGCTGATGTACACTTGGATGTGCAAAGCTCTAAACGTTTTGGCCCAGGGCATTTTCACAAATAAATGGTTTGGATGGTTATCTTGGATAGTTCCATCCTCCAGTAATTGGGAAGATGCTATTTCAGTTCTACAGTGTTGTCTTTGGGCAGGCTTTGGCTTGGCATGTTACCTTGGATGGGTTCATGGATGACATTTCATCATCTGGGTGTGACATAAGGATTTTTTTAGGTTGTCATAAATTTGTCCAGATGAAGTTCAGAGGGGCATGCTTCAGTGGGGCAGCAGATCCAACTATCACTGTTAAGCAGGGAATTGTTGTCTGTCACCTGTTTCAGGTGTGCTTACAGTTTGCTGTCACATTGCTTCTGAATTTGTGAGAAGTGGTGTCCTCAGGCTCTTTTAGCATTTACAGTATATGATTTCTCTGGCTTCTTAGGCAGTGTTAGAAGTTTCCTTGTGTCACAGACACTGATTTTGCTGAACATGGTGTCCCGGAGATGCGGTGCTCACATTTTTGATCGCAGTTTATCCACTAGGTGAAGCAGGGTGGCAGGGTCCACAGTATAATTGTGGCATGTCTACCGTTTAGTGAGCATGGTGCCCAGGAGAGACTATGCTTGCATTTCCCTTGTGGGTTATCTACCAAGTGGAGCAGGGAGCCTATGTGGCTGTGTCCACAGTATATTTTTGGCATGTCTACTGTTTAGTGACCATGGCATGTGGGAGAGGCAGTGCATACATTTTAAGAAAGCATGGCATCCAGGAAAGGCAATGCCCACACTTTTCTTGTGGCTTTTCCATCTGGTGGAGCAGGAGAGTTGGGTACAGGTATTTGTGCCATTTTCTACCATTAGTGAGCATGGCACCCAGGAAAAGCAATGCCCACATGTTGCTTGTGGTATTCCATCAGTGGAGGAAGGCGCAGGTGTTGTATTGTGGCATGTCCACTGTTTAGTGGGTATGATGCCCTGGAAAGGTGGTGCCCACAGTTTCCTTTGTGGCATGTCCACTGAGTGCTATTGTTGTTCGCCACTGGTAGACAATGGTGCTTAACTGCAGCTTGGGTGCTGGTCATCATGACTTTGCCACTTGTGTGTATGTGCTCCTTATTGGCAGTGTAGCTGCCATGTCTGTGCACTGGCCTCTCTCCTCCACAAGTGGGGAAGAAGTGTCTTATGGCACTTTTGTGACACCCCCAAGTCAGACCAAGACTTATGCCAGGACTTAGGCCAGCCTAACTGGAGCTTAGAATTGCAGCCAAGTTTTTTTAAAAGTCAATTTCTAATACAACAGTTCCTGCTCTAAGAACTTCTCTTAGAAAAATAAATGCATCTCCTACTGAGGTGGGACTGTGTAATTCATGCGATAGACCACCCTCTTTCCAAAATGGTCACACAAAGTTCTTTCCAAACTTCTCTTTTGGGAAATGGATTACTGTGCTTTCATGTTCCCTTTTCTTGTGGGGCAATGGAAAGGTGCTTCCAGAGCATCCTATTGGAACATGAGGATGATGGGGGGATCAAGAGGGCAAAAGATAGATGAACCATTCACAGCTGAGATCTTAAATGAGGCATCCCCTCCATGGTTGGCCAGAGGCTGAGACTTAGCATGGATAGTTGCTAGTATCTCTCTCTCTCTCTCTCTCTCTCTCTCTCTCTCTCTCTCTCTCTCTCTCTCTCTCATATCATCATCTGCCAAAATGTATTTCTTAGGGTTGGCATCATGGAACAGGAATTGGAACTGGAACTTGTCACATCATCAGCTGTTGGTGAGGAGCAGTTAGGAGTTGGCAGTTAGGAATGTCAGTTGGAGAAGTGGAATCAGTTGAAATCAAGTGAGAGAGCAAAGCAGGGACATTCATTTGCTTCTAATACTTTGTGATTTACTTTTAAGCCTGTGAGTAAATGTCATGTTCCTTGTCAATAGGGAATTCATAGCCCTATCCTGTCCAGATTTTCCTGGGTGTAAGCCCTATTGACTCTGATGGGACTAACTTCTGCGTAAACATGCATAGAATTGGGCTATAAGAGAGCTTATAGTGAACAACACTTCAGATTACTCAGTATGATGAACTTATGAGACAAGCTGACTGAGTTGATGAATTCCACACAAAGCAGAGTTGAGTACTATAGAACAGGAAACCACTAACAATGAAGTTAATTAGATAAAGGAAGAGAAGCATCAAACAAGTTTTAACCAACTAACAAAATAGGTTAGGCAACAAATCATGCCCTTTCCAACAACACCCTGGTGTGTCTACTTACATGCTGTCACTTCTTCCACAGAAACGTCAAACTGACTGCAATGACCTCTGGCAAACCTCTCCAAACTGGGTGAACAGTCAACAAAAGGGTAAAGGAGATTCCTTGTAAGTAAATACAGTGATTCACTGTAGGCAAGAAACCCAAATACTACATGTACACTGAGGGGTTCAAACTAGTTAAGTCTAGGGAAGAAAAATAATTGGGGGGCATGGTGACAATTTTGATCACATACTGTGAAGAAGGCACATTCCAGTCTAGGGGTTTACTGAAGAATAAACTGAAGACAACAGTGTCAGTACTGCAATACTCTTGCACAAATAATTCCACAAATAAGGAATACGATGGACTGTTCTGTTCACCATATCTCACAAAGGATAGCTGTAGACCTGGAGAAAATGCTGAAAAGGGCAAAAAAATAATCAAGATTTTGGAGCACCCTGTTTCTGAAGAAACTATCAGATCCGATTTAGGAAAAAAGAGAATCTGCATGTAATAGAACATGACTGAGGTCCTTAAAATTATTTTTGCTGTCAAGGAAAAAGAGGGGATGCCCTAAGGGACAGCAGGCAGACCCAAAGCAAATTCCTTGTGGTTAGGATGCTTACTCTGTTCCTGTTCCCTTCTTTCCATTTTGGGATTCACAGTTGATGGACCATAGTTTTTAGTTTTTTGGCCATAACGTTGGCTAGAAAGGTGCTAGCTCAAAAAGGATTGCTGTGTTGGACTCTGCTCTTCAATATGAATCTAATGACATTTGGTATGAGGGGGTAGCACGCACCTTTGCAAACTTGGTTTTTTGGGGTCCCAGAGGTGCAACCTGCCCTCCCTTTGTTCCCCAATTTTTCTGCCTCAAGGAGGTCTTTTCAAGGGGTTGCCAACTGGTCATCTCTTTGCTCCCCTGCTGTGGCTTCTGCATTTTCAGTGTCATCTTTGGCCTACTCTGAGGTGTTGGGTCAAGTTGCTGCTGTTGTGGCTTAAAGCTGCCCATATGCCTCTTTAAAAATCAACACACAGGGTGGTGGTTGGCTTTTTCTATAAGGGAGATTATATTATGGGGAAAAAGGCTCAGAAGCAGGGTGGGGGCTCCCTAGGGATTCTGAGGGAGCACAGTCTTTGGTACCATACAGGTATGATGTCAATAGGATGGCCAACTTTTCTGCTGAAGATGTCGGCCCAGACAAATGTCCCTATGACGATAAGGCCTTAATGTTAGTCGGATACTTTGCCCCAGCAGTAAAAGAAAAGATTTGGAGAGGAGAGTACATAGATTATTTTAGTCTGCTACACACGAAGCCTGAGCCTGTGCCCAAGGTTGGGGAGCCTGAGAGGAACCAGGAAGCTACTAAAAAGATTGACCACAGGTAGACTAACTGGTTGTACAGTTATTGTATATACATAGCGATAAGAGTGCAATTGCTTCCAAAGAAGGCAGCAGCTCTCATCAAGTACCTGGACATTGTACATAGGACTTTATGTGATTTTGGAGGCCAGGCTTGGCTTCAGTACAATCAAAGTTTTAGGCTTTGTGCTGCTCACAACCCCTCCCTTTCCTGGTCAGAGCCTAAATTTGGGCTTTAGATGAAGATTGTTTTGCCCTCCAGGCCTATCTCAGGTGATCGCTCGGACAGTGGGCACTTATTAGCACATAACATTGCGTCTACCCCTAGGGCGTCTTCAGGCCTCAGTGATCGTACTTCAAATATAATGCCACTGGTAAATGCTTTAAAGTTGGCTGCAGTTTCACTCAGCATTGTGCCATGTGAGGGGCCAAGCACCCTGTTTGTGCCTGTACCAGAGTTGGGTGGTTCCAAGCTAGGTCTGGAAGGGGCAATAGGAAAGGAGGTGGGGGACAACTCCCTCCTGCAGCTGGAAAAGGGCCTGTTTCCAATTAGGTTAAAAGTTTTGTCTGAGTTGTTATCCTGACTGGCAAGCAGCTAGTTATTTGTTAGAAGTTTTTACTGTGGGGTTAAGGATTCCTGCCTCTCCTCCTTGCTGCCCATATTGGGAGAAGAACTTGCATTCCATGGTTGGCATGGAGGAGGTTGTTAGGTCGAAAATAACTAAAGAAGTTTCAGCAGTCAGAGTTCTGGAGCCTTTTTCTGCACTTCCTTCACCTAAATGGAGAGTTTCACCTTAGGGGGTGGAGCCCAAGAAGGCCCCAGGCCAGTTTCAGCTTATCCACCACTTGTCATACCCCAAAGGGGAATCAGTTAATGAAGGTATCCCTTCTCACCTATGCTCAGTTAGGTACACTTCCCTGGATGAAGCAATCCGCCTATTGCATGCTTGCAGGGTTGGGGCCCTTATGGCCAAGGTGGATATCAAATTAGCTTTTGGTCTGCTGGGTTTTTGGTTTGAGGGTGGTTTCTACATGGATAGGCCTCTGCCAATGGGTTGTTCCATCTCCTATTCTGCATTTGAGAGTTTTAGTACCTTTTTGGAATAGGTTATGCAGGACAGGTTGGGTAGTTATAGTACTGTGCATTACCTGGATGATACTTTATTCTGGGACTGACCAGTGCCAGCAATTGTTAGCCACTTTTCAGGCTATTTGTACGGAATTGAATGTTCCTAAGATAAAACTGAAGGGCCTATAGAAAACTCACTTTCTTGGCGATCGAATTTGACTCAGTGGCACAATGCTCAAGGTTGCCAAGTGCCAAGCTTATCACTCTGCGCAAACTATTGGAGCATGTGTTACTGGCTAAAAGTTAACTTTAAAAGAATTACAAGTTTTGGTGGGCCATCATTGCATGTAGTTGTCCCTGGAGGTGCCTTCCTTAGGCATTTATGCAATGCCATGTCTGAATTGATGGCCCCCCACCACCCATGGTGGCCCCAGGTTAGAGTCACAAAAGACATGAGGGAAGATATCACAGTTTGGCAAATCTTTTTATCAGAATTTAATGGAACATCTTTGGGGAGGGAAATCCAGCTCCTCAGAGCAGATTTACAAGTCCACTCTGATGCAGCAGGTGGCCATGGATTTGGACTTTACTTTTGGGGACAATGGTGTGGCAAATCTTGATCTCTGGACTGGTTAGCCAGTTAGGTTACGAGGGACTTGACTTTTAGGAACTTTTTACATTAGTGGTGGCAGTTCACTTTCGGGCTGGGCATTTTCAGAATGCCACGATTCGCTTTTGGTGTGAAGCAAGGTGGTAATTCACATCATTAATGGGCAAACTTCCGAGTCACCTTGGGTTATGCTCCTGGTGGAAGCCTGTGCTTTTGATTCAGCATGTGCCAGGTTTGGAAAACGGGGTTGCTAACACTCTATCTCGTTTTCAGGAGGAGCACTTCCAGCAACTCACCCCTGCTGTGTGTCCTCACCCAGACCCCATGCCCCTGAGGCTGTGGTGCTTAGGATCCTGGGAGCACAGGAGCTCATCCTTGATTCGCTGGCTCCTTTGACGAGGGCTATTTACATCAATAAGTTGGGAGAGTTCATGTGCTTTTGCAGGGACCATGACATGCAGGTATCATGGTCATTCCCAGTCAACAACATCCTTAGGTTCATGCTGCACTTGCATGAGAGTGGCTTGAACCCCAGTTCTGTTTGTTTATTTGGCCACCCTGGCCTTTATGGCTGGTTTTTTGGGGGAAGCTGACAACACAGAATTTTAAGGTACAAAGGATGCTGGGAGGGATGAGAAGGGCTAGACCTCCAGCGTCAGATAAGGGCAGGCCCATAATTATTAGGATTAAACAAGGTATAGTTGAGATTCTTAGAGGTTGTTGTAGCTCTGACTTTGAACTTTGTTTTTGTTCAGAGCAGTAGCTCTGGTTATGTTTTTGGGGGCCTTTTGGGTGAGCAAGGTTCTGGTTAGGTTTAAAATGGCTGACCCTGCCTGGGTGGTTTGGTGGACTGATTTATCAATCAGTCGGTCGGGATATTCATTGCGCCTTAGAAAGGCTAAGAATGATCAGAGGGCCAGGGGAGCGATTATTAAGCTTAGAGCTCTGCCTGGACACTCTTTGTCCCATTCGGACATTCCTTAACTGTCATCAGCGTGTTCTTCATTAGCCAGTCTTTTATTATGTTTACCATGTGTTTGATGGCCTGTTTGAGACTGTTCACATTTTCTCTACAGATGCACATCTACACATCTCTACAGATGCACCCTTGCCACGACCTCTGCGAATTGTTATTGTTGTTATACACTCCATCCTTTTCTGGGCCTGGAAGAAGGCCAAATGCACTGGCTCTTACCTGGGCTTAGGACCCTGGGTGGTAATTTTTTGGCTAGTCAGACATGGCATGGTCTGCAGGCAGCTGCTGCCAGTTTTTTCTTAGTTTTTACATGATCATCCACTCCTGATGTACGGCTGGTGCACCTAGGGGAGAATGATTTGACCCAGGGGAAATCTATTTCCCTCTAGGTTCAAATTAAGCAGGACCTCTCCCTTATCATGTTGTGGTATCCTGGCATTCAGATCTTGTGGTCGTCCTTTCTACCCAGAAGTGTGTGGAGGGGGGCCCAAAGCATCTGATAGATTTGGCCCGTAAGCAGGTGGACCCCTAGGTGGCACATTTTATCATAGAATGTGGGGGTAAGGTAGTTAGATACCCCCAGATAAGGTGGCAGCACCCTGAACTTTTTATGCCCAGTGGGGTGCATCTATCTTTTCCCAGACTTGATAGTTTTATTTGTGACTTCTTGCAGGGACTGCTTTCCTGTCTTTAATGGGTCGGTAGAATTAAGCTCTAGGCTAGTTCCCCATGTGGCAATTGTCGTGTGGGAGTATACAGGATAGGCATTGGTGTTCAGTCTGAGGTAGCAAAGGTCAGGGCGATGCAAAGCAGGCCTATTGATAGCCAACCCAGACAAAGGCCCAGGACTGGCTAACCCTTGACCTGGAAATTAGGAAAGGTCAGATGGGCAACTGGCTGGCTGAGCATCCAGTTACCTTTACCTGCAGATTGACGTGTAAGATGGCCCTGAGTCAGGCTTTTTGCCTTTCCCTATTTTTATAGCTACACACATAAGAAATCTGCCACTGTTTTATTTAGAGGTTGTTAATATGTAATAAAATGGCCCTTTAATCCACATCGGTCTATAGCTGTTGATTCTTGCTGGTGGGGGGTAATGATGAAATGATCAAAGTGTTCTCCATACATACAGTTTGTATGGTGTGCATCTGTGGATGCTAAGTGGTAGGCACAAGTCTGCATCCTATATCTGAGATAAGAACAATAATCTGGAAACAATCAACAAATGTCCTTAATCCTTCAGTGTTCTATCTCTGGTTAGCACAATTGCAATGGTTTAGGATTTACAGATCTGAGACTCTAATGAATCGATAAGGTTTTAATTACAGTAGTTGAAAGAAGTTTTATTTAAGGAAAATAACTTTTGGAAGCACATTATGCAGATACTCCCCCCCCCCAAAAAAAATATGTCAACCTCAAGCCAAATGAAGGTATATAGTCAAAAGCAGCCCATTCCAGAAGATTCTGTCATCCCCTCAATCATCCAATCAGATACCCTATTCTGCATATCATGGCTATTGATTTGATTTGGAGAAAAAAAAAGGTGGAATGTGTATAGGCAGTATATAGTGTCAGCTAACACTTTTCTCTCTCCTTATATGACCACCTAGGCTCCTCAACTGAGATGCTCTTCTGTTTTGCCAGAGCTTTTTATGCCCAGTGGGGTGCATCTATCTTTTCCCAGACTTGATAGTTTTATTTGTGACTTCTTGCGGGGACTGCTTTCCTGTCTTTAATGGGTCGGTAGAATTAAGCTCTAGGCTAGTTCCCCATGTGGCAATTGTCGTGCGGGAGTATACAGGATAGGCATTGGTGTTCAGTCTGAGGTAGCAAAGGTCAGGGCGATGCAAAGCAGGCCTATTGATAGCCAACCCAGACAAAGGCCCAGTTCCTGGCTTCTGTCCTATCACAAGGGGATGAAAATGAACTCTGATAGGCAATGCATGAGTTGCAAGAAGAATCCCCTACTGGACCCCAAATTTCTTCTCACTCATTTCAGGTAATTAGCTAAAGAGAGATCAGAGCATTTAACTAGAAGTGTATCTAAATAATACTACTGACACTTCAATGCTTTTTTCTTATTAGTTGCTCCCTTTTGTTTAAGTCAGGTCTCACTATAATGATATAGCATTTGGGAAAAAAGATGCAGCCCAGTAGCCCAGCACTGGAGGCCAAGATGGAGAAGATCTCCACGGCCACCATGTCTTTCCCCCTTGTGCTCAGGTAGGTTGGCACAAAGGACAGCCACACACTGCAAAAGACCAGCATGCTGAAGGTGATGAACTTGGCCTCGTTGAAACTGTCTGGCAAATTCCTGGCTAGGAAAGCCACAGTGAAGCAAATGAGTGCCAGGAAGCCCATGTATCCCAGAACAGAGTAAAACATGGTAACTGATCCTTCATTACATATTATAATAACTTTTTCAGGAACTGCGGACATGTCAAGATCTGGGAATGGGGGAGAAGTTGCCATCCAAAGAATGCAGAAGTTGACCTGAATAAAGGAACAGGACAAGACAATGACAAGTGCCAATCTTGTTCCTACCCACTTGTGGAAAATGTTTCCTGGCTGGGTAGCCAAGGAAACCACAACCACGGTGATGGTTTTGGCCAAAACAGAGGAAATGGCCATGGAGAAGATGATGCCAAAAGCTGTTTGTCTCAGGAGGCAGGTTGCCTTTTTAGGTTCTCCAATGAAGAGCAAGGAGCAGAGGAAGCAAAGGAGAAGAGAGACCAGGAGAAGGTAAGTGAGGCTGCGATTGTTGGCCTTGACAATGGGGGTGTCCCTTTTCTGGATAAAGATTCCCAACACCAGAGCCGTGATTACAGAAAAGAACAGAGTCAAGGTAGTTAATGTGTTGCCCAAAGGTTCCTCAAAAGACAGGAAGCTTGGCATCTTGGGAATGCAATGGTCTCGATCTTTGTTTGGATATTGATCCTCTGGACAGCGTTTACAATCATCTATGTCTGAAAGAGGAGCGCATTAAATGTTCAATAATACTACTCATCGACATGTGATTTCTCTCTGGAATATGCTTTATGTGAAAGTTTGGCTAGAATTTCACAATAGTATCAATGTATCAATAGTTAAACACTATTGATACAGCTAAACACTTACAGCTAAACACAGAGCACAATCCTGACCATGTCTACTCAAAAGTAAGCTCCATTGTGTTCAATGGGTGTTACTCCCAGGAAAGTGTCTTTAGGATTGCAGCCTAAATCTTCTGAGCCTTGAAGATTGAGAAAAAGCAGTGGTGACACAGGACTAACATTGAATCACAGATTTGAGAGATTTACCTTACAATCCAGAGTAACTACGGGAGCATGTAAGAGATATTTACATCGACGTAGTTATGGCACCACCTAGTGAAAACCAATGAGAAATTCATATTGCAATCCAGAGTAAATAATTCTTACGTCGAAGCAGATTTCCCACAGTTACTCTGGATTGCCCCCTTAAGCTTCAGTGCTTTTTTCTAAATCCAATTTCCTCAGTGTTATCAGAATCTGATATAGACTGTCCTGGCATCAGTACCTTCTCTTCTCACCCCTTAAGACCCATGATATTCATACCAACAAAATTAGAACTATTCAGTCATTAACCAGAATAGATAAAAATTAATTGTTCAAAAACATAAAAAAGAATTATATGAGACATGAAAACAACCTGTTCATGAAAACATGCTGTTCATGCAGTGAAATGGGAGAATTTAAACTCTAGTGGTGGCAGGATTTTTCTACCCCATTCTTGTATTCTGCTGAGAAATTCTGCTCCTCCTAAGTCCATCAGCTGTATTTTAGATTATTTTTATTACTTTCCTTACTGCTTGCTGATAAACATCCCTTCTACTCCCCTCTATTTCATGATCTTGGAAAACAGTTGTCCCTAACATTCAAATGTTCCAATTTATGCAGAAGCTCAGAAGTCCTATTGAGTATAGGAATACTTATGGTTGAATAAAAATGCATAGCTGTGAGCTGTAGCATCATCAGGTCTAGATTTTTTTAACAGTTCACCTCTTACCTTCTTGATCTGCAATCAACCCTTCTGCGCAAACATCACATTCATAGCAACAAAATTTTTCCCTCTCCATCCTCTTCTTGTGGAATCCAGGTTTGCAAGGGTCATTACAGAGAGATAAGGGAGGCACCTGTTCCAAAACAACAGTTTAGCACAGATAACCTTTTCTGGGAATTTTCCTCTGTAGATATTCCTCTGGTTACCAGATTGGTCAAAACATTAAATAATAGCATCAGAGATGTCACAAATAGCACATTCATTAGGAAAAAAAATATGTATTATAATCAAATAGAAATGAATGATGACAATTTCCACTCACTAGACCAAAAATGGTGCATTTTGGAAAAAGTTTCACTGCGTCTGTCCTCTTTGGATTTACCAGATTTAGTAGATTTACTAGAGATTACCAGATGCCCAAACCTCAAAAGGAAGACAAGGTCTTGGATTCCTCTCAGCCTGGCCTTTCCAGCAGACAGTGGCATGTTTGCCTACTCATGAGTAAAGACAGATTTTTGTGACTGGTTTTTTGTATTGGATTCTGCTCTTCAATACGAATCCAATGACATATGAGATGATGGGGTACTGCACACCATAGCAAAGTTCCAAAATGAAGCCAAAATGGAGGACACCAGAACAGGAGATTAAAAAAGAGGAAAAATCTGGAAATTTCTGGTCATATGTTCACCCTGAAATTTACTAGCCAAGTGCTGCAAACCTTCTTTACTGCATTTCTGGCACCCTAGACCAGGGTGAATATATGACCAGAAAAACCCAGATTTGTCTGGATTTTTAGCCTCCTGTCCGGGTGTCCTACATTTTGGCTTCATTGTCCTACATTTTGGTTTCATTTTGAAACTTCGCGATAGTGCACAGTACCCCATCATGCCATACGTCGTTGGATTCGTATTGAAGAGCAGAATCCAATGAAAAGTCAGTTTGGAGATATCTCCTTCCTATCAAACGTTATGGTCAAAAAACAAAAACAAAAAAATACACTTTTTGAAATTTTTTTAAGCAGTTAGGAATTTTGGCCTGGGATTAGGAATTTTGGCCTGGGATTAGGAATTTTGGCCCTGGGGTTCAGGAATAATCTGGTCACCCTGCCCTAGACCAGTACAGTAACCACTGTGCCAGCCAAAGATAAGAATAGGATTGTGCTGCCAGGCACATCAGAGAATTTTGAAAGATGAATAAGAATACAGGTAAAGTGGCACCTCACATAACACATTTAATTCATTCCAGAGGCATGTTTGTTACGTGAAACATTCTTTATGTGAAGCGGATTTTCCCATAGGAAATAATGAAAACTCAGACAATTGGTTCCACAACCCCCAAAATAGTCATATAAAAGTATTAACTGGATGTAAAAATGATGACAAAACACTGGAATTGAATTAAAAACATGCATTCAGTGTGCAGTATCCTATGAAGTCTACATAGGCTGCAATCCTAATGACACTTTCCTGGGAGTAAGCCCCATTTAAAACAATGGGGCTTACTTCTGGGTAGACATGGTTAGGAGGTTGCAATCAAGTAAGTAAGAGTAAGGGAGTTCCAGGGAGTAAGACCCATTTAACACAATGGGGCTAACTTCTGGGTAGACATGGTTGGGAGACTGCAAGCAAAGACACTTTCTTCTGCAATCAAAGACCCTTTCCAAGTGTCTCCCCACTTTTTCCTCCTCTCCCCTCCTGAGCCTATCTCTCCCCTGCTCTCTTCTGGCTAGCCCTGAGCTGCTTCCCTCTTCTCCGCTGCTGTTCTCTCCTTCTGCCCAGCGGACTCCCAGCCACAGGAAGAACAGTGTGGAAGTGTTGCTTTCGCTATGGGCAGGCGTGCTAGGCAGCCCTGACGCTTTTGAAAAGGGCTGCCAGCCAGCCTTCTGCGCCAACTGCCAACGAGTGTGTTTGTTATGTGAAGCACAGTTTGTTACGTGAAGCAGAATCCTAGAGAAATTTTTGTTTGTTAAGTGAAACATACTTTATGTGAGGCATATGTTACATGAGGCGTCACTGTATCGCCTGCTTTTCAATTATTCATAGATCTTATTCAGTGCATTTTCGGCTCTTTCATCCTCTCTGTGCTTTTTGAATGACCAAAATTGCCCTCCCCATGTTGTAGCTGAATTGCCAGCTCAAAACCAGATTAAAAGGGTGAGAATTGAAGATGTTCTTTCTGTCGCTTGTTAGGAAGCTGAACCTCTAAACATGTGCATTTGCACAACTATTATAAGGCTTCCGCTTCCATCCCTCAATTTCATTTGATTTTTGATATAGGGTGCAATCCTAAAGACACTTTCCTGGGAGTAAGATCCACTGGAAACAATGTAGCTTACTTTTGAGTAGACATGGTTAGGATTGTTCTCATAATCAATACAATATGTTAAGATTTTTGTTCATGAAGTGCCAAGAGATTCCAACCTGAGTCAGCTCTTCATGCCACTCAACCATGTCCTCATTGATGGAAAACTCTTTCCCTGAAGGAGACCGAGGATCCAGCCTTCCCACTTTGACTCGGATGTAGGAATCATTTTCAAAAGTGATCAAGTTTGTAACATCAAATCCACCTTCTAATTCTCCCTGTTCATTGAACTTAATTTCTTCTCCACAACTGTTGTTGAATGAGAGCATCATCAGAAATGAGTGGAGCTAGGAGGACAAACAAAGACAATCAATGGGCCTATAAAATTATCTTTTTCTTATTAAGATTGTTTTACATGAATTATCTAGCTAGACATTAATTTTTTCCCTTTTGGACAATGCTGCATTAAGGGCCTAACCTTCCCCCATTGCTGTGGTTCCTCTGAAAAGCCTGTGCTGTGTACAGTGGGGGGCGGAGGAACCAGAATCTCATTGGGATAAGAGAAAAAAAATATATTTTACCCATTGGTAAGTCTCTGAGGCTCAAATGGGTCTTCTCAAATTGCTGCCATAAAATAACTGATCAAATTCTGTGTGGGTCCTGTAGGAGAGCTTGGATGACAAGCATGTTGGTGCTGCCAAATCCTATTAAGATTCTTACACTAAATTTTAGATTTCTAATGAGTAACTGTTACCTGCCAAGGCACTATATTCAGCCTCCCAAGATCCGCTATTGGTCTATGTCTGGGTCCAGATGAGGACATGAGATGCAAGGCATGTGCTACGGCATGGACAGCATTATAGACACTGTAGCTGTGTCCAGTCATGCTCATTTCAAAAAATGTCGCAGGGAGGCTCTCCAGTTCCTCCTCCCCAGTGCATGTTTCTTTATTCGTTGGGGGCACACCATGTTTTGGAAATGTACAGGAGAATGCTTGCTCCCAGAAATTCTTGATAAAACCATTTCCTTTTGCCTCTAAAGGGTCAATATTCTGAAGAAACTCAGTGAATCCTGGAGGGCTATTGGAATGAATTGCAAAGGAAAGAGCACCATGGAACACACCATCACGGAACTGATGTATATTGAGCATTCTGTCAAAGGTGTCACTTATGAAGTCAATTTGGGCTGTTATAATCCACACTTTCCCTGTAGGAAGTTTATACCCAGGATGCATTAAAGGAAGAACGAATGCTTCTGCCACCCCTAACACAAATGCAAACAAGGTCATAGATACTATTTCCCCATAAATGACAATTGCATTGGCTTTGCTCTCCAAGAAAAATGGAATGTTGTTCCAGACTTCTTTTATGAATTCATTTACGTTTAGATTAGGAATTCTGTTTTGAACTCTTTCTATAAAAGCTGCACAGATTCCCTTCTGGGACAGAATAGTTTCCAAAACTTGCAAGAAGTTGTCCCCAGCTTCATTATTCACAGTGATGATTCCAACCCATTTCCAACTGAAATGCAGCAGTAGCTGGACAATTCCTTGGTACTGTATGGTTTCACTGGGGACCATGCGGTAGAAGGAAGGGAAATTTGATTTATCGTTTTTAGCCGGTACAAAGGAGCCATAAGAAAACTTAGGGGAAAAGTGGAAATTTATATGAGGAAGAAGCTGAGATTATTTAAAAACCCAATTTTAAAAAAGATTCTTATCCTGAGGAAAGCAACAGAAGCGGAAATTCTCCCACAAGATAAAGTGTTACTTGCATCACTGCATCAGCACAGGGGAATTTAGGTAGGACTGAGCAGCTCATTAAACCCTGAACCTTTGGCTGCCATCCAGCGTTAGGATTAGTTAGAAAGGCCCAGCTGGGCTGCTGTAAGTAGGCTAAATCCAGAAGAGAAAATTGTCCTAGGCACAATTAGGCCAGCCCAGGTCCATCTGTCTTGGGGCAGCCTATGTTGACTTACACTGCAACTATGTTGACTTATCTGGGAATAACTGGGGTGGTCTATCTTTGAAATGGGCCAACCCAGTGATGGAAAGGGCGGCCGAAGTGCACTTCTGGATTGCAGCCTGGGGCAGCCTAAGCAGTTCAGGAGAGAGATATTGAGTGCATGTTTAGCATTGCCTAGAACAGAACAGTTATGCTGTATCCAGTGTCTGTTTCCCCCACAGAAATGCCATTTTCCAGCTCCTCAGAGTTACACCACCTCAGGAGCAGGTATAGTAATGAGTAGACCCATAGGGGTCCATGATATGACCAGAGTAAGAATGGCAGTGTTGGCAGTTCTTAGCCAGCCTATCTTTAACCCCTGCCTGTAGGAATAGAAAGTGTTAAAGCTGAGAGGTAAGCTTGATGGGAGCACACACCATACCTTTCCTGTTGGAAACCCAGGCGGGGGTGGGGGGGTGGGGAACAGCTGGCTTTCTTCAGTTCGAGCACTGACATAAAGTAAAATATTCCCTTCCTTGTGCTCAGCAAGAACAGCAAAATGCTGCCATAAACATATGCCATCACTGTTCTCTTACAGATAAGCATGCAGCTTCTAACTGAATGTATTCATGTGATTTAGTGAAGCCAATAGAATTGCTGTATATGTGGAAGCATCTTTGAGCCTGAGAGGGAGAAGCTTTGCTGTCTGTTCCTTTTTACCTCTGAGGTCTTTGCCAGCCTATCTGCAACTCCTGCCTCTCAACCTCAGGATATGGCACAATGGAAGTCGTGACAGAGTTTATTTCTTTGGGAGTCTAAGGTTACTGCAGATGGCAATTGCCACCATGAAATTAAAAGACACTGGCTTCTGAGGAGAAAAGCTATGGCAGGTCTAGAAAACCGTTAAAATCAAGAAATCACTAGATCCATCTAGTTTAAGCTATGGTTTTCCATGGGGTAATGTATGGCTGTGAGAACTTGGCCATAAACAAGGCTGACCACAGAAGTACAGATGCCTTTGAATGATAGTGCTGGAGAAGACTCTCGAGAGTCCCTTGGAGTCCATCCTCCAGGAAATCAACCCTGACTGTTCACTGGAAGGACAAATACTGAAGATGAAGCTAAATATTTTAGTTGCCTGAGAAGGGAGGGCTATTTCAAAAAGAGCCTGATGCTGGGAAAAAACCTGAAGGCCAAAGTTGAAGGGGATGGCAGAGGATTAAGTGGTTAGAACTGTCACCAAAGTAATGAACATGAATTTGGACAAACTTTGGAAACAAATGGAGGATAGAGTGGCCTTGCGTGATGCAGTCCATGGGGTCACAAAGAGTCGGACACAACTTAATGACTAAACTACAATTTAATAAGACATGTTGTCTTTAAATCATAATCTCCAGATGCAAGTTGGTATCAGGACTGCATGATTTACCTGTTTATATGATTATATTCAATTTCCCTGTACCAGCAACTAATTTGATCATCCCTCCACTTTATTTCAGATATCAATGTGCTAATACTTCACAGATATTGATAAATCAACCAGATCACCAGTTTTATAGTTTCTCCCTTTCATTCTGAATCATCCCCAGTGGATCAAACCTGTGGAATCTTGTAAACGCTTAAGATGTCAGCCATATATGCAGAGGTTTCACGATCAAGTCCCCCAACAGTTGCCACGACATGGTTTTGGATGCCACATTTGTAGTTGGGGACAAATTTATCTGAGTTGAAGAGCACGTCAAGAGTGGTACGGTAGGTCATCCTTGCATCCAGGTTGCTATCGTAGATGTGGAATCCGAGAGTGATGTTGGGCAAGATATCAGGGTTCTCACTGACCTCTTCCACAGCAAATGCCAGGGTTAGTGCATGCTGGTAGAGCTTTGTCTGCACACTGCAAATAAAAACATCTGTTTGTAGTTCAAGGGAGAAAGTTATGATGCCTGAAATCAGACAATTACTCACTGTAGCCTTAAGAATTCAGCTGCTATGCAGTAAGGCTAAGGCTATGCGCTCCAAACATTTTGGTCAAAGAGCCGCATCAAATATATGGCACATTGTTGAGGGCACCCTGCCCCCCCCCCCCCCAAAAAAATTTAAATAAGAAAATTTAAATTAATACTTTAGAGATAGAACTTGAATGAAAGGCTCAAATTTTCATGATTTCTCCAATACACATCACAGAAATAAAACACAGACTTAAATGGATACTTAACTGCTTCACCCCACAAGCACATTCCCTTACCTACATGCACATGAGGAAATACATCAGAACCAGCACAACTCAGGAAGCATCTGGAGAGTATTCTGAGGGCTGGGGAGACCTTCCTCACCTTCCAAAAGCCTTCTATGAATTTCAGGAGGCACCAAAATATTACCACTGATTTTTGGGAAAATCTGGAAGTGATGTTTTTAGGCATTTAAAGGGTATTCTGAGGGTCTGTAAACAGACCAGAGCTTGGATGTGTTCTGTTGAGTCAGAAGCTCTCAGATTCCCATCATGAGATTATGGGAAAGTAGGCTTGGAACTTGGAAGATAATATACTGAAGCATTAGAGAGTGCTGCACAATGGACAAAAGCACGAAATTTCTAAATTATGCTGGGTCCAATCCGTGGGCCATGGTATGGAAGCATCTGCTTCAAGGCCAAGTTAGTTTAACTGGAAATGAGAATTCTGTTGTGGATCATTTGCTGATAATTATTCCCACATATCAGTAAATCAAAATATTTTCTATTGTTTAATGTGGCTGCTAGTATTTCAATATTGGCTATTCATTGCATTCTTTTATATTGTCCCTCTTCTCTCAATACAAATAGTTCAAAACAAAGGCAGTTCCTTACGTGAGAAGAGACTTCACCCATTCCTGGGAAGGATGTTTTGTGAAGGTATAACCAGGTACGATAAAGTGAACGTGAGTGACGATCCCCCCAATGAGAAGGTCACCTGGCTGATACCACTCTTGAGGTATGTAGAGGGGATCTTTTCCTGTGCATTTGGCATCATGCCCTCTGCAGCCCCAAAGCAGCAGCAGCAGAAGCAACAACAGGACAGACTGCATTTTACAGGCTGACAACCACCCCATAACGCAGCAATCAGCTGTGTATGTCTCCACAGCCTCATTTGATGGAACAACCTGATTTGAGCTTGGTTGTATGCAGGGCAGCATCTCAATCATGCACATTCTCAGTCTCAATATTGCAAGTCTGCAGCGCTGTCAGGAGACATGGCAAAAGGGAAAGGGTTCAAACAGACAGACACCTTCCTGCTTCTTATTCCCCAATCTGAATTGGAGCATTTATAAACATGCTGGATTCTTTCTTTCTTGGAAAGTTTCCTGTGTATTTGGCACCATGCCTTCTGCACCCCAGATGAGTTGGCAGCAACAGCAGCAATAACAACAACGGGACAGGCTGCAGTTTAGACGTAGAGCCTTTTGCATTAATTACAGGATTGTGATAATTGCAGGGGGAGAAAATCAGTTATGTTTGTTCTACCTGCAATGTCATCAAAGAACTGGATGAAGAAAACATGTTTGTAACAGTTGCTTCCTGCATCTTCCTAGCAGGAAGATGGTGGTAATATGGTGACCAAATGACCAAGATGTTCATCTAGCATACAATCTGTGCAGTGGGTATCTATGAAAATATGATGGCAGGCATTGTCCATTCAGTTGCATGAAAATATCTAAAGAGACTCTAAAACAGGGGCTGCCAAACTCATGACTCCTGCTCATAATCTCCCTTCCTAATCTGGCCAAATCTATGCTCGGGGCAGTTGTTTCTGTTGTCCACCTTCTAGCTGTGCAGCAGAATGTTGCTTTCACCAGATCAAGAACAGATACAACAAACTTCATATCAGATCAGTAATAGCACAATCCTAACCATGACTATTCAAAAGTAAGCCCCATTGTATTCAGTGGGTCTTACTCCCAGGAAAGTATCTTAATGGAGGGTTATGGCTAATGGCCAACAGAAGGAGATCTGACTTCTAATCTGCCTGTCTCATTCAGCAACATTTTGTAAGGCTGTATAAAAACCAAACTGAAATGAATCAGAAGTCAGATCTGATTCAGACTGATTCAGTCTGAGTCAGACTTTGGGAGCAATCCTGAAGTGAGGCCAGTGAGAATTGCCCAGCTGGGCTGGCTCAAGTATTCAGAGCAGAAAGTTGAGCCAAATTCACAGGTCTTGGAAGCTGCTGAGCTTTCAAGTAAGTGGCACCCAGGGAGGGCTTGCTCCTGAGGAATCCCTGCCTCAGTCTACACTGAACAAGGAACAGCTGGGTGCCTGCCTTCTAGGGAAGCCCAGGAATCCCTGACAATCAATAACAGCTGCAGCGTGATACTGCAGTACAGTAGTACCTGTAGAAAAGGGGATGCAAGGGGATTGTTGGAATGGCCTGCTGGAGTTTTGCTGTATCCTGTGGTTGGTGGGCTATCGAAGTTGTACCATATCCTGAAGTTGAGAGGCAGGTTTTGCCGTTAGGCTGGCCAAGAACTCAGATTTTTTTTGTCAATACCTTGGCTTATCATGTACATCTATGGGTCTACTCAGATTTATTTCTGCTTCTAAGGTGGTCTAACTTTGAGGAGCTCAGAAAGGGCATTTCGGCCCCTGAAAACGGGCTCTGGAAACAGCCTAACTGCACTATTCTAGGCAATGCTTAACATATCCTCAACACACCCCTGCTGAGCTGCAGAGGCTAGCCCTGCTAGGCTGGCCCATGTCCATCTGCCTTGTACTGGTCTAAGTTGACCTATGCTGGCCCAGGTGCGGCTAGGTGCGGCATATCTGGTGCTGCACCAGTGCGGCATATTTGGTGCGGCTAGGCTGGCATATCTCAATTTATGCTGGTCCAGTGCTAGTTAGGCTGGCCAAGTACACTTCAATGTTGCACCTTTCTCTCTGTCCTAGTGAAATAATGAAACTGCTTCTCTCCAAGACCCACAGACAGACCCACAGCTAAAATGACCCACAGCTAAAATGAAGATCACTGAGAGTGCAATCCTAACCTTCCAGTAAGGCCAGCAAAAGTCCAGACACAAGTTACATGCTAGCCTGGAGATGTCACAAAAGTATTGTTAACACATTTCTGCACCACTTCTGTGATGGTTAGTCCAGTACACAGACATATCCTGGCTTCCCACACCACCACAAGAATGGAGAGTGGGCGAATTGTGCCAGCCTAAATTGGTTAGAATTGTCCCCTCAGTTCCTTATGGTCTTTCAAGTTTTAAGATTTGGTTTTAATACAGCCAAATCTTAAAACTTGAAAGCCCATAAGGAACTGAGGTTGACCTGATTAGTGGAAAGTGATTACCTAGCTATCTGTCTGCTCCCTCTTGGTGTACGATAGATAGGAATGTGAGTCAATAAGCAGACACATCCCTGGCCGTGGCAAGAACTTTGACCCAAACAGAAAAGAAGGAATTTATGATGCTTAGAAGACAAAGGGACAAAAGATACCTGCAATAAATTTAAAGATTTTACTGGTGAGTTAAATTTGCCCCAAATATGGGAAATCTTTCCAAAGTAGTGGGGACCCCAGGTCCCCCAAGGATTGGTCACAAGGATTGGTCACAAGGATTTGCAGTGGAGAAAGTCTCCATTTTCCTTCATCTCTCTTAGTTCGGGGTGACACAGTGAAGTAGATGGACATTGACTCTTTGGAATCAATCATATAAGATACAATCCCTACAATCCAGAGTAACTACGGGAGCACGTAAGAGACAT
Source organism: Cryptoblepharus egeriae (assembly GCA_030015325.1). Lineage (NCBI taxonomy): Eukaryota > Metazoa > Chordata > Lepidosauria > Squamata > Scincidae > Cryptoblepharus > Cryptoblepharus egeriae. The sequence goes on from JAREYC010000004.1 coordinate 85,862,931, forward strand.
TACATGTACCCGTAGTTACTGCACTACCTAGTGAAAACCTATGGGAAATTCATATTGCAGTCCAGAGCAAATTGTTCTTACACTGGAGCAAAGACTCCACGTAGTTACTCTGGATTGCGCCCAATGTCTTTTTGGCACATCTAAAGACTTTGTTATGCTCCCAGTCTTATAGTTGTGAGAACCGTTTCAGATACAGTATCTTATTTTTAGTGTGTTGCCAACTGTCCTAATGATTTATGTCAAAGGCAATTAGAGGAACAGATAAAATAAATAAAAGACAAAAACCAAAATTTTAACTTCTGGAATTTGCTTCTACAAAAAGTGGTAATAGCTACGTTTGATGGCTACAAATGGGGAGGAGACAATTTTATGGTGACAGGCCTATCGGTGACTATCATGATTGCCAACTGGCACCTATAAGTTCATGAGCCACTGAATACAACTTGCTATTAGCTTGAAACCAGTGATGGGATTCAAAGAAATTAACAACCAGTTCTATGCCCATCTGGCAGCCACTTTTAAATGGCTATTTTTAAACTTTATATGTCCTATCTCTCGTTAACAACCTATAGGGTAGGGTGCGAATCTGCTGTTCTATAGAGTAGGGTGCGAATCTGCTGGAGCCCACTACTGCTTGAAACCTTGTTTTGTGTTCCCATAAGTCTTTGACTGCAAAAATGGGTGATAAACTAATTGATCCACTCAGATTATGCAAAGGTTTTCTGGTAATGTGATGGCCATCTTATGATATCACACACTGAAATCATAGTCAGATGATTCTACTGACAGTTGGTTCTTCTGTCAGTTGGTCAGAACATTGGTCTCACTAGACCAGAAAAACCAGACCAGGCTGATATGTTCGCCTCACACTCCAAACCTATGCCTGTCTACGCAGAAGTAATCCCCGTAATAGATAGTGAGGCTTACTCTCAGGTATGTGTGACTAGGACTGTGGCCTTACTTAACCAATTTTTACATATTTCATCTTTACTATTATTAAGAGAGTGTGAGGAGAGATGGAGGAAGAGAATGTGAATGATCTTGATGGTTATTGTAGTGTATTAGGATTAATGTTACTTCTGCCAGGAAAGAGAGTGCATTTTGGCAGGGATCTCATTCTTTGCCTCCTGAATATACTGATTCTAAGATAACAACATATTTAAGAGATATTTCTTAATGGCATCTGTGTTCTGAATCTCCCTGATATCTCACACCTTCTTAAAAAGTTGTATCTTCCAGGGGAGAGTCATGTAGTGCTCAGGAGATGATTACAGCAATGTTTACGATCATATTAAATACTTCAGGGCAACCAATGTTTCCCTTCTGGACAAAGGGTTCATGTTTTGCTTTTGCATCAAGTTGTAGGGGGAGGCAGAAGCAGGCTCATTTGTCCTTCCCTGAAGGAACCAGCCTTTATTGGATGAAGGATACGTGGTCTGATTTGTTTATTTGGATGAGGTGTGGGCAGGAAGAGAAGCTTTGGAATTGGCTGGAGAAGCCCAGGGAAAAAAGATGTGGAGAAAATGGGGGGGGGGGGAACAGAATCGTGGCAATTGTGCTTAGTTCCTGTGAGCTCTATCATTACTTGGTAGGAAGAAGCCCCATTAAACGAAAGGCACAAATGGGATTTCTTCTAAGTAGGACTATTTAGGACTCATTTTTGAGAAGCAGCTTAAATTGCCCATCCCTGGAAAAGTAGGGTAAGGCTTGAGCAACTCTTTTGGACTTCACTGGTCACAAACTCTCATCTTCTCTGTCTTGCTACCAGGTCTTGCTTGCTCAGCGACTAAAGATGCTCAGATCTGAGTCTCTACGTATCCTTATGGCTGCAGGAATCATCTCATATGAACAAAGGTGAAATATTTATTTTAAAAGGTTGGGTTCAAAAGTTCATTATTTTTGGTTTTATACCAGGCCTTTCCATTCAAATTAACCCCACAGCAGCTTATAAGAAACCAAAGCAAGGCCAAGAACTTTTACCCTCTGAACAATAACAGAGTTTGTTGTTCTGTTGCATTCCCCTTGCCAGTCACTGGGCAACTGGGAGTTACAGCAGAGTTTTTACTCAGGTGGGGCAGTTGAGCTGCCTGCATTTCCAATATTAACTGGTGAGTTTTGGGGGGTGCCCTGATCTGACCTTTACCATGATGTTTGCCATGGGATTGGGATCTGAGTACAGTCACTCAAAGTCCCTTAGTCTCTAAGAGAAAATTGCTTCACAGGAATTAGGCATTATCAGTGTGGAGTAAAGGATGAACCAAGGTAGGAATGCTCTGTTGTGTAGACAAAGAAGCAGAACAATTCCAGCCATGGAAGAAGACATGGAGGAAGATGGTGCCCAGTAGAAACGAAGGGATTTTTCATTGCCCTCAACTCTATACAGGCAGCTTGACTACTAGCAGTAGTAGTGAAAAGAGTTGGGAAATATTGGTTTTGAGAGGGGGGGATAGAAGTTCACTTAATTTCCTCCACTCCTGAGCATCTAAGAATCCAACTTTTTTCTTTTGTACTAGGGAATCCTCAGCTATGCAAGAAACTTCATGGCTGATTGAGCCAATTGTTGGTGTTTGGAGCTCCAAGATCACAACCAAAGACTTGGAGACTTTCTACAGGTATGGTTCATGATCAGTGATGGGCTTCAAAGAAATTAAGAACCGGTTCTCTGTCCATCTGGCAGCCACTTTTAAATGGCTATTTTTAAACTTTATATGTACTATCTCTTGTTAAGAACCGGTTCTATAGAGTAGGGGCGAACCTGCTGGTGCCCACCACTGTTCATGATCCCTTCCATACCTTTCTACAGGTTATGGTTCATGATCATGATTCATGGTCCCCTGACTACTACTTGATGCACAAGTGCCTGGATTGCTGTCCCTCTTCACAAATGTCCTCTTTTTCCTTCCATACAGCCTTCCCTTGAATGTAAACAGAGCTTGAACTCATGTGATTGGCTCTAAGGATGCTCCTTCCTATCTACTCAGTGACATTGGTCAGGACAATTCCCATCAGCATTGGAACAAATACTCCTGCCAGCCAGGTGTGTGCCCCAGGCAGAGATGCAACAGCCATACATTGACTTATGCTGTGGGTGATTCAGCATCCTACTACAAGGCTGTTCGGGGAGCAAGCAATGACAGAACACGTTGTGGGAGTACTTCAAGGTAAACACATGGAGGAGAAGGTGTGGCAAATACACCTTCTATTTCAAGCAGAGATGGAGAAAGCCTCTCCTGGGATGACTGCCCTACACAATCATCCACTTGGCTCCTCTCTCTCTCTCTTTCTCGTCAGGTAAAGGATTCAGGAATAGTATCATGCATATCTCTTGCCTTGCACTGTTGAGTAGCAGGAAGGACCATCGCCAGGTCCATGAAGAACAGCTGGAATAGGAAAAGCAGCTGAAGATTGCAAGGCCTACAATGAATATACGTATCCTTGGACACAGGTTATTATGATGTTGAATGAGACGAGTTCACTCTTCTTGTAGAACTACAAAAGGGGCTGGTCAGCTTTAGGCCTTACTACCCTTATCTGATCTGAAACATGAGGGCTCTATGCCTACCTTTTTAACCCACTGCCGCCAATAGAATCTTTCTTCCAAGGACAGATGGGGCCCTGATTGAGAGGGCAACAGGCTTCAAACTTCCCTTGCTTTTCACTGCGATCCTTATGTAGTTTGTCCTTCGGCCACGTGGTATTTATGGGGAGAAAGTTGCCTATACTTAAGGGCCAATAAAGTGATCAAACAACATCCCAAGCCAATGTCTCCCCAAATCCCAATTGTGTCATAGAGAAATGTGGCCCTTTCTAAGAAGAACTCACCAGCCAGAAGGCATGCTCAGATGTAGCCAATACCATTTGCTATGGGAACCTCAGCACAACCCCAACCTATTAAATCCAGCCTTATTCAGCCTCCTCCACTTGTCTGGTGATCCACCCTAAGGGATGCAAGTCAGGGGTACAGGTTTGATTTTTCCTAAATTACATTTTGGAAAGGCTGACGTAACTCTTCAATTATCTTCTTCCCAGGTGTGAGCCAATGTCCAGAAACAGACTGCTGTACCTCAGATGTCCCAGCTGGAGTAATATGAAGACTTCACCTACTAGCAAGTAGGAAATAGGGATTTTTCTTAAACCAGAGAAAAATTGGGAGTTCCCACAAGCCTGGATGTGGCAAGCTCAGGTGTTGTTTACCTTCTGCCCAAGAAAAAAACTTCTCAACTAAAAATGGGGGGAATTCAGAAAGAGGCATAAAATAAGGGGATGCCTACCCCCCCCCCCAAACACGCACGCACACACACCCCCCAAAAGAAAAGAAAATAGAGGTGAGTGGGGAGAAATTGAGGCTATGAATAGAAAAGGAAGCCAGAGGTCATATGAAACATGATCTAAAATGCTGCTCTTTTGCTGAAAGGTGCCCTGCTGGCCCTGTGTAGCTGCAAGGCTGTGGCAGAAATTTATAACTGAATAAACACTTAAAAAGGAATAAAAGGGAGGCTGATGATAGGAAGGTGAACTGATAAAGAGCCAATCTGTAGGAAACCTGAACTGAAACATGGAATAAAGAATAAAAGAGAGATGGGTAGTGGGAAGTTGAAGCAGGACTGAAGAAGGAAAGGGGTAAAAAGAGAAAGGAGAGAGAAGTAAGCAGTGGCCTGATACTGAAAAAGGAGAAAAGATGGGACAAAGTGTTCTAACAAATGGAAGGGGGGAGAATAAGACTCAGATATAATAATGCAAGGAAGGAAAGAAGGAATAGAAAAGAACTAAGTGTGGATATACTATACTGTGATAAAGAATAAAGTACAGCTCATTGTAGCCATAGGAAAACATAGGGAGAAAAAGAGGGGGAAGGGTAGAAAGGAGTCAGAAACCAGAACCTGATAATGTAAGAAATACATGAGAGCCAAGGGCGATCACATGAGGGAGGCTGCTAATGTAGAGGGAGAACAGGTGGAACAGGAAGAGTCTGGCAAGGAAGTGAACAGAAGTGGGGGCAAGTTGGGACTGGTGATATAAGAAAGAAAAGCAGGAAGCAAAAAGCTTATGGTGGCCAAACATAGGAAACATAAGAAAGAAACGTGGAATAAAGAAGAACTTAGTGAGAAGGGGGGATAATCCACAGGTCAGAATGGCCAAATACAGCTTCATAACTGAAAAAAAGAAATGAAATTAGAAACAATAAATGGGCGCTCACGGTGTCCACTCTGAACATGATAATGCAGTAAGTCAAAAAAGGTAGAAGAGCTAATTGATGGGAAAGAATAAAAAAAGTACAAAAAACCAGTTGCCATTAGTTTTAGCCTAGTAAAATAAAAATAAATAAAATGTAAATTCTGTCCATCCTAGACCCCTCTAGTTCTGCCCACACTTGCTCTACATACACATATTATACCTTTCTGGAATCAGGATGATCCCAGGATTGATACAACATACTTCAACCCCCATTCACAATCCATCCCCCCCTTACACAGACAACATAGACCAAACCCCACACACAATCCCAAGCCCACACCCCACTGACACACACAATACAACTCCACTCACACAACCCTACACTTTGCACACACAACACACACACACAAAACCTAACCCATTCTTTCAAACACAACGTTGCCTAACCCCCTCACACAACCCAACCCCACACTCCACACACAACACAACAGAACCCAATCAACCTAATTCACTCTTTCACACACACACACACACACACACCATAACTCAACCTCTCACTCCACACTCACACACAGATACAACCCAACTCCATACACACACACTCACAACCTAACTCACACTAACTTGGGCCTATGTCTTGCTCTACATAAACATACCTTTTTGGAATCGGGGTAAGAGGTAAGTAATGAGGTAAGAAATAAGAAAGGAATAGAAAGGAGAAATGTGGACAAAACTGAGGCTGCAAACCTAACCCCAGTTAGATAGGCATAAGTCTCCACACAATATCCATGCTGGCCATAATATAATAAGGCACTTCTGCACCTCTCCTGGAGGGGTGAGGCCAGTGCACAGACATACACTAGCCACTCCACATCACTACAGGAAAGGGGAGATGTGCAGACCTAAATTGGTTAGGATTGCACCTTGAGCCAAATAATGTAGAAAAAAATGGAGCAGTATGAGAAAGCTCAATAGGAAAGCAAAAAGGAAAGCAAACAGACAAAAAGAGCAAAGTAATGGTAAAATGAACCTGAGAATATATGAAAGAAAACATGCACTGAAAGAGATATGTGGCCAAATTGAGTGTGCTAACATGGAAGAAAGTTGTAAGAAAGGAGAACAGAGCAGTAGAATAGGAGAAAAGGAATCAGACCTTGATATGTCATGGCCATTTAAGCCAGATAACGTAAGAGAGGAAAGAAATTCTAAGGCTGCAATCCTAAACACACTTTCCAGGGAGTAAGACCCATTGAACACAATGGGGCTTACTTTTGAGTAGACATGGTTAGGATTGTGCACTTAATGAAACAAAGTTTGGCCAAGTTGAGTCCAATAAAGTGGGGTGGAAAGAGCAACTAAAAAAGAACTCAATAGGATGAATGACTAAGAAATAGGCAAGTGGCCATTAATCTGAAAAAATGGGTAAGAGGAAAAAAATTTTCAATAAAACTATGATTGGCTAAGCTGAGCCTGATAAAGTGGGGTGGCAGTGAAGGAAGGGAGAACTCAGTGAGAAGAAGGGGAAAAAACCATAGGTAAGTCATGCTGATTTAAGCAAAATAATGGAAGAGGATAGAAATTCTGGGGAAAAAATTAAATTTGGCCATTTTGATAAAGTGGAGGGGGAAGGTAAATTAAAATGAAGAGTTTGGTGGAGTTTGATGCAGGTGAGTGATGGGTAAGTCACACTTGGTAAGGAAACAAGAAAGGAAAAGAGACACTAAACTACTAGCTATAGTTACTTGGGAGTCAGTTCCATTGAGTGAACTGGGATTTATAACTGATTGGACATGCAGAAGTTTGGGGACTCAGTGTGGTAAGTTGGATTTATAGTACAGGGGTGTCCAAACTTTTTGACAGGAGGGCCACATCATGATTCTATCACTGTGTCATATTTTATGTGGCCAGAAAATATTTATTTACATTTCAAATTTGAATGAATGTTACATAAATTTATAGGAATTAATGTATTAGACAAGAAATCTATAAATTCATGAATTAGTTCATGAACACTTTCGAACACAGAGAGACTTGACACATTCAGTCTCCCTGGCTGTCAGAATTCCCTTGGCCCTGGAGTTTTACAGACATTCCCCATAGGCGTGGTGTATTAGAAGGCTACATGGAGATGTACTACAGGCTGCATCCGGACAGGGCTTGGGCACCCCTGCTATAAAGGAAGAGGAAAGCCTGTCAAAGAACCTAAACATTGAGTATACTGGTCTGATGATGTAAGGGAAAATGGAAGAATAAGGGAATACTCAGTGGGAAGTAGCGGACAAATATTGAAAGCAATGGCAAAATAGTGTTTAAAAAGTAAGAAAAAAACTTTCTGCAGGAAAATTTTGGCCTGCACCACTCCCAAATTTTGGTCTGCACCACTTGAACTTGATAAGTCAAAGTTCAAAAATATAGTCCATTAACTTTAGTGTTCCCAGTAAGAGCTGTCCCTGTATAGGAAAGACCGGGTTGCCTGGGATGGGGGCTGCTGTCCCAGAATCCTGGACTTGCCTCTGGCGTGTACTGGCGTGGCTCCCTCCCCTCTTGTGCACTGGGGCTTCCCACTACTCCTAATTACAAAGGGTTGAGTTGCCATCAGCTGCCCAGTTCTAGTGCTATCCTACAGACAAAGTGATAGCTCCCAGAGGGTTGAAGTTCCTCCAGTTACATGTCTAGCCTGTTTTGATAATGATATTTTGATGCTGTACACCAGACCTTCCTTTCCATCACTCAATTCCAAATCCTGATAAGTCCAAGTTCAGAAATTTAGTCCCTTTTAGTCTTCCCAGTAGGAGCTGCCCCTGTTTAGGGAAGACTTGGTTGCCTAGCATGGGGACTACTGACCCAGCATCCTGGAATCACGTGTAGGACCTGACATGGCTTCTGCCCCTCTTGTGTACCGTGGCTTCACACTACCCTTGATTATGAGGGGTATATTTCCCATTTGCCAAGCTGTTCTAGTGCCATACTCTAGACAATGTGATAGCTCCCCAAGAAATCCCCTCTTCTGCGCTGGGCTTCCACTACACATGTTTAGAAGGGGTTCATGTACCATTTGCCGTCCTAATCTAGTGCCTTCCCCTAGAAAAAGTGATAGCTCCCCGAGGCTTGAACATCTCAACTACATGTCTGGCGAGTTTTGAAAATGGGAGTTTGATGCAGTAGACAAGACTTTCCAACGCTCACTCACAAATCCTGATAAGACCCAGTACAAAAATTAGTCCCTTCTTTTAGTTTTCCCAGTTTTAGTTTTTAGTTTTAGCTGACCATCTTTAAGGAAGACCTGGTTCCTGATGTGGGGGCTTCTGTCCCAGGATCCTGGACTTACCACAGCGTACTGGCGTGGCTCCCTCCCCTCTTGTGCACCGGGGCTTCCCACAAGTCCTGATTACGAGGAGTTCATTTCCCATTACCTGCCCTGTCGTAGTGCCATCCCATAGAAAATATGATAGATACCCGAAGCTTCAACCTCCCAACCCCATGTCTGGCAAGGTTTCACAATGGGAGTTTGATGCCATAGACCAGACATACATATCCGTCACTCTTTCCCAAATCCTGAAAACCCCGTTCAGAAATTAGTACCTTCGTTTCGTCTTCCCAGTAGAAGCTGTCCCTGTTTAGGGAAGACCTGGTTGCCTGGGGTGGGGGCAGCTGTCCCAGGATCCTGGACTTGCCTCTGGGTACTGGCGTGGCTTCCTCCCCTCTTGTGCTCCGGGGCTTTCCACTACACTTGATTGCGAGGAGTTAATTTCCCATTTGCCACCCTGTCCTAGTTCGATCCCATAGACAATCTGATAGATCCCCGATGCTTGAACCTCCCAATCCCATGTCTGGCAAGGTTTCGCAATGTGAGCTTGATGCCCTAGACCAGAGCTTCCTATCCATCACTCTTTCCCAAATCCTGAAAACCCCGTTCAGAAATTAGTACCTTCGTTTAGTCTTCCCAGAAGAAGCTGTCCCTGTTTAGGGAAGACCAGGTTGCCTGGTGCGGGGGCCGCTGTCCCAAGATGCTGAAATTGCCTCTGGGTACTGGTGTGGCTCCCTCCCCTCTTGTGCTCCGGGGCTTCCCAATACACTTGATTGTGAGGAGTTTATTTCCCTTTGCCACCCTGTCCTAGTACCATCCCTTAGACAATATGATAGATCCCCTATGCTTGAACATCCCATCCACAAGTCTGCCCTGTTTTCAAAATGGGAGTTTGATGTAGTTGCCCAGAACTTTGAATCCGTCACTCATTCCCACATCCGTATAACACCCAATTCAAAAATGAGTCCCTTCTTTTAGGATTCCCAGTAGAATGTGTCCCTGTTTAGGGAAGTCCTGGTTGCCTGGTGTGGCAGCCGCTGTCCCAGGATCCTGGACTTGTCTCTGGGTACTGGCATGGCTCCATCCCCTCTTGTGCTCCGGGGCTTCCCACTACTCCTGATTGCGAGGAGTTCATTTCCCTTTTGCCGCCCTGTCCTAGTACCATCCCATAGAAAATCCGATAGATCCTCGAAGCTTGAAGCTCCCAACCCCATGTCTGGCAAGGTATCGCAATGGGAGCTTGATGTCATAGACCAGACCTTCCTATCCGTCACTCTTTCCCAAATCCCGAAAACCCCGTTCAGAAATGAGTCCCTTCTTTGAGGCTTCCCAGTAGAATGTGTCCCTGTTTAGGGAAGTCCTGGTTGCCTGGTGTAGGGGCCGCTGTCCCAGGATCCTGGACTTGCCTCTGGGTACTGGCGTGGCTCCCTCCCCTCTTTTGCTCCGGGGCTTCCCACTACTCCTGATTGCAAGGAGTTCATTTCCCTTTGCCGCCCTGTCCTAGTACCATCCCATAGAGAATCTGATATATCCTCGAAGCTTGAAGCTCCCAACCCCATGTCTGGCAAGGTTTCGCAATTGGAGCTTGATGTCGTAGACCATACCTTCCTATTCGTCACTCTTTCCCAAATCCTGAAAACCCCGTTCAGAAATTAGTACCTTTGTTTAGTCTTCCCAGTAGAATGTGTCCCTGTTTAGGGAAGACCTGGTTTCCAGGTGTGGGGGCCGCTGTCCCAGGATCCTGGACTTGCCTCCGGGTACTGGCGAAGCTCCCTCCCCTCTTGTGCTCCGGGGCTTCCCACTACTCCTGATTGCAAAGAGTTCATTTCCCTTTTGCCGCCCTGTCCTAGTACCATCCCATACACAATATGATAGATCCCCGATGCTTGAAAATCCCATCCACATGTCTGGCCTGTTTTCACAATGGGAGTTTGTTGCCGTTCACCAGACCTTTGAATCCGTCATTCATTCCCAAATCCGTATAAGACCCAATTCAGAAAGGAGTCCCTTCTTTGAGGCTTCCCAGTAGAATGTGTCCCTGTTTAGGGAAGACCTGGTTGCCAGATGTGGAGGCCGCTGTCCCAGGAACCTAGACTTTCCTCAGGGGACTGGCGTGGCTCCCTCCCCTCTTGTGCTCTGGAGCTTCCCACTACTCCTGATTGCGAGGAGTTCATTTCCCTTTTGCCGTCCTGTCCTAGTAGCATCCCATAGACAATCTGATAGATCCTCGAAGCTTGAAGCTCCTAACCCCATGTCTGGCAAGTTTTCGCAATGGAAGCTTGATGTCGTAGACCAGACCTTTGAATCTGTCACTCTTTCACTAATCCTGAGAACCCCGTTCAAAAATTAGTTACTTCGTTTAGTCTTCCCATTAGAAGCTGTCCCTGTTTAGGGAAGACCTGGTCGACTGGTGCGGGGGCCGCTGTCCCAGGATCCTGGACTTGCCTCTGGGTACTGGAGAAGCTCCCTCCCCTCTTGTGCTCTGGGGCTTCCCACTACTCCTGATTGCAGGGAGTTCATTTCCCTTTTGCCGCCCTGTCCTAGTACCATCCCATAGACAATCTGATAGATGCTCGAAGCTTGAAGCTCCCAACCCCATGTCTGGCAAGGTTTCGCAATGGGAGCTTGATGTCGAAGACCGTACCTTCCTATCCGTCACACTTTCCCAAATCCTGAAAACCCTGTTCATAAATTAGTACCTTCGTTTAGTCTTCCCATTAGAAGCTGTCCCTGTTTAGGGAAGACCTGGTTGCCTGGTGCGGGAGCCGCTGTCCCAGGATCCTGGACTTGCCTCTGGGTATTGGCGAAGCTCCCTCCCCTCTTGTGCTCTGGGGCTTCCCACTACTCATGATTGCAAGGAGTTCATTTCCCTTTGCCACCCTGTCCTAGTACCATCCCACAGACAATCTGATATATCCCGATGCTTGAAAATCCCATCCACATGTCTGGCCTGTTTTCACAGTGGGAGTTTGATGCCGTTGACCAGACCTTTGAATCCGTCACTCATTCCCACATCCGTATAAGACCCAATTCAGAAATGAGTCCCTTCTTTGAGGCTTCCCAGTAGAATGTGTCCCTTTTTAGGGAAGACCTGGTTGCCTGGTGTGGGGGCCGCTGTCACAGGATCCTGGACTTGCCTCTGGGTACTGGCGTGGCTCCCTTCCCTCTTGTGCTCCGGGGCTTCCCACCACTCCCGATTGCGAGGAGTTAATTTCTCTTTTGCCACCCTGTCCTATTACCATCCCATAGACAATCTGATAGATCCTCGAAGCTTGAAGCTCCTAACCCCATGTCTGGCAAGGTTTCGCAATGGGAGCCTGATGTCATAGACCAGACCTTTGAATCTGTCACTCTTTCCCAAATCCTGAAAACCCCGTTCAGAAATGAGTCCCTTCTTTGAGGCTTCCCAGTAGAATGTGTCCCTATTTAGAGAATACCTGGTTGCCTGGTGTGGGGGCCGCTGTCCCAGGATCCTGGACTTGCCTCTGGGTACTGGCGTGGCTCCCCCCCCTCTTTTGCTCCGGGACTTCCCACTACTCCTGACTGTGAACAGTTCATTTCCCTTTTGCCGCCCTGTCCTATTACCATCCCATAGACAAGATGATAGATCCCCGATGCTTGAAAATCCCATCCACATGTCTGGCCTGTTTTCACAATGGGAGTTTGATGCCGTTGACCAGACCTTCCTATCCGTCACTCTTTCCCAAATCCTGAAAACCCCGTTCAGAAATTAGTACCTTCGTTTACTCTTCCCATTAGAAGCTGTCCCTGTTTAGGGAAGACCTGGTTGCCTGGTGCGGGGGCCCTGTCCCAGGATCCTGGACTTGCCTCTGGGTACTGGCGTGGCTCCCTCCCCTCTTGTGCTCTGGGGCTTCCCACTACTCCTGACTGCGAGGAGTTCATTTCCCTTTTGCCGCTCTGTCCTAGTACCATCCCATAGACAAGATGATAGATCCCCGATGTTTGAAAATCCCAACCCCATGTCTGGCAAGGTTTCACAATGGGAGTTTGATGCCGTTGACCAGACCTTTGAAACCCTCACTCATTCCCACATCCGTATAAGACACAATTCAGAAATGAGTCCCTTCTTTCAGGCTTCCTAGTAGAATGTGTCCCGGTTTAGGGAAGACCTGGTTGCCTGGTGTGGGGGCCGCTGTTCCCGGATCCTGGACTTGCCTCTGGGTACTGGCGTGGCTCCCTCCCCTCTTGTGCTCTGGGGCTTCCCACTACTCCTGATTGCAAGGAGTTCATTTCCATTTTACCGCCCTGTCCTAGTACCATCCCATAGACAAGATGATTGATCCCCAATTCTTGAAAATTCCATCCACATGTCTGGCCTGTTTTCACAATGGGAGTTTGATGCCGTTGACCAGACCTTTGAATCCGTCACTTATTCCCACATCCGTATAAGACCCAATTCAGAAATGAGTCCCTTCTTTGAGGCTTCCCAGTAGAATGTGTCCCTGTTTAGGGAAGACCTGGTTGCCTGGTGTGGGGGCCGCTGTCCCAGGATCCTGGAATTGCCTCTGGGTACTGGCGTGGCTCCCTCCCCTCTTGTGCTCCAGGGCTTCCCACCCTGGAGCGAGGACTTCATTTCCCATTTGCCACCCTGTCCTAGTTCGATCCCAGAGACAATCTGATAGATTCCCGATGCTTGAAAATCCCATCCACATGTCTGGCCTGTTTTCACAATGGGAGTTTGATGCCGTTGACCAGACCTTCCTATCCGTCACTCTTTCCCAAATCCTGAAAACCCCGTTCAGAAATTAGTACCTTTGTTTACTCTTCCCATTAGAAGCTGTCCCTCTTTAGGGAAGACCTGGTTGCCTGGTGTGTGGGCCGCTGTCCCAGGATTCTGGACTTGCCTCTGGGTACTGGCGAAGCTCCCTTCCCTCTTGTGCTCCGGGGCTTCCCACTACTGCTGATTGCAAGGAGTTCATTTCCCTTTTTCCGCTCTTTCCTAGTACCATGCCACAGACAATCTAATATATACCGATGCTTGAAAATCCCATCCACATGTCTGGCCTGTTTTCACAATGGGAGTTTGTTGCCGTTGACCAGACCTTTGAATCCGTCACTCATTCCCACATCCGTATAAGACCCAATTCAGAAATGAGTCCCTTCTTTTACGCTTCCCAGTAGAACGTGTCCCTCTTTCGGGAAGTCCTGGTTGCCAGATGTGGGGGCCGCTGTCCCAAGATCCAGGATTTGCCTTTGGGTACTGTCGTGGCCCCCTCCCCTCTTGTGCTCCGGGGCTTCCCACTACTCCTGATTGCGAGGAGTTCATTTCCCATTTGCCACCCTGTCCTATTACCATCCCATAGACAATCTGATAGATCCCCGATGCTTGAAAATCCCATCCACATGTCTGGCCTGTTTTCACAATGGGAGTTTGATGCCGTTGACCATACCTTCCTATCCGTGACTATTTCCCAAATCCCGAAAACCCCGTTCAGAAATGAGTCCCTTCTTTGAGGCTTCCCAGTAGTATGTGTCCCGGTTTAGGGAAGACCTGGTTGCCTGGTGTGGGGGCCGCTGTCCCAGGATCCTGGACTTGCCTCTGGGTACTGGCATGGCTCCCTCCCCTCTTGTGCTCTGGGGCTTCCCACTACTCCTGACTGCGAGGAGTTCATTTCCCTTTTGCCGCCCTGTCCTAGTACCATCCCATAGACAAGATGATAGATCCCCGATGCTTGAAAATCCCATCCACATGTCTGGCCTGTTTTCACAATGGGAGTTTGATGCCGTTGACCATACCTTCCTATCCGTGACTATTTCCTAAATCCCGAAAAACGCGTTCAGAAATGAGTCCCTTCTTTGAGGCTTCCCAGTAGAATGTGTCCCGATTTAGGGAAGACCTGGTTGCCTGGTGTGGGGGCCGCTGTCCCAGGATCCTGGACTTGCCTCTGGGTACTGGCGTGGCTCCCTCCCCTCTCGTGCTCTGGGGCTTCCCACTACTCCCGACTGCGAGGAGTTCATTTCCCTTTTGCCGCCCTGTCCTAGTACCATCCCATAGACAAGATGATAGATCCCCGATGTTTGAAAATCCCAACCCCATGTCTGGCAAGGTTTCACAATGGGAGTTTGATGCCGTTGACCAGACCTTTGAAACCCTCACTCATTCCCACATCCGTATGAGACACAATTCAGAAATGAGTCCCTTCTTTGAGGCTTCCCAGTAGAATGTGTCCCTGTTTAGGGAAGACCTGGTTGCCTGGTGCGGGGGCCGCTGTCCCAGGATCCTGGACTTGCCTCTGGGTACTGGCGGGCTCCCTCCCCTCTTGTGCTCTGGGGCTTCCCACTACTCCTGATTGCAAGGAATTCATTTCCCTTTTGTCGCCCTGTCACGGACCTGTGACGGACCTTTGACGGACCTTTGAATCCGTCACTCATTTCCACATCCGTATAAGACCAAATTCAGAAATGAGTCAGTTCTTTGAGGCTTCCCAGTAGAATGTATCCCTTTTTAGGGAAGACCTGGTTGCCTGGTGTGGGGGCCGCTGTCACAGGATCCTGGACTTGCCTCTGGGTACTGGCGTGGTTCCCTCCCCTCATGTGCTCCGGGGCTTCCCACCACTCCCGATTGCGAGGAGTTCATTTCCCTTTTGCCGCCTTGTCCTAGTACCATCCCATAGACAATCTGATAGATCCTCGAAGCTTGAAGCTCCTAACCCCATGTCTGGCAAGTTTTCGCAATGGGAGCTTGATGTCGTAGACCAGACCTTTGAATCCGTCACTCTTTCACTAATCCTGAGAACCCCGTTCAAAAATTAGTTACTTCGTTTAGTCTTCCCATTAGAAGCTGTCCCTGTTTAGGGAAGACCTGGTTGCCAGATGCGGGGGCCCTGTCCTAGGATCTTGGACTTTCCTCTGGGTACTGGCGTGGCTCCCTCCCCTCTTGTGCTCTGGGGCTTCCCACTACTCCTGATTGCAAGGAATTCATTTCCCTTTTGCCGCCCTGTCCTAGTACCATCCCATAGACAAAATGATAGATCCCCGATGCTTGAAAATCCCATCCACATGTCTGGCCTGTTTTCAAAATGGGAGTTTGATGCCGTTGACCAGACCTTTGAATCCGTCACTCATTCCCACATCCGTATAAGACCCAATTCAGAAATGAGTCCCTTCTTTGAGGCTTCCCAGTAGAATGTGTCCCTTTTTAGGGAAGACCTGGTTGCCTGATGTGGGGGCCGCTGTCACAGGATCCTGGACTTGCCTCTGGGTACTGGCGTGGCTCCCTCCCCTCTTGTGCTCCGGGGCTTCCCACTACTCCGGGGCTTCCCACTCCCCATTGCGAGGAGTTAATTTCTCTTTTGCCACCCTGTCCTAGTACCATCCCATAGACAATCTGATAGATCCTCGAAGCTTGAAGCTCCTAACACCATGTCTGGCAAGGTTTCGCAATGGGAGCTTGATGTCACAGACCAGACCTTTGAATCTGTCACTCTTTCCCAAATCCTGAAAACCCCGTTCAGAAATGAGTCCCTTCTTTGAGGCTTCCCAGTAGAATGTGTCCCTGTTTAGAGAATACCTGGTTGCCTGGTGTGGGGGCCGCTGTCCCAGGATCCTGGACTTGCTCTGGGGCTTCCCACTACTCCTGACTGCGATGAGTTCATTTCCCTTTTGCCGCCCTGCCCTAGTACCATCCCATAGACAAGTCCCAGGATGCTCTGGGGCTTCCCACTACTCCTGACTGCGAGGAGTTCATTTCCCTTTTGCCGCCCTGCCCTAGTACCATCCCATAGACAAGATGATAGATCCCCGATGTTTGAAAATCCCAACCCCTTGTCTGGCAAGGTATCACAATGGGAGTTTGATGCCGTTGACCAGACCTTTGAAACCCTCACTCATTCCCACATCCGTATAAGACCCAATTCAGAAATGAGTCCCTTCTTTGAGGCTTCCCAGTAGAATGTGTCCCTTTTTAGGGAAGACCTGGTTGCCTGGTGTGGGGGCCGCTGTCCCAGGATCCTGGACTTGCCTCTGGGTACTGGCGTGGCTCCCTCCCCTCTTGTGCTCTGGGGCTTCCCACTACTCCTGACTGCGAGGAGTTCATTTCCCTTTTGCCGCCCTGTCCTACTACCATCCCATAGACAAGATGATAGATCCCCGATGTTTGAAAATCCCAACCCCATGTCTGGCAAGGTTTCACAATGGGAGTTTGATGCCGTTGACCAGACCTTTGAAACCCTCACTCATTCCCACATCCGTATAAGACCCAATTCAGAAATGAGTCCCTTCTTTGAGGCTTCCCAGTAGAATGTGTCCCTTTTTAGGGAAGACCTGGTTGCCTGGTGTGGGGGCCGCTGTCCCAGGATCCTGGACTTGCCTCTGGGAACTGGCGTGGCTCCCTCCCCTCTTGTGCTCCGGGGCTTCCCACTACTCCTGACTGCGAGGAGTTCATTTCCCTTTTGCCGCCCTGTCCTAGTACCATCCCATAGACAAGATGATAGATCCTCGAAGCTTGAAGCTCCTAAGCCCATGTCAGGCAAGTTTTCGCAATGGGAGCTTGATGTCGTAGACCCTCCCCTCTTGTGCTCCGGGGCTTCCCACTACTCCTGATTGCGAGGAGTTCATTTCCCTTTTTCCGCCCAGTCCTAGTAGCATCCCACAGTCAATCTGATATATCCCGATGCTTGAAAATCCCATCCACATGTTTGGCTTGTTTTCACAAAGGGAGTTTGATGCCGTTGACCAGACCTTTGAATCCGTCGCTCATTCCCACATCCGTATAATTCCCAATTCAGAAATGAGTCCCTTCTTTTAGGCTTCCCAGTAGAATGTGTTACTGTTTAGGGAAGTCCTGTTTGCTTGGTGTGGGGGCCGCTGTCCCAGGATCCTGGACTTGCCTCTGGGTCCTGGCGTGGCTCCCTCCCCTCTTGTGCTCCGGGGCTTCCCACTACTCCTGATTGCGAGGAGTTCATTTCCCTTTTGCCGCCCTGTCCTAGTACCATCCCATAGACAATATGATAGATCCTCGAAGCTTGAAGCTCCGAACCCCATGTCTCGCGAGGTTTCGCAATGGGAGCTTGATGTCATAGACCATTCCTTAGTATCCGTCACTCTTTCCCAAATCCTGAAAACCCTGTTCAGAAATGAGTCCCTTCTTTTAGGCTTCCTAGTAGAATGTGTCCCAGTTTAGGGAAGTCCTGATTGCCTGGTGTGGGGGCCGCTGTCCCAGGATCCTGGACTTGCCTCTGGGTCCTGGCGTGGCTCCCTCCCCTCTTGTGCTCCGGGGCTTCGCACTACTCCTGATTGCGAGGAGTTCATTTCCCTTTTTCCGCCCTGTCCTAGTACCATCCCACAGTCAATCTGATATATCCCGATGCTTCAAAATCCCATCCACATGTTTGGCCTGTTTTCACAAAGGGAGTTTGATGCCGTTGACCAGACCTTTGAATCCGTCACTCAATCCCACATCCGTATAGTTTCCAATTCAGAAATGAGTCCCTTCTTTTAGGCTTCCCAGTAGAATGTGTCCCAGTTTAGGGAAGTCCTGGTTGCCTGGTGTGGGGGCCGCTGTCCCAGGATCCTGGACTTGCCTCTGGGTACTGGCGTGGCTCCCTCCCCTCTTGTGCTCTGGGGCTTCCCACTACTCCTGATTGCGAGGAGTTCATTTCCCTTTTGCCGGCCTGTCCTAGTACCATCCCATAGAGAATATGATAGATCCTCGAAGCTTGAAGCTCCCAACCCCATGTCTCGCGAGGTTTCGCAATGGGAGCTTGATGTCATAGTCCATACCTTAGTATCCGTCACTCTTTCCCAAATCCTGAAAACCCCATTCAGAAATGAGTCCCTTCTTTTAGGCTTCCCAGTAGAATGTGTCCCAGTTTAGGGAAGTCCTGGTTGTCTGGTGTGGGGGCCGCTGTCCCAGGATCCTGGACTTGCCTCTGGGTACTGGCGTGGCTCCCTCCCCTCTTGTGCTCCGGGGCTTCCCACTACACCTGATTGCGAGGAGTTCATTTCCCTTTTTCCGCCCTGTCCTAGTAGCATCCCACAGTCAATCTGATATATCCCGATGCTTGAAAATCCCATCCACATGTTTGGCTTGTTTTCACAAAGGGAGTTTGATGCCGTTGACCAGACCTTTGAATCCGTCGCTCATTCCCACATCCGTATAATTCCCAATTCAGAAATGAGTCCCTTCTTTTAGGCTTCCCAGTAGAATGTGTTACTGTTTAGGGAACTCCTGTTTGCTTGGTGTGGGGGCCGCTGTCCCAGGATCCTGGACTTGCCTCTGGGTCCTGGCGTGGCTCCCTCCCCTCTTGTGCTCCTGGGCTTCCCACTACACCTGATTGCGAGGAGTCCATTTCCCATTTGCCACCCTGTCCTAGTTCGATCCCACAGTCAATCTGACATATCCCGATGCTTGAAAATCCCATCCACATGTTTGGCCTGTTTTCACAAAGGGAGTTTGATGCTGTTGACCAGACCTTTGAATCCGTCACTCATTCCCACATCTGTATAATTCCCAATTCAGAAATGAGTCCCTTCTTTTAGATTTCCCAGTAGAATGTCTCCCAGTTTAGGGAAGTCCTGGTTGCCTGGTGTGGGGGCCGCTGTCCCAGGATCCTGGACTTGCCTCTGGGTACTGGCGTGGCTCCCTCCCCTCTTGTGCTCCGGGGCTTCCCACTACTCCTGATTGCGAGGAGTTCATTTCCCTTTTGCCGCCCTGTCCTAGTACCATCCCATAGACAATATGATAGATCCTCGAAGCTTGAAGCTCCGAACCCCATGTCTCGCGAGGTTTCGCAATGGGAGCTTGATGTCATAGACCATTCCTTAGTATCCGTCACTCTTTCCCAAATCCTGAAAACCGCCCTGTCCTAGTACCATCCCACAGTCAATCTGATATATCCCGATGCTTGAAAACCCAATCCACATGTTTGGCCTGTTTTCACAAAGGGAGTTTGATGCCGTTGACCAGACCTTTGAATCCGTCACTCATTCCCACATCCGTATAATTTCCAATTCAGAAATGAGTCCCTTCTTTTAGGCTTCCCAGTAGAATGTGTCCCAGTTTAGGGAAGTCCTGGTTGCCTGGTGTGGGGGCCGCTGTCCCAGGATCCTGGACTTGCCTCTGGGTCCTGGCGTGGCTCCCTCCCCTCTTGTGCTCCGGGGCTTCCCACTACACCTGATTGCGAGGAGTCCATTTCCCTTTTTCCGCCCTGTCCTAGTACCATCCCACAGTCAATCTGATATATCCCGATGCTTGAAAATCCCATCCACATGTTTGGCCTGTTTTCACAAAGGGAGTTTGATGCCGTTGACCAGACCTTTGAATCCGTCACTCATTCCCACATCCGTATAATTTCCAATTCAGAAATGAGTCCCTTCTTTTAGGCTTCCCAGTAGAATGTGTCCCAGTTTAGGGACGTCCTGGTTGCCTGGTTTGGCTGCCGCTGTCCCAGGATCCTGGACTTGCCTCTGGGTCCTGGCGTGGCTCCCTCCCCTCTTGTGCTCCGGGGCTTCCCACTACACCTGATTGCGAGGAGTCCATTTCCCATTTGCCACCCTGTCCTAGTTCGATCCCACAGTCAATCTGATATATCCCAATGCTTGAAAATCCCATCCACATGTTTGGCCTGTTTTCACAAAGGGAGTTTGATGCCGTTGACCAGACCTTTGAATCCGTCACTCATTCCCACATCCGTATAATTTCCAATTCAGAAATGAGTCCCTTCTTTTAGGCTTCCCAGTAGAATGTGTCCCAGTTTAGGGAAGTCCTGGTTGCCTGGTGTGGGGGCCGCTGTCCCAGGATCCTGGACTTGCCTCTGGGTCCTGGCGTGGCTCCCTCCCCTCTTGTGCTCCGGGGCTTCCCACTACACCTGATTGCGAGGAGTCCATTTCCCATTTGCCACCCTGTCCTAGTACCATCCCACAGTCAATCTGATATATCCCGATGCTTGAAAATCCCATCCACATGTCTGGCCTGTTTTCACAAAGGGAGTTTGATTCCGTTGACCAAACCTTTGAATCCGCCACTCATTCCCACATCCGTATAATTCCCAATTCAGAAATGTGTCCCTTCTTTTATGCTTCCCAGTAGAATGTGTCCCAGTTTAGGGAAGTCCTGGTTGCCTGGTGTGGGGGCCGCTGTCCCAGGATCCTGGACTTGCCTCTGGGTACTGGCGTGGCTCCCTCCCCTCTTGTGCTCCGGGGCTTCCCACTACTCCTGATTGCGAGGAGTTCATTTCCCTTTTGCCGGCCTGTCCTAGTACCATCCCATAGAGAATATGATAGATCCTCGAAGCTTGAAGCTCCCAACCCCATGTCTCGCGAGGTTTCGCAATGGGAGCTTGATGTCATAGTCCATACCTTAGTATCCGTCACTCTTTCCCAAATCCTGAAAACCCCATTCAGAAATGAGTCCCTTCTTTTAGGCTTCCCAGTAGAATGTGTCCCAGTTTAGGGAAGTCCTGGTTGCCTGGTGTGGGGGCCGCTGTCCCCGGATCCTGGACTTGCCTCTGGGTACTGGCGTGGCTCCCTCCCCTCTTGTGCTCCGGGGCTTCCCACTACTCCTGATTGCGAGGAGTTCATTTCCCTTTTTCCGCCCTGTCCTAGTACAATCCCACAGTCAATCTGATATATCCCGATGCTTGAAAATCCCATCCACATGTTTGGCCTGTTTTCACAAAGGGAGTTTGATGCCGTTGACCAGACCTTTGAATCCGTCACTCATTCCCACATCCGTATAATTTCCAATTCAGAAATGAGTCCCTTCTTTTAGGCTTCCCAGTAGAATGTGTCCCAGTTTAGGGAAGTCCTGGTTGCCTGGTGAGGGGGCCGCTGTCCCAGGATCCTGGACTTGCCTCTGGGTCCTGGCGTGGCTCCCTCCCCTCTTGTGCTCTGAGCTTCCCACTACTCCTGATTGCGAGGAGTCCATTTCCCATTTGCCACCCTGTCCTAGTTCGATCCCACAGTCAATCTGATATATGCCGATGCTTGAAAATCCCATCCACATGTTTCGCCTGTTTTCACAAAGGGAGTTTGATGCCGTTGACCAGACCTTTGAATCCGTCACTCATTCCCACATCCGTATAATTCCCAATTCAGAAATGCGTCTCTTCTTTTAGGCTTCCCAGTAGAATGTGTCCCAGTTTAGGGAAGTCCTGGTTGCCTGGTGTGGGGGCCGATGTCCCAAGATCCTGGACTTGCCTCTGGGTACTGGCGTGACTCCCTCCCCTCTTGTGCTCCGGGGCTTCCCACTACTCCTGATTGCGAGGAGTTCATTTCCCTTTTGCCGCCCTGTCCTAGTACCATCCCATAGACAATATGATAGATCCTCGAAGCTTGAAGCTCCCAACCCCATGTCTCGCGAGGTTTCGCAATGGGAGCTTGATGTCATAGAACATACCTTAGTATCCGTCACTCTTTCCCAAATCCTGAAAACCCCGTTCAGAAATGAGTCCCTTCTTTTAGGCTTCCCAGTAGAATGTGTCCCAGTTTAGGGAAGTCCTGGTTGCCTGGAGTGAGGGCCGCTGTCCCAGGATCCTGGACTTGCCTCTGGGTACTGGCATGGCTCCCTCCCCTCTTGTGCTCCGGGGCTTCCCACTACTCCTGATTGCGAGGAGTTCATTTCCCTTTTTCCTCCCTGTCCTAGTAGCATCCCACAGTCAATCTGATATATCCCGATGCTTGAAAATCAAATCCACATGTTTGGCCTGTTTTCACAATGGGAGTTTGATGCCGTTGACCAGAGCTTTGTATCCGTCACTCATTCCCAAATCCGTATAACTCCCAATTCAGAAATGAGTCCCTTCTTTTAGGCTTCCCAGTAGAATATGTAACTGTTTGGGAAGTCCTGGTTGCTTGGTGTGTGGGCCGCTGTCCCAGGATCCTGGACTTGCCACTGTGTACTGGCGTGGCTCCCTCCCCTCTTGTGCTCCGGGGCTTCCCACTACTCCTGATTGCGAGGAGTTCATTTCCCTTTTTCCGCCCTGTCCTAGTACCATCCCATAGACAATATGATAGATCCTCGAAGCTTGAAGCTCCCAACCCCATGTCTCGCGAGGTTTCGCAATGGGAGCTTGATGTCATAGACCATACCTTAGTATCCGTCACTCTTTCCCAAATCCTGAAAACCCCGGTCAGAAATGAGTCCCTTCTTTTAGGCTTCCCAGTAGAATATGGAACTGTTTAGGGAAGTCGTGGTTGCTTGGTGTGTGGGCCGCTGTCCCAGGATCCTGGACTTTCCTCTGGGTACTGGCGTGGCTCCCTCCCCTCTTGTGCTCCGGGGCTTCCCACTACACGTGATTGCGAGGAGTCCATTTCCCATTTGCCACCCTGTCCTAGTTCGATCCCACAGTCAATCTGATATATCCCGATGCTTGAAAATCCCATCCACATTTTTGGCCTGTTTTCACAAAGGGAGTTTGGTGCCGTTGACCAGACCTTTGAATCCGTCACTCATTCCCACATCCGTATAACTCCCAATTCAGAAATGAGTCCCTTCTTTTAGGCTTCCTAGTAGAATGTGTCCCAGTTTAGGGAAGTCCTGGTTGCCTGGTGTGGGGGCCACTCTCCCAGGATCCTGGACTTGCCTCTGGGTACTGGCGTGGCTCCCTCCCCTCTTGTGCTCCGGGGCTTCCCACTACTCCTGATTGCGAGGAGTTCATTTCCCTTTTTTCCCCCTGTCCTTGTAGCATCCCACAGTCAATATGATATATCCCGATGCTTGAAAATCCCATCCACATGTTTGGCCTGTTTTCACAAAGGGAGTTTGATGCCGTTGACCAGACCTTTGAATCCGTCACTCATTCCCACATCCGTATAATTCCCAATTCAGAAATGCGTCCCTTCTTTTAGGCTTCCCAGTAGAATGTGTCCCAGTTTAGGGAAGTCCTGGTTGCCTGGTGTGGGGGCCGCTGTCCCAGGATCCTGGACTTTCCTCTGGGTACTGGCGTGGCTCCCTCCCCTCCTCTGCTCCGGGGCTTCCCACTACTCCTGATTGCGAGGAGTTCATTTCCCTTTTGCCGCCCTGTCCTAGTACCATCCCATAGAGAATATGATAGACCCTCGAAGCTTGAAGCTCCCAACCCCATGTCTCGCGAGGTTTCGCAATGGGAGCTTGATGTCATAGACCATACCTTGGTATCCGTCACTCTTTCCCAAATCCTGAAAACCCCGTTCAGAAATGAGTCCCTTCTTTTAGGCTTCCCAGTAGAATGTGTCCCAGTTTAGGGAAGTCCTGGTTGCCTGGTGTGGGGGTCGCTGTCCCAGGATCCTGCACTTGCCTCTGGGTCCTGGCGTGGCTCCCTCCGCTCTTGTGCTCCGGGGCTTCCCACTACTCCTGATTGCGAGGAGTTTATTTCCCTTTTTCCGCCCTGTCCTAGTACCATCCCACAGTCAATCTGATATATCCCGATGCTTGAAAATCCCATCCACATGTTTGGCCTGTTTTCACAAAGGGAGTTTGATGCCGTTGACCAGACCTTTGAATCCGTCACTCATTCCCACATCCGTATAATTCCCAATTCAGAAATGAGTCCCTTCTTTTAGGCTTCCCAGTAGAATATGTAACTGTTTGGGAAGTCCTGGTTGCTTGGTGTGTGGGCCGCTGTCCCAGGATCCTGGACTTGCCACTGTGTACTGGCGTGGCTCCCTCCCCTCTTGTGCTCCGGGGCTTCCCACTACTCCTGATTGCGAGGAGTTCATTTCCCTTTTTCCGCCCTGTCCTAGTACCATCCCATAGACAATATGATAGATCCTCGAAGCTTGAAGCTCCCAACCCCATGTCTCGCGAGGTTTCGCAATGGGAGCTTGATGTCATAGACCATACCTTAGTATCCGTCACTCTTTCCCAAATCCTGAAAACCCCGGTCAGAAATGAGTCCCTTCTTTTAGGCTTCCCAGTAGAATATGGAACTGTTTAGGGAAGTCGTGGTTGCTTGGTGTGTGGGCCGCTGTCCCAGGATCCTGGACTTTCCTCTGGGTACTGGCGTGGCTCCCTCCCCTCTTGTGCTCCGGGGCTTCCCACTACACCTGATTGCGAGGAGTCCATTTCCCATTTGCCACCCTGTCCTAGTTCGATCCCACAGTCAATCTGATATATCCCGATGCTTGAAAATCCCATCCACATTTTTGGCCTGTTTTCACAAAGGGAGTTTGGTGCCGTTGACCAGACCTTTGAATCCGTCACTCATTCCCACATCCGTATAACTCCCAATTCAGAAATGAGTCCCTTCTTTTAGGCTTCCTAGTAGAATGTGTCCCAGTTTAGGGAAGTCCTGGTTGCCTGGTGTGGGGGCCACTCTCCCAGGATCCTGGACTTGCCTCTGGGTACTGGCGTGGCTCCCTCCCCTCTTGTGCTCCGGGGCTTCCCACTACTCCTGATTGCGAGGAGTTCATTTCCCTTTTTTCCCCCTGTCCTTGTAGCATCCCACAGTCAATATGATATATCCCGATGCTTGAAAATCCCATCCACATGTTTGGCCTGTTTTCACAAAGGGAGTTTGATGCCGTTGACCAGACCTTTGAATCCGTCACTCATTCCCACATCCGTATAATTCCCAATTCAGAAATGCGTCCCTTCTTTTAGGCTTCCCAGTAGAATGTGTCCCAGTTTAGGGAAGTCCTGGTTGCCTGGTGTGGGGGCCGCTGTCCCAGGATCCTGGACTTTCCTCTGGGTACTGGCGTGGCTCCCTCCCCTCCTCTACTCCGGGGCTTCCCACTACTCCTGATTGCGAGGAGTTCATTTCCCTTTTGCCGCCCTGTCCTAGTACCATCCCATAGAGAATATGATAGACCCTCGAAGCTTGAAGCTCCCAACCCCATGTCTCGCGAGGTTTCGCAATGGGAGCTTGATGTCATAGACCATACCTTGGTATCCGTCACTCTTTCCCAAATCCTGAAAACCCCGTTCAGAAATGAGTCCCTTCTTTTAGGCTTCCCAGTAGAATGTGTCCCAGTTTAGGGAAGTCCTGGTTGCCTGGTGTGGGGGTCGCTGTCCCAGGATCCTGCACTTGCCTCTGGGTCCTGGCGTGGCTCCCTCCGCTCTTGTGCTCCGGGGCTTCCCACTACTCCTGATTGCGAGGAGTTTATTTCCCTTTTTCCGCCCTGTCCTAGTACCATCCCACAGTCAATCTGATATATCCCGATGCTTGAAAATCCCATCCACATGTTTGGCCTGTTTTCACAAAGGGAGTTTGATGCCGTTGACCAGACCTTTGAATCCGTCACTCATTCCCACATCCGTATAATTCCCAATTCAGAAATGAGTCCCTTCTTTTAGGCTTCCCAGTAGAATGTGTCCCAGTTTAGGGAAGTCCTGGTTGCCTGGTGTGGGGGCCGCTGTCCCAGGATCCTGGACTTGCCTCTGGGTCCTGGCGTGGCTCCCTACCCTCTTATGCTCCGGGGCTTCCCACTACTCCTGATTGCGAGGAGTTCATTTCCCTTTTGCCGCCCTGTCCTAGTACCCTCCCACAGTCAATCTGATATATCCCGATGCTTGAAAATCCCATCCACATGTTTTGCCTGTTTTCACAAAGGGAGTTTGATTCCGTTGACCAGACCTTTGAATCCGTCACTCATTCCCACATCCGTATAATTCCCAATTCAGAAATGAGTCCCTTCTTTTAGGCTTCCCAGTAGAATGTGTCCCAGTTTAGGGAAGTCCTGGTTGCCTGGTGTGGGGGCCGCTGTCCCAGGATCCTGGACTTGCCTCTGGGTCCTGGCGTGGCTCCCTCCCCTCTTGTGCTCCGGGGCTTCCCACTACACCTGATTGCGAGGAGTCCATTTCCCATTTGCCACCCTGTCCTAGTTCGATCCCACTGTCAATCTGATATATCCCGATGCTTGAAAATCCCATCCACATGTTTGGCCTGTTTTCACAAAGGGAGTTTGATGCCCTTGACCAGACCTTTGAATCCGTCACTCATTCCCACATCCGTATAATTCCCAATTCAGAAATGCGTCGCTTCTTTTAGGCTTCCCAGTAGAATGTCTCCCAGTTTAGGGAAGTCCTGGTTGCCTGGTGTGGGGGCCGCTGTACCAGGATCCTGGACTTGCCTCTGGGTACTGGCGTGGCTCCCTCACCTCTTGTGCTCCGGGGCTTCCCACTACTCTTGATTGCGAGGGGTTCATTTCCCTTTTGCCTCCCTGTCCTAGTACCATCCCATAGACAATATGATAGATCCTCCAAGCTTGAAGCTCCCAACCCCATGACTCGCGAGGTTTCGCAATGGGAGCTTGACGTCATAGACCATACCTTAGTATCCATCACTCTTTCCCAAATCCTGAAAACCCCTTTCAGAAATGAGTCCCTTCTTTTAGGCTTCCCAGTAGAATGTGTCCCAGTTTAGGGAAGTCCTGGTTGCCTGGTGTGGGGGCCGCTGTCCCAGGATCCTGGACTTGCCTCTGGGTACTGGCGTGGCTCCCTCCCCTCTTGTGCTCCGGGGCTTCCCACTACTCCTGATTGCAAGGAGTTCATTTCCCTTTTTCCGCCCTGTCCTAGTACCATCCCACAGTCAATCTGATATATCCCGATGCTTGAAAATCCCATCCACATGTTTGGCCTGTTTTCACAAAGGGAGTTTGATGCCGTTGACCAGACCTTTGAATCCGTCACTCATTCCCACATCCGTATAAATCCCAATTCAGAAATGCGTCCCTTCTTTTAGGCTTCCCAGTAGAATGTGTCCCAGTTTAGGGAAGTCCTGGTTGCCTGGTGTGGGGGCCGCTGTCCCAGGATCCTGGACTTGCCTCTGGATACTGGCGTGGCTCCCTCCCCTCTTGTGCTCCGGGGCTTCCCACTACTCCTGATTGCGAGGAGTTCATTTCCCTTTTGCCGCCCTGCCCTAGTACCATCCCATACACAATCTGATAGATCCTGGAAGCTTGAAGCTCCCAACCCCATGTCTCGCGAGGTTTCGCAATGGGAGCTTGATGTCATAGACCATACCTTAGTATCCGTCACTCTTTCCCAAATCCTGAAAACCCCGTTCAGAAATGAGTCCCTTCTATTAGGCTTCCCAGTAGAACGTGTCCCTGTTTAGGGAAGTCCTGGTTGCCTGGTGAGGGGGCCGCTGTCCCAGGATCCTGGACTTGCCTCTGGGTACTGGCGTGGCTCCCTCCCCTCTTGTGCTCCGAGCTTCCCACTACACCTGATTGCGAGGAGTCCATTTCCCATTTGCCACCCTGTCCTAGTTCGATCCCACAGTCAATCTGATATATCCCGATGCTTGAAAATCCCATCCACATGTTTGGCCTGTTTTCACAAAGGGAGTTTGATGCCGTTGACCAGACCTTTGAATCCGTCACTCATTCCCACATCCGTATAAATCCCAATTCAGAAATGAGTCCCTTCTTTTAGGCTTCCCAGTAGAATGTGTCCCAGTTTAGGGAAGTCTTGGTTGCCTGGTGTGGGGGCCGCTGTCCCAGGATCCTGGACTTGCCACTGGGTACTGGCGTGGCTCCCTCCCCTCTTGTGCTCCGGGGCTTCCCACTACTCCTGATTGCGAGGAGTTCATTTCCCTTTTGCCGCCCTGTCCTAGTACCATCCCATAGACAATCTGATAGATCCTCGAAGCTTGAAGCTCCCAACCCCATGTCTCGCGAGGTTTCGCAATGGGAGCTTGATGTCATACACCATACCTTAGTATCCGTCACTCTTTCCCAAATCCTGAAAACCCCGGTCAGAAATGAGTCCCTTCTTTTAGGCTTCCCAATAGAACGTGTCCCTGTTTAGGGAAGTCCTGGTTGCCTGGTGAGGGGGCCGCTGTCCCAGGATCCTGGACTTGCCTCTGGGTACTGGCGTGGCTCCCTCCTCTCTTGTGCTCCGAGCTTTCCACTACACCTGATTGCGAGGAGTCCATTTCCCATTTGCCACCCTGTCCTAGTTCGATCCCACAGTCAATCTGATATATCCCGATGCTTGAAAATCCCATCCACATGTTTGGCCTCTTTTCACAAAGGGAGTTTGATGCCGTTGACCAGACCTTTGAATCCGTCACTCATTCCCACATCTGTATAATTCCCAATTCAGAAATGAGTCCCTTCTTTTAGGCTTCCCAGTAGAATGTGTCCCTGTTTAGGGAAGTCCTGGTTGCCTGGTGAGGGGGCCGCTGTCCCAGGATCCTGGACTTGCCTCTGGGTACTGGCGTGGCTCCCTCCCCTCTTGTGCTCCGAGGTTCCCACTACACCTGATTGCGAGGAGTCCATTTCCCATTTGCCACCCTGTCCTAGTTCGATCCCACAGTCAATCTGATATATCCCGATGCTTGAAAATCCCATCCACATGTTTGGCCTGTTTTCACAAAGGGAGTTTGATGCCGTTGACCAGACCTTTGAATCCGTCACTCATTCCCACATCCGTATAAATCCCAATTCAGAAATGAGTCCCTTCTTTTAGGCTTCCCAGTAGAATGTGTCCCAGTTTAGGGAAGTCTTGGTTGCCTGGTGTGGGGGCCGCTGTCCCAGGATCCTGGACTTGCCACTGGGTACTGGCGTGGCTCCCTCCCCTCTTGTGCTCTGGGGCTTCCCACTACTCCTGATTGCGAGGAGTTCATTTCCCTTTTGCCGCCCTGTCCTAGTACCATCCCATAGACAATCTGATAGATCCTCGAAGCTTGAAGCTCCCAACCCCATGTCTCGCGAGGTTTCGCAATGGGAGCTTGATGTCATACACCATACCTTAGTATCCGTCACTCTTTCCCAAATCCTGAAAACCCCGGTCAGAAATGAGTCCCTTCTTTTAGGCTTCCCAATAGAACGTGTCCCTGTTTAGGGAAGTCTTGGTTGCCTGGTGTGGGGGCCGCTGTCCCAGGATCCTGGACTTGCCTCTGGGTACTGGCGTGGCTCCCTCCCCTCTTGTGCTCCGAGCTTCCCACTACACCTGATTGCGAGGAGTCCATTTCCCATTTGCCACCCTGTCCTAGTTCGATCCCACAGTCAATCTGATATATCCCGATGCTTGAAAATCCCATCCACATGTTTGGCCTCTTTTCACAAAGGGAGTTTGATGCCGTTGACCAGACCTTTGAATCCGTCACTCATTCCCACATCTGTATAATTCCCAATTCAGAAATGAGTCCCTTCTTTTAGGCTTCCCAGTAGAATGTGTCCCTGTTTAGGGAAGTCCTGGTTGCCTGGTGAGGCGGCCGCTGTCCCAGGACCCTGGACTTGCCTCTGGGTACTGGTGTGGCTCCGTCCCCTCTTGTGCTCCGGGACTTCCCACTACTCCTGATTGCGAGGAGTTCATTTCCCTTTTGCCGCCCTGTCCTAGTACCATCCACATGTTTGGCCTGTTTTCACAAAGGGTGTTTGATGCTGTTCACAAGACCTTTGAATCCGTCACTAATTCCCACATCTGTATAATTCCCAATTCAGAAATGAGTCCCTTCTTTTAGGCTTCCCAATAGAATGTGTCCCTGTTTAGGGAAGTCCTGGTTGCCTGGTGAGGGGGCCGCTATCCCAGGATCCTGGACTTGCCTCTGGGTACTGGCGTGGCTCCCTCCCCTCTTGTGCTCCGAGCTTCCCACTACACCTAATTGCGAGGAGTCCATTTCCCATTTGCCACCCTGTCCTAGTTCGATCCCACAGTCAATCTGATATATCCCGATGCTTGAAAATCCCATCCACATGTTTGGCCTGTTTTCACAAAGGGAGTTTGATGCCGTTGACCAGACCTTTGAATCCGTCACTCATTCCCACATCCGTATAATTCCCAGTTTAGAAATGAGTCCCTTCTTTTAGGCTTCCCAATAGAATGTGTCCCTGTTTAGGGAAGTCCTGGTTGCCTGGTGTGGGGGCCGCTGTCCCAGGATCCTGGACTTGCCTCTGGGTACTGGCGTGGCTCCCTCCCCTCTTGTGCTCTGGGGCTTCCCACTACTCCTGATTGCGAGGAGTTCATTTCCCTTTTGCCGCCCTGTCCTAGTACCATCCCACAGTCAATCTGATATATCCCGATGCTTGAAAATCCCATCCACATGTTTGGCCTGTTTTAACAAAGGGAGTTTGATGCCGTTAACCAGACCTTTGAATCCGTCACTCATTCCCACATCCGTATAATTCCCAATTCAGAAATGAGTCCCTTCTTTTAGGCTTCCCAGTAGAATGTGTCCCAGTTTAGGGAAGTCCTGGTTGCCTGGTGTGGGGGCCGCTGTCCTAGGATCCTGGACTGGCTTCTGGGTACTGGCGTGGCTCCCTCCAATCTTGTGCTCCGGGTCTTCCCACTACTCCTGATTGCGAGGACTTCATTTCCCTTTTGCCGCCCTGTCCTAGTACCATCCCATAGACAATATGATAGATCCTCGAAGCTTGAAGCTCCCAACCCCATGTCTCGTGAGGTTTCGCAATGGGTGCTTGATGTCATAGACCATACCTTAGTATCCGTCACTCTTTCCCAAATCCTGAAAACCCCGTTCAGAAATGAGTCCCTTCTTTTAGGCTTCCCAGTAGAACGTGTCCCTGTTTAGGGAAGTCCTGGTTGCCTGGTGAGGGGGCCGCTGTCCCAGGATCCTGGACTTGCCTCTGGGTACTGGCGTGGCTCCCTCCCCTCTTGTGGTCCGAGCTTCCCACTACACCTGATTGCGAGGAGTCCATTTCCCATTTGCCATCCTGTCCTAGTTCGATCCCACAGTCAATCTGATATATCCCGATGCTTGAAAATCCCATCCACATGTTTGGCCTGTTTTCACAAAGGGAGTTTGATGCTGTTGACCAGACCTTTGAATCCGTCACTAATTCCCACATCTGTATAATTCCCAATTCAGAAATGAGTCCCTTCTTTTAGGCTTCCCAATAGAATGTGTCCCTGTTTAGGGAAGTCCTGGTTGCCTGGTGAGGGGGCCGCTGTCCCAGGATCCTGGACTTGCCTCTGGGTACTGGCGTGGCTCCCTCCCCTCTTGTGCTCCGAGCTTCCCACTACACCTGATTGCGAGGAGTCTATTTCCCATTTGCCACCCTGTCCTAGTTCGATCCCACAGTCAATCTGATATATCCCGATGCTTGAAAATCCCATCCACATGTTTGGCCTGTTTTCACAAAGGGAGTATGATGCCGTTGACCAGACCTTTGAATCCGTCACTCATTCCCACATCCGTATAATTCCCAGTTCAGAAATGAGTCCCTTCTTTTAGGCTTCCCAATAGAATGTGTCCCTGTTTAGGGAAGTCCTGGTTGCCTGGTGTGGGGGCCGCTGTCCCAGGATCCTGGACTTGCCTCTGGGTACTGGCGTGGCTCCCTCCCCTCTTGTGCTCCGGGGCTTCCCACTACTCCTGATTGCGAGGAGTTCATTTCCCTTTTGCCGCCCTGTCCTAGTACCATCCCATAGACAATCTGATAGATCCTCGAAGCTTGAAGCTCCCAACCCCATGTCTCGCGAGGTTTCGCAATGGGAGCTTGATGTCATACACCATACCTTAGTATCCGTCACTCTTTCCCAAATCCTGAAAACCCCGGTCAGAAATGAGTCCCTTCTTTTAGGCTTCCCAATAGAACGTGTCCCTGTTTAGGGAAGTCCTGGTTGCCTGGTGAGGGGGCCGCTGTCCCAGGATCCTGGACTTGCCTCTGGGTACTGGCGTGGCTCCCTCCTCTCTTGTGCTCCGAGCTTTCCACTACACCTGATTGCGAGGAGTCCATTTCCCATTTGCCACCCTGTCCTAGTTCGATCCCACAGTCAATCTGATATATCCCGATGCTTGAAAATCCCATCCACATGTTTGGCCTCTTTTCACAAAGGGAGTTTGATGCCGTTGACCAGACCTTTGAATCCGTCACTCATTCCCACATCTGTATAATTCCCAATTCAGAAATGAGTCCCTTCTTTTAGGCTTCCCAGTAGAATGTGTCCCTGTTTAGGGAAGTCCTGGTTGCCTAGTGAGGCGGCCGCTGTCCCAGGACCCTGGACTTGCCTCTGGGTACTGGTGTGGCTCCGTCCCCTCTTGTGCTCCGGGACTTCCCACTACTCCTGATTGCGAGGAGTTCATTTCCCTTTTGCCGCCCTGTCCTAGTACCATCCACATGTTTGGCCTGTTTTCACAAAGGGTGTTTGATGCTGTTCACAAGACCTTTGAATCCGTCACTAATTCCCACATCTGTATAATTCCCAATTCAGAAATGAGTCCCTTCTTTTAGGCTTCCCAATAGAATGTGTCCCTGTTTAGGGAAGTCCTGGTTGCCTGGTGAGGGGGCCGCTATCCCAGGATCCTGGACTTGCCTCTGGGTACTGGCGTGGCTCCCTCCCCTCTTGTGCTCCGAGCTTCCCACTACACCTAATTGCGAGGAGTCCATTTCCCATTTGCCACCCTGTCCTAGTTCGATCCCACAGTCAATCTGATATATCCCGATGCTTGAAAATCCCATCCACATGTTTGGCCTGTTTTCACAAAGGGAGTTTGATGCCGTTGACCAGACCTTTGAATCCGTCACTCATTCCCACATCCGTATAATTCCCAATTCAGAAATGAGTCCCTTCTTTTAGGCTTCCCAGTAGAATGTGTCCCAGTTTAGGGAAGTCTTGGTTGCCTGGTGTGGGGGCCGCTGTCCCAGGATCCTGGACTTGCCTCTGGGTACTGGCGTGGCTCCCTCCCCTCTTGTGCTCCGGGGCTTCCCACTACTCCTGATTGCGAGGAGTTCATTTCCCTTTTGCCGCCCTGTCCTAGTACCATCCCATAGACAATCTGATAGATCCTCGAAGCTTGAAGCTCCCAACCCCATGTCTCGCGAGGTTTCGCAATGGGAGCTTGATGTCATACACCATACCTTAGTATCCGTCACTCTTTCCCAAATCCTGAAAACCCCGGTCAGAAATGAGTCCCTTCTTTTAGGCTTCCCAATAGAACGTGTCCCTGTTTAGGGAAGTCCTGGTTGCCTGGTGAGGGGGCCGCTGTCCCAGGATCCTGGACTTGCCTCTGGGTACTGGCGTGGCTCCCTCCTCTCTTGTGCTCCGAGCTTTCCACTACACCTGATTGCGAGGAGTCCATTTCCCATTTGCCACCCTGTCCTAGTTCGATCCCACAGTCAATCTGATATATCCCGATGCTTGAAAATCCCATCCACATGTTTGGCCTCTTTTCACAAAGGGAGTTTGATGCCGTTGACCAGACCTTTGAATCCGTCACTCATTCCCACATCTGTATAATTCTCAATTCAGAAATGAGTCCCTTCTTTTAGGCTTCCCAGTAGAATGTGTCCCTGTTTAGGGAAATCCTGGTTGCCTGGTGAGGCGGCCGCTGTCCCAGGACCCTGGACTTGCCTCTGGGTACTGGTGTGGCTCCGTCCCCTCTTGTGCTCCGGGACTTCCCACTACTCCTGATTGCGAGGAGTTCATTTCCCTTTTGCCGCCCTGTCCTAGTACCATCCACATGTTTGGCCTGTTTTCACAAAGGGTGTTTGATGCTGTTCACAAGACCTTTGAATCCGTCACTAATTCCCACATCTGTATAATTCCCAATTCAGAAATGAGTCCCTTCTTTTAGGCTTCCCAATAGAATGTGTCCCTGTTTAGGGAAGTCCTGGTTGCCTGGTGAGGGGGCCGCTATCCCAGGATCCTGGACTGGCCTCTGGGTACTGGCGTGGCTCCCTCCCCTCTTGTGCTCCGAGCTTCCCACTACACCTAATTGCGAGGAGTCCATTTCCCATTTGCCACCCTGTCCTAGTTCGATCCCACAGTCAATCTGATATATCCCGATGCTTGAAAATCCCATCCACATGTTTGGCCTGTTTTCACAAAGGGAGTTTGATGCCGTTGACCAGACCTTTGAATCCGTCACTCATTCCCACATCCGTATAATTCCCAGTTTAGAAATGAGTCCCTTCTTTTAGGCTTCCCAATAGAATGTGTCCCTGTTTAGGGAAGTCCTGGTTGCCTGGTGTGGGGGCCGCTGTCCCAGAATCCTGGACTTGCCTCTGGGTACTGGCGTGGCTCCCTCCCCTCTTGTGCTCTGGGGCTTCCCACTACTCCTGATTGCGAGGAGTTCATTTCCCTTTTGCCGCCCTGTCCTAGTACCATCCCACAGTCAATCTGATATATCCCGATGCTTGAAAATCCCATCCACATGTTTGGCCTGTTTTAACAAAGGGAGTTTGATGCCGTTAACCAGACCTTTGAATCCGTCACTCATTCCCACATCCGTATAATTCCCAATTCAGAAATGAGTCCCTTCTTTTAGGCTTCCCAGTAGAATGTGTCCCAGTTTAGGGAAGTCCTGGATGCCTGGTGTGGGGGCCGCTGTCCTAGGATCCTGGACTGGCTTCTGGGTACTGGCGTGGCTCCCTCCAATCTTGTGCTCCGGGTCTTCCCACTACTCCTGATTGCGAGGACTTCATTTCCCTTTTGCCGCCCTGTCCTAGTACCATCCCATAGACAATATGATAGATCCTCGAAGCTTGAAGCTCCCAACCCCATGTCTCGTGAGGTTTCGCAATGGGTGCTTGATGTCATAGACCATACCTTAGTATCCGTCACTCTTTCCCAAATCCTGAAAACCCCGTTCAGAAATGAGTCCCTTCTTTTAGGCTTCCCAGTAGAACGTGTCCCTGTTTAGGGAAGTCCTGGTTGCCTGGTGAGGGGGCCGCTGTCCCAGGATCCTGGACTTGCCTCTGGGTACTGGCGTGGCTCCCTCCCCTCTTGTGGTCCGAGCTTCCCACTACACCTGATTGCGAGGAGTCCATTTCCCATTTGCCATCCTGTCCTAGTTCGATCCCACAGTCAATCTGATATATCCCGATGCTTGAAAATCCCATCCACATCTTTGGCCTGTTTTCACAAAGGGAGTTTGATGCCGTTGACCAAACCTTTGAATCCGTCACTCATTCCCACATCCGTATAATTCCCAGTTCAGAAATGAGTCCCTTCTTTTAGGCTTCCCAATAGAATGTGTCCCTGTTTAGGGAAGTCCTGGTTGCCTGGTGAGGCGGCCGCTGCCCCAGGATCCTGGACTTGCCTCTGGGTACTGGCGTGGCTCCGTCCCCTCTTGTGCTCCGGGACTTCCCACTACTCCTGATTGCGAGGAGTTCATTTCCCTTTTGCCGTCCTGTCCTAGTACCATCCCACAGTCAATCTGATATATCCCGATGCTTGAAAATCCCATCCACATGTTTGGCCTGTTTTCACAAAGGGATTTTGATGCTGTTGACCAGACCTTTGAATCCGTCACTAATTCCCACATCTGTATAATTCCCAATTCAGAAATGAGTCCCTTCTTTTAGGCTTCCCAATAGAATGTGTCCCTGTTTAGGGAAGTCCTGGTTGCCTGGTGAGGGGGCCGCTGTCCCAGGATCCTGGACTTGCCTCTGGGTACTGGCGTGGCTCCCTCCCCTCTTGTGCTCCGAGCTTCCCACTACACCTGATTGCGAGGAGTCCATTTCCCATTTGCCACCCTGTCCTAGTTCGATCCCACAGTCAATCTGATATATCCCGATGCTTGAAAATCCCATCCACATGTTTGGCCTGTTTTCACAAAGGGAGTTTGATGCCGTTGACCAGACCTTTGAATCCGTCACTCATTCCCACATCCGTATAATTCCCAGTTCAGAAATGAGTCCCTTCTTTTAGGCTTCCCAATAGAATGTGTCCCTGTTTAGGGAAGTCCTGGTTGCCTGGTGAGGCGGCCGCTTCCCCAGGATCCTGGACTTGCCTCTGGGTACTGGCGTGGCTCCCTCCCCTCTTGTGCTCCGGGGCTTCCCACTACTCCTGATTGCGAGGAGTTCATTTCCCTTTTTCCGCCCTGTCCTAGTACCATCCCACAGTCAATCTGATATATCCCGATGCTTGAAAATCCCATCCACATGTTTGGCCTGTTTTCACAAAGGGAGTTTGATGCCGTTGACCAGACCTTTGAATCCGTCACTCATTCCCACATCCGTATAATTCCCAGTTCAGAAATGAGTCCCTTCTTTTAGGCTTCCCAGTAGAATGTGTCCCAGTTTAGGGAAGTCTTGGTTGCCTGGTGTGGGGGCCGCTGTCCCAGGATCCTGGACTTGCCTCTGGGTACTGGCGTGGCTCCCTCCCCTCTTGTGCTCTGGGGCTTCCCACTACTCCTGATTGCGAGGAGTTCATTTCCCTTTTGCCACCCTGTCCTAGTACCATCCCACAGTCAATCTGACATATCCCGATGCTTGAAAATCCCATCAACATGTTTGGCCTGTTTTCACAAAGGGAGTTTGATGCCGTTGACCAGACCTTTGAATCCGTCACTCATTCCCACATCCGTATAATTCCCAATTCTGAAATGAGTCCCTTTTTTTAGGCTTCCCAGTAGAATGTGTCCCAGTTTAGGGAAGTCCTGGTTGCCTGGTGTGGGGGCCGCTGTCCCAGGATCCTGGACTTGCCTCTGGGTCCTGGCGTGGCTCCCTCCCCTCTTGTGCTCCGGGGCTTCCCACTACTCCTGATTGCGAGGAGTTCATTTCCCTTTTTCCGCCCTTTCCTAGTACCATCCCACAGTCAATCTGATATATCCCGATGCTTGAAAATCCCATCCACATGTTTGGCCTGTTTTCAGAAAGGGAGTTTGATGCCGTTGACCAGACCTTTGAATCCGTCGCTCATTCCCACATCCGTATAATTCCCAATTCAGAAATGAGTCCCTTCTTTTAGGCTTCCCAGTAGAATGTGTCCCAGTTTAGGGAAGTCCTGGTTGCCTGGTGTGGGGGCCGCTGTCCCAGGATCCTGGACTTGCCTCTGGGTCCTGGCGTGGCTCCCTCCCCTCTTGTGCTCCGAGCTTCCCACTACACCTGATTGCGAGGAGTCCATTTCCCATTTGCCACCCTGTCCTAGTTCGATCCCACAGTCAATCTGATATATCCCGATGCCTGAAAATCCCATCCACATGTTTGGCCTGTTTTCACAAAGGGAGTTTGGTGCCGTTGACCAGACCTTTGAATCCGTCACTCATTCCCACATCCGTATAATTCCCAGTTCAGAAATGAGTCCCTTCTTTTAGGCTTCCCAATAGAATGTGTCCCTGTTTAGGGAAGTCCTGGTTGCCTGGTGAGGCGGCCGCTGCCCCAGGATCCTGGACTTGCCTCTGGGTACTGGCGTGGCTCCCTCCCCTCTTGTGCTCTGAGCTTCCCACTACACCTGATTGCGAGGAGTCCATTTCCCATTTGCCACCCTGTCCTAGTTCGATCCCACAGTCAATCTGATATATCCCGATGCTTGAAAATCCCATCCACATGTTTGGCCTCTTTTCACAAAGGGAGTTTGATGCCGTTGACCAGACCTTTGAATCCGTCACTCATTCCCACATCCGTATAATTCCCAATTCAGAAATGAGTCCCTTCTTTTAGGCTTCCCAGTAGAATGTGTCCCAGTTTAGGGAAGTCCTGGTTGCCTGGTGTGGGGGCCGCTGTCCCAGGATCCTGGACTTGCCTCTGGGTACTGGCGTGGCTCCCTCCCCTCTTGTGCTCCGGGGCTTCCCACTACTCCTGATTGCGAGGACTTCATTTCCCTTTTGCCGCCCTGTCCTAGTACCATCCCATAGACAATATGATAGATCCTCGAAGCTTGAAGCTCCCAACCCCATGTCTCGCGAGGTTTCGCAATGGGAGCTTGATGTCCTAGACCATACATTAGTATCCGTCACTCTTTCCCAAATCCTGAAAACCCCGTTCAGAAATGAGTCCCTTCTTTTAGGCTTCCCAGTAGAATGTGTCCCAGTTTAGGGAAGTCCTGGTTGCCTGGTGTGGGGGCCGCTGTCCCAGGATCCTGCACTTGTCTCTGGGTACTGGCGTGGCTCCCTCCCCTCTTGTGCTCCGGGGCTTCCCACTACTCCTGATTGCGAGGAGTTCATTTCCCTTTTGCCGCCCTTTCCTAGTACCATCCCACAGTCAATCTGATATATCCCGATGCTTGAAAATCCCATCCACATGTTTGGCCTGTTTTCACAAAGGGTGTTTGATGCCGTTGACCGGACCTTTGAATCCGTCACTCATTCCCACATCCGTATAACTCCCAATTCAGAAATGAGTCCCTTCTTTTAGGCTTCCTAGTAGAATGTGTAACTGTTTAGGGAAGTCCTGGTTGCCTGGTGAGGGGGCCGCTGTCCCAGAATCCTGGACTTGCCTCTGGGTACTGGCGTGGCTCCCTCCCCTCTTGTGCTCTGAGCTTCCCACTACACCTGATTGCGAGGAGTCCATTTCCCATTTGCCACCCTGTCCTAGTTCGATCCCACAGTCAATCTGATATATCCCGATGCTTGAAAATCCCATCCACATGTTTGGCCTGTTTTCACAAAGGGAGTTTGATGCCGTTGACCAGACCTTTGAATCCGTCACTCATTCCCACATCCGTACAACTACCAATTCAGAAATGAGTCCCTTCTTTTAGGCTTCCTAGTAGAATGTGTCCCAGTTTAGGGAAGTCCTGGTTGCCTGGTGTGGGGGCCGCTGTCCCAGGATCCTGGACTGGCCTCTGGGTACTGGCGTGGCTCACTCCCCTCTTGTGCTCTGGGGCTTCCCACTACTCCTGATTGCGAGGACTTCATTTCCCTTTTGCCGCCCTGTCCTAGTACCATCCCATAGACAATATGATAGATCCTCGAAGCTTGAAGCTCCCAACCCCATGTCTCGCGAGGTTTCGCAATGGGAGCTTGATGTCCTAGACCATACATTAGTATCCGTCACTCTTTCCCAAATCCTGAAAACCCCGTTCAGAAATGAGTCCCTTCTTTTAGGCTTCCCAATAGAATGTGTCCCTATTTAGGGAAGTCCTGGTTGCCTGGTGTGGGGGCCGCTGTCCCAGGATCCTGCACTTGCCTCTGGGTACTGGCGTGGCTCCCTCCCCTCTTGTGCTCCGGGGCTTCCCACTACTCCTGATTGCGAGGAGTTCATTTCCCTTTTGCCGCCCTTTCCTATTACCATCCCACAGTCAATCTGATATATCCCGATGCTTGAAAATCCCATCCACATGTTTGGCCTGTTTTCACAAAGGGTGTTTGATGCCGTTGACCAGACCTTTGAATCCGTCACTCATTCCCACATCCGTATAACTCCCAATTCAGAAATGAGTCCCTTCTTTTAGGCTTCCTAGTAGAATGTGTAACTGTTTAGGGAAGTCCTGGTTGCCTGGTGAGGGGGCCGCTGTCCCAGAATCCTGGACTTGCCTCTGGGTACTGGCGTGGCTCCCTCCCCTCTTGTGCTCTGAGCTTCCCACTACACCTGATTGCGAGGAGTCCATTTCCCATTTGCCACCCTGTCCTAGTTCGATCCCACAGTCAATCTGATATATCCCGATGCTTGAAAATCCCATCCACATGTTTGGCCTGTTTTCACAAAGGGAGTTTGATGCCGTTGACCAGACCTTTGAATCCGTCACTCATTCCCACATCCGTACAACTACCAATTCAGAAATGAGTCCCTTCTTTTAGGCTTCCTAGTAGAATGTGTCCCAGTTTAGGGAAGTCCTGGTTGCCTGGTGTGGGGGCCGCTGTCCCAGGATCCTGGACTGGCCTCTGGGTACTGGCGTGGCTCACTCCCCTCTTGTGCTCTGGGGCTTCCCACTACTCCTGATTGCGAGGACTTCATTTCCCTTTTGCCGCCCTGTCCTAGTACCATCCCATAGACAATATGATAGATCCTCGAAGCTTGAAGCTCCCAACCCCATGTCTCGCGAGGTTTCGCAATGGGAGCTTGATGTCCTAGACCATACATTAGTATCCGTCACTCTTTCCCAAATCCTGAAAACCCCGTTCAGAAATGAGTCCCTTCTTTTAGGCTTCCCAATAGAATGTGTCCCTGTTTAGGGAAGTCCTGGTTGCCTGGTGTGGGGGCCGCTGTCCCAGGATCCTGCACTTGCCTCTGGGTACTGGCGTGGCTCCCTCCCCTCTTGTGCTCCGGGGCTTCCCACTACTCCTGATTGCGAGGAGTTCATTTCCCTTTTGCCGCCCTTTCCTATTACCATCCCACAGTCAATCTGATATATCCCGATGCTTGAAAATCCCATCCACATGTTTGGCCTGTTTTCACAAAGGGTGTTTGATGCCGTTGACCAGACCTTTGAATCCGTCACTCATTCCCACATCCGTATAACTCCCAATTCAGAAATGAGTCCCTTCTTTTAGGCTTCCTAGTAGAATGTGTAACTGTTTAGGGAAGTCCTGGTTGCCTGGTGAGGGGGCCGCTGTCCCAGAATCCTGGACTTGCCTCTGGGTACTGGCGTGGCTCCCTCCCCTCTTGTGCTCTGAGCTTCCCACTACACCTGATTGCGAGGAGTCCATTTCCCATTTGCCACCCTGTCCTAGTTCGATCCCACAGTCAATCTGATATATCCCGATGCTTGAAAATCCCATCCACATGTTTGGCCTGTTTTCACAAAGGGAGTTTGATGCCGTTGACCAGACCTTTGAATCCGTCACTCATTCCCACATCCGTACAACTACCAATTCAGAAATGAGTCCCTTCTTTTAGGCTTCCCAGTAGAATGTGTCCCAGTTTAGGGAAGTCCTGGTTGCCTGGTGTGGGGGCCGCTGTCCCAGGATCCTGGACTTGCCTCTGGGTACTGGCGTGGCTCCCTCCCCTCTTGTGCTCCGGGACTTCCCACTACTCCTGATTGCGAGGACTTCATTTCCCTTTTGCCGCCCTGTCCTAGTACCATCCCATAGACAATATGATAGATCCTCGAAGCTTGAAGCTCCCAACCCCATGTCTCGCGAGGTTTCGCAATGGGAGCTTGATGTCCTAGACCATACATTAGTATCCGTCACTCTTTCCCAAATCCTGAAAACCCCGTTCAGAAATGAGTCCCTTCTTTTAGGCTTCCCAGTAGAATGTGTCCCAGTTTAGGGAAGTCCTGGTTGCCTGGTGTGGGGGCCGCTGTCCCAGGATCCTGCACTTGTCTCTGGGTACTGGCGTGGCTCCCTCCCCTCTTGTGCTCCGGGGCTTCCCACTACTCCTGATTGCGAGGAGTTCATTTCCCTTTTGCCGCCCTTTCCTAGTACCATCCCACAGTCAATCTGATATATCCCGATGCTTGAAAATCCCATCCACATGTTTGGCCTGTTTTCACAAAGGGTGTTTGATGCCGTTGACCGGACCTTTGAATCTGTCACTCATTCCCACATCCGTATAACTCCCAATTCAGAAATGAGTCCCTTCTTTTAGGCTTCCTAGTAGAATGTGTAACTGTTTAGGGAAGTCCTGGTTGCCTGGTGAGGGGGCCGCTGTCCCAGAATCCTGGACTTGCCTCTGGGTACTGGCGTGGCTCCCTCCCCTCTTGTGCTCTGAGCTTCCCACTACACCTGATTGCGAGGAGTCCATTTCCCATTTGCCACCCTGTCCTAGTTCGATCCCACAGTCAATCTGATATATCCCGATGCTTGAAAATCCCATCCACATGTTTGGCCTGTTTTCACAAAGGGAGTTTGATGCCGTTGACCAGACCTTTGAATCCGTCACTCATTCCCACATCCGTACAACTACCAATTCAGAAATGAGTCCCTTCTTTTAGGCTTCCTAGTAGAATGTGTCCCAGTTTAGGGAAGTCCTGGTTGCCTGGTGTGGGGGCCGCTGTCCCAGGATCCTGGACTGGCCTCTGGGTACTGGCGTGGCTCACTCCCCTCTTGTGCTCTGGGGCTTCCCACTACTCCTGATTGCGAGGACTTCATTTCCCTTTTGCCGCCCTGTCCTAGTACCATCCCATAGACAATATGATAGATCCTCGAAGCTTGAAGCTCCCAACCCCATGTCTCGCGAGGTTTCGCAATGGGAGCTTGATGTCCTAGACCATACATTAGTATCCGTCACTCTTTCCCAAATCCTGAAAACCCCGTTCAGAAATGAGTCCCTTCTTTTAGGCTTCCCAATAGAATGTGTCCCTGTTTAGGGAAGTCCTGGTTGCCTGGTGTGGGGGCCGCTGTCCCAGGATCCTGCACTTGCCTCTGGGTACTGGCGTGGCTCCCTCCCCTCTTGTGCTCCGGGGCTTCCCACTACTCCTGATTGCGAGGAGTTCATTTCCCTTTTGCCGCCCTTTCCTATTACCATCCCACAGTCAATCTGATATATCCCGATGCTTGAAAATCCCATCCACATGTTTGGCCTGTTTTCACAAAGGGTGTTTGATGCCGTTGACCAGACCTTTGAATCCGTCACTCATTCCCACATCCGTATAACTCCCAATTCAGAAATGAGTCCCTTCTTTTAGGCTTCCTAGTAGAATGTGTAACTGTTTAGGGAAGTCCTGGTTGCCTGGTGAGGGGGCCGCTGTCCCAGAATCCTGGACTTGCCTCTGGGTACTGGCGTGGCTCCCTCCCCTCTTGTGCTCTGAGCTTCCCACTACACCTGATTGCGAGGAGTCCATTTCCCATTTGCCACCCTGTCCTAGTTCGATCCCACAGTCAATCTGATATATCCCGATGCTTGAAAATCCCATCCACATGTTTGGCCTGTTTTCACAAAGGGAGTTTGATGCCGTTGACCAGACCTTTGAATCCGTCACTCATTCCCACATCCGTACAACTACCAATTCAGAAATGAGTCCCTTCTTTTAGGCTTCCTAGTAGAATGTGTCCCAGTTTAGGGAAGTCCTGGTTGCCTGGTGTGGGGGCCGCTGTCCCAGGATCCTGGACTGGCCTCTGGGTACTGGCGTGGCTCCCTCCCCTCTTGTGCTCTGGGGCTTCCCACTACTCCTGATTGCGAGGAGTTCATTTCCCTTTTTCCGCCCTTTCCTAGTACCATCCCACAGTCAATCTGATATATCCCGATGCTTGAAAATCCCATCCACATGTTTGGCCTGTTTTCAGAAAGGGAGTTTGATGCCGTTGACCAGACCTTTGAATCCGTCGCTCATTCCCACATCCGTATAATTCCCAATTCAGAAATGAGTCCCTTCTTTTAGGCTTCCCAGTAGAATGTGTCCCAGTTTAGGGAAGTCCTGGTTGCCTGGTGTGGGGGCCGCTGTCCCAGGATCCTGGACTTGCCTCTGGGTCCTGGCGTGGCTCCCTCCCCTCTTGTGCTCCGAGCTTCCCACTACACCTGATTGCGAGGAGTCCATTTCCCATTTGCCACCCTGTCCTAGTTCGATCCCACAGTCAATCTGATATATCCCGATGCCTGAAAATCCCATCCACATGTTTGGCCTGTTTTCACAAAGGGAGTTTGGTGCCGTTGACCAGACCTTTGAATCCGTCACTCATTCCCACATCCGTATAATTCCCAGTTCAGAAATGAGTCCCTTCTTTTAGGCTTCCCAATAGAATGTGTCCCTGTTTAGGGAAGTCCTGGTTGCCTGGTGAGGCGGCCGCTGCCCCAGGATCCTGGACTTGCCTCTGGGTACTGGCGTGGCTCCCTCCCCTCTTGTGCTCTGAGCTTCCCACTACACCTGATTGCGAGGAGTCCATTTCCCATTTGCCACCCTGTCCTAGTTCGATCCCACAGTCAATCTGATATATCCCGATGCTTGAAAATCCCATCCACATGTTTGGCCTCTTTTCACAAAGGGAGTTTGATGCCGTTGACCAGACCTTTGAATCCGTCACTCATTCCCACATCCGTATAATTCCCAATTCAGAAATGAGTCCCTTCTTTAAGGCTTCCCATTAGAATGTGTCCCAGTTTAGGGAAGTCCTGGTTGCCTGGTGTGGGGGCCGCTGTCCCAGGATCCTGGACTTGCCTCTGGGTACTGGCGTGGCTCCCTCCCCTGTTGTGCTCCGGGGCTTCCCACTACTCCTGATTGCGAGGACTTCATTTCCCTTTTGCCGCCCTGTCCTAGTACCATCCCATAGACAATATGATAGATCCTCGAAGCTTGAAGCTCCCAACCCCATGTCTCGCGAGGTTTCGCAATGGGAGCTTGATGTCCTAGACCATACCTTAGTATCCGTCACTCTTTCCCAAATCCTGAAAACCCCGTTCAGAAATGAGTCCCTTCTTTTAGGCTTCCCAATAGAATGTGTCCCTGTTTAGGGAAGTCCTGGTTGCCTGGTGAGGGTACCGCTGTCCCAGAATCCTGGACTTGCCTCTGGGTACTGGCGTGGCTCCCTCCCC
Source organism: Cryptoblepharus egeriae (assembly GCA_030015325.1). NCBI lineage: Eukaryota > Metazoa > Chordata > Lepidosauria > Squamata > Scincidae > Cryptoblepharus > Cryptoblepharus egeriae. The sequence goes on from JAREYC010000004.1 coordinate 85,907,332, forward strand.
TCTTGTGCTCTGGGGCTTCCCACTACTCATGATTGCGAGGAGTTCATTTCCCTTTTGCCGCCCTTTCCTAGTACCATCCCACAGTCAATCTGATATATCCCGATGCTGGAAAATCCCATCCACATGTTTGGCCTGTTTTCACAAAGGGTGTTTGATGCCGTTGACCAGACCTTTGAATCCGTCACTCATTCCCACATCCGGATAACTCCCAATTCAGAAATGAGTCCCTTCTTTTAGGCTTCTCAGTAGAATGTGTCCCAGTTTAGGGAAGTCCTGGTTGCCTGGTGTGGGGGCCGCTGTCCCAGAATCCTGGACTTGCCTCTGGGTACTGGCGTGGCTCCCTCCCCTCTTGTGCTCTGAGCTTCCCACTACACCTGATTGCGAGGAGTCCATTTCCCATTTGCCACCCTGTCCTAGTTCGATCCCACAGTCAATCTGATATATCCCGATGCTGGAAAATCCCATCCACATGTTTGGCCTGTTTTCACAAAGGGAGTTTGATGCCGTTGACCAGACCTTTGAATCCGTCACTCATTCCCACATCCGTACAACTACCAATTCAGAAATGAGTCCCTTCTTTTAGGCTTCCTAGTAGAATGTGTCCCAGTTTAGGGAAGTCCTGGTTGCCTGGTGTGGGGGCCGCTGTCCCAGGATCCTGGACTTGCCTCTGGGTCCTGGCGTGGCTCCCTCCCCTCTTGTGCTCCGGGGCTTCCCACTACTCCTGAATGCGAGGAGTGCATTTCCCTTTTTCCGCCCTGTCCTAGTACCATCCCACAGTCAATCTGATATATCCCGATGCTTGAAAATCCCATCCACATGTTTGGCCTGTTTTCACAAAGGGAGTTTGATGCCGTTAACCAGACCTTTGAATCCGTCGCACATTCCCACATCCGTATAATTCCCAATTCAGAAATCAGTCCCTTCTTTTAGGCTTCCCAGTAGAATGTGTCCCAGTTTAGGGAAGTCCTGGTTGCCTGGTGTGGGGGCCGCTGTCCCAGGATCCTGGACTGGCCTCTGGGTACTGGCATGGCTCCCTCCCCTCTTGTGCTCTGGGGCTTCCCACTACTCCTGATTGCGAGGACTTCATTTCCCTTTTGCCGCCCTGTCCTAGTACCATCCCATAGACAATATGATAGATCCTCGAAGGTTGAAGCTCCCAACCCCATGTCTCGCGAGGTTTCGCAATGGGAGCTTGATGTCCTAGACCATACATTAGTATCCGTCACTCTTTCCCAAATCCTGAAAACCCCGTTCAGAAATGAGTCCCTTCTTTTAGGCTTCCCAGTAGAATGTGTCCCAGTTTAGGGAAGTCCTGGTTGCCTGGTGTGGGGGCCGCTGTCCCAGGATCCTGCACTTGCCTCTGGGTACTGGCGTGGCTCCCTCCCCTCTTGTGCTCCGGGGCTTCCCACTACTCCTGATTGCGAGGAGTTCATTTCCCTTTTGCCGCCCTTTCCTATTACCATCCCACAGTCAATCTGATATATCCCGATGCTTGAAAATCCCATCCACATGTTTGGCCTGTTTTCACAAAGGGTGTTTGATGCCGTTGACCAGACCTTTGAATCCGTCACTCATTCCCACATCCGTATAACTCCCAATTCAGAAATGAGTCCCTTCTTTTAGGCTTCCTAGTAGAATGTGTAACTGTTTAGGGAAGTCCTGGTTGCCTGGTGAGGGGGCCGCTGTCCCAGAATCCTGGACTTGCCACTGGGTACTGGCGTGGCTCCCTCCCCTCTTGTGCTCTGAGCTTCCCACTACACCTGATTGCGAGGAGTCCATTTCCCATTTGCCACCCTGTCCTAGTTCGATCCCACAGTCAATCTGATATATCCCGATGCTTGAAAATCCCATCCACATGTTTGGCCTGTTTTCACAAAGGGAGTTTGATGCCGTTGACCAGACCTTTGAATCCGTCACTCATTCCCACATCCGTACAACTACCAATTCAGAAATGAGTCCCTTCTTTTAGGCTTCCCAGTAGAATGTGTCCCAGTTTAGGGAAGTCCTGGTTGCCTGGTGTGGGGGCCGCTGTCCCAGGATCCTGGACTTGCCTCTGGGTCCTGGCGTGGCTCCCTCCCCTCTTGTGCTCCGGGGCTTCCCACTACTCCTGATTGCGAGGAGTTCATTTCCCTTTTTCCGCCCTTTCCTAGTACCATCCCACAGTCAATCTGATATATCCCGATGCTTGAAAATCCCATCCACATGTTTGGCCTCTTTTCACAAAGGGAGTTTGATGCCGTTGACCAGACCTTTGAATCCGTCACTCATTCCCACATCCGTATAATTCCCAATTCAGAAATGAGTCCCTTCTTTTAGGCTTCCCAGTAGAATGTGTCCCAGTTTAGGGAAGTCCTGGTTGCCTGGTGTGGGGGCCGCTGTCCCAGGATCCTGGACTTGCCTCTGGGTACTGGCGTGGCTCCCTCCCCTCTTGTGCTCCGGGGCTTCCCACTACTCCTGATTGCGAGGACTTCATTTCCCTTTTGCCGCCCTGTCCTAGTACCATCCCATAGACAATATGATAGATCCTCGAAGCTTGAAGCTCCCAACCCCATGTCTCGCGAGGTTTCGCAATGGGAGCTTGATGTCCTAGACCATACCTTAGTATCCGTCACTCTTTCCCAAATCCTGAAAACCCCGTTCAGAAATGAGCCCCTTCTTTTAGGCTTCCCAATAGAATGTGTCCCTGTTTAGGGAAGTCCTGGTTGCCTGGTGAGGGTACCGCTGTCCCAGAATCCTGGACTTGCCTCTGGGTACTGGCGTGGCTCCCTCCCCTCTTGTGCTCTGGGGCTTCCCACTACTCCTGATTGCGAGGAGTTCATTTCCCTTTTGCCGCCCTTTCCTAGTACCATCCCACAGTCAATCTGATATATCCCGATGCTGGAAAATCCCATCCACATGTTTGGCCTGTTTTCACAAAGGGTGTTTGATGCCGTTGACCAGACCTTTGAATCCGTCACTCATTCCCACATCCGTATAACTCCCAATTCAGAAATGAGTCCCTTCTTTTAGGCTTCTCAGTAGAATGTGTCCCAGTTTAGGGAAGTCCTGGTTGCCTGGTGTGGGGGCCGCTGTCCCAGGATCCTGGACTTGCCTCTGGGTCCTGGCGTGGCTCCCTCCCCTCTTGTGCTCCGGCGCTTCCCACTACTCCTGATTGCGAGGAGTTCATTTCCCTTTTGCCGCCCTGTCCTAGTACCATCCCACAGTCAATCTGATATATCCCGATGCTTGAAAATCCCATCCACATGTTTGGCCTCTTTTCACAAAGGGAGTTTGATGCCGTTGACCAGACCTTTGAATCCGTCACTCATTCCCACATCCGTATAATTCCCAGTTCAGAAATGAGTCCCTTCTTTTAGGCTTCCCAATAGAATGTGTCCCAGTTTAGGGAAGTCCTGGTTGCCTGGTGTGGGGGCCGCTGTCCCAGGATCCTGGACTGCCCTCTGGGTACTGGCGTGGCTCCCTCCCCTCTTGTGCTCTGGGGCTTCCCACTACTCCTGATTGCGAGGACTTCATTTCCCTTTTGCCGCCCTGTCCTAGTACCATCCCATAGACAATATGATAGATCCTCGAAGCTTGAAGCTCCCAACCCCATGTCTCGCGAGGTTTCGCAATGGGAGCTTGATGTCCTAGACCATACATTAGTATCCGTCACTCTTTCCCAAATCCTGAAAACCCCGTTCAGAAATGAGTCCCTTCTTTTAGGCTTCCCAGTAGAATGTGTCCCAGTTTAGGGAAGTCCTGGTTGCCTGGTGTGGGGGCCGCTGTCCCAGGATCCTGCACTTGCCTCTGGGTACTGGCGTGGCTCCCTCCCCTCTTGTGCTCCGGGGCTTCCCACTACTCCTGATTGCGAGGAGTTCATTTCCCTTTTGCCGCCCTTTCCTAGTACCATCCCACAGTCAATCTGATATATCCCGATGCTTGAAAATCCCATCCACATGTTTGGCCTGTTTTCACAAAGGGTGTTTGTTGCCGTTGACCGGACCTTTGAATCCGTCACTCATTCCCACATCCGTATAACTCCCAATTCAGAAATGAGTCCCTTCTTTTAGGCTTCCTAGTAGAAAGTGTAACTGTTTAGGGAAGTCCTGGTTGCCTGGTGAGGGGGCCGCTGTCCCAGAATCCTGGACTTGCCTCTGGGTACTGGCGTGGCTCCCTCCCCTCTTGTGCTCTGAGCTTCCCACTACACCTGATTGCGAGGAGTCCATTTCCCATTTGCCACCCTGTCCTAGTTCGATCCCACAGTCAATCTGATATATCCCGATGCTTGAAAATCCCATCCACATGTTTGGCCTGTTTTCACAAAGGGAGTTTGATGCCGTTGACCAGACCTTTGAATCCGTCACTCATTCCCACATCCGTACAACTACCAATTCAGAAATGAGTCCCTTCTTTTAGGCTTCCTAATAGAATGTGTCCCAGTTTAGGGAAGTCCTGGTTGCCTGGTGTGGGGGCCGCTGTCCCAGGATCCTGGACTTGCCTCTGGGTCCTGGCGTGGCTCCCTCCCCTCTTGTGCTCCGGGGCTTCCCACTACTCCTGAATGCGAGGAGTGCATTTCCCTTTTTCCGCCCTGTCCTAGTACCATCCCACAGTCAATCTGATATATCCCGATGCTTGAAAATCCCATCCACATGTTTGGCCTGTTTTCACAAAGGGTGTTTGATGCCGTTGACCAGACCTTTGAATCCGTCACTCATTCCCACATCCGTATAACTCCCAATTCAGAAATGAGTCCCTTCTTTTAGGCTTCCTAGTAGAATGTGTAACTGTTTAGGGAAGTCCTGGTTGCCTGGTGAGGGGGCCGCTGTCCCAGAATCCTGGACTTGCCTCTGGGTACCGGCGTGGCTCCCTCCCCTCTTGTGCTCTGAGCTTCCCACTACACCTGATTGCGAGGAGTCCATTTCCCATTTGCCACCCTGTCCTAGTTCGATCCCACAGTCAATCTGATATATCCCGATGCTTGAAAATCCCATCCACATGTTTGGCCTGTTTTCACAAAGGGAGTTTGATGCCGTTGACCAGACCTTTGAATCCGTCACTCATTCCCACATCCGTATAATTCCCAATTCAGAAATGAGTCCCTTCTTTTAGGCTTCCCAGTAGAATGAGTCCCAGTTTAGGGATGTCCTGGTTGCCTGGTTTGGGGGCCGCTGTCCCAGGATCCTGGACTGGCCTCTGGGTACCGGCGTGGCTCCCTCCCCTCTTGTGCTCCGGGGCTTCCCACTACTCCTGATTGCGAGGACTTCATTTCCCTTTTGCCGCCCTGTCCTAGTACCATCCCATAGACAATATGATAGATCCTCGAAGCTTGAAGCTCCCAACCCCATGTCTCGCGAGGTTTCGCAATGGGAGCTTGATGTTCTAGACCATACATTAGTATCCGTCACTCTTTCCCAAATCCTGAAAACCCCGTTCAGAAATGAGTCCCATCTTTTAGGCTTCCCAATAGAATGTGTCCCTGTTTAGGGAAGTCCTGGTCACCTGGTGAGGGGGCCGCTGTCCCAGGATCCTGGACTTGCCTCTGGGTACTGGCGTGGCTCCCTCCCCTCTTGTGCTCTGAGCTTCCCACTACACCTGATTGCGAGGAGTCCATTTCCCATTTGCCACCCTGTCCTAGTTCGATCCCACAGTCAATCTGAAATATCCCGATGCTTGAAAATCCCATCCACATGTTTGGCCTGTTTTCACAAAGGGAGTTTGATGCCGTTAACCAGACCTTTGAATCCGTCACACATTCCCACATCCGTATAATTCCCAATTCAGAAATGAGTCCCTTCTTTTAGGCTTCCCAGTAGAATGTGTCCCAGTTTCGGGAAGTCCTGGTTGCCTGGTGTGGGGGCCGCTGTCCCAGGATCCTGGACTTGCCTCTGGGTCCTGGCGTGGCTCCCTCCCCTCTTGTGCTCCGTGGCTTCCCACTACTCCTGAATGCGAGGAGTGCATTTCCCTTTTTCCGCCCTGTCCTAGTACCATTACACAGTCAATCTGATATAGCCCGATGCTTGAAAATCCCATCCACATGTTTGGCCTGTTTTCACAAAGGGAGTTTGATGCCGTTAACCAGACCTTTGAATCCGTCACACATTCCCACATCCGTATAATTCCCAATTCAGAAATGAGTCCCTTCTTTTAGGCTTCCCAGTAGAATGTGTCCCAGTTTAGGGAAGTCCTGGTTGCCTGGTGTGGGGGCCGCTGTCCCAGGATCCTGGACTTGCCTCTGGGTCCTGGCGTGGCTCCCTCCCCTCTTGTGCTCCGGGGCTTCCCACTACTCCTGATTGCGAGGAGTTCATTTCCCTTTTGCCGCCCTTTCCTAGTACCATCCCACAGTCAATCTGATATATCCCGATGCTTGAAAATCCCATCCACATGTTAGGCCACTTTTCACAAAGGGAGTTTGATGCCGTTGACCAGACCTTTGAATCCGTCACTCATTCCCACATCCGTATAATTCCCAGTTCAGAAATGAGTCACTTCTTTTAGACTTCCCAATAGAATGTGTCCCTGTTTAGGGAAGTCCTGGTTGCCTGGTGTGGGGTCCGCTGTCCCAGGATCCTGGACTTGCCTCTGGGTACTGGCGTGGCTCCCTCCCCTCTTGTGCTCTGGGGCTTCCCACTACTCCTGATTGCGAGGAGTTCATTTCCCTTTTGCCGCCCTGTCCTAGTACCATCCCACAGTCAATCAGATATATCCCGATGCTTGAAAATCCCATCCACATGTTTGGCCTGTTTTCACAATGGGAGTTTGATGCCGTTGACCAGACCTTTGAATCCGTCACTCCTTCCCACATCCGTATAACTCCCAATTCAGAAATGAGTCCCTTCTTTTAGGCTTCCCAGTAGAATGTGTAACTGTTTAGGGAAGTCCTGGTTGCTTGGTGTGGGGGCCGCTGTCCCAGGATCCTGCACTTGCCTCTGGGTACTGGCGTGGCTCCCTCCCCTCTTGTGCTCTGGGGCTTCCCACTACACCTGATTGCGAGGAGTCCATTTCCCATTTGCCACCCTGTCCTAGTTCGATCCCACAGTCAATCTGATATATCCCGATGCTTGAAAATCCCATCCACATGTTTGGCCTGTTTTCACAAAGGGAGTTTGATGCCGTTGACCAGACCTTTGAATCCGTCACTCATTCCCACATCCGTATAATTCCCAATTCAGAAATGAGTCCCTTCTTTTAGGCTTCCCAGTAGAATGTGTCCCAGTTTAGGGATGTCCTGGTTGCCTGGTGTGGGGGCCGCTGTCCCAGGATCCTGGACTGGCCTCTGGGTACCGGCGTGGCTCCCTCCCCTCTTGTGCTCCGGGGCTTCCCACTACTCCTGATTGCGAGGACTTCATTTCCCTTTTGCCGCCCTGTCCTAGTACCATCCCATAGACAATATGATAGATCCTCGAAGCTTGAAGCTCCCAACCCCATGTCTCGCGAGGTTTCGCAATGGGAGCTTGATGTCCTAGACCATACATTAGTATCCGTCACTCTTTCCCAAATCCTGAAAACCCCGTTCAGAAATGAGTCCCTTCTTTTAGGCTTCCCAATAGAATGTGTCCCTGTTTAGGGAAGTCCTGGTCACCTGGTGAGGGGGCCGCTGTCCCAGGATCCTGGACTTGCCTCTGGGTACTGGCGTGGCTCCCTCCCCTCTTGTGCTCTGAGCTTCCCAGTACACCTGATTGCGAGGAGTCCATTTCCCATTTGCCACCCTGTCCTAGTTCGATCCCACAGTCAATCTGAAATATCCCGATGCTTGAAAATCCCATCCACATGTTTGGCCTGTTTTCACAAAGGGAGTTTGATGCCGTTAACCAGACCTTTGAATCCGTCACACATTCCCACATCCGTATAATTCCCAATTCAGAAATGAGTCCCTTCTTTTAGGCTTCCCAGTAGAATGTGTCCCAGTTTAGGGAAGTCCTGGTTGCCTGGTGTGGGGGCCGCTGTCCCAGGATCCTGGACTTGCCTCTGGGTCCTGGCGTGGCTCCCTCCCCTCTTGTGCTTCGGGGCTTCCCACTACTCCTGATTGCGAGGAGTTCATTTCCCTTTTGCCGCCCTTTCCTAGTACCATCCCACAGTCAATCTGATATATCCCGATGCTTGAAAATCCCATCCACATGTTTGGCCTGTTTTCACAAAGGGAGTTTGATGCCGTTGACCAGACCTTTGAATCCGTCACTCATTCCCACATCCGTATAACTCCCAATTCAGAAATGAGTCCCTTCTTTTAGGCTTCCTAGTAGAATGTGTAACTGTTTAGGGAAGTCCTGGTTGCCTGGTGAGGGGGCCGCTGTCCCAGAATCCTGGACTTGCCTCTGGGTCCTGGCGTGCCTCCCTCCCCTCTTGTGCTCTGAGCTTCCCACTACACCTGATTGCGAGGAGTCCATTTCCCATTTGCCACCCTGTCCTAGTTCGATCCCACAGTCAATCTGATATATCCCGATGCTTGAAAATCCCATCCACATGTTTGGCCTGTTTTCACAAAGGGAGTTTGATGCCGTTGACCAGACCTTTGAATCCGTCACTCATTCCCACATCCGTACAACTACCAATTCAGAAATGAGTCCCTTCTTTTAGGCTTCCCAGTAGAATGTGTCCCAGTTTAGGGAAGTCCTGGTTGCCTGGTGTGGGGGCCGCTGTCCCAGGATCCTGGACTTGCCTCTGGGTCCTGGCGTGGCTCCCTCCCCTCTTGTTCTCCGTGGCTTCCCACTACTCCTGAATGCGAGGAGTGCATTTCCCTTTTTCCGCCCTGTCCTAGTACCATTACACAGTCAATCTGATATAGCCCGATGCTTGAAAATCCCATCCACATGTTTGGCCTGTTTTCACAAAGGGAGTTTGATGCCGTTAACCAGACCTTTGAATCCGTCACACATTCCCACATCCGTATAATTCCCAATTCAGAAATGAGTCCCTTCTTTTAGGCTTCCCAGTAGAATGTGTCCCAGTTTAGGGAAGTCCTGGTTGCCTGGTGTGGGGGCCGCTGTCCCAGGATCCTGGACTTGCCTCTGGGTACTGGCGTGGCTCCCTCACCTCTTGTGCTCCGGGGCTTCCCACTACTCTTGATTGCGAGGGGTTCATTTCCCTTTTGCCTCCCTGTCCTAGTACCATCCCATAGACAATATGATAGATCCTCGAAGCTTGAAACTCCCAACCCCATGTCTCGCGAGGTTTCGCAATGGGAGCTTGATGTCCTAGACCATACCTTAGTATCCGTCACTCTTTCCCAAATCCTGAAAACCCCGTTCAGAAATCATTCCCTTCTTTTAGGCTTCCCGATAGAATGTGTCCCTGTTTAGGGAAGTCCTGGTTGCCTGGTGAGGGGGCCGCTGTCCCAGAATCCTGGACTTGCCTCTGGGTACTGGCGTGGCTCCCTCCCGTCTTGTGCTCTGAGCTTCCCACTACACCTGATTGCGAGGAGTCCATTTCCCATTTGCCACCCTGTCCTAGTTCGATCCCACAGTCAATCTGATATATCCCGATGCTTGAAAATCCCATCCACATGTTTGGCCTGTTTTCACAAAGGGAGTTTGATGCCGTTGACCAGACCTTTGAATCCCTCACTCATTCCCACATCCGTATAATTCCCAGTTCAGAAATGAGTCCCTTCTTTTAGGCTTCCCAATAGAATGTGTCCCAGTTTAGGGAAGTCCTGGTTGCCTGGTGTGGGGGCCGCTGTCCCAGGATCCTGGACTTGCCTCTGGGTCCTGGCGTGGCTCCCTCCCCTCTTGTGCTCCGGGGCTTCCCACTACTCCTGATTGCGAGGAGTTCATTTCCCTTTTTCCGCCCTGTCCTAGTACCATCCCATAGACAATATGATAGATCCTCAAAGCTTGAAGCTCCCAACCCCATGTCTCGCGAGGTTTCGCAATGGGAGCTTGATGTCATAGACCATACCTTAGTATCCGTCACTCTTTCCCAAATCCCGAAAACCCCGTTCAGAAATGAGTCCCTTCTTTTAGGCTTCCCAATAGAATGTGTCCCTGTTTAGGGAAGTCCTGGTTGCCTGGTGAGGGGGCCGCTGTCCCAGGATCCTGGACTTGCCTCTGGGTACTGGCGTGGCTCCCTCCCCTCTTGTGCTCCGAGCTTCCCACTACACCTGATTGCGAGGAGTCCATTTCCCATTTGCCACCCTGTCCTAGTTCGATCCCACAGTCAATCTGATATATCCCGATGCTTGAAAATCCCATCCACATGTTTGGCCTGTTTTTACAAAGGGAGTTTGATGCCGTTGACCAGACCTTTGAATCCGTCACTCATTCCCACATCCGTATAATTCCCAATTCAGAAATGAGTCCCTTCTTTTAGGCTTCCCAGTAGAATGTGTCCCAGTTTAGGGAAGTCCTGGTTGCCTGGTGTGGGGGCCGCTGTCCCAGGATCCTGGACTTGCCTCTGGGTCCTGGCGTGGCTCCCTCCCCTCTTGTGCTCCGGGGCTTCCCACTACTCCTGATTGCGAGGAGTTCATTTCCCTTTTGCCGCCCTTTCCTAGTACCATCCCACAGTCAATCTGATATATCCCGATGCTTGAAAATCCCATCCACAAGTTTGGCCTGTTTTCACAAAGGGTGTTTGATGCCGTTGACCAGACCTTTGAATCCGTCACTCATTCCCACATCCGTATAACTCCCAATTCAGAAATGAGTCCCTTCTTTTAGGCTTCCCTGTAGAATGTGTAACTGTTTAGGGAAGTCCTGGTTGCTTGGTGTGGGGGCCGCTGTCCCAGGATCCTGCACTTGCCTCTGGGTCCTGGCGTGGCTCCCTCCCCACTTGTGCTCTGGGGATTCCCACTACACCTGATTGCGAGGAGTCCATTTCCCATTTGCCACCCTGTCCTAGTTCGATCCCACAGTCAATCTGATATATCCCGATGCTTGAAAATCCCATCCACATGTTTGGCCTGTTTTCACAAAGGGAGTTTGATGCCGTTGACCAGACCTTTGAATCGGTCACTCATTCCCACAGCCGTATAACTCCCAATTCAGAAATGAGTCCCTTCTTTTAGGCTTCCCAGTAGAATGTGTCCCAGTTTAGGGAAGTCCTGGTTGCCTGGTGTGGGGGCCGCTGTCCCAGGATCCTGGACTTGCCTCTGGGTCCTGGCGTGGCTCCCTCCCCTCTTGTGCTCCGAGCTTCCCACTACTCCTGATTGCGAGGAGTTCATTTCCCTTTTTCCGCCCTGTCCTAGTACCATCCCACAGTTAATCTGATATATCCCGATGCTTGAAAATCCCATCCACATGTTTGGCCTGTTTTCACAAAGGGAGTTTGATGCCGTTGACCAGACCTTTGAATCCGTCACTCATTCCCACATCCGTATAATTCCCAATTCAGAAATGATTCCCTTCTTTTAGATTTCCCTGTAGAATGTGTCCCAGTTTAGGGAAGTCCTGGTTGCCTGGTGTGGGGGCCGCTGTCCCAGGATCCTGCACTTGCCTCTGGGTCCTGGCGTGGCTCCCTCCCCACTTGTGCTCTGGGGATTCCCACTACACCTGATTGCGAGGAGTCCATTTCCCATTTGCCACCCTGTCCTAGTTCGATCCCACAGTCAATCTGATATATCCCGATGCTTGAAAATCCCATCCACATGTTTGGCCTGTTTTCACAAAGGGAGTTTGATGCCGTTGACCAGACCTTTGAATCGGTCACTCATTCCCACAGCCGTATAACTCCCAATTCAGAAATGAGTCCCTTCTTTTAGGCTTCCCAGTAGAATGTGTCCCAGTTTAGGGAAGTCCTGGTTGCCTGGTGTGGGGGCCGCTGTCCCAGGATCCTGGACTTGCCTCTGGGTCCTGGCGTGGCTCCCTCCCCTCTTGTGCTCCGAGCTTCCCACTACTCCTGATTGCGAGGAGTTCATTTCCCTTTTTCCGCCCTGTCCTAGTACCATCCCACAGTCAATCTGATATATCCCGATGCTTGAAAATCCCATCCACATGTTTGGCCTGTTTTCACAAAGGGAGTTTGATGCCGTTGACCAGACCTTTGAATCCGTCACTCATTCCCACATCCGTATAATTCCCAATTCAGAAATGATTCCCTTCTTTTAGATTTCCCTGTAGAATGTGTCCCAGTTTAGGGAAGTCCTGGTTGCCTGGTGTGGGGGCCGCTGTCCCAGGATCCTGGACATCCTCTGGGTACTGGCGTGGCTCCCTTCCCTCTTGTGCTCCGGGGCTTCCCACTACACCTGATTGCGAGGAGTCCATTTCCCATTTGCCACCCTGTCCTAGTTCGATCCCACAGTCAATCTGATATATCCCGATGCTTGAAAATCCCATCCACATGTTTGGCCTGTTTTCACAAAGGGAGTTTGATGCTGTTGACCAGACCTTTGAATCCGTCACTCATTCCCACATCTGTATAATTCCCAATTCAGAAATGAGTCCCTTCTTTTAGATTTCCCAGTAGAATGTGTCCCAGTTTAGGGAAGTCCTGGTTGCCTGGTGTGGGGGCCGCTGTCCCAGGATCCTGGACTTTCCTCTGGGTACTGGCGTGGCTCCCTCCCCTCTTGTGCTCCGGGGCTTCCCACTACTCCTGATTGCGAGGAGTTCATTTCCCTTTTGCTGCCCTGTCCTAGTACCATCCCATAGACAATATGATAGATCCTCGAAGCTTGAAGCTCCGAACCCCATGTCTCGCGAGGTTTCGCAATGGGAGCTTGATGTCATAGACCATTCCTTAGTATCCGTCACTCTTTCCCAAATCCTGAAAACCCCGTTCAGAAATGAGTCCCTTCTTTTAGGCTTCCTAGTAGAATGTGTCCCAGTTTAGGGAAGTCCTGATTGCCTGGTGTGGGGGCCACTGTCCCAGGATCCTGGACTTGCCTCTGGGTACTGGCGTGGCTCCCTCCCCTCTTGTGCTCCGGGGCTTCCCACTACTCCTGATTGCGAGGAGTTCATTTCCCTTTTTCCGCCCTGTCCTAGTACCATCCCATAGACAATATGATAGATCCTCGAAGCTTGAAGCTCCCAACCCCATGTCTCGCGAGGTTTCGCAATGGGAGCTTGATGTCATAGACCATTCCTTAGTATCCGTCACTCTTTCCCAAATCCTGAAAACCCCGTTCAGAAATGAGTCCCTTCTTTTAGGCTTCCTAGTAGAATGTGTCCCAGTTGAGGGAAGTCCTGGTTGCCTGGTGAGGGGGCCGCTGTCCCAGAATCCTGGACTTGCCTCTGGGTACTGGCGTGGCTCCCTCCCGTCTTGTGCTCTGAGCTTCCCACTACACCTGATTGCGAGGAGTCCATTTCCCATTTGCCACCCTGTCCTAGTTCGATCCCACAGTCAATCTGATATATCCCGATGCTTGAAAATCCCATCCACATGTTTGGCCTGTTTTCACAAAGGGAGTTTGATGCCGTTGACCAGACCTTTGAATCCCTCACTCATTCCCACATCCGTATAACTCCCAATTCAGAAATGAGTCCCTTCTTTTAGGCTTCCCAGTAGAATGTGTCCCAGTTTAGGGAAGTCCTGGTTGCCTGGTGTGGGGGCCGCTGTCCCAGGATCCTGGACTTGCCTCTGGGTCCTGGCGTGGCTCCCTCCCCTCTTGTGCTCCGGGGCTTCCCACTACTCCTGATTGCGAGGAGTTCATTTCCCTTTTGCCGCCCTTTCCTAGTACCATCCCACAGTCAATCTGATATATCCCGATGCTTGAAAATCCCATCCACAAGTTTGGCCTGTTTTCACAAAGGGTGTTTGATGCCGTTGACCAGACCTTTGAATCGGTCACTCATTCCCACAGCCGTATAACTCCCAATTCAGAAATGAATCCCTACTTTTAGGCTTCCCAGTAGAATGTGTCCCAGTTTAGGGAAGTCCTGGTTGCCTGGTGTGGGGGCCGCTGTCCCAGGATCCTGGACTTGCCTCTGGGTCCTGGCGTGGCTCCCTCCCCTCTTGTGCTCCGAGCTTCCCACTACTCCTGATTGCGAGGAGTTCATTTCCCTTTTTCCGCCCTGTCCTAGTACCATCCCACAGTTAATCTGATATATCCCGATGCTTGAAAATCCCATCCACATGTTTGGCCTGTTTTCACAAAGGGAGTTTGATGCCGTTGACCAGACCTTTGAATCCGTCACTCATTCCCACATCCGTATAATTCCCAATTCAGAAATGATTCCCTTCTTTTAGATTTCCCTGTAGAATGTGTCCCAGTTTAGGGAAGTCCTGGTTGCCTGGTGTGGGGGCCGCTGTCCCAGGATCCTGGACATCCTCTGGGTACTGGCGTGGCTCCCTTCCCTCTTGTGCTCCGGGGCTTCCCACTACACCTGATTGCGAGGAGTCCATTTCCCATTTGCCACCCTGTCCTAGTTCGATCCCACAGTCAATCTGATATATCCCGATGCTTGAAAATCCCATCCACATGTTTGGCCTGTTTTCACAAAGGGAGTTTGATGCCGTTGACCAGACCTTTGAATCCGTCACTCATTCCCACATCTGTATAATTCCCAATTCAGAAATGAGTCCCTTCTTTTAGATTTCCCAGTAGAATGTGTCCCAGTTTAGGGAAGTCCTGGTTGCCTGGTGTGGGGGCCGCTGTCCCAGGATCCTGGACTTTCCTCTGGGTACTGGCGTGGCTCCCTCCCCTCTTGTGCTCCGGGGCTTCCCACTACTCCTGATTGCGAGGAGTTCATTTCCCTTTTGCTGCCCTGTCCTAGTACCATCCCATAGACAATATGATAGATCCTCGAAGCTTGAAGCTCCGAACCCCATGTCTCGCGAGGTTTCGCAATGGGAGCTTGATGTCATAGACCATTCCTTAGTATCCGTCACTCTTTCCCAAATCCTGAAAACCCCGTTCAGAAATGAGTCCCTTCTTTTAGGCTTCCTAGTAGAATGTGTCCCAGTTTAGGGAAGTCCTGATTGCCTGGTGTGGGGGCCACTGTCCCAGGATCCTGGACTTGCCTCTGGGTACTGGCGTGGCTCCCTCCCCTCTTGTGCTCCGGGGCTTCCCACTACTCCTGATTGCGAGGAGTTCATTTCCCTTTTTCCGCCCTGTCATAGTACCATCCCACAGTCAATCTGATATATCCCGATGCTTGAAAATCCCATCCACATGTTTGGCCTGTTTTCACAAAGGGAGTTTGATGACGTTGACCAGAACTTTGAATCCGTCACTCATTCCCACATACGTATAATTCCCAATTCAGAAATGTGTCCCTTCTTTTAGGCTTCCCAGTAGAATGTGTCCCAGTTTAGGGAAGTCCTGGTTGCCAGGTGTGGGGGCCGCTGTCCCAGGATCCTGGACTTGCCTCTGTGTACTGGCGTGGCTCCCTCCCCTCTTGCGCTCCGGGGCTTCCCACTACTCCTGATTGCGAGGAGTTCATTTCCCTTTTGCCGGCCTGTCCTAGTACCATCCCATAGAGAATATGATAGATCCCCGAAGCTTGAAGCCCCCAACCCCATGTCTCGCGAGGTTTCGCAATGGGAGCTTGATGTCATAGTCCATACCTTAGTATCCGTCACTCTTTCCCAAATCCTGAAAACCCCATTCAGAAATGAGTCCCTTCTTTTAGGCTTCCCAGTAGAATGTGTCCCAGTTTAGGGAAGTCCTGGTTGCCTGGTGTGGGGGCCGCTGTCCCAGGATCCTGGACTTGCCTCTGGGTCCTGGCGTGGCTCCCTCCCCTCTTGTGCTCCGGGGCTTCCCACTACTCCTGATTGCGAGGAGTTCATTTCCCTTTTGCCGCCCTTTCCTAGTACCATCCCACAGTCAATCTGATATATCCCGATGCTTGAAAATCCCATCCACATGTTTGGCCTGTTTTCACAAAGGGTGTTTGATGCCGTTGACCAGACCTTTGAATCCGTCACTCATTCCCACATCCGTATAACTCGCAATTCAGAAATGAGTCCCTTCTTTTAGGCTTCCCAGTAGAATGTGTCCCAGTTTAGGGAAGTCCTGGTTGCCTGGTGTGGGGGCCGCTGTCCCAGGATCCTGGACTTGCCTCTGGGTCCTGGCGTGGCTCCCTCCCCTCATGTGCTCCGGGGCTTCCCACTACTCCTGATTGCGTGGAGTTCATTTCCCTTTTGCCGCCCTTTCCTAGTACCATCCCACAGTCAATCTGATATATCCCGATGCTTGAAAATCCCATCCACATGTTTGCCCTGTTTTCACAAAGGGTGTTTGATGCCGTTGACCAGACCGTTGAATCCGTCACTCATTCCCACATCCATATAACTCCCAGTTCAGAAATGAGTCCCTTCTTTTAGGCTTCCCAGTAGAATGTGTAACTGTTTAGGGAAGTCATGGTTGCTTGGTGTGGGGGCCGCTGTCCCAGGATCCTGCACTTGAATCTGGGTCCTGGCGTGGCTCCCTCCCCTCTTGTGCTCTGGGGCTTCCCACTACTCTTGATTGCGAGGGGTTCATTTCCCTTTTGCCTCCCTGTCCTAGTTCGATCCCACAGTCAATCTGATATATCCCGATGCTTGAAAAACCCATCCACATCTTTGGCCTGTTTTCACAAAGGGAGTTTGATGCCGTTGACCAGACCTTTGAATCCGTCACTCATTCCCACATCCGTATAACTCCCAATTCAGAAATGCGTCCCTTCTTTTAGGCTTCCCAGTAGAATGTGTCCCAGTTTAGGGAAGTCCTGGTTGCCTGGTGTGGGGGCCGCTGTCCCAGGATCCTGGACTTGCCTCTGGGTACTGGCGTGGCTCCCTCCCCTCTTGTGCTCCGGGTCTTCCCACTACTCCTGATTGCGAGGAGTTCATTTCCCTTTTGCCGCCCTGTCCTAGTACCATCCCATAGAGAATATGATAGATCCTCGAAGCTTGAAGGTCCCAACCCGATGTCTCGCGAGGTTTCGCAATGGAAGCTTGATGTCATAGACCATACCTTAGTATCCGTCACTCTTTTCCAAATCCTGAAAACCCCGTTCAGAAATGAGTCCCTTCTTTTAGGCTTCCCAGTAGAATGTGTCCCAGTTTAGGGAAGTCCTGGTTGCCAGGTGTGGGGGCCGCTGTCCCAGGATCCTGGACTTGCCTCTGTGTACTGGCGTGGCTCCCTCCCCTCTTGCGCTCCGGGGCTTCCCACTACTCCTGATTGCGAGGAGTTCATTTCCCTTTTGCCGGCCTGTCCTAGTACCATCCCATAGAGAATATGATAGATCCCCGAAGCTTGAAGCCCCCAACCCCATGTCTCGCGAGGTTTCGCAATGGGAGCTTGATGTCATAGTCCATACCTTAGTATCCGTCACTCTTTCCCAAATCCTGAAAACCCCATTCAGAAATGAGTCCCTTCTTTTAGGCTTCCCAGTAGAATGTGTCCCAGTTTAGGGAAGTCCTGGTTGCCTGGTGTGGGGGCCGCTGTCCCAGGATCCTGGACTTGCCTCTGGGTCCTGGCGTGGCTCCCTCCCCTCTTGTGCTCCGGGGCTTCCCACTACTCCTGATTGCGAGGAGTTCATTTCCCTTTTGCCGCCCTTTCCTAGTACCATCCCACAGTCAATCTGATATATCCCGATGCTTGAAAATCCCATCCACATGTTTGGCCTGTTTTCACAAAGGGTGTTTGATGCCGTTGACCAGACCTTTGAATCCGTCACTCATTCCCACATCCGTATAACTCGCAATTCAGAAATGAGTCCCTTCTTTTAGGCTTCCCAGTAGAATGTGTCCCAGTTTAGGGAAGTCCTGGTTGCCTGGTGTGGGGGCCGCTGTCCCAGGATCCTGGACTTGCCTCTGGGTCCTGGCGTGGCTCCCTCCCCTCATGTGCTCCGGGGCTTCCCACTACTCCTGATTGCGTGGAGTTCATTTCCCTTTTGCCGCCCTTTCCTAGTACCATCCCACAGTCAATCTGATATATCCCGATGCTTGAAAATCCCATCCACATGTTTGCCCTGTTTTCACAAAGGGTGTTTGATGCCGTTGACCAGACCGTTGAATCCGTCACTCATTCCCACATCCATATAACTCCCAGTTCAGAAATGAGTCCCTTCTTTTAGGCTTCCCAGTAGAATGTGTAACTGTTTAGGGAAGTCATGGTTGCTTGGTGTGGGGGCCGCTGTCCCAGGATCCTGCACTTGAATCTGGGTCCTGGCGTGGCTCCCTCCCCTCTTGTGCTCTGGGGCTTCCCACTACTCTTGATTGCGAGGGGTTCATTTCCCTTTTGCCTCCCTGTCCTAGTTCGATCCCACAGTCAATCTGATATATCCCGATGCTTGAAAAACCCATCCACATCTTTGGCCTGTTTTCACAAAGGGAGTTTGATGCCGTTGACCAGACCTTTGAATCCGTCACTCATTCCCACATCCGTATAACTCCCAATTCAGAAATGCGTCCCTTCTTTTAGGCTTCCCAGTAGAATGTGTCCCAGTTTAGGGAAGTCCTGGTTGCCTGGTGTGGGGGCCGCTGTCCCAGGATCCTGGACTTGCCTCTGGGTACTGGCGTGGCTCCCTCCCCTCTTGTGCTCCGGGTCTTCCCACTACTCCTGATTGCGAGGAGTTCATTTCCCTTTTGCCGCCCTGTCCTAGTACCATCCCATCGAGAATATGATAGATCCTCGAAGCTTGAAGGTCCCAACCCGATGTCTCGCGAGGTTTCGCAATGGAAGCTTGATGTCATAGACCATACCTTAGTATCCGTCACTCTTTTCCAAATCCTGAAAACCCCGTTCAGAAATGAGTCCCTTCTTTTAGGCTTCCCAGTAGAATGTGTCCCAGTTTAGGGAAGTCCTGGTTGCCAGGTGTGGGGGCCGCTGTCCCAGGATCCTGGACTTGCCTCTGTGTACTGGCGTGGCTCCCTCCCCTCTTGCGCTCCGGGGCTTCCCACTACTCCTGATTGCGAGGAGTTCATTTCCCTTTTGCCGGCCTGTCCTAGTACCATCCCATAGAGAATATGATAGATCCCCGAAGCTTGAAGCCCCCAACCCCATGTCTCGCGAGGTTTCGCAATGGGAGCTTGATGTCATAGTCCATACCTTAGTATCCGTCACTCTTTCCCAAATCCTGAAAACCCCATTCAGAAATGAGTCCCTTCTTTTAGGCTTCCCAGTAGAATGTGTCCCAGTTTAGGGAAGTCCTGGTTGCCTGGTGTGGGGGCCGCTGTCCCAGGATCCTGGACTTGCCTCTGGGTCCTGGCGTGGCTCCCTCCCCTCTTGTGCTCCGGGGCTTCCCACTACTCCTGATTGCGAGGAGTTCATTTCCCTTTTGCCGCCCTTTCCTAGTACCATCCCACAGTCAATCTGATATATCCCGATGCTTGAAAATCCCATCCACATGTTTGGCCTGTTTTCACAAAGGGTGTTTGATGCCGTTGACCAGACCTTTGAATCCGTCACTCATTCCCACATCCGTATAACTCGCAATTCAGAAATGAGTCCCTTCTTTTAGGCTTCCCAGTAGAATGTGTCCCAGTTTAGGGAAGTCCTGGTTGCCTGGTGTGGGGGCCGCTGTCCCAGGATCCTGGACTTGCCTCTGGGTCCTGGCGTGGCTCCCTCCCCTCATGTGCTCCGGGGCTTCCCACTACTCCTGATTGCGTGGAGTTCATTTCCCTTTTGCCGCCCTTTCCTAGTACCATCCCACAGTCAATCTGATATATCCCGATGCTTGAAAATCCCATCCACATGTTTGCCCTGTTTTCACAAAGGGTGTTTGATGCCGTTGACCAGACCGTTGAATCCGTCACTCATTCCCACATCCATATAACTCCCAGTTCAGAAATGAGTCCCTTCTTTTAGGCTTCCCAGTAGAATGTGTAACTGTTTAGGGAAGTCATGGTTGCTTGGTGTGGGGGCCGCTGTCCCAGGATCCTGCACTTGAATCTGGGTCCTGGCGTGGCTCCCTCCCCTCTTGTGCTCTGGGGCTTCCCACTACTCTTGATTGCGAGGGGTTCATTTCCCTTTTGCCTCCCTGTCCTAGTTCGATCCCACAGTCAATCTGATATATCCCGATGCTTGAAAATCCCATCCACATCTTTGGCCTGTTTTCACAAAGGGAGTTTGATGCCGTTGACCAGACCTTTGAATCCGTCACTCATTCCCACATCCGTATAACTCCCAATTCAGAAATGCGTCCCTTCTTTTAGGCTTCCCAGTAGAATGTGTCCCAGTTTAGGGAAGTCCTGGTTGCCTGGTGTGGGGGCCGCTGTCCCAGGATCCTGGACTTGCCTCTGGGTACTGGCGTGGCTCCCTCCCCTCTTGTGCTCCGGGTCTTCCCACTACTCCTGATTGCGAGGAGTTCATTTCCCTTTTGCCGCCCTGTCCTAGTACCATCCCATAGAGAATATGATAGATCCTCGAAGCTTGAAGGTCCCAACCCGATGTCTCGCGAGGTTTCGCAATGGAAGCTTGATGTCATAGACCATACCTTAGTATCCGTCACTCTTTTCCAAATCCTGAAAACCCCGTTCAGAAATGAGTCCCTTCTTTTAGGCTTCCCAGTAGAATGTGTCCCAGTTTAGGGAAGTCCTGGTTGCCTGGTGTGGGGGCCACTGTCCCAGGATCCTGGACTTGCCTCTGGGTACTGGCGTGGCTCCCTCCCCTCTTGTGCTCCGGGGCTTCCCACTACTCCTGATTGCGAGGAGTTCATTTCCCTTTTTCCGCCCTGTCCTAGTACCATCCCACAGTCAATCTGATATATCCCGATGCTTGAAAATCCCATCCACATGTTTGGCCTGTTTTCACAAAGGGAGTTTGATGCCGTTGACCAGACCTTTGAATCCGTCACTCATTCCCACATCCGTATAATTTCCAATTCAGAAATGAGTCCCTTCTTTTAGGCTTCCCAGTAGAATGTGTCCCAGTTTAGGGAAGTCCTGGTTGCCTGGTGTGGGGGCCGCTGTCCCAGGATCCTGGACTTGCCTCTGGGTCCTGGCGTGGCTCCCTCCCCTCTTGTGCTCCGGGGCTTCCCACTACACCTGATTGCGAGGAGTCCATTTCCCATTTGCCACCCTGTCCTAGTTCGATCCCACAGTCAATCTGATATATCCCGATGCTTGAAAATCCCATCCACATGTTTGGCCTGTTTTCACAAAGGGAGTTTGATGCCGTTGACCAGACCTTTGAATCCTTCACTCATTCCCACATCCGTATAAATCCCAATTCAGAAATGCGTCCCTTCTTTTAGGCTTCCCAGTAGAATGTGTCCCAGTTTAGGGAAGTCCTGGTTGCCTGGTGTGGGGGCCGCTGTCCCAGGATCCTGGACTTGCCTCTGGGTACTGGCGTGGCTCCCTCCCCTCTTGTGCTCCGGGTCTTCCCACTACTCCTGATTGCGAGGAGTTCATTTCCCTTTTTCCGCCCTGTCCTAGTACCATCCCACAGTCAATCTGATATATCCCGATGCTTGAAAATCCCATCCACATGTCTGGCCTGTTTTCACAAAGGGAGTTTGATGCCGTTGACCAGACCTTTGAATCCGTCACTCATTCCCACATCCGTATAAATCCCAATTCAGAAATGCGTCCCTTCTTTTAGGCTTCCCAGTAGAATGTGTCCCAGTTTAGGGAAGTCCTGGTTGCCTGGTGTGGGGGCCGCTGTCCCAGGATCCTGGACTTGCCTCTGGGTACTGGCGTGGCTCCCTCCCCTCTTGTGCTCCGGGTCTTCCCACTACTCCTGATTGCGAGGAGTTCATTTCCCTTTTGCCGCCCTGTCCTAGTACCATCCCATAGAGAATATGATAGATCCTCGAAGCTTGAAGCTCCCAACCCCATGTCTCGCGAGGTTTCGCAATGGAAGCTTGATGTCATAGACCATACCTTAGTATCCGTCACTCTTTTCCAAATCCTGAAAACCCCGTTCAGAAATGAGTCCCTTCTTTTAGGCTTCCCAGTAGAATGTGTCCCAGTTTAGGGAAGTCCTGGTTGCCTGGTGTGGGGGCCACTGTCCCAGGATCCTGGACTTGCCTCTGGGTACTGGCGTGGCTCCCTCCCCTCTTGTGCTCCGGGGCTTCCCACTACTCCTGATTGCGAGGAGTTCATTTCCCTTTTTCCGCCCTGTCCTAGTACCATCCCACAGTCAATCTGATATATCCCGATGCTTGAAAATCCCATCCACATGTTTGGCCTGTTTTCACAAAGGGAGTTTGATGCCGTTGACCAGACCTTTGAATCCGTCACTCATTCCCACATCCGTATAATTCCCAATTCAGAAATGTGTCCCTTCTTTTAGGCTTCCCAGTAGAATGTGTCCCAGGTTAGGGAAGTCCTGGTTGCCTGGTGTGGGGGCCGCTGTCCCAGGATCCTGGACTTGCCTCTGTGTACTGGCGTGGCTCCCTCCCCTCTTGTGCTCCGGGGCTTCCCACTACTCCTGATTGCGAGGAGTTCATTTCCCTTTTGCCGGCCTGTCCTAGTACCATCCCATAGAGAATATGATAGATCCCCGAAGCTTGCAGCTCCCAACCCCATGTCTCGCGAGGTTTCGCAATGGGAGCTTGATGTCATAGTCCATACCTTAGTATCCGTCACTCTTTCCCAAATCCTGAAAACCCCATTCAGAAATGAGTCCCTTCTTTTAGGCTTCCCAGTAGAATGTGTCCCAGTTTAGGGAAGTCCTGGTTGCCTGGTGTGGGGGCCGCTGTCCCAGGATCCTGGACTTGCCTCTGGGTCCTGGCGTGGCTCCCTCCCCTCTTGTGCTCCGGGGCTTCCCACTACTCCTGATTGCGAGGAGTTCATTTCCCTTTTGCCGCCCTTTCCTAGTACCATCCCACAGTCAATCTGATATATCCCGATGCTTGAAAATCCCATCCACATGTTTGGCCTGTTTTCACAAAGGGTGTTTGATGCCGTTGACCAGACCTTTGAATCCGTCACTCATTCCCACATCCGTATAACTCCCAATTCAGAAATGAGTCCCTTCTTTTAGGCTTCCCAGTAGAATGTGTAACTGTTTAGGGAAGTCCTGGTTGCTTGGTGTGGGGGCCGCTGTCCCAGGATCCTGCACTTGCCTCTGGGTCCTGGCGTGGCTCCCTCCCCTCTTGTGCTCTGGGGCTTCCCACTACTCTTGATTGCAAGGGGTTCATTTCCCTTTTGCCTCCCTGTCCTAGTTCGATCCCACAGTCAATCTGATATATCCCGATGCTTGAAAATCCCATCCACATCTTTGGCCTGTTTTCACAAAGGGAGTTTGATGCCGTTGACCAGACCTTTGAATCCGTCACTCATTCCCACATCCGTATAACTCCCAATTCAGAAATGAGTCCCTTCTTTTAGGCTTCCCAGTAGAATGTGTCCCAGTTTAGGGAAGTCCTGGTTTCCTGGTGTGGGGGCCGCTGTCCCAGGATCCTGGACTTGCCTCTGGGTCCTGGCGTGGCTCCCTCCCCTCTTGTGCTCCGGGTCTTCCCACTACTCCTGATTGCGAGGAGTTCATTTCCCTTTTGCCGCCCTGTCCTAGTACCATCCCACAGTCAATCTGATATATCCCGATGCTCGAAAATCCCATCCACATGTTTGGCCTGTTTTCACAAAGGGTGTTTGATGCCGTTGACGAGAGCTTTGAATCCGTCACTCATTCCCACATCCGTATAACTCCCAATTCAGAAATGAGTCCCTTCTTTTAGGCTTCCCAGTAGAATGTGTAACTGTTTAGGGAAGTCCTGGTTGCTTGGTGTGGGGGCCGCTGTCCCAGGATCCTGCACTTGCCTCTGGGTACTGGCGTGGCTCCCTCCCCTCTTGTGCTCTGGGGCTTCCCACTACACCTGATTGCGAGGAGCCCATTTCCCATTTGCCACCCTGTCCTAGTTCGATCCCACAGTCAATCTGATATATCCCGATGCTTGAAAATCCCATCCACATGTTTGGCCTGTTTTCACAAAGGGAGTTTGATGCCGTTGACCAGACCTTTGAATCCTTCACTCATTCCCACATCCGTATAATTCCCAATTCAGAAATTTGTCCCTTCTTTTAGGCTTCCCAGTAGAATGTGTCCCAGTTTAGGGAAGTCCTGGTTGCCTGGTGTGGGGGCCGCTGTCCCGGGATCCTGGACTTGCCTCTGGGTACTGGCGTGGCTCCCTCCCCTCTTGTGCTCCGGGGCTTCCCACTACTCCTGATTGCGAGGAGTTCATTTCCCTTTTTCCGCCCTGTCCTAGTACCATCCCACAGTCAATCTGATATATCCCGATGCTTGAAAATCCCATCCACATGTCTGGCCTGTTTTCACAAAGGGAGTTTGATGCCGTTGACCAGACCTTTGAATCCGTCACTCATTCCCACATCCGCATAAATCCCAATTCAGAAATGCGTCCCTTCTTTTAGGCTTCCCAGTAGAATGTGTCCCAGTTTAGGGAAGTCCTGGTTGCCTGGTGTGGGGGCCGCTGTCCCAGGATCCTGGACTTGCCTCTGGGTACTGGCGTGGCTCCCTCCCCTCTTTTGCTCCGGGTCTTCCCACTTCTCCTGATTGCGAGGAGTTCATTTCCCTTTTGCCGCCCTGTCCTAGTACCATCCCATAGAGAATATGATAGATCCTCGAAGCTTGAAGCTCCCAACCCCATGTCTCGCGAGGTTTCGCAATGGAAGCTTGATGTCATAGACCATACCTTAGTATCCGTCACTCTATTCCAAATCCTGAAAACCCCGTTCAGAAATGAGTCCCTTCTTTTAGGCTTCCCAGTAGAATGTGTCCCAGTTTAGGGAAGTCCTGGTTGCCTGGTGTGGGGGCCACTGTCCCAGGATCCTGGACTTGCCTCTGGGTACTGGCGTGGCTCCCTCCCCTCTTGTGCTCCGGGGCTTCCCACTACTCCTGATTGCGAGGAGTTCATTTCCCTTTTTCCGCCCTGTCCTAGTACCATCCCACAGTCAATCTGATATATCCCGATGCTTGAAAATCCCATCCACATGTTTGGCCTGTTTTCACAAAGGGAGTTTGATGCCGTTGACCAGACCTTTGAATCCGTCACTCATTCCCACATACGTATAATTTCCAATTCAGAAATGAGTCCCTTCTTTTAGGCTTCCCAGTAGAATGTGTCCCAGTTTAGGGAAGTCCTGGTTGCCTGGTGTGGGGGCCGCTGTCCCAGGATCCTGGACTTGCCTCTGGGTCCTGGCGTGGCTCCCTCCCCTCTTGTGCTCCGGGGCTTCCCACTACACCTGATTGCGAGGAGTCCATTTCCCATTTGCCACCCTGTCCTAGTTCGATCCCACAGTCAATCTGATATATCCCAATGCTTGAAAATCCCATCCACATGTTTGGCCTGTTTTCACAAACGGAGTTTGATGCCGTTGACCAGACCTTTGAATCCGTCACTCATTCCCACATCCGCATAATTCCCAATTCAGAAATGTGTCCCTTCTTTTAGGCTTCCCAGTAGAATGTGTCCCAGGTTAGGGAAGTCCTGGTTGCCTGGTGTGGGGGCCGCTGTCCCAGGATCCTGGACTTGCCTCTGTGTACTGGCGTGGCTCCCTCCCCTCTTGTGCTCCGGGGCTTCCCACTACTCCTGATTGCGAGGAGTTCATTTCCCTTTTGCCGGCCTGTCCTAGTACCATCCCATAGAGAATATGATAGATCCCCGAAGCTTGAAGCTCCCAACCCCATGTCTCGCGAGGTTTCGCAATGGGAGCTTGATGTCATAGTCCATACCTTAGTATCCGTCACTCTTTCCCAAATCCTGAAAACCCCATTCAGAAATGAGTCCCTTCTTTTAGGCTTCCCAGTAGAATGTGTCCCAGTTTAGGGAAGTCCTGGTTGCCTGGTGTGGGGGCCGCTGTCCCAGGATCCTGGACTTGCCTCTGGGTCCTGGCGTGGCTCCCTCCCCTCTTGTGCTCCGGGGCTTCCCACTACTCCTGATTGCGAGGAGTCCATTTCCCATTTGCCACCCTGTCCTAGTTCGATCCCACAGTCAATCTGATATATCCCGATGCTTGAAAATCCCATCCACATGTTTGGCCTGTTTTCACAAAGGGTGTTTGATGCCGTTGACCAGACCTTTGAATCCGTCACTCATTCCCACATCCGTATAACTCCCAATTCAGAAATGAGTCCCTTCTTTTAGGCTTCCCAGTAGAATGTGTAACTGTTTAGGGAAGTCCTGGTTGCTTGGTGTGGGGGCCGCTGTCCCAGGATCCTGCACTTGCCTCTGGGTCCTGGCGTGGCTCCCTCCCCACTTGTGCTCTGGGGCTTCCCACTACACCTGATTGCGAGGAGTCCATTTCCCATTTGCCACCCTGTCCTAGTTCGATCCCACAGTCAATCTGATATATCCCGATGCTTGAAAATCCCATCCACATGTTTGGCCTGTTTTCACAAAGGGAGTTTGATGCCGTTGACCAGACCTTTGAATCCGTCACTCATTCGCACATCCGTATAACTCCCAATTCAGAAATTTGTCCCTTCTTTTAGGCTTCCCAGTAGAATGTGTCCCAGTTTAGGGAAGTCCTGGTTGCCTGGTGTGGGGGCCGCTGTCCCAGGATCCTGGACTTGCCTCTGGGTACTGGCGTGGCTCCCTCCCCTCTTGTGCTCCGGGGCTTCCCACTACTCCTGATTGCGAGGAGTTCATTTCCCTTTTTCCGCCCTGTCCTAGTACCATCCCACAGTCAATCTGATATATCCCGATGCTTGAAAATCCCATCCACATGTTTGGCCTGTTTTCACAAAGGGAGTTTGATGCCGTTGACCAGACCTTTGAATCCGTCACTCATTCCCACATCCGCATAAATCCCAATTCAGAAATGCGTCCCTTCTTTTAGGCTTCCCAGTAGAATGTGTCCCAGTTTAGGGAAGTCCTGGTTGCCTGGTGTGGGGGCCGCTGTCCCAGGATCCTGGACTTGCCTCTGGGTACTGGCGTGGCTCCCTCCCCTCTTTTGCTCCGGGTCTTCCCACTTCTCCTGATTGCGAGGAGTTCATTTCCCTTTTGCCGCCCTGTCCTAGTACCATCCCATAGAGAATATGATAGATCCTCGAAGCTTGAAGCTCCCAACCCCATGTCTCGCGAGGTTTCGCAATGGAAGCTTGATGTCATAGACCATACCTTAGTATCCGTCACTCTATTCCAAATCCTGAAAACCCCGTTCAGAAATGAGTCCCTTCTTTTAGGCTTCCCAGTAGAATGTGTCCCAGTTTAGGGAAGTCCTGGTTGCCTGGTGTGGGGGCCACTGTCCCAGGATCCTGGACTTGCCTCTGGGTACTGGCGTGGCTCCCTCCCCTCTTGTGCTCCGGGGCTTCCCACTACTCCTGATTGCGAGGAGTTCATTTCCCTTTTTCCGCCCTGTCCTAGTACCATCCCACAGTCAATCTGATATATCCCGATGCTTGAAAATCCCATCCACATGTTTGGCCTGTTTTCACAAAGGGAGTTTGATGCCGTTGACCAGACCTTTGAATCCGTCACTCATTCCCACATACGTATAATTTCCAATTCAGAAATGAGTCCCTTCTTTTAGGCTTCCCAGTAGAATGTGTCCCAGTTTAGGGAAGTCCTGGTTGCCTGGTGTGGGGGCCGCTGTCCCAGGATCCTGGACTTGCCTCTGGGTCCTGGCGTGGCTCCCTCCCCTCTTGTGCTCCGGGGCTTCCCACTACACCTGATTGCGAGGAGTCCATTTCCCATTTGCCACCCTGTCCTAGTTCGATCCCACAGTCAATCTGATATATCCCAATGCTTGAAAATCCCATCCACATGTTTGGCCTGTTTTCACAAACGGAGTTTGATGCCGTTGACCAGACCTTTGAATCCGTCACTCATTCCCACATCCGCATAATTCCCAATTCAGAAATGTGTCCCTTCTTTTAGGCTTCCCAGTAGAATGTGTCCCAGGTTAGGGAAGTCCTGGTTGCCTGGTGTGGGGGCCGCTGTCCCAGGATCCTGGACTTGCCTCTGTGTACTGGCGTGGCTCCCTCCCCTCTTGTGCTCCGGGGCTTCCCACTACTCCTGATTGCGAGGAGTTCATTTCCCTTTTGCCGGCCTGTCCTAGTACCATCCCATAGAGAATATGATAGATCCCCGAAGCTTGAAGCTCCCAACCCCATGTCTCGCGAGGTTTCGCAATGGGAGCTTGATGTCATAGTCCATACCTTAGTATCCGTCACTCTTTCCCAAATCCTGAAAACCCCATTCAGAAATGAGTCCCTTCTTTTAGGCTTCCCAGTAGAATGTGTCCCAGTTTAGGGAAGTCCTGGTTGCCTGGTGTGGGGGCCGCTGTCCCAGGATCCTGGACTTGCCTCTGGGTCCTGGCGTGGCTCCCTCCCCTCTTGTGCTCCGGGGCTTCCCACTACTCCTGATTGCGAGGAGTCCATTTCCCATTTGCCACCCTGTCCTAGTTCGATCCCACAGTCAATCTGATATATCCCGATGCTTGAAAATCCCATCCACATGTTTGGCCTGTTTTCACAAAGGGTGTTTGATGCCGTTGACCAGACCTTTGAATCCGTCACTCATTCCCACATCCGTATAACTCCCAATTCAGAAATGAGTCCCTTCTTTTAGGCTTCCCAGTAGAATGTGTAACTGTTTAGGGAAGTCCTGGTTGCTTGGTGTGGGGGCCGCTGTCCCAGGATCCTGCACTTGCCTCTGGGTCCTGGCGTGGCTCCCTCCCCACTTGTGCTCTGGGGCTTCCCACTACACCTGATTGCGAGGAGTCCATTTCCCATTTGCCACCCTGTCCTAGTTCGATCCCACAGTCAATCTGATATATCCCGATGCTTGAAAATCCCATCCACATGTTTGGCCTGTTTTCACAAAGGGAGTTTGATGCCGTTGACCAGACCTTTGAATCCGTCACTCATTCGCACATCCGTATAACTCCCAATTCAGAAATTTGTCCCTTCTTTTAGGCTTCCCAGTAGAATGTGTCCCAGTTTAGGGAAGTCCTGGTTGCCTGGTGTGGGGGCCGCTGTCCCAGGATCCTGGACTTGCCTCTGGGTACTGGCGTGGCTCCCTCCCCTCTTGTGCTCCGGGGCTTCCCACTACTCCTGATTGCGAGGAGTTCATTTCCCTTTTTCCGCCCTGTCCTAGTACCATCCCACAGTCAATCTGATATATCCCGATGCTTGAAAATCCCATCCACATGTTTGGCCTGTTTTCACAAAGGGAGTTTGATGCCGTTGACCAGACCTTTGAATCCGTCACTCATTCCCACATCCGTATAATTCCCAATTCAGAAATGAGTCCCTTCTTTTAGGCTTCCCAGTAGAATGTGTCCCAGTTTAGGGAAGTCCTGGTTGCCTGGTGTGGTGGCCGCTGTCCCAGGATCCTGGACTTGCCTCTGGGTCCTGGCGTGGCTCCCTCCCCTCATGTGCTCCGGGGCTTCCCACTACTCCTGATTGCGTGGAGTTCATTTCCCTTTTGCCGCCCTTTCCTAGTACCATCCCACAGTCAATCTGATATATCCCGATGCTTGAAAATCCCATCCACATGTTTGGCCTGTTTTCACAAAGGGTGTTTGATGCCGTTGACCAGACCTTTGAATCCGTCACTCATTCCCACATCCGTATAACTCCCAATTCAGAAATGAGTCCCTTCTTTTAGGCTTCCCAGTAGAATGTGTAACTGTTTAGGGAAGTCCTGGTTGCTTGGTGTGGGGGCCGCTGTCCCAGGATCCTGCACTTGCCTCTGGGTCCTGGCGTGGCTCCCTCCCCTCTTGTGCTCTGGGGCTTCCCACTACTCTTGATTGCGAGGGGTTCATTTCCCTTTTGCCTCCCTGTCCTAGTTCGATCCCACAGTCAATCTGATATATCCCGATGCTTGAAAATCCCATCCACATCTTTGGCCTGTTTTCACAAAGGGAGTTTGATGCCGTTGACCAGACCTTTGAATCCGTCACTCATTCCCACATCCGTATAACTCCCAATTCAGAAATGAGTCCCTTCTTTTAGGCTTCCCAGCAGAATGTGTCCCAGTTTAGGGAAGTCCTGGTTGCCTGGTGTGGGGGCCGCTGTCCCAGGATCCTGGACTTGCCTCTGGGTCCTGGCGTGGCTCCCTCCCCTCTTGTGCTCCGGGGCTTCCCACTACTCCTGATTGCGAGGAGTTCATTTCCCTTTTGCCGCCCTGTCCTAGTACCATCCCACAGTCAATCTGATATATCCCGATGCTCGAAAATCCCATCCACATGTTTGGCCTGTTTTCACAAAGGGTGTTTGATGCCGTTGACGAGAGCTTTGAATCCGTCACTCATTCCCACAGCCGTATAACTCCCAATTCAGAAATGAGTCCCTTCTTTTAGGCTTCCCAGTAGAATGTGTAACTGTTTAGGGAAGTCCTGGTTGCTTGGTGTGGGGGCCGCTGTCCCAGGATCCTGCACTTGCCTCTGGGTACTGGCGTGGCTCCCTCCCCTCTTGTGCTCTGGGGCTTCCCACTACACCTGATTGCGAGGAGTCCATTTCCCATTTGCCACCCTGTCCTAGTTCGATCCCACAGTCAATCTGATATATCCCGATGCTTGAAAATCCCATCCACATGTTTGGCCTGTTTTCACAAAGGGAGTTTGATGCCGTTGACCAGACCTTTGAATCCGTCACTCATTCCCACATCCGTATAATTCCCAATTCAGAAATTTGTCCCGATCTTTAGGCTTCCCAGTAGAATGTGTCCCAGTTGAGGGAAATCGTGGTTGTCTGGTGTGGGGGCCGCTGTCCCAGGATCCTGGACTTGCCTCTGGGTACTGGCATGGCTCCCTCCCCTCTTGTGCTCCGGGGCTTCCCACTACTCCTGATTACGAGGAGTTCATTTCCCTTTTTCCGCCCTGTCCTAGTACCATCCCACAGTCAATCTGATATATCCCGATGCTTGAAAATCCCATCCACATGTCTGGCCTGTTTTCACAAAGGGAGTTTGATGCCGTTGACCAGACCTTTGAATCCGTCACTCATTCCCACATCCGTATAAATCCCAATTCAGAAATGCGTCCCTTCTTTTAGGCTTCCCAGTAGAATGTGTCCCAGTTTAGGGAAGTCCTGGTTGCCTGGTGTGGGGGCCGCTGTCCCAGGATCCTGGACTTGCCTCTGGGTACTGGCGTGGCTCCCTCCCCTCTTGTGCTCCGGGGCTTCCCACTACTCCTGATTTCGAGGAGTTCATTTCCCTTTTGCCGCCCTGTCCTAGTACCATCCCATAGACAATATGATAGATCCTCAAAGCTTGAAGCTCCCAACCCCATGTCTCGCGAGGTTTCGCAATGGGAGCTTGATGTCATAGACCATACCTTAGTATCCGTCACTCTTTCCCAAATCCTGAAAACCCCTTTCAGAAATGAGTCCCTTCTTTGAGGCTTCCCAATAGAATGTGTCCCTGTTTAGGGAAGTCCTGGTTGCCTGGTGAGGGGAGCACTGTCCCAGGATCCTGGACTTGCCTCTGGGTACTGGCGTGGCTCCCTCCCCTCTTGTGCTCCGAGCTTCCCACTACACCTGATTGCGAGGAGTCCATTTCCCATTTGCCACCCTGTCCTAGTTCGATCCCACAGTCAATCTGATATATCCCGATGCTTGAAAATCCCATCCACATGTTTGGCCTGTTTTCACAAAGGGAGTTTGATGCCGTTGACCAGACCTTTGAATCCGTCACTCATTCCCACATCTGTATAATTCCCAATTCAGAAATGAGTCCCTTCTTTTAGGCTTCCCAGTAGAATGTGTCCCAGTTTAGGGAAGTCCTGGTTGCCTGGTGTGGGGGCCGCTGTCCCAGGATCCTGGACTTGCCTCTGGGTACTGGCGTGGCTCCCTCCCCTCTTGTGCTCCGGGGCTTCCCACTACACCTGATTGCGAGGAGTCCATTTCCCATTTGCCACCCTGTCCTAGTTCGATCCCACAGTCAATCTGATATATCCCGATGCTTGAAAATCCCATCCACATGTTTGGCCTGTTTTCACAAAGGGAGTTTGATGCCGTTGACCAGACCTTTGAATCCGTCACTCATACCCACATCCGTATAACTCCCAATTCAGAAATGAGTCCCTTCTTTTAGGCTTCCCAGTAGAATGTGAAACTGTTTAGGGAAGTCCTGGTTGCTTGGTGTGGGGGCCGCTGTCCCAGGATCCTGGACTTGCCTGTGGGTACTGGCGTGGCTCCCTCCCCTCTTGTGCTCCGGGGCTTCCCACTACTCCTGAATGCGAGGAGTTCATTTCCCTTTTGCCTCCCTGTCCTAGTACCATCCCATAGACAATCTGATAGATCCTCGAAGCTTGAAGCTCCTAACCCCATGTCTGGCAAGGTTTCGCAATGGGAGCTTGATTTCGTAGACAATAACTTCCTATCCGTCACTCTTTCCCAAATCCGTAAAAACCCGTTCAGAAATTAGTATCTTCGTTTACGCTTCCCAGTAGAATGTGTCCCAGTTTAGAGAAGTCCTGGTTGCCTGGTGTGGGGGCCGCTGTCCCAGGATCCTGGACTTGCCTCTGTGTACTGGCGTGGCTCTCTCCCCTCTTGTGCTCCGGGGCTTCCCACTACTCCTGATTGCGAGGAGTTCATTTCCCTTTTGCCGCCCTGTCCTAGTACCATCCCATAGACAATCTGATAGATCCTCGAAGCTTGAAGCTCCCAACCCCATGTCTCGCGAGGTTTCGCAAGGGGAGCTTGATGTCATAGACCATAACTTAGTATCCGTCACTCTTTCCCAAATCCTGAAAACCCCGTTCAGAAATTAGTACCTTTGTTTAGTCTTCCCAGTAGAATGTGTCCCTGTTTAGGGAAGTCCTGGTTGCCTGGTGAGGGGGCCGCTGTCCCAGGATCCTGGACTTGCCTCTGGGTACTGGCGTGGCTCCCTCCCCTCTTGTGCTCCGAGCTTCCTACTACAACTGATTGCGAGGAGTCCATTTCCCATTTGCCACCCTGTCCTAATTCGATCCCACAGTCAATCTGATACATCCCGATGCTTGAAAATCCCATCCACATGTTTGGCCTGTTTTCACAAAGGGAGTTTGATGCCGTTGACCAGACCTTTGAATCCGTCACTCATTCCCACATCCGTATAATTCCCAATTCAGAAATGAGTCCCTTCTTTTAGGCTTCCCAGTAGAATGTGTCCCAGTTTAGGGAAGTCCTGGTTGCCTGGTGTGGCTGCCGCTGTCCCAGGATCCTGGACTTGCCTCTGGGTACTGGCGTGGCTCCCTACTCTCTTGTGCTCCGGGGCTTCCCACTACTCCTGATTGCGAGGAGTTCATTTCCCTTTTTCCGCCCTGTCCTAGTACCATCCCATAGACAATCTGATAGATCCTCGAAGCTTGAAGCTCCCAACCCCATGTCTGGCAAGGTTTCGCAATGGGAGCTTGATGTCGTAGACAATAACTTCCTATCCGTCACTCTTTTCCAAATCCGTAAAAAACCGTTCAGAAATTATTACCTTAGTTTAGGCTTCCCAGTAGATTGTGTCCCAGTTTAGGGAAGTCCTGGTTGCCTGGTGTGGGGGCCGTTGTCCCAGGATCCTATACTTGCCTTTGGGTACTGGCGTAGCTCCCTCCCCTCTTGTGCTCCGCGGCTTCCCACTAATCCTGATTGCGAGGAGTTCATTTCCCTTTTGCCGCCCTGTCCTAGTAACATCCCATAGACAATCTGATAGATCCTCGAAGCTTGAAGCTCCCAACCCCATGTCTCGCGAGGTTTCGCAATGGGAGCTTGATGTCATAGACCATACCTTAGTATCCGTCACTCTTTCCCAAATCCTGAAAACCCTGTTCAGAAATGAGTCCCTTCTTTTAGGCTTCCCAATAGAATGTGTCCCAGTTTAGGGAAGTCCTGGTTGCCTGGTGAGGGGGCCGCTGTCCCAGGATCCTGGACTTGCCTCTGGGTACTGGCGTGGCTCCCTCCACTCTTGTGTTCCGAGCTTCCCACTACACCTGATTGCGAGGAGTCCATTTCACTTTTTCCACCCTGTCCTAGTTCGATCCCACAGTCAATCTGATATATCCCGATGCTTGAAAATCCCATCCACATGTTTGGCCTGTTTTCACAAAGGGAGTTTGATGCTGTTGACCAGACCTTTGAATCCGTCACTCATTCCCACATCTGTATAATTCCCAATTCAGAAATGAGTCCCTTCTTTTAGGTTTCCCAGTAGAATGTGTCCCAGTTTAGGGAAGTCCTGGTTGCCTGGTGTGGGGGCCGCTGTCCCAGGATCCTGGACTTGCCTCTGGGTACTGGCGTGGCTCTCTCCCCTCTTGTGCTCCGGGGCTTCCCACTACTCCTGATTTCGAAGAGTTCATTTCCCTTTTGCCGCCCTGTCCTAGTACCATCCCATAGAAAATCTGACAGATCCTCGAAGCTTGAAGCTCCCAACCCCATGTCTGGCAACGTTTCGCAATGGGAGCTTGATGTCATAGACCATACCTTTGTATCCGTCACTCTATCCCAAATCCTGAAAACCCCGTTCAGAAATGAGTCCCTTCTTTTAGGCTTCCCAATAGAATGTGTCCCTGTTTAGGGAAGTCCTGGTTGCCTGGTGAGGGGGCCGCTGTCCCAGGATCCTGGACTTGCCTCTGGGTACTGGCGTGGCTCCCTCCCCTCTTGTGCTCCGGGGCTTCCCACCACTCCTGATTGCGAGGAGTTCATTTCCCTTTTGCCGCCCTGTCCTAGTACCATCCCACAGTCAATCTGATATATCCCGATGCTTGAAAATCCCATCCACATGTTTGGCCTGTTTTCACAATGGGAGTATGATGCCGTTGACCAGAGCTTTGAATCCGTCACTCATTCCCACATCCGTATAATTCCCAATTCAGAAATGAGTCCCTTCTTTTAGGCTTCCCAGTAGAATGTGTCCCAGTTTAGGGAAGTCCTGGTTGCCTGGTGTGGGGACCGCTGTCCCAGGATCCTGGACTTGCCTCTGGGTACTGGCGTGGCTCCCTCCCCTCTTGTGCTCCGGGGCTTCCCACTACTCCTGATTGCGAGGAGTTCATTTCCCTTTTGCCGCCCTGTCCTAGTACCATCCCACAGTCAATCTGATATATCCCGATGGTTGAAAATCCCATCCACATGTTTGGCCTGTTTTCACAATGGGAGTTTGATGCCGTTGTCCAGAGCTTTGAATCCATCACTCATACCCACATCCGTATAACTCCCAATTCAGAAATCAGTCCCTTCTTTTAGGCTTCACAGTAGAATGTGAAACTGTTTAGGGAAGTCCTGGTTGCTTGGTGTGGGGGCCCCTGTCCCAGGATCCTGGACTTTCCTGTGGGTACTGGCGTGGCTCCCTCCCCTCTTGTGCTCCGCGGCTTCCCACTACTCCTGAATGCGAGGAGTTCATTTCCCTTTTGCCTCCCTGTCCTAGTACCATCCCATAGACAATCTGATAGATTCTCGAAGCTTGAAGCTCCTAACCCCATGTCTGGCACGGTTTCGCAATGGGAGCTTGATGTCGTAGACAATAACTTCCTATCCGTCACTCTTTCCCAAATCCGTAAAACCCCGTTCAGAAATTAGTATCTTCGTTTACGCTTCCCAGTAGAATGTGTCCCAGTTTAGAGAAGTCCTGGTTGCCTGGTGTGGGGGCCGCTGTCCCAGGATCCTGGACTTGCCTCTGGGTACTGGCGTGGTTCCCTCCCCTCTTGTGCTCCGGGGCTTCCCACTACTCCTGATTGCGAGGAGTTCATTTCCCTTTTGCCGCCCTGTCCTAGTACCATCCCATAGACAATCTGATAGATCCTCGAAGCTTGAAGCTCCCAACCCCATGTCTTGCGAGGTTTGGCAATGGGAGCTTGATGTCATAGACCATAACTTAGTATCCGTCACTCTTTCCCAAATCCTGAAAACCCCGTTCAGAAATGAGTCCCTTCTTTTAGGCTTCCCAATAGAATGTGTCCCTGTTTAGGGAAGTCCTGGTTGCCTGGTGAGGGGGCCGCTGTCCCAGGATCCTGGACTTTCCTGTGGGTACTGGCGCGGCTCCCTCCCCTCTTGTGCTCCGAGCTTCCTACTACACCTGATTGCGAGGAGTCCATTTCCCATTTGCCACCCTGTCCTAATTCGATCCCACAGTCAATCTGATACATCCCGATGCTTGAAAATCCCATCCACATGTTTGGCCTGTTTTCGCAATGGATGTTTGATGCCGTTGACCAGAGCTTTGAATCCGTCACTCATTCCCACATCCGTATAATTCCCAATTCAGAAATGATTCCCTTCTTTTAGGCTTCCCAGTAGAATGTGTAACTGTTTTTTGGAAGTCCTGGTTGCTTGGTGTGGGGGCCGCTGTCCCAGGATCAAGGACTTGCCTCTGGGTACTGGCGTGGCTCCCTACCCTCTTGTGCTCCGGGGCTTCCCACTACTCCTGATTGCGACGAGTTCATTTCCCTTTTGCCGCCCTGTCCTAGTTCCATCCCATAGACAATCTGATAGATCCTCGAAGCTTGAAACTCCCAAACCCCATGTCTGGCAAGGTTTCGCAATGGGAGCTTGATGTCATAGACCATACCTTAGTATCCGTCACTCTTTCCCAAATCCTTAAAACCCCGTACAGAAATTAGTACCTTCGTTTGGGCTTCCCAGTAGAATGTGTCCCAGTTTAGGGAAGTCCTGGTTGCCTGGTGTAGGGGCCGCTGTCCCAGGATCCTGGACTTGCCTCTGGGTACTGGCGTAGCTCCCTCCCCTCTTGTGCTCCGGGGCTTCCCACTACTCCTGATTGCGAAGAGTTCATTTCCCTTTTGCCACCCAGTTCTAGTACCATCCCATAGACAATCTGATAGATCCTCGAAGCTTGAAGCTCCCAACCCCATGTCTCGCGAGGTTTCGCAATCGGAGCTTGATGTCATAGACCATACCTTAGTATCCGTCACTCTTTCCCAAATCCTGAAAACCCCGTTCAGAAATGAGTCCCTTCTTTTAGGCTTCCCAATAGAATGTGTCCCTGTTTAGGGAAGACCTGGTTGCCAGATGTGGGGGCCGCTGTCCCAGGATCCTGGACTTTCCTCTGGG
This sequence comes from Cryptoblepharus egeriae, assembly GCA_030015325.1. Classification (NCBI taxonomy): domain Eukaryota; kingdom Metazoa; phylum Chordata; class Lepidosauria; order Squamata; family Scincidae; genus Cryptoblepharus; species Cryptoblepharus egeriae. The sequence goes on from JAREYC010000004.1 coordinate 85,944,044, forward strand.
TACTGGCGCGGCTCCCTCCCCTCTTGGGCTCTGGAGCTTCCCACTACTCCTGAATGCGAGGAGTTCATTTCCCTTTTACCGCCCTGTCCTAGTACCATCCCATAGACAATCTGATAGATCCTTGGAGCTTAAAGCTCCTAACCCCATTTCTGGCAAGTTTTCGCAAAGGGAGCTTAATGTCGTAGACCAGACCTTTGAATCCGTCACTCTTTCACAAATCCTGAGAACCCCGTTCAAAAATTAGTCACATCGTTTAGTCTTCCCATTAGAAGCTGTCCCTGTGTAGGGAAGACCTGGTTGCCTGGTGCGGGGGCCGCTGTCCCAGGATCCTGGATTTTCCTCTGGGTACTGGCGAGGCTCCCTCTCCTCTTGTGCTCGGGGGCTTCCCACTACTCCTGATTGCAAGGAGTTCATTTCCCTTTTTCCGCCCTGTCCTAGTACCATCCCATAGACAAGATGGTAGATCCCCGATGTTTGAAAATCCCATCCACATGTCTGGCCTGTTTTCACACTGGGAGTTTGATGCCGTTGACCAGACCTTTGAAACCGTCACTCATTCCCACATCCGTATAAGACCCAATTCAGAAATGAGTCCCTTCTTTGAGGCTTCCCAGTAGAATGTGTCCCTTTTTAGGGAAGACCTGGTTGCCTGGTGTGGGGGCCGCTGTCACAGGATCCTGGACTTGCCTCTGGGTACTGGCATGGCTCCCTCCCCTCTTGTGCTCTGGGGCTTCCCACTACTCCTGATTGCGAGGAGTTCATTTCCCTTTTGCCGCCCTGTCCTAGTACCATCCCACAGTCAATCTGATATATCCCGATGCTTGAAAATCCCATCCACATGTTCGGCCTGTTTGCACAATGGGAGTTTGATGCCGTTGACCAGAGCTTTGAATCCGTCACTCATTCCCACATCCGTATAACTCCCAATTCAGAAATGAGTCCCTTCTTTTAGGCTTCCCAGTAGAATGTGTAACTGTTTAGGGAAGTCCTGGTTGCTTGGTGTGGGGGCCGCTGTCCCAGGATCCTTAACTTGCCTCTGGGTACTGGCGTGGCTACCTCCCCTCTTTTGCTCCGGGGTTTTTCACTACTCCTGATTGCGAGGAGTTCATTTCCCTTTTGCCGCCCTGTCCTAGTACCATCCCATCGACAATCTCATAGATCCTCGAAGCTTGAAGCTCCCAACCCCATGTCTGGCAAGGTTTTGCAATGGGAGCTTGATGTCGTAGACAATAACGTCCTATCCGTCACTCTTTCCGAAATCCGTAAAACCCCGTTCAGAAATTAGTACCTTCGTTTAGGCTTCCCAGTAGAATGTGTCCCTGTTTAGGGAAGTCCTGGTTGCCTGGTGTTGGGGCCGCTATCCCAGGATGCTGGACTTGCCACTGGGTACTGGCGTGGCTCCCTCCCTTCTTGTCCTCTGGGGCTTCCCACCACTCCTGATTGTGAGTTAATTTCCCATTTGCCAACCTGTCCTAGTTCGATCGCACAGACAATCTGATAGATCCCCGATCCTTGAAAATCCCATCCACATGTTTGACCAGTTTTCACAAAGGGAGTTTGATGCCGTTGACCAGACCTTTGAATCCTTCACTCATTCCCACATCCGTATAACTCCCATTTCAGAAATGAGTCCCATCTTTTAGGCTTCCCAGTAGAATGTGTCCCAGTTTAGGGAAGTCCTGGTTGCCTGGTGTGGGGGCCGCTGTCCCAGGATCCTGGACTTGCCTCTGGGTACTGGCGTGGCTCCCTCCCTTCTTGTGCTCCGAGCTTCCCACTACACCTGATTGCGAGGAGTCCATTCCCCATTTGCCACCCTGTCCTAGTTCGATCCCACAGTCAATCTGATATATCCCGATGTTTGAAAATCCCATCCACATGTTTGGCCTGTTTTCACAAAGGGAGTTTGATGCCGTTGACCAGACCTTTGAATCCTTCACTCATTCCCACATTCGTATAATTCCCAATTCAGAAATGCGTCCCTTCTTTTAGGCTTCCCAGTAGAATGTGTCCCAGTTTAGGGAAGTCCTGGTTGCCTGGTGTGGGGGCCACTGTCCCAGGATCCTGGACTTGCCTCTGGGTACTGGCGTGGCTCCCTCCCCTCTTGTGCTCCTTGGCTTCCCACTACTCCTGATTGCGAGGAGTTCATTTCCCTTTTGACGCCCTGTCCTAGTACCATCCCATAGACAATCTTATAGATCCTCGAAGCTTGAAGCTCCCAACCCCATGTCTCGCGAGGTTTCGCAATGGGAGCTTGATGTCGTAGACAATAACTTCCTATCCGTCACTCTTTTCCAAATCCTGAAAACCCCGTTCAGAAATGAGTCCCTTCTTTTAGGCTTCCCAATAGGATGTGTCCCTGTTTAGGGAAGTCCTGGTTGCCTGGTGTTGGGGCCGCTATCCCAGGATGCTGGACTTGCCACTGGGTACTGGCGTGGCTCCCTCCCTTCTTGTCCTCTTGGGCTTCCCACCACTTCTGATTGTGAGTTAATTTCCCATTTGCCAATCTGTCCTAGTTCGATCCCACAGACAGTCTGATAGATCCCCGATTCATGAAAGTCCGATCCACAAGTTTGGCCTGTTTTCACAAAGGGAGTTTGATGCCGTTGACCAGACCTTTGAATCCTTCACTCATTCCCACATCTGTATAATTCCCAATTTAGAAATGAGTCCCTTCTTTTAGGCTTCCCAGTAGAATGTGTCCCAGTTTAGGGAAGTCCTGGTTGCCTGGTGTGGGGGCCGCTGTCCCAGGATCCTGGACTTGCCTCTGGGTACTGGCGTGGCTCCCTCCCCTCTTGTGCTCCGGGGCTTCCCACTACTCCTGATTGCGAGGAGTTCATTTCCCTTTTGCCGCCCTGTCCTAGTACAATCCCACAGTCAATCTGATATATCCCGATGCTTGAAAATCCCATCCACATGTTTGGCCTGTTTTCAAAATGGGAGTTTGATGCCGTTGGCCAGAGCTTTGAATCCGTCACTCATTCCCACATCCGTATAATTCCCAGTTCAGAAATGAGTCCCTTCGTTTAGGCTTCCCAGTAGAATGTGTCCCAGTTTAGGGAAGTCCTGGTTGCCTGGTGTGGGGGCCGCTGTCCCAGGATCCTGGACTTGCCTCTGGGTACTGGCGTGGCTCCCTCCCCTCTTGTGCTCCGGGGCTTCCCACTACTCCTGATTGCGAGGAGTTCATTCCCCATTTGCCACCCTGTCCTAGTTCGATCCCACAGTCAATCTGATATATCCCGATGCTTGAAAATCCCATCCACAAGTTTGGCCTGTTTTCACAAAGGGAGTTTGATGCCGTTGACCAGACCTTTGAATCCTTCACTCATTCCCACATTCGTATAATTCCCAATTCAGAAATGCGTCCCTTCTTTTAGGCTTCCCAGTAGAATGTGTCCCAGTTTAGGGAAGTCCTGGTTGCCTGGTGTGGGGGCCACTGACCCAGGATCCTGGACTTGCCTCTGGGTACTGGCGTGGCTCCCTCCCCTCTTGTGCTCCTTGGCTTCCCACTACTCCTGATTGCGAGGAGTTCATTTCCCTTTTGACGCCCTGTCCTAGTACCATCCCATAGACAATCTGATAGATCCTCGAAGCTTGAAGCTCCCAACCCCATGTCTCGCGAGGTTTCGCAATGGGAGCTTGATGTCGTAGACAATAACTTCCTATCCGTCACTCTTTTCCAAATCCTGAAAACCCCGTTCAGAAATGAGTCCCTTCTTTTAGGCTTCCCAATAGGATGTGTCCCTGTTTAGGGAAGTCCTGGTTGCCTGGTGAGGGGGCCGCTGTCCCAGGATCCTGGACTTGCCTCTGGGTACTGGAGTGGCTCCCTCCCCTCTTGTGCTCCGAGCTTCCCACTACACCTGATAGCGAGGAGTCCATTTCCCATTTGCCACCCTGTCCTAGTTCGATCTCACAGTCAATCTGATGTATCCCAATGCTTGAAAATCCCATCCACATGTTTGGCCCGTTTCCACAAAGGGAGTTTGATGTCGTTGACCAGACCTTTGAATCCGTCACTCATTCCCACATCCGTATATCTCCCAATTCAGAAATGAGTCCCTTCTTTTAGGCTTCCCAGTAGAATGTGTAACTGTTTAGGGAAGTCCTGGTTGCTTGGTGTGGGGGCCGCTGTCCCAGGATCCTGGACTTGCCTCTGGGTACTGGAGTGGCTCCCTCCCCTCTTGTGCTCCGAGCTTCCCACTACACCTGATAGCGAGGAGTCCATTTCCCATTTGCCACCCTGTCCTAGTTCGATCTCACAGTCAATCTGATGTATCCCAATGCTTGAAAATCCCATCCACATGTTTGGCCCGTTTCCACAAAGGGAGTTTGATGTCGTTGACCAGACCTTTGAATCCGTCACTCATTCCCACATCCGTATATCTCCCAATTCAGAAATGAGTCCCTTCTTTTAGGCTTCCCAGTAGAATGTGTAACTGTTTAGGGAAGTCCTGGTTGCTTGGTGTGGGGGCCGCTGTCCCAGGATCCTGGACTTGCCTCTGGGTACTGGCGTGGCTCCCTCCCCTCTTGTGCTCCGGGGCTTCTCACTATTCCTGATTTCGAAGAGTTCATTTCCCTTTTGCCGCCCTGTCCTAGTACCATCCCATAGACAATCTGATAGATCCTCGAAGCTTGAAGCTCCCAACCCCATGTCTGGCAATGTTTCGCAATGGGAGGTTGATGTCGTAGACAATAACGTCCTATCCGTCACTCTTTCCAAAATCCGTAAAACCCCGTTCAGAAATGAGTACCTTCGTTTAGGCTTCCCAGTAGAATGTGTCCCTGTTTATGGAAGTCCTGGTTGCCTGGTGTTGGGGCCGCTATCCCAGGATGCTGGACTTGCCACTGGGTACTGGCGTGGCTCCCTCCCTTCTTGTCCTCTTGGGCTTCCCACCACTTCTGATTGTGAGTTAATTTCCCATTTGCCAATCTGTCCTAGTTCGATCCCACAGACAGTCTGATAGATCCCCGATTCATGAAAGTCCCATCCACAAGTTTGGCCTGTTTTCACAAAGGGAGTTTGATGCCGTTGACCAGACCTTTGAATCCTTCACTCATTCCCACATCCGTATATCTCCCAATTCAGAAATGAGTCCCTTCTTTTAGGCTTCCCAGTAGAATGTGTAACTGTTTAGGGAAGTCCTGGTTGCTTGGTGTGGGGGCCGCTGTCCCAGGATCCTGGACTTGCCTCTGGGTACTGGCGTGGCTCCCTCCCCTCTTGTGCTCCGGGGCTTCCCACTACTCCTGATTGCGAGGAGTTCATTTCCCTTTTGCCGCCCTGTCCTAGTACAATCCCACAGTTAATCTGATATATCCCGATGCTTGAAAATCCCATCCACATGTTTGGCCTGTTTTCAAAATGGGAGTTTGATGCCGTTGGCCAGAGCTTTGAATCCGTCACTCATTCCCACATCCGTATAATTCCCAGTTCAGAAATGAGTCCCTTCGTTTAGGCTTCCCAGTAGAATGTGTCCCAGTTTAGGGAAGTCCTGGTTGCCTGGTGTGGGGGCTGCTGTCCCAGGATCCTGGACTGGCCTCTGGGTACTGGCGTGGCTCCCTCCCCTCTTGTGCTCCGGGGCTTCCCACTACTCCTGATTGCGAGGAGTTCATTTCCCTTTTGCCGCCCTGTCCTAGTACCATCCCATAGACAAGATGATAGATCCCCAATTCTTGAAAATCCGATCCACATGTCTGGCCTGTTTTCACAATGGGAGTTTGATGCCGTTGACCAGACCTTCCTATCCGTCACTCTTTCCCAAATCCCGGAAACCCCGTTCAGAAATGACTCCCTTCTTTTAGGCTTCCCAGTAGAATGTGTCCCAGTTTAGGGAAGACCTGGTTACCTGGTGTGGGGGCCACTGTCCCAGGATCCTGGACTTGCCTCTGGGTACTGGCCAAGCTCCCTCCCCTCTTGTGCTCCGGGGCTTCCCACTACTCCTGATTGCAAGGAGTTCATTTCCCTTTTGCCGCCCTGTCCTAGTACCATCCCATACACAATATGATAGATCCCCGATGCTTGAAAATCCCATCCACATGTCTGGCCTGTTTTCACAATGGGAGTTTGTTGCCGTTCACCAGACATTTGAATCCGTCACTCATTCCCAAATCCGTATAAGACCCAATTCAGAAATGAGTCCCTTCTTTTAGGCTTACCAGTAGAATGTGTCCCTGTTTAGGGAAGACCTGGTTGCCAGATGTGGGGGCCGCTGTCCCAGGATCCTGGACTTGCCTCTGGGTACTGGCGTGGCTCCCTCCCCTCTTGTGCTCCGGGGCTTCCCACTACTCCTGATTGCGAGGAGTTCATTTCCCTTTTGCCGCCCTGTCCTAGTACCATCCCATAGACAATCTGATAGATCCTTGAAGCTTGAAGCTCCCATCCCCATGTCTCGCGAGGTTTTGCAATGGGAGCTTGATGTCATAGACCATACCTTAGTATCCGTCACTCTTTCCCAAATCCTGAAAACCCCGTTCAGAAATGAGTCCCTTCTTTTAGGCTTCCCAATAGAATGTGTCCCTGTTTAGGGAAGTCCTGGTTGCCTGGTGAGGGGGCTGCTGTCCCAGGATCCTGGACTTGCCTCTGGGTACTGGTGTGGCTCCCTCCCCTCTTGTGCTCCCAGCTTCCCACTACACCTGATAGCGAGGAGTCCATTTCCCATTTGCCACCCTGTCCTTGTTCGATCCCACAGTCAATCTGATATATCCCCGATGCTTGAAAATCCCATCCACATGTTTGGCCTGTTTTCACAAAGGGAGTTTGATGCCGTTGACAAGACCTTTGAATCCTTCACTCATTCCCATATCCGTATAATTCCCAATTCAGAAATGCGTCCCTTCTTTTAGGCTTCCCAGTAGAATGTGTCCCAGTTTAGGGAAATGCTGGTTGCCTGGTGTGGGGGCCGCTGTCCCAGGATGCTGGACTTGCCTCTGGGTACTGGCGTGGCTCCCTCCCCTCTTGTGCTCCTTGGCTTCCCACTACTCCTGATTGCGAGGAGTTCATTTCCCTTTTGCCGCCCTGTCCTAGTACCATCCCACAGTCAATCTGATACATCCCGATGCTTGAAAATCCCATCCACATGTTTGGCCTGTTTTCACAAAGGGAGTTTGATGCCGTTGACCAGAGCTTTGAATCCGTCACTCATTCCCACATCCGTATAACTCCCAATTCAGAAATGAGTCCCTTCTTTTAGGCTTCCCAGTAGAATGTGTAACTGTTTAGGGAAGTCCTGGTTGCTTGGTGTGGGGGCCGCTGTCCCAAGATCCTGGACTTGCCTCTGGGTACTGGCGTGGCTCCCTCCCCTCTTGTGCTCCGGGGCTTCCCACTACTCCTGATTGCGAGGAGTTCATTTCCCTTTTGCCGCCCTGTCCTAGTACCATCCCATAGACAATCTGATAGATCCTCGAAGCTTGAAGCTCCCAACCTCATGTCTCGCAAGGTTTCGCAATGGGAGCTTGATGTCGTAGACAATAACTTCCTATCCGTCACTCTTTCCCAAATCCGTAAAACCCCGTTCAGAAATCAGTCCCTTCGTTTAGGCTTCCCAGTAGAATGTGTCCCAGTTTAGGGAAGACCTGCTTGCCTGGTGTGGGGGCCGCTGTCCCAGGATCCTGGACTTGCCTCTGGGTACTGGCGTGGCTCCCTCCCCTCTTGTGCTCCTTGGCTTCCCACTACTCCTGATTGCGAGGAGTTCTTTTCCCTTTTGCCGCCCTGTCCTAGTTCGATCCCACAGTCAATCTGATATATCCCCGATGCTTGAAAATCCCATCCAGATGTCTGGCCTGTTTAAAAAATGGGAGTTTGATGCCGTTGACCAGACCTTTGAATCCGTCACTCTTTCCCACATCCGTATAATTCCCAGTTCAGAAATGAGTCCCTTCATTTAGGCTTCCCAGTAGAATGTGTCCCTGTTTAGGGAAGACCTGGTTGCTTGGTGTGGGGGCCGCTGTCCCAGGATCCTGGACTTGCCTCTGGGTACTGGCGTGGCTCCCTCCCCTCTTGTGCTCCGGGGCTTCCCACTACTCCTGATTGTGAGGAGTTCATTTCCCTTTTGCTGCCCTGTCCTAGTACCATCCCATAGACAATCTGATAGATCCTCGAAGAAGGAAGCAAATAACCCCATGTCTCGCAAGGTTTCGCAATGGGAGCTTGATGTCGTAGAGCATACCTTCCTATCCGTCACTTTTTCCGAAATCCTGAAAACCCCGTTTAGAAATTACTAGCTTTGTTTAGTATTCCTAGAAGAAGCTTTCCCTGTTTACGGAATGCGTGATTGCCTGGTGTGGGGGCCACTGCCCCAGGATTCTGGAGTTGCCTCTGGGTACTGGCGTGGCTCTCTCCCCTCTTGTGCTCCGGTGCTACCCACTACTCCTGATTGCAAGGAGTTCATTTCTCTTTTGCCGCCCTGTCCTATTTCGATCCCACAGACAATCTGATAGATCCCCGATGCTTGAAAATCCCATCCACATGTCTGGCCTGTTTTCACAATGGGAGTTTGATGCCGTTGACCAAACCTTTGAATCCGTCACTCATTCCCACATCCGTATAAGACCCAATTCAGAAATGAGTCCCTTCTTTTAGGCTTCCCGATAGAATGTGTCCCAGTTTAGGGAAGTCCTGGTTGTCTGGTGTGGGGGCCGCTGTCCCAGGATCCTGGAGTTGCCTCTGAGTACTGGCGTGGCTCCCTCCCCTCTTGTGTTCCGGGGCTTCCCACTACTCCTGACTGCGAGGAGTTCATTTCCCTTTTGCCGCCCTGTCCTAGTACCATCCCATAAACAATCTGATAGATCCTCGAAGCTCGAAGCTCCTATCCCCATGTCTGGCAAGGGTTCGCAATGGGAGCTTGATGTCGTAGACCATACCTTCCTATCCGTCACTCTTTCCCAAATCCTGAAATCCCCGTTCAGAAATTCGTACCTTTGTTTAGTCTTCCCAGTAGAAGCTGTCCCTGTTTAGGGAAGACCTGGTTGCCTGCTGTGGGGGCCGCTGTCCCAGGATCCTGGACTTCCCTCTGGGTACTGGCGTGGCTCCCGCCCCTCTTGTGCTCCGGGGCTTCCCACCACTCCTGATTGCGAGGAGTTCCTGATTGCAAGGAGTTCATTTCCCTTTTGCCGCCCTGTCCTAATACTATCCTATAGACAATATTATAGATCCCCAATGCATGAAAATCCCATCCACATGTCTGGCCTGTTTTCACAATGGGAGTTTGATGCCGTTGACCAAACCTTTGAATCCGTCACTCATTCCCACATCCATATAAGACCCAATTCAGAAATGAGTGCCTTCTTTTAGGCTTCCCAGTAGAATGTGTTCCTGTTTAGGGAAGTCCTGGTTGCCTGGTGTGGGGGCCGCTATCCTAGGATCCTGGACTTGCCTCTGTGTACTGACGTGACTCCCTCCCCTCTTGTGCTCCGGGGCTTCCCACTACTCCTGATTGGAAGGAGTTCATTTCCCTTTTGCCGCCCTGTCCTAGTACCATCCCATAAACAATCTGAGAGATCCTCGAAGCTTGAATCTCCCAACCCTATGTCTGACAAGGTTTCGCAATGGGAGCTTGATGCCCTAGACCATACCTTCCTATCCGTCACTCTTTCCCAAATCCTAGAAACCCCGTTCAGAAATTAGTACCTTTGTTAATCTTCCCAGTAGAATGTGTCCCTGTTTAAGGAAGACCTGGTTGCCTGGTGCGGGGGGCCGCTGTCCCAGGATCCTGGACTTGCCTCTGGGTACTGGCGTGGCTCCCTCCCCTCTTGTGCTCGGGGGCATCCCACTACTCCTGATTGCGAGGAGTTCATTTCCCATTTGCCACCCTGTCCTATTTCGATCCCACAAACAATCTGATAGATCCCCGATGCTTGAAAATCCCATCCGCATGTCTGGCAAGGTTTCGCAATGGGAGCTTGATGTCGTAGACCATACCTTCCTATTCGTCACTCTTTCCCAAATCCTGAAAACCCCGTTCAGAAATTAGTACCTTTGTTTAGTCTTCCTGTCCTAGTACCATCCCATTGACAATCTGATAGCTCCCCGATGCTTGAAAATCTCATCCACATATCTGGCCTGTTTTCACAATGGGAGTTTGATGCCATTGACCAGACCTTTGAATCCGTCACTCATTCACACATCCGTAGAAGACCCAATTCAGAAATGTGTCCCTTCTTTTAGGCTTCCCAGTAGAATGTGTCCCTGTTAAGGGATGTCCTGGTTGTCTGGTTTGGGGGCCGCTGTCCCAGGATCTTGGAGTTGCTTCTAGGTACTGGCGTGGTTCCCTCCCCTCTTGTGCTCCAGGGCTTCCCACTACTCCTGATTGCGAGGAGTTCATTTCCCATTTGCCGCCATGTCCTAGTACCATCCCACAGACAATCTGATAGATCCCCGAGGCTTGAACGTCCCATGCACATGTCTGGCTTGTTTTCATAATTGGAGTTTCATGCCGTAGATCAGACGTTTGAATCCGTCACTCATTCCCACATCCGTATAAGACCCAATTCAGAAATGAGTCCCTTCTTTAAGGCTTCCCTGTAGAAGCTGTCTCTCTTTAGGGAAGACCTGTTTGCCTGGTGTGGGGGCTGCTGTCCCAGGTTCCTGGACTTGCCTCTGGGTTCTGGCGTGGTTCCCTCTCCTCTACTCCTGTTTATGTGGAGTTTATTTCTCATTTGCCGCCCTGTCCTTCTGTCATCCCGTAGACAGCGTGATGCATCCCCGAGGCTTGATCCTCCCATCTTCAGGTCCAGGTAGTTTTGACAATGGGAGTTTGATGTCATAGACCAGACCTTACTTTCCATCACTCAGTTCCAAATCCTGATAAGACCTAGTTCATAAATTAGTTCCTTCTTTTAATTTTTCCAGTAGATGCTGTCCCTGTTTAGGGAAGGCCTGGTTGCCTTTGTGGGGGGGCTTTTTCCCAGGATCTTGGACTTGCCTCTCGTACCTGGCTTGGCTCCATCCTTTCCAGACCTTCCTTTCCATCACTCACTTTCAAATCCTGATAAGACCCAGATCAGCAATTTATTCCCTTACTTTTAAACTTCCTAGTTTAAAAGGTTTCCCTTTTTAGGGAACATTTGGTTGCCTGGGGTTTGGCATGCTGTCCCAGGATCCTGGACTTGCGTCTTGGACCTGGGATTCCTCCCTTTTCTGTTGCGCTGTGGCTTCTCACTATCCCTGATTATGGGTGTCCCGTAGACAATATTATATTTCCCTGAGGTGTGGCACTCTAATCGCATTTCTGGCGAGTTTTGTCCATGGGCGTTTGTGGCCATATCCCATATGGTCTTTTCCATCACTCACTTCCATATCTTGACAATTAGGATCTGTCACTGCTTAGGGAAGACCTGGTTACCTGGTGTGGCGGCTGCTCTCCCAGGATCCTAGATTTGCCTGTTTGACTTGGCGTGGCTTTCTCCCCTCTTGTGCGCTGGTTCATAAGAACTCCTAGACAATGTGATAGCTCCCTGAGGGTTGAACTTCTCCAGTGACATATCTGGCCATTATTGACAATGGGAGCTAAATATCATAGCCCAGATCTTTTTTTCCACCAATCACTCTCAAATCCTTATCCTGGGATTGCAGCTCCCACCTCAGGATTTGAGTGTGAGTGGTGGATAGGAATGTCTCTGCTATGTCATCAAAATCCAATTGTCAAAATTGGCACGACATGTGGTAGTTCAAGGCTTGGGAAGCTCCCTGGACATAGTTACATCTCCTGGGCAATATGGTAGCTACATAAGGATCTAGACTTTAGGGCCTGGTGTGGCTCCCTCTCCTCTTGTGCACTTAGTGTTTGCACTTCCCCTGGTTATCAGGGTTTCACTTTCCATATGCCATCCTCTCCCTGTGCTGTCTCCTTGAAAATGAGGCAGCTCCCTGAATCTTGAATCACTCCCACCACATGTATGTTCTGTTTTGATATTGGAGAGTTGATGCCATAGACTGTACCTTTCTTTCCAGTATTCAATCCCAAATCCTGATAAGTCCAAGGTGAGAAGTATAATTCATTGTGTATTTTCTCACACTAGTTCCCATTTAGGGGAGACCTGGTTGCCTGTGTTGGGGGATGCCTGAAGCCTAGATCTTCCCCTATGACATGGCACATCTCCCTCCTGTTGTTTGATGTGCCTTTCCCCTTCTCCTGATTATGGCAGGTTCACTTCTCATTAGCTGCCCTGTTTCCTTCCTGCCATTCTTAAGATGCCACCCATTTCCACCTCTCTAGCCACAAGCTTGTCCTTTTTTGTCAGGAGTTTCATGATGTAACTGTTCCCACTCCTTTTTTTCTTCTCTCAGTCTTCAATCTACCTAAGTCAGAGGTCTGAAATTTAGTGTTTTGTATTTTTTCTCCCATTATTTCTCAGTGGATGCCCTTCTCTTGTTTGGCAAATATCTGGTTTACTATGGTTGTGGCTGCTGTCTCTGAACTTGGACTTAAACCTTTGGGCTGTGGCCCTTCCCTCTCCCCACTCGTGTGCCAGGGCTTTAGATTTCTTCTTTTCTTGGGCTTTTCGCTCCCCATTTTCTGCCCTCTCACATTGCCCCTTTCTAAACATTCTTTGAGCTTCAGAGGACTTCCTCCTGTGTATCTTCATGCCTGGCCTATTTTGACACTTGGATTATGATGTCGTACTTCCCCACTTTTTCTCCACCCCAATCCCAACTCCAGCAAAATCACAGATTAGAAAATTAGTTTTTTTTCAACTCATGTAGTGCATGGCAAAAGCCCTGTTGCTGGTTGACTGGGGTCAGGAGCCTGCTGTTCCAGGAGCCTGGACTTGCCTCTGTGCTCTGGCTCAGTACCCTCTTGCACTCTGGGCCTTCCCCCTCCCCATGGTTGCACCTTCCTTGCTTGCCCTGGTCCTTGCTATGGTCGTTGTGGTTGTCATTGTTGTGCATGAGTTCTGCCACACACATCCCTGTCCGATCAGCTGTCCAGAAAATTTGATTGTGTCAGCTCCATATGCTAACGCTCCTCCCACAAAAGCAGACTTCCTAGAATTAATCTGGAGACCCACCCTTTTCCTTGGACACCCTGTCTCTTTCCTGGCAATACCTCTTGGTCAGACATCTGCTTCTCCAGCCACATGCATGCCCAGATGAATACTTCAGCTTTTACTCCTGGCCCTTGCAGCTCTTAAAGTCAGAGAATGAATGGTCATGTTTTGTCATTATCTTTGTCTCCTATTTTGTCATATTTATAGTGACATGTCTTGTCCTTGGGAAGACCCAGCTGACTGAATTCTCTTCTTCTGTACCAGTGATGTTTGTGTCTTGCCTCTTGGCCTCTGGTACTGCCCCCTCCAGTGATGGGCTTCAAAGAAATTAAGAACCGGTTCTCTGTCCATCTGGCAGCCACTTTTAAATGGCTATTTTTAAACTTTATATGTACTATCTCTTGTTAAGAACTGGTTCTATAGAGTAGGTGCGAACCTGCTGGTGCCCACCACTGGCCCCCTCCTCTCCTGTGTCTCAGGCCTTCTGTTCAGTTGGGACTGGTCTGTCCATGCTTTCTGATCTGGCCCAATTTTAGTTTCAGTAAAGACAGTGTAGGAAAGATGGAAAGACCATAGTATATTGTGATGAAATTGTTTGACATTGTAGAAAAATATGGAGAAGGAAAATAAGGTAGAGTGGTACCTCGCTTAACAAGCGCCTCACTCAACAAGCGTTTCACATAACAAGCAAAAATTTCAAAGAAATCTTGTTTCACATAACAAGTTCCACTGCACTTAACAAGCAAGCGTGCTCTGGGCACGTGAGCTATGCAGCTCTGACGCTCCGCACAGAAGCTCTTTAAAAGGGCTGCTGGCCAGCGCTGCTGCCTCTAACTGCCCCCAATGTGGAGGCAGTCGCCTGGGGGTGCCAGAGGCAGCTTCCCCTAACTGTCCCCAAGTGCCCCACTGACCACCTTGAACCTCCAGCAGCAGCCCAGGTAAGCTTCCCAGGAAAGTGTCTTTGATTGCAGCCTCTTAACCATGTCTACCCAGAAGTAAGCCCCATTGTGTTAAATGGGGCTTCCTCCCAGGAAAGTGTCTTTAGGATTGCAGCCTAAGTAGACTTCATAGGATCATGCACATTGAATGCATGGTTTGAATTCAATTCCAGTGTTTTGTCCTCATTTTTACATCCAGTTAATATTTTCATATGAATATTTTGGGGGTTGTGGAACCAATCGTCTGAGTTTCCATTATTTCCTATGGAAAAATCTGCTTTACTTAAAGAGTGTTTCACTTAAAGAGCATGCCTCTGGAACAAACTAAGCTCTTTATGTAAGGCACCACTGTATATGGTTGCCATGCTGAATCTGATAATGTAACAAATGACCATATTTCATAACCAGAAAAGAGGACAGGTTTCCCCCCCCCACCAAAATGAACACCTAAAAAAAATCAAAGTATCAAAATGAAACCTTAAAAACTTTCATATATTTTGGTTTTATATTATTTAAACTATTACATAACATATAATAAAAGTGCATGGAATGAGCGTTTGGTAGGAATTGAAGAAATGGAAGAAGACGTAGATCAGCAGTGGCCATAAAAAATGCAAAGAAAGAATTCAAAAGAGATAAATGTGGTTATGAGAGTATATAGCAAATCATGTAAGAATGAATGTACAGTTTACAATCTAGCTCACTGTGTCCAAATTTAGCTTGATGGGGGGAGTGAAGCTTTTGGGGGTAGCAAAGTGAGAAGCAAATTAACAGCATTGTACACAGTTAAGTGTTGGCCCTCCGGAGCCTGCGTAACCTTTAGATTCCTAGGCGGGTCTATTTGACCCTCATTTTTAATTTATGCAAATTAGGCTATTTTTAGATGGGACTCTATTAATGAAAGTAAAAAAAGGAAGGAATAAATGAGCGCCAAAGGTACAAAATTGAAGCTGATGAGGTGGGCCTTTATGTGGAATAAAGGAGAGCCTAGTGGTCAGAAAAGGAACAGACCACAGGTAAGTATTGACCAAATAAATGTAAGAAAGAAAGAATCCTATAATACTATGTACAAATTGTCCCTAATAACAAAATCAAAGTGAAGAAATAGAGGACAGCTTAGCGGTAGAGAAAGAAAATGGAATCAGACACTGGTAAGTCTTTCTCCCACTGAGAGCACAATCCTACTCAAAAGTAAGCCCCACTGTGATCAATGGGTCTTACTCCCAGGAACATGTCTTTAGGATTGCAGCCTGAGCCTGATAAGATAAGAGGGAACAGAAGAAAGGGAAGTGTGGCTAAATTCAAGAAAGGAAAGAAGCAACACTGAAGAGGGAAGAGATGGCCAGTTTAGTGATGTAAAGTAGGAAAAAGGAGGAAAAAATGGGATCTCTCAGTGGGAAAGAAGAAAAATTAAATGGGAGAGGTAAGTGGGGGACAAGTAGAGCATAATAATGTAAGAAGGAATGGACTAAAAGAGACCTAAGTGCAGAGAAATTAAGAGCCCAATCCTATGCATGACTACTCATAAATAAGTCCCACTGTAGTCAGTGGGGCTTGCTCCCAGGTAAGTGTGGTTAGGATTGCAGCCTGAGTTTCTTAACATAAGAGAAAACATGGAATGAGGGAGACTTGTTCAGATAGCAAGAAAATAAATAAGACCCAGGTAATAATTAAGCATGATTAAGGAAGAAAGAAAACTAGGAAGAAAAGTCAGCCAAGTGTGGTAGATCTGAGTCTGATAAAAGGGGGTGAAATCAGGAAGGCTCAGCGGGAAGGGAAAAAAGCACTGGTAAGTTGTGGCCCATATAGCCCAGTGATGAAAGAGTGAAATCAAGGAATAGAAGGGAGCTGATTTGTGCAGCAGGAAGAAATAAAGTGGTCAAATAGAAATTGGGAATGTAAACAAATAGAGGACAAAAGAGCTCAGTGTGGCCACTTTGACCCTGATAAGATAGGAAAAATGGATTAAGACTCAAATTAAATAAGGAAAATTGAGCTATGTTGCTCCAGATGAGCTTCATAATATAAGGAAGAAAATTCTGAAAGGAGAAACCTCTGTTTGGCCACCTTAGATTTATCAAAATGTGAAGAGAAAAGGGGGAACAAAAGCAAAGATAGGAGGGATGTTGGAAAGGAATGGAGAAATAGAATAAAAGAAAGGAGAAAGGGAATGAAAAGGTCAAGCGGTCAGTGTGATCACATCAGTGAAAAGGGATTGGTGAGAAATGGTGGGAAATAGAATGGAAGGAATCAAACAGATCAGAAACTGCAAGGAAGGAATGTGGGGCAATGTGTATGAGTGTTGGGGAAAAACTTAGGCAGAGGTAGGAAGAGTTAGATTTGTTTGTAATCTGAGGTAGAGACAGGAGAGTGAAATGTGAAGGAAAGTGAGATTTTTATATACAGATACACTATCTTCATACTAACATTTTCAATTATTTCCAAACAAAAATTAAGGTGGGAAAAGAAATAAATTCTGGACAATTAGAGCTTTGTGAAAGCTACCATATTGTAGTTTTCATAACTTCCTCCATCTTATTTTTTAACAGTATTTATATACCACTTTTCAAAAAAAGGTTCTCAAACTACTTTGCAGAGAAAAATCAAATAATGGCTCCTTGTCCGTATAGGGCACACAATGTAAACAAATGCAAAGGACCACCAGCAGAAGCCCCTGATGGGATGAGAAGAGCCAGTTACTCCCTCCTTGCTAAATAAAAGAGGTGCATCCACTTGAAAAGAGTGCCTCTTGCCCTTTTAGTAGGGATACACCTTCCTATAGTAATAGTGTGGAGGCTATTTTCATGGAGTCCTTGCTACAGTTGTAGGGAGGAATTTATGTTCATTGAGAATCTGGCACTTTTCTTGGGCAGAGGTACACACAACCAGTTTGCAAGCCCACCTAATTCTTGCTTTGCGTACCCCAACTCCCGCTTGCCATGCCTGCAAAACGACATTCTTTGGGTGGCCCTACATGCTCCAGTGGACATCAACGATGGCAGTCCCAGCAGTCTTCTACCCTCACCACTTTCTTGAGAAGGTCCAAGCACTGGATTTGTTACCAGCATCCAAATGACTGCATTGAGTCATCTGGTCCAATACAAAAAAGGCATGGAGGCATTATGGCAGAGAGTTTGCTCTTATTTCACCAGGAATCAGTTTGACACATATTGGAGCAGACACTTTTCAACAGCATATTTCTACAGAATCTGTATTCCTGGAAATGCAACAGTTGTGGCATCACACCGTTTTATTGCTTCTCAAGTTGGCTTTGCATCAAAGTTTCAACAGTGTCGTGAATAAAATGAACACGTACTCTGGATTAAAACTGAAATTATTTTCTTAAATAACTATTGAATAAAAATGATTGTTTTTACTTGCTTGTTGTCTATCAGTTCCCAAGCATAAAAGTACTGGGATCCACTTTTTAGAATGATACTCTTACTGGGACCATCTAGGTTTACAAAACTTTTAAATAAGGAGTTCTGTAAAGAAAAGTTTATTTTTTTATAAGTAATAATAACAAGGAAAAAAGCTTCAAACATTTGTCTCCCTATATTTACGCCTGCTTGAAATCTGCAGGTACTGAGCTCTTTGCAGGGTATCAGCTACTGTAGCACTTTGAGAAGATATTTTATTTTGACCAGTCAAGTTAGAACCATAAAGGAAAGCATCTTCCTCAAGAATTGTAAGCATTTTTTTTAAAGTTGGACTCCAATTTCCACAGCACCACATATCTATTCTCATGTGTACTGAAAGTTATAAAGTACTTGGGCTATAATGGTACATATTCCCTATTGGGCAATTAATCAGGAATTGAATTGGGTTTTGCATGAAAAATGGGAGCTTCAACATCTCTGAAGAACCTTTGGGACCAAGTCAGGACTCCAAGCATTTCAGCAACATTTCATCATCCTTAAAGCTACATGGGATTTCTCACTAGCTTTTTGCGTAAGTAGTTCAAGGCCTAATGAGTTTATGATTTGATTATTGCCTATTACAGTCTTTGTAAAGATCAGATTTCATTTTGTGTTCAGCAATTTTGCTGGCATAGAGCTGAAGTCCTGGCTGGACCTCAGATAAATACCTCAATAAACATATCTGCAGGAATGCCCCACACTCATACCCATGGGACACAAAACAAGCCATTTTGACACAGCTGCATTTAATGGGGCCAGGAAAAATAGGTTTGGGCCTTGAGAGTATAGGGGTTACAATGAAGTTTGAAAAAAATGCATTAAGTTTCTTTGATACCAAAATCTTTAGTGCCATTTTTGCATCCTTATATTTGAGCCTGTAGATGATGGGGTTCAACATGGATGTCCATAGAGTGTCCAAACCCTTGTCCCGGGGGCAGATGTGACCCTTGGCAAGCCTCAATATGGCCTGGAGTAAGACCCCTCCATCTGGCCCATGAGCAAGCCTCGTAATGACTCTTTTAATGTAAACTTATTTGAATTTGAAATGTAAATCATTTTACTGTTTCCCATACACAGTGTCAGGGAGATGATGTGGCCCACCTGACAAAAAGTTTGGACACCCCTGCTCTACAGAATGGAGATAACTTATGATGATCTCAAGCTAGGTTCCATATACCAAAAAAGCCTGTCATAGAGCAACTTACAAAGAAGAGTGAGCTACAAGTAGAGAAGGCTTTCCTTTTGTCTCCTGCAGCTGACATTTTGAGCAATTAAATGAACATAGAAATCATATGTAGAATGCATGACTGATATGGATATACAAACTATGAACACCACTTCTTTCACCAAGATGTCAGAGCAACAATAGCCAAAGTGAAGGAAACTCACAAGAAACAGTCCACAAAAGTGCAGAGTATTGCATTGGTGAGAGAATATTTGTGGGCCCTAGTGATGCAAATGATGCCAAGGAACACAAATCCAACTGTCATGCTCCCCTTTGAGAGTTATAACTCGATAGTCATACTCTCTGACAATATGAAATTCATACATTGATTTTTTTTCAATTCTAGAACATGGAAAACTTTTGTTATTTACTTTGTGTATAATTTCTTTATCATGCACTGCCAGGCCTTTTTCACATCTTTGTTACGCAAAGTGTATATAAGGGGATTTAACAATGGGGTTAAGATACTGTACAGCAATGGGGTTAGCCTTTCACTGACCGACTCGTGACTGGAAACTGGTCTCAAGTAGGTAAAAATGGCACTGCCATAGTACAGAAAGACCACAGTGAGATGAGAAGAGCAGGTGGAGAAAGCCTTCTGTCTCCCTTCAGCTGAACGTATCTTCAAGACTGTGGAAAAGATATAAGCATAGGATAGAAGGATGCAAAAAAATGGAACCCAAGCTATGAGCAAACCAATATAGATCAGGAGCATTTGGTTGAGAGAGACGTCTCCACAGGACAGTTTCATTAGAGGTGGAATGTCACAGAAAAAAGCATCTAAGTGATTGTCCCCACAGAACTGTAGCCGAAATGCAAAGACTGTGTGCACTACAGAGGTAAGGAAGCCACCGGTCCAGCAAGTGATGGCTAGTTGGAGGCAAACTGTTTTGCTGATAATCAAAGTGTAGCGCAGAGGGTGGCATATGGCAATGTAGCGGTCAAAAGCCATCACCGCTAGGAGAAGACATTCAACACATACGCCCGAGAAGAAAAAATATAGCTGGAGCACACAGCCCATGTAAGAGATGTTGCTGGTCTTTGAGAAGAGGTGAACCAACATCTGGGGAATGGTGGTGGTAGTGTAGCAGATGTCAAGGAGTGAGAGGTTTCCAAGGAAGAAATACATGGGAGTTCTGAGTCTCTGGTCCACCATGGCCATGATGATGATCAAGGTATTCCAAAATACAGTGAATAGATAGATTATCAAGAAAGCACCAAAAAGCAAAAGATTAATGTCTTCTAAATGTGAAAAGCCCAAAAAAATAAATTCAGTCAACTCTGTCTCATTTTTTATTTCCATGGCATTTCTATAGAGGTAAATAAGAGTGTGTTAGAAGTGATGCTGATACTATAATGTTTAGAGATAATCCCCCAAATCCAGCACATAAGAGACTTTACATGCACCCATGCTTACTGCACCACCTAGTGAAAACCTATGGGAAATTCATATTGCAATCCAGAATAAGTTCTTATACTGGAGCAAGGACTCCCTGTAGTTACTCTGGATTTTGGCTAATGTGGTGAAAAGTGAGTATTTTAAACAATAAGGCTGCAATTCAGAAGTGCACACGGACTAACCCATCTATCTCTGGGGAGGCCCAAGTCCAAGATGGGACAGCCCAGTTATGCCAGAAAAGGCTTGGGGCAGCCTAAGGCAACGTAAGCTGCCCCAAGACAGATGGATCTGGGCTGCCCTAGCTGTGCTAGCCTAAGCAGCTCAGGAGAGGCATGCTGAGGGCATTTTCAGCATTGCCTAGAACAGAGCAAGTTATGTTATACCCACAGCCTGTTTCCCAGGCAGAAATTCCCTTTTCCAGCTTCTCAGAGTTATACCACCTTAGGAGGAGGTATAGAAATGAGTAGGACCATAGGGAACCATGATAAGCTAGAGTAAGAATGGCAGTGTTGATAAAAAAAAGTTTGAGTTCTTGGCCAGCATATCAGAAACCCCTACCTCTCAACTTCAGGATACAGCACAACTACAGCAGCCCACTAACCTGGGGATACAGTAGGCCTCTCCAAGAAGCCCCTGCATCCACTCTAAACATCTTCTGCTGCAGCTGTTCTTGGTTGTGAGGGACTCCTTATAAGGCAGGCACCACAGCTGTTTTTTGTTCAGTGTCATCTGAGAGGGGGTCTCCTCAAGAGGAAGCCCTCCCCAGGTGTTACTGACTTGCTGCCTATTGAGTATGCTCTGGATCAGTTAGGGCAGCCCAGCTTCCTGACTCTCTGGATGCAGCATAACTTTCTGCTCTGGATTCGGACAGCCGAGCTAGGGTACTCCCCACTGCCCTAACTCTGGATTGCAGCCCAAAGCAACTTTTCAAAATAAAATTGATATAAAGAATTTAGAGTGCTGGATGTGAAACCTGATTACTCAGTGGATGACTCTGATCTACATGCCTGATATGAGCAATTTCAGAACCTTTTGTTTTTAGAATTGCTGCAACCTGTTGAACTATATCCACCCCCAATAATTCAGTCCTTAACTTACCAGTAACAGAAATCTGCTTCATCATCTTGGCTGCATTGCAATATACCATATGCTCATTACAGCATGCATTTTTATACAGTATATGCGCTAGTATCCAATGGTGAATTCTTCCCCAAGAGGATGTAGTTATTTTTCATGTACACAGCATGCTGTGTGCTAAATATATCAGTTTAGCAGCACACAGTGGTGGTGAACCTAGGGTACAGAACTCCAGGGAGAGCCCTGGGTGCCATGTTCTCCTGGGATGCTAGCTGCCCCTTCGTGTATATGTGCACTTCATTAGCTTCAGTCAGTAACCTACTGGACTTTAACATTTAATTTACTATAAGTCCATGTATTTGCCATACACTAAATAAATTATTTATTTCATTTATTTGAGAAATTTAAATCTGTCAATTTCAAAGCAAATGCCCAAAGCTCCATATTAAAATACAAAGTATCATAACAGGTAAGAAGTATTGAAAGATTAATTTTATCATTAAACACTGAAACATAAAAATAAAAAAACAAAGCAACACCTAACACATTGGGAGCCATTAGGAGGCAGTCTAGGGAGGCATTCAAGTCACAGCAGTTATCTCAGAGGACCATAGGAACATAAGAAGAGCCTTCACTGAATCAGGCCAAAGGCCTGTCTAGTCCAGCTTATATCACACAGCTGTTCACCGGATGCCTCAGGAGCGCACAAGAACCTGCATATAGCTTCTTGAGGTTGCCCACACCTACATCTAGTAGCTAATTCTAATACTGAATTTTAATCAGAAACCAAATGTCCAATGAAACATGTGTTTTGAGACCTTACTGAAAAGTCATGTAGGAGGGAATAGTTCTCAAATCCCTTGGAAGGGAACTGAAGGGTTGTGGTACCACTAAAGAGAAGGCTTGCACCTGAGCTGCTACTCTTCTCACTTGGGACCCAAACAAGTTGTTTAGAGATGAGAAGTAAAACATTCTGGAGAAGAAACAAGGAAGATATGGTTGTCTTCCAACCTAATCCTATCTAACACTCTGGGAATCAATACAGCCAACAGTGTGAGTGCAGCACACTGTGGGGGTATTTCAGGTTCTGAAGGCCTCCTTGAGGTAAGGAAACTTTTGTTCTCTTGCTTCGAGGAAAACCTCTGCTGACCCAATGTTTCTGCTAGGACATTACCTTGGACTTTAGGGGGAAAAACCATGAGCCACTGTGACATTCACATTAAATTCTCATGGATCTTCTTGTTATAATTACGCACTGTTGCTTTGTTTGGCAGAAATGAGGAGGTGGGTTTGAGTACTTTGAGTACTCTGCCTTGTTGTCCAACTCCACAAACTGGAACTAAATTGTCAAACTTAACCTGACTAGAAGTACTTCTGGCAGAAGTTCAGGAAATGAAGATGCAACAATTTTTACTTACAGCCCAAAGTTATGCTTGGCTCCATTGTTGAAGCAGCTGCATCACATAGGGTGACCATAAAGCATGGAGGACATAATGCCTCTACCTTTAACCATTGCATAGAAAAGGGAATTCAGGCAGGTTCTGCTTTTTAAACCCTTCAATGATGAGCTAAATGTGCTTCAGTTCCCTCTTCTATGCATTGGTTAAATGTCTGTCCTCCACTCTGTCCTCCATTCTATATGGTCACTCTGCTTACACAAGGGTAAGACTCTGTGGCAGTGAGGGGCATACTTGGACCTAGGATAGTGAAATAACTTGTGCAGGTCCATGTGGGGATGGGCCATGGGCTCAGCTCCAAAAAAGGGCTAGTTTTCAGTGGCCACTCTCAAACTTGCTTCTTCCCAGAACCAATCTGCTCTTATTTATCCCATTCAGTCACCTCCCTGTCTCCCCCCCGCCCAACTAACTTTAATGGAGCTCCGCAGGATCACTGCGACATTAACTTTTGCTACTGGTATAAGGTAGTCACCACCAGAAGAATGCTTGTTCTGTAGATGTTCTCAACAGTTATACCAGTCAAACAGCCATGGCACATTTGACAGGGGCCACAGACTTACTCTACAATCCAGAGTAACTATGGAAACACATAAGAAATGTTACGTTATACCCGTAATTACTCCACCACCATATTGCAATCCAGAGCAAATTGTTCTTACACTGGAGCAAGGACTCCCCTTAGTTACTCTGGATTGCGCCCTTTGTGTTCAATAATCACATGATTTTATTTATATCGTATTCATGTTGTATCCTTGTTTGACACTGGAACCTACCTAAGAAGCGGTTCTAAGGGGCCATAGCCAAACAATAACAAAAGGGTTGATAATCTTAATATTTAATCTTATGAATTGAAGGGGATCCATACAGCATGTTTGGGTCACTTGGAGTGTAGGAAGCACTGATAGGGAGGCCTGTGCTCCCCACCAACATTGCATTCTGATCGGTTGTAGACGGAGGTCAGAGGCACACCGGTGGGTAAGAGAGGGGGAGTGCTGAACAGAGATGTAAAGAAAGTTTCTGGGTGGAAGGAGGCAAATTGGGGGTGGGGGAGATCAGCCTCAGAAAAGATTGGCAAAGCATGCCTCCAAAATATCCTACTCTCCCTCCTGAGCCGAATGCTCTACTGGGGTTGCTAAACAGTTCATGCAGGTCAGAGTAGCCACATTAGACATGGCTGGGACATTACTTGGTGTAAAGGGGAAGAAAGGGTAATATTCCCTTAACCCAAGTAGAACTTCAGACTGCTCCTAAGCTGCACTGGATACAATGGAGACTATATCCAAGGCCTTGCTTCACCACCACTGCTAAGGTAGTTGAGTAATAAGGAACAAGTCCAGGACTGCTTCTCTAAGGACCTTCCCCTGAGTGCGCTCAGGAAATGGTTGGGTCAGCATGTGCTGGGGGAGATCCCTAGGCAGCCCCTCCATATCACCACAGCTCTGGGCTGGTAAGGAGGGGCACCTGGCTGGGTGGGAGGAGGCAGCACCAGGTGGGGGGGAGGCAGCCCAGTTTTAGATTCGCGGCCCCTGCAAGGGACTGGGGCAGCAAATCTGGAATCATGAATTAGAGGGATCTACTGTATAGACTCTGATATCTTCATTTATCAATGGGAGACATGATTACAAAATAGTCCTAAGTGGCATATACTGAATGTCCTTTCATAGGCTAATTTAATTCTCAATTCATTAATTTAATGAATTTAATTTAATTCCCAACGTTGATCAGCAACAAGTATATTTCAAGCTCAGATCAGTGTGTTCCTAATAATCTTTAGAGGCCTGAATGGCATAAAACCAGTTTAGATGAAGAACAACCTTTCCTCATTTAAATGTATCCATCTATTTCACTGAACTTCTCTGCACCCTCCCCCATTTCTGAATTTAGGATTCAGATTCAGGAATCCCTTTCTCCCTGTGGCCTGTTTGGTCCCTTCATTGGTTTGCTTTTACCAGTTTGTAAGGATTTTTCTGTCCAAGGAGACACATGGCTGGAAATAGGCCTCTCTGTGTATTTTGTGTGTTTCCTTAGCTGACATCATTCAGTTTTGTTAGTGGCTATTTGTTTAATGTTAATAATTTTAGCATGATTGTTTCGATATTGCATTTTTTCGATATTGCATTCAGTATTTTCAGCTGAACTGGGCCAGTTGGGGACTTCTTTGAAGGCTGGAAGGCAGGATGTAAAATTCCTAAAATGAAGTGTGTTTGAAAGAAGTTGTAACCCTTACAATATGTGCGTGTGCGAAGGGGGGTAGCAAGCACTATTGTAGATTCTCTTGCCAAAAGGACTTTAAGTGGAGTTGTGATTCATGCCCATGAAAAATGCCCTGTTCTCCTATTTCCTTATTTTTGGACACATTTGATTCCTGAGAATTTTCTCAGGATGTTGCATATATGCAACAGTATATGCATATATGCAACAGTATATGCAACTTTCTTCAGCATGCTGCAAACATGCTGCAAACTGATGGGGCATGTTGCTAATAAAATGAAATTCTAAAATAACTATGAGACTGGGTTTGTATTCTGTTTTTTGCATCTTTCATCTTGGGGTGACACAATGATCTGGTGTGAGAGTTCATTTTATTAGCAATGAACTCTCACACCAGGTAACGTAAACTCTAGTAACAACACTGAAACTGACCACTAAAGGATCATGAATGTGCTATTCCAAGATCAGTCACCTCCAGGTGGGTGTACAAATTTCTAAATATCATTTTTGAAAATGTTGCAGAGATATAAGGCATTCTCAAAGAAGCAAAAATGAGAGACATCAGACTGCATATGAAGAACTCTGTGTTTGGAGTATGAATATTAATTCTAAAAAAACCTTGATGCCACCTTTAAGTTTATTAAAAAGTAACTTGATGTCACCTTTGGATTATATGTTTTGAGTGTGCCATCACTTCACATTGAGTAACCAGATATAGGCTACAATCCAGAGTAACTACAGGAGCACGTTAAGAGACATTGGCTGCAATCCTAAAGACACTTTCCTGGGAGTAAGACCCATTGAACAAAATGGGGCTTACCTCTGAGTAGACATGGTTAGGATTGCACCCATTATGTGCTCCCGTAGTTACTGCACCACCTAATGGAAACCTATGGGAAATCCATATTGCAATCCAGACTAAATTGTTCTTACTCCGGAGCAAGGATACCCCGTAGTTACTCTGGATTGTGCCCATATTTTCATATCTCTTAGTAGATATCTATATATAGCTTTACATCTTCAACATCAACAAAAGTTCCCAAGGCAGCTCATATAGGAAAAAAAACTTTAAAATTGTTTCTTATTCCAAAGAGCTCAGAAAGGACACACTAGCATAATACCTACTGCAAAAGATGCTAAAGTGAACTAGAACAGACACTCTCCCACTGGAAAAATAAAAAAAAAACTGCCATTGTATTGGTGGCAGGGATATAGCAAAGACACAAATCTTAAAACAACTAGAACATGGTGATCATCAGGGATGGGAACTAAATTTGAGTTATTCAAGTCATAGGCTGCAATCCTAAACACACTTTCCTGGGAGTAAGACCCAGCGAACAATAGTTAGGATAATGCTCTTAATCACAAAACACATTTTTGGTGACAAATATATGGTAGAAATCAGATTCAATTTTGGAGAAATCCTGAAATGCAGCTCAGCCTCTTGCCTAAAAGCTAACACCAGCTCTCAATCCACATCTCCATGCACATAAAAACAATTTATCACATCATCATTTTCATATGCATAAAAACTGAGAAATATGATTTTATATCCATTTACTTTGCATTGATTTTTTTGGAATGTAAAACATTAACATATTCCCTCTCTATAGTCCCATCCAAAAGTAAAATAACTCAAAATCATAAAACTTCGATGCAAATGCCAAAGAAATGCAGTATATGATACAAAGCAATGCACTATTTTACAACGCAATGCCAAAAAATGGCATTACTCATAATTTTGCTATCATGCTGTTCCAAGCTTTCTTCACATCTTTATTGCGCAAGGTATATATTATGGGATTTAAAAGCGGAGTCAAGATGCTGTACATTAGGGGAATCAGTCTTGCATTAACAGAAGAATTAGTGGAAATGGGTCTGGAGTAGGTAAAGATAGCACTCCCATAATAGAGAAGAACCACAGTGAGATGAGAGGAGCATGTAGAGAAAGCTTTTTGTCTCCCTTCTGTAGAACGTATCTTCAACACAGTGGAAATGATATACGTGTATGATACAAGAATACTTAGAAAAGGTGTCCAAGCCATGAGCAAGCCAATATAGAGTAAGAGCATTTGGTTGAGTGAAACATCTCCACATGACAGTTTCAGAAGTGGTGGGATATCACAGTAGAAGGCATCTATCTGATTCTCCCCACAAAAAGGTAACCGGAATGCATAGACTGAATGTATTACAGAGTTGAGAAAGCCCCCAGTCCAACAGGCTGTGGCTAATTGGAGGCAAACGGCTTTATTGACAATCAAAGTGTAGCGCAATGGGTGGCAGATGGCGACATAGCGGTCAAAAGCCATCACTGCCAGAAGGAGGCATTCTATACCCAAAAAGGAGAAGAAGAAGTACAGTTGGAGCACACAACCAATATAAGTGATGCTACTGCTGTCTGAGAGGAGATGATGTAACATTTGAGGAATTGTGGTGGTGGTGTAGCAGATGTCAAGGACTGAGAGATTTCCAAGGAAAAAATACATGGGTGTTCTGAGTCTCTGGTCCACCATAGCTGTGATTATGATCAAGGTATTCCATAACACTGTGAACAGGTAGATGATCAAGAATGCACCAAAGAGCAAAAGCTGGACATCTTCTAAATGAGAAAAGCCAAGAAGAATGAACTCAGTCAACTCGGTCTCATTTCGCATTTCTATCTTGTGCTATTTCTTTATAGAAAAATGATGGGTCAAAGAGAGTACAAATGAAATGGCATTTCTGTTTCAGATTCGGACACTTCACTCTCTAATTTCTAAATTTTCATTGTTTGTTGTGAAATAATTATGGCATTTGTTTCCTTATATTTGCTGCAATTCCTTCAGGATCTATTCCCCAAGATCATTTTTATTTTCATTTGCAAAGGGTACAGGGACATCTAGTGGCATCATTACATCTCCATTTAGCTTCCTTTGACTAATAATCAAGACTTGTTGCTGAAATGGTGGGGCGGGGGGAGGAATGCAGAAGCATCCAATAATAATAGATGGCTCCATTAAAAAGAAAATGTTTGCCCAAATGTTGGCACCCAGGTTAGATGTTGGCACCAAATGTTAGAACACAGGTGTCTGCATGTAGGAAAAAGGAATTTCACTCCTTCAACAATAATGACACAAGGCAAAGTGCTTCATGGAAGGAGAAAGTGAAGCAGAGCCTGACTCCAATGAGGGACAATTAGCAAGGATGAGGTATCGGAGGATCTACAGTTGGAAGGGACACATATTAATACATTGTAGGGGACAACAGGAAGCTATTTTTTAGAGATGGCTATAGAACTGATTTTTAAACCCTTACTGCAAAAAAAAAAAAAAAAAAGCAAAGCTATGCCAGGGTGAACAGGAATAGATGTTGTCCACTGGCAAAATATTAAATAACTGCTATTGATTGATAGGGTGAGAACTGTCTGCAATTGATTGGTATTAGTTGGTAGGGTGTTATCAAGGACGCAGATCTTAAAAGAACTAAAACATTGTGGTTTCTTCATATTGTAGTGGGGAATTAAGGCAGAGAACCCAAGCTTATCCATGTCTACACAGAAGTTAGTTACATTATAGTCAATAGGGGTAACACTCAGGTAAGTGAGGATAGGTTTGCGGCCTGTGAAGGGAAGGCTTGCCAACTGCTACCCAATGAGTTTATGATCAATGTCAGATTCAATATGGAGATGTCTTGATTTGCAACTCAACCTCTTGGCCACCATTCTACAATTACATGTACAATACATTAAAAATAGATTTTGTACATCAAAACTTCCATGTACATAAAACATTCAAGAGAGGGACCTAATTTCCTTATTAATTTGGTATGAATTTCATGGACTGTGAAGCACTAATCTATTCCTTTACCAAGCCATTTTCTCTTCCTATATTCCCATCCATAATCAAAATAAAAGAAAAAAATTATTAATCCTAAAGTATCTACGTAGATTCAAAAACAATATATGATTCAAAGCAATATGCTATTTTAGAAACACTTGCAGAAAAAAAGGGCTTGGAAATATTCATAATTTAGGTATCATGGTTTGCCAAGCTTTCTTCACATCTTTGTTGCGCAAAGTATATATAATAGGATTTAACAGTGGGGTCAAGATGCTGTACATCAGTGGAACAGATGAATGGGTGGAAACAGGTCTTGAGTAGGTAAAAATACCACTTCCATAGTAGAGAAGGACCACAGTGAGATGAGAGGAGCAGGTGGAGAAAGCTTTTTGTCTCCCTTCAGCAGAACGTATCTTCAACACAGTGGAAATGATATATGTGTATGATAAAAGAATGCTTAGAAAAGGTGCCCAAGCCATAAGCAAGCCCATACAAAGCAACAGCATTTGGTTGAAGGAGACATCTCCACAGGATAGCTTCAGCAGAGGTGGAATGTCACAGTAAATCCATCTAGTTGGTTCTCCCCACAAAAAGGTAGCCGGAATATGTAGATTGTGTGTATTGCAGAATTCAGAAAACCACCAGCCCAGCAGGCTGTGGCTAGTTGGAGGCAAATTGCTTTTTTGACAATCAAAGTGTAGCGCAGAGGGCGGCATATGGCAACATAGCGGTCAAAAGCCATCGCAGCCAAGAGGAGACACTCTGAGCCCACAAATGAGAAGAAGAAATATAGTTGGAACCCACAGCCCATGTAGGAGATTCTGCTTCTTTCTGAGAGGAGGTGCACCAACATCTGGGGCATTGTTGTGGAAGTGTAACAGATGTCAAGAAAGGAGAGATTTCCGAGGAAGAAATACATGGGAGTTCTGAGACGATGGTCCACCATGGCAAGGATGATGATCAAGGTATTCCACAACACAGTCAACAGATAGGTTATCAAGAACGCACCAAAGAGCAAAAGTCGGATATCTTCTAAGTGTGAAAAACCCATAAAAATGAACTCAGTCAACTCTGTCTTGTTTTTCATTTCAATGCTTCAATGTATAAGATGGTGATATTTCTATATAGACAAAATATTAATGAAGTGTGGATGAAATTGCATCTAAGATATCCTTGTAAATAAGTCTTTTCTGATTTGTTTTTTATTCTGAAATTTTACGTCTAATTTCCTAATCTCCATTGTATGCTGTGAAGCAATTATGGCATTCATTTTATATCTGCTCCAATTCCTTCAAGAGCTTATCCCCAGGATAATTTTTACTATATTTCTAAACAATGCATATAGGGAAATGAAGTGGCACTGTGATATCCCCAATTAGCTTCCTTTGACATTCACCTGGATAATCAAGATCAGTGGGTTGAAAGGAGGTTGCAGAAATCCATGTATACACTATCTAATGGCTTCTTTTAAAAAAAAAATCAGCAATATGTTTGTCCAAGAATACAATATGCTTCTTGTCTGTGGTGGTTACAGACACTCGGGGTGCAATCCTAACATAGGCTGACACAACTCATTGGTCTTCCCATTCCTGTGGTGATGTGGGGAGCCTACTGTATGCCTGTGAAATGGCCCAGCCATCCCGCCGGAGTGGCACAGTAGTGTCTTACAGCACTTTTGTGAGACTCCCAGGCCAACATGGCACTTGTGCTGGGGCTTTTGCTGGCCTAACTGGGGATAAGGATTGGAGCTTCACATAAAAAAAGGAATTCAATGGATACTGGGCACCCAGTGTTTATGCATTCTTACCTGGAGTTTCTAGAGGTATCTACAAGGTCATGCTAAGTCAGCAATCCATTCTGTTGGCCTCTGCTTGCCTTGAAATGGTCCGCAGAAGCACGTGGCTTCTGGTGTTGGAACACAACCGGGTTTGCTTTCAAAAACCAGAATTTACTTCCAGATGCATTTGCGGTCAGTTCTGCAGAGTTGGTTGCCATTCTGGATCACCATAGAAGTTGCTTTAGGAGGCAAAAAAGTGGCTTCAGGTAAGCACCTCTGAATCCATAGATGGTTATATCCACAGTTATGGGACCCGCAGATATGGAGGGTCTGCTTTACAGGTTATTCTACGTCTTGGCTGAACAAGGGAAAGTAAGAAACCCAGTAATACCTTCATCCTAATCATAGTTAGGAGTCAATCAGTGGAGAAATATGCAAAACAAGTGTCATGATTTCAGGGGACAGTGTGCCCAGGAACCTCTCAGTGAAATACAGCTCAGAAGAGAGTGGAGAAAGGCTAGGAAAAAAAACATAAGGACACTTTCAATAGTAGACTCAGGTCTTCTTCTCTTTTCTGACTTTTTATAAACCAGGCTGCTTACCACATTTTGCAAACATCTTTCTCTTCTTGGATTTGAGCCAGAAGTATCTAACATTTATGCTAAGTGTATCATTTATGTTGGGTGTTCAGTGACACTTAAGTAGGTTAAAATTCAACTCCAAATGTGTGCAAAAAGTGGCCATTTGGGATCCATATTCACACATTTGATCCCGTTTCAATTATGCAAACTGGATCCAGTTATAGGGACCTATGGCACATTGAATGGTATCCCTACTCATGCAAACAGCCAGAATATTTTTAGGAGCTGCCTCAGAAGAGGCAGAAAGGCCCAAATACACAGATAAACTGAATGGTCAATCCAATCCCTCCAATTCTGTGGAGGGGGCAGTAGAGGAGGTCTCCTCTGGGTAAGAGAACAACTGTTCCCTTACCTGAAGGTAAGTCTCTGCAGCATGGAAAGAGGGGGTTCTATTCAGAATTATGTTAGGTATATAAAGGGCAAACAGCCTTGTTGTTTATTTGGCCATTTATTACCATTTTCATCACATTTAGCACGTATTGCCTTTTATATTTTGCTACAATACTATAGGGATATGGAAAGTTGAAGCATGTGTATAAAGTGAAACAAAGTGTTTCAGCATTTAAAATATTGTTTTCAGGAGAATGGACCCATCAATTGTCTTTCATATTCAAAATGGGAACAGTGATGGCATTAGGTAACTTGGAATCCTGGGGCAAAAATATGCTTTAAGCACCCATAGTTATCTGTTCTCACGTTGGTGGAACACTGAGCACTACAGCCAGTGGTAAGCTTCAGGGGGTTCTCACAGGTTCTATAGAACCCTTTTGGAATGAGTGCCTGGTTCTGAGAACTGGTTACTAATGGGACTTAGAACCTGTTGTTAATTTAGGTTATTTGGACATAGAACCTGTTGTTAATTTATTTGAATCCTACTACAGTTCTTACCAATAATGAGGGAGTTCATTGACTGGTAAGTTGGGAGGTCCATGAGGATCTTGGCGAGTGCTCAACATAGCCCACACTGGTGAGATCCAGGGGAGTGTAGTAATTGAGGGGTTGGACCTGGAAGTTCTAGGTTCAAATCTGCTCTCAGCCATGAAGCTTCCTGGGTGACCTTGTGCCAGTCATTATCTCACAGCCTCACCAATTTTACATCCTCACCAATTTCACAGGGTTCTTATGAAGACAAAAGGAAGGCAAGAACCATGCAGACCACTCTGAGTGCTTTGGTATAAAAATGTGAAACACATTTGGCTATACATAAATGGTAAATGAACAGAAAAGAATGCCAAAAACACAGATCTATAGTTGGTTTTAAAATTCTTTTTGTTTAAACAGAATATGTTATTACGAGTACTTTGTTCCACATATAAAACATGTGTTTTATTGAAATATATATTGGGGGGCTTGTAGCCCAAAGCTGTACATAAATTTACTTCAAAACAAGTTAAATTGCAACTCCAAACATAATAGTCAAATCTTTTCCATCATGCTTTTCCAGGCTGTCTTCACATCTTTGTTGCGCAAGGTATATATAATAGGATTTAAAAGTGGGGTCAAGATACTGTACATGAGTGGGATAAGTTTTGTATTGACCGATGACTGGGTGGGAACAGGTCTTAAGTAGGTGAAGATGCAACTTCCATAGTAGAGAACAACCACTGTGAGATGTGAGGAGCAGGTGGAGAAAGCCTTTTGTCTTCCTTCTGAGGAGCGGATCTTCAAAACAGTTGCGAGGATGTAAGCATATGATAGGAGAATGCAGAAAAATGGTGTCCAGGCCACAAGCAAGCCAATATAGAGCAAGAGCATTTGATTGAGTGTGATGTCTCCACATGACAGTTTCAGCAGTGGTGGAATGTCACAGTAGAAAGCATCTAAGCGGTTGTCCCCACAAAAAGGCAGGCGGAACGCATAGACAGTGTGCACTGCAGAGTTGAGAAAGCCACCAGCCCAACAGGCTGTGGCTAGTTGAAGGCAAAGGTTTCTTTTAACAGTGAGTGTGTAGCGCAGAGGGTTACATATGGCAACATAGCGGTCAAAGGCCATGACAGCAAGAATAAGGCATTCAACACCCACAAATGAAAAGAAAAAGTATAGCTGAAGCATGCAGCCTATGTAGGAAATGCTGCTTCTTTCTGAGAGCAGGAGATCCAGCATCTGGGGGATAGTTGTGGTAGTGTAAAAGATGTCAAGAAGTGAGAGATTTCCAAGGAAGAAATACATGGGGGTTCGGAGTTTTTGATCCAACATGACAATGATCATGATGAAGGTATTCCACAGCACGGTGAACAGATATATGAGTAAGAACCCACTGAAGAGCAAGAGGTGAACTTCTTGCAAATTCTTGAAGCCAAGGATGACAAAATCCACAAGCTCTGTTTCATTTTGAGCCTCCATGTCAGATAACAAAGGAGTTGTACTCCGTCTATATAGCACAGATAACTCAAAATACTGCTGATGAAAAGATAAAAATATATTAGGAAAAAACATAGAGCAGGCCAAGTGTCTATCCCTGAACCCATTTGTATCTAGGCTTTAGGCTGCTGGAACCATGCACTTCCAGGCCACTGTTGCAAATGTTCATGCTATTAAGTTATTGGTGGAGGCATGTCATGGAGGGATGCCACTTGCACCAGGGTACACTACCCTTTTCTCAGTCTATCTCACTGCTTTTCTATTCATTGGATTTACACCAGTAAAAATGCATGGATTCAAGGAGACTTATCGGCAATTGGGCAGGGGTATCCATAGGTTTTTTTTTAATCACTTTATTCTAAGGAAGTATTAAAACATATATTTGCTTACCTCCTGCTGGCTGTTCAGTTGCCTCCCATCACTGAATGCAGCATGTTCTTCATCCATACAGCTTCATCAGTGACAATGATGGGGGAATGGTAGGATCAGACAATTTATATCAAACTGTAACCGGTGAGATAATGCCAGGCAGGGCAACTCCTTCATCTCTTTGGTTCCAATCGGAACTAACTTCACAAGCAGCACTTGTGCATGAGTAGTTTGATCAGTTAAAATGTACATCTTGAAGACTGTATTGTGAAAAAAACCTCAATGAATATTGGAAGATAATGACAATTTTGTTCATTGTAACATAGCCAGAGAGAGAATTATTAACACATGCTCTTTATGTGCATAAATAACTGCCAACATGAATCCTCAAAAACCATACTTTCTCAGCCACAAAGATGCCCTTTTTCTGACCTTTGAGAAAAACCTCTCTCCTTGTGTAGGCAGCATTCTGTATGTTCTGTTTATGGCTTCTACTTTTTTAGGTTCATTTATATGCAAATAAGCTTTTGGGGATTTATAACCCAAAAGGCTCACTTGATAGGAAATATTCCCAAAAGTGTTCCAAAGACTTTCATCATGTCATAACTTTTAACATACAGAAGTCCCCAATATGTTTATAGCATAACAAATTGCTTCGATCTAGACGGGCCTGATATTCAGTCACTTTATGAAAACTCTTAATATGTTTGGGTTTGCAAGAACAAATTGGTTTCCCTGTCCCAAAAATTTAACAAAGAATGCTCATCAAAAATGAGCACATTGTCTGTCTGTCTGTCTGTCTGTCTGTCTCTCTCTCTCTCTCTCTCTCTCTCTCTCTCTCTCTCTCTCTCTCTGTGTGTGTGTGTGTGTGTGTGTGTGTGTGTCTAGATGACTAGTTCTGCCCAGGTAACCTGGAAGTGTATATACAAATGGATCATATCTCCTTACTCTTCCAACCAGAAGGGTCTGTGTAGTCCCCTGTGTGTGAAAATCATCAACTATACTCATCAGAAACAAATGAATGAATGTCAGCTCTGTTATTCTGAAAACAACTAATTTCCATGTCTGCCATTTGTTTTTATTCATGCAGATAAGAAAACCGAATTGCAACTGATTAGATTTTTCATATGTTTGTAATTTCAGCAAACTCCAAACCGATACATTATTCATCCGTGAATGATGGTCCAACCTTATCCCTAAATCTTCTCCTGCAAATGCACGCATGTCAAGAAGGAGTGTACTGCAGACTATGGTGAAGGGGGAGGTTTCTTCCCCGTAACTTTTATCCTTGAATTTTGGGGGAAATTGTCACCTCCACTATACTTCTCCTTGACTTTATGCCAGATATTTTGCTAACACATAACTGAGTGGAGTAAGGGAGAAGGAAATGGGAAATGGCTGCATATTAACACTTTCTTTTCCCTTTCCCATTGTACTTCCTTGTGCATCCATTGTGCATCTCTGCTTGTACTAGCCACACACAGAAACATTTATGTTTCCTCCTTCCTATTCTATTGTGAACTACAACACCAGCATAGTTCATGAAGAGTCTTGAAACCTAAACTGATCAAAGAACAATGGGTGTTTTTCTTGTTTATATATACAATTTCTCCTTTAGGCTGCAATCCTAAGCTCCAGTTAGGTCAGCCTAAGCCCCGGCATATGTCCTGGGCTGACCTGGGAGTGTCACAAAATTTCTGTGCCACTCCTAAGGGAGGGTTAGTCCTGTGCATAGACATGCACTTACTTCCACATCACCACGGGAATGGGAAGACTGATGAGTCGTGCCACCGTAGGTTAGGATTGCACCCTTAGCCATGAATCTGTGCTTCCCATCATGTCTTTCTCTAGCTGGTCTGGAACAATTAACTCTCAAGGGATGGGCAAATCCAGCATGTATAACTCAAGTAGAGTCATGAGACTCCATCCCTGCAATTCGGCTCAAAAACAGTCATAAAGGTAAAGGTGACCCATGCAGGTTATACTGCTAGTTGTGACCAACTGTAGGTTACAGTGTTCATCCCATTTCTAAACCTTTAGATACAGCATTGTCCAAAGACACTTCCATTGACATAGGGCCAGGATGATTGCAAAAGGTGCACAGAATGCTGTTTTACTTTCCCACTGAGGTGGTACCTATTTATTTACTTGCATTTGCATGCTTTTGAACTGCTAGGTTGGCAGGAGCTGGGCTAAGGACAGGAGCTCACCCCACCTTGTAGGACCTGGGTCTTGAATCCAGGCCTGCTGGTTAACAGACACAGTGTCTTAAACTTGCCCCACCATAGCCATTTTAAAAACTGTCAAAGCAGTGTCTTTTTCTGAGTCACCAGGAACATTTTCATAACTCAAAAGGTTTGAGTCAGTGAATCTTCCTCTTAAAAAAAAATATCAGCCGCAGCTCCATGAAAAGAATGCTACCAGGGCTGTATGTGTCAAAGTTAAACATTCCCCTGCAGCTCCATTGCATCTATAAGTCAGGAGCAGATAGGATGGACTGCATGAGAGCAGGGATAGAAGTGGCAAGAGGGAAGAGGATCATGCCTCTTGGTAAGCTCCCAATCTTTGGCAGCTCGACTCAGAAGTAGTCCCACTGAAGCCTGTCATTCAGTGGAGCTCCTTCCTCCCAAATGACAATGGAGCTCAAAGCAGCCATTTAACTGGAAAATGTGATCACTATGAACCGACTTCCGCTTCCTGCCTCCCACTCCCCCCATTGGCTTCTCCAGCCAATTGGAAGACTGAACCCCCTTGGTTCATCCTGACCCCCCTCATCTAAAGAAAATATCAGATCACCTATCCTTCATTCAATGATCATCAGTTCCTTCTTACCTATCAGAGACAGGCAAGGGACCCAACCTCCCCATCCTGCACAGATGCAAAAGCATTCATCCCAGGGTGACTATATGACTGGATTTTTCAGGATTTATCCTCTTTTTAGCCTCCTGTCTGGTATCCTCCAAAAGGGCTTCATTGTCCTTCATTTTGGCTTCATTTTGGGACTTTGCAATGGTGTGCAGTACCCCATTGTTGGATTCATATTGAAGACCAGAATCCAATGCAAAAATCTGTTTTGAAATATCTCTTTCCTATCAAAAGTTATGGCCAAAAAGCTAAACAAAATGCATTGAGCTGTATGGGAAAGTGCCCAATATGCTTTACTTGTGTGTAGGCAAACATGCCGTTATCTACCAGAAAGGTCAGGCTGAGAGGAATCCAAGACCTTGTCCTCCTTTTTAGGTTCAGGCATCTGGGCATCTTGAATTAATCCCTCCCTTCCTTCTGGCTGGAACTCCCAGCTGCTGCCTAGTATGAATAATGGCCCCATGAGGTTTTTCTACCCAGACAAAGGCAAATTCCAATATGCATGCATGAGGCTCCTACACCAAGTCAGGTACCCTTGAATCTAATTTTTTCCCCTTAATTTTTCCATGTGCATGACTTGTGGACAATCAAAACACTGATTTTTGCAACTCAGACTCAAGTCACCTGACTCTAGTCTCATGCCTGCTAAAAAAAAAGCAGGCCTCCGTTAGTCTTGAGAGACTATGGTATCATGCTCTGTGTGCTGCATACGCTGCATGCAAAGCACGAAAGCCTGGGTTGGATTGTTATGGAAGATAGGCTGTTACCCAAGCAGCAAATCCCCCTGTCCACACCACTGACTTAGTCCAATGGAAAGGCAGAGCCAATACGATTGGATCCAGCTGGCGTCGCAGAGCTGGGCTAAGGACAGGAGCTCACCCTGTCTTGTGGGGGTGACCCGGGTCTTGAACCTTGGCCTGCTGGTTAACAGGCACAGTGCCTTAACCGCTTGCGCCACCCACGCCTGCTAACTTTGCAGAAAAAGCATCGAGTGGCATTTAAAAAGGTTTTTTTAGCTGAACAAAAAATAAAATAAAAACTTTCACCCTAACAGTCTCCTCTCCAAATTTCTCTCTTTCCTATTTAGACTCATTCACTTTTATTTTTTCTACATTTGAAGATCTCTTATAAAATGGCCGTAAAACTCAAAGTGTATCTATATCCCACTTTTCTTTCACTGTTGACATCAAGGGGATGCACATAGAGGTCCCAGGAAGTCTTCCATCCAGGCACAGACCCAGAGCTAATTCTGCAATCCTAAAGACATTTTCCTGACATTTTCCCACTGAATACAATGGGGTTTACTTTTGAGTAGACATGATTAGGATTGTGCTCTAAACCTATTAAACCTAGGACGCTTGAAGCTGCAATAATTATTACATGAGATTTTGTTTTTTCTCCCTCTCTGCCCCATGATGACCAACAGGCCTGCCCCTCATAGTAACTTCCTATTTCTAGGTGCTGTTTGAGACCCCCCCCCCAGTCATTTTTCCAGCTCCTTGTGCGGGGAGCCCCTGGGAGCCCCTGGGAGCCCCTGGACAAAAATTACAACTTCGACCCTCCTGGAAAGTTTCTTATTTCCTTTTATATTCATCATAACTGTTTATATATATTCATTTATATTCATCATAACTGTTCATTTAGCTCTTTTTATGAATGGAAATTACAAAGATTGTGGATATTTTGTTCATAATATTGTACATATGAACACATGCAGGCTTGTCCAACAAGGGCTGCATCTATGGGTTTTCTAAGCCAAATGCGGCCCTCGAGCCTCTTGTTGGACAAGCCTTTCAGTCACAGAACTGAACTGCTGAACTTCCCAACAGCGACTCAGAGTGACTTTATTGTGCCTATATTTCCAGTTCAGCTCATAATTAATGTTCATATGTCTTTCTTTTTCATGAAAACATAAGGCAATGTGGAG
This sequence comes from Cryptoblepharus egeriae, assembly GCA_030015325.1. Taxonomy (NCBI): domain Eukaryota; kingdom Metazoa; phylum Chordata; class Lepidosauria; order Squamata; family Scincidae; genus Cryptoblepharus; species Cryptoblepharus egeriae. The sequence continues at coordinate 85,982,506 of JAREYC010000004.1, forward strand.
GTGGGTATTATTTTTCAGTGATTTTGGTTTTACTTGCTGTATGATTAATAAATGAGGATTTTTTTAAATCACATTTCGAATATTGTCTCTTTGTACATCCTAATAAATGTCACTTAACATTTTAAGAGTGTTACAACTGAGTTAATTAGGTGCTTATGACAGTTTTTTAACAGTGTAATAAAAGCCGCACCTCGACTAAAAGTGGCGAAACAGAGCCTCGACTTTAAGAGCCCAGTCTCATTCATTCACATCCCTCACAATGCAAAAGATCAAAAAAGCTACTGTTACATATTGCAGAGGATCAATTCTGGGAGTCTACTTTGGGTAAGAGAACATTACCTGGGGTAACTCTTCATGATGTGGGAGCTGTACACTCAGACCTGAACCATCACAATGCAGGAACAGGTCAACATGCTGTTGAAGCTCTGGATAGGGAAGGAGGTTCACTGTACTGTTGACGTTAAGAATTTTGCCAGTATGACTAGCACTGAGAAGACTTTGCCTAGAGCTTCATTAAAACTCAACAGCTGGGGTCTTGTTTTCCCAGAGTCCTATGGGATTTCATTGCATACCATTGAGTCAGGATCTCATCGGTATTAGCCAGGGTTTTAAAGTCGTTCTGACTCTTTTCCATCCACTAGAAATGTAGGGTGGTAGACCTAAGCAAGTGGCACCTTGTCATCTCTGAATCTGAGAGTAACTATTCCAATGAAATCAAATGCAGGTGAAATTCAGGTCAGACTTGAAAAAGAGATGCTGCAATAGTTGCACTGGTGAGTTTTTGGAACATTACAAGTAAGGCGATCTATTAAGGTATCTTCATCCAGGGCTCAGGCAATGGACCAAACTTGCTTATGATTATGGTGATTCTGCCATTTCAAAAACCTTCTTACATACTTTTTTTTGAGGTGGGGGGGGGCTCCATGAGAGCCCTCAAAGCCTTTCATTCTATCAACATCCCATATTAGGCAAGATCTATTTGATTTTTAAAAAATAATCGATGTTTAAAATGTTAAATATATGCTCATTATATCTATAAGATTGGGCTGTTGCTATAATCACTGTGTTATATAATTTATTATTTTTATAAAGTTGTAAATACTTAGAGGTGAAACCAATTAGTAGATGCTTCCCTATCCTCTGTGAAGCCTAGTAGTAGAAAGGGTGCACAACTGGACAAGATATTGTCAAATACTGTAGGAAACAACAGAGAGACCTAGAACCAAATGCAGGAGCTTTTGAACAAGTGAAAATTCCTATCTGGAAACACAAGACATGCTTGGTTTCTTGAAATGAATTATTTGAAACTTCATGACATTCCTGGGTTCAGCAAGCAGTTCAGATTCATGTGAAGAGGGTTTTCCTTTCCTATTAACGCTAAAAATTTACTCTTGCATCAAATTACATTCTGAGGACACATGCCAATGTCCCTTTGGTATTCTGATTCCACAGATAAATCTGAACATTTGAATGAGTCCTCTCTAATTGCAGCCAGATATAATGTGAATTCTATATCTCAATGCATAATGTGAATACTACATCTTATGACCCTACATCTTCAACATATACATTGTGATCTGTAAGCTGAATGACTCTCTGATCTTATCAATCAAACTTATTCCCATCCATAATGCTGATTGAAAATCACTATCCTTGACACATGCGGCTGGCATTGTTGGAAATACCATCCTGAACTATATGACCCTTTGATCTGATCCACCAATAGTCTTCTCAGATCATTGATACTATCATAAAATTTATTATATTTTCACTGGCATGCCATACAAATGAGTGCCTTTATTACAATTATTTTTTACTACTATACTTCTTGTTCTTCCATCTCTTATTCCAGAATGACAGCAAGTTACCTAAGATCTTGTTCGTGGTTGACTTTGTTACCAGTTTATACCTTCAGGAGAGCTCAGGATCAATGAATCAAATGGATAACCTCAGTACCATATCTGAATTCCAACTTCTGGGGTTCAAAAACCTTCCAGGGTGGCAGACTCCACTCTTCACTATGTTCTTAATTATCTACCTCCTGACCATCACAGGCAATGTCGTGATCATCTCTGTGATCCAACTGGAGCCATGTCTTCATTCTCCTATGTACTCTTTCCTCCAAAACCTCTCCTTCTTGGAGATCTGGTACACCACCACCATTGTGCCCAAGATGCTCAGCAGCTTGCTTAGAGAGGACAAAACCATCTCCTTCAGTGGATGCATCACACAACTCTACTGCTTTGTCTTTTTTGGTGCGACTGAATGTTTCCTGCTGTCTGTAATGGCGTATGACCGATACCTAGCAATCTGTGACCCTCTGCATTATAGCATTGCCATGAAACCACAGTTTTGCACCCACTTGGAAGTGGGATCTTGGGCAATTGGCCTCTGTACAGGTTTGTTGCCATCTTTATTGATCTCCCGATTAAATTTCTGCAGATCCAACTTGATCAATCACTTCTTTTGTGATATCCCACCTTTGCTGCAGCTCTCCTGTTCAGACACATATGTCACTGAGATGACAATATTTCTTCTCTCTGTAGTGGTTCTCTTCACTTGCTTCTTGCTTACCTTAGTCTCTTATGCTTTCATCATCATGACCATCCTGAAAATTCCCTCAGCTTCAGGGAAGAAGAAGACTTTCTCCACCTGTGGCTCACACTTGGCAGTGGTAATGATATATTTTGGCACCATGATCTCCATGTATGTTCAGCCCAGTGCTAGTATCTCCTCAGAGCTGAATAAGGTAGTCTCCATCTTTTATACTGTGGTAACACCACTTCTGAATCCTGTCATCTACAGTCTAAGGAATAAAGATTTCAAAGAGGCCTTGAGAAAATTACTTGGTAAGAAGCATGTCCTTCATAACTTGTAAAGCACAAGAAGGAATTCAACTGACAACACAATTGAAACCTCTCTGCCATATCCTGTACTCCATCCTGGGCCTGAGCACACTACATAGGGCTGCATTGACTTGCACCTAGCTGATGCAGATTGAAGTAGCCCCTTTGGGCAGGCTGGAGCATTACTTGTAGTAAGGAAAAAATATATACCCTGACCCAAAAAGAGACCTTCAGTCCGCTTCCAAACAAATGCTGGATACAGCAGAGGCCATGCAGCCCAACTGTGCAGAGCTATTGAGGACTGGGCTGTTACTTACCCTTAAGAGTGCAATTATGTTTTCACATGGCAGGTACTGGCATCAAACACATCAGTAATATTCTTAATGGTTCCAGTTGAAGATGGATGTTCGATTAATTATTACAGGGATTGAATAGTTTAAAGAGAATCTGTTCTTTGCAGGGAACATATGGCTCTTTGGGAAGCCCTGGCATATTTGAACTGGGGCATAGGCTTAGAGGTGTGAAAAAGAAATTTTATGTTTATCTGTTTGTGTTGTATAGTTGATGGAGGACCCTGGAATGTGAGAAACATGCCTTAGAGAACATAGCCATCTCCCCCACCTCTCAAAAAATAAAAGTGGAGAGTGGTTGATATAAAGTAACTGTAATCATTTTAGCTGAATATATGAATGCTGTTCAAATGTTCATGTTAACTGCTATTTACAAATGTACAGATATTGATGTAGATTGCAACATAATCATGTCTATGAAGGGAGCATGTCTGGTATCTGCAGTGGAAACAAAACAGAAGACACTATGGAGGCGTATCCAAGTAAGGACATAAATGTACGGTTACCCAAAGTGGATCTGACTGCTCCTCTGCAGGATGCAGCTGTAGCCTTTTTGGTGCTGCTGCACTGAGATTGCGCTGATACTACCATAAATTGTACCGGGCTCTTAGTAGATTTACTCTCATCAGTGCCTGGATGGAAGACTGCCTGGGAGTTCTATGTGGCCGCATAGCTGATTGTTACTCTTCCTTGTGAAACATTAGGCAGCCTGCTTCCCTCTCCAACATCACCTTCATGATATCACCACAATTAATCCGAGCATGGTTGGAGCTAAGCCAGTCCAGGATGGCCATATGTCCTCTTTTTCCTTTTCAGCCTTGTGTTCTAGAGAACTTCATTATTTTCCTCCTTTTCCTTGTGAGCATGTAGCTGTCTTGCATGTTGCCATCTGGCTGTGAAGGGGGGAGACCATTGCAAGTGCCTCCCTCTACAGGGTGCCACTGAAGGTCTTGTGCCCCCTGTGATTTCCCTCATCCACACAACTGCTTTTATGTGCATCCCAACTGAAGGAAGGAAAGTGGTATATAAATACACTCAAATTTTACAACAGTTTTGATACAAGTGTAGAAAAATAAGTTTAATAAAAGTGTATTAAGAGTATAATAAAAGTGTAATAAGTGTAGAAAAATACGAGTCTAATTGCACAGTATGAGTCCCATTGGGGTTTACTTTGGAGTATTCTGTTGGAAACATATAATACAGTAATGGGAATGCTGACGATTCGTTCCACAACCCAAAAATATTCATATAAAAATGATTACAATACTGTAATATAATATAAAATAATAAAGAAAACAGAAAATATAAATAAAAAATAAAACAAATTAACTTCCACTTAAGTCTGTAATCCTGAAGTACAGTTAGGCTAGCCTATCTTCACTGGGCTGGCCTCATTCCAAGATAGGCCAGCCTAGCTTCACCAGAGAAGGCTTGGGCTGTTTTAAGTCTACTTTGGCTGGCTCAAGACAGATGGGTCTGAGCTGGCCTAGCAGGGCTAGCCTAGGCAGTTCAGCAGGGGTGTGTTATAGGAATGTGGGGCATGGCTTGGAACAGTGCTGTTAGGCCGTATTCAGAGCCTGTTTCCAGTCCAGACATGCCCCTTCCCAGCTCCTCAAAGTTAGACCACTTCAGGAGCAGGCATAAATCTTAACAGACCCATATGGTCCATGATAAGCCAGAGTAAAAATGGATGCAAAAGAAAAAGTTCTAAGTTTTAGGCTAGCCTAATTAACCACTCCTGCCTCTCAAACTCAGGATATGGCACAACTACACCAGCCCAGTAAGCATGCTGCCCTTGTGCTGCAGCAGTTATAGGATTGCCATATGTCCTGAAAAACTGAGACTGTTCTGGATAGGGGGGATTGCATTCACATACTGGCAAATTTGACAGGGGGTCCTTGTGGAAGAGATTTATAGAAACACTAAGCAGTTAGGCCAGCCTAGAGGCCTCCTAGCCCTATGGATTTGGCCTAAGTGTCAGCTCAGGCAATGGCCTACTTAGGCCAGCTTAGCAGAGCAATTCTCTCTGGCCTAGGTCAGGATTGCACCCTTCGTTTCTCAGGTCTCTCATGCTGCAATGTGCCTCATTACACATTGGGGACTCCCTCTGATTATAGTAGTGTTTACTTTAGAGTAGACATACAAGGCTAGGTATCTCAGGCTTTTTTCCATTGCCGCTCCTTACGTAAGAGTGAGCCCCATTGACTATAATAGGCTTATTTCAGAGTAAACATGCATAGGCTGACCTCTCAGGAGTGGCTGAGCAGGTGCTGGCGGAACATTGAAACTGGCTGTATCCCAGCTGGGACTATTTTTTCACTTTATTGCAAGTCATGGCTTGTATTGCAAGATAAAATTTATTAGAAATGTTTGCTTGTCTTGCAAAATGCTCTCAGTCCAAACTGTTGTCAATCCAGAGTTTTACTGTACCTGTTTGTAGATTGCTGAAATTACAAATAAGCAACACTTCATATGAAATCTCAGTTGATCCTGTCATTTGAAAGATTTGTGTAGCTCACCCTCATATTTCTGCGTTATGAACAAATGAATAAACCTTGTGACTAAACCTCCATGAACTTTGCTGAGACATGGTAAATGTTCTTTATTGCACTTTCTCAATCTAAATTCTAATAAAGATCACTTTTATAACCCACATCCTCTTGAGTGCTTCATGGATTTTGTTATTCCTCTAGCTATAAATGAATGTGTTTAGGATTGAGGTCCCCACATAGCCAAACACCATTTTGTCTAATTCATGGATGACCTGCACTTAAGATCTCAAATACATGACTGACCTATAAAATATTAAAACTACACTAAGGACTTAATCCTATTCAATTTTCCAGCACTAATGTGGCAATATCAATGAGGCAATTTCTGCATTCGGTGGTGGTGGTGGTAGAGCAATCACCAAGGTCTCCTCAAGGGAATGTTTTTTTTTATCAGGAATCCACACCAGCTGGATTTGTGCTGGAAAGTTGGGCAGGATTGGGCCCTTAGACGTGCTGTGCATGTGGAGAACGTTCTGTGCCTTACTCTATTGAATGACATCTTCAAAACACTGACAGTCATGCACTGACGTATGAGACCATTATCAAACTGAAGCTGGTCCCAAAACCAGCTTCATGTCCTGTTCATGAAGAACAGGACATGAAGGAGGAAAATTCAATGTTTGTCATCCAGCCTTTGCACACACAGGACCAGATAACATACAATAAAGGTTGAGCTTATTTAGGTCATTCATCCGAAACAGAAAAATGGTGACAGGGAAGAGGAAAAGACATGGTTACAGGCATTCTATATGTGATTCAATACAAATGTGAACTTATAAAAAGATGTTTAATCAGGACTAATTAAATAGGCATTCATACATTATCATACTTCAGATTTTATTACATCACAGGCATAAAGCAAGACATATTCATTCTTTGGTCAGTCAAACGTCCAGTTTCAATCATTGCTATTATTTACTGAATCCCTTTCTCCTGGAGCAGCCATATCCCAAATCTAAATTTTTACTTAAATATAGTGCATGCTTGATGACAAGAGTCTTTATGGCATCCTTCATTTGTTTATTTCTAAGACTAAAGATGAAGGGACTCAGCAAAGGGGTCAAAACAATGTTGATCAATGAAACCATCTTATTCACCGAGGGGTTGCTGCCTGAAGGTCGTACATACATGAAGATGCAGCTGCCGTATCCAAGACTGACCACCATTAAGTGGGAGGAGCAGGTGGAGAATGCTTTGTGGCGCCCAGAGGCCGATGGAATCCTGAGAATGGTGGTGACAATGTAAATGTAGGACATCACGGTGAAAATTAAGGTGCCCAGTAGAGTGGCTGAAGATGAAAAGAAGCTAGCCAATTCCACAAGGCTAGTATCAGCACAAGCTATCTTCATCAAGGCCACACTGTCACAGAAAAAGTGATCAATGTGATTACTATGGCAAAAAGGTAGCTTTGCAACCAGGATAGTGGGGGCGATGGTAGCCAAGAAGCTAGCAACATAGGATCCTACTACTAGTGATAGACAGATTTGCCCATTCATAATGGCCGCATAGTGCAGCGGTTTGCAAATGGCTATATAGCGGTCATATGACATGACGGCCAACAGAATGAAGTCACTGCTTCCCAAGAAGAAGAAGAAATAGCACTGAGAAAGGCACGCTGGGTATGAAATGGATCTGAAGCCGAGGAAGAGACTGGCCAGAACCTTGGGCACCACAGTTGTTGTAACAAGGATCTCTAAGCAGGAAAGATTCCACAAGAAGAAATACATGGGAGTATGTAGCAGGGAATCATGGATGACCAGAATGATAATCATGATGTTCCCAGCTAAGGCGAACAGGTATGAGGCAAGGAGGATGACGCCCATGAGATGCTTCAAGTGACGCAGTTCAGGAAATCCGAGCAGGATGAAATCTGTAATCACCGTTTGGTTCTCCATCATAATTTTGGAGGGTCCTGGGAAAAGCAAGTGGAGGTAAGATAATTAGAAAGATATCAGGAAATAGAAAGAAGGATGGCAAAATTGAGCCTGATGATAGAATTTGAAGGAAATACAGCATGACCCTTGTTATACAAAGATGTTTTTCTACATTGATTTGACTCAACATGAATCAACATGAAAGTGGTGATCCCTGGAGAAGGGGAAAAATACATCTTAAAATCACAGGTTTTTAAAAAAAAAATGCTTTCCTTTCTGTGGTAGAGAGACAGTCATTCAAATAATCATTCCATTTTTCACTTGAGTCAGGCAAAGGCAGGGGTCATTTGCATTTTTAATTGCTGACTGCCTCTCCACAACAGGAAGAAAAGCTGTTCTAAAGGAATACACATTTTTAAATTGTTTTTATTTGATACATTTTTTTTTGTTTCCGCAGGGAATTCCAGAAACAAATTACTGTGGATATAAAGACATGACCTATTGCATTAGGAGCAACAGAGGAGCAAAATACAGAGGAGTGGGATTATATACCTATTTTTCCAACTTTTTACCAATGGATTTTTTAATTCACTGGGTGTTCTGGAACAGAACCCTAGTGGAGGACAAGTGACAACCTACTCATCATCATTCATGTGCTGGTTAGCATGCATGTAGAAGTATACAGATGTTCAACTATTGCTTCCTCTTTTGATTGGCTGGAAAGTGGACAAGAAAAAGGAAATATAATAGTATGGAGAAACAGAAATGGAATATGTATAATTGGAGTTAAAAAAGCATACATTAAACCTGAAAAAGGATCCCCCACTTTCAGAGAAAGATAGAAGTGCTATATACTGTAAATGAAAATATAACGTTGGCTACATGAAAATATAACGTTGGCTGCACTTACGTCCTATTGAAATAAAAGGCTCTTATGGTGGTTGCACTCTTTAAGTGTGTGCTCCTTTTTTATTTAACAGGGGGAGAGTAACTGGCCCTTCTCATCCCAGCAATGTCTGTTCTAATGGGTTCTGCTGGTATTCCTTGGCTTTTTTGACTGTAAGCCCTTTTAGGACACAGACCCATTTGCAATTAATTAGCTATTAATTTTTTTTCATTTTCTTCGTAAACTGGTTTTTTGAACTTTTTAGTTCACAAATACTGTATAAATACATACATACATACATATATACATACATACATACATACATACATACATGTATGTATACTGTAAATAGGCTTATTTCAAGTCCTGTCAGCCCATTTCAAATAAGCAGGTTGTGAAGACAGCATAATCAAGGATGTTAACAGCCTGGAAGTGACTCACGTGTTTCATGCTGTGCTTTTCCTCAACAACAAAAGCAGTTCTCCAGAGGACCACATTGCTTCTCTTCTTCGTAATTGCAGAACTGGTAGAATGATTCCAAGATCATCACAAATTATCCAAGCTTGGACCAATTTTGTGTGGTTGAGTACAATCTTTTGTGCATCCTGAACGACTTCTGATACATTCTGAAGAAAATGGCTTTTAAAATTTTGTTCAACATGTCTGTCAGTTGCTCTTTTCAGAAACAAGTGGTGGGGTCCATAAAACTGTTCATCTATATCACAGACAATGTCCACACATCCCAGTTTCTCTTGGCAGTGATTTGTTTTCCTGATCTCATGATGTCCCATACAACAGACACCCTAAATATCCCTTTACATGAATATTTCTTTCCACCTGACTCTATACCGGGGGATATGCTTTCCAGGTTGCTCTCAAGAGACTGTGAGATGATGGGAATCACTTCAGGGACTAGGGAAGGTTCTTCAAACTTCATACAATGCAGAGTAATGTGTTTTTATTCTGTTCAAAGCAAAAAGTATTTAAGTTTGGCTTCAATCCAGAGTAACTATGGGACCTTTTACACTGACGATGTTTACAGTACCATTTATGGGAAACCTATGGGAAATGCAGTGAGCAATCCAGAGTAAATGCCTCTTACAATTTCCCGTAATTACTCTCTGCATAACTCTCTCTTCCCATAGGGTTTGTCTCTGAGCAGGCTGAACATGTAACCCTTACCCCCAAATCCAGAGTAACTATGGGAGCACATCAGAGACTTTAGGTGCACCCATAGTAACTTCATCACCTCGTGAAAACCTATGGGAAATTCATATTGGAATCCAGAGTAAGTTGTTCTTACACCGGAACAAGGACTCTCCATAGTTACTCTGGATTTTGCTGTAAGATGACCAACTAGATCCATTGACCAGCAATTATAATTTATGCAAATTAGGCTGTTTTTAGATGGTCATCTAAGGGTTGGTTACTGAGTTGGTTACCAAGTCAAATGGGGCAGAAGGAGGGTGGAATGGACGCAGGAAGGGGAGGATTAAGGGTGGTGAACCAAATCCCAACCATTTTTCCATGACTTCCTTTAGTTAGACCTATGACTGCCTAACCTCCAGTTAGACCAGCCTACGCTCCAGGATAAGTCCTGTGCTGACGTGGGGGTATCACAAATGTGCCATAAGACACTTCTGCACCACTCCTGGGGGTGGGTTAGGACAGTGCACAGATATGCGCTTGCCTCCCTACATCATGATGGGAAAGGGAAGTCAAATGAGTTAGGCCAGACTAGGTTAGGATTGCACCCAAAGATACTGATCAGATTTGCATCTCAGATTTGCAAAGCAGATTTGGTATTGTTGGTGCAAGACCATATTGACCCATACTGGCGCACTTACTTCTTTATGGATGGATTGAATGTTTGGATGCAAAATCCAAATGAGGGGATGATGGGGGGAATGTTGCACATGAGGTGTTGTGCATGCGGATGATATGCATGGGGCTGTTGAGCAATGGGGATGGCACACCAGGGGAGTATTTTATTCCTGCAATGGAGATACATTTCACTAGTACAATTGTAACTTGTAAGACAAATGCTTTGTAAGGCAAACTAAAATTTCTAAGGAATTCTGCCTTGTAAGACAAACATAATGTTGTAAAACAAACAGTTTTACTATGAAAATTTGTAAAAAAACAAACAAATTGATGGATCTGCATTGTGAGCAACAGCAACAAGTTATGGAGGAGATCTCATCTGCAGAGGAGGAGGAGAATAAGGGGGAGGAATCCTTTACATCAAATGAGACTAAGGACATTTGTAAACACTGGGAAATTCTGCAAAATTTTCTACAAATCACCACCCAACTAAGGCTGTTGCAGTGTGACCGATGAATGTTTCATGACAATGCAATGTCACATTTCCATGAGATCCTCAAAAGGAGACAAAAGCAAGTGTCATTGGTAAGGATCTTTGTTAATGTTGCTCAAAAAGACACCTGTGACTCTTTTAGTGAAAATTACCCTACAATCCAGAGTAACTACGGGAGCACATAAGAGACATTTACATTGGCATAGTTGTGGCACTATCTAGTGAAAAACCTATGGGAAATACATATTGCAATCCAGAGTAAATTGTTCTTACACTGGAGCAAGGACTACTGGTAGTTACTCTGAATTGAGCCCTTAGTCGTCCTTGGCCATAAAAGTTTTTCTTTTCTGTTTTACTGAACAGTATATTACAGAGTTTTTAAAAATTAATATTACAATAATTGTGATCTGTATTATATTACAGTGTTTTGAATTTGACTGCAGTATTTTGTCATCATTTTTTACATACAGTTAATATTTATATGAATATTTAAAATATTCAATTGTCTGAACCAATTGGAACCAAATGTCTGAACCAACTGGAACCAATTAGAACCAATTGTCTGAGTTTCCATTATTTCCTATGGGAAAATCCGCTTTGTATAAAGAACACTTTGTAAGACAAACCTGCTTCTGGAACAAATTATGTTTGTTTTACAAGGCACCACTGTATATATAAAATTGAAGGGTCACTGATAATACTGAAGAGTCAGCCAAATCCATCAAACCAAGAAGTGTGAAATTTGGGGAGAGTAGTTCTTCTGTGGTGTAGACAACCACTAAGAACTGATGTTTAGCAATTCAAACTGGAAGGGGTTGAAAAGGGGTACAACATGTTTTGTCCCTATATTTAACTTTGACATTGACGAACATTGCCGAACAATGCCCAGCTCAAATCTCTGAACCTAGAAGCATGAAATTTGGGGAGCATACTCCTTCTGTGATGTAAGGAACCACTAAGAGCCAATTTGGTGAGGCTTGCTGCCTGGTGTTGCCTGGTGCCCGGTAGGAATGCCCAGTGGTGCCTAGTGCTTGCATCCACCTAATGGTGGCCAGTGATACCTGGTCCCCACTGCTTGCTGGTGTCTATGTCTGGACACCAGGAGTGCCTGATGGTGCCCAGTGCCTGGTGCACAGTGGTACTCAATGCCCAGTTGGGATGGCCAGTGCCCAATGCTTCCCAGTGCCTGGTATGGGTGCCCGCTGCCCACTGTTGCCTGGTAGGGATGCTTGGTGCCCGATGGTGCCCAGTGGTGGCTGCTGCTCAGTGCTGCCCACTGCCCATTGGTGTCCAGTGATGCCTGGTAGGGATGCCTGGTGTTGCCCATTTTCCACTGCCTGCTAGTGCTCACTGGTGCCCGATGCCTGTTGGTGATCAGCTGTGCCTGCTGCCTGACAATGGCCACTAGTACCCAATACCCATCACTTCCTAGTCCCACAACTACCTGGTGCCAGTTTCCAGAGTCCACTGGTGCCCACCAGTACCCAACAGTGTCTAGCCATGCCCAAGGCCGACAAATATTCTTGAAATTTTACTCCCACAATTGATATGGAATACTAGCTGAATTTACCTAAACACAAAATAACGGATGTGTGCATAGACGTTTTAGGTGTATGTTGCTTGCTTATTAAATCTGGTGTATGGTTTCACTGGCCCTATTGTCTTGACTGGTCTTAATGTAACTGAACTCAACAAGTATTATACATTAGCTGCTAAACTTGGCAAGTCTCCAAGTGCTAGAAAGGAACTCCAGACATTATGAGTGCATTCCTAACCTTGGCCAGCAAAACTCACCAGTCTTCCCATTCCCATGATTATGTAAGGAGGCAAGCTCATGTCTGTGTACTGGCTTAAAATCTCTTCCAGGGGTGGCACAGAAATGTCTTTTTTGTGACAATCCCAGGAAAGCACGGGATTTGTACTAGGGTTTAGGCCAGCTTAACTGGAGATAAGGATTGCAGTTTATCCCTACAATCCAGAGTAACTACAGGAGCACGTAAGAGACTTTATGTGCACCTGTAGTTACTGCACCACCTAGTGAAAACCTATGGGAAATTCATATTGCAATCCAGAGCAATTGTTCTTACACTGGAGCAAGGACTCCCCATAGTTACGCAGGATTGCGCCCTAAGACATTTTTTCCTCTCTAATTCCTTGAAGAACCACAATGAAGAAAATTTTCCCTTTGAAAAATAATATTTGTACTTTCATTTTACCTGGGCCTCAGAGGTCTCAGAGAAGGGGGAATGGCAAATTACTAACACATATTAATAGAAATAGACTAGGTGTTTTTTAAAAAAGTGAAACTGTGATGCCATCTGCTGATGGAGAAACTTATTTTAATTTTAAATAAATATAGATTGCTTCTTTTAGGCTTTGGGATGAACTTGTCATTGACTCCAGCCTGTTTGTTATTTAACCCTGCTGGTATAAGAGTGTCAGGATAGATGTTTGCTTTTAACAACCATTGTTTGCACCTGAGCTCTTTAATGTCTGGTTGCTGCAAAACTTGCTGATGGATCTAAATTAGATTGACTGCCTCTTTCCACATGATCCTCCTGGATTGATTGTCTCAAATGATCTGCATTTAGCATCAGTTTCAGCCAACAATGAAGACTTACTGAATTCCAGGTTTATTTCATTTATTTCTGTTTTTTTCCTTAAGAACCATGACCTGATTGAAGCTTCTAAAGATAGAACATGGATAACACAATCTACAATGCAGTAAGTCTGAATACTATGTAAAATCATGCTGAACCTACTGTTATACCCACATTTAGTTGCCAAAGCAATATCAGTTTAAAATTTATTTTCCTTTTTTAACTGTTTTGTTTAAATGTAACAGTTATTATTAATAACACAAATAATAATATATACTAATAATAATATATAAAGATTATATATTTCTCTTTCCCTGCTGCTCTTTGCCTCTCAGTCTCCTCTGCCTCTCGGTCTCTGCTTAGTGGTAGAAATATATTAAGAAACATCAAGGGTGCAATCCTCAGAAGTAAGTGCTATTCTGTTGAATGGGACTTACTCTAAGGAAAATATGTTTAGGATTTCAGCCTGAGTGTGTGTTTGTGTTTAATGGAGGAACTGTCATTAGTGTTTCATTAACCTTACAACCCTTTATGTAATTCAGAATTTGCTTTGCAGGGGCAGAAGGTAAGCGAATTCAGTCTGTAATCCTATTCACATTTATCTTGGAGTAAGTCCCATTGACTATAATGGGACTTACTTTTGAGTAGCTAGGCATAGGATTGGGTTCTAAGGCTACAATAATATCAACACTTGAGTGTCATCTCAGTTGACTATAATTAGACTTATTTCTTAGTACAGAGAGCACAATCCTAACCCTGTCTACTCAAAAGTAACCCCCATTGTGTTCAATGGGACTTACTCCCTGGAAAGTGTTGTTAGGATTGCAGCCGTATGCATTAACATGGGCTCTGAGTCAGCCTTACATCTCCAATATTCTATCATAAAGCTGCAATTCTATACACACTTTCCTGGGAGTAAGCCCCACTGAACACAATGGGAAATGCAAACATGTATAAACTTATACCTTTATTTCTGAGTCAGTATGCATACAATTGCATATAGAATGCAAACTGTGGGATCTGGACATTATGCCTATCTTCATTTTCAGATTGAAACAGTTCTGGAAAGCCAAGTGCTTGTACTATAGTGCAGCTTTCTCTCTTCAGTTTTTTTCATTTTTTTATTTTTTCAGTCATTTTGGAGCATACTTTATTAAGTTTTATGAGAAGAGGAAACTTGCATTTATCTCTGAAAATCACCAGTTAACTGGAGCAATTAAATCACACTGTCATTTTTTTCCTTTTATTTGTTTAGAAAGCAGTATACATTGGACAGTGAGCAAAAAAATAGAGGGAAATAGAGGGGGAAAGGGCCATTGCTAGTTCAGCATATACTTCCCAAGCTGAAAGACCCATGTTCAAACCCTAGCATCACCAGGTAAAGCAGAAACTTGCGTTCTCACTGAAATGTTGGAAAACCATTGCCAAACAGTCCAGAGAATGCTGAGCAAAACACAGAGCACAATCCTAACCATGACTACTCAAAAGTAGGCCCCATTGTGTTTAATGGTTCTTACTCCCTGGAAAGTGTCTTTAGGATTGCAGCCAAACTCCTTCACACAGGATGTGGTGATGACATCCAGATTGGATAGGGGTATTGGATAAATTTCTGGCGGAAAAGTCCATCACGGGTTACAAGCAAGAATGAGTTCATGAAAATTCTGATTTTTAGAAGTAGACTACCTCAGAATGCCAGTTACAAGGCTGGACATCAGGATAAAGTTCTCTTGTTGTCTTGTGGGGCCTAGCTCCGTGAGGAATCAGGTGGGCCACTGTGAGCTATAGGAAGCTGGCCTACATGGGTCTTTGTCCTTATCCAGCAAGGCTCTTCTTATGTTCTTATGCATGGTCTGACTCCATACAGGCAGCCATCGATGTATATAAATTTATTTATAAAATAAAAATAAATTCAATCAAGGTAGTACCATATTGTATCTAATTGGATTAATTGTGATCCTGTGAAAGCATTGTGAAAATTTGATTCATTACAGTACAAAATCCTAAATAATTATACTTAAGGTTGTTTTGTTCCAAATTATTCAGTACCACAATATCGTGTGTGACTCAGTAAGATCCAAATCAGTTCTAATTGAAAGACCATGGGTGCAATTCTAACCAACTTTTGAGCTCTGGCATACCTGTGCCAGTGGGGCACGTGTTACATCCTATAGTTGGGAGGTAGTCATGGAGGCCTGCTGATGGTAAGATAATTCTTATTCCCTCACCTTGGAATTCCATTGCCCTTAACCCGGCGCTGGAAAATTGGTCAGGATTGTACCCCATGACATACATAAATCAGAAATTGGATACAACTTATGAGCTTCCCAGTTGTGGCAACAAGAGTTTGAGATGTGGCATTACAGTTCTTGTTCAATTTATAACAAGATTTTCTTTTTCACTAGATAAAGAGTCAAGCATGAAGAAACATGGGAAAAGGGACTGCAATACAAATAGCAAACATAACACTTGTGACTGAATTCATTTTGATTGGATTCCCCAATCCTTGGCCAATAGAAATCTTTTTGTTTCTGTTATTCCTCCTCATTCTGGTGGCAACCATGATTGGAAACATGATCATCATAGCTCTGATATGGACAGATCATCATCTTAATTCTCCCATGTATTTCTTCCTTTTCCACTTGTCTATCATTGAAATCCTTGGAACTCTGACCGTGGTTCCCAAAATGATGCAGAACTTCCTGCTGGAAAAGAAGGCCATCTCCTTCTATGGGTGCCTGGCTCAATCATACTTCTATTTCTTGTTTGGTACCTCTGAATATGTTCTACTAGCAATGATGTCCTATGACCGATACATAGCCATATGTGCTCCACTTCGCTACAACACTATCATGAGTAGGAAGGTTTGTGTACATCTGGTTGTGAGCTCTTGGTTGGGAGGGTTCTTCTCCATACTCATCCCTACTGTGATGAAGCTCGGCTTGCCCTACTGTGGTCCCAATGTAATAGATCACTTTTTCTGTGACAGTGCCCCTTTGCTCCACTTAGCTTGTGCCGATATCCGCCTAGTAGAGCTTATTGATTTTATTGTTTCCCTCCCCATTCTTCTGGGCTCTCTTTTCCTTACAATTGTTTCTTATTTTTACATTATAAGCACAATCCTTCGGATCCCTTCTGCCACAGGGAGAAAAAAGGCTTTCTCAACCTGTGCGTCCCACTTCACAGTGGTGTCCATTGGCTATGGCACATCTGTCTTCATTTATGTCAGGCCCTCACAAGCCAGCTCCATGAGTCTCAACAAAATTGCTTCTCTGGTCACCACTGCAGTAACACCCCTACTTAACCCTATCATATTCACCTTTAGAAACCAGAAGTTCCAAGAAGTTTTCAGGGACGCAGTTAAAAAGTACATAGGGACAAACCACCAAATTGACTGACATGTTTTCATTCATTTCTACCCTCCTTTTTTTCCAAGGAGCAAACCATAACGTACATACATCATTTTTGCTGACAACAAATCTGTGAGGGAGGCTGAAATATAGGCTGCAATCCTAACCTCCAGTTAAACCAGACTGAACCTCAGCATAAGTCCTGTGCTGACCTGGGGGTCTCACAAAAGTGTCATAAGACATTCCTTAGGGAGGGTTCAGCTAGTTCACAAACATGTGCGTGCCTCCCTATCTCATCACAGGAACAGGAAAACTGATGAATTGTGCTGACCTAGGTTAGGATTGCACCTATAATGGTTTTTCAGCATTGTCCCATGAACTTCAATGGCAAAGGAGGAATTTGAATCTACTATGGCACATGAAAGACATTTCAAAATTGCACATTCTTTTTCTTTCTTTTAGAATTTATTTAGACTGTAACTATAGAGCACTTATTGACTGCAATTTAAAATGTACAGTAGGAGGATGAAGTGTTGGCTATTTATTTTAACACAGAAAACACATATTGTGAGCAGTAATGGCTCACAAATTAGTGGTGGGCTCCAGCAGGTTCGCACCCACTCTATAGAACCAGTTGTTAGAGATATGACATATAAAGTTTTAAAATAGCCATTTAAAAGTGGCTGCCAGATGGGCATAGAACCGGTTGTTAATTTCTTTGAATCCCATCACTGTCACAAATGTGCCTTATGGCTTCCTTTGGTTTCCTTTGTTCCTTATTCTCCAGAGACAAATGTTCACCCAATGTAATACAGCTGAAAGGCAAAGAAATTGCTGTAATTTAAATGTTGCAATGAACTAATAAAGAATTCCAAAAGTAAATTGGCACATATAGGTACAGTGTAAAGAAGGCAAATGCCATTTTAGGTTGCATTAAGAGGACTGTAGCTTCCAAGTCGCGAGAAGTTCTAGTTCCTCTTTATTCTGCATTGGTCAGACCTCACCTTGAGTACTGTGTTCAGTTCTGGGCACCTCACTTTAAGAAAGATGCAGCCAAACTGGAGCAAGTCCAGAGGAGAGCGACAAGAATGATCAGTGGGATGGAAGGGAAGCCCTACGAGGAAAGGTTGGGGGAACTTGGGATGTTCAGCCTGGAGAAGAGGAGGCTGAGGGGAGACATGATTGCCCTCTTCAGATACCTGAAGGGCTCTCATATGGAGGAAGGGGCCAATTTGTTCACAGCTGCTTCTGAAAGCAGAACTAGAACCAATGGGTACAAACTGCAAGAAAGGAGATTCCGGCTGGAAATCCGGAAAAAATTCCTGACGGTGAGGGCGGTTTGGCAGTGGAACAGATTGCCAAGGGAGGTGGTGGACTCTCCCTCACTGGGGATCTTCAAGCAGAGGCTCGATGAGCACCTGTTGGAGATGCTCTAGGGGGAATTCCTGCTGCAGGCAGGGGGTTGGACTAGATGACCTACTAGGTCCCTTCCAACTCTATGATTCTATGATTCTAAGAAGCATAGTCTTCCCTCATTAACTTGATCACAAAACACAATATGTGGTCCCACTGAAAGTGTGAATCTTATTAATTAGCCTCTTGACAATAATATTCTACTAAAATGCTTTTGTTCATTTTTTGTGTAATATCAATTGCTAGGAGAATCAGTGCTTCTCTCAGAAAACAGTACAATATGATAAGGATCATGAACTCATGACATCATGATGATGACATCATAAGGATCACTGTCAATCATTAGAACCCATTTATTACATAGTCATTCTCATCCTCTATGTGTTGATTCAGGGAAAATACCAGCACCACATAATTCCATAATTTCTGACAAAGCATGTTAAATATTAAAACATACCTGCTGAATGCATTCTTAGTGAGCTGCACAGTCTTTGCAGTAGCAAGAGGCAGAGAAGCAGGGACAAGGTCGTCAGTCCTCAAGGATTGTCCTGAAGTCTTCAGGAATCAATCTCCAGGTGGCTACCGATAACAAACCTGGAAATTACCAAGATCATATGGGTGCAATTCCAAGCATGTCTACTCAGAAGTAAGACCCACTGTATTCTATAGGACTTACCCTCAGAAGTGTATATAGGATTGTGGCGTACATGTCTAAAATAGTTTGTCTTATTAACTATTATTGCAACATATATGTCTAAAATAGTTTGTCTTATTAACTGGCAGTACTAAAAGTAAAAATTGTATATGTATCTTGTACCTGTACCTGTTATATACTTGTATCTGTAACTGTTGTGCAGGACTTTTACAAGGGTAGCTTGTCATATAGAGGTGAGAAAAGCATTATCTACTGAAGAAATTTCTTTTTCATCCTTACATTTGTCACACTAACCTTAAGGGACTGATGAGCCTGTCTGTCTATATGGCTATATGCTCTACTGGTAAGAAGCTCCAAACTACTACATATATTGCAGTTCCAAACTCATTTTGCAATTGTTTACTTCAGGCCTTCACAATTTGCTCGTTTGAGACCGGGCAGTGACTCCTTCTGCCAAATACAAGGGTTCAGTTTGGGTTGACAACATTTTGAGTTGTCTATGGCTGAGTGTTTGGGTTAACTGCCCAATTCAAGGGGACATGAATTGATAAGCTGCATTAGACCAAATTCAAAATGCCTGATTCCTTCTCGCCCCCAATTTAGAAAATCTTCCTGATATTTCCTGTCAACCTGATATTGCTACAAGTTTTTGACATTTTAACAGCATGAAAAAATTGAAATATATATTAATGTACTATATATATATATATATATATATATATATATATATATATATATATATATATATATATATATATATATATATATATAAAATACTATATATTTAAAGTTATCTTTCATATGTCATCTAACAACTGATGTAATTAGGACAACTGTGCTGACTTTTAGGTCCTGGGAATTATGCAAATTGGGTGACCTCCTGCTGAGGCCTAATAGTTCTGCTCTGAAGTTTCACTTTCCCAGGTTTGAATTATACTAGCAGCACAATCCTAACCATGTCTATTCAAAAGTAAGCCCCATTGTGTTGAAGGGGTCTTACTCCCTAGAACAGTGGTTCTCAATCTTCCTAACGCCATGACCCCTTTATTCTCTCTGCAAGCACCTGAAGCCTCTTCAGTATGACACGGGCAAGCAGCTTCCCTAGAACACTAAGAAGAGAGATGCCACGGTAGTTGTTACAGTCAGCCCTGTCACCCTTGTTCTTGTACAGTGTGACAATATTAGCGTCCTTCATGTCCTGTGGTACTCCACCTTCCCTCCAACAAAGGCAGAATATCTTGTACTGTTCAGTGGAAATGGTCCCTCTACAGCACCTCAGAACTTCAGCAGGGATGTTATCTTTCCCGGGTGCCTTGCCAAAAGCAAGGGAATCCAGGGCTTCATTTAGTTCTTCTAAAGTTGGTTCACTGTCAAGCTCCTCCAAGACTGGCAGGCACTCAATGTTGTTTAATGCTTCTTCAGTTACTATATTTTCTCTGGAGTATAGCTCAGAGTAGTGCTGCACCCAGCGTGCCATCTGTTGTGCTCGGTCCTGGATGACCTCACCTGTAGCGGACTTAAGAGGGGCAGATTTCCTCACTGTTGGACCTAAGGCCTGCTTGATGCCATCATACATCCCCTTGATGTTGCCTGTGTCAGCTGCTACCTGGATCTGAGAGCAAAGCTGCAGCCAATAATTGTTAGCACATCTCCTGGCAATCTGTTGGACTTTGCTACGGGCGACTCGCAGGGCTTGAAGGTTGCGCTCACTAGAACAGGCTTTATATGCAGTTAGAGCTCTCCTCTTTTCCTCAAGGGCTGGTGTCAGCTACTCTGAGTGGGCTTCAAACCAATCTGCTGTCTTTCTAACCTGCTTACCAAAAACTGACAAGGCGGTAGTATAAACAGCATTCTTGAAATGTTCCCACCGTTCAGAAGCGTTTGCCTCAGCCAGGCCCGGGAGAATTTCCTCAAGTGCATGGTCAAATTCCAACACATTTTCCAGACTGCGGGTCTTGCTGATGTTAATTCGTGGTCTTCCTTCCTTCTTTGAGGGATGCAGCCTCTTTGCTTGTAATTTTACTCTGCTGCACACCAAGGAGTGGTCTGTATTGCAATCAGCACTCTGACAGCTACGTGTGATCTTAATGCTGGGAAGGCTGGAGCGCCTGGTGAGGATCAGCTCAAGCTGATGCCAATGCTTCGATCTAGGGTGTTGCCAAGACACTCTGTGTTGAGGCTTTGTGTTAAAGAACATATTGCTAACACAAAAATCATAATAGCAGCAAAACTCCAGCAAGCGTTGGCCATTTTCATTCATCTTCCCAATGCCAAAACGACCTAGACAAGCAGGCCAAGAACTATGGTCAGATCCAACTCTTGCATTAAAATCACCAAGAATAAACAATGGTTCTTTCTCAGGGATTTTCTTGATAGTGGCAGCCAGATCATCATAGAATTTGTCTTTGGATTCTGCTGAAGATGATAGAAGAAAACTTCAGCCCTTAAGTTGGGCACCTGGAACGTTCGGACAATGACCCCCGGCTTTTCTGACGATTTGCGGGAACTGGATGACGTACGTAAGACAGCTGTCATTGATATGGAGCTGAGCAGACTGGAGATGGACATAGTTGCCCTTCAAGAGACAAGGCTGTCAGACTCAGGATCTATTAAGGAGAGAAATTTCTCATTCTTCTGGCAGGGAAAGCCATCAAGTGAGACTAGGGAATATGGAGTTGGCTTTGCAGTTAGAAACACCCTACTTGGATCCATTATCCCACCTACTGGAGGAAGTGAAAGAATTCTGTCTCTGCAGCTACAGACATCAGTAGGGTTAGTCACTCTTATTAGTGCATATGCACCAACACTATCATCTTCAGCAGAATCCAAAGACAAATTCTATGATGACACACGCACATGCACACACAAACAGACCTATAGCTGGAAATGTCCAGGGATGTCAATGATTGGGATGGATTTGTCAATTACACAATCGTCCTGCTACTGGTTGAAATCTGTTGGACATGTTAATCAGAACAGCCCATGGTGTTATGGTGATTCAATTATGGTGGTTTGTAGTGGTATAGAGAAAAAATAATATATAAAATAAAAGTAATATATAAAATAAAAGTAACAGGGTCTATCTTCCTTTCAATGGAACTTTGGACATGAGTTCCTGTATACACAGGCTTTGAATAAAGATAATGATGGTAAAAATTTCAACTATTTTCCCTAGGGATGTCTTCAGTAACCAATGTCTCCTAGGAGAAGACTTGTATAATGTATGAAACAACAGCATTCAGTAGTATATTTATATTAATTAAGAGAATGTGTAAAAACATTAAAGAGTTATGTTATTCTCTGACATTTAGGTGGATATAAATCTAAGCTTATGCAAACATCCTAAAGTGGCACTGATGTTTTAAAATCCTCAGTTGGAAAACAGAATTCTTTGCATTCTAAATGCAAAGTTTAGCCACATACAAAGGCTAAATGTTTGAGTTTTATGGATGTGGAATAGTATTTGGAAGACATCTCTTGTACTCATGGTAGTGGATGATGATAGTATAGTTGAGACATATTATTTCAGGATGCACCTTTTAAAGCAGATGTACACATGGAAATTCTTCAAGGTTCTTCCCTCTGCATGAAGAAGACTGTGAATAAGGTAATATAGCAGACTACCATAACTGTCTTTGGAAACCATAACAAAATGTATTTGTATCTGAAGTATTTAGGGACTCTGTATATTTTCTAAAGAGAATATAAAGTAACATACATTTGAAAGCTATCCAAATATATTTATAATTCATTTTATTATTACTTTTTATGTTAGCAGATTCTTCTTTGTATTCTGTTGACTCTGTTCTATTGAGGAAATTTCTGTCGAACTGAGTAGTACAATGATAAAATCATAAAGTATGACTGCAATCTTAAAGACACTTTCCTGGGAGTAAGACCCATTGAACACAATAGGGCTTATATTTGAGAAGACATGGTTAGGATTGTGCTGTTTGTGAATTATCCTTGGGCTGTATTTCACCAAAATGCCCAAAACATGTTCATTGATTTGGTGCTCAAGTATAAAGAGTGGAAGATGGCTGCATTATTTATTATAGCAATCATGGCTGCTATGAACTGTATATACTATGAAACATGGCCACTTTTTAGCATATTTGTCTAAAATCTTGGACTAGTAAGATGGATGGAAGGTAAAAAAAATTCTAAACTTTTTATTTTCAGGCTTTCAGCCCAGCATCACTGAGTATATTTTAACCATGGGAGTAGTCACTGTTATAGAGCACGTTGTTATGCAAAAAACAAAATAAAAACTAATTGTTGTCCTGACCTCAATAACTCATCAGAACAAAATCAGAATAGTTTGAAGCAGTAAAACAAAAGACTTCTATGACACCTTAAAAACATAATTTATTTATTATAGCATACAGGAAGCTTATATCCCTAGGAATACCATTCGGGTCAATGTTGACCGGCCAGGTCAAAATGTTGTGTTTTTCCGGAATTTATTATTATTACCTGACAAGACTTTCTGACTTTTTTCCTGCTATTCAGACAGTTACAATTCCAGAAGCATGAAGCTTTTGAATATAAAATTTTTCTGCAAATTCCAATTTATACATAGGAAACCAATCGGGTCAAGGTTGACCCATGTTGCCTTTCACTGGTTATTCAATATTTTGCTAGCTAAAACAGTAATAAAAATCATTATACTAATTATACTAATTATAATCATAATTATACTAAAACTTGACACAACATTTATTCATTATATGTATATTATATGAACATTGTATGTACCTAACTATAGTGCAGGGTCGCACAGGTCAAAATTGACCCATGCAGACCTGTGCAGTCTGTGCAGGTGATAAAAATTGTACTAAAAATCATTATTTTACAATAAAAATAATTATACCAAAACTTGACACAACATTTATTCATTATATGTACATTATATGTACATCATATATACATTATATGTACCTAACTATAGTACAGGGTCCTATTGGACTCATGTTGCCTTTTATTGGTTATTCAATATTTTGTTAGCTAAAATTATACTAAAAATCATTATACTAATTATAATCACAATTATACTAAAACATGACACAACATTTATTAATTATATGTATATTATATGAACATTGTATGTACCTAACTATAGTGCAGGGTCGCACAGGTCAAAATTGACCCATGCAGACCTGTGCAGTCTGTGCAGGTGATAAAAATTGTACTAAAAATCATTATTTTACAATAAAAATAATTATACCAAAACTTGACACAACATTTATTCATTATATGTACATTATATGTACATCATATATACATTATATGTACCTAACTATAGTACAGGGTCCTATTGGACTCATGTTGCCTTTTATTGGTTATTCAATATTTTGTTAGCTAAAATTATACTAAAAATCATTATACTAATTATAATCACAATTATACTAAAACATGACACAACATTTATTCATTATATGTATATTATATGAACATTGTATGCACCTAACTATAGTACAGGGTTGCACGGGTCAAAATTGTGCAGTCTGTGCAGGTGATAAAAATTGTACTAAAAAAATCATTATTTCACAATAAAAATAATTATACTAAAACTTGACGCAACATTTATTCATTATATGTATATTATATGAACATTGTATGTACCTAATGTACCTAACTATAGTACAGGGCAGCACGGGCACACTTAACCCATGCGGTCTTACGGGGGGCAAAAATTTTTGGGTATTCCTAGGGAAATGGACTTTGATTATTCACTGCATAAGAAGCACAAAGTGACATCCACAAAACATAATATTGAGACAAATAAGCAGCTTCTTCCCAAACAACACAAAATAGACTAGAGCAGTGATTGTCAGTGGGTCAGGATCTGATTTTTGGTGATGCTGAAGGGTGATGGAAAGACCAGATAACTGTGTCAAGTTCTGTCTAAAAAATCAGATAATGCAGCTGCTAATTCCCCCTCCCCCCCAGAAATGTCTGTTAAATCTAGCTGAGTTATGATAGAATGTCATTTTAAATAGTGGGTCCTGTTGCTAAAAAGTTTGGAAACCACTGGACTTGAACATAGACCATGTGTCTGATACTTGCTCATCCTCATGTTGCTGTTTATAGAATAGACATGTCATGTAATTATTGAGCAGCATGATCCTACGTATGCCTATTTGGAAATTAAATAGGACTTTGGAAAGTGTGCATAGGCTGTCTGAAGAAGACCTGACTTCTAAGACCTGAAAGAAAATATTCCTGTGTGTTTCAACATGCTAAGATGATATTCCTGTGTTCCCATTGATGATGATAATCCTTTTATTTTTCTTCATTAATTTCAGATACCAAAGCATGGAAACAGAAAATGCAACAATTGTCACTGAATTCCTCTTGCTTGGATTTGTATACAGTCATGATTTAGAAATCCTCCTCTTTCTGGTTTTCCTCCTTGTCTATGTGGCAACGGTGCTGGGCAATGCACTCATCATTGTCCTCATCTGCATAGATCATCATCTCCACTCGCCTATGTATTTCTTCCTCAGCAACTTGTCTTTCATTGAGATCTTCATGACCACCTCTGTGGTGCCTAAAATGTTAGCCAACCTCCTGGCTGAAAAGAAAGCTATTTCCTTTGGTGGCTGCTTCGCTCAATCATATTTCTACTTCTTTATGGGTTCTACAGAGTTCATTCTCTTTGCCGCCATGTCCTTTGACCGCTACATGGCCATCTGCTACCCACTGAGGTACCCTACTCTGATGACCAGGACAGTCTGCGTCAAGATGGTGATTGGCTCCTGGATTGGTGGATTCTTCTCAGTATTCTTGTCGACCGTGCTGAAAGTGAGGCTGCCATATTGTGGCCCCAATGTCATCAACCATTTCTTCTGTGACAGTGCCCCTTTGCTGCATCTTGCCTGCATGGACATTACCCTGATTGAGTTGATTGACTTCATTGGTTCCTTGATTCTTCTGCTTGGTTCTCTCTCTTTTACTGCTACATCTTACGTCTACATAATTGCTACCATTCTCAAGATCCCTTCTGCAAAGGGCAGGAAGAAAGCCTTTGCCACTTGTGCTTCTCACTTCACTGTTGTCTCCATGGGGTATGGAATCTCCATATTTGTTTATGTCAGGCCGTCTCAGAGTGATATCATGAGTATGAACAAAGCACTGGCCGTCTTCTCTGGCATCTTAACGCCCTTATTGAACCCTTTCATTTTTAGTCTAAGGAATGAACAAATGAAAGAGGCATTGAGAGATACCCTAAAGAGAATAGTTTCAAAAATAAAAGATGGCTGACGCACTTTGTAAGATTTCAGAAAACATTGCTTTATAGTAACATTCAGTAACAGTGTCAGTGTCACAGCATATTGCCTTTAAGTACAGAGATTGTGGCCCCAATCCTATCCAATTTTCCAGGACTGATGCAGCTGATAACAGGGTATGTGCTGTATCTTGCGGTAAGAAATGCTGTCTTCTGTGTGTAAGGTATGTTTGTTCCTTACCTTGTGGCTGTATTGAGGTCTGTACTCAGACCTCAAAGCCTTCTTGCTCAATAGAACAGTGGCATACAACACTGGTCATACTGATGAACAGGCAGTACAAAGCCTGTACTATGGACAGGCTTAATATAAATACAAAGGAATTGGCCTTCTCTCCTTGCAAGCAGTACCTCTTTGTACTACAGTGTTGACCACTTCTATCTCCTAGAGAACAAGATCCTTGATCCCCTACCTACAGTTCCAGAAACTGATTTCTCAGATCATTTTCTGGAGCAAATACATGAGGTTTACTGATGAATTTGGTGATGTTCAGGAGAACTGAGAGTTAAAAACAAAACAGAAAACAATTAAATCCAAATTTCACTATACACAATAATATCTTTCCCACGGGAAAAAATGGAACATTCATATGTAAAATACAAAAGTTTCAATGATAGTTAAGCATTGGTAAGAAAAAGAACTAGTTATTTTCCTGAGAAATTGTGTTTTGAGATACAAATAATTTGTGTCAATATTTGTTGTTACTTACATTGTACAAATATATATTGTAAACTGTGAATGAACTTCATGAGTGACAACATGGTTTCATAATTTTTAGAAGCTGGTATAGATTAAAAAACACAGCTCTTCTTTAATATATTTTTTAATAATGTGTTGGTTTGTAAGATGATTCTGAGTATTTATCAATTTTTAAATACATTTATTCATTAGACATTCATATATTCGTTGGTTTGGAAGATGCACAATTAGGGGACAAATCTATCCCCTCCAGAGCCTACATCCCCTTTATGGCTGCAATCTAAAAGACACTTTCTTGGGTGTAAGACCCATTGAACACATTGGGGCTTACTTTTGAGCAGACATGGTTAGGATTTTGCTCTTTGTCTCCTTGATTTTGGGGCATCTAAAGAGCAAACACAGATTCAAAGAGAAATATTGATGCTTAAGGTGTATATAGATGAATTCAGAGTTAAATATTTTCCCTTATTGCTTCCAAGATTCCCAATTGCCCCGTCCCCACCCACCATAGCATGTAAGAGAGCCTGTTTGGATGTGATTATGCTAAGAATATTTCTATTGTAGAATATTCTAAAGCATATTTCTACTCCTAAAGCCCCCTAGTTGTTATAATGTGGTCCCAGAGGCTTTGCTAATTTTTGCTTATAATGGGCACAATCCAGACTAATTACGGGAGCATATAAGAGACATTACGCGCACCTGTAGTTACTGCACTTCCTAGTGAAAACCTATGGGAAATTCATATTGCAATCCAGAGTAACTTACTCCGGAGCAAGGACTCCCTGTAGTTACTCTGGATTTCACCCTGTTTCACTGTTGGGCTACATTCCTATATATAGGTGTCCCCCACAAATTTGACCTGTTAGGAACTGGATCAGTCATAAAAAGTGGAGACGTTTGAAAAGCAAAATCCAGTCTTTTATTAGTTTACTAATGTTGCTTCCAATCCTTTATTATCTAGTAAATTACAAGTGCCTTTTTATCTTGCTAAATTCCTGCTGTCACACATGCACTTTCATTAATGGCGTTGTGAATGGAAATAGACCTAGGGTTCGGTTGGCATTCTCTCTCTCTCTCTCTCTCTCTCTCTCTCTCTCTCTCTCATTCACACATATACAAAAAAATATGAATTGCCATGTCATATGCAAATCAACACGGGGAGGGAAATTTATACTTTTAAAACATCAAGGGAGGTTGAAAGAGTGGTGCATGAATTAATGAATTCTGGGTGTAATTAAAATGTATTGGAAAGAGTGGATAGAAAATGAACCATCAAAAAGCAGGGGATACCACTATATGAGATATTACCTGTGCTAGATTTACATATTAAGCTAAACAAGTAATAGCTTAGGGCCCCACTCTCTTGGGACTCCCAAAAAATTTAAAGGAAAAAAAACTGGATGTGGAAATAATTTTGTTATGTGCAAATGGCTTTAAATACCTTTTAGGTCTATAAATTACCATATAACATATATTCAACACAAAACAGCGACAATTTGTTGTTGATAAAGGACAGCTGGACATATAAACGGTCCCATTACCCTCAGTAGCTTAGGGCCTCATTAAACCTAAATTACCAAATAGAGTGGGACTTACCCCCAAATCCACAGTAACTACGGGTGCATGTAAGAGACTTTACGTGCACCCATAGTTACTGCACCACCTAGTGAAAACCTATGGGAAATTCATATTGGAATCCAGAGTAAGTTGTTCTTACACTGGAGCAAGGAGTCCCCATAGTTATTCTGGATTTTGTCCATACTCCTGAGAAAATATGGATTGGGATGTTAATTCTGGGAAAGATGAAAGCCATTTCTTTTAAACCATTTTTAGGTTTGAGATGCACATTTAATTGGACACCTGAGATTTTCTTGTTAAAACATTAATAAAACCATGATGTTCAGTGTTGCCTATTGAACTTTTCTAAATCTGCTTGTCACAGATGTGGGCAGTATGCAGGTAAGTGATACATTTCAATTTAGCGAAATATATTTGCAAAAAACCAGTCATGAAAACATGATAAAAATACTTTTTTGTTTTCAAAACATTAAAGTTACTGAAAAGAAATGGCTTATACCAGATACATCATTATGGATAAACATAAATGAGTAATAAATGAGGTGTAGAGGTATAGAAATAAGAGGTGTAGAGGTGTAGAAATAAGATGAGTAAAGTAAGTAATATGCATGGCAGTAGTGGGAAAAGGAGGGTGACAGAAACAGAACAGAATTTTTTTCTATTTTCTATTTTTTTGCTGTCCATTTTAGCCATTTTTAGCCAATTCATCAGTTTAATTATTAAGCCCATTTGTAAAGCAGTAAATCCCATTAAATAATGACTCAAGGATCATAGCATTTTCCCAACAGCCACAGTGCCTTTCCATACCAGACTCATCAACCATTAGAAATTAGATATTCCTATGCAAAAGATCCCCACATCAAACCAGCTATGTTAATGGAACCATATGGCACAATGAGTGAACTTTTCAATCAGCATATTTTAAAATCTAAAAATTGTTTGGATAAAAATTTGATCTGATTTGGAAAATCCAGTGCCATCCATTTTACTAATTTTACCTGCTTATCTTTCCTTCAAGATTCTTGCTTGGCATTAATTAAGACAAAGTAGTTGGAGGGTAGAAAAGTTACAATCTAAGAAATGTAGTAATGTTGCACTTTTAAGAAATAAGTTAAAAGAACTGTACAGTAAATAAGAGAACAGTAACTGTGGCATATTCTGGGCCCAGTTCTATTCAACTTTCCAGCTCTGATGCAGCCACAATGCAGCCTCACGGAAAGGGGACAAACCTTTCCTTAATTGAGAAGGTCTACACAACTGTCCCCTCAACACATAGTATCTCTGGTTACTTCAATTTGGGAAAATTAGACAGGATTGGGTCCGCTGTTCAAAACGGGGTTGGCAGAATTTGTAGTTTAAAGGAATTGAGATTAATTTGCAAGTAAACATACATAAGATCATATACCTTGTAGGACACTAAATAAATTTAAGAAAAAAGAATTGTCAGAAAAGTTGATTTGGGAGACTGTGTAAGCAAGGAATTTATTAAACAGAAATTGTATGCTCATTTTAAAAGTATTATATTCTAGGAGCCAAGCAAGCCACAATGAACCAGAGAATTGCTGTGCTCTCCCCCAAGTCTCTGAGAAGTGATGTAACAACTGTAAGAGATACAGGGCACATCCTAACCATGTCAACTCAAAAGTAAGCCCCATTGTGTTCAATGGGAGTTACTCCCAGGAAAGTGTCTTTAGGATTGCAGCCATAGTCAATCAGTATCATGGGAAAGTTCTGAGTTTTAAAAAAATCAACTTTTTTCTATAGGCTATTGTGTTTTCATTTTTTGTTAATTGGCCATAACATTTGATAGAATATAGATTTTCCAGTGCAGCAGATTTCATTGCATTCTGCATTCAGTTACCTTTCAAATGATATATATTATGGTATTAGCTTTCATATGGTATTAGCTTTCATATTATGGCATTAGCTTTGATTCTTGATCATTTTAGCCACTAGACTCAAGCTCAGCTTGTTGCCCCCCTAAAGCTTGTAGCCTGGAACCACTGCACCTCCTGGTTACACCACTGTATGTGTGATTTACTCACTGGTGTTCAGATAATATAATACGTTGGCAAAGAAAGTAAGCAGTACCTATAACAAAATCTATGGCTTTATGTGGCAGCAGTCCAAAGTTATTATTTCAGGTATCTTTTATTGAACTTTTTAAAATGCATCAGAACCAAGGCTCATCTAGTCCAACTTCCAATAACACACAGCAGTTCACAAAATGCCTCGGGGAGGACATAAGACCACAAGATACTAGCATCTCACAGCCACCCCCTGCATCTGGCGTTCTGACCTGAGTACCCTTCCCCCCAACAGCAGGCTACACTTGAGTTTAGCTTGGGCCACTTTATTAAATGCAAGTAACCAATTTTTAATGCGTGCAACTTACTGAACACACATGTCTAACTTTGCCAGTCCCTCTAAAACAGTGGTTCTCAATCTTCCTAACACTGTGACTCCTTTATAAGTTCCTCATGTTGTGGGGACCCCCAAACATAAAATTATTTTCATTGCTACTTTATAACTGTAATTTTGCTACTGTTATGAATCGTAATGTAAATATCCGATATGCAGGATGTATTTTCATTGTTACAAATGAAATGTGTGTTCTATGCACATGTTGAACACAATGGGATTTATTTCAGAGTAGGCATGCACAGGATTAGGCCCTGAGGCTGCAATCCTATCCACATTTACATGGGAGTAAAGGCTCCCTGACAATAATGGGATTTATTTCAGAGTAGGCATGCATAAGATTGGGCCCTGAGACTGTCAGTCAGCCCCAGTGCGTGCGCAGCTACAGCCTGACCTGGCCCCCTGCACAAGGGTTCTTTCAACGACCCCCAGGAAAGCTCTAGGCGACCCCCAAAGAGGTCCCAACCCCCATTTTGAGAAACACTGCTCTAAAACATTTTTCAGCCTAACAACTATATTGTATTTTGATTAAACACAAGCAATATGTCGCTCAATCATATGATCCAGAGTGGTAAAAAAATAGCATTCAAAATTTTTGGCATTCGTGGACAGCTAAAATTTGATTTAGTGGACTTTTTATTTACTTATTGGAATTAATGAAATCATCATCTCTAGAACTTATATTTTCCTAGAGCCAAGGATGCTGAATATGTGGGAATTTAGGCGAATACAGGTATCCCCCACTTATTGGACAGGTTAGGGACCAGAGTATCATCCAAAACTGAAAACTGTTGAAAAATGGGACCCAATCTTTTTTCAGCTTGCAGATGCAAAATGGTCACCCAAAATACACAAATATCATTTGTATAATGAAAAAGGCACATATGGGCACTGAATATATCAAAAAAATTGAATGATGGTTATTTAATGAAGGAAGTCATAAGGAAATGCCAAACAGTTTGATCACCATGTCCCACATGGAGTACAGAATGCCTGTACCTGTAAGCATTGTATAGAAGAGAGAATTTAGGCAGGTGCTGCTTTTCAAACACTTCTATATTGAGCGAAACCTGTCTAAATTCCCTCTTCTATGTAATGGTTAAAGGTACAGGCACTCTGTCCTCCATTGTATGTGGTCACACTGTATCACATCACAGGCAAATCAATATTAGGAAAGACAATTTTAGCCTTTAGACCAGCAGAGAAGGGTTGAAAGAGTGGAGCATGAGTTGAATGAATGAGTTCTGGGTATAATTGAAAAGCGTTGAAAGAATGTAACTATCAGAAAATGAACTGTCATTAAGTGGGGTGCCTGTACTTTAAATGAACTATTGATTTCTAATTACTTATTTCTGTCTTAGATGCTACTGTTTAATTGCCTGTGTTTAATTGCTGGCTCCTCTGTGATATGATGAGAGAAGAGAATGAAACAGAAGCTTTGACATTCATACTAATAGGTTTTTCAAAATATCCCAGACTGGAACCCTTCATCTTCATGATCTTCTTCCTTGTATATACCACAACCTTGTTTGGGAACATTGGTATCATTGTCCTATCCACAGCAGATTCCCGCTTACATACCCCTATGTACTTTTTCCTGAGACATCTGGCATTTTTGAACCTTTGCTGCAGCACTGCTGTGGTCCCCAAGATGTTGTCCAACCTGATATCCACTCAAAAAACCATATCGTATCATTTGTGCTTGACACAAACTTATATCACTCTCTTTCTGGGAGCAACAGAATGTGTCCTTCTGGCTGTGATGGCTTTTGACCGCTATGTAGCTGTGTGTCACCCCCTGCGTTACACCATAATAATGAACCATCAGGTCTGTGTGAGGATAGCGGCTGTAACTTGGACATTTAGCTTTCTCACCTCAGTGGTTCCACTGTATTTAAGTTTGCCCCCTCTTTGTGGACCTTATGTCATTAACCATGTTTTCTGTGAGGCCCCTGTTCTTCTGCACATGATCTGCACAGATACTTCATTGAACGAACTCCTGATGTTAATTGGAGGAGCAGGTACACTAATGCTGCCTTTTGTCTTGGTCCTGGTGTCCTACGGCCAGATCATCTATGCTATCATCAGACTTCAAAGTACTGGCAGCAGACGCAAAGCTTTTTCTACATGCTCATCTCATTTGGTAGTTGTGACAATCTATTATGGCACAGGAATGTTCATGTACATGAGGCCCAAATCCAGTTATTCACCTGAGAATGACAAACTGATTTCAGCGTTTTACGCCGTTGTCAATCCGATGCTGAACCCAATTATATACAGTTTCAGGAATAAGGAAGTGAAGGATTCATTGATGAGAGCCATTGAAAGGAATACATTGGCCAAGCAACACTAAACAATGACTTTTTCATTGTTGTAGCTAGCAGGATATTCAAGGAGGTTCTAGAACTCTAAGGCTGCAATCCAGAGCAAATTCAGCCTGCTCTGACCTAACTGCACTCTCCTAACTATTCTGTATCCAGAGCAGAAAGTTATGCTGAATCCAGAGAGTCAGGAAGCCTGGGCTGCCCTAACTGCTCCAGAGCATGCTAAGTAACTGACACAAGGGGAAGACTTGCTCCTGAGGAGACACCCCTCAGATCACACTGAACAAGGAACAGCTGTGGTGCCTACAGTGGTGACATGACTCTGCACATCACCTGGTGCAGAAGTCTGTGCGTCATCCCTGGGATGCATGCCCCCCCCCACCTGGACTGCACAGTCACCAAAGTTGGCGCCTTCGCAGTTGTTTCTGAAGCCTTTTGGCTTCGGGGGAGACTGTGCAGGCGTCAGAGTTGGTACCTGTGCAGTACTCTTTCTGAAGCCATTCGGCTGCCGCTCCGCCTCCTGAGAAAGGCCGAATGGCTGTGCAGAGGCGCGGACTTTCTCTGCTCTAAGGAAGTCTCCTCTGAGGCCGTTCGGCATGCTCAGTGTGTTTCTGCGCAGTGCATCTCAGATGGCCGTTCAGGCCAGCTCCTCAGACAAGTGGCAGCTTCTGGCTGATTCTCTGCCTTGGAGCAGGCCTGAATGGGGGTGCTGACGCCCGGGGCCTGCCAAAGGACAGTCAAACTCCTCTGGCGCATCACCCCATACGGAGCGCATCCCCAATGCAGCCCACACCAGCCGCACCAGTCTGGTGACGCCACTGGGTGCCTGCCTTATAAGGACTCCCTGATGAGATGCCAGTACATTCTACAGTGAATACAAGGGGCTTCTTGGAGTGGCCTGCTGTATCCTGAGCTTTGTGGGCAGCCGTAGTTTGTTCCATATCCTGAGGTTGAGAGGAAGGGGTTGCAGCTAGGATGGGCAAGAACTCAGATTTTTGGTCAACACTGCCATTCTTACTCGGGCCTTATCATGGACCCCTATGGGTCTACTCATTACTATACCTGCTCCTGAGGTGGTATAACTCTGAGGGCTGGAAGAGGGCATTTCTGCCTTGGAAACAGGCTTTGGATACAGAGTAACTGCTCTGCCCTAGGCAATGCTAAACATGCCCTCAACTTGCCTCTCCTGAGCTGCTTAGGCTGCCCCAGTTAGGGCAGAGCAGGTCCACCTCTCTTAGGGCACCCTATCTTGCCTTGCTCTGCCCTAAGCCTCCTTCAGAGTAATTGGGCTGGAGCATCTTGCAGTTGCTCCAACCTAGTGTTAGATAGGGCAACCTAAGGGCTCTTATGTGGACAGATTAGTTGCTCTGGATTGGGCTGTAAAGAAGAGTATATACTTTATACCAGTGCTTCTTGCCTGGGACCTTCTTCTGTGAATGACAATCAGTCCAGTCATGGACTAATGTCATGGCCAGAAGTGCCATCCCATAGTGCCATCCATGTCTACTTGGAAGTAAGTTCCATTGTATTCAATGAGACTAACCCTACAATCCAGAGTAACAATGGGAGCACGTAAGAAATATTATGTGCACCTGTAGTTACTGCACCACCAAGTGAAAACCAATGGGAAATTCATATTGCAATCCAGAGTAAGTTGTTCTTACACTGGAGCAAGGACTCCCTGTTGTTACTCTGGACTGCACCTTACGGGTGCAATTCTAAGCATGTCTACTCAGAAATAAGTCCCATTCTGTTGTAGCCTAAGGCTACAATCCTAAACACACTTTCCTGGGAGTAAAACCCACTGAACACAAACTTAGGGCTTAGGGTGCAATCCACAGTAACTATGGGGAGTCCTTGCTCTGACATAAGAACAATTTACTCTAGATTGCAATATGAATTTCCCATAGGTTTTCACTAGGTGGTGCCGTAACTACGTTGACATAAATGTCTCTTATGTGCTCCCGTAACGACATTGATGTAAATGTCTCTTATGTGCTCCCGTAGTTACTCTGGCTTGTAGGGTAACTTTTAGGTAGGCTTGGTTAGGATTATACTCTTAGAGTGTAAACCTAACCTAGGCCAGTACATCTCATCCGTCTTCTCATTTCCATGGTGATGTAGGGAGGCAAGCGCATATCTGTGCACTGGCCTAACCCTCCCACAAGCAGTGGCGTAGGATTTTCTTATGGCACTTTCGTGATGCCCCCAAGTCAGACTTATGCCTGGGCTTAAGCTGTCCTAAGTGGAGGTTAGGATTGCAGCCTTAGTCTGCAATCCTAACCACCAGTTAGACTGGGCATAAGTCCTGTGCTGACTTGGGAGTTTCACAAAAGTGCCATAAAACAATCCTACGCCACTCCTAAGAGAAAGTTACACCAATGCACAGATTTCCAGTTGCATCCCTACATCACCATAGGTTCTAGGTTCAATCCCTAACTTCTCCAGGAAAAGTTGGGAAAATATCCATATGTAACCCTAGGGAACATCTGCACATTAATCTAGACCGGTGATACTCAAGCATTTCAGCCCAGGACCCCCTTCTGAGAATGACAACCTGTCCAGGACCCCCAGAAGTGAAAGTGACATTAAAATTGCCCAATGACAGATTCCAAGATGGATGCACCCAGCTTTTCATGCCCCCTCCTGAAATGAAGTCGCAACCCCCACTTTGAAAACCACTGACCTAGACAATTCTTATCTAAATAAACCAGGAGTCTGACTCATTAAGATTCTGGTGCCCTGCACCATCTCATGTATATTTCCTGTTATATCCATGTCATTAAGTGGAATTATTATGCTACATCCAACTGACAAGAAGATAATCTGAAACAGACATAGGCTAGTAAATCTCAAGAATTCAAACAAGAATCATTTGAGTTCTGAATTATCTTTAGGATGCAGCCTACTTATCAAGAGAAATCACTCAGTTATTAATTGTACCCCCAAATATGGAATTAAATCTGATAAATATGTCTGTGAAGCCTGTATCTTGTCTATCACTTTCTGACAGTGTAATCCAACCTTGCCTTAAGCCAAGCACCATGGCTTAAGGGGACACCAGCCTAGAGTGTTGGAAACATGCTGTAAAGCCAGCAGTGCCAGTGGAAAGGCCTGTGCTCTTCTGCTAGCATTGTATCCTGATATTTGGCTGCCAGTGGAGGTGAATGAAATTTCACTGAACGGCATAGGTGTAGGGTGGTGATAGAGCATGGGTAAACTGGGCAGGGGAATGGGGATGGGCTAGACAAGTCACATTGCTAGGGGTTGCAGTTGCACTGAGTAGCAATCTTTAAGGCTAAAGTGTGAAAAACAGGGTATGTAGGAATGATAATGCCATCATGTTGGACCCAGGACAGACCCAAGTTGGGAGAAGGATTGTTGGAGGAGATCTTAGACATGATTTAGTTGGAGCAATGAATTCACATCGGGCAGGCTGGGACTTTACCTGGTGTAAGCGGACAAATGTCCCCTTTCACTAAGTAGCTCTCCAATTTCTCTTAGCATGTGCTGATTAAAGCATTGCCCTGTATAGTGCAGTTTAGGACTGAGCTGTAAATTGCAGCGTCTTAATTTATCCTCAGAGGATGTTTGGATTATTCAGCAAATTCACATGGGTACCTATAAGGATAAATGATCACTTTGATTTATTGCCACTAGTCACTTAAGATAGGAAAGGATGGACATTTTTCAGCACATACCCTATCTGGATACACAGACCAATAGTAATTCTGAAACAATATAATCCTCCTAGGGATGGACAAAGAAGGAATGGTTGAGCTGTCTGTTCACATACATGCATACAGTAGCTGTCAAGAATCAAGCTGAAAATAATCTAATTGAACAATAAGAATTTAATGAGAAAGTCCATCTTGGGAAAGAAAATTGCTTTTCATTGATGGAAACACATATAAAACAGATGGAAGTTTCAACAGTTTAATGTGGTTTTGAGCACAATCCAAACCATGTCTACTCAAAAGTAAACCCCATTATGTTCAATGGGTCTTACTCCCAGGAAAGTGTATTTAGGATTGCAGCCTATGTCTTAATTAGATATTCCCAAGTTCTTTCAAAAATTTCACAGAACACGTGCTTGGATACCTGTTTAGAAGACAACTTTTCAGTGCCACAAAGGTGGTTTGCTTGAGTTCTTAAAGGTAAGCATTTATTAAACACTGGCATTAAAAAAATCTATTTCTCATCTGATTTTTAAAATCTATCTATCTATCTATCTATCTATCTATCTATCTATCTATCTATCTATCTATCTATCTATCTACATTTCAACTAAAAAGTTCATAAAGCAGTTTACCAAGAAAATGAAAATAAATAAACGGCATTCATATGTTTAATATGAGTTTTAGAGGCCTGGCTCTGTCTGTCTAATCCAGTTTTCAGATTCAGTATACTAAACACTGTCCAAACAGTGGCAAGTTATAATGGCTCTGTGTGCACCTTCCACATTCAGGTTCACCTGAATATCAGGTTCAGGAATATCAGGCATCAGGATCATGCCTTTCTCTCCTGCTTGCAGGTTTTCCCAGGACAGGAAGGTGGACTACTGTTGGAAATAGAATAGAGGGCTAGATAGATCTTTCATTTGATCCAGGGCTTTGTTTTGTTCTGATGTTATGAAATACAACATCATAGCCCAGATGCAATACAACATCACTGTTATATATGTCAATATAGCAGATGTTTAGGGCTGGGATGAGATTACATGATTGGTCACATGTACATATGCTGGGCATTTTCAGATCTGCTCACTGAATGCAATGCAACAGCTAGATCTGCTGGCTTAACAATCCTTTCATTACTTTTCAAGGAGGTTGGATAAAGGAATTGTGCAAACAGGTAAAATGCTCTATTGCTGCATAATACAATAATATTAGATTAGAGAATGTGTAAACCCATGGCAGGGTGATCATATAGAATGGAGGACAGAACACAATTGTGTAGAAGAGGGAATTTCTACCATTAACCATTTCATAGAAGAGGAAATTTAGGCAATTTAGGCAAGTGGAGGACAACATAGAAAGGTTGAAAAAGCAGCACCCGCCAAAATTCCCTCTTCTATGCAGTGGTTAAGGGTAGAGGCATTCTGTACTCCATTCTATATAGTCACCCTGGCCCATGGTGATTTCTGACTTCATAAAAACTATTTGAATCACTCCCTCAAGTGTGACATTCATGGTGCACCAAAAGTCTGTTATTGTTGTGAAGAATAGAAATTATGTTGATTTTATGTTTAAAATGGAAATTAGGTATTTTTAACTAAAGGTTCACAGTAATCCATCTAATTAAGGCTGAGAACCTATTAACATCTATTTGAGAATAAACCCTAATGAGCATAGTGGGAGTTTGTGAATAACTAGAAATATGCTATAAAGAACCGGTCAGAGATCTGATCAGAGTATACATAAAAGGTAATGTCCAAGGTGCTGTATAACTTGGAATCTGAACATGTTACTTCATGAGAAACTCTTTCACTCCCTTCTGTCTTTCAAAATCAAAGGACTATAAAGAAGTGTATGAGATATGGCAAAAGGGATATGTTCAAAGGGGGAAAAATTGATATAGTTCTCATAGGAATTTTTTTTAAGCTCAGTAAAGGTTTTGAAGCATGAAAAACCTATTACAAAAATCATTGTTCTTATCTTAGATAATGAATTTATCATAAATCAAACCAAGTTTTCTTAATGCTGTTTTGGAATGTTAATGTTAATTTCACAACTAACAATTTGTTGGAAACAAACAGTTTC
Organism: Cryptoblepharus egeriae; assembly: GCA_030015325.1. Lineage (NCBI taxonomy): Eukaryota > Metazoa > Chordata > Lepidosauria > Squamata > Scincidae > Cryptoblepharus > Cryptoblepharus egeriae. The sequence continues at coordinate 86,021,419 of JAREYC010000004.1, forward strand.
TTGGGAAACCCCTGGAATTGGCTTCCTCCATGGTAAACATGGAATTCATCTTTCAAAAGTGCATTTTATAAGAATGATGAGCAGACCATCATAAGAATTATCATCATAAGAATGATAAGCAGACCATCATAAGAATGATGAGCAGACCAGAATATGCTTCTCATGGTAGCCACTGAGATGCTTTTAGAAAACTCTTTTCCAAAATAAAAAATAACAACCTTTTCATTTCCAACTATGAGCATTTAGGTATATATTCAGTATTTTAGCTCTTCCTTACATAGTAATTTCATTATGAGCACAATCCTAACCATGTCTACTCAGAAGTAAGCCCCATTGTGTTCAATGGGTCTTACTCCTAGGAAGGTGTATTTAGGACTGCAGCCTTACTGTTCATGGTTATCAGTAATAAGTCTCATCAAAATGATGCGAATCATGACTATAAATGAAGGAAGGAAGGAAGGAAGGAAGAATCATGACTATAAATGAAGGAAGGAAGGAAGGAAGGAAGGAAGGAAGGAAGGAAGGAATAAATAAATAAATAAATAAATAAATAAAACTTTTGCTCTTGTTTCTGTCTTTTATTTAACCCAAGGGATCCTAAAGAATAATGGAGAAAGTTAACAGAAGTGTTGTGACAGAATTCATCCTGCTGGGATTTCAGAACATTTGCTCGGTGGAGATTCTGCTCTTCGTCACCTTCTTCTTTGTGTATGCACTGAACATTATGGGGAATGTCACAACCATTGCACTAGTACTGACCAGCCGCCCGCTTCAAGTACCCATGTATTTTTTCTTGAGTAATCTCTCCTTCCTGGAGCTCATGATCACCTCCACAGTTATGCCTAAGATGCTAGTGAATATGTTTACTGGGAAGAAAAGCATCTCCTTTGTGGGTTGCCTCACACAATCATTTTTTTATTTTCTTATGGGATCGACGGAATTCTTCATCCTGGCTGTCATGTCCTTTGACCGCTACCTTGCAATATGCTATCCGCTGCGTTATGCATCCATAATGAGCAACAAATTCTGTTTCCAGCTTCTCATGGGATCATGGGTTGGCGGTTTCTTAATCATTCTGGTTCCCAGCATTGTGACTGCTGGCCTACCATTCTGTGGGCCCAACCTTGTCAACCATTTCTTCTGTGACAGCGCCCCATTGCTGAAATTGGTCTGTGCAGACATATCATTAGCTGAAAAGGTTGACTTTGGGACATCTTGTATACTGCTGTTAGGCTCACTTCTTGTAACTGTTGTGTCCTACATCTATATAATTATTGCTGTCCTAAAAATGCCAATAGCACAAGGGCGGAAGAAGGCTTTCTCAACTTGCGTTTCTCACCTCACTGTGGTAACATTATATTATGGGAGTTCTATCTTCATTTATGTCCGTCCCAAGAAAGGGAATGTTCTAAATTTTAACAAAATAGGCACGGTGCTGAACACAATGGTGACTCCCATGCTCAATCCTTTCATATATAGTTTGAGGAACGAGAAGGTTAAGGAGTCACTAAGAGTTGTGTTACAAAAAAGAATAGTAATTCTTAAAAACCCTATGTCAGGCGAAGCTCCCTGAGTTCCCATAAGCTTGAAGGTATGCATAACTGTCCACTGTTCTAAAACTTTTGTTAGCACCTATTCTAATGCTCTTAAAGTGATAAGTGATGCTCATTAGGGTGTACAAAGAGAATATTTGAAATCTGATTCAAAAACTGCATTTATTAAATAAACAATAAATACTGAAATTTGTAATAACAAGGAGGAGCAAAGCAACCTATACAAACCTATACAAATCTATAGTTTGTATAAGTTAAAGTTGTTAGTTAGTTATTAGTTAGTTTATAGTTGTATAAGTTAGTTTATAGTTATATAAGTTAGTTTATATAGTTCGTATAAGTATAGTTCACAAAAGAATCAAGGAGGTGTGAAGGTGGCCAAATTAGCCAGGGGGAGTCACTACTGCTCCCCACAAAAGATGTTGGAAAAATGACTAGGGGGGTTTCAAACAGCACCTAGAACTAGGAAGGTACTAGGAGGGGCAGGCCTCTTAGCCATCATGGTGCAGAGAGGGAGCAAAAACAAAATCTCATGGAAAAAATTTTCCAGCTATGCCTATCCTAAGGTTAAAAGTGAACAGAAAAGTTAAGGAATGATCCAGTGAAAATTATGTAACTCTTAAACCCTTTGAGCTCTGAGGATTGTTAATGTGGGGTAATGTTTTTTGTTTGTTTGTTTGTTTGGGAGTTAAATATCAGTTTTTCAATTTCTGTTTTTGAGTTTTCCAATGAAAAACAAGATTTTCTTAAAGGTTTATATTTTTAGTGGCTCAATTTATTTAAATTAAATTATCTAACTTTGCTAACCAGAATTGTTTCGTGGTTGATATTTTTTTAAGAAAATTTTTTCATTAGATACAAATTATTTTTTCTTCAATACCATTTTTTCCTGTTGTCAGATCTTTTAATGCAAAGAACATTTGTTTCGTTTTCTATTTTGGAGGAAAGGAACCATTGATCCATTCAAGGCATCATTGTATACATTAATGTACGCGATATGCATTCTCAACAGCTTCTAAGAATAGATCGAGCAGATACAAACATCGAGAAGAGATTCCAGGGACATCAGGAAGAAATTCTTGATGTTCAGAGTGTTTTGGCAGTAGAACAGATTGTAGAGGGAGGTGCTAGATAGTCCCTAAATGGACATCTTCAATCAGAGGCTTGACAGGTGCCTGATGGAGATGCTGTAGGAAGATTTCTTGTTCAAGACTAGATGTCCTTGTTGATGACTGAGGTTGCAATCCTAATCTACTGTAGGCTATTACAACTCACTGATCTTCCCATTCTCGTGATGATATAGGAGGACAAGCACATGTCTGTGCACTAGCCTAACCTTCTCCCAGGAGTGGCACAGAAATGTATTTCAGCACTTTTGTGACCCCCCCACCCCGGTCAGCACAGGGCTTATACTGGAGCTTAGGCTGGCCTAACTGGCGGTTAAGATTGCAGGCTAGATGGCCTTCCAACTGTATTATTCTATATCTATGATGTATATTTTTAAGGCACCCGATTTTTAGCATATCCTTAATAATGACAGATTTCATCTCCTGAAATATTGGAGGTATTTCACACCTTGTGGAACAAATTTCAGAAGCCATTCCATCTTTCATACTCCATCTCGGAGGTTTGTAAGAGTGGAACAATTTCTGCTCCTAAGGAAGAACTGGGTGGCAATTCTCATCTCTCCTGACAATTTTAGTTTCATTTCTGTCCACCTGAGAGCACTGTATCAAAAGAAAAAGAACTTCCAAAAATATATGTATTTTTTAATGAAGTCCTTTGTGGTCCAGGACTGAATCCTCAGAGCAACAACTTGATTAGTTGAGAAAGCTGAGTGGTGCATCTTTTTCATTTATTTCTTGATAAGTAAGTAAAGACATACTATTGTCTGACCACAGAGTATTGTTTTCCCTACTATCTTTGGATCTCAAAATACTCTTTGAGAAACAGACATTCCTGTATTGACACTGAAACCTGCATTGCTGAATTCATTATATAAAAATGCATTAGTGTAGTTGCAGAACATGCTTGAAATAATTAAAAACCAGGGAATGATACTATAATTCAGCCAGAAAGCAAATTTCGTTTAGGATTTAGGAACCGTCTACTCTTCCAGGGTCACTTTCAAATCCTCAGTAAAGGGAGCATTATCAGGCACCTTCAAAAATATAATACAATGATTTGCTCAACTTTCTTTTTTCCTGTATTGGAATCCTGAAATTGTTTTTGCTTGTATAACAATATTGTGCTTGCAGAAATTTACACTTGGTATTTTATTGCCCTTGCACACTGAAGAATTACTAAAAGCATTAGAACTCATGGCAAGAAACTTGTTCCATGCTGTTTATAACCTTTCAACATCATATATTGCTATTGAAACATCATATATTGCTATTGAAAAGTGCTAATGCAACATGTAAATTATGTAAATAGAAGAGTTAGATGTTGTAATGAGGCTGAAGAAAGGAGTGTTCCGAATTTCTTAGATAAGAAATGTGGAAGACAAATATATGAATAACAAGGGACACATTGCTGAAATCACAATTTGGATGAATTTTAAACTTGGCTTTTCTTTGATGTGGCACCATCTCAATTCTTCTGTGAAGTAACTGGAACGGGTAAGGCAATGCCAATTTAATCATGTATCTTCTCTTTGGTAGCATGAACTGGGCCTGACAAGTCTCTTTAGATGGTTTTGGTGCTCTTCTGATCAACTCAGTGCAATAGATATATGATGTACTTTTAGATGACATACCTGTGTTTTGGATTCTCCCTTCCCATCAATATGAATCTGATCCAATTTCATTTATTCCATGGGTGTCAATTTGTTTGAAGCATCACTTTAGTATACGGGAGGGCAAACTACACGATGTTAGGGCTCCTGGACATTTAACAATTGTATAGAAAAGGTAATTTCTATACCAGGTCCAGGAGTAACCAGGTTACTCTTGGAGTAAGATTCAAGAGTAAGCATTTTGCCCTAGGTTAACAAGATGTCAGAACCACAAAAGTGGATAAGTTGCCCCCACCCAAATGTAGCACAAATGTAGGACATGACAAAATTAAAGCTAAAATATGGTTTTCATATGGTTAATTTAAAAACAATTATTCTTTATTACTGAATTTAAAACTATTGCTTATAGTTAATTACATATAATTTACTAATTACAAGAAAGCTATATATTGCGTGTTCACTAGGAAAAGGAGGATAATGAATATTTTTCCAGGACACAAGGCTAAAATGTCCTGGAAACATGCCCTGGAAAAAAAGGACATATGTTCTCCCTGAATTTGCCCATCTCTGCTCTAATTCATGGTTTGGAACACACACACACACACACACACAGAGAGAGAGAGAGAGAGAGAGAGAGAGAGAGAGAGAGAGAGAGAGAGAGAGACTCTGAGTGCATATTTGGAGGAGAGGTCAGTTGGACAGAAATTATAATATTGTCAAAACTGGTCCATAGTTGGAAACAAAAGCAGTGGATATGTAGGAGAAAAGTTTGTGATACTTCTACATTTGGCTTGTTTTGAAGCTAAAACCATATTTATTAGAGCAAAATCCTAACCATGTCTTCTCAGAAGCAAGCCCCATTGTGTTCAATGGGTCTTACTCCCAGGAAAGTGTCTTTAGGGTTGCAGCCTCAGTTACATTTCAGTTTTATTCAGATGGAAAAAAACCTTGAAATTATAAATCCAGTTCCATAATTTCCAAGTGTTTTAAATAGAAAAGCTGCTCTAGATTAGATCAAATGGATCACCTGTCCTTGCCTAAAGCATGGCTGCAAATCTCATTTCATACAGATGGTCAAAGTTAGCATTGATGGTGTCTCCCCAGAGCCAGAGTCCAACATTATGCATGCCTACTCAGATGTAAGTGCCATTAGAGTCAATGGGGCTTACTCCCAGGAAAGTGTGGATAGAATTATAGTCTTGAGTCCAAGCTTATACATATCTACTCAGAAGTCCCTTTATAATCAAAGGGAATTGCTCCTAGGAAAGGAATTACTCCTATGAAAGTAATAATTTCCTAGCAAAGTACTCCTAGGAAAGAGAATATCATTGAAGCATCAGATCCCAAAGCTCTAGCTGTCTACTCAGAAGCCATCAGCCATATTCAAATAACTTTTGTTTCTCTGGTAAAATTGATATAAATGCTTCTGTGATTATTTTCTTTGCAGGCATATTGTCAGAATATTCAATCGCTATGAAGAACACTAATATAAGTGTCACCGAATTTATTCTCTTGGGCTTCTCTCCGAATCAAACAATACAGTCCATCCTCTTTTTCATCTTTCTTACTATTTACATCACAACCTGGCTTGGAAACCTCACCATTATTGTGACTGTGATCTATACACCTCACCTGCACACACCCATGTACTTCCTTTTGGCCAATTTGGCTATCACTGACATCAGTGACTCCACAGTCACTGCACTCAAATTGTTGTTGAGCTTGATCTCACATAGAAATTCCATTTCCTACCATTGGTGTATCACCCAAATATTTTTCTTCCATTTCACTGGTGGTGCTGTGGTCTTCTTTTTAGTTGTGATGGCTGTTGACAGGTTCATTGCTATCTACAGACCACTGCAATATTTGCTTATTATGAATCAAGGGGTTTGCCTAGGCTTGGTGGCAGGAGCGTGGCTGGGTGGATTTGCTCATTCTTTCATCCAGATCATTTTCATACTTCAGCTTCCCTTCTGTGGACCTAACATACTGGATAACTTCTATTGTGATGTCCCACAACTCATCAAATTGGCTTGTACGGACACATATGTCACTGAACTGCTAATGGTTTCCAACAGTGGTCTGCTCCTCACATTAATCTTCTGTATCTTACTTATATCATACAGTGTCATTTTGGTGAAAATTAGAATTCATATTTCAGAAGGGAAGCACAAAGCCCTTTCTACATGCGCTGCACAGATCATAGTCATGAGTTTGAATTTCATTCCTGGAATGTTTATTTATGACCGACCTTTCCAGGTCTTTCAGATAGACAAAATAGCTTCAGTCTTGTACACTCTTATCACTCCAATGTTAAACCCAATGATATTCACACTGAGAAACACTGAAATGAAAAACACAATTAAAAAATTGATTGAAAAATTGATGGCATCCAGAATAACAGAATCCAAATAATGGCTTCATAATAGGTGCTATGGGCTGCAGTGGCTAAGGGTGCAATCCAGAGTAACTACAGGGAATCCTTGCTCCGGTGTAAGAACAATTTACTCTGGATTGCAATATGAATTTTCCATAGGTTTTCACTAGGTAGTGCCCTAACTACAGGTGCACATAATGTCTCTTATATGCTCCTGTACTTACTCTGGATCGTAGGGTAAGTGTCACACTGTGACATAAAGATCAGCAGGTCAACAGTTTGAGACCCGAGTACTGCAAGATGGAGTGTAATGGAGATGAGCACCACAACCCGGAGTTGGTCACAACTAGCAGAGCAACCTGCAGAGGACATCTTTATCTTTTTTTCCCTAGGAACTACAGTTCATAGAGCTTGTTGTAACCAAGAACAAAATGTATCACTTATGTACGATGTTCATGAGAACAATAAATTGACTGTTCTGTTTTTGATGGACATAGAAAATGATGGAATGGTATCTTACCAAATAATAACAAGCATACTTTGTGCATAAAATTATGATTGCTTATTGCTGCACTGACATCATGTCAATTGGGCATGTGATGCATTATGTGAGGAGGGGGATTCACAGAAGGATCTTCAGGGCAAGAAAATATTTGTTTCCTTACTCTGGGGCTGTTTGTAGCTGCATTTGTGCAGGAAAGTTTGTTAGGATTAAGCTATGTGTGTGTGTGTGCGTGTGTGCATGTGTGTGTGGGGGGGGGGAAGGGAAGGAGAGAAAAAGATTTCTTTCTAACATTGACATCCAATTATGGTTACTAACATTTAGGCAAAATGTTAATTGTTCCCTTGTGATTTTATTCCCCATTCATAACAGAGATTTCTCAGTTGTATTTTTGGTTCAGAGGCCCTCTGTAGAACTCTTTTGTCATACATTTGCTTAACAAAAACAGATGGAAGTAAATTCACAGAAAAAAAGATTACAGGCCTTATTTGCTATTTTGTTGTCTTCCCTTTCTTGGTACGTTGTGTAATACTATAAGATATAGTCTGAGAATGCTATAATTTTATTTCATTTTGTCATTGACCACCCTACTGTAGATAGGACTCAATAGTATAGTTTGTTATTATGATGTATGCAGCACTGGACTTCACAACATAACTGTCAAACTCTTTGCAGGAGTGACTGAATGATTGAGAGTTGAATAGTCTTAAATCTGCAATATCATGAAAAGGCACAGAAATGTCATTATTGTAATCTCTGGTCCAAATGTGCATCCAAAAGAAAGACCAGCCTCTCAGAAGAAGATGAAGATCTGAATATGGAAATTCTTCATTGACATCTACTATGACTATCCAGGGTTCTGCTTGGTATGTTTTCTGATGCTATTTGAAAATGTAATGAAGATGAAACACATGGATTCAAGATGAATTCAACAGGTCTCAATCATGTAGCTCAGTGCAAAACTCAAAATGTTTCCCCAGAAGTGATGTCATCCCCAAGTATTTTTAAAAGAAAAATTGGGGAAAAACCTGTTTCCTTCTCAGCACTTCACCACACATTTGCTCTGCTAGTAGCATTAATTTGCTATCTGAAGTTGAAATTTTGTTCCCTTTTCCCCAACAGCAACAAAATCAAATTTAATTAAGAAAAAAAATAAAAATTGTGTTCCTTATTGGTTAGGGAAACTGTGTTGGAGCAAAGAGAAATTGTTATTCCCTCCCTGCTAAATATAAGAGGAGCACCACTTAGAAGTGCCTGTATACCCAGTTAACATGGATAACTGTATTATGATATACATATTTGGAAATGAGAGCTCATTCATATTAATACCTTATTAGTTCCATACGGTATCAGAATTACATCTCATTGGCTCTCAGAGCAATCAGTGTTATGAGAAAGTTTGGAGTTTAAAATATGCACTTTTTGTTCTATAGGCTTTTGTGTTTTCATTTTTTGGTTAATTGGCCATAACGTTTGATAGAATATAGATATTCCACTGCAGTTTATTTCACTGCATTCTGCATTCAGTTACCTTTCCAACGATATATAACATGATGTATTGTTCATACATACCCCATTTTTCACAGTTTTAGCCACTAGTGTCAAGCTCAGCTTGTTGCACCCATAAAACTTGTTGCCTGGTGCAACTGCACCCCTGCTCTCCCTAGCTATGTCACTGGTCTCCTTTGCATCTGTTTCACTTTTCTGGAATGGCAGAGTGGATCATTCTTTTGGTAGAATTCCCATCCTTGTCCATCACTAAGTTGGATCAGGTTGCCAGTTCATTCATTCAGAGTCTGTTGATGTTGTTATTGTTCATGCGCATAGAGGGGCTGTTACCTTCCATGCATAATCATAAGATCCAGGAATCTTTGATTTGCTTCTCTTGCATCTTGATTTGGTTTGCTTTGGGGATTTAAATTTATTCAGGTTTGCATGTTGTATTATATAAAATGAAATGTTCTGTGCTTATATTTGCTGGGATGAATCTTTTGTCTTTGTTTTCCCTAGCATACAGTATAGTGTGGGAATGGATGTCAAAAAAAAGAAAAGAAAATGTCATTGGTGTTCTGCAGGACTTTCTCTTGTATGTTCTGAGCGTGCAATGGGATTGAAGCAGAACCTACAAAAAGCCTTTTCCATATTTTAAGCCATTGTGGAAGATACAATTATATTCTGGCAATATTCACTTGAGAACCTCTAAGAAAGGGAATTAGGGCTTTACAAAATATACTTGAACATGTCACATTCACATTTAGAAGTCACACATGTGTCATCACTCAAGCCAAAGCCTGGCTTTGTAAAAAAGGCTGGTGACCTGTCAGCTTTCAGTCTTGAAGCTTGCTTCAAAGAGAGTCAGGCTTTGGGTATCATCAACACATTGCCTGCCTTTAGCTCCTTCCAGAGCTTATGGTTGAAAAGCTGGAGTCATCAGGAGGTGACAACAGGCTGAATGGGGACTCCTGATAGGGAGATTACAAGTGTTTGTTGTCACCAGGGTAGATGCCCCATCTACAAGAGAGAGGCGAATGGTATAGATTGCACCTAATGTATGATAATTTAGTTGATTTTTGTAAATCAGTGTTGTCCATTTTTAACTTCTTTTATTAATGTTGGAGGGAGGCTCTAGACCAATAGATAAATAATGTGATGTGATGAAGGTGCATCGATAGTTTAAAGTCTCGGTAATTAAAAGGAACACCTAAGTTCGGATAATGCAAGATGCTGGTGGCAAATAACAAGGGATAATTGTCTTATTTATATCCTAATCATTGTTGATGAACTCTTTTGTTCACCATCATCTTATACAAAACCCTAATGGGATGGACTTCACAATCCTCATGTTTTATACAAAGAGCATGCTCAAAGACCCATTGCCTAATAAGTTTTGAGGAATGGTCAGGTGTTTGCTTGTTATAGAGAAAGGAAAACAGCACCTTGCTGTACAAGACTGCACATTAACAAGATTGCACCAATGTCTTGCAGTGGCAGCAGATGATGTCAAGGACAGTAGCAGAGGTTGAAGCAATGATATCCTTGGTCCTCCAGTCCCTTCAAGTGATTATACAACTAAACCAACACAAGAGATATAATGTTACTTCAGCATCTTATTATTAATACCTCACGGTGACTTCTGCACACAGATTTTGAAGGATCCAAATGGCTCAAGGCAACCACACTTCAGAAGTAACAGAATTTGTTCTTCTGGGCCTCACCCAGGGTCCTAATTTAAAACTAACACTCTTCCTTATTTTTCTCACTGTCTATATAATGACTTGGCTTGGAAACCTCACCATCATCATGACAGTGATCTTCACGCACCAGCTCCACACACCCATGTACTTCCTCTTGGCCAACCTTGCCATCATGGACATCTGTGATTCTACAGTCACTGCGCTCAAGCTGCTGCAAGGCCTCATCACACATCCCAACACCATATCCTATAACTGGTGCACTGCCCAAATGTTCTTTTTCCACTTTGTAGCTGCTTCTGTGGATTTCCTCCTAGTAGTAATGGCTGTCGATAGGTATATAGCTATCTACAAGCCATTGCAATATTTACTTATCATGAACCAAACGGTATGTATGCGTTTAGTGGCAGGAGCATGGTTTGGTGGGTTCGTTCACTCCATTGTCCAGATTGCAATTTTCATTCAGCTACCGTTCTGTGGACCTCACATTTTGGACAATTTCTTCTGTGACATTCCGCAAGTCATCAAACTGGCTTGTATGGACACTTATACCATTGAACTGCTCATGGTTGCTAATAGTGGATTAATTGTTGCAGGGATGTTCTTTGTCTTACTGATGTCATACACTGTGATTTTAGTCAAAATTAAAACACATGTCACAGAAAGTAAACATAAAGCTCTTTCTACCTGCACTACACAAATCATAGTACTGAGTTTAAATTTTGGACCTGCAATATTCATTTATGACCGGCCTTTCAAGGTATTTCCAGGAGATAAGATTGTTTCAGTAATGTACACTCTCATCACCCCCATGTTGAACTCTATGATCTTCACTCTGAGAAATACAGAAATGAGAAATGCTACTAGGAAACTAAAAAGCAAACTTTTGTCTTCAAGAAACAAAACTTTCCATTGATACAGAGCTTTGCTGTCCTGGCTTCTATTCAGATTTCTGGTGGAATCAAATAGACATTAAGTGAAATTAAGCCCCTTAATTGGCTTAATTAACTGCTCTGGAGCAGTTAAGATGACTTTCCATAAAATAACACCAGAGGGTGACATAACTGCATGGACCTGTAACTGCTATGGATTTTGCCCTATGGTAATAATATTTTCACAAGTATTGGGAACTTCTTATAGTTCTTTTAAAATGCAAAAGTAACATTTATAAAAGAATAAATCACACAGAAACATTTATTACGATTGTATGAGTAGAACTGATGTGGTGAGTTATGATCAGAAAAATCTTTAAAGAATGCTGATTGTAAGAAATAAAGGCAGATTTAAAAATACATAATCTGTCAATTTGAAATTCTAAATTGTCTTCCATCCTTGACATACAGGACTTCGTTGCTATTTATTGTTGAGCGAAATAAAATATTTTATAACTTCAAATCTGGACTTCACTGCCCTCCTTTTTCTTGTAAGCAGTTAGTATGTAGCCTTCTTGGAATGAATCAATTACATATAATAAAATAAATGTTGCTGATTAGGCAGGTGCCCCATATTTACATGTGAAACTGAACATCCCCCCCCACAACTGTGACAGCGGCTGCGGAAAAAGGACAAGAACGACTGCAGAAAACGGACTGCTAGGAACACAAGTAAGAGCCATTATGGTCAATGGGCTTACGCTTAGCATAGTGTGGATGGTGTTGAAGGCTCAGATCCCCAAGCCTGTGCATGTCTCCTCAGAAGCAAGCCCCATTATGGTCAATGGGCTTACTCTCAGGAAAGTGTGGACAGGGTTGCAGGCTTGGATCCTAATCCTATGCATGCTACTCAGAAGCAAGTCTCATGATAGCAATGGGACTTGCTCCCAGGAAAGTCACTCACTCACATACACACACAGGTGGGCAGATGCCAGTTTGGGCCTACTTGCCCGAACCGGATCTTCCCCCTGGGCTGACATTGGCGATCCGGTCACAGCCGCGGCTGCAAGAGCTGTGGGGACCGGTTCGCCAGCATCCGCTGGCGCCGGGTCTCCTGGGGCTTGCCGCCAGGAAGCTTAGGCGCCTGCATCCAGCTGGATGCAGGCGCACTATGCATCCTAGCGCCGAGCCCCAGGACGCTTAGTGCGCCTGCTTCCAGCTGGATGCATGCGCACTAAGTCTCTTGGGGCCGAGGTCCAGGACGCTCAGTGCGCCTGTGTCCAGCTGGACGCGGGCGCACTAAGTGTCCTGGCTCTGAGGACCCTTCAGGAGACGCACTGTGCATGCGCCAGACTTGGTTATGACTTGCGCATGCGCCAGTGTGGCCTGGTTAGGGCCACCCCCGCCTCGCCCCCTGATCCTGGCCCCTCACACTGACCCCGGCCCAGCCCCTGAACTTCTGGCAAACCGGATCTTCAGGGAGGCTGGGCCCATCACTGCATACACACTCTCACACACATAGGCTGCACAGGCCTCACCTTGCAGGTGGCAGACCCTGGATGGCCAGAGATGCTTTCACAACGCGGAAGAGTCGAGGTTGGCCAGGGCTGGCCTGCAAAGCTGCAGGGAAGGCTTAGAGCGCTCTGCAGGGGCCACAGAGTCCCCTGAGAACTGCTGCACATGAGCTCTCCTTCCTCCTGGGCTCTTTTTCCCATTCTGAGAAGCCCACATCAAAATCAAGGCACGCAGCTCTTGGTGTGCTGCCGCCACTACAGAGCTGCTTCTGGGGGGTGGGGAGATCACTCGTATGCCACAGGTGCAAAGGGCCACATGCAGCCCAGGGGCCACATGTTTGACATGCCTGGACTAGACTACCATGTAGAAATGGAAAGAAGCATATAGTCTCTCACTCTGAACTGGAACAGCAACAGATTTCTTCCAAGAAATCAGAAAACAAAGCACCTACCTCTTTCAATACATTTTTCCCTTGTCCTACCATGTTCAATAAACAAACCTCCAAATCTGACTTTATTGAACAATTTTAATCCAAAATACGCTTTGTGAATGATATTTTGGTGCAAAGCATTATATGGTACCATGCAGTTTATTAGCAATAATAACCCTACAATCCAAAGTAACTACGGGAGCACGTAAGAGACATTACATGTACCCGTAATTACTGCACCAGCTAGTGATAACCTATGGGAAATTCATATTGTAATCCAGAGCAAATTGTTCTTACACCAGAGCAAGTACTCCCCATAGTTACTCTGGATTGCGCCCTAAATCAGTGAATATCAACCAAAGAAACTGGTTGGATTTGTGTATATTGTACATTGAGCACTGGATAAGAAATAGAGAAATATTTCAATAATATATAACACATAAAACAAAAAATTGCCTTCTGAAATAGAGAAAAGGAATGTCTGGCTTCATCCTTATGAAGTTTTATGAATGAAGTATTTGTCATATTACTTTAAATTATTACATTTTTATGATTGCTACTGCTTGCCACTGGCTATCTTTTAATATCGTTAATGAGCACTGGAAACAATATACACATAGTTTATGTGTATTTTATGGTTTATGTATGTGAGCCAGATTGTGAGCCAACTTGGGTGCCTTTCGGGGAGATAGGGAGAGTAGAATTCATTTTGAATAATAAATATTTAAATATTAAATAATAAAAATAAATATTAACTTCAGGATCTGAAAGGAGACTTAACCATATCCTAACAGCACCATGGCCACTATCAGCATAAAAGCCTTAACCTGTGCGTTAAGCCTCAATCCAGACTAGTTATGTGAAGAGATCTGTCAGAGCAAAAACGAGTTGTGTCGATGGATTTACGGCGCCATCTAGTCAAACAAATGGAAAATTTGTATTGCAATTCAGATTTTATTTTTTTTATGTTGACACAAGAGGTCCCATAGTCTGGATTGAGCCCTTAAGTGTGTCAGTTGCTATACCTCATTCAGCCATTAGATTGGGTGAATAATAGAATGTAGTGGAATCTGAATGGTGAGGAAGGCCAGTCTGAGAAGAGGCTTAAAACACAGTGGGGCTAACTTTTGAGTAGACATGGTTAGGATTGTGCTTAAAATGTCTTGATCCCAGCCTTTCATATCATGTAGCTAAACAATTCATGAAATTCCAGTTTTTTTGTTGTGCTGCTAAAAAACAAGTTAGCAATCTTTCTTCACAGAACTATCCCCAGAGATGAAATGTTTGTTTTTCCCATGTTCTGTCAAGACTTGTGATTATGCGTCCAATTAGACTAGGTTGGCAGACTACTTAAGAGTAGACTTGTGTCGCAAATGTCTCTTTGATAACAGAAGTGTTTATTGGTGTGGGGTCTCCAATGAAAGATCACAGAGTGGAAGGGAGCTCAAAATACATAGTCAAGATGTATTTCCAGCTCTAACAGGAAACAGTTTGGAGATTAAAAACAGAACAGGTCAGTATAATTAAGCAGTTCCATTTCTGCTATTTGGATGGATGGATGGATGGATGGATGGAAGGGGGGGAGAAAGAGGGGGGGAATACATTGTAACTTGCAGTTACCAAAAGTAGGTGCCAGCACACCTAAATTAGCACCAATGTGCTCCTTTTGAATAGTGATACCTGGAGATTATTTTTGAAAGAGAGATTCCACATACATAATATTTTTAATAATTTCACAATTGTTTCTTGTTTTGTTCTTCCTTTCTCACTGTACTCTACCCAGAATAGAGTGGTCTAGCCCCTGCAGCCCTTCGGCTATAGCACTCTATTCTATACCACTCCGTTCTGGCACCAGGCAACAAACATTAAGTGTACAAGCTGAGCTTAATGTTAGTGGCCAAAATTGTGAGAAAGCGGGTAGGTGTGATTAATATGATCATACATAATTGGAAAAGTAATTTAATTCAGATTGCATTCTATAAACTGCATATGTATTCAGTCAAATGTTATGGCCAGTTAACCAGAAAACAGACTTAAGGAACAAAAGGAAATATTTTTAAAGAACTCAAAACAGACTAGTTGTTCTGAGAGCCAATGAGATGTTATAATATTGCATGGAACCAAAAAGGTGTTAATATGAGTCAGCTCTCATCTCCATGTATAATACAGTTACCCTTGCTAACTGGGTAAAAGATATCTTTTTCAAGCTCTGCTCCTCAGGGAGAGAATAACCATCCCTCTTCATTCCATTACAGTGTCTTTAACCCAGTGATTTCCAGTCTTTTTCATCTAATGGCACAATGATATGACACACCATCAGATTTTTTAACCATTGTCAAAGCATACTGTATTGCAGGAAGGGGTCACAAAACCCCCAATTTTCTTACTTATAGTATGATCCTCTCTAAAATCCTGCAGCACACCTTTGGACTGTCTGTGGCACACCATGTAAACCATGGCACAGTGGCTGAAAAACACTATAAGTAATTCCAAGCAGTGAAAGTGTGCATTTATTCATACTATTCTTCCTACCCTCCGCAAGTGTCACTTACTTATTCTAGTGAAGTGAAAGGTTGACAAATCCTAGCTGCTGTTTGAATGTCCTTCTAAGCTATGGTTGCAACACAATGAGACATGAATCTTTCCTAGCATGTTCTGCTGTTTCTCCCCAACTCATTTGCTGCCTCAAGACTCACTGATAGATTGATAGCAGAAGCCGGGTCCACTCAAAGCATGGGTGCCATTGACACAGCCTAATTCCACTATTCCTACTTTATTTTGAATCAGATACTGAGGGCACAATCCAGAGTTGGGGCACTGAGGAGTGCCCTAGCTGGGCTGTCCCAACTATTCTGAATCCAGAGCAGGATGTTATGCTGGATCCAGAGTCAGGAAGCCTGGGCTGCCTTAGCTGTTCCAGAAAATGCTATGTAGGGAACCAAGTGACATTTGAGGAGGGCTTGTTCCCGAGGAGACCCTCCCTTCAGTTCACATTGAACAAGGAACAGCTGTGGTGCCTGCCTCCTAAGGAGTCCCGATAAGACTGCCAGCACAGTCTACGGTGAATACAAGGGGCTTCTTGAAATGGCCTGCTGTATCCACAGGTTAGTTGGCTGCCACAATTGTGCCACGTCCTGAAGTTGAGAGGCAGGGGTTGCAGACAGGCTGGCCAAGAACTCAGATTTTTGTTCAACACTGCCATTCTTACTCTGCCTTAGCATAGACCCCTATGGATCTTCTTATTACTATACCTGCTCCTGAGGTAGTATAACTCTGAGGTGCTGGAAGTGGGAATTTCTGCCTGGAAACAGGATCTGGATACAGCATAACTGCTCTGCCCTAGGCAATGCTGAGCATGCCCACAACAAGCCTCCCCTGAACTGCCTAGGCTTCCCCAGCTACATTGCCTTAGGCTGTCCCAAGCTTCTGTCTCTAGCAAAACTGGGCTTCACCATCTTTAAACTGGGCTTTACCTGAATCTGGAAACATTTATGTGTAAAACATGAAGTATATCTGTAAACAACAGCCTGTAGGGGGAGGAGATGGTGATCCCTGGCACAAATCTCATGCTGAGAGAGAGAGAGAGAGAGAGAGAGAGAGAGAGAGAGGTGTCCATAGAATTCCTCACACCATAGAAAAAGGTGTCCATTTGTAGTGCAAATACACTACAATGATGAAGCTTAACAATTTGTTTTAACAGAAAGGGTGATTTGGGGTGCAATCCTAACCAACTTTGGAGCACTGGCAGAGCTGTACTGGTACGGCATGTGCTGGATCCTATAGTTGGGGGACAATCACAGAGGCCTCCTCAAGATAAGGCAATGTTTAATCCCTTACCTCAGTGTTGCACTGCCCTTACGACAGTGCTAAAAAGTTGGTTATGATTGCATCCTTGGTGTGCTGTGTTGGCCTGTAATTCTTTTTTGTATATGTATTTCAGTTATCCTTATGGAGCTCAAGAATGTTACCAGCAATGTGAAGGAATTTCGACTTCTGGGCCTCACATCAAACCATATTCTGCAATATGTCCTCTTTGTGGTGTTCCTTGCAGTCTGTGTTACCACATGGCTTGGCAACCTCACCATAATCACCACCGTGATTACTGACCACCAGCTTCGCTCCCCAATGTACTTTTTCCTGGGAAACCTGGCCTTCATAGATCTCAGCGAGTCTTCCGTCACTGTGCCAAAGCTGCTATGGGATCTCACATCACAGCGCAAAGTTATCTCTTTTGCTGGATGCATGACACAGATCTTCTTCTTTCATTTCACTGGTGGAGCTGTGGTCTTTCTGCTCATGGTTATGGCAGTGGACCGTTATGTGGCAATCCACAGGCCACTTCAATATCTCACTATCATGAACCAAAGTACATGTGTGGGATTGGTCGCAGGAGTATGGCTGGGTGGTTTTGTACATTCCCTTGTTCAGGTAGTTTTAATGATGAGATTGCCTTTCTGTGGACCCAATACCTTGAACAATTACTTCTGTGATGTTCCCCAAGTTCTCAAACTGGCTTGTATGAACACATTTGTTTTAGAGCTGCTAATGTTTTCAAATAATGGGGTTCTCACCACCCTTGTTTTCATCATTCTGGTTGTATCATACACAATTATCTTGATTAAGATAAAGGTACATATCACAGAAGGGAAGAAAAAGACTCTCTCCACATGTGTGGCCCAGATCACAGTAGTATGCATACATTTTGTACCCTGCATTTTCATCTATGCTCGACCCTTTCAAGAATTTGCAGTGGATAAGATACTTTCTGCCCTCTACACAGTCCTCACACCAGTGTTAAATCCTTTCATTTACACACTAAGAAATACAGAGATGAAGAATGCCATTAGGCGATTGTGGAAAAGAATTATATTTTTACAAAAAGAACAAATTTTTTGATTTTCCATGGAAGTGCAGTTAATCACATTTTAGACAGGCCCTACAATAGAACAACCAGAGATTTATATCTGGACTGCAGCCCCATTAGCTAGGAGGGAAACAGTTTCGGAGATATGAACTGGAAAACTGGTGCGTTCCAAAGATATTTCCTTTCTGCCAAGTCCATGTGCATATTAATGAATATGAATTGTTTGTATCTTTCCTCTGCAAACTGAGAATTTTGATTTTCTTAAAAAAATGGAAATCTTTCACAAGAAATATTTTTTATATCCTCACCACCTTTCCTAGAGGAAATTTCCTTCCATTTCCTTATTTTAACACTCATGCTGAGTTATGTGCAAAGGAAGTGAATCCTAAGAGTCCAGTACTATGCAAATCTACTCGGAGTTAAGTCCCAGTATAGTCTTGAGGGCTTCCTCCCACGTGAATGTATATAGGAATGCAGTATATGAAAATTAGTGGAATAGATAAGTTGCAGCTACCTTAAGACTTATTAATTGCTCAGAGTACTCTCAATGACATACAAGATGAGAAGTAGGATCACATGGGCATAATTTGCATTGTGTAAATTTATAGAAGAATCTTTCCTCTCCTTATACTCTCCTACCTCATTTAGCATGAGCTCCTACTTTGGTGGAGGCAGAAAGCAACAATCTATTGCCAATTAATAAGTATACCCACTGTCTTTGCTGACAGTCCCAGCTAATCCATATCAATCACCAGTTAGGTCAACAGGACAGATGAGCCATGACACCTTTAACACCTAACTTATACTCATGGAGTGGAGCCAACATGGTGTTTTGCACAGTATGGTGGGGTAAGGAGTAGGATTGCACTGTATGGCAGCAATCCTAAAGACACTTTCCTGGGAATAAAAACCATTGAACACAATGGGATTCACTTTTGAGTAGACATGATTAGGATTGTGCTCTTTGTCTTTCTGTCCTTTCATCTCTCACTCAACTATCTGCCTTGCTGCCTCTGGTGAGCTGGCCTCTGATGCTGTATTAAGCCACCCATGTCCCAATCACAACCCAAGTACCACTGTGTGAAGCAAGCATCCAGGTTCAATCATGACTATTTCCTTTCCCACCTTCCCCCTTCTCTTTCTTAAGTGCAACCAGTGTGGGCTGGACACCCATTCATTCTCTGTGTGTATGTGTGCAGGGAGGCAATGTCTTGCAATGTACCTTCCTCTCTGAAGAAAGCAGCTCTGGCTCTCTTTCCATCCTTGAGCTTGCTATGGCCACTACCTAAGTCTTGAAAACCCTTTATTTGCATCTTTCCTTGCTTGTTCTGCATCCTAACTCCAAGACTTCTGCCATTCACTGCAATGTTTCTGCAGTATGGAAACAGGCTGGTATCTTTGGTTCTTCATGCAGACTTGTTATGTATTTATCAATTACTGCCTACCCTTTGCCATCTTGTTGTTTATTGACACACAGAAAGCACTTTGAGTCACCTTTCTCCGTTTCATCTTGTGTGTGCATGTGTATGTAACTTTGCAATTATAACTGGTTGACAGCCCAAACCTACCCACTGTGCTACAGATACAATGAATTCCTTACCATCCATGGCTTCCCCGCATTATAGGAGTTAGCATGCACCCCTCTGGCAAAGTTGCATCAGCAGCATAGCTAGAGGGGGTGCAAAGGACAAGTTTTGCAGGGATCCTCTCTATTGTGGGCAAACAACACCTCTCTATCCTCTTCATAGCCATTCTGGGCGGGATAGAGAAACATTCACCTGGAATGGCTCCAAAGGAAAGGGGGAAAGGCCACTTGCATAGTGTGTTCAGCTCCTTGCAAAACATAGAGCTTTGCACCTCTTGTGATTATGCCACTGGGCGTCATAAGCATCAGAAATATGGATAGGATTGGGCTCTAAGTTAGACTAAAATGTTTCTTTTATTTCCCTTTTCCATTATTGTTAAAATTATTCCCACAATAGACAATTTTTGCAAACTTTGGTGTTCTTTTTCTTTTCCAACTAAGCCTTTGAACAGCCTTCATGGTATCAGATTTCCCATATGTGTACATATGATAATGTGTTTAAAAAGCACATCCAATTACAACACATCCCATTTTTTCTAGTATGAGAATGGCGATGTATACAGGACACAAAACCCAGGGGCATGCCTTACATGGTTGGGTGGACTGCATGTGGGTGAATGGGTTACAGGTGATGTCGATGACCACAAAGAGCATCCACTAATCCACAATTTTATTTAAAGGATCTCGTGCCTTACTTTACAAAGTATTTTTGAAACGGCTGATTTTTAAAATCACTTTTGAGTATGAGCTCATGCATATATATTCAGAAGTAAATCCAATTATATTCAATGCAGTTGTATAATTAAAACATTGCAGCCTTTGTGTATTTTCTCAGTGACCAGAACTGACCCAGCAAATTAAGGTTATTAAGGTTTTAAATCTGCCATTAAACCCACATGGTTTCAAGTTGTTAAAGATCAAGCAAATATGATACAAAAATGAATCCTGTCTGTAACTTGGGTAGTCCAATCATAACCTGCCTTAGAATAGGCAGGATGACTGGCATGCCCTGCATCCAGAGTAGGGTTGGGGCTACTGACATCTCAGCCCAGGGCAAGGGGATTATGCCACAGAAGCCCTAAAGGAGCTACTTGGATATGCATAATCTAAAAGCAGCCTGCAGTTGTCACAGGTTGTTCAGGACTAAAGTTAGGATCCAGCACAAGTACCGGATCTTGTCCTCACCCACAGCTTCTCCATGCCCTGCCGATGGGCCCTCCCCTCTCCCCCGAATGCCTTCACACCGTCTCCTGTCCTTCCTAAACACTGTTGCAAGCATAAATGATTAATGCAACTTTGGCTCTTGCACCACCTTTTGGGTTGATCTCCCTCCTCTCTTGGTGGTGCAAATGTGCCTTATGGAACATTTGTACCACCTTTGGGCTAGCACAGAAAACTTATGAGAGCCCTAGAGTGCTCTTGATTGCGTTCTGAGTGTAATTCACAATTTTGATTCCTTCCAAAAACAGTGCAGCACTTTGCTTGCTAACCGCCTAATAGCATTTTTCATCTCCGTATTTCTGAGTGTGTAGATGATGGGGTTAAGCATAGGTGTAATAACCATGTAGAGGATGGAGACTGCTTTGTCTGCTGCAAACTTTTTAAAGGGACGGTCATAAATAAAGATGCAGGGGATGAAATGCAAACTGACGACGGTGAACTGAGCTGCACAGGTAGAAAGAGCTTTGTGCTCCCTATCTGTCACATGATTTCGTATCTTCAGCAAGAGGATGCTGTATGAAATTAGTAAAACAATAAATGCCCCTGTGGTAACAAGCCCATTGTTGGAGACCATGAATAATTCAACAGCATAGATATCTGTGCAGGCCAATATGACCACCTGTGGGACATCGCAGTAGAAATTGTCCAAGATGTTGGGACCACAGAATGGTAACTGTAGAATGAGCATCACTTGGACAATGGAATGCACAAACCCACCCAGCCAAGCGCTCACAACCAGCCCTAGACAGGTGTTTTTGTTCATGATGGTCAGGTACTGCAAAGGCTTCTGAATAGCCAGGAACCTATCTGCTGCCATTACCATTAGGAAGAAAACATTGGTACCCCCAATAAAGTGAAAAAAGAACACCTGAGTCAAGCAGCCTTGGAAGGAGATGGTTTTGCGTTGGGAAAGGAGAACTTGAAGCAACTTAGGAGTAGTCACTGAGGATTCACTTGCATCTATGAAAGCCAGGTTAGCCAACAGGAAATACATAGGAGTGTGGAGATGATGGTCTGATATGACAGTCAGTATAATAGTGGCATTTCCCAAACATGCTGTCACATAGATCAGCAGGAATAATATAAACAAGACATATTCAACTTCTGGATACTGTGAGACTGCCAAGAAGACAAATTCTGTAACTTGTTCTGTGGTGTTGTCTGCCTCCATTCAATAACCATGTGATAAATATCTGTGAAGATAAAATACTTTTTATTCATGTTTCTGCAAAAAATTCCTGCAATAATTTCATGTTTCTGCATTTTTAATTCTTGTTCAAGAAGCATCACTGAGTTTAATTCAGTGAGAACTTTCAGAGACTAGAGATTGCATTTCCCATATCAAGTCTCCTTACATTAGGGCTTCAATCCAAGGTACGCTAAGTTATGAATAAACCCATGGAATAGAGTGGGACTCAATCCTAACTACACAAACAGCCCAGTGCAACCCTGCAGATGGATCAATGAGGCATGTGTTGTATCATGTGAAGGAGTTTTAAGTTGCAAAGGCCTTCTCAGGGTGAAGGAACATGACTTCCTCATATATTCTTTATGCCACAAGTGTCAAACAATGCCTGTGGGCCAAATGTGGCCCATCTTGCCATTTCAAGTGACCCCCAAGAAGTTCTCCTTCACACTTTTCTTGGGAGTAAGCCCCATTGACTATAATGGGACTAACTTCCAAGTAGACATGCATAAGATTGGACTCCAGCCCTTGCGAAACACCATGAATGCTAAATGGCCCTCTGTATGAAATAGGTTTGACACCCCTGCTCTATGCAACACAGCATGATTATTCTGTGAGTTTTCTCAATTCAGTGAGTTTTCTCAACACCTGCAGTGTTTGTAGAAGCCATAGTTCCACCAACATTTAGACTGAATTTTGACTGGAACACACTGGTAAATTTCCCACTGAAAAAATGTAGTAAGGGAAACACACACACACACACACACACACACAACAAAATATATTGGTTGTTCGTACACTTTTTCTACATTCTAGATTGAAACAGATATGCTTGTATAAACAAACTATACATTATAGAATGAAAAAGGCAAGCTAAAAATTTGAAGTGATCTTTGTTTTCTCATTAACTGACAATAGATGTGGGAGAAACAGTTTTATTTCTTCACAATTTTTTACAAAAAAACATTAGATGTATAGAAAACAGTGTTATGTACTTTTAAGCTTAATTTGCATTGCAATTATGATAATTCCCTTAAATGTGTTCTAGGAAGGTGATATCAGTGGTACATTGTCTACAGAGAAAATCACAGTCATTACCACTGTGACCCCCATTAAATAAGAAAAAAACAAAACCTTTTATTTTTCCCCAAATTCAGGGATTTTTTTCATAATAAAGTGGAGAATGTGGTGAGTTTTTATTTCATTACGATGAAATTCTCCCACCGCTTTCTCTGTACAATATCACTGTAATTGTCTGTGAGACCTCCAGTCTGTTTGCTATTGCAATAGGATTAGTTTATTAATAGTGGAAAGATAAATAGAAAAAGCAGGAAACAGAAGGCAGAAAACAAGGGGAGAAAACTATCTGTAAATGCATGTATTTTCCTTTTCTCTAATTCACAAGTTTTTATATCTTCCAAGGAAGCAAACAACAGTATGACAATTACTAGGTAATACTTTGTTTCCAGTTTGAAGTTATGCACTCTAAATGTTACTGTTTCCATAAAACTCATAGGTAAATATGTTATCAAAACAAATGGGCATGTAAAGTGAATCACATCAGTGATTCACATCACAAATGTGGTATCTTAACAAACTGAGATGTGGGAATTCCTGCAAAAGACACAGAAAGTACGAAAAGTAAAAAGTACCTGAGTTAGCCAAGATCTGAGTCCTATTTCATTTTCAATCTCAAAAACAGAACGCAGTCACGTCATTGTGATCATCACCTTACTGTTGCAACTGCTGTGCTATGTACTTAATGTTTACTGCAGTATGCAGAAGAAAATTATCCTCATTCTAAAAACAGTGGTAATTGTCTTCTTATGTGGTTCCTGATGCTCTTGATCAGTGGTCCTCAATCTTTTTGGCCCCAGGGATCAGTTCTGTGGAGGAAAAAATATTCCAGGGACCAGCCGGGGGCTGGGGGAGAGTTCTGCCTCTGGCAACCTAGAGGGAGGGCTTTGCCATCTGGAGCACAGTACAGCTGCCTCCAGCTGTAAATCCCATTATAACAAATAGAGATATTGCTAGGTTACTGTGGATAGGATTGCAGGTGAGAGCCCAATGTCTCAATGGCTACAATCCATTGTAACTATAGGGTCTTTTACACTGACGTAGTTATGGTGCCACCTGTGGGAAATGCATAGAGCAATCCAGAGTAAGTGGCTCTTATGTCTTCCTGTAGTTACTCTGAGCTGTAGGGTAGGTCTACTCAGATCAGGGATTTTCACCCTTTTTCAGTGCAGGATTCATGGAAAATGCACAAAACCATCCTAGTCATTCCTATTGGAGAGTAAGCATCATTGACTATAATGGGATTTATTTCTGAGTAGACAGGCATTGGCTTGGACTCTGAAGCTGCTATATTATCTGTGCTTTCCTGGGATTAAGTTCCACTGACTACAATGGGATTTACTACTACTGAATAGATATTCATAGGATTGGGCTCTGAGGCTGTAATCCTCTGATAGAGACCTCCTGTTGTGAGGAGGGAAAGAGTCTCTTACAGGGGTCCTCTCACAGACTGGTCAAACAGCTGCCAAGGACTTCCAGTGGTCCCCGGCCCAGGGGTTCAGAAACCTTGATAGTCCAAATTACTCAAGCATGTAAAAAATCTAGGATCTATTCCATTTGTTCCTTAGATTTATTTATTTATTTATTTATTTATTTGTTTATTTAATTGATTGATTGATTGATTGATTGATTGATTAATTAATTTGTATCCCGCCTTTCCTCACCTGCAAGAGGGAGCCCAAGGTGGCTAACAACAGAATAAAACACCATTAAAATGATCATAAATAAAGATTAAAACATAATTAAAATACAATTAAAATGCAATTAGATTTTTAAAAACTGAGAACAATTAAAAACAGATTAAAAATTGTTAAAAACCGTTATCTAAAATAAAACAAGAAAACTGCCTCCCAACCTCTGTCCTATTTAAAATGCTTTTTTAAAATAAGAGGTTTTAAGGCTCCACCTGAAGCTCTATATTGAGGGAGCTTTCCTCTGTTCTAAGGGGAGGGAGTTCCACAGCCGGGGTGCCACCACTGAGAAGGCCCTATCTCTGGCCGCCACACCTCTCACATCTCTTAGTGGCAGCACAGTCAGTAGGGCTCCCTCAGATGACCTTAGGTCTCTTACAGGTTGGATTGTACAGAAGAAGGCAGTCCCTCAGATACCCTGGACCTGAGCCGTTTAGGGCTTTAAAGATCAGGACCAGCACTTTGAATTCAGCCCAGAAACGAATGGGCAGCCAGTGTAGTCGCTGAAGCAGTGGCCTGACAGAGGCGAACCGACAAGCCCCAGCAACCACACGGGCCGCCACATTCTGAACTAGTTGAAGCTTCTGGACCGTCTTTAGAGGCAGCACCACGTAGAGCGTGTTACAATAATCTAGTCTCGATGTCACTAAGGCATGGGTCACTGTGGCCAGATCCGAGATGTCACCTGAGCTGCTCTTAGTTTAGAGACAGAATGAAGAACTGCAAAAGTTCACAAAATTATTTTACTCTTTAACCATTCCATCCCTATTCCTCCTCCCTGGTCACATATTGGCTGCTCAAGCTATAGATATCTAATTTATGGTTGTCTGTGCTGATACTCATGCTCAGTGCATCTTGGATGGTGCCTTCACAAAAGAATGACAGTGATAGGCTGGCAAGAGTTTGAGGTGTATACATTATGATTTCCAGGCTGAACATGCAAACTGTAAGTAAGTTCAGAACTTAGTGTAGCTATTTCCTAACACTTAATTTACATTTAGAGTGGTGCTTCACATAACAAGTTTAATTTGTTCCAGAAGCATGCTTGTTATGTGAAGCACTCTTTATGTGAAGTGGATTTTCCCATAGGAAATAATGGAAACTCAGACGATTGGTTCCACAATCCAAAAAATCTATATATATATATATAAAAGAGAAAAGTCACTCACTGACTGACTCAGGGCGCAATCCAGAGCAAGTTCAACCTGCTCTGCCCTAACTGCTCTCTCCTAACTATTCTGTATCCAGAGCAGAAAGTTATGCTGCATCCAAAGAGTCAGGAAGCCTGGGCTGCCCTAACTGCTCCAGAGCATGCTAAGTCTGTGACAGCTGGGGAGGGCTTGCTCCTGAGTAGACCCCCCTCAGATCACACTGAAGAAGGAACAGCTGTGGTGCCTACATTATAAGGAAGCCCAGCAGTTCCTGACAACCAGTTACAGCTGCAGTTCTTCTAGTGCAAGATGGATGCTTGGAGTGGCCTGCTGTATCCTGAGGTTAGTGGGCTGCCATAGTTGTGCCATATCCTGAGGTTGAGAGGCAGGGATTGCAGCTAGGCTGGCCAACAACTCAGATTTTTGGTCAACACATTCTTACTCAGGCCTTATCATGGACCCCTATGGGTCTACTCATTACTATACCTGCTCCTGAGGTGGTATATCTCTGAGGAACTGGAAAAG
The DNA here is from genome assembly GCA_030015325.1 of Cryptoblepharus egeriae. Taxonomy (NCBI): domain Eukaryota; kingdom Metazoa; phylum Chordata; class Lepidosauria; order Squamata; family Scincidae; genus Cryptoblepharus; species Cryptoblepharus egeriae. The sequence continues at coordinate 86,047,896 of JAREYC010000004.1, forward strand.
GGCATTTCTGCCTTGAAACAGGCTCTGGATACAGAGTAACTGCTCTGCCCTAGGCAATGCTAAACTTTTCCTCAACTTGCCTCTCCTGAGCTGCTTAGGCTGCCCCAGTTTGGGCAGAGCAGGTCCACCTCTCTTAGGGCACCCTATGTTGCCTTGCTCTGCCCTAAGCCTCTTCCAGAGTAACTGGGATGGAGCATCTTGCAGTTGCTCCACCCTAGTGATAGATAGGGCAACCTAAGGGCTCTTATGTGCAAGGAATAGTTGCTCTGGATTGGGCTGTCACTGACTCACTGACTCACTGACTGACCATCACCGCCCTGCCAAAAACGCTGGGCCTAGAAGCGTGGAATTTGGGGGTGGGTGTTCCTTCCGTGACGGAGGGGTGCACTAAGAACCGGTTTTCGGAAATTCCAACGGGAAGGGGGTGAAAAGGGGCGCAACGCGTTTTCCTCCCTATACTTTGCATTGAGAATTGCTGACTCAGCAACATTCTGCCCCAACTGCTGGGCCTGAAGCATGGAATTCTGGGAGTTCCTTCTGTCACCTGAACACCCACCAAGAACCATCTGGAGAAATTAACCCTTCAGGGGCTGAAAAGGGGGCAACGTGTTTCTGTCCTATACTTAACATGGGAGACTGAACAACATCCAGCCAGTTTGGTGCTCAGAGCCTGGTGCACTGGGGGATGTTGTTAGGAGGAAGAGGTTGCACTGGAGAGGATGCTGCGCATGGGGGAAGTTGCGCATGGGGGGAAGTTGCGCATGTAGGAAAGTTGTGCATGTAGGAAAGTTGCGCAAGGGGAAGTTGCGCATGGGGTAGTTGCACATGGGGGATGATGCGCATGGGGGATGATGTGCATGGCGGGATGATGCGCATGGGGGGATGATGTGCATGGCGGGATGATGCACATGGGGGAAGTTGCGCATGTAGGAAAGTTGCGCATGGGGGAAGTTGCACATGGGGGGATGATGCACATGGGGGGATGATGCGCATGTAGGGAAGTTGCGTATGGGGGAAGTTGTGCATGTGGAAAGTTGCGCATGTAGGAAAGTTGCGCATGGGGGGAAGTTGCACATGGGGCGACGATGCGCATGGGGGGACGATGCGCATGGGGGACGATGCGCACGGGGGACGATGTGCATTGCGGGAAGTTGCGCATGTAGGAAAGTTGCGCATGTAGGAAAGTTGCGCATGTAGGAAAGTTGCACATGGGGTGATGCGCATGTAGGAAAGTTGCACATTGGGGAAGTTGCGCATGGGGGGAAGTTGCACACGGGAGGAAGTTGCGCACGGGGGAAGTTGCACGTGGGGAGAAGTTGAGCACAGGGGAATGTTGTACATGGGGGTAGGTTGCGCAAGGGTTGTTGATGCGCCGTGGAGGATGTTGTATGGGGAAGTTACTCCCACAACGTGGGTATGCCTTTCACTAGTATTCATATAAAAATATTAACTGTATGTATAAATGATTGACAAAACACTGTAATTGAAGTTTACTTAGGCTGCAATCCTAAAGACACTTTCCTGGGAGTAAGCCCCATTTAACACAGTGGGGCTTACTTTTGGGTAGACATGGTTAGGAGACACACACACACACAGACACACACACAGACACAGAGACATGCTCACCTGCCCCATGCTCACCCGCTCACCTACCTCATTCAGCCACTAGATTGGATGAAATATAGAATGTAGTGGAATCTGAATGGTGAGGAAGGCCAGTCTGAGAAGGGGCTTACAACACAGTGGGGCTTACTTTTGAGTAGACATGGTTAGGATTGTGCTTAAAATGCTTTGATCCCAGCCTTTCATATCACGTAGCTAAACAATTCATGAAATTCCAGTTTTTTTGTTGTGCTGCTAAGAAACAAGTTAGCAATCTTTCTTCACAGAACTATCCCCAGAGGTGAAATGTTTGTTTTCCCCATGTTCTATCAAGACTTGTGATTATGCGTCCAATTAGACTAGGTTGGCAGATTACATAAGAGTAGACTTGTGTCGCAAATGTCTCTTTGATAACAGAAGTGTTTATTGATGTGGGGAGAGAGAGAGAGAGAGGAATACATTGTAACTTGCAGTTACCAAAAGTAGGTGCCAGCACACCTAATTTAGCACCAATGTGCTCCTTTTGAATAGTGATACCTGGAGATTATTTTTGAAAGAGAGATTCCACATACATAATATTTTTAACAATTTCACAATTGTTTCTTGTTTTGTTCTTCCTTTCTCACTGTACTCTACCCAGAATAGAGTGGTCTAGCCCCTGCAGCCCTTTGGCTATAGCACTCTATTCTATACCACTCCGTTCTGGCACCAGGCAACAAACATTAAGTGGACAAGCTGAGCTTAATGTTAGCGGCCAAAATTGTGAGAAAGCGGGTAGGTGTGATTAATATGATCATACATAATTGGAAAAGTAATTTAATTCAGATTGCATTTTATAAACTGCATATGTATTCAGTCAAATGTTATGGCCAGTTAACCAGAAAACAGACTTAAGGAACAAAAGGAAATATTTTTAAAGAACTCAAAACAGACTAGTTGTTCTGAGAGCCAATGAGATGTTATAATATTGCATGGAACCAAAAAGGTGTTAATATGAGTCAGCTCTCATCTCCATGTATAATACAGTTACCCTTGCTAACTGGGTAAAAGATATCTTTTTCAAGCTCTGCTCCTCAGGGAGAGAATAACCATCCCTCTTCATTCCATTACAGTGTCTTTAACCCAGTGATTTCCAGTCGTTTTCATCTAATGGCACAATGATATGACACACCATCAGATTTTTTAACCATTGTCAAAGCATACTGTATTGCAGGAAGGGGTCACAAAACCCCCAATTTTCTTACTAATAGTATGATCCTCTCTAAAATCCTGCAGCACACCTTTGGACTGTCTGTGGCACATCATGTAAACCATGGCACAGTGGCTGAAAAACACTATAAGTAATTCCAAGCAGTGAAAGTGTGCATTTATTCATACTATTCTTCCTACCCTCCGCAAGTGTCACTTACTTATTCTAGTAAAGTGAAAGGTTGACAAATCCTAGCTGCTGTTTGAATGTCCTTCTAAGCTATGGTTGCAACACAATGAGACATGAATCTTTCCTAGCATGTTCTGCTGTTTCTCCCCAACTCATTTGCTGCCTCAAGACTCACTGATAGATTGATAGCAGAAGCCGGGTCCACTCAAAGCATGGGTGCCATTGACACAGCCTAATTCCACTCTTCCTACTTTATTTTGAATCAGATACTGAGGGCACAATCCAGAGTTGGGGCACTGAGGAGTGCCCTAGCTGGGCTGTCCCAACTCTTCTGAATCCAGAGCAGGAAGTTATGCTGGATCCAGAGTCAGGAAGCCTGGGCTGCCTTAGCTGTTCCAGAAAATGCTATGTAGGGAACCAAGTGACATTTGAGGAGGGCTTGTTCCCGAGGAGACCCCCCCTTCAGTTCACATTGAACAAGGAACAGCTGTGGTGCCTGCCTCCTAAGGAGTCCCTGATAAGACTGCCAGCACAGTCTACGGTGAATACAAGGGGCTTCTTGAAATGGCCTGCTGTACCCACAGGTTAGTTGGCTGCCACAGTTGTGCCATGTCCTGAAGTTGAGAGGCAGGGGTTGCAGGCAGGCTGGCCAAGAACTCAGATTTTTGTTCAACACTGCCATACTTACTCTGCCTTAGCATAGACCCCTATGGATCTTCTTATTACTATACCTGCTCCTGAGGTAGTATAACTCTGGAAGTGGGAATTTCTGCCCTGGAAACAGGATCTGGATATAGCATAACTGCTCTGCCCTAGGCAATGCTGAGCATGCCCACAACAAGCCTCCCCTGAACTGCCTAGGCTTCCCCAGCTACGTTGCCTTAGGCTGTCCCAAGCTTCTGTCTCTAGCAAAACTGGGCTTCCCCATCTTGGACTTGGGCCAACCCAGTGATAGACAGGCAGCCCAAGTTCTCCTCTGGATTGCTTCCTTGGTGTGTCTACTAGAGACTGGCAGTGAAAATTGTTTATCTTGCTCCCTCTACTGTTTAAATACTGGAATGACACTGAAAGGAAGGACATGTGCAACCCTCTACAGTTATTTTTCCAGAATTTGATTGGATTTTTTAATTATCCTTATTCTACAAACTAATGCCATTTCACAAATGGAAACATCACTATCCACCCCTATTGAAGTAAAAACATATTAAAGTAACAAAATACTAACTCATTACTCAGTAGTACTCAATAGTTTCTCAGTCGTAAGTCATAGACCCACTAGGTCAATCCTAACTTAGACCAGGACAACTTATTGGTCTTCCCATTCCTGTGGTGATGTAGGGAGGCAAGTGCATGCCTGTGCCCTGACCTAATCCTCCCCTAGGAGTGGTGGAGATATGTCTTAAAGCACTTTTGGACACCCCCAGGTCAGCATAGGACTTATGCCAGGGCTTCGTCAGGCATAACTGGAGGTTAGGGTTGCAGCCTAAGTCATGTTGAGTTTTCCAAGTGTATTTCCTAGTGACTTTGCTGTTAGCAAGATAGAGGTCACATGTCCAGATCTTTTGGCTATTTGCTCTAAGTCCTTACGAATAAGTCCCTGTGACAAAATTGCAAGAATGCAGCACTGAATAAGATTATAGGAGGCTGTGACACAATCCTTATCAAGGTAAGGCAATGTTTGTTCCTTTTCCTCAGAGTCACATTACCCTTACCCTGAAGCTGGAAAACTGGTTAGGATTGTTCCCTGTCTTATCAGTATCCATCTCGGCACAGTATTGCTGACACTATCTGACAGTGGAGCATCAATGTTTTAGGCAGGAATGCTTCTCTGCTTTACCTGAATCTGGAAACATTTATGTGTAAAACATGAAGTATATCTTTAAACAACAGCCTGAAGGGGGAGGAGATGGTGATCCCTGGCACAAATCTCACGTTGAAAGAGAGAGAGAGAGAGAGAGAGAGAGAGAGAGAGAGAGGTCTCCATAGAATTCTTAGTGCAAATACACTACAATGATGAAGCTTAACAATTTGTTTTAACAGAAAGGGTGATTTGGGGTGCAATCCTAACCAACTTTGGAGCACTGGCAGAGCTGTACTGGTATGGCATGTGCTGGATCCTATAGTTGGGGGACAATCACAGAGGCCTCCTCAAGATAAGGCAATGTTTAATCCCTTACCTCAGTGTTGCACTGCCCTTACGACAGTGCTAAAAAGTTGGTTATGATTGCATCCTTGGTGTGCTGTGTTGGCCTGTAATTCTTTTTTGTATATGTATTTCAGTTATCCTTATGGAGCTCAAGAATGTTACCAGCAATGTGAAGGAATTTCGACTTCTGGGCCTCACATCAAACCATATTCTGCAATATGTCCTCTTTGTGGTGTTCCTTGCAGTCTGTGTTACCACATGGCTTGGCAACCTCACCATAATCACCACCGTGATTACTGACCACCAGCTTCGCTCCCCAATGTACTTTTTCCTGGGAAACCTGGCCTTCATAGATCTCAGCGAGTCTTCCGTCACTGTGCCAAAGCTGCTATGGGATCTCACATCACAGCGCAAAGTTATCTCTTTTGCTGGATGCATGACACAGATCTTCTTCTTTCATTTCACTGGTGGAGCAGTGGTCTTTCTGCTCATGGTTATGGCAGTGGACCGTTATGTGGCAATCCACAGGCCACTTCAATATCTCACTATCATGAACCAAAGTACATGTGTGGGATTGGTCGCAGGAGTATGGCTGGGTGGTTTTGTACATTCCCTTGTTCAGGTAGTTTTAATGATGAGATTGCCTTTCTGTGGACCCAATACCTTGAACAATTACTTCTGTGATGTTCCCCAAGTTCTCAAACTGGCTTGTATGAACACATTTGTTTTAGAGCTGCTAATGTTTTCAAATAATGGGGTTCTCACCACCCTTGTTTTCATCATTCTGGTTGTATCATACACAATTATCTTGATTAAGATAAAGGTACATATCACAGAAGGGAAGAAAAAGACTCTCTCCACATGTGTGGCCCAGATCACAGTAGTATGCATACATTTTGTACCCTGCATTTTCATCTATGCTCGACCCTTCCAAGAATTTGCAGTGGATAAGATACTTTCTGCCCTCTACACAGTCCTCACACCAGTGTTAAATCCTTTCATTTACACACTAAGAAATACAGAGATGAAGAATGCCACTAGGAGATTGTGGAAAAGAATTATATTTTTACAAAAAGAACAAAATTTTTGATTTTCCATGGAAGTGCAGTTAATCACATTTTAGACAGGCCCTACGATAGAACAACCAGAGATTTATATCTGGACTGCAGCCCCATTAGCTAGGAGGGAAACAGTTTCGGAGATATGAACTGGAAAACTGGTGCGTTCCAAAGATATTTCCTTTCTGCCAAGTCCATGTGCATATTAATGAATATGAATTGTTTGTATCTTTCCTCTGCAAACTGAGAATTTTGATTTTCTTAAAAAAATGGAAATCTTTCACAAGAAATATTTTTTACATCCTCACCACCTTTCCTAGAGGAAATTTCCTTCCATTTCCTTATTTTAACACTCATGCTGAGTTATGTGCAAAGGAAGTGAATCCTAAGAGTCCAGTACTATGCAAATCTACTCGCAGGTAAGTCCCAGTATAGTTTCGAGGGCTTCATCTCATGTGAATGTATATAGGAATACAGTGTATGAAAATTAGTGTGATAGATAAGTTGCAGCTATCTTAAGACTTATTAATTGGTCAGAGTACTCTCAATGACGCACAAGATGAGGAGTTGAATCACATGGGCCATAATTTTTATTAAGTGTAAACTTATAGAAGAATATTTCCTCTCCTACTGCATTTAGCATGAGTTCCTACTTTGGTGGAGGCAGAAAGCAACAATCTATTCCCAGTTAACAAGTATACAAACCTACCCACTTTGATACAGATACAATGAATTCCTTACCTTGAGGAGGCACCCATGGCTTCCCTGCATTATAGGAGTTAGCATGCACCCCTCTGGCAAAGTTGCATCAGCAGCATTGCTAGAGGGGGTGCAAAGGACAAGTTTTGCAGGGGTCCTCTCTACTGTGGGCAAACAACACCCCTCTCTCCTCTTCATAGCCATTCTGGGTGGGATAGAGAAACATTCACCTGGAATGGCTCCAAAGGAAAGGGGGAAAGGCCATTTGCATAGTGTGTTCAGCTCCCTGCAAAACAGAGCTTTGCACCTCTTGTGGTTATGCCACTGGGCATCATAAGCATCAGAAATATGGATAGGATTGGGCTCTAAGTTAGACTAAAATGTTTCTTTTATTTCCCTTTTCCATTATTGTTAAACTTATTCCCACAATAAACAATTTTTGCAAACTTTGGTGTTTTTCTTTTCCAGCTAAGACTTTGAACAGCCTTCATGGTATCAGATTTCCCATATGTGTACATATGATAATGTGTTTAAAAAGCACATCCAATTACAACACATCCCATTTTTTCTAGTATGAGATTGGCAATTTATACAGAACACAAAACCCAGGGGCATGCTTTACATGGTTGTGTGGACTGCATGTGGGTGAATGAGTTACAGGTGATGCAGAGGACTACAAAGAGCATCCACTAATCCACAATTTTATTTAAAGGATCTTTTTTCCTTACTTTACAAAGTACTTTGGAAATGGCTGATTTTTAAAATCACTTTTGAGTACAAGCCCATGCATATATATAGTCAGAAGTAAATCCAATTATATTCAATGCAGTTGTATAATTAAAACATTGCAGCCTTTGTGTATTTTCTCAGTGACCAGAACTAACCCAGCAAATTAAGATTATGCAAATTAAGGTTATTAAGGTTTTAAATCTGCTATCAAACCCACATTGTTTCAAGTTATTAATGATCAAGCAAATATGATACAAAAATGAACCCTGTCTGTAACGTGGGTAGTCCAATCATAACATGTCCTAGAATAGGCAGGATGGCTGGCATGCCCTGCATCCAGATTAGGGTTGGTGCTACTGACATCTCAGCCCAGGGCAGAGGAAATTCACTCCCCTTACTCCAGATTATGCCACAGAAGCCCTAAAGGAGCTACTTGGATATGCATTATCTAAAAGCAGCCTGCAGTTGTCACAGGTTGTTCAGGACTAAAGTTAGGATCCAGCACAAGAACTGGATCTTGTCCTCACCCACACCTTCTCCATGCCCTGCCGATGGGCCCTCCCCTCTCCCCCGAATGCCTTCCCACCCTCTCCTGTCCTTCCTAAGCCCCATTGCAAGCACAAATGATTAATGCAACTTTGCCTCTTGCACCACCTTTTGGGTTGGTTTCCCTCCTCTCTTGGTGGTGCAAACGTGCCTTATGGAACATTTGTACTGCCTTTGGGCTAGCACAGAAAACTTATGAGAGCCCTAGAATGCTCTTGTTTGTATTCTAAGTGTAATTCACAACTTTGATTCCTTCCAAAAACAGTGCAGCACTTTGCTTGCTAACCGCCTAATAGCATTTTTCATCTCCGTATTTCTGAGTGTGTAGATGATGGGGTTAAGCATAGGTGTAATAACTGTGTAGAGGCTGGAGACCGCTTTGTCTGCTGCAAACTTTTTAAAGGGACGGTCATAAATAAAGATGCAGGGGATGAAATGTAAACTGACAACGGTGAACTGAGCTGCACAGGTAGAAAGAGCTTTGTGCTCCCTATCTGTCACATGATTTCGTATCTTCAGCAAGAGGATGCTGTATGAAATTAGTAAAACAATAAATGCCCCTGTGGTAACAAGCCCATTGTTGGAGACCATGAGTAATTCAACAGCATAGATATCTGTGCAGGCCAATGTGACCACCTGTGGGACATCGCAGTAGAAATTGTCCAAGATGTTGGGACCACAGAATGGTAACTGTAGAATGAGCATCACTTGGACAATGGAATGCACAAACCCACCCAGCCAAGCGCTCACAACCAGCCCTAGACAGGTGTTTTTGTTCATGATGGTCAGGTACTGCAAAGGCTTCTGAATAGCCAGGAACCTATCTGCTGCCATTACCATCAGGAAGAAAACATTGGTACCCCCAATAAAGTGAAAAAAGAACACCTGAGTCAAGCAGCCTTGGAAGGAGATGGTTTTGCGTTGGGAAAGGAGAACTTGGAGCAACTTAGGAGCAGTGACTGAGGATTCACTTGCATCTAGGAAAGCCAGGTTAGCCAACAGGAAATACATAGGAGTGTGGAGATGATGGTCTGATATGACAGTCAGTATAATAGTGGCATTTCCCAAACATGTTGTCACATAGATCAGCAGGAATAATATAAACAAGACATATTCAACTTCTGGATACTGTGAGACTGCCAAGAAGACAAATTCTGTAACTTGTTCTGTGGTGTTGTCTGCCTCCATTCAATAACCATGTGATAAATATCTGTGAAGAAAAAAAACTTTTTATTCACGTTTCTGCAATAATTACTGCAATAATTTCACGTTTCTGCATTATCAATTCTTGTTCAAGAAGCATCACTGAGTTTAATTCAGTGAGAACTTTCAGAGACTTGAGATTGCATTTCCCATATCAAGTCTCCTTACATTAGGGCTTCAATCCAAGGTACGCTAAGTTATGAATAAACCCATGGAATAGAGTGGGACTCAATCCTAACTACACAAACAGCCCAGTGCAACCCTGCAGATGGATCAATGAGGCATGTGTTGTATCATGTGAAGGAGTTTCAAGTTGCAAAGGCCTTCTCAGGGTGAAGGAGCATGAACTTCCACATATATTCTTTATGCCACAGGTGTCAAACACAATGGCTGTGAGCCAAATGTGGCCCACCTTACCATTTCAAGTGACCCCCAAGAAGTTCTCCTTCACACTTTTCTTGGGAGTAAGCCCCATTGACTATAATGGGATTTACTTCCAAGCAGACATGCGTAAGATTGGACTCCAGCCCTTGGGAAACACCATTAATGCCAAATGGCCCTCTGTAAGAAATAGGTTTGACACCCCTGCTCTATGCAACACAGCATGATTATTCTGTGAGTTTTCTCAATTCAGTGAGTTTTCTCAACACCTGCAGTGTTTGTAGAAGCCATAGTTCCACCAACATTTAGACTGAATTTTGACTGGAACACACTGGTAAATTTCCCACTGAAAAAATGTAGTAAGGGAAACATATATAAACATACACAACAACACAATACATTGGTTGTTCATACACTTTTTCTACATTCCAGATTGAAACAGATATGCTTGTATAAACAACTATACATTATAGAATGAAAAAGGCAAGCTAAAAAAAGTTTAAAGTGATCTTTGTTTTCTCATTAACTGACAATAGATGTGGGAGAAACAGTTTTATTTCTTCACAATTTTTGTGTTTTATAAACATTAGGTCTATAGAAAACAGTGTTATGTACTTTTAAGCTTAATTTGCATTGCAATTATAAATTAAAATTCCCTTAAAAGTCTTCTAGGAAGGTGATATAAGTGGTACACTGTCAGCAGAGAAAATCACAGTTATTACCATTGTGACCTCCATTAAATAAGAAAAAAACAAAACCTTTTATTTTTCCCCAAATTCAGGGACTTTTTCATAATAAAGTGGAGAATGTGGTGAGTTTTTATTTCATTACGATGAAATTCTCCCACCGCTTTTTCTATATAATATCACTGTAATTGTCTGTGAGACCTCCAGTCTGTTTGCTATTGCAATAGGATTAATTTATTAATAGTGGAAAGATAAATAGTATGTTCAGAGAAAGCAGAAAACAGAAGGCAGAAAACAAGGGGAGAAAACTATTTGTAAATGCATGTATTTTCCCTTTCTCTAATTCACAAGTTTTTATATTTTCCAAGGAAGCAAACAACAGTATGAAAATTACTAGGTAATACTTTGGTTCCAGTTTGAAGTTATGCAGTTTAAATGTTATTGTTTCCATAAAATTCATAGGTAAATCTGTTATCAAAATAAGTGGGCATGTAAAGTGAATCACATCAGTGATTCACATCACAAATGTTATATCTAAACAAACTGTGAAATGTGGGAATTCCTGCAAAAGACACAAAAAGTACAACAAGTAAAAAGTACCTGAGTTAGCCAAGATCTGAGTCCTATTTCATTTTCAATCTCAAAAACAGAATGCAGTCACATCATTGTGATCATCACGTTACTGTTGCAACTGCTGTGCTATGTATTTATTGTTTACTGCAGTATGCAGAAGAAATTATCCTCATTCTAAAAGCAGTGCCAACTGTTGTCTTCTTGTGTGGTTCCTGATGCTCTTGATCAGTGTTCCTCAATCTTTTTGGCCCCAGGGGTCAGTTCTGTGGAGGAAAAAATATTCCAGGGACCAGCCTGGGGCTGGGGGGAGAGTTCTGCTTCTGGCAACCTAGAGGGAGGGCTTTGCCATCTAGAGCACAGAACAGCTGCCTCCAGCTGTAAATCCCATTATAACAAACAGAGATATTGCTAGGTTACTGTGGATAGGATTGCAGGTGAGAGCCCAATGTCTCAATGGCTACAATCCAGTATAATTATGGGATCTATTACACTGATGTAGTTATGGTGCCACCTATGGGAAATGCATAGAGCAATCCAGAGTAAATGGCTCTTATGTCTTCCTATAGTTACTCTGGATTGTAGGGTAGGTCTACTCAGAGAATGGATTTTTAACCTTTTTTCAGTGCAGGATTTGAAAATGCACAAAGCCATCCTAGTCATTCCTATTGGACAGTAAGCATCATTGACTATAATGGGATTTATTTCTGAGTAGACAGGCATTGGCTTGGACTCTGAGGTTGCTATATTATCTGTGCTTTCCTGGCAGTAAGCTCCACTGACTACAGTGGGACTTAGTACTGAATAGACATTCATAGGATTGGGCTCTGAGGCTTTAGTCCTCTGATAGAGGCCTCCTGCTGTGAGGAGGGAGTCCTCTCGCAGACTGATCAAGCAGCTGCCAAGGATTTCTAGTGGTCCCCAGCCCAGGGGTTCAGAAACCCTGATAGTCCAAGTTACCCAAGCGTGTAAAAAATCTTGGATCTATTCCCTTTGTTCCTTAGATGTCACCTGAGCTACCCTTAGTTTAGAGACAGAATGAAGAAATACAAAAGTTCACAATAAAATTATTTTACTCATTAACCATTTCATCTCTATTCGTCCTCGCTGGTTACATATTGGCTGCTCAAGCTACAGATGTCTGTTTTATGGTTGTCTGTGCTGATACATTTACTCATTCTCAGTGCATCTTGGATGGTGCCTTCACAAAAGAATGGCAGTGATAGGCTGGCAAGAGTTTGTGGTGTATACGTTATGACTTCCAGGCTGACCATGCAAACAGTAAGTTCAGAACTTAATGTATCTATTTCCTAACACATAGTTTACATTTACAGTGCCTCACATAACAAGTTTAATTTGTTCCACAAGCATGCTTGTTATGTGAAGCACTCTTTATGGGAAGTGGATTTTCGCATAGGAAATAATGGAAACTCAGACGATTGGTTCCACAATCAAAAAAATATTCATATAAAAATATTAACTGTATGTAAAAATGATTGAAAAAAACCCTGAAATTGAAGTCTACTTAGGTTGCAGTCCTAAAGACACTTTCCTGGGAGTAAACCCCATTTAACACAATGGGGCTTACATTTGGGTAGACATGGTTAGGACACACACACAGACACGCTCACCTGCCCCAGAGGCAGGGGGCAAGTGGATAAGTGGCAGGCAGGCAGGGCATCAGTGGGGAAGCAGGCAAGTGGAGGCAGGAGGCGTGGGAGGAGGTGCTGCAGGCAAGTGGCGGCAGGCATGTGCACCATCCAGGAAGTCCCTGATGCACGCACCATCCGCTTGCCCGGTGAGGAGGCCCCAGTGAAAATGACCAGGTCTTGCTCCCAACAAGTGTGCTTCCAATAATGAACCCCTCTGGGGGCGCCAGAGGGGCTCGTTATTCAAACCACACTCATTAAGAGAGGCAGAATACTGGGAAAATTTTATCTCACTATGTGAATCACTCATTATGAGTAGCATTTGTTATCCACTGTATTTGCATAAACCGCATACTACAGTATGATTTTTTTCCTCATCTGTGCAACTATACTGAGAAATTCCAAGTTAATGGAATTTATATTGATCATGATTGTACTATTCATAGGAACCCTGAATTTGGTTACTTGAACCACATTATGCTTGTTTCTGTGTTGCCCTGGAATTCATTTCAGCTTGTTTCATAGCACAGTTAAGTCAAAATATACAATAAACAGCACGATCCTCAGGACTTCAGGAGGTAGCATAGAGCCAAGCAGACCCCAAGCCTTTGCATTATGGGGAGTTGGCTTGGGACCCACCATATCCCAGCTCTGCTTATATCTTCCTTCTCAGCCATCTCCAGCACTTTCCTCCCACCCTCCCCCTAAACTGGAATGTCCCCCACTTCCTCCCTTCCCCAAGACATCCACATCAGCTGAGACTGGCAAGCATGGAGCTCCAGCCATCTGCTGCCACAGAGATTGGAAGTATGCCAGCATGGTTTACTTGTGGGAAGGTGCAAATGTGCTTGATGGCACGTTTGTGACATTCCCAGGCTAGTGCAAGGGACTTGCTGTATCTCAGCACAATCTCAAGGTTGCAAACTAAGTCATGAGGCTAAACTATTTTGATGCGCTTGTGATAATAGTAAAGCTGATGTGGCTACTGCATTATCTTATTTAGTTAGATATGATGAAAAGTGAAGAGTGAGGACAGTAAAAAAAAAAAAATCCAGAGAACCTCCCAGTTGGGTTATTCACTCTATTGCAGCGACCTTCTGGAAAAAAAAACCTAATTAGACATTGTGCCTGAAATATAGGATGACAGATATTGTCCTTACAGGAGACTCATACAATAACCATACCAACATCCATCCTGTTTCTCTTGCACTTGTTTGCTATTTACTTCCAAGGATGTAAAAAGGAATCATGGAAAATATTAAATAAAGAAGATACCAATATAAATACAATTTTCTTGTAATGTTTTATTCTTATTGTAATATGCGGTTTTGTGGTATTTTAATTATTGGATTTTATGAAGTATTTTATACTGTAGTTTTTAATTGATTTTATATCATTGTAAAATGAGCAATCCAGAGTCCCCAGGAGAAAGGCGGGATACAAATATTGAAATAAAATAAATAAAAAATAAAAAGATATGAAAAATATTGTTTTTAATTTCTTCTTAGCTGATCTTTGCAGTTCAGATCAGGCCTTAGGAGAATTATGTAGCATTTGGGAGAAAAAATACAGCCCAATAACCCAGCACTAGAGGCCAAGATGGAGAAGATCTCCACAGCCACCATGTACTTTCCCTTGGTGCTCAGGTAAGGTGGGACAAAGGATAACCACACACTGCAAAACATCAGCATGCTGAAAGTGATGAATTTGGCTTCATTGAAACTGTCTGGCAACTTCCTGGCTAGGAATGCTACTGAGAAGCTGATCAGAGCCAGCAGTCCCAGGTAGCCCAGAACACAATAAAACATAGTGATGGAGCCCTCATTGCACTCCACCACAGTCTCTTCAGCCAGAGAGTCCATGTCCAAATCTGGGAAGGGAGGAGCAGTGCAGAGCCAGACAACACAAATACTGGCTTGAATCAGGGAGCAACCCAGGATAATGGAGTTTGCCAGACTTTTGCCCACCCATTTCCTCATCCTGGATCCTGGTTTGGTGGCCATGAAAGCCAGAACCACAGTGATGGTTTTGGCCAAGACACAAGAAACAGCCACTGAGAAGACCAGCCCAAAAGATGTTTGCCTTAAATAGCAGGTGACTCTTTGAGGCTGGCCAATGAATAATACAGAACAGAGGAAGCAGCACAAGAGAGAGATAAGCAGAGCGTAGGTGAGGTCCCGATTGTTGGCTTTGACGATGGGGGTGTCTTTGTTCTTGATGAAAATCCAGAGCACTAAGGCTGTGATCAGAGAAAAAGACAAAGCCAAGGCACTTAAAGCAATTCCTAAAAGTTCTGTGAATGATAGAAAATGCAGGTCCTTGGGGAGGCACTGATCTTTATTCCTATTTGGAAACTGATCTTTTGGGCATTTGACACAGTCATCCATGTCTGAAAAAAACAGGAGAAATTCAGTTTCAATGTTGGATAGGTTTTGAGGTGTATCATCTGATGCCAATAAGGGAAAAGTCTGAAGTATAGTAAAACCTTACAACACAATTTTTCACTTAAGTCCCTGACACACAAGTCCCAATGAGTTGAGGGAGGCCCTGTAAAAAGTGAAAAGTAACACAACAGAACAAGATTGGGGCATACAAATCTCTTTTAAGTGTACCACTTCCCTGATCAGTGAAGCCTCCTAATTCATCTGCAGGGAATATGGAATTTATTAAAGACATATATGTTGCTATCTGTTGTAACAAGGACCTGTTTCAAGGGCTGTAGAATATGCTGCAAAACAAGCCAAGACAGAACTTGAACTATGAGGACTTGTAACTGATGGCAACATAAGGGTGAGCTTTCTTTCGCCTTTGTATTGAGTTTTATTAATTTTCAGTTCTTCCCTTTTTGGAAACCTTAATACATTATGTACCTTTTGACACAATCTTATCATAATTAATGCCAGTGTAGTTCTTTGTGACTTTGTGCTTGTAAGTAGTGATGGCAGAAGACCAGTCTCTTTCCACCACCACCAGCAGATGGACCAACTCCTGTCAGACATGGTGAGTGTGGTGTAGGTCACAGACTGGGGCAGGGGGAAAGAGAGGGGTGTAACACAGTGACGGGAGTATAAAAGAGTGAAAGGAGGGTGCAAATGGCCAGGATGGATCATCCTGTCCCAGGAAGGCAGAACCAGTTCATGGCATATCCTCTGCCACTTCACAGGCCTCGTCCACTGCCAGAGATCAATGCGGACTTGCACTGAAGATATCTTTTATATTAAGTGTGAGTTGCCCCATTGTGCAGGCTTACCTGCGGACAAGGAGATGAAAGTCTCCTGCTAATTTCCCCCAACAGGATGGGGAAAAGATTAGATACAATTGGACTATTAGTTTCTCACTTTTGAAGCATGAAATAGGAAAAAAAGGGAAATCAGTTAAAGTTATTGTACAGGATGTTATTTTTTTATACTGACTAATATGGCTCCTACCTTTCTGATATGAAAATTTCCCATCTGGACATGGATGGCAATCATAGCAACAGAATGGCAACCCTTCCTTCTTTTGTCTGCTGTAACCTGGAGAGCAGTGATCATTACAGACAGCAATGGGCAGCACCTATGCATAAAAAGAAAACACATAATGCTTGTAAACAAAATTTACCGTACCCATTCAGCTTTCTCACAGTGGAATCCACAAGATGGATGGGAGGCTATTTTTTTTAATTATGTCTCCTTTATGAAAATTAAATTCATAGAGCCAGCTGTATGTGGATGAGAGGGATTATCAAGGTGACATACATTTAATACTAATACATTTACCATTTAGCTTCCCATTTTATAAGCTATTATTAGATTCTACCTGATTAAATGTGCTGTGCCAAGTGATGATATCTTCATTAATAGTGAACTCTTTCTCAGGGAAAGCCCCTGGATCCATCCCACCTACTTTCACTTTTTGGAAGGACTGGTTTGAGAAGGTCACCCAGTTGATCAGATCAAATGATCCTCTTGCTAATTCTCCCTTGCCGTCAAAAGACACTGTCTCTCCAGCACTGTTGTTGAATGAGATGCTTCTCAGAAAAGGGTGAAGCTGAACAGGAAAAGGTATGGGAAATCACAAATAATGGATGGTTTGCATGGGGAAAACCTGTGAGTAATTAAACTGACAGCGCACTCACAAGAGTTGATGCATCCCTGTTCCACTTTCCCCAAAGAAATGTGTATACGTACATGTTCATAAATGACATTGATAGCTTTTCACTGTCAACCTTGGAAGAGAAAGGCAGCTGACTTCCAGTTTATACACAGTTGCTACTTTCACTCTTTCTGAGTCTTATGGATAAACACAGGAATATTTAAGAAAAAAACTATGGCTAAATAAAAACAAGGAACAACATTTTGCACAAACTTTCTGGCATCAGCTGGGGAGCAAGCATCTCAGTTCTTCAGACATCAGCTCTTGTATATTGAGACTACAATCCTAATCTAGCAAAAGTGCAAGCAATACTCCTATGCTGGCCTGGGGGTGTCACATAAGAGTTATAATGCATCTCTGTGCCACTCCTGAGGGGGTTAGACCTCATTAGATTTGTATCGTGCCACAACGGAAACAGGGAGATGGGTGAATTGTGCTGTCCTAAATTGGATAGGATTGCATCCTAAGTGGTTGAGTACTCTAGCCCTGTATAGCTAAACAGTCCCCGTACAAAAGTCATGAATATCAGTTCAACCATCAAGTTTCATTGATTTTATAGGAACATTATACCCATCAGTTAGAGGGATAAATAACCAAAAATCAAATATAAAACTGGATAAACTACACAGTTTATCAGAACAAAACAAAATAGTTTTCTCTAGTTTTGTAATATGGTGGTGGGGCCCACTATCCTGGGGCATGTTTTGTTGCAGAAAACTGTTCAGCAACTCATAGGGGCCTCTTGCCATGTAGTTTTCTTCTCACCAAAGTGATACTTATTTATCTAATTGCATTTGTATGTTTTGGAATTGCTAGGTTGGCAAGTGCTGGGGCCAGAGATGGGAGCTCACTCCGTTGTACAGCATTCAGGTTTCAAACTGCCAGCCTTCAGGTTGACAAGTGCAGCATCTCTAACCACTGAGCCATCATAGTACCTTGTAATTTTCTAATTTCACCAGCAGCCAAAAACCAATTTGGAAATGAAACGTTACCTGAGAATACTGCAGATCTGGAACAGATCTGGTGCTACATTTGTTCCACGTTTCTCTATGCTTGTGCATGACTGAGAACAACTTTTGCAATGCATGTGCCACAGCATGGACAGCATTGTAGATGCTGTAGCTTTGACCAGTCATGCTCATTTCAAAGAGTGTCGCTGGGAGATTCTCCAACCTCTCTTGGCCAGTGCAAGTATCTCTGCTCTCCTTGCCTTCATCCAGATCAGAAAAGGAACAAGCAAAAGCTTGTTCCCAGAAGATCCTGATGAAATCATCTCCTTTTGGTGTCTCAGGATGCAGAAACTTAAGGAATTCTGAAAAGCCAGGGACTGTATTGGAATGTAATGCAAAAGTAACAGCACCATGGAAGAACTGTATATCAAAATCCTTGTGCATTGTTAATGTTGAGAAATCCCATTGAGCTGTCATGATCCAAACTTTACCTAAAGTATCCTCTGTAACACCTTCTACAATTGTATACACACTTAGCAACCATCTTAAACCTGATGTGGCCTGAAACTCTGCATTTAGTACATATACGCTGATATTAGAATACATAAATGACAGCATATTATCCACTTTACTGGCGTCTGACAGGTCAATTGTATTCTGTATTTCAGATAATGCTGGTATTTTTTTACTGAAGCCTGTACAGATTCCATGGTCAGAAAGGATTTTCTTCATGGTCTGAACAAACTCTTCTCCATTATCATCATCCATAGCAAGGATCCCAACCCATGTCCATTGGAAATGTTGAAGTAGATGAACGATCCCTCTGTATTGATGTGCTTCATTGGGAACCAACCGATAAAAGGAAGGGAGCTGCATTTTCATTTTGATCCCTGGAGCGAAGGCACAGTAGGCAAACTAAAGAAATCAGGAATGAGGAAAAAATTTGATACGCATTTAAGAAGGTGTTAGAATTACAATGATAAGAATGTGTATACCTTGTCCCTATTGTATCTCAGATTTCCTGTACCTGTATATATAATTTAAAAATCAATAAAAATTGTAAACCAAAAAAAGGAATGATGGGGAAAAAGTGGTGCCAAACAGTATTGAATCAGATCAAATATGAATGCAGTTGGAAACCAGTTCTGAGTCAGAACAAATTTAATGGCAGATGCATAATCCCTCTCCTGATGTAGAGTGGCTGATCTTATCAATTTGTAGGGACAGCTGTCACCCTGGCCTCTGTGCCTCTGGTACTACAGGAACCAGTTGTCAGAGCAGGTAAAGTGGGTGCCAGGAGTGTAGTAGAGCAGCTTAAAGCAAGGACTGGGCCCAGCCAGTGACAAATCAGGTGGCCTTTAGCATCAGTGATGTCAATGAGATCCATTGTCTCTACCCAGGCCCATTACAACTCATGAACCACGTAGAACTTAGGGGACTAGGAATCAGTATCATAGGTAAATACATTCTTATTTACCCCCAAGGAATTTGTCCCTAATTGGACCACAGAAGGCTCCATCTGCATCCTTGAATTTTGCAGACCAGACTGGATAGTATTGGGCCATAACTCATATAACATGAAATTTCACCTAATTTTGTTCCTTTATGTCCAATTAAATTTTTGTTCTCAGTCACAGTTCGTTCATTCATTCATTCATTCATTCATTCATTCATTCATTCATTCATTCAATGAACCCTTCTTTTCTTTTCTAAGATACAAGATCATTTTATGAAGTCAATATTAAATATCAGATACTGTGAAAATGTGAATTTTTTGTTCTAGGTTTGCATCTATTCATATTCTTTGCATATGGTAAATTATTATTTTTTGCATACTATTTTGTGTAATATTGAATTTTTGAGTGATTGGACTTGTGCTTTTGAAGTAGCAGCTTCCTATGCCTTTCCTAGAGCAAATTTGTTTGATGCTGAGCAGTGCCATCACAGTATTAAATAAATGTAAGATCTGTCAAAATTAATTTGAGTTCTTCTGTCATTATAAAAATGAAATACTACATTTTTTTTTTTGTTTAGCATTCTTCATTCTTACCTTGGAGCCAAAAAAAGTAATATATCAGATCAAAGTCCCTAAAGTGGCAAACCCCTTAGATGGAATAGGTAGATATAAGAAAAATCACCTTGCATCATCCCTAAGCATTTGGAATATACTTGAGAATAGTTTAGGAGCCTCAGGGTCCAATCCTAGCCAACTTTCCATGACCAAGGTTAGGGCAATGCGACTCTGAAGGAAGGGATAAAACATCCCTTTCCTTGAGGCAAACTCAGTGACTGCCCCCCCACTGTAGGATGCAGTGTATGCCCCACTGATAACATGTTAAGTAATTACTGGAAAGTTGCTTAGGATTGCACCATCACTATTTTATAGAAGAAGGCTGGAATCCTAAAAGCACTTTCCTGAGCATAAGCCCCATTGAACTTACTTCTGAGTAGACACAAATAGGCTTGCTCTGAAAGACACTTTGAGGACCATATGTTGATTGTACCTGTGGAATCTTGTGGATGCCTAATTGGGTAGCCATGTGATGGGAGATTTCCGAATCAAGTCCCCCAATGACAGCTATCAGATGCTGGTGTTTGTCACATTTGAAGTTGGGAACCATCCTTTCCTGGGTGGAAAGAAGTTTCAGGGTGTTCTGATGAGTCATCCTTGCATCTAAGTAGCTGTCATAAATGTGGAAACCCAAAGTGACATTGGGTAGGATCTCCTGGTTCTCATTGATCTCCTTCACAGCAAATACCAGGGCCAGGACGTGCTGATAGTTCTTTGGAACAGGACTACAGAAAATGTTAGATTGTGTATAAACTAAATATGTAACTCTTTGTTATATATGTCTGAAAATATTACATTATAATCATGCTTCTAAGTTGTTAGAATTGAACTTTATAAATCAAGTCCATATAAGATCAGTGAAGCAATAAACAAAATAATTATAATAGTGCTGTATTTCCTATCTTTTGAATTCATGTGTATAATTCTTTCCCCTTGAAATTTGCCCCTGCTCCTTTTCCCCCTTCTCCCCAGATATCACAAAACAGTAACAGGAGTGGGCACTGAAGTTTCAGTGCCCTATAACATAGTGGGTCTTGCTAGTTCTGCTGAAATAAATAATTTGTGGGCATGATGCACACTAAGCTAAGGCAAGGCCAGTCCAGGTTTACTTCTCTGAAACCCCCTTGCTGAAAAGTGTTGATGATGATGATGGTAAGAAAAGCTTAATTTAGGCTGAATCATATTTGTCTTAATGTATAACAATTTTATTTCAGGGTGTTTGGACATGTCCAGTTTCCACTGATGCCTAAAAGTACAAACATCTTTCATTAATTTTAACTTTCCCCTTCTCCTGGCATCCTCCCCTCACAGTGTATTTCTATGAAAGTCTACTCAGATGTAGCACCAGTGAGCCTAGCAGCTTCACAACTGGTAGCAAAAGGAGGTTGCGGCTGCTTCTTGCCAGTGATCATGACACTGACTGCGCAATTCCAACCAATTTAGACCTGTGGTGGTCGGTGAAAGTCAGTGCTTGTTCCTATGCTGGCATGGGGTGGTCGGTGCATGTCAGTGCCTAACTGTTCCAGGAGTGGTGCAGAAGACACCACTTGGTTGACTTTCAAAATTTGTGACACTCCATTGAAAATTTGTGACACCCCCAGGTCACCACAGGAGTTGTACTGGTCAGATGGGGGATTAGGATTGCAGACTGAATTTTATAATCTGGTTTGAAAAGCAGCTGTTTCCTTTGCTCCATTGATGTGCATAAGAGGAAACAGGAAAGAAGTAAAATCCATGAAACAATGCAATGTCAAAGACAGCATGCAAGTACATTTAAATACACTTGTATTTAAGTGTACTTGAATAACTCTATATGATTCTTCCAAACAATCATTAGGAAATTGTCTTCTGAACATGTTTGCCTATAAAGCATATTTATGATAGATATGATCTCAGCTACTAAACCTTAAGGAAGGGGTGGATGGATTTCCTTACATAAGCTCGTCTATCAGATTTGTTTTGGGGTGTGCACTGAAAGAAATATCTTCATATATGCAGCCAAACTGGGACACAATCTCTCCGATGATTAGATTTCCACTCCGATGATACTTCTGTGGGAATTGGGTGAGATCAGGGATGCTGCACAAACCAGCCTGCACCTTGTGTTCAATTGGAGGAAACTGAAGGCGCAGAAAGAGCAGCAGGACTAAGAAATGTCTCCCTGTCATCTTGGGCAAACCTTGACTCAGAACGTCCAGCCTCTTAGTATCAAGCATCATCAACCAGTCCACAACAATTAATTCAATTGCACTCGTACTCTCTCATACATTGTATTACCAAAGATGAAGCTGGCACACTATTCTCTATGCACTACTCTCTATTCCTACTCTCTGTTCACACTCTCAATTCATACGTAGTTTTTCAACTGAGCTCTGCAAAACATAAGAATTATATGTTGATCAAGTATGCTTGCAACATTTGCAAAACCTATGGGATTTGCCTAGATGGAGTATGACTCATCGCCATTGATGTTAATTACAGGATTCAAAATAATCACTTAAGACTGTTGCAGTAGGCATCAGACAAGGAGAAAAAAACAAAACTCTTCTTGGATCTTAGTAATGATTGTAGGCCCAATCCTATCCAATTTACCAGTCCTGTGCAGTTGTGTTAGTGTGGTATGTGTTGCATCCTGTGGTGGAATGGCAGTCACTGGGACCTCCTCTGGGCATGGGAACATGTGTTCCCTTCCCACAAGGCTGTATTGCAACTACACCAGAGTTAGAATGTTGGGTAGGATTGGATCCTTACTGGAACATTACTGATAAGGATTGGGTCCCTACTGGGACATTAGGGGTACTGTCAACGCACCCAGATATAAGGAAAAATAAGTCAACAAAGTTAGTCCCTGGAAGGAAGCAGAGAGAAATTTGTATTGCGGAGAAAATTTAAGTATGTCATGGTCAGATTATTTATTTTCCCTCTCTCTTTCCAATACTTTATGCAGATCTGATCTTGTTGAAAGTTGAGGAGATGCAGCCAGCATTAAAAAAATACTGCTCCCATTTTACTTTGATTTGAGTTGGATTAATTTTACTTGGATTTCAGTTTCCTCATTTTAAAATTACAAAACAATGCCTTAATAGGATGCAAAAGGGATATGAGCAAAACCTTGCTGTGTACATCTACAGACTATTCCTATGCACATATTCCTACATTTTTTTCCTATATGCACATCTCTATTTCCTACTGAAGAGTCTCTTGAGCACCCCCAAGATCTCTTTGTTTCTGAGTGTATAATTTAAAGGTTTCAACATAGGTGCCACCAATACATAACAGCCAATGATAATTTTGTCACTTAAATGAGTTTCTTTTTTCCAAGGAAGAATATAACTGAATATGGCAGCATCAAAGAACATGATCAGCACCGTCAAGTGGGATCCACAGGTGGAAAAAGCCTTCATTCTGCTACCTTCTGATGTCATTCTCAGATGGGGAAAACCAGAACAAAAAGAGCTGTTCCATAGATGCATCACTGATATAAAGAGACATTTGCACAAAGAAGCTAGAAGGCCGCTTTGAATTCATGTACAAAATGGTCCACAATATTTTTTCCACAGAATTTAAAAGCTACGACAGCAAAAGGGGCAAGAATAATAATAAGGGAGATAGTCCATAAGAGTGCAACCAGCACAATGCAAACCGTTCTGTTCATGATGAGCATGTAGTGTAGAGGGCTGGAGATGGCTATGTAGAAAATATTTTGCGGTTCCAAAGACAAGGACAATAATCATTTGGGTGTAGCAAAGAGTATGTGACATAACTGGTCTCTCCGCTCAACAGGTGGCTATGGATTGTGGATCAACTGTTGTTGTGATGGCAAGATCAAGAGTAGATAAGTTGCAGAGGAAAACGTACATGGGATTGTGGATCAAGGATTAGAGATGATCAACAACAGAATGAGTCCGTTTCCAAAAAAGTGCTATTGAACAGATAATAATCAAGACAGCCACGACTGACATCTTCCACTTAGACCAACCATAACATCCGGTGAGGACAAAATCATCCAGTAATGTCTCATTATTATCTGTGACATTCATAAATTTTGAAATGGAATGGAGAAGACACAAATGCATCCAAACAATCCAGCGGTTCTTAAGTCTTAAATATAACTATAATAAACCAGAGATTTTCAAATGGTTGGAAAGGATGTAGATTCAGCAATAGAATCGATTCATGGACTGTTTTAATAAATCCCATTGGGATTGAGAGATATAAAAAAAGAAAAAAAAGGAATCTCATCTAACAAATTTATTCTGTCAGGTCCTAAAGTCCCCTAAACTCTGTCATGCTTTGCTTCACTTTCTGCCTTCCCAATGCAGTTTAAAAATTGGATATGCAAATTATGGTAACGATTTACCATTTCAAACATCTTAGCTTATTAGTTTCTCCTTATTAGCTGATCCTTGCTGTTCAGCTCAGGCCTCATAATAATTATGTAGCATTTGGGGGAAAAGATACATCCAAGCAACCCAGCACTAGAGGCCAAGATGGAGAAGATCTCCACAGCCACCATGTACTTTCCCTTGGTGCTCAGGTAAGGTGGGATGAAGGACAACCAAACACTGCAAAAGACCAACATACTGAATGTAATGAACTTGGCTTCATTGAAACTGTCTGGCAACTTCCTGGCAAAGAAAGCAACAGTGAAGCTGACAATAGCCAGGAATCCCAGGTAGCCCAGAACACAATAAAACATAGTGATGGAGCCCTCATTGCACTCCACCACAGTCTCTTCCTCCAGAGAGTCCATGTCCAAATCTGGGAAGGGAGGAGCCATACAGAGCCAGACAACACAAATACTGGCTTGAATCAGGGAGCAACCCAGGATAATGAAGTTTGCCAGACTTTTGCCCACCCATTTCCTCATCCTGGATCCTGGTTTGGTGGCCATGAAAGCCAGAACCACAGTGATGGTTTTGGCCAAGACACAAGAAACAGCCACTGAGAAGACCAGCCCAAAAGATGTTTGCCTTAAATAGCAGGTGACTCTTTGAGGCTGGCCAATGAATAATACAGAACAGAGGAAGCAGCACAAGAGAGAGATAAGCAGAGAGTAGGTGAGGTCCCGATTGTTGGCTTTGACGATGGGGGTGTCTTTGTTCTTGATGAAAATCCAGAGCACTAAGGCTGTGATCAGAGAAAAAGACAAAGCCAAGGCACTTAAAGCAATTCCTAAAGGTTCTGTAAATGATAGAAAATGCTGGTTCTTGGGGAGGCACTGATCTTTATTCCTATTTGGAAACTGATCTTTCGGGCATTTTACACATTCATCCATGTCTGGGGAAAAAAAAAAACAGGAGAAATTCAGGTTCATGAGAGATTTGAGGCACATCATACTATATAAATCAGAGGAAAGTGTAGTAGAATCTTAAAGCAGTATTGTAAATTTATCTACTCAAAAGTCCACTCCCTTTCAATCAGAGGGTCCTTGTAATGAGTTAAAAGGAACATGGGAATTGGACAAACAAATCCCATTTGTAACACTGCTCTGCATTGTAGACTCCCAATTTTTCTGTAAGGAATATGTGATTTATTAAAGAGATATGCAAGTGATGCTGTCTGTTGTAACAGATTTATTTCAAGGACTGAAGAATCTGTTATGAGTCCAGAGAAAGCTAGAACAATGGTAAGTTGATGTTGATGACAGCAAATGCACATGGAACCTTTCATGTTCCAATTTGGAACCATTAATGGTAGAATAACCTATTATTGTGTGTATAACCCATTATAATGTTAGAATAACTCATTCTAGCTTTCAGGTTTTTTTCCTCTCTTGAACTAACACTATAGTAAGCTCAATAACTTTTCTCTTCTGAAGCATGGAACTGCAAAAAGGGGAAAACCAGTGAAAGATATTGTACAGGGTGGTATTTATTGCAGTGCGTAGTATGCTTCCTACCATGCAAGTATGAAAACTTCCCTTCTGAACATGGATCACAGTCATAGCAACAGAAAGCCTTCCCTTCCTTCTTTTTTCTGCTGTAACCTGGAGAACACTTTTCGTTACAAACAGCAATGGGCAGAACCTGTGCACAGAAAGAGAAGGACATGTATTGCTCAACTGCTTAGTAAACTAAATTTTACTCTGATTTAAAACCATATTCCTTCTCTGTGGTATAGGAGAATGGAGTTCTGGTATTTATAGGAGTTCTGGTATTTATAGGAAATACCTATGTTGACAGTGATTCATTCATCAGTTGCTCTTTACAACCATTCATAATAGTGTAATTCATGTGGACCTGTGAAGTGGCATTACTCAGCAGAATGCAAACATGTGTGGGCTTGCTCTTCACCTTTTAATAAATAGCATAGTTTGTTATACTATAGTGCAGGCATGCCAAACTGTTGGCCCGAGGGCGACATGCGGCCCTTTGCAGGTACACGTGTTGTGCTCAAGTGATCTCCCCACACCCAGAAACAGCTCAGTAGTGGTGGCAGCACAATTGATTTTGAGCCAGAGAAAGAGCCCAGTAGGAAGAAGAGCTCATACACAGCAGCAGCAGCTTCCCAGGGTGGGAGAAAGAGCCCAGGGTGGGAAAAAGGAGGGCAAGTAGACATGCAAAAAATTGGATTGCGGCTCTCGGGAGACACCATTAATGCCAATGTGGCCCTCTGTATGAAATGAGTTTGACTCCCCTGCTGTAGTTGGCATTTATTTCATTTCCATTATTTTGATTTGGCTGGAATATATGTGGAAATGGCTGGCTAATTAGGCATTTGGGATCTAATGGCCATTGGAGCAGAGGACTCTGGTCTAGTAGATATAGAGCATAATCCTAACCATGTCTACTCAAAAGTAAGCCCCATTCTGTTCAGTGGAATTTATTCCCAAGAAAGTGTGTTTAGGATTGCAGCAATAGGAAAGTTTTGAAAGATCATAACTAGGAATAGTAATTATTCTGGATGTATTAATCACTTACAAAAAAGCCATTTTGTATATGGAGAGTTTTCCAAGGAATGATTTGTTGTAGTGTTTAAGATTTGGGTTTCAAGGAATCATAGATTTAGAATGCACCTAATAGGTCATCTAGTCCAACCCCCTGTCTGTAGCAGGAAACCCCCTTCCTGTTTCTGTCACCTTCTGCTGTTTTGCATGTTTCCTGGAGTGAGAAGAACCAGTATCTGTCAAGATCAGCTTATTCAGCTTTCTAATACTGAAGTCTACACAGAAATGGATGGGGGAAGAGGAGGCTAATTATTACCTTGCTTCATTTTTTTGAATTATTGCTTCATTTATCTAGTATAAAGCAGGCCTCCATCAGTCTTGAGAGACTATGATATCGTGCTCGGCACTGCATACGCTGCATGTGAAGCACGAAAGCCTGGGTTAGATTGTTATGGAGGATAGGCTGTTACCCAAGCAGCAAATCCCCCCTCTCCACACCACTGAAATAGTCCAATGGAAAGGCAGAACCAATACGATTGGATCCAGCTGGCTTCGCAGAGCTGGGCTAAGGACAGGAGCTCACACTGCCTTGTGGGGCCGACCCGGGTCTCGAACCCTGGCCTGCTGGTTAACAGGCACAGTGTCTTAACCACTTATATACGATTCTTAACTGAAAGTTGTTGATTGGTTATTGGACACTGCAGCTTTAAACAAAATAACTTAACACAAAATCAATTTGACTCTAGGGAAATTGCTATAATATTTATTCTACGGGATCTATAAGCAAAACCACGGATACTACAGATATTTCTGGCTACAAAACATCAACAAACCTCTAAATAAAAACTCCAAACACTTCTAATGTTAAACTTTGAAATGTGTTGTCTGGGCCAGGAGAATCCCATGCAGACATGTGGAGAACATGCACATTCCACAAGGACAGGAGCCCTGTCCAGGAATTTCCCCTCCCCCTTAAAAACTTTAAAGCAAAACAATTGATAATGAAATAACTTTAAATGAGGACTTGCTGTACCTAAAGCCAACTATACATGTAACTAAATTTAACTGAATCTTTAGATCAGGTGATTTTCAACCAGTGTGCATGGCACACTGGTGTGCCGTGGAGAGTCCTCAGGTGTGCTGCCAGAATTGGGTGAGAGTCATTAATTAATAGGAAAACTGCAGAATTTGAACAGCCTGGTGTGCCTTGTCAATGGTAAAAACAATTGATGGTATGCCTTGACAATTTCAGTGCTTTGTCAGTGTGCCATGAGATGAAAAAGATTGCATATCACTGCCTTAGATAAATGAGAGGAATTATCAGTGTGAGAAATATTTAATACTAGAATGTTTCCCATTGAACTTCTCATTTTATAAGCTATCATTAGATTCTACCTGATTAAATGTGCTGTGCCAAGTGATATCTTCATTAATAATGAACTCTTTCTCAGGGAAAGCCCCTGGATCCATCCTTCCTACTTTAACTTTTAGGAAGGACTGGTTTGAGAAAGTCACCCAGTTGATCAGATCAAAGGTTCCTCTTGCTAATTCTCTGTCCTCATCAAAAGACACCATTTCTCCAGCATTGTTGTTAAATGAGATGCTTCTCAGGAAAGGGTGAAGCTGGATAGGAAAAGGTACTGAAAGACATTACAAATGATGGCATTTTGCATGCAAAAAACCTATAACTGAACTGATAGCATTCAAAGTTCAAATTTGATACAACCACCAGAGCTGATGCATCCCCCCAAAGCAATGTACTTATCTTCATAGTGTGCAGTTCATTCAAAGGCATTTGCAGTGGCCACATTCATGATCCTTCAATATCTGTTGATTATGGAGACTGGGACCACAAATCCTAATCCCCAAATTCTTGGCAAAATAGTTATGCTATTACATCACTTTTATACCCGTGTCTTCTGGGGTTCCCGACTATATTCCTCCCCAAACCACACAAGATTGGATTTAATCTGGACCACATCAGTAAAGATTATGGCTGCAATTGTATCCACATTTTCCTGGGAGCAAGCCCAATTGATAGGGACCTGCAATATGTGAGGTTATTTTTACTGAAAAAGGGTGCACAAAGCAGGAAAAATAACCTCTCCTATTGCAGGTCCCTACCTATTGACTATAATGAGATGAAATGCATAGGATTGGGCTCTAATTCACAGAATTGCAGCAGGAAGCTATCTAGCCACCACTCCATGGCCAGTGTCTACCAGAGGGAAATGGTGCAACATGACATATTTTCCAAATTCCTGATTCCAAGCATCAATCTGTTTAAGGGAAAAATCCATAGCAGTTACGGGTCCATGCAGTTACGTCACCCTCTAGTGTTACCTTATGGAAAGTCATCTTAACTGCTCTGGAGCAAGGGGCTTAATTTCACTTTAGGATATAGGTCTAACACAATATTTTCATGGTCAGTCCTGAACAGTTGATGTAACTGCAATCTGCAGATAACCAACGGGTCTGAAAGCTATTGACTTGCTAATCCAAGTTGGAGGGTTCACCAGTCTCTCCAACCTGGAGAACATCTAACAAGAAGTCCTGGTTTACTCACTGAACAAGGATGCAGATCAACCAATTTAAGTGCTTAAAGTGACCAAAGAGAAACTATTACAAGTTGAAATATCTAACTAAAAGTCAGACAACAAAGCATAGACTACAGTAGGTGAAAAAACTGACAACAAAGGAGAATCAGGTAAGTCACCAAAGTAGCTTAAATTAGGTTCCTCGAAAGTTGGTTATAAGGAAATAAAGGAATGATTTTAGCTCTCTTTTTGTCACTATATTATAGGGACATCATATGTGATAAACAATTATGAATCAATTTCATAAATTAAGATCCTCCAATGTTTATCAGATGAAACAGAATGGGGTTTCTTTTCTGTTCTTCTAAAATCACTATGGGCAAGGAAACTGTTTTGGAAGTGGAACATTACCTGAGAATATTGCAGAGCTGAAGATCTGGTGCTACATTTGTTCCATGTTTCTCTATGTTTGTGCATGACTGAGAACAACTTTTGCAATGCATGTACCACAGCATGGACAGCATTGTAGATACTGTAACTTTGACCAGTCATGCTCATTTCAAAGAGTGTCGCTGGGAGATTCTCCAACCTCTCTTGGCCAGTGCAAGTATCTCTGCTGTCCTTGCCCTCATCAGAATCAGAAAAGGAGCAATCAAAAGCCTGTTCCCAGAAGATCCTGATGAAATCATCTCCTTTTTGTGTCTCAGGATGCAGAAACCGAAGGAATTCTGAAAACCCAGGAACTTTATTGGAGTGTAGTGCAAAAGACAAAGCACCATCAAAGACTTGCAGGTCAAAATCTCTGTGAATTGTCAATGTTGAGAAATCCCACTGAGCTGTCATGATCCAGACTTTACCTATATTAGCCCCTGTATTACCTTCAAGCATTGTATACATACCAAACATCCATCTCAAAGCTGATGTGGCCTGAAACTCTGCTCTTAGTACATATACACTAACTTTGGAATACAAGAGGGACAAGATTTCAGATTTATGAGGTTTTCCTAAAGCTATGGTCTCCTGCAATAGTTGCACTGTATCCTGATTTAGTGCTGGTATTTTTTTACTGAAGGCTGTACAGATTCCATGGTCAGTAAGCATTTTTTTCATGGTCCGCACAAACTCTTCTCCATTATCATCATCCATTGCAATGATCCCAACCCACGTCCATTGGAAATGCTGAAGTAGATGGACAACACCTGTGTACTGATGTGCTTCATTGGGGACCATTCGATAAAAGGAAGGTAGCTGCATTTTAACATTGATTGATGGAGCGAAAGCACAGTAGGCAATCTAAGGAAATCATAAAAATTATTATAGGATTGAGGAGGAAGAACTGATACCAAATGATGATGCACCAGATTAAGTGATGTAGACAAGCAATTCTGAAGTATAAGGAATTCGAATGAATTTTACTGAATTTATTTAATTATAAAGCCATCCCATCTTTGCTAACTTCATAGAAGGCAATCTAAGCAAAACATAAACATTATTATATGAATGAAGGGTAAGAACTGATACAAAATGGTGATGAATCAGATCAAATGTCAGTGGTGGTGGAAAGCAATTTGGAAATAAAAGCTATTGGAATGAATATAATGATTCGTTACTAACTTTACTACTAATATGATTCTTTACTAACCTTTACTAACTTCATAGAATACTCAAAGCAGTGTCCAAACTGTACTAAATCAATAAAAATAAACATGAAAAATAAACATCAGCAATACTAAAACAACATTAGAAAAACCAGTTCAGTCAGGAGTTAGAAAAGAGAAATACTTTTCAACATGAAGTCAAAAGAAATAAATGAAAACATTTGAGAAACAATTTATTCATCCCTTTAGAATGCCAACAAGTATTCCCTTAATCAAAGGACTTTCCTATTTTAGCTATTTGAAGTGGGAAACATAGCATTTAAGAAGGGAAAAAACTGTAAAAACTTCTTAAATAAGAAACGGTTTCACTTATTTCATTCCTGCCTTGGGGAAAAAAGGAATAAAAGCAGATCAAATTTCCAGAAACAGATACAACTGTCTGGATATAGTATCAATAAATCATTTTGAATCATCCCAAATGTTCATGAATATTCTGATGTGTGCATTGGAAACATTAATCTCCTTAAAGATTAAGGAGATTTGAGACCCCAGTTGCTTATACCTGTGGAATCTTGTAGATGTCTAGTTGAGTAGCCATGTGAAAGGAGATTTCTGCATCAAGTCCTCCAATAACAGCTATTAGATGCTGTTGTTTGTCACAATGGAAGTTGGGAACAATCCCCTCCTGCATGGAAAGAAGTTTCAGAATGTTCTGATGTGTCATCCTTGCATTGGAGAAACTGTCATAGATGTGGAATCCCAGGCTGACATTTGGTAGGATTTTCTGGTTCTCACTGATCTCCTTCACAGCAAAGACTAAGGGCAGGAGATGTTGGTAGTTCTTTGGAACTGGACTGGAGAAAATGTTAAATTGTGTACCAACCATATTTCAACCTCAAATTCTGAATATATCTATACAAGCATTTCATATATATCAAGTGTATAGGTCAAATGTTAATACAACAGAACTTTATAAATCTTCACAGAAAATAATAAGGGGCAATAAACCAGATCACTAAAATAGTAAAAACCTTCCAAATTTCTGAATTCATAATGAAAAGGAAAATGCCTTTTCTGGGCATTTTGTCTAGTGCTGAGCTCAGCATTGGGAACGATGCTTGCCGACACACCAAGGCATAAATAGGAGGTGTTGCCACTGCTGCTGTCCCAATTGCCTAGATGCCTGTCACTGCCTGTGCCTAAAACTGCACCATCTCTCCTCACCCTGCCACTATCAGAATAGAAGGGGTGGAGAACATTGCATACTTAGAGTGCAATCCTGTATGTTTCTACTCAGAAGTAAGCTCCTTAGCAGTCAACGGGGCCTACTCCCAAGAAGGGGTGGAGCAAAAGTGCATTTTTAGAGCCTAATCCTGAGCCTCTCTGCTCAGAAGTAAGCTTCTTTGCAAAAGGCATGCCAAGGTAAGGATCAGGCTGTTCTTCAGCATCTGCAGCATCACAGCAATGGAGAAACCCCTTGAGGGGTGTAGAAGAAGCCATATGCTGGCTGGAAGTCAGAAAAGCCGCAGGAGGTGGTCTCTGCATATACATGTTATATATGTATATATATTATATAAATTTTGATGTATATAATCTATATGCATATATAGCATGTATATGCTATATGGGTGCTTTTTTCTGGTACTCACCACAGTGACATAGCTAGGTCATCCTATTAATTAACTGCTGGAGGGAGGTGGAAAAGGATGCCAGTACTGAGGACCAGTAAGTACCCTCAGAAAAAAAATATAATGTAATTTTAGAATCATGTCGGCACTTGGAATAACATTGTAACATAAATTCAGCATTACAGTGCTGAAAGGTTGCTGACTCCGCTCTAGACGAGTCCCCTTCCCAACTTCCTTAACACAGGAAAGAGATGAAATCTGAAATGTTCCTCCAGTGCAGACTTGAGAAGTCCCTTTGCAGGGCTTAGGACGTTAGCCAAGGGGAAGGAAAATTTTATCCTGTTCTCCCAAGGAGTCCTCTGGCAATCTCTGCTGTGCAGTAGTTGCCACCTTGGTAACGTTGCAGCTGGTGCCTCCACACACTTCCGCAGATATTCACAGGCTAAACTAGAGGTGGACAAAGCACTTTTCAAGGTTAAAATATAATAAAACATTCTGTATGGTAAATGAGACCTATGGAGGGCCATAATCGTAGAAGATCATAAATTCAAGGACTAGCAGCTTCACATAGGACAGAGGCAGCTGCTGCTTCTTGTCCATGTCAATGACACTGAACCTGATGTTCACATTTCTCTATCCCATTGGTACCCATAGGGGGCTTGCGGCCCCTTTTGGGGTGGTTGCTATCATGGGTTGAGTGGGGGTTGTGAGAGAGTGGGATCCATCATCTTGAAATTTGGCACTGGGCTTTCCTGGGAGTAAGGCTGCAATCCTAACTGCAATCCTCCAGTTAGGCTGGCATAAGTCTTGGTTTAAGTCCTGTGCTGACCTGGGGTGTCACAAAAGTGCTATAAGGCACTTCTGCCGCACTTGTGGAAGGACTAGTCCATTGCACAGACATACGCCAACCTCCCCATACCACCACGGAAAGATGTGCCATGTGAGTTAGGCTGGCCTAAATTTGTTAAGAATGCACCCATAATCTCATTGAATACAATGGGACTTACTTCCAAGTTGACATGGAGGAGCTCTGGCATCACAGTGATGTCATAGCTCCATAGGTTTAACGGGGGTCCCCGACAGATTTTTAAGTTTTAAAGGGGTTGTGGGCTGAAATGCCTGAGGACCACTGCTCTACCATATGGAAGTTTATGAGAGGAAACAGGAAAGAAGTGAAACAATATTAAACATTAAACAACAAAAGCAAAGCATATAGAGAATAATATATTTGAATGAATCCTGCAAATAACTTTACATGTATCTTCCAAAATAATCCTTATATTGTCGACTCAACATTCTTGTACAATATTTTTATAAGGAATAAAGTCTTAAGTACTGAATTTTAGGTAGGGGTGTTTGGATTTCCTTACATAAACTCATCTATAAGCTTTGTTTTTGGGTGTTCGTCAAAAGAAATATCCTCAAATAGGCAGCTAAACTGTGACATGATTGCTCCAATTATTAGTTCTCCTCTCTGACGATACTTCAGTGGAAACTGGGAGGGATCAGGGATGCTACACATAATACCATGTCCTTTGGGTTCAGCTGAAGAAAACTGAAGGCACAAAAAGAGCATCCGAACTAATAAATATCTCCTTGACATCTTGAACAAACCTTGACTAATAATATCCACTACTTTTAAATTATTTATCGCCAACCTGTCCATCACAACTTAATTCAATGGCACCACAATGTTTTTATGAATTATATTACTGAAAATGAAACTACACATTTTATTCAACCCTCCTGTGATCAGCAGAATATTTAAATGTTGATCAAGTATGTATGACATTAAAAAAGCCCTGAGGGATTTGACTTGCTGGATCATGACTCAAAGCAATTGTTGTTAATTACACGATTCAAAAACTTCACTCAAGACTGTTGCAGTGGATGAAATAATTTTCCTCCATTAATGAAATTATAGTTTGCAATGGACAAGAAAAAAACACTTCTTGGATCTTAATAGTGATTAATGGTAGAATGAGATATACTTGTCAGCACATTCAGAAAAACAAGTTAACCATGAAGTGTATTGCTGGAGGGAAGTAAAGAGGTGGCTTTTTATGGGGAGAGAATTTCCATCAATTTTTATTGTGTTGCTTATTTTGCCTACCTTCTTAACATTTCTAGCAAAAAAAAAAATCTCATTGATCAGTATCAGAAGATGCTGCCAATATAGGACAATCCTGCCGCAATCTTACTTTCACTCAAGCATTTCACTTTGATCTTACTTTCACTCACACATATATCAATGTGTGCATCTCTTAAGGGAATGTAGTGCGTAATAAAATAAAAACTAAAAACATATATATTGATTTTTTTATTTTTTATTTTTGCTTTTTAGATTGTGAGCCCTTTTGGGACAGGGACCCATTAGCTATTAATTAGCTATTATTATTTTTCCATTTTCTCTGTAAACCGCTTTGTGAACTTGTTAGTTGAAAAGCGGTATATAAATACTGTAGATAGATAGATTTCATGTGGTTAAGTTAAACACTATATTACTTAATATGAAATTTAACATTGTTACATATAATTTATTTATTACATATACGTTATGAGAAGGTTACATGCTGAAAAATGAAGGACAATGATGTCTTCCAGGACACAAGGCTAGAAAGGGGACATGTCTTGTTAAAAAGAGAACATATGGTCACCATGGTCAATATATGTGAGTGTTTTTTATTTTATTATGTCCTACATTTTTCTTCGATGTCCTAAATTCTAGGTGGGGCTTGTCCTCTTTTGCACCAGCTCCTCCCTACTGGATCATGATTTGATCAATATCACACCACATAGGGTGACCATATAGAATGGAGGAAAGGGTGACTGTAGCTTTAACCCTTTCATAGAAGAGGGGGATTGAGGCAAGTTTAGCTCATCATAGAAGGGTTTAAAAAGTAGTGCCTGCCTAAATTCTCCCTTCTACACAATGGTTAAAGATACAGGCACTCTGTCCTCCACTCTATTTGGTCAACCTACACACCACAAAACATTACCGAGAGGCTGTGGAGCTCATGTCTGGTTCACAACCCTTTCCATTGGCCTTTGAGGGCACCAGAATCCTTTTTGGAAACTTTTCAGCAAATGCTTCCAGTTGCTTTGTCCTCGGGCCTGCAGAACTCAACAGCTGCAAGCTTGGTATGACCTGGAAGCAGCAAATTTTTATGATGCAACAGTGAGCATGGGGCCATGAGCCACCACTTTGGCTGCAATCCTAATCTCCAGTTAGGCTGGCATAAGTCCTGTGCTGACCTGGGGTGTCACAAAAGTGATGTATGTAAGACCAGGGTTGCCATAATTCTTTGCCACAAAACCGATATAGGACCCTTGTCAAACTTACCAGTATGTGAACGCAATCCCCCAAAACATGGACAGTCCCAGTTTTCCAGGACATACAGCAATGCTGCATAAGACACTTCTGCCAAACTCACGGGCGGCAGGGGAGGGAAGAGGTTAGGCCAGTGCACAGACATATGTCAACCTCCCCACACCACCATGGGAAGATATGCCATGTGAGTTATATGGCGTAAATTGGTTTAGATTGCAACCTTTGTGTATTACTCATCAATGGGTCTCAATTCACAGTTTGGAAAACATGTCCTAATCAATTCTAGGGAGAAATCCAAAAAGATATATCTATCCTCTGCACATTTAAATTAATGTTTTAAACAGAGATCGGTACCATTTCTTCAAATAGATGCTGCTTCTTTTGTTAAATCAAGGCTGGCTGCTTGGTATTTAAGAGAAGGCTGAATTGTACTGATTGCTGTGGCCATATGAAACAGGCGTTCCACAGTATTTATTCCCTCATTTAGGCGGCAATCCTAAAGAAATTTTCCTGGGAGTAAGACCCACTGAACATAATGGGGCTTACTTTTGAGTAGATATGGTTATCATTGTGCTCATAGTGACACTGTGCCATTCTGGGTATGGCGACATTGCACTCATTTGACCCATAGCTGAATGGGGGTTCATAGCTTACCTCAGGTTTCTGAGGTAAAATTCATGGATACAACTTTCCTTTTGCACTCTGTGTCATAGACCAGTAGCCATGAAAGACGACCTCCCCTCTTTTACCATGAAGTGCTAAGTAGTGGTCTCAGATAACTCTGCAAGCTTAGCCTCCATTACCCCATGGCAGGGGTGAATTTGTCTTCTCAGACTCTGCTTTCAGGGGACTAACCTATTTCTCTAGCCCTACAATCCAGAGTAACTACGGGAGCACGTAAGAGACATTACGTGCACCCGTAGTTACTGCACCACCCAGTGAAAACCCATGGGAAATTCATATTGCAGTCCAGAGCAAATTGTTCTTACACCGGAGCAAGGACTCCCCGTAGTTACTCTGGATTGCACCCTAGGTCAGAGATTTTCAGACTCTTTTTGTGCATGGCACACTGACAAGGTCAGAAAATTGTCAAGGGACACCATCAGTTTTTTGACCATTCACAAGGCATGCCATACTGTTGATGGGGGGCTTCCATGTCCCTATTGCTCTACTAATAAATGAGCTTTCCCCAAAGTTTCCACTTGCAGACCATTCGAGGCACATCAGTGTGCCATGGCACTGTGGTTAAACATGGCTGCTCTAGGCAACATCCCCATCTCTCAGGAAGCCCAGGCACATGTGATATTGAGAATCTAGAACCTGCTGGACAAAATGGTGACAAAAATATTATGCCTTTCAGTGAAGCCTGTACAGAAGTCTCAGTCACTGGGTTCCTTATTTAAGAGATCTATCCTGCCGTTGTCACCTTTTACATACTCCTCACTCTCCAGTCTTTTGGAATCAGAGAAATTGCCCACTAAGCACTATTAGTGTTCCTCATTTATGAGGTCCACCAAACTTAAGGCTTCCCCACAGACTCATAACTTGAAGGAGTTGGGGGTGGATGGCTTGGTAAGTCAGGCTCCCACAAGGGAGAAGGACAAACTCTCAGGAGAACGCAAGTGTGGGCAACAACGTAGGAAGGCTCTTTTCTATGTACAAATTTCTTGTCCAAAACAGCAATTTTCAATCTTTTTTCATCTCATGACACACTGACAAGGCAGCAAAATGGTCAAGGCACACAATTCAGTTTTTTTTACAATTCACAAGACACACCATTCTGCTGGTAGGGGACCCGAATCCCCCAATTGCCGTATTAATAAATGACTGTCCCATTGTGGCACACCTGCATACGATTCGTGGCACACCAGAGTGCCATGGCACAGTGGTTGAAAATTGCTGGTCCAAAGCAACCAAAGCTCTTGACCTTAATGACCAAAACTGTGCCTACTACCACTTCTTTTCCGCCACTCTAACCAAACCAGGGGTCAAAGTTTTCGTTTCGTCAAGGTATTTCAAGACAGCAGAGGTTCCCTTCTCTGATGCAGCTAAATTTATCATGGATGCAGAATGAGCAGAATGAAGAAGAACACTTCAAAATTGATTGATAAGCTTTATTCTTTACATCAGACAGTTTTGGATACACTGAAGATTTCTAAAGTAGAGGTGTTGATGGCTATGTTTCATCCCATGCCATCATTCCTTTTGGGGGTGAAAAGACATATCCAATAAGAGAGTTGAACTGACACTTTAGTTAGAGAGTTAAGAGAATTGTGCAAGGGATGGATAGAATGGATAGGGAGATGCATTTTTCCCTTTCACATAACTCCAGAACTTGGGGACATCCACTAAGATTGAAAGTCAGGAGGATTAGGATGGACAAAAGAAAATAATTCTTTATTCAGCATGTAGTTGGCCTGTGAAACTCCCATCCACAAGATGTTTATTGCATCTAGCTTCAATGCATTTAAGAAGGGATTGGACAAATTTCTAGAGGAAAGAACCATCACAGGTTATAAGCCATGAGGGGTGTGTGTGTGTGTGTGTGTGTGTGTGTGTGTGTGTGTGTGTGTGCGTGTGTAGATGTGAACAACCACAAAATTTCAGATGCAGGAGGGGCACCTAAATTAAGGGATCTTATGTATTCCCTGAAGCATCTGGTGGGCCACTGTGTGGTACAAGAAGCTGGACTAGAATCATAGAATCATAGAATCCTAGAGTTGGAAGGGACCTAGTAGGTCATCTAGTCCAACCCCCTGCCTGCAGCAGGAAATCCTCCTAGAGTATCCCCGACAGGTGCTTGTCGAGCCTCTGTTTGAAGATCCCCAGTGACGGAGAGTTCACCACCTCCCTTGGCAATCTGTTCCACTGCCAAACCACCCTCACCGTCAGAAATTTTTCGGATATCCAACCGGAATCTCCTTTTCTGCAGTTTGTACCCATTGGTTCTAGTGGGCCTAGAAGGGCCTTTGGCCTGATCCAGTGGAGGTTTATCTTATTTTCTTACTAGCTAAATGTACCCGCATTGTGGGTACGCATTAAAGTACCCATTGAAATAACCATTGTACTTCAGTGAAGTATGCACTGAAGTACACATTGAAGTACCTAAAATAAGCATTGAAGGGAGGAAAATGTTGTGCCCCTTTTCAACCCCTCCTGGTTAGAATTTCCAAAAACTGGTTCTTAGTGGGTGCCTCCATCATGGAAGGAACACCCTCCCCAAATTTCATGCTTCTAGTCATGCTTTCATGTTTTGTCTGGGTGAGTACGTGAGTGAGCATGTGTGTGTGTGTGTGAGTGAGGGAGGGAGTGAGGGAGTCAGTCAGTCAGTGACTATTTAGTTTTATATATAAAGATGTTGACTTTACAAATTAGTTTTCTAACAACTACAGTTCCTCATTTTACTTTATTCTAACATTAGTAAGAGAGTATCCAGGCAAAAATCTAAAAGATCAAATTTCCCCAGCCTCTTGTAAGGGATAAACCTGATGAACATCTGCCTGCTGCATTTCTTCAATACCTCAAGAGGTACACACTATGTTAAATGTCCAGGTATATTTTATAAGTTTCAAGTAAGGCACTTATGGTACATCTGATGCTAATCAATAAGATTTTGGTCAAAAAGTGAAGGGAGAGGCAAGATAAGCAATGCAATTTCATGGAAATTCTCCCCCCCCCCCCAAAAGCTGGCTCTTTCTTTCCCTCCAGGGACACACTTTGCAGTTAAATTGTTTTTTCTACATCAGGAATGCTGACAGTGTCCCTCATATAACAAAAAAAATCATCATTAGGATCCAAGGAGTGTTTTTTTCCCTCCTTGTCGATTGCAAACTATTATTTCATTAATGGAGGAAAATTATTTTGTCCACTGCACCAGTTCTGAGTGATGATTTTGAACCCTGTAATTAACATCATTTGCCATGAGTCATGATCCAGCAAATCAAATCCTACAGGGCTTTTCTAAAGTCACAGACATAATTGATCAACCTATAACTCTTTTGCCGATCACAGCTGAGTTGAATAATATATGCAGTTTCATCTTCAGCAACACAGTTCATCACAAGGGTCTGGTGCCATTCAATTAAGTTGTGTTGAACAGATTGGCAATGAGTCATTTAAAAGTACTAAATATTCTGAGTCAAGGTTTGCCCAGGATGACAGGGAAGACTCTATTAGTCCGGATGTTCTTTTTGTGCCTTCAGATTCCTCCAAATGAATACAAAGCACAGGCTGTTATGTGCAGCATCCATAATCCCTCCCAGTTCCCACTGAAGTATCATCAAAGAGGAGATCTAATCATTGGAGCAATTGTCGCACAGTTTGGCTCCCTATTTGAGGAATTTTCTTTCAACGCGCACCCCAAAACAAAGCTGATTGATGAGCTTATGTAAGGAAATCCATAAAGTTCAGTAGCTGTGATCATATCAATCAAAAGTATGTTGAAATGTATAAACATGCGCAGAAGACAATATGCTAATGATTGTTTTGAAAGAAACATGTAGAGTTATTTTCAGGATTTATTCAAATAGCACAAATATATTTTTCTCAACTTGCTATCCTCTGCTGCCTAATTCTGTATGCTGTATTAGGCAGCATATATCACTCCTTTTCTGGTTCCTCTCATGTTTTTCCATAGGACAGAGGAAGCTGCTATGGGA
Organism: Cryptoblepharus egeriae; assembly: GCA_030015325.1. Lineage (NCBI taxonomy): Eukaryota > Metazoa > Chordata > Lepidosauria > Squamata > Scincidae > Cryptoblepharus > Cryptoblepharus egeriae. Next base: position 86,088,339 of record JAREYC010000004.1, read on the forward strand.
CAGCTATGGAGGAGGCATCAAAGTGGCAACTGCTTCATCCACTGGCACAACTGGGACTGCCAGTGGTTTCCTTAAATGGGACAAAATTTCTCTTCCTACTAGCTAAAGCCCTAATTCCCACATTGGGGCTTCTGAAGTCTGCACTGCCTATTTTGCTGGTGCAGACTTGAGAATCTCCATCTTCTGACTTTGCAGCTTGAAACAGAGATTGGATATGGTGCAGCATCTCCACCAGTCCCACCCCATCCCACACTGGGAACTGTTTTCTCTCCCTTTGTGACCTAACCCCTTTCTTCCCTGCCTCAGAACCCCTCCTCCACACCTACAGACCCACAAACTTTACTGCCATCAAGAATGCTTACCCAAGGGAACAACCATTGCAGTTTCATCTGTGCTGGAAAACTTAATGGTTTTGGGGCCTAAGTAGATAATCTCAGAACTTCCTCTGAAATCCATAGATCTCCTGCACTTTATAGGGGGAAGTTGGGTGAGATAAATCTGATTCTTTTACATCAGCAGGATAGGTATCACACTAGCTTGGAGTGAATCACACCCGTTTATTTCAGAATGAGCAGGAACATTTCATTGTACATCTGTTTACCTTGTCAAGGCAGCGGAGGCTGGGGGTATTGGCTGGAGTAATTGCCCAGAAAGGAATCATACCCATCTATGAAATAATCATAAGGCATCTATGAATCCCATGAATTAGTAATCTGTTTTATTGCCTCTTGTTTTCTGTCATTATTTATAAAGTTCTGCTGCATTTAAGTACTTGTGTAATGGAATGCTTTTAGATAGACATGATACGTGTTTGAATATATTCAAGTTCATTAGAGGTAGAATGTATGGTTTATTAATTGAGTGTGGGTTATACACATTTTAATATTTTCTCTAGGCCAATTCCAAAGAACTACCAACATCTCCTGCCCGTAGCCTTTGCTGTGAAGGAGATCAATGAGAACCAGAAAATCCTACCAAATGTCAGTCTGGGATTCCACATTTATGACAGTTTCTTCAGTGCAAGGTTGACACTTCAGAACATCCTGAAACTTCTCTCCATGCAGGAGAGGATTGTTCCCAACTTCCAATGTGACAAACAACAGCATCTAATAGCTGTAATTGGAGGACTTGATTCGGAAATCTCCCTTCATATGGCCATTCAGCTAGGCATCTACAAGATTCCACAGGTACAAGCAACAACTCTCTAAGGAGATTAATGTTTCTAATTCACACAGCAGAATATTCATGAACATTTTGGGATGATGCAAATTGATTTCATTTATTTTACATACAGATAGTTTGCTTGTTTATGTAAATTTGATCTGATATATTCCTAGCTTTTTGCCCTCAGGAAGGAATAAAATAAATAAAACTTGCTTTTCTAATGTTGTTTTGGTATTGTTGCTTATGGCTGTGGGTGGCGCAAGTGGTTAAGACACTGTGCCTGTTAACCAGCAGGCCAGGGTTCGAGACCCAGGTCGGCCCCACAAGACAGGGTGAGCTCCTGTTCCTTAGCCCAGCTCTGCGACTCTGTAGCGGCTCTGCCTTTCCATTGGACTAGTACAGTGGAGTGGAGAGGGGGGGATTTGCTGCTTGGGGAACAGCCTATCCTCCATAACAATCTAACCCAGGCTTTCATGCTTTGCATGCAGCATATGCAGTGCCGAGCACGATACTGTAGTCTTTCAAAGACTGATGGAGGACTGCTTTTTTATTGTTGCTTATATTTTTTAAATATTAGGATGTTTATTTTGTATTGATTAAAATTGTTTGGATATTAACTTGACTGTTCTATGAAGTTAGCACAGATGGGATGGCTTTATAATTAAATAAATTCAGTAAAGGTAATTAAGTTCATTCCGTATAATTCAGAATTGCTTACCAACATCACTAATACTTACGGTAATCTGGTGCATCACCATTTGGTATCAGTTCTTCCTCCTCAATCCTATAATATTTTTTATGATTTCCTTAGATTGCCTATTGTGCATTTGCTCCATCAATCAATGTTAAAATGCAGATACCTTCCTTTTATCGAATGGTCCCCAATGAAGCACATCAGTACACAGGGGTTGTCCATCTACTTCAGCATTTCCAGTGGACATGGGTTGGGATCATTGCAATGGATGATGATAACGGAGAAGAGTTTGTGCGGACCATGAAAAAAATGCTTACTGACCATGGAATCTGTACAGCCTTCAGTAAAAAAATTCCATCACTATCTCATGATACAGTGCATCTACTGCAGGAGACCATAGCTTTAGGAAAACCCCAGAAGTCTGAGGTCTTGTCCCTCTTGTATTCCAAAGTCAGTGTATATGTATTAAATGCAGAGTTTCAGGCCACGACAGGTTTGAGATGGATATTTGGTATGTATACAATGCTTGAAGGTATTACAGGGGTCACTATAGGTAAAGTCTGGATCATGACAGCTCAGTGGGATTTCTCAATAATGATAATTCACAGGGATTTTGACATCCAAGTCTTTGATGGTGCCTTGTCTTTTGCACCACACTCCAGTGAAGTTCCTGGGTTTTCAGAATTCCTTCGGTTTCTGCATCCTGAATCACAAAGTGGAGATGATTTCATCAGGATCTTCTGGGAACAGGCTTTTGATTGCTCCTTTTCTAATTTTGATGAGGGCAAGGAGAACAGAGATACTTGCACTGGCCAGGAGAGGCTGGAGAATCTCCCAGCAACACTCTTTGAAATGAGCATGACTGGTCAAAGTTACAGCATCTATAATGCTGTCCATGCTGTGGCACATGCATTGCAAAAGATGTTCTCATCCATGCATATATGCAGAGAAATGCAGTACAAATATAGCTCCAGATCTTCTCCAAATCTTCAATTTTCTCAGGTAATGTTTCACTTCCAAATCATTTTCTTGGTGACTTTTGAATAGGGGTCCACCACCCCTGTCTGCAGCCCACTACCGGTCCGTGGTGCTTTGCTGGCCAGGCTGTGCCAGGACTGGAGTCTGGAGCCCTACTGTCTCTGGCCTGTCAAGTTTGCTCTGGGCCAGGCATTACCTGGGCATAAACGCCTGGTAGCTCATGTCTGTACAGAACTGAACAGGCACAACTCAGATTTCTCCACACAGGAAAACCATCAGAGGACAATCTTGAATGAAAGTGAAGTAATACCTCATTATTTTGTCAAGAATTTTCAGGATTAGTGCTTTTATTCCCACTCCCACTAAGCAAGAGATATTAACCCTCTCATTCGGCAATTATAACACTGAATATTAAAAAATCTTGCTATGTTGGATTATCTCACTTTCTATTAATATAATTCATTTCCAAAAGTTGTTTTGAAAAAAGATGTTTTACTACATAACTATGTGATGTACACATATGTGTACAGCTAGCAACTTGGGTGTAAAAAGTTTCCATTACTGCATACAGGAAAATAAATCCACAGCAGGGAGCTGTCCAGCAATTGCCCAGGACTTCAGTTGCCCCAGCCAATTGCCCCAGCATGTTTTGTTAGCCTTGGTTCGGCTTGTGCACGTTTGTGTACACATGTTCTCAGCCAGATACTAAGGCCCTGGAGCTCAATAGCTGCAATCTGCTGCCTCAGGGTTCATCCAGAGGACATTGCCTTATTTTGGAAAAATCCTCAGCCTTTCTGGAGCCAGATAAATTGCAGGAGGTTCATGTGAAGGTGACTACATGAATTTTTTTTAAAGAGGTGCCTATTTGAGCCATTCAAACTGTGTTCACAAAATAGCCAAGGCAACCCTGCCATCTGCTGGCTCTTCTGAGGAAGCACATGGGCCTTTTTAATACCAGGAACTTTAAAGCGAAAAGAAATTTTGTTCCTAGCATTTTATATGAATTTTTATCTATGCGTACACAAATGTGTTTTCGCGGTTAAAGGATCATTACCTCCTGTACCTCTCAGCGGCTTTTGACACCATTGATCATGGTTTTCTTCTGGGGAGGTTGGTTGTTTCTGGGGAGGTTCGCTTTTGGGGCTCTTGAGCACTGTTTTACAGTGATTCCACTCTTTCTTGGCTAGCAGGTCCCAGATGGTGATGATGGGAGACTCCTTTTCGGCACTGGCCCCTGAGGTGTGGGGTGCTGCACAGCTGAATATTGTCCCCCATGTTGTTCAACGAATATGTGAAACTGCTGGGAGAGGTCATCCAGAGATTTGGAGTTGAATGTCATCAGTATGTGGATGACACTCAGCTCTATCCTTTCCTCTCGATTCTAAGGCGGGTTTTCTCTGTCCTGGATCATTTGTAGAGAGGCTGTTGGGATCTGGATGAGGGCAAAAAAGCTGAAATTAAATCCTGACAAGACAGAGGTCCTCCTGGTTCAGAAATCCTCAATGCATGTACTGGGCATGCAGTACCAGAGCCAGAGCATCACACATTCAGAGCCAGAGCATGAATGGGGTAAGGTTTGTAGCTTGGGGTGATCCTGGACTCACAGCTTCTCCTCAATGTCCAGGTGTCAGCTGTGGCCAGGCGCACCTTTGTCCAGCTTTGGCTTGTGTGTCAGCTGTGGCTATACCTGTCTCAATCAGATCTGGCCATGGTGGCCCATACCTTGGTGACATCAAGAATAGATTACTAGAAAGTGCTCTACATGTGGCTTCCCTTGAAAACAGCTCAGAAATGTCAGCTGGTTCAGAACACATTGGCTCGGATGGTTACTAGAGCTTGGTGGTTTGACTCCGCCACTCTGCTACTCTGGCGGCTGCACTGGCTACGAGTCTGGTTCCTTTTTGCATTCAAGGTGCTGGTTATAAACTTTAAAGCCCTAAACGGCATGGGACCAGCATACTTGAGAGACCGTCTCCTTCCGTACAATCTGGCACATTCTCTGAGGTCATATGAGGCGGCCCTTTTGGTTGTGCTGCCATGGAGAGAAGTTAAGGGAATGGTGACCAGAAACAGGGCCTTCTGGATGGTGGCACCTGCATTATGGAACTCTCTCCCCTTTGAATTAAGATCAGCCTCCTCTCTTTTAACTTTCCAGTGGGGCCTAAATACCTTTTTATTTACAAAAGCTGTTGAGGCTACATAATGTATTTTTTTTTTCTGAATTTCAGCCATCCCTGATTTGGTTTTACTGCTGTATGGTTGTTTATATATTTTTTTAAATTGTATTTTATTGTTTTAGATTTATTTTATTGTTTTATTGTTTTATTGATTGTTAGCCACCTTGGGTGTCCTTTGGGGAGAAAGGCAGAAAACAAATCTAATAATAAATAAATATGCACTGAGCATATAGGGGGTGGTTTGTTTTTCTCCACATTCACACAGCCCATCTTTTATGGTATATTCGCATTTCCTCAGATTGTCCTTAGATCTTCCTAACCCAGCACTCACAGTGCAATCCTAAGCGTATCTACTCAGAAGTAAGTTTCATTGAGTTCAGTAGAACTTACTCTCAAGTAAGTGCTATCTATCTATCTATCTATCTATCTATCTATCTATCTATCTATCTATCTATCTATCTAATCTAGTTGTCTGTCTACAGTATTTATATACTGCTTTTCAACTAAAAAGTTCACAAAGTGGTTTACAATAATAGGAAAAAATAGCTATTTAATAGGAAATGGCTCCCTGTCCCAAAAGGACTCACAATCTAAAATGCAAAAGTTTATAGGATTGCAGCCAAAGTCATTTAAAGGTTTCCATACAGGCCATGGTTGTACTTTGCCAGGCAGCAGGCATACATATGATTGGACCTATTCACTCAGCATCTCCCTACTCTCTTTCCTGAGTTCCATGGCAGTCTGTGGCAGCCAACAGTTAGGAGGTGCCATAGCTCTAAAGAAACTATTCTTCTATCTCAGTCTCAACTGTGGATTGATGGCCATATAGTGAGTGGGTTTGTAGAGATGTTGCTTCAACCCACTGTTTCTGTGCTGCTCTTGCCCAACAGAATTTAGGGGGAGGGAGACCAGCTAGATCGTACACCTTTTATATTAGACTCATTTTAAAATATCCTGTGACCTGTCTTGAAGTTTCATTGATGGTCACATCTACCTACGTTGCAAAACTTGACCTATTCTCCATTCAGGTGGCATAATGTTAAAGCAGATGTTCTTTAAGCAGTTGAGCTTCCCATCTTGTGTTCATTGTTTTCCTCAGGATATTATTTCTGGTGAAAAACTCTGTTTGGTCTTAAAAGAGTGGTACTTAAAGGTAACTGTGCAATCTAGGGTTACTCCAGATATTTGGGGGTAGACTGTGTTCTAATCCAGTTCCATTCCACCAAGCCTGCAAATGTTCTTGATGGTACTTGATTTTTCAGATGGAAAGCACATAATTGTGTCTTGACGTGGGTTTTAGCTGATTATATATGTAATACATGCTCAGTAAGTCCAGAGCATCAGCGATCCCATTCTCTATGGCCTCAGAGGTTCCACTCTGTGTAGCAGAAATAAAATTCCTATGGCTTCTAGCAGCAGTTGATAGTTGTAGAGTGTGATCACTGCAAATGCCTTTGAGTAACCTACCTATAAAGAAAAATACATCAGACCTAATGGTTGTATCAAATTTAAACTTTGAATGCTATTTATACAATTACAGGTTTTTCCCATGCAAAATGCCCATCGTTTCTAATGTCTTCCAGTCCCTCTTCCAATTCAGCTTCACCCTTTCCTGAAAAGCATCTCATTCAATAACAGCGCTGGAGAAATGGTGTCTTTCAATGAGGACCAAGAATTAGAAGGAGGGTCATTTGATCTGATCAACTGGGTGACTTTCCCAAACCAGTCCTTCTTAAAGGTTAAAGCAGGAAGGATGGATTCAGGGGTTTTGTTTGAGAAACAGTTCACTATCAATGACGAGGTCATCACTTGGCACACCACATTTAATCAGGTAGAATCTAAAAATAGCTTGTAAAATGGGAAGCTAAACTGAAAACATTCTAGTATTAAATGTATGTCATCTTGATAATGCCATCCACACTGTTGGTTCTATAAATTTCATTTCAATAAATGAGACATGAGTTAGAAAGCGTCTAGAGACATTCTCTAGGAAATGCTAATTTGTAGCTGAATTGACTCTTTCTAAAGTGGTGTTCATGTTTTCAGTACAGAATGTCTAAAACCGATTCATTTGTAAACACTTGTATTCAGCTATAATCAACATTCTTCTATGCCACAGAAATGGTTTGATGGAAATTTGAAATGGGTTTGTGGCAGAACTTCGTTTACTATACATGTTCTTCTCTTTCTGTGCACAGGTTCTGCCCATTGCTGTATGTAATGAGCAGTGCTTTCCAGGGTACAGCAGGAAAAAGAGGGAGGGGCAGCCATTCTGTTGCTATGACTGTGATCCGTGTCCAGAAGGGAAGTTTTCATACCGGCCCGGTAAGAAGCATACTATGCAGTAAAATAACACCCTGTATAATATCTTTTGCAGCTTTCCCCCTTTGTGTGTTCCCAAGATTCAAAAGAAATTATGAGCAAACTATGGGCACAATCTACGAGCGCAATCTAGAGTAACTATGAGGGGTCCTTACTCCGGTGTACAATAATGCTTTAAAGTTCTACTACTGTATATACTCGCATATAAGCCAACCTGCGTATAAGCCAAGGCACCTAATTTTACCACAAAAAACTGGGAAAACTTATTGACTCGCGTATAAGCTGAGGGTGGGAAATGCAGCTGCTACTGGTACATTTCAAAATACCGTAAAAATAGATACCAATAAAATAACATTTACTGAGGCATCAGTAGGTTACTGGTAAATGTAAAGATTTTTTTCCCAGGACACAAGATTTTTTCCCAGTCAGAAGAGTGAAAAGAGGACATGTCCTTGGGAAAATGTGCTCCTGGGAAAAAATAAAATTTATGAGAAGGCTGCCTGCTGCCTGCTTATAAGGAAAAGGAGGACAATGGAGATTTTTTCCCAGGCAAAAGAGTGAAAAGAGGACCTGTCCTGGGAAAAGAGGACATATGGTCACAGTAATTTCCTGGTATTAAGTCCATTGACCATGATGGCTCAATGCTGGCAGCTGACAAGGAAAAGCAGGGCAATGTACTTTTTGAACACCAAGATACAAAGCTAAAAAAGAGGACCTGTCCTGCGAAAAGAGGACATATGGTCACTCAGTACTTGCTTCTGAGCAGGCATGCAGAGGATTTGGGCTTTGAGGCCCCCCGTGAATGGAGAGAGAAGAGCAGCCGCTCAAGGGTTCTCCCTCCCACCTCAGGAATTTTTAGTACAGCAACACAATGGGAGGAAAAGAAGGGCTCATTTGCATAGATCTGCCTTTGCAAAAACAAGAAAATACCTCCTCAAAACTTGCTAGAAATAAGGTTTTTAAGTCAAATAAGATGTTTAGCAGAGAGGGGCTTCCTTCCAAGCCATCAAAGCAGAAATTGTTTCTCACCTTGAATGTAAAGTATACAGCTGTCTTAGACAACCACTTACTTAGGCTTGGGGAAATTTAGGGTCTTAATGGGAGCCTGTTTAAATGATGGCTCTTGCATGTGGTTAGCAAAGTGATTAGAAGGGGAAGGGATGAAGGAATCACCCAGGAGGGAGAGGAATAAGAGGAATGTAGAGAAACCTGTACCTGCCAGGGAATTCCTGGCTGCTTCACCTGCATATAAGCCAAGGGAGCTTTTTAAGCTCCAAAAAAGGGTTAAAAAACTCAGCTTATATGCGAGTATATATGGTAAGCTTTATTCATACCTCTAAATCTATTGAATACATTGAAATTGAATTACTTCTATTTTTCAGACATGGATGACTGCGTTAAATGTCCAAAAGACCAATTTCCAAATAGGAATAAAGATCAGTGCCTCCCCAAGGACCTGCATTTTCTATCATTTACAGAACCTTTAGGAATTGCTTTAAGTGCCTTGGCTTTGTCTTTTTCTCTGATCACAGCCTTGGTGCTCTGGATTTTCATCAAGAACAAAGACACCCCCATCGTCAAAGCCAACAATCGGGACCTCACCTACTCTCTGCTTATCTCTCTCTTGTGCTGCTTCCTCTGTTCTGTATTATTCATTGGCCAGCCTCAAAGAGTCACCTGCTATTTAAGGCAAACGTCTTTTGGGCTGGTCTTCTCAGTGGCTGTTTCTTGTGTCTTGGCCAAAACCATCACTGTGGTTCTGGCTTTCATGGCCACCAAACCAGGATCCAGGATGAGGAAATGGGTGGGCAAAAGTCTGGCAAACTCCATTATCCTGGGTTGCTCCCTGATTCAAGCCAGTATTTGTGTTGTCTGGCTCTGCACTGCTCCTCCCTTCCCAGATTTGGACATGGACTCTCTGGAGGAAGAGACTGTGGTGGAGTGCAATGAGGGCTCCATCACTATGTTTTATTGTGTTCTGGGCTACCTGGGACTGCTGGCTCTGATCAGCTTCACAGTAGCATTCCTAGCCAGGAAGTTGCCAGACAGTTTCAATGAAGCCAAGTTCATTACATTCAGTATGTTGGTCTTTTGCTGTGTGTGGTTGTCCTTTATCCCTCCTTATCTGAGCACCAAGGGAAAGTACATGGTGGCTGTGGAGATCTTCTCCATCTTGGCCTCTAGTGCTGGGTTGCTGGGCTGTATCTTTTTCCCCAAATGCTACATAATTATTGTGAGGCCTGAGCTGAACAGCAAGGATCAGCTAATAAGGAGAAATTAAAAACAATATTTCTCATATCTTTTGATTTAATTTTTTAATGATTCCTCCTTTCATGTTTGGTAGCATTTAGTAAATACCAAAGATACAGGATGGTTGTGGAACGGATCCTATAGCAGACTCTTGTAAGGACAATATCTGTCATCCTATATTCCAGCCACAATGTCTAAATGCTTTTCTAGAAGGTTGCTCCAATAGTATAAATGGCAGATTACCCAGCTGGAAGTTCCCCAGATGTTTGTTCACTCTCTTACCACTTTCTGTTCACTGTTCATCATATCTAATTAACAAAATAATGCAATAGGCTCAGCAGCCTTACTATTATCACAAGAACATCACATTATGACTTAGTTCACAATCCTGAGATTGCGCTTTGGCAATCCCTGTGCCAACCTGAGAGGGTTGGAAAGGTGCAGTTACAAATCTTTTCACGTTCCCACAAGTACCCCATGCTGGCAAGATGGTGCATCCAGCCCTCTGTGGCAGCAGAAGCCTGGGGCTCCATGTTGGCCAAGCTCAGCCAATGTGGAGGTCTGGGAGCAGAATGAAGAAAGGGCAGGGGCTTCCAGCTTGTTGTGGGGGCGGGGGGAGTGGGATGGTAATCCTGAGTGTGTGTGAGTGAGGAGAGGTAAACAGGGCTGGGATAAGCCGGGTCTCAACATCATTCCCCGGACAGCAAGTAACAGCCTCCGGCTGCTTCATCTGCTCATCTCTGTGACACCACCTGCCCATTGTGCATTTTGCTTTAACTGTGCCATGAGACATTCATTCCAAGATGACACAGAGAGTAGCATATCCTAGTGCAAGTAATCACATCTCGGGACACCTAAGAAGAGTACAACTATGATCTGTATAAATTCTATTAACTTGGAATATCTCACTGAGAACTTACTAGCTGGGAACTTAGGCTGCAATCTTAAAGACACTCTCCTGGGAGTAAGATCCATTGAACACAATTGGATTTTCTTTTGAGTAGACATTGTTAGGATTCTGCATTTGCTAGCTGTATACATAAAGAGGAAAAACAAGTCTTATTGTGGGATGTGGTTTGTGCAAATAAATGTAAATATGAGCAATCCTGAGAGAATGACCCAGCTAAGCTGGCTTAAGGTAGGCCATTTTCTGAACTGACACTTAGGCCAAATCCACAGGTCATGGAGGCCTCTAGGCTGGCCGAACTGCTGCTGAAGAGACAGCAGTACAAGGCGAGGATTCTCAGTGGTCTAAAAGATTCCTATCAGATCTTGAGGAGGGCTGGTATAGTTGTGCCGTATCCTGAGGTTGAGAGGCAGGAATGTGTTTAGGCCAGCCTGAGACTTAGAACTTTTTCTGTTTGCTTCCATTTTTACTCTGGCATATCATTAGCCCTTATTGGTCTTCTACTCAGATTTATTCCTGCTGCTATCCCAAAGCCCAATGCTGATCTCTTTAGTATCATCCTAACAAGCATACTGGTTGTGCTGAGTATTGTAAACATGCCATTTACTGCACGCTGTATGTAGATCCAGCACCAATCGGCACTGTGTTATTGCCAGACAGAGGCCATCTGGAGCAAGGGAAGTTCTCTGAGTGGTCTTGATTCAGGCTGGGCTGAGTGACATCCAAGCTCAGCTTCATCGGAGCCTGCAGATCCAGCCCCATTTGCGGGATGTTCCTCTTTTGCAATCCAAGCCGAATAGTCTGTAAATAAATCCTTTCTGTTTCAAACCTTTGCCTGTTCTGGATTGTTCAAATATCCATGTGCTTTCTTGCCTTGTTTCCCTGGTTTCCCAGTTCTGGTCACAGCAGCGTGACCACCTTCCTCCTTTTGCAGGCGGGCTGCAAGACAGGGATCAGAAAGTGTGTGAGTGTTTTGGCCCTATGCTTCACTGGAGTGGTATCATGGAGTGGTGTTTGGTCACAGGGAGTTCTCCCCCCTTTCATGACAGTCCCCTTCTTCCATAGATGTGATGGTAGCCATTTTGGAGCCTTTGCTCTTCTGACAGCTTAGAATTGGGCTGTGAATCTTTTGATACATAATGCATGGATATGGGGGCACACCTGTATATGTATATGAATATCTGTATATGAATTTTTCCCCAGTTCTTTTCAGAAATCCTACTCCCAGTACAGATAATGGAAATTGTCATATAAACCAAGGCACGCAACATAAATATGCAACATTATTTATTTTCTACCTTTAACTAAGATAGTGATAAGTGAGTGAATGAGTGAGTGAATGAGGCAGTCAGTCAGTCAGTGACTTTTCTGTTTTATATATAAAGTTGTTGACTTTACAAATTAGTTTTCTTAACAACTACAGTTCTTCATCTTACTTCATTCTAACATTGGGCTAGGAAGAGTGTATCCAGGCAAAAATTTAAAAGATGAAATTTTCCCAGCCTCTTGGTAGGGATAAACCTGAAGAACTTCTACCTGCTGCATTTCAATCTATCAAGATGTACACACTATGGTAAATGTCCAGGTATATTTTATAAGTCTCAACTAGGGCACTTCCATCTTCTGATGCTGATCAGCGAGATTTTGGTCAGAAGATGTGGAGAAGGGAGGCAAGATAATAAATGCAATTTGATTGAAATTCTCTCCCCCATACATAGCTGGCTCTTTCGTTTCCTCCAGAGACACACTTTGCAGTTATATTATTTTTTACTACATCAGGATGTGCTGACAGTGTCCCTCATATAACAAAAAAATCATCATTAGGATCCAAGGAGTGTTTTTTTCCCTCTTTGTCGATTGCAAACTATTATTTCATTAATGGAGGAAAATTATTTTGTCCACTGCACCAGTTCTGAGTGATGATTTTGAACCCTGTAATTAACACCATGAGTCATGATCCAGCAAATCAAATCCTACAGGGCTTTTCTGAAGTCACAGACATAATTGATCAACCTATAACTCTGTTGCCGATCACAGCTGAGTTGAATAATATATGCAGTTTCATCTTCAGCAACACAGTTCATCACAAGGGTCTGGTGCCATTCAATTAAGTTGTGTTGAACAGATTGGCAATGAGTCATTTAAAAGTACTAAATATTCTGAGTCAAGGTTTGCCCAGGATGACAGGGAAGACTCTATTAGTCCGGATGTTCTTTTTGTGCCTTCAGATTCCTCCAAATGAACACAAAGCACAGGCTGTTATGTGCAGCATCCATAATCCCTCCCAGTTCCCACTGAAGTATCATCAGAGAGGAGATCTAATCATTGGAGCAATTGTCTCACAGTTTGCCTGCCTATTTGAGGAATTTTCTTTCAACGCACACCCCAAAACAAAGCTGATTGATGAGCTTATGTAAGGAAATCAGTGATGGGATTCAAAGAAATTAACAAACAGGTCTCTGCCCATCTAGCAGCCACTTTTAAATGGCTATTTTTAAACTTTATATGTCCTCCTTCTCAATAACAACCGGTTCTACAGAGTAGGTGCAAACCTGCTGGAGCTCACCACTGAATCGATTAAGTTTAGTAGCTGTGATCAATCAAAAGTATGTTGTAAAAGTATAAACCTGCTCAGAAGACAATATGCTAATGATTGTTTTGGAAGATACATGTAGAGTTATTTTCAGGAATTATTCAAATAGTACAAATATATTTTTCTCTACATGCTATCCTCTGCTGCCTAATACTGCATGCTGTATGCTGTATTAGGCAGTATATATCATTCCTTTCCTGGTTCCTCTCATGTTCTACCATAGAACAGAGAAAGCTGCAAGAACACTTACAAGAACAGGGGAATGACTATTGCAGTTTCATCTGTGCTGGAAAACATAACGGTTTGGGGCCCTAAGTAGGTAATGTCAGAGCTTTTTCTGCAATCCATAGATCTCCTTCTCTTTATGTGGGGAAGCTGGGTGAGATAAATCTGATTCTTTTACATCAGCAGGATAGTTATCCAACTAGCTTGGAGTGAATCACACCCATTTATTTCAGAATGAGCAGGAACTTTTCATTGTACATCTCTTTACCTTGTCAAGGCAGCTGAGGCTGGGGGTATTGGCTAGACAAATTGCCCAGAAAGGAATCATATCCATGCATCTATGATTCCCATGAATTAGTAATCTGTTTTATTGCCTCTTGTTTTCTGTCATTATTTATAAAGTTCTGCTGCATTTAAGTACTTGTGTAATGGAATGCTTTTAGATAGATATAATAAGTGTTTGAATATATTCAAGTTCATTAGAGGTAGAATGTATGGTTTATTAACTGAGTGTGGGTTATACACATTTTAATATTTTCTCCAGGCCAGTTCCAAAGAACTACCAACATCTCCTGCCCTTAGTCTTTGCTGTGAAGGAGATCAATGAGAACCAGAAAATCCTACCAAATGTCAGCCTGGGATTCCACATTTATGACAGTTTCTTGAGTGCAAGGTTGACACTTCAGAACGTCCTGAAACTTCTCTCCATGCGGGAGAGGATTGTACCCAACTTCCAATGTGACAAACAACAGCATCTGATATCTGTTATTGGAGGACTTGATCCGGAAATCTCCCTTCATATTGCCACTCAACTTGACATCTACAAGATTCCACAGGTACAACCATCAAATATCTAAGGAGATTAATGTTTCTAATTCAAACAGCAGAATATTCATGAACATTTTAGGATGATGCAAACTGATTTCATTTCTTTTACATACAGATAGTTTGCTTATTTGTGGAAATTTGATCGTTTTTTTTTCCTAATTTTTTGCCTCCAGGTAGCAATGAAATAAGTAAAACTTGTTTTTATAATGTAGTTTCGGTATTTTTTAATTTTTTTATATTTTTTAAATATTAGGATGTTTATTTTGTATTGATTAAAATTGTTTGGATATTAACTTGACTGTTCTATGAAGTTAGCACAGATGGGATGGCTTTATAATTAAATAAATTCAGTAAAGGTAATTAAGTTCATTCCGTATAATTCAGAATTGCTTGCCAACATCACTAATACTTACGGTAATCTGGTGCATCACCATTTGTTATCAGTTCTTCCTCCTCAATCCTATAATAATTTTTATGATTTCCTTAGATTGCCTACTGTGCATTCGCTCCCTCAACCAATGTTAAAATGCAGCTACCTTCCTTTTATCGAATGGTCCCCAGTGAAGTACATCAGTACACAGGGGTTGTCCATCTACTTCAGCATTTCCAGTGGACATGGGTTGGGATCATTGCAATGGATGATGATAACGGAGAAGAGTTTGTGCAGACCATGAAAAAAATGCTTACTGACCATGGAATCTGTACAGCCTTCAGTAAAAAAATTCCATCACTATCTCATGATACAGTGCATCTATTACAGGAGACCGTAGCTTTAGGAAAACCCCAGAAGTCTGAGATCTTGTCCATTTTGTATTCCAAAGTCAGTGTATATGTATTAAATGCAGAGTTTCAGGCCACGACAGGTTTGAGATGGATATTTGGTATGTATACAATGCTTGAAGGTATTACAGGGGTCACTATAGGTAAAGTCTGGATCATGACAGCTCAGTGGGATTTCTCAATAATGATAATTCACAGGGATTTTGACATCCAAGTCTTTGATGGTGCCTTGTCTTTTGCACCACACTCCAGTGAAGTTCCTGGGTTTTCAGAATTCCTTCGGTTTCTGCATCCTGAATCACAAAGTGGAGATGATTTCATCAGGATCTTCTGGGAACAGGCTTTTGATTGCTCCTTTTCTAATTCTGATGAGGGCAAGGAGAACAGAGATACTTGCACTGGCCAGGAGAGGCTGGAGAATCTCCCAGCAACACTCTTTGAAATGAGCATGACTGGTCAAAGTTACAGCATCTACAATGCTGTCCATGCTGTGGCACATGCATTGCAAAAGATGTTCTCATCCATGCATATATGCAGAGAAATGCAGTACAAATATAGCTCCAGATCTTCTCCAAATCTTCAATATTCTCAGGTAATGTTTCACTTCCAAATCATTTTCTTGGTGACTTTTGAATAGGGGTCCACCACCCCTGTCTGCAGCCCACTACCGGTCCGTGGTGCTTTGCTGGCCAGGCTGTGCCAGGACTGGAGTCTGGAGCCCTACTGTCTCTGGCCTGTCAAGTTTGCTCTGGGCCAGGCATTACCTGGGCATAAACAGCCTGGTAGCTCATGTCTGTACAGAACTGAACAGGCACAACTCAGATTTCTCCACACAGGAAAACCATCAGAGGACAATCTTGAATGAAAGTGAAGTAATACCTCATTATTTTGTCAAGAATTTTCAGGATTGGTGCTTTTATTCCCACTCCCACTAAGCAAGAGATATTAACCCTCTCATTCGGCAATTATAACTCTGAATATTAAAAAATCTTGCTATGTTGGATTATCTCACTTTCTATTAATATAATTCATTTCCAAAAGTTGTTTTGAAAAAAGATGTTTTACTACATAACTATGTGATGTACACATATGTGTACAGCTAGCAACTTGAGTGTAAAAAGTTTCCATTACTGCATACAGGAAAATAAATCCACAGCAGGGAGCTGTCCAGCAATTGCCCAGGACTTCAGTTGCCCCAGCCAATTGCCCCAGCATGTTTTGTTAGCCTTGGTTCGGCTTGTGCACGTTTGTGTACACATGTTCTCAGCCAGATACTGAGGCCCTGGAGCTCAATAGCTGCAATCTGCTGCCTCAGGGTTCATCCAGAGGACATTGCCTTATTTTGGAAAAATCCTCAGCCTTTCTGGAGCCAGATAAATTGCAGGAGGTTCATGTGAAGGTGACTACATGAATTTTTTTTAAAGAGGTGCCTATTTGAGCCATTCAAACTGTGTTCACAAAATAGCCAAGGCAACCCTGCCATCTGCTGGCTCTTCTGAGGAAGCACATGGGCCTTTTTAATACCAGGAACTTTAAAGCGAAAAGAAATTTTGTTCCTAGCATTTTATATGAATTTTTATCTATGCGTACACAAATGTGTTTTCGCGGTTAAAGGATCATTACCTCCTGTACCTCTCAGCGGCTTTTGACACCATTGATCATGGTTTTCTTCTGGGGAGGTTGGTTGTTTCTGGGGAGGTTCGCTTTTGGGGCTCTTGAGCACTGTTTTACAGTGGTTCCACTCTTTCTTGGCTAGCAGGTCCCAGATGGTGATGATGGGGGACTCCTTTTCGGCACTGGCCCCTGAGGTGTGGGGTGCTGCACAGCTGAATATTGTCCCCCATGTTGTTCAACGAATACGTGAAACTGCTGGGAGAGGTCATCCAGAGATTTGGAGTTGAATGTCATCAGTATGTGGATGACACTCAGCTCTATCCTTTCCTCTCGATTCTAAGGCGGGTTTTCTCTGTCCTGGATCATTTGTAGAGAGGCTGTTGGGATCTGGATGAGGGCAAAAAAGCTGAAATTAAATCCTGACAAGACAGAGGTCCTCCTGGTTCAGAAATCCTCAATACATGTACTGGGCATGCAGTACCAGAGCCAGAGCATCACACATTCAGAGCCAGAGCATGAATGGGGTAAGGTTTGTAGCTTGGGGTGATCCTGGACTCACAGCTTCTCCTCAATGTCCAGGTGTCAGCTGTGGCCAGGCGCACCTTTGTCCAGCTTTGGCTTGTGTGTCAGCTGTGGCTATACCTGTCTCAATCAGATCTGGCCATGGTGGCCCATACCTTGGTGGCATCAAGAATAGATTACTAGAAAGTGCTCTACATGGGGCTTCCCTTGAAAACAGCTCAGAAATGTCAGCTGGTTCAGAACATATTGGCTCGGATGGTTACTAGAGCTTGGTGGTTTGACTCCGCCACTCTGCTACTCTGGCGGCTGCACTGGCTACGAGTCTGGTTCCTATCTGTATTCAAGGTGCTGGTTATAAACTTTAAAGCCCTAAACGGCATGGGACCAGCATACTTGAGAGACCGTCTCCTTCCGTACAATCTGGCACATTCCCTGAGGTCATATGAGGCGGCCCTTTTGGTTGTGCTGCCATGGAGAGAAGTTAAGGGAATGGTGACCAGAAACAGGGCCTTCTGGATGGTGGCACCTGCATTATGGAACTCTCTCCCCTTTGAATTAAGATCAGCCTCCTCTCTTTTAACTTTCCAGTGGGGCCTAAAGACCTTTTTATTTACAAAAGCTGTTGAGGCTACATAATGTATTTTTTTTTCTGAATTTCAGCCATCCCTGATTTGGTTTTACTGCTGTATGGTTGTTTATATATTATTTTAAATTGTATTTTATTGTTGTAGATTTATTTTATTGTTTTATTGATTGCTAGCCACCTTGGGTGTCCTTTGGGGAGAAAGGCAGAAAACAAATCTAATAATAAATAAATATGCACTGAGCATATATGGGGTGGTTTGTTTTTCTCCACATTCACACACATTCTTTTATGGTATATTCGCATTTCCTCAGATTGTCCTTAGATCTTCCTAACCCAGCACTCACAGTGCAATCCTAAGCGTATCTACTCAGAAGTAAGTTTCATTGAGTTCAGTGGAACTTACTCTCAAGTAAGTGCAATCTATCTATCTATCTATCTATCTATCTATCTATCTATCTATCTATCTATCTATCTATCTATCTATCTATCTATCTAATCTAGTTGTCTGTCTACAGTATTTATATACTGCTTTTCAACTAAAAAGTTCACAAAGTGGTTTACAATAATAGGAAAAAATAGCTATTTAATAGGAAATGGCTCCCTGTCCCAAAAGGACTCACAATCTAAAATGCAAAAGTTTATAGGATTGCAGCCAAAGTCATTTAAAGATTTCCATACAGGCCATGGTTGTACTTTGCCAGGCAGCAGGCATACATATGATTGGACCTATTCACTCAGCATCTCCCTACTCTCTTTCCTGAGTTCCATGGCAGTCTGTGGCAGCCAACAGTTAGGAGGTGCCATAGCTCTAAAGAAACTATTCTTCTATCTCAGTCTCAACTGTGGATTGATGGCCATATAGTGAGTGGGTTTGTAGAGATGTTGCTTCAACCCACTGTTTCTGTGCTGCTCTTGCCCAACAGAATTTAGGGGGAGGGAGACCAGCTAGATCGTACACCTTTTATATTAGACTCATTTTAAAATATCCTGTGACCTGTCTTGAAGTTTCATTGATGGTCACATCTACCTACGTTGCAAAACTTGACCTATTCTCCATTCAGGTGGCATAATGTTAAAGCAGATGTTCTTTAAGCAGTTGAGCTTCCCATCTTGTGTTCATTGTTTTCCTCAGGATATTATTTCTGGTGAAAAACTCTGTTTGGTCTTAAAAGAGTGGTACTTAAAGGTAACTGTGCAATCTAGGGTTACTCCAGATATTTGGGGGTAGACTGTGTTCTAATCCAGTTCCATTCCACCAAGCCTGCAAATGTTCTTGATGGTACTTGATTTTTCAGATGGAAAGCACATAATTGTGTCTTGACGTGGGTTTTAGCTGATTATACATGTAATACATGCTCAGTAAGTCCAGAGCATCAGCCATCCCTTTCTCTATGGCCTCAGAGGTTCCACTCTGTGTAGCAGAAATAAAATTCCTATGGCTTCTAGCAGCAGTTGATAGTTGTAGAGTGTGATCACTGCAAATGCCTTTGAGTAACCTACCTATAAAGAAAAATATATCAGACCTAATGGTTGTATCAAATTTAAACTTTGAATGCTATTTATACAATTACAGGTTTTTCCCATGCAAAATGCCCATCGTTTCTAATGTCTTCCAGTCCCTCTTCCAATTCAGCTTCACCCTTTCCTGAAAAGCATCTCATTCAATAACAGCGCTGGAGAAATGGTGTCTTTCAATGAGGACCAAGAATTAGAAGGAGGGTCATTTGATCTGATCAACTGGGTGACTTTCCCAAACCAGTCCTTCTTAAAGGTTAAAGCAGGAAGGATGGATTCAGGGGTTTTGTTTGAGAAACAGTTCACTATCAATGACGAGGTCATCACTTGGCACACCACATTTAATCAGGTAGAATCTAAAAATAGCTTGTAAAATGGGAAGCTAAACTGAAAACATTCTAGTATTAAATGTATGTCACCTTGATAATGCCATCCACACTGTTGGTTCTATAAATTTCATTTCAATAAATGAGACATGAGTTAGAAAGCGTCTAGAGACATTCTCTAGGAAATGCTAATTTGTAGCTGAATTGACTCTTTCTAAAGTGGTGTTCATGTTTTCAGTACAGAATGTCTAAAACCGATTCATTTGTAAACACTTGTATTCAGCTATAATCAACATTCTTCTATGCCACAGAAATGGTTTGATGGAAATTTGAAATGGGTTTGTGGCAGAACTTCGTTTACTATACATGTTCTTCTCTTTCTGTGCACAGGTTCTGCCCATTGCTGTATGTAATGAGCAGTGCTTTCCAGGGTACAGCAGGAAAAAGAGGGAGGGGCAGCCATTCTGTTGCTATGACTGTGATCCGTGTCCAGAAGGGAAGTTTTCATACCGGCCCGGTAAGAAGCATACTATGCAGTAAAATAACACCCTGTATAATATCTTTTGCAGCTTTCCCCCTTTGTGTGTTCCCAAGATTCAAAAGAAATTATGAGCAAACTATGGGCACAATCTACGAGCGCAATCTAGAGTAACTATGAGGGGTCCTTACTCCGGTGTACAATAATGCTTTAAAGTTCTGCTACTGTATATACTCGCATATAAGCCAACCTGCATATAAGCCAAGGCACCTAATTTTACCACAAAAAACTGGGAAAACTTATTGACTCGCGTATAAGCTGAGGGTGGGAAATGCAGCTGCTACTGGTACATTTCAAAATACCGTAAAAATAGATACCAATAAAATAACATTTACTGAGGCATCAGTAGGTTACTGGTAAATGTAAAGATTTTTTTCCCAGGACACAAGATTTTTTCCCAGTCAGAAGAGTGAAAAGAGGACATGTCCTTGGGAAAATGTGCTCCTGGGAAAAAATAAAACTTATGAGAAGGCTGCCTGCTGCCTGCTTATAAGGAAAAGGAGGACAATGAAGATTTTTTCCCAGGCAAAAGAGTGAAAAGAGGACCTGTCCTGGGAAAAGAGGACATATGGTCACAGTAATTTCCTGGTATTAAGTCCATTGACCATGATGGCTCAATGCTGGCAGCTGACAAGGAAAAGCAGGGCAATGTACTTTTTGAACACCAAGATACAAGGCTAAAAAAGAGGACCTGTCCTGCGAAAAGAGGACATATGGTCACTCAGTACTTGCTTCTGAGCAGGCATGCAGAGGATTTGGGCTTTGAGGCCCCCCGTGAATGGAGAGAGAAGAGCAGCCGCTCAAGGGTTCTCCCTCCCACCTCAGGAATTTTTAGTACAGCAACACAATGGGAGGAAAAGAAGGGCTCATTTGCATAGATCTGCCTTTGCAAAAACAAGAAAATACCTCCTCAAAACTTGCTAGAAATAAGGTTTTTAAGTCAAATAAGATGTTTAGCAGAGAGGGGCTTCCTTCCAAGCCATCAAAGCAGAAATTGTTTCTCACCTTGAATGTAAAGTATACAGCTGTCTTAGACAACCACTTACTTAGGCTTGGGGAAATTTAGGGTCTTAATGGGAGCCTGTTTGAATGATGGCTTTTGCATGTGGTTAGCAAAGTGATTAGAAGGGGAAGGGACGGAGGAATCTCCCAGGAGGGAGAGGAATAAGAGGAATGTAGAGAAACCTGTACCTGCCAGGGAATTCCTGGCTGCTTCACCTGCATATAAGCCAAGGGAGCTTTTTAAGCTCCAAAAAAGGGTTAAAAAACTCAGCTTATATGAGGGTATATATGGTAAGCTTTATTCATACCTCTAAATCTATTGAATACATTGAAATTGAATGACTTCTATTTTTCAGACATGGATGACTGCGTTAAATGTCCAAAAGACCAATTTCCAAATAGGAATAAAGATCAGTGCCTCCCCAAGGACCTGCATTTTCTATCATTTACAGAACCTTTAGGAATTGCTTTAAGTGCCTTGGCTTTGTCTTTTTCTCTGATCACAGCCTTGGTGCTCTGGATTTTCATCAAGAACAAAGACACCCCCATCGTCAAAGCCAACAATCGGGACCTCACCTACGCTCTGCTTATCTCTCTCTTGTGCTGCTTCCTCTGTTCTGTATTATTCATTGGCCAGCCTCAAAGAGTCACCTGCTATTTAAGGCAAACGTCTTTTGGGCTGGTCTTCTCAGTGGCTGTTTCTTGTGTCTTGGCCAAAACCATCACTGTGGTTCTGGCTTTCATGGCCACCAAACCAGGATCCAGGATGAGGAAATGGGTGGGCAAAAGTCTGGCAAACTTCATTATCCTGGGTTGCTCCCTGATTCAAGTCAGTATTTGTGTTGTCTGGCTCTGCACTGCTCCTCCCTTCCCAGATTTGGACATGGACTCTCTGGAGGAAGAGACTGTGGTGGAGTGCAATGAGGGCTCCATCACTATGTTTTATTGTGTTCTGGGCTACCTGGGACTGCTGGCTCTGATCAGCTTCACAGTAGCATTCCTAGCCAGGAAGTTGCCAGACAGTTTCAATGAAGCCAAGTTCATTACATTCAGTATGTTGGTCTTTTGCTGTGTGTGGTTGTCCTTTATCCCTCCTTATCTGAGCACCAAGGGAAAGTACATGGTGGCTGTGGAGATCTTCTCCATCTTGGCCTCTAGTGCTGGGTTGCTGGGCTGTATCTTTTTCCCCAAATGCTACATAATTATTGTGAGGCCTGAGCTGAACAGCAAGGATCAGCTAATAAGGAGAAATTAAAAACAATATTTCTCATATCTTTTGATTTAATTTTTTAATGATTCCTCCTTTCATGTTTGGTAGCATTTAGTAAATACCAAAGACACAGGATGGTTGTGGAATGGATCCTATAGCAGACTCTTGTAAGGACAATATCTGTCATCCTATATTCCAGCCACAATGTCTAAATGCTTTTCTAGAAGCTTGCTCCAATAGTATAAATGGCAGATTACCCAGCTGGAAGTTCCCCAGATGTTTGTTCACTCTCTTACCACTTTCTGTTCACTGTTCATCATATCTAATTAACAAAATAATGCAATAGGCTCAGCAGCCTTACTATTATCACAAGAACATCACATTATGACTTAGTTCACAATCCTGAGATTGCGTTTTGGCAATCCCTGTGCCAACCTGAGAGGGTTGGAAAGGTGCAGTTACAAATCTTTTCACGTTCCCACAAGTACGTCATGCTGGCAAGATGGTGCATCCAGCCCTCTGTGGCAGCAGAAGCCTGGGGCTCCATGTTGGCCAAGCTCAGCCAATGTGGAGGTCTGGGAGCAGAATGAAGAAAGGGCAGGGGCTTCCAGCTTGTTGTGGGGGCGGGGGGAGTGGGATGGTAATCCTGAGTGTGTGTGAGTGAGGAGAGGTAAACAGGGCTGGGATAAGCCGGGTCTCAACATCATTCCCCGGACAGCAAGTAACAGCCTCCGGCTGCTTCATCTGCTCATCTCTGTGACACCACCTGCCCATTGTGCATTTTGCTTTAACTGTGCCATGAGACATTCATTCCAAGATGACACAGAGAGTAGCATATCCTAGTGCAAGTAATCACATCTCGGGACACCTAAGAAGAGTACAACTATGATCTGTATAAATTCTGATGACTTGGAATATCTCACTGAGAACTTACTAGCTGGGAACTTAGGCTGCAATCTTAAAGACACTCTCCTGGGAGTAAGATCCATTGAACACAATTGGATTTTCTTTTGAGTAGACATTGTTAGGATTCTGCATTTGCTAGCTGTATACATAAAGAGGAAAAACAAGTCTTATTGTGGGATGTGGTTTGTGCAAATAAATGTAAATATGAGCAATCCTGAGAGAATGACCCAGCTAAGCTGGCTTAAGGTAGGCCATTTTCTGAACTGACACTTAGGCCAAATCCACAGGTCATGGAGGCCTCTAGGCTGGCCGAACTGCTGCTGAAGAGACAGCAGTACAAGGCGAGGATTCTCACTGGTCTAAAAGATTCCTATCAGATCTTGAGGAGGGCTGGTATAGTTGTGCCGTATCCTGAGGTTGAGAGGCAGGAATGTGTTTAGGCCAGCCTGAGACTTAGAACTTTTTCTGTTTGCTTCCATTTTTACTCTGGCATATCATTAGCCCTTATTGGTCTTCTACTCAGATTTATTCCTGCTGCTATCCCAAAGCCCAATGCTGATCTCTTTAGTATCATCCTAACAAGCATACTGGTTGTGCTGAGTATTGTAAACATGCCATTTACTGCACGCTGTATGTAGATCCAGCACCAAACGGCACTGTGTTATTGCCAGACAGAGGCCATCTGGAGCAAGGGAAGTTCTCTGAGTGGTCTTGATTCAGGCTGGGCTGAGTGACATCCAAGCTCAGCTTCATCTGAGCCTGCAGATCCAGCCCCATTTGCGGGATGTTCCTCTTTTGCAATCCAAGCCGAATAGTCTGTAAATAAATCCTTTCTGTTTCAAACCTTTGCCTGTTCTGGATTGTTCAAATATCCATGTGCTTTCTTGCCTTGTTTCCCTGGTTTCCCAGTTCTGGTCACAGCAGTGTGACCACCTTCCTCCTTTTGCAGGCGGGCTGCAAGACAGGGATCAGAAAGTGTGTGAGTGTTTTGGCCCTATGCTTCACTGGAGTGGTATCATGGAGTGGTGTTTGGTCACAGGGAGTTCTCCCCCCTTTCATGACAGTCCCCTTCTTCCATAGATGTGATGGTAGCCATTTTGGAGCCTTTGCTCTTCTGACAGCTTAGAATTGGGCTGTGAATCTTTTGATACATAATGCATGGATATGGGGGCACACCTGTATATGTATATGAATATCTGTATATGAATTTTTCCCCAGTTCTTTTCAGAAATCCTACTCCCAGTACAGATAATGGAAATTGTCATATAAACCAAGGCACGCAACATAAATATGCAACATTATTTATTTTCTACCTTTAACTAAGATAGTGATAAGTGAGTGAATGAGTGAGTGAATGAGGCAGTCAGTCAGTCAGTGACTTTTCTGTTTTATATATAAAGTTGTTGACTTTACAAATTAGTTTTCTTAACAACTACAGTTCTTCATCTTACTTCATTCTAACATTGGGCTAGGAAGAGTGTATCCAGGCAAAAATTTAAAAGATGAAATTTTCCCAGCTTCTTGGTAGGGATAAACCTGAAGAACTTCTACCTGCTGCATTTCAATCTATCAAGAAGTACACACTATGGTAAATGTCCAGGTATATTTTATAGGTCTCAACTAGGGCACTTCCATCTTCTGATGCTGATCAGTGAGATTTTGGTCAGAAGATGTGGAGAAGGGAGGCAAGATAATAAATGCAATTTGATTGAAATTCTCTCCCCCATACATAGCTGGCTCTTTCGTTTCCTCCAGAGACACACTTTGCAGTTATATTATTTTTTACTACATCAGGATGTGCTGACAGTGTCCCTCATATAACAAAAAAATCATCATTAGGATCCAAGGAGTGTTTTTTCCCTCTTTGTCGATTGCAAACTATTATTTCATTAATGGAGGAAAATTATTTTGTCCACTGCACCAGTTCTGAGTGATGATTTTGAACCCTGTAATTAACACCTTGAGTCATGATCCAGCAAATCAAATCCTACAGGGCTTTTCTAAAGTCACAGACATACTTGGTCAACCTATAATTCTGTTGCCGATCACAGCTGAGTTGAATAATATATGTAGTTTCATCTTCAGCAACACAATTCATCACAAGGGTCTGGTGCCATTCAATTAAGTTGTGTTGAACAGATTGGCAATGAGTCATTTAAAAGTACTAAATATTCTGAGTCAAGGTTTGCCCAGGATGACAGGGAAGACTCTATTAGTCCGGATGTTCTTTTTGTGCCTTCAGATTCCTCCAAATGAACACAAAGCACAGGCTGTTATGTGCAGCATCCATAATCCCTCCCAGTTCCCACTGAAGTATCATCAAAGAGGAGATCTAATCATTGGAGCAATTGTCTCACAGTTTGCCTGCCTATTTGAGGAATTTTCTTTCAACGCACACCCCAAAACAAAGCTGATTGATGAGCTTATGTAAGGAAATCAGTGATGGGATTCAAAGAAATTAACAAACAGGTCTCTGCCCATCTGGCAGCCACTTTTAAATGGCTATTTTTAAACTTTATATGTCCTCCTTCTCATTAACAACCGGTTCTACAGAGTAGGTGCAAACCTGCTGGAGCTCACCACTGAATCGATTAAGTTTAGTAGCTGTGATCATATCAATCAAAAGTATGTTGTAAAAGTATAAACCTGCTCAGAAGACAATATGCTAATGATTGTTTTGGAAGATACATGTAGAGTTATTTTCAGGAATTATTCAAATAGTACAAATATATTTTTCTCTACATGCTATCCTCTGCTGCCTAATACTGCATGCTGTATGCTGTATTAGGCAGTATATATCATTCCTTTCCTGGTTCCTCTCATGTTCTACCATAGAACAGAGAAAGCTGCAAGAACACTTACAAGAACAGGGGAATGACTATTGCAGTTTCATCTGTGCTGGAAAACATAACGGTTTGGGGCCCTAAGTAGGTAATGTCAGAGCTTTTTCTGCAATCCATAGATCTCCTTCTCTTTACGTGGGGAAGCTGGGTGAGATAAATCTGATTCTTTTACATCAGCAGGATAGTTATCCAACTAGCTTGGAGTGAATCACACCCATTTATTTCAGAATGAGCAGGAACTTTTCATTGTACATCTCTTTACCTTGTCAAGGCAGCTGAGGCTGGGGGTATTGGCTAGACAAATTGCCCAGAAAGGAATCATATCCATGCATCTATGATTCCCATGAATTAGTAATCTGTTTTATTGCCTCTTGTTTTCTGTCATTATTTATAAAGTTCTGCTGCATTTAAGTACTTGTGTAATGGAATGCTTTTAGATAGATATAATAAGTGTTTGAATATATTCAAGTTCATTAGAGGTAGAATGTATGGTTTATTAACTGAGTGTGGGTTATACACATTTCAATATTTTCTCCAGGCCAGTTCCAAAGAACTACCAACATCTCCTGCCCTTAGTCTTTGCTGTGAAGGAGATCAATGAGAACCAGAAAATCCTACCAAATGTCAGCCTGGGATTCCACATTTATGACAGTTTCTTGAGTGCAAGGTTGACACTTCAGAACGTCCTGAAACTTCTCTCCATGCGGGAGAGGATTGTACCCAACTTCCAATGTGACAAACAACAGCATCTGATATCTGTTATTGGAGGACTTGATCCGGAAATCTCCCTTCATATGGCCACTCAACTTGGCATCTACAAGATTCCACAGGTACAACCATCAAATATCTAAGGAGATTAATGTTTCTAATTCAAACAGCAGAATATTCATGAACATTTTAGGATGATGCAAACTGATTTCATTTCTTTTACATACAGATAGTTTGCTTATTTGTGGAAATTTGATCGGTTTTTTTCCTAATTTTTTGCCTCCAGGTAGCAATGAAATAAGTAAAACTTGTTTTTATAATGTAGTTTTGGTATTTTTTAATTTTTTTATATTTTTTAAATATTAGGATGTTTATTTTGTATTGATTAAAATTGTTTGGATATTAACTTGACTGTTCTATGAAGTTAGCACAGATGGGATGGCTTTATAATTAAATAAATTCAGTAAAGGTAATTAAGTTCATTCCGTATAATTCAGAATTGCTTGCCAACATCACTAATACTTACGGTAATCTGGTGCATCACCATTTGGTATCAGTTCTTCCTCCTCAATCCTATAATAATTTTTATGATTTCCTTAGATTGCCTACTGTGCATTCGCTCCCTCAACCAATGTTAAAATGCAGCTACCTTCCTTTTATCGAATGGTCCCCAGTGAAGTACATCAGTACACAGGGGTTGTCCATCTACTTCAGCATTTCCAGTGGACATGGGTTGGGATCATTGCAATGGATGATGATAACGGAGAAGAGTTTGTGCAGACCATGAAAAAAATGCTTACTGACCATGGAATCTGTACAGCCTTCAGTAAAAAAATTCCATCACTATCTCATGATACAGTGCATCTATTACAGGAGACCGTAGCTTTAGGAAAACCCCAGAAGTCTGAGATCTTGTCCATTTTGTATTCCAAAGTCAGGGTATATGTATTAAATGCAGAGTTTCAGGCCACGACAGGTTTGAGATGGATATTTGGTATGTATACAATGCTTGAAGGTATTACAGGGGCCACTATAGGTAAAGTCTGGATCATGACAGCTCAGTGGGATTTCTCAATAATGACAATTCACAGGGATTTTGACATCCAAGTCTTTGATGGTGCCTTGTCTTTTGCACCACACTCCAGTGAAGTTCCTGGGTTTTCAGAATTCCTTCGGTTTCTGCATCCTGAATCACAAAGTGGAGATGATTTCATCAGGATCTTCTGGGAACAGGCTTTTGATTGCTCCTTTTCTAATTTTGATGAGGGCAAGGAGAACAGAG
This sequence comes from Cryptoblepharus egeriae, assembly GCA_030015325.1. Taxonomy (NCBI): domain Eukaryota; kingdom Metazoa; phylum Chordata; class Lepidosauria; order Squamata; family Scincidae; genus Cryptoblepharus; species Cryptoblepharus egeriae. The sequence continues at coordinate 86,116,309 of JAREYC010000004.1, forward strand.
ATACTTGCACTGGCCAGGAGAGGCTGGAGAATCTCCCAGCAACACTCTTTGAAATGAGCATGACTGGTCAAAGTTACAGCATCTACAATGCTGTCCATGCTGTGGCACATGCATTGCAAAAGATGTTCTCATCCATGCATATATGCAGAGAAATGCAGTACAAATATAGCTCCAGATCTTCTCCAAATCTTCAATATTCTCAGGTAATGTTTCACTTCCAAATCATTTTCTTGGTGACTTTTGAATAGGGGTCCACCACCCCTGTCTGCAGCCCACTACCGGTCCGTGGTGCTTTGCTGGCCAGGCTGTGCCAGGACTGGAGTCTGGAGCCCTACTGTCTCTGGCCTGTCAAGTTTGCTCTGGGCCAGGCATTACCTGGGCATAAACAGCCTGGTAGCTCATGTCTGTACAGAACTGAACAGGCACAACTCAGATTTCTCCACACAGGAAAACCATCAGAGGACAATCTTGAATGAAAGTGAAGTAATACCTCATTATTTTGTCAAGAATTTTCAGGATTAGTGCTTTTATTCCCACTCCCACTAAGCAAGAGATATTAACCCTCTCATTCGGCAATTATAACACTGAATATTAAAAAATCTTGCTATGTTGGATTATCTCACTTTCTATTAATATAATTCATTTCCAAAAGTTGTTTTGAAAAAAGATGTTTTACTACATAACTATGTGATGTACACATATGTGTACAGCTAGCAACTTGAGTGTAAAAAGTTTCCATTACTGCATACAGGAAAATAAATCCACAGCAGGGAGCTGTCCAGCAATTGCCCAGGACTTCAGTTGCCCCAGCCAATTGCCCCAGCATGTTTTGTTAGCCTTGGTTCGGCTTGTGCACGTTTGTGTACACATGTTCTCAGCCAGATACTAAGGCCCTGGAGCTCAATAGCTGCAATCTGCTGCCTCAGGGTTCATCCAGAGGTCATTGCCTTATTTTGGAAAAATCCTCAGCCTTTCTGGAGCCAGATAAATTGCAGGAGGTTCATGTGAAGGTGACTACATGAATTTTTTTTAAAGAGGTGCCTATTTGAGCCATTCAAACTGTGTTCACAAAATAGCCAAGGCAACCCTGCCATCTGCTGGCTCTTCTGAGGAAGCACATGGGCCTTTTTAATACCAGGAACTTTAAAGCGAAAAGAAATTTTGTTCCTAGCATTTTATATGAATTTTTATCTATGCGTACACAAATGTGTTTTCGCGGTTAAAGGATCATTACCTCCTGTACCTCTCAGCGGCTTTTGACACCATTGATCATGGTTTTCTTCTGGGGAGGTTGGTTGTTTCTGGGGAGGTTCGCTTTTGGGGCTCTTGAGCACTGTTTTACAGTGATTCCACTCTTTCTTGGCTAGCAGGTCCCAGATGGTGATGATGGGGGACTCCTTTTCGGCACTGGCCCCTGAGGTGTGGGGTGCTGCACAGCTGAATATTGTCCCCCATGTTGTTCAACGAATACGTGAAACTGCTGGGAGAGGTCATCCAGAGATTTGGAGTTGAATGTCATCAGTATGTGGATGACACTCAGCTCTATCCTTTCCTCTCGATTCTAAGGCGGGTTTTCTCTGTCCTGGATCATTTGTAGAGAGGCTGTTGGGATCTGGATGAGGGCAAAAAAGCTGAAATTAAATCCTGACAAGACAGAGGTCCTCCTGGTTCAGAAATCCTCAATGCATGTACTGGGCATGCAGTACCAGAGCCAGAGCATCACACATTCAGAGCCAGAGCATGAATGGGGTAAGGTTTGTAGCTTGGGGTGATCCTGGACTCACAGCTTCTCCTCAATGTCCAGGTGTCAGCTGTGGCCAGGCGCACCTTTGTCCAGCTTTGGCTTGTGTGTCAGCTGTGGCTATACCTGTCTCAATCAGATCTGGCCATGGTGGCCCATACCTTGGTGACATCAAGAATAGATTACTAGAAAGTGCTCTACATGGGGCTTCCCTTGAAAACAGCTCAGAAATGTCAGCTGGTTCAGAACACATTGGCTCGGATGGTTACTAGAGCTTGGTGGTTTGACTCCGCCACTCTGCTACTCTGGCGGCTGCACTGGCTACGAATCTGGTTCCTATTTGTATTCAAGGTGCTGGTTATAAACTTTAAAGCCCTAAACGGCATGGGACCAGCATACTTGAGAGACTGTCTCCTTCCGTACAATCTGGCACATTCTCTGAGGTCATATGAGGGGGCCCTTTTGGTTGTGCTGCCATGGAGAGAAGTTAAGGGAATGGTGACCAGAAACAGGGCCTTCTGGATGGTGGCACCTGCATTATGGAACTCTCTCCCCTTTGAATTAAGATCAGCCTCCTCTCTTTTAACTTTCCAGTGGGGCCTAAAGACCTTTTTATTTACAAAAGCTGTTGAGGCTACATAATGTATTTTTTTTTTCTGAATTTCAGCCATCCCTGATTTGATTTTACTGCTGTATGGTTGTTTATATATTTTTTTAAATTGTATTTTATTGTTTTAGATTTATTTTATTGTTTTATTGTTTTATTGATTGTTAGCCACCTTGGGTGTCCTTTGGGGAGAAAGGCAGAAAACAAATCTAATAATAAATAAATATGCACTGAGCATATAGGGGGTGGTTTGTTTTTCTCCACATTCACACAGCCCATCTTTTATGGTATATTCGCATTTCCTCAGATTGTCCTTAGATCTTCCTAACCCAGCACTCACAGTGCAATCCTAAGCGTATCTACTCAGAAGTAAGTTTCATTGAGTTCAGTAGAACTTACTCTCAAGTAAGTGCAATCTATCTATCTATCTATCTATCTATCTATCTAATCTAGTTGTCTGTCTACAGTATTTATATACTGCTTTTCAACTAAAAAGTTCACAAAGTGGTTTACAATAATAGGAAAAAATAGCTATTTAATAGGAAATGGCTCCCTGTCCCAAAAGGACTCACAATCTAAAATGCAAAAGTTTATAGGATTGCAGCCAAAGTCATTTAAAGATTTCCATACAGGCCATGGTTGTACTTTGCCAGGCAGCAGGCATACATATGATTGGACCTATTCACTCAGCATCTCCCTACTCTCTTTCCTGAGTTCCATGGCAGTCTGTGGCAGCCAACAGTTAGGAGGTGCCATAGCTCTAAAGAAACTATTCTTCTATCTCAGTCTCAACTGTGGATTGATGGCCATATAGTGAGTGGGTTTGTAGAGATGTTGCTTCAACCCACTGTTTCTGTGCTGCTCTTGCCCAACAGAATTTAGGGGGAGGGAGACCAGCTAGATCGTACACCTTTTATATTAGACTCATTTTAAAATATCCTGTGACCTGTCTTGAAGTTTCATTGATGGTCACATCTACCTACGTTGCAAAACTTGACCTATTCTCCATTCAGGTGGCATAATGTTAAAGCAGATGTTCTTTAAGCAGTTGAGCTTCCCATCTTGTGTTCATTGTTTTCCTCAGGATATTATTTCTGGTGAAAAACTCTGTTTGGTCTTAAAAGAGTGGTACTTAAAGGTAACTGTGCAATCTAGGGTTACTCCAGATATTTGGGGGTAGACTGTGTTCTAATCCAGTTCCATTCCACCAAGCCTGCAAATGTTCTTGATGGTACTTGATTTTTCAGATGGAAAGCACATAATTGTGTCTTGACGTGGGTTTTAGCTGATTATATATGTAATACATGCTCAGTAAGTCCAGAGCATCAGCCATCCCTTTCTCTATGGCCTCAGAGGTTCCACTCTGTGTAGCAGAAATAAAATTCCTATGGCTTCTAGCAGCAGTTGATAGTTGTAGAGTGTGATCACTGCAAATGCCTTTGAGTAACCTACCTATAAAGAAAAATACATCAGACCTAATGGTTGTATCAAATTTAAACTTTGAATGCTATTTATACAATTACAGGTTTTTCCCATGCAAAATGCCCATCGTTGCTAATGTCTTCCAGTCCCTCTTCCAATTCAGCTTCACCCTTTCCTGAAAAGCATCTCATTCAATAACAGCGCTGGAGAAATGGTGTCTTTCAATGAGGACCAAGAATTAGAAGGAGGGTCATTTGATCTGATCAACTGGGTGACTTTCCCAAACCAGTCCTTCTTAAAGGTTAAAGCAGGAAGGATGGATTCAGGGGTTTTGTTTGAGAAACAGTTCACTATCAATGACGAGGTCATCACTTGGCACACCACATTTAATCAGGTAGAATCTAAAAATAGCTTGTAAAATGGGAAGCTAAACTGAAAACTTTCTAGTATGAAATGTATGTCACCTTGATAATGCCATCCACACTGTTGGTTCTATAAATTTCATTTCAATAAATGAGACATGAGTTAGAAAGCGTCTAGAGACATTCTCTAGGAAATGCTAATTTGTAGCTGAATTGACTCTTTCTAAAGTGGTGTTCATGTTTTCAGTACAGAATGTCTAAAACCGATTCATTTGTAAACACTTGTATTCAGCTATAATCAACATTCTTCTATGCCACAGAAATGGTTTGATGGAAATTTGAAATGGGTTTGTGGCAGAACTTCGTTTACTATACATGTTCTTCTCTTTCTGTGCACAGGTTCTGCCCATTGCTGTATGTAATGAGCAGTGCTTTCCAGGGTACAGCAGGAAAAAGAGGGAGGGGCAGCCATTCTGTTGCTATGACTGTGATCCGTGTCCAGAAGGGAAGTTTTCATACCGGCCCGGTAAGAAGCATACTATGCAGTAAAATAACACCCTGTATAATATCTTTTGCAGCTTTCCCCCTTTGTGTGTTCCCAAGATTCAAAAGAAATTATGAAGCAAACTATGGGCACAATCTACGAGCGCAATCTAGAGTAACTATGAGGGGTCCTTACTCCGGTGTACAATAATGCTTTAAAGTTCTGCTACTGTATATACTCGCATATAAGCCAACCTGCATATAAGCCAAGGCACCTAATTTTACCACAAAAAACTGGGAAAACTTATTGACTCGCGTATAAGCTGAGGGTGGGAAATGCAGCTGCTACTGGTACATTTCAAAATACCGTAAAAATAGATACCAATAAAATAACATTTACTGAGGCATCAGTAGGTTACTGGTAAATGTAAAGATTTTTTTCCCAGGACACAAGATTTTTTCCCAGTCAGAAGAGTGAAAAGAGGATATGTCCTTGGGAAAATGTGCTCCTGGGAAAAAATAAAACTTATGAGAAGGCTGCCTGCTGCCTGCTTATAAGGAAAAGGAGGACAATGAAGATTTTTTCCCAGGCAGAAGAGTGAAAAGAGGACATGTCCTGGGGGAAATGTGCTCCTGGGAAAAAATAAAATTTATGAGAAGGCTGCCTGCTGCCTGCTTATAAGGAAAAGGAGGACAATGGAGATTTTTTCCCAGGCAAAAGAGTGAAAAGAGGACCTGTCCTGGGAAAAGAGGACATATGGTCACAGTAATTTCCTGGTATTAAGTCCATTGACCATGATGGCTCAATGCTGGCAGCTGACAAGGAAAAGCAGGGCAATGTACTTTTTGAACACCAAGATACAAGGCTAAAAAAGAGGACCTGTCCTGCGAAAAGAGGACATATGGTCACTCAGTACTTGCTTCTGAGCAGGCATGCAGAGGATTTGGGCTTTGAGGCCCCCCGTGAATGGAGAGAGAAGAGCAGCCGCTCAAGGGTTCTCCCTCCCACCTCAGGAATTTTTAGTACAGCAACACAATGGGAGGAAAAGAAGGGCTCATTTGCATAGATCTGCCTTTGCAAAAACAAGAAAATACCTCCTCAAAACTTGCTAGAAATAAGGTTTTTAAGTCAAATAAGATGTTTAGCAGAGAGGGGCTTCCTTCCAAGCCATCAAAGCAGAAATTGTTTCTCACCTTGAATGTAAAGTATACAGCTGTCTTAGACAACCACTTACTTAGGCTTGGGGAAATTTAGGGTCTTAATGGGAGCCTGTTTGAATGATGGCTTTTGCATGTGGTTAGCAAAGTGATTAGAAGGGGAAGGGACGGAGGAATCTCCCAGGAGGGAGAGGAATAAGAGGAATGTAGAGAAACCTGTACCTGCCAGGGAATTCCTGGCTGCTTCACCTGCATATAAGCCAAGGGAGCTTTTTAAGCTCCAAAAAAGGGTTAAAAAACTCAGCTTATATGCGAGTATATATGGTAAGCTTTATTCATACCTCTAAATCTATTGAATACATTGAAATTGAATGACTTCTATTTTTCAGACATGGATGACTGCGTTAAATGTCCAAAAGACCAATTTCCAAATAGGAATAAAGATCAGTGCCTCCCCAAGGACCTGCATTTTCTATCATTTACAGAACCTTTAGGAATTGCTTTAAGTGCCTTGGCTTTGTCTTTTTCTCTGATCACAGCCTTAGTGCTCTGGATTTTCATCAAGAACAAAGACACCCCCATCGTCAAAGCCAACAATCGGGACCTCACCTACTCTCTGCTTATCTCTCTCTTGTGCTGCTTCCTCTGTTCTGTATTATTCATTGGCCAGCCTCAAAGAGTCACCTGCTATTTAAGGCAAACGTCTTTTGGGCTGGTCTTCTCAGTGGCTGTTTCTTGTGTCTTGGCCAAAACCATCACTGTGGTTCTGGCTTTCATGGCCACCAAACCAGGATCCAGGATGAGGAAATGGGTGGGCAAAAGTCTGGCAAACTCCATTATCCTGGGTTGCTCCCTGATTCAAGCCAGTATTTGTGTTGTCTGGCTCTGCACTGCTCCTCCCTTCCCAGATTTGGACATGGACTCTCTGGAGGAAGAGACTGTGGTGGAGTGCAATGAGGGCTCCATCACTATGTTTTATTGTGTTCTGGGCTACCTGGGACTGCTGGCTCTGATCAGCTTCACAGTAGCATTCCTAGCCAGGAAGTTGCCAGACAGTTTCAATGAAGCCAAGTTCATTACATTCAGTATGTTGGTCTTTTGCTGTGTGTGGTTGTCCTTTATCCCTCCTTATCTGAGCACCAAGGGAAAGTACATGGTGGCTGTGGAGATCTTCTCCATCTTGGCCTCTAGTGCTGGGTTGCTGGGCTGTATCTTTTTCCCCAAATGCTACATAATTATTGTGAGGCCTGAGCTGAACAGCAAGGATCAGCTAATAAGGAGAAATTAAAAACAATATTTCTCATATCTTTTGATTTAATTTTTTAATGATTCCTCCTTTCATGTTTGGTAGCATTTAGTAAATACCAAAGACACAGGATGGTTGTGGAATGGATCCTATAGCAGACTCTTGTAAGGACAATATCTGTCATCCTATATTCCAGCCACAATGTCTAAATGCTTTTCTAGAAGCTTGCTCCAATAGTATAAATGGCAGATTACCCAGCTGGAAGTTCCCCAGATGTTTGTTCACTCTCTTACCACTTTCTGTTCACTGTTCATCATATCTAATTAACAAAATAATGCAATAGGCTCAGCAGCCTTACTATTATCACAAGAACATCACATTATGACTTAGTTCACAATCCTGAGATTGCGCTTTGGCAATCCCTGTGCCAACCTGAGAGGGTTGGAAAGGTGCAGTTACAAATCTTTTCACGTTCCCACAAGTACCCCATGCTGGCAAGATGGTGCATCCAGCCCTCTGTGGCAGCAGAAGCCTGGGGCTCCATGTTGGCCAAGCTCAGCCAATGTGGAGGTCTGGGAGCAGAATGAAGAAAGGGCTGGGGCTTCCAGCTTGTTGTGGGGGCGGGGGGAGTGGGATGGTAATCCTGAGTGTGTGTGAGTGAGGAGAGGTAAACAGGGCTGGGATAAGCCGGGTCTCAACATCATTCCCCGGACAGCAAGTAACAGCCTCCGGCTGCTTCATCTGCTCATCTCTGTGACACCACCTGCCCATTGTGCATTTTGCTTTAACTGTGCCATGAGACATTCATTCCAAGATGACACAGAGAGTAGCATATCCTAGTGCAAGTAATCACATCTCGGGACACCTAAGAAGAGTACAACTATGATCTGTATAAATTCTATTAACTTGGAATATCTCACTGAGAACTTACTAGCTGGGAACTTAGGCTGCAATCTTAAAGACACTCTCCTGGGAGTAAGATCCATTGAACACAATTGGATTTTCTTTTGAGTAGACATTGTTAGGATTCTGCATTTGCTAGCTGTATACATAAAGAGGAAAAACAAGTCTTATTGTGGGATGTGGTTTGTGCAAATAAATGTAAATATGAGCAATCCTGAGAGAATGACCCAGCTAAGCTGGCTTAAGGTAGGCCATTTTCTGAACTGACACTTAGGCCAAATCCACAGGTCATGGAGGCCTCTAGGCTGGCCGAACTGCTGCTGAAGAGACAGCAGTACAAGGCGAGGATTCTCAGTGGTCTAAAAGATTCCTATCAGATCTTGAGGAGGGCTGGTATAGTTGTGCCGTATCCTGAGGTTGAGAGGCAGGAATGTGTTTAGGCCAGCCTGAGACTTAGAACTTTTTCTGTTTGCTTCCATTTTTACTCTGGCATATCATTAGCCCTTATTGGTCTTCTACTCAGATTTATTCCTGCTGCTATCCCAAAGCCCAATGCTGATCTCTTTAGTATCATCCTAACAAGCATACTGGTTGTGCTGAGTATTGTAAACATGCCATTTACTGCACGCTGTATGTAGATCCAGCACCAATCGGCACTGTGTTATTGCCAGACAGAGGCCATCTGGAGCAAGGGAAGTTCTCTGAGTGGTCTTGATTCAGGCTGGGCTGAGTGACATCCAAGCTCAGCTTCATCTGAGCCTGCAGATCCAGCCCCATTTGCGGGATGTTCCTCTTTTGCAACCCAAGCTGAACAGTCTGTAAATAAATCCTTTCTGTTTCAAACCTTTGCCTGTTCTGGATTGTTCAAATATCCATGTGCTTTCTTGCCTTGTTTCCCTGGTTTCCCAGGTGTTTCCCACCTTCCCTGGTCACTCAGAAGGTGACCACCTTCCTCCTTTTGCAGGCGGGCTGCAAGACAGGGATCAGAAAGTGTGTGAGTGTTTTGGCCCTATGCTTCACTGGAGTGGTATCATGGAGTGGTGTTTGGTCACAGGGAGTTCTCCCCCCTTTCATGACAGTCCCCTTCTTCCATAGATGTGATGGTAGCCATTTTGGAGCCTTTGCTCTTCTGACAGCTTAGAATTGGGCTGTGAATCTTTTGATACATAATGCATGGATATGGGGGCACACCTGTATATGTATATGAATATCTGTATATGAATTTTTCCCCAGTTCTTTTCAGAAATCCTACTCCCAGTACAGATAATGGAAATTGTCATATAAACCAAGGCACGCAACATAAATATGCAACATTATTTATTTTCTACCTTTAACTAAGATAGTGATAAGTGAGTGAATGAGTGAGTGAATGAGGCAGTCAGTCAGTCAGTGACTTTTCTGTTTTATATATAAAGTTGTTGACTTTACAAATTAGTTTTCTTAACAACTACAGTTCTTCATCTTACTTCATTCTAACATTGGGCTAGGAAGAGTGTATCCAGGCAAAAATTTAAAAGATGAAATTTTCCCAGCCTCTTGGTAGGGATAAACCTGAAGAACTTCTACCTGCTGCATTTCAATCTATCAAGATGTACACACTATGGTAAATGTCCAGGTATATTTTATAAGTCTCAACTAGGGCACTTCCATCTTCTGATGCTGATCAGCGAGATTTTGGTCAGAAGATGTGGAGAAGGGAGGCAAGATAATAAATGCAATTTGATTGAAATTCTCTCCCCCATACATAGCTGGCTCTTTCGTTTCCTCCAGAGACACACTTTGCAGTTATATTATTTTTTACTACATCAGGATGTGCTGACAGTGTCCCTCATATAACAAAAAAATCATCATTAGGATCCAAGGAGTGTTTTTTTCCCTCTTTGTCGATTGCAAACTATTATTTCATTAATGGAGGAAAATTATTTTGTCCACTGCACCAGTTCTGAGTGATGATTTTGAACCCTGTAATTAACACCATGAGTCATGATCCAGCAAATCAAATCCTACAGGGCTTTTCTGAAGTCACAGACATAATTGATCAACCTATAACTCTGTTGCCGATCACAGCTGAGTTGAATAATATATGCAGTTTCATCTTCAGCAACACAGTTCATCACAAGGGTCTGGTGCCATTCAATTAAGTTGTGTTGAACAGATTGGCAATGAGTCATTTAAAAGTACTAAATATTCTGAGTCAAGGTTTGCCCAGGATGACAGGGAAGACTCTATTAGTCCGGATGTTCTTTTTGTGCCTTCAGATTCCTCCAAATGAACACAAAGCACAGGCTGTTATGTGCAGCATCCATAATCCCTCCCAGTTCCCACTGAAGTATCATCAGAGAGGAGATCTAATCATTGGAGCAATTGTCTCACAGTTTGCCTGCCTATTTGAGGAATTTTCTTTCAACGCACACCCCAAAACAAAGCTGATTGATGAGCTTATGTAAGGAAATCAGTGATGGGATTCAAAGAAATTAACAAACAGGTCTCTGCCCATCTAGCAGCCACTTTTAAATGGCTATTTTTAAACTTTATATGTCCTCCTTCTCAATAACAACCGGTTCTACAGAGTAGGTGCAAACCTGCTGGAGCTCACCACTGAATCGATTAAGTTTAGTAGCTGTGATCATATCAATCAAAAGTATGTTGTAAAAGTATAAACATGCTCAGAAGACAATATGCTAATGATTGTTTTGGAAGATACATGTAGAGTTATTTTCAGGAATTATTCAAATAGTACAAATATATTTTTCTCTACATGCTATCCTCTGCTGCCTAATACTGCATGCTGTATGCTGTATTAGGCAGTATATATCATTCCTTTCCTGGTTCCTCTCATGTTCTACCATAGAACAGAGAAAGCTGCAAGAACACTTACAAGAACAGGGGAATGACTATTGCAGTTTCATCTGTGCTGGAAAACATAACGGTTTGGGGCCCTAAGTAGGTAATGTCAGAGCTTTTTCTGCAATCCATAGATCTCCTTCTCTTTATGTGGGGAAGCTGGGTGAGATAAATCTGATTCTTTTACATCAGCAGGATAGTTATCCAACTAGCTTGGAGTGAATCACACCCATTTATTTCAGAATGAGCAGGAACTTTTCATTGTACATCTCTTTACCTTGTCAAGGCAGCTGAGGCTGGGGGTATTGGCTAGACAAATTGCCCAGAAAGGAATCATATCCATGCATCTATGATTCCCATGAATTAGTAATCTGTTTTATTGCCTCTTGTTTTCTGTCATTATTTATAAAGTTCTGCTGCATTTAAGTACTTGTGTAATGGAATGCTTTTAGATAGATATAATAAGTGTTTGAATATATTCAAGTTCATTAGAGGTAGAATGTATGGTTTATTAACTGAGTGTGGGTTATACACATTTTAATATTTTCTCCAGGCCAGTTCCAAAGAACTACCAACATCTCCTGCCCTTAGTCTTTGCTGTGAAGGAGATCAATGAGAACCAGAAAATCCTACCAAATGTCAGCCTGGGATTCCACATTTATGACAGTTTCTTGAGTGCAAGGTTGACACTTCAGAACGTCCTGAAACTTCTCTCCATGCGGGAGAGGATTGTACCCAACTTTCAATGTGACAAACAACAGCATCTGATATCTGTTATTGGAGGACTTGATCCGGAAATCTCTCTTCATATTGCCACTCAACTTGGCATCTACAAGATTCCACAGGTACAACCATCAAATATCTAAGGAGATTAATGTTTCTAATTCAAACAGCAGAATATTCATGAACATTTTAGGATGATGCAAACTGATTTCATTTCTTTTACATACAGATAGTTTGCTTATTTGTGGAAATTTGATCGTTTTTTTTTCCTAATTTTTTGCCTCCAGGTAGCAATGAAATAAGTAAAACTTGTTTTTATAATGTAGTTTCGGTATTTTTTAATTTTTTTATATTTTTTAAATATTAGGATGTTTATTTTGTATTGATTAAAATTGTTTGGATATTAACATGACTGTTCTATGAAGTTAGCACAGATGGGATGGCTTTATAATTAAATAAATTCAGTAAAGGTAATTAAGTTCATTCCGTATAATTCAGAATTGCTTGCCAACATCACTAATACTTACGGTAATCTGGTGCATCACCATTTGGTATCAGTTCTTCCTCCTCAATCCTATAATAATTTTTATGATTTCCTTAGATTGCCTACTGTGCATTCGCTCCCTCAACCAATGTTAAAATGCAGCTACCTTCCTTTTATCGAATGGTCCCCAGTGAAGTACATCAGTACACAGGGGTTGTCCATCTACTTCAGCATTTCCAGTGGACATGGGTTGGGATCATTGCAATGGATGATGATAACGGAGAAGAGTTTGTGCAGACCATGAAAAAAATGCTTACTGACCATGGAATCTGTACAGCCTTCAGTAAAAAAATTCCATCACTATCTCATGATACAGTGCATCTATTACAGGAGACCGTAGCTTTAGGAAAACCCCAGAAGTCTGAGATCTTGTCCATTTTGTATTCCAAAGTCAGTGTATATGTATTAAATGCAGAGTTTCAGGCCACGACAGGTTTGAGATGGATATTTGGTATGTATACAATGCTTGAAGGTATTACAGGGGTCACTATAGGTAAAGTCTGGATCATGACAGCTCAGTGGGATTTCTCAATAATGATAATTCACAGGGATTTTGACATCCAAGTCTTTGATGGTGCCTTGTCTTTTGCACCACACTCCAGTGAAGTTCCTGGGTTTTCAGAATTCCTTCGGTTTCTGCACCCTGAATCACAAAGTGGAGATGATTTCATCAGGATCTTCTGGGAACAGGCTTTTGATTGCTCCTTTTCTAATTCTGATGAGGGCAAGGAGAACAGAGATACTTGCACTGGCCAGGAGAGGCTGGAGAATCTCCCAGCAACACTCTTTGAAATGAGCATGACTGGTCAAAGTTACAGCATCTACAATGCTGTCCATGCTGTGGCACATGCATTGCAAAAGATGTTCTCATCCATGCATATATGCAGAGAAATGCAGTACAAATATAGCTCCAGATCTTCTCCAAATCTTCAATATTCTCAGGTAATGTTTCACTTCCAAATCATTTTCTTGGTGACTTTTGAATAGGGGTCCACCACCCCTGTCTGCAGCCCACTACCGGTCCGTGGTGCTTTGCTGGCCAGGCTGTGCCAGGACTGGAGTCTGGAGCCCTACTGTCTCTGGCCTGTCAAGTTTGCTCTGGGCCAGGCATTACCTGGGCATAAACAGCCTGGTAGCTCATGTCTGTACAGAACTGAACAGGCACAACTCAGATTTCTCCACACAGGAAAACCATCAGAGGACAATCTTGAATGAAAGTGAAGTAATACCTCATTATTTTGTCAAGAATTTTCAGGATTGGTGCTTTTATTCCCACTCCCACTAAGCAAGAGATATTAACCCTCTCATTCGGCAATTATAACTCTGAATATTAAAAAATCTTGCTATGTTGGATTATCTCACTTTCTATTAATATAATTCATTTCCAAAAGTTGTTTTGAAAAAAGATGTTTTACTACATAACTATGTGATGTACACATATGTGTACAGCTAGCAACTTGAGTGTAAAAAGTTTCCATTACTGCATACAGGAAAATAAATCCACAGCAGGGAGCTGTCCAGCAATTGCCCAGGACTTCAGTTGCCCCAGCCAATTGCCCCAGCATGTTTTGTTAGCCTTGGTTCGGCTTGTGCACGTTTGTGTACACATGTTCTCAGCCAGATACTGAGGCCCTGGAGCTCAATAGCTGCAATCTGCTGCCTCAGGGTTCATCCAGAGGACATTGCCTTATTTTGGAAAAATCCTCAGCCTTTCTGGAGCCAGATAAATTGCAGGAGGTTCATGTGAAGGTGACTACATGAATTTTTTTTAAAGAGGTGCCTATTTGAGCCATTCAAACTGTGTTCACAAAATAGCCAAGGCAACCCTGCCATCTGCTGGCTCTTCTGAGGAAGCACATGGGCCTTTTTAATACCAGGAACTTTAAAGCGAAAAGAAATTTTGTCCCTAGCATTTTATATGAATTTTTATCTATGCGTACACAAATGTGTTTTCGCGGTTAAAGGATCATTACCTCCTGTACCTCTCAGCGGCTTTTGACACCATTGATCATGGTTTTCTTCTGGGGAGGTTGGTTGTTTCTGGGGAGGTTCGCTTTTGGGGCTCTTGAGCACTGTTTTACAGTGGTTCCACTCTTTCTTGGCTAGCAGGTCCCAGATGGTGATGATGGGGGACTCCTTTTCGGCACTGGCCCCTGAGGTGTGGGGTGCTGCACAGCTGAATATTGTCCCCCATGTTGTTCAATGAATACGTGAAACTGCTGGGAGAGGTCATCCAGAGATTTGGAGTTGAATGTCATCAGTATGTGGATGACACTCAGCTCTATCCTTTCCTCTCGATTCTAAGGCGGGTTTTCTCTGTCCTGGATCATTTGTAGAGAGGCTGTTGGGATCTGGATGAGGGCAAAAAAGCTGAAATTAAATCCTGACAAGACAGAGGTCCTCCTGGTTCAGAAATCCTCAATACATGTACTGGGCATGCAGTACCAGAGCCAGAGCATCACACATTCAGAGCCAGAGCATGAATGGGGTAAGGTTTGTAGCTTGGGGTGATCCTGGACTCACAGCTTCTCCTCAATGTCCAGGTGTCAGCTGTGGCCAGGCGCACCTTTGTCCAGCTTTGGCTTGTGTGTCAGCTGTGGCTATACCTGTCTCAATCAGATCTGGCCATGGTGGCCCATACCTTGGTGGCATCAAGAATAGATTACTAGAAAGTGCTCTACATGGGGCTTCCCTTGAAAACAGCTCAGAAATGTCAGCTGGTTCAGAACATATTGGCTCGGATGGTTACTAGAGCTTGGTGGTTTGACTCCGCCACTCTGCTACTCTGGCGGCTGCACTGGCTACGAGTCTGGTTCCTATCTGTATTCAAGGTGCTGGTTATAAACTTTAAAGCCCTAAACGGCATGGGACCAGCATACTTGAGAGACCGTCTCCTTCCGTACAATCTGGCACATTCTCTGAGGTCATATGAGGCGGCCCTTTTGGTTGTGCTGCCATGGAGAGAAGTTAAGGGAATGGTGACCAGAAACAGGGCCTTCTGGATGGTGGCACCTGCATTATGGAACTCTCTCCCCTTTGAATTAAGATCAGCCTCCTCTCTTTTAACTTTCCAGTGGGGCCTAAAGACCTTTTTATTTACAAAAGCTGTTGAGGCTACATAATGTATTTTTTTTTCTGAATTTCAGCCATCCCTGATTTGGTTTTACTGCTGTATGGTTGTTTATATATTATTTTAAATTGTATTTTATTGTTGTAGATTTATTTTATTGTTTTATTGATTGCTAGCCACCTTGGGTGTCCTTTGGGGAGAAAGGCAGAAAACAAATCTAATAATAAATAAATATGCACTGAGCATATATGGGGTGGTTTGTTTTTCTCCACATTCACACAGCCCATCTTTTATGGTATATTCGCATTTCCTCAGATTGTCCTTAGATCTTCCTAACCCAGCACTCACAGTGCAATCCTAAGCGTATCTACTCAGAAGTAAGTTTCATTGAGTTCAGTGGAACTTACTCTCAAGTAAGTGCAATCTATCTATCTATCTATCTATCTATCTATCTATCTATCTATCTATCTATCTATCTATCTATCTATCTAATCTAGTTGTCTGTCTACAGTATTTATATACTGCTTTTCAACTAAAAAGTTCACAAAGTGGTTTACAATAATAGGAAAAAATAGCTATTTAATAGGAAATGGCTCCCTGTCCCAAAAGGACTCACAATCTAAAATGCAAAAGTTTATAGGATTGCAGCCAAAGTCATTTAAAGATTTCCATACAGGCCATGGTTGTACTTTGCCAGGCAGCAGGCATACATATGATTGGACCTATTCACTCAGCATCTCCCTACTCTCTTTCCTGAGTTCCATGGCAGTCTGTGGCAGCCAACAGTTAGGAGGTGCCATAGCTCTAAAGAAACTATTCTTCTATCTCAGTCTCAACTGTGGATTGATGGCCATATAGTGAGTGGGTTTGTAGAGATGTTGCTTCAACCCACTGTTTCTGTGCTGCTCTTGCCCAACAGAATTTAGGGGGAGGGAGACCAGCTAGATCGTACACCTTTTATATTAGACTCATTTTAAAATATCCTGTGACCTGTCTTGAAGTTTCATTGATGGTCACATCTACCTACGTTGCAAAACTTGACCTATTCTCCATTCAGGTGGCATAATGTTAAAGCAGATGTTCTTTAAGCAGTTGAGCTTCCCATCTTGTGTTCATTGTTTTCCTCAGGATATTATTTCTGGTGAAAAACTCTGTTTGGTCTTAAAAGAGTGGTACTTAAAGGTAACTGTGCAATCTAGGGTTACTCCAGATATTGGGGGGTAGACTGTGTTCTAATCCAGTTCCATTCCACCAAGCCTGCAAATGTTCTTGATGGTACTTGATTTTTCAGATGGAAAGCACATAATTGTGTCTTGACGTGGGTTTTAGCTGATTATACATGTAATACATGCTCAGTAAGTCCAGAGCATCAGCCATCCCTTTCTCTATGGCCTCAGAGGTTCCACTCTGTGTAGCAGAAATAAAATTCCTATGGCTTCTAGCAGCAGTTGATAGTTGTAGAGTGTGATCACTGCAAATGCCTTTGAGTAACCTACCTATAAAGAAAAATATATCAGACCTAATGGTTGTATCAAATTTAAACTTTGAATGCTATTTATACAATTACAGGTTTTTCCCATGCAAAATGCCCATCGTTTCTAATGTCTTCCAGTCCCTCTTCCAATTCAGCTTCACCCTTTCCTGAAAAGCATCTCATTCAATAACAGCGCTGGAGAAATGGTGTCTTTCAATGAGGACCAAGAATTAGAAGGAGGGTCATTTGATCTGATCAACTGGGTGACTTTCCCAAACCAGTCCTTCTTAAAGGTTAAAGCAGGAAGGATGGATTCAGGGGTTTTGTTTGAGAAACAGTTCACTATCAATGACGAGGTCATCACTTGGCACACCACATTTAATCAGGTAGAATCTAAAAATAGCTTGTAAAATGGGAAGCTAAACTGAAAACATTCTAGTATTAAATGTATGTCACCTTGATAATGCCATCCACACTGTTGGTTCTATAAATTTCATTTCAATAAATGAGACATGAGTTAGAAAGCGTCTAGAGACATTCTCTAGGAAATGCTAATTTGTAGCTGAATTGACTCTTTCTAAAGTGGTGTTCATGTTTTCAGTACAGAATGTCTAAAACCGATTCATTTGTAAACACTTGTATTCAGCTATAATCAACATTCTTCTATGCCACAGAAATGGTTTGATGGAAATTTGAAATGGGTTTGTGGCAGAACTTCGTTTACTATACATGTTCTTCTCTTTCTGTGCACAGGTTCTGCCCATTGCTGTATGTAATGAGCAGTGCTTTCCAGGGTACAGCAGGAAAAAGAGGGAGGGGCAGCCATTCTGTTGCTATGACTGTGATCCGTGTCCAGAAGGGAAGTTTTCATACCGGCCCGGTAAGAAGCATACTATGCAGTAAAATAACACCCTGTATAATATCTTTTGCAGCTTTCCCCCTTTGTGTGTTCCCAAGATTCAAAAGAAATTATGAAGCAAACTATGGGCACAATCTACGAGCGCAATCTAGAGTAACTATGAGGGGTCCTTACTCCGGTGTACAATAATGCTTTAAAGTTCTGCTACTGTATATACTCGCATATAAGCCAACCTGCATATAAGCCAAGGCACCTAATTTTACCACAAAAAACTGGGAAAACTTATTGACTCGCGTATAAGCTGAGGGTGGGAAATGCAGCTGCTACTGGTACATTTCAAAATACCATAAAAATAGATACCAATAAAATAACATTTACTGAGGCATCAGTAGGTTACTGGTAAATGTAAAGATTTTTTTCCCAGGACACAAGATTTTTTCCCAGTCAGAAGAGTGAAAAGAGGATATGTCCTTGGGAAAATGTGCTCCTGGGAAAAAATAAAACTTATGAGAAGGCTGCCTGCTGCCTGCTTATAAGGAAAAGGAGGACAATGAAGATTTTTTCCCAGGCAGAAGAGTGAAAAGAGGACATGTCCTGGGGGAAATGTGCTCCTGGGAAAAAATAAAATTTATGAGAAGGCTGCCTGCTGCCTGCTTATAAGGAAAAGGAGGACAATGAAGATTTTTTCCCAGGCAGAAGAGTGAAAAGAGGACATGTCCTTGGGAAAATGTGCTCCTGGGAAAAAATAAAACTTATGAGAAGGCTGCCTGCTGCCTGCTTATAAGGAAAAGGAGGACAATGAAGATTTTTTCCCAGGCAGAAGAGTGAAAAGAGGACATGTCCTGGGGGAAATGTGCTCCTGGGAAAAAATAAAATTTATGAGAAGGCTGCCTGCTGCCTGCTTATAAGGAAAAGGAGGACAATGAAGATTTTTTCCCAGGCAAAAGAGTGAAAAGAGGACCTGTCCTGGGAAAAGAGGACATATGGTCACAGTAATTTCCTGGTATTAAGTCCATTGACCATGATGGCTCAATGCTGGCAGCTGACAAGGAAAAGCAGGGCAATGTACTTTTTGAACACCAAGATACAAGGCTAAAAAAGAGAACCTGTCCTGCGAAAAGAGGACATATGGTCACTCAGTACTTGCTTCTGAGCAGGCATGCAGAGGATTTGGGCTTTGAGGCCCCCCGTGAATGGAGAGAGAAGAGCAGCCGCTCAAGGGTTCTCCCTCCCACCTCAGGAATTTTTAGTACAGCAACACAATGGGAGGAAAAGAAGGGCTCATTTGCATAGATCTGCCTTTGCAAAAACAAGAAAATACCTCCTCAAAACTTGCTAGAAATAAGGTTTTTAAGTCAAATAAGATGTTTAGCAGAGAGGGGCTTCCTTCCAAGCCATCAAAGCAGAAATTGTTTCTCACCTTGAATGTAAAGTATACAGCTGTCTTAGACAACCACTTACTTAGGCTTGGGGAAATTTAGGGTCTTAATGGGAGCCTGTTTAAATGATGGCTCTTGCATGTTTTTAGCAAAGTGATTAGAAGGGGAAGGGATGAAGGAATCACCCAGGAGGGAGAGGAATAAGAGGAATGTAGAGAAACCTGTACCTGCCAGGGAATTCTTCTGCCAGGCTGCTTCACCTGCATATAAGCCAAGGGAGCTTTTTAAGCTCCAAAAAAGGGTTAAAAAACTCAGCTTATATGCGAGTATATATGGTAAACTTTATGCATACCTCTAAATCTATTGAATACATTGAAATTGAATTACTTCTATTTTTCAGACATGGATGACTGCGTTAAATGTCCAAAAGACCAATTTCCAAATAGGAATAAAGATCAGTGCCTCCCCAAGGACCTGCATTTTCTATCATTTACAGAACCTTTAGGAATTGCTTTAAGTGCCTTGGCTTTGTCTTTTTCTCTGATCACAGCCTTGGTGCTCTGGATTTTCATCAAGAACAAAGACACCCCCATCGTCAAAGCCAACAATCGGGACCTCACCTACTCTCTGCTTATCTCTCTCTTGTGCTGCTTCCTCTGTTCTGTATTATTCATTGGCCAGCCTCAAAGAGTCACCTGCTATTTAAGGCAAACGTCTTTTGGGCTGGTCTTCTCAGTGGCTGTTTCTTGTGTCTTGGCCAAAACCATCACTGTGGTTCTGGCTTTCATGGCCACCAAACCAGGATCCAGGATGAGGAAATGGGTGGGCAAAAGTCTGGCAAACTCCATTATCCTGGGTTGCTCCCTGATTCAAGCCAGTATTTGTGTTGTCTGGCTCTGCACTGCTCCTCCCTTCCCAGATTTGGACATGGACTCTCTGGAGGAAGAGACTGTGGTGGAGTGCAATGAGGGCTCCATCACTATGTTTTATTGTGTTCTGGGCTACCTGGGACTGCTGGCTCTGATCAGCTTCACAGTAGCATTCCTAGCCAGGAAGTTGCCAGACAGTTTCAATGAAGCCAAGTTCATTACATTCAGTATGTTGGTCTTTTGCTGTGTGTGGTTGTCCTTTATCCCTCCTTATCTGAGCACCAAGGGAAAGTACATGGTGGCTGTGGAGATCTTCTCCATCTTGGCCTCTAGTGCTGGGTTGCTGGTCTGTATTTTTTCTCCCAAATGCTACATAATTATTGTGAGGCCTGAGCTGAACAGCAAGGATCAGCTAATAAGGAGAAATTAAAAACAATATTTCTCATATCTTTTGATTTAATTTTTTAATGATTCCTCCTTTCATGTTTGGTAGCATTTAGTAAATACCAAAGACACAGGATGGTTGTGGAACGGATCCTATAGCAGACTCTTGTAAGGACAATATCTGTCATCCTATATTCCAGCCACAATGTCTAAATGCTTTTCTAGAAGGTTGCTCCAATAGTATAAATGGCAGATTACCCAGCTGGAAGTTCCCCAGATGTTTGTTCACTCTCTTACCACTTTCTGTTCACTGTTCATCATATCTAATTAACAAAATAATGCAATAGGCTCAGCAGCCTTACTATTATCACAAGAACATCACATTATGACTTAGTTCACAATCCTGAGATTGCGCTTTGGCAATCCCTGTGCCAACCTGAGAGGGTTGGAAAGGCGCAGTTACAAATCTTTTCACGTTCCCACAAGTACGCCATGCTGGCAAGATGGTGCATCCAGCCCTCTGTGGCAGCAGAAGCCTGGGGCTCCATGTTGGCCAAGCTCAGCCAATGTGGAGGTCTGGGAGCAGAATGAAGAAAGGGCAGGGGCTTCCAGCTTGTTGTGGGGGCGGGGGGAGTGGGATGGTAATCCTGAGTGTGTGTGAGTGAGGAGAGGTAAACAGGGCTGGGATAAGCCGGGTCTCAACATCATTCCCCGGACAGCAAGTAACAGCCTCCGGCTGCTTCATCTGCTCATCTCTGTGACACCACCTGCCCATTGTGCATTTTGCTTTAACTGTGCCATGAGACATTCATTCCAAGATGACACAGAGAGTAGCATATCCTAGTGCAAGTAATCACATCTCGGGACACCTAAGAAGAGTACAACTATGATCTGTATAAATTCTAATGACTTGGAATATCTCACTGAGAACCTACTAGCTGGGAACTTAGGCTGCAATCTTAAAGACACTCTCCTGGGAGTAAGATCCATTGAACACAATTGGATTTTCTTTTGAGTAGACATTGTTAGGATTCTGCATTTGCTAGCTGTATACATAAAGAGGAAAAACAAGTCTTATTGTGGGATGTGGTTTGTGCAAATAAATGTAAATATGAGCAATCCTGAGAGAATGACCCAGCTAAGCTGGCTTAAGGTAGGCCATTTTCTGAACTGACACTTAGGCCAAATCCACAGGTCATGGAGGCCTCTAGGCTGGCCGAACTGCTGCTGAAGAGACAGCAGTACAAGGCGAGGATTCTCAGTGGTCTAAAAGATTCCTATCAGATCTTGAGGAGGGCTGGTATAGTTGTGCCGTATCCTGAGGTTGAGAGGCAGGAATGTGTTTAGGCCAGCCTGAGACTTAGAACTTTTTCTGTTTGCTTCCATTTTTACTCTGGCATATCATTAGCCCTTATTGGTCTTCTACTCAGATTTATTCCTGCTGCTATCCCAAAGCCCAATGCTGATCTCTTTAGTATCATCCTAACAAGCATACTGGTTGTGCTGAGTATTGTAAACATGCCATTTACTGCACGCTGTATGTAGATCCAGCACCAATCGGCACTGTGTTATTGCCAGACAGAGGCCATCTGGAGCAAGGGAAGTTCTCTGAGTGGTCTTGATTCAGGCTGGGCTGAGTGACATCCAAGCTCAGCTTCATCTGAGCCTGCAGATCCAGCCCCATTTGCGGGATGTTCCTCTTTTGCAACCCAAGCTGAACAGTCTGTAAATAAATCCTTTCTGTTTCAAACCTTTGCCTGTTCTGGATTGTTCAAATATCCATGTGCTTTCTTGCCTTGTTTCCCTGGTTTCCCAGTTCTGGTCACAGCAGTGTGACCACCTTCCTCCTTTTGCAGGCGGGCTGCAAGACAGGGATCAGAAAGTGTGTGAGTGTTTTGGCCCTATGCTTCACTGGAGTGGTATCATGGAGTGGTGTTTGGTCACAGGGAGTTCTCCCCCCTTTCATGACAGTCCCCTTCTTCCATAGATGTGATGGTAGCCATTTTGGAGCCTGTGCTCTTCTGACAGCTTAGAATTGGGCTGTGAATCTTTTGATACATAATGCATGGATATGGGGGCACACCTGTATATGTATATGAATATCTGTATATGAATTTTTCCCCAGTTCTTTTCAGAAATCCTACTCCCAGTACAGATAATGGAAATTGTCATATAAACCAAGGCACGCAACATAAATATGCAACATTATTTATTTTCTACCTTTAACTAAGATAGTGATAAGTGAGTGAATGAGTGAGTGAATGAGGCAGTCAGTCAGTCAGTGACTTTTCTGTTTTATATATAAAGTTGTTGACTTTACAAATTAGTTTTCTTAACAACTACAGTTCTTCATCTTACTTCATTCTAACATTGGGCTAGGAAGAGTGTATCCAGGCAAAAATTTAAAAGATGAAATTTTCCCAGCCTCTTGGTAGGGATAAACCTGAAGAACTTCTACCTGCTGCATTTCAATCTATCAAGATGTACACACTATGGTAAATGTCCAGGTATATTTTATAAGTCTCAACTAGGGCACTTCCATCTTCTGATGCTGATCAGCGAGATTTTGGTCAGAAGATGTGGAGAAGGGAGGCAAGATAATAAATGCAATTTGATTGAAATTCTCTCCCCCATACATAGCTGGCTCTTTCGTTTCCTCCAGAGACACACTTTGCAGTTATATTATTTTTTACTACATCAGGATGTGCTGACAGTGTCCCTCATATAACAAAAAAATCATCATTAGGATCCAAGGAGTGTTTTTTTCCCTCTTTGTCGATTGCAAACTATTATTTCATTAATGGAGGAAAATTATTTTGTCCACTGCACCAGTTCTGAGTGATGATTTTGAACCCTGTAATTAACACCATGAGTCATGATCCAGCAAATCAAATCCTACAGGGCTTTTCTGAAGTCACAGACATAATTGATCAACCTATAACTCTGTTGCCGATCACAGCTGAGTTGAATAATATATGCAGTTTCATCTTCAGCAACACAATTCATCACAAGGGTCTGGTGCCATTCAGTTAAGTTGTGTTGAACAGATTGGCAATGAGTCATTTAAAAGTACTAAATATTCTGAGTCAAGGTTTGCCCAGGATGACAGGGAAGACTCTATTAGTCCGGATGTTCTTTTTGTGCCTTCAGATTCCTCCAAATGAACACAAAGCACAGGCTGTTATGTGCAGCATCCATAATCCCTCCCAGTTCCCACTGAAGTATCATCAAAGAGGAGATCTAATCATTGGAGCAATTGTCTCACAGTTTGGCTCCCTATTTGAGGAATTTTCTTTCAACGCACACCCCAAAACAAAGCTGATAGATGAGCTTATGTAAGGAAATCAGTGATGGGATTCAAAGAAATTAACAAACAGGTCTCTGCCCATCTGGCAGCCACTTTTAAATGGCTATTTTTAAACTTTATATGTCCTCCTTCTCATTAACAACCGGTTCTACAGAGTAGGTGCAAACCTGCTGGAGCTCACCACTGAATCGATTAAGTTTAGTAGCTGTGATCATATCAATCAAAAGTATGTTGTAAAAGTATAAACATGCTCAGAAGACAATATGCTAATGATTGTTTTGGAAGATACATGTAGAGTTATTTTCAGGAATTATTCAAATAGTACAAATATATTTTTCTCTACATGCTATCCTCTGCTGCCTAATACTGCATGCTGTATGCTGTATTAGGCAGTATATATCATTCCTTTCCTGGTTCCTCTCATGTTCTACCATAGAACAGAGAAAGCTGCAAGAACACTTACCCAGGGGAATGACTATTGCAGTTTCATCTGTGCTGGAAAACATAACGGTTTGGGGCCCTAAGTAGGTAATGTCAGAGCTTTTTCTGCAATCCATAGATCTCCTTCTCTTTACGTGGGGAAGCTGGGTGAGATAAATCTGATTCTTTTACATCAGCAGGATAGTTATCCAACTAGCTTGGAGTGAATCACACCCATTTATTTCAGAATGAGCAGGAACTTTTCATTGTACATCTCTTTACCTTGTCAAGGCAGCTGAGGCTGGGGGTATTGGCTAGACAAATTGCCCAGAAAGGAATCATATCCATGCATCTATGATTCCCATGAATTAGTAATCTGTTTTATTGCCTCTTGTTTTCTGTCATTATTTATAAAGTTCTGCTGCATTTAAGTACTTGTGTAATGGAATGCTTTTAGATAGATATAAGTGTTTGAATATATTCAAGTTCATTAGAGGTAGAATGTATGGTTTATTAACTGAGTGTGGGTTATACACATTTTAATATTTTCTCCAGGCCAGTTCCAAAGAACTACCAACATCTCCTGCCCTTAGTCTTTGCTGTGAAGGAGATCAATGAGAACCAGAAAATCCTACCAAATGTCAGCCTGGGATTCCACATTTATGACAGTTTCTTGAGTGCAAGGTTGACACTTCAGAACGTCCTGAAACTTCTCTCCATGCGGGAGAGGATTGTACCCAACTTCCAATGTGACAAACAACAGCATCTGATATCTGTTATTGGAGGACTTGATCCGGAAATCTCCCTTCATATTGCCACTCAACTTGGCATCTACAAGATTCCACAGGTACAACCATCAAATATCTAAGGAGATTAATGTTTCTAATTCAAACAGCAGAATATTCATGAACATTTTAGGATGATGCAAACTGATTTCATTTCTTTTACATACAGATAGTTTGCTTATTTGTGGAAATTTGATCGGTTTTTTTTCCTAATTTTTTGCCTCCAGGTAGCAATGAAGTAAGTAAAACTTGTTTTTATAATGTAGTTTTGGTATTTTTTAATTTTTTTATATTTTTTAAATATTAGGATGTTTATTTTGTATTGATTAAAATTGTTTGGATATTAACTTGACTGTTCTATGAAGTTAGCACAGATGGGATGGCTTTATAATTAAATAAATTCAGTAAAGGTAATTAAGTTCATTCCGTATAATTCAGATTTACTTGCCAACATCACTAATACTTACGGTAATCTGGTGCATCACCATTTGGTATCAGTTCTTCCTCCTCAATCCTATAATAATTTTTATGATTTCCTTAGATTGCCTACTGTGCATTCGCTCCCTCAACCAATGTTAAAATGCAGCTACCTTCCTTTTATCGAATGGTCCCCAGTGAAGTACATCAGTACACAGGGGTTGTCCATCTACTTCAGCATTTCCAGTGGACATGGGTTGGGATCATTGCAATGGATGATGATAACGGAGAAGAGTTTGTGCAGACCATGAAAAAAATGCTTACTGACCATGGAATCTGTACAGCCTTCAGTAAAAAAATTCCATCACTATCTCATGATACAGTGCATCTATTACAGGAGACCGTAGCTTTAGGAAAACCCCAGAAGTCTGAGATCTTGTCCATTTTGTATTCCAAAGTCAGTGTATATGTATTAAATGCAGAGTTTCAGGCCACGACAGGTTTGAGATGGATATTTGGTATGTATACAATGCTTGAAGGTATTACAGGGGTCACTATAGGTAAAGTCTGGATCATGACAGCTCAGTGGGATTTCTCAGTAATGATAATTCACAGGGATTTTGACATCCAAGTCTTTGATGGTGCCTTGTCTTTTGCACCACACTCCAGAGAAGTTCCTGGGTTTTCAGAATTCCTTCAGTTTCTGCATCCTGAATCACAAAGTGGAGATGATTTCATCAGGATCTTCTGGGAACAGGCTTTTGATTGCTCCTTTTCTAATTTTGATGAGGGCAAGGAGAACAGAGATACTTGCACTGGCCAGGAGAGGTTGGAGAATCTCCCAGCAACACTCTTTGAAATGAGCATGACTGGTCAAAGTTACAGCATCTATAATGCTGTCCATGCTGTGGCACATGCATTGCAAAAGATGTCCTCATCCATGCATATGTGCAGAATAATGCAGTACAAATATAGCACCAGACCTACTCCTAATCTGCAATATTCCCAGGTAATGTTTCACTTCCCCATCAGTTTAAAACTGAACTTTAAAAATAAATTGGGCAAAATTAATTTTATAATAAATGTACATGGTTATTTTGGTATGTATATATTAATTTAATGTAGGTGTCTTGTTAGAACTTGCATGAATTTTACTCAGGTGAGCAAGCAACATAATTTCATTTTGTGTGTACTAGCGGGCGTGCACCCTTGGATGCACAGTCAAAGTGACATTAAAGATCTATCTGTCTGTCTGTCTGTCTGTCTGTCTGTCGCTTTTCAACTAAAAGGTTCGCAAAGCGGTTAACAAGAAAATGAAAAAAATAGCTAATGAATAGCTAATGGGTCCCTGCCCCCAAATGGCTCACAATCTAAAATGCAAAAGTTTATAGGATTGCAGCCAAAATCATTTAAGGATCTCTATAAAGGCCATGGTTGTCCTTTGCCAGGTGGCAGGCATACATATGATTGAACCTATTCACTCAGCATCTCCCTATTCTCTTTCCTAAGGCCCATGGCAGTCTGTGGCAGCCAACAGTTAGGAGATGCCCCAGCTCTAAAGAACTGTTCCTTGATCTCAGTCTCAACTGTGGAAGTTGAAGGCCATGTAGTGAGTGGGTCTATAGAGATGTTGCTTCAATCTGCTGTTGTGTTTTGTTTTGTTTTTGCTGCTCTTGCCCAACAGAATTTAGGGGGCAGGATACCAGCTACATAGTACACTTTTTGTATTAGGGTCATTTTAAAACATCCAGTGACCAGTCTTGCTGTTTCATTTATGGCCACCTCTACCTACTTTGCAATGGGCTGTGACTGGCGCAAGCGGTTAAGACACTGTGCCTGTTAACCAGCAGGCCAGGGTTCGAGACCTGGGTCAGCCCCACAAGACAGGGTGAGCTCCTGTCCTTAACCCAGCTCTGTGACGCAGCTGGATCCAATCGTATTGGCTCTGCCTTTCCATTGGACTAATTCAGTGGCATCGAGAGGGGGGATTTGCTGCTTGGGTAACAGCCTATCCTCCATAACAATCTAACCCAGGTTTTCATGCTTCACATGCAGCATATGCAGCGCCGAGCACGATACCATTGTCTTTCAAGACTGACATAGGCCTGCCACCTACTTTGCAAAACGTGACCTATTCTCCATCCAGGCGGCATAATGTTAAAGCAGAGGTTCTTAGTATAAGCAGCTGAACTCCTCATCTTGTATTCATTATTTTCCTCAGGATATTATTTCTGGCAAAAAACTCTGTTTGTGTGCAATCTAGGGTTATTCCAGATATTTGGGGGGTGGCACAGTGCTCTAATCAAGTTCCATTCCACTAAGCCTGCAAATGTTCTTGATACTCTTGATTTTTCAGATGGAAAGCACAAAATTGTGTCTTGATATGAATTTAGCCTTACAATCCTGAGTAACTATGGGAGCACATAAGAGACATTACGTGTACCCATAGTTACTGCACCACCTAGTGAAAACCTATGGAAAATTCATATTGCAATCCAGAGCAAATTGTTCTTACACCATGAGGGCAAGGAGAACAGAGATACTTGCACTGGCCAGGAGAGGTTGGAGAATCTCCCAGCAAGGTCTCCCCGTAGCAAGGTCTCCCCGTAGTTACTCTGGATTGCGCCCTTAGCTATTTATACATGTAATACATGCTCAGGAAGTCCAGAGCATCAGTCATCCTTTTTTCTATGACCTCAGAGGTTCTACTCTGTGTAGCAAATACCAGATCATCTGCAGAAATAAAACTTCTTGTGGCTTCTAGTAGGAGTGGATAGTTGGTGAGTGCAAATCACTGCAAATCACTACAAATGCTTTTGAGTAACCTTCCTACAGAGAAAAATATATCAGACCTAATGGTTGTATCAAATTTAAACTTTGAATGCTATTTAAACAATTACAGATTTTTCCCATGCAAAATGCCCATCATTTCTAATGTCTTCCGATCCCTCTTCAAACTCAGCTTCACCCTTTCCTGAAAAGCATCTCATTCAATAACAGCGCTGGAGAAATGGTGTCTTTCAATGAGGACCAAGAATTAGAAGGAGGGTCATTTGATCTGATCAACTGGGTGACTTTCCCAAACCAGTCCTTCTTAAAGGTTAAAGCAGGAAGGATGGATTCAGGGGTTTTGTTTGAGAAACAGTTCACTATCAATGACGAGGTCATCACTTGGCACACCACATTTAATCAGGTAGAATCTAAAAATAGCTTGTAAAATGGGAAGCTAAACTGAAAACATTCTAGTATTAAATGTATGTCACCTTGATAATGCCATCCACACTGTTGGTTCTATAAATTTTATTTCAATAAATGAGACATGAGTTAGAAAGCGTCTAGAGACATTCTCTAGGAAATGCTAATTTGTAGCTGAATTGACTCTTTCTAAAGTGGTGTTCATGTTTTCAGTACAGAATGTCTAAAACCGATTCATTTGTAAACACTTGTATTCAGCTATAATCAACATTCTTCTATGCCACAGAAATGGTTTGATGGAAATTTGAAATGGGTTTGTGGCAGAACTTCGTTTACTATACATGTTCTTCTCTTTCTGTGCACAGGTTCTGCCCATTGCTGTATGTAATGAGCAGTGCTTTCCAGGGTACAGCAGGAAAAAGAGGGAGGGGCAGCCATTCTGTTGCTATGACTGTGATCCGTGTCCAGAAGGGAAGTTTTCATACCGGCCCGGTAAGAAGCATACTATGCAGTAAAATAACACCCTGTATAATATCTTTTACTGCTTTCCCCCTTTTTCCATTCCCTTGATTCAAAAGGAACTGTGGAGCACACTATGGGTGCAATCTAGTGTAACTACGATGTATCCTTACTCCAGTCTCAGAATAATTTACTCTGGATTGCAATATGAATTTCCCATTGATTTTCACTAGGTGGTGCAGTAACTACGGGTGCATGTAATGTCTCTTTTGTGCTCCCATAATTACTCTGGATTTTAGTGTATGGTGTGAATTCAAGAGGGGGAGAAAAAACCGAAAGCTTGATGAGAATGAGTATGGGTTATTTTACCATTGATAGTACTTTCCAAGTGAAAGTATGCATCGTGCATTTGTGGCCATCAATATCTAGTTACCATTGCTTGAGCTTTCTCTGAGCTCATTTCATAAGAGATTGCACAGCACATTAAATAGATTCCTGTTAAAACAGAATGAATCACTTATATACATCTTCAATAAATTACATACAGCAGGGGTGTCCAACATGAGGCCTGTGGGCCGCATGCGGCCCAGGACAAGAGTGGATGCGGCTCTCCTGCAAAGCTGGACCACCACCATTGGAAAAACCAGCTTTGTGGCAGCAGCCATTTTTGAATTTCGCATGCTTCTCTGCGCACTGCCCTGGGCGGCCACCACAAAGCTGGTCTTGGCTGCCTGGCTCCAGCCCCTACCTGCCCCTTGGCACTCAGAGCGCTTCAGGCCCCTGTAGACCTTGCAGCACTTGCCCACCCGCATCACCAAAAGCAGCCTCCGCCTCTATCCCAGCTGCTGCCTGCTGCACTTGAGACCTACTCAGAAGTAAGCTCCGTTAAAGTCAATGAGGCTTACTCCCAAGTTGCAGTCTGAGAGCCCAATGATGCATAGGATGGGCTGTGATCCTCTCCAAGCTGAACCTTGGAGGTATGCTGCAACCCTAACCACGTCTACTCAGAAGTAAGGCCCATTGTACCCAGTGGGTCTTACTTCCAGGAAAATGTGTTCAGGATTGCAGCATATCTCCAAGGTTAAGCTTGGAGAGGATCATAGCCCATCCTATGCATCATGCCTCCTCAGAAGTAAGCCCCACTAAAGTTAGTGAGGCTTACTCCCAACTTGCAGTCTGAGAGCCCAATCCTATGTAATCCTATGCAATCCTCAGCTGAAAACCCCATGATAATCAATGAGACTTACAGCACAATCCAGAGCAACTAATCTGTCCACATAAGAGCCCTTGGGTTGCCCTATCTAACACTAGGTTGGAGCAACTGCAAGATGCTCCACCCGTTACTCTGGAAGAGGCTTAGGGCAGAGCAAGGCAACATAGGGTGCCCTAAGAGAGGTGGACCTGTTCTGCCCTAACTGCTCTGCCCTAAGCAGTTCAGGAGAGGCATGTTGAGGGCATGTTTAGCATTGCCTAGGGCAGAGCAGTTACTCTGTATCCAGAGCCTTTTTCCAAGGCCGAAATGCCCTCTTCCAGCCCTC
This sequence comes from Cryptoblepharus egeriae, assembly GCA_030015325.1. Classification (NCBI taxonomy): domain Eukaryota; kingdom Metazoa; phylum Chordata; class Lepidosauria; order Squamata; family Scincidae; genus Cryptoblepharus; species Cryptoblepharus egeriae. Next base: position 86,146,498 of record JAREYC010000004.1, read on the forward strand.
AGAGTTATACCACCTCTGCTATAACCTCTGCTATAACCAGAGTTATAGCAGGTATAGTAATGAGTAGACCTGTAAGGATCCATGATAAGGCCCGAGTAAGAATGGCAGTGTTGACCAAAAATCTGAGTTCTTGGCCAGCCTAGCTTCAACCCCTACCTCTCAACCTCAGGATATGGGATAACTACAGCTGCCCACAAACCTCAGGATACAGCAGGCCACTCCAAGAAGCCCCTTGTATTCACTGTAGAATGTACTGGCATCTCATCAGGGACTCCTTATAAGGCAGGCACCCAGTGGCATCACCAGACTGGTGTGGCTGGTGTGAGCTGCATTGGGTGATGCGCTCTGTATGGGGTGATGCACCGGAGGAGTTTGACAGTCCTTTGGCAGGCCCCAGAAGCTGCCACTCGTCCTTGGAGCTGGCCCGAATGGCCAGCTGAGGCGCACTGCGCAGAAACACACCGAGCATACCAAACAGCTTCAGAGGAGACTTCCTTAGAGTGGAGGAAGTCCGCACCTCTGCACGGCCATTTGGCCTCACTCAGGAGGTGGAGCAGCAGCCGAATGGCTTCAGAAAGAGTACTGCATAGGAACCAACTCTGACGTCTGCACAGTCTCCTCTGACACCAAAAGGCTTCAGAAAAGTACTGCGTAAGTGTCAGAGATGGTGCCTGTGCAGTACTCTTTTTGAAGCCAGTTGGCTTCAGAAACAACTGCACAGGCACCAACTTTGGTGACTGCACAGTCCAGGTAGGGGGTGCACACATCCCAGGGGTGACGCACCGACTTCCGCACCGGGTGATGCGCAGTTGTGTCACCACTGTAGGCACCACAGATGTTCCTTGTTCAGTGTGATCTGAGGGGTGTCTCCTCTAGAGCAAGTCCTCCCCATGTGTCAATTACTTAGCATGCTCTGGAGCAGTTAGGCTTCCTGACTCTCTGGATGCAGCATAACCTTCTGCTCTGGATACAGAATAGTTAGGAGAGAGCAGTTAGGGCAGAGCAGGCTGAACTTGCTCTGGATTGTGCCCTTACTCCAAGGTTTAGCTTGGAGAGGACTGATGCCCATCCTATGCATCATGTCTACTCAGAAGTAAGCCCCATTAAAATGAGACTTACTGCAAGGTTTAAAAAATGTAGGACAAAATATAGGATATCCTACATTTTGTCCTACATTTTTTTAAAAGTTGTTAGCGTTTATGTGCGGCCCAAACCAACAAGTCTTCTTTCAGTGTGGCCCAGGGAAGCTAAAAGTTTGGACACCCCTGACATACAGTATTCCTTACAGCATAATTGGGAGCCCTACAGGTTAGAAGAGTGGGGCAAAAGGGATTTAATTCCCCATTCCCATCCTGTTTCTTTCATTGAATTCCATTTGAATTCACGGATCTGTATTTATGAGTAGACAAGCATACAATAGTGCTTTATCGTTCTACTAAGCTTTATTGAAACCTATGAATATCTTGAATACATTGAAATTGAATTACTTCTAATTTTTCAGACATGGATGACTGTGTTAAATGTCCAAAAGACCAATTTCCAAATAGGAATAAAGATCAGTGCCTCCCCAAGGACCTGCATTTTCTATCATTCACAGAAACATTAGGAATTGCTTTAAGTGCCTTGGCTTTGTCTTTTTCTCTCATCACAGCCTTAGTGCTCTGGACTTTCATCAAGAACAAAGACACCCCCATCGTCAAAGCCAACAATCGAGACCTCACCTACGCTCTGCTTATCTCTCTCTTGTGCTGCTTCCTCTGTTCTGTATTATTCATTGGCCAGCCTCAAAGAGTCACCTGCTACTTAAGACAAACATCTTTTGGGCTGGTCTTCTCAGTGGCTGTTTCTTGTGTCTTGGCCAAAACCATCACTGTGGTTCTGGCTTTCATGGCCACCAAACCAGGATCCAGGATGAGGAAATGGGTGGGCAAAAGTCTGGCAAACTCCATTATCCTGGGTTGCTCCCTGATTCAAGTCAGTATTTGTGTTGTCTGGCTCTGCACTGCTCCTCCCTTCCCAGATTTGGACATGGACTCTCTGGAGGAAGAGACTGTGGTGGAGTGCAATGAGGGCTCCATCACTATGTTTTATTGTGTTCTGGGCTACCTGGGACTGCTGGCTCTGATCAGCTTCACAGTAGCATTCCTAGCCAGGAAGTTGCCAGACAGTTTCAATGAAGCCAAGTTCATTACATTCAGTATGTTGGTCTTTTGCTGTGTGTGGTTGTCCTTTATCCCTCCTTATCTGAGCACCAAGGGAAAGTACATGGTGGCTGTGGAGATCTTTTCCATCTTGGCCTCTAGTGCTGGGTTGCTGGGCTGTATCTTTTTCCCCAAATGCTACATAATTATTATGAGGCCTGAGCTGAACAGCAAGGATCAGCTAATAAGGAGAAATTAAAAACAATATTTTTCATATCTTTTTATTTATTTTTTTAATGATTTCTTCTTTCATCTTTGGAAGAAAGTAGCAAAAAAAAAGCAGGGGCTTCCAGCATTTTGGGGTAGAAGGAAGGTAGTCCTGAGTGTGTGTGAGTGAGGAGAGGGAAACAGAGCTAAGATACACCATATCACAACTTCATTCCCCGGACAGCAAGAAACAGCTGCTTCATCTGCTCATCTCTGTGACACCACCTGCCCATTGTGCGTTTTGATTTAACTGTGCCATGAGACATTCATTCCAAGATGACACAGAAAGTAGCATATCCTAGTGCAAGTAATCACATTTTGGGACTCCTAAGAAGAGTACAACTATCTGTATAAATTCAATTAACTTGGAATATCTCACTGAGAACTTACTAGCTGGGAACTTAGGATGAAATCTTAAAGACACTTTCCTAGCAGTAAGATCCATTGAATACAATTGGGTTTACTTTTGAGTAGACATGGTTAGGATTCTGCATTTACTAGGTGTATACATAAAGTGGGAAAACAAATCTCATTGTGGGATGTGGTTTATAGCAGGCCTCCGTCAGTCATGGAGCACTATGGCATTGTGCTCGGTGCTGCATAAGCTGCATGTGAAGCATGAAAGCCTGGTTAGAGGATGTGGTTTATGCCAGCATAAATATGTGTGTTAGGAAATAGGTACATTAATTAGTGGTGCAATTCTGAGAGAATGACCCAGCTGAACTGGCGTAAGGTATGCCATATCCTGAACGGACAAATCCACAAGTCTTGGAGGCTTCTAGGCTGGCCTAACTGTTGCTGAAGAGACAGCAGTACAAGGAAAGCATTCTCACTGGTCTAAGAGATTTCTATCTGACCTTGAGGAGGGCTGGTATAGTTGTGCCGTATCCTGAGGTTGAGAGGCAGGAATGTGTTTAGGCCAGCCTGAGACTTAGAACTTTTTCTGTTTGCTTCCATTTTTACTCTGGCCTATCATTAGCCCTTATTGGTCTTCTACTCAGATTTATTCCTGCTGCTATCCCAAAGCCCAATGCTGATCTCTTTAGTATCATCCTAACAAGCATACTGGTTGTGCTGAGTATTGTAAACATGCCATTTACTGCACGCTGTATGTAGATCCAGCACCAATCGGCACTGTGTTATTGCCAGACAGAGGCCATCTGGAGCAAGGGAAGTTCTCTGAGTGGTCTTGATTCAGGCTGGGCTGAGTGACATCCAAGCTCAGCTTCATCTGAGCCTGCAGATCCAGCCCCATTTGCGGGATGTTCCTCTTTTGCAATCCAAGTCGTAAATAAATCCTTTCTGTTTCAAACCTTTGCCTGTTCTGGATTGTTCAAATATCCATGTGCTTTCTTGCCTTGTTTCCCTGGTTTCCCAGTTCTGGTCACAGTAGTGTGACCACCCTCCTCCTTTTGCAGGCGGGCTGCAAGACAGGGATCAGAAAGTGTGTGATTGTTTGGCCCTATGCTTCACTGGAGTGGTGTCTTGCAGTGGTGTTTGGTCACAGGGAGTTCTCCCCCCTTTCGTGACAGTCCTTTTCTTCCATAGAATGTGATGGTAGCCGTTTTAGAGTCTTTGCTTTTCTCACAGCTTAGAATTGGGTTGTGAATCTTCTGATACAGAATGCATATATGGTGTGCCAAATGGCTAAAGGAACTAAAAACAAGCCATAGCAATCTCCCAGAACAAGAGCCAGTCACCATCACAACTGAAGATGTCCAGCAACGAATCAGGAATATGAAGAGCTGGACAGCACCAGGGCCAGACATGATCCAGACTTACTGGCTAAAGAAGTTCACAGCAGTGCATGAATGACTAGCAGTGCAAATGAATGACTAGCAGTGCATGAATGAATGACACAGCAGTGCATGAATGACTAGCAGCTGCTAGCAGCAGGCTCCCACCCAGCCTGGCTCACACAAGGGAGGACAGTACTGATTCAGAAAGACTCCCAAAAAGGAACAACACCATCCAATTATTGGCCTATAACCTGCCTCTGTACAACATGGAAAGTCATATCAGGCATCATAGCCACTAATTTGCAAAAGCATATGAGCCAATACATGAGCATAGCTCAAAAGGGCATTGGGAAGGATACCACGGGCTCAAAACATCAACTGCTCATAGATAGTACTGTAGCCCAAGACTCAAGAACCAGACAGACTAATCTGTGCACAGCTTGGATTAACTACAAGAAAGCCTACGACTCAATGCCACATACATAGATCTGTGAATGCCTGGCATTATTTAAAGTAAATAAGACCTTAATGACCTTCCTTAAGAACTCCATGGGGCAATGTAAAACAACATTGGAAGTCAACACAAAAGAATTGGCACAAGTATCGATCAAGCATGGCATATATCAAGGTGATGCACTGTCTCCCCTCCTGTTCTGCATAGGCCTGAATCCCCTAAGCCAAATAATTGCAAAGACTGGATAAGGGTGCAAGTTCAAGAGTGGAACTACCATCAGCCACCTCCTCTATACAGATGACATCAAGCTGTATGCAAAGAATGAACAAGACATCGACTCACTGATACATCTGACAAGGATCTACAGTGAGGATATTGGGATGTCATTCAGCCTGGATAAGTGCAGCCGAATGATAGTAAAGAGAGGAAAAGTGGTTAAGACCAGTGGGGTAGAACTACCAACAGGGTACATAACAGATGTAGAGACCAACTATAAGTACCTAGGTATCCCACAATCCCACGGAAATCATGAAGAAGAGGCAAAGAAGACAGCAATATCCAAGTAGAATCATAGAATCATAGAATCCTAGAGTTGGAAGGGACCTAGTAGGTAATCTAGTCCAACCCCCTGCCTGCAGTAGGAAATCCTCCTACATCATCCTCGACAGGTGCTTGTCAAGCCTCTGCTTGAAGACCCCCAGTGAGGGAGAATCCACCACCTCCCTTGGCAATCTGTTCCACTGCTGAACCGCCCTCACCGTCAGGAATTTTTTCCGGATATCCAACCAGAATCTCCTCTCTTGCAGTTTGTACCCATTGGTTCTGGTTCTGCTTTCAGAAGCAGCTATGAACAAATGAGCCCCTTCCTCCCTATGACAGCCCTTCAGGTATCTGAAGAGGGCAATCATGTCTCCCCTCAGCCTCCTCTTCTCCAGGCTGAACATCCCAAGTTCCCCCAACCTTTTCTCGTAAGATTTTCCTTTCATCCCACTGATCATTCTTGTCGCTCTCCTCTGGACTTGCTCCAGTTTGGCTGCATCTTTCTTAAAGTACCATCAAAGAATACGACAGATCCTGAAAAGCTAGCTCAATGGGAAAAATAAGACACATGGCATCAATACATATGCGCTGCCAGTCATCAGATACCCTACTGGTATAGTAAGCTGGCCACAGAAAGAAATGGAGGCGGTCGATGTGAAGACCCGAAAGCTCCTCACAATGTATGGGGGTTTCCACCCCAAGTCAAACATCCAGAGACTAGACACTAGTCGGAAAGAGGGCAGCCGGGGTCTGATGAGCGTCAAAAGTGTCCTGGCAAGATAAGACCCTGCATGGGATGTACCATCGCCAGATAACCAAGGTCGCTGATATTGGGAAATCCTATCAGTGGCTGGAAAGAGCTGGCTTCAAAGATAGCATTGAAGCCCACATCATGGCAGCACAAGAACAGGCACTAAGTACCAGATCCATAGAAGTGGGGATTGACCACACAAGAGAAGACCCAAAGTGCAGGCTGTGCAGAGAAATGTCAGAAACAATCCAACACATTGTGGCAGGGTGTAAGATGCAGGCAGGAACAGCATACATTGAATGGCACAACCACGTAGCCAGCATCGTGTATAGGAACATCTGCTCAGCCTATGGACTAACCCCCAAGACCAGATGGGAGACCCCTCAGAAGGTTGTGGAGAACGACAGGACTAAGGTCCTGTGGGACTTCCATATCCAGACAGACAAGAAGATACTGGCTAACCAGCCAGACATTATGGTGGTAGATAAGGCCCAGAAGACAGCCCTGGTGATAGATGTAGCGATATCAAATGACAGCAACATCAGGGAAAAAGAGCATGAAAAGGTAGAAAAGTATCAGGGTTTGAAGGAGGAATTAGAAAGGATGTGGAAAGTGAAGGTGAATGTGATCCCAATAGTGATTGGAGCACTAGGGGCTGTGACACCCAAGCTGGAAAATGGCTCCAACAGATTCCAGGAAGTACATCAGAACACTCGATCCAGAAAAGCGCATTGCTAGGAACAGCTAAGATACTGCGCAGAACCCTCAAACTCCCAGGCCTCTGGTAGAGGACCCGAGATTGAGGATAACATACATACACCACCCATGGAGGGTGAGAAAACAATTATTTTAATTTTTTTACATATAGCAGGCATCCGTCAGTCTTGAAAAACTATGGTATCATGCTCGGCGCTGCATACGCTGCATGCGAAGCACAAAAGCCTGGATTAGATTGTTATGGAGGATTGGCTGTTACCCAAGCAGCAAATCCCCCCTCTCCACAACACTGAATTAGTCCAATGGAAAGGCAGAGCCAATACGATTGGATCCAGTTGTGTCGCAGAGCTGGGCTGAGGATAGGAGCTCACCCTGTCTTTTGGGGACCGACCCGGGTCTCGAACCCTGGCCTGCTGGTTAACAGGCACAGTGTCTTAACCATATATATATATATATATATATATATATATATATATATATATATAAACACACATGCACATATGTACACATGTACACATATATGTATATGAATACCTGAATATGAATTTTCCCCAGTTCTTTCCAGAAATCCTACTCCCAGTACAGATAATGGAAATTATCATATAAACCAAGGCACACTATAATATGCAACATTATTTATTTCTACCTTTAACTGAGATAGGCCACAATCCTAACCAACTTTCCAGCACAGACATAACTGTGCCAGTGGAACATGTGCGGCATCCTGCCGGGGGAGGGCAGTCATGGAGGCCTCATCAAGGTAAGACAATGTTTGTTTCCTTCCCTTAGGAAAGGTACCTTCCTTAACTTCCTTACCTTATACTTCCCTAAGCTCTTTACTGAAAAGTTCATTAAGATTACACCCACAGTGTCTTAATTGCAACGGGAATAAAAAGTCACAACAGTCTTCAAGGAATCCTTTCAAAATATAAGAAAGTTCCTTGATCTTCTAAAATAAATGAGACATTAGAGATGACACCCAATGGGAATATAAAAGGAGATTATGTGAATTTTTATTTTTAAAAATCACTCATTTAAATGGGAACAGGTAATTTTTTGAAAAAATTCTCCCTAATTAAAATGCCATATGCATATATATCATGAGAGAGAGAAAGAGACAGAGACAGAGAGAGAGAGAGAGAGAGAGAGAGAGAGAGAGAGAGAGAGAGAGAGATATCCGTTTTCATTTTCCCTTACTGTTCATCAGATAGAAATTGTATTAGAACATTTTCTTTTTCATTTTTATAAGTTTTAAACTTAGATCTACCACTTCAGTTATTTTGTGAACTTTCTCTAACACAGAACAAGCCCATTACCTGTTAATTTATACACTCAGAAACAAAGAGATCTTGGCAGCACTCAAAAGACTTGTGTCATTAAACATCTGTCTCTGTCTGTCTGTCTGTCTGTCTGTCTTTCTTTCTTTCTTTCTTTCTTTCTTTCTTTCTTTCTTTCTTTCTTTCTTTCTTTCTTTCTTTCTTTCTTTCTTTCTTTGAATATTTATGGCATAGTCAGTTTCTTTTTCCCTCTGCGTCATTTAAACCAATTTTTTGGCAACGAAAGTAAAGAAATTTCAATATGTAAGGAGGATATTACAGTTATGTTTCTTACCATTATTTGTTTCTTCAGAAGTGATTTCATTTTTATATTGAATGTTGATTGATTAATGGAATGATTTAGAGCTGTACATTTTTCAGTGGTGTCATTGTCTGGTAGCTTTGGTATTGTTTCTACTTTGTCTCAGGAGAATGTCATTGGCTTCACCTCACTTGACCCATATGTTTGCTATCTGAGAGTTTCTACAGCAGTGATCCTCAATCTCTCTGGGACCACAGATCAGTCCCATGAAAAGACCAGCAGGAAGGAAGGAGAACTCTGTTTCCAGTGACCTGGAGATAGGGCTCCCCCTCAGAGCACAGCCACCACAAGGCAAGGAACTGACCTCCCTGGCCGGCAGCAGAGTGCTATAACTGGGCAGCTCCCCTTCCAGCAATCCAGACAGAGAGTGTTTCCAGACAGACCACTCTCCCACCAGCCAGGGAGGTCAGTGCCTTGCCTGGCTAGTGGTGGAGTGCTATGTCTGGGAAATCTCCCTTGGGACCCAATAGAGCTTGCCCAGCTCACGGTGGAGTGCATTGATTAGAAAGCCCTCCCTCTGGGTCCCTGGAAGGGGGGCTTCTTGACCTTGCACTCTTCCACCAGCTGGGAGTGAACTCCCAGGCAAATCCCAACTAATAGAGTGCACCCACACAATTCAATCCCAGCTGCATAGGTCAGGGCCTTACCTGGCTGCAGGTGGCTCTGACCTCTCCAGCTGAAGGGACTAGGTCTCTATCTTCCAGTTGGTGGCTTGCCACCAAAGCCTTGTGGACTGGCACTGGGCTATGGACTGGGGGTTGAGAAACCCTGCTCTATAGCATCCCTAAGAATGGGATGCTTTATAGTATCCTAAGAACCACTGTTCTATAGCATCCCTAAGAATGGGATGTTGAAAAATAACAATTATCAATCTTTATTGTATTATACTTGTACATGTTGAGCCTCCCCATTCACAACATTTGGTTCCCAGAAACTGCATGATTAACCATCTTTGCATTATACAAAGGTATTTAGTTAGCATGCTAAAAAGGCAACAATGAATCAAGATCTATTTGAAGTATATGTTTTTAGCTTTATAATTGTTTTATTATGTTTAATTTATACCATTTTGGGTTTTTCGAAAAGTAGCCTATAGCTCGTTAAACAAATAAACAAATAAACAAATATGAATGAATGAATGAATGAATAAATAAATAAATAAATAAATAATGAAAGTGCTTTCTAGCAAGCATTTCTACTCGCCCTCATTTATGGATGTCTCTTTTACCTTTGCCAGAAAAGAGAGCCATATCCACCAGTGGGGATGTTCACGAAGGAGACCCCTTCACTGTAAAGCACTGTAAAGGTAGATCTAGAGCAGAGGAGGGCACTGCAGGCTCTACAGTGGAGAGGGAGAGCATTCTGAGAAGGATCAGAAGACAGAAACTCAAGGGCCCAAATATAAATACACATTCTATCTAGTCCAATAACAGAATCATTTGGTTGTCAAGTTCAAATGCAAGAAGTCTTTAAATTATCATTTGAAGCAATGTGAAAAATATTTTGGCTTGTGTTCAGGACAATTGTGTAAAGCTTGGGTGATTTAAGATTTTGCAGCCACAGGAAACCCAATCCAGATTCTCTCCTCTTCACTGCTAGTTTCTCAACAGAGAAAATTGCATTGGCCATCCTGCCACCATTTTCTTTAGACAAGTTACAATCAAAATATATGAAAATGATCTTTGGTGGGCAAATCCAAGCAAAGGGGCTATTGGCGGCCCTCAAGGGTGCAAAGGCAGAGTGCTCCCAGTTTCCAATAAGCCAGTGGCCCAAAGGCAAGGGGCTGCTATTACCTTATTGTGGTAGCACAATAGCATTCTGTAAACTTCTGCTTCAGTATAGAGCAGTCATGCCAGTGCCTTTTCCAGTGCAAGTTACGATTGTGCTGTGACATCTTAATCACACTTGAAAATCTGACTCAGCATGCCCTTTCACTCTGAAGGTCTGCAGCATAGTTTGGGATTGCCCATTCATACAGACTATTTTGGCATCTATGAGGGATCGAAACTTAGGGTGCAATCCTAACCAATTTAGTCTTGCACAACTCACCCATCTTTTCATTCCTTTGATGGTGTACGTAGGCCAACACGTCAGTGCACTGGCCTAAACTCCAAGGAGCAGCACAGAAGTCCCATATAGCACTTTTGCAACACCCCCAGGCCAGCACAGGACGTAGGCAGGTCTTATGCTGGCATAACTGGGGATTAGCATTGACACTAAATTTTTGTTTATTTTATAAAAAAGAAATCTAAGGCTATTATGTTGACACACTGTGGTTTTATCAGTTGGAGAGTTGGCAGAGGGATTAATTCATATATATATGTATGGTACCATCACGCTGTCTCTTTCAGTGCTCTGATTAGTTGACCTTTGATTTGCTCCTTTGAATTGAGGCTCTCGGACTGTCACTTTCAGTGCTCTCTGGCTCCTTGTCCCTTTCAACATCCTCTGGTTAGAAACCTCTAAGAGAAGTAAAGCATTCAAATCAAAGATGCACTGTAATATTCTTCAACTAGTCTGGTTTAGACTGCACTCAACCATGATGAGAACTATACCACTTAAATTTCCAGCATTTTTAAACCAACCATTTTAAACCAGCCCAACCCAAACACTTACGTCTTCTCATTGCACTTGATGTTCTGAAGAATATGCAGGGAAAAATCAGCAACAGTACGAGAAAGGTCAGAGAACCTGCAGCAGCAAATATCCATATCATTACCAGTGGTTTGGCTGAAAAATGAAGATATTCTGAGTTGAAATGCAGTGAATTTTTGCCTCCGAGTTTTCAGAGAATGCTCAGATGTTACCTGTGAAAACCAATAATTTTATCAGTCTACATCCCTGGTTTTCAGCGTGGGGCACACATACCACAGGATGACAACTTGATTTTTATGAGGGGCAATTCTAGAAGGAGTTATTAGATAATTTTTTGCCCCACTTATAAAGCATGGGACCCACAAGAAAGTCACTAAGGGTGCAATCCAGAGTAACTACGGGGAGTCCTTGCTCCGGTGTAAGAACAATTTGCTCTGGATTGCAATATGAATTTCCCATTGGTTTTCATTAGATGGTACAGTAACTATGGGTGCCCGTAAAGTCTCTTACGTGCTCCCGTAGTTACTCTGGATTGTAGGGTATATACCACTAGATATTACTAAAGTCAATAGATATCACTGAATGAGGAGACTTGAGACTGAAGCTGACTAAATTGTTATTATAAAATCTCTCTGCAACAGGCACGAAGCACAGGGATCTCACCAACTTTTGTTTCAAATTGTTTTTTGAATTTGTTAGGTACCTTTATTTTATTGTATAGTAATTAAAATGATCATAGTATTCCAGAAAAAAGCTTCTATTACAATTATTTTATATTTATGCATTTCAGTTCTCTATTATTATACATGATTTGTAACTTTGCTATTTTTCATATTCATATTATTATTATTGTTGTTGCTGTAACAATTTCTTAGTGATTTCTTCCTCAGTACTTCAACTATCTTTTCATTCTTTTATTTTTCTTTTTTATAGATGCCTTGTTCTTTGGAAGCTTGTTTAAACCAAATTAATGGCCTTTTAGGCTTCCTCCATAAAGGAGTTCACTTTCCAAATAATAAGAATTATATGTCACGGCAGCATCTGCATTTTAAAGATGCTTCCGTCGGACAGTGGGAAACCACTGGTTTACATGTATGTTCATTTTTCCCTCAGCATAACCATTTCCTAGTTCTTTCATGGTTCTTTCCTAGTTCTTTCATGGTTCTTTCACATCCCTCCATCAGTCCAACCTTCCATATGTACTTTATCCTACACTGTAATAGTATATCCTTCCCACATGTACTTTCTCCTAATTATTATTAATTTTTATAATTGTTTAGTACAGTGGTTCCTGAAGTGGTGTGTCACAACTCACCATAGGGAACCAGAACGGGTCATTTTGCTTTAAGGAGCGTGGCCCAGTAATGGGTGTCCTGACAGAACTGCAAGGCAGCACTCGCATGAAAATGGAGAGAGCACACCAATACCAAAATGGAGTGATTTCTAGTATGAGAGAGGCCTTCAGCAAGGGTTGCAGGCCTCCTCAGCCTTTCCTGAGACTGCCAGCACAACTCCCAGGTAAAGCAAAAAAAAGTTATTCCTGCAATGTTGTGATTGCTTCAGTGCTGTTGGGACATCTTACCCACTCCTGGTCCACCCCCACAAATACTCAGCTGCAGTCCAAACATCCAAGTATGTTGGTTGATTTTGAACATTTCTGTACACCAGTTGTCAGCAAAAAATGTTCTGAAAGATAGTCTGATGTGAGTGTTCCCTGCCATAAAAGGGACAACAAGCCATAAAAAAGATGCAAGAACTATACAAGAATCCTGACTTTACATATAGGTTAATGTGCTCTGAGCTATCTGTAACAGAGCAGGAGAGATATCTAGGGTGCCAGTGGATAGCCTGATGAAGATGTTGGCCCAATGTGCAGCAGCAGTCAAGAAGGCAAATTCCATGCTTAGGGTCATTCGATAAAGGATTGAGAATAAAACGGCAAAAATTATAATGCCATTATACAAATTGATGGTGAAGGCCACATTTGGAGTATTGTGTCTAGTTCTGGTTGCCACATCTCAAAAAGGATATACAGTGGCGCCTCACGTAAAGAATGCCTCACGTAAAGTATGTTTCACATAACAAAATTTTCTCTAGGATTCTGCTTCATGTAAAGAAAGTGCTTCACGTAAAGAACACATTCATTGGCAGCTGGGGCAGACATGCTGGCCGGCAGCCTGTTTAAAAAGCGTCAGGGTGCACCTGCCCATAGTGAAAGCAACACTTCTGCGCTGTTCCTCCTGTGGTTGGGTATCCACTGGGCAGAGGGAGAGAAGAGCAATGGAGAAGAGGGAAGCAGCTGAGGGCTAGCCAGAAGGGAGCAGGGGAGAGGGAGGCTCAGGATGGAGAGAAGGAAAAAGTGGGGAGACACTTTGAAGCTGTCTTGGATTTCAGCCTCCTAACCATGTATACCCAGAAGTAAGCCCCATTGTGTTAAATGGGTCTTATTCCCAGGAATGTCTCTTTAGGACTTCAGCCTAAGTAGACTTCATAAGATCATGCACATTGAATGCATGTTTTGAATTCAATCACAGTGTTCTGTCATCATTTTTACATCCAGTTAATATTTTTATATGAATATTTTTGGGGTTGTGGAACCAATTGTCTGAGTTTCCATTACTTCCTATGGGAAAATCCATTTCACATAAAGAATGTTTCATGTAAAGAACATGCCTCCGGAACGAATTAAATTTGTCACGTGAGGCGCCTCTGTAGAAATAAAGGAGAAGTTTGAGAGGAAAGGAACTAAAATGATTGACGGTCTCAGACACCTTCCATATGAGTAAAGGCTACACTGTCTAGGTTTCTTCAGTCTAGAAAAAGAGGCACCTGATGGGAGACATGATCGAGACATATAAAACTATGCAAGGGATGGATAGAGCGGATGCAGAGATACTCTTTTCTCTTTCACATAACTCCAGAACTAGGGGATAGCCACTAAAATTCAATGTTGAGAAGGTTAGTATGGACAAGATAAAATATTTCTTTACCCAGTGTGTAGTTGGTCTGAGAAACCAAACACATCCTGCCACAGGATGTGGTGATTGCATCTAGTCTCAATGCCTTTAAGGAGGGATTGGACAAATTCCTAAAGGAAAGGACTATCCCAGGTTACAAGACATGAGGGTGGGTGTAGAGGTGGACAATCTTAAAATGCATGATGCAGGGGGACATCTGGATGCCGGTATCTTATGTGCTCCCTGAGGCATCTGGTGGGCCACTGTGTGGTACAGGAAGCTGGACTAGATGGGCATTTGGCCTGTTCCAGTGGAGGCTTCCTTGTTTTCTTAAGAAATACACCAGGAACTTCAACTGAGAGCAGTGCTATTCTGGGATGAACAAGGGCATTTTGTCCTGTCACCCTAAAAGAGCTCCCACTTTAAGAGATGCTTTTTTGGACAAGGTGGAATTGTTACACTTCCAACCCTAATTTTAGTGAAGACAATGTCCAAAGCTTTTCGGAGGGGAACTTGGGAGGCAGGAGAGGTCAAGTATCAAGCCAGGCTACTTACCTTTCACAACCATCTCAGTAGGTTCACTTTGCAAAGACCAGACAAAGGGGTTTTCATTGAGTTGATAGTGACAACTGTAGTTTCCTGAATCCTGGGGTGTTGTATTGTAGAAAGGAAACTTGGCTGTTTTGCTGTCTGGTTCTGCCTTCACTGATCCTATCATGACTTCTGATTTCCATAGAGAATACATAAGACCATTCTCTGGTCCTTGGCAGGTGATGGTCATCTTTGAGCCAGAATAAACCGTCTTAGGTTTCCCTTGGATTGTGGGTTTCAAGAGGTTGGGATCTTGGAATAAGAAAAAAATGCAATGAATTAAGACGTTATGTAGGCTGTCATTCAAACCACATTTCCAATGCATGGGCCTTGTGAAAATAACATTGAATGTTGATGTCTAGTTTTTTTTTATTTAAACAGGATGGCTAGATGGGATGATGTAATAACATATATCAATTACCCTAATTCCCGTGAAATTTGTGTATGCTTCATAATATCACCTCATAATATCACCTCAGGTTGGGATACGCTTATGGTTACTTTTTAGGACATGTTGACATATCACTCCACCAGCAATCATAATTGAATTCTCTGAGAACAAGAATAAGATTTGGTAGATGTTGCATTTTTTGACTTAGTAACCTGTTGACGTTTTCATTCCCTGTAAAAATATTCCTGGATGTCTATCCCTTTGATCACAATGTAATTTAAATTTTAGTACATACTAGCTAAAAGTACCCACATTACGGGAGTAAAGTACCCCTCCTATACCATCCCCAATTGAACAACACCTCCCATTGCATATCAACGCCATGCGCATCACCCTCATGCACAACACATGCATAAGATCCTGCAATACACACCAACCCCCACATGCTCATCAACCCCCCCATGTGCAATATCCACCTTGCGCAACATCACCCATGCACAACATCACCCCAACCACAACATCCCCCCATGCGCATCAAGCCCAATGCGCAAACTTCTTCCCATGTGCATAAACCTGCTTCTAGGCCTGGTGATTTTGGCTGGGCATTGATGAGTCAGTCAGTCAGTCAGTCAGTCAGTCAGTGAACGAGGGAGTAAGTCAGTGACTTTTCAGTTTTATATATATATATATATATACTAGCGAAAAGCATACCCACGTGTCAGGAGTAAAATTCTCCTGTACACCATCCTCCCACTGTGCATCAATCCCCCACACACATCAACACCCCATGTGCATTCACCCCCATGTACAATATCCCCCATGTGCATCCACCCCATGTGCATCAACCCCCCAATGTACTTCAATCCCCCATACTCATCAATCCTCCTTGCACAACAACCTCCATGTACAACATCCCCCATGCACAACATCCCCCATGTGCAACAGTCCCCCATGCACATCATCTCCCCATGAGCATAATCTCCCCATGAACATCAACCCCCATGATAATCAAACCCCCATGCACATCAACTCCCCGTGTTCATCAGCCACCCATGCGCAACATCCCCCTATGGACATTAGTCCTCCATGCACATTAGTCCCAAATGAGCATTAAAACCCCCCATGCGCAACATCCCCCATGCACATTAGTCTCCCATGCATATCATCTCCCCATGTGCATCAACCCCCCCCCCCGGCTTATGAAACCCCAATGCACATGAAACCCCCATGCACATCAAATCCCAATGCGCATCAACACTCCATGTGCACCTTCCCCTTTTCACTGACTGAAAAGTCAGTGACTTTTCAGTTTTATACATATACTAGCAAAATGTACTCACATTACCCACTGGCAAAATGCACCCACATTGCAAAAAAAACCCAAATACACCATCCCCCATTGTGCAACACCCCCACTGCACAACATACCCCATCACCCACCCATGCGCATCACCCTCCCATGAACACCAACTCCCATGCACATGAACCCCCATGAACAATACCCCCCAATGTGCACTGTCTCCTCCAGTGGAACATCCCCCATGTTCACCTTCCCCTCCAATGCACCCTCCCTCCCAGTGCATCAGCTGGATATTGATCAGTCACTCGTCAAAGTTAAGCATAGGACAAAAACACATTGCACCCCTTTTCAGCCCGTTAAGGGTTACATTTCTCAACATCTGTTCTTGGTTGGTGTTTATGTCACATAAGGAGCCCCCCACCCAAATTTCATGCTTTTTGGTCCAGGGGTTGGGCAGAGCGTCCTTCAGTCAGGAATTCTTCAATGGAAAGTATAGGGAGAAAAATGCATTGCTGCCCTTTCCACCCCCTTCTGGCTGGAATTTCCAAAAACCGGTTTTTATTGGGAGCATCCATCATGGAAGCAGCTCCCCAAACTTCATGTTTCTGGGTGTAGAGATTATGGCAGGGTGTTGATGAGTCAGTGAATCTGAACCAGTCAGTGACTTTTCAATTATATATATATATATATATATATATATATATATATATATATATATATATATATATATATATATATATATATATATATATAGTATGTATATATGTGTGTGTGTGTGTATATATATATATATATATATATATATATATATATATATATAATATGTATATATGTGTGTGTGTATATATATATATATACACACACACACACACATACATATATATGTATATATATATGTATATATGTGTGTGTGTGTGTATATATATATATATATGTATGTATATATATATATATATATATATATATATATATATATATATATATATATATATATATATATGTATGTATGTATGTATGTATGTATGTATAGTATTATGCTAAAGAGGAACAAACCAATGCATTTGTGAATGAAAAGGGAAATACCTATAGGACTTTAATTGACATATGTCTCTACTGAGACTTTACATGAGCTAGTGGAGGACATATCAGTTATCTTATTCTGTATAGGTTGTATCAATTGGGGGTGAAAACAAAAACTCTTCCAAAACACTTTTGGATTCCAAAGCAAAACACTTTTGGATTCCAAAATAATTGCAAACTCTAATTTTAGTGCAATTTATGAAAATAGCATTAAAGGACTAAACACAGTAGCAATTATGGCACCAGGTTGCGAGGGGGCATATGCACATCACCCTGCTACTTCCCATTCAGCCTCCCTCCACCAGTAGTGCAGGGGGGGTTTGGTGTAGGTTTGGTGGCCAGCTTCATCAGGTGAACTTACTGATAGCTATATGTCAAGCCAGCACCCAGCCTGACCATCTCCTGAAGCCACAATTGCCCAGCACTCACCTCTTAGGGTGATGTTTACTTCATCACTGTAACCTGAGCATTTAAGAGTCTTGTCTCCTTGTGAGCAAAATGAACAGAAGTAGAGTTGCCCATCTGACTGCCTGGCATTGACGATGGAATATACATTTTCTTTCTTCACAGTTGTTTCATATTCCTGTTTACATGTGCCCTTTCTCCAGAAATAGAAATGGTTGGATACTTGATTATCGCTTTTACAGGTGATGGTGATGTTTGCCCCCAGGGGGATCACTCCAGAAGGTGTAATTGAGATGATAGGCTTGGGATGTTTCTCTGGAAGAGAAGAAAAAGATGCATGAGCTCTGGAAGATGGAATAACTGTGACAAATTAGCCCTTCTATCTCAAACTATCTGTGTCAAACTTACCCAATCAACAGTTTTTCGTTGTGTTTTTTAATGGAATTTATTATTATTTGACAAGAACTTGTGACTTTTTTACTGCTAATTAGACAGTTATAAATCCATCAGCATGAATGTTTTGAATTTACACTTTTTTCTGTAAATTCAAATTATTGCATCGAATACTGGCAGGGTCAATCTGTCCCATGTTGCTCTTCACTGGTTATTCAATATTTTGCTAGCTAAAATTATAATCAAAATTCATAATTTCACAGTACTCCACTATTAAAATTATAAAATAATTATACTAAAACTTTAAGAAACATTTATTCATTGTATGTATCAAACTGTAGTACAGGGTCAATTTGACACTGGCGGTACTCGATTATACAAAATTCATGCTTTTGATTTATAACTGTCTAATTAGCAGTAAAAAAGTCATAAGTTATTTTCAAATAATAATAAATTCCATTAAAAAGCCACAACACTAACTTTCTATAGTGTCTAAAACGATGCAACATTTATTCATTATATGTACAAAACTATAGTACAGGGTTGATTTGACCCTGAAGTACTGGGTGATACAAAAAGGTCTATACTACGGAAAACATTTTTTCAGGGGAAAGAAAATGTACAGTAATTGGATCACAAGCATAATCTTATTTATACAAATAAAAGTAGGCCAACAATGTGGACACATACAGTCCATTTGGCATGGGTTTTGTCCTTCACTGTAGGCACCTCTCATCACAGATTTGTACATCATTTGGTTGAACATACAAGGTTGTCTCCTGCTGAATTAGTTCAGTGACTCATGAAGCAGTTTTATCTGACGTTGGGTGAAATCCAGAGTAACTACAGGGAGTCCTTGCTCCGGAGTAAGAACAAGTTACTATGGGTTCCAATATGAATTTCCCATAGGTTTTCACTAAGTAGTGCAGTAACTACGGGTGCATGTAATCTCTTACGTGCTCCCGTAGTTACCCTGGATTGTGCCCATTCTTTAGAAGCTGCCCTGCAATGCTTCAAATTTAAATCGAGTGTCTATAGAATGAACATAATATTGGGACCATGCTGGAACATGTGTAAAGCAAGTGGGACATGTGTAAAGCAAGTGCTCTGCCACATAACTGTAGACCCTTAACTTCCCCCTCCTTTATTCTTTATCTCCTTTATCTCTTTTCCTTTTGCTCTTCACTCACTGCTTAGCTTTTCCATGAATCCATTGACTTACTTGAAATGTTTTGGACCAGATGTGCATTCAGCCACAACCCTAGAAAGGAGATTATTTCATTAGCAGAAAGATATCTGAAAAAAGGGACCCATTTGGTGTCTCAGTTTCTCCCACATATCCCTGCATAACATTTTGTTCCACTACACCATTTTAACACATGTCCTAGAACAATTGAAGGATTGGGCAATGGTGTAGTGAGGGCAAATTCCTCTTTGCCCCAGCACCATTTTCCTAATCAAAAAGGACACAGTTTTCATTATTTTACTGAATTAAATTTGATTTTGTTGTTTGGGTGACACACAACAAAATCTTTGACTCCAGACAGGAAATAGATGTTTTGCTATGCTGCTAGCAGTGCAAATGTATGAAGAACTGTTGAGGAGGAGGCAGCAGGTTTTTCCCATTTTAAAAAAAATGCCAGGGATAACATCAATTATGACATCAATTCTGGGGCAACATTTTGAGTGCGCCAGGCTACAGAATCATTAACTACGCCACTGGGATTGGGAGCTCCCTGCATTCCCCATGCAGCACGGCTTTCTTTTCATCTCCCACCACCTCCTCCTCCTAGTCCTCCTGGCATGGCTGCCCTTCCAGCCTATTTTTTTCATGAGGCTTCCTCATGGTCCACAATTTACTGGACTTGAATTTGCAGATGCAATTCCTCCCCTTTTTCCTTGTGGAGAGAAAAAATAAGAACTGCTGCTAACTGCAGTAGCTTTCTCATTCCTTTCTGCGTAACACTCACTTCTAACAGTGAGCAAGCCTTATTGTCTGGGGAATAAGGGGCAAGGGAAGTCTCTTTCACCTCCCTGCCAGTCAATTGGTCTTGCTCCCAGAGGTCCTACTCATGAGACAGTCGCTGGACACTGTGTCTCCTAAAGTAACACCCAAGGAAGGATTGAAAAAAAGCATGGGTCATTCTGTGGGAATATGCCAGGAGTTTGTGATCCATAAAGCCCCACATCTAACATTACTTTAGCCAATCAGGACCAACCAAGGAAGAACATGCCAAAAGAGAGTCTCATGGTGAGGATGGTTTGGGCAGATCTTTTGTCTCCCAAAGAAGATGTCAGTCAGAAGATGCAGCTTCTGACGTACGAGAGTGCTTGACAATCCCATCCTTCCCCATTCTTAGCTATTTCTCTGTGATCTGCTGGGACAGTTCACCAGCACCAACTACCCCATACTGCCTGGCAAACCACAGTCCTGTCCATCTTCTAGCATCATCAGGATGTGTAGAAGTGAACAGTCCTCAGAATTCACATTTGTGATGTCATGAAGATTCAGTCAGATGTAGATTGTGTTGATTCTCAGCAGACTACAATCACACATGATTATGGGAACTGAGTATAATTGAATTTAGAATCATAGAATCATAGAATCCTAGAGTTGGAAGGGACCTAGTAGGTCATCTAGTCCAATCCCCTGCCTGCAGAAGGAAATCTCCCTAGAGCATCCCTGACAAGTGCTCATCGAGCCTCTGCTTGAAGATCCCCAGTGAGGGAGAGTCCACCACCTCCCTTGGCAATCTGTTCCACTGCCGAACTGCCCTCACCATCAGGAATTTTTTCTGGATATCCAACCGGAATCTCCTCTCTTGCAGTTTGTACCCATTGGTTCTAGTTCTGCTTTCAGAAGCAGCTATGAACAAATGAGCCCCTTCCTCCCTATGACAGCCCTTCAGGTATCTGAAGAGGGCAATCATGTCTCCTCTCGGCCTCCTCTTCTCCAGGCTGAACATCCCAAGTTCCCCCAACCTTTCTTCATAGGGCTTCCCTTCCATCCCACTGATCATTCTTGTCGCTCTCCTCTGGACTTGCTCCAGTTTGGCTGCATCTTTCTTCAAGTGAGGTGCCCAGAACTAAAAACAGTAGTCAAGGTGAGGTCTGACCAATGCTGAATAAAGAGGAACTAGAACTTCTCGTGACTTGGAAGCTACAGTCCTCTTAATGCAGCCTAAAATGGCATTTGCTTTCTTTGCAGACACATCACACTGCTGACTCATGTTCAACTTGTGATCCACTGCTACTCCAAGATCCCGCTCACATGTTGTGCTGCCAAGCCAAGTATCCCCCATTTTATACCTGTATTTTTGGTTTTTATTTCCTAAGTGCAGAACCTTGCACTTCTCCCTGTTGAAATTCATTCTATTTGTTACAACCCAGTATTCTAGTTTATCCAGATCCTCCTGGAGGTTTCTCGTCTTCTGTTGTGTTTGCTACTTCTCCCAGCTTGGTGTCATCCGCAAATTTGATCAGGCTCCCCTGTATCCCTTCCTCTAAGTCATTAATGAAAATGTTAAAGAGAACCAGTCCCAAGACAGAGCCTTGGGGTACCCCACTTGAAACCGACCTCCAGGTTGACACAGAACCATTTACTAAAACCCTTTGAGTGCGGCCATCAAGCCAGTTGCGGATCCACCTAATGATTGCCCCGTCTAGCCCATATTTGAGACATGAGAGAAGAGATTTACTTTTGATCCAGAATTCCCTTTTGCCCCCTTGTGCATGGGAGTTGGGGAGAATTTACTAGATTCAGATGCAACTATATTTGCAGGATCCAGGTTGAACAAGATAAATGCAAACCTGTGGAAGCTAACACACTTCCATAATACCATGTTCAGAGAGAGGTTAAGGACCAAAAGTAAGTTGCCCTCTGTGGACAACTGCCTACTGGGATACCTATCCAAGACTCTTCAAGAGCTTACCTTGGAGTAGTTTAGAAGGTGTTTTAAGAAGACCACATATGTAGTCCTATCCAATTTTCCCATGCCAATACAGTCATGATGCATTCTGGAGGTGAAATAAAAAATGTTCCCTTACCTAGAATAGACCGTGTTGTGCATGGATTGGACACCAAGACAGAACTCTGTTGCTCCTTCCTCTAGGCACAGTCATCTACAAATGGAAACAGCACAATCCAAATGTTCTGCAATAGGTAGGCTGACATACCAGCACTACATCCAGATCATGCATTAGGGCTGCTGCTGCCGTAAAGGGAAGGTTAATCACATTCCCCATGAAAGGGCTAAGGCAGCTGCAATGAGTCTGCTCAGAATTAGGCCATCCCTAGATGTGGCCTAAGTCTGGGTGTACAGGAGCAGCCAGAGGCTTGGGCGGCAAGGTTTGGATCAGATGGTCAAAACACCACCTCCTGCTCCTCCACTGCAAGTCCTCCACCTCCCCTTCCCAGTCCTGGAATGCCCTCTATTTGGATTTGTTTAGATTCCAAAATAATTGCATAACTGTAATGAGAAATTCTTCTTATTGTACAGTGCCTGTACCTGCACTGTGTTTGGGAATGAGCACAGGACTTTCTAGAAAACTATAGACACTATAGAAACTATAGAACACTATAGAAAACAACTCTTGGAGAAAAAGTTTGGTTTGCAGAAGAGTTCAGATTGAAGTCCTCCTGAAGGTTCCTTGGCTGTGGCATTCAGGGGTGAGCAGGAACTATAGGAGGGGGGATTTGATCTATGAACATCACTTCTGATTGCGATATCCCTTCTGGAGCATCTTTTCAGGCTTGTCACTGAGTTAAACGATCGTTAGCTATGCCATTGTTTCTAACACCAGTTCTCAATCTCAACATTTGTAACCCGAAGGACAGAGATATCAAAATGAATGTTGAAAGATTAAATATTTTATAGAGTAATAGCTAGCATGTTGTAATATGATTGCACATTCTACTGAGTGCATATTCTACTAATATGAGTGCACATTCTAGGTGCAATCCTAAGAAATTTAGGCTGGCCTAACTCACCTGTCCACCTTTCTGTGACAGTATGAGGAAAGTGGCATATGACTGTGCATTAACCCACCCAACCACCCCCACCAGGACTGGGGTATGTTAATCTTCTCCCCAGGCTGAAGTAATATCCCTGTCTAGGTGTCCAATGTCAGTCAAGCAGATGTGACATTCTGATTGGCTGCTGAACGGTAACTGTTTCCTATATCAGTAGCACTTTGACAGTCTAAACTATGAAGTTGTTTGAAGGTGGTTGACTGCTGGAGATATTGCTGGACTTAATATTGAACTTGAGACTGTGGCCTGACCTACTGATTTAGATTTCTGGACTCTGACTTGGTTTTGGTTGCTGTGCTGTGTGACTTATCGTGTATGACCTGGACTACCTTGGATAATCCCATTTGTGTGTTAATACAGTTGATACGTACAACACTGTTATGTTTGTCTCCTCTCTTACATCCAGTACCAGTTACAGGATACCTACCAGGTTTTATCCCTAATAGGGTAGAAGTGTCTTAGTGCACTTTTGTGATACCCTCAGGGCAACACAGGACTTATGTTGAGGCTTAGTCTGGCCGAACTGGAGCTTAGTATTGCAGCCTGACAGTGCAAACCTATCCATGTCTACTCCAAATTAAGTTCCATTGAATTCAATGGTGCTTACTCCCATGAAAGTGCTCTTAGGTTTGCAGCCTAAGGCTGCAGTCCAGAGTTAGGGCAGTGAGGACTGACCTAATTATTCTGGACTGCCCCAATTATTCTGAATCCAGAGCAGAAAGTTATGCTGAATCCAGAGACTCAGGAAGCCTGGACTGTCCTAACTGCTCCAGAGCATGCTCATCAGGCACCAAATCAGTGGCACCTGGGCAGGACTTGCTCCTGAGGAGACCCCCTTTAGATTTCACTGAAAAAGGAACAGCTGTGGTGCCTGCCTTATAAGGAATCCCTGATAACCAGTAATAGCTGCACTATGAGATTGCAATACAGTTTACAGTGGATTCAAGGGGCTTGTTGGAATAGCCTGCTGTATCCCCAGGTAAGTGGGCTGCTGTAGTTGTACCATATCCTGACGTTAAGAGACAGGGGGGTTGCAGATATGCTGGCCAAGAACTCAGATTTTTTGACAACACTGCCATTCTTACTCTGCCTTATCATGGACCCCTATGGGTCTACTCATTGCTATGCCTGCTCCTGAGACATTTCTGCCCTGGAAACGCTCTTGATACAGAGTAACTGGTCTGCCGTAGGCAATGCTGAACACGCCCTGAACATGCCTCCCCTGAACTGCCTAGGCTGCCCCAGCTAGGGCAGCCCAGGTCCACCTGTCTTGGGGTGGCCTATATTGCCTTAGAGCACAATCCTAACCATGTCTACTCAAAAGTAGATCCTAACCATGTCTACCCATACATTGTGTGCAATAGGTCTTACTCCCAGGAAAGTGTTTTTAGGATTGCAGTTTTAGGCTGCCCCAAGCCTTTTCCAGAATAACTAGGGTGGCCATCTTGCAGTTGGGTTAGCCCAGTGACAGACAGGGTAAACCAAGTTCACTTCTGGATTGTGTCCCTAGGCTGCTCTAAGCCTTTTCTGGCATAATTGGGCTACTCCATCTTGGACATGGGCCACCCCAGTGATAGATAGGGCAGCCCAAGTGCACTTCTGGATTGCAGCCTAAGTCAAATAAAAAAAAATATTGCTATCAAATGTTCAAACTTGAGAAGAATTTAATGGAATTTAATAAATTTAATTTAACACCCTCTGGAGGCAAAAGGAGTGCTGCAAAAAAACAAACAACAAAAACTAAAAACAGGGAAATCACAGCCAGAGGGAATGGGAACTGACAACTTTATGTGCAACATTACTACTTGTTATGTACTTTTTGTACTTATTATTTACATTATTTCTTGCACAACACCATGGGAATTCCATGATGATCTCCCTGGAAACATTGCATGAAGCACACTAGATAATAGGGATTAAATCATTACCCTCACAGTATATATATCTTATAATGAAGGCCACCCTCCAACACATTGACACACATCTTTGTAGACAGAGAGAGGTAAGTGGAAATCTGTTTCTTGCTTGTAAATAATGATTATAATGACCCGGGCTCTGATAATGATTTCAACATTTTTATAATGTAGATCTCAAAGATTTTCTTTTTTCATATTTGTCTTATAGCAGTCTAATGGCACTGATTTTTTTTATTTTTATCACTCTTGGCTTTTAATGATATTCTTATGTTTAAATAGATTATTGGAGGTTTTAAACATTTATATGTTTTTCAATATTTTTATACTGATTATTATTTCTCAAAGCTATTTGAAATCCTAAGTGAAATCCTCAGAGCACTTTCTTGGGAGTAAGCCCCATAAAACTCCTTTGAACTTACTTCTAAGTTCACAGATACAGAAAGGATTGCACTGAAAGTGGGTTATAAACAAATGAATAAATAAATAAAATTTCCATTGAGTCACAAATACCTGATAAAAAGGTTTGATTGGATATTTCCTGTAATAATCTGTAATAATAGAGGGAAATTGATGTAGGTGCCAAGAGGTAGATCAAAAGGTTTACTGAATCCTTTTGAATCTATCTCTTCATACTTGCATTATCATGAAATAAAGCATTTAGAAATGCTTTATTTCATGATAATTCAAGTATGAAGAGATAGATTCAAAAGGAAAAGAAGGTTCCTGTCCACCTTATACCAAGTTATTGAAGGCTACAAAAATAATAATTGGCTGAGAGATATTCAAAAATCTTCCAGGGTGACCTTCAGCCAGTTATTCTCTCAGCCTCACCTTCAGTAACTGCAGATGGTGCAGTAACTACGGGTACACGTAATGTCTCTTACGTGCTCCCGTAGTTACTCTGGATTGTAGGGCCACTCTCAGGTTCAGTGCTCATCCTGATTCTAGAGCCATAGATGCCTCCTTGGACATGTGTCCCACATGTGCATGGAATGCTGTTATCTTCCCACTGAGGTCGTACCTATTTATCTACTTTTGCATGCCTTCAAACTATTAGGTTGGCAGGAGTTGGGCAATTGACAGGAGCTAATTCCATCTTATAGTACTCAGGTCTTGAACTGCTGACCTTCCGATCTTCAGTTTGAAAGGTACAACACCTTTAACCATTAATAAGCCAATTGCAGCTCAGCACTGGGATTAATTTCTCTCAAAACAGCATTTATCCATTAGGCCAGCATCAGCCCCAGCACACAAGTCATATACTGGCCTGGGGGTGTCACAAAAGTGTTGTAAGATGTTTCTGAGGCACTTCTGGGCAAGGGTTAGGTAGTGCACAGACATACATTTGCTGCCTACATCACCGCAGGCATGGGAAGACCAATAAGCTGTGCTGGCCTAAGTTAGAATTGCACTACATTATTTCCATTTTACTTTGTTCTTTAATTCAGTATCTTTCTCTTCACAGAATATTAAGCAATGAACCAATCTTCTGTGACAGAGTTTCTCCTGACAGGATTTTCTGATGACCATGATGTACAAATTATACATTTTGTTGTGTTCCTTTCAGCTTATTCCATAGGGGTCCTGGCAAATGTTTGCATCATCATTACTGTGGCCCTCAACTATCACCTTCACAGCCCTATGTATTTCTTTTTGGTCAATTTATCATTTTCAGATGTTTGCTACCTTTCCACTACCATCCCCAAATCCATGGCAACTTTCTTGACGAACAATAAAATGATTTCTTTTTTGGGATGTGCAGCCCAGGTTTTCTTAGTAGTAACATTTGTAAGTTTTGAATTTGCTATCCTTACTGTGATGGCTTATGACCGCTATGTAGCCATTTGCCATCCCCTACAATACAGGATAATCATGAATAGAGATTTGTGTATCCAGACGGCAGCTGCTTCGTGGATAGTAAGCATTCTCCATGGAATTTTACAAACCAGTATCACTTTTAGCTTAAACTTCTGCAAGGACAATATTATTGAGCAGTTTTTTTGTGACATACCTCAATTGCAAAAACTCTCTTGCACTGATACAGCAGCGTATCGGATGCTCATACTTGTCCTTGGCCTTATTGTGGATTCATTCTGCTTTGGGTTCATCTTTGTTTCCTATGGATTCATCTTTTCTTCAGTGCTGAAGCTCCCCTCCATTCAAGACAGGTACAAAGCCTTCTCTACTTGTACTCCTCACTTGACTGTCTTCTTTTTATTTATCACTACAGCTATGTTTTCCTACATGAGGCCCCAAGAACTTGCTTCTCCAACTATAGATCTGCTGTCTGCTTTTTTATATACTGTTCTTCCCCCTGTTCTCAATCCTGTCATTTATGGCCTGAGAAACAAGGCTATCAAGGAGGGTGTATTGAAAATTCCACAGAAATTCAAACATACCTTTGCATGATACTTAAGCCTTTTGTAATCTATCTCAATTCTAGTAAGGATTATTCTAGGGAACTTGATGAACTAAGATGGAACAGAATTTTGCAACCTTTGATAGACTATGTTTTTGTATCATTCATTTTTAAGAATATTGATATACAGTGGCGCCTCATGTAACAGAATTAATTCGTTCTGGAGGCAGTTTCTTTACATGAAACTTTCTTTACGTGAAGCGGATTTTCCCATAGGAAATAATGGAAACGCAGATGATTGGTTCCACAATTAAAAAAAATATTCATATAAAAATTTTAACTGGATGTCAAAATTATGACAGAACACTGGGATTGAATTCAAAACATGCATTCAATGTGCATGATCTTATGAAGTCTACTTAGGCTGCAGTCCTAAAGACAATTTCCTGGGAGTAAGTCCCATTTAACACAATGGGGCTTGCTTCCGGATAGACATGGTTAGGAGGCTGCAATCCAAGACACCTTCAAAGTGTCTCCCCACTTTCTCCTCTCCATCCTGAGCCTCTCTCCCCCCTGCTCCCTTTTGGCAGCCCTGAGCTGCTTCCCTCTTCTCCACTGCTCTTCTCTCCCTCTGCCCAGCGGACACCTGGCCACAGGAGGAACAGCATGGAAGTGTTGCTTTCACTATGGGCAGGTGAGCTAGGCAGCCTTGACACTTTTTAAACAGGCTGCCAGCCAGCGCGTCTGCCCCAACTGCCAACAAACGTTTTCTTTACGTGAAGCACTTTCTTTACGTGAAGCAGAATCCTAGAGAAATTTTTGTTTGTTACGTGAAACTTACTTTACGTGAGGCATTCTTTACGTGAGGCGCTACTGTATTTGTATTGTGAGAATGATAGATTTCAAACTGTTTTACCCCCAAATCCAGAGTAACTACAGGAGCACGCAAGAGACTTTATGTGCACCCGTAGTTACTGCACCATCTAGTGCAGTGTTTCTCAAAAGTGGGGGTTGGGACACCTTTGGGGGTCGCCTAGGGCTTTCCTGGGGGCTCTGCACACACTTCATTGTTTCTCAAAGTGGGGGTCGCCTAGAGCTTTTCTGGGGGTTGCCTAAAGACCTCTGGTGCAGGGGGCCAGGTCAGGCTTGCCAGACCTCTGGCTGTAGCTGTGTGCGCACTGGAGCTGACTGACAGTCTCAGGGCCCAATCCTATGCATGCCTACTCTGAAATAAATCCCATTGTGTTCAATATGTGCATAGAACACACATTTCATTTGTAACAATGAAAATACATCCTGCATATCGGATATTTACATTATGATTCATAACAGTAGCAAAATTACAGGTACAAAGTAGCAACGAAAATAATTTTATGGTTGGGGGTCCCCACATCATGAGGAACTTATAAAGGGGTCACGATGTTAGGAAGATTGAGAACCACTGATTTGGTAAAAACCTATGGGAAATTCAAATTGGAATCCAGAGTAAGTTGTTCTTACACTGGAACAAGGACTCCCTGTAGTTATTCTGGATTTTGCCCATAGTTTATTCTATTTAATTGTACATGTTTGTATCAATGTTATTCTTTTACATATACACCATTTTGACATTTTTGAAAATGTAATGTTATAAATAAATGATCACCTATTTCTTTTTTAAAATAGACTCTCTTTAATGACTCTACCTAATATTTTTTTGGAAAACCTCTTAATTTCACTGTAAATTTGCAACACTAAAGAAATAATGAAAGTCCCTTCTACAAAGCAAGACCGTGCTTATTAAAAGGCACTTTTATGAGTCTCTATTATGACACCCCGGAAACAAGGGCCAGATCTTCCAGTGGGGAATAGTTTGAAAGCAGAACCCTCACTTGTTCAGTGGAAAAACATTGGACAACATCTGGGGATGAGGAGGCCTTTTCAGACCCATCCATGGAGAGGAAGAACTTCTGAGGGGAGCAGGAAGCAAAAACTCAGCTCACATTTTCTTCGTCAAACTCTTCCTCTAACTGTTCCTTGAAGTTAGAATAATTAGAATCCATGTTTAAAGCCCAAAATTCACTGTGTCCTTTTGAATAAATTTTGTGTTACATTCACTTTCATTTCATACAGCTACTGCTTTTCTTCAGTGTTGAATATCCCATCAGTCCATGGCAGGATAAAGATTTGTTGTCCTGCATTACCCATGTGACTGACATTTTTATATATATCCCATAGATGCCCAGGCAGAAAAAAAATCCAAAATTGGTAGGTTTTCCTTGTTTTTTTAATGGAAGTTATGCTTATTATTTGACAAGATCTTGTGACTTCTTTTCTTATACCTAGACAGTTATAAATCCGAAATCATGAATGTTTTGAATTTTTATTTTTCCTGTAAAATCACTTTTTACCATGTGTGACCTGCCGGAAAAAATCCAACAGCAGAGTCACATTCAAATTTTATCTGTAGCATTCTATTCCCTCAATGAAGAGGGAATACTGGGGCCCACCTGCTGCTCAAACAACAAAGGAGAGAAGATTGCTTTGTAAAAGGGAAGATTTTATCTTTATGTGAGAGGAAAGGATAGATTTGTGTCTGAAAGGAAACATTTATCTATGTCACCTGCAATTACTGGTTTTGGTCTAGCAGGCCTGCCTGAATACTTCATCCTGCCCAATACTTCTGTTATTGTGCAGAAATCCTTTTGCAAGCCTCATCTGTATATTTCCTTTCTACAGAAATATATAACATCTTTGTAAACAGAATATGAAAGGACAGTTGTGTGTGAAAGGAAGGGCCCAATTTCACCTGCAATTTGTAAAACAGAATATGAAAGGATAGGAAAGGATAGATGTTTGTGACAGGAAGGACATGCAATTTGTAGTTTTGATTTATGAAGCTGTAAACTATCAACTATAAATTCTATGTTTTGCAAGTTGTAATAAATCAAAATTCTTTGTTCCACAACACTTCCTAATAAAAATGAAAAACAAAGTTATAATGAAACTTGAAGCAACATTTATTCGGAAAAAAAATCCAAACGGACACAGGTGATAGTGGAAAACCTGGGCATCTAAGTGATATATATACACAAGAGATTGAAAAACAAAACATTGCCTTTCTCACTGTGGATATACTGTCTGCAGTTTTGGTTAGTGTTTTAACTCCAATTCTCAATCCCAACTGTTAAAGCCCCATGGATATCAAAGTGGGTGTCAAATTGTTTGCATGTCTAATGTTCAAACTCTAGATTTGACCTATTATTTGAAGCAATGTGAAGGGAGGCACCCTTGAAACCTGTCTAGCTTGGGACAGTTGTGTAGACCTTGGGTGATGTAATATTTTTACATCACCAACGGCCCCGTCCAGATTATCATTTCCCCACTGCTTCTTTCCAAGAATTGAAGGTTGCATTTATAATCTTGCCACTATTTTCCTTAGACAAGTTATAATCACAACATATGGAGATGATTTAGAGAACGGATCCTCAACTTGAAAGGGATCCCCAACTCGACTTATACTGGTCTGCGGCCTGTTAGGCTGCTGATACGTGGACAGGCAGCAGTATGTACTGTAGTAAGATCCAAGCTGTGTGCACTGTGAGCAGCGGTTGGAGGAAAAGCTGCACTGGCCAATGGTATCACTAAGGTGGTGCAGGTGGTACATTCAGCACCGGGTGACACGCCCAAAGGAGGTGATGCGCACTGGGGGACCTAAAAATCATAACTCCATGATGTCATATACCCCATCAAACCCCATCATGTCATATACCACTGGATTCATATTGAAGAGCAAAATCCAGTGCAAAAGTCAGTTATAAAATATGCATTGAACTCTATGGAAAGTGAAAATGACTCATATTGCAGCTTTACTCATTAGTAGGCAACAGTGTCATAGTTCTTTGGAAATGGCAGGCTGAGAAGAATCTATGGACACCAGAATTGTCCTGATCCAATGAATACAGGCCCCACAAATCATCCCAGAATGAGGAACCTGATGATTGCATTGAAATTCATTGTAAATGGATGTGAACTGCACAGCTGTATTTACTGCCGAGTATGCAAGCATGCCTTGGCTGGACTGAAAGGTCAGTCCAGGAGAGGACAAGTCTTCCAAAATGGTTCAGATCCAGGACGTTAATAGGGCATTTGAAAGGGGGCACCCTTGAATGGGGTTGCAGCACTTGTGACCTAAATGGCTAAAATCATGGTTTGTAGAAATAATTCCATCACGTTATACACCTCTGAATGTGTAATATACAGCAGAATGCAGTGAAACAAATCACTTTGAAATATCTTTATGCTTTTAAAATGTAGGGCTAAAAAAACCAGGGGAGGCAGGGTGATGGTTGCCCTGCCCAATGTATGGGGGTGATGCGCTGCCCTCCTGCACCGGGTGACGTGAACCCTAGTGACGCCCCTGACACTGGCACTGCGACGTCAGACTTCAAGAACTCCAACCAAGCTTCAAGTGAGAGCAGAGAACCCAGGCAGTCTCCCAAAAGCAGATGGACTTTTAATTCCCCATTTTGGGTACACATGGGACCATTTGGCCCCCCACACTCTACTTCTGGTCAAATCTACTACTGTTCACTCTACTACTGTACTAATGTTGCAGCCTGCCACCACCTCCTGTCCATGAAAATTTTTTTCCATGCAACCAGTTCCTGGAACAAAAAAAGTTGAGGACTGCTGATCTAAAGCAGAGGTCCTCAATCCCCCGGTCCATGGCACAGTGCCAGTCTGTGATGTAGGCAGGAGTCCTGGTAGTGCACAGCCTTGGCCTGATCCCAAATGGCAGGTGCAGCTGAGTGCAGACATACCCATCTCTTTTTTTTTCACTGACATACTCACATATCAACAAAACCTAAACAAATTAGAATGGCACAACTCAACCACTCTCTGTTTCCCTGGTGGTGTGGGGAAGCCAGTACATTTCTTTGTACTCGCCTTTTGTAGCTGGGGAGCAGAGGGTAGAAGTTGCACTGGGCAGTAAGATTTAGGAGGGCAACAAGTGAGCTTGACACTAGTGGCTAAAATTGTGAAAAATAAGGGGTATGTATGAAGAATCATTGGAAAGGTTATTTAATGTGGAATGCAATGAAACAAACCATATTGGAATATCAGTTATATCCTATCCAAAGTTACGGCTAAACACACTTTTCTGGGTGTAAGACTCATTGAACACAAAGGTAGTAAATATGGTTAGGATTGTGGTCTATGGCTAATTAACCAGAAAATGAAAACACTAACTGCATATGGAACAAAAAGTGGATTTTTGAGACTGATTACCCATGAGATTGATTACTATGAGAACCAATGAAATGGAATTATGAAACAGTATGGAACTAATAATGTGTTAATATGAGTAACCTTCCATTTATCATAATACAGTTATACCTACTAACTGGCTAAAGAGGCTTTTCTGAGTGGTGCTCCTTTTACAGAGAGATAATAACCTTCTCTCTTTGCCCCAGCAGTGGTTCTAATTAATAAGGACACACTTTTTCTTTATTTGCTTAATTCAATTTGATTTGGTTGTGGAGGGGACTACAAAATATTCTTTGACCCCGGAGAGCAGATAGATGGCTTAGCTATGCCAGCAGCTGAGCAAAACAAGCTGCTTGGGAATAGTAGGTGAGTTATCCCCAATTTTCTTTTTTAAAAAAGCCTGTGACACTTGTGACATCACTTCCAGGGCAACATTTTGAGCTTTGCACCGGGCTACATGATCATTTCTAGGAATTATTCTAGAGAGTTATTTTAGTTATTTTTTCACATTTTCTTATTTTCACACTGCCCTTTGTCCAAGAAGCTCTGTGTATAATTTATAATGTTCTCCCCCCCCCCCCCCCCACAAAACCCTATGAAGTTGTTAGAGCTGTGAGATAGTAACTGGTTTAAAGTCATCCAGGAAGCAAGAATTTCAATCTGTATCATTCAGTTCTAAGAGTACAATCCTACCCATGTCTACTCAGAAGTAAGCCCCATTGTGTTCAAAGGATTTTACTCCCAGAAAAGTGTCTTTAGGATTGGAGCCTGAGTCTACTACCACTACACCATGCTGCCCTTTGCCTTACCAAGGATCTTACCCAATCCTATCCACACTTTTCTGGAATTAAGACACTAACTATAATGGGTCTTATTTCTGAGTGTTCTATCCACAATTACCTTGGAGTAAGCCCTTCTGACATTAATAGGATTTACTTCTGAGTAGACATGCATAGGCTTGGGCTCTCAATTATTCCTACTCAACTATAGGAATTTCTCAGATTATATATTAATGTGGCAGAACAAGAGATGAATCCTTGATAGAAAGCAAGAGAATTAAAGGTGTTATCTTAATCCTTAATTTGAAAAAAGAGTCAAATGATAATTTCTCATACTATCTACACTACATTTTCTATTATATTCTATTACACAACAAATTTGTTATGCATCTGGTGATTAAAGTGAACCATGCAAATTAGAGGGATGTTATACAAGGGATTTGCAAAAAATTGAACAAGTGCAAATATTTGTAAGAAAGAATGTGCAATTTTAAGCATGCCTCCTAAGAATTAATCCCATTGTGTACAATCGTAGTAACTCCCAGGAAAGTGAGGTTAGGATTGTAGCCTCTGTAAATTAAAAGATCAATTTGAACAATTCAAATGATTGTCTCTCATAATGTATACGTACACTTACATTCTCTAATAAGTACCCCCCTTGGGGAAAAATTATGTTATGCATCTGAAGCTAAGAGTGAACTATCCAATTTAGAGGAGAGGACTATTTTTTAATGTACAATTGTGCTATATGTGCAAATTTTGTTATATACTGTACATTATTTCTTGCATAACAACATGGGAACTCCGTGTTGTTCTCCTTGGGGATACTGCATGAAGCACAACTGCTAATAGGGACAACACAGCTCCCTTTTTCCCTTCACAGTACATGAGTCTTTGAATAAAGGCCACACTTGCACACCTTTGCAGACAAACAGCACAATCCTAACAATGCCTACACAAATGTAAGCCCCATTGTGTTCAATGTGTCTTACTCCAGGAAAGTGTCTTCAAGATTGCAGCCAAAGAGAAGTAAGTGATCGGTTTCTTTCTTATAATGACCTGGGGATCTGACAATGATTAAAATAATTAAAAACATTTCTTTGTGGTGGGGGTCTACTATTCTTTTTTCTCTTTTGTCTGTAACCACTTTTTTCTGGGTTTTTTAAATCACTCTTGCCTTTTAATGCGATTCTTGTGTTTAACTGGTTCAAAGATATTAAAATTATTTAACAATTATTATTTAACAATTATAATATTTTTATTATATCTGGAAGCTGCTTAAATATCCAGGAGGGAGATAAAGTGGTATATACATAAATGAATAAAAGAATAAATTTTCAATTCTGACACAAGTATATGATAGATTTGATTAGATTTTTTAAATCTGTAATGAAAACAAGGAAATTAATGGAGATGCCCAAAGTTAGATCAAAAGAAATTATTAGATCTTTTCAATCTACCTCTTGTTATTTACATTAATATGAAATAACTCTTTTACCCCCAAATCCAGAATAAGTTTGCAATCCTAAAGACACTTTCCTGGGAATAAGACCCATTGAACACAATGGGGCTTACTTTTGAGAAGACATGGTTAGGATTGTGCTCTAACTATGGGAGCACGTAAGAGACATTACGTGCACCCATAGTTACTGCACCACCTAGTGAAAACCTATGGGAAATTCATATTAGAATTCAGAGTAATTTGTTCTTACACCGGAGCAAGGACTCCCTGTAGTTACTCTGGATTTTGCCCTTAGTGTGCAATCCTAACATAAGCTGCACAACTCATCGGTCTTCCCATTCCTGTGGTGATACAGGGAGGCAAACACATAGCCTAACCCTACCATCCAGAGTAACTATGGGAGCACGTAAGAGACATTATGTGCACTGTAGTTACTACAGCACCTACTTAAAACCTATGGGAAATTCAAATTGCAATCCAGAGCAAATTGTTCTTACACTGGAGCAAGGACTCCCCGTAGTTACTCTGGATTGCTCCCTAAGTCTCCCCCAGAAATGGCGCAGTAGTGTCTTGCAGCACTTTTGTGACACTCCCAGGCCAACCTGGGACTTTTGCTTGGGCTTTTCCTGACAACACCAAGGGAAAAAATACTAGGTGAGTCAGGCCAGCCTGAATTGATGAGGATTGCACCCTGAAAGTCATTCAAAAATCTTCCGTGGTGAATTGTACCAGTTACTCCCTCAGCCTCAACTACCTCACATGCTTGTTTTGAGAACAAGAAGAGGGGATCAACTCTTGTATCCCCTCCCTGAGCTCCTTGGAAGGCAGACAGTATAAAAATGTGAAAAAATAAATATCATCCTCTTTGTTAATAGTTAAACATGGACTTTTTTCTGTGATTTTCTCCAATTCAGGTTCGTGAAGACGTGTGATTTCCAGACACATTTATTGTCTGATTCTCAACAGTCCTGGTGGATTGTTAAAAAGGTAGACTATTTAAAAGAAATGGGTGAATGAGTGAATGTAGGAATGAGTGCTGATGTGTGGTAAATGGTAAAATGTGAGGTAAAATGTGAAATTAGGCTTAAAAATGATAGATATTATAATAATATCTGTTATTATAATGAAGATATTATAATAATTTCTAAATGATATGAGAGACAGTGGCATAGCTAATGAGCATGTAGCCCAGTGGAAAGCTCAAAATGTTGCCCCAGAAATGATGTCACAACCACAAGTGATGTCATCACCAGATATTTTTACAAAGAAAATTGGGGAAAATTGTGTCTCTTCTTGGTTAGTGAAAACTGCACTGGGGCAAAGAGGAATGGTTATTTTTTCCCTGCTAAATAGAAGAGGAGCACCACTAAGAAGTGCCTGTATACCCAGTTAGAATGGGGTATCTGTTTTATGATATCGGTACTGTATATGATATACGTACTGAGAGTTGATTCATATTAATACCTTATTAGGTCCATACAGTATCAGAATTACATCTCATTGGCTTTCAGAGCAATCAGTAACATGGAAAAGTTTGAGTATGAAAAATCCACATTTTGTTCCATAGGCTTATGTGTTTTCATTTACTGGTTAATTGGCCATAACTTTTGAAAGAACATAGATATTTAAATGCAGTTTGTTTCACTGCATTCTGCATACAATTACTGTTCCAACAATATATAACATGACGGCATTGTCATTCATACCTACCCTGTTTTTCACAATTTTAACCACTAGAGTCAAGCTCAGCTTGTAGCCCCTCTAAAGCTTGTAGCCTGGTGCGACTGCATCTTTTGCACCCCTGTTAGCTACACCACTGATGAGAGATGATGTATAACTTCATCTTTGTAACTCCTATCATATATCACGTACATATGAAATGTCCAATGGAATAGTAGCAAAGGATTGTGCAAGACAGGTTACCATAGGCTTTTTAGTCTTACTTAGGTTATTTCTCTCAAAAAATCATATTATATCACTACACAACTTCCATGTTACTTTTTAATTCAATATCTTTCTCTTCACAGAATATTAAGCAATGAACCAATCTTCTGTGACAGAGTTTCTCCTGACAGGATTTTCTGATGACCATGATGTACAAATTATACATTTTGTTGTGTTCCTTTCAGCTTATTCTATAGGGGTCCTGGCAAATGTTTGCATCATCATTACTGTGGCCCTCAACTATCACCTTCATAGCCCTATGTATTTCTTTTTGGTCAATTTATCATTTTCAGATGTTTGCTACCTTTCCACTACCATCCCCAAATCCATGGCAACTTTCTTGACCAACAACAAAATGATTTCTTTCTTGGGATGTGCAGCCCAGGTTTTCTTAGTAGTAACATTTGTAAGTTGTGAGCTTGCACTCCTTTCTGTGATGGCTTATGACCGCTATGTAGCCATTTGCCATCCCCTACAATACAGGATGATCATGAACAGAGATTTGTGTATCCAGATGGCAGCTGCTTCGTGGACAGTAAGCATTCTCCATGGAATTTTACAAACCAGTATCACTTTTAGCTTAAACTTCTGCAAGGACAATATTATTGAGCAGTTTTTTTGTGACATACCTCAGTTACAAAAACTCTCTTGCACTGATACAGCAGCGTATCGGATGCTCATACTTGTCCTTGGCCTTATTGTGGATTCATTCTGCTTTGGGTTCATCTTTGTTTCCTATGGATTCATCTTTTCTTCAGTGCTGAAGCTCCCCTCCATTCAAGACAGATACAAAGCCTTCTCTACTTGTACTCCTCACTTGACAGTCTTCTTTTTATTTATTATCACAGGAATGTTTTCCTACATGAGGCCCCAAGAACTTGCTTCTCCAATTGTAGATTTGCTGTCTGCTGTTTTGTATACTGTTCTTCCTCCAGTTCTGAATCCTATCATTTATAGCCTGAGAAATAAGGCTATTATGGAAGGTTTATGGAAAATATCACAGAAGTTCAAACATTTCAAAGCATGATACCTTATATTTCAGAAAGCTACATGTGAATTCGAGGAAGAAGTTGATTTGCCCCCAAATTCAGAGTAACTACGGGAGCATGTAAGAGACTTTATGTGCACCCTTGGTTACTGCACCACCTAATGAAAACCAATGGGAAGTTCATATTGGAATCCAGAGTAAGTTATTCTTACACCGGAGCAAGGACTCCCCATAGTTACTCTGGATTTTGCCCTTCGTCAATTATGGTAGACAATATTTGACCACCTATAATATGGCACTGTATCATTCATTCTTAATGATGATAAAATAATTTATTCTTAGGGTGATAAATGACACTTCTTAATATTTCCTACTTAATTATGCTTATTTTTTATATTTTTAGCCATGATATTAATTATTATTTTTAGTTTACACCCATTGTGAACTTTTGGTCTATAACTTTTTAATAAATGAATTATCATGTATTTCTTTTTGAAAAAATGATTGCACATTCTAGTATGTCCAAGAAAGGGAACTATTTTGCTGTCTAATGTTCAGGCTCAAGAAGATTTCAGGGTGCAATCCTAACTTAGCACAGCTGAGTCGTCAGTCTTCCTGTTCTTAACCATCCACAAGGAATGGCACACAGGTGTCTTAAAGCACTTTTGTGACACCCAGGTCAGCACAAGACATGCCAGGCTTGCCTAATGAAAGGGTAGGATTGCAACCTTAACCTATCATTTGAAGCAATGTGAAGCAGAGAGGAGGTCTTTCCTTGAGGTC
Source organism: Cryptoblepharus egeriae (assembly GCA_030015325.1). Taxonomy (NCBI): domain Eukaryota; kingdom Metazoa; phylum Chordata; class Lepidosauria; order Squamata; family Scincidae; genus Cryptoblepharus; species Cryptoblepharus egeriae. Next base: position 86,184,970 of record JAREYC010000004.1, read on the forward strand.
TGTCTAGTTCAGGAGAATTGTGCAGAGATTTACCATTTTCAACCGCCACTGGCCCAACCCACTTATGCTTTCCCAGGAGAGAAGATGGCATTGATCATTCTGCCACCACCATTTTCTTTAGACAAATTACAATGAAAATATAGAGAAATGATCTAAAGAATAAAAGTACAGCAACATCATAACAAATGGAATCTCTCTCTCTCTCTCTCAAATATTAAACTGTATTAAATATTCTAATATTGATGGTAATAATGACCAATGATCACCTCCAGTTAACTGCAATAATTTGTATGGGGACCATGTCTGTTACTTCCTTTTTCCTTTTTTTAATCTATAGTATGTTAAATATATCTTTCTACTATTGACACATGGAGGAAAATGTAAAAGGAAAATATAATAGTACTGCTTAAGGGTACAATCCTGTATACATTTCCCTGGAAGTAAAACCCATTGAACTGAATTAGGTTTCTGCATACACAGGCATAATATATTGCTGTAAGACTCTGACATCTTACCCATTGCTGAAAATCTGACTCAGAATGCTCCTTTTCCCTGGAGCTCTGCAAAGTAATTTGGGATTGTCCATATATACAAATTTGTCATAGCATCCATGAGGGATAGAAACTTATTTTCTGTTTAGTTTGTTTAAAAAAAAAACTCTTGAAGCTGACATAATGTGGCATTTTTGGTTGCATAGTTGGCAGAAGGTTCAGGGTCATAACATAGGTAGTACCATCAGGTCTCTCTTAATGGTTTGTGGTTCATTGACTCTATCACTGCTCTTTGTCTCATTGCTCTTGATTCTCTGCCATTTATTAACATGGACAAAGTTTCTCTGAATCAGTGTCTGTTTCAGTGCTCTCTGGTTCCTTGTCCTTTTCATTGGTCTCTGGTTCTTTAACTTCTTCAGTGTTCTCCGGTACGTTGTCAATTTCAACATTCTCTGGTTTATTTTCTTTATCAGAAGTTATACCTATAAATCAAAATTACACTATGACATTCTTCACCTAGAAGAATTCAGCCCCCACACTAGATAACGACTACACCATTTCAGTTACGCACACTTGAATTTCCTTCACTTTCAAACCACCCATTTTAAAACAGCCAAACCCAAGCCCTTACCTCTTCTCCGTCTTTTGAGGAATATGTAGGAAAACAACAGCACTAGTACGAGAAAGCACACAGAACCTACAATAGCATATGTCATTGACACCGGTTTGGTGGATTCTTCTTCTTTGTGTACTTTGGCTGAAAAAATTGATATTCTGAGTTAAAATGCTATGAACGCTTGTCTAATAATTCTCAGAGAATGCCCAAAAGTTACCTGGGAAAACTGACCATTTCCCCTCGGCATAACCATCTCCTAATTCTTTCATGGTCCTTACAGTGTCCTTGATCATTCCATCTGTCCGCATATACTTAGTTACAAACATTTTATTAGGTGTCTACTAGGACATTATTTTAGTTCTTGGTGGTTGTTAGGAAAATGTCCATTGACAGGTTCATTGAAAAAGACCTGCACAACTCATTCTACCACCACAGGTTTCACATGCCCACTTAGGAATCTATGATCAAACTATCAATCTATGCCTGCAGAATCCTTTTCTGCCTAACAGCCCAATCCAGAGCAACTGATCTGTCCACATAAGAGCCCTTAGGTTGCCCTATCTAACACTAGGTTGGAGCAACTGCAAGATGCTCCAGCCCAGTTACTCTGAAGGAGGCTTAGGGCAGAGCAAGGCAAGATAGGGTGCCCTAAGAGAGGTGGACCTGCTCTGCCCTAACTGGGGCAGCCTAAGCAGCTCAGGAGAGGCAAGTTGAGGGCATGTTTAGCATTGCCTAGGGCAGAGCAGTTACTCTGTATCCAAAGCCTGTTTCCAAGGCAGAAATGCCCTCTTCCAGCCCTCAGAGTTATACCACCTCAGGAGCAGGTATAGTAATGAGTAGACCCATAGGGGTCCATAAGGCCCGAGTAAGAATGGCAGTGCTGACCAAAAATCTGAGTTCTTGGCCAGCCTAGCTGCAACCCCTGCCTCTCAACCTCAGGATATGGAACAAACTACGGCTGCCCACAAACCTCAGGATACAGCAGGCCACTCCAAGAAGCCCCTTGTATTCACTGTAGAATGTACTGGCATCTCATCAGGGACTCCTTATAAGGCAGGCACCCAGTGGCGTCACCAGACTGGTGCAGCTGGTGTGGGCTGCATTGGGGATGCGCTCCGTATGGGGTGATGTGCCGGAGGAGTTTGACTGTCCTTTGGCAGGCCCCGGGCGTCAGCACCCCCATTCAGGCCTGCTCCAAGGCGGAGCAGCAGCCAGAAGCTGCCACTTGTCTGAGGAGCTGGCCTGAACGGCCATCTGAGGTGCACTGCGCAGAAACACACTGAGCATGGCGAACAGCTTCAGAGGAGACTTCCTTAGAGCAGAGAAAGTCCGCGCCTCTGCACAGCCATTCGGCCTCACTCAGGAGGCAGAGCGGCAGCCGAATGGCTTCAGAAAGAGTACTGCACAGGCACCAACTCTGATGCCTGCACAGTCTCCCCCGAAGCCAAAAGGCTTCAGAAAAGTACTGCGCAGGTGTCAGAGATGGTGCCTGCACAGTACTCTTTCTGAAGCCAGTTGGCTTCAGAAACAACTGCGCAGGCGCCAACTTTGGTGACTGTGCAGTCCAGGTGGGGGGGGGGGCGCATCCCAGGGATGACGCATAGACTTCCGCACCAGGTGATGTGCAGTGTCATGTCACCACTGTAGGCACCACAGCTGTTCCTTGTTCAGTGTGATCTGAGGGGTGTCTCCTCAGGAGCAAGTCTTCCCCTTGTGTCAATAACTTAGCATGCTCTGGAGCAGTTAGGGCAGCCCAGGCTTCCTGACTCTCTGGATTCAGCATAACTTTCTGCTCTGGATACAGAATAGTTAGGAGAGTGCAGTTAGGTCAGAGCAGGCTGAATTTGCTCTGGATTGCAGCCATAGTTTCCCATCACTGACCAAGTAAGTTAAAGAACTAACCTTCTTTTGCCAACTTCTTCTTTCAACCATTTTCAAGGAGGGGAACTTAGAAAGCAGGGGAGGACAACTATCAAGCATGGCTACTTACGTTTCACAATAATTTCTGCAGGTTCACTTCGCAATGACCAGACAAAGGGGTTTCCCTTGAGGTGATAGTGACAACTGTAGTTTCCTGAATCCTCTGGCTTCATACTGTATATAAGATACTTGACTGTATAGCTGTCTATGTCTGCCTTTAATGATCCTTTCATGACTTCTGAGCTCCACAGAGAATAGGTCAGACCATTCTCTGGTCCTTGGCAAGTGATGGTTGCTGTGCTTATTCCTTCCAAGTAGTCTATATGAATGGTGGGTTTCAAGAGATTGGGATCTTGGGATAGGAAAAATGTAATGATTTGAAGAAGTTAGGTAACCTGTCATCTAACCCATGCTTCCTGTGTTGAGGCCATGTGAAAATAACATGGAAGGACTAAGCCAACCTATTAGGCTGATGCCTAGTCCAGCCTAGTCAAATATGATGGCCAGATGGGATGCTGTCATCACATATGTCACTTCCCCTAACCACAATGCAATTTATTTACCCTTGGCAATATACTACCTTTTGGCATATACAATTTTGATGAGAAGACTCTTCTATTCATAGTCAGGGCTGGCCTGCCCATAATGTCATTGCTGGATGATAAGCATGCAAGAACCAACAAACTGGCAGACCCCTTATATGTCTATCACCTCTGCTGCTTTATCTGCCCAAGACAGCTCCTCTCACTTCTGCTCTTTTGCCAGGCTCACAGTGCAATCCTAACCCCTGCTTAGGCCAGCACAAGTCCCAGCACAAGTTTTGTGCTGGCTTGCAGGTGTTGCCATGTGTCACTCCCGTGGGGGTAAGGCTGATGCACAGATATGTGCCAGCCTTCCCACGCCACTGTGGGAACAGGGAAATGGGTGAGTTATGCTGGCCTAAATGGGTTAGGATTGTGCCCAATGTCTCCAAATGGAGAATGAGATGGAATATATGACTGTGGCACTGATGCTGGCTGGTAGCTCTGGGGCAGAAAATTACAGAAAAGCATTGGTAAAATGTGGGGTCTTGTTGGTGGTGGCGCCACACATCTGCAACCAGCTTCTAGGAAACCTGGGACAGCCTGCTCATTATGTAGTTTGCAGTTATGTTTGAAGACATATCTGCTTTTCCAAGATTTTGAGGTTTGAAGAATGGACTACTTGATTTAAATTTATGTTATATTATTTTATACCTATGTTACATACTGATCTCTTTAACTGCTTTTTAAAAATTACTGGTTTAAAACTTTATAATGTTTTATTCTCACATTATTTATGTTATATGTTTCTGTTTTGTTGTAAATTCTTTGGACTGTTTGAGATCAAGAATGAGATTTGGATGAGATCAAGAATGAGATTTGATTTTGTAAAATGGGTGAGGTTTTCATGCTCCAAAGAAGCAACCTTGTAAACATGTTTCTGGAAGTGTATACTGGGAGTTCAACACAATGGAGATTAACATTTTAACAGACATACATAGGATTTGCTGCCAAGGAACAAGAAAAGTGGAATGTAGATGAAAGGTGAAACAACTATATCCATACAGTCCAGAGTAACTACGAGAGCATGTAAGAGACATGTACATTGAAGTAGTTACAGCACCACCTAGTTAAAACCTATGGGAAATTCATATTGCAGTCCAGAGTAAATTGTTCTTACTTTGGAGCAAGGACTCCCATAGTTACTCTGGATTGCGCCTTTTGTTTTGTATCGATTTGAGTCTCTACTGACACTGAACGTGAGCTAGTGGAGTACATATGGTTCCCTTATTCTGTATGGATTGTATGTTGGGTTGCCATAATTTTCTTCCACAAAATCGGGACAGGACCCTCTGTCCCATTTTCCAGTATATGAACACAATCCCCCATAATCGGGACTATCCCTGTTTTGGGGGACATATGACAACTGTAGTTGTATGCAAATAGTATTCAAGAACTGAGCCCATCTCTGGAGATGGCACCAGCTGCCAGGGGCAGTGGAGCAGGGCACAAAGTTGAGCATCTCCCTGCGGGCCCCTGTTCTCTCCTCCCATCAATGGTGCACTGAACACTAACAGTATCCCTGGTCATGACACTTGAGGGGTTAACTTGGTCAGGTGAGCCTTCTGATAGCCTTAAGGCTTGAGCAAGTATCAATTCCCTGATGCCAGGGGTGTCCACAACTCACCTCTTAGGGTGATGTTCACTTCATCACTGTAGTCTGAGCAATCAGTATTCTTGTCTCCAGGGAAGCAATAAGCACAGAAATAGATCTGCCCATCTGACTGACTGATACTGGAAATGGAATATACATTTTCTTTCACCACTGTCAGTTCATATTCCTGTTTACATGCATCCTTTCTCCAGAAATAGAAATTTTTGGATACATTTTGATCGCTTTTACAGGTGATGGTGACATTTTCCCCCAGGGGAAGTACTCCAGTAGGTGTAATTGAGATGGTAGGCTTGGCATGTGTTTTATCTAGATGAAAAAGAGAACATGCATGAGCTCTGGAAGGTGGAATATCTGTAACAATCTATCCTTATACCATGGAAATCATTTTCAGGGGGAAGACCATGGCATTGGATCAAAAACTGAATACAGGTGAATAATAGGACTGCAATTCATCCAAGTTCCTGTTGAGGACATTAGCCAGCAGAAAACATATGAATGGTCTTAATTTTTTTTTTTAATTTCAGGTCAACAACTGGTTTTTAACAAGGACCCGTTTTTGGTAACTTGGTGAAACTTTTGAAGAAACAATTAACTTTTTTGCAATGCTTTGGTCAGAAATTACTTTTTATGGATATGACCCATAGTCTCTGGCCAATTGTGCTTGGCCTTGAACTGTGGCCACCTTTATTCCACCACTTAATGCTTAGCTCTTCAATGAGGCCATTGACTTACTTGACAAGTTTTGGGCCAGACCAGCTTTCAGCAACCATCCTAGAAAGGAGATGATTTTATTAGCAGAGAGATATATGAACATCAGGAACCACCAATACAGGATCTTGGTTCCTCTCCACATGTCATTGCATAACATTTCATCCCACTGTACTATATTACACCAGGTCCTGGGAAAACAGAAGGATAGGGAGCACCTGAGTAAGTATATTATGGATTTCCCCCTTCAGCATTGTTTTCCTTACTCTTCCTTCTCCCCCTCCTCCTCCCAACATGTCTGCCCCTTCACCCTCTTTCATCATGTGGCTTTCCCATAGTCTCCAATTTCCTGAAATTTCAGAGGCAATTCCTTCCTATTTTTATTGGAGGAACCAAAAAATGAAGGGCTGCTCATTGCCCTAACCTGCTCACACCTCTTTGGATAACAACACAGGGGTTGTCACCTGGGATCAGTCCTGCTGACAGGTGAGTGAGGGCCAAGAGACAGTCACTTTCACCTCCATGCCTGTCAATCAATTTTGTTCCAAGGGCTCCTACTGTGGCCTTATGAGAAGGCCATTGGTTCCTGTGTCTCGAGAGGCAACACCCAAGGGTGGATCAACAGCAGTATAGGTCAATGGATTTGTGACCCACAGAGCCCCACGTGTGCCACTGCCTTATCCAATCAGGACCAACCAAGGAAGAGCATGCTGACAGTCAGCCTCATGGTGAGGGTGATTAGGCAGTTCTGTTGATTCCCAAAGGAAGATGTCACTCAGAGGCTGTGGATTTTGAAGTACAAAAGTGGTGACCAGGTCTATCCTTCCCCATTCTTAGCTATTTCTATGTGACCTGCTGAGACAGTTCATCAGCACCATCTACCCCATACTGCCTGGCACACCGATTGTCCTGTCCATCATCTAGAATCAGCAGAATGTGTGGAAGTGAATAATCCTCAGAATTCACATTTGTGATGTCATGAAGATACGGCCAGAGGTAGATTGTGTTGATTCTCAGCAGATTTCAGATGTGAAATTTGGGGCAGGTGTTCCTTCCAATACACAATTTTCCAATACACAAGTCAACAACTTCCAGACCAGGAGAACCTCTGTCTTATAAGGATTTAATCTCAGCTTCTTCACCCTCATCCAGACCTCACTGCCTCCAGACAGCGATTCAGGACATCAACTATCTCCTCAGAATCAGGAGGAAAGGAGAGATAAAACTGGGTGTCATCAGTCTACTGATGACACCTCACTCCAAACATCTGGATGACCTCTCCCAGCAGCTTCATGTAGAAGTTGAATAGCAAGGGGGATAGAATGGAACCTTTTGGCACCCCATACCAAAGAGGCCATGGTGCTGAACAAGCATCCCCAGCACCACCTTCTGGGATCTGTCAGCCAGGAAGGAGCAGAACCACTGCAAAACGGTGCCTCCAATCCCTAACCCGGCCAACCGACCCAGAAGAACACCATGGTTGATGGTGTCAAAAGCCGCTGAGAAGTCCAGTAGAACCAACAGGGACACACCCTCCCTGTCCATTCCTTGGTGTAGGTCATCCACAAAGGTGACCAAGGCAGACTCCATCCCAATCCCTGGTCTGAAACCAGATTGGAAAGAATCCAGGTAATCAGTATCATACAGGACCCTCTGAAGCTGGGAAGCCACCACCACTGAATAATTTACTTTATAAGCATAGGAATGTCTTGGTAAATTTTGTTTGGGTCCCTTCTCTGGAAGCAGATAGTTGGCATCGACTTCCTCACATAAAGTGTTCATGTTCTTTGTTTTAGTAGTCTCTCCTTCTAGGCTGGGCTGTCACATGGGCTAAGGTGAAAAATATCCAGTTCTTAGAATACCAGCACACATTTGGCTTGTACCCTTAGCTGAATTTATCCATAAGACCCAAAAATTTGTTGCCCAGTGTTTCCTATGAGACACCAACTATATATATAAAAGGCATCTTCATCATTCTCACTGACTCATCAACACCCAGCCAAAACTGGTGGGCCCATAAGCATGAAATTTGAAATTTGATGAGGGTATTCCTTCCATAATGGAGGGATCCACTAAGAATGACATACATAGGTGAGATCATGCATATGAACATGGGGGCTGTTGCACATGGAGGTGGATGTGCATGTGGGTTGATGTGCATGGGGAATTCATGTGCAGTGGGGGGATGGTGTACAGGGGAATTTTACTCCCGCAACACGGGTACACTTTTTGCTAGTTTTTTATATAACATGATAAATCTTGTTATACATGAAATCTAAAGAACTTTACTCTCTTGTCTGTTGTTTTGTTCGCTCTTCTACCACAGTTCCCAATCCCAAAATTTATAGCCCCTAGTGCAAGGATATCAAAAGGATTTTGAAAATAAAAGATTAAATATTTCATAGTGTGATTCTTTGCATTTTGTAAGATGAATACACATTCTACTACGTCTAATAAAACAAAACAATTTGGCTGCTTAAAGTTCAGACTCGAGAACATTTTAACCTATCATTTGAAGCATGTGAAGAGAAAATAAAATAAAGGGCTATCATGCTGCAGTAAATTGTTCTGCCCCCTTGATTGATGCAGGCAGAGGCAGGAAAACTAGAATAGCCCATTGGCTCCTGGAATGTTTGGGGTCAGGGAAGGACTGTGGGGATCTTTGGAGTGTGTGTGTTTAGAGTCTGAACAGCAGGATAATTTTCTTGTCAGCCTGGGACACAGAACCGTTTTTTAAATTTCTTTTATTATTTTATCATATAAAGTTCTTTGGTAACAGTTTTTTGAAAACGTATTACACTGCATTAAATGTTTTAATGATGGTGTTAAATAATGATCAATGATCACCTCCCATTAAATGCAAATATTTGTTTTGGCTTTATTTATTTCTTTTGTGTCATCCATATTAAGTTAAAAATAATCTTTCTGCTCCTGATAGGGGAAGGAAAATGAGAAAGCACGACTTTAGGATTCAATCTTTTACACATTTTCCTGGAAGATAGCCCCATTTAAGTACCATTGGGCTTACTTCTGAATAGATATGTATAGGATTGTGTTGTATGATAATGACAGCTTTATTACTGGTTAACAAAATCTGGTTCCAAATGCCCCTTTCTCCCTATTAGTGTACAATGACACTTGGGATTAGTCATACATACAAACCTACCTTGGCGTCCTTGTGAAGAAGAAATTTATTTTCTGTTTTGTTAAAAAATAAAAATTAAAAAATAAAAATATATGAGGCTGTCATGTTGATGCTGGTAGAAGAATCAGGGTCATAATATGTGTGGTGCCATCATTCTATCTCTTTACTTGCTCTGTGGTTCATTGTCTCTATCAATGTCCATTGATTCATAATTATTGTTAACAGTCTTGATCCTCTGAACAGTCCTGGTACACTGTCCTTTTCAATATGTCAATATGTCCATTGGTCCATTTTGTTAAACCTTTTCATGCTCTCTTGGTCTTTGTCCCTTTCAACACGCTCCAGACTTCTGTCCTCTTCATCAATCTCTGTTATGGTGTCCATTCCAATGCTCCCTGGTTCATCTTCATCCCAGTGAGCAATCAACAGATTGCGGTCCCTTTCAACAGTCTCCAATACTTCATCCCGGTCAGCACGTGACGGAGTGTGGTCCCTTTCAACAGTCTCCAATACTGATTCCTTTTCAATTTTCTCTGATACATTTCGCTCAACAGAAATTTTGCCTGTAGATCAAAAATACACTATGAAACCTGGTCTGGTTTAGCTCCAGCTCTACCCTTCATGAGGACTATACACTTCAGTTATGCACACTTGAATTTTTATCGTTCTGAAACCAACCATTTTTACACAGCCCAACCCAAATGCTTACCTTTTGCCAATTTTTTCCACAACATAAAGGAACCCATCAACAAGAGGAGTCCCAAAACGCCTGCAATAACATTTATCCACATCACTGACAAATTAGCAACTGAAAACGAAAGGACATTCTGAGTTAAGATGCAGCTAATGTTTATCTGAATGCTGTTACAGATGCATGCAGCTTGACATATAGTCATATGACATATAGTCATGTAGCTGGCCACATGACTGTGGAAGTGTCTTTGGAAAATGCTGGTTATTCAGCCTAGAAACAGGGATGAGCACCTCTCTCTAGAGCTGGACACAACTGGTAGTACAACCTGCAGGGGGACAGGTTGTACTGACCGCTTTACCTTTAATGTTTATCTAGCAATTCACAGGTGGTGCCAAGAGATTATAGAGAAAACCAATCCTTCTACAAGTCTGTTCATCTTCAATTTCTTTCATTATACTTTCAAATTCTGCCATCAATCAATCCAACCACCCACTTATGCTTTCTGAAAAATGCCGCAATCCTGAAGACACTTTCTGGAGAGTAAGAGCCATTGACCACAATGGGGCTTCCTTTTGAGTAGACATGCACAATGAATAGGAATGGGGAGCAGTAACAGGGAGATGGGTTAGCTGTGCTGGCCTAAAGTGATTAGAATTGTGCCCTCTGTTAAGTTGTTCACCCATTGGGTCCTTGCTACAGAATTTACTACTGTGTATTAAAGCATAGGATTGGGCAGTGAGGAGGCATGGAACATTTGCACTAAGGCTGCAATCCTAAATACACTTTCCTGAGAGTAAGTCCCATACAACAGAATGGGACTTACTTCTGAGTAGACATGCTTAGGATTGCACCTTAAATCTTTTTTCCAAGGTTTTCCCAAGCACCATTTCACAAGTCCCAGATTTCCCATGATGATCCAAAAAGGTGGATGATACATATTGGAACTAAAAATTGGTGACATGAATGAAATGGATGAATGTTTCCATCTTCAAGCAGCAAAAAGGTCCTCTTGGCGGCCTTTTGCTAAGTCATCCTGAGCTGGTAGGGAGCAACAATATTGGACACCTATGGTGGCAGATGTAATTGTTGCCTAGTGAGCTTTTGCCACTAGACATTTTTTGATGGGTAGAAAATGGGTGAGAAACGTCACCCATCACTGTGGGCTGCAGTATAAGGGAAGCCTACTGCCCATCTCCTGCATCTCTAATGGCAGTTGGTGGCACATGCTATGTGTTTGCAGTAAATGGGAATTTGGGGCCATAACTGGCCATTTGAGGTTTTGATTTCATATGTTCCTCAAATGCTGACACTATCACTGACAATCACACAATGCTGGTCTCAGTCTGATCTCTCACATCAGTGTGGTATGAATCTATGCACATGCTGGGTTCCAGGTTGCTGTGGGTCCTAGTTCAAAGTGTGGTGTTGGGTCTACCCAACATCATGGCTGCCACTGCCATTGGGTCATAAGGGTCCCAGAGCCTTGTAAAGTCAGCCATGGGCCATTAAATTTTTATTTTCTTTGTAAACTACTTTGTGAACCTTTTAGTTGAAAAGCAGAAAATAAATACTGTAGACAGACAGACAGACAGACAGACAGATAGATAGATAGATAGATAGATAGATAGATAGATAGATAGATAGATAGATAGATAGATAGATAGATAGATAGATAGATGGGTCTTTCAATTGATATATATCTGGTTGTACTTTGGTGTTCATGTGAATGAAGCAACTATGTGAATGAGGCTGCAATCCTAAAGACACTTTCCTGGGAGTAAGGCCCACTGAACACAATGGGGCTAACTTTTGAAAACATGATTAGGGTTGTGCTCTAAAAGTCATTGGCTAGATCTTTCTTGCAAACTTCTTGCAAGCAGGGATAACAATTATTGCATATAAAAGTTTTGTGTGATTGAAACCCGTTTATGCCATTTCATTGTACATAAGAATGTGGTCCTAAGTAAGTGGGGACTGCATTACAGGAAAGAGGCTCTGCCATACTGCTGTGTGTTGCTTAAAAGGACATGTGACATTCATCCATTCATCTTTTAAAAATGCCCTAATTAAGTCCTTTTGACAATATCTACTTTCAACTTTTTCCCCCTGTGTGTGCACAAACACACACAACTTCATACAGGCATACATACGTATGTCATGTTTATAATTACGCATAGGATAGTGTTGTATGGTTCTCACTCTATACCACACTTCCTTGGAAGTAAACTCCACTGAAGGTGAGGTAAACATGTATAAAACTGCACTTTAAATGCTCTTGCTATGCAGGTAGAGACAGAATCATGTTCCATTTCCCACTAACCTCAGTTTAGAACCTAGTCTTTCGAGACTGATAATGTCAATACAATACTATACACACCAGCAGTTCTATACATGGAAGGTTGGTCCTCCCTAAGTCATTTCTGTGGATTTGGACCCATTAGGTGGTTGGTTTATCAGCCAGGCAGGCTCTCAGGGGTAGTTTTTGTTCTGCAATGACTTCTGAGCAGGAATGTTTCAATTCTGAGCTATGCAAAATAACAGGATGAGCATGTTGTTTAATGGAACCCTTTATCAAGGGTCATCTTGGCCCTCCAGAGGGTTTGCAGGTTTGCAAATTCCAGAAGGTTTACAGGAAACTTTTGCTGGTTTCCCTGTAGCTCAAAACAGCTCCCTGAAGTGATCATGATCCACATCAAAGTTTTTCAGCAAAACCATGGGGATGGTTTTGGGGATTATGGTCTCCGTACCCTCCAGAAGGCTGGTGCACCACCCTCTTAGCAGGGTGACCAGATGCCAAACGCAAAATTCCTAAATGGCAAAGCCAAAATTCCTGATCGAAGGCCAAAATTCCTACTCCCACAAGCCAAAATGTAGGATAAAATGTAGGACATATTAAAACAAGCTAAAAACTCTAAAAATAAGCTAAAAACACTGGTATTTAATATATTACACTTCTTAAATTGAAAAATGATGAACTCTCTGCTCACCCTGTCCCAGTCTGATTGGGTGAGTTTGCCAAATGACTTTGCCAAGTAAGGCATTCAGCTTCATGTAGGTTCTGTTCAGATTTGAATGAATTGGGGGGGACTGACATGTGTTTTGGCATTACGGAAAATAAAAGTAGGTATTTCTTTTAATGCCCAGACACTAAGACTGCAATCCTAAAGACACTTTCCTGGGAGTAAAACCCATTGAACATAATGGGGCTTACTTATGAGTAGACATGGTTAGGATTGTGCTCGAAGGCTTTTGCATCAACCTTTGCAATCAACCATACGCAGACATTTGCACAAGTCCAGCCCTCAGGAAACTTCTTTGCAAAGGACCACAGACTTTTGCACCAATCTTTTCAAGCAAAGAACCAGACATAGACTTTGCACTAAACATAGCACAGAGTTTGCTCCAAACCAAGCACACAGTTTGAAGGGACCCCAGTAGGTCATCTAGTCCAACCCCCTGTCTGTAGCAGGAAAGATCTTTTCAATCATCCCCCCTTTCTCTTCCTCCCCCTCCTTCTTCCCACAAATAAATACACACAAAGTATACAGAATATGTGTGTGTGTATATATACGCACACACACATATATAATACATAAAATACACACACATGTATATAATACACATACATATATATAAAATACACACACATATGTATATAATACACATACCTATATATAAAAAATACACACATAAAATACATATATAATATACATATATATGTATTTTATGTGTGTGTATTTTATATATATATATAAATATAATACACATACATATAATACGTATATAAAATACTCACGCATATAAAATACATATATATGTATGTGTATTATATATGTATTTTATATGTGTGTGTGTTTTATATATGTGTGTATTTTATTTATTGGCATCCTTCAGTCTCGAAAGACTATGGTATCGTGCTCTGATTGGAGGTCCTGAAACAGCATCTAGTGTGTCTAAAGAGGCCAATTTGAGAGTGGCAAGCCCTTCCACACTGAGGACAAATAAATTCCGTCCCCTGCCCAGGCCCCAGGTTTCGCTGCTTTCGGGTCTGTCTCTTTGCTTCAGCCTGACAAACAAGTGTCTCTTCCAGTTGGAGAAGGCCATGCTGGGTCTTTTGCCTCCACGCTGAGTGGTCAGAGGTCAAGGTTTCCCAGCTGTTGATGTCCATTCCCAAGGCCTTTAGATCCCTCTTGCAGATGTCCTTGTATCGCAGCTGTGGTCTCCTTCTTGGGCGCTTTCCCTGCACTAATTCTCCATATAGGAGATCTTTTGGAATCCGACCATTAGCCATTCTCACGACATGCCCAAGCCAGTGTAGACGCCGCTGTTTCAGAAGTGTGAACATGCTAGAGATTCCAGCACGTTCCAATACTGTGTCATTTGAGACTTTGTCATGCCAGGTGATTCCAAGAATATGTCGGAGACAGCGCATATGGAAGGTGTTCAGCTTCCTCTCCTGCCATGCATAAAGGGTCCAAGACTCACTGCAGTACAAGAGTGTGCTCAGGACGCAAGCTCTATAGACCTGAATCTTTGTATGTTCCGTCAACTTCTTATTAAGCCATACTCTCTTTGTAAGCCTGGAGAATGTACTAGCCGCTTTACCAATGCGTTTATTCAGCTCAGAGTCTAGGGAGAGAGTGTCAGAGATAGTTGAGCCAAGGTACACAAAGTCATGGACAACCTCCAGTTCATGTTCAGAGATTGTGATACAGGGAGGTGAGTCCACACCCTGACCCATGACTTGTGTTTTCTTCAGACTGATTGTTAGTCCAAAGTCTTGGCAGGCTTTGCTAAAACGGTCCATAAGTCTTTGAAGGTCTTCGGCAGAGTGAGCAGTAACAGCAGCGTCATCGGCGAAGAGGAACTCACGCAAGCATTTCAGCTGGACTTTGGACTTTGCTCTTAGTCTGGAAGGATTGTAGAGTTTTCCGTCTGATCTGGTCCGGAGATAGATTCCCTCTGTTGCGTTTCCAAAAGCATGCTTCAGCATGACTGCAAAAATGATCCCAAATAAAGTTGGTGCGAGGACACAGCCCTGCTTCACTCCACTTCGGATGTGAAAGAAATCTGATGTTAGGCCATCAAAAACTACAGTGCCCTTCATGTCCTCGTGAAAGGACCTGATGATGTTGAGGAGCTTAGGTGGGCATCCAATCTTGGGGAGGATTTTAAAAAGGCCATCCCTACTAACCAAATCAAAAGCCTTTGTAAGGTCTATGAAGGCTACAAAGAGTGGCTGTCTTTGTTCCCTACATTTCTCTTGCAACTGTCGAAGGGAAAATACCATATCAGTGGTGGACCTGTTGGCTCGAAATCCACACTGTGATTCAGGATAGATTCTCTCTGCAAGCACCTGAAGCCTCTTCAGTATGACACGGGCAAGCAGCTTCCCTACAACACTAAGAAGAGAGATGCCACGGTAGTTGTTGCAGTCACCCCTGTCGCCTTTGTTCTTGTACAGTGTGACAATATTAGCATCCTTCATGTCCTGTGGTACTCCACCTTCCCTCCAACAAAGGCAGAATATCTTGTACAGTTATATATAAGATATACATGCACATATAAAATACACGTATATATAATATGTACATGTGTGTGTATTTTATATAAGTGCGTATTATATATATAAGATATATATGCACATATAAAATACACGTATATATAAAATACACATGTGTGTGTATTTTATATATGTGTGTATTATATATATAAGATATACATGCACATATAAAATACACATATATATAATACATACATAATACATTATAGATATATAAAATACACACACATAGATATATTTATGTATTATATATATATATATAGTCTTGGGGGAGGGATAGTAGGTGCATGCAGGGGCGGCTGGTGGGGGTATTGGGAAGGGGAATATAGGTAAGTAAGGGGTTTGTGTGGGGAGGGGGTGCATGTAGGGGTGACTGGTGGTGTGGGGGTAGTGGGTGCAGGGCAGGCAGTAGGGCTGGCTAGTGGTGGGTGGGGGAGGTTCCCCCTCCCCCACAGGAAACCCTGCCCTCTCAGTGGTTCGGGAAATGGTGCTATACCTCAATGTGCAATAAAGAAATTTTCAGAAATAACGAAAAGCATAAGAGAAACTGTGCAGCTCCCCAGGGTGAGAGGGAAGAGGGGAGGACCCAGGCAGGGTGTTTGAGGTTTCTGTGGGGTGGGGGAAAGAAGGGGGGTCGAGGGAGGGTTTGCTGGGGGTCTCCCTCCTACCTGGCTCTCGTGCTGGTGGGGCTGAGGCTGGCAGGGGGAGAGGATGGGGCACTCAGGAGCAGCTGCAGCCTTGGCCAGTGATCCAGCTTCCCTCCGAGGGGCAAGCCAGACAGAAACTGAGCTTCTGCTCCCAGCCTAGCCTCACCTCCTCAGGATTTTCAAAGCTTCCCAGGAAGCCCTGGGGAGGCGTGGCCAGGCAGGGAGAGGACGCTCAGCCCCTGCCTGGCCTCCCCCTCCACAGGAAGCCCAGCAGCTGGCCGGAGGCTGCGAGGGAGGGCGGCTGCAGCGAAAGAGAGCGGCTGGCTCCACGCCTTGCCGCTGCTGCGGGGCTGCAGTGAAGATGCCCCAGGGACCCCTCCTTTTCCGGAGGGGCCCGGACAGGGGCCTGGACAAGGGCCCCAAATGGAGGACAAGTCCGGGGGAATCCGGACATCTGGGAACCCTGCCCTCTCAGTGGTTTGGGAAATGGTGCTATACCTCAATGTGCAATAAAGAAATTTTCAGAAATAACGAAAAGCATAAGAAAATTCTCCTCTCCCCTGCCAGCGGCTCACAACAGATGAGACACAAGAATGACACTGACAACAGCCACAGAAGGTGCAGACCTAGCCAATTTAGGCCAGCACTATACACCTATCTGCTTTTCCCCACTGTCGCATGGGCAGACCGGTGCATGTCTGTGCACTGGCCTATCCCCCCACCCAGATGTTGCACAGATGTGCCTTACAGCACTTTTGTGACACTCTCTGGCCAGCACAGGACTTGTGCCAGAACTTGTGGCAGCCGAAACAGAAGTTAAAATTGCATTGGGACAGATGAGCGAGGGCATTTTATTCAACCCTTAAAAGAGCTTTGCCTCTTTGCAAAGGGGTGGAATTTTTTTTTTGAAGTGTTGCTACTCATGCCAAATTTGCCCATTCTTTTTAAATTCCCTGCATTAAAACTCAGTGTCCGCATGGAGCAACAATGCCATAATGTTCTGTTTCATAAGCAGGCAGGGGAAGATGGAAGGCAGGAGAGGGCAACTATCAAGCAAAATTATTTACCTTGCACATTAATATTTAAAGAGTCACTTTCCAATAACCAGACAAAGGGATTTTCCTTGAGTTGATAGTGACAGCTGTAGATTCTTGAATCCTGCACCTTTGTCTCAATGAAAGGAAATTCAGCCATTTCGCTGTATGGTTCTGCCTTCGCTGATCCTTTCATAATGTCTGATTTCCACAGTGAAAAGGTAAGACCATTCATTGGTCCACGGCAGGTGATGGTCATCTTTGACCCTGAATAAATCTCCTTTGTAGGGTTTACTTCAATTGTAGGCTTCTGAAGTTTGGAATCTTGGAATAGGAAAAATGCAGTGAAGGCCAAGATGTTATGTAGCCTGTCCTTCAACCCACTTTTCCCATGTAGGGGTTTTGTGAAAATAACATGGAAGGACTGAGCCAAGTGCTCAGCTGTTAGGTAGATGTCTAACTCAAATAGACCACCTATATGGGATGCTGTTATTTCATGAGTAAATCCCCCTTTACTCCTATGTCAGTATGGCATTAGCAATGGAATATGCAGTCTCTAATGATCTTGATTTCTTTAGAGTTTAAAAGTGCAATCCTAAGCATGTCTACTCAGATGTAAGTCTGATGGTGTTCAATCGTACTTACTCCCAGGAAAGTGTGGTTAGGATTGCAGTTTTTTTTAATTGATACAGAGACCTTACTTTGATGACAGAGTCCTACTTTTTGTCAGAGACTGACCTGCCGATAACATTGCTGCTTTAGGAAGCAACAGGCTATTAGGATTGCCCATCCCCTTTTTATTTCTATTATTTCTGCTTCCTTCTTAGCCTTATTGCCTTCTGCCCAGGGCACCTCCACCTGCTTCTGCTTGTTCTCCAGGCTGTGCCTTCAAATAGGGCAGTGGTATCGAGCATTTCAGTCTGAGGCCCCCTTTTGAGAAAGACCCCCCCAGAAGTAATGTCACGGCTGGAAGTGTGATTAAAGGTGCCTACTGCCAGGTTCCAAGATGGCTGCATACAGCTTTTCATGACCTCCCTGAAATTGTCATGATCCCCCAAGGGGGTTGTGATCCCCACTTCCTGAAATAAGGTATGAAAAGAAAATGTGGAAGACATTATGCCAAGGTAGGACTGGCAGAAAGTCAGAGAGAGGCATTGGTAAAATGTCGGAGGGGAGAACACTGCAGGGAGAGTTTCTGGTTTGTAAGAGTATGCTGCATAGCATCCCATAAGTCCCAGTTTTAGGCTTTGGTTGAGCCTGCTGCTACAGTGGATCATCCTTATCAAGGGGGATTCTGTTCCTTGACCCCTTGCTGATATTGAATTCCACATGAAACCAAATCACATGGAATTTGGGGGGTCCACTGAGCTCCAGAATTTCTTCCCCCATGGGAAATCTGGCTGTTGTCTCAACTGCTGTTGAGGGATAGGATGGAAGAACCATCAGGCTCAGACTGCCTCCCCACTTTAGGAACTCCGAGTGTGAACCTAAGATCTCTGTAGAAGCAAGGACAGCCCAAAGGTGCTTGGGTCCATCTTGTTTCCTCCATGTGGAGGAGACAAATCCCACAGTGTCAAAGCACCTTCATAGCAAGGTGAGTAAGACAGACACAAGTCAGAGTGGGAAGGGACTGGTTCTTGTGAGGGAGGGTGGCTGGGAGGCTAAATCCTGGTAGGATTCACTCTGTGTATGAGCATGTTTGTGTGTGCATGAGCATGAATGTGTGAATGCTTGTCTGAAATCACAGCAACCCATTTTCTTCATGCTCACCTTTGATCCGTCCATGCTTCCAGTGATCAACAGCAGCCTGGATGTGAAACAAGTCGGAATAGGTCAGAGGCGACCATGAATAAAAAAGATGGCTGTGCAGTTGGGCAAACACATGCTTGCACACACACAAACAGAAACACATTTTTATCTCACACCTCATCTTTCTGAGATGGAGGCCACTGGATAACGTTTTCTTGTCTGATACAAGAACAAGAGTGGGATTTGGAAGGTGCTGCACTATCTGACTTTGAAAGGAGAGATTTTCATTT
This sequence comes from Cryptoblepharus egeriae, assembly GCA_030015325.1. Taxonomy (NCBI): domain Eukaryota; kingdom Metazoa; phylum Chordata; class Lepidosauria; order Squamata; family Scincidae; genus Cryptoblepharus; species Cryptoblepharus egeriae. The sequence goes on from JAREYC010000004.1 coordinate 86,204,023, forward strand.
CTGAAGCAGCAGTCTGGTACACACATCCCTTATGCCCCATTAAACACTATGGAATCTACAGACATGCATAGGATTGTGCTGCAAATAGAAAAAAAAAACAAAGCCATGTGTTGATGAAAGGGTAAATAACCTATGAAATTTTTATTGGACTTAGGGTCCAATTCTGTCCAACCTTACAGTGTCAATGCAGCAGCAATGCAACTCCAAGGTAAGGTAACAAAAACTCACATAAATTTACCTTGAGAAAACTTGCATGACTGACCCTCACACTGTAGGATGTAGTGAAATCCTCATTTGTGTGGCTGCATCATCCCTGTAAAATTGGATAGAATTGTGCCCTCGGCCTCTATTCAAAGTGACCATTAGTTTGTCAAGCACATCATCTTATTCTATTTGGGTTGTATCAGTCGTAGACAATTTACAAAAAGCTCTTCTAAACACTATATATGAAAATAGCATATAGGGACTAAGCCCAGATCCAGTGGTGGCACCAGGTTGCTAGAAGGCCCAGCGCAAGCTGAACATCTCTCTGCTGCCGCACATGTTGTCATGTTGCGTACTGCTGGTATCCCAGGTGGTAACAGTCTAAGGGCTGACTTGGTCAGGTGACCCTTTGGATAGCCTCTAGAACTATTATCCAAACTGGCCAACCCCTGATCTCATAGCAGCCCAGCACTTACCTCTTAGGGTGATGCTTACTTCATCACTGTAGTCTGAGCATTCAGGATTCGTGTCTTCATTCAAGCAATAAACACAGAAACAGATTTGTGCATCTGATTCTCCAGCTTTGGCAATGGAATATTCATTGTTTTTCATCACTGTCAGTTCATCTTCCTGTTTGCATGTATCCTTTCTCCAGAAATAGAAATTTTTTGATATGTGCTGATCACTTTTACAGGTGATGGTGACGTGTGACCCCAGGTGATTCACCCCAGTAGGTGTTACCAAGATGATAGGCTTGGGATGTATTCTATCTGGATGAGAAAAAGAGCATGCATGAGATCTGGAAGGTGGAATTTATGCAGTAGTATTTAATTATAATATGGGATTCATTTGCTGAGGGAAGGACATGCCATTGAATCAAAAAATGAATATATATAGAAAATGAAATGAAAAAATGAACTTGGATCACAGGATTGTAATTCATCCAAATTAATTTTGAGGACATTAGTCAGTGGAATACTTATGAGTGGTCTCATTTTTCATTTCTGTAAAATCCATAGTCAGCAACTTGTTTTTAACAAGGACCATTTTGGTAAATAGCATAAAAGGAGGTCCATAGGCACAATCAGGGTGTAGTGGCAAAATGTTGATGCCATCCCCACCACCTCTTTGTGCCAACTGAAGCTTTTTACCTGAAAAATCAAAGAAAGTATGATTTGTTTCAGAAAACAAGGGGCTCTTGGATTGTAAGGACTCCCCTCTGGCGTTCCAACTTGTGAAGACTTGTGCATGCTCTTCACCCAAATAAAAGGAACAGAGCAGGGTGAACACCCAGTCAAAGTGATGTGGGTAATAACATTTAATGGAGCTATACTCAGGAAGCTATATCTTGCCTAGGAAGATCATATTGTGGACAAATACTTAATGTTACTCAACACATGGAAGATGGATTTGAGAGAGGACAAATTACGGGAGTGACCTTTATAAACCTTACAGCAGCTTATGATACAGTAAATCATAAAACGCTCATAAGAAAAATAAATGCAATAACAAAGGACCAGTAATTAACAGTTTATCTGTTGCCTACTCCAAAATAGACGCTTTTTTGTTTCCCTCCAGAACAAAAAAAAGCCACTGGAGAATAAAAAAAATGGGCTTCCACAAAGAAGTGCCTTGGACCCACTACTTTATAATATCTATACAAATGATCAGCCAATTAACCCAAATAAAAGAACCTTCATATATGCAGATGACACTGCAATTACTGCTCAAGGCTACACTTTGGAGGAAATAGAGAAGAAAACTATGACTGCTCTAAACGAAAGGGGTAACTACTATGACGACAACCACTTGAAACCTAATCCTGGGAAAACACAAACCTGTGCTTTTCATTTAAGAAACAGGGATGCAGGAAAGAAACTGAAAATTATCTGGAAAGTGCAACCAATACAACACTGACAATCCGAAATATCTGGGGGAGAAACTAGACCAAACACTTACTTTCAAGGCCCAATGCCAAGATACAAAACAGAAAGTATGTGCCAGGAATAATATCATTAGGAAACTGACCAACTCCGCACAACCCAAAATCTTACAGACCTCAGCTCTTGCCTTAAGTTTCTCTGTGACAGAATATGCAGCACCAGTCTGGTGGAACTCTTCCCATTTCCAGCATGTCAATACCACTCTTACCCTACAATCCAGAGTAACTACGGGAGCATGTTGGAGACATTACGTGTACCTGTAGTTATTGCACCACCTAGTGAAAACCTATGAGAAATTCAAATTGCAATCCAAGCAAACTGTTCTTACACCAGAGCGACAACTTCCCGTTGTTACTCTGGGCTGAGTTAATGAAACTAGCCCTACAATCCAGAGTAACTACGGGAGCACACAAGAGACTTTATGTGTACCCATAGTTGCTGCACTACCTAGTGAAAACCTATGGGAAATTCATATTGCAATCCAAAGCAATTTGTTCTTACACTGGAGCAAGGACTCCACGTAGTTACTCTGGATTGCACCCTAAGTGAATTGTTGCAGGATGTTTAAAACCAACGCCAACTGATAAACTTTATCAGGTTTCGGTACTGCATTCCCAGACATGAGGAGACAAGTGGAGGCAGAAAAAGAAAGATATAAACAGCAAGCAGACCACCCTGGCATCCTTGGTATGGGCACAAGCACCACCCCCTGCGACTGAAAGCAACAAAGTGTTTCCTATGTTCAACAGAACCAATCCCATCAACTCCAGAAACTTGCCGAGTGGAATTATGGCACAGCCTGAACCACAATGAAAGCTGGACCAACTTCAGGGAAGAACCCATGCCTGGGTACCATTTCCCATAAGAAACATGGAAAACTGAACAGATTAAGAAGGGGTTGCAATGTAAGAAAATCTTAAAGACTTGGGGCTACTATACAGGAGATGGAAAATGTGAATGTGGGGAGCTGCGGAGCCCTGAACATTTATTGACATGCCGTAATCTTAATGGTCCATGCATGATGGAGGATTTGTTCCAGGCCAATGAAAAAGCATTCAGTCCGTTATTTTCTGGGCCTTAAAGGGAATATAAATGTTTCTGTGTGAAACTTGTTTATAGTCTTGAAATGGATTTTAGATTTCACCTCAAATTTTAATTTTTAATTTTTTAATTAATCTTTTAAAAATTTTATGTAAGATGTTCTGGATTCAATGAATAAATGATAAATTTGACCATAGTCTTATTTGACATCATTCTTATTTGACATTGCCTGGAAGCTGTTCTCCAAGGCTTCAGTTTTAGATGGGGTGTCTGAAGAATGAACATGGGTTTGGGATGAAATACATACTGTCAGTACATACATAAGGAAATACATAAGTAAAGCAGGTGTTCTGCTACAGAGCTATAGACCCATAACTCCCCCTCTCTTTTTTCCTTTAGTCCTTTCTAAGTTCTTAGTTCTTCAGTGAAGACATTGACTTACTTGAAATGTTTTGAGCTAGTCCTGCATTCAGCCACCATCCTAAAAAGGAGATGATTTCATTAGCAACAGAAATGTATACTGGTTCTCACTTCTTTTGCACATATTGCCTAACTTAAATCCCACTGCTCGGTCTGGATCCAGATTGCACCTGGTTCTGGGATAACTCAAGGAATGGGATATCCAGGCAAGGGCAGCATACATTATGTTTTCCCTATGATGTTGTTTTCCTTCCTCCCCCTCCTCCCCCTCATCCTCCCAGCATGGCTGCCCATTCACCCTTTCTCCCCAAGGTCTCCAATTTACTGGGCTTGAAATTTCAGAGGCAGTTCCTTCCAATTTTGATTGGAGCTTCCAAAAAGAGAAAGTGCTGTTGCATGCCCTAACTTTCTCACCCTTTTTTGGATAACACAGGGGCTGCCACCTGGGATCAAGCCCTAATAATATGGGAAAGAGAGGCAACAGATGGTCACTTTCACCTCTGTGTCAGTCAATTGGTTTTGCTCCCAGTGTTTCTACCATAGCCTTGTGAAAAGACCACTGGCTGCCACGTATCATGAGGCAACTCCCAAAAGTGGATCAACACCAGCACGTTTCCTTTTGTGAGAGAGTTCCATGGGTTTGTGACCCACAAAGCCCCACATGTGCCACTGCATTATCCAACCAGGACCAACCAAGGAAGAATATGCCGAAAGAGAGCCTCATGGTGAGTAAGGTTTGGCCAAATCTGTTGTCTACCAAGTGAAGACCTTAGACAGAGGCTGCAGCTTCTGAAGTATAAAAGTGCTCTGCAATCACGTCCTTCCCCATTCTTAGCAATTTCTCTGTGATCTGCTGGGGCAGTTCACCAGAGCCCAACTACCCTTTACTGCCTGGTAAACCCCAGTTCTGACTCTCCTGTTGCATTAGTAGGATGTGTGGAAGTGAACAGCCTCAGAATTCACATTTGTGATATCTTGAAGATTCAGCCAGGAGTAGATTGTGCTGATACTTGGCCCACTCCTCACTCACACCTTTGAAATTATGAAAACTGGGTGTAATTGAATATTTGAGACATGAGAGACAAGATGTATTTTGGATCCAGCATTCCCTTTTGCCTTTCTCACATCTGTGTGTCAGAGAGAATTTAAGTTACTACATTCAGATACAAATGAACCCACTTGAATTGTGATAGTAGCATATCCATCATTAGTCCTTTTAGGATTACTTTTGAAGAAGAAAAATAATATAGTAACTATTTGGGCAAGGTCCCCATAACCCTAAGTCTGTATCAAAGCCAATGACAGCCGATCAGCTTTTAAATCATCTTTGAATTACCTATGCGTGTCTTCAAAATCTTCAGAGTTCTAGGGCATGTTTCTCAGAAGGATTATCTGTTCCCACCCTTTATGAAGCTTCAAGTCCTTTGGAACTGCCCAATGATTGAAAATTCATATCTCAAAGTTGCTGGTGGGTGGGATCCTTTTAGTAGGCTGGAAATGATGACAAACCCTACAATCCAGAGTAACTACGGGAGCACGTAAGAGACATTTACGTCGACGTCGTTACGACACCTAGTGGAAACCTATGGGAAATTTGTATTGCAATCCAGAGTAAATTGTTCTTAGAGCAAGGACTCCCCGTAGTTACTCTGGATTGCACCCTAAGACTACTACATGACTTTGAAATTACTCCCCAAAGGAGATTGACTAGCTCCTTCCCCCGTTACAAAATAAATATTGAAAGTTTTTACCAACTGGCTTAAGTTATGTTTAGATTCTATCTTATTGTATTTCAGCGGGGATACAATCCTGACCTATTTAGACCAGCACAACTCACCTGAGTATATGCCAGTCTAAATACCACCATTCCATTTGTAGGATGGGGAGGCTGGCACATGTCTGCATACTGTCCTAACTCTAATCCAAAGTGATGCAGAAATGCCTTATGGCACTTTTGTGACACCCTCAAGGCCAGCATGTGACTTGTGCCAGGTTTTATGCTGGCCTAACTGGTGGTTATCATTGCAGCTTGGATTTTTTTGAGTGATGTATGACTCATTCTGTCAAAAAAGAATCAAACTCTGTTCAAGAAATAACTTGAAATAACTTACTTGTGAGACCCAAAGGTGGAAGCTAGTATGCCCAGAGACAGCTTAGACTTGAATGCACATTGTACAGACTGCTATCTGGATGCCCATCCAAGGCATGCCATGAACACTCAAGGAGGTGTCCTTGAGAAGGTTGGTGCAGTTTTAGAGAGACAAAGGGCACAATCCAGAGGGCAGTGAAGAGTGCCCTAGATGGGCTTCCCCAACTATTCTGAATCCAGAGCAGAAAGTTATGCTGGATCCAGAGAGTCAGGAAGCCTGGGCTGTCCTAACTGCTCATGTAGGGGTGGTGCTCATGCACTTTAAAAGCCAAAGTCTTGTCTGAAGACGCCACCATGGTCATGTGGCTGCATGACTAAACATCAGAGGTGCACAGAATGCTGTTACCTTCCCTCAAAAGTAGTACCTATTTATCTATATAAATGCTAGGCTGGCAGGAGCCAGGCAAGAGACAGAAGCTCACTCCATCTTGCAGTACTCGAGTTATGAACAGTCAAAACTTCAGGTTGACACAGTATTTTTAAGCACCGTTGCATATAGAATTTAATATGGAATGCAATGAAACAGTCTTAACTGAAATAGCTGTATTCTGTCAAAGATTATGGCCAAATAACTAGAAAAAGGAAACACAACTTTCTTTTGTGTTGTATTCATTTTTATTTCCTATAGTTACCACTTTTCTTTGACATCCCATCTATTCAAGGCAGATATAACATTTTGTCACCCTGTATTCCCCATGTTACAGCTTTCGTCACAGATCATTTTTATACATAAGTCCTAAAAAACGTTTCTCAGTCACTTGGATTTGCTGTCTGTTATTTTGTATACTGTTCTACTACCAGTTCTCAATCCCAATATTTGTAGTCCAAGGACAAGGAGATCAAAGGCTGTTGAAAATGGAAGGAGAGATATTTCATAGAGTGATAGCCTGCATTTTGTAATACGAATGCACATTCAAGTAGGTCTAATAAAAGAAAACCATTTGGCTTAGCAATTAACCTATCATTTGAAGCAATGTAAAGAAGGAAAAAATTAAATTAGCAAAAATAAAAAATATTGTTTGAAGTCTGTCCAGTTCAGGACAACTGTGCAAATGTTGGGTGACTGAAGCCTTTGCAACCACAACTGATGCAATCTCGATTCTCCTTTCTCCACTGCTGGGTTCCCAGGAAAGAAGATTGCATTAATCCTGCCACCATTGTCCTTACACAAGTAACGATCTAAACATATGGAGATGATCTAGAGAAAGAAGAGAACAGCAACATAATTACAATTAAGGCTGCAATCCTAAAGACACTTTCCTTTGGACACAAGGGGGTTAAGTCTGAGTAGACAAGGTTAGGATTGTGCTCTTTATCTCATTATTCCCAGTATATCATCTTGAAAGATGGCACTTGAAACATGTATGAGCATGTGTGTTGTCATTATTGTGTCAGCCCCTTTGGAATAGAGAACCATCTTCATATTTTTTTTACCATATAAACTTATTTTGGACCATTTTGCATACAAATATTATTTATTAAATATTTTAATGATGATTGAGATAATGACTAATGGTGGCTTCCAAATAAATGCAAGAATTTATTTGGGTGTGAGTGTGTGCATTTCGTGTGTATGTGTGTGTTTTATCCATTAAATAGATTTTTATTCTGTTACTGATGAAGGGAGAAAACAAAACCATTGCTTAAAATCCCAGTCCTGAGCTGCCTTCAGCTGCAGGACTACCACTTTTGCCCCCTTCCCCATATAAGCAAGCAGCCTCACAATGAGGCTTCCCTTTTCTACACCAGCTCTTGAGCTGATCCAGAAAATTTGCCTTATGTAAGTGTAATATACTGCACCCTCTACAAAGAATCTGAATTTGGAGGAGTGGTCCCAGCACCTTCCTCCCTCTCTCCTTTGGCATGCCTCCAACTAACTCTCTCCATGCCCTGGAACCCATGCCCTCCGTGTCCTTCCTCTCATTACACCCCCCTCAGCTCTCCACCACTTGGCAGTCCATATGGGCTGTTGAGCAGAGGAGAACAGGTCCTTTGCTAGCATAGCACCTCTCAGTGCTGGTGACTTCCAGTAGTGGCCTGGCAGTAGGGCTCATAGGTTATGGCACATTTACACCTTCCCGCCAGTGTATGCCTTAGAGAGCCTTTAAGACTGGGCTCTTAGTCTACAATCCTATACAAATTTACCAGGTAGTAAAATCCTTTGAACTGAATTGGGTTTCTGATTAAACATGATATTATCTTATAGAATTGTGCTATAAGTCAATGACATCTTAAGCAATGCTGAAAATCTGGTTCAGAAAGCCGTATCTCCCTCTAGGTGTACAATATCACTGGATTATCCATATATACAAACCTATATTGGCATCCTTGATGGATAGAAATTTTTTTGTTTTGTAAAAAAAGGAATCTGAGGCTGTCATGTTGGCACACTGTGGTTTTATCATTTGGCTGGTTGGCTGAAGGATCAGGGTCATAATATTTTGTCTCTGTCACCACTCTGTGGTTCATTGTTTTTACCAATGCTCTTTGTTTCCTTATATCCTTTAACATTCTTTAATTCATCTTCTCTATCAAAGCGCTTTGATTTCATGTCTCTATCAGTTCTTTCTGATTGATTGTCCCCTTCAATGCTTTCCGATGTGTTGGACCTTTCATCCTCTTTTATATCAGCAATGTTCTTTGGTAGGTTGGACCTTTCATCCTTTGGTACATTGGTATCTTCAATGCTTTCTGATGTGTTGGACCTTTCATCCCCTGTTATTTCATCAGTCTCCACACTCTCACTTTCAAGGGGTGAATGCAATTGTGGAACAGAAGATATTCGTACACCTGCAGATCAAAGATACTCTATGACATTCTTTACCTGGTCTATTTTAGCCAATAATCTTCCTGATGAAGATTTTACTAAGTTAGTTATGCAAAATTTACATAATTTTAAAGCAACCATTTTAAAACAACCAGACCCAAACACTTACGTTTTTTCCGTTTTTTGTACATAATGTAGACAAACCACAACAAGAGGGTGACCACTAAGCTTGCAGTAACATTGGCCCAAAGCATTCCCAAGGTTTGCACTGAAAAGTGAAGAAAGTCTTGAGTTCAAATGCAGCTAATGCTTATCTAAAAATTAACAGAGTGTACTAAGAGATAAGTTGACAAAACCAATCCTGATTCTATAATGAAATATACATCTACATATATGAAATAGGAATCTTCAGAAATGTAGATTTAAGATCATCTGCCCTCAGTATAAGCACTTCACACTTCCGTTCCCTCCATCAGTCCACATATATTTTCTGAAACATTCATTAGGGGTGTTCTAGGCTGGAGGTCCTCAAATTTTTAGGGAAATTTACTCCCTGAGTCTTGTGGGGAAGGGGTAAGAGCAGGCATCCAATCCCCAGGATCATATTGCAAAAGGGGGAATAAATGGAGGTGCTCTCACTCAGTGTGGGTGACTGGAGGCTTCAGGAGTTGTGGGGAATCCTGCACAGCCCTTCATAGGATTCCCCAAGGCTTGGAATCTTCAAACACTGCAACTATCTGAAATACTTCCATTTTCCACAAGTATTTCCTAGAAAGTTATTTCCTTTTTCCAGGAGGAAAGTGCTACCATTTTCCAGGAGGAACTTTGTGATTGCTAGTTTTGAAGATTTGGAGAGCCCTGCATAGGGCTGAATGGAGTTTCATGCACCTCCTGGAGCCTGTCCAATGATGTCAATTCTGGGATACCATGGTTATCTTCTACCTGAACATATGAACTCATTAATTTCCACATGGTTTGGCACATGCTGCCAGCCAGGTTTCTGTGGCCCCCTGGTCTAAAGCCTGGGGTTTAGACCCCAAAGGCTGGTCCTTGGATCCAGTCAACACCATGGCGCTGCTTTTACCAATGTATATTGGACTCTTTTCAGCCACTCAGGTTGGTTTTCCAATGGGTATGGAAAGCCAACCTGGATGGCTAATAAAATTAATTTGATTAATGCTTCATCTAGCTAACCCTTGATGCCACTGTGGCATCCATGTGAATGAAGCAAGAGCCATGTGAATGTGTGTAAGAGCCATTGGTTCCATTGGTTCACCAGCAGTTCCTAAAATATACAAGGCTGTTGGGATCACCCTAAGTCAATATTTCTTAAACTGTGGGACATCCCTAAATATTTTTGATGGAGGGGGAGAGGAGAGGGAAAACCACAACAACACTTTTGGAATTGTGCTGTTACTATGGAAAGGTCAAGGGGGTTCTTGTTTATCAGTGAGCATGCTAGTGAGTGTGTGTGTGGGGGGGGGGGGGTGGGTGGTTTGGACAAGGCCACTTCTTTTAGACCTCTCTGCATCTCAGAACAACCCCCTGAAGCAATCACAACCTGGTTTCATGGCAAAAAGTGAGAAGTGGGTAACAAAAGCTTCAAGGGTCCATTATGAGGCACTGGGAGGCCCACTGAGGGGCACATGGGTTCTCACATCCTCAGAAAGGCCACTACCATCTACAGTGTTAGTTGAGAAACATATCTTTCTCATGGCAAGCATCATGGAAAAGCTGTCACCACACATCCTAAGAGGGTAGCAATCTTTTGATGATACCCCGATTTGAGAAATGTTGCAGCTATATTAAACAAAGAACTCAACAAAACAAAATGCATAAGAACATTCCTTACCCTCACCAGGTATTAACATCTACCACAGAGTCATAAGAAAGACACTACCAACTGCCAATGGGGCTGCAATCCTAATCCCCCAGTTACACCTGCATAACTCCCAGCACAAGTCCCGTGTTGGCAGGCGAGGCACAGAAGTGCCATTTCTGTGCCCCCAAATGGGGAGCGTAAAGCCACTGCACAGGCATATAGTAGCCTCCCCCAGGGCCTATGAGAAGGGGGTCCAGCAGGTACATTGTTCTGGGGCCCAAGACCTATGGAGGGGCCCTTAACGGAAGGACCATTTGAGTGTTATCTTTCAGTAAGCTTAAACTTATAAAAAATTATTTGCGGTCTACTATGTCACAAACTCAACTTGTTGACCTAGCAAGACTATGCATTGAGTCTAGTATTGAAAGACAAGTTGATTTTGATAGTGTTATTAGAAATTTTGCACATAAGAAAGCCAAAAAAGCACTTATTAAATAATTAATTTTTTTTCCTAATTTTTTCCTTAGTAAGATTTTAGTATTTTATATTGTCACATTACTTGAATACTGGTATGTTTTAACATAATGTTTTATATGATCAATAAATGAGCACTTGTTGTAGTTTGCTGCACATTAATTAGCATTAATTTTTTTTATTTCAAAGTAATTTTGCAATTCTTAGGGGCCCCAAATGGGTTTTGTACCACCTTAAAAAATTTCTCTTGGAGGCCCTGGCCTCCCTACATCCTCCCCACTCCATCTTGCCTGAACAGGGAGCCAAATGTGTTGGTTATAGAGGGTTATACTGGGATGAACAAGGGCATTTTGTGTGTCCCCCTTAAGTGAGCTGTCTGTGCAGAGTACTGAATTCTTTCATTTCTTTTCCTGCTTTAGGTGAAAAATTTGCCATTTGTTTCTAATTTTCTTCTTTCTTAATTCTCTGCATTATGGTTCAATGTCACCATGGAGGTTTTTGTCTTCACAATGCCCAATGTTTGTAAATCATAAGCAGGGAGAATGTGGAAGGCAGAAAAGGACAACAATCAAACCTTACCTGGTTTACCTTGCACAATAATCTCTTTATAATCACTTTCCGATGACCAGACAAAGGGATTTCCCTTGAGTTGGTAGTGACAGCTGTATTTTCCTGAATCCTCATGTTGCATGTTACGTAAATTAAACACAACACTTTCACTGTTTGCATATGCCTTCTGTGTTTCTTTTATGACATCTGATTTCATCACAGAATAGGTAAGACCAAGCTCTGGTCCATGGCAGATGATGGCCATGTTTGACCCTTCATTAATCTCATTTTTAGGGTTCACTTCCATTGTAGGCTTCTGAAGTTTGAGATCTTGGAACAGGAAAAAAGCATCAGAGTCCAAGATGTTACACAGCCTGTCATTCAACCCATGTCTCCTGCATTAGGGGGCCTTGTGAAAATAACATGGAAGGACTGAGCAAAGAGCTCACCTGTTAGGAAGATGTTTATTCTTTCACTCAAATAGGACCACTACATGAGATGCTGACATCTTAGAGGTAAATCCCTCTGCCCATCTCAACAGTCTGTTTGACCTTGACCATGGAAAGTACAGATTCCAATGTACAGTGGTGCCTCACATAAAGAGCTTAATTCGTTCCAGAGGCATGCTCTTTAAGTGAAATGCTCTTTAAGTGAAGCAGATTTTTCCATAGGAAATAATGGAAACTCAGACGATTGGTTCCACAACCCCAAAAATATTCATATAAAAATATTAACTGGATGTAAAAATGATGACAAAACACTGTAATTGAATTCAAAACATGCGTTCAATGTGCATGGTCCTGTGAAGTCTACTTAGGCTGCAATCCTAAAAACACTTTCCTGGGAGTAAGCCCCATTAACACAATGGGGCTTACTTCTGGGTAGACATGGTTAAGAGGCTGCAATCAAAGAAACTTTCCTGGGAGGCTTACCTGGGCTGCTGCTGGAGGTTCAAGGTGGTCAGTGGGGGCTCTTGGGGGCAGTTAGGGGCAGCTGCCTCTGGCACTTCCAGGCAACTGCCCCCAAGTTGGGGACAGTTAGAGGCAACAGCGCTGGCCAGCACCCCTTTTAAACAGGCTCCATGCGGAGTATCAGAGCTGCTTAGCATGCATGCCCATAGCGTGCTTGCTTGTTAAGTGAAGCGGAACTTGCTATGTGAAGCAAGATTTCTTGGAAATTTTTGCTTGTTATGTGAGATGCTTGTTAAGTGAGGCACTTGTTAAGTGAGGTACCACTGTATATATTTAGAGACTTTTGTCCTAGGTATAAAGATTCCCCATTGAGAAAGAGAGGACTGAACCTTGCCACTGAGAGCTGACCCACTTTGAGGGTCCACTTTGAGGGCTGATCCACTATGTCTTTGCTTTAGGTTGCAATCTTAAAGACACTTTCCCAGGAGTATGACCCATTGAACGCAATGGGGCTTACCTTAGAGTAGCCTATGATTGTGCTCATAGGTTCGGAGGATGCGATAGAATAGACCAGGGTTCTCCAAACTTTCATCTTCAGTGCCTTAGGATATTTAACAATTGTGCAGAGGAGGAAATTTCCTTAAGTGAAGCTTTTCATCTCAAAGATCACAAGCTACCTCTGCTGAAATTCCCTCCACTACACAATTATTAAAGGTCCAGGAGCTCTGAAGTTGAAAGTTTGGAGACCCATGGAATAGACAAACAGGGTTGCTAACAGAGTGGCAGAGATAGTGGCCACTGTGTGCTTATATGGAGTCACTGATCAGATGCCTACTGGGAGGGGAAAACATTTCAGGAAGAAGTTCCGGTACTACATGGGTCTTTTCTGGTTGGGTCTGCTGCTATTTCATAGCTATTGTTGACATGCTCCCCACCCTCAGAAATCACACTGAGACATTCTGAGATGAAAGCCTCATTTTTTTTGTCCAATGAGACAAAAAATGAGACATTTTTTTGTCCAACAATGAGAACAAAAGTGAGATATGGAAAGTGGCGCAATATCTGCCTTTTAAAATGGGAGAGATTTTTATGCTTTAAAGTGGCAATCCCATACACATGTCCCATACACATGTCCCTGGGTGTATGCCCCATTGAACACAATAGAATTTATAATTGAGGTATGGAAACTTGGCATCCATCAGTCTTGAAAGACTATGGTATCGTGCTCGACGGCTGTATATGAAGCACGAAGGCCTGGGTAGATTGATGTGGAGGATAGGCTGTTACCCAAGCAGCAAATCCCCCCTCTCCATGCCCAAATAGTCCAATTGAATGGCAGAGATGATACGATTGGTTTCAGCTGTGTCACAGAACTGGGTTAAGGACAGGAGCTCACTCTGTTTTGTGGGGACCTGGGTCTTGAACCCTGGCCTGCTACTTAATAGGCACAGTGTCTTAACCACTTGCGCCACCCACAGCCCACACTGAGGTATAGAATAGTGCTGAACAAACCCTACAATCCAGAATAACTACAAGAGCATGTAAGAGACATCACATGCACCCGTAGTTACTGTACCACCTGGTGAAAAGCTATGGGAAATTCATATTGCAATCCAGAGTAAATTGTTCTTACACCAGAGCAAGGACTCCCCGTAGTTACTCTGGATTGTGCCCAAAGTCACAAACATATGCATGTGTGGCTGAAAGGATACTTAATAGGACTTGGTCTTAGGGCTCAGTCCTATCCAACGTTTTATTGTCAAGGCAGTAATAATGCAACCCCAAGATAAAGCAACCCTAAGGTAAAAACACATTGGATTTGTATTGAGCTAAGTGCCCAGTCCTATTCAACTTCCTATTACTAGTGCAGCTATGCCAACAGGGAATGCACTGTGGCCTCCTCAAGATCAGTAAACAAGAGTTCCTTGATCACAAGGCTGCATTGTAGCTACATCAGCACTGGAAAGTTGAATAGTATCAAGTCCTAATCTCGGTTGTGACTGACCATTAGCTTGCAGAGCACAAATGAATAAGCTTATTATTTGTGGGTTGTATCCAATGTGGATATAACAAAAACACACCTTCATCTGAGTGTCATGATAATGCAACCCAAGCAACAAGGATTTAGACCAGCTTCCGAGCTGGAATAAGGTTGTTTGGAGGTCTGGTACAAAGGTCTGCACTAGAACACCCTTGCTGTTTCCCATTTAACCCCATCTCCACCCCATGATGCTTTGAACAATACCAATACACCTAGTGATTTCAAAATCTGGCTTGGTCATGTGCGCCTTCTGAGGCCACATGTCTTTTAGCCAGCATCCAATTTTGCCAACCCCCAAGACCACAGCTTCCCAGCACTCACCTCGTATGGTGATGTTTACTTCATCACTGTAGTTTGAGCATTCATGCTCTGTTATTTTATTGTGATAGAAGCAATATGCACAGGAGTAGATTTGCCCATCTTCATACTTGGCATTGAGAATTGTAAATATATGTCTATTCTTGTCTACTCGCTGAAATTCACATGAACATGTACCCTTTTTCCACAAATAGTAATCAGCCTTTACACGAAGTTCAGTTTCACAGGTGATGGTGGCGTTTCCTTCCAGGGGAATAACTCCAGTAGGATTAATCACAATTGATGGCTTGGAATACAATTCCTCTAGATGAGAAAGAGGACAAGCATGAGATCTGGGAATCGGAATCTCTGTAACAATCTGTCCTTACGCCAGGGGAATCATCAGGAGGGTGAAGAACAAGCCATTGGATCAAAAGATGAATACAGGTTAATCACACGATTGTGATTCATCCAGGTTTATGTTGAGAATATTAGCAAGCAGAGCACATATGAATGGCCTGACCTGTCGTGTCTTTAAATATCTGTTCAACAACTTCTTTTTGTTTTAAACTGGGACCGCTCACTCACACAATTCATTTAATTTATATGTAATTGGTTAAGACATTGTCACAATTCTTAAGACACTTTCTTGGGAGTAAGGCCCATTGAACACAATGGAGCTTACTTTAGAATAGACATGGTTAGGATTGTGCTTCTCTGTGCCTGTTAACCTGGGTTTGAGACCTGGGTTTTACAAGATGGGTGAGCACCCATCCTTAGTGCAGCTCCTGCCAATCTAGCAGTTCAAAAGCATGTAACTGCAAGTAGATAAACAGGTACCACTTTGGTGGAAAGGTAAAAGGCATTCTGCGTGCATGAGAGCCACCTGTTGGACAATGGTTCTTGAAATGGGATGAGCACCGCACCCTACAGTTGGTCATGACTAGTAATATAACCTGCAGGGGACACCTTTACCTTTATCACCTTTGGAGAAGAAATTAACTGATATCATTGATTGGAGAGGTGCTTTGGTCAGGACTCAAAGAATCATAGAGTTAGAAGGGACTTCATAGGTCATTTATAGGTCAATACCACATTGCTATGGAATTCCCTTTGGCAATTAGTATTGTTCTGGGACTATTTTCCAAAGATTCTTTAACATCATCTTTCCCTGTCCCTTAGATAAACAACATTGTACATTAGAATAGGAGTTTTTCTTACTATGTTGCAAAATAGGGGTCCAGGTCCGTGAGCTACATTGTATAGGAGCATGATTTGTTTCATGGTCGAGTGGCAAAGTGTAGAGGCCCTCTAGTCCACTTTGATACCTACTAAAGCTTTTTACTAAAAGTAAGGGCATGTTGTAGATCAGAATCCCAGGGGACAGCAATATTATAAGGACCCCCTTTGCCACTTTCCAACTGTTCTTATGTAAACATGTGCATGCTGTTTATTCAAATGAAAGGAACATAGCAAGAGGGACACACACAGTCAAAATGACATAAGTCTAACCTGTCCTCATCTCAGCACAGATTTTCACGTTAACTACTTAGTTAAGCCCCACTAGGTTTACTAGGGCCTAGAATTGAAGTCGAAGATAACAAATGGGATAAAATTTAGAAAGAGAAGGGAAGAAACAGAAAGGATTATCTCTGCAAATATATGAGATAGGCATGCATATGACTGTGATTTGACCTGTATGGTAGAGCATTGGTTCCCAAATTATATATTGTTACACCCTTGGGCATTCACTGGCAGCAAAAACAAAAGGACAGTAAGAGGCTCAGTTTGTTGGACTCAGCCCATCTTGATCCTCTGATTATCCTTTGCAGTCTTACATTGAGACCTCTGAACCTGTATGTATAGCCATTGTATGTAACCCATAAGTCACCAATTTCTTCCAGAAGTCCAGCACTGCATTTGCAGTGCTAGGTACATGGTGAGTCCAGAAAATTGTGAAGCTCTATGCTGGCATGATTTGTTTAGCATGATTGTGGACTTGGAACTCCCACAATGGGGGCCTGGATGTTGGCATTGAAGGTGCTTTGCAGCTTGGTAGCTGAAACTCAAGAGAAGGTTGTAGAGAAAGAGAGAACAGTGGCAGCTAGCAGTTCCTAGGTTAAGCTGGTAGGTAGTGATACTGCAGAGTTTCCCATCTGTAAGGCTGGTACAACTGGTTTTGGGGATAAAGGACACCATGTAAGATACCCACTGGTAACCTGTGAAAAATAGGCCATACGACAAAAAAAAATCTATCTGTGCATATGTTGGGTTTCAGAGGAAATCCACACTGAAACTGCTTTCCTGTATCTGAATAAGCAAACATAATTTTTGAACCGGGGCTTGGCCCTAGAATTCAAGCATGAGATAACATTATTAAAAGGTGATACTAACATATTCACTCCTAACTAACATATTTACTTGAATCTAATGTGCCATCAAATAGGCAGAGTCCTATTTTAAAAATCTTGAAATTAAAAAATGTTAACTGGCGAGTGTAATGCACAGCTGCAAAGCAGCTACAAAATTTAATTTTATTGCATATAATGAGTTATATGATAATTGTAAAATGGCAGTGGTTTATGTTATGATTTTCACCTAATTTCATTACTTTGTATAACAATGTGTTTGTTACATTTACGTTTTAATGACAATATAGTAAACTGTTAAATGATTATACTTATAATGATTATATTTATAATCAAAATACCTGTATTAACTCGAATATAATGCACCATCAAATCTGATATGCACCTAGATTTTGGAGACCAAATTTGGCTGAAAAGGGTGAGCATTAGATTCAAGTAAATAGGCTATTCCCATTTTGGGCTCCATTAAAACCAGAGACAGCCTTCCTACCTTTTTGGGATGCTATCCTGTCCTTCAGTTCAGGCAGTAAAAGGTTTTGGGCCAGGCTTGCTTTCAGCCACCATCCTAGAAAGGAGATGATTTCATTAGTAGACAGATATTTGAATAACAGGAACCTATATGTGGTCTCATTTTCTCCCCAAACATTATTGCATAACTTTTTGTCCCACAACTAAGGCTGATAAAAGGTCTTGGAATAACTGAAGGACTGGGAGTGCCAAGACATGTGAAGCATGCAGTTCCCCTTGTGGCATCCTTTTCCTTCCACCTTTTCTTATTATGGCTGTCCTTCCACCCTCCCTTTCCATGTGGCTCCAACTTGGTCCCTAATTTACTAGACTGGAACTTGCAAAGGCAATTCTTTCCCCTTTTTCTTGGAGGAAGGAGAAAGAGGAATGCTGCTAATTGCCATAACTTGCTTTCAGGAACCTGTTATGATCTCAGGGGCTGCCACCTGGAAGCAAGCCTTTGGCAGAGGAGTAAGATAGAAGGACCAGTCATATTCACCTCCCTGCCAGTCAGTTACTCTTGCTTCCAGAGCTCCTACTGTGGCCTCCAGATATTGCTTCAGGACGTTCCCTTCCATCCCATGAGGGAACTCCCGAAGGTACACTGAAGCCTGCATAAATCCTTCTGTGGGAGTGTTCCATGGGTTTATGACCCACAAAGCCCCCATGTGCCACTGTCTTAGCTTAGCGGGACCAACCAAGGAAGAGCATGCTGAAAGAAATCCTCATGGTAAGGGTAGTTTGGGAAACTCTGCAGCGTTGTCTCCTGAATGAAGACCTCAGTCTTGAGGCTGCAGTGTCTGAAATACAAAAATTCTCAGCTATTCAGTTTTCCCCATTATTTTCAATTTCTCTGTGATCTGTTGGGACAGTTCACCAGAGTCAACTACCCTATACTGCCTGGAAAACCATAGTCCTGTCCATCGTGCAACATCAGCAGGAAGTGTGGAAGAGAACAGTGCTTAGAATTCACATTTGTGATGTCATGAAGGTTCAACCAGAATAGATCTTGTTGATTCTTTGTGGACTCCACTACCACACCTTTGACTTTATGGTATGGAATTTGGAAGGTATGAGAGACATGTCTCATAAATTACTGTGAGTCTTCAAAACCTTCACAGATCTGGGGCAAGTTAACCTGAAGGCCGATCTGTCCCCATTGAATCTTAAAGGCTTTGGGAACAGCTAATGGTAGAAATCTTAGGCCTGCCTCAGGGTAGGATCCTTTTAGAGGACAGGGAATGTTTATCAGGACTTTTAATGGCGACAATTCAGTGGTGGGCTCCAGCAGGTTCGCACCTACTCAACAGAACCAGTTGTTAACGAGAGATAGGACATATAAAGTTTAAAAATAGCCATTTAAAAGTGGCTGCCAGATGGGCAGAGAACTGGTAGTTAATTCCTTTGAATCCCATCACTGGGCGACATCATGAGATGGTTGATTAGCTGTTTCACTTTCTGTTAAGAAATTCAAATTGAAATCTTTTTGCCTGCAGGTTTAATAGAAATTTTAGTTCTTGTTCTACTGTATTGCACTGTTGCTTATTTGAATGATGTCTGATTTATGCTGCAGTGATGTATGCCATGAAAGAAGGGTAAAAATCTCTATAGAAAAATATTTGCTGAACCCAGACTCTTTAAAACCCAGGCAAAACTGTGGAAGTTAGCAAACCTCCATAATACTATGGCCAGAGATAGCTTCAGGTTTGAAAACAGCCATGGTTAAATTGCCCTCATGGTTAAATTGCCCTCTTTATTTTGATGTTCTTGAAAGGTTAATGTATTTTTAGGAGACCAACCTGCTGCTGCCTCCTCTAGAGTAAGGGTCTTCAAGCATTTTTGCCAAAGAGCTGCATCAAATATCTGGCACGTTGTCAGGGGCCAAATATATATATGTTGTTGGGTGCATTCCTAACCCATTTAGGCTGGCACAACTCACTTGCTCCCCATTCCTGCGGTAATGTGGGGGGGCCATTGCATATCTGTGCACTGGCCTAGAACCCCCCCCCAAAAGTAGCCTTACAGCACTTTTGTGACAATGACAAGGGAATGGACGATGACCATTTTGTGACAATGACCAATGACCATCCATGGATGGTCATTGGTCATTGTCACAAAATGGTCATTGTCATTCATTCAGGAGATACCCTAGTACTACTTTGCCTTCATTCAGGAGATACCCTAGTACTACTTTGCCTTGTGATCAAGAATGTGGCAAAAATACTGCCCCCACAGTTAATATTATTTAAGACAATGCAAGCAAACTGTATTTCACCATATGAAACAAAAGGTTTGTAGGATTAAAATGATCAAGGATGTTATGAAATCACACCAAACTAAAACTTGATCTTCTTTAAAAAGCTATCATTTTTCAAAGCCATATTTTCTCCAATGCTTAGTAGACATTGGGATTGCATTGAGAATCTTCAGAGACATGAAAAGCAAAATGTTTAATTGATTCCACTGGGTATGGTCATGATACACTGGAGGCAACTGAACAACAGACTCTTCAATGCAGTACAAGAGGGGGAACAAATCTGTTCCTCTACTCCTTAAGCAGGCCTCCGCCAGTCTCTACACCTTACTACTGGGGGGAAAAGCAGAGGAAAGGAAGAGGCGAGTAATACTGAATTATTCGTACAGTAAGGATAGGTTATAATTCTAAATAACCTCCCAAAATCATGGTTAGGGTAGTGCAATTCCAAAGGAACAAACTTGGTCTTACCTTGAGGAGGCCTCTGTGACTACCCCTTAGCTGCAGGATGTAGTACATGCCCCACTGGCACAGTTATGTCAGTGCAGGAAATTTGGTTTCCTGCACATAAAAGATGGCATATTTTTTAAGATGATATAGTACTGAGTAGTTGTCAAAATGGGACCAACTAGTTGAACCAAGAAAGCATGAAATGCAATTAGAGAGAATGGCTTCACTAATATCATTCTTTCAATAACGTTTCTTGAAAAGATAATATATGGAGAAGTTTTAAAATTAACTAGTAACTGATCTTGGCATTCTGTGAGCATGAATGCAGATTCCTGGCTGCTACTGGAACTATCCCCAATGCTGGTTTATGAAGAGGAAATGAAACTGTCACATCCCAAGACTCTCTCCTATATACTATATATGGATTTGTTTATTTTCTTTGCTCTATGATACAATGTTGTGCTTTCCATGGTGGGAAAAGGTTGAGTGCCTCCATGGAGGTGAAGAGTAAAATGCATCTGCATCTCCCATGCAGATGTTTCTGACAGGGTGCGTCAAATTGTGTCAGCATCACATTCTGTTGCTGGAACTAGTGTGAGAATGGTTTAGTTCTAAAGAAGACATGCATAAACACCATTTTTCAAACTCTACCAGTGAAATTACACAAAACAATGCAGGAACCGTAGGAAGTATTTGTGCATGCAGTGTACGTGTACAATCAGAGGGCTGAGAGTTTTGATATTGGTATCAGGATCAGGTAGAATTGATTAGGTTGTACAAAAGGAGATATATCACTGTTATTAATTAGACTAGTGCCATAGCAGAACCTTGTTCTTTAAAGAGAGTGAAAACACAGGTCCTTGTCTCAAGGGCTTACGGTCTACTCATTTTTGGGATAACAAAAGAAAGAGAGAAGAAGGAATGGAAAGAGGAGTCTAAAGCAGAAGCCTATGTAATTGGTTCCGAAAGTACAGTAAAACCTTAGATTTCTTTCTTAGGTTTATTTCAACTCTATGACTCCATGATATATTGCATGAAGCTATTATATTACATCCAGTTGTGCAAATGGAATATATCAAGATTTACTGGTTTGCAAACCTGAAGCTTTCTGACTGTTCATTTTTGCAACAATATTTTATCCTAGTTAAAGGTATGTTTTTATTTTAACTGCCACAAATAACAGTTCTAATCTTCATCTGGTCTTTTCTTGTATATGACAGAAATGATGGGGGATCCACTGCTGAGTCTTTTAATTCTTGCTTGTTTCCTCATTCCATCTAGCAACAGTCCCAATGCTGATAGTTTCTTCCATGTCAATTGGCCTACCCCTACAATCCAGAGTAACTATGGGAGCAGATAAGAGACATTTATGTCAACGTAGTTACGGCACCACCTAGTGAAAACCTATGGGAAATTCATATTGCAATCCAGAGTAAATTGTTCTTATGTTGGAGCAAAGACTTCCCGTAGTTACTCTGTATTGCACCCTAAGAAATTATTCCTGAGAACTTGGGGTCAGTCAGTCTGAAACTGCATTATATTGCTTTCCTCAAGTATTCATTTGGGACAATGGAATGTCAGGGGATAAAACAATTCTTGCATGTGTACATTATAAGTACAAATAAAAATCTAAATGGCTAGTTTTCACAATTCCATCTCTCTACCGGCATTGGTGAGACCTCACCTTGAGTATTGTGTTCAGTTCTGGGCACCTCACTTTAAGAAAGATGCAGCCAAACTGGAGCAAGTCCAGAGGAGAGCAACAAGAATGATCAGTGGGATGGAAGGGAAGCCCTACGAGGAAAGGGTGGGGGAACTTGGGATGTTCAGCCTGGAGAAGAGGAGGCTGAGGGGAGTCATGATTGCCCTCTTCAGATACCTGAAGGGCTGTCATATGGAGGAAGGGGCTAATTTGTTCATAGCTGCTTCTGAAAGCAGAACTAGAACCAATGGGTACAACCTGCAAGAAAGGAGATTCCGGCTGGAAATCCGGAAAAAATTCCTGATGGTTCGGGCGGTTTGGCAATGGAACAGATTGCCAAGGGAGGTGGTGGACTCTCCCTCACTGGGGATCTTCAAGCAGAGGCTCGATGAGCACCTGTTGGAGATGCTCTAGGGGGAATTCCTGCTGCAGGCAGGGGGTTGGACTAGATGACCTACTAGGTCCCTTCCAACTCTATGATTCTATGATTCTATACCGCCTACCTCATATTTCTGATGAGGATGAATAAGAATGCCTCCTGCCTGCTTCCTCTCTGCCCTTCCTGCACACTCCAACCCCCTGGGCTGGATGTGCTCAGTCAGTGCAACTCACTGTGTTCCAGGCCCTGTGGTGCTGCAGAGAGACTGGTATAAGTCCCTTGTGCCAGCCTATCCCTTGAGAGAGTAGCACAGGAGTACTTTACTGTACTTTTTCGATACTCCTAGGCCAGCACAATGAACTTGCTC
The DNA here is from genome assembly GCA_030015325.1 of Cryptoblepharus egeriae. NCBI lineage: Eukaryota > Metazoa > Chordata > Lepidosauria > Squamata > Scincidae > Cryptoblepharus > Cryptoblepharus egeriae. Next base: position 86,226,669 of record JAREYC010000004.1, read on the forward strand.
CCTGATTTTGAAACCACTCTTCATTATTTATCACAATTATTTCTCCCTATCTATTTTCAGGGAAGTGAAAATGTTTTAAAGACAATGTCCAATGAAAGCATCATTACTGAATTCCTTCTGCTGGGATTCTCTGAGGTTCGGGAAATACAACTGGCCTGCTTTGCAATTTTTTTGCTGATTTATCTGGCAGCATTAATAGGGAACACCCTCATCATCATGGCTGTCACAACAGATTCCCATCTTCACAGTCCAATGTATTTCTTCCTGGCCAATCTGTCTGTTATGGATCTTGGATACATCTCAGTCACTGTACTCAAAGCCATGGCTAATTCTTTCATGAACACCCGGATGATATCGTACTCCGAATGCATCGTTCAAGTCTTCTTCCTCTTCTTCTTCATGGCTTCAGATTACTTCCTCCTCACTGTCATGGCATATGACCGGTACATTGCCATATGTGACCCACTACGATATGAGACAGTAGTAAATAAGGAAACCTCCATCCAAATGGCAGCGAGCACATGGATCAGTGGGCTGCTCTATGCAGCATTACATACCGGAGCCACCTTTGCAGTCCCCTTCTGCTCCAACATCATCAATCAGTTCTTCTGTGAGATCCCACAACTGCTCAAGCTTTCCTGCACAAACTTGTACCTTATTGAAGTTGTGGCTCTGGGCTTAAGTGTATGTTTAGGGCTGGGTTGCTTTGGTTTTATAGTTGTGTCTTATGTGAAAATTTTCAAAGCAGTTTTCAGGATCCCTTCTGCACAGGGCCGAGAGAAAGCCTTCTCTACCTGCATCCCACATCTCACTGTTGTCTCCTTGTTTCTTTTCACTGGCACCTTTGCAAACCTAAAACTGACTTCAACCTCTCTGACAGGTTTGGACAGTGCAGTGGCCATGGCTTACTGTGTTCTCCCCCCTCTTATGAATCCTGTAATTTATAGCATGAGGAACAAAGAGATCAAAGCAGGATTGAGGAAATTCTATGACAGGTCCTGGATCAAGCATCTTCATGGAAGATGCAGCTGTACATCTTTGTGGCATGTTTTCTTACCAGGACAAACACAAAGACTAAGCTGGCAAGACTTGGGAAGTAAGCCATAACAGTCAAATATCAATCTCTCATCATGATAGACCCTCTATTAAAGGGAAATTTACCTAAAAAGAAGTGTCCTTGTGAACTGGGCACATTAGGCAGAGTGCTTGTTGTATGATTAGCATGATTAGTATGATTATCCATTCTCACTCCAGCATAGTGACATTTCTGTTGGCTGTTTGGTGACATAGTAGTAGTGTGAGAGCCTGGATGTTGCAGTGCTTAGGGAGTTGGACTCCCTAGCCATGAAGTTTCCTGGATAACCTTGGGTCTGACACTCACTCTCAACCTCACCCATCTCACAGGGTTGTTGTGAGGAAAAAAGGATTAAAAAACACTTATAAGCCGCTCCTCCTCCTACCACTACTACTACTAATAATAATAATAGAGCTCCCTTAGTCTGGCATGTGTCCAAAGTTCTCCATGACACAGCCTACCTTACACTGTTGGGGGTGGTGGTGGTGGTATAAAGGCCTTCTCTGAGTCACGCCAGGCCAGAAATTTACTCTATTGGACTCCAGAGGTCACAGAAAGGCCTTCAGAAGCATCTGGATTCCACATCCAGTTTTCAGAAGCAAACAAGTAGTAGCTTGTCAAAACTGGAGAAAGTGACATGTGGACCCATGCATGCTGTTCTGATGCCAAAAGTGGGTGGCCAGACCTAGACATCCCAGATAAGACTTCCATAGGCTTCAGTTAAGCCATTTTTGCTTCCTAAATATTGGTCCTATTTAGAGTAATCCAGATGCAAGGATTGGGGGAGGACCCAACTCTCAACCCACTTCACATAGCCTCACCATCAGTGTGTCACAACCCACACTTTCAGAAGTTCTAGGCTAAAATTAATCATATACCAGTATTTATATACCACCTTTCTGGTGATTGGATTTCAACTCTGACTTTATTCAAGGCAGTTTATCCATATAACCCCCAAGAGGGTTATACAATTCACAAAGAGGTTTTCTCTTTCAAGAAAGTTTTGCAGTCTGAGGTGGATCACTTAAATGTCTGATATCTATCCTGCTGTTTTGAAAACCATAGTGAAGTGCAAAAATTGGAGGGAGTTGAGAATGGCAGGGAGACATTTGCATATGCTATGCTATGCATATGCATTGCATTTGCATATGCTATATGCTATCCTATATTGTTCTTTGGATTTGCATGTATTTGGATGGAGCTCATACAAGCTTATTTCAATTTATTTACAAGACAAAAAACTCTCTACTACAAAAATTCCTAAGGGCACTGAAAAATGTTTCCCCAAAAATTGGATCAGTTAGTAAATATTTTTCAGTCTCACCTACCCAAATGAATTGTTGTGAGGAGAAAAGCAGATAAGGCAACATATATACCACCCTTAAGTCTTTAGAAGGGAAGTATTAAAAAGTATGGAGATTTAAAAAAGAAGGGAGGAAAAATTAAATAAATAAAAATTAGTATTAAATCAACTGCATGCAAGGAATCTGGTTTCTACTACAAGTTCTGCTGGCTTGTATATGGCTCATATATGAGATTATTAAATATGTTTTGGAGATCTCCAAAAATATCCATTACTTTACAGTGCTTCCTCTGAAAACAATATTAATCTATCCTTGGTCCCATCCCTTGTAATGTGCAAAACATTTTGACAGGTGATAGGATTGCACTGCTGGACTTATATATATTTTACACCACACTGTTTAATTCCCCAATTTTCCTATCTGATGAAAGTCAATCCCAAATTTCCACAGCACACATCTGAGGACAATCCGTGGCACACCAGTGTGTCACGGCACACTGGTTGAAAATCACTGAGATAGAGTATACCTACACTAGGAAGGTAATGTAGGATTATGATAAAGGATCCAGCGGTATCCAACTTTTTATGACTCTAGGGTCTGTGAAGTCATGGAGACCTCCTTGAGGAAAGTAAATATTTGTTCCCTTATCTCATATTTTGCTGCCAGTTCTGAATCCCATTATTTATTTGCGCATGGGGTGGTGGGGCGCATGGGAGGATGTTCTATGAGGGAGTTGCGCATGGGTTGATCATGCGCATGGGGGTTGTTGCGCATGGAGGGTTGTTGTGCATGGGAGGATGGTGCACTTGGGAGTTGTGCACATGGGGTGATGGTGCACATGGGGGGATGTTGTATGGAGGGTATTGCACATGGGGGGATGATGCACATGGGGGTTGCTGCGCATAGGGGGATGGTGCGTAGTTGGGGAATGGTATAAGAGGGAAATTTTACTCCTGCACTACAGGTACATTTTTGCTAGTTTTAAATAAATAAATCAATACAGTTCAAATATTGGATGTATTTCTCAGGTACTGTCTCTGGTATTGAAACTGTGGGCCTACTTTTGGAATATATTGGGGCTTCCATGGATGTCAGTCTAATCCATTCCATGCTCAAATTCTGAGCTGATCTATATATATAAAACTGAAGAGTCACTGACTCACTGACTGACCAATCAACACCCAGACAAAACCTCCAGGCCTCCATGCGTGAAATTTGGGGAGGCACAGAGGCACACACTAAGAACTGGTTTTTTGGAAATTCCAACCAGAAGAGGGTGAAAAAAGGGTACAACACGTTTTTCTCCCTATACTTTACATTGAAGAATTTCTGACTGAGGGACGCTCGGCCTCAACCCCTGGATGTAGACGCATGAAATTTGGGGAGAGTGTTCCTTCTTTGACATCAACACCCACCAAGAACCGAGGTGGAGAAATTTAACATCTAAGGGGGTGAAATGGGGTGCCACATGTTTTTGTCCTATGATTAACATGGAAGAGTGACTGGTCAACACCCAGCCAATATGGTGCCTGCAGCCTGATGCACTGTGACAGAGAATGTTGCACTGAGGGGTTGATGCACATGGGGGGTTGATGTGGATTGGGGGGCTGGTGTGCATGGGAGATGGTTCATATGGGGGTTGATATGCATGGGGGGGTTGTTGCACATGGATGTTGTTGCACATGGGAGTTATTGTGCATGGGGGTGATGTGTATTGAGGGATGGTGTTCATGGGGGGTTGGTGCACATAAGAGGTTGGTGCGCATGGGTGTTATTGCACATGGGGCATTGGTGCTCATGGGATGTTGCTGTGCATGACAAGGTATTGCGCAATGGTGAATGGTGTATAGGGGTATTTTACTCTTGCAACATGGGTACATTTTGCTAGTATGTAATACATTCCCATGACGGAAGAATGGGAAATGAAACCTTATGGCTATATGATGATTGATTTGTCTGCTGTAATGTTCTGTATGCTGCAATCCTAAAGACATTTTCCTGATAGTAAGACCCATTCAACACTATTGGGATTACTTTTGAGTATATAGAACATAGAATCATAGAGTTGGAAGGGACCCAGTGGATCATCTAGTCCAACCCCCTGTGTGTAGCAGGAAATCCTTGTCTTGTGGGGACCGGTGTCTCGAACTCTGGCCTCCTGGTTAATAGGCACCATGTCTTAACCACTTGGGACAAAAGAGTAGAAGTGGTTAGGATTCTGTTCATGGTTTGCTAATTTCTATTTACTCACTCATACAAACATCTGACAGTGTAGCCCAATTTTCCTGTTTTTAATTGCTCATAAGTATTTTATCTGTAACTAGCGAAAAGCGAACCGCGTTGCGGGAGTAACATTTCCCCATATGCCATCCCCCACAGTGCAACTTCCCCATGTGCATTAACACCCCATGCGCAACTTCCCCCATGCTCATCAACCCCCCATGCACAACTTCCCCCCTGCGCATCTATCCCCATGAACAACTTCCCCATGTGCATCAACCCATGCACAACTTCACCCATGCGCAACAACCCCCCATGCACAACAACCCCCATGCGCAACTTCCCCCATGTGCATCAACCCCCCATATGCAACTTCCCCCATGTGCAACTTCTCCCATGAGCATCAACCCCCATGCGCAACTTCCCCCATGCTCATCAGCCCCCCATGCGCAACTTCACCCCATGTGAAACTTCCCACCATGCAAAACTTTCCCCCATGCACAACTTCCCCCCATGCGCATTAACACCCCATGCACAACTTCCCCATGAGCATCAACCCCCATGCGCAACTTCCCCCATGCGCATCAACCCTCCATGCGCAACTTCAGCCCATGTGCAACTTCCCCCATGCACATCAACCTCCCATGCGCAACTTCCCACCATGCACAACTTTCCCCATGCGCATTAACACCCCATGCGCAACTTCCCCATGAGCATCAACCCCATGCGCAACTTCCCCCATGCGCATCAACCCCACATGCGCAACTTCCCCCATGCGCATCAATCCCCATGCGCATCAACCCCCCATGTGCAACTTCCCCATGCGCATCAATCCCCATAAGCAACTTCCCCCATGCACAACAACCCCCATGCGCAACAACCCCCCATGCACAACAACCCCCATGCGCAACAACCCCCCATGCACAACAACCCCCATGCGCAACTTCCCCCATGCGCATCAGCCTCCCATGCACAACTTCCCCCATGCGCATCAACCCCCATGTGCAACTTCCCCATGCACATCAACCCCCATGCGCAACTTCCCCCATGCGCAACTTGCCCCCATGCGCAACTTGCCCCCATGCGCATCAACCCCCATGTGCAACTTCACCCATGCGCAACTTCTCCCATGTGCATCAACCCCCCATGTACAACTTCCCCATGAGCATCAACCCCATGCGCAAGTTCCCCCATGCGCATCAACCCCCCATGCGCAACTTCCCCCATGCGCATCAATCCCCATAAGCAACTTCCCCCCATGCGCCACTTCCCCATGTGTATCAACCCATGCACAACTTCCCCCATGCGCAACAACCCGCCATGCACAACAACCCCCACGCGCAACAACCCCCCATGCACAACAACCCCCATGCGCAACAACCCCCCATGCACAACAACCCCCATGCGCATCAGCCTCCCATGCGCAACTTCCCCATGCGCATCAACCCCCATGTGCAACTTCCCCCATGCGCATCAACCCCCCCATGCGCAACTTCCCCCATGCGCAACTTGCCCCCATGTGCAACTTGCCCCCATGCGCATCAACCCCCATGTGCAACTTCACCCATGCGCAACTTCTCCCATGCGCATCAACCCCCATGTACAACTTCCCCCATGCGCATCAGCCCCCCATGAGCAGCTTCCCCCATGCACAACTTGCCCATGTGCAACTTCGCCCATGCGCATTAACTCCCCATGCGCATCAACCTCCCATGCGCAACTTCACCCCATGTGCATCAACCCTCCCATGTGCAACTTCGCCCATGCGCAAGACTTACAGGGCCAGCAGCATTGGTTCTGCATAATTGGATAGGCTTGGGTTCTTGAACGTTATACCCATCATTACCACCAGTATCTCTATCACATTTTCCACGATACTGTACAGTATACCTACTGAAAGACAACAGAGCCCTTTGAGGCGAATCCTCTAAAGGCTCAAGAAAAGGAAACATGGATAAATAACCCCATTGCTTACAGTTTCTGTTCCAACCCTGTCTGTACAGGCAATGAAGACCAGTGAGTGTTCATCTCTCTGACTAGTGCAGTCCACAAAAAGGAGGTAGAGAGACCCCCTTTTCAGAGACATCAAATCAAAAGCTGAAGACCACAATGTCCAACTATTCAAGAGTGACTGAATTTATTCTGCATGGATTTTCTGATGTTGAGGGACTGCAGATATTCCACAGCATCATTTTTCTAGTCGTCTATTTGGTGGCTGTCACAGAAAATCTTCTCATCATCACCGTCATCATTTATACCCCTCATCTCCACACTCCCATGTACTTCTTTTTGGTCAACCTCTCAGTCCAGGACATGAGCTCAATATCAGTCACAGTCCCTAAATCGGTGGCAAATTCCTTGATGAACACACAAGACATCTCTTACTCTGGATGTGTCAGCCAAGTGTTCTTCCTTGTGTTCTTCATGTTGTCCCACTTTTACCTCCTTGGGGTCATGGCATATGACCGCTATGTTGCCATCTGCAACCCACTGCGTTATGAGACTGTGATGAAAAAGAAAACCTGCATTCAGTTGGCAACTGGTGCATGGATAGCTGGACTTGTCTATACCATCGTGTATACAGGAAATGCATTCACAATGGAGTTCTGCTCCAATGTTATTTATCAGTTCTTTTGTGAAATCCCGCAGCTACTCAAAATCTCTTGCTCTGGCTTAAATCTCACTGTAATTTGGGTTATAACATGTGGTGCTAGTTTGTGTTTTATTTATTTTGGTGTTGTTATATTTTCCTATGTCTGGATCATCAAAGCAGTTTTAAGGATCCCATCCACCAAGGGGAAGCAGAAAGCCTTTTCGACCTGCTTGCCACATCTTATGGTCATCACCCTCTTTTTAGTAAGTGGTACATTTGCCTATCTCAAGCCAATTTCTAGCTCTGTATCAGGATTTGATCTTTTCATTTCCATATTGTATTGCATGGTCCCTCCAGTAATGAACCCCCTGATCTATAGCATGAGAAACACAGAGCTCAAAACAGCCCTTAGGAAACTCATCCTCAGCTTTGTCCCCAGTTTCTCTCCAAAAAATCCATCTGTAGCAATACTCTTTTAGGAAGCATTCCTCCCACTCCTGACACTTTTCATTTACAGCCTCAGCTGGCCATGCTCAACTCAACTTTGAAGTACTTTTAAAACTGAACCTTAACTGGACACTTCACTGACTGTATTTGCTACTGATAATGATATCAGTATTCTCTGCTGCTGCAACAACAGCTGAGCAGTATATGACTGAGAAGAAGAGAATGGGTGAAGTATGTGAAAAGATGAGGGGTTGGGGGCTTCCAGTGGGCCTCACCTGATATCAGCAACATCAGCAACAGCAACATTGATGTGCTCACTTCAGCCTTACCTTGACTTAAAACCTAGGTTTGAGGGGACCAGAAGAGGAAAGTGAAATTATAATTCAATTTCCTCCCTTTCTCAACATGGTCCCTGTGTATGTGCAGGATGCAGTGGAGCCTGCAAATCTAGTTAGGACTGGGCTGTTAAATTCTTTTTTTAATTTACAGACATGATTCCCCCCCTTATTCAAATCAGAGGGACTAAAATGGTTTTATTTGTATTAAAATGTCCTCTGCTAACTGACAAAAGGCATTCCTCTTTCATTTAGTTTTTTTAAAAGATTTTATTAATTTCAGATATGGGAAAAGCAATGTTTGGTGTACAACAGCGGGGATAGCTATTAAAGGGTACACACATAAGGTTCTTCAGGAACAATATCTCTTTTACATTTCCATAATTCTACTTTACATGCATAGATGCAATTCTACTTTACATACATACATACATAAATTAATCAATTTCTATCTTTTCCATTATTTATAATATTTAACATAAATCTCTTATCTAATATGACAACATATTCTCTACAATATACTATATTATATTGGGGAAAAGCAAGATTTAAAATGAGATATTTACAGGAAAGATATGCCTTTTTCAATTAGCAGGGGAAGAGTAACTGTCCCTCCTCAATTCAGCAATGTCTTTTATAATTGTTTCTGCTGGTGCTCCTTTGCTTCTTTTTAGGTTGGGAGCCGTTCTGGGACAGAGCGCATTTGGTTATTTCATTTTCTCTCTAAACTGGTTTGTGAACTTTTAGCTGAAAAGCAGTGCAGTGGCGCCTCACTTAAAGAGCTTAATTCATTCTGGAAGCATGCTCTTTAAGTGAAACGCTCTTTAAGTGAAGCAGATTTTCCAATAGGAAATAATGGAAACTCAGACAATTGGTTCCACAACCCAAAAAATATTCATATAAAAATATTAACTGTTTATAAAAATGATTACAAAACACTGCAGTATAATACTGTACAAAGCACTGTAATATACAGTAACACACAACAGTGCAATAAAGAAAATACTGTACAGTACTGAACTGTACTGTACCTTTGAAAACCTTCATGGCTGGTGTGAGGGTTACAGAGAGGGAATGACTTTCACAATCACTAATGGAGTGACTGCTATCCATTGGCTCAATGGAATCGATTGTCTTTTTGTGCAACTTTAACATTCCCAAGCTGCTGACGGGGAGCAGCACTAGAACACTGATAAGGCACACCTTCCGTGCCACCATACACAGATCCCACATACAGACCTGACTCAGGCTGCTCCCCCCGGACGTCCCATGAGTTCACTGGCAATTGAAGCCTATTCCAAACTTTGCCCAGGGCCCCACTGTAGCTCAAGCTAGTCTCCTCATCCCGCCTGTGAGTTCCCTTGCCATGGAAGCCTGTTCCAAACTTCCTCAGAAGTGCTCTTTATTCAAGACAGTGCTCTTTAAGCAAGTCAAAATTTCTGAGAAAATTTTGCTCTTTATACAAAACGCTCTTTATTCAAGACGCTCTTTCAAGGTACCACTGTATATACATATTGTTAACTGATAGATTGCTGATTTTGTCTTTAACAGAGTTGAATGTTAAATGACACTAAAATATGTACAGTATTTGCATGTATTAATACTAAAAGAATTAATGCTTGAATGAATGCATTGTAATTGTAAACTTTTATCTCCACTACCCACTACTACTACTCCACTTTTGTGACACCCTCAGGCCAGCACGGAAATTATTATGTGGCTTATGCTGGCCTAATTGGAGCTTAAGATTGAAGTCTAACTATTTTATTCAAGACATTTAAAAATAGTTCTACGCAAAGCCCTGACCCTTCTCAGGTCACTGCCTGTCCCTTGTCCCTGCTTGGGAATGGTGCAAAAGTGTCATAAGGCCCTCCTGCACCACAGTTCGGGGAGTTGGGGGAGTTGGGCTGGTGCGCAGATGTATGCCAGTCTCTATGTACCAACACAAGCACAAGGACAGGGTAAGATTGCTGGCTTATCCAGTTTGGGGGGGGGGAGCAAGAGAGGGGAGAGAAGAAAGGAGGGAAGTGTTTCTGGATGGAGCAGTGGGTGGGCAGGAGGCAGGACTGTGGATGGACAGGCAGGAACTGGGAGGTAAGGCTAAAACCCAGTAGTAATGCTGGATCCAAGCCCCATTCCTAGGAAACTTGTTCCAGAGGTGCCATAGATTGGAGTAGACCAATTGCGCCTATTCCTGTGTTATCTGGGATAGGGGAAAAGTTTTGCCTTGTCCTGCCGTAGGGCAGCAGCCTGCCTTTTCCAGTGCAAGTTAGACTGTGTCCAGTGCTGTTAGTGGCAGTTTTGAACTAATACCCGGCCAAACTTCCGATAATGATGTAATTAACTAAGGTTTGACTCATAGGATTTCACTACTTACCATCACAGAATGTTTTGCTATGCCTCACTTTAACTACCCTGCACTTGTATAATCAGACAGTATCCCTGCATCTGGGAAATCACTCTGAGCTTCAATTCACAGCCACTGTTGCTGATTTTTTTTAGGTTATTATCTAAGATTTTAAAAACAAGTATTGAAAATATACCCTTGACGCATAAAGTATACCCTTGAGCCTCTGCTTCTGAGCTTGTTTAGACTTCTAAATAAAGGCACTAAAGAATACAAATATTAAAAAGCTAACATCATCACAATTTGTAGTTTCTAATATGGCTGTGTATCAGCTCCTTTCCCTATGATAACTTGCAGGAAAAGGGCATGTCAAAGAGAGAAATTTTAATGGCATTCATCTACCAATCAACAGATTAAAAATAGAAAAGGAAAGTCAGGGCAAAACTATTTAAATTTAAAAACAAGAGGGCTATTGTTAAACCATAGTACTTGGTCAAAGTCATAGTAATTGTAACCCGCATAGAAATTATAAAACCATCGTAGCAAATCCTAAGTGGCTGTGCAGAACCATGGGAGCTCTTTTACAATCAAGGTGAGTGAGCCTTTCGGTATAAAGAAAATTTAGTATAAAGAAAATTCTCATGAAGAGCAACTAAGATATCACCCTTACAAATATTGAAATTGATCTTTTTTTCCAGCCTAGGTGAGGTTTATAGGAAAAGATTCAAGAATATGCATGGACGCAACTTTAGCTGATATGATAAAATCTATAATGTATTACTAAATTTATGAGTGTTCTGTTTCCCATTTGAAACCTGCCATGGATAATCAAAATTTGTAAGCTAATTGGAAATACAAACCCATTTTATTAAGAAGTCCACAAATCCTCTATTAGGATATTCCTGTATGTGATATTTGCCAAATTTCATCCAATGTGCAACCACTTCTGACATACCAGTTCTGTTACTTGTAGCAGGCTTAGAAGTTAAGCTGTTGTACAACCCCTTGTGAACTGGTCCAATCCTAATTGGGATTCAGCCCAATCCATCCAAATCCATTCTATGCCCTTCCCCATTCTTCTAGTGCATTAGGGTGGTATTATTTACTAAATAAATAGGGTGGTATTTTATGGCCATGAACCCTAACTTACATAGGAGACCCTTTGTTTTCCAGGCATGAACCCTGTTTTCCATTAAACCATGTTTTCCAGACATGAACCCAAACTTACATAGGAGACCCTTTGTTCTTTTGACAAGTTGACTTTTTTGTATTTCTTTCCTATCAAACACTTTTAACCTCTTTCTTCCACAGACATCAAACAAAATTCCCAATGTTGAATCAGTCTGGAATGATGGAATTCCTTCTCCATGGCTTCTCTGATATTCCAGAATTACAGACTGTCCACTTCATTGCTTTCCTTTTCATTTACTTGGTGGCCATCGTGGAGAACCTTCTCATCATCACCATCGTCATTTACAGTCATAGCCTCCACAAGCCCATGTACTTCTTCTTGGCCAACCTGGCGTGCCAAGACCTGGGCTCCATATCTGTCACAGTACCTAAATCCATGTCAAATTCCCTCTTGAATAACCAAGCCATTTCTTACTCAGGCTGTGTTTGCCAAGTTTTCTTTCTTGTCTTCTTCCTAGCTTCCCACTTCATCCTTCTTGGCATCATGGCTTTTGACCGCTATGTTGCCATCTGCAACCCACTGCATTACGAGACTCTGATGACTAGGAAAACATGCATCCAAATGGCAACTGGTGTATGGATCTCTGGGCTTATCTACGCCATCATATATACTGGAAATGCATTCACCATTGAATTCTGTTCCAATGATATTGATCAGTTTTTCTGTGAAATCCCACATATACTCAAACTGGCTTGCCCTGATTCTTCTCTTGTTGAAATTTGGGTTCTCTGTTTTGGAGTTTCCATAGCCCTTGTTTATTTTCTCATAATAATTTATTCATATGTTCAGATTTTCAGAGCAGTTTTAAAAATCCCTTCCAGTGAAGGAAAGCAAAAAGCCTTCTCAACATGCTTGCCACATCTATTTGTAATATTCCTGTATATTATATGTGGTTCATTTACCTATCTTAGGCCCATATCTAATTCTCAGTCCACTATGGATCTGTTAATCTCTATCTTTTATTGTGTGGTACCACCAGTAATGAACCCACTGATCTATACCATGAGAAACAAGGAACTCAAAACAGCCTTATGGAAACAGATTGCCTTACACAAGGATCATTGGCCAGTGTTTTTTAGGAAACAAAGAACCTTTTGAAATTCAGTCCTGTAGAAGTTTCCAGTGTGGTGGATATTATGTTGAGCTAGCCATAATTGGGTGGCAGGGCAAGCTAATGGAAATGGTCACATTAAACTGCAGATTAGTATGGGGCCCTATCCCCAAGTCTATCAGCTTGCCTGCCCTGCTTCTCTTTTGCCTTCCAGTCTCCAGCTTGGAAAAGGAAGAGGGAGAAAAGAAAGGAAGAGGGAAGAAGATTGTTGAGATAGTACACAGGAATGTAGAGAGGAGCAGAGGATGGCCCATCATTGGTAAGGGGGGCAGCTTTGCTACCTCCTGTATCAGGAAGTCTTCAGCTGGTACTGTTGGTTACTAGTACACTTTGAACACATGACTTTTGGAAGGGATTTCCATCTACCTTAGGTTATACCCCCTGTTTGAAACCCTAGAAAGCTATCACAAATTAGTGTAGACAGGCCAGAGATGGAGTCTATCTGATGGAATCTGAGTCTGACATCTCCGACTCACCCAGAATGACCCAGAAAAGAATTGACTCAGTATAAAGAAGTGTTCCATTACGTCTACATTTAACAATGGTGAAAATATTTCCTGTATATTTTTTCCCAAAAAACCTTTATAAATAAATGTGGGTTAACACAAACATGTTCTTGTCTTTGCAGCAATCCCAATCTCCTTCCCCACTGGCCTGGCACTGGCAAACTATACAGTTGTTGTAAAGCAGCCTCCAAATTGATCAGGTCTGCCAGAAGGGAGGTCACGAAAGCCTCCTTCATGCCAACACAACCAAGGTTGGTTAACAGAACAAGTTAACTTGCATGGGATTAGGAGGAGGCATGGAAGGTGTTTAAGGAGATGGAGAGAAGATGGGTCTGACCCTCTGCCAACATCTATAGGTAGAAGGAGAGTCTGGGCAATTTCTACCAGTAGCTCAATCATGCAAAATAGTAGCAAAATATTTCCACAATCATTGGGCCTTTGTAACAACAGTTTGCGTGATCCAATGTAGCAAAAGACTCATGGCAATGAGCTTTTGATGTTGCCCAGAGGATCCCAGGCTCCTTGAACACACATTACTTTTCACAGTACTTATCATTACAGTACAGTTACTGCAAGAAAGCAGAGTCCTTGGAGGCTAACCCTCTAATGGCATAAGACAACAGGGGTATATTAAGCCATTGCTACAGCTTTTGTTCCACCCTTTCCTGATATTCATAGAATGATGTTCGGCATATGTCTGCTCATCTCTCATACTGGGACAGTCCATAAAGAAGACCAAGACAGAGATAATTTTCATGATCTCAAACCAAAAGCTAAACTCCAAAATGTCCAACCGTTCAAGAGTGACTGAATTTATTCTCCATGGATTTTCTGATATTCCGGAACTGCAGGTATTACAAAGCATCATTTTTCTAGTTGTCTATTTGGTGGCTGTCACAGAAAATCTTCTCATCATCACCGTCATCATTTATACTCGCCATCTCCACACACCCATGTACTTCTTTCTGGCCAACCTCTCACTCCAAGATATGGGCTCGATATCAGTAACAATCCCTAAATCTGTGGCAAATTCCTTGATGAACAACCAAGCCATCTCTTACTCTGGATGTGTCAGCCAAGTGTTCTTCCTTGTGTTCTTCCTGATAACCCACTTCTACACCCTTGTGGTCATGGCATATGACCGCTATGTTGCCATCTGCAATCCACTGCATTATGAGACAGTGATGAACAAGAAAACCTGCATGAAGTTGGCAACTGGTGCATGGACAGCTGGACTTGTCTACACCATCCTGTATACTGGAAATGCATTCACAGTCGAGTTCTGCTCCAATGTTATTTATCAGTTCTTTTGTGAAATCCCGCAGCTACTCAAATTTTCTTGCTCTGGCTTAAATCTCATTCTAATTGTGGTTATGATATGTGGTGCAAGTTTCTGTTTTATTTATTTTGGTGTAGTTATGTTTTCCTATGTCCAGATCATCAAAGCAGTTTTAAGGATCCCATCCACCAAGGGAAAGCAGAAAGCCTTCTCTACCTGTTTGCCACATCTTATAGTAATCTCGCTCTTTTTGGTAAGTGGTACATTTGCCTACCTTAAGCCAACTTCCAGCTCTCCATCGGCATTTGATATTTTTATTTCCATATTGTACTGCATGGTCCCAGCGTTAATGAACCCCCTTATCTATAGTATGAGAAACACAGAGCTCAAAATGGCCCTATGGAAGCTCATTGTCAGCTTTGTTCCTAGTTCTTCTCAAAAAATCAGTCTGTAGTAAATCTCTTTTAGGGGACTGTTGTCCTTCTCTTGACATGTTTCATTTTACCTTCTTGGTCAAACTCAAGCTCAACTGAAGTGGAACTAGTTTCTAGTACATTTAATGGGACTAATAATTGGGATGTTTAGTAGTAGTAGTAGTAGTAGTAGTAGTAGTAGTAGTAGTAGTAGTAGTAGTAGTAGTAGTATGGTTAAGCATATGGATACTGAAATCAGAATGACGTAAAACTGGTTTTACTTGTATTAAAACATAATCCTTCCGGTTTTTAACACAACTGAATGGTAAATAATTTTGAAAGGCTTATTTCCATGTTTCCACTATAAAGAGAATTAATTCATTGTAAATGAAAACCTATATGTACATTATAATCCTATAGAGAAATTACAGTATGTGATGTCCTGTATGTCTGTCTGTAAATGCTGGGACTGCCTTGCTTGTTTTATACTGATTAGTTTTACATCATCCACTTTTTCAGAGGTAGTTCATCTCTTTATGCCAATTGTAAGGGAGTAGCAAGAAAATACAGATATCAGTCTTGTATGCTCCCAGAAACAGCTAATAGGTCATTAGGACTAGGTGAGTCTTTGACCTGATTCAGCAAGGCTTACCGTGCTAGAGATGCTGCAGAATTAAGTGTTCTGCTCAGGTCCACGTTACACCTTTGGTGAACATTTTACATCTGTAATAATAACACAAAGGTTCCTGTTGGCATTCATATGGTTATTGTTTCCTAGACTTTATGATTGAGTATCTCAATCATGAACTATTCCTCCCCAAGCTGCTAAAATGCAGTCTGCTGCTATTAGAAGGTATAAAACCACTGGGAAGAGTGGGGTTCTAGAAAAACAGGTGAATGATGCTCAAGGTTGATTTGATGTTTGTCTGCTTATGCTTTCAGGTGATAAGGCAAACATTAAAAATACATTTTAAAGCCGAATCCTTTGCATATCTACTCAGAAGGAAGGCTTGTTATAGTTAATGAACTGCCTCCCAAGAAAGTGTGAATTTGATTGTAGCCAGAGAGCCCAATCCTACCTACCTACTGCTTTTCAATTAAAAAAATTCATAAAACAGTTTACAAAGAAAATGAAAAAAAATGGCTAATGGGTCGCTGTCCCAAAAGAGCTCACAATCTAAAATGCAAAAC
The DNA here is from genome assembly GCA_030015325.1 of Cryptoblepharus egeriae. Taxonomy (NCBI): domain Eukaryota; kingdom Metazoa; phylum Chordata; class Lepidosauria; order Squamata; family Scincidae; genus Cryptoblepharus; species Cryptoblepharus egeriae. The sequence goes on from JAREYC010000004.1 coordinate 86,242,682, forward strand.
AACAACAAAAACATACCAAAAAAAAAAAAAAACCCCAACCATCAGAAACGACAATAAAAGACATTGCTAAGGTGAGGAGTGCTAGTTACTTTTCCCCCGCTAAATAAAATAGGAACACCCACTTGAAAGAGTGCGTCTTCCCAGTTAGCTGGGTTATCCTTTGTATATCTACGCAGATGTAAGTCTCATTATAGTCTATCAGGCTTACTCCCAGGCTAATGTGGATAGGATTGCAGCCAGAATCACAGGTTTCTGATGGACAGTAATATGGAGGATATTAGGTCAGTTATCATGCTGCTGCATCAATGAATGCATAGCAAATTGAGCAGAGGGGCAGTATATTGGTGATAAATGATACATGATCAGTGATAATTATTTGGAAAAGGACAGGAGGTGAATCAAACAATATATTCCTGGGACTTTCTATTATCTCATACCCAAAGCAGGCCTCCGTCAGTCTTGAAAGACTATGGTATCGTGCTCAGGGCTGCATACACTGCATGCGAAGCACAAAAGCCTGGGTTAGATTGTTATGGAGGATAGGCTGTTACCCAAGCAGCAAATCCCCCCTCTCCACGCCACTGAATTAGTCCAATGGAAAGGCAGAGCCAATATGATTGGATCCAGCTGGCATCGCAGAGCTGGGCTAAGGACAGGAGCTCACCCTGTCTTGTGGGGCTGACCCGAGTCTTGAACCCTGCCCTGCTGGATAACAGGCACAGCGTCTTAGCCACTTGCACCACCTACAGCCCATAGGAGGAACAGGTATCTACTTAGATAATTCTGTTAAGGCTGATATTGGACTCATCACTCTACCTGCTACCACTTCCTGGGCTATTTCCTTACACTTCTACTATCCCCAAATTAAAAAAAATATATAATAGAAACATATGTTCTCATACGGGAGAAGCATAATATCCCTTTGCACCCCACCAACACAAACTCCTAGCCACATCACAGTCAGCCCATTTGATTAGGTTGGGACTCATACCCAAAAGAATGTGTGTCTAGGATTGAAACCTTTATTTTAGTTCCTGTACGTATGTACTTTGATCTCTTGTTTCCTTGGTCTACTTTGCACAGTTGAAGATGGGATGGAAAAGCGCTTGCACACATCTCATCTGTTACATACACACTAGACCAGAGGAGGCTTGACTCACTGAGCCAAAGCTTTTGTATGTTGAATCTTGATAGCTAGTGATCAAGTGCAATCAACTGGGCAGACTGGGGCTTATAAATTTTAATTGCAGCTTTAAAGCACAATCCTAACCATGTCTACTCTAAAGTAAGCCCATTATGTTCAATGGGTTTTACTCCCAGGAACGTGTCTTTAGGATGGCAGCCTTCATTAAACAGACCTTATACATGGAAGCAGGCATCAATTCCTTAAAACCCCTTAAATTCCTGAATTCTTTAGTGAAATCTAGATGGTGCTAGCACTGCAGAATGCCTCATATATGGATGACCTGCTTGGCCAAACTCTAACAGCTGAGCTTGAATTACAACTCAACATGGATTGAGTTTAGAAGAGCCACAAGTTAACACTTGTGGAAGGGGGAAGACAGACCAAAATAAGCATAAGCTAACAGTTTTGCTAGTAATTTGTTTCTGTCAATGCGCCTGGACTGCTGGGCTCATCCCAGCGCCTTCCACTCTAATCCCAGAGAGTGAACCATTCCTGCTAAACAGTAGAAAGCAGAAAGGAAAGAGAATGATCTTCCCAATCCAAAGGGGACATTCCTGTTGCAGGAAAGATGTCTCCTTCTTATTGGCTACTGGTTATGGATGCTAAATAACCTTGACCTTGACGTCTCTGGGACTGACTGAGAGCTGGGTCTTTTGGCAGAATAAATTCTCTCTAATCAGAAGCAATAAAGGAAAATCTGCTACAATCTCCCAACCTATTTTGGACTCCACAGAACATAGATGCTGGTTATTTCCACCAGTATTTTTATTCTGTGTAACAGCAGCATGTTGTCTTCACTGTCATTGGGCCTTTAACATATTGCATCATCCACTATTGCAAACAGCCCATATCACTGGATTGTTTGATTTTAACCAAATCATCCTAAACTTCTCAAACATACTTTACATTATATGTCATTGTCTCATGCACTGCAACTATAGCAATACAGCAGATTCCTCTGAGGCTAATCCTCTAAAGGCATAAGAAAGGGAAGCGAGGATACATAAAGACATTGTTACAGCAACAATCCTAACCACGTCTACTCAAAAGTTAGCCTCATTGTGTTCAATGGAACTTACTCCCAGGAAAGTATTGTAGCCTAAGGCTACATTAAGCCTAAGATTAATCACTGGTATAAGTCCTATACTGACCTGGGAGTGTCATAAAAGTGCTTTAAGGCACTTCTGCCCCACTCCTGGAGGTGTTAGGCCAGCACATAGGATGGAGATAGCCTGGCAGCCTAACCCTGCACATGGAGAAGTAATCGCCATTATATTATATTCAGTGGAACTTAGCAATCATGCTGTCATTCAATTTGGACATTCTAGTCTTGAGGCAAAGGGTTTTTTAATATGCTCTTAGGTGAGTGGGACAGGTGGAGAACAGGAGCAAGAACAGATCCATGAACACAACACAGGCAGTGATGGGATTCAAAGAAATTAACAACTGGTTCAGGGCCCATCTGGCAGCCACTTTTAAATGGCTATTTTTAAACTTTATATGTCCTATCTCTTGTTAACAACCGGTTCTATAGAGTAGGTGCGAACCTGCTGGAGCCCACCACTGAACACAGGATTGGAATTCTAGCATTTTCATTAGCTGAGGCATAGCAGGAGGAAGACCAACCCTACAATCCAGAGTAACAACGGGAGCCCGTAAGAGACTTTATGTGTACCCATAGTTGCTGCACTACTTGGTGAAAACCTATGGGAAATTCATATTGCAATCCAGAGCAAATTGTTCTTACACCGGAGCAAGGACTCCACATAGTTACTCTGGATTGCACCCCAAGGGTGTTCAGGGAAGTCAGTATCATCATGCTTGATCATTCTTTCAAATGGCTCCTTTTGGCTCTGTTGTTTCTTTGGGAGAGCAAGCTCCATTGAATGATCAGCTGCAGTTCCTGAATAGAGTTTCTGTTACAGAGTAGATGGATTTACAAGTGGTCCAACTCAGCATAAAGCAGATTTCTTTATTTCTTTATTTAATTATTATTATTATTATTATTATTATTATTATTATTATTATTATTATTATTATTATTATTATTATTATTTTATTGAAAATCAAACATAAATACACAGCAAATAATTTCATGATGGTTTCATTCATATCACCAGTCGGACCCTTCCCAAGAATCTAGGACTGTGTGATGTAGCGGCGTATAATTCTAGCTGAACCCAGAAGAGCGGCTTTCTGCAATTGGCAGAGTGATATTTTATCAGTGCCAATAGTTTTCAGGTGCCTGCCAAGGTCCTTTGGGACTGCACGAGTGTGCCAATTACCACTAAAACCACCTGCACTGGCTTACACCAGATAATTCAATTCTTAGGTCTTGATAGCGGGAGATCTTTTCCAATTGTTTCTCCTCAATTTTGCTGTCACCTGGTATGGAGATGTCAACAAGCCACACCTTGCCCCTTTCTATGAAGGTGATATCTGGAGTATTGTGTTCCAGGACCTTGTCTGTATCCTGAAGTCCCACAGAAGCTTGACCTGCTCATTTGCAAATTACCAGTGGAGCAGAAAGGCAATAAACTGAGAAGCAGAGGCACAAAAGATCAGCTCCTAATTGATAAAATGATACTGGAGAAAGCAAATCTGGGTAACCAAACTGCCAAAAACTCACAGAAAATTTCACATCTATTATACATGGACGATTTGAAGCTCTACGGAAAGTCAGAAGCAGAAATCCAGTCACTCACCAATACAGTCCGAGTCTTTAGTGCCGACATCAACATGGAGTTTGGCCTGGATGAATGTGCCACAGTGGCACTAAAGAAAGGGAATATCATGGAAAGTGATGGCATTGAAATGCCGAATGGTCAAACCATTAAATGCCACCAGCCTGAAGACTACAAATACCTGGGCATACTGCAGCTGGACAATATCAAGCACAGGCATGTAAAAACTGTGGTCAGCAAAGAATACATACAAAGAATACATACAACATCATCTCCTGCACCAGGTGACTGTTGGCTCCACCCTCATCTCTACTGGTCAGCTCATGGGAGCCATTCAGACAACATCATCTCCTGCACCAGGAGATGATGATGATGATGATGATGTTATTATGTTATGTTCTTTATTATGTCTGTAACTTGGCAATGCTGGACACATTTGCTGTATTTTTCCCCCAAAACATTTATAGGATTAATACGAGGGCAACTATGAAACAAATTCTATCATCCACATGCGCCTAATCCAGTATCATGGCTCAGCACAGACTTCCAGGTAAATCCATTGCACAAGATGGGGCTCTTCCTAGGGCATGGAGATTAATGTTCCCTTTCCTCAAGCAAGCTTTTCACCTAATAAATTCTTCTGCTATGTCACAGACACAGATCTGAATTGCCCCATCAAAGCTTGTGGTGTGGATGCAAATGGCAAGAGGACAAATATTCCCTCATATTATTTCCTCAGTTCAAGGAGACCTCCAGCACCTGAAAATCCTTTGTGAGATGTAGCAGAAGTTGGATCATTGCTAGTACATTGCCATGCAGGGACTTAGGACTGAGCAGTTAGAGCAGCCATTTTCAACCACTGGTGTGTTGAAAATGGTGTGTTGTTTGTGGGTTGCAACACTGGTGTGTTGCAAATGGTCCCCAGATGTGCCACTGGAATTTGTGAGAAGGCCATTATATCTGTAGGGCCATTTTTTAAAAACAAGTTTTTAAAAGAAAATTAATAGTTTTAACTTAGCCTGAGGGGACTGAAACTTAGGCTGCAATCCTAAAGACACTTTCCTGGGAGTAAGATCCATTGAACATAATGGGGCTTACTTTTGAGTAGACATGGTTAGGATTTGCTTGAAATGGTCACTTTTTCAGAATGGGACAATTCCATTACCTTGAGTAATGTTACCATGTTCATTTTTCTTCTACCTCAGCAAAGTCCTTCTCATTTGCTTTCAAATAATGCATGAGCATATGCTGACTGGCTCTCATGATCTCTCTCTCTTTCTAGGTAATGATTTTTGACATCAAAGCCCAGGTGAATATACTTTCTTGCCTTTTACTGACTCTTTTTAAATTTTCTCTTTTGTGCTCCAGACTTGCATTTGAACAACTGCACTTTCGAACATGGCCAAAATATATGTAGACTAAGAGCACAATCCTAACCACATCTACTCAAAAGTAAGCCCCATTGTGTTCAATTGGTCTTACTCCCAGGAAAGTGTCTTTAGGATTGCAGCCATAATCCAAGACCGTGTGTTCTAGACTCACATTACATAAAAAGGAATGGAGCTGATTTGGGGGCCTAGGTAGGGTTGCCATAATTCTCTTCCACAAAACTTGGACATGACCCCTTGTCACACTTGCCAGTGTGTGAACTCAATCCCGCCAAAACTGGGACAGTCCCAGTTTTCTGGGACATATGGCAACCCTACTCATGGGTATTCTGTGAATTGAACTGGGTGCCTAACTTCTAGACCCTTGTAGTTCTGATCAGAAGGTGCAAGTTTCACTTTCCAGTATTTGAACTGTTCATATTGGTGTTGGTAGAACAGACCTGGGCTGCATTTCAATGTTTGAAATAGCTCCTTCCTATCAAAAGTTATGGCCGAAAAACTAAAAATAAAAACTATGCAATCAGCTCTGCGGGAAAGTGAAAGAGTCCAATATTGCAGCTTTCCTCATGAGTAGGCAAATGTTCCATTGTCTGCTGGAAAGGCCAGGCTTAGAGGAATCCAAGACCTTGTCTTCAGTGGTGGGCTCCAGCAGGTTCGCACCTACTCTATAGAACCCGTTGTTAACAAGAGATAGGACATATAAAGTTTAAAAATAGCCATTTAAAAGTGGCTGCCAGATGGGCATTGAACTGGTTGTAAATTTTTTTTAATCCAATCACTGATTGTCTTCCTTTTGAGATTTGGGCATCTGATCACCCTGCCCATGCACAACATCCTCCTTGCGCAACCTCCCCCCCATGTGCAACACTTCCCACGCGCAACACCCTCCCCAGTGCAACCGCTCCCTCTGAACAACATCCCCCTCCAGTGTACCAGGCACTGAGCACCAAATTGGCTGGATGTTGATCAGTCTCCTCATTGGTTCTTGGTGGGTGTTCTTGTGACATAAGTTACACTCTCCCCAAATTTCATACTTATAGGTCCAAGGATTGGGGCAAAACGTTAATGAGTCATCAATTCTTCAATGTAAGATTGGATGGGGAGGAAAACACGTTTAGCCCCATTTCACCCCCTCCTGGTTGGAATTTCCAAAAAACAGTTCTTAGTGACTTACTGGAAGGAGCACCCACCGCAAATTTCATGCTTTTAGGCCCACTGGTTTTTGCTGGGCGTGATGAATCGGTCAGTGAGTCAGTCAGTGACCTTTCTCTTATATATACGTATGTATAGAGAAAGAGAGATTAGTGTCCACATCTAAAGCAAGAAAGGCTGTATTCTCATCCTGACATGAATTCTTCATCCCAGTAATTTTGAAAAAGCAAGTCTGATGTCTTTATTTCTCATGCTGTAGATCACAGGATTCAACAAGGGTGGGACCATTGAATAGGCGATGGTAATGATCAAATCAAGTGGTGCTGGAGCATTAGATGGAGGTCTGAGGTAGGCAAAACCTCCAGTGACAACAAATGTAGAGAAGATAATGAGGTGGGGAAGGCATGTTGATAGGGCTTTTCTCCTTCCTTGCACAGATGGAATTTGGAGGACTACAGTGAAGATTCGCACATAGCTTAGAATAATAAAAATAGAGCAGCCAATTGCAAAGGCAGCCCCAAATGCAATCACTCCTGATTCAAAAAGGGACACATAAGAGCAAGTAATAGCACAATCCTAACCATGTCTACTCAAAAGTAAGTTCCAGTGTGTTCAATGGATCTTACTCCCAGGAAAGTGTCTTTAGGATTGCAGCCTATGTTTCAGTAACTGTGGAATTTCACAGAAAAACTGGTTGACAACATTGGAACAGAAGGGAGTTGCAAAAGTGCCACTGGTATGTAGCCCTGCACTGAGAAGACCACCAATCCATACACCAGCAACTAATTCAAGACATCTTTGTCTGCTCATCACCATCTCGTACTGTAACGGATTGCAAATAGCCACATACCGATCATATGCCGTGACTGTGAGGAGATAGATATCAGAAGCAATAAACAACAAAGAAAAGAAAACTTGAGCAACACATCCAGAAAAAGAAATGTGTCTCACATTGAAAAGAGAATTGGCCATGGATTTGGGCACGACGACAGAAATGGAAGCAAGGTCAAATATGGCCAGATTCATCAAGAAGAAGTACATGGGGGTGTGTAGGTGGTAGTCCAACACCACTAATGAGATGATGAGGAGGTTCCCTATGATAGTTGCCACATAGAGTACCAGAAAGAGAAGGGCATGAAGGATCTGAAGCTCCCGAACTTCAGAGAATTCCAGGAGCAGAAACTGGAATTCCAGTGACACTGAAGAATGATTATTAACTGGTTGTGCATTTCTGAGCTGTTTACTACCTGTGGAAAGAAACAGGATACATATCAAACTTTTATGATGGGGGAACCTATGGTTAGATATTTGAGTTCCCCTATTATGAGTTCCCCCTTGCGGGGGAAGAAAGGCGGGATACAAATTGCTTAAATAAATAAATTAAATAAATATTTGCCCCTTTTTTTCAGAATCATGCTCTCTGGGTGGCACAAAACCAAAGAAGACTTGTTAAAATAAAAGCACTCCATTTTGATGGGTGATTTTAAAGGTATTTCCAAAATACCTTTAAGAGTACTTGAATGGCATCGGGGACACAGAAATTACCATCCATCAACCACAAAAAGCAGTTTTATTAGGAATAGTTTATATCCTGTAACAATATTTATAACTAAAAATAGGATAAAAACCAGGCTTTCCAGGACCTAAGGAAGGACTAGATGCCTGGATAAAACAATCTAATTGATAACATTTTCTTGAATGCAAAAATCCCATAAAAATAACAGTATAATTGCAAGATTCACTGAGATGAACTGAATGAGGAAGAACACTAGGGCTACAATCTTAAAGACACTTTCCTGGGAGTAAGACCCATTGAACACAATTGAGCTTATTTTGGAGTAGACAGGATTAGGATTGTGCTCTAGGTAACATTAAGGGTCACAACTTTTCTCATAGGCTTTCTGAGGGTCAGGGAAGTCTCCAGTGCCCTCAAAACACATGCCATGTGTTTCCTGTGATGTGCTGGTTCTATTTACTCCTGTTCATATAAAATGTTTATGGGGCGGGAAATGGAAGTTGATTTGAATGTATACTTTATTTCTGTAATGTGTGTTCGTGCTTGGAGATATTTTGGAACCCAGAAGCCATTCATTCATTCATTCATTCATTCATTCATTCATTCATTCATTCATTCATTCATTCATTCATTCATTCATTCAAGTTTTGTATCTAATACATTTATATAAAATTTATTCATTTTTCTGGCCTTTGACACCATGCCGTATATTGGATGTGGCAATCTGGCTGAAACTTTGAAAACCCTGGTGTAGAAGATGGAATTTTAGCACATTCAGCTCGTCACCTGTGAGGTGTTATTTCTTAGATTGAGGTTGAATTGGTTCAGTGATGGGATTCTGAGAAATTAACAACCGGTTCTCTGCCCATTTGGCAGCCACTTTTAAATGGCAATTTTTAAACTTTATAAGTCCTCTCTCTTGTTAACAACCGGTTCTGTAGAGTAGGTGCGAACCTGCTTGTGCCCACCACTGGACTGGTTGATATATTAGGTCCCTTCCAACTCTATGATTCTATGCAATTGTTAAAGAGCCAGGAGATCAAAAGTTGAAAGCTTGGCAAGTTTGTCTTAGATGCTTATTAAAAGTCTGGGAAATGATGATATTACTAAAGTAATCTAAATGGCAGACAACAAAGGCAGAATTCAGTGGGCTTCTTCTCCTATTATGCCACAACATGACACAGATTTTATCCTTCTCTTTTTTATGGCAACTGATCGAACACACACAAAAATAGAGAGAGTGAAAGAGCGAGTGAATGAGAGAGAGACAGAGACAGAGAGAGAACCGAGGCATCAGTAGGCCATTTGGCAATCAGAACCCCAAAATTTTTGGCACTCCCATATGGGGGGAGTTTACTTTCCTTCCTTTCCAGAGGCAGCCCCACTCCCCCATCTCTTTCCCACTACCCAGAAACCTGCCTGTGTATTCCTTCCCCTGTTCAGTTGCATCTTGTTACACCACAGAGAAGGAGCCACGACATTCTCCACACTGTTGTCCATCCACCCCCACAATAGAAAAACTTCTTACAGACCAGACAGATAAAATAAAATACAGACTTTTCATATCTGCTCAAAAGAACTATGGGCTCACTTGATATACTCCTACGTACATGTGCATAGGATATTAATTCAGTCATTATTACAGCCAGCTTTTGTGTGCAAGTAAATGGAAAGTGGCACCACTAGCATGAACAGAGTAGAAGAAGAGAGTCATGGAAAACTGCAGCTCCTCTTACATGACTTGTCCTCCAATATTGTATATATGATAGGAATAGACCAGTCAGGTGAAAGCACCATCTGCAGCAATACATAAGGAAGGAATAAAGGAAGATTATATGACTTACCCATTTTCTTCATTTATAGCTTTAGATCCAAATGCAATTTCTCCTTAAACCATTTGTGTCTCTTTCACGTTGGTGATGGTTTTTACAATATGATACCACTCTTGCTTTTCTGGCCCATTAGACAGCTTACAAAACATATTTAACGTCCAATTTTAACTGATAAAAATCCTTCTAATATTATAAGCTGCCTTCTGTGCCATTCTAGGAAATGTATTGGTATTTAAGTGGTGTGTCTGGAAAAGTTTTCCCAAGAGACCAGTATAGGTAAGTAGACAATAAACAGGGAAAAAAATGTGTTCTCTCATGCATAATTCTCTTGTTCTTCTAAAAGACTCCAAGGATTATTTGCTCCTCAGGTGGGTCTAAAGTAGAGTATGAAGTATTTCTCCAACAACCCAATCCTAATGAAAACCTCCCCACAAATGAAGTCATGCAGTGGAGCACGTAATGCACCCAGTTATGGGGCAGAATAGAAGCCTCATTAAATTATGCCACAACAGACAACACAGATAAATGGGCAAACAACTGCAGGAATTGGGGCATGGAAAAATTCAATTAAAAATAAAGAACTTACTCATTTTCTTCATAGTTATTCTGATCCAAATGTGTTTTCCACTCCAAACATTTTGGTATGCCTCATTTAGGCGATATACCTTAGACCAAGGTTATGAAATCTCTAAAATATATATCTCTAGACCAAGGTTATGAAATCTCAAAAACTGCATTTTTAATGTATACACAGATCTGTTCCTATATTTCAACACTGTGCCAGGGCACTTTGGCAGTAGAATAATGTTTCTGGAAAATGTAGTAGTTTCTGAGATACAGTACAGGGGAATTGCTTCCAGGAGTCTTGCACAGCTAGCTTGGGAATTGCCCCCAGGAATCTAGGATGAAAAAGAGATTGCAGGGGAAAAAATTGTAAATGTACTTGGACTTAACTGTTGTGATAGTGTGCACAACTACACTCAAGGAGCACTTGCAAAGTCTTCTTTGAGAAAAAGTCTCAATGAGCACCTGTTGGAGATGCTCTAGGAGGACTTCCTGCTAAGGGCAGGGGGTTGAACTAGATGACCTACTAGGTCTCTTCCAACTCTACAATTCTATAATTCTAAATATACAATCCAGAATAACTACGGGAGCACATAAGAGTCATTACGTGCACGTAATTACTGCACAACCTAGTGAAAACGTATGGGAAATTCATATTGCAATCCAGAGTAAGTTCTTACACTGGACAAGGAGTCCTCATAGTTACCCTGGATTGCACCCATATATATTAGTGGCCAAAACTCTAAGAACCTGTTGATTTGTTAGCATTAGAGGTGGACCTGAGATAGGGAAAACATGGAGTGAGGGTGCTTCTACCACTGTGATGCCTGAACACCTCTGGAAGGCTGACTGGCTGCCCTAGTCCTCTGGTTGGCTCTGCAAGGCTGGTCAAGAGGCCCATCTGACAGCTGGGAATCCAGTATTTTGACCCATTGGAGGTGTCACTGACAGGCCTCCTCTGCATGTAGGCTCAGAAGATGGCCTCAAGTCAGATGGTTCACTGTAGTAATATCCCCAAAGGATGTGGATGATAGGGTTTATTCCTCAACTAACAAATAAAAGGATAAAAGAAGAGTTGGAGTAGAAAAGTAAAACAAATATTTAAGGATTAAAAGCTGAAGCACTCTGATAGAGCAGCTGCGCTGGTCGCCATCGTGGACCTCCTCCCTGCTGTACACTATGTCACGGCAAATGCAGCACAGATAGAACAGGCTTTCTACTGATAGAATTCTCATTTCATCAGCAGAAAGTGCCCATATGATTGTGTTTTTAATCTGTATGGTGTTACTTTTGCAGAAAGGAAGGATTTTGAAACACCTTTGCTTTCTGAATAATTTTTTCCCCAGTTGAGTGGGGAGGGGCAGAGTTGAATGTGTTTTCAGAACGCTGGAGAAAAATAAATAGGAAAGGCAATCCTGATTGAATATAATATTAAAATATATGTTTTCCAACCATGTCCACAGATTACAGTGAAATATATGCAGGACCATAACAAGGTGAAATATATTTCACTTCCATAATATTTACTTTTTGCCCTCAAAACTGTTTACAGACTGTGTACCACAAAACTGGATTGGGTACCACAAATGGCTCTCAAGTAATTTTCCAAATCACAAGCAGTGTCATAAAATACAGACCTCTTTTCTCAATTACCTTTTGACAACTCTCTTCAATTACCTTTCCACATTCCTGTATGTGGGTGTTTCTTCTCTTTTTTCTTTTCTATAATATTATACTCAGCTTTCTGGGAACATTTTCTTCTGTTCTGCCTGTATCTCAAATGATAGTTGCATATCCATGGCCGAAGAAAATGGGAAAGTACACATTCTTTGAAAAGTCCTGACATAGGTGCAGAAAAATATGGGTGACAGCTGAAAATGTATTCTGTTCTAAGGAGCCTGGAACCAAATGCATACCCAGCCAGCTAGTGGTCTGAAATTATGTTTCCACAACAGCCTAGCAACCCATGATGATGTGCATGGGTTGTTGCACATGGGGGATGTTGCGCATGGGGTGTTGATGCACATGGGTGTGATGCACATGGGGATTTCATGTGCATGGGGGTTGATGCATATGGGGATGTTGTGCATGGGGGTTTGATGTTCCTGGGGAGATGATAAGCGTGGGGGACTGATGTGCATAGGGAACTGATGCGCATGGGGAAATGAATGGGGGGGATGAACATGGCGAATGTTGTGCATGGGGGATGTTGCACTTGGGGGTTGTTGCACATGGGGGATTTGTGCATGGGGGTTGATGAGCTTGGGGGGTGTGCATAGGGGGATGTGCATAGGGTGGATGAATATGGGGGATGGTGCACATAGGGGTGGATGCACATGGGGGGTTGATGTGCATGGGGGATTGATGGCATTGGAGGGATGTCGAATGGGGGAATTTTACTCCTGCAACGCGGGTACACTTTTCGCTAGTCAAGAGATAAAACACCTTTAATTTTAACCTTCAAATTTACCTGATAGTATTACTTGTCAGGCTACGTATGGGAGTTATCAAACATATGCCATGTGCTTAGATGCAAATGCTAAAGGAGAAGGGAAAATGGGAAGAGAGCCAAGGCCTGCTCTGCCTGCGGTCTGCTCACTGTTTCTGGAAATGGCTCTGTAGCGTGTGACACTGCAAGGTGTTCTATGATGCCAGAAGTCAGACTACAGTGTAGGAATGCTAGTTCTGACATTGCAACACTCACACAGATTTGGGCCAATGTTATCCAAACCCTGATAAACATTCAGTACTGATGTGTGGACAGTGTCATTGGGATACATAGGAAACGGCCCCTGGCCCATTAGTTTGCCAAGGGTGATTTGCCACTAAATGTCTTAGCTGGATGGTAGTCTTCAGAAGGAAAACGCACACCAAAGAAACTCATAAGCTAATCCATTCATTGATAGTCATTTGAACAATATATCTGACTTACAGGTGTCACCCTAAATCATGGTTTCACTTTTCTACAGCTCTCAAAATCTCAAAGTTCACCTCTCTTTGTTTGCAAACACCTTGTAAATGACAGGTTTTTTTTGGAAATGGAAGCAGATAGCTGAACACTAGATTCATATTTGCTAGAGAAATACTAGTAAGGCAACAGTGAGAACATTTAATAAGGAACTGAGGGTGCAATCCTAACCAACTTTTCAGCACTGGCAAAGCTGTGCCAGTGGGGCATGTATTGCATCCAGCAGTTTGGGAGCAATCACAGAGCCCTCTTCAGGGTAAGGCAATATTTGTTCCTTTGCCTGGGAGTTGTATTGCCCTTACCCCAGTTCTGGAAAATTGATTAGGATTGTGCCCATAGTGAAGCATTTTTGTCAACTGTCCACTTCCTCTACTTCCACTATATGGGATACGAGGAGGACACCTGAATTTCATTGCTTTTTCGGAAGGGGATCAAAAAACGTTTGACTCTATTCTAACATTCTATTTGAAAACACTTTTTTATTAAAGATGCTTTGAATTCACAGCGATGGGAGAAAAGGAAAGAACATATTCTTGGGAGGATTTTGAACACTCAATAGTTTTGACAAAGCAATTTTGATCTCTTTGTTTCTCATGCTGTAGATCACTGGATTCAGCAAGGGAGGGACCATGGAATAGATTATTGTAAATGCCAAATCCAGATGAAATGGGCCATCTCTAGAAGGCTTGAAGAAGGCAAAGCATGCAGTAAGTACTAAAGTGGAAAAGACAGTGAGATGGGGAAGGCAGGTTGAAAAAGCTTTTTTCCTACCTTCCACAGTAGGCTTTCTAAGGACTATAGAGAAGATGTGTGCATAGCTCACAAAAATAAAAACAGAGCAGTTAAATGTAACAATAGTTCCTAATGCAAGAACTCCATATTCAACAATATATACATCAGAGCAGGAAATTTTCAATAATTGTGGGATTTCACAGAAAAATTGATTAACAGCATTGGAGCAGAATGGAATTGCGAAGGTACTGCTGGTGTGTAACATTCCCAAGAAAAGACCTCCAAACCACACACCTGCAACCATTTCAAGGCATCTGTGCATGTTCATCACCATCTCATACTGTAATGGATTGCAAATGGCCACGTACCGATCATATGCCATGACTGTCAGGAGATAGAAATCAGATGATAGGAACAAGACGTAAAAGAAAACTTGAGCAACACATCCAGAATAAGAAATTATTCTCACATTGAAGAGGGAATTGGCCATAGATTTGGGCACAATGACTGATATTGAACTAATATCAGATATGGCTAAGTTCATCAGAAAGAAGTACATGGGGGTGTGCAGATGGTGGTCAAAGACTATAGCAAAGATGATGAGAAGGTTCCCAATAAGTGTTGCCAAGTACCATATCAGAAAGATAGTGAAGTGGAGAATCTGAAGCTCCCTGATCTCTGAGAATTCCAGGAGGAGAAACTCTGAAACTGTGGAGTGATTAACCATTGCTTCTTTCTTTGGAAGACACATGATTTCTGGGGGAAAGAGAGAGAAAAATGACACTAAAGTGAGGTTTAAAACTGTAATGCTTATAATTTAGATTCTAATGAGATCCCATTATTTTAGTTTTTCAGAATCAATATTATTATTCATAGACATAATGACAGGCAAGTGAAGTAGCAAATGTAAAAGTCCTTAACAAATGTTGGAGAGTGTTCTATAAATAGTTCCAAATCTCATTTTCAAAAATCAAACCCTATGTTAGAAAATGCCTATCTGATCAGCAGCTCTTCTCTCAGGGGATCTTCCACACTCACTATCTCGTTTTCAATCATGTTTTTAAATGTTAATTAAATAATGTTGAAACATTCATCTTCTATCACGCCAAACACTTTGGAGTTAGCCAGGAGAATATCTGCTCCTCAAATAATGGTCATACCCGCAGGAAAATGTTGACAAGATAAAACAGCCAAGATTTTTTGAGATCCTTGCTATTTTCAGCACATTGCGTTTGCCCATGTGCAACATATAACAGTGAAACTTGTAAATTATATAGTCTGTGATAAGTCATGCACCAGATGAAGAACCTGGCCAGTTAGTGCTTCCATCTCGGAGCATCAGCACAGCATCCTCTGAAACACAGATGAAGCCACCACAATACCAGTAATTCATAATGAGATTTCAGTATTAGAACATTTGAACCACTATGCAAACTAGCCAGATAGAACTTGCATTGGGCCATACATTGAATATTGATTGGTTATTTACTGTGGGCATAATGACAACCTGAACCAATTAAGGCCAACACAACTCTCCCACTCACTGTTTTTGTGATTGTGTTGGGTGGTCGGCACATGCCCTTGCATTGGCCTAATGTTAATCCCCACACCCAAGGGGTGCAGAAGTGGTACAGCAGTTTGGCAACATCTCCAGGCCAGCATGGGAATTGTGCTGGGATTTATGCCAGCCTAACTGGGGGTTAGGATTGCAGCCTGTGACAATTTTTTCTCTCAGCCTATCCTAAATCAATCAGTAAAATTTAGTTTACAAAAGAAATGGTTTAATATTGACAGGAAAGATTTCTATAAAATTATGCAGAGTGTACAAAAAGTGAGTGGAGAGTTATATTTGTCTTTTTCAGAAGATATTTTGGAAACAACTTGGTTGGTGATTCAAGATAGACAAAAACATGTTTCTATATAGAGCATCAAAATAATAGATGTTCATTTCCAGAAGATGCAGTAATGACTACGATCACAGATGATCTTACAGAGGAAACTTAAGTTGGAATAGAGGACATATGAGAGAAAATGGTTAAAGAAAATATACCTGTTTTGTTTACTGGGAGACGAATTACAAATTACTACAGTTAATAGCCATCTCACACTGCACTGCAGGTTTTATAGAGAACAGAAAGCATTTGCATTCTTTTCTGAATTAGGGTTGCCATAACTCTCTTCCACAAAACCAGGACAGGACCCTTTATCTAGCGTGCCAGTATATGAACACAATCCCTGAAAAACTGGGCTGTCCCTGTTTTTCAGGTCGTATGGCAACCCTATTCTGAATTCATCAAATGTCAGTTGTGTATGTCTATATTTTGAAATTGGCTGTGAAACTGGATACTTGCAAAAAATGTTCCTAATTGGGGTCCCCCAACTCCTAATGTCATCCCTTCAGTAATGATTCCTTTATTTTATTCTTGCAGAATTAGAACCATAAGATTCATAGAATCATAGAGTTGGAAGGGGCCCATTGGATCATCTAGTCCAAACCCCTGCCTGTAGCAGGTAATACTCCTCTTGTGGGGACCCAGGTCTCGAACCCTGGCCTGCTGGTTACATAGTTTTGGGATGCAATCCTAATCCCAATTAGGTCGGCCTAAGCCTCAGCAGCACAGGTCTGGTACTAACTGGCCTGGGCATGTCACAAAAGTGTTGTAAGACACGATGTAAGACACCGTTATGGTGTAGGAAGGCAAGCCCATGTCTGTGCATTGGCCTTACCCTCCCCCACAAGTGGCACAGAAGTGTCTTATGATACTTTTCTGACACCCCCACATTAGCACGGGATTTATGCTGGGGCATAGGCTGGCCTAACTGGAGACTAATATTGCAGCCTGAGTCCTGCACCAGATGAAGAACCAAACCAGTCAGTGCTCTGAAAGGAGTGTTTTCACAGGAGTTTCTCTTGGAAAAGCAGCACAGCATTAAATGCATAGCATTGCACTTAATAATTTTAGGTTTCAGCATAGGAATTGATCCCCAAGAAAGCCAGGTGGAATTTGGTCATGGTTTTAATGAGACACAACTGGGGAAGGGAATCCAAAATAGTCTTCTCATTCTAAGTTTATTGGCTATTTTATTAAACTAGCACTTTCAAATTCAGGTTTTTGTGAAACTGGAAAAGATTCAGACAATTCTCTCTCAGCATATCCCAAGTCAATTTGCACATTTTACGAGTTTATGACCAAAATTTGATAAGATATAGGACCATTACAAGCAATGATGGGTTTGTATGTGTGTGCATAGATAGATGTAGACAACCTCAAAATCCCAGTTGCAGGGGAGATGCAGGTGTCTTATGTGCTCCCTGAGGCCGGTGGGATTTTGTGAGATACAGGAAGCTGGATTAGATGGCCCTTGGCATGATCCAGGGGAGGCTCTGCTTATGTTCTTACAGTTTTATAAAATTACAGTAAAGCAAGGTAAAAGTATGTGGAGAGTATATTCTCTGTCTTTTGTAACTGAGGACATTCTATGAACATCTTGACTGAAGACTCAAGACAGACCACAGAAAACATTTCACCAAATAGCATCCAGTTCATGGATGACATTCATCTCCAAAAGATGCAATTAGCACAGGTGACATTAGCACAGGTGACTTTAAAAAAGGAGAGATAAGAGGGGAGAAGGAAAAATGAAGGCGAGAGAGAGAAAATGACAGATGAAAATGTACCTGTTTTGCTTTCTGGAGACCAACTGAAAAAAAATTATGATTAAAATTAAACATTGCAACAATATTAAAACCTTACTCATCCACTGCATGCAGGTTTCCGGGTTTCCTACACTTTGATAAATATGATCGTTCAAGGCTTACTGTTCTTATAAGATCTTAAAACCTTACTGTTATTTGTTTTGGAGATTCAGAATTTCAATTTCTTACACCATCTCCTGGAGACTTCCTTCCACATTCCTGATTAGACATCAACTCTAGAAAAATCCTCAGGCTCTCTGGCCTTTGCTAACAATAACAAATTGATAATGTTTGCAAAATCCTTATTAATAACTGGGTTGTGTCCTTAGAGATTTGCTCTCAGGAGTTCAAGTGGAGAACACAAAGCTAACTTGCAGGCCTCTCTTCATAATATTATTGTATTTTTGGCAATTTATTAATATTCTACTATTATAATGACTAATTTAATAAGAGTAGGCTGATAACCCAATCCTGAGCTGCTCAGAGGAGCAAGATAGCTAACATGTGTGATGCTACATCTCAGCGGCATAGCTAATAGGATGCAGGGGGTAGCTGTTGAAACATGCAAAAAGCTTTAGGGGGCAACAGGTTGAGCTTGATACTAGTGGCCAAAACTTAAAAAAATGGGATACATATGAATAATAATAATACTGCAATGTTATATATCATTGGAAAGGTAATTTGATGTTTCATGTAACGAAACAACTTGTATTGGAATATCTTTATTCTATAGAACATTATGGACAATTACCCAGAAAATGAAAACACCAACTGCCTATGGAATGAAAAGTGGATTTCTTTAATTCAGAACTGACCTATAATATTACTCTGAGAATCAATGATATGTAATTTTGATACAGTATTGAATTAATAAGGTGTTATTGTGAATCAGTTCCCATTTCCATATATCATAATATAGTTAACCAGCAGGCCAGGGTTCGAGACGCCCACCCCAAATTTCACACTTCTAGGCCCAGCAGGCTGGATCCAATCGTATAGGCTCTGCCTTTCCATTGGACTAATTCAGTGGCATGGAGAGGGGGGATTTGCTGCTTGAGTAACAGCCTATCCTCCATAACAATCCAACCCAGGCTTTCGTGTTTCGCATGCAGCATATGCAGTGCCGAGCACGATACCATAGTCTTTCAAGACTGACGGAGGCCTGCTTACCTCTGCTAATTGGGTAAAGAGCCACTTCTAACTGATGCTCCTGTTAAATTTAGCAGGGAGAGAATAACCAGTTCTCTTTGCCCCAGCACATTGTCGGTAACCAATAAGGAACACACATTTTATTTAATTACTTAATTAATTTTGTTGTGGGGGGAGGGGGAATGCTACAAATTCTTCCTTGACCCCAGACAGCAGATAGATGTCTTAAGGATGCCACTGGCTGGGGGAGGAAGCAGAGCAAACAGGGTGCAAGCTGGTAAGGTTTTCTAAAAAATTTTAAAAGCCCAGACATAACATCACTTCCAGTTGTGACATCCCTTTTGTGGCAACATTTTGCGCTTTGCACTGGGTTACATGATCATTAGCTATGCCACTGCTGTGTCCTATGGCCGCAGGGCAACAGTTGGCAGCTGTTTTGGGAAAGGGGACATTTTCTTAAGTAAGGAAAGAAGGCTCACAATGGGGCTACTCCACTCTGAGCTGCCTATTTCACTGGTGCATAGAAATGCAGCCTCATTTGGGGCCAGAAAGGGCAAGACAAGGTCCTGGATCCAGCAGAGTAGAGCTCTAACAGTCCCACCCCCTCCCTTACTGCTTTCCACCTGGCCATGCTTTTCCCCTGTCCTCCCTATGCCCCCAAATCTCTCCCCCCAACCTTGCTCACCTTTCCACCACCTGGAGCAAAGGACAAAATGTGGAAGTCTTGCAAATGGCATGGATTGAGGGAGAGGTGGGTGGAGGTCAGCCAGAATCAGCACTGGGAAGGCATTGAACATTGCTGATGTGCTTACATGCTCACAATGCTCAATACCGGCACTGGGGTGGTACTTACTGAATAAGATTTTTCTCTTTTGAGGATCATCTCTTGAATGATGTGCAAGAAAGTATAGTTACAGGGGGTTCCTGTATCTGTGGATCCCATATCTTTGATTCGCTCTATGTGCATTCCAGAAGCAAGGGAATTTATTTTCCCCTCACCTCAGATGCTGCACATGCCCTTTAGGGGCTATGTATGGATATAAATAAAGATAAAGTAAAGCTAAAGAAAAGCTATAAAGTAAAACTATATAAAGTCATACTCTCTTGGTAAAGCTATACAGCGATGAGTCCAGATAAGCAGTGGGATATTTGGGGTGAACATACAATGGGATGAACGTAGGGTTGCCATAATTCTATTCCACAAAATTGGGATAGGATGCTAAAATGGAATGAACATAGGGTTGTCATAATTCTCTTCCACAAAAGATACAACGGGATGAACATAGAGTTGCCGTAATTCTCTTCCACAAAACCAGGATAGGGCTCGGTCCCATTTGCCAGTATGTGAACACAATCCCCAAAAATCAGGACTGTCCCTGTTTTCAGGACTTATGGAAACCCTTGATGAATGGAGTACTGGGCTGAGTACTCATGTAGGGAGTGAGCCACAAGATGGACACCCAGGGAAAGGGGAGTAGTACACAGTGTGGTGAGACAAGTCCAATTGGAAGATATGGCCTTTTATTCTCCACAGTGGACCACCACATCTTTCAAAATCCAAGCTCAATGAAATCCCAGCCAATCCACAGCACAAATGTAAGCCCGCGATAAATGTGAACAGATATAAATTGATATGTTGATATAAAATAGTTGATATAAATTTGGTTGATATATCTGAAGAAAAATATGGTTTCTTGCAAAAGAGTTGCAAGAATATATATATACAAATGATTGAAATGATTTTGGAAGGCTACAATTAAGCATTGTTTAGAATCCATAGTTACAGACGAATATGAACAGACCTAGATGTGGTCCACATTCCTAGTAGTAAGGACAGGGTGGCTTGGATTTCTTTGTTTCTCATGCTATAGATTATGGGATTAACCAAGGGTGCAATCATGGCATAGATGACTGTCACTGCCAAATCCAGATGAGATGGAACTTTAGAGGGGGGCCTGAGGTAGGCAAAACTCATAGGAATTGTAAATGTGAGGATGATAATAATGTGGGGAAGGCAAGTTGAGAAGGCTTTTCTCCTTCCTTGCACAGATGGCATTCGAAGCACTACAGTGAAAATGAGCACATAACTTACAAAAATAAAAATAAAACAGGCCACTCCACAGGTCAATCCTAATGCAAGCACTCCAATTTCAATAAGGTTTAAGTCTGAACAGGTGATCTTCAGTAACTGGGGGATTTCACAAAAGAACTGAGTGACCACATTGGAGCAGAAGGGGGCTGCAAATGTGCTTGTGGCATGTACTGCCCCACTGAAGAGGCCACTGATCCATACACAACCTGCCATTTCCAGGCAAGCTTTTCTGTTCATGACTATCTCATATCTTAATGGATTGCAGATGGCCACATATCGATCATAGGCCATGACTGTGAGCAGAAATAAGTCAGAGACTGCAAAGAACATGTAAAAGAAAACTTGTGCAACACATCCAGAATAAGAAATGCTTCTCACATGGAAGAGAGAATTTGCCATGGATTTGGGCACAATGACAGAAACTGAACCAATGTCGCACATGGCTAAGTTCATGAGGAAGAAGTACATGGGGGTGTGCAGGTGGTGGTCAAAGGCTACTGCCGACATGATGAGAAGGTTTCCTGTTAGAGTTGCCAAGTACAACACAAGAAAGAGAACAGTTTGGAGAATCTGCAGTTCCCAGATCTCTGAGAATCCTTGGAGAAGAAACTCTGAAAATGCAGAATAGTTGGCGATGGCTTGCCTCTTGGAAAGATGTCTGCTGTGGACAGAAGTAGATGCACAGGCCATTATGGTGACAGGTGAAGCTGCTGATGCTTCCAGTTTGGATTTGTTGTCATTATTCTGGTTTTGTAGAATCAAGGTTGTAGTATCCTTGGTCATAACCACAGGCAAGTCCAGTTTCAATTCATCTGAGTGGCAGTTTTAGTTAATATTCACAATTTACCAGAATAGGTTAATTTCTTATTTTCCCAAATCAAAAGTTGCTTAATAAGATTTTATCTTGGACAGCAACTCCTCTCATTGTTTTTCCCTTTCTCACCTCTCTCTGCCAAATGATCTTTTATTCAGCTCTCTATATCAACCAACTTCTGTGTTGCCAAAGAGTTTTAGAAGGAAAGTGGTCTTTGCCAGTTCCTCAAATGACATTCACAGATTCACAGCTGTAAGGTTAAAAATAAATCACCTTAGCAAGAATTTTCTGAGAAACTATTGCTAACATACAAAAATATAGTAGTAGCATTTCATAGTTTATCAAGTTCTGATTAGTCTGGCACAAAGGCAAAAGCAGGTAACATATCTTGCAATGCTGCTTGCAGGTACCTGCGACTGAGCACCATTAAATACAGTGGAATATCGGAATAGCCACATTTAGGATTCTGTTCTTAGTACTCTTGAAGAAGTACATCTGAGCTACAGGACAGCATCCTTTGGGGATTTTGGGACCAAACAATTAAGAAAGATCAGTTACTAATCAGGGAAATCTCTTCCAGGCAGTCAGATAGAATTTGGATCGTGGTATACAATCAGAGAATCAGAGTGAGAGGAGAGAACCACTGAAAGTTCTCTAAATTTAAATTTAAAATAATTTGGAACATTTTCTCTCCTCCTAAGCAAGGTATCTGAGAAACACCAATTAAAAACCCTCTGTATCCAGATAGATGTCATATAAAAGCTGTCCAAAATAAGCCATTTTCTAGTAAGAATCATTCCTGCACTAGCAGCTTCCAAAAGACACTTGGAAACCAGCATCTCACTCAAATGTTGTTTGGTATTCCCCACCTACCCACCCACACCCACAGAGAGAGAGAGAGAGAGAGAGAGAGAGAGAGAGA
This sequence comes from Cryptoblepharus egeriae, assembly GCA_030015325.1. Lineage (NCBI taxonomy): Eukaryota > Metazoa > Chordata > Lepidosauria > Squamata > Scincidae > Cryptoblepharus > Cryptoblepharus egeriae. The sequence continues at coordinate 86,265,378 of JAREYC010000004.1, forward strand.
GATTCCCCCTCCCCAACAGTACTTGAATTCAGGGTAATTCAGTGAAATGTCTTAGAAGAAGGACTCACAAAAGGACTCACAAAAGAAGTACAGTGGTGCCTTGATTCATGAGCATAATTTGTACAGGCATACTTGTAATTCAAAACGCTTGTAATACAAAGTGGATTTTTCCAAAGGAAATAATGTACTGTACCTTTTATATTTTATATTTTGTAATGTACTTTACCTTTTATATTTATATTAAAATATTAACTTTATATAAAAATGATTTCAAAACCCTGTAATAAATTAACACTGTAATAAAGAACATACTGTACAGTACTGAACTGTACTGTACCTTTGAGGGAGACAAGAGAGAGGAAGGATTTTGTAAGATGACTTTCACTATCACTAACAGAGTCACTGCTATCCATTGGCTCAATGCAATCTTTGTCTTTTGTTCAGCTTTAACATTCCCTTGCTGCTGATGGGGAGCAGCACTGGAACACTGATAAGGCACACCATTCACAATGCCACACACACACCTGGCTCAGGCTGCTCCCCCCAAGAACCCCCTATGAGTTCCCTGGCCATGGAAGGCTGTTCCAAACTTCCTCAGAAGTGCTCTTCTTTCAAGACAATGATCTTAAACCAAGTCAAATTTCTGAGAAAATTTTAATTCTCTTAATTCAAGTTGCTCGTAAATCAAGGTACCACTGTATTTTCCTACAGACCATACAATTAATGTGTATGATTCACTTTCAGGAGATCTGATATCAATGATATTTTCTAGCAATGTCAAATCTAAAAGTGCAGATTTCAGTTGGGATATAAAATGAAGGAAAGAAAGAAGATTGAGAAAATCATAGCCTATTATAACTTTTTAACTTGAGATCAATGAAAAACTACTACGATTATAATTTAAAGTCAAAAGTATAGGAATACCTTATCATTTTTTAATGAGCTTCTGAATTTTGATTTCAGACATATTCTCTTCCAGTGATTTCAGGTGTTTACCTGATCAGTCATTGAGGGAATCTATACAGAAGTTCTTCAACTCTGGCATTAAAAAAAAGATATTGGAAGAAGTCTTATTAATATTTCTTTTGTGCTTCCAGGGATTTGCTCTCAGGAGTCCAACACAGCTCAGTAGTAGAAGCATGCAAAAGAAATTATCTCCCTTGACTTTTGCCTAATATAATGGATGGTCCAGTCCAGTCCTGTAGCAGTACACAGAGTTTGTTACACTCTGTGGGCTGGCTTGGGAGCAAGCCAGCTGGGAAAGATAAGAAACACAGTTACCTTTGTGTTGGTCTCCTATGGAATACCTTAGATCTATGCTAGCTGTTTGGCTGGAGGGACTCTGAACAATCTCCTTGAGGAGCCTGGTGGAGAGGAAACAGGACTGGGTCAGGGGTTTGAATATGATGGACATCAGGATCACAGTGACACTGGCCCATTCCAAATAATAACATAAGTAGAGCCTCCAGTGGATCAGGCCAAAGGACCATCTAATCCAGCTTCCTGTATCACATAGCGGTCCACCAGATGCTTCAGGGAGCACATATAACACCTGCATACATGTACCCAGCCCTGAATCTGGCATTTTGAGGTTGTCCATCTGCAGGGTGCCCAGACCTCTGGGTTTCCCCAGAGGCCTCCAGAAATTGGGCCCCTGGACCAAGGGCCAGGGAAGGGGCCACCCTTCTTTGGAAAAGGAGGAGTTCCTTGGGTCCTTGTGGCTTCTTCATTACTGCTTCTGTCAGGGGGCAGCCACACACCCCCACAGTCACCGAACAGCTGATTCGGCTTTGTGCCAAGAGGGGAAGTCAGGCAAGGGCTAGAACCACTGAGGTGGTATGGCCAGGCTGGGAGCAGAATTTCCATACCCCTGGCTTCCCACCTTCAAAGGAATTCGCATCAGCTGTTTGGCAGCTCCTTGGACCTGCAGCAGACCCTCCAACAAGAGCGGTGGCTGGCTCCAAGCCTTGCCACTGCTATACATTATAAATATATAATTTAGGCAAACTTGGGTTCAGCATCTGGTCACTCTGTCCATCTGCAGCAGATTTACCCCCAACACCTTGTTCATAAGGGAATTGATCATGGATTTGGGGATAAGGACTGTAACATTCCCAACACCTTGAATGGCCAAGTTCATTAATAAGAAGTACATGGGACTGTGCAGGTGGTGGTCAAGAGATACTGCAATGATGATGATAAGTTTCCCTGAGACAATCCCCAAGTACAGCAGAAGGAAAGCCACAAAATGTAGAAGTTGAAATTCACGAAGGTTTGAGAATTGTAGGAGGAAGAATCCAGATGCTGAAGTTTTCAACACTTTTTAAATTGTACTTTAATAGTACTTAATTTCAACACTTTTTAAAATTGAAAACCTTTATCATGCATGATCCTGACACATACATGTAAGACACCCTCAAAGCAGTTTGCAGCAACACAACCCAAGCAAATGAATTCAACATGCATGATCCTGATATGTATATGTAAGATGCCCTCAAAGCAGTTTGCAGCAACACAAGCCATGCAAGTGAGGGGAAAGCGAGTTGGGAGAGGTAAGTAGGGAAGGACTGGGCTGCATAGGGAAGGACCCCCTCCCTGACTCAGGAGTAAGCTCCATTGACTTAATGGGCTTACTTCTGAGGAGGAATGGCTGGGGTTAGGCATGGCTAGGGTTAGTAGGCATGGCTAGGGTTAGTAGGTGTGCCTCTGGGAGTGTGAAAGTGGAGGTGCATGCAGCCCAATCCCAGGAGGGATGCTCCGCCCCTGCTTGGATCACAGGTGAAGGAAGTGCTGTTTCTTTATCAGAGCTGTGCATGCCTGCACAGGCTTCACTATTCAAACAAGTGGCTGCCCGGTCAACCATTACTAAGCCTTGCCAACCAGGGCAACTGTGCCAGATACTGGTTAGCTGCATAGGCTACTGAAGAGGGATTGCTGCTTCTTGCAACATCCACCTATCCACAGAAGATTGCATCATCATTCCAATCTATTTTCCCTAATACCTGCCAGATCAACACTCCCTTTTCATTTCTCAACAGCAAACAAATTTCTTTTCTTTTACAAGAAAGGAGGAGCAATCTTAACCAATTTAGGCCGGCATAACTCATTTAGCATATCGACCACCAAAGAATAGATGCCTTTGAATTATGATCCCGGAGAAGACTCTTGAGAGTCCCTTGGACTGCAAAGAGATCAAATCATTCTATCTTGCACAAAATCAACCCTGAACGTTCACTGGAAGGACAGATACTGAAGTTGAAGCTCAAATATTTTGGCCACATCATGAGAAAGGAGAACTCCTTAGAAAATAGCCTGAAGCTGTGAAAAACTGAAGGCAAAAGGAGAAAGGGATGGCAGAGGATTAGGTGGTTATATAGTGTCACTGAGGCTATGAACATGAATTTGGACAGACTTCAGAAGCTGGTGGAGGATAGGGGGCCCTGGATGCTGCAGTCCATGAGGTCACGAAGAGTCGACTGAATGACTAAACAAGGGTGAACGTATAGAATGGAGGACAGAGGGCCTGTACCTAATTATAATAAATTTATAATTTTTTCTGAGAATAATTTTTTTCTGGGAATACATTTTTCTGCACATTTTTCTGATTGTTTGGGTCAAGCAATTTTACATAACAGGAAGCCAAAGACCACTATTTTAGGGAAACAGAGGCACTGGGGTTGTTTGCACCTACCCCCCTCCCCACTGTGTTTAAAAATAAAACTTTGCAGAGTTTTCATAGTAAGGGATTAGACTTTGGAATCCACTTGGTTTTCATCCCTTCAGGTACAAGGAAATATCTGTAATCCCAAATCCACTCGGATAGCAAAAATCTGTTATTTTTACGGCCTGTTTTTGCTTTGAATATGACCAGAGCTTTGGTTTGGTTGCATCTGAAGATGTTCTGACTTTTGGCCATATTCAGCTTCTCTGAGGTGCAGAATGGTCCACCTCACACTGTCCACCTCACATGGCCTAAGGCTCAGAATAGCCCCCAGAGCAATTTTTGGATGACTTCCAGTTTTACCTGAAGTTGCACAGAAAGCACTCTGGATGAGTCTTGGAGAGTGCACACCAGTGGTGGGCTCCAGCAGGTTTGCACCTACTCTAGAACTGGTTATTAACAAGAGATAGGAGATATAAAGTTTAAAAATAGCCATTTAAAAGTGGCTGCCAGATGGGGATAGAACGGGTTGTTAATTTCTTTGAATCCCATCACTGGTGCAAACAAATGGCACCTCCCAGATACAACTGAAATGAGGTTCTGGTCACATTTGGGAGGTCTGGATGGTGGTGGGGAAATCATATTGGTGAAGTGTGACCATACAGAACGGAAGACATGGAAGAGAAAATTTAGGCAGGTGCTGCTTTTTAAACCCTTCTATCATGAGCTAAACCAGCCTCAGTTCCCTCTGTATGCAATGCTTAAAGGTTTTTAATGTTTCTTAAAGCCCATTTTTTAATTTTGAAATCTATTTATGAAAGTTATTTATGTCATGTGGTAGGCTGCTATGTGATACAGAAGGCTGGACTAGATGCGTCCTGGGTCTAATATAACAGTGCTCCTTTTGTATTCTTATGTTATTAGTTGTCCCACAGGGGAAAAAAACACAAAGGGCTTTTCCTTTACTTACATTTCCCACAGGATGCAGCAGACATGAATTCATCTTGTGTATTGGCACAGGACAGGATCAGGCCATTTACGAGTATTGTAGTAGGAAAACCCAAGGGAAATCATTTCTTATCTATTTTTTTCTACAGCTAAGCAATATTGGACTCCTGAGAGCAATCCATCAGAATACACACACAAAAAAATATTAATAAGCCTTCCAACAATAGCTTATTTTTCAGACAAAAGTGAAAGAACTTCTGTATAGATTTCCTCAATGACTGCTCAGATATATACCTTAAATCATAGGTGAAGGACAAATAGTAAGATACTCATATCCCTTTAATTATAATCTTAGTAGCTTCTCAATTGCTTTTCTTGTAAAAAATATTGCATGTTTTCCTCTCTCTTCCCCTCCCTTTCCTTCATCTCAACTGAAATCTTCCCTTTTAGTGTTATCTGTATATGTTTAGGTCCATCATCATCATACCTCCTGGAAGTGAATCCAGTGTATTAATTGTTAGCTCTGTGAAAAAAAATTCTTTAGTCTGGCATGAATTCCTGCTAGGATGTTTCACTGAGGGTGCAATTTAGATTTTAGGCCTGCATAACTCACCTGGCACATCCTCCCATCCTGAATTCAAGTGTTGTGAGACAGGCACGGGAAAAGATGTCTCTATACGCTTTTCCCATATGCTGCATAATTTTGTAAACCTGGATTATACCCTATCCTTTTACTAATTTTAAGGGGCCAAGGTATTAAATGGGGCTTGCTTCCAGGTATCTGCATACAGAGTTGCAACCTATATCACTTGCTTTTACATTGGGAGTCAGAGAAAGAGCTCAATAAGTTATATGAAATGCTACTACTATATTTTTGCATACTGGAAATTATTTCTTAGAAAATTCTTGCTAATTTTTTCACCTTTTTCCACAGTGGAGAATTGATGGATGTCATTTGAGGAACAAGCAAAAAATATCACTTTACGTCTGAAATTTGTTTGGCAAAGGAGAAGTTGGCTGTTCTGAATAAGAGATGATCAGTGAGAAAAAGGGGAATGAGGAAGAATTAATGAATGTAAGGTGCTGGTTTTCAGACCTTAATTTTATTATAAACCTTTGGAAAAAAATATACAGTGGTTCCTTGATTTATGAGCATAATTTTTCCTGAAAGCATGCTTGTAATTCAAAACTTGTAATATAAAGTGGATTTTCCCATAGGAAATAATGGAAACTCTGACGATTGGTTCCACAACCAAAAATATTTATATAAAATTATTAATTAACTGTACATAAAAATGATTACAAAACTCTGTAATATAATACAGAACACTGTAGTCTAATGCAAAACACTGTAATATACAGTAATACAAAACACTATAATAAAGAAAAAACTGTACAGCACTGAACTGTACTGTGCCTTAGAAAACCTTCATGGCTTGTGTGAGGGAGGGAAGAAAAAGGAGGAAGCTTTCACTATCATTAATGGAGTCACTGCTCTCTATTGGCTCAATGGAATCCTTGTCTTTTTGTGCAATTTTAACATTCACATGGTGCTGATGGGGAGCAGCACTGCAACATTGATAAGGCACACCTTCCACACTGCCACACACAGATCCCACATATATACCTGGCAGGGCTACTCCCCACAGTCTCCCTAGTGAGTTTGCTGGCCATGGAAGCCTATCCCAAACCACTCCAAACATGGAAGCCTATTTCAAGAAGAGAAGTGCTCTTCTTTCAAGACAGTGCTCTTAAATCAAGTCAAAATTTCTTCTGAAATTTTGTTCTTAATACAAGTCACTCTTAAATCAAGGTGCCATTGTGGATGGGAAAAATAAGGACTGTATCTGTGCTACTGGATCATGAACGATACATACACCAACATTTAAAACGCAGTGTATAAGAAGTTGAAATCATTAGAGGACTTGCCTCTTGTTATAACTGAATATCATACGATATTGATGCTACAAAGGCAGAAAAACAGAAACACAGAATCCAAATTGGAAGCATCATCAGCATCTGCCATCACAAATAATGGGAAGTGTGTCTGCTTCCATCCACAGCACACATCCTCCCAAGGAGCAAGCCATCGCCAACTATTCTGCATTTTCAGAGTTTCTTCTCCAAGGATTCTCAGAGATCTGGGAACTGCAGATTCTCCAAACTGTTCTCTTTCTTGTGTTGTACTTGGCAACTCTAACAGGAAACCTTCTCATCATGTCGGCAGTGGCCTTTGACCACCACCTGCACACCCCCATGTACTTCTTCCTCATGAACTTGGCCATATGCGATATCGGTTCAGTGTCTGTCATTGTCCCCAAATCCATGGCCAATACTCTCTTCCATGTGAGACTCATTTCTTATGCTGGATGTGTTGCTCAAGTGTTCTTTTACATGTTCTTTATAATATCTGACTTTTTTCTGCTTACAGCCATGGCTTATGATCGTTATGTTGCCATCTGCAATCCATTAAGATACGAGATGGTGATGAATAGGGAAGCTTGCCATAAAATGGTTGTTTGTGTATGGATTGGTAGCCTCTTCACTGGAGCTATGCACACCACCGGAACATTTGCAGCCTCTTTCTGCTCCAATGTGGTCACTCAATTTTTCTGTGAAATCCCCCAGTTGCTAAAGCTCACCTGTTCTGATTTAAACCTTATTGAACTTGTAGTGCTTTCATTAGGATTGACCTGTGGAGTGGCCTGTTTTCTTTTTATTTTCGTAAGTTATGTACTCATTTTCACTGTAGTGCTTCGAATGCCATCTGTGCAAGGAAGGAGGAAAGCCTTCTCAACTTGCCTCCCCCATCTCATTATTATCATCATATTTCTATTTCCTATAAGTTTTGCTTACTTCAGGTCCCCCTCACAGGTTCCATCTTACTTTGATTTGGCCCTTTCCATAATTTATTCCATGATTCCACCTTTGGTTAACCCCATGATTTATAGCATGAGAAACAAAGATATCCAAGCTGCTTTGTCAGTACTCTTGGGAATTGGAACAACATCCAAGAATAGATCTATTCATGTTCGTTTATAGCTGTTCAGATATGGTTTGGATTCTGAATAATGCTTAAACACAGCCTTGAAAGCTCATTTTTATCATTTGTGCATATGTACTCTTGCTATTCTTTTGAGCAACCGCATTGTCCAGACCACACTTAAAATGTGTAGATTCTCTTTTGATTGAGTGGAAACCATTTATGATTTTTCTGCAGAGTTTAGATAATAATGAATTATTTATTTGTGGGTTTAAACATTAAAAACAGGTCAATTGAGACTGAATACTGTCAAATGAAGACAATCTCTGCCAATCTCTGACTGGCATAAGAGGTTCTCTTAATGTAGAGATTATGTTTATTCATGTATATTCTTAGCCCAGCTCTGCGACGCAGCTGGAACCAATTCTACTGGCTCTATTCTTCCATTGGACTATTTCAGTGGCGTGGAGAGGGGGATTTGCTGCTTGGGTAACAGCCTGTCCTCAATATCAATCTTCCCAGGCCTTTGTGCTTCACATACAGCATGATACCATAGTCTTTCGAGACTGCTGGATGCCAATACAATACTATACAATACTGATACTGCAGTAGAGTTAAGTGGAAGTCTTCTATAGATGCTGTTAAATTTTGTGTTGGATATAAATAAATAATAATTAATTAAAATGTGTCTCAATTAATAATTGATTAAATGTGTTTTTGTTTTTAAATGTGGTTTTGCTAGGATTGGATTGAGCTTGGGTTCTGAAAGTGGTCCTCTGTGGAGCATGAAAGGGCATATTCCACAACTAGTTCCCCCCATTCCTTGGATAGGAACCAATTTACAATAGAGCCAATTCCAGTCAAATACCTGGTGACTCTGACATACTACCTAATAACCACAATTGTGCTGGCCTTGTGTTGTTGCAAAAGTGCCATAAGGTACTTCTACATCACTCCTGGGTTTGTTAGACTAGTGCACAGACATACGCCAGCCTCCCATGCCACTGCAGGAACAGGGAGATGGGTAGTTTGTGCAGCAGTTCAAAAGTCCTGCAAAATCAAGTAGCCCCATTGTGGGCTACCTAGAGGAAGGGGATGAAATTCTCCTCTCTGATGGAGCTGGCAATGGCTGCCCAAAGATGCTGCAGCATCCATATTTGTCACCACAGCAGCCATGCACTCTGCATCAAGGATTGGGCTGCCTGTTTCCCTAAAATGATTATCATTGGCACTTCCCTGAATAAATTGGGGTGAGCCTAACACTCTGAAAAGGTGCAGAAAAATAGTTTAAACTCTCTATTTTACACAGAAATTAATAAGAAGGTGGTGGCAGTTTTTGGGAAGGGGACCCTATATGTTACTACCATTGTGCAAATGCTCTATTGGTACCACATGCAGCTGAAGTCTTAGAAATACTGCACATAAAATTAATTGGAAGTGACAGGAAGAGACTTAACTCTCTTCAGGACCATTATTGGGTATGTAAACAGAAGTAGCATTATCATTATATTTCCCTCAAAATAAGGCCAGTAAGTTACTGTAATTTATTTTCTCTATACCTTGGCCACTGTAATTGCACTAGCTTCCCAAGAGCAAATCCCAAGGGATACAACAAAGACATTAATAAGGCAACACAAACATTGACAAACATTATTCTCAACACAAACCGGAGTGTGGGAGGGCAAATCCCTGAAATCATAAAAGTACTGTTTCTTAAAAATAATTGTAAGAATCAAGTGGGTACTGAGGGAATGACATCTTGATACTCTGATCTCATGCTCATTCTCAGGCCCATTTTAAAGTATTCCTTTTCTTTGCAGTTTTCCTTTGTTGTATTCCTTCTTCTTTTTTGGGAGGGGGTTGGTCAAGCAAGGACAGTTGATTTTGCAGTTGAGTGTTTGGGAACTGCTGCAATAATGAAACATTATAACCAATGATGGGCCCAGCCTGCCATAACAACTGGTTCTCCAGAAGTGGGTGGGGCCAGGCCAGGTCAGGGGGCGGGGCCAGGGAGAATTTTTTAAAATTAAAAAATTCAAAAAAATTTAAGCATGTGGATTAACTTTGAGTACACCTGCATAGGATGTGCTCTGAGGCTGCTGTCCTTTCCACTCTGCCCTGGGAATAAGCCCCATTGACTGGCATGAGGCTTACTTCTGAGTAGACCTGCATAGGATGTGCTCTGAGGCTGCTGTCCTTTCCACTCCACCCTGGAAGTAAGCCCCATTGACTATCATGGGACTTACTTCTGAGTAGTCAGGTTGGGCTCTCAGGCTGCAGTTCCAGCCTCTTTCCTGGGAGTAAGTCCCATTGACTATCATGGGTTTCAGCATCCTCAGAGCCCAGACCTGTGCAGGTCTACTCAGAAGTAAGCCCTATTATAGCCAATGGGGCTTACTCCAAGGAAAGTGTGGATAGGATTTCAGCAGCCCAGAGCCCAGACCTGTGCAGGTCTACTCAGAAGTAAGCCCTATTATAGCCAATGGGGCTTACTCCAAGGAAAGTGTGGATAGGATATCAGCATCCCAGAGCCCAGACCTGTGCAGGTCTACTCAGAAGTAAGTCCTATTATAGCCAATGGGGCTTACTCCAAGGAAAGTGTGGATAGGATATCAGCATCTCAGAGCCCAGACCTGTGCAGGTCTACTCAGAAATAAGCCCTATTATAGCCAGTCGGGCTTCCAAGGAAAGTGTGGATAGGATTTCAGCAGTCCAGTGCCCAGACCTGTGCAGGTCTACTCAGAAGTAAGTCCTATTATAGCCAATGGGGTTTACCCCCAGGAATGTAGATAGGTTTGCAGAAGCAGCCACGTCCGTTCCCTGGTTCCCAGGCTGCAATTAGAGCCAATTTAAAAGTGCCGACCAGCCTCTTTAACTCTTGAACTGCCTCCAGCTGCTGAAGGAGTAGCTCTGTCCCCATCTAAGGAGCCCTTTGTAAAGCTCTCCATGCCTCATTTGCATATGAGAAACCCATCATGCTTTGCAAACTGCACAAGGAAATACCTTTTGAAAATATTGCTACACAACAACTGAAAACTAGCTATAAATAATTCATTATTTTAGTCAAAATAAGATGTTTAACATACAGAGACTTCCTGAATAGCATCAATCAAAGGTTTGGAGCATTAAGAATCTGCCCACCCTGACTTTAAAGAATTCAGTTTATAGTTATTCAAATAACCTTCATCTCAAGAGTGTAGTGTCTGTGGAGTGAATGCTATGCCTTCTCTGAATGAGGGTAATGAGAACAGTCTATTTGTATTTTAAAATTAAAAATGCCCTTAGGGAGGGGAAGGAGGGGGAGAGAGAGAAGGGGAGGGAGAGGAGCTTCTCCTCTGGGAAGACAGACTCACTTGCAGACACACCTGCATGCAATACAAAGGTGACGGCCCCCAATTAACAACCAGTTTGCTAACGTCAGCCCCTAATTAACAATCGGTTCTACAGAATCGGTGAGAACCGGCTTCAGCCCACCTTTGATTATAACCTTGCTTCTAAATTTTAAGACTAGCCTATAAAAATGGGGTAGATTCTCTGATTGGTAGATTCATTGGGATAATGGTTGCTATCCACATTCCTATTTCAAGACACTGGGTTTTGAGTTTTGATTTTCTGAAAGAAGTTCAGAATTCTCGCTCACTGCATTAGATAGTGTTTATGAAGTGATTTGAATTCATTCAAAAGTTCCGTCTCTGAAATATTCATCTATGTAAATTTATTCAAATTTATAATGTAAATCAATTCTTTTTGCCAGAACCTGACACAGTGTCAGAGAGATGATGTGGCCCTCCTGCCAAAATGTTTGGACACCTCTGTTTTAACAGATAACTTTGTTTCTTTCCGCAGATACTATTCATCTTCCATTCATCTTCACAAGAAGCAACTGATGACAAACCATTCCATAGTTGCAGAGTTTCTGCTCCTGGAATTCTCAGATGTTCATGAACTGCAGATTCTCCATGTAATTCTCTTCCTTGGATTATACCTGGCAATGGTAGCAGGAAACCTACTCACCATCTTGGCAGTAGCCTTTGACCATCACCTGCACACCCCATGTATTTCTTCTTGATGAACTTGGCCATATTTGACATTGGTTCAGTTTCAGTCATTGTGCCCAAATCCATGGCTTAGGGCAAAATCCAGAGTAACTATGGGGAGTCCTTGCTCCGCTGTAAGAACAACTTATTTTTTCGCACACAGGATTTCTGGTTGTACTCTGGATTCTTGGGGTTCAATGGCAATGGATTGTAGCTTTTGGTTCCCCCTAATCCATAGGTTGCACGAAGATAGATGCTGGATAATACCCAGACACACTTATGCAGCTTTGATTGTTTTGATGGTTTTTCAGGCATATGTGTTCTGTATGTGCTCTGTTCCCAGAAGCACAAGCATCAGGTGATGAAGCATCTGATGATGAAACCAGGTTTCTCCTTCTATGCCTTCTGCAAATCAACTTCAAAATAAAATGTTTCATCACCAGGAATGAAACTCTCTTTGGTGCTACTGGGGAATGCGCTGGTGATGCTACAGTTGATGCCTATTGTTTCTTGTTTGGTTTACTGTGAGACAAATCAGTCAATCTGTCTGTCTGTCTGTCTGTCTATCACTTTTCAACTAAAAAGTGGTTTACAAAGAAAATGAAATTATTGGTTCTGCTTAATTCTTGAATTTAATTTGAATTAATGTTTCTCAGTCATAACAACTTATAAGGGACTTTTCTTCCATAAGTATTTTCAATCTCCTTTTGAAAGCATTTAGCTGAGGTGCCATTACCACAACTTGTGACAATGAATTCCATAAATTATTAATTTGCTATGTAAAGATTTTTTTTCTGTCCCAACTCCCCTACCAGTTGTTCTTGGTGTTTGTCTCATGGTTCTGTTGTTGGGCTAGATGGAAAAAAACCTTTTTCTATCCCCAGCACTCATCCTATGTATAATTTTATCCATTGAGTCAATCATTCACCTTCTTTCTAGACCTCATGAAGAACCAATTTGACAAAAAGTGAAATGAAACTCCTTCCAGAATATATTGCGAAACAAAACATGGTTAATAAAGCTTTAAAGTAGTGGGTCAAACTCATCCTTGTGATGGTATAAGAATTTTAATAATTAATAATTAATTTTAATAATTAATACCCACATAAGTGTGGGTATAATGATGGAAACAGAACCAAGGTTAAATATGGCAAGATTCATAAAGAAGCTCATGGGTGTGTTCAGACAGTGGCCAAAGGCTACTGATGAGATGACAGGAAGATTTCCTGTTCAAGTTGCCAAGTACAATGAAGGAACAGAGTGACACGGATAATAAGCAATCCTTGGATCTTAGAGAATTCCAGGAGCAAAAACTTTGAAATAGTGGAGTAGTTGACCATCACTTGCTTCATGAGAAGGTGCAGGCTGCATTAATTAAAATAGCACAGTATTTTGTTGGATGAAGCTTCCATTCTTGTAATTGACAGTACAGTTCTAACCATAGCATGGCTCCCATGCTGGCATGGGAGGAAGGTTGGCAAAAGTTCTGTGAGGCACTTCTGTGCTACTCCCACGGGTGATAGGCTCCCACCATCACTACAGGAATGGGGAGATGGGAGAGTTGCACTGACCTACATTTGTTAGGATTGTCACATTGTGCACTTAGAGTCTTAGACACTCCTAAATACACTTTCCTGGGAGTAAGACCCAATGGACACAATGGAGGTTACTTTTGAGTAGACATGGTTAGGATTGTGCTCAAGTGATTTCATTATTTTTTTAATAGCATCATAGTTATAGGGTTGCAAGTCCACATGTGACATAACGAATATGTTCCTTGATTTGAGGTATCTCAATCTTGCTGCCATTCCTTTGCACCTGACATTTAGAGACTACTTCTGAAACCTGGAAATTTCAGTCATAACAACTTCTAACTTGTGAGGGACCTTTCTTCCATAAATATTTGCAATCTCCTTTTGAAAACAGTTGAGATATAATTACTGCAACCTGTGACAATAACCTTACAATCCAGAGTAACTACAGGGAGACATAAGAGGCACTTACTCTGGATTGCTCTATGCATTTCCCATAGGTTTCCCATAGGTGGTACCCAGGGATGGGCCCAGCCAACCCCAAGATCCGGTTCGCCGGAACTTGGGGGGTGGGCCAGGGTCAGGGGGCTGGGGTCAGGGGGTGGGTCGGGGGCAGGGCCCCAATCCCGCTGCACTGTGCATGAGCCAGCTGGATGCAAGCACGCTCAGTCTCCTGAAGCCAAGCTTCAGGAGACGAGGTGGCCGCTAGCGAACCGGTCCCCACGATTCTGCCCGCGGTGGTTCTTTCAAGTTCGCTAGCGTCCGCCGCATGGGAAGATCCAGTTCAGGCAAATAGGCCCGAACCGGGATCTGCCCACCTGTGGTGATACCATAACTACATCGGTGTAAAAGGACCCATAGTTACTCTAGATTGTAGCCTGAATTTCATAAATTATTAATGTACTAGGTAAACATTTTTCCTGTCCTGACTCCCCTACCAGTTGTTCTTCGTGTTTGTCTACTACTGGTTCTGTTGTTGTGCAAGACAGAAGAGAAACTTTGTCTATCTCCAGTATTCATCCTATGTGGAGTTCACCTTCTTTTTAGACCCCATAAAGAACCAATCTGACCAACGGTGAGATGAAACAGCAAGCATGTAACCAGAAGTAATTAAGCTTCTTTGCCCCCTCAAAAGATGTCCTTCAAGCATTCACAACATAGTAAAGCAAAAATTGCTCACTGTCCCAGACGGCTCACAATCTAAAAATGATAAAAGTCACAAGGGAGACCTCCGCAAAGACAATATTCTCTGACGGAAGGAAAAATTAAATACTTGCTAAATGTAAGAGAAGCATCAATTAAAAACATCTGCATACTCAATTAGCAAAGGGGTTAAAAAGTCCCACTTCCGTGACTAAAATAATCATTTTAAGCAGCAATCATTTCTGCACATCTACTTTTTTAAAAGAGCTTTAAACTGAATGTCTTACCCATTGATTCATGTTCACTATACAGAGATACCATTTCCAAAAATAACCCTATAGTGGAGCCTGGAATGGCAATGCACCAAAATGAGTGGAGTCTAAACCAAATGCATTTAGGCCTAATGATCAGAATGGTATCATGATTTGGGTGCTGGATTTAAATCTGGAAGAGCCAGGTTTAAATCCCTGCTCAGCCATGAGGTTTTCTTGGTGACTGGGCCTGTAATTTCTCACCTCACAGGGCTGTTGTAAGGTCAACATGAGGGAAGGAACTACACTGGATCCTGTGTGCCCATAGGCAATCCATTTGAGGACCCACCACAAAAAAAGTATGTGGAAAGGCCCATAAGAAGTCCTTTCAGAGGGCAACAACCTACCTTCTGAGGCATAAGGAGACTGCAGGTGGAAAACTCTCACCACAGAAGACCATTTGGATTTAATTAGAAGGTGGTTGTGGTTGCACCTAAAGTTCTTCTAAGATCCTCCTTCTGCGGGTTCTGCACCTGCGGTGAGTCAAATCAGTAGAACCTGTAGATAAGCCCACTGCATGTATCCACTCTGAGTTCCTTGAAGGGAATGTGATATAAAAATATGAAAAAATAATAAATGAGAAAAAATGTTCCTCTTAAGCTTATTTAGAATCCAGACCTACAACAGAAAATGAAAGACTACTTTTGCTTCTTAAATTCCTCACTCCCAGTAGTTTTAACAAAGCAAATTTGATCTCTTTGTTTCTCATGCTATAGATAACAGGGTTCAGCAAGGGAGGGACCATAGAATAGATGATGGTCACTGACAAATCCAGATGAGATGGACCATTGGACGGAGGGTTCAGGTAGGCAAAGCTTGCAGTAACTACAAATGTGGAGACAATAATAAGGTGGGGAAGGCAAGTTGAGAGGGCCTTTTTCCTTCCTTGCACAGAGGGTATTTTGAGGACCACAGTCAAGATGTACACATAGCTCACGAGGATGAAAATACAGCAGCTGAATCCAAAGATAAATATGAACACAAGTACACCAGTCTCAATAAGGTATGCCCCAGAGCAGGTGAGCTTTAATAATTGTGGGATTTCACAGAAAAACTGATTGACAGTGTTGGAACAAAAAGACATTTCAATAACGCTACTGGTTTGTAAAATTCCCAGGAAAAGACCTCCAATCCAAACACCTACAACCATTTCAAGGCATCTGTGCATGTTCATCACCATCTCATAGTGTAATGGATTACAAATGGCCATATACCGATCATATGCCATGACTGTCAGGAGATAGAAATCAGATGCTAGGAACAAGACATAAAAGAAAACTTGAGCAAGACATCCAGAATAAGAAATTAGTCTCACATTGAAGAGGGAATTGGCCATAGATTTGGGCACAATGACTGTTATTGAACTAATGTCAAATATGGCTAAGTTCATCAGAAAGAAGTACATGGGGGTGTGCAGACGGTGGTCAAAGACTATAGCAAAGATGATGAGAAGGTTCCCAAAAACTGTTGCCAAGTACCATATCAGAAAGATAGCGAAGTGGAGAATCTGAAGCTCCCTGATCTCTGAGAATTCCAGGAGGAGAAACTCTGAAACTGTGGAGTGATTGACCACTGTTTCTTTCTTGGGAAGACACATGCTTTCTAGGGGAAAGAGAGAGAACAATGACACTAAAGTGATGTTTAAAACTGGAATACTTGTAATTTGGATTCTAATGAGATCCCATTATTTTAGTTTTGTAGAATCAATATTAAGATTCATAGTCATAGTGACGGGCAAATGAAGTAGCAGATGTAAAAGTACTTAATCTAACAAAAGTTGGAGTGTGTTCTATAAATACGGTAGTTCCAAATCTCATTTTCCAAAATCAAATCCTATGTTAGACAAATGCCTATTTGATCAGCAACTCTTCTCTCAGGGGATCTTCCACACTCACTATCTAGTTTTTCAATCATGTTTTTAAACGTTAATTAAATAATGTTGAAACATTCATCTTTTATCATGTCAAACACTTTGGAGTTAGCCAGGAGAATATCTGCTCCTCAAATAATGGTCATGGCCCAGTGATGGGATTCAAAAAAATTAACGTCCGTTTCTATGCCCATTTGGCAGCCACTTTTAAATGGCTGTTTTTAAACTTTATGTCCTATCTCTCATTAACAACTCGGTCTATAGAGTAGGTGCGAACCTGCTGGAGCCCACCACTGTCATGGCTGCAGGAAAATGTTGACAAGTTATGTTGACAAAAACAGCCAATATTTTTTGAGATCCTTGCTATTTTCAACACATTTTGTTTGTTGTGTTTGCCTATGTGCAACATATAACAGTGAAACTTGTAAATTATATGTTATGTGTTAACTCCTGCACCAGATGAACCAGGCCAGTTAGTGCTTTCATCTTTGAGCATCAGCACAGCATCCTCTGAAACATAAATGAAGCCACCACAATACCAGTAATTCATAATGAGATTTCAGCAGTAGAACCTTTGAACCACAATGCAAGCTAGCCAGACAGAACTTGCATTGGGCCATACATTGAATGTGAAACAATGGCTAGAGAGTGAGCTACTTCCTAAAGTAGGCAAACTCAAGATAAAAGAAAAGAAAGGCATAAAAGAAAACTTCAACCACACTTCCAGAATAAGTAATGCATCTCACATTTAAGAGAGAATTGGCTATGGATTTTGGCACAATAACTGTTACAGAACTAATATCAAATACAGGCAAGACCATTAAGAAGTACATGGGGTTGTTCAGGTGGTAGTCAAAAGCCACAGCAAAGATGATGGGTAGGTTTCCCAATAAATTTCCAAATACCAGGAATAAAATGAAGTGTAGAATCTGCAGTTCCTGGATCTCCAAAAATTCCAGGCTCAGAAACTCGGAAACTGTGGAAGTTATTCATTGTATGCGTTTGAGGAATTTTTCTGTAGAAAGAAACAGAAGGATAGCACAGCATTCTCATGGAGGGATATTTTAATGCTTGTAATTTTGGTTCAAAGGTAATCTCTCTATTATAGTTTTGGAGAGTCCATACTCAAGGATCCAGAGTTATAATTAAAAGTAAGTAACAGAAGTCAATGTCTGAGGGCCCAATCCCATCAAACATTCTGGCTCCTGTATACTCACAATGCAGCCCGTTGGTAAGGGAACGCTCCCAATGACTGCCCCTCCACCATAGGATGTACCAACACAATTGCACCAGCACTGGAAAATTCAATAGGATTGATTAATTTTGGGGCCGGTCATAATCTCCTTTTTGTTCTAGCAGAGCAAAATTGGATACAGTCCAGTTTGTCCCTCGTTATTTAAACGGGTTCCCTTCCTGAATGCATACATACACTCAAACCTGTGGATTAAGAAAATATGTGCATTTTTTGTGAAATGTAGATTTAAAGACCTACTTTCAGGTTTCTTGACCCTCCATTGCTCCTAATGGAGAATGGTTATTTCTTGATATCCACAGGGGTATGATTCTGGGACTCCCTGCTGATATTGGAAAATTTCTTAAATAAAAGCAGTTTTTAAAAATAGCACAAAGCGTTTCCCTCTACAAAGACTTAAAAACCACTATTCTTGTTGAGAGACAGTCAGCAGAAATGCAAAGGACCTTTGTCTGGCTCAGCAGAAGAGTGGAATGATTGCATGATTCCTTCTCTATAACAGTAAGAAAAAAGTAAACTGGTTTTAAAGGGATGTGGAAAATGAAGCATCAATTGTCTGTAGAATTAGTAACTTTTTTAAAAAAAGGTGAAGAAGAAAAGCATGAGAGGGGGAAAATTACTGGGACACCAATTTACATTACTGGTTGCACAGCTTAAAGATACAAGTAACATGAATACCTACTATTATGTCTCCATGAGATTCTAAGTTCCAGATTCATTTGGCCATTCACCAATGAAATTCTAGAAAAGCTGCCCTATTTTTCAGACAGTGTTAGTAATAAGAAGAAATTTTCAGTGTTTGCAACAGACCTTTAATACCTCTTATGAGTTCCTCATGGATTGCTCTCAGGAGCCCAACCACACAGCTCAACAGCAGAGATTTCCAGAAAAAAATTAAACTACATGCTAATTACACAAGAAAAAAAATATTTGAGTAAACATACCCTACAATCCAGAGTAACTACGGGAGCACATAAGAGACATTATGTGCACCCGTACTTACTGCACCACCTAGTGAAAACTTATGGGAAAATTCAATTTGAAATCCAGAGTAAATTGTTCTGACAATGGAGCAAGGGCTCCCCATAGTCACTCTGGACTGTGCCCTAAGACTGCAATCTTAAAGGCACTTTCCTGGGAGTAAGACCCATTGAACACAGTGGGACTTACTTTTGAGTAGACATGGTTAGGATTATGTTCAGAGGCTTTCATGGCCAAAAGGGTCTGAAACACAATTTCTTGAAACCTCACAGCATGTAATGCAAGTTGGATTTGCTCCCATTGTTTCACTTTCACCTTCTTAATAGCCTAATTCAGTTTAATTGGCTTTGGCTGCTATTCTAATCTTCAATTTGGCCAGAATAAACCCTGGCTAAGTTCTGACCAGGGAGTGTCACAGAAGTGCTGTAAGAAATTTTTGCCACACTCCAGGAGGGGTTAGACCACTTCATAGGCACATGGCAACCTCCCCACACCACCACTGGAAGATACGCCATGTGAGTTAGTCCCACCTAAATTGGTTAGGATGGCACCCTTCATCAAGTATCTGGAAAAGCTGGCAACCAGCTACCAGATAAAGTGAATTCAACTGACCTGGGCTATTCAAAAGAGGCTACTGAAAACTCAGAGTAGAGGATATAAGAGTGTTTAAGTGAATTTGCAAATCTGAATGCAGTGGAATTGCTGGTGATCATATTGGCCAGTGCAAATTCAAAATGTTGCCCCAGAACTGATGTCACAACTGGAAGTGATGTCTATCTTATCCCAGGCTTTTCTAAAATATAAAATTGGGATTTTATGCCACCTCCTCTCCAGTAGCTGACCACCTATTTCTCTACTGCCTCCCCCCAGCTAGTAGTGTTACCTGGAGTCAAATAAGATTTTATCGTACTCCTCTCAACAACAAAATCAATTTTAATTAAGTAAATAAATAAAAAGTGGGTACCATAATGGTTAGAGGAACTGTGCTGGGCAAAGAGGGATGGTTAATCTCTCTGTAATAAATATAAAAGGTGCACCACTTAGAAGTATCACTTTACCCAGTTAGCAGGGCAAACTATTATGATACTGGTGCGTGCATGCACCACACACAGAGCAGTTTGCCCTGCCCTAGCCATGAACAGCCTGGCACGGGCTTCACAGTCAATTGGCTGTTGGGGCCATGGGGACATGCCTAACTGAGCTGGTGGAAGCTCTGGATTCAAGCCAGCTCAGTCCGGTTTTGAACACCATCCCAGCCGCCCACCCTTTATTCAGTTCAAGGCTAGTTGCCTGTCATCATAGAGGCCATGTAGACATTTTTTGCTATCACCTTGATTTGCTTTTGGTGATGGCTTTTTTGCCTACCCTGAATTGTTGAAGGGTGGTGTGAGTAAATGTTAGGTTTGATCACCTGGCAGATGTCATGTGGGATGGGTAGGTATCCCATAGGCCTTGGTTTACTGTCTGAGGTAGCAAGGCATGTGGGTGGGCCAGATCAGCTCTGTGATGTTGTCCGACGAGTCATGGTGGTTACTTGTGGGTTGATGATGATTGGCATATGTAGTCTCTAACTGAACTGTTCCAGGAGTCAGATTGGAACAGCTAATGGGGGAGCTAACGGGCAGCCATTTCCCCCATTAGCTACCCGCATGACAATTTGGGGTTCACCATCCCCTGCTGTTTTTGTTGTAATGCTAAATATTAAATAAAGTGGCCCTGCTTAAATGGGTAAAAGGAAATGAGAACTGACTCATTTTGAAACCTTACTAGTTCTATACTGTATCATAATTACATTTCATTGTCTTATCGGAGTAGTCTCATGGGAAAATTTTGAGTTAAGAAAATCCATTTTTTCTGTTCTCATTTTCTGCTTAAATAGCAATAATATCTGATAGATTATGGATATTCCAGTGCTGTTTGTTTCATTGCATTCCTCATTAACCTTTCCAGTGATATATACCATGATATATTATTATTCATACATACCATGTTTTTCAAAATTTTACCCGCTAGTGTCAAGATCATGTTGTCCCACCCACCCAAAAAAAAAAAAAATCTTGCTACTTGGTGCCATGGCTAGCCTCTGCCAACATCCAGCTATGCCACTGGCTGAATGTGAAATGCTGGTTACAAATATTGTTTTACATGGTATGAAGATTCAAGCATTTTTAACTGTTATTTTATACTTATTGGCTTTGGTAAACCAAAAAAGGATAATTAAATACGTGAAGTTCTTTCCTGTCACCATTAACTTGATGGATTTTATTCCAGTAGACTTGTTTAGCTTTTGCTGTTTATGGGAGCAATCTAAAGTAACTATGGGAAGTCCTTGCTCCAGTGTTACTCTGGATTGCAATATGAATTTCCCATAGGTTTTCACTAGGTGGTGCCATAACTACAGGTGCACATAATGTTTCTTCTGTGCTCCCGTAATTACTCTGGATTGTAGGGTATCCCTACAATCCAGAGTAACTACGGGAGCACGTAAGAGACATTACGTGTACCTGTAGTTACTGCACCAACTAGTGAAAACCTATGGAAAATTCATATTGCAATCCAGAGCAAATTGTTCTTACACCAGAGCAAGGACTCCCCGTAATTACTCTGGATTGCACCCTATGTCTCCTTCAGAAGGCTCAGTGATATCCAAACTCCCAGCACCAGTGCACCTGCAATGCAGCCTTGATGTAAGAAGAAAATGTTCCCTTGACCAGAGGAGGACTAGTATATGCAGTTAGATCCAGGGCGCAATCCAGAGTAACTAGGAGGAGTCCTTGCTCTGGTGTAAGAACAATTTACACTGGATTGCAATATGAATTTCCCACAGGTTTTCACTAGGTGGTGCAGATTATGTAGATTATGGGATTCAGCAAAGGCGGAAGCACGGAATATGCAATGGTAAATGCCAAATCGAGCTGTGAGGGGAAATTAGAGGTAGGTTTGAGGTATACACTACAAATGTGGAGAAAACAATGATATGGGGAAGGCAAGTCAAACAAGTTTTTCTCCTTCCTTGCACAGAGAGTAAACAGAGAACTATACTGAAAATGCATATATAGCTTACAACAATGAAAATACAGCTGCCAAATCCAAGGACACTCCTGAATGCAATCATTCCAGTTTCAGTGAGGTGCAAATCAGAGCAGGAAAGTTTCAGTAACTGTGGAATTTCACAAAAAAACTAGTTGATGACATTTGAGCAGAAAGGGGCTGCAAAAGTGCCACTGGTGTGTAACCCTCTATAGAGAAGACCAGTGATCCAAACACTTGCAACCATTTCCAGACAGGTTTGCCTGTTCCTTATCATCTCATATCTCAAAGGATATGTGGTACAAGTATTCATATCTCAGTGGCGTACAAGTATTTGTGGCAAGAGTTCAGTGACCAATTTAGGAAGTCTGGGGTTGCACCATGGACGGATGTGTAGGTGGCCAGCCTCAAGTCTCTATGGGACATGAAGAAAGTGGTGTGCAGAATGAAAACTAAGGGTCAGCTGGTTGGTTGGCTGGACCATTTAACCTAATGCCAAAACTGCCAAAACTGTTTCCATATGTTGTATTGACAGAGTATCATCTTATGTCTCATTTTTCTTTCTCAAAAGTTTTGTCATTTAATTATCACATTTCTGTACATGTTTTTCCTACACAGTTTCTTACAGTCTTCAATTAGGCAAAGGCAATTCTGAAGAGTTTTTGATTTGAGTACATGAATGACAATATGTAAAAATGACAGCTCAATCCTATGCTACTTTCACCATCAGGACTACTGTGGTGCCAAAATCGCTGTTGTGATATACAATACTGAGAACTGCAGGCCACTGCTGGCAGCTACCTCAGAGAAGAGAAGATTCACCCCTTCCCCCAAGTAAGGGAAGTCACCCCATAATGGGGCGACTCAATTCTGCAGCAACTGATTACTGGTGCACAGTTAAGAGTCTCTGTGTTATACCAAAAGGCCTTACACTGAGCTTTGGGATTGAGCTGGTCCCTCCACCACACTTCCTCACCACTCTGTCCCCACTTCCCTCCACCCTGAAACACTTCCTCCAAGGCTTGTCTATGCCCCCATTAATGTCTCCATCATCCAGAAGTCCAGACGACTGACAAGTTATGGAACATCAGCACAGAACTGGTGCTAGCACAGCTCTGACTGGAACTGATGTGCCACCAGCAGTTGACCACACTGGGGACCTCAAAATTCTTTACAACATGTTTGTAACACTCAGCAGTGGTACTGTGCCAGTGTAAGTACCTTAGGATTGGACTATATACATATATTGACTATTTTTATTGATCTTGAATAGGAGATATATTACAGGGAGGAAAATAATTTATTTTACTAGAGAAAAATATACCCATTGCAATCCTAAGCATGTCTACTTTTGAGTCCCATGGTGTTCAATGGTACTTACTCCAAGGAAAGTGTGGTTAGGATTGTAGCCATAGTAAAACCGCTACTGCTCTGCTATATTCCAGAGCAACAATCTCAGTGGAGATTTTTTCATTTACAGCACATGTTGTGGTTTGCAAGTGGACATAGGTGAAAGAAAGTTGTTAAGAAAGTTACTATTAGCAGGATTTAATGAAAGCACCCAGAATAATAAACATGTCACATTCATGAAGGAGCTGGTCATGAACTTGGTGAAAATAATTGGAATTGACAAATCAACTTGTTGAATTTGGATGAGCCGTGATCTGGCAAAACCAAAGGATATCAACCTAAAGAATCCACTTACAGTCATTGATGTAGCACAGCTGATTTATTTCCAGAACGATGAGGTAATTTTATGCCAAGAAAAACATGAATAAGTCACAAAATTCACTTTCCTGGGTTTGTAATTGCCATATGCTAAATAAATTACGTATGTGTGGAATCCACGCCTACAGGCAAAAATGAATTCTTCTTTGTAGATGAATTGCTCACACCCAAAAGTTTTGACAAGGCAACTTTGATCTCCTGGTTCCTCATGCTGTAGATCAGGGGATTCATCAAGGGGGGAAGCAAGGAATATATAATGGTAAATGCCAAATCCAGCTGTGAGGAGGATTTTGAGGTGGGCTTGAGATAGGCAAAGCTTCCAGTAACTAAAAATATGGAGAAGATAACGAGGTGGGGAATGCAAGTTGAGAAGGCTTTTCGCCTTCCTTGTGCAGAGGGGATTTGGACGACTACAGTCAATATTAGTACATAGGTTATCACAATAAAAATAAAGCAGCTTAAACCAAGAGAAACCCCTAATGCAAGCACTACCATTTCAATTAGGTACAAGTCAGAGCAAGTGAGCTTAAGTAACTGTGGGATTTCACAAAAAAACTGATTGACAACGTTGGAGCAGAAGGGAGTTGCAAAAGTGCTACTTGTGTGTAACACTGCATAGAGGAAACCAGTGAGCCATACACTTGCTACCATTTCAAAACAGGTTTGTCTGTTCATTACCATCTCATAATGTAATGGATTGCAAATGGCAACATACCGATTGTACGCCATGATTGTGAGAAGGAAGAAATCAGACGATAAAAAGAAAATAAATAGGAGGGCTTGAGCAACGCATCCAGAATAAGAAATATGCCTGGTATTCATAAAAGAATTGAAAGTAGATTTGGGGATAATGACTGAAACTGAACCTATGTCAAAAATGGCGAGGTTCATCAGGAAGAAGTACATGGGGGTGTGCAGATGGGGGTCAAATGCTACTGCAGAGATGATGAGAAGGTTTCCCATTACAGTTGTCAGGTACAATGCCAGGAACAGAATGATATGGAGAATCTGCATTTTCCAAACATCTGAGAATTGCATGAGCAGAAACTCTGTAATTGTGGAATGGTTAGCAGTGAACTGCTCCTTTCTCAAATGGATACTGTCTGTGGAAGGGAAGCAAAGAACATCAGTAAAAATAATAGCAGTATACTGTGTTGATGGAAATCACAGTTCTTGGAATTTAACTTCTAGAATAGTTTCAGTAATATTGTCATTATTATACTTTACATTCCCAACTGTATTGCTGTCTCAATGAGGAGTGCTTTGAAGCATTTGTCATAGCTATTGAACTCCATTGTCCCCATTGGAGAAGTGGGTGAAAACTTGCTCAAAATGTTGAAAAAAAGGAAAAGCAGGGGACGCCTGAAATCACTAAATAACCCCTAAAATACAACCTTTCCAGACATGAAGAACACACAGATTTTTAATAGATTATGGGCAAAATCCAGAGTAACTATGGGGAGTCCTTGCTCCGGTGTAAGAACAACTTACTATGGATTGCACTATGAATTTCCCATAGGTTTTCACTAGGTGGTGCAGTAACTATGGGTGCACGTAAAGTCTCTTACATGCTCCCGTAGTTACTCTGGATTTGGGGGTAAGTCATCAGCAAGAGAAATAAAAAATGTAAAGACCTTTGCTTTAGTATTGACCAAAGTATATTGGAACATGCTTCACTTTTCACTCCAAAAACAATCAAAAGCGCCCTCCCCCCCCATGAAATGAAATTGAGATCAAAACAGAAGTTCTTTCAATGAAATCATGAAACCTAATTTCCTGCTTTTTCTGTAATCCTCAGTAAAGTTGCTGGTCATTGTTGTTCTCTGCCCTCTCAATTCATTTGGAAGAGAACATCAGGAGATGGATGGATAGATAGATTGGTTACCATACCAGCAAAAAAGTTGGTAGAAAGACAGTGAGCTGAGAAAATAGGAAAATTGCAGTTTCTGCTGAAGAGGGTTTCCTTCCTTCCTTCCTTCCTTTTTCTTTCTTTGCATCAAGGATTTTTTGAATGGCTCTCACACACACAAACACACACAAATATCCAGACAATACAGATAAAATAAAATACAGTGCCATCTTACACATATCTACTTAGATCTCCGTGAGTTTTTCTCTGAGGTAGGTGTGCATAGGATTGAAGCACTAGTTCATAAAGATCCAATTCTTGTATTCTATCAGCCTGCCTTTCTGTTGAAGTAAATGGAAGGAGCAGTGAACATAAGAGACATGGGAAATAAAAGCTTCTCCTTCGTGATAAGAAAAAAAATCTATTGCCCTCTCTCAGTGACATTTCCCCCTCTGAGGTGATGATACTGAATGAGTAGACTAGTTGTTTGAAGCATTACTACTAAAGTAATGGGGAAGACAAATAAAACAATGCATATGCTGTTCTAAGGAAACAACAATGCACATGTTGTTCTAAGAAAACATGCTATTCAAAGATCAGATCACTTACCCATTTTTTCATAGATATCTCCTGATCCAAATGCACATTCTCCTCCAATTGCTACTACGTATTTCATTAAGTTTGCATGCTTTATAATGTAATGCCATTCATATTTTCTAGACATTTAGACAACTTAAAAACTTATTAAATAACAATTAAAAACTTATTAAATAACAAATAAAAAAACTTATTAAATAACAAATAAAAAATTCATATTTTCTAGACATTTAGACAACTTAAAAACTTATTAAATAACAAATAAAAAAATAGGTAAGTTTGTACCTATGTAGGTGTGTAAAGATTGTTTTGCCCTCCCATGCTAGTCTACAGTGGCATACAGAAGCTATAACTGGAACATTACTGAGAGGTGAGTTAGATTCCTGGGGGATTGCGCAGAAAAGAAAAAGTAAGAGAGTAGGGGAAAATGTGGATGTCCTTATCTGTAACTTTTCTATCAATTTTTGCCAAGGTCTCCAAACCCTTACTAATAAGATCTTGCTCCTGCTATGGTGGATATTGGGATAAGTTTATTTCTCTTTTTTTGGATACCAGATGTGTGATGTGCTTACAAACACATATCCTACAATCCAGAGTAACTACAGGAAGATGTAAGAGGCACTTACTCTGGATTGCTCTATGCATTTTCCATAGGTTTCCCATAGGTGGCACCGTAACTATGTTGGTGTAAAAGGTCCCATAGTTACCCTGGATTGTAGCCTTACCCTACAATCCAGAGTAACTACAGGAGCACATAAGAGACATTATGTGTACCCGTAGTTATTGCACCACCTAGTGAAAACCTATGGGAAATTAATATTGCAATCCAGAGCAAATTGTTCTTACACCGGAGCAAGGACTCCCCATAGTTACTCTGGATTGCACCCGTAGTTGTAGTTCTGGGTCCCTGCCACTAAAGCAAGATTCTCCAAATTCCAGACCTTAGTGTACCAGCCTAACGGTCTGAGTCACAGAGGTGGTGAAGCTTGAATGTTCTGTGCTGCAATTTTTGCAGCTGATCTTTGAAGATATTCACATGGAACAGCCACTTCCAACATACATCATCCCAAAATAGTCTGCATACCAATCTCCAGGAGAGGGGTGGCTGCCCAGCACAACTGTCTGCAAAGTTTGGCTTAGAAGATAGGAGGCTGTAGGGTGGAATGGCATGGTTTTTCCACCACTACACCCAAGATCATTATGTTGGTGCACTGGATACAGCCCATGGGCCAGAATTTGAAGGCCCCTACACCAGAGCACAAGAAAAGTCTTACTTTCACACTACCCCATTGTTCTGTTAATCAACAGCCTTAGCATCTCACCTTGTCTACCAATCTACTAATCATGGGTAGAAAGCAAACACACCCTCCCACCAATTTCCTTCAGTGGCACAATTGTGTAGATGTATCTAGTTTTAATATTTAAAGGGGAATAGTGGAGATTTCTGAGTGAAAAGGAAGAGCAGGGGCAAGGGGAGACAAGTATGGGTTGCCAGGTCAAGAGCAGCATTATCATTCAGGGCACTTCCAGGGCACTGCCTGGAGGCCATTGGAAGATGGATGAGAACAAATAAATTCAGAGGTTCTCCTGATCTGGAACTTCCTCTCATCTATCAAGCCCTCCAGCAAGTCCTTCTGCCTCAGTCTGTAGTGTGGCTAATAATCAAAGATCAAAATGTTGCCCCAGAAGTGATGTCACAACTGGAAGTGATTTCATCCCTGAATATTTTTAAAAAGAAAATTGGGGGAAAACCTGCCTCCTCCTCCTCCTCAGCAGTTCACCACCCATTTGCTCTGATAGTGGCATAGCTAAAGCACCAATTTGCTATCTGGAGTCAAAGAAGATTTTGTTGCCCACCTCCTCCCCTCCACAACAACAAAATCAAATTTAATTAAGTAAAAAAAATTAAAATTGTATTCCTTATTCATTAGGGAAACAGTGCTGGGGCAGAGATGAATGGTTATTCTTTTCCTGCTAAATATAAGAGGGGCACCGCTTAGAAGTGCTTTATACACTGTTAGCATGGGTAACTATATTATGAAATATGCAAATGGAAATGAGAGCTGATTTATTTTAACATCATATTAGTTCCATACAGTATCAGAATTACATCTCATCGGCTCTCACAGCAATCAGTCTCATGGGAAAGCTTGAGTTAAGAAAGTCCACTTTTTCCATAGGCTTTTGTGTTTCCTTTTACTGGCTAATTGCCCATAACTTCTGACAGAATATAGATATTCAAATGCAATTTTTTTCATTGCATTCTGCATTACATTATCTTTCCAGTGATATATAACATGATAGTTATATATCATGTAATATTATGTAATATTGTTAGCTGCCTTGGGAGCCCTTTGGGGAGAAAGGTGGAGTACAAATCAAATCAATCAATATCATGCACACATACCCTGTTTTTACAATTTTAGCCACTAGCGTCAAACTTAGCATGTTCCACTCCCAAAGCTTGAATCTGGTGAAACTGCATCCCCTCCACTCCCTAACTATGCCACTGGCCCCAGTAGAACCAACAAAAGCTGATTATTATATTGAAGTTGCTGGAGGAATATAGCTCCACTTCAAACATGTGTTGTTTGCCTTCTCTAGCGACTATACCACTTCTGGGTCCTGGGACAGTTGCCAAGGCTGCATCCCTGGACTCACCAGAAGTCTGACTGCAGCAGCTGGTAGACATTCTGGAGTCACATGTAATGACTATGCTGATCTGTGCGCTCCCAAATCAGTGTTATCTCCAGGTGCAGAACCAGTACTAGCTGCTGATAGGTCAGCTGCAGCAGTATTCATGTTTGCTACCCTTTTTTCATGAGAAGCTAGAACATTTTCAACCCAGTGTGCCATGGCACACTAGTGTGCCACGGATATTCCTCAGGTGTGCCACAGGAATTTGAGGATTGACATTCATTAATAGGAAAATTGGGCGATTTGAACAGTCTGGTGTGCCTTGTCAATGGTAAAAACAGTAAAAGTGTGCCTTGACAATTTCAGTGCCTTGTTAAGTGTGCCATAAGCTCAAAATGGTTGAAAATCACTGTGCTATACAGTTTTGGAGGATGTACTTCCCCAGTACATTTAAAGAAGAGCAGGAAAGCATTTAACTGCGTACAGATCCACTTTCCAAATATCACAAATATACAATGGTATCTGCAGCACTCCAGAGAAAGAAACATTGATCCATGTACTACTTACATTTTCAGTGCAGTCTCACCTTTTTATTAGAAACTCATTCTCTTAACACATAAGAAAGAGCAATGTACCGGTCATAAGTCATGGCTATAAGGAGGAATAAATTAGATACCATAAAGAACTAAGATGAAAGAAAGGGATCCAGAAAAAGAAAGGCAGAATTGAATATGAATCTGGAAATACTAGTTCTTATTGTTCTTATTGTTCTTATTTGAACAATAAGAAACAAATCCTTAAAAAACCCTGAGGAAAGCAATAAAACC
This sequence comes from Cryptoblepharus egeriae, assembly GCA_030015325.1. NCBI lineage: Eukaryota > Metazoa > Chordata > Lepidosauria > Squamata > Scincidae > Cryptoblepharus > Cryptoblepharus egeriae. The sequence goes on from JAREYC010000004.1 coordinate 86,294,764, forward strand.
ACATCAACCATGAAGTCATTAACATAGTATAAGGAAATGTACTAAAATATTTTAGAATGGAGTGCTTATTCTGTAAAATGCACACACAAACATTAAAATTAATAACAATTGATTCAGGTTGCAAATTTCAATAAGTTTCCCAGGTTTGTGATTAAGCATGTTGAAAATTCACATCGACAGGAAAATAGAAAGATTCTTCTCCTTGAATGCAGTCCTCCTGCCCAATAGCTTTGACAAGGCAACTTTGATTTCCTTGTTTCTCATGCTGTAAATCACAGGATTCAGCAAGGGTGGAAGCATGGAATAGACAACAGTAAATGCCAAACCCAGGTGGGTTGGAGTAGTAGATGTAGGCCTGAGATAAACAAAGCCTCCAGTGACTACTAATGTAGAGAAGATAATGATATGGGGAAGGCAAGTTGAGAAGGCTTTTCTTCTTCCCTGCACAGAAGGCATTCTAAGGACTACAGTAAATACCTGTACATAAGTTACAATAACAAAAATAAAGCAGCATAACACAAGAATAACCACAAATGCATCTACCCCAGTTTCAATTATATACACATCAGTACAGGAGAGCTTTCGTAACTGTGGTGGTTCACAAAAAAACTGGTTGACAGCATTGGAACAAAAAGGAACAGAAAATGTGCTACCAGTGTGTAGCACTCCACAGAAAACACCACCAATCCATGCACCTGCAACCATTTCAAGGCAGGCCCGTCTGTTCATCACCATCTCATATCTTAGTGGATTGCAAATGGCAACATACCGATCATACGCCATGACTGTGATGAGGAAGAAATCGGATGATATACAGAAAACAAAGAGGAGGGCTTGAGCAACGCATCCAGAATATGAAATGTGCCTGGTATTCATGAAAAAATTGGCCATGGCTTTAGGGTTTATGACTGATACAGAACCCACATCAAGAATGGCCAGGTTCATCAGGAAGAAATACATGGGTGTGTGCAGGTGGTGGTCAAATGCTACTGCAGAGATGATGAGAAGGTTTCCCATCACAGTTGCCAGGTACAATACTAGGAACAGAATAGTGTGGAGAACCTGCAGTTCCCAAATATCAGAGAACTCCATAAGCAAAAAGTCTGATATGGAATGGTTAGCGGAGAGCTGCTCCTCTCTCAGAAGCATTATGACTGTAGAAAGAAATAGAAGAATGCACATTGAAATTATAGCTCAATAGTGAGATGTATGATGCTTGTCATTCAGTTGCTAATATGATTTAACTATTGGTAAACTAGTGAATAAAGCTGTAGGTAAGGTAAAGGTGTCCCTCACAAGTGGTTATGGCCAAGCAGTGCTCATCCCTGTGACAAGGCTGAAGAACCAGCATTGTCAAAAGACATCTCCATGGTTATGTGGCCAGCATGACATAAATGCCAAAGCACATGAACTGCTGTTATCTTCTCACAAAATTAGTACCTATGTATCTACTTGCATTTACCATGCCTACGAACTACGAGCTGGGTAAGAGATGGGAGCTCACTCAGTTTTTCAGTATTTGGGTCTTGAACCAACAACAGGTTGACAATCACAGCATCTTTAACCACTGAGCCACCAGAGCCCCATACCATACCATGATTACACAGACAAGCCCTACAATCCAGAGTAACTACGGAAGCACATAAGAGACATTACGTGAACCCATAGTTACTGCATCACCTTGTGAAAACCTATGGGAAATTCATATTGCAATCCAGAGCAAATTGTTCTTACACCGGAGAAAGGACTCCCCGTAGTTACTCTGGATTGCACCCTAAGATGACTTCAATGTTTTTATTTCAGTACAGTATATCATGTCGTCATTATTCTCATGATTATTACCATCATCATAATGAATCACTTAACCATTTATTCTATACCTTGCTCCAATTGAGGGTGGGTGGGGAATTATTAAATTTGTGTTTCAGAACTTGGGAGAAAAGTGAAACAGACTATCCACTAAAGATCCTGAAAGCCCTTCCATTGATGAAGGTCATATAAACAGAGGAAAGTGATGTTCTGAAATCAAACTCTTTTTCATGCATCATAAAAGTAGACAACAATCCTTTACCACACATAGGGTGAAATCCTAACATAGGCTTTCCCATTCCTGTGGTGATGTAGGAAGGCAAGAGCATGTCTGTACACTGGCATAATACCTCCCCCAGGAGTGGGTGCAAAAGTGGCTTATTGCACTTTTGTGGCACTTCAAGGCCAGCACCGGACTTGTGCTGAGGCTTATGCCAGCCTAACTGGGGTTTAGGATAGCAGCCATATCTAAGCATCAACATTCTGAAGTAATAGAAGCACAGGTCCAACAGGGAGTGGAAGGAAGGAAGGAAGGAAGGAAGGAAGGAAGGAAGGAAGGAAGGAAGGAATATATAACTTACTGATTTTTTCCGAACATATCTTCCACCTCATGTGCCTTTTCTCATCCTCTGATATAACGAATAATCTTTCATTATATCACATATTTTAAAACATATACCACTCTTGTTTTCTGGACATGTTATCCCCTTAAAATGCTTATAAAAATGAAATAATAAATAAAACACCATTTATTACTTAGTGAGTACCTACCAATCGTTATACCCTTTCCCTCTGAAACCATCCACTATTTCTACCTACACCAGTGCTTCGAGACTATAACTGGAAATCTATTTATAACCAACCTATGTTCTTGGAGAATTATTACTCTTAGGAGACGTAGACATCTAAGCAGAAAAGAGAGAGTTTTTTGTTTGTTTTTTAAGAAGTTTGCAGCTTTCTTAAAGTATTCCAAAGGGAAATTAGTAAAGCTCCATTGGTAGAGAAATAGTGTGTATTTACAATGGATGAACCCAGTCTGTCACTATCTAAATATTTTCAGTGTTTATACATTATATGATCTTTAAATATACAGGTACAGTGGTACCTCTCATAACAAATGCCCACATAAAGTATGTTCCACATAACAAATCTAAATTTCCAAGAAATCCTGCTTCCAGTAACAAATCTGCTTCACATAACAAACCCCTCTGGCACCTAATGGGCATGTGTGCTATGCAGCCCTGACACTCTGCATGGAGGCTGTTTAAAAGGACTGCTGATCAGCGCTGCTGCCCCCAACTTGGGGGCAGTTGCCTGGGGGCTCCAGAGGCAGCTGCCCCCAAGTGCCCTCACCAGCCACCTTGAACCTCCAGCAGCAGCCCAGGTAAGCCTCCAATGAAAGTGTTTTTAATTGCAGCCTCCTAACCAGGTCTACTCAGAAGTAAGCCCAATTGTGTTCAGTAGGGTTTACACACAGGAAAGTTTTTAGTGAAGTTAAAGAGTTTTTGATCATTCAGTCTCTCATGCATTTTCTCACTACATTCAGTTCAGGGAGAAGTAATTTTATGTGTATTAGGAGTTTGACATTGGGAGGCATTTCCGGTAGAGAAGGACATTTGTTAATCTCAATACCTGGCATGTACATTAGATTTTTAGTTGAACTGATGAGTTTTGAACCGGCCACCTTGAACCTCCAGCAGCAGCCCAGGTAAGCCTCCCAGGAAAGTGTCTTTGATTGCAGTCTCCTAATCATGTCTACTCAGAAGTAAGCCCCATTGTGTTCAATGGGGCTTACTCCCAGGAAAGTGTCTTTAGGATTGCAGCCTAAGTAGACTTCATAGTATCATGCACATTGAATGCATGTTTTGAATTCAATTCCAGTGTTTTGTCATCATTTTTACATCCAGTTAATATTTTTATATGAATATTTTGTGGGATGTGGAACCAATCATGCTTTGACTTCAAAGATATCTCCAGATCCACTCTAAAGATCATCAGAACAATTTCTAAAACAGCGACAACTAGACTCAACTTCTAGAATTTCAGGCAATCTATAGCACATTGGAAGTAAAAAAAAATAACTTTGTGCCTATTTTTTTCATCCCTTTCATAGTATTTCCATTCTTATATGTTTCTTAACCAGGCTTTATCCCCATCTGCATTGGCAGTGACAAGTGGTTCATACTAGGATGAGGTGAGCTGCTATATTTCTTGCATGTTCTTGGAGATCTGCTCCCAGGAGTCCAAGAGGCTGTCAGGAGCTCTCTCTCTCTCTCTCTCTCTCTCGCTCTCTCTCTCTCTCTCTCACACACACACACACACACACACAGACCAAAACCTTAATTGAGATGTGGACGAACATTTGCAAAAATGTTTCTTAAACAAGTCTGACTTTGTGGGGGCTGTGAATCAGTGATGGGCTTCAAATAAATTAACAACCGGTTCTCTGCCCATCTGGCAGCCACTTTTAAATGAATATTTTTAAACTTTATATGTCCTATCTCTCATTAACAACCAGTTCTATAGAGTAGGTGCAAACCTGCTGGAGCCCACCACTGCTGTGAATGAGTTAGCAGTTTTGGTATGCAAGACCCTCTTTGTCACACTTCTGATGTCTCTCTATTCACATTAACCATGTAATACCAATATTGTATCACATGCAATTGATACATATTGGCTTTTTTCTGAGGGTACTCAGTTGTACTCAATACTGGCACCTTTTTCCACCTGTCCCACCCAGCAGCTAATTAGTCATAGGAGGATGACCTGTGATGTGTACCAGCACCTTTTTCCCCAGAAAAAAGCACTGATCACATGTATTACAGCCTATTCTTGACCTGCCTGGCTTGCAAAGGGTCAGTGATGCCAAAATATTGTCTTCAGGGGACAAGTACTTCCCTCCCTCCACTTCCTATAAGATAGAGGCCCTGCAATGGACCTACATAAGTCTCCATCATCTGTTTTGTAAGCACAGAGTTGAAAGTCCCCATGATGGGTGAGGATAGCCAACACAGGTTTCTGGATCTAGTTCTGCCAGTCCTGTCCCCTGCTACCCCACTCATAACACCCATGCCCTTTCCCCACCTTCCCCTGCCCCAGTACACCTCCCACTACACCAACTAAGTTTGTCATTCGCACCAGGTGGTATGTGGTGGGCTTCCAGCCAGTTCTGGCTTCCGCACAGACTGTAGCTAAGCCAGTACCATTGATAGGGAAATTTTGGTGATTCTCCCTTACATGCAACTTCAAAGACTCCGCAGCATTCCTTTCAAGAATAGTTTATTTAAAAATAGTTGTTTTGTCATTGCTGTACAATCTTACAATCCTCCTCCAGCTAGGGCTGCAATGGGCCCAAGAAAGAGGAAGAGCCCCGAACAATAGGGCTCAAACTATATATACCGGTACTTCAGCTGCACATTACATTTTAATTATGCAGTTTGGACATAGTATCTGATATACTGCCAAATAAGGTAAAGGTTAACACAGAAACACAACCTATAGGTTGAACATTTCCAGCAAGAGGAGTTGAATCTACATATTTAATAGGTAAACATACATGTACAAAGAGACAATGCAGTACTTTTCCACTGTGAAAGCTTCCTGAATTTCAAGGAAGAGAGAAGAGAGGCTTATCACTTGAGCAAATACTTTTTTATATCTCAGAATGCAGGAAACTTGGCCTGTGGAAGAAATGTACCAGCAGCCCACAAACAGGCATACTCATTAACAGGGCACTTCTCAAAGTTGAACTTTGCATGTTCATAAAACAATTTCTATAACACTAGTGCTGACCCAATGTTGATTATCATTTGTGTGCCTCTTGGCACATTGGCAACAATCAGCCCCGACATAGGACCAACATGCAGAACTCAGGATTGGTTTCTTAGTCTTTGTCCCCTTCTAGGCCCAATTCAATGGCTGGATTTACCTTTAAAATTTACATCATTGAGCTTTCAGTGGATTTTATAGCCTCAATGATCTGCAGGTGTGCAGATTATTAGCAGAGCCACTGATTATTAGGAGATTATTAGCAGAGCCACTGATTATTAGGAGATTATTAGTGGTTATGTGAGCCACCCACTGGCAGCCTGGTGGGCCTTCTTAATTGCCAAAAATACTGGGGCATGCCCTGAAATTTATTTTTTAAATGTGTCTCAGAAATTAAGAAATTTTATTTCTTAAATTTGTTTCTATAGTTCTTAAATTTTATTTTTTGGTATATCATGAGATGAAAAAAGGTTCACACTGCTGGATCTTATGATTTACTGCCATAAGGCCCAAGCTGCAGGTGTGGCAGGCACTTTGTTATTCAGTAGACGGCTACAACAAGCACAAAGCTCTAGATGGTGTACATTTGTGACATGGGCCAGCATAAATTCTGCTGCTCTTGGGGACAGAGAGGCGTAATGTTGGAGGGACTGGAATGGAAAGTTGGCCAGACCAGAAGCAGGACAGGTTGGATCTTGGTTGCAGCTACATTTCAGATCATTTTCCCCATTCCTGGCTTGTACAGGCCCCCTCTCCTTTTCCTTTCTCCAGCTAGTTTTGAGAATTCCAGTTGAGAACCAGGTGCTCAGTAAAAATGTTCTTTACTTGTCTCTTCTGTGCTATCCAGTTACATCCCACCTATATCAAGGAGTGAGTGCTGTGTTGGTGGACTGCATGCTCAAGGCTAATAACCTAATATCTCTGCGTAATATCTCTGCCTAATAAATCTAGCCTAATATCTCTGTCACTCTGCCGGCCACTTGCTATCATCATTCCATTCTACAAATTCTCCCCTTGGTAAAAAAGCTGGCAATTTTCAAACTCCACTGTTTCAATCCTTGTGACCTGTCCTTTTCTTTTCTTTTGGGGGAAGGGGTTGAAGAAGAAGAAGAAGAAGAAAAGAAAAACAAAACAAGGCTGTAGGAGGAAAATAAAACAAAAATATTTACAAGATACTGTACATGGCAAGCACAGAATTCCAAATTTACATTTCTTTAGTCTAATATTAATTTCTACTACCTAAAAATCATGACTTGTTCTATTTAAATGGGATTGGTGCAAGGCTGGCCCAAGTCACCCAGATTTTTACTTCAGGTTCCACATTACTTATTGCTTCTCCTTTCTCCTTTCTAAGAAATGGAGAATGAACAGTGGAGGCAAAGGAGATGAGATGAGAGTCTCTTGCTAATCTGCTGCCTGACACGAGAGCTTCAGCTGTACTCATAGTAGGGCCATCCTTGGCTATGGTGGTTTGGAGTTATAGCTAATTGTAGTAGCCATTTGTAATCCAGAACCCTTTGATTATGAAAATCATAGTTACTTAATTGTGAAGATAGTTCACTACTGAAGTGTAGGAAGGTGCCATTAACTGAACTGGAGTAGAACCTCAAGTCATAAAAGAACCCAAAGGCCACAAAAATTCAATACATGGGCCTTTTATTTGACAAATTGGCATTGTTGCAAAACATTGTCACTTCTACTGCTGATTGCTTCCTTCTCTTGACTGGGACTGCACTTTGCAGTGGAATAGAATAGTCAGCTTCATCTATTGATTGGTTGTTTGGTGAGTGGTGCATTTGTGTCACCCTAAACTGGTGCAATTAATTAATTAATTAATTAATTAATTAATTCATTCATTCATTCATTCATTCATTCATTCATTCATTCCTCCTCTCTCTTGCCCAAAGACCAAAAAATGCCACTCCCCATTCAGCCAACTGATTGCCCGTCCCTTCCAAGACAGACAAGACAACCTACTCTCTCCTCCATCCTGGCTGTCCCTGCCTTCTGGCCATTAGAGGCTATGACAAGTTTCAGCTCCTGGATGAATAGGTGACACCATGGAAGACATAATGCCACATTTACTCCATCTAGAGGCAAAACAACCAGTCAAAAGAGGGATAGGCAAACCCAGGGGAGGATAAGCAGTGACACCTTTCCTGTCATCCCATACAGAATATAAGCCAGAAAGTTTTAACAATTATTTGCAAGCCCCTACTGATTGGTTGTGTTGGACTCATGAGACCAAGTTTCTTCTGGTTGCCATCGAAGACAGAGCTTTTTAGGGTTGCAGCATGAACAGAATAGATAAACTTCTGGAAATTCAAACATCCATGAAAAAAAATTGTAAGTAATTTGTACATGTTTAGTTATTCTTTAGTAGTTTTGAAATAGAACTCAGCATCCTGAATACCACAGCGCTGCAACATAAGTTGCTCCAAGACTTTTCAGTGTAACCATATCTTCTTTTTCCTCTCCATCAAGCTATTTTTAATAATTTTTAAGCAAGTGTATATTATAGTTTTACACTAACAACGAAAGTTTTACACTTTCCCCCTTTTTTAAAAAAATGAGACTATCCTTAAAATTTCACAGGAATTTCATGTGGAACCAAGGGTGAACATGATTTGTTTTGTAAGAGGATTGTATGTCACTGGAAGGAAATCGCATGTGTGGTAGTACCCCTGCAGGTAGCCCTACTGGTTATGACTGCTTCTAGGGTGTGGTGCTCATTACAAGGCCAAAGATTCACCACTGTCTGAAGATGTCTCCATTGTCATTTACCTATTTATCTACATCAATCTGTATGCTTTCAAATGATTAGAGGTTGGATCCATCTGCAATTTGCACACATCAAATTCCCAGAACCAGATGAGGCTCTGGACTTTCTGTCATGTATTTCAGGCTTACTCTGTTGTATCCATGAGGACTGAGGGGGATAGAAAGAGGGAAAGAAACTTTTTTTCTGAAAATATTAGAAATATAAATACAGAGGGCATCATATAGAGTGTGGTGTGTACAGATATCAAGGGCTAACTTGGCCAGCCTTATCTGTTGGCAATTCATCATCGTTGCTAAGGTAAGGATGTCATGGGGATCTTGTTATAGGGTTTTTCCTGTGGGGTCCCAAGCAATCTGACACCTACACTGAAGTTGGGCATTCAGAACTAATAAGAAATACCTGGCTTGTCTAGAAAATCGTCATCAAGATCATAACGATCATCATCAGTACTAAATCAGTATTTGAATATTCACCATTTCTATCTAATTTCTTCTACAGGATACCCAAGACTGAACACAAAATGTGCAACAACACGTTAGCATCTGGCTTCCTTCTCCTGCAATTCTCAGACCTCCAGGAACTGCAACTTCTGCATTTTGTGGCATTCCTGCTGTTGTACTTGGGGATTGTCTCAGGGAATCTTCTCATCATTGCTGCAGTAGCTCTGAATCATAACCTGCACAGTCCCATGTACTTCTTTTTAATGAATTTGGCCATTCAAGATGTTGGATTTGTTTCAGTCATTCTCCCAAAATCCATGGCTAATTCCCTTATGAACACCAGGTACATCTCTTATTCCGGATGTGTAGCACAAGTCCTCTTCTTTGTCTTCTTTTTAGCATCTAATTTCATCATTCTCACAGTCATGGCTTATGACCGGTATGTAGCTATTTGCAACCCATTAGAATATGAAATGATCATGAACAGGGACACCTGTCTGCAAATAATTGCTACTGTATGGATTACTACATTTCTCTATTCGGTAATGCATACTAGTGGTACTTTTGCAAGCCCTTTCTGCTCCAATATTGTCAACCAGTTCTTTTGTGAAATCCCACAATTACTTAAGCTTGCCAGTTCCGACTTATACCTAATTGAAATGGGAGTTCTTGTGTTAAGCATTTCATTGTTCTTTCTTATGTGCACATCTTCAGTGCCGTGCGGAAGATCCGTTCTGTGCATGCCAGAAGAAAAGCCTTCTCAACTTGCCTTCCCCACCTCATTGTTGTCTCCACATTTTTGTGCAGTGCCGTTTTTGCTTACCTGAGACCCTCCTCTGACAATCCATCACAGCTGGATATAACAATAACTATTATGTATTCTGTTGTTCCACCCATGCTGAATCCAGTGATCTATAGCATGAGAAACAAGGAGGTCAAAAATGCTGTGCTAAGACTGCTGGGTTTCAAAATATCTAAGATATCTACATAAAAGCCTTAACCTGTATGTCAGGATGTCAGCATCTTCTGGCAAAAATTCCATGTCAACAAGCAGGCCAAGGAGATGCAACTGTTAACATGCCAACTGTCAACTGATAACAGGGTGACCATATAGAATGGAGATCAGAGTTCCTCTACCTTTTCCTTTAAGCATTAAGAGTTTCTTTAAGCATTGCATAAAGGAGGGAATGTAGGCAGGTTTAGCTCAACACAGAAGGGCAGAACCCTGTCTAAATTCCCTCCTCTATGCAATATTAGGTAAAGGAACTCTGTCCTCCATTCTGTATGGTCACCCCGATTGATAACAAGCCAGACTGAGAAGAAGCTAGGTGGGCAATTGTGAACAGTCATTGAAGAGAGAGATTTAAAGGAGAAGTGGACAATGGATTCAGATTAAAGAGTGTATTTCAGATTCAAAAAAGTTGAATCTGTTATATTAACAGTTTTAAAATTTATATCTGAATCTTCATGATGCTGTTTGGAATTCTATTTTTGTCCTCCAAAAATATATTTTTTTTATTTCATAATTTAGTAGTTTAGTTTGTTAAAAAAATCTAGAATACTACATGAGGCTCAAGAAAAGTCACTGTGTATGTTTCAAGTGATGAAGCTTTAGATGTTCCCATTTTAGATGATAGTTTGAGGATAGTATCATTTAGCAGAGTCCAATTATATGTAGCTAGGTGCAATGCAGTGGCATCCTTAGGGGATGCTAGGGGCCCTGGACCCCAGGTACCACCCTCAGAAGGGTGACACACTCAGGAGTGACCAAAATCGCTAAAATCACTTGGACATCAAGTCATATACCATTGGATGTGTATTTTCCAGAAGAATCAAATGTAAAAAAAACCCCAGCTTTGAAATATCTCCTTCCTATCAAACGTTGAGGACAAAAACTAAAAAATAAAAATGAATGGAGTCTCATGAAAAGTGAAACTGAGCCATATTGTGCCTTTTCTCATGAGTAGGCAAACATGGCTTAGTCTGTTGGAAAGGGAAGACTGAGAGGAATCCAATGTCCCCAGAACGGTCCTGACCAGATGAATGCAGCACCCACAAATCAACCCAGAACAAAGTCCCTTATAATTGCATTGACCCCTACGGAAAGTCAAACTGAGCTAAACTGCTATGTTTACTCACAAGTAAGCAAAGGTGCCTTGACTCATATTCAGTTCAGGCAGAGAGAAATGCAAGGCCACCAGAATGGTCCCAATCCAGTGAAAGTGGAGCTCAGCAAGTGCTCCAGAAGGCAGCCTCACTCCAGTAAAAGAGGCAATGGTGATTTTTTAAGGTGATTTTTTTTAATATATGAAAAAATAATTAACATCTATTTAATTGTATTAATTAATACTGATAATAATTAATTAAATAATTTTGATTATGGGGGTGACAAAAAAATTTGTAGTCCTCGGGTGCCAAATGACCAAGTTACACCATTGGTGCAATGGCATTTGTTTTGTGTCCAAGTAGAGCGACAACTTGCTAGTCAGAATTCTTTAAGAACTGGAGGTTCTGTTATCAAGAGCTTGGGGTGTTCTCTTTCAATGTGTAAATGTGTTAGATAATTCTGTTCAAGTTATAGGTGAACAGGGTTGCTTCATAGGATTTGCAGTGTCAGCTGTAATGTGGATCATCACCATGGTCCATGGAGGGGGAGAGGTTGGTGGTGCTGCCTAGACTGTTGAACTGTGTTTTACATAGACTAGTGCAGATTGTTGGTTCAATAAAATGCAAATACTTTGACACAAAATACAGAGATTATTGGAATTGCATTCCAATTACATCCAGAGGGAAGATAAGAACATAAGAAGAGTCTTCACTGTATCAGACCAAAGGCCTATCTAGTCCAGCTTCCTGTATCACACAGCGGCCCATCAGATGCTTCAGGGAGCTTGTATGATACCTGCATCCAGGTGTCCACCCTGCATTTTGAGGTTGTCCACCTCTACACACACCCAAATGTAAATATAAATAAAATGCAAATATGTACCCAAATGTAAATATAGAGAATAGAATGTTAAATCAACAAGAGAAAGGGAATATATTTTTCCTCCCAGAATGTGCAACTGTGGGTGAACTGTGGGATCATTTTTTGAGGCTCGATTAGAGTTATTTAAAAATGTGGTCTGTATTTAAAAGTTACAGTGTTTTTGAAAACAGCTCATTTTAGTATCCATTTATGTTAGTGTATGAAATTGTGATAATGTTGCTTATGGTACATACTGACATTATTATAGTTTGGAACATAACCAGGAATGAGGGGGAAGAGGGTTGGAGATCCCCCATAACACAGAGTAATCAGCTGTTACGAATACATCCTCCCACCCCCCACAAAATGTAGGATACCTAAGAAAAATGGGTATTGGGAAAGGACTGAGTCTTGGCTGGATCCAAGCCCTGTTCCTGGGTAGCCTGAAGCAATCTGGAGCTGCTCAGACCTGTGCCACTCAAATCCTCTTCCCCCAAGTTAGAATTGTGCTGCCTTTATGTTAAAAATATAACCATGAAAGCACAACATAAATCTTCAAAATACTATGAAATATATAAATATAAAGTGCTCATTTATTGCAAAGTATCAATTTCAATAGACACAACATATTAATCCTATGTGCAAATTCATGAGGACATGGAGACACAGTATCTCTTGTTACAATGGTTCCAAGTTATGAATCTTAAATGTCCATATAAACTTTGTATAATTCCAATGTTTCTGAATGAGAAAAATTCTTCTTATTAAAAGATAAGACTTCCGCTTAACTTGTTGCCGGCTTAATCCAAGTTTCACATACGCTTTTTCAAAAGCAGAAAAGTTAGCTGGAAAAATACAGGAAATCATCACAATTCAACCCCAAGATTACAAATAGTTATACAGTTAAATTATACAGTTAAAAGATACTTACAATCAAAGAATTTGATCAAAGAAATCAAAGAATTTTGTTTGTACTTCATATTGCCTCCATGGTAAAGTTCACAAAATAGCTGATAGCAGCTTACACAGCTTTTCCCAATATAAATGAATCAAGAGAATCATCAATATATATTTAAATGTTATATCATCCTGCAGCTCTTTGTATGTAATTTCTATGACTTTTATGATAATGGGAATTATTTAAGTGGTGTAATACCTGAAATCGTTATATATATAAAGTTGTATATTTAGATTTACTTAGCAATTTATATATTATTGTCTCTTTACAATTCTATATGTAACTATACAGACAATAATGGTTTTGAATTATACACCTTTCAATGTGGAATTCTATTTTAGTCTATACCTTTAAATATATATTGATGAACCCTATTTTGTGAACTTTACCATGGAGGCAATATGAGTAAGGAGTAACACAATGGGACTGACTTCTGGGTAGACATGGTTAGGAGGCCTGCAATCCAAGACACCTTCAAAGTGTCTCCCCACTTTCTCCTACTCTCCATCCTGAGCCTCTCTCTCCGCTGCTCCCTTCTGGCTAGCCCTGAGCTGCTTCCCTCTTCTCCACTGCTCTTCTCTCCCTCTGCCCAACAGACGCCTGGCCACAGGAGGAACAGCGCGGAAGTGTTGCTTTCACTATGGGCAGGTGCACTAGGCAGCCCTGATGCTTTTTAAACAGGCTGCTGGCCAGTGTGTCTGCCCCAACTGCCAACAAATGTTTTCTTTATGTGAAGCACTTTCTTTACGTGAAGCAAAATCCTGGAGAAATTTTTGTTTGTTACATGAAACATACTTTACGTGAGGCGTTCTTTACGTGAGGCGCCACTGTAGTTCTTTTACAATTTATGGCCCATTCTAGTGGATGACAATCTTTTATCCTTTTTCATTTCATGGCTCACTGATTGTGATAATTGTTAAATAAATGTGTTAATTTAAATAAAGTGGTCCCTTATTACTCTCAGCCTTTGCCTGGCATTTTCATATGGGCAGTGGGAGCAAAGCATGCTCTGTGCCCAAGTATCACACTGCTAGAGGACAGGTGGGAAGGTCAGAACTTTCCATCTAGCATCAATAGATTCAGTAGGACCTGCCAAAGCAGGTTAAGATGGGAGAAGAATCAGATAGCAAAATCTCTAGTGTGGTCTGAGGAGACCCATTATAGAAGGAAAGATTTTAGCAGGGTTAAGGGGGGTTAAATCTCTTTTCCCTGCTAAAGCCTCAGTCCCCCCTATGTAGTGCTGGATATAGTGCTCCTGTTTTTGAAGTGGCTGCAACAGCGGGGGTGGGGGGAGATAAGTTTGGGGTGCTAAACATTTAAACAACTAGGCTATAAAACTTAAATACACGCACACAGGCAAACACATGCACACACACACACAAATACACACAAAGGAACCATTGAGGCTGCAATCCTAAGCACACTTCCCTGGGAATAAGACCAGTGGTGGGCTTCGGGGGGTTAGCACAGATTCTATAGAACCCTTTGCTAATGAACGCCTGGTTCTGAGAACCAGTTACTAATGGGAAATAGAACCTGTTGTTCTCTGGACAGAACCTGTTGTTAATTTATTTGAATCAAACCATTGAATAAGACCCGTCAAAAACAATGGGGCTTACTTCTGAGGATACAAAAGTAAACAAATGGGCATTGAAAAAATGGGGCTTATTTACATTGAAACTTACATAAAAAACGATGGGGCTTACTCTTAGGATTACACCCTAAGGCTGCAATCCAGAGCAAATTCAGCCTGCTCTGACCTAACTGCACTCTCCTAACTATTCTGTATCCAGAGCAGAAAGTTATGCTGAATCCAGAGAGTCAGGAAGCCTGGGCTGCCCTAACTGCCCCAGAGCATGCTAAGTAATTGACACAAGGGGAAGACTTGCTCCTGAGGAGACACCCCTCAGATCACACTGAACAAGGAACAGCTGTGGTGCCTACAGTGGTGACATGACTCTGCACATCACCTGGTGCGGAAGTCTGCGTCATCCCTGGGATGCGCGCCCTCCCCACCTGGACTGCACAGTCACCAAAGTTGGCGCCTGCGCAGTTGTTTCTGAAGCCAACTGGCTTCAGAAAGAGTACTGCGCAGGCACCATCTCTGACACCTGCGCAGTACTTTTCTGAAGCCTTTTGGCTTCAGGGGAGACTGTGCAGGCGTCAGAGTTGGTGCCTGTGCAGTATTCTTTCTGAAGCCATTCGGCTGCCGCTCCGCCTCCTGAGTGAGGCCGAATGGCTGTGCAGAGGCGTGGACTTTCTCTGCTCTAAGGAAGTCTCCTCTGAAGCTGTTCGGCGTGCTCAGTGTGTTTCTGCGCAGTGCATCTCAGATGGCCGTTCAGGCCAGCTCCTCAGACAAGTGTCAGCTTCTGGCTGATTCTCCGCCTTGGAGCAGGCCTGAATGGGTGTGCTGACGCCCGGGGCCTGCCAAAGGACAGTCAAACTCCTCCAGCACATCACCCCATACGGAGCGCATCCCCAATGCAGCCCACACCAGCCGCACCAGTCTGGTGACGCCACTGGGTGCCTGCCTTATAAGGAGTCCCTGATGAGATGCCAGTACATTCTACAGTGACTACAAGGGGCTTCTTGGAGTGGCCTGCTGTATCCTGAGGTTTGTGGGCAGCCCTAGTTTGTTCCATATCCTGAGGTTGAGAGGAAGGGGTTGCAGCTAGGCTGGCCAAGAACTCAGATTTTTGGTCAGCACTGCCATTCTTACTCGGGCCTTATCATGGCACCCGATGGGTCTACTCATTACTATACCTGCTCCTGAGGTGGTATACCTCTGAGGGCTGGAAGAGGGCATTTCTGCCTTGGAAACAGGCTTTGGATACAGAGTAACTGCTCTGCCCTAGGCAATGCTCAACATGCCCTCAACTTGCCTCTCCTGAGCTGCTTAGGCTGCCCCAGTTAGGGCAGAGCAGGTCCACCTCTCTTAGGGCACCCTATCTTGCCTTGCTCTGCCCTAAGCCTCCTTCAGAGTAACTGGGCTGGAGCATCTTGCAGTTGCTCCAATCTAGTGTTAGATAGGGCAACCTAAGGGCTCTTATGTGGACAGATTAGTTGCTCTGGATTGGGCTGTAAATGTCCTATATCCCTTGATCGTTCTTCTATATACCTACATAAGGACAGCACCTGGCTAAACGTATTAGCTGAGATCAAGACAAGAAAGTTAACTTTTTTTCTGTCTGCTTCTGCTGCTTAATTGGGCTCCAGAGACCATGTCTCCGGGAAGACCTAGTGTGCCCATCTATCACATGATGATATCTTTGCCTGGCATTGTAGACATAACATTGCACAGTTGCAACACTGAAAGGATGTTTGAACTTTTCAATAAGACTTCATTAGTTGTTGGATACAGACCTAGTGTTATGAATGCATTGGAGAAGAATGTATGTATGGAAATTTCAATATCTCTGAAAGAAACAGTAAGTAATTTCTAAATGTTTAACTGTAATTATACTTGAGTATGACTAAATGCTTACATAACAATAGTATAACATTTGTATGTAAGTAACTATAATCACCTTAGTAGGAATTCTTGAGGATAGGCATATTGACATAGCTATGTTATTTCACATCCACAGATCTTAAAATGTTGACTCCCACTTTTTATGACAAAATTATTTTTAATTATAGTCATGACATCAAATGAATAATAATTGCCAGAAAATAAATGCAAAACAATGAACATTTTCTTTTATTGAACTTTGCATATAAAGAAAATTTCTACCAACACCCAATGTGTCTCCTTCTTCTCAATCCCAAGTTCTGGTTCCACTTTAAAAGTAATCTTCAACAAGTTTTCTTGGGAGGAAGCCCCACTGAACGTAATGGGATCCTAGAATTGGAAGGGAAGTACCGTGGGTCACCTAATCCAACCTCCTCCCTACAGCAGGAAATACTCCTAGAGGATCTCCGACAGGTGGTTGTCAAGCCTCTGCTTGAAGATCCCTAGTGAGGGAGAGTCCACCACCTTCCTTGGCAATCTGTTCCACTGCCAAACCACCCACACCATCAGGAATTTTTTTCCAGATGTCCATCCGGAATCTCCTTTCTTGCAGTTTGTACCCATTGGTTCTAATTCTGCTTTCCGAGGCAGCTAAGAACAAATGAGCCCCTTCCTCCACATGACAGCCCTTCAGGTATCTGAAGAGGGCAATCATGTCTCCTCTCAGCCTTCTCTTCTCCAGGCTGAACAGACCAAGTTCCCCCAACCTTTCCTCGTAGGGCTTCCCTTCCATCCCACTGATCATTCTTGTTACTCTCCTCTGGACTTGCTCCAGTTTGGCTGCATCTTTTTTTAAATGAGGTGTCCAGGACTGAACACAGAACTCAAGATGAGGTCTAACCAGTCTACTTAAGATTGTACTGTAAGCCATTGATCAACAATAGACAAGCTTTACACCTCCCCTAGATTAACTTCCTGCCCTCCTATTCAATAAGCTACAGGATTTGTGTGAGACCTGACTTATGCATACAAAAAAAAAAAAACCCAAGAGAAGCAAACATGCAAAATTCTTTCACCCATTTCCTCTGCATGCCTAAGGTTCAGGTTTATGGATGCATCCAATAGTATTCTCCATTAAATTACCTTTCCAAAAATTTATAACATGATTATACTGTGTATTATCAATCACACAAACCCATTTTTCACAATTTTAGCCACTAGAGTCAAGCTCAGCTTGCTGCCCCATCCCCATGCCAAAACTTGCTACCTGGCACAACTACTACTGTACCCTCTACACCCGCCTATCCATGCCACTGGAACAAGTAGTGAGGCAGTGGGTGTTCCAGGACAGTGCTTTGCCTGAAAAACTTGAGAAATCTAGCACCAACACTGAACTGAAACTTTCAAATATTCTACAAAATAAGTGAACAGAGGAAAAAAATCAACATTTTGATCATCGTCATAATCATGTGTTACTAAATATGGATATGTTTGATGAAGGTTTCAATCTGTTTCCTTCTTCAGATCATAGCACTCGGAATGCAAAATGCCCAACAAGACTTCATTTTCTGGGTTCTTGCTCTTGCCTTTCTCAGACCTTCGGGAATTTCAGCTTCTACATTTTGTGGCTTTCCTGCTGCTGTACCTGGGAATTGTCTCAGGGAATCTTCTCATCATCTCTGCAGTAGCGTTTGACCATCACCTACATAGCCCCATGTACTTCTTTTTAATGAATCTGGCCATACAAGACACTGGGCTTGTGTCAGTCTTTGTCCCCAAATCCATGGCCAATTCCCTCATGAACACCAGGCATATATCTTATTCTGGGTGTGTTGCACAAGTTTTCATGTACGTATTCTTTATATCATCTAATTTTTCCCTTCTCACAGTCATGGCTTATGACCGGTATGTAGCCATTTGCAATCCATTACAATATGAAATGATCATGAATGGGGAGGCTTGCATGCAAATTATTTCCATTGTATGGATGACTGGTTTTCTTTATTCAGCGTTGCACACAGGTAGCACTTTTGCAGGCCCTTTCTGCTCAAACATTGTCAACCAGTTCTTCTGTGAAATTCCAGAGTTACTTAAGCTGACCTGTTCTGACTTATACCTGATTGAAGTGGCAGTTGTTGCATTAAGTATTTTCATTAGCTTAGCATGTTTTGTTTTCATTGTTGTAACCTATGTGCACATCTTCACTGCAGTGAGAAAGATTCGTTCTGTGCAAGGCAGGAAAAAGGCCCTCTCCACTTGCCTTCCCCATCTCATTGTTTTCTCCACATTCATGTCTACTGCATGTTTTGCCTACATGCGGCCTTCCTCTGACAGCCCATCACACCTGAATATAGCAATTACTATTATGTATTCAGTGGTTCCACCCATGCTGAATCCAGTAATCTATGGCATGAGAAATAAGGAGTTAAAAAACACAGTAAGAAGATTCTTGGGTTGCTGAACACCTAGAAGTTATAGGTGAAACCTATAAAAGTGTTTTAAATTCTATCTGTATGTGTGAATTCTGCATGTCTTTAGTTATAAATGTTGACAGAGGGGCAGTATGTGGCAATTTGTGGCTGTTTAGTGTGCCTGAATATCCATATATCCAGATATAAGATGGCTGAAATAATATTACAGTCATGGGGAACTATGTAAATCAGGGGTTCTCAAACTATGGCCTAGGGGCCGGATATGGCCTGCCAGAGCCCTCAATCCGGCCCGCGGGCACTTGCAAAAACCCACCGCCCCCCAGCTGGGGGGTTGGGAGGAACCCCAGGGGCCTCGACGCCAGGCGCATGAGCGCAGGAGGGACTGAGAGGGGAAGTGTGCGCACCTGTTGCCACTTCGCCGCATCTCCAGGGGTTCCCTGGCCAGCGTGCGTGCCCTTTCCACTCAGTCGCTGTTCTGTGTTTCGTCACTGTGCGTGTGCTGGCCAGGGAACCACTGGCGCTGTGGAGAAGCAGGCATGCGCGCTTCCCACTCAGTCCCTCTTGCGCCCTTCCTCTTCAGTTGCTGGCTTGTAAGTCACACTTTCCTAGCATGGATGGAGCTCTGATGCTGCAAGCCTGCCACACTTTCCTAGGAGTAAGCCCATTACTTCTGTGTAGGGATGGATGGATGATGGATAGATGGGGCTCTGATGCTGCAAGCCTGCCACACTTTCCTAGGAGTAAGCCCATTACTTCTGTGTAGAAATGGATGGATGGATGGATGGATAGATGATGGGTGGGGCTCTGATTCTTAGGATGGGGCTCTGATGCTGCAATCCTGCCACACTTTCCTGGGAGTAAGCCCTTTGACTATCATGGGATTTACTTCAGTGTAGGAATGCGTCACGGGCGTGGGGCGTGGCTCACCGGGAGGAAACTATAGTCCGGCCCCCGACAGTGTCTGAGGGACAGTGAACCGGCCCCCTGTTTAAAAAGTTTGAGGACCCCTGATGTGAATGATTTGGGGCACAAGCCTAACCAGTTTAGGCCAGCACAACTCCCCATCTTCCCATTACTGTGGAGGTGTGGGGAGGCTGGCAGATGTCTGTGCATTGGTCTAACCTCCAACGATTGGCACTGAAGTGCTTTATGACACCTCTGCCACATCCTCCCCTGGTCAGCACATGATTTATGTTGGCATTATCAGAGTTTATGATTTCACTGCTGTAATCCCATAAGATCATAAGAAGAGTCTTCACTGGAACAAGCCAAAGGACCATCTAAACCAGCTTCCTATATCACACAGCGGTCCACCAGGTGTTTCAGGGAGTACATATGACACCTGCATCCAGAAGCCCCCTGCCACATATGGATTTTGAGATTGTCCACGTCTACACACACCCCTATTTATCCTGTTGTAAAACTCCATCCTCCCTGGTGCCATATGTCAGAAGTTCAGAAGGAAGAGTAGAAGAAAGTTGGAAGTGCGGGGCTTAAGAAACTTTAATCTGTGAAGACAGTACCTAGGATTGCCATGTAATGGGATATATGTTGTGGACTCCAGTGCTAAGCATGAATTGTGTGGAAGTTCTTGTCCCTCTCCCTCTAAAAAAACTATTTTCAATCTTTCCATCTCATGGCACACTGAGAAGGTGCTAAAATTGTCCACATTCACCATCATATTTCTTACAGCTGCTGCAAGCTCTGGCAACTGTCAAGGATATTTTGTGCCTTTCAGTCATCTTCTGCAGATCTCCCAGCTTTTGGAAACTGTCTGTATCTCACTGCTGTTTCCATGAGAATCAAGAGATGCTGGACCCAAAACAAAGACCTCACCCTCTGTTCCTGCATGTCAAAATATGTGTCTACTTCAAAACTCCAGAGTGTGTAATTTTCATGGGTATTAATTTAGATGCATGTGCTTGATAGCCCCACACCATAATTATAGGAGCATCTTTTGCAGGCATCAGCCTCGCCATTATCCACTGCATGTGCACTCTGCAAGTATACCTGATACTGCTTTGTAAGTTTTGCTTTGCTCTTTATGCTTTGTTATAGAATCCAGAGAAATAAAGTGGGTTTTTTTATCCTGACCCTAGAGTGAGCATATTTCTAAGAGTCCAAAACTTATAATGTCCCTCCAGGTAGAGTTGCCATATGTCCCAAAAAAGAGACAATCCCAATTATGGAGGGATTGTGTTCACATTCTGGCAAATGCGGCAGAGGGTCCCGTCCCATTTGTATGGAAGATAATTATGGCACTTCTTCTGCCCTTTCTTTATCAGTACAGGGAATGGAAGAAGCACTGGCTAGCACAACACTAGGTTCAGGGGGTCATTTGTACATGCAACCAATGGTACTGGCAGTCCTTCAGCTGGTTACATGTATTAGAGACGTAACTTATTTGAATGAATGTATGAATGACTGAATGAATGAATTAACAAGTACAAGTCATAAACACTTTCTAATACATGGAGAAAGGTGATTTTCAAACCAGATCATAAGCACATTCTAAGTCAGAATGAGGGGTAGGGTGATGTTCAAACCAAGTCATAAACACTTTCACACCCTTTCAAACAGAGAGAAAGGAGGTGCACTCGGAAATTATGTAAACCTTGGCCATTGTGAAAGCTCCAGGAGCTGAACAGCTGCATATTGAGTCTGGAGATTCTAATGGGTGGTCTAGATATACCTCTGTAGGAAAATGAGGTGGCCTGGTGTGTCCTGGAGATGACCTGGGGCCATTAAGATCACGCCACAGGGATTTTTCAACCTTTTTCACTAACAAGTCACACTATTTTGGCACACTAACAAGTCACTAAAATTGTTGGGGCACACCACCACTTTTTAAATTGCATTAAATTATCTTATTACAATTAAAAAGTAAAAGTAATTACATCTAACTGAAATGAATGAATTTTAAGCAACCCATAGCCAATATTGCGGTGTGGCATAATCCTGTGCATGTCTATTCAGAAGTAAGCCCTACTATATAGATTAGGCACTTCCTGGAGGGAAATGGAGGCTGGGTAGCTGTGGCTAGGAACTGTCTGCTCTGCCCCACCTCTCCTTGCTCTCCACCTCCCCTCACTCCGACTGGATCCATAACCGGGATTTGGACCTAGCCAGATGGGACGGGACCAGTGATGGGCCCAGCCTCCCTGAAGATCCGGTTTGCCGGAAGTTCTGGGGGCTGGGCCAGAGTCAGGGGGCGGGGCTGGGTTCAGGGGGCAGGGTGGGGGGGGGCCCTAACCAGGCCACACTGCGCATGTGCCAAGCCAAGCTCCAAGAGACTTAGTGCACATGCGCCAGGCTTGGCGGAAGTGCGCTGAGTCTCCTGAAGCCGAGCTCAGCTTCAGGAGAGTCAGTGCACATGCGTCCAGCTGGACGCAGGCACATTAAACTTCCTGGCGCTCAGACCCAGGAGACGCGGCGCCGGCGGATGCTGGTGAACCGGTCCCCGCGGCTCTTGCAGCCGCAGCTCTGATCGGATCGCCAGTGTCAGCCAAGGGGGAAGATCCGGTTTGGGCGAGTAGGCCTGAACCGGCATCTGCCCACCTCTGGACGGGACCCTCAAAACTGGGAATGTCCCGGTTTTTCCAGGCATATGGCACCCTATCCTATTAGGATTGGTTGCAATTCAGCCCTTACACCTCCTCTCATGGGCTCTGCCTGATCTCCATTGAATGCAGTTATGTAACAACACAGAAATAATTCAGTATGAGTGCTCCTTTTACTTTCTATTCTCTTAGGAACATCCAGTCTCTGATGGTTATATTATCAGATGTGCAAGCCGAGAAATTAAGTTGATCTTTTCTGCTTTGTTATTTTCTGTTTCTTCAAGAAGTCTTTCCTGGGTGAAGATGAGAGAGAGAGAGAGAGAGAGAGAGATTCTCTCAAATGCCATATATTATGGACAAATCCAGAATGATCTTCAGTGCATCTGTGAGGTTTGCTTCAGTACCGGGAAGATGAATTTAGGAAAATAAATATTGAACTCAGTCAATCAGCTCTTGGGCTGCAATCCTAAAGACACTTTCCTGGGAGTTAGACCCATTGAACACAATGGGGCTTGCTTTTGAGTAGACATGGTTAGGATTGTACCCTTAGTCATATTAATTCCAACACCTAGGCTGCAAGACTGTACACACTTTCCTGGAAGGCAGCCCGTTGAACTCAGTGGGAGTTACTTTGGTGTGGACCTGCTTAGATTGGGCTGTCAGGTAATGTTAAATTACCTTGAATCATATTTGTGCCTCACTGTTTATCATACAATGAAGTAATACCTGCATGAACTAACTTGGCTCAGGACATTTTAGACTGCTATATTACTTATTTAGCATTCCCTAAAATCCACATTCTGTTTTTTCCCTATTTACATTTATCAGAATTTTTGCATCACCATTTCATTACTAAGTTCTCTTTATCTCAGCAAAAGATAATTTTATTATTCAAATGCATGTTTTAATGAATAACATAATGCCAGAACCTAACCCTAAAGTTTCTAAAAGTTATGGTCATGAGTAGTGGGTATATATAATTTTACAGTTAGGAATTACTTGAGCATGCATCATTTGATATACAAGTTGCACTAAAAAGCTGATCAGATCTCTACACATTTGAGTGGAAAAATATGCTCTATGATTGGAAGCAATCATATTTATAGAATTCAGATTTAATTTATGTTAATAATTTTTTTCCAAATGACAGAGGTGTGAACAAAGGAAGAGATTGGCATACCAACATGTCACAGGAAACATTTGATTACTCAATGCCTATATTGCATGATTGGGATATTTGTATGAAATATTGTCCGGATGACAATAATCAAATGCATTTGATTACTCTAAGGATGCTAAAGATATTCACTGTTTTTTTCAAAGTGAAGCTGAATATTTAATGCCTATATTGCATGATTGGGATATTTGTATGAAATATTGTCAGCGTGACCATATAGAAGGCAGGACAGAGTGCCTCCACCTTTAAGCATTGCATAGAAGAGGAAATTTGCCCAAGTGTAGCTCAACAGAGAAGGGTTTAAAAAGTAGCACCTGCCTAAATTCCCTTTTCTATGCAATGCTTAAAGGTAGAGGCACTTTGTCCTCCATTCTGTATAGTTACCCTGAATATTGTGCTTCACTTTGTATAGTCAGTTTCACTTTCCAAGTCGAAAACAATGAAATATCTATAGCATCCTTAGAGAAATCAAATGCCTGATGCATGAACATGAAAAAGTGTGTTATATTAGAACCTACTCTGAAAGTTTGTTACTAGCTCACTACAACTCTCCAGAACAGACTGGCCTTTGGGCAAAATCCGGAGGAACTACGAGGAGTCCTTGTTCCAGTGTAAGAACAACTTACTCTGCATTCCAATATGAATTTCCCATAGGTTTTCACTAGGTAGTGCAGTAACTACGGGTGCACATAGTCTCTTATGTGCTCTCGTAGCTACTCTGGATTTGGGGATAATTCTAACAACCATTTCTGTATTTCATTCCAGAGATGACATGCTACTTAACCATGAGACAAAATGGATAATCAAACATATGTGTCTGAGTTTGTGCTCTTGAAATTCTCCAAGGTCCGGGAACTGCAGATTCTCCATTTTTTTATATTCCTCATAATGTATTTGGCTGCTATCATAGGGAATCTTCTTGTCATAGCTGCCATAGCATTAGATCACCGTCTGCACATTCCAATGTATTTCTTTCTGATGAACTTGGCTCTGATGGATCTTGGCCAACTTTCAGTCATTATGCCGAAATCCATGCTCAATTCTCTCATGAACACAAGATATATCTCTTATGCCGGGTGTGTTGCTCAGGTCTTTTTGTTTCTCCTCTTTGCAGGAGCTGATTTTTTCCTCCTCACAGTGATGGCATACGATCGGTATGTTGCCATTTGCAAACCATTACAATATGATATGATCATGAACAGGAGAGCCTGTGTGCAAATGATTGCTAGTGTATGGATTAGTGCACTCCTGTATGGGATACTACACGCCACTAACAGCTTTGCCACCTCTTTCTGCTCCAATATTGTCAATCAGTTCTTCTGTGAACTCCCACAGTTACTTAAGTTGTATTGCTCTAAAGAATATGAAACTGAAATGCTGGTGGTTCTCTTAAGTGTTCTCATGGTATTAGGCTGCTTTATCTTTGTCATCATTACTTATATTCAGATCTGTAAAGAAGTGCTGAGAATCCCATCAGTGCAAGGAAGGAAAAAGGCCTTCTCAACTTGCCTTCCTCACCTCATTGTTTTTTCTACATTTGTATTTACAACTAGCACTGCTCACCTCAGGCCATCTTCTGATACCTTTTCATACCTGGATTTGGTATTGACAATAATGTATTCTACACTTCCTCCCATACTGAATCCATTTATCTACAGCATGAGGAACAAAGACATCAAGGTAGCGCTCTCCAAATTATTCCTACTAAATCAGGCTGACCAGATGTCATAAGCGCAAAAGAGTAAAAGGCCTTCCAAAACGTAGGATACCCAAGAAAAATGTAACACATGGCAAAATAAAAGCTAAAAACACTCATATATACTTCTTTCTTGTGTTAATTTAAACACAGGGGCTGCAATCCTTATCTCCAGTTAGGTCGGCCTAAACCCTGCCGTAAGTCCTATGCTAACCTGGGGGTGTCACAAAAGTGCCAAAAGGCACTTCTGCCCCACTCCTGGGGAGGGTTAGGTCGGAAAGCATAGACATATGCCTTCATCCCTGCATTACCACGAGAATTGGAAGATCAATGAGTTGCACCAGTCTAGGTTAGGACTGCACCCTATATTATTTCTTATTAAATTTAAAACATGTTACATATAATTTGTTACATGTAATTTATGAAATAGAAGAAGGCTACATGCTGCCTGCTCACCAAGGAAAGGAATACAATGGTTGCAATCCTAAAGAAACTTTCCTGGGAATAAGACCCATAGAACATAATGGAGCTTACTTTAGAGTAGACTTGAGATGCAATCCAGAGTAACTACAGGGAGTCCTTGCTCCAGTGTAAGAACAATTTGCTCTGGATTGCAATATGAATTTCCCATAGGTTTTTACGAGGTGGTACAGTAACCACAGGTGCATTTGATGTCTCTTACATGCTTCCATAGTTACTCTGGATTGTAGGGTTGATTAGGATTGTACTCAATGATGATTTTTTTTCTAAGACACAAGACTAAAAAAGAGTACATATTCTGGAAAAAATAGCATATACCATCACCCTGTTCTAAACTGGCCATTCAACAATACTGAATCGAGTCAGCCTGAGAAACAACCCAAGGCATGGCTTACAGCTGACCATGAATGTTTGAAAATGCTAGAGCCATGAAAGCAGGATGACTATCACACAGTGAAGGGAAAAATCTAGAGAAAGGAGGACTCCTTGAATTTCTGTTTTAGAAAAACACTTGTAAAATCCACATTTGAAAAGGGGTGTTTAAGGTAACCTATGTAAAACACTCTGAATCTATAAAATAATATGACTATTAACTAAATAAAATAAATATATGTCCTACACTTAAGTTTTTACCCTTTACTATGCCATACCAGCACCTTCCTTTTGACCAAATAAGCATTGGGTGTGGGTTGTGAATTGAGATGAAAAGTGATGATTAAGGTTTAAAGCATTTCCACCCATGCATTTCCACCTTGGTCATTATTTATCTTACATTGGCAATGCAAAAATGTGCTGGCTTCATCTCACCACAAAAGGAATGGGAAGCAAGTACTGGCCTTAAGGCTACAATCCAGAGTAACTACGCAACCTTTTACACTAATGTAGTGATGGTGTCATCTATGAGAAACCTATTGGGAATGCATAGAGCAATCCAGCGTCTTCCTGTAGTAACTCTGGATTGTAGGATAAATTGCTTAGGATTGCGCCCTGTGCGGCCTACACTATATCAAGTGCAAGGGAGGTACCAGTTCTGTGGCATACCTAGGTCATTTGGCACACAGGGCCACCAATTATTTTGACACCCACAAATTATTATTTAATTATTATCAGTATTAATACAATTAAATAGATATTAATTAATATTTTATACTTTAAATTTCACCCTATCAATAGGCAGCATAATCCTAACCATGTCTACTCAGAAGTAAGCTCCATTGTGTTCAATGGGTCTTACTTCCAGGAAAGTGTGTTCAGTATTGCTGTGTAAGCTTCAGTTTTATTCATTTTTAGGAGGGGGTAAGGCTGCTGCCTGTAGCACTTTTTGAGCTTCACTTTCACTAGAGACCTTGCATTCCTCTGTGCCTGACCTGAACACAAGTCTAGACATGTTGTGAGTAACTATTTGTGAGTAACTTATTTGTGAGTAAACACAGCTGTGGAACTCAATCCCATTTTCCATAGGAATCAATGCAGTTATCAGTTACTTCCTTCTGGGTTGATTTGTGGGGAATGCTTTCAGTGGATCAGGACCATTCTGGGGGGCGTTGGATTCCTCTCAGTCTACCCTTTCAAACAGACTATGGCAGCAATCCTAAAGACACTTTCCGGGGAGTAATATCCATTGAACACAGTGGGACTTACTTTTGAGTAGACATGGTTAAGATTGTGCTCTAAGGTATGTGTGTCTATTCATGAGTAAAGTTATGATACAGCTACCTTTCACTTTCTATATGGCTCCATGCATTTTTATTTTTTGGCAATAAATTTTGACAGGAAGAAGAAATTTCAAAGCTGATTTTTTTGCATTGAATTCTGCTGGAAAATATGTATCCAATGTTATATGACATAATTGGTTTATTCAAAAAGATTTTAGCGATTTAATGATTTTTGTCACCCCCAGTGCGTAACCCCACTTGATAGTGGTACCTGGGGCACAGGGCCTCCCCAGGTACACCTTTGTACCTGCAACTTAGGATAAGAGGATATTTTTTCCATTTACCTGCGTACATCCCAGCTGTACATATAGGGCTACTCAGTTCTGCACCAGCAGTTTACAGATACAAATCTGAACAGCCCATATAAGTCTGACTGGGCTAGAGGCAGGGTCTGCTGTGCTGCATCCAATGCCACCCTTATCCTGAGCCTGATCTACCTGCCACCCAGACCACCGTCCCCTTCCACCTCTTGTTGCTTCCATTCTGCCCTCCTGCCACCCTGTCCTGTCTCTGCACCAACCTACCTGGGCTGGCACAAACATAGTGGCTCAGAGAATGGACGTGACCTCTGGGAGCTCATACATGTCTTTGACTGCCCCAACCTGCTATACTTGCAAACATGTTTTATGACACATTCATCATACTTCTAGGCATGTACAGGGGCTATGCTGTACCTTTTGCTCCTAATCAATTGCCTGTTTGCAAGAAGAAATACCAATATATTTAATATTGATTGTTTTGTCACCTCTGAGATATTTTTAAGTCCATGGGCTGATGTCTGATATCCAACTACTCATCATCATACGCCCTGAAATGGAAACAAAACAGGGAACACAACAGTATTGGTAAGTTCTATACTGTGTCCCACAGGGGAATTTTGGCTGCTAGAGGTCTCCACAGAGTAAGTGGACATACGTTCTCTTGACATGGGTTAAGCCCAGTAGTCACAATGGGTCAACACAGATCTGCACCTGCGATATTGGGGCTCTGGTTTAACAATCCCCCTCCCTTCTCAAGAGGCTGGTGTAACTGCTGCTGAAGAAGCAGCAGCACGAGGGTAGCATGCTCACTGGGCTGGTGTAGTTGTGCCATATCTGAGGTGGGCTGGTGAGGTTGTGCTGTATCCTGAGGTTGAGAGGCAGGAGCAGTAATTAGGCTAGCCTAAAACTTAGAACTTTTGATTTTGCTTCCATTTATACTGCAACTTATCGTGGGTCCCTATGGGCCTACCCAGATTTATTCCTGCTCCTGAGGTGGCCTAGCTCTGAGGACCTGGGAGGGGGCATTTCTGCCCTGGAAACTGGCTCTGGATATGGCCTAACTGCACTGTTCCAAGCCATGCCCCATATGCTCTTAAAACAAGGCTGCTGAACTGCCTAGGCTATCCCAGCTAGGCTGGCCCAGATCCAGCCTAAGTAACATTAGGTCAAGTCTTCTCAGGTGTAGGGAGGCTGGCCTATCCTGGAATTAGGCCAGCCCAGGGAAGATAGGCTAGCCCAAATGCAGTTCAGAATTGCAGCCTATGTCTTAGAACTTAGCTCTTTTGCTAGTTCTTTTATATATTTACCCTGGGACATCATCCGGCCAATTATCATTACAGAAATATAGACCTGAAAGTTAACAATTCTCTGTGGGATCTTCTAGCTTGGTCATGTTAGGCTCTTGAGACCAAGTCTCCAGGAACACCAAATGTAGTTCATACACAATTTCTGTCTTCCATTTAAAACCAGCATCTTTCCAATCGGAACATAAATGGAGTAGGTTGAATAGAGCTTTGTTGAATATTTGATATGGACCGACCACTTTAATATTGTCTGAAAAACAAACGGTTCTGGGGAATTTGGTTATCCCTTCAGAAAAAGTGAGTAATTTGTTCATTTTTAATTTTAGTGATTCCTGAGATTACGTGTGTGTGTGTGTGTGTGTGTGTAGATAGATAGATAGATAGATAGATAGATATACACACACACATACATATACATATATATATATATATATAGAGAGAGAGAGAGAGAGAGAGAGAGAGAGAGAGAGATAGATAGATAGATAGATAGATAGATAGATAGATAGATAGATAGATAGATAGATAGATAGATAGATAGATAGATAGATAGATATAAACTGAAAAGTCACTGACTCACTCATAGAATCATAGAGCTGGAAGGGACCTAGTAGGTCATCTAGTCCAACCCCCTGCCTGCAGCAGGAAATCCCCCTAGAGCATCCCCGACAGGTGCTCGTCGAGCCTCTGCTTGAAGATCCCTAGTGAGGGAGAGTCCACCACCTCCCTTGGCAATCTGTTCCACTGCCAAACCGGCCGAACTGTCAGGAATTTTTTCCGGATATCCAACCAGAATCTCCTCTCTTGCAGTTTGTACCCATTGGTTCTGGTTCTGCTTTCAGAAGCAGCTATGAACAAATGAGCCCTTTCCTCCCTATGACAGCCCTTCAGGTATCTGAAGAGGGCAATCATGTCTCCTCTCAGCCTCCTCTTCTCCAGCCTGAATATCCCAAGTTCCCCCAACCTTTCCTCATAGGGCTTCCCTTCCATCCCACTGATCATTCTTGTCGCTCTCCTCTGGACTTGCTCCAGTTTGGCTGCATCTTTCTTCAAGTGAGGTGCCCAGAACTAAACACAGTACTCAAGGTGAGGTCTGACCAATGCAGAGTAAAGAGGAACTAGAACTTCTCGCGACTTGGAAGCTACAGTCCTCTTAATGCAGCCTAAAATGGCATTTGCTTTCTTAGCAGACACATCACACTGCTGACTCATGTTCAGCTTGTGATCCACGGCGACTCCAAGATCCCGCTCACATGTTGTGCTGCCAAGCCAAGTATCCCCCATTTTATAGCTGTATTTTTGGTTTTTATTTCCTAAGTGCAGAATTTTGCACTTCTCCCTGTTGAAATTCATTCTATTTGTTATAGCCCAGGATTCTAGTTTATCCAGATCCTCCTGGAGTTTTCTCCTGTCTTCTAATGTGTTTGCTACTCCTCCCAGCTTGGTGTCATCCGCAAATTTGATCAGGCTCCCCCGTAC
This sequence comes from Cryptoblepharus egeriae, assembly GCA_030015325.1. Taxonomy (NCBI): domain Eukaryota; kingdom Metazoa; phylum Chordata; class Lepidosauria; order Squamata; family Scincidae; genus Cryptoblepharus; species Cryptoblepharus egeriae. The sequence continues at coordinate 86,325,040 of JAREYC010000004.1, forward strand.
CCCTTCCTCCAAGTCATTGATAAAAATATTAAAGAGGACTGGGCCCAAGACTCACTGTATCACTGAGTCATCAACACCCAGCCAAAACCACTGGGCCTAGATATATCATCATATACATCAGGTTGTAATTATTGACAATTTCCATTTGTTACCTTCCACAGAATGAAACACAATGAATGCAACAGAACATCAGTATCTGGATTCCTGCTCTTGCAATTCTCAGACCATTGGGCACTTCAAATTCTAATTTTCGTTGCACTCTTGCTGTTATATATGGGGATTGTCTCAGGGAACCTCTTCATCATCGCTGCAGTAGCTCTTGACCACCACGTGCACAGCCCCATGTACTTCTTTTTAATGAACTTGGCTATACCAGATGTTGGGTTTGTGTCAGTATTTATGCCCAAAGCCATGGCCAATTCCCTCATGAACACCAGGTATATCTCTTATTCTGGATGTGTTGCTCAAGTCCTCTTCTTTACCTTCTTTTTATCATCTGATTTTGCAATACTTACTGTCATGGCATTTGATCGATATGTAGCCATATGCAAGCCACTGCAGTATGAAATGATCATGAACAGGGGAGCCTGTGTGCAAACAATTGCTACCATATGGATTATTGTTTTTCTTTATTCAGTTTTGCACACCTGTAGCACATTTGCAAGCCCTTTCTGTTCCAACGTTGTCAATCAATTCTTCTGTGAAATCCCACAGTTACTTAAGCTTGCTGCTTCTGACTTATACCTAATAGAAACAGGGTGTGTTCTGTTAGATGTTTTCATTGGTTTAAGCTGTTTTATATTCATTGTTGTAACCTATGTATACATCTTCACTGCGGTACGGAAAATCCGTTCTGCTGAAGGCAGGAAAAAAGCCCTCTCAACTTGCCTTCCCCACCTCGTTGTTGTCTCCATATTTTTATCAACTCTGTATATTTCTTACCTGAGACCTACCTCTGACAATGTGTCAAATATCAATATAGCAATGACTATTGTCTATTCTGTTGTTCCACCCCTGCTGAATCCAGTAATCTACAGCATGAGAAACAGGGAGATCAAAAATTCAATGCAAAAACTATTGGGTTTTTTGAAATTGTAGAAATATAGGTATCACCTGCTTTCTGGTTGTTTTTTGATGATTTGCTCATTCAAAACCTTTCTTTTATACTCAGAAGTCATTCATTCAACACATGTTCCACTCTATCAACCTGTTTCAAAGTGTAAAATTGCCCTCCCCATGTTGTTTTGCCTATGACATGGTGATTCAGACTGTTTTGGCATCTGATGTGTGTGAGAGACAGCATGCATGGTCACTTTACCTCTTGGTCTATTCCTATTTCCAGAGGAGTTAATGAGAATAAATTTGCAGAAATCTTTGTGTGACAGCAGGAATTTGCAAGATAAAGAATGCATTTGCATTTTGCTTGCTAAAAAAGCATTGGAAACAACATTTGTAAACTAAAAAAAGACCAGTTCCACTTTTCATCCATTTCTGCTTTTACCTGTTTACCATTTCTTCCCTGTAGGTCCATAATCTGTCAGTTAAGCGGGGGATACCTGAACCCTAATATTTTAATAGAATTTGTATTAATTATGCATGAGATTATAATTGTAGAGAAGCACATCATGGATCTTTATAGCTTAAACAGCCAGAAAAAATCAGCCATAACTAATCTTTGTGAACAATGTGAATAGAAGTTGAACAACTTGTAGTAGCCTTACTGGCTGAAATGCAAACACTGAAATGCAAACTCTCCTTTTAAGATGAGGAGGTAGACTGTATTTACAATAAAGAGTATACTAGGTATTGTACACAGCTTTTGGAGAGATTCACATTGAGTAAGAAAAATGAAAAGCCATCTCTAGAGGGCAGTCTCAGAAAGGAAGCCCAGGTCTATGAGGCAGATAGATATGGATTGCAGTCCAGGTGGGAGCCCAGGACTACCCCTCTGGAAGAGGTGGCTCCAGAAGGCAATCTCAGAATGGAAGGCCCACTCTCTCCAGTAGGTGTATCTGGGTTTCATGTCTAGATGGACTGGATCCAATGAATCACTGGATCTACCCCATCATGTCAGCTTACTAACACCTTACTGGTTCTATGATGTGTCATTATAAAATATCATTGGCTCTTTGAATATTCAGTCTCATTGGTCCATTATGAGACAATTATTATGTGTTACATGAGAGCTCAATCTTAATGGCTCAGCATGTGGCCATGGTGGCATTTGGTGCCACAAATCTGCCATCACGTATGTCTGCCTGCTTGCATGTCTGCTTGCATAAGCTTCACTATGCAAGCATGTCTGCTTGCATAAGCTTCACTATGGAGGCACTGAAAGAGTTAGCCTAGCACCGAAAAGTAAACACCAGATCTCCGTCACTCCATGGTCTCTGCAGAGCAGAAGAGAGATGGACATGGGTGGTGTGGGGAAAAGGAATTCCAGGGCAGGGAGAGAAAGGGCAAGAGGCATACCAGGGGAAGGCTGAGAGGAGGAATCAGTTCTGGTCCTCCAAATCCCTTGTCTCTATGAAGAGCTTTAGAGGTGGTGCAAAAACAAGTAGCCCCATTGCAGGGATACTTGCTTATGTGGAGGAAGGGAACAAATTCCTTCACTCCAAAGAAGTGCAGGTGATAACCTACTCACCTGTACATTAACACTCATGGTATCATTCTCTAAAGGTGAACCCAGGGTGGGCTGCCAGCTCACATCTGGCTAACTGTACCACTGCATGAGATATGGGAGCAGTGGGAGAGCTTGTGAATCAGACAAATTTACATTACGTATACTTAAAAAGAAGTAAAACTGAAAGAGAAACTTCAAGAGAATTTTTAAACTTAAAGAGAAGTTTTATAAAATAATGTTTAGATGTTACATGACACCAGGTAAATTATCAAAAATTTATGAAAATGTATCAGATACTTTTGTAGTATTTGTAGGAAGTGTATATAGCAAGAAGGATCATTTTATATGTGGTAGACTTGTACCAAAGTGAAAAATATTAATTTTGATATACCAGCAAATGTAATTGATACACAATGTAAATCTACAAATAAAATGAGAAATTTTTTTGTTGGGAATACTTGATTTAGAAACATTTTGAAGCTATATTTTTATACAGGTGTCCCTCATTACCCATTATGATCAGGGATGGGCCCGGGCCCCCCCAACAACCGGTTTGACGGAAGTTTGGGGTCGGGGCTGGGGTCAGGGGTGGAGCCGGGGGCGGGGTGAGGGCAGGCCCCAACCCCGGCGCACTGCGCATACACCAACCCCGGATGCATGCGCAGTGTGTCTTCTCCACCAGGAGGAGACGCACTGCGCGTGCGCCGAGGTCAGTGCACATGCAGTGTGTCTCCTCTGCCCGGCGCCCAAACCGGTACGCTGGGTTTTCAGGCGACCCTGCAGCTACTGGTTCGGTAGCGTCGGCCCGAACCAGCTTGGACCCATGCCTGATATGATTCTGTTCCGGAACTTCCTGTGGATTTAAAAAAATTAGGTTTAAAGACACACTTCCAGATTTCATGCTGCTCCATTGCAAGACAGTGCCCCAATATCTGCAGGGGTTTGATTTTGGGACTGAAGAATGGAATGATTGTTTGCATGACTACCTCTCTACAACAGTAGAAAAGCAGCTTTTAAAAAACCTTTGATTTGCAGTGGCCATTCGTGTTGAGTCCAGTCCATGAATAACAAGGTTGGACCTGTGTATAATAACTGTCACATGAATATTGTACACTAAGTACTGGAGCTTTCCAAATACCTTTAGGTTCCAATCCTAACTTCTATTTAGTCTGGCATAAGCCCCTGCATAAGTCCTGTGTTGACCAGAGGTATCACAAAAGTGTTATAAGGTACTACTGCACAACCTATGGGGTGAGATGGGGATTAGGCCAGTGCAAGACATGCGCTGGCCTCCCCACACCACCACAGGAAGGTATGCTAAAGGAGTTGTTTACAATTGCTCCCTGTTTCTTGTAATAAGATAAGAGATTTGTTTGCTGATGGAGCTGAGCTACCTTGCCTCCTTCAACTGTTCATATATTCACCTAGGAACAAAATCCGGCTAATGATGTTGACAGAAATACAGACCAGAAAGTTAACAATTCCCTGTGTGCCTCAACTGCTTAGGTGTACTGGGCTCCTGAGATCAAGTATCCAGGAGTGCTAAGTAATAATGCACCCCTTGATGCAAACCCCCTGATGAGAATTTCTGACCACCATTGTAGATAAAGGTTTAAAGGATGACAACATGAAAAAGGATAGGTCGACTTCTCAATCAGTCTTTATGGGTGGTTGCATATGAACCCATAAGTTTATATTGTTGGAGAAGAATGTGCTTCTTAATTTTCATATATCCACCAAAAATAGTAAGAACAGTACTATGATTTATAAATGCTCACTTTAGTTATTCTTGACTGTTTTCCAATGAATAAATGCCTGCATAATAATATTGTTAATGTCCAGACAGTAGACAGATATTACATGATACTTTTAAAAGCCTACTCTTTGACAGGTATGCACAACTGCTAAGCTGCCATGCAGAAAGTAATCTCCACCCATGTATTTCACAATACTAAGCACTGGACAATAAGCTGTCTCTGTAGTTCCACCTGGTCAGTACCTGGGTTCAGCTTTGCTAGATCTTGCCCTTTGTCTTTACATTGCAATGTACCTTTGTAGAGCTTCTCATTGACCAATACTGACAAGCCCTTAATTGCATCCCCGAAAAAAATGGGGATACCAGCAGTTGGCAGTATTTTACATGAGGTGCATAATAGAAATCTCCAGTTTCCTAGCCAGACTACTGACTACAAGACTCAGGGAGAAGATGTGTGATAAGGGCTGCAATCCTAAAGACTGGGAGTAAGTCCTATGGGATGAAGACAATGGGGCTTACTTTTGAGTAGACATAGTTAGGATTGTGCTCAAGATGTCTTATTTAATTATGAAGCACTGTCCACAAATCAGACCAACCTTCTTCCTGCAATGATGAAGAAATATTTCTATTCCAACTGAAAAAGAATGAATTCTGCTTGAACATTGTCTTTTGGAAAAGATCCTGGATTTTCAACACAGGGTGTTCGCAAGGAGGTTCTTTGTGTACAATGGGGGAAAAGGTGGGTGGATTTTGTTGAGATGGAGAACTAGATAGTCCACTTATGGTATGTAAATCTCTTTACGTACGCTGTGATGGTGTGGGGCCAATGATAAGAAGCCAGGGTGGCTGGTAAATAATCTTTAAAAACTGTATAGCTTTGTATCCTTACTGAAGAGCCATGGAAAATAGCCCAGAAAGTTAATAGAGCTGTGAACTGAAAAAAGTTTGGGAACTCCATTGTGTTATAGACTTGACTGTGATAGATTCACATAACCCTGGCATGAGGCAATACAAGGAATGAATGTCCTTGGGTCAGCTGATGCCCTTTCATCAAATCAGCCTCCACTCTGTGCACTATCTACTATGACTGCAGGGTTCATCAATCCCTCTTGATGACTAAGGTTGCAATCCTAACCACATTTAACTGGGCATAAGACTCATTTACTATAAAGGAACTTAATTTTGAAAAAAAAAACATGCATATGATTGGGCTGTATCCTGAATATCAGGAAAAATTCCTGATGGTTTGGGTGGTTCAGCAGTCGAACAGATTGCTAAGGGAGTTGGTGGACTCTCTTCACTAGGGATCTTCAAGAAGAGGCTCGACAAGCACCTGTCAGAGATGATCTAGGAGGATTTCCTGATACAGGCAGGGGGTTGGACTAGATGACCTACTGGTTCCCTTCCAACTCTAGGATTCTATGACTGTATGAATAAGAAAGTAGCCCATTCACCCACTACATCTCATGTGTTTATTGGAGACCACAAAGGAAAATCATTGTTGACCAATTTGATTTGTTTGTTCTACAGAGTGAAGCACACTGAATGCAAAATGCCTAACAAAACTTCAACAGCTGGATTCTTCCTCCTACAGTTCTCAAACCTTCGTGAATTTCAGCTTCTACATTTTGTGGCTTTCCTGCTGCTGTACTTGGGGATTGTCTCAGGGAACCTTCTCATCATCATTGCAGTAGCTCTTGACCATCACCTGCACAGTCCCATGTACTTCTTTTTAATGAACTTGGCCATTCAAGATGTTGGGAATCTTACAGTCCTTATCTGTCCTTTCTGAACATCATGGTCAATTCCCTTGTGAACACCAAGTACATCTCTTATTCTGGATGTGTTGCCCAAGTCCTCTTGTTTCTCTTCTTTGTAGCAAGTAATTTTGCCCTCCTCACAGTCATGGCTTATGACCGGTATGTAGCCATTTGCAATCCATTACAATATGAAATGATAATGAACAGAGGGGCATGTATGAAAATCATTTCTATGGTATGGATTACTGGTTTTTTCTATTCAGTGTTGCACACCACAGGGACATTTGCAAGCCCTTTCTGTTCCAATGTCATCAACCAGTTCTTCTGTGAAATCCCACAGTTACTTAAAGTTTCCTGTTCTGACTTATACCTAATTGAAATGGGAGTTATTGTGTTCAGTATTTTCTTTGGTATTGGCTGCTTAATTTTCATTATTGTAACTTATGTGCATATCTTTAATGCAGTGCGAAAAATCCGTTCGATGAAAAGCAGGAACAAAGCACTCTCAACTTATCTCCCTCACCTCATTGTTGTCTCTACAGTTTCTTTTACTGTATGCTTTGCTTACCTGAGACCCACTCCTGACTACCCCACAAATTTGGGTATAGCAATTACAGTTATTTATTCTGTGATCCCACCCATGTTGAATCCAGTGATCTACAGCTTGAGAAACAAGATCAAAAATGCTACGCAAAGACTTTTCTGTTTCTGAACATTATAAACATGGTGCTTATGAATGTGTATGTTCTGCATGTACTTAAAGTCATTGTCAAGAGAGATGCATCCTGGGGCATCTCTGTGGCTCCTGGATGTGTTTGAGATTCATGGGAGGAAACAGCAGATTCAGCCTTCCTGCATCATCCTAAGCATACTGTACCTACTCAATTCTGAGTAGAATTGTAAATGTAGATGACAGTAGCTGGGAATAGATCACTGTATGCATTCCATGAAGTGTCATCAATAGGAAATTTGGGGGATATAAAACTCACCAGGCAACACTCTTGACACTGGCCAAAATTATGAAAATACTGGCCAAAGTTATTTAAATATTTGTATTTTCAGTTACCATCCTTTTACATATCATTTGATGTATCATTTAACACAGAATGCAAAAACAGTGAAATATTCTATCAAACATTGTGGCCATATAATAAGAAAAATAAAACACAATTACCTTATGTAACACGAAGTTTATTTCTTTAAATCAAAACTTACCAATGAGACTGACCTGAGAGCCAATGTTGTCAACACATAGTAGGGAACCAATAAAGTATTAATATAGGGTGGCAATTTGTTTTTAATTAGTTATTAAAATGTTGTGAGTCTTGGGATGCAATCCTAAAGTAGGCCAGCACAACCCATCAGTCTTCCATTCTTGTGGTGATGTGTAGAGGAAAGACTCTGAAAGTCTGTGCAATAACCCTCTTCTGGTGCAGAAGGTTTAGATTGTGAGCGCTTTTGGGACAGGGACCCATTCACTATTAATTTATTTTTATTTTTTAATTTCCTTTGTAAACCGCTATATGAACTTTTTAGTTGAAAAGCCATATGTACCGTAAGTACTGTAGATAAAAGTGCTGTAAGTACCTATGTTCAAGGTTCACAGGTCTAACTTTCTCTCTCTGGATAGGAAAAAAGAATGTTTTTTGGAATTTCTGAAAAAAAGAATGTTTTTTGGAATTTCTGACCTACAGAAAGTTGACAGCACCAGGTGAAACAAAAGGAAAATACATCAATAAACTAATGGTGAAGGGGTTACCCACTGTTGGTAAACACTGGAATTACAATTATTTATTTTTCTAACTGATGACTTTGCAACCATCTAAGAACATAAGAAGAGCCTCCACTGGATCAGGCCAAGGTCCATCTAGTCCAGCTTCCTGTATCTCACAGTAGCCCTCCAGATGCCTCAGGGTGCAGATAAGATACATGAATCTAGGTGCCCTCCCTGCATCTGGGATTTTGAGGTTGACCACATCTATCTATGCAGGCATATGCACTCACATACATACCTGCACACACCCATCATGGCTTGTAACCTGTGATGGTCCTTTCCTCTAGGAATTTGTCCAAACCCTTCTTGAAGGCATTGAGGCTATATATAGATCCACCACATCCTGTGGCAGGGAGTTCCATGGACTAACTACACACTGGTTAAAGAAATATTTTCTTTTTTCTGCCCTAACTCTTCCAACATTCAGTTTAGTGACTGTCCCCTAGTTCTGGTGTTATGTGAAAGGGAAAAGAGCATCTCATCCACTGTATCCATCCCTTGCATAATTTTGTACATCTCAGTCATGTCTCCCCTCAAGCACCTTTCTTCTAGACTGAAGAGCCCCAAACGCTGTAGCCTTTCCTCATATAGATGGTGCTCCAGACGGTCAATCATTTTAGTTGCTCTTCTCTGAACCTTCTCCATGTCCTTTATATTCTCTATATTCTTTTGAGATGTGGTGACCAGAACTGGAAATAGTACTCCAAATGTGGCCTCACTATTAGCTCTTTTAATCATACAAGCCATTTTCTCCCCTTTCATTTCAACCTTTGAGTATCTGGGGGTGCAGTCCTAACCTAGACTGGCACAACTCATTGGTCTTCCCATTCCCTTGCTGATGTATGGAGGCAAATGCATGTCTGCACACAACCTAATCCTCCTCCAGGATTGGTGCACTTTTGTGACACCCCCAGCACAGAACCTGTGCCAGGGCTAAAGACAGCCTAACTGGAGATTAGTATTGCAGCCTAAAAATTAGATATACTAATATATAAAAACATTAGTGTAAGTCATTCTGATCCCATGGCATGAAGCAGAATGTAACTCAAAATCATAATCATTATTGGGAGTTGTAAAAACCTTTTATTTTAAAAAAGCGTTTTAAACAGGGCAGAGGGTGGGGGGCAGTGTGTTATTGTTTTATTTTATTGTTTTAACAAATGTCTTTTAGCTTGTTTTTAATTGTTCCAGTCTAATTATTCTAATTGTATTTTAATGATGTTTTAATTTGTATTTATTAGCAATTTTAATGATGTTTTATTCTTCTATGTTAGCTGCCTTGGGCTCCCCCTTATGGGGGAGGAAAGGCAGGGTATAAATTGAGTTAAATAAAAATAAATAAATAAAATTGTCTCAGAGGCTTCTTCGTCATTTAGCTCAACTGCTCAATTTTCTCAGGCTCCTGAGACCAAGTATTCATGGATCTTTTGTGACTTAACATCCAGGAAAGCCAAGCATATATAATTCAGCTTTGTTCCACAAGTGACAACTTATGAGTTCCATGGTAGACTCCGAACATTAAAAGCATAACTGAACTTTTTGATAAATCTTCATCCATGATTTCATCCATGATAAATCTTCATCCATGATCCATGATAGAGATCCGATGCTCTAATATGTTAGTCAAAAAAGTGCTTCTGGAAAGAAAAATGTCCAAGAAGAAAATGAGTACGTAATCTATTCATATCTTTTATTGTGTTTGAGGAGTTCTAAATGCATACAAAACAATGTCGTTTCTATTCAGATTATTTGCAGCTAGAGTGGAATATCCAATTGAAAGATGTTGCATGGTAGTGTCTGGAACTTATTATAGACTTGATACATTCTAGGCAGTACCATGTAGCATCTGTTCCACCCAGTAGCACTGCATTATGGTATTTCAAGTGCTGGACTACAAGCCTGTTGTTTGATTGAATGATTGAATGACAACCCAGCCTATGTTGTCAATTGCCCAGGACTGCAGTGGTGCTAAAATGGCTGCCTCTGCATCCAACAGACTCTGGGCAGCCACTAGCATTTTCTTAAAGAAAGGGTGGAAACCCCACAACAGGACTACTCAACTTTGAACCAGCTATTTAGAATGGGCAGAGTAAAGCAGTCCGCAAAACTCTTCATTGTCCTTTTCCTTGTGAGCAGGCAGCATCTAGATTTTTTGTTATTAATAAATTATAGGTAATATATGCAATAGTTTTAAATTTGATAATAAGAAATATATTGTTTAAACCAACAATTTACTGGAAATTTTTACATCGAAGCATTTTATATGGAATAGTTTTTAGCTTTTGTTTTGACATGTCCTACATTTTTGGAATGCCTTGTCCTCTATCCAGTTATGACTCCTGGTCACCCTGCCCCCATCTCCTGTCACCCCATCCATGTTCTCCTCTGTTCCACAATATTGACAGTGATATATGTGTGGGGGGGGGGGGGGAGGTTCCCTTGCCTTGCAAGGTTGCAATATCTGTTGGCATAGCTGCAGGGATGCTGGAGATTTCAAGTGTGGTTGTCCGGCTAATATTTAACTTGTCTTCTGAAATCAATGGGACTTACTTGTTGTGTCAATGGTCCCAATCAATGGGACTGGCTTGTTCATGTCCTTTCATGTTACATTACAATTTGTCACTGTTTGTCTTCTGTTTAATCAAAACAATAGGAATACTTTGAAACACTCAACATAATTCAAGATCAAGTTCACAATTTCCATCTTTTACCTTTGAGACTGAACACAAAATGTCCAACAAAACTACAATATCTGGGTTCTTCCTCTTGTCATTCTCAGACCTTCGGTTATATCAGATTCTGCATTTTGTGGCATTCCTGCTACTATACTTGGCGATTGTCTCAGGGAACTTTCTCATCATCGCTGCAGTAGTTCTTGACCATCACCTGCAAAGCCCCATGTACTTCTTTTTAATGAACTTGGCCATACAAGACATTGGTTTTGTATCAGTCTTTATCCCCAAATCCATGGCCAACTCCCTCATGAATAACACACACATCTCTTATTCTGGATGTGTTGCTCAAGTCCTCTTCTTTATCTTCTTTATATCATCTGATTTTGCAGTTGTCACAGTCATGGCATATGATCGGTATGTTGCCATTTGCAATCCATTACAGTATGAAATGATCATGAACAGGGGAGCCTGTAGACAAATTGTTACTATTGTATGGATGATAGTTCTTCTGTATTCAGTTTTGCACACAAGTGGCACATTTGCAAGCCCATTCTGTTCCAATGTCGTCAACCAGTTCTTCTGTGAAATCCCACAATTACTTAAGCTTGCCTGTTCTGACTTATACTTAATTGAAGTAGGAGTTATTGTATTTAGTGTTTGCATTGGTTCATGCTGCTTAATTTTCATTCTCGTTACTTATGTGCACATCTTTTCTGCAGTTCAAAAAATCCGTTGTGTGCAAAGCAGGAACAAAGCCCTCTCAACCTGCATTCCCCACCTCACTGTTGTCTCCACATTTGTGTTTACCACATTTTTTGCTTACCTGAAACCCTCCCATTACAATCCATCAATTCTGGATATAGCAATCACTCTGATATATTCTGTTGTTCCAGCCATACTAAACCCAGTAATCTACAGCATGAGAAACAAGGAAATAAAAAATGCTTTGCAAAGGCTACTGGGTTTTAAATAAGAACATCTAAAAATAAAGTTTCCCATATTCTCCTTCATGTCTGAATTCTGTATATATTTTATAATTGGGAAGGGACACAATTATATATTTAAAATATTTTTTAAACTAAAGTTCCAAAGTGGTTTACAGAGAAAATGAATTAATGGATGAATGAATGAATCAATCAATCAATCAGTGTCCCATAAATAATGCTTCGCATCACAAAATGGCTGACAATCTAAAAAAATGCATAACAACACCAGCAGACAGCCACTTGTTAAGACACTGCTGGGGCATGGAGGGCCAGGTACCCTCCCCCTGCTAAATAAAAAGGAACACCCACCCATACATTAAATCCATTATATGTGATATCATTAATTCTACCAGGGTACCTTGGGGTCATATTTAACTCCAAACCTCTTTGACACATTTTTTTAAACTATCATGGATAGTGACCTCACCTTTCATGTATTTCTCAATTAGGCCATTCTAACAATGTGAAACATGTTTCATTCTTCTGTTTATTTTTTATTAATTTCTATTTCCCCTGTTGACAAGCATTAGGGTCAAAACAGACACCATGGTACATTCCCTGTTAAATAGTTTTTACATACACATGGGCTCCTCTGAGCCCAATCCTATGCATATCTATTCAGATGTAAGTCCCATTAATGTCAATGGGGCTTACTCACAGGAAAGTGTGGATAGGATTACTGTAAATGTGACAGTAAACAAAGCTCTTCAGCTTAATGAATGACTAAGGGCACAATCCAGAGTAACTAAGGGGGGTCTCCTTGCTCCAGTGTAAGAACAATTTGCTCTGGATTGCAATATGAATTTCCCATAGGTTTTCACTAGGTGGTGCAGTAACTATGGGTACACGTAATGTCTCTTACATGCTCCCACAGTTACTCTGGATTGTAGGATAAGTGAAAACACCTGTGTATAAGTTATTTTAAGGTTTCTTAGAAAATATGCCAATGTTTATCAATATTTTTATACAAATGTTTAATTAAAGTACAGTCTTATTTGAAGAAAAATAAAAGGTTTTTACAGTGGGATCAAATTAACCCCATGGTGCCATTGATTTTCACAATAGGGTCAAAATTGACCCCAGGGAACTCTGGAAGAGACTTTTCTCATGGTACCCGGCTAACGTTAGAATTTGGCAAAAACAAAAGTTCCTTTAGAAACATCATTTACAAAGACTCATACCCTACAATCCAGAGACTTTATGTGCACCTGTAGTTACTGCACCACCTAATGAAAACCTATGGGAAATTCACATTGCAATCCAGAGTAAATTGTTCTTACACCAGAGAAAGGACTCCCCATAGTTACTCTGGATTGTGCCCATAATCTAGTCTCTAGAAACTCTCCCTGCTGAGGATTGGAGATACCCTCAGAGGGATACTCCTGAGATATTTCCTCCTTCAATTCCCTGCCTTGTGTGTGTGTGGTGTGTGTGTGTTTGTGTGTGTGTGTTTGTGTGTGTGTTGTGTTTTAACAGTTGTCAGAAGTAGGAAGCACTGAGGGGGGAAAGGCAGGAAACCCTTCTGAGGGGATTGAAGTGTATGAAGGTGGTGGTGGGGAGGACTGAGGGAACTAAAATTTGACCATTGGAAGAAAAAAGGCGGGAAACCCTTCTGATAGAGGATAGGAGTGTAAAAAACGGTGGGGGGAGGGAGTTGTGAGGGGATGAGAGTTTGGCTCTATGGGGTGTGAGGTAGAAGGTTGTGAGGCAATGAAACAAGAGTGCAGACAGTACACACTTTGCTCAGAGTGAGCCTCACTGACAGTGATGGATCCTACTTCTGAGCAGACATGCACAGCATAGGAGACGCTTTGCTCAGAGTGAGCCTCACTGATGGTGATGGAGCCTACTTCTGAACAGACACGCACAGCGTAGGAGACGCTTTGCTCAGAGTGAGCCTCACTGATGGTGATGGAGCCTACTTCTGAGCAGACATGCACAGCATAGGAGACGCTTTGCTCAGAGTGAGCCTCACTGATGGTGATGGAGCCTACTTCTGAGCAGACACGCACAGCATAGGAGACACTTTGCTCAGAGTGAGCCTCACTGATGGTGATGGAGCCTACTTCTGAGCAGACATGCACAGCATAGGAGATGCTTTGCTCAGAGTGAGCCTCACTGATGGTGATGGAGCCTACTTCTGAGCAGACATGCACAGCATAGGAGACACTTTGCTCAGAGTGAGCCTCACTGATGGTGATGGATCCTACTTCTGAGCAGACACGCACAGCCTAGGAGACGCTTTGCACAGAGTGAGCCTTCTTCTCCTTAGATCAAAGGAATCTGAGCACTGGGAGATGGTTCCAGGGGCCGCCAGAGGAGTGTCAAACTCCTCTGGCACATCTGCGCTCCTCTGGCACTCCTCTGCGCACAAGGGACGCATCACCCTGGTTTATAGCACAGCAGTTGCACCAGCATCATGATTCCCCTGCTTCTGGGACATGTCTATTTTTTCCTCCACTTGTGACCTTTTCTCTCTTCTGTGAATGGTTTTGCAAAATGCTCTCCAGAGTTCACATGAGTTTCAACAGTCACACCTCTTCTTGTCCTATGCTACTGCCACAAGATGAGGGCACAATCATAACCAATTTAGACCTGCAATAACTCACCTGCTCCCTTTTCATGTGGTAGTGTGGGGTCACCATAACATTCTGTGCATGGCCTAACCCTCCCCCCCCCACCAGGAATGGCATAAAAGCACTTTAATACACTTTAGTGATACTCTCATACAGGTCAAGTTTGTACTGGCCTAACTGGGGATTAGAATACAGTCTCACAAACTCAGGGAAAACCAGGCAGAATGGGTAAATACAGAAGTTTCCAAACATTTCAGCACCACAACCCATCTTGTCCTCTGCAGAAGGTAACAACACTCCTGGTAGTGCCTGTGAGAGATCGAGGGAGGCTCCAGAGGGTTCCTCTGAGTTGCACCATGCTGTAGACCCAATCTATTGGCCTCCACAGGCCTCATTGTGGCCATTCCAAATGCCCTCTGGAGTTTCTTCTTCTGCATATGCCTGGGCTTGTGATCTCATTACTGCCACCCCACACTATATGCAGTATCCTGGTGCCCAACTTTGCTCACCTTCCCAGAGGGTAATCTTTCTCACTGGTGCAACAGTTTGGGGACACACATCCATGCTCCCCTTGGATCTGAACATTCCGGTACATATGTTCTGTGTATGCGAATACGCACTGAATGTACTGTGTTCCAGGAACAGGAACCTTAGTTCCTATACTGCAGATTGTACCACTTTTTCTGTCCCCATGAAAAAAAACAAATAATTATTCACAAACAAAATCCACACATATAGATGAAAAACAAAAAAAAGCATTCTGGAAGAGGTTTCACACCAAATAATGTAGAGAGATTGACTCGTGTTATCACTGGGCCATTAGAGAGCACCCTGCCTTACACCAAACAATTTTGAGAGTGCTACCTTGATGTCTTTGTTTCTCATGCTGTAGATAACTGGATTCGACATGGGTGGAATTATGGAGTATAATATAGTAAATACCTCATCCATATATAAAGTGGCATCAGAGGATGTACTAAGGTAAACAGTTGCACATGTAAATGCAAGTGTGGAGAAAACAATGAGATGTGGGACGCAATCTAAGAAAGATTTTTTTCCTTCCATGCACAGAGAGGATTCTCAGCACAGCAATGAAAATGTGCACATAAGTTGCTATTACAAACATAAAACAGAATAAGGGCACAATCCAGAGCAAGTTCAGCCTGCTCTGCCCTAACTGCTCTCTCCTAACTATTCTGTATCCAGAGCAGAAAGTTATGCTGCATCCAGAGAGTCAGGAAGCCTGGGCTGCCCTAACTGCTCCAGAGCATGCTAAGTAATTGATACATGGGGAGGACTTGCTCCTGAGGAGACACCCCTCAGATCACACTGAACAAGGAACAGCTGTGGTGCCTACAGTGGTGACATGACTCTGCGCATCACCCGGTACAGAAGTCTGTGCATCACCCCTGGGATGAGTGAACCCCCTACCAGGACTGCGCAGTCGCCAAAGTTGGCACCTGCACAGTTGTTTCTGAAGCCAACTGGCTTCAGAAAGAATACTGTGCAGGCACCATCTCTGACACTTGCACAGTAGTTTTCTGAAGACTTTCGGCTTCAGATGAGACTGTGCAGGTGTCAGAGTTGTTGCCTGTGCAATACTCTTTCTGAAGCCATTTGGCTGCCACTCCGCCTCCTGAGTGAGGCCGAATGGCCTTGCAGAGGCTCAGACTTCCTCTGCTCTAAGGAAGTCTCCTCTGAAGCTGTTTGGCATGCTCAGTGTGTTTCTGCGCAGTGCACCTCAGCTGGCCATTCGGGCCAGCTCTGAGGATGAGTGGCAGCTTCTGGCTGCTGCCTGAATGGGCGCGCTGACACCTGGGGCCTGCCAAAGGACAGTCAAACTCCTCCAGCGCATCACCCCATATGGAGTGCGTCACCCAATGCAGCCCACACCAGCTGCACCAGTCTGGTGACACCACTGGGTGTCTGCCTTATAAAGAGTCCCTGATGAGATGCCAGTACATTCTACAGTGAATACAAGGGGCTTCTTGGAGCGGCCTGCTGTATCCTGAGGTTTGTGGGCAGCCATAGTTGTTTCATATCCTGAGGTTGAGAGGCAGGGGTTGCAGCCACGCTGGCCAAGAACTCAGATTTTTGGTCAACACTGCCATTCTTACTCGGGCCTTATCATGGACCCCTATGGGTCTACTCATTACTGGATCTACTCATTATGGAGTATTACTGGAGTATTACTATGGATCTACTCATTACTGGATCTACTATTACATGTTGAGGGCTGGAAGAGGGCATTTCTGCCTTGGAAACAGGCTCTGGATACAGAGTAACTGCTCTGCCCTAGGCAATGCTAAACATGCCCTCAACATGCCTCTCCTGAACTGCTTAGGGCAGAGCAGTTAGGGCAGAGCAGGTCCACCTCTCTTAGGGCACCCTATGCTGCCTTGCTCTGCCCTAAGTCTTTTCCAGAATAACTGGGGTGGAGCATCTTGCAGTTGCTCCACCCTAGTGATAGATAGGGCAACCCAAGGGCTCTTATGTGGACAAATTCGTTGGTCTGGATTGTGCTGTAAGAATACTTATAACAAGAGCAACCATTTCCATTTTATATGCCTTAGAGTAGTAGAGTTTAAGTAACTGTGGGATTTGATAGAAGAACTGACTGACAACACTGGAGCAAAAAGTGACTGCAAATGTTGTACCAGTGTGCAACGCCCCATAGAGAAGACCAGTGATCCATACACCTGCTATCATTTGCATGCAGAAATTCATGTTCATTATCATTTCATATTACAGTGGAAGACAAATTGCAACATACCAATCATATGCCATCACAGTGAGAACAAGGAAGTGCAAAGGTGGCAAATAATACAACTTGAATTGCACATCCAGCATAGGATATTTTTCTGGTATTCAAAAGAGAATTGATCATGGACTTTGGGATAATGACTGAAACTTGTCCAAGGTCCTGCAGGGCCAGATTCATCAGAAAGAAGTACATGGGGGTGTGCAGGCGATGGTCAAAGGCCATTGCAGAGATGATGAGAAGGTTCCCTGTTACAGCTACCAGGTACACTAGTAGGAATATGAGGAAATGGAGAATCTGCAATTCCCAGCTCTTTGAGAATTTGATGAGTAGAAACTCAGATATGGATGTTTGGTTATCCATGTTTTAATTTTTAGTACATAACATGGTATCTCTGGATGGAAACACAAGAGCAGCTATTAGTATGCTTTCTATTCACTTAATTCTGGATAAGTGTATGAGCCAGATAAGTGTAATGACTGAATCTTGTCCAAGGTTTTGCAGGGCCAGGTTCATCAGGAAGAAACTGATCAGGACCAGGAATATAAGGAAGTGGAGAATCTGTAGTTCCTGGATGTTTGAGAATTCATAGAGGACAAATTCAGACATGGATGTCTGATTATCCATGTATCTCTGGAATCTCTGGCATTTCTGGTTGGAAACAAAAAGTTGGCTATTGGAATGTTGCCTAATCACCTAATTATAAATAGATGAGCCAGGAAGCTTGAGGTTTCTGAATTCTCCGTTCACCTGTTGAAGTGTCCGTGCTAGGATCTGAAGATAAAATAATCCAAATTCATGCATTGTCTCCTTCCCTTCATGTTATTTCCACCATGATCCTAACCCCTGGTTAGACCAGCTCAGGACCTAGCACAACTCTTGTGCCAGCCTGAGGGTGTTGCAAAAGTGCCATAAGGTACTTGTGCCACGCATGCACATTTCTTTAAATGTCCGGATCATACACCCAGCTATTCATGACCTCTTATACCTCTTACCATTTGTTTTTACCATGGGTGAGGAAAGTCTGTCTCAACAAACGCTCAAAATTTACCACCATGGCAAGTAATTTTATTATGTTCCTTGAGACCTGGTCTCAGGAGTATAATGCCTTAGCCCTGGAATTCTACAGAGGAAAAAAATAAATTCTTCATTTGCTAACAGAATTAATTGGGACTGTGGGTATTCATGAGCATATGAGAATAGAAGACGACTCAAAATTCACATAAGCAATTTTTTAATAGATGGTGACATAGAATGTGGAAGGGTTAAATGTAATATGACATTTATGATATATCTCATGATATCTTCTACATGCATAATATTCATTTCCAGTGCAACATCACCATGCCACATCACAAACAGCTGTAATATTCTACCTGTTTCCGCCATTCAGAAATGGCCAGGCTTAATGCTCCAACTTTAGCTTATGTAACATGGAAGCAGCTAATGCACCCTGATTAATTCCTTAGGAGATGTAAAATATTTTATAGGTAAAAGAATTCTTTGGAATTGATTTAGCAACTCCTATCATTTCCTTGTTTTTAGATTATTGTGTGTTTATATTTTTATGTCCTCCTGCTGGATTCTGATTGTCATCATCATTAATAAAGTTATCCTTTATCCTAAGTCTTTGTGCATGATAATTTTAGTGATGAAGGGAAAAATGGAACTGGCTTGGGCCCCAGAAATCAATCAATCAATCAATCAATCAATCAATCAATCAATCAATCAATCAATCAATCTCTCTCTCTCTCTCTCTCTCTCTCTCACACACACACACACACACACACACACACACACACACACACACACACTTATGCTGCTTCATGATAGATACAGACAATGGTGGGATTAAAATAAATTAACAACAGGTTCTATGTCCTAATAACCAAATTAAAAACAGGTTCTATGTCCCATTAATAACTGGTTCTCAGAACCAGGCACTCATTAGCAAAGGTTTCTATAGAACTTGTGAGAACTCCCTGAAGCCCACCACTGGATACAGATCATGGATTTGCCCAAGAATCCTCTTTCATATTTTCATCAATTGCACAGACACATACATGTGTACACAGAGATGGCTTAGAGTGCAATCCAATGCTTGTCTACTCAGAAGTCCAACTGTGTTCAATAGTACTTATTCCCCAGGAAAGTTTGGTTAGGATTGCAGACTTAATAAATGTCCCTCCCCAAATTCCAGTGGCACACCTGTGGACTAACCATGGCACACCAGTGTGCCATGGCACACTGGTTGAAAAATCACTGCCCTATGCTATCCAACTTCCACCCCTGCTGCTATGCTGCCATATGCTACCCAACTTCCACCCCTGCTGCCCTATGCTATCCAACTTCCAACCCTGCTGCATAGCCAACTTCCCTGGCTATGACCAGAGGTGGAACCATACCCTGTAAATAATAAGTAAAAAAAGCACATGAAAAACCATATTATTGATGAAATATCAAGAAAGCTTCACAGAGGATTTTCTTAGACCTAATAACTTGGAAAGTGCCACTTTGAGGTCTTTGTTTCTCATGCTGTAAATAATTGGATTCAGCATGGGAGGAACAGTAGAATACATTATAGCAAATATAAAATCCATATTAGGAGGGGAGTTGAAGGCTGGACTGAGGTGTGCGATGGAAGATGTAAAAACAAGTATGGAGAAGACAATGAGGTGGGGAAGACAGGTTGAGAAGGCCTTTTTTCTTCCCTGCTCAGAAGGGATTCTAAGCACTGCAATAAGAATATGAATATAAGATATGATCACAAAAATAAAGCAGCCAAGTACAGCAAGAATACTTACGCAAATGGCAACCATTTCAGTTTGATACTGATTAGAACAGTATAGTTTCAGTAACTGTGGGATTTCACAGAAGAACTGATTGACAATGTTTGAGCACAGAGTGGTTGCAAATGTGGCACTGGTGTGCAACACTGAATTTAAAAGTCCTCCGATCCACGCACTAGCAATTATCTGCTTACAGGCCCTCTTATTCATGATCATTTCATATTGCAATGGGTTGCAAATGGCAACATATCTGTCATATGCCATCACTGTGAGGAGAGAGAAATCTGATCCTGCAAAGAAAAGAAACAATAGTATTTGAGCAACACATCCAGAATAAGAGATCTGCCTTGTGTTCAGGAGGGAATTGATCATGGATTTGGGGATAATGACTGAAACTTGTCCAAGGTCCTGCAGAGCCAGGTTCATCAGGAAGAAGTACATGGGGGTGTGCAGGTGGTGGTTGAAGGCCACAGCAGAAATGATGAAAAGATTCCCTATGACAGCTGACAGGTATAACACCAGGAATATAAGGAAGTGGAGAATCTGCAGTTCCCGGACATTAGAAAATTCCAAAAGCAGGAACTCAGACATGGATGTGTGATTATCCATTCTTTTTTTCTTTATTAAAAAGAATGACTTCTGCAGAAGAAATACAGGGATAAACAGTAAATATATTACAGTCCTAAAAATGCACTGGATTTCTACAAACCACTTCTGCTAGATTATGTGTCTTATTACTTTAGAACTTAGATTGTGTTGAATATGAGTTTATATGAGTTTGTGTTGAATATTAATATTCAAGGAACAGAGTTAGCAGTACAGTAAGTACTTGACTTTCAAGCATTCAAGTTGCGAACTTTCATATTTAACAAACATGCGTTGGACATGCAAACATGCATTGACATCAATAAAACATGCATTGACATCAGTGGTGTTGGACTTATGAACATTTCAACTTACAAATGAGGTTCTGGAATGGAACTTGTTCATAAGTCGAGGACTTGCTGTACTTGAACTGGTTTAATTGAAGTTCAGTTAAATAGCAAAAGAGTAAACCTAAAGATTTCTGATTTAGCATTAAGAATTGCATGATTTGAAAGGAGAACCAAAATGTTATTGGAACTCATAAGTGAACTCAGACACAGATGTGTGATTATTCATCCCTTCATCCATCATTCAAAATATAGCATGACTTCTGCTGAGGAAAATACAGAGATAGATGTTAAATATGCCATCTGTTCACTTTTTTCTAGAAAGATCAAACAGTTGTCAAAGGTTCAGTGGGACACAGTTATAACTCCATATTCCCCACACCGAACACTAAGCTTATGCACTATAACCTAAGAGAAAAAAATCTTAATGTCAATGGCTATTTCCATACCTTTTGTATCTTATTTGTTTTTAAGAGGTTGTAGTGCTTTGTTGAACAATGTATGAATCAAAACTGCTGATTTGAAGGCTGTGTTACAAACTGTAGCTTCAGGAATCAGTAAAAATATATCCTATCTTTGTAGCATGGTCCTAGAAGCTATTGTATCATCTAATAAACACAAGAGAAGCTAAAGCTGAAAGACAAGCTGAAATAAAATAGGAGTCTATTGCACAAATTAGTGTGTTGTAAACAGGCACCCCCCATTTATTGGATGGGTTAGAGAACAGAAAACCACCCCAAAGTGAAAACGGTTGAAAAATAGAACCCAGCCTTATTCAGCTTGCAGATGCAAAATGGCCACCAAAAATACATAACTATCACTCTCAAAAGCATAAATAACACATTTATATTATCACATAGTCAAAATACGACATACGTACATACTCGTACATAGCACATTACAGTAAAATAAACAAAGGCATATGTGGGCAATGAATATATTATGTATTTGAATTATAGTTATTTACTAAGGCAACGCCAGAAACATTTTGATCACCATGTCACATCACAGACAAATCAACATTAGGAAAGACAATTTTAACCTCAGACCAGCAGAGAGAGGTTGAAAGAGTGGAGCATGTGTTGAATGAATGTATTCTGGGTATAATTGAAAGGTATTGAAAGAGGCCAGAAAACAAACTCTCAGAAAGTGGGAGATACTTGTACTAAAAAAACTCCATTGTGTTTAAGTAACCTTAACTAGGGTATTTTTTCTGGGTATACTCACTGATAATTAGTACTGGCACCATTTTCCACTTCCCCCCAGCATCTAATTAGTAATTAAACATACGTGAATAGCCTTTGGTGAGTACCCACATCTTTTCCCCCCAGAAAAATAGCACTGACCAGGACTAATGCATTTTGGATAACTGGTTCCATCAAATACAGGTCCAACCTGGTCATACATTGATTTTTATACATGTCTTTGACTCAATACAAGTGGCCACTACAAATCAGAGTTTTAAAAACTGCTTTTCTACTATTGTAGAGAGATAGTCATGCAAGGTGTCATTCCATTTTTCAGTATCAGAATCTAACCCCTCCAGATATTAAAGCACTACCTTATTTCATTAGGTGCAATAGAGGAGCAAGAAATCTGGAAGTGGGACATGAAACCAATTTTTCCATTGTTTTCTTTATACAGTGGCACCTCACGTAAAGAACGCCTCATGTAAAGTATGTTTCACGTAACATACAAAAATTTCTCTAGGATTCTGCTTCATGTAAAGAACGTGCTTCACGTAAAGAACACATTCGTTGGCAGTTGGGGCAGACCTTAAGTAGACTTCATAAGATCATGCACACTGAATGCATGTTTTGAATTCAATCCCAGTGTTCTGTCATCATTTTTACATCCAGTTAATATTTTTATATGAATATTTTTGGGGTTGTGGAACCAATCGTCTGAGTTTCCATTATTTCCTATGGGAAAATCATGTAAAGAACATTTCACATAATAAACATGCATCCAGAATGAATTAAATTTGTTACATGAGATGCCACTGAACCTGGATTTTTTTTAATCCACAGGAGTTTCTGGAACGGAACCCTAGAGTATTACAAGGGATACCTGTATGTCTCTTTATTAGACATTTTTCCCTTTTTTATGCTTCCCAGACATTTGTTTCCAAATATATGCATATTTATATTACATGCACTTTTTATTATTTAAATGCAAAAATAGGATTATGGTTAGGGCTGGGATAAGAAGCTTGGGATATTTATCATAAGAAATGCAGGAACATAAGAACAGCCAAAACCCCATCCAGTCCACCTTCCTGCATTGCATAGTAGCCCACCATATGTTTCAGTGAGCACATAAAACAACAAAAGAACTGCATCCTGGTGCCATTCCTTGCTTCTGGCATTCTGAGGAAGCCTCCTTCTAAAATCAAGATATTGTGGGAACCTATTTCAAAAATCAAGAAGCTGCACATATCCAACATGGCTTGAAACCTGTGATTTCTGGACTCTTTCTTTGTCCAATCTCTGCCATCCAAGGCCAGATGCCATCTGAGGTCAGATGCTTTCACCATGTCCTGTGGCCTTGGTTTCCACAGACTAATAACACGCCTGGCAAAGAAATATTTTTTGTCTATCCTAACTGTCCCCGAACTCAATTTTAGTTGATTTCCCAAGTTGTATGAGTGGGAAAACAGCATCAGTCAATCCACTCTATCCATCCTCTGCATAATTTTGTATATTTCAATCATGTTCCCTCTCAGGCACACTTTTTCTAGACTGAAGAGCCTGGGAATTTGTTTCCCAGTTATAATTTTTTTAAGAAAATTGCCCAGTCATGGGGAAAACAAAATAATTAGAATCATAGAGTTGGAAGGGACCTGGTAGGCCTTCTAGTCCAACCCCCTGCCTGCAGCAGGAAATCCTCCTAGAGCATCCCTGACAGGTGCTCATCGAGCTTCTGCTTGAAGATCCCCTGTGAGGGAGAGTCCACCACCTCCCTAGGCAATCTGTTCCACTGCCGAACTGCCCTCACTGATAGGAATTTTTTCCGGATATCCAACTGGAATCTCCTTTCTTGCAGTTTGTCCCCATTGGTTCTAGTTCTGCTTTCAGAAGCAGCTATCAACAAATGAGCCCCTTCCTCCCTATGACAGCCCTTCAGGTATCTGAAGAGGGCAATCATGTCTCCCCTCAACCTCCTCTTCTCCAGGCTGAACAGAGAAGAATGCAGAAATTAGGATGCAGAAAATCTCCAGTGGTGAATGTCCAAGCACAACAATGATCAGGACACATCTGACCAGGACATAACTGTCCAGAACGCAAATATTTAGTATTTAATATTTAATTTTGGAGTAGCATAATTCATCTTCCCCCCAAATTCTCCCTGTCACATATTCAATTTGGGTTTAGGAGGGAATGGGGATGGAGTAGTAGGGTGAGTAGCAAAGTGGAGATAGGACCACTCACTATTAGTACTGTTGCCACTGAAAGATACAGAAAACACTGTTTCAAATTTGTGGATAAATTCCTTCTATAAGTTTCACTTAAAGAACATTAATTCTGCAGAATTGTTATCTTGGTTATATTATACAGTTCAGTATAAAAACACAAACTGTAAAATACCTACCTATCTTATAAAAATATTTGTGTACTTTTACACAAATTCCTAGGCAAGTATTCAGAAATGAATAACACTGACGCAAAATTGTACAGCAAATATTCTTTCACTTCAGTTGGAAGTGGAACCAATATTACTACGAAGATTAAATGATATAGTAGCAAGATTATCTCATTGGACTATATTTGCAGTAGCAAATATGCACTCTACTGGCAAACCTTCAGATTTCATTTAATTGATTTCAGCATTTTTATTTAATTACTAATCCTCTCAATATCCACAGATACACCTCAGATACACGTGGACTTACCATCGTCCTTCATCACATTCATTCCAACTTCTCATGCATGCTCTTTTGATAATCCTTTATCTACCGAACATAGCATGACAGAGTCTCTCTCTCTCTCTCTCTTGCTTTTACTGTACCTTTTTTGATGCAAATTGTCTGCACCCAGGGGACGAGTTTTTGCCCCTCTGAGATTGGTTCAGGAGTGTAATACAGCAAAAAAGACCCACAGAGAAAAATCAATTTCCTATGCTCGAGGGAGAGGCAGGAATGTGATATCCAAAGGGTTGTCTGATTGTCCTAAAGCACATTTAACTGTTATGTAAGGGATTCTGATAAATTTTAAGCTAGTTGGTTTCAGGCCAAATTGCTGATTGAGCACCCCCAGCCCCTAGTTTGGTGGAACTGATATTGTTTAATTTGTGGTATTCCCAGGTGAATATCCATTGAGATGGATCCTTGGTAGCAATCATGCCACAGAGTGCTGCAGTGATGGTTTGAAGGCCTCATGTTGTTACATGGTCCCTTGGCAAAAAGTTGGTTCCTTGTTTATCTAGAGGTGGCTGTGTTGGGCTACACGTTAGAACATACAGGTACAGTTTGGAAGTTATCTTGCTACACTCGCCACACACTGGTCTTCTGTCCACAGGTTCCTGGACTTGTCCAGTTTAGTTGTTGTTCTGCACACACTTCATTGTCTTCTGGATAAAGAAGATGCATCCAGTGGCTCTGGCACCCAGTGGGAGCTTGGAAATGTCATCTACATTCAGTGGACTGCCAGAAGAGGGATGCTGTGGGGGGAATTTTTACCTTTGTTCTGAAAGTTTTTGGAGACCGATTTCCCTATCATTGTTGCCACTAACACACATAGGTCAGAGAATATCAATGCTCTTGATAGTGGAGGACCTTCAAGGCCATTCTCCAAAGTAAGCAGTCTTTCTAGAGGCTTGGTTATCCTTTGGTTGAACCTTCTGAGGATGACAGGTCTGGCAGCATGATAGGATCCCCTGCAATATTGAGGCAACTACAGAAAGGATGAATGTATACCTAGAGTGGATACTTTTTAAGCAGAGTGGTGCAGTTATTCAGCACCCAAGGATTATATATGATATATACTCCTCCTATATAGAGGAGATGGGATGCACCTGTCAGTTGCATGGACAGAGATATTTTTTAGTGATTGGCACTAGGATCTTCAGAATGTTATTTCTGTTCTGTCATGCAGATAAGGGAAGGTAATAGAAAGCACCCACAGGCCTAGTTTCTATTCTTGACCCTGCTGCAGTTATTGTTTATAAATAGTTAATAAAGTGGCCCATTCTACCATACAGATCCATGTAGATCAGATCAGTACAGATCCATCCAGGCTCTGTGTCATCTTTGAGGGTTGCAGGGCTAAATTAAGATTCACACTGATTCTTTTGTCGTATTCAGGATCATCCAATTGTAAATGGATTGCATTCTTGGTGAACTTAAGTTCTTGGCGAACTTAAATAGCCAATCCCAAACTTAGGGTGCAGTTTTCTTTGTATCCCACTTTGGGGAAGATGTACCAAGGTGCTCTTTGACTGATTTTGGTATTTGGATTAATTAATTTGACAAAAGGATAGGTGATTAAAAATCAGGTCCCAAATTTGTGACAGTAAAAATCCTGCTCGTTTCAAGGACAGGAAGCTCCTAAAATTGTAGAACTGTTACGTACATTTACTAACATGACAAGATGAGTTACAACCACTTGTGGAATCTTCCAAGGACTGAAAAAGGAGTCAATTCAGATAATCCAAGTTTTGCATTTAAATCAAAGTTTATGGAAATGATTCTGTCTTGATCTTAGCCAAGTTAAAAACAACAAACTGATTATTATAATTAGTTATATTAGGACTTAGTGGTAGGATTCAAATAAATTAACAACAGGTTCTATGACCTAATAACCTAAATTAACAACAGGTTCTATGTCCATAGAACAACAGGTTCTACTAGGCGCTAATTAGGAAAGGGCAAACGAACCAGGCGCTCATTAGCAAAGGGTTCTTTAGCAACTGAAAACCCCCTGAAACCCCCACTTACTTCTAAGTAGACACACATAGACTTGGGTTCTGAGTCATGATCATTTACAGCCCAATCCTGAGTTTCCTTCTCTTAAAGGACTACTGAAGCAGCAAATATCCTGTGGACCAACAGCCTACCATGTCAACTACCTGGTGCTTCCTTGGAAGAAGGGAGTGTTTGTCCCTTCTCTATGTAAGCAATGTGCAAATGTGTCTTACAGCATTTTTGTGACACCCAGCTGCCACAGTGAGCCCTCAGGATTGGGCCCTTTGTCAGGTAACAAAGATGAGCAAGGCCTGAAATTGGGAAGGGTTGAGCTCATCCTTAATTACGGGTTAAATTGATCTCATCCTTAATCACATGCCCCATTGTCTTTTGCTTATAAAATAACTGGTAATGAAAGAACCAATCAATATAGCTATGAATAACTGATGCAGAAAAACATTCATGGAGGATTATCTGAGACCTAACAGTTTTGTAAGGGCAACTTTGATGTCTTTGTTTCTCAAGCTGTAGATCACGGGATTCAGCGTAGGTGGAACAATAGAATACATTGTTCCAAATACAAAATCCATATATGTTGGGATTTTGAAGACTGGGCTGAGGTGAGCAACAACAGATGTAAAAACAAGTATGGAGAAGACAATGAGGTGGGGAATGCATGTAGAAAAGGCCTTTTCCCGTCCCTTATCAGATGTGATTTTTTGCACCTCCCTGAAGATCTGCACATAAGTTCCAATGATGAAAATAAAGCAACCGAATACAACAAGAATGCTTATAAAAATGGCAATGGTTTCAGCTTGGTATTGTTTAGGATTGGGGCAGTAGAGCTTAAGTAACTGTGGGATTTCACAGAAGAACCGATTGACAGTGTTTGAGCAGAAAGTGGCTAAAAAGGTAAAATTGGCATGCATCATTCCATAGAGAAAACCAATAATCCAAACAATAGCCATCATTTGCACACAGGCTCTCCTATTCATGATCATTTCATACTGCAGTGGATTGCAAATAGCAACATACCGATCATACGCCATTACAGTGAGGAGCGAGACGTCCGAGCCTGCAAAGGAGACAAAGAATAGAACTTGAGCCACACATCCAGGATACGAGATGTGTCTGGTATTCACAAGAGAATTGATCATGGATTTGGGGATAATGACTGAAAGCTGTCCAAGGTCTTGCAGAGCCAGGTTCGTCAGAAAGAAGTACAAAGGGGTGTGCAGGCGGTGGTTGAAGGCCACTGCAGAAATGATGAGAAGATTCCCTGTGACAGCTGATAGGTATAAAACAAGGAATATAAGGAAGTGGAGAATTTGCACTTCACGGATGGATGAGAATTCCTGGAGCAGAAATTCAGATATGGATGTTTGATTGTCCATTTTTCTTTATCATCTGGGAAAGAAAAGACAGAGACAGCTGTGAAAAAAAGCCCATTCACATGCTAAAGTCACTGCACTGTGTTTTGTAATAACACTCCATAATTTACTGTAAAATTTAAAGGCATTCCACCACGGATCAGTACTACCATGGATCAGTACTGGAAAGGAAAAGTGTACCACTCTAGGTGTAATCTTAAAATTGTTGAGTTTAACCACTGTTCGTCCCAGGACTCTATAAAACACACTCTGTGGCAAATTAAATATAAAATAGCTGCTTCATAGGACACATGAAGATCTTAACCCCAAAGGCATCTCATAAGACAGGAGGGTTGTTGCACATCAGCATTCACTCCTTCCATCTTTCACCAGGGTTGAGTTTATTTTGTCCTGATACAGCTTCATCCATCAATACTTCCACTCTCAGCATTGTCTGTATCATTCCTTTTGCAAAATGTTCCAGAGATGGAGATGCTGGCCAAGTGGTGGGAGAAGAGGCAGGCAGGAATTTAGTGATGGCATGTCTGCCAGCTTGCTAAGATTGGGGCCAAGTGGTTTCCTGGCAGGACTAGTCCTGAAACAGCATTACATCTTTCAGTAAATAGAGTTACATTGATTAGGAGACGATCCTTCAGACTAGAATGATAGAGTTCAATATTTATACACTCTCCCAAAGCCACACAGACAACATGTAATACAGTTTCAAAAGGGACTGCAACAAAACCTTAGGATTAAATTTTCAAGGCTAATAAAATGTACTGACAGATGGACCCTGGTTAAGATCTGAAGTGACAGCACAATAATATAACTTGAAATTACCAGAAAAAAATATGGCATCACCCACAATCTCTCCATGATCTCCTTCCCAGCCCTAACATCAAATTTAGTGGAGGGCTAGTTTGAAACAATATCTGTTGATTGCTATATGAAAACTCAGTTAAAACATCTGTTCACATAGTCTTACATTTGTATTCTGCAAAACTGAAATCCTAATTTTAGGTCAATGTGTTAAAGACACTTCTGAATTGTGCATGATAATATTTTAGAGGTACCTAATTCAAAAATTGCAATTTGTTCATATATTTATATTACCACATTAAATAAAACTATCCATAATCAAATTCTTTATTTTTTTTCTCTACTAACAGATTAAAAGGCAGGTTGATTCCTGTATTGCTATTAATTACACTTTGGGCTGGGTTTAAATTGAACAGGAATGTCCAAACCTTATCTAATCCATTTTTTATAAGAGGATTATTTTGTAAGAGGATATTCGATAGTTGAAATTCTTTCATATATAAAACATACACATAATTGTCTTCGATCACGTATCATATTACAATCTGACCAATGAGTCTCTCATTCATCATTGACTATCTGCAGCATCCTTAACATACAGCACTATACTGATCTTGATTATTTAATTTTCTATCTAGCAAAGTTTTTTCCCCATTACTCATAATTTTGCCAGTCAAAAGCAAATGCATGGTATACGGAGCATGATTGAATCATAAGTTGCAATTCTAAGCTGCAGTTAGGCCAGCCTAAAGCCCAGCACAACTCCTGTGCTGACACAGACACTTGTGCCCAGCACAAGTCCTGTACTGTGTTGTAAGGCACTTCTGTGCCACTCCTGGGGGAATGTAAGGCCAGTGCACAGATTTGTGCTGGCCTCCCTATATAACCATGGGAAGGGGAAGACCAAGGAGTTGGCCTAGGTTAAGATTACACTCATAGTTGTACATCCTATCCATGATCACCTTAAATTTATATACCTTTATTTCTGACTTCCATTATTGTAATATTCATTAAAAGCTTAATTTGCATATTTATTTCTGGCTAAAGTATGAAAAGTGATACAAAAGTTAACACATAAATTTTATCAAGGATTAACAGTTCAAGCCTACCCACAATTTCTTGAGAGTAAGCACTATTCACTGTAATGGGACTTACCTCTGAGCAGACATGCATAAGGCTCTAACTCAGCACAATGGGACTCTGAAATTACATTTAATTTTCAGAAACATATATGACCAGATTCAAATACAATAATGCCAGTCAATTATTTTAATGTGTGACATTCATCCTGTTATTCATTCATCCATATACATCTATTCATCTATGATCCAAAATAAAATTACAGTTACCTGACTCAATGAGAATTAGAAGAAATTTGATTAAGAGCTGAACCCGCATGGTAGGTTGACTGAGTTCAATATAGTTTCCATAAATTCATCCTCCTGGTGCAGACAACTCAGATTATTAAGATCAACATCTTCCAAGAATGCATGGCATTTTATACACTCCATTTCTCTCTATTGCGGAAGAAGTTTCAATCTGCTGCTTACTTGCTGCAAGAAATTTCCACCCTGGGAAGTCCACCTGGGGAGGAGCTTAAGTTTCTTCCAAGATAGTTTACAAACTATCCTAGCTTCACAGAAAGGATTAGCTCAAATTTCCTGACACGTGAATCTGATAAAGGCGGGCACACCAGGCAGGTATTTGCAAGAAAATATGAAAATAACATACAGCCCACTCCCACCTTGTACTACAACAGGCAGGCTGGCATACCTACACTGTATTCAACATAAGATAGGGGCTGAGCTACTGAGGAACAAGAAGAAACTTTCTAATGCCATTAGCACTGCTGCAGCTCCAATCAGTCTACTCATACCTGCACCACCAATTTTGGATGCAGAACTCTGACCACCTCAAGCAGGGTGACCATATGACAGGAAGTTTCTAGATTTGTTCTCTTTTTTAGCCTCCTGTCCTCCAAAAGGGCTTCATTTTCCTCTGTTCTGGCTTTATTTTGGAACTTTGCAATGGTGTGCAGTACCCTATCATGTCATATGTTGTTGGATTCATATTGAAGAGCAGAATCCAATGCAAAAATAGGTTCTGAATTATATCCTTCCTATCAAAATAACTGTCAAAATTTATGGCCAAAAAAACCCTAAAAATAAAAATGCATTGAGCTCTATGGGAAAGTGAGAATGTCCAATATCGCAGCTTTACTCATGAGTAGGCAAACATGCCATTGTCCACTGGAAAGGCAGGCGGAGACCTTTTCCTCCTTTTGAAGTTTGGGCATCTGGTCACTCTGACCTCAAGCCTAACTGCTGTGGATCAAATAGTGCTCCCAATGGTTGCCTATAGTACCACAAGGTTGGCCTGTGGAGCAACAATAACTTCATTAGCCTAGGGTTGTTTTTGAAAGATTCCTACTGCCCTATGCCTATATGCATGGAAGGAGGTCAACTCTGTGAGTAGATGAGGACTGTTCGGATCAGGCACACCTTGTGGTGACTCTGAGCAGAGTTGTGTGCATTGCCAATACTATTGAGCAGCATCATAAAGTTATTCTGTAGGATCTGGTGGTGGCCTGAGATTGGAGAGTCAAGGATAGTTTGTGGCAGAAGTGGATGTTGACCGTGGATGCCTGCCATCTCCTTTTTTGTCCCCAAAAAACCAGGAATAATCCTGATTTTGGGGGATTGTGTTCACATACTGGCAAATGGGATAGAGGCAGGGTGACTAGTTGTCAGGAATTTCCCTGCCAGAAATGGAAATGAGGTCTTGGAACCAGAAGTCAGGAATTTGGGGGCCTTTCCAGCCATTTCCTGCCAGATTCCCATTTTGCAGACTGCTTCAAAAAGGCCTGATGGAAGGCCTCTATATCCACCTAATGGCTGAGAAAATGGCTCTGCTTACCAGTGGCTCCCAGTGCCTGCTGCGAAAAAGATCTGGGAGGAAACTCTGCTTGCTGTGCAAAGAAAGGAATGAGGGAGCTCAGCTGAGGCTGCTGGAGAGGAGAGGAAGGAGGAAGCCTGGAAGTGGAGCTGCTCCGAAACTTTGCAGTGAGTTTGGCTTTGGAGAAAAGGGAGGAGGAACAATTAATTTTTTTTAAACATGGTTGCCAACTGAACAGAGGCACCCCCGCCTCACCTGCTCCTGTGCCTTTGTAGATGGATCCACCAATATCTACTTTGCTTGAGGGCTTGAGTTGTTCAAGATTCAGGCCTTTCTTCCAGCTGTTGTCAAAGCAGAGGAGCAGCATTGGGTATAAAGTTGGCAACCTTCTCAGGGCTGGGATGGTGGGGACAACTGGCTTCTTAAGTTTTAAGCCTCCAAGCCCAGTTGTGTCCATTCAAAAGTATTTTAGTCAGTGGAGCTCATATTGTGTAAGGGGGCAAAGGAAAGGTGGCTGAAAGACAAGCCTGTGCATGACTGCCTGGATCACTAAACTTGTGCCTTTTTGGTTGGTGTCTGGTCTATTGCAATGAGATTTGTGCAAAAATTAAGTATAGGAATGCAACACGAGTGTTTTTAGCTTTATTATAACATATCCTACATTTGTCCTACATTTTGGGGGTGTCCTACATTTTTTTAACCAGGCAAGAATTTTGACTTGGAGGACAGGAATCTTAAGGAACTTGGGGGGGGGCGGATTTTGTGTTCATCTCTGGTCACCCTGGACGGAGGGTCCTGTCCCGGTTTTTTTGGAAGAGAATACCCTAACCATGGGAGAACTTTATTTTTAGAATCAAGGTTTGGCAATCAGTATGTGCATTGTGCTGGTGGGACCAATGCCTGAGGTCTGTGTCATCAAAGTGGGAGGCCAGGAAAGAATGCATTAGTCAAATTTTTCCTTTTCTCCGTCCCATTCCCATTGCCTCCTACCCCCACTCTCCTTTGCTTCTTTTCCATGAATCACACATGAAGAATCAATGTGTGGCATGGGGTAGCAATCCTTGTTGCAGATGTCTTTGCAGCCTCAAAATTCGTTCCTCCTTGACGTGGTCCATTTTAATGTCTCCATTTCTCCTTGACCCCATTCCAACTACATCTGCCCACTTCCTGCCTCCCTCCAATGTAAGGTGCCAGAGTTTCTGCTAATGAACAGTTATGGCTGCCATTCTCTTGTGATGCTGGCCAGTCTACAAAGAATGGTGAATCACATTTTGTAACTGCATATAATGCACCCATGGGCTCAATAGGATTAGACTATTAGGCTATGATGACTGACACATTGGCATCCATGCAACTTTCAAGCAACATCTAAAAAGGATTGGGTTTTAGGTTGGAGGGAGAAGATGAAAAGGTCCAGTACTGTTGTCCTCCACACCCTGCCTAGTGGCATAGCTAGAGGGGATGCAAAGCACTAAGGTTTATGCAGGGTGCCTCACTGAAGCTTGCAAGCAGGGAGGTTTTGCAAGCAAAATGGAAGTTGTGTTCCCCCCAGCCTAGAATGGCTTTGATGGGGAAGGGTAACTTGCATTATCTGATGAGTTTTGGTTTTATTACCCTCTAGCTTTGTCATAGCCCTGTCCTGACCAATTGCAGCCTTAATCCCACCTTGCCATCAGCTGCATTCTACCTGTGCTCACTGGCACTTTTCATCACAATGAAAGACTCAATACTGGAGCATCAGCTACAGAGCATGGTGCTGGTGGTGGTTATAAGCACTCAGCTTTGTCACCCCAGTGTCAGGCTCCTCGAGACTTGAACCTTTACATTCACTCCCAGGTCAGAGGATTTCACAGCCCAGATGGATTTAGGAACCATTGAAAGCAATAGTTTGCCTTCAGAGTTGTCTCTACCCCACTGAATTCACTGACACAACATAGAAGTAACTCATTCTGAGTACTCATGTTATCTGCATATTATAAACATTCAGTCTCTGCTGCATATGGTTATTAGATATACAACCTAAAAAATTTAACCAATCTTTGGTGTTGAGCTCCTGTTCCCACCTCTGAAAACACACAGTCTGCAATTCTAAAGACAGACTGGGAGTAAGACCCATTGAACACAATGAGGCTTACTTTTGAGTTGACAAGGATAGGATTGTGCTCTTAAAGCTCTTTCCCTGGAGAACCACAGATTGATCACCCTCAGAGAGAGAGGGGGGAGGGAGTGAGAGAGAGGAAGGGAGAATAAAATGATGTGAGGTTGTGTATTCTGGGAGCATCCAGGATGATCATCTTAGCAGATCTGAATTATCTACCTGGAATCAGCCCCCTGCCTTATTAATTCTACCACTCGCTAATCAGGTAAATATTATATTACTTTGAAATCTAGATCGGTTTGGGTGTATGTCTAAAGTGACAGAGTTGCAACATCACTTCTATCTTATTTCCAAATACTGCTTAGACTTGGGATTTCCTGTGTCCTTTGGATGATGAGCAGCAGTTTAAACCACTTAAATCCAGGGAATATTTAATAGCAATATGAAAAAACTGCCTAAACCAAACCATTACAGGAACAAGCATTGTTGCACAAAACACAATTAACTTTGGAAATAGAATTTTTAAGTAAGGAGTTTTACTACAGAGGTTGTACTGTGATCATATGAAAGGGCTTTTTCCCCAGCTGTCTCTGTGTTTACATTTATAGATGCCATGCTACAACTTCATGAGAAAAAAATGGAAAATCAGACATCCGTTTCACCCTTGCAAGCTGGGTATATTTTATCATGTACAAGAAATAAAAATGGCTTAAACTCAGAAATTGTGAAATCAGCCCCTGTATCATAAAGCATCTCTGCAGCAGGTCAGCTGTGGTGCAAACAGACATTTGAAAGTGTGCAATTTCTGTTAATTTCCTATCTGAAGGATTTAAACCAAGTGTGAATGGACTTATTCACAACTCTCTGTGTTTGCTTCCACAGATGCCATTGATACTTTTTTTATGAGAATGAGTAATCAAACATCCATATCCGAATTTCTCCTTGCAGAATTCTCACCTGTTCGGAAACTGCAGATTCTCCACTTCCTTGTGTTCCTGGTATTGTACCTGGCAGCAGTTACAGGGAACCTTCTAGTCATCTCTGCAGTGGTCTTCGACCATAATCTGCACACCCCTATGTATTTCCTTCTCATGAACTTGGCTTTGCAGGACCTTGGCACTGTTTCTGTCATTATCCCCAAATCCATGCTCAATTCACTCCTGAATACCAGGCGCATCTCGTACCCTGGATGTGTGGCTCAAGTTCTATTCTTTGCCTCCTTTGCAGGATCTGACTTCTTCCTCCTCACTGTGATGGCATATGATCGGTATGTTGCCATTTGCAATCCCCTGCAATATGAAATGATCATGAACAGAAGAGCCTGTGTGCAAATGATTGCTAGTGTGTGGGGCACTGGTTTTTTTCAATGCAATACTGCAAACCTGGGGCACTTTTGCCACCACGTTCTGTTCCAATGTTGTAAATCAGTTCTTCTGTGAAATCCCACAGTTGCTTAAGCTCTACTGCTCTAAAGTATATTAAATTGAAATGATTGCTGTTTTCTTAAGTGTCCTTGTTGTTTTAGGCTGCTTTATCTTTGATATCGTAACTTACGTTCATATCTTTATGGAAGTGCTGAAAATCCCATCTGTGCAAGGAAGGAAAAAAGCTTTTGCAACATGCATCCCTCACCTAATTGTCCTCTCCACATTTATATTTACATCTTGTGTTGCTTATCTCAGGACACCATCTAATACTCCTTCATACGAGAATACCTCCTCGTACAAAGATTTGGCATTTGGTATAATGTATTCTACTGTTCCTTCAATGCCGAATCCAGTGATCTACAGCATGAGAAATAAAGATATCAAGATTGCTCTGTCCAAATTATTAGGTCTAAGGTAGCCCTCCAGGAATGGGTTTTTCTTTTAAAGTTTTAAAACTGTATGTGTGAATTGTGCAAGTAGCTACATAACTATTATTTTATGGAAATCATCAAGGAGCTACTGGGAAGATAGTTCAAGATGGATGGTTCAAATGAAGACACTTTCTAATCTTTAGTGAATAGATTATTTAATCCACATTTCAATAGTCTTACCTATTGCAGCCTTACATATTACCTAAATGAACAATGTACTAGTCCCATCTTGCACTGGCAAGATCAAACCATGTACTTATGAAGTTTCAGCAACATGCTATAGAGTGGTCAGGAACTAAGCCAAAGCATAGGTACAGTAAGTACAGTTTATCTGTCACTTCCTGGTCTCCAAAGAGCAGGTGTACATTTTTGCAGGTGTACATTCGGGTAAGGTCAAGGGGTGTGTTTGGTAAAGAGGTCATATGATCTCACTGCCGCTACTACTACTTCGCTCTGACCTAGCCTAATTGCCATCCTAATTCTTCCCATACCATCATCCCTGCCAACCTACCCCTGCTCTATATGTGGGGCCTCTAGCTGTTTGGTGATCCCAAAGCTAATAGCCAAAGAGCTTTTTTCAGTGATGGAATATGCATCCCAACATCATAAATGGACATTCAAATTGGGTAATTATAGAAATATATAAGTTGCATTCTTTGGTTCCCCAACACTTGATGAAAGGTTTTGCTTTGAATTCTTCCTATTGCTCAAAGCCTGTTGAAAGGGAAGAAAATGTAAAAGACAACTTTAGAGCATATGTATTTAAAAAAGAAACAGTTTACACTGAAGCTTATACTAAACTTAGTTTTGTAGTTGAAGATGTACAGAATGCTTTCAAACCTTTATCTGTATATTATTAGAAATGTAATTTCTTCAGCAGAAACACTTCTTGTAACAGAGACAGGAGGATGCATATCTAATCTTTAGAGTATTGTTTTTGAGTATTGTTTTTGAAGATTTTTTGTTTATTTTGCCACCCTGTGAAGGATTACACATACAATAAAATGATTCCATGAAGAATATACTTGCATGATTTTGTTCACTTATTGATAGAAAGTTGAAAAGGTTAGCTCAGAAAACAAAACAGAAATAAGTGGGCAAGAAAGTGGAAGAAGGTCTAGGGGAAAATAGTGTTCCTTTGTAGAGAAAACCATAAATGTATGGGATGGAAGGTCAATGGTTTGTGATATAAATTGGCGAGGGTCACAGCCAGTGGTGGGCTCCAGCAGGTTAGCACCTACTCTATAGAACCGGTTGTCTTAGGACATATAGGGAGAGATAGCACATATCAAGTTTAAAAATAGCCATTTAAAAGTGGCTGCCAGGTGGGCATAGAACCGGTTGTTAATTTTTTTGTATCCTATCACTGGTCACAGTACAGAAAAAGCTTTGAATGATTGGGGTGATTCAAAGGAGCTCTTGCAACTGCTAGGAAAAGGGAAAGACATTGAGTTGGAAAGATGAATCATGGCTATAGACTAAACATATGATCATGGTAGTTAGAAATTTGGCTACCAAAGGGAACAAAAGGCTAGTAAGGCTGTATTCCTAAACACAATTTCCTGGGAGTAAGATCCATTGAATACAGTGGGGCTTACTTTTAAATAGACATGGTTAAAATTGTGCTCTACCACGTGCACTACCACCTTGAGTTTATATTTGCAGAAAAAAGTGCAATATAAATTCCAAAATAAATGAATGAATGATTATGTTGAGACTATAACAAATTATTTCATTGTTTCAAACAATCCTAACTGTAAACACAGTTTGCATTAAGAAATATCAGTGGGTCTGGCTTAAAACAGTTTTTCATTCTTTTTAGGGGGAAAACTCAAATTTTTAAATGAGTTGTGAAAGTACCAGGGATGGGCAAATCCAATGTGGTTTTACTCGAGACGAGAGTCACCACCCCCTGCAACCTGACATAAAAACCAGTTATAATGGAGACATTTTATGAGTGTCTGTCCATTAGAACTACCCCTTCTGCAAAGTCAATTTTAGTAGACATTCTCAAGTTTTGATGTTTTGTGAGAGGGAAAAGAAATTCTTTCTATGCAGTCTATCCATCCCATCATAATTTTATATGTCTTAGAGCCCAAGCGTATTTTCCCTGCCAGAGTGTATAACCATCCCAACAGTCATAGGCTCAATTCTGTGTAGGGGGGGGGGGGCAATCGTAAGAAGCCTGAGAGACCTACCCTAAAGTAAGCCCTACTATAATCACTCCTGTGTAAGGAAGTCAAATCACAGCCTGAAAGACCTGAGAGACTCAATGCAAGTTAATTTATTTTTCTTTATATTTTGTATTTTCTTTATTATTCTGTATTATATTACTACATTGTAATGTTTGGGTTGCGGAACAAATCATCTGAGTTTCCATTATTTCTTATGGGAAATATATAAGTAATATACAAGTGTTTTGGATGAAACGCATGCTTCAGGAACAAATTATGCACATAAACCAAGATACCACTGTATCTGTAAATTAGCACCATAGACAAAAACGTCTGGTTTTGATGCCAAAAAATGGTGTTAGGGGGTTCCTGAGCTAAATTCCACATGATTCATTGTACCTCAGAAAAGCAAGAAAGCAGTATTCCTTTATATATATATATATATATATATATATATTATATAGAGAGAGAGAGAGAGAGAGAGAGAGAGAGAGAGAGAGAGAGAGAGAGAGAGAGAGAGAAGTTTTCCTATATATATTTCCTTTATATATCCCTCAGCATCACCACCTCAAAGAGAATGGCCTGATCTGAGAAGTAATTGTTGAGGTTCCTCTGGCTAAATCTTTTGGACCTCACAGGTGACATGAGTCTGGCACATTAAGGGTGCAATTTAGTCCAGCACAACTCACCTGTCGCCTTTTTCCCTGGTGGTGTGGAGAGGCTGGCACATGTCTATGCTTAAGTCATCGCATGGAAATGCCTTCCAGCAGTTTTGTGACAACCTCAAGCCGGCATGGGAATTGTGCTGGCCTAACGGGATTAGGATTGTAGTCTGAATATATCTCAGTGCAACAGGATTTCAAACATAAAAGCCTAAAAGTATACCCCCATGGGAATGGAACTAGGCACATGTGGAAAAGGTGGAAAAGGTGCACCTATCTGGCTCACCCTTGTGTGAATGAGAAGGTGTTGGTCAGCGTTTCTCAATGTGGGGTTCGGGACCCCTTTGGGGGTTCCTTGACCCTTTCACGGGGGTCATCTAAGGACCCCTGGTGTAGGGGGCCAGGTGGGAAGACCTGGCAGAAAGGATGGAGCTGTTGAAGCTGGAAGAAGCTGCTGAGAAGGGGCTGGTGTGAGGCTGACGTGAAGATGGAGCTGGGCCTAGGAGGGGGGAGGCAAGAGGCACCCGGCACACTCACCAGAGACTGCACACTCCTGCAGTGCGCCTGCGTGGACCAGAAGCATTAAGTGCACTGAATGTTGAAAGCTGTGAGATTGGCGCCAGAGCTCTGGCAGGCAAGCTGTCTTGCAGGCACCCCACTTATGGACGGACTGTTGTGGTCTACTCAGAAGTAAGCCCTCTCAATGTTGTTGTTTTTCATGATATTCAATGGGGCTACTTCCAGGAAAGTGTGCCTGGGTCTGCTGCCTGAGAGCCCAATTCTATGCATGTCTCCTCAGAAATCAGTCCCATGATAGAGAATGGGGCCTACTCCCAGGAAACTGCTAGGATTGCAGCCTTGGCGCCCCAATCCTATTCGTGTCTATTCAGAAGTCATTTCCACTGAGTTCAGGGGGGTTTATTCCCAGCAAAGTGTGCATAGCACTGCAGCATTAGAGCCAGGGTGACCATATGACCAGAAAAACTGGATTTGTCCAGATTTTTAGCCTCCTGTCCCGGTGTCCTACATTTTGGCTTCATTGTCCTATATTTTGGTTTAATTTTGAAACTTCACGATAGTGCACAGTACCCCATCATGCCATAAGTTGTTGGATTCGTATTGGAGAGCAGAATCCAATGCAAAAATCAGTTTGGAGATATCTCCTTCCTGTCAAAAGTTATGGTCAAAATACCGAAAAACAAAACCAAAAAATACACTTTTTGGCATTTTTTAAAGCGGGTAGGAATTTTGGCCCTGGGATTCAGGGATTTTGGGCCTGGGGTTCAGGAATAATCTGGTCACCTTGAGTAGAGCCCAATCCTATGCATGCCTACTCTGAAATAAATCCCATTATAGTCAGTGGGGCCTTTACTCCTTGATAGGATTGCAGCCTCAGGGCCCATTCCTATGCATGCTTACTCAGAAGTAAGTCCTGTTATACTCAGTGGTGCTTACTCCCATGTAAATGTGGATAGGATTGCAGTCTCAGGGCCCAATCCTATGCATATCTACTCAGAAGTAAGTCCCATTGTGTTCAACGTGTGCATAGAATTTCAGCCTTACAAGGTATTTTGCATCTTTTTTATTTGTAATTAGAAATAAAGATTTCACAATATATAATTAAATATTGTTTTTGTGATTAATCACTATGCTTTAAATATGTTCAAATTGTAACAATGAAAATACATCCTGTATATCAGATATTTACATAACGATTCATAACAGTAGCAATATTACAGTTATGAAGTAGCAGTGAAAATAATTTTATGGCTGGGGTTTCCCACAACATGAGGAAAAGTATTAAAGGGTCACAGCATTAGGAAGGCTGAAAATCACTGGTGCAGGTGGTACCCTTCCCTTGAAAATGGGGTAGAAGATGAGAAATGAAGAAGAGGGATGAGCAACAGCTGCTGGATTTTGTAATGCCTTTCATTATTTAGGTCAGGAGTCTCCAAAGTTTTTGGCCTAAGGGCCACATCAAATAACTAGCATACTCCAAAATCCAGAGTAACTATGGAACCACATAAGAGACTTTACGAGCATCTGTGG
Organism: Cryptoblepharus egeriae; assembly: GCA_030015325.1. NCBI lineage: Eukaryota > Metazoa > Chordata > Lepidosauria > Squamata > Scincidae > Cryptoblepharus > Cryptoblepharus egeriae. The sequence continues at coordinate 86,365,499 of JAREYC010000004.1, forward strand.
TTAAAGCACCACCAAGTAAAAAAACTTTGGGAAATTCATATTGGAATCCAGAGTAAGTTGTTCTTACACTGGCGCAAGGACTCCCCGTAGTTATTCTGGATTTTGCCCATAGTTAACTTATTTACATATCAATACATCCACAAACAAGGAAACTGAGCTGATCTTTTCTGTTGTTCTGTTGTGCTCCTCAGACCATCTCCAAAGGAATTCCTGCATGTTCCCAGGAGGACTTCTAAGGGGAAAAACTGCAGGCAGCATCTTCAGAGATGGAGACTGAGGTTGTATAAAACACATGCATTCTGTGCAAATCCAGAATGTTTATCTTGCAGATCTGACTTGTCTGTCTTGATACTCAGAGGATGAATTTATGGAAACAATATGGAACTCAGTCAACCAACCTTGGAACATTTCTGAGTAGTATTAATTCCAATGCTCTCTTTCTAATGCAGGTAAATGTTGCATTAACTTGGAATATTGATGGATCTGGATATATATCACACCCATGCTCTAAAAGTATATCTATCTATATGTCTATCTATTCTGATATACTTCATATAATGTAACCTTCATAAACAGAGTACATGATGTACACTTTCATACAAGATGGTATACCGTGTACAGTAAGTGGAGGAAGGAGTTATGGTAATCAATTATACCCTTAGTGTCTGGATTGTACTCCCCATGTCTTGATTCGGTCTAGTTTGTGCATCAAATGGGTACTTGTGTTGTGATGTCCCATACAGAAATATCGGACACATTTGTATACAAGTTTATACTTGCCGCAACATCTTCAACAGTGCTATCTGTATGTACAAAAGCAAAACCTTTCTAAGATTGAAATGAAATAAATTTAAGTGTTTTAAGTAAAAACATCATTTGGACTGATTCAAACATGACTTTTGGGCTTGGTTTTTCCTGTGTCATGTAAAATGATAAAGCAGCAGTTGTAGCACCCTTGCAAGCTGGGTATATTTTATCATGTACAAGAAATAAAAATGGCTTAAACTCAGAAATTGTGAAATCAGCCCCTGTATCATAAAGCATCTCTGCAGCAGGTCAGCTGTGGTGCAAACAGACATTTGAAAGTGTGCAATTTCTGTTAATTTCCTATCTGAAGGATTTAAACCAAGTGTGAATGGACTTATTCACAACTCTCTGTGTTTGCTTCCACAGATGCCATTGATACTTTTTTTATGAGAATGAGTAATCAAACATCCATATCCGAATTTCTCCTTGCAGAATTCTCACCTGTTCGGAAACTGCAGATTCTCCACTTCCTTGTGTTCCTGGTATTGTACCTGGCAGCAGTTACAGGGAACCTTCTAGTCATCTCTGCAGTGGTCTTCGACCATAATCTGCACACCCCTATGTATTTCCTTCTCATGAACTTGGCTTTGCAGGACCTTGGCACTGTTTCTGTCATTATCCCCAAATCCATGCTCAATTCACTCCTGAATACCAGGCGCATCTCGTACCCTGGATGTGTGGCTCAAGTTCTATTCTTTGCCTCCTTTGCAGGATCTGACTTCTTCCTCCTCACTGTGATGGCATATGATCGGTATGTTGCCATTTGCAATCCCCTGCAATATGAAATGATCATGAACAGAAGAGCCTGTGTGCAAATGATTGCTACTGTATGGGCCACTGGCTTTTTCTATGGAATAGTACATACCTGTGGCACTTTTGCCACCCCATTCTGTTCTAATGTTGTGAATCAGTTCTTCTGTGAAATCCCACAGTTGCTCAAGCTCTACTGCTCTAAAGTATATCAAATTGAAATGATTGCTGTTTTCCTAAGTGACCTTGTTGTATTAGGCTGCTTTATCTTTGTCATCATAACTTATTTTCATATCTTTATGGAAGTGCTGAAAATCCCATCTGTGCAAGGAAGGAAAAAAGCTTTTGCAACATGCATCCCTCACCTAATTGTCCTCTCCACATTTATATTTACATCTTGCGTTGCTTATCTGAGGACACCATCTAATACCCCTTCATATGAGAATACCTCCTTGTACAAAGATTTGGCATTTGGTATTATGTATTCTACTGTTCCTTCCGTGCTGAATCCAGTGATCTACAGCATGAGAAACAAAGAGATCAAAATTGCTTTGTCCAAATTATTTTGTCTAAAGTAGCTCTCCAGGAGTGGGGTGGCCCTCCAGAAAGTGGAAGAAGGTTTGTAAAAAAATAGTGTTCCTTAGCAGAGAAAACCTTAAATGTATGGAATGGAAGATCAAAGGTTTGTGATATAAATTGGTGTGGGTCACAGCACAAAAAAATGCTTTGAACGATTGGGGTGATTCAAAGGAGCTCTTGCAGCTGCTAGGAAAAGGAAAAAGACATTGATTTGGAAAGATGAATCATGGCTACAGAATAAACATATGAACAATGTTGTAGTTAGGAATTTGTCTACCAAAGGGAACAAGGCTTGTAAGCTGCATTCCTAAACACACTTTCCTGGGAGTAAGACCCATTGAACACCTTTTGAATGGTGCTTACTTTTGAGTAGACATGGTTAAGATCATGCTTTAAAATACTACCACCTTGAGTTTATATTTGCAGAAAAAAGTGCAGTATAAATTCCAAAATGAATGAATGATTATGTTGAGACTATAACAAATTATTTCATTGTTTCAAACAATTTTAACCCTTGGGGTACCAAACAGATCACTGTCACCCTGTCGGAAGTTAATGCTGTATTTTTTAATGGAATGTTTTATTATTATTTGTTAAGAACTTATGACTTTTTTACTACTAATTAAACAGTTATAAATCCAAAAGCATGAATGTTTTGAATTTACATTTTTTCTGTAAATTCAGATTATAGCATTGAATACTGGCATGGTCCATATGACCCATGTAGCTCTTCACTGTTTGGTCAATATTTTTTTGCTAGCCAAAAAATATAATCAAAATTCATAATTTTCAATATTTCACATTTAAAATTAGGGCAAAATCCAGAGTAATTATGGGGAGTCCTTGCTCAGGTGTAAGAACAACTTACTCTGGATTCCAATATGAATTTCCCATAGGTTTTCACTAGGTGGTGCAGTAACTAGGGGTGCACGGAAAGTCTCTTACATGCTCCCGTAGTTACTCTGGATTTGGGAGTATCTATAAAATAATTATACTAAAACTTGATGCAGCATTTATTCATTATATGTACCAAACTATAGTACAGGGGCATCGCATCAATTGCTTCCATGGTCCATCAGACCCCTGTTGCTCTTTGCTGTTTATTCAATATTTTGCTAGCTAAAATTATAATCAAAATTCATAATTTCACAATATTTCACAATTAAAATTAGTATAAAATAATTATACAAACTTGATGCAACAGTTATTCATTATATGTATCAAGCTATATTATAGCATCCATTGGACCCTGGAAGTAATTGGTGATATAAAATTCATCCTTTTCGATTTATAGCTTTCTAATTAGCAGTAAAAAAGTCATAAGTTCTTATCAAATAAAAATAAATTCCATTAAAAAACACACTAACTACCAACAGGGTCCCATACTAAAATTTGATGCAACATTTATTCTTTATATGTACCAAATTATAGTACAGGGTCTCTTTGACCCTGGAAATATTCAGTGATACAAAAATAACTGTGTAGGTTAACTGCTAATTGTAAACATAGTTTGCCTTAAATATCAGTGGGTCTGGCTTAAAAAATCTTTTCATTCTTTTTAGGGGGGAAATTCAAACTTGTAAATGAGTTGACTTGTGAATGTACCAGGGATGCCAAATCCAGTGTGGTTTTACTCGAGACAAAAGTCACCACCACCTACAACCTGACACAAAAACCAGTCATATTGAAGACACGTTATGAGTGTCTGTCCATTAGAACTACCCCTTCTCCAAAGTCAATTTTAGTGGATGTTCTCAAGTTTTGATGTTTTGTGAGAGGAAAAAGAAATTCTTTCCATGCAGTCTATCCATCCCATCATAATTTTATATGTCTTAGAGCCCAAGCGTATTTTCCCAGCCATAGTGTATAACCATCCCGACAGTCATTGGCTCAGTTCTGTGTAGGGGGCGGGGGACAACCGTAAGAAGCCTGAGAGACCTACCCTAAAGTAAGCCCTACTATAATCAGTGGGGCTCACTCCTGTGTAAGGAGGTCAGATCACAGCCTGAAAGACCTGAGAGACTCTATGCAGGTTAATTTATTTTTCTTTATATTTTGTATTTTCTTTATTATTTTGTATTATATTACTACATTGTAATGTTTGGGTTATGAAACAAATCATCTGAGTTTCCATTATTTTTTACTGGAAAATTTGCTTTGATATACAAGTGTTTTAGATTACAAGCATGCTTCTGGAACAAATTATGCACGTAAACCAAGGTACCACTGTATCTATAAATTGGAACCCATACAAAAACTACTGGTTTTGATGCCAAAGGATTGGGAAAGGGGCTCCTGAGCTAAATTCCACATGATTCATTGTACCTCAGAAAAGCAATACAGCAGTTTTCCTATATATGTGTCTGGCATCCCTCAGCATCACCACCTCAAAGAGAATGGCCTGATCTAGATGGTGAGAAGTAATTGTTGAGGTTCCTCTGGCTAAATCTTTTGGACCTCACAGGTGACATGAGTCTGACACATTAAGTGCAATTTAGTCCCGCACAACTCACCTGTCCCCCTTTCCTCTGGTGGTGTGGATAGGCTGGCACATGTCTGTGCTTAAGTCATGGCATGGAAATGCCTTACAGGAGTTTTGTGACACCCTCAGGCCGGCATGGGACTTGTCCTGGGATTTGTGCTGGTCTAACTGGGGTTTAGGATTGTAATCTGAATATATTTCAGTACAACAGGATTTCAAACATAAAGGCCTAAAAGTACACCCCCAAGGCACAAGTGGAAAAGGTGCACCTATCTGGCTCACCCATGTGTGCATGAGAAGGTGGAGGTGGTACCCTTCCCTTGAGAATGGGGCAGAAGATGAGAAATCAAGAAGAGGGATTAGCAACAGCTGCTGGATTTTGTAATGCCTTTCATTATTTAGGTCTGGAGTCTCCAAGTTTTTGGTTAAAGGGCCACATCAAATAACTAGCATAGTTAACATATTTACATATCAATACAAAGTGCACACATTATTTTAGTATTCTTTTACAAATGTCCATTCCCATCTAATCCACAAACAAGGAAACTGAGCTGATCTTTTCTGTTGTTCTGTTGTGCTCCTGAGACTATCTCCAAAGGAATTCCTACGTGTTCCCAGGAGGACTTCTAAGGGGAAAAACTGCAGGCAGCATCTTCAGAGATGGAGACTGAGGTTGTATAAAACACATGCATTCTGTGCAAATCCAGAATGTTTATCTTGCAGATCTGACTTGTCTGTCTTGATACTCAGAGGATGAATTTATGGAAACAATATGAAACTCAGTCAACCAACCTTGAGGGAACATTTCTGAGTAGTATTAATTCCAATGCTCTCTTTCTAATGCAGGTAAATGTTGCATTAACTTGGAATATTGATGGGTCTGGTTAGATCGGTCTGGCTGCAACAGAATCTTATGTACACTTCATAGACAGAGTACATGATGTACACTTTCATAGATGACGTTATACCGTGTACAGCAAGTGGAGGAAGGAGTTGTGGTAATCCGTTATACTCTTCATGTCTGGATTGTATTCCTCATGTCTTGATTCGGTGTTTTTTCTGCATCAAATAGGCATTGGTATTGTCCCATAGAGAAATATTGGACACATTTGTATCCAAGTTTTGACTTGCCCCACCATCTTCAACAGTGCTGTCTGTATGTACAAAGCTAAACCTTTCTAAGACTGAAATGACATAAATTTAAGTGTTTTAAGTAAAAACATCATTTTTGTCAAAATCAAACTTGATTTTTTGTCTTGGTTCTTCCTGTGTCATTTAAATGATAAAGCAGCAGTTGTAGCACCCTTGCAAGCTGGGTATATTTTATCATGAACTAGAAATAAAAATTGCTTAAACTCAGAAATTGTGAAATCAACCACTGTAACATAAAGCATCTCTGCAGGTGGACAGCTGTGATGCAAACAGACATTTGAAAGTGTGCAATTTCTTAATTTCCTATCTGAAGGATTTAAACCAAGTGTGAATGGACTTATTCACAACTCTCTGTGTTTGCTTCCACAGATGCCATTGCTACTTTTTTTATGAGAATGAGTAATCAAACATCCATATCCGAATTTCTCCTTGCAGAATTCTCACCTATTCGGAAACTGCAGATTCTCCACTTCCTCATGTTCCTGGTATTGTACCTGGCAGCAGTTACAGGGAACCTTCTAGTCATCTCTGCAGTGGTCTTCGACCATAATCTGCACACCCCTATGTATTTCCTTCTCATGAACTTGGCTCTGCAGGACCTTGGCACTGTTTCTGTCATTATCCCCAAATCCATGCTCAATTCACTCCTGAATACCAGGCACATCTCGTACCCTGGATGTGTGGCTCAAGTTCTATTCTTTGCCTCCTTTGCAGGATCTGACTTCTTCCTCCTCACTGTGATGGCATACGATCGGTATGTTGCCATTTGCAATCCCTTGCAATATGAGATGATCATGAACAGAAGAGCCTGTGTGCAAATGATTGCTAGTGTGTGGGGCACTGGTTTTTTCAATGGAATACTACATACCTGTGGCACTTTTGCCACCACTTTCTGCTCCAATATTGTTAACCAGTTCTTCTGTGAAGTACCGCAGTTACTTAAACTCTACTGTTCTAAACAATATCAAATTGAAACAATTGCCCTTGTTGTAAGTATTCTCATTGTACTAGGCTGCTTTATCTTTGTCATTATAACATATGTGCAGATCTTTATGGCGGTGCTGAAAATACCCTCTATGCAAGGAAGGAAAAAAGCCATTTCAACCTGCCTCCCCCACCTCATTGTCCTTTCCACTTTTGTGTTCTCAACCAGCACTGCTCACCTCAGGCCAGCTCCCGATACCCTTTCATACCTGGATCTGGTATATACTATCATGTATACTATAGTTCCTCCTATATTGAATCCAGTTATCTACACAATGAGAAATAAAGACATTAAGGTTGCTCTGTCCAAATTAGTAGGTTGGAGATAGTTTTTTAAAATTTAAAAAATTTATTTAAGTGAATTGTATAGTGTGCTTTGTTTTCTATTCTTTATGGCAGTGGTTCTCAAACTGGTGGGTTATAACCTTTAAGGAAAAAGGGCACGTGTTCTCAGGCTGGTGGGTTATAACCCACCAGCCTGAGAACACGTGCCCTTTTTCCTTAAAGGGATCGTGCACTGGGATGGCAGTGATGTGAAGCACACCATTGTAGAAGAAGGGGCTTCTTTCTATGTGCTGCTGGTGTCCAGGAGTTGTGATGGTGAAAGAAGTCCCAAAGCACCATCTAAAGGGTTCTTTGAAGCTTGAAGTATGTAAAAAAATATTCTCACTCACTTCTAGTTTTACTATCACAAAGTGGGTAATGATGGCTTTTTTTGCTTTCTATAAGCTGTGGGGTGCTCTTGCATGCCTATATCATTTAGCTTGCTTTGTAATATGATAAACGACAAGTGCTTCGTTGTGGAAATTTACTTTGGAATCCGGCTACAATAGGAAACAAGGCTTGTAAGTCCACTGCAAGACATGCTATTATCTCATCTTGGTATTATGTTTTCAGGGGAAAAAATGGAATATAAATCCCTGAAAATAAATCCATTGATGACTGCACTGTGAATATACTGAATTATTCAATTGTTTCAAACGTTCCTAATCATACACTATTTCCATTAAGAAATAGTGGGTCTGGCTTAATAGAAGCCTTCCTTTATTTTGAATCCTCAGATTCAAACCTGTAAGGGAGCTACATTTTGGCAGTTGAATTTTTAGTAATTTAAGGTACAGTAAGTCCCCGACTTACAAATGAGTTCCAATTCCAGAACTTCATTCATAAGTCGAAAAGTTGAAACACAAGTCCAACAAAGACTGGACTTACTAACAAAATGGCACCCAGCACTTGGAGTGAGGGGGGATTCCCCCATGACTTCAGGCACTGAGGTGGTCAGGCAATCGTGGGTCCCCAATGCTTGTATCTTGTGGATGTTTGTATGTATGCAACTTTGCATCCTGAATGCTCATATGTCGAGGGCTTACTGTATTAGGAAACAGAAAGGAAGTGCGTTCAATCTTTGCTTCCATCCCCAAACTCAGACTCAATACAGTTGCATGAAAATTAGGACACAAAACTGGTGAGGAATCAACCCTTCATTGCATTTTTTTTACTGTGACATTCTGTATCCCAAATCAACCTGAAAGCAGGGCCATGCAAGGATTGTAGAAGTAGGGGCTGACAATTGTTGGGGGAGGCAATTATGCAAAGTATCTACAATATTCTGGTGTATATCTATACAATATAACAATAATTTGCATAGAATAAATGCATCTCTCTATATAGTATGTATTTGTGTACTTAGAAATAACATGCAACTTATCTTTTCATTTTGCATACCAACACAATACATAGGTCTGCATCCCCACAACATTTATTTGCATGATCAGGAATAGAATATTCTCTAACTTACACCAATTGATGCCAGAGGTCAGTGATGAGAAGCAAGCTCTAGGACCCTGCAGTGGGCTGGGGTGTTCCTTGCCCCTCCTTGAAAAGACAGGGTAGACAGAAGCCTTAGTTGTAGTGCAAAAGGGGATCCCCTTTGTAATGCAAAAGGGGATTGCTGATGGCCCCTGGGCCTTGATCTGACCTGATTGGACCAGACTGCCTATGGAGAGGGATGAGAACTCTGGGAATAAAATCCAAAATTGAGGACATCCATTTGAAGGAAAGAGGCTGGGGAAAAATCGGGACAGGTCTATGAAAAAAAATGCTAGGAGGGGCAGATCGCTAGTACGGGGATGGAGGGAGGGAGACCAATACCCATACTAGGCCCCCTAGCTATGGCCCTGCCTGAAAGAATGAGGTTGACTTCACATGTGTTTCCAAAATGTACCTGTGTATTGTAACCAGAGATGTTGTCTCGGGATACAGTGAAGGAATATAAATTAAATATGAATAAAGATGAAGTAGCTGGCTACCTGTGCTTTACAATGATATTACCTGACTCCAATAAACTTTCTTTAGATTGCAGTGAACACTATAAATTTAGCACAACTAGATGTCATGCGATAACCCATGATAATTCAAAGTCATGGTTCCATTAAATGGCATGACCGAAAACCACATTCATGTTCAGGTTTGTTTGTTTGTTTGTTTATACCCCACCTTTCTCAGCCAAAGGTTGAAATTCCCTTTAATTTGAAACCTCATCTAACAGTTTTTAGACTTCAGCAAGACAAATATTATGAATAAAAATGTCAAAAAGACCTACAATCTTTGTCTACTTAAGAACCTCTTCATAGACCACTTTGTATGGTTTTGTGCTCGGGTGCTAGGATTACCATGAGTGAACTTACTCTGGAGAAGGCAACATAGAACTGCCCATGTTTGAAGCAGTCCTCCCTCAAGTAAAGTGACTGGACTTGGGATTTGTTGATGGTCATAAGCAAAGCAGATCTTGAGGGGAAACTGCAGCCTCTTGAACTGGAAGGGATACTCTGATGGTAAGAGTGGTATGCATAGTATGAACATTGATTTACACCCCCCCCCCCCAAAAAAAAGCACAGCCTGTTAACATAAGAAGAGCCTCTGCTGGATCAAGCCAAAGGCCCATCTAGTCTCGCTTCCTATGTCTCACATTGGCCCACCATATGCCTCAGGGAGCACATATGACACCTGCATCCAGGTGCCCCCCATCTGGCTTTTTGTGGTTGTCCACCTCTAAATACACCCCTCATGGCTTAACATCACTGAAATATGATCTTAGTTTTACTAATATTTATAGTTAACAAATTGTTTTTGCAATAGCCCATGAAGGAGCACATTAAGCGTTTAAGACCTATTTCAGATAAAGAAATTAAAACTGCATCATCTGCGTAAAGCAGGAGTGGGCATTTGAAGTCCTTCAGACTAGGTGGGTGAAAAGTACAGTCATGACAGTTATCACTTAAATCATTAAGATAAAGATTAAAGAGCGTTGGAGCTAAGATGCAACCTTGTCGAACTCCCAAGGTAGCTGGTATAGATTTGGTCAGATTACCATCAACTCCGCTTCTTACTCTCAAAGTAGTTCCCTGATAAACCAAGGTACCACTGTACTCGGACACATTATCAAAGTTGCCATTACATTTGTACCATTCAAAGTTGAGAAACTTCAGCCACTTTTTAATGCTATCATACATTTACAAAATTTAATTTTTTAATAGCAGTCCTAACCCAATTTATTGTAGTGATTCTCATGATCTGGACCAGTTCTCCTCCTCTTGGGGAGGAGCTGGTTTTTCTCTGGAAACACCTCCAAACTGTCACAACTCAGCAGAAAAAGATAAGCTTAATTACCTGTCTTGTAAATCTAATAATGCAACCAGCAAGAGAAAATAAAGATAAACCAAAAATACTTGTTATAAGTTACTTCTGTGCTGCTGTTATGTAAATGCATTCAGTGGGGGTGGGTGGGTAAGGACACATTATCCCCCCAAACAATTATGTAATACAGTTATGTAGATTCAAAGAGCCAGAGGGCTCTTGAAGGTGCAGTGATGTTTCTGGTTCAATGCCTGGAAAAATTCCACTGTAATTAAGCATGCTGTCCAATCCTAACGAACCTCCCAGAACTGATGCAGCAGTACCAAGGTGGTGTGCACTGCATTCTATGGTGGGGGCAGTAAAGGGTGACTCCTCAAGGTAAGGAAATATTCATTCCAGTAGCATTCCCGGGGGGGGGGGGGAGGACTAAAAGTGCAATCCAGCACGACTTATTGGTCATTGGTTCCCGCAGTGACGCAGGGAGGCAAGCACATTTCTGTGCACTGGCCTAAGTCTTCCAAAGGAGTGGAGCAAAAGTGTTGCAACACCTTTCTGACACCCCCAGGTCAGAATAGGACTTATGCCAGGGCTATGGCCAACCTAACTGGAGCTTAGGATTGCAGCCTATGTTTTGCAAGACACATCAAACTGCCTTATAAACTGCCAATCCCCTTTGCTGTCAGAGTCATTCCAAGTACCAAGAGCGATGCAGAGCAGCAATTCAGAACAATGATTTCTGTTTTCTAAACTGACTATTTTCTTAGATTTTCTGTCTGGAATTAAACAGAAATTTATAAGAAAATAGGCAGAAAAATGTAAAGGTTAGTTCAGAAAACAGAAATTAAAGGCGTTTGTGTGTGTGTGTGTGTGTGTGTGTGTGTGTGTGTGTGCGTGCGCACGCGCGCGTACCATTGTATCTACCATTGCAAAGGAAATACAGTGATATAAAATTTAATGATTGTTGCAATCCTAAAGACATTCTCCTGGGAGTAAAACCCATTGAACACAATGTGTTCTCAAACATACATAACATTTTGTACTTCTTTTACCATCCCAAGGTGGTAAAATATCCATCTCCAGTGGCAGTGAGTAAGATGTTGCCGACATGGCGTGTAGGATTTTTTCCAGTATCTTGAGACCTGGTCTCTAGGGTTGAACTCATTAGAACAGATTTATGAGTCAGATTTATGTAACAGATTTATGTATCAGAACAGTTAATATTTTTGTATGAATATATTTTGGGTTCTGGGACCAATCATCTGAGTTTCCATTATTTCCTATGAGAAAAAAGGCTTCACATAAACAGCGTTTCACATAACACGCATGATTCCAGAACAAATTAAACTTGTTATGTGAGGCACCACTGCATTCTTTTTAGATTGCGATTGGGACAAGGAGCCATTAGTTATTGTATTTCATTTTCTCTGTAAACCATTTTGTGAAATTTTTTAATTGAAAAGCAGTATATATAAATACAGTTGATTATTGAAAAAACATTATCTTTTTGGTTTGCATCTCTGCAACTAAAAAGAGAAGAGAATCCTACTTTATAAAAGTGACACGAACTGGATGGGAGTGTTGGAATTCAAAAATGTTGCACTATGGTACTTAAGAAATCAAAACATAACTACAGTGGTGCCTCACATAACAAGTTTAATTCATTCCAGAAGCAGGCTTATTATGTGAAATGCTCTTTATGTGAAGCAGATTTTCCCATAGGAAATAATGGAAACTCAGATGATGGGTTCCACAACCCCAAAAATATTTATATAAAAATATTAACTGGATGTAAAAATGATGACAGAACACTGGAATTGAATTCAAAACATGCATTCAATGTGCATGATCCTATGAAGTCTAGTTAGGTTGCAATCCTAAAGACACTTTCCTGGGAGTAAGACATATTTAACACAATGGGGCTTAATTCTGGGTAGACATGGATAGGAGGCAGCAATCAAAGACACTTTCAAAGTATCTCCCCACTTTCTCCTTTTCTTCATCCTGAGCCTCTCTTTCCCCTGCTCCCTTTTGGCTAGCCCTGAGCTGCTTCCCTCTTCTCCACTGCTGTTCTCTCCCTCTGCCCAGCAGGCGCCTGGCCACAGGAGGAACAGCATGGAAGTGTTGCTTTTACTATGAGCAGGTGTGCTAGGCAGCCCTGACTCTTTTTAAAAGGGCTGCTGGCCGGCACTTCTGTCCCAACTGCCAACAAGTGTGCTTGTTAAATGAAGCAGCACTTGTTATATGAGGCAGAATCCTAGAGAAATTTTTGCTTGTTATGTGGATCACTTGTTAAGCAAGGTACCACTGTACTAAGTTTTGTACAAATTTTCCTAGGAGTAAGTCTCTCTCATCACAAAGGATTTCCTTCTGTGTAGACATGGATTGTACTATCAGAAACTGAAAATGGTTGCCTTGAATATTTTCCTGAAATCTTGGACCCCAAAAGCCTTCCATTGAGAAAACAGAATGGGGAGGCTTCTTACCACTGCCTATCTCCTCAAACTGCACATGGTCAAGCTGCTTCTGCATAGAAATTCATGTGCAAAGCCTGCTGGGGAAACTGATCCAGAAGCTGCTGGCCCATGCGCAGTTTGGTGGATATTGGAATATATATTGGATATTCATGGTGGAAAGGACTGTTATGCTCACCCGGGGAAAAGATTCAGCCATGGGACATGGTATGATGTGCCCTGACCTAGAAATATATGGGACAGATATTTGAAGGGGATGGGGAGAGGTAGGGAGGTAATGGAAGGGAGGCTTTCCAGGCTGGGTGGAAGGAAGGCAGAGGGCAGGTGTAGACACCGCGATCACTAATATTTGTGACACTAGGCCAGTGCTGCAGCCGCAGCTTCATTGGAAGACTTCAGTTTGAGAATAGGGTCAGCTAACTTTATAGAAATCAGATATTTTATTTAAGTATTATTACATGCTTTGTTTAATTTAAAACTTAGATATGATCTTACATGGTTAAGTAATTAGGCTGTGTATATATCAGGAATTTATTTTAAAATTTTTATTATTTATTAAATCAGCTCTCACATAATATTTTCTATGTGCATGTTTAATGCTAGTTTTACATGTTAGATAGATGCCATACTCAGGCTAGAATAGTTTTCAGATTCAGGAAGGAGCTTAATCAAAAGGAGGAGCATGTTTGATTCTGACTAGCTTGGGTCACTTTGGCTAAGGACCAAGTTAAGCCCTACTCTAATTATGCCCCTGAACATATCTCCTCACTTTGTCCTGCATCTGTGAATGTCTGTCATTCATTCCTATAGGAGAAAAGGAAAGCAATGCATTTGGAAAAGAGAAAAAAAGGAAAATCAGTATAATTTCTAGAAGAATGGAGAAAATCAGAGAGCCAAACAGAAAGGCAAAAGGAAGGAAGGGGTTTAGAAGTACTAACATTGAGATAGGTGGATTAAGGGATGTAACAGATAGGGAATTGAGAACTGCGGCCCTCCATTCATCCCAGTTTTCAACCCCACTGATGAACTTAGACAGGTTTTTTGTTTCTATCTAGAACATGAGTCAGTGAAATAATTTTTAGTGATGCAGCTTGACAAAATGTGTTCCTTGTCAGTGTTACAAATGCAATGGGTTACAATGGAAGCCAAAATGTGGCTCTAATTCTAAACTCCTGTAATTCTAAACTCCTATACAGGAATCCCTTTTCTATGGCTTCTACTGCTGTAGCAATCAATGATGTTATTGACATTTAAGATGGCCCATCTGGAACATCTGTTCAGTTGGGGGAAGGAGAATCATTCCAGGATTTTTAATGGAGTTTAATTTTTTAAGTCAGTTTCAGATGTGTTCTTGATTTGATCACTACTGGCCAAAATTATTAAATCTTGATCCTTAAATCTCTATACCATCATGGTGTATATCATTTAATGCATAATTTCATGCTTCTCAAGCTTAATTTAACATTGGCTGCATTTCCATTAGATATGTGTAGAATTTGTTTTGTTTTGCCTTTTCCATATCTAAGTGAAGGTCAATCCTGAGGACGAAGGTTTGCATTAAGAACCCTAAAATAAATTAATTTTCTTAAAAGAGCACACCTGAACTAGTAGTTTTGACAGGGCTAACTTGATTTCTTTGTTTCTAATGCTATAGATAATTGGATTCAACATGGGTGGTACAAATGTATATGTCACAGTTAATGCCAAATCCAGATTGGATAGAGAATTAGAGGGAGGCCTCAGGTAGGCAAACCATCCAGTAAAGATAAATGTGGAGAAGACAATAAGATGAGGGAGGCAAGTGGAAAAGGCTTTTTGTCTTCCCCGATCAGAAGGCATTCTCAGAACTGTGGTGAAGATCAACACATATGTCCAAACGATGAAGATAAAGCAGCCTAACTCTATGATAGCACAGAACACAAGAACTCCGATTTCAGGAAGGTATGAATTGGAGCAAGAGAGCTGCAGTAAATGTGGGATCTCACAGTAGAACTGACTGACAATGCTGGAGCAGAATGGAGTTGCAAAGGTGCCACTAGTGTGCAACACACTGTATAGTAGACCAGTAACCCATACACCAGCAGCCATGTGGGAACAGGCTTGCCTGTTCATCAATATCTCATATTGCAATGGATTACAAATGGCAACATAGCGATCATATGCCATGACTGTGAGGAGGAAAAAATCAGACCCAACAAAGAACACAAAAAAGAAAACTTGAAACACACAGCCAGAGTAAGAGATATGTCTTGTGCTCATGAAAGAATTGGCCATGGATTTAGGGATAATGGTTGAAACAGAGCCGAGGTCCTGCATGGCCAAATTCATCAAAAAGAAGTACATGGGTGTGTGCAGGTGTTGGTCAAAAACAACGGCAAAGATGATGAGAAGATTCCCAATTAAAATGGCCAAGAACAATAGCAGGAACAAGAAAAAGTGCAAGAGCTGGAATTGTCGGATTTCTGAAAATTCCAGAAGTAGAAACTCCGAGACAGAAGATTGATTGTCCATCCTTTTTCTTCTGACAAA
Source organism: Cryptoblepharus egeriae (assembly GCA_030015325.1). Classification (NCBI taxonomy): domain Eukaryota; kingdom Metazoa; phylum Chordata; class Lepidosauria; order Squamata; family Scincidae; genus Cryptoblepharus; species Cryptoblepharus egeriae. The sequence continues at coordinate 86,380,889 of JAREYC010000004.1, forward strand.
TAGTTCATCACCTCTGTAAGGAAGCAAAAGTTAATGTTAAACTTTCGTTATAAGTGACCAGTATTTCATTTTCTTTGTAAACCACTTTGTGAACTTTTTGATGAAAAGCTGTATATAATACCATTGATTGATTGAATGATTGATTGTTAAATTTTATATTTTTATATTTTAATTGATAAACTTGGAAATTCTTAATTTTGGAGAGATTTGGAATAATCCTGTCCTATTTTCCAGCAGTGATACAGCTGCAGTGCAGTCCCTAGCAAGGAAACAATCGTTACCCATGATGATGGCATGTCTGCAGCATGTTGTATAGCATCGGTCTCTTAGTTTTCCATAGTAGTAGTTACTGTTGTCACATGCAATTTCCATAGTAGTAGTTACTGTTGTCACATGCAGAATCGTGACTTTCAACCTTTTTTGATCTGACATCACACTGAAAAGGTGCTAAAATTTTCATCCGTTTTTGACATTTGACAAGACACACCAAACTATCAGCATGGAGGAGGCTCATATCCCCCAGTGCTCTGCTAACTTCAAACATCTGATTTATTTTCACAATATGTATCACATTCATAAATAAATTAAAGTTGGCACCCCTGTCTTGAGTGCACAGCCGGCTTAACTGCATCCTCTCTTACACAGCTATGACCCCATTATAAAAGAATTATAAACTTGCAGAGATCCAACAAATCTATTTTCATGGTCTCAATTAAATAAAGATCCCAAGACTTAGAAAAATGCAATCTTTATACTGACCATATGCGCAAATGGTCACCATGGACAAACCTACATTCTTCACTTCTTGTTCGTGTTGGTAACCCCCAAAGTCCTTTCACAAAAAAATGGTGTCTAGGATTTTCAGTGGTGTCAATGGTGTCTCAGGATTTTCCTTTATAGCTGACCCTCACATACAACTTGAATTTCAGTGCTCTATTGCTGTTACTGTATTGGATGGCTGTTGCAACAAATGGAACAGCCTGAAAGACAGTAGATCCCTCCTCGCTTTTGCTAGATTCCATTACACTTTTGTCAGTCCAAGATGGTCAGACTGATACTATAGTGCTGTTCTTCCTCCCCTCTCCACGCCAAGGCACTCAAGAGGCCTGTTCCTCCTAGTACCTTCCTATCTCTAGGTGCTGTTTGATACCCCCTAGTCAGTTTTCCCCCTGCCTGTGTGGGGTGCAGTAGTGACCCTCCTGATCTCTCAGATAAGTTTCACCTGAACTCGACACTCTATAGGTGGCCATAGGCAGCCACAGGTGATCTCTCAGATCAGTTTCGACTGACTGCGTCTGACAAATTTCAGTATTTTTTGTTTTACTTGTTTAAGGTTAATACATGAGGTTTTTTGAATGAAATTTCAATTATTCTCTCTTTGTACATCCTAATGAAGGTCACTGATCAATATGCTTCAACAGAACAGGGAGTCACAGGGCTTCAACTGACAGAGGGTTAAAATTTAAAGTACAGCAAGTCCTCACTTAGATGATAATATATTCTAGGAAATTGCAACTTTAAACAAAAACACTTATAAACAAATCCTATCATAGACCAAATAACATACACTAACAAGGGTTAAATTCTTGCAGCATATTTCTGGGCACAAAATAATAAATATTGAAATGAATGTGAACATCCTGGGCTGAAGAAAACCCATCCCGATATGGAAAGATGATGCAAACTCCACACATAATGTGGCCCTGGCCAGGAATTTGTCAACATTATAACTAAACAAGTTTAAATGCAGATTTGCTGTATTCCATTTTGCCATTACAAAACATCTGAAACTGTTCCATTATCTAAAATATATCCAGTATAGAACAGAAGCAACTCAAAATCATGTAGATATATAACATTATGTTCTAAGAAACTAGAGGACTGATCTGGTTACTAAAGTGGGAAGCATATAACTGACTTACAGCATTTCTTCATAGGTTCCTTTTGGCTCTTGGAGGACTTCCTTCTCTCATCATTATCTGTCTTGTAAAATATGACTTCTACAAAAGTTCCCCTTCCCTTTCCAAGGCAGCAAAAAGTGTTCCTCCACTGGCAGTAAGAGTTGATCACTACGGGGAAGAGTTTGATTAATATTTCTTTGGTGTCTCTCGAGATTATGAAAACCTAATAGAAGCCAACAGAAAAAAGATACACAGAAAAAGGTTAATTTGGTCATCTATATTTTGTCGATATAATAAAGAGACATGGCATACAGATATATGCAAATACAGGTATATGCAATTAGTCCTACCCCAAATTTCCAGAATTTAGTGTAAAACTGATAGCCTTTTGCTATATATTTATACTTTGGGTGGAGGAGGGAAATTTGTTTCCAAAATAATATAGTGCAGCATTCTTGAATACAACCCGCAGGTAGATCATGACCTATGTCAAAACTCAATGCATAGTGAGTGGCAAATGTAATGCTTGTTGAAACATCATAAAGTATTACAAGAAGTCACCAGAGGGCATTTCAAGGTCTTATCTGGCCCACAATCCTCTCCTTTGATCTTCTTGGGCCCCAGAATACCTTCTGAATGTAATCAGGAATTTGTAAAAGTGTACTGGAAGTGACTTTTAGGTCATTTCAAAGGCATCCTAGGGCCGAAAAAGGCCAAAAAGACTCAGAATGGGTTGCAGACTCAGCACAAGCCGGAAGTAGCCTCCCACTGTTCCCAATAATGCTTTGTGCAACATCAATGATCATCATGTTGTGACCTACTGCAGAGAATGAAGTTGGTTGTGATAGTACAAAGTTTGAGAAATTGTGATATCATGTATTTATGTACTAGTAGAATTCACCTGTCACTGTGGGAGTAAAATTTCAAGAATATTTGTAGGCCCCAGGCACATCTGGGCACAAGGCAATAGCGTTGGCACAGGGCAGAAGGCACGAGCAGGCACTGGGGACCTCTGGGGACCAACAGGTACTGGGCATCAGAGGGTATCAGGAGATAGTGGCAGGCAGCAGAAGCCTTTATTGGGCACCATCAAGAACCACTTAGTAGTGGGCAGCAGGCATCCCTACTGAGAAACATACATCACTGGGCACCACCACATAGTAGGCAGCTGGCATGACTGGGCACCACCAGGCAGTGGGCACTACAGCAAACTGGGCATCCCTAATGGGCACCAGTGAACAAGGGGAACAGTGGGCACCATCAGGCACTAGGCACCACCAGGTTCTAGAGGGCAGAAAGCATAATTGGGCACCCCTACCAAGTGAGGACCACCAGGCACCACAGGGCAGCAGGCAAAAGGCACCACCAGGCGTTCCTACAAGGCACCAGAATCCTTAACAGGCACCAGGCAGCACTGGGCATCCCTCCCAGGGACCAGACATCAGGCACAAAACACTTGGTTCCAAACAGTGGGTGTCAGGCACCACCAGACACCACCTGGCTCTGCACTGAGCACCGGACATCAGGCATCAGTAGAAAACGGAAACCACTGGGCTGCAGTGGGCAGTGGACGCTGGGTATCCCTGCCAAGCACAAAGCACCCAACATAACCAGGCACCAAGCCCTGGGCACAAGCAGGCAACACTGGACACTGGTTTTTTAAATTGGTTTTTATTGGGTCCTTATTTCATAGAATTAATACACTCCCCAAATTTCATGATTGTAGGTGCAGAGGTTGTGGCTGGGTGTTGATCTGTCAGTCTTCAATGTTAAGTATAAGGACTAAAACATGTTGCACCACTTTTCACCTCCTTAGGAGTTAAATTGCTAAAAAATTCTTAGTGGGTGCTAATATCACTGAAGGGATATGCTCCGCAAATTTCTTGCTTTAGGTCCAGGGTTTTGGGGTCGGCACTGATGAGTCAACCATTTTAAAATGTTAAGTACAGGGACTAAAACATGTTGCACCCCTTTTCTGGTCTGAATTTCCAAAAATTAGTTCTTTTTGGGTCCCTACATCAGTGAAGGAATATTGTCCCAGTCTGTGAGTGAGTCAGTGACTCTTCAATTTTATATATCTATATATGGATTTATCTATTGACTAGTTCAGTGATTTTCAAGCAGTGTGCCATGGCACACTGGTTTGCCATGGATAATCCTCAGGTGTTCTGCAGTAATTTGGAGACTTGACATTCATTAACAGGAAAATTGGGGGATTTGTGGTGGTGCAATCCTGGGAACTGCATTGTGGATTTTTCTAGTACCCTCACAAAGTTTCATCTCAGGAGGCTTACTCTTGAGAAGTTTAAGAACCCCCTCGTTAAGTTATTGTTTCCATTGGTTTCTTGTTTTTTTATATCAGTTATGCTGTTGTTCTGGTTCTTATATTTGATATCTTTGACAATGAATGACTAATTATACCGTACTCAGTTTTTACTAACATTGATGTAACCTTTATAATGTTTGTTTGTTTGTTTGTTTGTTTACTTACTTACTTACTGTAACAGAAATCAATACTAATCAATACTTACAAAAAACTAAAACATTAACCAAAGTCTAACTCAGCAATACTTAGCTAACACACAGAAGGCCAAGGCCTCATAGAAATGGAATGAGATTACCAGTCAGCAAAAAGCAGAAGCGCATGAGAACAGAATAGAAGAGCAACATTTGTTAGCAACTCTAGTTGGCAACATGAAGCCTTGAAGCCTGAACAGAACCACACAACGAGTACTCAATAGTTTGCAACAGTCAGATAGAACGAACTGATTACTACTTCTTGGTATTGGCAATGTGGTATAAGGATTAAAGAACAAATCAGGAATGAACTGATGTAATGGTAATGCTTATGGTTGGTGGAAATGTTCAGTATTATGATTGGTAAATAGGATCATGTGTACCTATGAACGTATGAGAATGTAGAATTGGACTTGAGTCACTGTGATGTAATTTGGGTTATAAGAATCTGGGACTTCCTGGAAGAGGGGTCCAGACCTTTGAGAAAGATTCCATGATGGGTCTGTCTGGTATCATTAGCTAATAAACTGCTAACTCTTTGCAAATTTCCTGGTTCTGGTTTGAGTCATTGTCAGGGAGGAGGAGGGGAGCAGGTAGTTCTGCAACATTACTTACTTACTTACTTATTTATTTTTGCAAGCTACCTGAAATGCTTTGTAAGGGACTGGAAAGGCAGGATATAAATGCTTTCAAATAAATAGATACAATACATTAAAACTGGGGTGAACATAAAACTGCAAAAGGTTCGAGTAGTTGTCAAATTAGAAGCAGAAGACAGCCACTGAGATGGACACATCCTCATTCTTCAACGTTTCCATTTTCTTAACTGTTCCCTGCTGTTCAGCTCAGGCCTCCACAAAATAATGTAGCATTTGGGGAAAAACATAAAGAATAGCAATATAAGACAGGAGGATAATATACTGAAGATCTCCACAACTACTGCTTCTTTTCCCTTGGTGCTCATGCAGCTTAGAAGAAAGGTCAGCCAAAGAACGAAAAATGCAATCATGCTGAATGTGATAAATTTGGTTTCATTAAAAGCATCCGGTAATTTACGTGCAAGGAAAGCCACAGTGAAGCTGACAATGGATACAAACCCCAAAAAGGTCAATTCAGAGTAAAATAAGGCTGGTGATGAGTCACTACATTTCAAAATGATTTCTTGAATTCTTGAATGCATGTCCATATCTGGGAAGGAAGGAAAGATTATCAGTCGTAGTGTACTAATGGCTGTTTCGAACATGATGCAGGGAAGAATAATGGAGATGGCCAATCTTTTCCCCATCCAGTTCTTCAGAGTGGATCCTGGCCTTGTGGCCTTGAATGTGAGTAACACTGTGACTGTTTTTGCCAAAACACAAGATATAGCAATTGCATAGGTGCTGCCAAAAAATATGTAGCGGAGGATACATGTCATTTTCTCTGGATGGCAAATATACAGCAATGGAGAAAGGAAGCAAAACAACAGGGAAATTAAAAGTGTATAGGTGAGGTTCCGGTTGTTGGCTTTGACTATGGGACTGTCATAATGTTTCACAAATAATCTTAATACCAGTGCTGTGACCAATGAAAATGAAATTGCACAAATGGCTAAACCAATACCCAGAGGATCTTCATAAGACATGAAGACAACAACTTTGGGAATACAGGAAGTGAGGTCCTTGTTAGGGTATTGATCACTGGGGCATGCGAAACAGTCAGCCATGTCTGAAAAAGAAGAGTCATAGAACCAATAAACAAACATGGTACATCATAGTGGTTCTTTGGAAACAAGCTTTGTGAGGGGACAGGAGTGAGTACCATCTATATTTATAAAACTGAAAAGTCACTCACTGACTGACTCACTAACTGACTCACTAACTCATCAACACTCTACCCAAACTGCTGGGCCTAGAAGTGTGAAATTTGGGGAGTTTCTTCCACAGTGGAGGCTCCCACTAAGTACTGGTTTTCGGAAATTCTAACAGGAAATTCTAACGGGAAGGGAGTGAAAAGGGGTGCTACGCATTTTCCTCCCTATACCTTTCCTCCCTATACTCCCTGACATCAGGACGCTCTGCCCCAACACCTGGCCCTAGAAGCATGAAATTTGGGGAGGGTGTTCCTTCTGTGACATCAACACCCACCAAGAACTGATGTTGAGAAATTTAACCCTTAAGGGGCTGAAAAGGGGAGAAACATATTTTTGGCCTATACTTAACATTGAAGACTGATCAATACCTACCCCCAAATCCTGAACCTGCCAGGTAGGGGTGCCCACCATTATGAAGGGGGTATTGCACATAATGGGGGTGTTGCACATGGGTGGGTGATGCACACTGGGGGATAATGCAAATGGCATTTTAAGCTCATGGGGGATGTTGCACAAGGGGGTTTATGCACATGGGGAGATGTTGCGCATGGTGGTTTATGCAAATGAGGGATGTTGTGCATGGGAGAATGATGCACCTGGGGGAAGTTGCGCATGGCAGTTTATGTGCATCAGGGGATGTTGTACATGGGGGATGATACACATGGGGATGTTGCGCATTGGGGGATGATGTGCATGGGGGGACAACATGCATGGGGATTGTTGTACATGGGGGATGATGTACATGGGGTTGTTTTGCAGTGGGGGATGGCGTACAGGGGAATTTTACTCCCACAAAATGGGTACATTTTTGCTAGTAACTAATAATTCTCTCCCAGATACCATGCCTGCACTCTGGCAATATTGGTGTGGAATCTCAGTCCTTTGGCAACACAGTCAGGCTTAATTAAGACTAATAAATTTTCTCAGAAAACAGCAAGTTTGCCTCTCGTTTCTCCCTTCTTCTCTATCCCTACACAATGAATTCTGTATTGGGAAAGGTATTCTATACTTAACTATACTATGTTCTGTACTTCTGTCTTCTGTCTTTTATACTTAACAACGAAGATGGATAAAACTCAGCCCCAAACCCTGCATCTGCCCAGTAGGAATGCCCACAGGAAGGGATGTTGCATAGGGAGATGTTTGCACTGGAGGTTTTTCCACAGGGAAAATTTGCACAGGGGTGGGTTTAGCACACCGGATGGGAATAAGACCTCAAACCACAGGGTTTCTATACTGGCAGAGTTCCATATTTGCAGGGGGTTGTACAAAAGTTCCAGAAAAGAACTCCTGCAGATAATGAGGGCCTATCTTTCTATCTATCTATCGATCCATCGATCGATCGGTCGGTCGGTCGGTCGGTCTGTCTGTCTGTCTGTCTGTCTGTCTGTCTGTCTGTCCAGACAAACAAAATATCAAAATATAACATGCTCCCAAGTCATTTTTCCAGATTCTTTTGTGGGGAGCAGTGGTGACCACTCCACCCGGCCAATCTGGTCACCTTCAAACCTCCTAAGCTGACTTTTGGAAGTTTGGAAGTTTGGAAGTCCTTCACAACCCGATGCTATTTTACCTGCTCCAGCAGGTCTAAGCAAGGGCCACTAATATTTACAGAGTACAGCTTCCTCTTGCAGCAGGTAATCCATCAAGTAATGCATGAACATGCCACTAGTTAGAGGACAAAGCCATTACCTGCCATGGTTGCTGATTCTGAAACTTCCTTCTGTCTCCCTCCACCTTTGCCCTCAATTTGGATTTGGACACATACATGGCATGGAGAGCATGAGCCACAGCATAGACAGCATTGTAGATTGTGTAACTCTGGCCTGTTATGCTCCTTGGAAAGATATGTTTTGGAAGCCTCTGCAGACTCTCCTCTCCAGTACAAGAAGGAAGAGCAGGAGATCCTGGAGGAGTGTGACTTGCAAGAGAACTAGAGAATGTGCACTGGAATGCAATTTCCAAGAAATCCATAAGAAAACCATCTTCTTTATTGCTGGAAAGGCTTTTGCTCTGGAGAAATGTTTGAAATCCTTGAAGATCATGGGATTGTGTTGCAAATGCTAAAGAACCATGAAAGTTTTGAAAATCCAAACAGTGGTAACAGGCGGAATACTTTAGGTGCATCTGTGCTGTCAGAATCCAGACTCTGCCTCTTGGTGTATGATTTGTGACTTTACGTTCTGAATTTAAGAGCCAACTCAACCAAAACATGGAACGAATGTCTCCACAGATTACTGTCACATTGATTTTGAGGTTGATGATTTTATTATAAGCTTTGATTATAGATGTTTCCACCTGATTATTTAAAAGTAAAGTACTGAATGATTCCTGGATGGCAAAACAAATGCCAAATTTTGTGAATTTCGGGAGCATGACCTCAACAAACTTTTCTAGATTCTTCTCGTCCGCAGCAATGAATCCAATCCATGTCCACTTGAAGTATAGAAGTAACTGGAGTATCCCCCCATACTGTTGGACATCATTTGGCTCTGCGTGGTAGACTGATATATGTTGGTTCTTATCCATGGAAACTGCAGCAGTACCATATAACAACTAAATGTAGATGGGAGTTATAAACAGAAAGATTTTTTAATATGATATAGGTTGGTTTTTTTGTGATTCCCCAATAGGGAAGGAGAGAAAGAAAGAGCAGTTGTATTTTGGGGTGTTCTGAAAATTGTAATCATTGTCCCTGTATTCTCCATCATTGGTATAATGAGTGTCCTGAAATTGTCTGGGCATTCTACTGTGTTTCCTTTTTTGCCATCATATTATACGTCATAGCCGAACATAGCATATCATATTAATAATGCCTGTTTCAGTGACTTTGATCTCACTGCACCAAAATTAGGAGTAATGAAACTTACAGCCAATCCTAACTAATATTCCTGTGTGAACTTGGCTACAATTTGAGGTAAAGGAGCAAACGTCCCCTTTCCATGAAGCTATGACTGCCCTGTCCACTGAAGGATGCAGAACGTGGCATGTTACCATGGCTGCATCAGTATTACTTAGGATTGGGCTATATGGACAATGCCATTTTGATGTCACACTTTGAACTAGTACACAGGTAGGCAAACCCTACCCTGGGGGCCATTTGTGGCCTTTGGAGACCCCCAATCTGGCTCATAGAGACACTCCAGTTTCCAATGAGTCTCTGTCCCTTGGAAACTTTTGGAACCAATTGCCTCTGAACAACTTAAGTCTCCATGTTTCTCTGGCTTGGTCTGTATGTTTTCACTGTGCAAGCAAACTGTACATAGTTCAAACATGTTTCCATATGCCTGTATTAGATTTCTTTTCATGTGAATTATAAATAAACTTAGTAAAACTCATTCATTTGTATAAGTACCATCTGTCATGTATTCGTTTATGTAAATTTATTCAAAAAGGTAAAGGTAAATTAATTTTTTTCCAGCCCGAACATGGTATCAAGAGGTGATGTGGCTCTCCTGCTAAAATGTTTGTCCAACCCTCATCTATCTGAACCAGAAAAGTCCAGTCTGAATAACATTGATGACCAGTCCCTAATACCTAGTCATGCAGATATGAAATTTTGCTTTTGGATGTTGTTGTTGATTTGGTAGTAACCAAGCAGTAGGCTTTGCATAAACAAAGATTCCTTGTATGAAAAAGACTAGTTTCTTCTGGCAGTTCATAGGCTATGCACAAGTCCTCCACTGGTAATGAAATGGTTCTGGCAGATTAGCAATGAGGGAAGTGTTTTGCTACAGGGGAAAATTGATTCCCTTATTCCTCTTACTGTTGACTTTGGAGGAACGAGAGCCCAATCCTCAACATATCTACTCATTATTGACAATGGAGTTTACTCCTGGATAAGTGTGTATAAGATTGTAGTCAGATAGACCTACATGACTGTGGCCACACATGCAATTTTTGGCTACTAACATTTTGGACAACATTAGAAACGAATGCAAGCAATCAAAAAACTGATAATCAAATTCTCTTGATCATACACAGTGTTACTGGAGGGAACTGGGGTAGGCTGTTACTCATAGTTGACGTCATCAGTTGTGTCAGCTGGCATTGCATAACAATGAAATTATCTCCAAAGAAAATGTTTACCCATGCATATATTTTACCCATGCATACATTCTACCTGTGGAATCCTGTAGCGGCCCAAAACTTCTGTCACTTCATGGGAGAAGTCAGAGGTCAGTTCTTCAATAACTGCCATTAGATTGCTCTGGATGTCACACTTGTAGTTGGGAACAAACCTGTTCTTTGGGGAAATGAGGTGCAATATGGCATGATAGGTCCACCTTGCCTCCAAATAGCTATCATATATGCCAAATCCGAGAGTAATATTGGGCAACAAGTGTTGATGTTCATTGATCTCCTTTACAGCAAATTCCAAAGCCAGGATGTGCTGATAGTTCTGAAAAAGTATTCTTCAAAGACATTTGCATTAGAGGTCATAGACATATTCTTCTCTTTCTGAAATTGTTGCCACTATATTATGAATCTATTAATATTTTTTATTTTTATTATTTATATTTATATATATTGTTGATGTTTTATGTTTTCTAAGGTAATCTGTAAATTAGGGTTGGTTACACAATTGCAGAACCACTGAACTATATCAAGGTACAGGCCATATCAACATAAAGAATATATGACACCTGACTACCATTTCAGTATAGGGATTTATTGAGAACAAGGAATATGTAGCTCCAAGACAAATAAACCATGTTAATAAAAGAGATTTTCTAAAGTTTCCCTTCCTTCCCTTTTCCTTCATGCAGCAAAACACTATAAATATCTATCTAGCATGATTCCAGACACCTACAAACACATGCAGTGTTAGTCTATATGAGCATAATATGGAAACATGAATGAGATGGTGTGGAAATACAGAGATGACATGGCTTTGAACTCTTACTAATGTCACTCATGGTGCAACAGTTATTTCCTTTGCTTTGGTAATAAGTAAAATTATTTTCTTTCTAATTTTGTGAAGGTGAAAGAATTGTTCAATTTTCAGAGCAAAGTTGTACATTGAATCAAAAAAAGAATGCTAACTCTCCCTAAGGTTACAGTAAACATGTGTCCTACTGGTTGCCCAGGTACTAGTGATTGACTTTAAGGACAGTGCACTTACAAGGTTGATGTTGTAACAGATTCCCCTAGCAAGGTGGAAGAGCCAGCGTTGTCCAAATATATCTCATGTGGCTGGCCTTTCTAAATGCCAAAGGTGCACAGAATGCTGTTAGCTTCCCACCAAATTAGTATGGGCTTATCTACTTGCATTTACAGTGGTACCTCTCATAATAAGCACCTCATATAACAAGCATTTCACATAAGAAGTATAAATTTCCAAGAAATCTTGCTTCACATAATAAGTTCTGCTTCACTTAACAAGCAAGCACGTGTGCTATGCAATCCTGACACTCTGTGCAGAGGCTCTTTAAATGGGCTGCCAGTCAGTGCTGCTGCCTCTAACTGCCCCCAACTTGGGCGCAGTTGCCTGGGTGCCAGAGGCAGCTGCCCCTAACTGCCCCCAAGTGCACCCATTGGCCACCTTGAATATCCAGCAGCAGCCCAGGTAAGCCTCCCAGAAAGGTGTCTTTGATTGCAGCATCTTAACTATGTCTACTCAGAAGTAAGCCCCATTGTGTTAAATGGGGCTTACTCTCAGGAAAGTGTCTTTAGGATTGCAGCCTAAGTAGACTTCATAGGATCATGCACATTGAATGCATGTTTTGAATTCAATTCCAGTGTTTTGTCATCATTTTTATATCCAGTTAATATTATCATATGAATATTTTGGGGGTTGTGGAACCAATTGTCTGAGTTTCCCTTATTTCCTATGGGAAAATCTGCTTCACTTAAAGAGCATTTCACTTAAAGAGCATGCCTCTGGAACGAGTTAAGCTCTTTATGTGAGGCACCACTGTACTTACTTTCAAACTGCTAGGTTGGTAATCACACTGAAATATTTCATCAAGAAATAATAAAATAATAAAAATAATAAAAATCCAGCAGGGACTGGGCAATGGAAGCCCAATGCCTAGGGTTTTTCCCTCACTGCTTGAGAAGATGTGCTCCATGCATCAGCACTGGCATCCTGCGTCAGGTAATGTAAATGTTAGCAACCTCACTGGTTTTAATAGCAGCTAAGACAGACATTGATTTGGCTCAGCCAAGAACATCTGATGTGATTGACTTGCCAGATAAATTAATCTAGATACTTATTGGGGAGATCTTTATTCAAACCTGTTAAGAAGAGGCTGAGAAGGACTTTGGTTGAAAGTATTTCTACTGATATCAAACATGTTCTGAAAGATAATGCCTCCAATGATGAGATCTCCAGGTTGATAATACTTGTGATGAACAAACTGGGGATGCCACATCCCACAATTAACATTCTGGGCATCGCAAGCAGCATGTGGCAGCAGAACCAGAATAAGAAGGGGGAGTATCACCATTTTGAGTGCCAACCAGATCCCTCAACATCAAGTCTTAAATTTGTATCGATTGTAGTACAATTGGAAACTCCATGATAACAATAGGCTGGCTTTTGTGGTAGCTCCATTTGCTGATAAGGATTGATAAAATCAAGAATATAACATGTAAAGTAACAAATATGTATACATGAATCTTCTTAGCCACTAGCCCCTAGGTGGTAAGGGGCATATTTATGCCATCCTTCCCTCTGTTATTGACCATTCAACTCCCTGTAGAATGTAGCAAGCAGAAGACTTAATTACAGACTGATAATTATAGGAGGTTGAAAACAACGTTCTGAACAGTGGTAACTTCACCCTCCAAGATTAATTACAATGAAGCGCAACAAGACCAGAAATTAAAAATATGGAATGTGGAGCTAAGCAGGGAATAAAACTCTTGGAACATTTGATTGGTCTGATTAAGACTGTGGTTAAAAAAATCTCCAGAAAAGAAAGTAGCTTTTTGGCACTCTCAGCTCTTCTGCAACTATTATGCTGACATAACATCAAATTATAAAATATATCTTGTATACAAATAGAATCAGGAGAATACTACGGCTTCCACTACTAGAAGGTTGTCATGGCTGCCCACCCCTAATTATTAGAGGTTCACCAGGAGTCATTCACTTTCTTCATCTATTCACTTCTGTGAATAGATGAGGTGCAAATTGGTCCTGAGCTTCAGCAGCAATCTTTGCAGTCAGCTGGGATGATAATAATTAGGTCTTATTTTGGGGGCAGGTCTTATAGTATAGGAATCCTTAAAATAGTACTATGTCTTTTTTGGTTAAGTCTTATTTTGGGGGGAAAGGGTAGTAGCCCAAAACGTTATGATACTGAATTATCACCAGTTTATGGCCTGTATTTTTTAATAATGGTTCACATAGAATAAAGTGAAGTGTGCATGTGAATGCATTTATCTCTCTCTCTGGGCACAATCCAGAGCAAGTTCAGCCTGCTCTGCCCTAACTGCTCTCTACTAACTATTCTGTATCCAGAGCATAAAGTTATGCTGCATCCAGAGAGTCAGGAAGCCTGGGCTGCCCTAACTGCTCCATAGCATGCTAAGTAATTGACACATGTGGAGGACTTGCTCCTGAGGAGACACCCCTCAGATCACACTGAACAAGGAACAGCTGTGGTGCCTACAGTGGTGACATGACTCTGTGCATCACCCATGCGGAAGTCTGTGCGTCACCCCTGGGATGTGTGCACCCCCCCTACCTGGACTGCACAGTCACCAAAGTTGGTGCCTGTGCAGTTGTTTCTGAAGCCAACTGGCTTCAGAAAGACTACCACACAAGCACCATCTCTGAAGCTGGCACAGTACTCTTCTGAAGCCATTCAGCTTCTGCTCCGCCTCCTGAGCAAGGCTGAATGGCTGTGTAGAGGTGCAGACTTTCTCCGCTCTAAGGAAGTCTCCTCTGAAGCTGTTTGGCATGCTCAGTGTGTCTCTGTGCAGTGCACCTCAGCTGGCCATTAGGGCCAGCTCCGAGGATGAGTGGCAGCTTCTGGCAGCTTCTGGCTGCTGCTCCACCTTGAAGCAGACCTGAATGGCCATGCTGACACCCGGGGCCTGCCAAAGGACAGTCAAACTCCTCTGGCGCATCACCCCATACGAAGCGCGTCACCCAATGCGGCCAGCACCAGCCGCACCAGTCTGGTGATGCCACTGGGTGCCTGCCTTATAAGGAGTCCCTGATGAGATGCCAGTACATTCTACAGTGAATACAAGGGGCTTCTTGGAGTGGCCTGCTGTATCCTGAGGTTTGTGGGCAGCTGTAGTTTGTTCCATATCCTAAGGTTGAGAGGCAGGGGTTGCAGCTAGGCTGGTCAAGAGCTCAGATTTTTGGTCAACAGCCATTCTTACTTGGGCCTTATCATGGACCCCTATGGGTCTACTCATTACTATACCTGCTCCTGAGGTGGTATATCTCTGAGGAGCTGGAAGAGGGCATTTCTGCCTTGGAAACAGACTCTGGATACAGAGTAACTGCTCTGCCCGAGGCAATGATAAACATGCCCTCAACGTGCTGTTATGAAAAGTGCTCTCTTACAATATTACATTTTATTAATTTAACATTATAAATGTGTTGGCAGAGTCTCTCCTTCTCTTCCCCCCTCTCTCATTTCTAAACCAACCTTTGGGGGCTTACAAGCAAGTAACTCTTTAACTACTCTGCTGCTGTCATTAAATGCTAATGTGAAGCATGGTCTTCTATTGTTCTCCTTGCCAGCCACATGGTCACTTCCCCATTCTTTCTCTTTTCAAATCTTGACCACACTTAGCTGGATGTGTTCTTCTTTGTTTGAGTCCTGATTGGGTGATTGCCCTCAGGTGGTAGTCTTCCAGCCTTCCCCTTCCTGTAAGGTAAACAGCCTTCCTGGACCTAGGTTATAGAAGAGCCATGCACCCTATTGTTCCCTCTCTTTTCTGCTTGGACTCTCTTCCTCTTGGATCCTGACATGGTTTGAAGAAGGTAGCTATGGTTTTTCCCTCTCTTCCCCTTCCTTTGCCCCCCCCCTTTTCCTTGGTACACACTATGCAAGAAACAGGTACATTTCACTCTCAAGCTATTGAATGTATGTAGTATTGGTTCATGCTTTATGATAATAAAATCTGCATCTTTGTGATAAGTTTTCCTTAGTATTTCACTTTCTAACAAGGGTATCCCCTGCATGACGCTGTTTTAAAGTCCTGCCCAGTTCCTGAAAGAAACCAAAGAGAAGCACAAGCTAATTCCCCTATTTTTACTGTTCTCTTGGTAACAGTGCCTCTCCTGAACTGCTTAGGGCAGAGCAGTTAGGGCAGAGCAGGTCCACCTCTCTTAGGGCACCCTATGTTGCCTTGCTCTGCCCTAAGCCTTTTCCAGAGTAACTGGGGTGGAGCAACTTGCAGTTGCTCCACCCTAGTGATAGATGGGGCAACCCAGGGTCTCTTATGTGGACAGATTAGTTGCTCTGGATTGTGCTCTCTCTCTCTCTCTCTGTGTGTGTGTTTGTGTGTATGTGTGTGACATGGGCTGGTCTACCCACACCACTGTGGAAATGAGGAAATGGGTGAGTTGCACTGGTCTAAATTGGTTAGGATTGCACCAAGAGTGATTTATTTTGTGGTATACAAAAAGTGAGTGAAAAATGCAGCTACACCTTGAAATCGCTTTTTAAAAAAAATAATAAGGGTAAAGAGAGTATTTTTATTAATTGATCACCAAGGGAAAGGAGAAGAAAACAACACAAATTAGTCTTCTTTTTTCCCTTTCTGACTCACTGAATAAGTTCATTTTATAGCCATAATTGGATGATCAACTTTCAGTGAACTTGAACTTTAATTTATCTGTCTCCTGGGAACTAGAATTTTCATATGTGTTTTTAAGGTGATAATAGATGCGTCCAACACCCTACATTTATTTATATTTAGAGATAAAATAATGCATGATAGTTAAGTATTCTTGTTACTAAGTAACTTGTTACTAAGTAAGCATGTACCCCAATTAATATAATAAAGGACAATTATCCAGACAGCTTTCCAGGTGTTTGTGGACTCCTGAGATTTTTTATATGCATGCATGTGTGTTTTTTTTAAAATTTAATTGGGCCTCTAGTGATGAACTAGGAGATTATTTATTCATTGTATTCCAGAAGGGTTTGCCACTCAGTTTGTTATAACTATAGAATATACTCTTTAGAAACTGAAGTAATGCCATGGACTTTGGGAGTGAAAAAGCAAGGTACATAGAATGTGTGTGTGTGTCTGTGTGTGTGTATGTGTGTGTTTGAGAGAGAGAGAGAGAGAGAGAGAGACTTGAAGGTGGTAGGATTGAATCTGGGATTTCCTGCTTGTGCTCTGCTAATGAAGACATGCTTGAAAGTGTATAGGCAATACCCGATGAAATTCGGGTGTCCAGTTTTGCCATCTCAATGACAAGTTGAATCAAAATAAAATCACCTCTGCTAATTCATAATAAAAAACTTCTAATAACTGAGAGTTATTTCTCCAAGTGGTTTTCATCTGACATTCAGCAAGGGGAGAATATGTTACTCTTCATTCCAATAATGGGTGCAGTGCCAGATTTCCGTATAAGCTAAACAAGCTATAGCTTAGGGCCACACTCTCTTAATATAATATAAGATTAAAAAACAAATATATTTTTAATATAAGATTAAAAAACAAATAAAATTCAGGGAATACATTTAGCAACAGTATTTTGTGTTGTGTAGGCTCCTATGATATAAGTAATGGGCCCCATCTGCTAGCCTGCAGTTCAACAATTTCAGTTCTACAATTACTTTGATAAAATACATATTTTGTTATGTGCAAATGGCTTTAGATACCTATTAGGTCCGTAAATTACCTTATAGCATATATTCTACACAAAAAATAGTGACAGGGAGTGACAGGGGATGTTGGGGGCAGCTTTGGCCCAGTCGGAGGTGTCCCCAGACAGCTCTGGGGGCTCTGGCCTAGCTCCTGTGCCAGAGCGAACCCAAAGGGATGTGCACCTGGCGCACCCGCAGCGGGCTGAGGGAGGCTTGTCCAGCCAGGCACAGGACACTGCTGGGGAGATCGGGCACCTGGAAGCACGCGCTGGCACCTCCTGCACATCGGGCACCTCCTGCCCGCCTGCCCCATTGTTGTTGGGGCTTGTGAAAGCCCCATTGTGGGGCAGAGACAGAACAAGAGAGCATGAGGAGGGTTGGAAAGGTGTTGGGGGTTTGGATGGAATGGAAGAGGGGGAGGTAGGTCAGGGTGAACTAGGGGAAGAGAGGGAATATAGAGGCATGGGGCAGCCATAGTGGCATGGATAGTGGCAAGGGGTTAAGGCAGCCAGGAAGGAGGGCACAACACCCCAGGAAGCAAACATCAATAAAGGGGGGGGGAACGCTGATGATGAGGTGGAGCCTAACAGTCAGACCTTGCTGTTGTCCTGGTGTCTGAGGCTTGAGGATTTGGAGCGGAGCTTAGCAGGGGGCCTCCGTCCTCCCTACATCACTGAGGCATCATTATTTCTGGAGTGGAGTGGACTTTCTGGAGTGGAGCTGGGAAGAACTACTGGCTGGCTGGGGTAATGTGTTGAAGTGGCGGCTGGGCCCTGCTAGGCCGTACCCCACACTGTAAAACATGAATTTTAATCTATATTCTGATAGTATTGAAAAACAAATCCTTTGGAGAAAGAGGAAGCCAAAATGTTGAGGGGCAAAGTGAGAGAAGCAGAGTGGATCACATCTTCTATTTTTCGTCCAAATGCAAAGTACCCATGATTTTTCTTTGGTGATATGCCCAGTGGTTTGCCATTCTTTGCATTGTCATTTATCTATTCAGGCAGCTACCAAAATAGTGAAGAATGAGATAAGAGTGATTAACTTGGAGAAATTAATTGTGTATTTGACTAAAGAAGTATAAGGCCGTTTGCTCTGATAACAAAGGAATGAGACAACTTGATTTTAAAAGTCCCGGAGTCAGCTATTTTACAGACTGACCAAACATCTGGAAGCAATTGTTTCCAAAGCATAACTAAAACATCTGGAAACGATTGAGCTGAAGCCTATGTAAGCTGATCTTGCTTGGAAGCCTATGTAAAGTAATCATGCCTTGAGTGAAGCCAAGTCTGAGTTGGAATATTATGCTTGTCAAGCATAATAAGGGAAAATGATTGATTTTATAACCGAACCAAGCCAGATCCGCTGAGTTAGCTAAAAGTAAGTAGGTTTGGGGATATTCTATACTATGGTATGTAGTATGTAAGTAAAACCAGATGTTTGTATGCATGAAATGATATATTCTATGTGACATATAGCTCAAGATTAATTATCTATAGGCTTGAAATGATGAATAAGCTAGGTAAGCTAACATACCCTATAAGTAAAACCATGTGTTGAATGTATGAAGTAATGAATAGCCCAGGTAATCTAAACCATATATGTATGAAGTAATGTTTAACCAAAAGTTAAGAACAAAGAAGACCAATCATAAGTCTACACGATGTCATGCTTAGCCAATGATATTTGAGTCATGTATAAGGTAACCAACCACAGCTTGTGTAAGTCAAGTCTATGGCTGAAAAGTGTATAAAAATGCTTAAGAACAAAGGAAGGACACCACAATATGCTGGCAACTTGCAAGCAGTGGTCCTCTCAGTACTGATTGAGTAAAGCTGACCTCCTCCAACCATCCTTTGTCTGTCTTTATTTAACTGGTATCCGGTAACAGTTCGTGGTGCCATGACTCGGATGGTACTGGTGTTTTACCTGCCCCCGAGAGAAGTCGATTCCTGCAGGATCCACGCCGGCGGAGAAGGCTCAAGCTCAGGCGCCAGTCCACCAGTTTGCGGAAGAGAATCAGCTTCCCTGCCTTCGGTGATCAGCAGTTTTCCTTCTCCATCTGGGCGACGGACGAGGTTATCAGAAGGCGTTCAGGACTGGTCAAGGCCATAAGGAGGGTAACGTATCAGGGTCCCGGGACAAATAGGGTCTGCAGTTTAGCCTACTGCAGCAAGAGATTCCAAGGAGACTACTAGGCTATAGTCTGCTACCTTGCGAATCCTAGTGGGCGGTGTATGAAAGTGTGTGATTGTGCTGGGGCGTCCTTTGGGGCAAACCAAATCTGAGTGTGGACCGCCTAGTAGTGCGTTTCTGGTTTCCGGAGACGGAGCCAGCCGCAAACGGTGGGAAGCGAACCTTCATTGTGTCGTTCTTGTGTGTTGTTTGTCAATGGGTGGGGGAGGATCTAAGGAATGTACTCCATTGCAGTGTATGCTAGATAATTTTGAGGCAGGATTTGGAAGGGACTATGGTGTAGATGTACAGCCTGAAACACTAAGATCCCTTTGTGAAATAGATTGGCCCAAACTAAGTTTGACATGGCCAAGCGAAGGAAGTTTTGATGTAATTGAAGTAATTAAAGTCCATCAATCTGTGACGAGTGTCCCGCACCCAGATCAATTTGTCTTTATAGACCAATGGCTTATTAATTGTCAGGAACAGCCACCTTGGTTAAAAGCGTGTCAGAAAAATCAGAAGACTGCCCCTAGTGGCAGTTGTGAAGACAGGAGAGGATAAAAAGTCTAAAAATAAAGGAACTAAAAACTTTACAAAAGCAGGCAGAAGCCAAACAGAAAAGAAACTTGAAGAAAGAGCAATCCCAGTTCCAGTTGATCCCTGAAGTAGAGGAGTTCCAAATGCCACCCTCATATCGGCCAGTGTATCCTCCTTTGTCCAATGTTCCATATGAAGGAGCTGAAGGAGGAAGTTTAGATGGTCAAGAAGAACGACCAAAGCCATTTCCAGGGGCAGCCACAAAGAAAACAAGCTTGGAAATAGAAATTAAAAGCCCAGAAAGGCAAGAAATAAGAAGGTCTGAAAGGATAGCTGAAAGAAAAATTAATGCCATGCCATTAAGAACCCAAACTGAAACTTCGATCAAAATGGAAAATGGTCGAAATGTAACTGATCAAAGAACTATACTGACTTATTTGCCCCTTTCAACAATAGATCTACATAATTGGAAGATGCAGGCTAAATCCCTATCTGAGAATCCTGGTCCAGTCATTAGCTTGATTAAGGGATTCATTAAAACCCATAATCCTAGTTATGTGGATATTCAAGCACTACAAGATAACCTTTTAACTGATGATGAGAAAGACAGGGTTCAAGAATCCATGAAGCAGGCTTTAAAATCTGAGATAGGGAATGGATGGGAGCAACTTATTAACGACAGAATGCCACAAACAGAACCCGACTGGGATTATAACAGCAAAGAGGGGAAAGATTATCTGAAGGGCTACCAAGATCTTTTCTTGAAAGGTCTACAGGGTGCAGGAAGAAAGAATATAGATATGCGCAAGGTCTCATCAGTCCTCCAAGGACCCAATGAAACTCCAGGAGACTTAATGGAAAGGCTTAAGAATGCTTATAAGCAATATAGCACTGTTGATCCCAATGATGCAGCAAACAGAAGCATTGTCAATGCTGCATTTATACAACAATGTGCTAGAGATATAAGTAAAAAGATTCAGAAGGTGCCAGGTTGTATGGAAATGGATCAGAGTCAGATGATGGAAATTGCCAGAAAGGTGTATGCTAATAGAGATACAGAGGATGATAAAGCACGAAAGCAGACTCTAATGATGGCAGCTGCAATTAGAGGAGAATATGATGGAAATAGAGGACGAGGACAAGGAAGAGGAAGAGGCAGAGGTAGAGGAAAAGGAGTTGGGCAAGGAGGAAGAGGAGGAAGAGGAGAACAAGGACGAACCCCATTAGGACGAGATGAGTGTGTGATTTGCAGGCAAACTGGCCACTGGAAAAGAGTGTCCCCAGAGACCCAGAGAAAGGGCCCAAGTGATGTTTCAAACTGAAGATCAGTGACGGGGACCGGGCTCAAGTCCCCCTCCATTAATACCAACAAAAGAGCCCATGGTTACAATAAAAATTGGAGAAAGGAGGGAACATTTCTTAGTGGATAGTGGAGCAACTTTGTCTGCCATTAATAAGGCAGAAGGACAACGAACAGGAGATGTAATTCCTATCATAGGGGCAGTGGGAGAAACAGTCCTCCAACCAATTTTCCAGATAGATGACTGCAAGATCTTTGATAAACAATTCAAGCATCGTTTTGCCCTACTGCCCCACTGTCCTGTGAATTTAATGGGACGGGATTTGCTTTGCAAACTGCAAGCTAGACTTACCTTTGGAAAGGAGGGACAGTTTTTATTTGAAGTACCTGATGAGGCCTGTACACATGGAGAAGTTACAGGACCAGTTCGAAATTTGTGGAAATATAAAGTTTTGTGGGAACAAGGGCCAACTCATAAAGTAATGGCGCTTCAGGCAAAGAAGATACAGTTATTAAAAGGGGTCCCAGACTCAGTGTGGGCTGAAAATGGAGGATACGGACTGGCAATCAATCATGCCCCAGTAGTGGTTCATTTAAAGCCAGGAGTAATCCCTATTAGGCAACAGCAATACCACATCCCAAAGGAGCAGCGTGAAGGGTTAAAGCCTATACTGGACGGGTTTCTACAAGAAGGGATACTGCAAGAGTGTAGGTCTGCATGGAATACGCCCCTTTATCCAGTACAGAAGAAAGAAAAGGGACAATTTCGGCCTGTACATGACCTACGAGCAGTGAATGCCAGAGTAGAACCTATGACACCAATGGTCGCTGACGCTTATACCATTTTAAGTAGATTGAACCCCAACTTTGTGTGGTATTCAGTTCTGGACATTAAAGATGCCTACTTTAGTATTCGAGTCGCCCCTCAGTCAATTCCCTTGTTCGCATTTACATGGACAGACCCAGAGACTGGGCAGAAAAAACAACTGGCGTGGGCCCGTCTAGCACAAGGATTTGTGCACAGCCCTACAATCTTTGCAGAGGCACTAGAGAAGGACTTACAATTGATGGGGCAGACGCCAGGGGTTACTGTGTTGCAATATGTTGATGATGTTCTGGTAGCAGCAGAAACAGAAAAAACCTGTGCCAGCATCACTACACAGTTACTCCAGCATTTGGGAAAATGTGGCTATAAAGTGTCCAAGGCAAAGGCTCAGATAGTGCAGCAGGAGGTGGACTACTTGGGGTTTAAACTGTCCAAAGGCATGAGGATCCTCACCCCAGACCATGTCCAAGTAATATGTGCCACAACACCCCCTCAGACACGACAGGGAGTCCGTGCATATCTCAGGATGGTGGGCTACTGCAGGTTGTGGATCCCTAATCATGCAGAAATAGCCCAGCCTCTATATGAAGCAACTAGAGGAAAAGATACAGACCCCTTCATGTGGGGAGAGGCACAGCAACAGGCATTCGAGCAACTTAAGACTGCACTAGTACATGGGCCAGCCTTAGGATTACCAGATGTGTCATGCCCGTTTTCCTTGTTTGTGACTGAAAAGGTAGGAATTGCAAAAGGAGTATTGGCTCAAGAGTTTGCAGGAAAGCAAAGACCATGTGCTTACCTGTCAAAGAAATTAGATGCTGTAGCAGCAGGGTTTCCAGCATGTTTACGTGTCGTGGCAGCAGTGGCATTGCTTCTACATGATGCAAAGACTCACCTTTGGAGCAAAGATTATTGTTAAGATGAGCCATGATTTCAGACCCTTGCTAGCTGAAGGAGGAATGAATTGGATGACAAATAGCAGGACATTTAAATACCAAGCAGCCTTATTGGAAGATCCTAATTTAGAGCTCCAAGTTTGTAATATTCTAAATCCAGCTACTTTCCTGCCCAACCTTGAAAGTACAGTGAAACCCTTACATGATTGTGTAACCACTGTGCAGCAAAATTGGAAACCCAGGCCAGACCTTAAAGATCAACCTTTGAAGAATCCTGATGAGGAATGGTTTACAGATGGGTGTTCCTTTGTAGAAGATGGAATTCAAAAGGCAGGATATGCAATAGTTAGCCTACATGAAACAATTGAGGCACAACCATTGAAAGTAGGTACATCAGCACAATTAGCAGAACTAATTGCCCTGACAAGAGCATTGGAGTTAGCAAAGAACAAGGCAGTAAATATCTATACGGATTCAAAATGGGTATTTACGATTTTACATTCACATGCACAGTTGTATAAAGAGAAGGGCATGATAGACTCCAAAGGCAAAGAAGTGAAATATAAAAAGCAATTAGAAAAACTATTATTGGCGGTACTTAAACCCAAGGCCCTAGCTGTCATCCATTGCAGAGGACATCAAAAAGGAGATCATAAAGCAGCCAGGGGCAACAGAATAGCGGACCAAACGGCTAAAACAGCAGCAGGATATCCAAAAATGTTTTTGGCTCTGCTCCCAGATTTGGAAGGAATAGAACAACAATGGCAATATGAGGAAAAAGACTTGCAGCTAGCAGAGGCCCTTAAGGCTCAACAAATTAAACAATGGTGGCAACTACCAGATAAAAGATTGCTTATACCACATCAGGAAGTAGCGGGCCTAGTTGTACCATCAAGGTACACACGCAGGAGCAGAAACAATGTATGAGGCCGTCAAGAGACATTTTTATGCTCCCAATTTATCTACTCATACCAGAAACATAGTTCAAAATTGTAGAGCTTGCAAAATTGTTAATCCACGATCCGCCAAGCCTTGTCCACCTGGAGTGTTAGAAGTTGGAATTGAACCTATGGAAGTACTCCAAATAGATTTCACTGAAATGCCAAGGGCTGGTCAATATAAGTATTTATTAGTAGCAGTAATGTACTTTATCTGGATGGGTGGAAGCTAAGCCAACTAAAACAGAGAAGGCTAGAGAAGTCGTTAAGTGGCTGCTAGAACAACACATACCAGTTCATGGCCTTCCTAGGAATGTGAACTCAGATAATGGGACTCATTTCACAGCTCAGGTGGTACAGGATACTGCCCAAGCTTTAGGAATCCAATGGAAATTACATGCTGCACTTAGTCCTACATCATCAGCCAAAGTGGAGCGCATGAACTGAACTCTTAAAGAGTTATTGACTAAATTAATAGAGGAAACTCAAGAAAATTGGGTACAATTGTTACCCTAGGCATTGTTCAAGGTGTGGAACACTCCACATGGCAAATCTTAATTAACACCTTTTGAAGGGATGTATGGGAGGCCATCTCCTATATGGAGAGCATTTAAAAATCATGAAAATAGCCCCAGGAATATACAAAATTGGGCAAGAGAAATAAATAAAATCAGAAGGCACTTACATCAAGACATCCCTTTAAATGTTATAGACCCTGCTGATGATTTTGAGCCAGGAGACTGGGTACTTGTTAAAAAATGGAAGAAAGAACCATTACAACCAATGTTTGGGGGATCCTTATCAAGTGATTTTAACCACTCCGACCTCAGTTAAATGTTTAGGAATCAAAGCTTGGGTCCACTACACTCGTCTTAAGAAGACCCAGGAGCCGAAGTTGTGGAGAGCAGAACCAAGTGGAGATTTGAAAGTGCATCTGATTGCCGGAAATCCTGAGTCCTGAGTAGCAGTTAGACGGTGAACAGTGCAAGGACGAAGAAAAGGAGGGCGAACATTAGTGACATCAAGAGACTATACGTTGACAATGTCCCCCTCGAAGACAACAATGTTGTTTATATATATATTCATGTGTGTGTACGTGACTAATGCAACGCACGAATTGCTAACAGTAAAAGATATACTGATACAAAATGGGGTGCACGATATGCAAAATTATTGGGTTGGATTGGCAGAAGCAGTAGCCAACATAACAAATAGGACCCAGCCACATGGATGTTGGGTTTGTACTGTGGGAATAACAAATGTACATGGGGGAATGCCATTGTTTCCCATTGAACAGTACAAGTTTAGTGTCTTTTAAAAAGTGGGAAGATCCATATAATAATACATTTCAACAAGACACTACACTAAAAGTAGTTGCGAGGATAGGAGAATTATGTATCCAGCGAATACTAAAAGGAGGTTATCGAGTAGGACAGGCAAAATGTAATCATACAGTGACATATAATGATGAACAGTGTAGAGAGTGATGGAGCACATTGGTATAATTCTGACAGTCAATCAGAACCTATTGAAATGCCTGCTTGTGACCCATCGTTAAGAGGTGCGTGGAAGAAGGTCTGGAATGTTACTATGAATAACATGTGCGGATCAGCTTTCACACCTGAAGGGTCAGTGGGAAGTAAAATGAGCAAAATGCCATGTAGCCCTGGCCTTTTCTGTCTTAAAAGTGTAGTTGCTGGAGCATTAGAACCTTCAGGTATGAGATCAATGGATTGGGGACCTGTATGGTGGGTATGTGGAAAGTATGCGTATAGGCCATTGCCAGAAGATTGGACAGGATCATGTTATTTGGCTTTCCTAATACCCCCCATGTGGGTAGTTCCAAGACGACCCGCAGATACTAGATTTAAGAGAGACATAGAAGTCCTGCCAGGGATAGCAATTGGAGGAGATCAGAAATGGAGGAAGGATGAATGGACACCAGAGCAGATTGTCCAACATTATGACTTCGCAACCTGGAATCCAAGCGAACTAATTTCAGGAGCCCGCGATCCAATATATAACCTGAATTGAATAATTAGGTTACAGGCAGTGGTCCAAATTATGGCAAACCACACTGTAAGAGGCCTACGGATGATAGCACAACAACTTGATGAGTTGAGAATGGCAACACTACTATTGAAAATAGGTCTAGATTATGTATTAGCAAAGCAGGTTGGGTTGTGTGCAGCAATAAACATATCTAAAGAAATGTGTTGTTTCAATATTTCAGATCATGGTGATGCAATTAGGAATCTAGCTACAGAAATAGAAAAGGTTGCACATGTTCCAACCCAAACTTGGAAAGGATGGGATATGTCATGGTTAACCTCATGGTTTCCTAACCTTGCATTATTCAAAGGATTTCTAGGAACAGTTTTGTTTGTATTAGCGTTATTGTTAATTTTACCATGTTTTCTCCCATTATGTATAAGTAGCTTACGTAACTTAGTTGATTCTATGGTCCAAAAACGAACAACAGCTCACATAATGGCTCTATACACTCCATTAACACGAATTCAAGTTGAATTGGACTCAGAAGAGGAAGACGATCTGGCCAAATAAAAACAAAATTATAATTTAAGGAGGGATTGAAGAATGAGATAAGAGTGATTAACTTGGAGAAATTAATAATTTGTGTATTTGACTAAAGAAGTATAAGGCCGTTTGCTCTGATAACAAAGGAATGAGACAACTTGATTTTAAAAGTCCCGGAGTCAGCTATTTTACAGACTGACCAAACATCTGGAAGCAATTGTTTCCAAAGCATAACTAAAACATCTGGAAACGATTGAGCTGAAGCCTATGTAAGCTGATCTTGCTTGGAAGCCTATGTAAAGTAATCATGCCTGGAATGAAGCCAAGTCTGAGTTGGAATATTATGCTTGTCAAGCATAATAAGGGAAAATGATTGATTTTATAACCGACCCAAGCCAGATCCGCTGAGTTAGCTAAAAGTAAGTAGGTTTGGGGATATTCCATACTATGGTATGTAGTATGTAAGTAAAACCAGATGTTTGTATGCATGAAATGATATATTCTATGTGACATATAGCTCAAGATTAATTATCTATAGGCTTGAAATGATGAATAAGCTAGGTAAGCTAACATACCCTATAAGTAAAACCATGTGTTGAATGTATGAAGTAATGAATAGCCCAGGTAATCTAAACCATATGTGTATGAAGTAATGTTTAACCAGAAGTTAAGAACAAAGAAGACCAATCATAAGTCTACACGATGTCATGCTTAGCCAATGATATTTGAGTCATGTATAAGGTAACCAACCACAGCTTGTGTAAGTCAAGTCTATGGCTGAAAAGTGTATAAAAATGCTTAAGAACAAAGGAAGGACACCACAATATGCTGGCAACTTGCAAGCAGTGGTCCTCTCAGTACTGATTGAGTAAAGCTGACCTCCTCCAACCATCCTTTGTCTGTCTTTATTTAACTGGTATCCGGTAACAATACTATGGCACCTCACGTAACAAACGCCTCACGTAAAGAATGTTTCAAGTAACAAACAAAAATTTCTCTAGGATTGTGTTTCACGTAACAAACAGTGCTTCACTTAACAAGCACACTCATTGGCAATTGGGGCAGATGCGCTTGTTGGCAGCCCTTTTAAAAAGCATCAGGGCTGCCTAGCGCGCCTGCCCATAGCGAAAGCAACACTTGTGGCTGAGGGAGAGAACAGAAGTGGAGAAGAGGGAAGCAGCTCAGGGCTAGCCAGAAGGGAGCAGAGGAGAAAGAGGTTCAGGATGAGGAGAAGGAGAAAGTGGGGAATCACTTGGATTGCAGAAGAAAGTGTCTTTGATTGCAGCCTTCTAACCATTTCTACCCAAAAGTAAGCCCCATTGTGTTAAATGGAGCTTACTCCCAGGAAAGTGTCTTTAGGATTGCAGCCTAAGTAGACTTCATAGGATCATGCACATTGAATGCATGTTTTGAATTCAATTCCAGTGATTTGTTATCATTTTTACATCCAGTTAATATTTTTATATGAATATTTTTGGGGTTGTGGAACCAATTGTCTGAGTTTCCATTATTTCCTATGGGAAAATCCACTTCATGTAAATAACGTTTCACATAACAAACATGCCTTCAGAATGAATTAAATTTGTTACGTGAGGCACCACTGTATGAACATAAGCTGTAGACCACTCCAAGGAGACAACTGGTTTTCTGATTGGGTCTGTCTCTTCCTTTTCTAATGTGATGCTTGGAGACCCATTCCCTCAAGTCTAAGCCTAACATCATTTAGTTGATGAAGCTCAAGAGGGTAACAAATTATTTCAGAATGAAAACCATGGGACTAGCATATAAACTTGTCTCCATGATCAAGGTTTTTTTCTGCTTGAGTTGACATTTACACAGATTAAGTTGACAGATTGTCCCTCATTATCCTCTAGGGTTCTGTTCCAGAACCCCAAATGAAGTTTTTAAAAATCCATGGATAAAAAAGTGGGAAAATATAACATATTTACTTGAATCTAATGTGACATTGAATCTAATGCATACCACAATTTTATAAGGTCTGAGATTTAAAATTATTTACTAGAGATTGTGTTTACAGTGAGTTTATCTCTATTTGATGGGCTTATGTTAGATTTTTATTACAATATACTAAACTTAATATTGATCTATACTTGCAATTAAAATAATTGGGATTAACATGTTCACTCTGCTTTGCAGTTACCATTTGTGTTGAGTCAATTCCATGTATCAAAATCTGTGTATAACAAGGTCTACATCAGTGGTACTCGGACATTTCTGCTCAGGACCCCTTTTCAAAAATCTGTCTGGAACCCCCTCTCAGATTTAACAGAATGTGATGCCACAGCTCCCCCATGTCTGCTTGGAAGAAACACCCAACATATTCAATGGAACTTATACCCAGGAAGGCCCAGTGACAGATTCCAAGATGTGGATCTCACTCTCTCACTATCTCCCTGATCCAAGGCTGTGATCTCCCAAGGGGGTCCTGACCCCCACTTTCAGTACCACTAGTCCACATGGCTCTGAAATGTACTGGTAGTTATCGTTATAAGCAGTGGCATTCATACTTGCATGCACATCATTGGCTATGAACAGCACTGGGCATTAATTTGCATGTGTAAGCAGGCTATCTCAGATAATACATAATTTGGTACAGTGAGTAAATTCAAGGTTGACTGACTGATTATGAAAATAAATGCATAATTATCACAGGGTGGACAATTATGAGGGGTAAGCATATACTGGTTTGCAAAATAAAAAAGTATGGAGAAGCATCAAAGATGCAGAAATGAGAGGGTGGGCAAAATGCTGATTCAGGGTGGGCATTGCTCTCCTTGTTCCCCCTCTAGCTATGGACCAGAGACAGACAGGGAGTGCTGCTGCATCTCTGCAGCACTCCCAAAAGGACTGTCAATTGGGTGCTGCACACTTTGCCAGCAGCCAAAATAGAACCATGTTCTATTACTGTAAATGACTGCACAAAACAGCTCAGTCCTTGACAGAATTGGGCTTGTAAAGCTAATTAAGGTTAATTTATCTCATTGATTTCAGTTATGTTGAATCATGGATAACTATCTAACATGCAATGCTGTGTAAGATGGTCCTGTAGTATACAGTGTAGTCCTGTATTATACAGTGTAGTATACAGTGCATATTCTGATTTCTCTCCCCCACCTCTCTTTCTGGAGTACTATTCATATAACAGCACCTTATATCAGTTCTAGTGTGATGGATACTGTAACATTATGGATATCCAAACACTACCTTGTATACAACATAATATTATAATATATAACAACATAATATACTATAAACAACCTAATATATCAATGCAGACAGGCCACCAAAGTGCTCACTGGATCATATGAATAGGAGCAGTCATGAAAGTCATGGTAAGGGAGCATTGTTCTCTTACCTCTTGGTAAGCCCCACTATCCCAATGTGTTCATTTCATCCTGCTCAATAAATTTTACTGGAGCAAATTCAACAGGACGTGAGTAGAAATATCAAGGCTGGGGCAGAGGATAGGGTATTCATATAATTGCCCATTTTCTGTGCTCATACACTCCCCATCCAAGTTCCTGCCCTGTTCTCCACACCTCTGCACTATGTCACCCACCACCTGCTCCCCCATGCTGATTACTGGTGCTGGGGCTTCCGTAGAGGGTGATGTTGCCATTTGTGGCAGCAGCAAAGCTACATTTTATGGCACATTCCATTTGGCAATTGCTATGAAGCATGCTGAAACTCCACCAGAACATGTGTTCTACCATGTAGGTTGGAGCTTCCAGTTTCATAGATGGAGAAAAGATGTCAAAGCAAAATCTACTTTGCCTAGCCACTCTTTCCAGTAATGACATTCAGTTCATGTGAGAATTCTAGTCGTATGAGCATATGAGAGAGAAATCCGCATCATTGATTAACAAAACATAAGAATGTAATTGGTAAAGGAACTTTACTTACCCCCAAGAGAGTTTACATGCACCCATAGTTACTGCACCACCTAGTGAAACCTATGGGGAAATTCATATTGGAATCCAGAGTAAGTTGTTCTTACACTGGAGCAAGGACTCCCCATAGTTACTCAGGATTTTGCCCTTAGATAGCTTGTTGTTATTGTTTTTTGTCAATAACATTAAATGAGTAAATGAAAGCACAAAGTTTATTTTTGTGTAAAAGTCTTGAAAGGGCTGCCATAATCTCTTTGTTCCTTATGCTATATATAATAGGATTCATTAAAGGGGGAATAGTGGTGTACGTCACAGCAAGTGCCATATTTATGTTTGGTGAGGACCTTGAAGTTGCCCCCAAAAATGCAATGCACCCAGAGAAGTAGAACAAGATAAGAACAAGGAGGTGGGGCAGGCAAGTAGAGACAGCTTTTCTCCTTCCTTGTGCGGAGGGGATCCTCAGCACTGCTCGGAATATCTTCAGATATGAAACAATTATGAATCCAAAACATCCAACAGTTACCAGTGCAGAAAACACGATTGCTCCACTTTCAGGGATGTAAGAATTAGAACATGCAAGCCTGAGCATTTGTGGAATTTCACAGAAGAACTGCTTGATAATGTTGAAGCAAAAGGTGACACCAAATGTGCAACTTGTGTTCACTATGGCATTAAAAAGGCCAGCGATCCATACAAAGGCTACCATTTGAATGCAGGAAACTTTGTTCATGAGTCGCTCATACTGCAAGGGATTGCAAATCGCAACGTATCTATCATAGGCCATGAGTGTCAGAAGGTAAAATTCTGATGATGCCAACAGGACAAAGAAGAAGAGCTGGGCCACACACTCAGGATACGAAATGAGGCGAGTTGCAAATAAGGCATTAGCCATGGCTTTGGGGATGATGACCGAGATGTAACCAAGATCAACAGTAGATAAATTTCCCAAGAAAAAGTACATGGGAGTATGAAGTCCTTCATTGAATGCAACCGCAATGATCACCAAAAGGTTTCCAATCAGGGCTATCAGATAGATGATGAAAAATGCTAAAACGAGGAAAATCTGCAATTCTCGGATATCAGAAAATCCCAAGAGAATAAATTCTGTCACAAAGCTTTGATTGGACATTTCTTAGTATTTGTTACTCTGCTTCTGTTGGAGAGAAGGAGAAATAAAACCAAAGAAAAACCCCAGAAAATCTTCACCTGAACTTCTGGTTATGTAGGCAACATAGGCATCAAAGACAGAGGGGCCAAAGATTGTGTAAATCCCTCAGTATTTCCAGTCTCTACAGTTAGTAGTCTAACTGTGCTCAGGAAAAGTCTTCCTTGGCAATTTTATCCAAAACCAAAAATTGGTTCAATTGAAAGTGTGCACCTTCTACTAACCTATGGACCAATTCCTAATAATTATTTTCACATTGACTTGTTTCCATTTCTATCCCATCTCTGGGATTGTCACTTTATTTTATAAATGGAAGTATTATATAAAAGTGGAATAAAATACATGCCAGTACAAACAGGAAATTAATGCCTCCAGAAGGTACTTTGGCATTCTCCACAATGCTTTGGTTCTGTGCAAGTAGGAATCCAACCATATCTCACTCAAACAGAGTTTATTTACTAGTTCTTATACAGTATATTTAACCAGCGTTTGCTCTCTCTCTCTCTCTCTCTCTCTCTCTCTCTCTCTCTCTCTCTCTCTCTGCCTTGTTCCTATAATGTGTCAATGGAAAAGACTCCCATTTGGATTGCAATTCTACACATGTTCACATGACTAAGGGCACAATCCTAACAAATTTAGGCCAGCCTAACTCACCTGGCACATCACCAGGCTAGGGGGTTAGCATATGCCTGTGAAGTGGCCTAACCCTCCCCCGTAGGAGTGGGGCAGAAGTGCCTAACGGCACATTTATAACACCTACAGGCCAGTATGGAATTTATACTGAAGGTTAGGATTATAGCCTAAGCCCCACTGAGTCTTGCATCTTGGTACATATGCATAGGATTTCACTGTTGGTCACATTTCCCATCATCAGTCTTTTAATGCTTATCTTTATGTCAATTCATAAATGTCACATCATCGGTCCCTCTATTTCCATTTCATCCAAGTATTTCTTTCTCTCTAATATTTTGACTTTAGGCTGTCTATCACTCTGTGCTGATATATTGGTTGTTGGATTGAGTTTTGTCATGTTTTGATTTGTCATTGTGCTTCTGCCAAATCTTATCTAGTCCGTTATGTACTTACATGGTCTCTCTGAGATGCAGAACTGTAAGTTGTAACACCAGAGTTAAGGTGGATGCTGCTGGCCTCAAGCTCAGATATCAATGGTAGGATATCATCACATGAAATGTTTATTTGTATCTTTTTCTGAGTGCATCTTTGGAGATGCATTCTGGGCTCTCTGGAGTCCAATCAAATTTTTTAATAATTGTATAGGAAAAAATATATAAACATGTGAAAATGGCTTGAGACTGGATGTAGAGGAAAAAATAGAAACACAACATGGGCATGGGTCTGAGGGGATCCATTCTGGAGCAAGAGGCTCAGTGTTTTTTTCTGGGGAAAAGGTACCAGTACTCATCACATGGCATTCCCATATGACTAATTATTAATTTGCTGCTGGGGCGTGTGGAAAATGGTGCAGGTAATGAGTATCAGTGAGTAGCCCCAGAAAAAAAGCCCTGAAGAGGCTTCACAAAAGGGAAGAGGGATTGGACAGCCCAAACGTAGCATTGGTTCAGGGGAGTCTGTTGACCGCCTTGTCACAGGATGTGGTGCTGGCATCTAACCTTAATGCTTTTAAGAAGGGATTGGACAAATTCCTAGAGGAAGGGACCATCACCGGTTACAGGCCATGATGGATGTATGGACAGGTGTAGGCAACCACAAAATACCAGATGCAGGAGAGGGCACCTGGATGCGGGTGTCTTTTGTGCTCCCTGAGGCATCTGGTGGGGTGCTGTGAGATACTTGGACTAGCTGGGCCTGATCCAGTAGGGCTCTTCTTATAGTCCATGTTGTACCCAGTGCTAGGAATGAGCAGGCTAGAGAACTCTTCAGGGTAAGGTAACATTTGTTAATTTACCGTTGTTGAGCCTCAGCCTATGCGATGTGGCTATTTGGATCTAAACCATTGAAATTGCTGACTCAAATATGAGAAGTCATACGTAAGGCTTTCAGTTCTAGGAGTATGTTTAACCTTTGGTGTAGACCAACACCACCAATACTACTCCACAGGCCCAGACTGCCCATCTCCATCTTCCTCATTTTCCATTGCACCCTTTTCTGCCCCAGAACCTGCCCCTGCACGTACATACTCTGTCAGTTCGTTCTCCAGGATTCAGCAGCAGTGTGGTGGGCAAAACTGCACACTGGCATTGCTTACTCTGCCAGCTGCAAAAGTGCTTAATGGTACATTTTGAAAGAATGAAATAACTTTATTTGTATAACCATTTGGTCATTACAAAACAGTTCAATTGATTAAAATAATATACATAGACAAAATTTACATAAACTATTTTAAAAATAAGGCCGATACGAAGAGAATTCAATAAAATTTGTATAGGAAAACAGCTATACATCATACAGGGAATTTAGACCTTAAAATTTTAGCTTCCAAAGCAAATTTTGCGACTTTAAAGGTAATGTCATTATCAACAACACCCAAAAGCCAACATATGAGATCAATAAGTGGTCTGTCACTGAAACCGATAATATAATCAGCCAAGAATTTTACTCTAGGAGTATCCAATAGTGGACATCGCAAAAGATAGTGTACAATGTCAACAACCTCTCCTGATTTACACTTACACAATCTAAGATCATAGGGAGTATTATTAAATCTGCCTTCCAATAGTGCAGACTGCATAGTCTGGAGACGTAGTGCAGAAAAAGCCTTTCTCAAAGTAGAATTGGTCAAGTTAATTAAATAATTAAATAATTTGAGCCAATTTGAGCCAATAAGCCAATGTGAACAGGGAGAGTTAATAATTACACCAAGATCCTGCCTCATATAATAGAGGCTTATAGAATCTAACAATCAGCTTGAAGAAAACACAAGTCATGGGTCAGGGTGTGAATCCACCTCCCTGTATCACAATCTCTGAACATGAACTGGAGGTTGTCCACGACTTTGTGTACCTTGGCTCAACTATCTCTGACACTCTCTCCTTAGATATAGAGCTGAATAAACGTATTGGTTAAGCAGCTACCACGTTCTCCAAGCTTACAAAGAGAGTATGGCTTAATAAGAAGCTGACGGAACATGCAAAGATCCAGGTCTATAGAGCTTGCGTCCTGAGCACAATCTTGTACTGCGGCGAGTCCTGGACCCTTTATGCATGGCAGGAGAGAAAGCTGAACACCTTCCATATGCGCTGTCTCCAATGTATTCTTGGCATCACCTGGCGTGACAAAGTTTCAAATGACGCAGTCTTGGAATGTGCTGGAACCTCTAGCATGTTCACACTTATGAAGCAGTGGCGTCTACGCTGGCTTGGGCATGTCATGAGAATGGCTGATGGTCGGATTCCGAAAGATCTCCTATATGGAGAATTAGTGCAGGGAAAGCGCCCTAGAGGGAGACCACAGCTGCGATACAAAGACATCTGCAGGAGGGATCTAAAGGCCTTGGGAATGGACATCAACAGCTGGGAAACCTTGACCTCCAATCGTTCAGTGTGGAGGCAAAAGACCCAGCATGGCCTTCTCCAACTGGAAGAGACACTTGTTTGTCAGGCTGAAGCAAAGAGACAGACCCGAAAGCAGCGAAACCTGGGGCCTGGGCAGGGGACAGAACTTATTTGTCCTCAGTGTGGAAGGGATGGACACTCTCAAATTGGCCTTTTTAGTCATGCTAGATGTTGTTTCAGGACCTCCAATCAGAGCACGATACCATAGTCTTTCGAGACTGAAGGATGCCGATGAGATGATAGAATCTCTAAGCGAGCATTTAAATTTGTGGGAAATAAATGAAGGAAAAGTATCCACAGACAAATCTAAAGATTCTAAAATAGGCCTGACTGAAGTTGCCCAAGAAGAGAGAGCTAGGTTGGCAATCTGCTCATCAAAACATAATTTTGGGAGACATAAAGGATTCATGGAGATCAATCTATACCAATAAAGAGCCAGAGCAGTGTGACAGTGCGCAGTAATTTGGATAAGTCCCACTTCTGCTCTAATTAAAGAAGACAGTGTTGACCTAGGAACACCTAGAAGCATACTAATAAAGTTATTTTGGATAGTTTCAAAACAGGAGAGTTGAGAGTAGCCCCAGATTTGAGCACTGTATAGCAGCTGGGGAATGATTTTCTTAGCAAAAACCTCAATCGCTGGGGCCACCAGATTTCCACCCTGAGTTCTCACAAAATGGGTCAGCATCTGGATAGAATGTTCAACTTTAAATTTTGTGTAGCTATAATGGGGAAACCAAGAAAGATTTGCATTGAACGTGACTCCCAAATATTTAAAGGTATTTGAAATACTCTACACTGATTATTCAGTGAGCCAATCGTATTGGCTCTGCCTTTCCATTGGCACGATACAATAGTCTTTCAAGACTGACGGAGGCCTGCTATACACAAAACATAAGTTTGGAAGTAGTTTGCACGTATCCTTCTGAAAGAGAAGGGGAGTAAGTACAATATTGGCAGAACAGCCATCACCAATAACTACCTTCTTCCTGCCCTTGACACGTCCTTTCTCCACTGTGATTTCCACCCTGCTCTTCTCCCTTCCCACACCCACCTACAGTCTACTGCTGCACAACCTTATTGGCAATGAAGCATCAAAAACAGCTGCAGTTGTGCAATGGCTGCCATGCATTGCTTCAAGAAGTGACATGGTTGTGCTTCCTGTTTTGTGATGCTGGAAAAACTGTTGGACCACCAGAATGCAATTTCTAACAGCTCAGTGGTCTGTTTGGGTTGTGCCCTCTTGTTGCAATCTTATACACACTGTCTACGTGGGGTGCATCTCTAGGGATCCAATGGGACTTAATTTGGGTAGACGTATAGGTTTATTCTGTAAGTTTCTATGAACAACATTTATTTTTGTATGAAAATCTCCAAAGTGCTGCCCTGATCTCTTTATTCCTTATGCTATAAATGATAGGGTTCATTAAAGGGGGAATGACTGAATATGTTACAGAAAGGACCAGGTGTATGATTGGTGAGAATCTAGAGCTTGATCCCAAATAAGCAATGCATCCAGTAAAGTAGAATAAGAAAAGGACAATGAGGTGGGGAAGGCAAGTAGAGATGGTTTTTCTCCTTGCTTGTACAGAGGGGATCCGAAACACTGCTCTGAAAATATGAAAGTAGGAAATCATGATGAATCCAAAACACCCTATCCATAATAATGTGGAAAATATGATCACTCTGTATTCAGGAATATATGAGTTAAAGCAGGCGAGTCTGAGAAGCTGTGCAGGTTCACAGTAGAACTGATCGATGGCATTAGAGCAGAAGATGATTCTAGATGTGTAATTTGTGTGCAGAAGAGCATGACAAAGGCTAATGAACCAGACTATGGCTACAATTTGAATGCAGGATGCTTTGCCCAGAAGTCGCTCATGGTGCAACGGTCTACATATAGCAATATAGCGATCATAGGCCATGATGGCCAGAAGGAGGAATTCTGACGCCACAAAAAAGGAAAAAAAGAACACCTGGGTTATACATCCAGAATATGAAATTTGTCTACTGGCCAAAAAGGAATTAGCCATGGCTTTGGGAACAGTGACTGAAATGTATCCAAGGTCAGCCAAAGATAAGTTGACCCGGAAAAAGAACATGGGTGTATGAAGACATTGATTGAATGCAACCACAAGGATGACCAGAAGATTTCCAATCAAGACTGCCAGGTAGATGAGGAATAAAAGAGCAAAGTAGACAATCTGCAATTCTTGACTTTCAGAGAAGTCCAGGAGGAGAAACTCAGTTGCAGTGCTTTGGTTCAACATTTCCTTCTTCAGTTTTGTGCCTTGGATGGGAAAGCGTCAATAAATGGAAAAAAGAACCTTTATAAAGCTTCTAAATTCATTTTTTTCTGAAATGGATTATTGTACATAAATGCCCAAGATTACCTAAATTCTTTTGCTAACTGAGCAAAGAGGAACCTTTCAAAGTTGTGTCCTCATATATTTAATGGGAGAAAGCAAATGTCCAGTGGCTGTTGCTGGTATCTCTTCTGTACTTTTTAGCTGATGACCCTTTTGGGGATAGGGAACCATTTATTTTATTGATTTTTTTCTTCTATGTAAATCGCTTTGTAACCTGCATCTGTTGAAGAGTGGGTATATAAATTATTATGATTATTATTAACTGGTCCACAGGAATCAGGGCTGTAGTGGTCAGCTGGTTAAAACACCATGCCTGTCAACCAGCAGGCTGGGGCTCAAGGCACGGGTGATTCAAGACAGAATAAGACCCCATCCTTTGCCCAGCTTATGTCAGTATATCAGTTTGAAAGCACAAGTAATGCTAGTAGGTAATGCAAGTAGATAAATAGGTATCACTTTAGTGGGATGTTCACAATGTTCTTTGTGCCTTGGTCATGCCAGCCACATGTCCACAGAAAAGTCTTTGGACAATGCTGGCCCTTCGACTTAGAAAAGGGGATGAGTACTTCACCCTATAGTCAGTCACAACTAGCAGTATAACCTGTGGGGGGGGGGCACTTTTACCTTTTCCACAGGAGTAATGCACAAAGTGGTTTACACAGTAAAATATATCAATAAAGTTATAAAATAAATGGTTCCCTTTCCCAAAAGGTTCCAATCAAAAAAAAAAAAATATGAAGAAATTGCAACAAAAGCAGCTGGAAAAGGTACCATAATGTCATAAAGAGGGACAGTTGCTCTCCCTCTGCTAAATATAAGAGGACACTGTTCCCAAGGAACTTCTTCACCCAGTTTGTAAAAGATAAATATTCTAAATAATATTGTGAAATATAATAGTATAATATATATATAGAGGCCTCCACAGTTTTTGGCAGGATGGTCACATCATCTCTCTGACACTGTGTTAGGGGCCGGAAAACTAATTTACATTTCAAATTTGAAATATAAGTTATATTTATATTCTTTCAGATATAAATTTGAAAAAAGATATTCTTATATTAGAATATAATATTTTATAATATTAAATATTCTTAATAATAATAGTTAAAATAAAGCCCCTAGCAATCCTATCCTATTTGTGAAGGGCAGAAATAGGAGACAAACATATTTAGATAACTCAGTTTTGGGGTTGATTATTATTCAAATCCAGTCCTTCTTAGGGAGAAATGAAAGGGCAATCTATTGGGGTGCTATCCCATTACCTTAATCTTAACCTATTTCTGATCTTATCTAGTTCTCAAGACATCTATTCTAGAATGATGATCTGGAGATAAACTCATGCCCCAAAATTGGCTTATTGACTAGTGAAATGGCAATTGAGTAATCAAGTCAAACTTTCTGAAAATAAATATCTTAATAATAATAATAATAATAATAATAATAATAATAATAATAATAATAATAATAATAATAATAATAATAATAATAATAATTTATTGTCATTGTATAGACATACAACAAAATTCATAAGACATCCAACATCTTACAGCCAATGGTGTAGCTAATGATCATGTAGCCTGGTGCCAAGCTAAAAATATTGCCCCGGTGATGTCTTTGCTAGGTATTCCTAAAAACAAAATTGGGGAAAAACTTCCTCCTCCTTAGCAGTTTACAACCCATTTGCTCTAATACTTCGTTGATAAAATGCTTATTTTCTATCTGGAGTCTAAGGGTGCAATCCCAAAGAAAATTTCCTGGGAGTAAGACCAACTGAACACAATTAGGCTTAATTTTGAGTAGACATAGGATTGTGCTCAAATATTTTGTTCTCCCCCCCCCCACAATCAATGGTGCAATCCTAAGAATGTCTACTCAGAAGTAAGTCCCATTGTCTTCTATGAAATTACTCTCAGGAAAGTTTGTACAGGATTGCAGCCCAAATTTCATTAAGTTTAAAAAATGAAAAATGGTGTCCCTTATTGGTTTGGAAAACTGTGCTGGCCAAAGAGGAATGGTTATGCTTTCTCTGCTAAATATAAGAGGAGCACCACTTAGAAGTGCCTGTATATCCAGATAGCATGCGTAACTGTATTATGATATATGTAGTGTAAATGGAAATGAGAGTGGATTCATATTAATACTTTATTAGTTCTATACAGTAACAGAAATACATCTCATTGGCTTTTAGAGCAAACAGTATCATGGGAAGTTTTTAACAATGCACTTTTTCCATAAACATTTGTGTTTCCCATTTCTGGTTAATTGGCCATAACCTTTGATAGAATATAGATATTCCAATTCAGTTTGTTTCATTGCACTCTGCATTAAATCATCTTTCCAACGATATACAACATGATGGTATTGCCATTCATACTGACTCAGTTTTTCACAAATTTAGTCTCCTGAGTCAAGCTCAGCTTGTTGCCCCCCTAAAGCTTTAACTAGTGGCGTCCCCTAGTTACGCCACTGTTGCCCCCTAGCTATGCCACTGCTTACAGCCTTTACCTAGTACATGTCTACTCAGAAGTAAACCCTATTTTGTTAAAGAGGTCTTACTCCCAGGAAAGTGTGTATAGGATTGGAAAAAACCATACAACAGAGAATGTTATTTGTTGGTGTTCATGCATATTTTTTTCCCTGTACGTTCCCAAAATCTCCATCCCCTCATATAAAAATGAACTGTAAAAAGGAAAAAGAACAAGTTCTTTCTGTATCATTGAAAGTGATGACATTATTTTCATAATTGCAGAGGTGACAGTGACAGAGGGGCTGAGGAATGTGTGAATCCAATGGCCCATCCAGCCACATGACACACAGATTTGCCTGGAACAAATTTTTTATGCACTTTTGGAATGAGGAAAAGTCATTTATGAAATTCTTCTGTCAAAGGTATATTAAGCTTACGCATTTACCATTATATGGAAATGTAGCTCAATATTTGTTTAAAAAATCAATGGCATTTGGTGTATGCCAAAGAGCATGGTCTCTCAGTAATTCTGAAATTTGCTGAGGCCAGAAAGTATATTTATATTTCATTTTAGGAGAGGGAGTTTAATAATCAGGCACACATTTAGTAGGGGAGATTAGTTCCAGTTCTATTTGGCGACACAGGACAAGATAGAGGGCCCAATCCTAGCCAACTTTCCAGAGCTGATTTACCCAAGCCAGTGAGGTGTGCAATGCATCCTGTGGCAGTGGGGCAGATTTGGAGGTCTCCTTAAGGTAAGGAAATATTTGTTCCCTTATCTTGGGGCTGCATTGCTTCTGCATCAGTGCTAGGAAGTTGGATACCAGTGAGTACATTTACTCAGAAGTAAATTTCTTTACATCCAATGGGAAGTATTTCCAGGTAGCAGTATTTGGAATTCTAGCGTAAGGTTGAACAATCACAGAGAAAGAAGAAAATGAATCAATGTATATATTTTGTCCAGGATAGGAAATAATTTTGTTCTAGTTCCAGGGCTTTTATCTCTCCATTGCTGTCTCTGATCCAATGAACAAATTATTCATATATTCACATATGCACCAGTCATTCTTTGCCTCTCAGTCTCTCACCTGAGCAGTCAGTGAACATCACATTAGTTGTTACACAGTCCATCCGTTCTTTTCGCCCTCAGACATGCACGTTCTGTCACTTGATTGCCATGGCTTCTCATGTAGATATCTCTATATACTGGACTTCGTGTAGTCCTCTTCTTCGGAAACCCTTGCATACTATGTTATTCACTCATGTATCTTGTGTGATACTTTGTCAAAGTTTCCCACAACCGGATACCAACTAAAATGACAGCAACAAGACACCTTTGCAGGTTTCTTTATTGAGTAGTTGTTGGAAGATTTGTTCTCTGGAGCCCAATAAAGTTGGAACAAAAAGGAAAAAAGATGCTTTTAAATGGCTAGAGAATAAACAAAAATATGAAGATGTATTTGTCACAGTCCATAAAGCTTGATGCATCAAGGAATAGCAAATTCTTGTTTTCATTATTAGGATTGATTCACTGAAAAATATAAATGATTAATTGAATTCCCTGGTAAAACATATTTTAATACTTATTGGAAGAGATTAATTTGCCCTAGTTGGAGGGGAGGATGGGGAGGGTGGGGAGGAGGCAGGAGGGAGGCATTCCAGAATATAGAGGCAGCAGATATTTCCAGGTGCATCTGAGAAGCAGGAGATGGGGTCAGGATCTGGCACTTATGCTGGATCCTAATCCAGCTCCTAGGCAGCCAAGGCCATCCCCAGGCTTCTCAGATTTGCCCCACTTTTTGAGGTTTTGCAGATCCAAGTATCCCCACTGGGGCTGCAGTGACTCTGCCCAGGATATGAAGAAAATTTTCCCCTTGCCTCAAGCTTGCACATGAGCAGCCCCAAACCAGCACTGGATGAAGTACAAGCACATCAGAATCCCTGTTCCAGTGCATGTATACTGTGCTGCATGTAAACACAATGTTTACAATAAGTAATTGTTTAAAAATGTACTGAAAATAAAAATGACCCTGCCTA
Source organism: Cryptoblepharus egeriae (assembly GCA_030015325.1). NCBI lineage: Eukaryota > Metazoa > Chordata > Lepidosauria > Squamata > Scincidae > Cryptoblepharus > Cryptoblepharus egeriae. Next base: position 86,422,647 of record JAREYC010000004.1, read on the forward strand.
ACTCTCCCAACTAATTCTTGATATGTTCATCTTCACGTTATTCTTGCTTATGCAGAGTCTACTTATTTGGCTAGATAAAACCACTGATATGACTGAGATATATTTCAACTGATGTAGTTTGCTCCTGTAGTTCTTGATCTGTTTTTAAAAAGAATTCCCAAGCATTCCAAATACTGCAGTCATTTAAACAGGTGTAAGCCCCACTGACTTAAAAGAATGAACATAATAGCCTTTTAAAAGAACAGATCTGTAACATTTATCCAGATAAATAGTGGACAAGTCAAAAGGATTCCCTGGAGGAAAATGAGGCAAGAATTGGTAAATCAGTAGCCCAATTCAGTGCTAGGCCTTTGTGCTGCCCCAACAACAGGTGTTCCAAAGGTGCCATTAAAGTGCTTTGACATGTTCAGGCAGACTGCAACACAGTCAGAGAGGCTGACACTGGACCTCTGTGCTGGCAAGTCTCTGGAGAAGAGTACTTGGCAGTAGGTATCCCCACTACTTGACCAGCAATTTGGGGCATGTAAGGTGGGAGGGAAAGGAGGGAAGGGAACGAAACTGGGTGGAGGACAGGCAGGCCAGAGAGCAGATTGGCACAGGAGGATGGCAAGAAAAGTAGCAGAGGCTGCAGCTCCCCAGCCACAGAGCCCAGCATTAAGTTTCTTCTTCCTAAATAGCAGACATGGATTTGAGTAGACCCATTGGACTGCTGGAGTTCTATAAGTGGTAAGGAAATCAATGTTTCCTTACCTCAAGGAGATCTCTGGTTGCAGCTGCAGCCGTTTTGGTGTTGCTGAACCACACAGCAACAGGGTAGAATAGGATTGGCCCTGAAAGTTATTCATCATTGTCTACTATTTCATTGTTACTGTGAACAAGGAACTTCATTGCCAAGAGCAGTATTACCTGAAAGCATTACACATTTAGTGGGAATAGCCTGCGTTTCTCCAACATGGCTCTGATTTCGGCAGAAATGAGGAAAACTTCTGCAATGCATGTGCTACATCATGGACTGCATTTTACATGCTATAGTTCTGCCCATTCATGCTCATTTCAAAATGGGTTCCTGGGAGGTCCTCCAACCTCTCATGGCTAGTACATGTATTAGTATCTTCTGTCCCCTCATTGGAACTGGAAAAATAAGCAATCAAATGGATGTTCCTAGAAGATCCTGAGAAAATCCTCTTGTCTTTGTGAGCCAAGATACGTAAACTGCAGGAATTTTGAAAAACCCAGCAGTTCTTTGGTGTAACATGCCAAAGACAAGGCACCATGGAAGACTACAATGTCAAAATGTCTGTCTACTGTCACTGATGAAAAATCCCACCAGTCTCTCATAAACCACACTTTCCCTATAGAAATATCTATAACATTTTCTATCATAGTATACAATTATATTATCCATTTCAAAACATTCTACATTGACAACCATTACTTTGACATCAGAACTAATTACTGACATAATCCTTGTGACGAAGGGGCTTCCTATGTTTAGAGTCTCCAATGATTCTGCCATTTTTAGAAGGTGACCAAGTACTGGTAATTGTTTAATGAAGTCTAATTTCATTGAATCCAGCCATTTTCAACCACTGTATTGTTGTAGATTGGTGTGCGATGGACTCTAACTATTGTGAAAAGCACGTATATGAAACACAATCTTAATTTCTTCTAAGCTGATTTTTACAGTTTAGCTCAGGCCTCAGGATAATTATGTAGCATTTAGGGAAGAAGATAAGGCTCAACAACCCACCACTAGACACCAAGATAGCAAAGATCTCCACAGCCACCATGGATTTCCCCTTTGTGCTCAGGAAAGGTGGGATAAAGGACAGCCACACACTGCAAAAAACCAACATGCTAAAGGTGATGAATTTGGCTTCATTGAAACTGTCTGGCAACTTCCTGGCAAAGAAAGCCACAGTAAAACTGATAGTTGCCAGAAGTCCCAGGTATCCCAGAACACAATAAAACATTGTGATGGAGCCTTCATTGCACTCCAGAACAATCTCCTCAGCCAGAGAGTCCATGTCCAAATGTGGGAACGGAGGAGCAGTGCAGAGCCAGACAGCACAGATGATGGATTGAATCAGGGAGCAACTGAAGATAATGGAGTTTGCCATTCTTCTGCCCACCCACTTCCTCATCCTGGATCCAGGCTTGGTGGCCATGAAAGCCAGAACCACAGTGATGGTTTTAGCCAAGACACAAGAAACAGCCACTGAGAAGACCAGCCCAAAAGATGTTTGTCTTAAATAACAGGTCACTGCCTGAGGCTGGCCAATGAATAGGAAGGAGCAGAGGAAACAGAGCAATAAGGAGACAAGCAGAGAGTAGGTGACGTCTCGGTTGTTGGCCTTGACTATGGGGGTGTCCTGGTTCTTGATGAAAATCCTGAGCACCAAAACTGTGATCAGAAAGAAAGACAAAACCAAAACACTTAATGAGATGCCCAAAGGTTCTGTGAAGGAGAGAAAATTGAGATCCTTCGGAAGACATTGATCTCGCTTCTTGTTTGGAAATTGATCTTCTGGACATTTGACACAGTCATCTATGTCTGAAATAATAGAGAAAATGCCTTTTAACGTCTCAGTCATGCCATCAATCTTTATACAGGTTTAGCCTAATTATATGTGATTTATTTATATGCAATTTTGTCTCAGAGTGCCTAAGTTTGGCTCTTTAAATTGAAGGGTAAGCCTCCCTTAAATCAGAGATCTCCAAACGCATTTGCAGGAGGGCCATATCATCTCTCTGACATGGTGTCAGGAGCCAGAAAACTAATTTACATTTCAAATTTGAATAAATATACCTAAATTTACATATAAGAATGCATTGGAGTGGATTACAAGGCTTGCCCAAGGGCCAGATAGAAGGGTCTGGCCGGGGGCCACATTGGCTCCTGGGCAGGGGTGGACCCTGGCTCCACTAACAACCGGTTCACCAGAAATTAGGTTCGTGGCTGGGGTCAGGGGGTGTGGCTGGGGTCAGGGGGGGCTGGGGGTGGGGAGAGGGGCGGCCCCAACCGTGGCACACTGCGCATGCCCCAAGGTTGGCGCGCGCGCAGATGCCTCCTGAACAGGACGCAACTGCAAACACAATTGCATCCTGTTCAGGATGCCAGTGGTGGGCTCCAAGGGTGAACCGGTTCGCCCTTTTCTTTGACCCGCCGTTAGCAAACGGATCGCTAGCTGTGGGCCAAAATTAACAACAGGTTTTGCAGAACCAGTGCGAACCGGCCTGGGCCCACCTCTGCTCCCGGGCCAGAGTTTGGATACCTCTGCTTTAAAGGAACAGTTAATGCTTTAAAGGCAGCTTGTTTCCCATGTCAATATGCCAGTTAATTAAACTTGTTTTTAAGTTCATACACTTTGTTTTGTTCCTGCTAGGAGATATAGCCCTCCCTTCCTTCAAGTGATAATTGTGAATTGCTTTGAGCTGACACAGCTTGCAAATTGCTTGCACCCTGCAAAGCATGGAAAATTGGACATTGCACATGCATTTCACATTGCACATGCTTGCAAATCATAGGCATTTAGCAAGTGCTGCTAAAGGAAGGGCATTTAGCAGCACTTGAAAGCAGCACTTGAAAGGGTGCAGCTTGATTCATCTTGATTATTTGCCTACTTTGTTATGGTAACTAATTGCCCTGGTATAATGTGAAAATAGTTAAGCACAGAGTTTCTTGGATATATAGGGAAGTTCATTAATCACCCAGGTTAATCACATACAGGGAGGTTCAACCTATATATAAATTTGAAAGGTCAATGACTGACTGACTGACTGACTCAGTCACTGAACTCCCAGCCAAAACCACTGGACTTAGAAGCATGAAATTTGGGGACGTATTTGGGGAGATACATCAATTTCCGTGACATAAGTAGTCACTAAGAACCATTTTTTTTGGAAATTCAAACCAGAAAGGGATAAAAAGTGGTACACTGCATTTTAATCCGTACACTTTACACTGGCTCATCACTGCCCAGCCTAAACCCCTAGACCTAGAAGGTGCCCGCTGCCCACTGCCCACTGCACAGTTATGCCCAGTGGTGCCCAATGGTTCTCACTAGAAGTGCCCTATAGGGATGCCTAGTAGCTGCTGCAGCCTGCCTGCCACTGCTCCCTGATACCCTCTGGTGCCCTGTGCTCAGTGGTGCCCATCAGTGTGCGCCAGTGCCCAGCTGTGCCCAGAACCCACAAATATACTTGAAATTTTACAATTTCAGGTTTATTCTGCTTTCTCTGTAATATAATACCATAATACTTAATTTAATATGGAGTATTAAATTCTCTTCTATTGGAGTTTGATCATAAAACCTCATGCAATTTCCTCACTTCTCCCTTGGCTATCCCAGCTTTTGTTCTCTTTCACTTCTTTCTTGCCATCCTGAGGTTTCCAACCCAGTTCTCTCTCTGTAACTTCCTCCATCATTTGCCCTTTCTGGATTGTGATATTATACTCCTTTTTTCCCTTTTCAAGGTGCTCTTTCTCTTTGTTTTTCTGTTCTTTCCCCATTTTGAGGGCTCATTCTTTGTGCCTAGTCAAACGAATAGCTAATGCTTCCAGGTTTGGTCCCCTTTTAATCCTCCCCAAAACCATCCTCACAATTAAAGGCATTATGGTTGCACCTTCAGCCTCTGTTCCCTCATTTTCCTCCAACCTCATACCGTTGAGCTGAATACAGCTGTCCCTTGTTATCCACTAGGGTTCCATTCTGGAAACTCCCATGGATAAAAAAATCCATGTATAAATCAAACAATGGAAAAATAAATTTAAACACCCAATTCCAGCTTTTGTTGTTCTCCATTGCAGCTAATGGAATATTGTAGTGCTTCAGTGACTGCAGGGCTTTGATTCTGGGACTGAAGAATGGAATGACTTCTTGCATGACTGCCTGTGTAAAATACTAGAAAAGCCGTTTTAAAAACTGTGATTTGTAGTGTCCATTTGTTTCAAGTCAAATCCGTGTATAAAAAATCGGTGTATAACAAGGCTGAATCTGTAATTAGTTACTGCATGAGAAAACAGGATTTTTTTCTGTGCCTGTTACCTTCCTGGAATGAAACCTTCCCATCGGGACATGGATGGCAATCATAGCAACAGAAAGGCTTCCCTTCCTTCTTTTTTCTGCTGTAGCCTGGATAGCAATGGTCATTACACACAGCAATGGGCAGCTCCTGTGTATAAAAAGGAGAGAAGTTGCATTGGCTGGGAAATAAACTTCTGTCCTCACCTAAGACTGAAAATCCAATATGGCTAGATAAGACAATCATAAATGAATGAAATTCAATACAGAGTCCCTGAATGGAGCTTTGGAAAGTAAGACTTGGTGGTACCTGCTGCCCAGTGTTGGCCACTAGTGCCCACTGCTGCCAGCTCCTCCCCACTGCATGCTGCTTCCTGTTGCTGCCCAGTAGGGATGCATTGTCCCTGATGGTGCCCAGTGTTGCCTCCTGCCCTTTGGTGCCCAGTGGTGACCATTGCCGAGAGGTGACTGGGGATGTCTACTGCTCACTGCGAAGTGGTGCACAATGGTTTCCAAAGCCCTATGGTGCCCAGGAAGGATACCCAGTACTCAGTAGGGATACCACATGCCCACTGCCCATTAGTGCTTGGTAGTGCCCGCTGCCTGTTGGGTGTCTGGTTGTGTCCATTGGTCATGCCTGGTGCATGCTGGTGCCAGATGGTGCCTTCTGCTTGGTGGTGCCCACTGTTCATAAGGGATGCCTGGTGCTGACTGGTGCCCATTGCCAGTTGGTGCCCTGTGGTGCCCTCTACCTGCTGGTACCAACTGCTCACTGGCTGATGATGCTCAGTCCTGGTAGAGGTGCCCAGTGACTCTGATAGGGATACCATTGCCAGTGCCAGTGGCCAGTGCCCATCATTGCCCATCAGTGCTCACAGGTGCCCAGCCAGGATTGCGGAACACAAATATTCTTCAAATTTCATCCCCCACAAAAACAGGTAAATTCTACTATTATTTATATATCAGTATGACAGGTAGACAGATCCCACCTCATGAAAAATGCTGTGCCATGTGATGGCCTCCTCATTAACAGTGAGCTCTTTGCCAGGGAAAGCCTGTGGATCCATCATTCCCACTGGCACTCTGGAGAAGGACTGATTTGGGAAAGTGACCCAATTGATCAAGTCGAATCCACCTGCTAATTCACCCTCTTCATTGAATGACACTCGGACACCAGCACTGTTGTTAAATGAGATGCTTCTCAGATATGGATGAAGCTAAAACCAAAGAGATAAAAGAAAGTACAGGCATGTTCTGGAAACTCCCGTGGATAGAAAAAATAAATGTATTAAGAAAACAATGGAAAAATATGTTTACAGACCAACCTACTCCTCTATTGCACCTAATGGAATAATGTAGTGCCTCAATATGTGCAGGGGTTTGATTCCAGTAATGAAAAATGGAATGATTGTTTGCATGACTACCTTTCTAAAGCAGTAATGTTTTTCAAACTGTAATTTAAAGTGGCCATTCATGTTGAGTCAAATCCTTGTATAAAAAATGCATGCATAAGGTTGGATCTGTATAAGAATATCCTTTTCAGAATACAGTGGTACCTCACTTAACAAGCGCCTCGCTTAACAAGCATTTCACATAACAAGCAAAAATTTCCAAGAAATCTAGCTTCACATAACAAGTTCCATTTCACTTAACAAGCAAGAGCACTATGGGCACACGTGCTATGCAGCCCTGACACTCCATATGGAGGCTCTTTAAAAGGGCTGCCGGCCAACGCTGCCTTGAACCTCCAGCAGCAGCCCAGGTAAGCCTCCCAGGAAAGTATCTTTGATTGCAGCCTTTTAACCATGTCTACCCAGAAGTAGGTCCCATTGTGTTAATTGGGGCTTACTCCCAGGAAAGTGTCTTTAGGAATACAGCCTAAGTAGACTTCATAGGATCATGCACATTGAATGCATGTTTTCAATTCAATTCCAGTGTTTTGTCATCATTTTTACATCCAGTTAATATTTTTATATGAATATTTGGTGTTATGGAACCAATCGTCTGAGTTTCCATTATTTCCTATGGGAAAATCTGCTTCACTTAAAGAGCGTTTCACTTAAAGAGCATGCCTCAGGAACGAATTAAACTCGTTATGTGAGACACCACTGTATGTATGACATGCATACATGGGAGAACTGTATTTCCTATGCATGGAATCTGTATAGTGGCTAGTGATATATCTCACAATAAGCAGGACAAGGGAGGCCAAGGTAAAGGTGCAACACAAGAATATTAGTATAGGGATAATTTTGCCATTGTGGGGGGATCAAAAATACAAAGTAAAGTGATATTTCTTATAAAACTTATATGCAGTTTTAGGTAGTAAACATGAAGTATTACAATGAGAAAAACCCTCATGCAATCAAAAGGGGAAAGAGGTAGAGGAAAGGAAAGAAGGCCAGAAGAAATGTCAGCAAAACCAGAGTGTTATTGAGAGGAAACTAGTAGCTTAAGAACCAGGGATTTTGTGGTAACTGGAAGGAGAGAAAACATGAAGGGAGACTGGGAAAAGAAGTGAGCAATTCTGGACACACACAAAATGATGTAGTTGAGTTGCCTTCTCTGTAGCTTCAACTATCTCTACAATTCAGAGTAACTACGGGAGCATGTTAGAGACATTACGTGCACCCGTAGTTATAGCACCACCTAGTGAAAACCTGTGGGAAATTCATATTGCAATCCAGAGTAAATTGTTCCTACAGCGGAGCAAGGACACCCTGTCGTTACTCTGGATTGCACCCTAAGTCTTACAGGAAATGAGGGAGCAGGGTTGCAACTAGTGTTTACACCACCTAGTGTGGGAGCACAGCATGTCACCCCCATACTGTGGGCAGGGTACAACCTGGACTGCGGGCATGGTTACATGTCATTTCTCCACCTCCATTTCTTTTTGGCCACACATTTTGATAGAATAAAGTTATTAGAATCTCAAATGTTTGATAACCAGTGCAATAAACATTTTGTGGGGTATGACACCACTAGTGAAAAAACCACTTTGAAATATCTTTATTCTAAAATATTTATTCTGTTTGTTCCACTATATTCTGCTGTAAATTATGTATACATATGTAAGATGATGGGAATGTTCCTAAAAACATTTTGGTCTCTAGATGTGACCAAACATTCCAGCAAGCATGTTTATTGCAGTGGTTTGCAAAGTTTTTAGCATGGTAGCTGTTTTAGATGACAATTTGTCCAGAATCCATCATAAGTAATGTCATGGCTGGAAGTGACATCATCAAGCTCTCACCTGTACACCAAATAAATTCCGTAAGATTTTTAGTCTTATTCAACACCCAGTTCAATTCAAGCTGATTTTTTTAGGCGAAGCACAGCCCCCCCCCCCCACTGCATGTCACCCTGCAGGGGCACATCACCTGGTGCAGGCTGCAGCACCCATACCTACCTAGCAATGCCCCTGTGAGGGGGTCCTGATTTGGCTGTGAAATCTTGGGAGTTCATTTCCTCTCTATTAGTTGGCATGAATCTATGTAGACCTATTGCAATGGCAGGAATTCTGTAAGACCATGTTCCTACATCTCAGTGAATCCTCAGCTGCTTCTCCTGTCCCACAGGATACAGAGATGGCCATTTTGGTGCTTGTGTACCAAAAAGCACCAGGGCAGCATAGGATAAGGATAATCATATAGAATGGATGACAGAGTGCCTCTACCTTTAACCATTACATAGAACAGGGAATTTACCCAGGTGCTGATTTTTAAACCCTTCAACATTGACTAAACCTGCCTTCATTCCATCTTCCATACAATGGTTAAAGTAGAGGCACTGTCCTCCATTCTGTATGGTCACCCTGCATACACATCCATCTCTAAATATTGTTCGTTGTTTGCTCTTTCAGTGTTACCACAAACAAGGGACTTCATTTACTAGTGGCGTATTACCTGAGTACATTGCACATTTGGTGGGAACAGCCTGCGTTTCTTTCCCATGTCTTTCACTTTAGGAAGAAATGAGAACATCTTCTGCAATGCATGTGCTATGGCATGAACTGCATTGTAAATGCTATAACTCTGCCCAGTCATGCTCATTTCAAAGAGGGTCCTTGGAAGGTCCTCCAACTTCTCATGGCCAGTACAAGTATTAGTGTCCTCTGCCCCCTCATCAGAACTGGAAAATAGGCAATCAAAAGCATGTTCCCAGAAGATTCGGAGAAAATCATCTCCTTTCTGTGAGTCAGGATATATAAAGTGAAGGAAATCCAAAAACCCTGGCACTTCATTGGAGTGAAAGGCAAAAGACAAGGCACCATGGAAGACTTGAATGTCAAAATGTCTATCTATAGTTGATGTCGAGAAATCCCACCGGGCTGTCATAATCCACACTTTTCCTAAAGAAATATCTGTAACATTTTCCAACAACATATACAAATATATTACCAATTTCAAAGCAGTTCTGGCTTGACTTTCTATATTGACAACCATTATTTTGAGATCAGAACTAAATATTGACATAACCCTTGTGACAAGGGGGCTTCCTAGGTTTTCAGTCTCCAGTGACTTTCCCACTTCTGAAAACTGAGCAAGTACTGGTAATTTTTTACTGAAGGCTGTACAGATTCTATGTTCGGACAGCATTTTTGTCATTTTTTCCACAAATTTGTCTCCATCATCATCATCTGAAACAATAATCCCAACCCACGTCCATTGGAAATGTTGAAGCAGACGGGCAATCCCTCTGTACTGATGTTCCTCATTGGGGACCATTCGATAGAAGGAAGGAAACTGAATCTTAATATTCCTCACTGGAGCCTGTACACAGTAGGCAATCTAAGCAAAATATAGTAATAACATTAGGAATAGGAATAATTAATGTAAAACAAAATGAATCTTATAATTCATATAATTCTTGTTGAAAAAATTATTCTTACCATCATGACAAGATTGTGAATGAACTTAATAGCAAGTGAGAAAACAGTATGTGTCCTTCATGATTTTTATCTTAAACTTATCTACTTTTTCTAAATGAAGGCAGATAAGGAACTATAAACCAATGCTAATGTTTGTTCATAAAAAAGTGATTGAAAAAGTAAAAGACATTCTGCTTACGTGAAATTACCTAAATGAAATACGTTCATGAAATACTTTCCATGAAATGAAATATTTTTCATGAAATACGTTCATGAAAAATTTAAAGGGAAAAAAGCAAACAAAAATCAATGGAAGTGTATGATGAAGCTTTATGCCTCTTTGGACCACAACTAAGGAAGGACTTGATCTCATCCAGTAGACATTTTCACCATCTATTTCATTTGAATGTGTGAAGTGAAGCATGTGTGCCCCAGTCACTACAGGCAAAAATCAAACCATTCCTTTTGGTTCAAATGCTGCTTTACCTGTGGAATCTTGTAGATACTTGATTGAATAGCCGTTTGAAGAGAGCTTTCAGAATCAAGTCCCCCAATGACAGCTATCAGATGCTGGTTCTGGTCACATTTGAAGTTGGGGACAACCCTTTCCTGAGTGGAAAGAAGTTTCAGGGTGTTCTGATAAATCATCTTTGCATCTAAATAACTATCATAAATTTGAAATCCAAGACTGACATTTGGTAACATCTTCAGGTCCTCATTGACTTCCTTCACAGCAAATACCAAGGACAGGACATGTTGGTAATGCTTTGGGGCTGGACTAAAAGAAGCATCACATTTTGTAAACAGCAGATATTCAAGTTTATATTCAATAAACTTTTGTTTATTGTAAACAGCAGATATTCAATCTATCTATCCATCAGTCTGTCTATCTGTCTGTCTCTCTATCCATCTATCTATCCATCCATCCAATGTGAAAACATTTCCATTCTATAAATACATTCTAATACATCTCTGGCAAAGCAGTTGACTGTACAGTGGACGAAACAGACTCAGAAAATAGCTAAATGAAAAGTTGGACCATATGATTTGAAATCAACATTATTGTTTAAAGATATAAGTGGCCTAACGCCAAGCTTTGTAGATAGTTCAGTGTTAGAAAATATGGTTTATTTTAGGTTTACATTTTACATTTATTTTACGTTTAAGACACAGCATCTCCATTTCGACCAGAAAAAAAATTTTCTTCTCTGAAAATATCTTAACTAGATAAACCAGCAATCGGACTTGGTATGAAAAGTAGTTTTCTACCTTCCCCAGAATTCAGAAATATATAGAAAGTCACAGGAAAAAAGCAATGAAAGACACAAATTGTGTGATACTAAAATGGACAGTTGTATAGATTATTCTATAGATTAGTTCTAAGCACAGTTCTAGTTAAATATTTTCAAAAATAAGTCGTTTTGTTCAGTTGGACCAATTTCCTAACAGTACCATGTGTTCACAATTGCATTGTCATACAATAACATCAAAAAAATCAAAAGCAGACTATGCATCAAGAAAGTCAAATATTTCTATGACTGAATACTTCAATAAAGCATATGATCTGAGCTGCTGAAAGTAATGGAGGGAGAAAGGGAAATGGATTTCCTTACAGGAGTTCATTTATCAGCTTTGTCTCGGGGTGTTCACTGAAAGAAATCTCCTCAAATAGGCAGCCAAACTGTGACATAATTGATCCAATGATTAGATCCCCTCTCTGATGGTACTTGTGTGGGAGTAGAGAGAGATCAAAAATGGTGCACATGGCATTCTGCACCTTGCCTTCAGCTGGAGGAAACTGCAGGCCCAGTACTAGGAGTAGCAATAACAATACTCTTGCCAACTGGGGTATCTCTTTTGTGAAAAGATCCATCTTTTTCATCCACTCTTTCCTTCTCTATCATACCCAACAGTAGCCTGGTTACAGTTACATTAGACATTGGCTCCAGTATCTGTTGCTTTCCTGACCAGTTTCTTAATATAGGAATACAGCAAAGCAATGATTTTGTGTATGTGTTCAGGCTTGGCTATTATTATTGGCTATTATTCCTGCTTGTACCTTGAATAAATCCATGTGTGATGTAACCTGGAAGGAGCATTTCTAATAGCAACTGTAATTAATTACAGGTTTCCAAATTATAATTCCAGGCAAGAATGCTAGTTGAGGCTAATTACATCAGAGGAGGAGAAGAAAATATTTGTTGCATCTCAATGATGAATTGGTAGATCAGATTTTCTTAACTCAAAACTTTCCCATAATATTGATTGCTCTGAAAGCCAATGAGATGTAATTCTGATACTATATGGAACTAATAACAGGGTGACCATATGACCAGAAAAACCTGGATTTATCTGAATTTTTAGCCTCCTGTCTGGGTGTCCTACATTTTGGCTTCATTGTCCTACATTTTGAAACTTTGCAATAGTGCACAGTACCCCATCATGCCACATGCCGTTTGATTCATTTTGAAGAGCAGAATCCAAGGCAAAAATCAGTTTTGAGATATCTCCTTCCTATCAAACGTTATGGTAAAAAAAAATACTTTTGGCAATATTTTTAAACAGGTAGGAATTTTGGCCTTGGGGTTCAGGAATAATCTGGTCACCCTAAGCTAATAAGGTGTTAATATTAATCAGCTCTGTCAACAAGAAAATGTAGGTCTGTATCTGCCAGGGGATACCTGATCAACAAGAGTAGAAGCACCTGCTGGTGAGAAGCAAGAAAGTGCTGACTCATTCTCAGGTGACCCATGGCAAGATGTCAGATTAGTCCTAAGACTATGAGTCATCTACTTTGATTAGCTGAAGAAGATCTGGTTGAAACATAAAAAGAAGCAGAGTACTGTATGCCCATTGGGGTGCATCTCCAGTGCGCAGCGGAATCGAAATCATGTTTTTGGCTATGTATATATGGATACCTTTTCTGTTGCTGAATCTTTGTATATACTTTTCTGCAACCTTAATAATGCACCAGTCTATCTTGAACTTCACAGTATTGACTCATTTATTTTTGCCTTCTCTGGTCCTCCCACTTCTGAAGGTCATGCCAGCCACGGGGCCACAAGCTTTGCCCAACAAGCTCTCATTTCCATATACATATATAATAATATAGTTACCTATACTAACAGGGTATAAAGATAACTGGGTATGAAAAGATAAGTTGCAAGTTATTTCTATGTAAACAAATACAGTGGCACCTTCACATAACAAATGCCTCATGTAAAGTATGCTCCACATTACAAACAAAAATTTCTCTAGGATTCTGCTTCATGCAACATACTGTGCTTCACCTAACAAACATACTCATTGGCAGTTGGAGCAGATATGCAGGTCGGCAGCCCTTTTAGAAAACATCAGGGCTGCCTAGTGCGCCTGCCCATAGCAAAAGCAACACTTGCACGCTGTTCCATCTGTGGCCAGGCGTCCACTGGGCAGAGGGAGAGAAGAGCAGTGGAGAAGATGGAAGCAGCTCAGGGCTAACCAGAAGGGAGCAGGGGAGAGAGAGGCTCAGGATGAAGAGAAGGGAAAGGTTGGGAGACACTTTGAAAGTGTCTTTGATTGCAGCCTCCTAACCATGTCTATCCAGAAGTAAGCCCCATTATGTTAAATAGGTCTTAATACAAGTAAAGTGTCTTTAGGATTGCAGTCTAAGGGCGCAATCCAGAGTAACTATGGGGAGTCCTTGCTCCAACGAAAGAACAATTTACTCTGGATTGCAATATGAATTTCCCATAGGTTTTCACTAGTTGGTGCCATGACAACGTCGACGTAAATGTCTCTTACGTGCTCCCGTAGTTACTCTGGATTGTAGGGTAAGTAGACTTCATAGGATCATGCACACTGAATCAATGTTTTCAATTCAATTCCAGTGTTTTGTCATCATTTTTACATGCAGTTAATATTTTTCTATGCAATGCTTAAAAGAGGCATTCTGTCCTCCATTCTATATGGTCATGCTGACTTCAGTGAGCCCCACCTTAAGTACAAAGACTCAAGATACTATATAGCAGAGGCATTTTGGGAAGAGAAGTATTTATTATTTGACATGTCTGAAGTGGAAAGTTTTAAACTTGTAAAATTCAAGAAGCTGAAATCAGTGCAGCCATTCTTGTTATCTGGGTAAGATTTATGAGAAAGGAGGTTGGAGAAGCAGGAAAGACAAGGTATTCATCTTACATGAATGACCCTGTGGTTCCAGCCATTTAATCCAGCCATTTTCAACCACTTGGTTTGTCATGAATGGTCTCTTAACTATTGTGAAAAGCAAATGTATGAAGCACAATCTTAGTTTCTCCTTCTAAGCTGATCTTTGCTGTTCAACTCAGGTCTCAGGAGAATTATGTAGCATTTGGGGAAAAAAATACAGCCCAGCAACCCACCACTAGAGCCCAAGATAGCAAAGATCTCCACAGCCACCATGGATTTCCCCTTCGTGCTCAGGTAAGGGGGGATAAAGGACAACCACACACTGCAAAACACCAACATGCTGAAGGTGATGAACTTGGCTTCATTGAAAGTGTCTGGTAGCTTCCTGGCAAAGAAAGCAACAGTAAAACTGATAGTTGCCAGGAGTCCCAGATAGCCCAGAACACAATAAAACATTGTGATGGAGCCTTCATTGCACTCCAGAACAATCTCCTCAGCCAGAGAGTCCATGTCCAAATGCAGGAACGGAGGAGCCGTGCAAAGCCAGACAGCACAGATGGTGGATTGAATCAGGGAACAACTGACAATAATGGAGTTTGCCATTCTTCTGCCCACCCACTTCCTCATCCTGGATCCTGGCTTGGTGGCCATGAAAGCCAGAACCACAGTGATGGTTTTGGCCAAGACACAAGAAACAGCCACTGAGAAGACCAGACCAAAAGATGTTTGTCTTAAATAACAGGTCACTGCCTGAGGCTGACCAATGAAAAGGAAGGAGCAGAGGAAGCAGAGCAATAAGGAGACAAGCAGAGAGAAGGTAACGTCTCGGTTGTTGGCCTTGACTATGGGGGTGTCCTGATTCTTGATGAAAATCATGAGCACCAAAACTGTGATCAGAAAGAAAGACAACACCAAAATGCTTAATGTAATTCCCAAAGATTCTGTGTAAGACAGAAAATTGAGATCCTTTGGGAGGCATTGATCTTTCTTCTTGTTTGGAAATTGACCTTCTGGACACTTGACACAGTCATCCATGTCTGAAATTATAGAGCAAATACATTTTAATGTTCCAATCATGACATCAGTCTATATATGTAAAACTGAAATGTCAATGACTGATCGACCCATCAACCCAGTCACTCACTCCCTCACTCATCATTCCTAGCAAAAACCATTGGACCTAGAAGTGTGAAATTGCAGGAGGGTCTTCCTTCCATGATGGTCTTCCTTCCTTCCACTTTTTTAAAATTTAACTGGAAGAGGATAAAAAAGGGTGCAACACTGTTTCATTCTTATACTTTACATTGAAGAATTCCTGACTCATTAACACCCATCCCAAACCCTTGGACGTATAAGCATGAAATTTGGGAGCATATTCCTTCCATGATGTAAGGACCCACTAAGTACTGATTCATTGCCATGTGGTTCCAATACCCAGTTGTGCCTGCTGCCCGGTGTTGCCCATTGGCACCATATGGATGCTGGTACTCCATATGCATGCTGGTAGGGATGCCTGGTGTTTAGTAGGCATGCCAGATGATACGCACAATCTGGAAGGGATGCCCAATGCCTGGTGCTGCCCAATGGTTCCCACTGCCCCCTGAATGGTGATGTATGGTGGTGCCAAATGCCCAGTAGTGCTGAATAAGGATATTTGGTGCTCAGTAGGGATACCCAGTACCCACTGCTCACTGGTGCTTTGTGGTCCTCACCACTTGTTGTTTCCTGCTGCCTACTGGTGCCCACTGGTGCTCACTGCTGAATGGTGCCTGGTTGTGCTCATTAGAGATGCCCAGTGCCTGCTGGTTCCTATTGCCTGGTGATGCCCACTGATGCTCACTGCCAACAGAAGAGTGGTGCCTGCTGCCCAATGGTGCCTGCTCCCTGGAGGCGTCCGGTGATGCTTGCTGACCACTACTGCCTGCTATCTACTGCACAGTGGTGTCCAGTGGTGCCTACTGCCCAATGGTTCTTCATACAGGTACCTGATAGGCTGCTCTCTGCCACTGCCTCCTGGTACCCTCCAGTTCCTGGAGCCTGTTGGTGCCTGTTGATGTCCAGTGCCCCCTGGTGCCCACCTCCTGGTGCAGAGTTGTGCCCACCAGTGCCCAGCTGTGCCCGCAATCCAAAAATATTCTTGAAATTTTACTCCTGCAATGGCAGGTTCATAAAACTAAAAAATTCACTGACTGACTCACTCACTCATCAATGGCCAGCCTAAACTGCTGGGCCTAGAAGAGTGATATTTGGAGAGTGTGTTCCTTCCGTGATGGAGGCACTTAGTAAGAACCAGTTTTCAGAAATTCCAACTGGATCAGGGTGAAAAGGGACACAACATGTTTTCCTCCCTATGCATTGCATTGAAGAATCCCTGATCGAAGGACGCTCTGACACAACTCCTGGACCCAAAAGCATGAAATTTGTGGAATGTATTTCTTCTGTGAAGGGAACACCCACCATGAACCAATTTCTAGAAATTTAACTCCTAAGAGTCTGAAAAGGGGTGCAAACATTGCAGACTGACTGATCAACATCCAGCTGATGCACTGGGAGGGTGGGTGCACAGAGGATGATGGTGCATGTGAGGGGTTGGTGCTCATGGAGTTCTGATGCATATGGGAGGGTATTGTGCATGGGGGATGATACACAGTGGAGAGTGTTGATGTGCATGCAGAGATAGAATCATAGAATGTGCTTGAGGTGTCAGTGCGAATGGGGATTGAAGTAAATGGGGAGTTGATGCACATGGGGTTGTTGCTCATGGGGTAGTTGCTCAGTGAGGGAATGGCATGTGGGGGGAATTTTACTCCCACAACGCAGAGTTCGTGCACATGGGAGGGTGATGAACATAGGAGGGTGGTGTGCATGAGAAGATGGTGCACATGGGGGTTGATACATGTGAAGGATGGTACACAGTGGGAGGTGTTGAGGCGTATGGGGTGTTGTTGTGCATGGGGTGTTGATGAGCATGGGGGGATGATGTGCATGGGAGGTTGATGTACATGGGGTTGTTGTCAGTGGGGAGATGGCATGTGGGGGAAAATTTACTCCAGCAACACGGGTACATTTTTGCTAGTTTGTAACATAATTCTAGATCAATTTAAAGTGGATACTTACATCTCTTCTTTTGGATGTGAACTTACCCCATTTCTCCCTTTGCTATCACAGCTTTTGTCGTCTTTCACTTCTTTCTAGCCATCATGAAATTGAAGTATCCACCCAAGTTCCCTGTCTGTAACTCCCTCTATCACTTGCCCCTCTTAGATTGTGTTATAATGCCCCATTTCCCTTTTCAAGGTGTTCTTTCACTTCGTGTTTCTGTCCTTTCCCATTTGGAGGGCTCACTCTCAGAATAGCTAATGCCCCCAGTTTTGGGCTCCGCTACACTCTCTAAAATAATCCTCACAGTTAAGGGCATTTTGGTTGCACCTTCAGTCTCTGCTCCCTCATTTTTCTCTAACCTCAAACTGTTGGACAGAATAATTCGTTGCTGTATGAGAAAACATGGGATTTTGTTGTTTGCCTCTTACCCTGCTGATATGAAATCCTCCCATCTGGACACGGATGGCAATCATAGCAACAGAAGGGCTCCCCTTCCTTCTTTTTTTTGCTGTAGCCTGGATAGCAATGGTCATTACACACAGCAATGGGCAGCTCCTGTGTATAAAAAGGGGGAGAATCTGCACTGACTGGGAAACAAAATTCTGTCCTCACCTAAGATAGAACTTGTGATATAGCTGGACTGGAATATCACAAATTAATGAATAGTGGAAATTCAATACCGGACCAATGAATGGAGCTTTGGAAAGTAGAATTTGGCATCAATTGGAATACCATGGGATTAATAGTAAAGAGGCAGTACCATTTTCAGTATAATTTGCTCTAAATTTTCTGATCTTATTTGACATTCTGTTCTTGTTAGACCAGGAAGAACAGGGCATGCTTTCAATCAACATAAACATCTATTCAAGTGATCATTATTTGTTTGGGTTATAAGATCCAATCTTTGCAGCCTGCTATGGGCAAAATCCAGAGTAACTACGGGGAGTCCTTGCTCCAGTGTAAAAACAACTTACTCTGGATTCCAATATGAATTTCCCATAAGTTTTCACAAGGTGGTGCAGTAACTACAGGTGCACGTAAAGTCTCTTACGTGCTCCTGTAGTTACTCTGGATTTGGGGGTAAGTGTCTGTAACCTGAACAGCTTTATGGCTGTTGCAAAGGGTAACATGCTATACAATGTAGCCTGGCCACTGCTATAACCAGTAAGCAGCTGGAGCTGGCCAATTAGCCCAAAGCCAGTACATTAGTGCAAGTGATGGGCAGGAGGCAGGGATAGGACAGAACAAGATGGGGTGGAGAGGAACAGGTAGGAGCCTGGTATGGGGATGGGGCAGATTGATCCACAAAAGGGGCTAGTGGCAGAGAAAGGGGCACTGATAATTTCCCATCCACCATCCTGACCTCAATCTGCCTGCCTGGGTTCCCTTAGACATTCACCAGCACGTCTCATGCATAAGCTGATGCTGAGGAGCAGCAGATACCTAAGTGGGGGCAAGGGACAGGTGTTTTTTTCATCTCCAGGTGACTCCTTGTCCCCTGCAAAATGTCGCGTGTGCTTCAGTGGTTCCCTAAGCTTCCCTCAGCTGTTATCCTGCATGTAGAAATATCAAGGAGTATTATCTAGGTGGTAGATTTCAGATTTGATTATTTAAAAGCAAAATGAATATATATCCCCAAATGTATAGATGACGACATGACCAATCGCAGTGAACAGTGATTTGTGAACACAGTCCAACATTGATTTATATATACAGATTTGACAAAACATGACAAATGCAAATTACAGTTTTTAAAACTGCTTTTTTTGCTGTTGCAGAGAGGCAATCATGCAAGCAGTCATTCCATTCTTCAGTCCCAGAATCAAACCCCTGCAGATACTGAAGCACTAGCTTCTTCCATTATGTGCAATGGAGGGGCAAGAAACCTGGAATTAGGTCTCCTATTTTCCATTGTTTTATTTATACACTGAGATACACATAGCTACATTTATTTATTTATTTATTTATTTATTTATTTATTTATTTATTTATTTATTTATAACTGCCAAAGAATTACTTTTTCACACTGCACACTTTATCAGTTAGATGTATATAATACATTTGCTGTACATTGCAATGGATTGGGGAAGAGTCCAAAGTATTTTATATCATATCACACTCATGAGAGAAGATGAAGCCTCAGTAATGCAACATTGCCCATTTAAATTTCCATCTTATAACTTATGGAAAGATCCCACCTCATTAAAAATGTTGTGCCATGTAATGATCTTCTCATTAACAGTGAACTCTTTTCCAAGGACAGCCTGTGGATCCATCATTCCCACTTTCACTCTGGAGAAGGACTGATTTGGGAAAGTCACCCAGTTGATCAGGTCAAATCCACCTGCTAATTCACCCTCTACATCAAAAGACACCTGATCTCCAGCACTGTTGTTAAATGAGATGCTTCTCAGATATGGATGAAGCTGCAGTCAAAGAGATAAAGAAAGGTATACGATTACACTTTTCAGAATATGTATAATAAGTATACATGGGAGAAATTTAATTCCTGTGCTTAGACACTATATAATGGCCAGTGTTATATCTCAGACAGTCAGTAGGACAAGGGCAGCCAGGGTAAAAGTGCAACACAATAACTTTAGCATAGGGATAATTTTGCAATTATGGGGTTGGATCAAAAATAAAAAAGTCAATGATATTTCTTCAACAGCCATGCAGATCTAGGATCAAAACAGGAACTATTACAAGGAGTGAACCCTTGTGCAATCAAAAGGAGGAAAAGGGTGGAAGACAGGAAAGAAGAACAGGAGGAATGTAAGGAAATCAAGAGTGTTATCTAGAGGCAAGTGGTGATTAGAGAATCAGGGATTTAGTGGTAGCTGGAAGGGGAGAAAACATGGGAGAGACTGGGAAATGAAGCGAGCAATGCTGGACACAGGAGAAACAATGTCGTTGAGATAGCCTTCTCTGTATCTTAGAACAAGTCCTACTGGAAAGGAGGGCAGATTCAGCCCAGGAGGATGGTAGAATATGCTGAATCCTATGCTCAATCCTCCTGAATTTCAAAGTCCTACACATTTTCCCAGAGGCTAGCCGCACTTTCCTGGAGTAGGTGCTTGTTTTCCGGAGGCCTCCTGAAAATTCCAGAGGTCTGGCAACCCTACTAGGACTGGACGCTATAATTTGGAAACTATTAGTTGTCTGCTCTTTCAGTGCAGATTGGACAAATGGACAAATGACTTCATTTACAGTTGGAGTATTACCTGAGAACTTTGCATATTTGATGTGAACAGCCTCTGTTTCTTTCCCATGGCTTTGCCTTCCAGCAGAAATGAAGACATCTTCTGCAATGCATGTGCTACAGCATGGACTGCATTGTAAATGCTATAACTTTGCCCAGTCATGCTCATTTCAAAAATGGTCGCTGGGAGGTTCTCCAGCTTCTCATGGCCAGTGCATGGAATCATGATCTTTGTGCCCTCATAGGAACTGGAAAATAGGCACTCAAAAGCATGTTCCCAGAAGATCTGGAGAAAATCATCTCCTTTCTGTGAGTCAGGATGTATAAAGTGAAGGAAATCCAAAAACCCTGGCACTTCATTGGAGTGAAATGCAAAAGACAAGGCACCATGGAAGACTCGAATATCAAAATGTCTATCTATAGTTGACGCTGCAAAATCCCACTGAGCTGTCAGAATCCACACTTTCCCTATAGAAATTTCTGTAACATTTTCTAACATTGTATACAGATATATCATGAATTTCAAAGCAGTTATAGCTTGACATTCTACATTGACAACCATTACTTTGACATCAGACGTAATGACTGGCATAAAACTCTTCATCATGGGGGTTTCTAGGAGGTCTAAAGTCTCCATTGATACTGCCAATTTTGTCACTTGAGCTAGTACCATTGTTTTTATGATGAAAGCTGTACAGATTTTATGTTCAGATAACATTTTTGTCATGTTTTCCACAAATCTTTCTCCATCATCATCTTCTGAAACAATAATCCCAACCCACGTCCATTGGAAATGTTGAAGGAGATGGATAATCCCTTTGTACTGATGTTTCTCATTGGGGACCATCCGATAGAAGGAAGGAAACTGAATCTTAATATTCCTCACTGGAGCCTGTACACAGTAGGCAATCTAGGCAAAATATAATAATAACTCTCAGAATTGGGGGACAAAATTACTGCAAACTGTAACAAATCGAATGATATACTTGTTGAAAAAATTCTGACTTAAAATTCTTATTAACATTATTACAGGTTTATGAATGAAATTATTAGTCAGTGAGAAATGTTGTGTATCATTTATGCTTTTAAAAAAATTTATTTTTCCTAAATGAAGGCAAAATAGGAACAATATTACATGAATGCTAATATCTGCTAATGACAAACTTATTGCATTTACTATAATTTACTGTAAAACAATTATCATGAGATATTCTGAGAGTAAAAAGCAAAACTAGCCCTACAATCCAGAATAACTACGGGAGCACGTAAGAGACATTATGTGCACCTGTAGTTACTGCACCTCCTAGTGAAAAGCTATGGGAAATTCATATTGCAACCCAGAGCAAATTTTTCTTACACCGGAGCAAGGACTCCCTGTAGTTACTCTGGATTGCGCCCTAAATCAATCAAATATATGTTGAAAAGTCTTTGCAAGTCTTTGGATCACCACCAAGAAAGGGTTGTCACCTGCTGTTGTTGTCTCACAAGCTGTTTTATTTTAAAGTGTGAAGTGAACCATGTGTATTCCTGCAGAGGTGATGATAATTCAATGCTATCAACAAACACAAAAGTTATGTGTCTTCAGGACCTTAAGGCATTACTGTATATTGTTCATTACTATATATTGTTCATATAAGTTCATTACTCTATATTGTTAAAAATGTTACATCAAGTAGGGTTCTACAAATTATTTTTCCTTGCTGGATAGGAGTACATATATGATGTGCTTGATCCTGATAAACTAAAGGTGAAAACCATTTTGATGGAAAAGAAAGAAATATAAATTACCCTGGAAAATTCCTAGAAATCCATTTATGTTCCTGCTTATAAATGAAAAAGTTTAATATTGTGCAGATTTGTTTTTTTTAAATGTTCTTTTACCTGTGGAATCTTGTAAATGTTTGACTGAGTAGCCATGTGAAGAGCGCTTTCAGAACTGACTCCTCCAATGATAGATATAAGATACTGGTTCAGTTCACATTTGAAGTTGGGGACAATCCTTTCCTGGGTGGAAAGAAGTTTCAGGGTGTTCTGATAAATCATCCTTGCATCTAAGTAACCATCATAAATTTGGAATCCAAGACTGACATTTGGTAGCGTCTTCGGGTCCTCATTGATCTCTTTCACAGCAAAAGCCAAGGACAGGACATGTTGGTAATGTTTTGGGGCTGGACTAAAACAAGTGTAACATTTTATTTCACATATTTAGAAAGTGAATTAACATGATTTTATTGAGCTGAATTATTTTAACTTGATGTATTTTTAGATTGATATGTAAGATTGTATCAGCTACTTTTATTCTAGTCTGAGACCATAATAAAGATTGACTGATATTTCACATATTCAATTGTCTATCTATCTATCTATCTATCTATCTATCTATCTATCTATCTATCTATCTATCTATCTATCTATCTATCTATCTATCTATCTATCTATCTATCTATCTATCAAACATTTCATACATTGCATCACCATATTATTATACATTATACATAATGTATATATTCATTATCACAGTCTCTGCTATTAGTACAACCAGGAAAAAGAAGATATATCACGAACAAAGCAGTTTTTTTCCTGACTTCTGAGAAGATTGATCTGATTTATAACTTGACAAAACTATACTTTTCCTGCTTCTTCTCCACACCATAAAGAAACATGTAAGGATGATCTCATGACTGTTCTGAATATACAGTGGTTCCTCACATAACAAGCGCCTCACGTAAAGTATGTTCCATGTAACAAACAAAATTCCTCTAGGATTCTGCTTCACGTAACAAAGTGTGCTTCACATAACAAGCACACTCGTTAGCAGTTGGGGCAGACGCGCTGGTCTGCAGCCCTTTTAAAAAGCATCAGGGTGGCCTAGTGTGCCTGCCCATAGCGAAAGAAACACTTCCGCGCTATTCCTCCTGTGGCTGGGCATCAGCTGGACAGAGGGACAGAACAGCAGAGGAGAAGAGGAAAGCAGCTCAGGGCTAGCCAGAAGGGAGCAGTGGAAAGAGAGGCTCAGGATGAAGAGAAGGAGAAAGTGGGGAGACACTTTGAAAGTGTCGTGGACTGCAGAAGAAAGTGTCTTTAATTACAGCCTCCTAACCATGTCTTCCCAGAAAGAAATTGTGTTAAATGGGGCTTAGTGCCAGGAAAGTGACTTTAGGTTGCAGCCTAAGTAGACTTCATAGGATCATGCTCAGTGAATGCATGTTTTGAATTCAATTTCAGTGTTTTGACATCATTTTTACATCCAGTTAATATTTTTATATGAATATTTTTGGATTGTGGAACCAGTCGTCTGAGTTTCCATTATTTACTATGTGAAAATCCGCTTCACGTAAAGAATGTTTCACATATCAAACATGCCTCCAGAACAAATTAAATTTGTTATTTGAGGTGACACTGTAAATTGTTGATGCTAATAAATCCTTAACTTCAGTTGGATCATGTCCACCTTGATTCAGAATATCATATTTGGAGTTGCTAAGAACAATGTTTTCCATGAACACTTATGCCTAAGATACTCTGACTCTAGCAAGTGACTCTTAAGTTGCTGAAGAGATCAGGAAGAAAATTCTCTTGCGCTTGCCCTTTATTCTGCTCAGTGTATGATTTGCCCAGTGACTTCTCTGTTTTCTGCAGGCATCAAGTGCCAGGAGGATGAGCTTTTAAGCTGAAGTTCTGTTGTCTGGCACTTCTTCATTTAGCAGTGCCCAAAAGCATAGGTAGCAGATGCCAATCCTTCAATAATAATAATAATAATAATAATAATAATAATAATAATAATAATAATAATAATAATAATAATAATAATAATAACTGGTGGGACCACAAAAAGTGGCAAAAAACTGGTGGGACCACAAGCCTGAAAAAGTGGTTGCAAATGAGCAGGTCAAACTTCTGTGGGACTTCAGGATACAGACGGATAAGGTCTTGGAACACAAAAAAGCAGGCCTCCATCAGTCTTAAAAGACTATGGTATCATGCTTGGTGCTGCATACGCTGCATGCGAAGCATGAAAGCCTGGGTTGGATTGTTATGGAGGATAGGCTGTTACCCAAGCAGCAAATCCCCCCTCTCCACGCCACTGAATTAGTCCAATGGAAAGGCAGAGCCAATACAATTGGATCCAGCTGCATCGCAGAGCTGGGCTAAGGACAGGAGCTCACCCTGTCTTGTGGGGCCGAGCCGGGTCTCGAACCCTGGCCTGCTTGTTAACAGGCACAGCGCCTTAACTGTCATAGAAAGCAGTAAGGTGTAGGTTGTTGACATCGCCATACCAGGTGACAGCAGAATTGAGGAGAAACAACTGGAAAAGATCTCCTGCTACCAAGACCTAAGAATCAAATTACAGCATATCTGGTGTAAGCCAGTGCAGGTGATTCCAGTGGTAATTGGCTCACTCGGTACAGTGCCCAAAGACCTTGGCAGGCACCTGAAAACTATTGGCATTGACAAAATATCACTCGGCCAACTGCAGAAAGCCGCTCTTCTGGGATCAGCACGAATTATACACTGCTACATCACAGTCCTAGACTCTTGGGAAGGGTCCGACTGGTGATGTGAATGAAACCAGCACAAAATTGTTCGCTGTGTATTTACGGATAATAATAATAATAATAATAATAATAATAATAATAATAATAATAATAATAATAATAATAATAATAATAATAAATGACACCCTTGAACATGTCAGAGCACATGTTTTTCATAACAAATGCTTAAGACACAGCATCTCCAGTTTGTTTCAGAGTTTCCTAGCCTAGATGGACCAACAATCTGACTTGATATACAAAGCAGTTTCCTACCTTCCACAAAATCCAGAAATACATTAAAGGTCACAGGAAACAGTAAAAAACATCCAGAGCATAATTCTAACCAATTTAGGCCAGTACAACTCACCTAGCCCCTGTTCCTACAAATTGTATGGGGACATATCCATATGCTGGTGAAACCTGCCAAGAGTGACGCAGAAGAATCTTATGACACTTTTCCAACACCTACAGGCTGAAGAAAGAGAGTTGTGCCAGCCTAAATTAGGGTTAGGATTATGCTGTGAATGCCTAATATTAGAAACGACAGGTTTATAATATGGAGCAGAAGAATAAATGTGGCACAATCCTAAGTAAATTTTCTCAAAAAATAAATAAATCATAAGCAGATCACACAGTGACCATATCAATACTCCTCTGATGTATCACTGAAGGACGTGATGTGCATTGCTGAAAGCTATGGGAGAGGGAGTGGGAAATGGATTTCCTTACGTGATTTCATTTATCAACATTGAGTCAGGGTGTTCACTGAAAGAAATCTCCTCAAATAGGCAGCCAAACTGTGAAATAATCGAACCAATGATTAGGTCCCCTCTCTGATGGTACTTATATGGGAGCAGAGAGGGAGTACTGATGGTGCACATGGCATTCAGAACCTTGCCTTCACTTGGCAGTAACTGTGTGCTCAGAATGAGTAGCAGTATTAACAATATTCCTGCCATATAGGACAACTCTTCTCCAAATGCCCACTCTCTCTTTCTCACCCACCAATAGCCTGTTTACAATTCCATTGATCTGTGACTCCAGTACATGGTGCTGTTTCAGATGTTCATAATTTTCTTAATAGAAGATTACAGCACAGCAGTGATTTTGTTAAAGCGTTCAGACTTGGCTATTGTTTCTGCTTGAGCCTTGAGAAAATCCATGTGGGATTTACTGAGTTGGAGCATGACTAATAGTATCTGAAGTTAATTACAGGTTTCTAAACTATCGTTTCAGACAAGAGTGCGGGGTTGAGTGTAGTTACCTCAGAGGAGAGGAATATAATACTTTTTGCATCTCAATAATGACTTTGGCTACAGTCCAGAGTAACTACGGGACCTTTTACACCAACATCATTACAGTGCCACCTATGGGAAACCTCTGGGAAATGCATAGAGCAATCCAGAGTAAGTGCCTCTTACATCTTTCTGTAGTTACTCTGGATTGTAGAGTAAGTAGGGCAGAAGTATTTATCCTCAGTAAGATAGAAAGAAAAAAATTATAGCCAGCCACAAATTTCCTGGCCCACAAGTGACTTCCTCTGCCCTCAGAACACCTTCTATTGGGGTATAGTTATCCCATTGCCTACAGAGAATTACAGGGGCCCCAAATCCACTGATTTCATTATCCATGGGATTTTTTTTTTATCTACAGCATGGGGGGATCCCCACACTGAAACACCTGAGAATAATAAGGGAGACAGTGTATATCAAAGCTGCACCCTTCTATGAATATCAGGAAAATTCATTGTGTAGCATGTTATTGTGAGATATTATTGAACTAAGAATACTTTTGAAATTCAGGGTCTATTTTTATGTGGCATGATGATCAGAATGTGGTGATGTGCAATCCCTCCTTGGATAATGGTTTATTGCAATATGCAGTTGGCATAGGGCATTTGGTGACAGGATCCAAACTGAAGTACTTGAGGTGATTCATTTAATATTATCCTGTACTCTAAAAAGGAGAAAAGATGGTTGCTGTATCCTGTATGCAATTAGTTTCAAGCAGTTAAGACCACGTTTAATCTGGATCCAGTCCTCTGAATTCTTCATGTGATTGGGAAGCTCACAGGAACAAAGGAAAAATGAGTTCTCTTACCAAACTCAAGTTGCCTTCCATATGCATCCCCCAACCCTCAATAGAAGAATTGGGGACTAAGTATAAATTTCTTATGTGATAACTAGTTCTTCTAATAGAGTTGGTAAATAGATCTAAATATCATGATTTGATAACCTTAATATAGGTTCTTTTTTTGAGATATACAAAGATGCATGCATTTACATTTGAGGAACAACTTACTACTTAGGAAACATCTTCCATTTTCCATTACTCCAAGAGTTAAAGTACATCCCAGAAAGCACAGTTCCAGACCAAAGAGAAAAGATATTATGTAGAAGTGACACTTTTGGCAAGAGCAGTTTTAATCTCTAAAATGTTTAAAGTGCAGGGTTTCTAAATTCAGCGTACTGAAAAAAATTCAGCCATGCTTGCCACCCAGGTGAGATGGAGGGGGAAAGGGAAAGGGGAGGTAGGAGAGAAAAAATGCTTCTGTTCACCTTACATGGATGAACCCCATCCTGAATCCAACCATGAAACTCAGCCATTTTCAACGACTATGCCATGACACTTTGGTAGGCCATGAACAGTCACCAGCAGTATTGGGGAACGCAAACATATTTACTACTATCTTAATTTCTCCTTCTGAGCTCATCCTTGCTGTTCAACTCAGGCCTCAGGATAATTATATAACATTTGGGGAAAAAGATACAGACCAACAAACCAGCACTAGAGGCCAAGACAGAGAAGATCTCAACAGCCACCATGGATTCCCCTTCGTGCTGAGGTAAGGGGGGATAAAGGACAACCACACACTGCAAAACACCAGCATACTAAAGGTGATGAACTTGGCTTCATTGAATGTGTCTGGCAGCTTCCTTTTAGCTGGCTGGCAGCTGGCCGGCAGCCCTTTTAGAAAACATCAGGGCTGCCTAGTGCGCCTGCCCATAGCAAAAGCAACACTTGCACGCTGTTCCATCTGTGGCCAGGCGTCCACTGGGCAGAGGGAGAGAAGAGCAGTGGAGAAGATGGAAGCAGCTCAGGGCTAACCAGAAGGGAGCAGGGGAGAGAGAGGCTCAGGATGAAGAGAAGGGAAAGGTTGGGAGACACTTTGAAAGTGTATTTCGTTGCAGCCTCCTAACCATGTCTATCCAGAAGTAAGCCCCATTATGTTAAATAGGTCTTAATACAAGTAAAGTGTCTTTAGGATTGCAGTCTAAGGGCGCAATCCAGAGTAACTATGGGGAGTCCTTGCTCCAACGAAAGAACAATTTACTCTGGATTGCAATATGAATTTCCCATAGGTTTTCACTAGTTGGTGCCATGACAACGTCGACGTAAATGTCTCTTACGTGCTCCCGTAGTTACTCTGGATTGTAGGGTAAGTAGACTTCATAGGATCATGCACACTGAATCAATGTTTTCAATTCAATTCCAGTGTTTTGTCATCATTTTTACATGTAGTTAATATTTTTCTATGCAATGCTGAAAAGAGGCATTCTGTCCTCCATTCTATATGGTCATGCTGTCTTCAGTGATCCCCACCTTAAGTACAAAGACTCAATATATGATATAGGAGAGGCATTTTGGCAAGAGAAGTATTTATTATTTGACATGTCTGAAGTGGAAAGTTTTAAACTTGTAAAATTCAAGAAGCTGAAATCAGTGCAGCCATTCTTGTTATCTGGGTAAGATTTATAAGAAAGGAGGTTGGAGAAGCAGGAAAGACAAGGTATTCATCTTACATGAATGACCCTGTGGCTCCAGCCATTTAATCCAGCCATTTTCAACCACTTGGTTTGTCATGAATGGTCTCTTAACTATTGTGAAAAGCAAATGTATGAAGCACAATCTTAGTTTCTCCTTCTAAGCTGATCTTTGCTGTTCAACTCAGGTCTCAGGAGAATTATGTAGCATTTGGGGAAAATGATACAGCCCAGCAACCCACCACTAGAGCCCAAGATAGCAAAGATCTCCACAGCCAGCATGGATTTCCCCTTCGTGCTGAGGTAGGCCTTTTAGGCCTGGCGGTTTTGGCAGGGCAGTGATGAGTGAGTGAGTGAGTGAGTGAGTGAGTCAGTCAGTCAGTCAGTCAGTCAGTCAGTGACTTTTCTCTTTTATATATATAGATTAGCCATTCTTGGCCATAAAAGTTTTTATTTTCTTTTTTACTGTACAGAATATTGCAGTGTTTTATTAATGTAATTGTGGTCTGCATTATATTAAAGTGTTTTGAATTCAATTCCTATGTTTTGTCATCATTTTTACATCCATTTAATATTTTCATAAGAATATTTTTTTGTGTTGTGGAACCAATTATTTGAGTTTCCAACATTTCCTATGGGAAAATCCGCTTCACTTAAAGAGCATTTCACTTAAAGAGCATGCCTCCAGAATGAATTAAGCTCTTTATGTGAGCCACCACTGTACCTAAATGCCTGCCTCTGAATTTGACTCAGATGCATTCGCTGAGAATGTGAGGATATATGTGAACATTTATGGTGCAATTCTAACCTAGGCTGGCACAACTCACTGGTCTTTCCATTCCTCTGGTGATGTAGGGAAGAAAGTGTATGTCAGTGCTCTGGCTACCCCTCCCCCAGAAGTGGAGAAGAAATGTCTTAGGGCAATTTTGTGATACCCCCAGACCAACACAGGACCTGTGCTGGGGACTTGAGCTTGGACTTATACTGGCCTAGCCAGGAACAAGGATACCATTTGGTCCTTCCATTAGTGGAAACAAGCCAAAAACTCTAGGGGTGCAATCCTAATTTACTTTTGTGCTCTGGAATACCTGTGCAAGTACAGCATGTGCTGCATCCTACAGAGCTCCACCTGAGATTCAAAGCTTCTCTTGCCTGTCAAGGCTCCCAGGGCACATGTCCCAAGAGTCCTGCTGGTCCACCATTTCCGAAAGGGGCTGGGACTCCACGGTTGCAGACCTCAGAGTTATGTCAGGAAATGGGTTGACTCATCATCGTCCTCCTATTTGGGGGGAGGAGACTGACTGCATTCCTGGCTGCCTCCCCAAACTCTGACCATATGTTTCCTCACCGCATCACCAGCCAGCAGTTGTTATCAAGCTCATGTTGAGCCTAGAAGCTTCTCCCCTGCCTCGTGTGGACCATGAAAAACCCCTCCAACCTTGGAGTCTGGAGGAGAAAGACTCCTACTGGGGGGAGTTGAGGGATGTTTGGGGGTTCCCCTCTCCCCATGGCAGTCATGGGCTGGGAGGACAGCAGCAATCTGACACTTCATAAATGCATGCATTTAGAACTGAGGAACAAATTATTTATTTTTAGAAGGAAATGCAATCTTCAATTTTCCATTAGTGTAAGAAATAAATTTCCTTTAGTGTTTGAAACACAGAGAACAAAGAGACAAGACACTATCCGTGTAGGAGTGGCTCTTTTGGCAAGAGAAGTATTTAGTCCTTGACATGGCGAAAGTGCAATGTTTCCTACACATAAAAATCAACATGCTGAAATCAGTGTAGGCATGATTGCCACCCAGCTGAGATGCAGTAGAAAGAGGGAAGGAGAGGGAGGAGATTTAAATAACTTCTAATCACCATACATGGTTAAACAACATCCTGATTCCAACCATTTTATGCAGCCATTTTCAAGCACAATGACATAGCACATGGGTGGGCCAGGAATGGTCTCCAGAAGTTTGGGCAATTAATATCTCCTTCTGAGCTGATCCTTGCTGTTCAGCTCAGGCCTCAAAATAATTATGTAGCATTTGGGGAAAAAGATACAGCCCAACAAGCCAGCACTAGACGCCAAGATAGAGAAGATCTCCAC
The DNA here is from genome assembly GCA_030015325.1 of Cryptoblepharus egeriae. Taxonomy (NCBI): domain Eukaryota; kingdom Metazoa; phylum Chordata; class Lepidosauria; order Squamata; family Scincidae; genus Cryptoblepharus; species Cryptoblepharus egeriae. The sequence continues at coordinate 86,453,390 of JAREYC010000004.1, forward strand.
AGCCACCATGGATTTCCCCTTCGTGCTCAGGTAAGGGGGGATAAAAGACAACCACACACTGCAAAACACCAACATACTGAAGGTGATGAACTTGGCTTCATTGAAAGCGTCTGGCAACTTCCTGGCAAAGAAAGCAACAGTAAGACTAATTGTAGCCAAAAATCCCAGATAGCCCAGAACACAATAAAACATTGTGATGGAGCCTTCATTGCACTCCAGAACAATCTCCTCAGCCAGAGAGTACATGTCCAAACGTGGGAACGGAGGAGCAGTGCAGAGCCAGACAGCACAGATGATGGACTGAATCAGGGAACAACTGACAATAATAGAGTTTGCCATTCTTCTGCCCACCCACTTTCTCATCCTGGATCCTGGCTTGGTGGCCATGAAAGCCAGAACCACAGTGATGGTTTTGGCCAAGACACAAGAAACAGCCACTGAGAAGACCAGCCCAAAAGATGTTTGTCTTAAATAACAGGTCACTTTCTGAGGCTGGCCAATGAATAGGAAGGAGCAGAGGAAACAGAGCAATAAGGAGACAAGCAGAGAGTAGGTGACGTCTCGGTTGTTGGCCTTGACTATGGGGGTGTCCTGGTTCTTGATGAAAATTATGAGCACAAAGACAGTAATCAGAAAGAAAGACAAAACCAAAATACTTAATGAGATGCCCAAAGGTTCTTTGAAGGAGAGAAAATTGAGATCCTTCAGAAGACATTGATCTCGCTTCTTGTTTGGAAATTGACCTTCTGGACATTTGACACAGTCATCCATGTCTGAAATAATAGAGAAAATGCCATTTTAACCTCTATCATTCTATCAATCTATACAGTGGTGACTCACAAAGCAAGATTAATTTGTTCCGGATTCATGCTTCTTATGTGAAATGATCTTTATGTGAAGGAGCTTTTCCCATTGCTTTTCCTATAGGATATAATGGAAGCTCAGACGACTGGTTCTACAACCCAAAAAATATTCATATAAAAATATTAACTGTTTGTAAAAATGATGAGGAAACACTGGAATTGAATTCAAAAAAATGCATTCAATGTGCATGATCCAATGAGGTCTAATACTTAGGCTGCAATCCTAAATAAACTTTCCAGGAAGTATGACCCGTTTAACACAAAGGGGCTTACCTTTGGTTAGACATGGTTAGGAGACACAGACCCAGAGACACACATAGACACACAGACACACACATACAGACAGACACACAGAGACAGACAGACACACACTCATCCGCAGGAGGCACCCACAGCGCAGCTCTGCTGTGGCGCCTCCTCCCCGCCTCCTGTCTCCACCCGCCCACTTTTCTGCCACCTCCAAGATGGTATGCCAGCTAGGAAGTGGATGGGCAGAGGCGGGGGGGAGGCACCCTGGGCAAGCCGTCCTAGGGGCACCTCCTGCCTCTGCCTGCCTACCCACCACCTCCTCGATGGCATGACATCTAGGAGGCGGTGAAGTAGTGGGTGGGTGGAGGCAGGAGGCGCCCACAGCGCAGCTCACCCGCACTGACTTCTCCCCTGTTCACCCAACTCATTTTCTCCCTCATTTGCATTCCCACCTCAAATTGCTCAGCCAATTATTTAGTTACTACCTGAGTAAACAGGATTTTGTTATGTGGCGCTTACCCTCCTGGTATGAAATCTTCCCATCTGGACATGGATGGCAATCATAACAACAGAAGGGCTCCCCTTCCTTCTTTTTTCTGCTATAGCCTGGACAGCAATGGTCATTACACACAGCAATGGGCAGCTCCTATGACAATTACATTATTATCAATTAAAGTGAATGAGAATGGTGGAAACCTTGACTGGACTGTTTCTTGGTGATATGAGCTCTTTGCCAAATCACTTGTCACAAATCAGACTACTGATTGCCTATTTGAGGAAGTGGCTCAGGCTGTATGTGCATGAGGAGGTCTATAAGGCCACGTTATAAAGGAAACAATCTTCTTTATGAAGAATATCCCAAGGCTGGCATTTCCTCTGAGATGTTGACTTCTGTTCATACTGCTGTCATGAGATAAATGCAGCTAGATTCATTTTGCCATATGACAAAAAATGCTTACAGTTCCAGACATAAAACATGTCCCTTAGCACACCAGCTAGACTTTTGGAACTTGTATATACCAACCAGCAAAATATACCTGCTAACCGAGCAAGAGGCACTCTTTCTAGTGGGTGTTCCTCTTTTATTTAGCAGGGGGAGAGTAACTGGCCCTACACCCCAGCAGTGTCTGTTCAAGTGGCTTCTGCTGATGCTGTTTTTTGCATTTCAGATTGTGAGCCCTTTTGGGACAGGGACCCATTAGCTTTTAATTAGCTATTATTATTTTTTCCATTTTCTTTGTAAACCGCTTTGTGAACTTGTTAGTTGAAAAGCGGTATATAAATACTGTAGATAGATAGATAGATAGATAGATAGATAGATAGATAGATAGATAGATAGATAGATAGATAGATAGATACCCATGTTGTAGGAGTAAAATACCCCCATTATACTATCCACCCATTGCACAACACTCCCCCATTGTGCAACACCCTCCCAAACACATCATCTCCCCATGCACAACAACTCTCTGCAACATCCCCCAGGTGTATCATCTCCCCATGTGCAATACCCCTCATGTGGTTTTCTGCATTCATATCACCCCATATGTATCAACCCATCATGTGCATCAACCTCCCCCCTCCCCCCAAAGTGGAGGTGCATCAACCCTAGGCAGGTGCAGTTTTTGGGCTGGAGTTTGATCAGTCTTCAATGTGAAGTATACGCCAAAAATCCACTGAACCCCTTCTCAGCTTCTTATGTGTTAAATTTCTGTAAATCTCTTCTTGGTGGGTGCTGACATAACAGAAGGATTGCACTCCCCAAATTTCATTCTTCTAAGTCCAGTGGTTTTGGCTGGGCAGAGATGAGTGAGTGAGTGAGTCTTCAGTTTATATATATAAGAAGATGTGACAGAGGATGCAGTGCTAACCTAGGCATTCCATACCCAAAGTGATGTAGGAAGGCAAGCTCATGTTTCAGCACTGGCCTAAGGACCTTGTACCACTTTTTTGACACACCAGGCCAGCACAGAACATGTGCTGAGACAGGCCAGCTTAACTCAGGGTGAGGATTGCAGCCATAGTTACTGTTTCAAACTGCACACTCTATCCTTAGGTGGTCATGTACACAATATATTTACTGTTGATTGCAGTGGATGGGAAAAAAGTGGACAGCATTTTATGTCACATCGCATTCATAACAGCCTGAACAGTGCAGTGTTGCCCATTTAAATTTTCCTCTTAACACCAATAGAGAGATCCCACCTTATTAAAAAAGTGGTGCCAGGTGATGGCCTCCTCATTAACAGTGAGCTCGTTGCCAGGAAGAGTCTGCGGATCCATCATTCCCACTTTCACTCTGGAGAAGGACTGATTTGGGAAAGTCACCCAGTTGATCAAGTCAAATCCTCCTGCTAACTCACCCTCCTCATCAAAAGACACTGTGTCAGCAGCACTGTTGTTAAAGGAGATGCTTCTCAGGAAGGGGTGAAGCTGTATGCAAAGAGTTAAAAGACTGTGTATTGGACAAGTTTGTCAGAATATGTATAACAGATATCAGTGGTGTGGCTTTTGGGCACAGGGGGTGATTTTATGCAGAATGCAATGAAACAAACAATATTAAAATACAAAATCAAAATACAAAAGCCTATGCAATAAAAAGTGGATTTTTAAAAATCAAATATTCCCATAATACTGATTGCTCAAAGAGCTAATGAGATGTAATTCTGATACTGTATGGAACTAATAAGATGTTAATATGAATCTGTTCTCATTTCCATCTACATATATCATAATACAGTTACCCATGCTAATTGGGTATATAGACACTTCTAAGTTCTGCTCCCCTATATTTAGCAGGGAAAGAAGAACAATTCCTTGTGGCCTCCCTTACTAATAAGGGACTCAATTTTCATTTTTTTTAAATTTAATTAAATTTGATTTTGTTTTCTCAGGGGAATATTAATTTTTGGATTAAAAAATTACCACAGGATGACATCAATTCCAGTTATGATACGCTTTCCGGGGAAACATCACTTCTGGCTGCACGTGCCTCTGGTGAGAGTGTAAGTGAAGGCGCGGCCAGGACAGGTCCCAGGAGTGGATGTTCCGCTCATACCTGGCTCGCCTCTTACAGGAAGCACTGCTGCCGAAACAGAGCTGAATGCCCATGCGCAGTCTACAGCCTCCAATTACACGGCTGCCTGGCTTGCCAAAAATAAGATGCTCTGCGCTGTGGCAGCCCCTCATTTTCCTGGACCACACTCTGGGTAAGCCCAGTCTTATCTATGTCTACTCACACGTAAGCCCATTAAGTCAATGCAGCTTACTCCTTAGTCAGGGAGGGGGTCTTTACCTATGCAGCCCAGTATACCTATGTATACTCAGAAGTAACCCCATTAAGTTAATAGAGCTTACTCTATTAACTTTAGTAACTTTAACTTTAATTTTAACATGTCCAACATTTGGTCCTAGATTTTTTTAAAAACCGGAATTTCAGCTGAAAATCCAGAAATTTGGGGAGCCTTCCCTTCCTTTTTGGGTTCCAGCATCTGGTCACCCTGAGAGGAAAGACAGGTCAGAAGGGAGATTCAACCCACGAGGGTGGCAGGATAATCAGCTGAATCCTATTGCCACTTCTGATCTTCAAGTCCTATACATGTCTCTTCCTCCTAAGTATCTGGCTTGGATATGAATGGACCTATTGGAATGGCTGGAGGCAACCCATCTATGGGTTAAGGCTTAAGGCAACCCATTTTGCTTCATCTCCCTGATTTTTTCCCTTTTTCTCTGACCCCACAATACACAATGAGGACCGTTTTGGTGCCGATGTACCTTATGGTACCAGGGCAGCTTAGGACTTTAATTTATACATCTCTGAATGCTGTTACTTGTCTACTATTTCAGTGTTGCCTTAAACAAGGGACTTCATTTACAGGTACTGTATTACCTGAGAACTTTGCACCTTTAGTGGAAACAGCCTCTGTTTCTTTCCCATGGCTTTGCCTTCAGGCAGAAATGAGGACATCTTCTGCAATGCACGTGCTACAGCATGGACTGCATTGTAAATGCTGTAGCTATGGGCAGTCATGCTCATTTCAAAAATGGTTCCTGGGAGGTCCGCCAACTTCTCTTGTCCAGTGCAAGGATTTGTGATCTCTGTGCTCTCATCGGAAATGGAAAAGAAACACTCAAAAGCATGTTCCCAGAAGATCCGGAGAAAATCATCTCCTTTCTGTGAGTCAGGATGTATAAAGTGAAGGAAATCCGAAAACCCTGGCACTTCATTGGAGTGAAATGCAAAAGACAAGGCACCATGGAAGACTTGAATGTCTAAATGTCTGTCTAGAGTTGATGATGAGAAATCCCACCGAGCTGTCATAATCCACACTTTCCCTAAAGAAATATCTGTAACATTTTCTAACATCGTATACAAATATATTACCAATTTCAAAACAGTTGTGGTTTGGCATTCTACATTAACAACTTTTACTTTGACGTCAGAACTGATTAGTGACATAATCCTTGTGACAAGGGGGCTTTCTAGGTTGTTCGTCTCCAGTGATTTTCCCACTTCTGAAAAAGTAGCAAGTACTGGTAATTTTGTACTGAAGGCTATACAGATTCTGTATTCAGACAGCTTTTTTGTCAAGTTTTCCACAAATTTTTCTCCATCTTCATCTTCTGAAACTATAATCCCAACCCACGTCCATTGGAAATGTTGAAGCAGACGGGCAATCCCTCTGTACTGATGTTCCTCATTGGGGACCATTCGATAGAAGGAAGGAAACTGTACCTTAATATTACTTGCTGGAGCCTGTACACAGTAGGCAATCTAAGCAAAATAAAGAATAACTCAGAAATCGAATAAAAAGACTAGAAAAAATTAATAGAAAGAAATTAAATCACCCTGCAACATTTGTAGAAACCTATGTTCCTGCTTACAAATGCAGGCCTCCGTCAGTCTTGAAAGTCTATGGTATCCTGCTTGGTGCTGCATACGATGCATGCGAAGCATGAAAGCCTGGGTTAAATTGTTATGGAGGATAGGCTGTTACCCAAGCAGCAAATCCCCCCTCTTCACGCCATAGAATTAGTCCAACGGAAAGGTAGAGCCAATATGATTGGATCCAGCTGGCATCGCAGAGCTGGGCTAAGGACAGGAGCTCACCCTGCCTTGTGTGGCCGACATGGGTCTCAAATCCTGGCCTGCTGGTTAACAGGCACAATGTCCTAACCACTTGCACCACCCACAGCCCCAAATGAAAAAGATTAATATTGGCCAAAAACATTTCTTTTGGCTCAAATGCAGCATTACCTGTGGAATCTTGTAAATGGTCGACTGAGTAGCCAAGTGAAGGGAACTTTCAGAATCAAGTCCCCCAATGACAGCTATCAGATGCTGGTGCTTGTCACATTTGAAGTTGGGGACAATCCTTTCCTGGGTGGAAAGAAGTTTCAGGGTGTTCTGATAAATCATCCTTGCATCTAAGTAACCATCATAAATTTGGAATCCAAGACTGACATTTGGTAGCATCTTTGGGTCCTCATTGATCTCTTTCACAGCAAATGCCAAGGACAGGACATGTTGGTAATGCTTTGTGGCTGGACTAATAAAAATGTTACATTTTGTAAAGACAATATATGTTGAATATTCACTTTTCTTTCTTTCTTTCTTTCTTTCTTTCTTTCTTTCTTTCTTTCTTTCTTTCTTTCTTTCTTACTTACTTACTTACTTACTTACTGATTAAACATATGCTTGTGTGTAAACATGGTTAGGATTGTATTCTAAGGCCCAAATCCTATTTCCACTATTCAGCACAGGCTTAGCTATGCAAAAGCCTGCAGTTGGAGAGCAGGCATGGATGTCTCCTCAAAGTAAGGGAAACCCCACCTTGGAGCTGCATTGCAGCTGTAACGGTGCTAGAAATATGGTTAGTACTGTGTTGTAAAGATCACATAAAGGAAATAGTGAAAAATACATGATCAAATAGTAGGCATATTGTATAGAAAAATTATTGCACAATCCAAAGTAGGTTTTCTTAAAAATAATAAGTCATATTAAGCTTAATAGGTTCAGTGGTACAGAACAGCGATGATCAACCATTGTGCCATGGCACACTAGAGTGCCAAGGGTGATCCGAAGGTGTGCCATGGACAGTTTCTTAGAACAGTATTTATTAGAGTAATTCTGGGAATTGAACCCCCAATAGCAGCATATTGTGCCTTGTTAGTGGTGAGAAAAAAGATGGTGTGGCTTGACAGTTTTAGCAAGACAGTTTTAGCAACATTTTACAGAGCCATGAGATGAAAATGGTTGAAAATCACTCCTTTATAAAGAATGTTCATGTTTGCAAAATTATACAATAACACAATTTTCAACCATCCCCCACCCCCAAAAAATAAACCAACAACATGAGACCATACATTGAAAATGCCATTCTATTATGATGTTATCACTTAAAATATAAATGGTTGCTGAAAGTTATTGGGGAGGGAGGGGGAAATGGATTTCCTTACACAAGTTCATTTATCAGCTTTGTTTCAGGGTGTTCATTGAAAGAGATCTTCTCAAATAGGCAACCAAACTGTGAAACAATCGAACCAATGATTAGATCCCCTCTCTGATGGTACTTGTGGGGGAGCAGGGAGGGAGCCGAGATGGTGCACATGGCATTCTGCATCTTGCCTTCAGCTGGAGGAAACTGCAGGCCCAGGATGAAGAGCAGCAATAACAATATTCTTGCCATCTGAGTAGCCTTCTTAGGATGCCATTGGACAGTGGCTGCAGGATCTGTTGCCCTCCTTGCTGTTCACAGTTTCTTAACAGAGTAATATAGCACAGCAGGGATATTTTTGTAAGTGTTGAGAATTGGCTATTATTTCAGCTTCTTGAGAAAATCCATCTGGGATTTGTTTTGATAGAGCAGGACTCAGAGTAATCAAAGTAAATTACAGGTTTTCAAATTGTCATTCCAGACAAGACGTAACTAGTTGAGGCAGTTGCATCAGAGGAGATTGTAATAGAAATGGGGTCTGTTTATGAACATTGAGTTGTTTAATAAGAAATAGCAATGAACAATAGTGCAGCCATGTTGTATTAATCAGAGTAGGAATCTTCTTGCCCTCAGTGTGAACAAGTGGGGAGGAGGTTTCTCAGACCAGAATGGAATGAAAGGGAATAAAGTGTGTGGTGACTTGAAATCCAGATGGCATCCTTCTTATCTCCTATCCCAGGCAGCTATGCTGAACCCAAGGTTATGTGATTGTTCCACCTGAGAGAAGAGTCCCGAATTTATTACAGCTGGAAATGATTTAAGATAATTAGAAAAAGGGTTTTTAGTAAATTGTGAGTTCTTTGAAGTTGGGGAGTTAATTGTATTGGTGGGCTATGAAACCATATGGTTTGTTAGTAGAAGGGTGCACACTTGGGAGAAGCAAGAAAATCTTGTGAAAGACCCAGGAGCATCTTAACAACCCCCGTTTTGCTGCAAGAACTGATTCTGTGGTTTGGAGGCTAAGGACAGTCCATTGGGTATTGTATTGCTTCTCCTAAGAACTTAAAATACTTGGTTTTTCTTAATGCAACTGAAAATCCTTCAAGACTACACTACCACCAGAGTGAAAGGGATTACTGTATTACCATATATACTCACATTTAAGCTGAGTTTTTTAAACTGTTTTTTGCAGCTTAAAATGTTCCCTCGGCTTATACGTGGGGTAAGCAGGGAGTTCCCTGGCTGAGACAAGTCTCTTTGCATTCCTCCTCTTCCTCCTCCTCCCTCTCCCCAGGGGATCCTCCATCCTGACCCCTCCTTTCCTACTAAGCTTAAACAAATAGGTGTCCAAAACAGCTGTATACTTTCCTGTGAGGGTGAGAAACAATTTCTGCCTTGATTCCCTGGAGGAGGCATCAAGGAAGCGTCTCTATTAAGCGTCTTCCTATTAAGGAAGTGTCTCTCTGCTAAACATCTTATTTTGGTTAAAAATCTTATTCCTTGCAAGTTTTGAGGAGGTATTTTCTTGTTTGTTTGATCGTCTATGCAAATGAGGCCCTCCTTCCTCCTTCCATTGTATTCAGGGCCAGGCACTTTCATAGAAGCTCCACTAAGAATTCCTGAGGAGGGAGGGAAGACTTTTGAGTCCTCTCCTCTCTCCATTCATTGGGAGCCCCAGACCCAATTGTCTGCATGCGTGCTCAGAAGCAGTCACATCCTGGTCAATGGAGCTTACTCCCAGGTGGGTGTGGATAAGATCCTCTGATGCCCAATCCTCTGCATGCCTGCTCAGAAGCAAGTACTGAGTGACCATATGTCCTCTTTTCCCAGGACAGGTCATCTTTTTTAGCCTTGTATGCTGGTGAGGATAAAATACATTGCCCTTCTTTTCTTTGTTTGCTGGCAGCATTGAGCCATCATGGTCAATGGACTGACTCCCAGAAAAGTACTGAGTGTCCATATGTCCTCTTTTCCCAGGACAGGTCCTCTTTTCACTTTTGTGTCCTGGGAAAAAATCTTTACTTTTACCAGTAACCTACTGATGCCTCAGTAAATGTTATTTTATTTGTATCTGTTTTTATGGTACTTTGAAATGTACCAGTAGCTGCTGCATTTCCCGCCCTCGGCTTATACGTGGGTCAATATGTTTTCCCAGTTTTATGTGGTAAAATTAGGTGCTGGGTCGGCTTTTACACAAGTATATATGGTACATCAGATTAACTAGACTTTGTTATTTTTCCTGAGTATTAAAGGCTACTAATGCATTTTGAATTTTGGTTGTTTATTCCTTAATAAAAATATGTATTGATCTTATTTTCAGAGTGCCTTTATTGTACTGAGGGCAAATCTGTGGTGCCAGCTCAAAGGTACTGAGAGTGGCTGTGTTTTACCTGGTCTTGATCTTAGAGACTGTGCCTTGCTGAGAAATGATTCTTAAGGTATTAGCATCCTGGCAGTGGCTCTTAAAAAGGAAAATGTGACACTTTTCCTTTTTAGATTTATAGAGTTAAATAAATTTGTTTGTTGCATCTCATTGATGAGTTTGTGGGGCATGAAGATCCATCCTTTCAGTCTTTCAGAAAGACTGAAAGAGAAAAATTATAGCCAGACATTAACCCTACAATCCAGAGTAACTATGGGAGCACGTAAGAGACATTACGTGTACCCATAGTTACTGCACCACCTAGTGAAAACCTATGAGAAATTCATATTGCAATCCAGAGCAAATTGTTCTTACACCGGAGCAAGAACTCCCCACAGTTACTCTGGATTGCGCCCTAAGTCTCTGGAAGAGAGGCTAAGAATGAACTGATGATGCTGGCAAGAAGTTTCATATCATTGCCCAGTTTGTGTATCTCTCTTTCTACTTCCTTCCCTTTTTCTCTCATCTTTCCAATATGGCACACATTATCCCTTAGTCGTCCATTTTTTTTTTTTGTATCATGGAAGACCGTAGGGTGCGAATGAACCTGTACTATAGTTTGGTACATATAATGAAAAAATGTTGCATCAAGTTTTGGTATAATGATTTTATACTAATTTTAATTGTGAAATACTGTTAAAATTATGAATTTTGATTATCATTTTAGCTCTCAAAATATTGAATGAGCACACAAGACCAACAGGGGTCCAATGGGTCCTGCTGGTAGTAGATGCTATAACTTGAATTTACAGAAAAACTGTAAATTCAAAAGATTCATGCTTATCTATCTATCTATCTATCTATCTATCTATCTATCTATCTATCTATCTATCTATCTATCTATCTATCTATCTACAGTATTTATATAACGCTTTTCAATTGAAAAGTTCACAATGCAGTTTACAAGAAAATGAATTAACAGTAAAAAAAAGTCACAGGTTCTTGTTTAATATCTAATAATAATAATAAATTCCATTCAAAAAACACAACACAACCTCCAATGGGACTTATGTGTCTTGGGCAGCCCCTGCTATGAACCTGAGTGACTCCATCTTGAAAGTATTGCCCTGTAGCAGACATCTATTTATAAAAATAAAAATAAAAATAAAAATACAACTATTATAAAAATACCTGAGGTTGAAGCCATGTGATGATTAAGCCTGAGAAGATTCCTTTGTGTGCAGCTGAGAGAATCATACACTCAAAAGAAATAAAGTGGAGCCTGTGGGACTCCCCGCACTGGGCCAGATGGAGCTTAATGTAAGATGGACTATATTCTTTTGACATCAATGTTAAGACAGGAATCAACGTGTTAGAGTAGGAGCTAGCTTTCGTTGTTTTAACTCTGAGTTCTAATGTGCTTATGCTTTTACCTTATTTGTTGTGGTGATTGGTTCTAAAATAAACTCAGCCTTTATTTCGGAAAGCCTGTAGTTGTGTCACTACTTAAGGTAACCCAAACAACGGACCCTCTAGGGGAGCAAGTGTGGACGTTTGACCGGGTGGACTCAGGAAGTAGTCTAAAGTCAACCTCAACTTGCATCTCCATGCCTCTGAGCAAGTGCAGAGTGCTAAGTTATAGACTCTGGCACGTAAAGAGGCTTTTTCGGGCCCTCTGGCTTAATAGGATGAGTACAGAGGCGACCCAGGTCTGAATTGAAATCCTATCAGACCGGTGCATTACTCCCAAGGAAGTGTCTATAGGATTGCAGCCTAAGTCTGTGGAATAGATGCTGAGCATGAACTGATGAAGCCACTTCTCTTTCTACTTCCTTCCCTTTTTCTCTGATCTTTCCTCTATGCACCCATTAGATACCTGTCAATTGTTCTCCATGGGAACGGTCATCTTTTATTGCTATAAAAATGAAGCAAAATTAGTACCTCCATGTCTGGCCCTGAATTTGACTCAGGTGGACTCTCTGAGAATGTGAGGATATATCTCAACATTTATGGTGCAATTCTAACCTAGGCTGGCACAACTCATTGGTCTTTCCGTTCCTGTGGTGCTGTAGGGAGGCAAGAATATGTCAGTTTTCTGGCATCATCCTTCCCCAGAAGTGCAGCAGAAGTGTCTTACGGCACTTTCGTGATACCCCCAGACCAAGGCAGGTCTCGTCCTGAGGCTTATGCTGGCCTAACTAGGAACTAGCCCTACAACCCAGAGGAACTATGGGAGCACCTAAGAGACATTTACGAAGACGTAGTTATGGCACCACCTAGTGAAAAGCTATGGAAATTTCATATTGCAATCCAGAGTAAATTCTTCTTACATCAGAGCAAAGATTCCCCAGAGTTACTCTGGATTGCGAACATGGAAACCATATGGGCCTTCCATGAGAGGAAACAATCTAACAGTCACTAGGGGCACAATCCTAATCTACCTTTGAGCACTGGCACAGCTGAACCAGTACAGCATGTGCTGCATCCTACACAGCTCCACCTGAGATTCAAAGCTTCTCTTGCCTGTCACGGCTCCCAGTGCACATGTCCCAAGAGTCCTGCTGGTCCACCATTTCCAAAAGGGGCTGGGACTCCATGGTTGCAGACCTCAGAGTTATGTGAGGAAATGGGTCAACTCATCAAGGTCCTCCTATTTGTGGGGAGGAGACTGACTGCACCCCTGGCTGCCTCACCAAACTCTGACCATATGTCTCCTCACTGCATAACCAGCCAGCAGTTGTTATCAAGCTCATGTTGAGCCTAGAAGCTTCTCCCCTTCCTCATGTGGACCCTGAAAAACCTCTCCCATCTTGGAGTCTGGAGGAGAAAGACCCCTCCTGGGGAGAGTTGAGGGATGTTTGGGGGTTCCCCTTCCCCTATAGCAGTTATGGACTGGGGGGAGGGCAGCAGTCTGACATTTCATAAATGCATGCATTTACAATTCAGGAACAAATTATTACTTATTTTTAGAAGGAAATGCAATCTTCAATTGACCATTAATCTAAGACAGTGTTTCTCAAAGTGGGGGTCGGGATCCCTTTGGGGGTCACCTAAAGACCCCTGGTGCAGAGGTCCAGGTGGGAAGACCTGGCAGAAATGCCGGAGCCGCTGCAGCTGGAAGAAGCTGCTGAGAAGCAGCTCAGAAGGAGCCTCTGAGCTGGTGTGAGACCGATGTGGAGCCTTGGGGGCGGGGAGGCGCCTTCACCACAGACAGCAGACACCACAGACAGCAGCCTCCTCCTCCTCCTCCCAATTCTATGGAGGCCTCCTCAGAAGTCAGTCCCATGATAGTGAGTGGGGCTGACTCCCAGGAAAGTGCTAGGACTGCAGCCTTAGAGCCCAATTTTATGCATGTGTACTGAGAAATCATTCCCATTAAGTTAAGTGAGGTTTACTCCCAGGAAAGTGTGGATAGCACTGCAGCAGTAGCAACGAAAATAATTTTATGGTTGGGGGTCCCCCACAACATGAGGAACTTATAAAGGGGTCACGGCATTAGGAAGATTGAGAACCACTGATCTAAGAGATAAATCTCCAATGTTTGAAACACAGAGAACAAAGACACAAGACACTATCTGTGTAGGCTCTCTTGGCAAGAGAAGTATTTAGTCCTTGACATTTCTAAAGAGCAATGTTTCCAAACGGCAAAAATCAACTTGCTGAAATCAGTATAGGCATGATTGCCACCGAGCTGAGATGCAGGAGAAAGTGGGAAGGAGAGGGAGGAAATTTAAATAACTTCTATTCACCATACATGGTTAAACCCCATCCTGGTTCCAACCATTTTATGCAGCCATTTTCAAGCACTGTGACGTAGCACATGGGTGGGCCAGGAATGGTCTCCAGCAGTTTGGACAATTAATTTCTCCTTCTGAGCTGATCCTTGCTGTTCAACTCAGGCCTCAGGATAATTACGTAGCATTTGGGGAAAAAGATACAGCCCAACAAGCCAGCACTAGAGGCCAAGATAGAGAAGATCTCCACAGCCACCATGGATTTCCCCTTCGTGCTCAGGTAAGGGGGGATAAAAGACAACCACACACTGCAAAACACCAACATGCTGAAGGTGATGAACTTGGCTTCATTGAAAGTGTCTGGCAACTTCCTGGCAAAGAAAGCAACAGTAAAGCTGATAGATGCCAGGAGTCCCAGATAGCCCAGAACACAATAAAACATTGTGATGGAGCCTTCATTGCACTCCAGAACAATCTCCTCAGCCAGAGAGTCCATGTCCAAATGAGGGAACGGAGGAGCAGTGCAGAGCCAGACAGCACAGATGATGGACTGAATCAGGGAGCAACTGAAGATAATGGAGTTTGCCATTCTTCTGCCCACCCACTTCCTCATCCTGGATCCTGGCTTGGTGGCCATGAAAGCCAGAACCACAGTGATGGTTTTGGCCAAGACACAAGAAACAGCCACTGAGAAGACCAGCCCAAAAGATGTTTGTCTTAAATAACAGGTCACTTTCTGAGGCTGGCCAATGAATAGGAAGGAGCAGAGGAAACAGAGCAATAAGGAGACAAGCAGAGAATAGGTGACGTCTCGGTTGTTGGCCTTGACTATGGGGGTGTCCTGGTTCTTGATGAAAATCCTGAGCACCAAAACTGTGATCAGAAAGAAAGACAAAACCAGAACACTTAATGTGATGCCCAAAGGTTCTGTGAAGGAGAGAAAATTGAGATCCTTTAGAAGACATTGATCTCGCCTCTTGTTTGGAAATTGACCTTCTGGACATTTGACACAATCATCCATGTCTGAAATAATAGAGAAAATGCCATTTTTAACCTCTCAAACAATCTATCAATCTGTAATATAATTTTGTATCAATTGGAATGGAAACTTCTTTAGAGTTTGAGCACCACTTTTTCTTGAATTCATTTTTCTTGAGTTATTGATAGGCAGCCCAATCCTGTGTCGCCGGGGAAATCATGGCTCCTAAGTAACTGCCTCAACATCCTTTGAGCTAGCAGGCTACTGCCTTCCTCTCCTTGTATGAAGACAATGTTCATCACCTTCTCATACGTAAGCAAATTCCTCCTAAATGGTGCTACTCATTTCTGCATCAGTATTAGAGCTGGTGCATATCAAAATCCTATGTGTAAAATTAAAAAGCCCTCGAGGAATAATGGATCCAAATCTCATCAACTTTCCTCTCTTCTCCCTTTTGCACTCCCAGCTTCTGTCCTCAAGAACTACTTAGGTTTCCCTCCTCCCATTTGCTCTTCCAAAATTGGAAAAATCTGTAAGAATTTGTAAGAAGTATGTTTTCTAAGACAAACTGAAATTTCTAAGGAATTCTGCTTTGTAAGACAAACACTTCCTTTTAAGACAAATAGTTTTGGTGGAGCTTGGCAAGGTTTTACAGAGTTTTACGAGGAAAATTTGTTGTAAACTGAACGAATTGATGGAACTCCATTGTGTGTAACAACAAGAATTTCTGGAAGAGTTCTTATCTACAGAGGAGAAGGAGGAGAAGGAGGAGGAATCCCTCACATGAAATTAAGGATATTTGAAAACATTGGAAAATTATTCCACATAATGTAGAAAAGCACCATCCAAATAAGGATGTAGCAATGCAAGTGAGTAATCTGTTTAATGACAATGAAAGGTCACATTTCCGTGATATCCTCAAAAGTTAACAAAAGCAAGTGTCATTAGAAGGTTCCTTATGAAAGTTGCACAAAAGGTCACCAGTGACTCTTTTAATGAAAATTAGTCATCCTTTGCCATAAATATTTTTCTTTTCTGTTTTACTGTACAGTATATTACAGTTTTTTTAATATTACAGTAATTGTATTCTGTATTACATTACATTACAATGTTTTGAATTTGACTAGTGTTTTGTCATCATTTTTATATACAGTTAATATTTTATATGGATATTTTTGGGTTGTGGAACCAATTGTCTAGGTTTCCATTATTGCCTATGGGAAAATTAGCTTTGTAAAAAAACGCTTTGTAAGACAAACATGCTTCCAGAACAGATTAAGTTTGGCTTACAAGGCACCACCGTGTAGGATTTTGTTATGTGCCTCTTACCCTCCTGGTATGAAATCTTTCCATCTGGACATGGATGGCAATCATAGCAACAGAAGGGCTCCCCTTCCTTCTTTTTTCTGCTATAGCCTGGATAGCAATGGTCATTACACACAGCAATGGGCAGCTCCTATGACAATTACATTATTATCAATTAAAGTGAATGAGAATGGTGGAAACACTGTCAGGACTCTTTCCTATTGA
Source organism: Cryptoblepharus egeriae (assembly GCA_030015325.1). Classification (NCBI taxonomy): domain Eukaryota; kingdom Metazoa; phylum Chordata; class Lepidosauria; order Squamata; family Scincidae; genus Cryptoblepharus; species Cryptoblepharus egeriae. The sequence goes on from JAREYC010000004.1 coordinate 86,469,544, forward strand.
TATGAGCTCTTTGCCAAGGGTGAGCACAAACGATGTCACTTGACTCAACTAGGTGTGATGATTGCCTAAGGCCTATATCCTAAAGTGAAATTAAGCCCATTTCTCTGGAGAAAAAGGATGACTTTCCATAAAATTACACTAGAGGGTGACGTAACTGCATGGACCCATAATTGCTATGGATTTTGCCCTAAGTGAGGAAGTGTTTCCGGCTGTGTGTGCATGAGGTGGTCTATAGGGCCATGTGAAAAAGAAAATAATCTTCTGTATGAAGAACAACCCAAGGTTGGCATTTTCTTTGAGATGTTGACTTCTGTAGCATACTGCTGTTCATGTTTTCATGAGATAAATGTAGCTAGATTCTTTTGTGCCTTATTCCAAAAAATGCTTATAGTTCCAGACATAAAACATGTCCCTTAGCACAACAACTATACTTTTGAAACTTTTTATATAGTTTACATATATATTTTATATACTGTAAACTAATGAAATGTAATCACATTGTGTGAGTAAAATATCCCCATTATATCATCCACCTATTGCACAACACCTATTGTTGCACCCATTGTGCAACACCCTCCCATGCACATCACCTCCCCATGCAGCTGTTTGAGCACTGGCCTAACCATCCCCTGATCAGTGGTGCAGAAGGACCTTATAGCACTTTTTGACATACCAGGCCACGACAGAACTTGTGCTAAGACTTAGGCCAGCCTAAATCAGGGTTAGGATTGCAGCCATAGTTACTTTTTCACACTGCACACTCTATCCTTAGATGGTCACGTAGAATACATTTACTGTAGATTGCAGTGATCGATGTTTGAATTGAAACCTTTATTGGCATTAATATAAATTGCAGTGAATGGGAGAAGAGTGGACAAGCATTTTATATCATATCACATTCATAACAGCCTGAACTTTGCAACTTTGAACATTTAAATTTTCATCTTAAAACCTATATAAAGATCCCACCTCATTAAAAATGTTGTGCCAGGTGATGGCCTCCTCATTAACAGTAAGTTCTTTTCCAGGGAGAGTCTGTGGATCCATCATCCCCACTTTCACTCTGGAGAAGGACTGATTTGGGAAAGTCACCCAGTTGATCAAGTCAAATCCTCCTGCTAACTCACCCTCCTCATCAAAAGACACCGTGTCACCAGCACTGTTGTTAAAGGAGATGCTTCTCATGAAGGGGTGAAGCTGTATGCAAAGAGTTAAAAGAATGTATATTGGACAGGCTTGTCAGAAAATGTATAACAGATATCAATGTAGTTAGGGAGTACGGGGGGTGCTGTTGCTCCGGGCTACAACCTGTAAGGGGGCTACAAGCTAAGCTAGACACCAGTGGATAGAATTGTGGAAAATGGGATATGTGCAGTATGAAAGCCAATACCACCATGTTATATATCAATGGAAAGGTGATTTTAAGCAGAATGCAATGAAACAAACAGTATTATAATATCTATATTTTTTCAAAAATTATGTCCAATTAACGAGAAAATCAAAATATAAAAGCCTATGACATAAAAAGTGGATTTTTGAAAATCAAAGGTTCCCATGATACTGATTGCTCCACAAGCCAATGAGATGTAATTCTGATACTGTATGGAACTAATTAGATGCTAATATGAATCAGCTCTCATTTCCATCTACATATATCATAATACAGTTACATATACATAATAAAGTTATCCATGCTGACTGGGTATAAAGGAACTTCTAAGTGGTGCTCCTTTTATATTTAGCAGGGAAAGTAGAAAAATTCCTCTTCACCCCAGCAGAGTTTCCATTAACCAATAAGGGACAAAATTTTCATTTTTTAAAATTTAATTAAAGTTATTTTTATTCTAGCAGGGAAAATTATGATGATGATGATATTCAAAATCAACAGTAATACACAGCAAAAAACTTCATACTGGTTTCAGTCGCATGACCAGTCAGACCCTTCCCAAGTGTCAAGGACTGATGCTTAAGGAAACCAATTTTCCTTTCTCAGACTTTTCTCCTGATTCTCTAACTCCACTATACAGAATGAGGGCATTTTTAGGGCTAATATACCAACCTAGCTTAGAACTGATTGAGCTTGGAACTGTAATTTATCCATCTCTAAATACTGTTACTTGTCTACTATTTCAGTGTTGCCTTAAACAAGGGACTTCATTTACAGGTGGAGTATTACCTGAGAACTTTGCACATTTAGTGGAAACAACCTCTGTTTCTTTCTCATGACTTTGCCTTCAGGCAGAAATGAGGACATCTTCTGCAATGCATGTGCTACAGCATGGACTGCATTGTAAATGCTGTAGCTATGGGCAGTCATGCTCATTTCAAAAATGGTTCCTGGGAGGTTCTCCAACTTCTCTTGTCCAGTGCAAGGATTTGTGATCTCTGTGCTCTCATCGGAAATGGAAAATAAGCACTCAAAAGCATGTTCCCAGAAGATCTGAAGAAAATCATCTCCTTTCTGTGAGTCAGGATGTATAAAGTGAAGGAAATCCGAAAACTCTGGCACTTCGTTGGAGTGAAAGGCAAAAGACAAGGCACCATGGAAGACTTGAATGTCTAAATGTCTGTCTAAAGTTGCTGATGAGAAATCCCACCGCGCTGTCAGAACCCACACTTTCCCTAAAGAAACATCTGTAACATTTTCTAACATCGTATACAAATATATTACCAATTTCAGAACGGTTGTGGTTTGGCATTCTACATTAACAACTTTTACTTTGACATCAGAACTAATTATTGACATAATCCTTGTGACCAGAGGGCTTCCTAAGTTTAAAGTCTCCAATGATTCTGCCACTTCTGTAATTTGAGCAAGTACTGGTAATTTTTTACTAAAGGCTGTACAGATTTTATGTTCTGACAGAATTTTTGTTATTTTTCCCACAAATTTGTCTCCGTCATCATCATCTGAAACAATAATCCCAACCCACGTCCATTGGAAATGTTGAAGTAGACGGGCAATCCCTCTGTACTGATGTTCCTCATTGGGGACCATTCGATAGAAAGAAGGAAACTGCATCTTAATATTCCTCACTGGAGCCTGTACACAGTAGGCAATCTAAGCAAAATATAAAAATATAAGGCAATCTATACTCAGAAATGGAACAGAAAATCTGAAAAATTTAACAGAAAGAAATTAAATCACAATGCAACTTTTGTAGAAATCTATGTTCCTGCTTATAAATGAAAAATCTTTTTCATTTCAAAAGCCTTCTATTGGCCAAAAACATTTCTTTAGCTCGAATGCAGCATTACCTGTGGAATCTTGTAAATGGTCGACTGAGTAGCCAAGTGAAGAGAGAGTTCAGAATCAAGTCCCCCAATGACAGCTATCAGATGCTGGTGCTTGTCACATTTGAAGTTGGGGACAATCCTTTCCTGGGTGGAAAGAAGTTTCAGGGTGTTCTGATAAATCATCCTTGCATCTAAGTAACCATCATAAATTTGGAATCCAAGACTGACATTTGGTAGCATCTTTGGGTCCTCATTGATCTCTTTCACAGCAAATGCCAAGGACAGGACATGTTGGTAATGCTTTAGGGCTGGACTAAAAGAAATGTTACATTTTGTAAAGACAACATATGTTGAATATTCACCTTTCTTTTTTTCTGTCTTTCTTTTTTTCTTGCTCTCTCGCTCACTTGCTCGCTCGCTCACTCTCTTTCTTATGGGGCTTACTTGGGTGTAGACATTGGGTGTAGGATTGTAGTGTAAGGCTCAAATCCTATCTGACTATCCAGCACAGGAATGGCTGTGCAAAAAGCATGCAGTTGGAGGGCAGGCATGGAGGTCTCCTCAAAGTAAGGGAAACCCCACCTTGTGACTAACTTGCAGCTGTTATGGTGCTGGAAAGTTGGTTAGGACTGCACAGAGAAGAAATAGTGAAAGGGACACAATGTGATATTAACAAGGAGAGATATACTGAATAGAAACATACCTATTGCACAAACCGAAGTTGGTTTTCTCAAAAATAGGTCATGTTAAACTTAATAGGTCCATTTTTTTCGAACAACAATCAACCACTTGCCATGGCACATTAGAGTGCCATGGATGGTCTGAAGGTGTGCCATAGACAGTTTATTGCAACAGTATTTATTAGAAGAGTAATTGAGGGAATTTAACTCGCAATAGCAGCATGCTGTACCTTGTCAATGGTAAGAAAAATGATGGTGTGTCTTGACATTTTTAGCAGCATTATATAGAGGAATGAGATGAAAAACGTTGAATACCACTGCGTTATAACGTTCATGTTTGCAGCATTATACAATAACACAATTTTCAACCCTCCTGCCCCCCCCCCCACAAATCATAAGACCGTACATTGAAAATGCCACTCTGTAACGATGTTATCACTTAAAATATGACAGTTTGCTGAAAGTTAGGGGGGAGAGAGGGGGGAATGGATTTCCTTACATGAGTTCATTTATCAGCTTTGTCTCAGGGTGTTCACTGAAAGAAATCTCCTCAAATAGGCAGCCAAACTGTGACATAATTGATCCAATGATTAGATCCCCTCTCCGATGGTACTTGTGTGGGAGCAGGGAGGGAGCAGAGATGGTGCACATGGCATTCAGCACCTTGCCTTCAGCTGGAGGAAACTGCAGGCCCAGGATGAGTAGCAATAATATTGATATTAATGCCATCTGAGTAGACTGGTTATGATGCCATTGGTCATTGGCTATGAATGTTGCTCTCATCGCTGTTCACAGCTTCTTAACAGAGGAATACAGCACAGCAGGGATATTTTTGTAAGTGTTCAGAACTGGCTAATATTTCAGCTTCTTGAGAAAATTCATCTGGGATTGTTTTGATAGAGCATGACTGAAGTAATTGAAGTTAATTACAGGTTTTGAAATTATCATTCCAGACAAGATGTAACAAGTTGAGGAAGTGAAATCAGAAGAGGTAAAGAAAAGTTTTTTTCTTGGTGATTTTGTGGGGCATGAGAATCCATCTTCAGTAAGACTGAAAGAGAAAAATTATAGCCAGCCATTATGAGCATAGTCCTAAGCATGTCTACTCAGAAGTAAGCTCCATTGCATCCCATGGGACTTACTCCCAAGGATGTGTCTTTAGGATTGCAGCCTAAGTCTGTGGAATAGATGCTGAGCATGAACTGATGAAGCCACTTCTCTTTCTACTTCCTTCCCTTTTTCTCTGATCTTTCCTCTATGCACCCATTAGATACCTGTCAATTGTTCTCCAAGGGAACAGTCATCTTTTATTGCTATAAAAATGAAGCAAAATTAGTACCTCCATGTCTGGCCCTGAATTTGACTCAGGTGGACTCTCTGAGAATGTGAGGATATATCTCAACATTTATGGTGCAGTTCAAATCTAGGCTGGCAGAACTCACTGGTCTTTCCATTCCTGTAGAGATGTAGGGAGATAAGCATATGTCAGTGTTCTGGCCTCCCCCTCCCCCAGAAGTGCAGCAGAAGTGTCTTACGGCACTTTTGTGATACCCGCAGACCAACACGGGACTTGTGCTGGGGCTTATGCTAGCCTGGCTAGGAACTAGGATACCATTTGGTCCTTCCATGAGTGGAACCAAGACAACAAACTCTAGGGGTTGAATGCTAACCTACTTTCGAGCACTGGCATAGCTGTGCCAGTACAGCATGCGCTGCATTCTACACAGCTCCAGCTGTGATTCAAAGCTTCTTTTGCATGTCAACACTCACTGGGCACATGTCCCAAAGGTACTGCTGGTCCTCCATTTCCTAAAGGGGCTGGAACTCCACGGTTGCAGGCCTCAGAGTTGTGTGAGGAAATGGGTGGACTCTTCCAGGTTCTCCTCTCTGCACCCCTGGCTACTCCCCAAACTCTGACCATATGTCTCCTCACCTCATCACCAGCTGGCAGTTTTAATCAAGCTCATGTTGAGCCTAGAGGCTTCTACCCTGCCTCCTGTGGCCCCTGAAAAACTCCTCCCATCTTGGAGTCTGTACCCTGGGTCTAGTAATTGACCTGGTCCACTCCTGCCAGAGCTTGGTGGGCACCAGATCTTTCGGGGGATGCCAGATGTGAGTTGACCAAACCTTCCTCCAGGCTATTGAATCCCCTGCCTGTCATGTATCCCTGCCCCACACAGGCCAATGCTGGTGGGCAAAGCTGACGGAGGGTGGAGGTGCCTGGTGCCAAGAAATCCCAGCAGTTAGGCCAGTGGTTGGCCTGTTCAGACCCTCCGGAGGCTCCACGGCTGCCCCAGGGAAACCAGGACAGCCAGAGTCTACTGCACCATTGACCTGCACCCACCCTCACAGCCTTCTAGCCAGCCAGACTCCAGGGAGGTTACCCCTCCATTTGTGACACTCCACGGGATCCAGAAGAAAGCCTTGTGATGTGGCAGGCTGAGGTAAGCCCTTCAAGAAGACCCTTCCTGGAGCAGGGGTGTTGTGGGATGTTTGAGGATTCCCCTTCCCCTATGACAGTCATTGACTGGGGAGGTGGGGAGGGCAGCAATCTGACACTTCACAATGAATGCATTTCCAATAAGGAACGAATTGCTACTTATTTTTAGAAGGAAATGCAATCCTCAATTTTCAATTAATCTAAGAGATAAATCTCCTCCAGTGAATGAAACACACAGAACAAAGACACAAGACACTATCTGTGTAGGACTGGCTCTTTTGGTAAGAGAAGAATTTAGTCCTTGACATATCTAAAGTGCAATGTTTCCAACACATAAAAATCAACACGTTAAAATCAGTATAGGCATGATTGCCACCCAGCTGAAATGCAGGAGAAAGAGGGAAGGAGAGGGAGGAAATTTAAATAACTTCTGTTAACCATACACTGTTATGTCCCCATACAGTTCCCCATACAATATATATATAGGATATTAAACAACATCCTGGTTCCATCCATTTTATGCAGCCATTTTCAAGCACTATGCTGTAGCACTTTGGTGGGTAAGGAATGGTCTCCAGCAGTTTGGGCAATTAATTTCTCCTTCTGAGCTGATCCTTGCTGTTCAACTCAGGCCTCAGGATAATTACGTAGCATTTGGGAAAAAAGATACAGCCCAACAAGCCTGCACTAGAGGCCAGGATAGAAAAAATCTCCACTGACACCATGGATTTCCCCTTCGTGCTCAGGTAAGGGGGGATAAAAGACAACCACACACTGCAAAACACCAACATACTGAAGGTGATGAATTTGGCTTCATTGAAAGTGTCTGGCAACTTCCTGGCAAAGAAAGCAACAGTAAAACTGATAGTTGCCAGGAGTCCCAGGTAGCCCAGAACACAATAAAACATTGTGATGGAGCCTTCATTGCACTCCAGAACAATCTCCTCAGCCAGAGAGTCCATGTCCAAATGTGGGAACGGAGGAGCAGTGCAGAGCCAGACAGCACAGATGATGGATTGAATCAGGGAGCAACTGAAGATAATGGAGTTTGCCATTCTTCTGCCCACCCACTTCCTCATCCTGGATCCAGGCTTGGTGGCCATGAAAGCCAGAACCACAGTGATGGTTTTGGCCAAGACACAAGAAACAGCCACTGAGAAGACCAGCCCAAAAGATGTTTGTCTTAAATAACAGGTCACTTTCTGAGGCTGGCCAATGAATAGGAAGGAGCAGAGGAAGCAGAGCAATAAGGAGACAAGCAGAGAATAGGTGACGTCTCGGTTGTTGGCCTTGACTATGGGGGTGTCCTTGTTCTTGATGAAAATCCTGAGCACCAAAACTGTGATCAGAAAGAAAGACAAAACCAAAACACTTAATGAGATGCCCAAAGGTTCTGTGAAGGAGAGAAAATTGAGATCCTTTGGAAGACATTGATCTCGCTTCTTGTTTGGAAATTGACCTTCTGGACATTCGACACAGTCATCCATGTCTGAAATAATAGAGAAAATGCCATTTTAACCTCTCAAACATTCTATCATTCTATACCGTGGTGCCTCACATAACAAGTTTAATTTATTCCAGATGCATGCTTGTTGTGTGAAACGCTCTTTATGTGAAACATAGAAAATAATGGAAACTCAGATGATTGTTTTCATAACGCAAAAAATATTCATATAAAATATTTACTGTATGTAGAAATGATGACAACGCTGGAACTGATTTCAAAACATGCATTCAATGTGCATGATCCTATGAAGTCTTCTTAGACTGCAATCCTAAAGACACTTTCCTGTGATTAGGACCCATTTAACACAATGTGGCTTACTTCTCAGTAGACATTCCCAGGATGCTTCATTCAAGGGCACTTTCCTAGGAGTAAGCCCCATTTAACACAATGGTGTTTACTTTTCAGTAGACATGGATAGCAGACACAGACACACACAGACACACAAATACACAGACACATCCTCACCTGCAGGATGGATGGTTTGCCATCCAGGAAGTGGTGGGGAAATGGTGGGTGGATGTGGGGGGAGGCACCCCGGGTGAGCTGCACTGCAGGCGCCTCCTGCCTCCACCCGCCCGCCCGCCTCCCCACTACCTCCTGGATGGCACGCCATCTAGGAGGCGGTGGAAAAAATGGACGGGTGGAGGCAGGAGGCGCCCGCAGCGCAGCTCACCCACAGCGCTCTCTCCCCCATTCGCCCGCCTCATTTTCTCCCTCATTTGCACTCACATCAAATTGCTCAGCAAATTAATTATTTACTGCCAGAGTAAATATATATAGGGTTTTATTACGTGCACTCTTACCCTTCTGGTATGAAATCTTCCCATCTGGACATGGATGGCAATCATAGCAACAGAAGGGCTCCCCTTCCTTCTTTTTTCTGCTGTAGCCTGGATAGCAATGGTCATTACAAACAGCAATGGGCAGCTCCTATGAAAATTACATTATTATCCATTAAGTGAACGAGAATGGTTGAAACCTTGACTGGACTGTTTCTTCAGGGTGACCAGATGCCAAACCCAGAATTCCCTGAACCCCAAGGCCAAAATTCCTACCCCCCAAAGCCAAAATGTAGGAGAAAATGTAGGACATTTTAAAATAAGCTAAAAACACTTGTGATGGGTTTCTGGGTGGTGGTGGGTAATGTCAGGGCTGGTGAGGATTTCTGGGGGGTGGTGGGTACTGGCAGGGCTAGTGGGGGGAGGTACTGGGGGATGGAGGGCTTGGTTTCAAACCTAATACACTTTCCTGGGAGTAAGTCAGGGTGACCATATGCCATAACATAAAAAAGAGGACAAGGCCCCCCCCCCCCCCCCCCGTGTAGGGCATCCAAGCAAAATGTAGGGCATGACAAAATAAAATCTGAAAACACTCATGCTGAAAACACTCAACTGTTGCCTTGAGAGCATATGCTGACCTCCAAGTGCACAGGATCATGACCATTCTGGAAGCCTTGCATTCTCTGGATTGATCTTCTACACCAGCAAGGCATGCTTGCTTACAAACATTGAAGCATAGAGTTGGAAGGAACACAGAAGGTCATCTAGTCTAAACCCTTGTCCAAATCATCTAGTCCAAAGCATTTAGGTACCCATTAACACACTTGTGCACCCATTCAGAGTTATTTTCCTTTTCCTCTCCTTAGTCCCACAACAGGCCTGCAAGGTAGGCAAACAACATTAAGAGCATCCTAAGCACATTTTGGGCTCCCATTGAGAGTTCAGTCCCACTTTCTTTCCCTCTCCTCCACCTTCTTAACACACACACACACATATGCAGAATATACATATATATATACACATACACACACACAGAATATACATATATACATGTGTGTGTGTATGTGTGTATGTGTGTGTGTGTGTGTATATATATATATATACATATATATACATACATATATATATATATATATATATATATATATATATATATATATATATATATATATGTGTGTATACACACACACGTGTGTGTATATATTCTGTTGGAGTAGGTGTATATATGTGTGTGTATACACACACACACAGACAATATACAAATACAGTGGCGCCTCACATAAGTTTAATTCATTCCAGAGGTATGCTTATTATGGGAAATGCTCTTTATGTGAAGTGGATTTTCCCACAGGAAATAATGGAAACTCAGACGATTGGTTCCACAACCCAAAAAATATTTGTATAAAAATATTAACTATTTCTAAAAATTATTACAAAACACTGTAATATACAGTAACACACAACACTGCAATAAAGAAAATACTGTACAGTACTGAACTGTACTGTACCTTTGAAAACCTTCATGGCTGGTGTGAGGGTTACAGAGAGGGGGATGACTGGCTGCAGTCCTAAAGACACTTTCCTGGGAGTAAGGCCCATTGGATACAATGGGGCTTATGTCTGAGTAGACATGGTTAGGATTGTGTTCTTTCACAATCACTAATGGAGTCACTGCTATCCATTGGCTCAATGGAAACTGTCGTTTTGTGCAGCTTTAACATTCCCAAGCTGCTGATGGGGAGCAGCACTAGAACAGTGATAAGGCACACTTTCCACACTGCCACACACAGATCCCATATACAGGCCTGGCTCAGGCTGCTCCCCCCGGACTCCCCATGAGTTTCCTGACCATTGAAGCCTATTCCAAACTTTGCCCAGGGTCCCACTGTAGCTCAAGCTAGTCCCCTCGTCCCCCCTGTGGGTTCCCTCACCATGGAAGCCTGTTCCACTTCTGTTCCTCAGAAGTGCTCTTTATCCAAGACAATGCTCTTTAAGCTAGTCAAAATTGCTGAGAAAATTTTGCTCTTTGCCCAAAATGCTCTTTATTCAAGATGCTCTTTACTCAAGGTACCACTGTATATACATAAACACAGAATATGTGTGGGGCCATTTCTTCTGGGTGAGCATGGGGAGAGAACTGGGCTGTGCATGCCTACTAACAAGTAAGTCCCATTACAGCCAATGGGCTTACACTGAGGAAAGTGTGGATAGGGGCTGGAAAGAGGTGGAGGTACAGATCCAAGCCTCTGCCACGCTCCTGAGATGTAAGCCACATTACAGCCAATGGGCTTACTCTCAGGAAAGTGTGGATAGGGGCTGAGGAGGCACAGATCCAAGCCTCTGCCATGCTCCTGAGATGTAAGCTGCATTACAGTCAATAGGCTTAATCTCAGGAAAGTGTGGATAGGAGAGCAGCCTGAGCAGGTCTCCTCCTCCAGTGCCAGGCTGAGAAGGCTCTCCAGTCTCCCTCACCCCAGAACAGGGTCCCTTTAAAGCTGTGGCTCTCAACCTTCCTAATGCCACACTTTAATACAGTTCCTCATGTTGTGGTGACCCCCCATACATTTTAACTTAATGTATTTAACTTAGGCTGAAATCCTTAAGACACTTTCCAGGGAGTAAGTCCCATTGAATATAATGGAACTTACTTCTGTGTAGACAGCCTCAGGATTGCATCACTCATAAACACAACCACTCTCACATCCACACACAGCCACAAGTGTTTGGGGGGGACACCCAACAATTCTAGACAGGGTTTGCAAAGCCTTTGCCTCCCCCCTCTCCCAAACACACAAATAACCAGAGCCACAAAGGTGTAGGGGGAACCCAACATCTGTAGATAGGGGGCTTGCAAAGACCCTGCCCCCCTGCATCTCGCACACACTCAACTGTAGATAGATGTCACTGGTCTGGGAAGGTTCTTCCTCTTCCTCCCAATTACTTCAAGGCAGTTAAGTTGCTGGCAATTTTGGGATGAGGAAGGCGGGTGTTCTAAAAAACGTTTGGAAAGGGGGTGATGTTCACTCCCCCCCAAACTGTACTGGCACTATTAGCTGGATTCTGGACATGGTTGGGTTTACTTCTGAGTAGACCTGCCCAAGACCTGCCCAAGATGCAAGCTTGCAGGCCTGATTCTCTGGGAACTTAAAGCTGTGCACATTTTTCTGGGAGTAAGCTTCGCTTGATACAGTGGGGCTGACTTCTGAGTAGACTTTCTTGGGAGTAGGTTGTTGATGCAAGCTGGCAGCCCCAATCCGATGGGACTTAAGGCTGCCATGCTCACACTTTCCTGGGAGTAAGCCCCTGAGAGTAAGCACTTTCCTGGGAGTAAGCTCCACTGCATACAGTCTGGCTTACATCTGAGTAGACCTTCCTGGGAGTGGGCTGTTCATACAAGCTTGCAGTCCTGATCCTCGGGGACATGTCACTTTCTTGGGAGTAAGCCTTGTTGGATATGGGGGGCTTACTTTTGAGTAGACCTGGTGAAGGGGGTGTCTGTTCCCAGTGGAAATTGCATCACCTGGCCTTGCCATTTAGAGGGACACCCCTTTAACCTAGTAGTAGCTCCCCCCCCTCAACCCAGTAGTAGCTCTGCACACCTACTCCCTGGACTGTGGATGGGTAGATGCTCCAGCCTGGAGATGCTCCTGGTCCAGAGGAGGGGGGATCTGGCTGAGATGGAGAGGAAGAGGAGGAAGCTGAGCCCTGCATCACTCTCACACACAAACAATCTCACTCACTCCTCTCTCATACACACCACCTCTCTTTCTCTGACACACACAGCCACTACTTCTCTCTCACACACCTCTCTCCCACACACACAGGCACTTGCACACGTCACCTCTCTGACACACACAGCCACTCACACACCTCTCTCTCACACTTCTTTCTCACACATACAACCCCCCCCCCCTCAAACACACACATGCATACTCAGTCGCACACAAACACAGAACCACTGTCTCTGTCTCTCATCATCCAGGATCTTCCAGGTCCCTCTGGAAGCGTAGCACCCTCACCCCGGGGAGGGAAGGCAGGAAGGGGAGCCCTGACACACACACACACACACACACACACACCTTCCTTCCCTCTCTCTCTCCACAGCAGAAGCAGCTCCACATGTTTGCTCCCCTCCCTGTTCCCTCTGGTGGGTACTGACTCGTTCTTGGTCATCCTCTCCCCCAGAAGGCTCATCCCCTGCCGCGGCAGACATGCTGTGCCTCTTCATCTTCCCGGGGCTTCACATGGCGCTGTGGGGAAGGGAAGGAGGACGGAGGAGGAGGAGGATGCATTGGTTCAGCCTGGATGGGACAGGTTGGGGGCTCAGAGAGTGGAGAGGCAGCTGGGGATTGCTTACCCTCATGGGTGCTCCATCCTAGGCAGGTCTACTCACAAGTAAGTCCCATTACAGCCAATGGGCTTACTCCCAGGAAGGTGTTGCTAGGAGGGCAGCCTGAGCAGGTCTTCTCCTCCTCCTGTCCCCCTCATGCCATGGCCTCCCCCCGGAGGTGGGTTCCTTACTTCTCCTCTGGCTTGTGTGGCGCAGCAAGAGCAGCAATTGTGGAGCTTGCTGCTGCAGACCGGAGGCTCCACAATTGCAGAGGCAGGCAGAGGTGTGTAGCTGTGGGGCTTCTGGAGCAGCTGCAGCCGGGACTCCAGACTGCTGGGAGGGGGGACTACCCACAGGCAGGCAGGCAGGCAGACAGGTGAAGAGGCAGCTGTTCCAGAGGCTCCGGAGCGAGACAGGGTAATGCTGTGTAGCTGCCCAGCCAGCCAGGAGGCATCTGCGCGGTTATGGCGGAAGGCGAGGAGCGGCAACAGGACACGTTCCCGCTCTCTGCACTGCTGCACACGCAACTGAGGGTGGGTCACGAGGTGAAGGGGAGGAGCCTCCTCCTAGCCAGCTTCCAGTTGGGCACAGGGAAGGAAAGGCTGGCGCACGCACAGAGCTGCACGCGCAAATAAAAATGGCGGCACCCACGAGTGCTGTTTTTCCGGATACCAGCAGGGGGTTCCCTAATGTGCCGGACCCCCTGCTGGTTACCGGATGTGTCTGGGGGATTCCGGATGTCTGGACACCCTGCTGTTTCTTAGTGATATAAGCTCTTTGTCAAGGGTGAGCACGAACCACAACACGTTACAAATCAGACTACTGATTGCCTATGTGAGGAAGTGGCTCAGGCTGTGTGTGCATGAGGAGGTCTATAGGGCCATGTGAAAAAGGAAACAATCTTCTGAATGAAGAACATCCCAAGATTGGCATTTTCTTTGAGATGTTTATTGCTATAGCATACTGTTGTTCATGTTTTCACCCTTCGAATACCAACTGGGTCAAATTGACCTGGTTGGAAGTTTGTGTTGTGTTTTTTTTCTGGAATTTATTATTATTACTTGACAAGATATTCTGACTTTTTACTGCTAATTAGATAGTTACAAATCCAAAAGCATGAAAGTTTTGAATTTACAGTTTTTTCTATAAATTCCAATTTATACATATTATCCCAGCAACATGGGTCAAATTGACCTGTGCGGTATAATATGTATAAATTTGAATTTACAGAAAAACTGTAAATTCAAAACTTTCATGTTTCTGGATTTGTAACTGTCTAATTAGCCGTAAGAAAATCAGAAAGTCTTGCCAAGTAATAATAATAAATTCCAGTAGAAAACACAACACAAAATTCCAACTGGGTCAAATTGACCCATGCAGTCTGATGTGGGGAAAAATATCGTGGGATTCTAAGGGTTGATGAGATAAGTGTAGCTAGATTCATTTGTGTCTTATAGCTAAAATGCTTACAGTTCCAGACATAAAACATGTTGCTTATCACACCAGCTAGACTTTTTGAACTTTTATATACAAACTAGTGAAATATCCCCACTTTGTGGGAGTAAAATACCCCCATTCTACCATCCATCCATTGCACAACACCCCCCATTGTGCAACACACACCCATACACATCATGTCCCCATGCACAACAATCCTCCTGATTCTGCAAAATCCCCCAGGTGTATCATCCCCCCATGTGCAATATCCCTCATGTGGTTTTCTGCATGCATATCACCCACAGGTGGGCTGAAGCCGGTTCTCACCAGATCTGTAGAACCAGTTGTTAATTTGGGGCTGACGTCAGCTAACCGTTGTTAAGAGGGGGCCGTCATCTTTGAATTGCTTGCAAGTCTGTTTGAATTTCTCTTAAAGGGCCTCTGGGTCTGTCTTCCCAAAGGGGAAGCTCCTCTCCTTCCTCCCCTTCTGAACCTCCCTCCCCTTCTGTGTGTTGTGAGAATGAGCTCCTCCAGGGCTTTTGGTGGGGGCCATGCCTGCCTGCCTTCCTGCCTCCCCAGGTGCCTTTGCAGCCCAGTACTAGGCATGGAGGACTACTCAGTACTACCCAGTACTACTCAGGAGGAAGCCACACTGTATAGTATAGGACTGCAGCCTGTGGCCACAATCCTAGCCACACTTTCCTGGGAGCAATTCCCACTGACTATCATGGGATTTCCTTCTGAGTAGCATAGGATTAGGATTTGAGGCTACTTTCCCATCCACACTTTTCTGAGAGTAAGCACACTGACTATAATGGGACTTACTTCTGAGGAGATTGGCAGAGGATTGGATCTCTTCCTCCAGCCCTGTTCCTCCAGCCCTGTCTACTTTCCCGAGAGTAAGCCCACTGCCTATAATGGGACTTTCTACTGAATAGAAATGGTTAGGAGTGGGCTCTGAGGCTGCAATCCTATCCACACTTACATGGGAGTAAGCCCCACTGACTAGAATGAGACTTACTTCTAACTAAGCCTGCATAGGATTGGACTGTAAGGCTAAAATCCTGACCACACAGTTTTGGGAGTAAGCCCCATTGACTTGAATGGTACTTACTTCTGAGTAGACATGGTTAGGATTGGGCTCAGGCTGCAATCCTATCCACACTGTAGTCCTTTTGCCCCCCCCCCCCTCCAGAGATCTCCCCACCTCATCCTGCCCCTCTGAGAAATCTCTCCACCTGAGGATTGTCAGGAGGCAGTATGGGGGGCACCTGAAGAAATAGCCCCAGTTCCCATCCTGCCCCCCCCCCAGGAGCCCAGTCCACTGTCTACTCTGAAGTAAATCCTATTAAAGTCAGCAGGTTTTACTCCCCTGTGAGGATAGGAGTTTAGCCTCAAAGCCCAATTATCTGTCTACTCAGAAGTAAGTTCCATTATAATAGTGAAGCTTACTCCCTGGAAAGAAGCTGGTTTCTAAGAGCTTGTAATCCTAAGCCTGACTACTCAAAAGTTAATCCCATTTCAATCTATGAAGCGTACTGCACTCAGAGGAGTGCAGCATTACAGCCCAATCCTATTCTTGGCTACTCAGAAGTAAGTCCCACTAGAGTGTGTGGAGCTTACTCTCAGGAAAGTGAATAGGATTGGAGCCAGAGGCTGGTTACTAAGAGCTCAGTCCTTTGCTTGACTACTCAGAAGTCCTATTATATTCAATGAAGCTTACTTACAGGAAAGTGTGGACAGGATTGTAGCCTTAAATAGTGGCTTAGAGGCAAACCTCAACCTGCAGAGGGGACACCACAGACTCTGGTCCTAAACTGTAGATCAGTGTTTCTCAACCAGTGATATGAGTACCACCAGTGGAACTTGTGGTGTGTCTGCTGTATTAGGCACTTGGATGCAAGTGTCATATGGGCTCCCTGAGGCAGCTGGTGGGCCTCTGTGTGATTCAGGAAGCTGGACTAGATGGGTCTTTGGTGTGATCCAGTGGAGGCTTTTCTTATGCTTTTATATTCTTATTTGTGGCACACATTCCCCCTGAGAGCATAACAAAGTGTAATGCATAGGAATAAATTAACTGAACACAGGGGCTTAATACTGATTGATGCCGTCACAAGTGATACAATTTTTTGGTAAACTAAGGGTTAAGGTGGTGTGCCCTCCCCTGCCCCGCCCCCTGACCCTGGCCCCACCCCCTGACCCAGCCTGGCCCCACCCACTTCTTGAGAACCAGTTGTTGGGGCAGGCTGGGCCCACCACTATCACCCCATGTATATCAACCCCCCAAGTGGAGGTGCATCAACCCTAGGCAGGTGCACGGTTTGGGGCTGGGATTTGATCAGTCTTCAATGTAAAGTATAGGCCGAACATCCATTGCACCACTTTTCAGCTCCTTAGGGGTTAAATTTGACAGAGGATGTGACAGAGGATGCAATCCTAACGTAGGCATTCCATACCCAGACGGATGTAGGAAGGCAAGCGCATGTTTGAGCACTGGCTTAAGGACCTTATACCACTTTTATGACACACCAGGCCAGCACAGAACATGTGCTGAGTCAGGCCAGCCTAACTCAGGGTTAAGATAGCAGCCTTGGGCTGCAATCCTAAAAACACTTTCCTGACAGTAAGATCCATTGAACACAATGGGGCTTACTTTTGAGTAGACATGGTTAGGATTGTGCCCATAGTTACTTTTTCACACTGCACATTCTATCCTTATGTGGTCATGTACACAATATATTTACTATAGATTGCAGTGGATGGGGGAAGAGTGGATAACATTTTATATCACATCACATTCATAACAGCCTGAACGGTGCAACTTTGAACATTTAAATTTTTATCTTAAAACCTATAGGGAGAGCCCACCTCATTAAAAATGCTGTGCCATGTGATGGCCTCCTCATTAACAGTGAGCTCATTTCCAGGGAGAGTCTGTGGATCCATCATTCCCACTTTCACTCTGGAGAAGGACTGATTTGGGAAAGTCACCCAATTGATCAAGTCAAATCCTCCTGCTAACTCACCCTCCCCATTGAAAGACACTGTGTCACCAGCGCTGTTGTTAAAGGAGATGCTTCTCAGGAAGGGGTGAAGCTGTATGCAAAGAGTTAAAAGAATGTATATTGGACAGGCTTGTCAGAATATGTATAACAGATATCAGTGGTGTAGCTGGGGGGCACAGGGGGTGCTGTTGCTATAACCTGTAGGGGAGCTACAAGCTGAACTAGACACTAGCTGATAAAATTGTAAAAAATGGGATATGTACAGTATGAAAGACAATAACACTATGTTACATATCGTTGGAAACTTGATTTTATGCAGAATGCAAAGGAACAAATGGTATTAGAATACAGTAGCACCTAATGTAACAAGTGCCTCATGTAAAGCATGTTCCATGTAAAAAGTCTAAATTTCTAAGAAATCCTACTTCACATAACAAATCTGCTTCATGTAACTACCAAACCCCTCTGGCGCCTAATGGGCACGTGGGCTATGAAGCCCAGGCTGTTTAAAATGTCTACCACCTAGCGCTAATGCCTCTAACTGCTTCTAACTTAACGGCAGTGCCTGAGACAGCTGCCCCTCACTGTCCCCAAGTGCCCCCTCCGGCCACCATGACCATCCAGGTAAGCCTCCCAGGAAAGTGTCTTTGATTGCAGCCTCCTAACAATGTCTCCCCAGAAGTAAGACCCATTGTGTTCAATAGGGCTTACTTCCAGGAAAGTTTCTTTAGGATTGCAGCCAAAGCAGACTTCAATTCCAGTGTTTTGCCATCGTTTTTACATACAGTTAACATTTTTATATTTTGGGGGTTGTTGAACCAATTGTCTGAGTTTACATTATTTCCTATAAGAAAATCATTTTCAAGAAAAGAGTGTTTCACTTAACAAGCATGCATCCAGAACGAATTAAACTTCTTACATGAGGTGCCACTGTATCTATGTTCTATCAAATATAATGCCCAAATAACCAGAAAATGAAAATGCAAAATCCTATGGAACAAAAAGTGGATTTTTGAAAATCAAATGTTCCCATGATACTGACTGCTCCAGGAGCCAATGAGATGTAATTCTGATACTTTAGGAACTAATAAGATGTTAATATGAATCGGCTCTCATTTCCATCTACATATATCATAATACAGTTACCCATGCTATCTGGGTATTTAGGCACTTCTAAGTTATGCTCCACTTATGTTTAGCAAGGAAAGTATTATAATTCCTCTTTCCCACAGCAGAGTTTCCCTAACCAATAAGGGACACAATTTTCATTTTTTAAAAATTAAATTAAATTTATTTTTATTCTCACAGGAGAAAATTAATTTAAAAATAAATTCCCCGAAAAAGTTCCCAGGGATGACATCACTTCCAGTTCTGACATCACTTCTGATGCAACATTACTTCTGACATCTGACTCTGCGCTAATTCCGAAATAGAGTTGTGTGCACATGCTCAGTCTATTGCATGCAACCATGCAGCTGCCGGGCCGGCTAAAAATAAGCCAAACCGTGCCTGGGCAGCACCTAATTTCCCTTCAGCACACTCCCACCAGACAGCAGCTGCCTCCCCGATAAGCCAATTCCTATCCATGACTACTCACATGTTAGCCTATTAAGTCAATGGAGCTTACTCCTCAGTAATTGTAACTTAATTTTTAACATGTCCTACATTTTGTCCTACATTTTTAATGACCGGGATTTTAGCTGAAAATCCAGAAATATGAGGTCCTTCTCCTCCTTTTTGGGTTCCAGCACCTGGTCACCCTAAGAGGGAGAGTAGGCCAGAAAGGGAGATTCAGTTCAGGAGGGTGGCAGGGAAAGCAGCTGAATCCTCTCCCCACTCCCGACCTTCAAAGTCCGACACAGGTCTTATCCTCCTAAGTATCCGGCTTGGATATGAACGGACCTATTGGAAAGGCTGGAGTTCTACAACGCTTGAGGGAACCCATTTTCCTTTATTTCCCTGACTTTTTGCCACTTGCTCTGACCCCACTATATGCAATGAGGTTCTTTTTAGTGCTGATGTACCACATGGTACCAGAGCAGCTTAGGACTATTTATCCTTCTCTGAATGCTATTAGTTATCTACCATTTCAGTGTTGCCTTAAACAAGGGACTTCATTTACAGGTGGAGTATTACCTGAGAACTTTGCACACTTAGCGGAAACAGCCTTTGTTTCTTTCCCATGGCTTTGACTTCAGGCAGAAACGAGGACATCTTCTGCAATGCATGTGCTACAGCATGGACTGCATTGTAAATGCTGTAGCTATGGGCAGTCATGCTCATTTCAAAAATGGTTCCTGGGAGGTCCGCCAACTTCTCTTGTCCAGAGCAAGGATTTGTGATCTCTGTGCTCTCATCGGAAATGGAAAATAAACACTCAAAAGCATGTTCCCAGAAGATCCTGAGAAAATCATCTCCTTTCTGTGAGTCAGGATGTATAAAGTGAAGGAAATCCGAAAACCCTGGCACTTCATTGGAGTGAAATGCAAAAGACAAGGCACCATGGAAGACTTGAATGTCAAAATGTCTGTCTACAGTCGCTGACGAGAAATCCCACCGCGCGGTCAGAATCCACACTTTCCCTAAAGAAATATCTGTAACATTTTCTAACATCGTATACAAATATATTACCAATTTCAGAACGGTTTTGGTTTGGCATTCTACATTAACAACTTTTACTTTGACATCTGAACTGATTATTGACATAATCCTTGTGACTAGGGGGCTTCCTAGGTTGTTTGTCTCCAGTGATTTTCCCACTTCTGAAAATTGTGCAATTACAGGTAATTTTGTACTAAAAGCTATACAGATTCTATGTTCGGACAGCTTTTTTGTCATTTTTTCCACAAATTTGTCTCCATCATCATCATCTGAAACAATAATCCCAACCCACGTCCATTGGAAATGTTGGAGTAGACAGGCAATCCCTCTGTACTGATGTTCCTCATTGGGGACCATTCGATAGAAGGAAGGAAACTGTATATTAATATTCCTCGCTGGAGCCTGTACACAGTAGGCAATCTAAGCAAAATATAAGAGTAACTCAGAAATGGAATAGGAAGACTAGAAAAAATTAACAGAAAGAAATAGGCAGCACAATCCAGAGCAACTAATCTGTCCACATAAGAGCCCTTGGGTTGCCCTATCTATCACTAGGCTGGAGCAACTGCAAAATGCTCCACCCCAGTTACTCTGGAAGAGGCTTAGGGCAGAGCAAGGCAAGATAGGGTGCCCTAAGAGAGGTGGACCTGCTCTGCCCTAACTGCTCTGCGCTAAGCAGTTCAGGAGAGGCATGTTGAGGGCATGTTTAGCATTGCCTAGGGCAGAGCAGTTACTCTGTATCCAGAGCCTGTTTCCAAGTCAGAAATGCCCTTTTCCAGCCCTCAGAGTTATACCACCTCAGGAGCAGGTATAGTAATGAGTAGACCCATAGGGGTCCATGATAAGGCCTGAGTAAGAATGGCAGTTCTGCCCAAAAATCTGAGTTCTTGGCCAGCCTAGCTGCAACCCCTGCCTCTCAACCTCAGGATATGGAACAACTACAGCAGCCCACTAACCTGGGGATACAGCAGGCCACTCCAAACATCCACCCTCCACTAGAGGAACTGCAGCTGTAACTGGTTGTCAGGAACTTCTGGGCTTTCTTATAAGGCAGACACCACAGCTGTTCCTTGTTCAGTGTGATCTGAGGGGGGTCTCCTCAGGAGCAAGTCCTCCCCATGTGTCAATTACTTAGCATGCTCTGGAGCAGTTAGGGCAGCCCAGGCTTCCTGACTCTCTGGATGCAGCATAACTTTATGTTCTGGATACAGAATAGTTAGGAGAGAGCAGTTAGGGCAGAGCAGGCTGAACTTGCTCTGGATTGCACCCTAAGTCTCCCTGCAACATTTGTAGAAATCTATGTTCCTGCTTTAAAAAAGGCTTGTTTAAAAACATTTCTTTTGGCTGAAATGCTTCTTTACCTGTGGAATCTTGTAAATGGTCGACTGAGTAGCCAAGTGAAGAGAGATTTCAGAATCGACTCCTCCAATGATAGCTATGAGATGCTGATGCTGGTCACATTTGAAGTTGGGGACAATCCTTTCCTGGATGGAAAGAAGTTTCAGGGTGTTCTGAGAAATCATCCTTGCATCTGAGTAACCATCATAAATTTGGAATCCAAGACTGACATTTGGTAGCATCTTTGGGTCCTCATTGATCTCTTTCACAGCAAATGCCAAGGACAGGACATGTTGGTAATGTTTTGGGGCTGAACTAAAAGAATTATTACATTTTATAAAAACAAAATATTCACATTCTTTCTTTCTTTCTTTCTTTCTTTCTTTCTTTCTTTCTTTCTTTCTTTCTTTCTTTCTTTCTTTCTTTCTTTCTCAAATGGGTCCTACATGGGAGTGTTCTGTCCACGTCTTTCTATGTCTTCTTTAATTTTTGGAGGCATCTAGAGCCAGAAGGATAAGCTTCAAGCTGAAGCTCAGTTGTCCATATTTCTCCACTTAGCACTACTTGGAAGAACAGGTAGCATTTGCTAATTCTCCCAGAAAAAATGATACCTTTAATTCCACTGCTTACATTTTAAGCTACAGAAGAAATATATTTTAAAAATGGGGCATTATAATAGGCTGCAATCCTAAATACACTTTTCTGGGAGTAAGACCCATTGAACACATTAGGGCTTACTTTTGAGTAGACATGGTTAGAATTGTGGTGTGTTCCATAACATTCTAATGGATGAGAACTGATAGCTGTACAGTGGATGATCTCAGACTCAGGAAAGAGTTAAATGAAGAGATGAACAACTTTATTTCAAGTCAACGTTATTATTAAAAGATATATGTGGCTTCCTGCCTAGTTCTGTATATAGCTCATTTCTAGAACATGTGCTTTCCATGTGCTCAGAGCATGGGCTTTCCATGCTGATAATTTATGATGCAGCCTCTCCTCTTTGACCAGAGAAACCTTCCTCTCTGAATTCCTGGAAAATAACAAAACAAGATGGAGTAACAATCTGACTATGTAAGGCAGTTTCCTATCTTCCAAAGAATCCATAAATGCATTAAAACTGCAGTTCTAAAGATACTTTCCTGGGAGTTTCCACTTTCACTAATTTAAGGGGCTTACTTGGGTATAAACATGTTTAGGATTGTATTCTAAGGCCCATATCCTATCCAACTATCCAGCATAGGCAGAGCTATGACAAAACCTGCAGTTGGAGGGCGAGCATGAATGTCTTCTCAACGTAAGGGAAACCCCACCTGGGGGCTGCATTGCAGCTGTAATGGTGCTGGAAAGTTGGTTAGGACTTTGATCTAAAGATCACAGAAAGGAAATAGCGAAAAATACACAAACTGATATTAGAAGGGGTAGGCATATTGTATAGCAAAATTATTACACAATCCGAAGTAGGTTTTCTCAAAAAAATAAGTCAAGTTAAACTTAATAGGTCCAGTTCTCTCGAACAACATCAACCACTGTGCCACAGCACACTAGAGTGCCATGGATGATCTAAAGGTGTTCCACTGACAATTTATTACAACAGTACTTATTAGAAGAGAAATTCTGGGAACTGAACCCCAATTAGCAGCATTTTGTGCCTTGTCAATGGTGAAAAAAATGATGATGTGGCTTGACAGTTTTGCAACCTTTTATAGAGCCATGAGATGAAAATGGTTGAAAATCACTCCTTTATAAAGAATGTTCATGATTGCATTATACAATAACATGTATTTTCAACCACCACCACCCCCCCAAAAAAATCATGAGACCATATATTGAAAATACCAATCTATGATGATGTTATCACTTAAAATATGACTGGTTGCTAAAAGTTATGGGGGAGGGAGGGGGGAAATGGATTTCCTTACATGAGTTCATTTATCAACTTTGAGTCAGGGTGTTCACTGAAAGAGATTTCCTCAAATGTGCAGCCAAACTGTGAAACAATTGAACCAATGATTAGGTCCCCTCTCTGATGGTACTTGTGTGGGAACATGGAGGAGGCAGAGATGGTGCACATGGCATTCAGCATCTTGCCTTCAGTTGGAGTAAACTGCAGGCCCAGGATGAGTAGCAACAATATTAATGCCATCTGAGTAGCCTGGATACGATGTTGTTGGTCAGTGGCTGCAGGAATGTTGCTCGCCTGGCTGTTCACAGTTTCAGCACAGCAGGAATATTTGTGTAAGTGTTCAGAATTGGCTATTATTTCAGCTTCTTGAGAAAATCCATCTGGGATTTGTTTTGATAGAGCATGACTCAGAGTAATCAAAGTAAATTACAGGTTTTCAAATTAGCATTTCAGACAAAATGTAACTAGTTGAGGCGGTTGCATCAGAGGAGGTTGTAATAGAAATGGGGTCTGTTTATGA
The DNA here is from genome assembly GCA_030015325.1 of Cryptoblepharus egeriae. NCBI lineage: Eukaryota > Metazoa > Chordata > Lepidosauria > Squamata > Scincidae > Cryptoblepharus > Cryptoblepharus egeriae. The sequence goes on from JAREYC010000004.1 coordinate 86,493,324, forward strand.
ACATTGAGATGTTTAATAAGAAATAGCAATGAACAATAGTGCAGCCATGTTGTATTGACCAGAGTAGGAATCTCTTTGCCCTCAATGTGAACGGGTGGGGAGGAGGTTTCTCAGACCAGAATGGAATGAAAGGGACAAAAGTGTGTGGCGCCTTGAAGTTGATATGGCATCCTTCTTATCTCCTATCCCAGGCAGGTATGCTGAACCCAAGGTGATTGTACCACCTGAGAGAAGAGTCCAGAATTTATTACAGCTGGAAATGATTTAATTGGAATAAGGGTTGTTAGTAAATTGTGAGTTCTTTGAAGTTGGTGAGATTAACTGATTTGGTGGGCTATGAAACCATATGGTTTGTTAGTAGAAGGGTGCTCAGTTGGGAGAAGCAAGAAGAACTTGTGAAAGAGCCAGGAGTATCCTACTTTTCTGCAAGAACCGATCCTGTGGCTTGGAGGCTAAGGAAGGACAGTCCATTGGGTATTGTATTGCTTCTCCGAAGAACTTAAAAGATTTTGTTTTTCTAAATGCAACTGAGGATGCTTCAAGACTATGCTACCACCAGAGTGAAAGGGATTACTGTATTATGTCAGATTAGCTAGCCTATGTTATTTTCCCTGACTGTTAAAGGCAACAAATGCATTTTGAATTTTGGTTGTGTTTGGTATTCTTCTAAAGGCATCTTCATCATCATCACTGACTCATCAACACCCAGCCAAAACCGCCAGGCCTATAAGCGTGAAATTTGATGAGGGTGTTCCTTCCACAATGGAGGGATCAACTAAGAACCAGTTTTTGGAAATTCCAACCAGAAGGGGATGAAAAGGGGCGCAATGCATTTTATAAAACTAATCATCATCATTACTGACTCATCAATGCCCTGCCAAAACCCCTAGGCCTAGAAGCATGAAATTTGGGGAGGGTGTTCCTCCAGTGATGTAGGGAGTCACTAAGAACCAGTTTTCAGAAATTCCAACTGGAAGGGGGTGAAATGGGTGCAATGTGTTTTCTTCCCTATACTTTGCATTGAAGAATTGATGACTCATCAACATTCCGCCCCAAGCCCCAGACCTAGAAGCATGAAATTCAGGGAGGGAGTTCCTTCTGTCACATGAACACCCACCAAGAACTGATGTAGAGAAATTTAACCCTTAAGGGTCTGAAAAGGGGTGCAACTTGTTTTTGTCCACTTAACATGGAAGAATGACCAACATCCAGCCAATTTGGTGTTACATGCCTGATGCTCTGGGGGGAAGGGATATTGTTTGGAGGAAGATGTTGCACTGGGGAGGATGCTGCATGGGGGGGTTGCGCATGGGAAGATGCGCATGGGGTTGATGCGCATGGGGGATGTTGCGATTGGGGGTTGATGCACATAGGGGAATGATGCACATAGGGGATGTTGTGCATAGGAAATGTTGCACATGGGGGTTGATGCACATGGGGATGTTGCGCATGGGGAATGTTGCACATGGGGGTTTGATGCGCATGGGGATGTTGCACATGGGGACATGATGCACATGGGGACATGATACGCATGGGGGAAGTTGCACATGGGGAAGTTGAGCATGGGGGTTGATGTGCATGGGGGATGTTGCGCATGGGGGTTGATGCGCATGGGGGATGAACATGGGGAATGTTGCACATGGGGATGTTGAGCTTGGGGGATTTGCGCATGGATGGTTGATGAGCATGGGGGGATGATGTACATAGGGGAGATGAGACTTATGAACATGGGGATGTTACTTATTTTTAGAAGGAAATGCAATCTTCAATTGACCATTAATCTAAGACATTGGTCTGGGAAGAGGGGTTAATTACCCCAAACAAGGTAAAAATGAAATTCCTGGGGATAATGGACAGTAATGCTGGTGCGCACACTCTTCCCCTTCCGAAAGCTCCAATGGAGAATGCTACCGCTTCCACCACAGAGAAGCACTAGTGCTCTCCATCGGAGCTTTTGGAAGGGGAAGAGCATGTGCGTATGTGCACCATAATGTTTTTTAAAATGGTTGCTGTGGCTGGCCGGACTTAGCCACACTGAGCCGCAGTAGTCTGAAACTGCCCCCCAGTGTCCCAAAACAACCTCTCCCGCCACAGTAAGTAAGCCACTTACTTTACGTCTACTCAGAAGTAAACCACTTACTTTATGTTTACTACTGATTTTAAAAATTTTTTTAAAAGTCAGCTGCACCCATTTTCAATTGAAAACCTGGACTTTGGCGTGACCATAGAGTTCCTTTCAAATCAAGGGGGTAACATCGACATATCTAAATATATTTTGGGGTAAATGGTAAAAAGGTTCTCTGACCCCTGATCTAAGAGATAACTCTCCTCCAGAGATTGAAACACAGAGAACAAAGACACAAGACACTATCTTTGTAGGAGTGGCTCGTTTGGCAAGAAAAGTATGTAGTGCAATGTTTCCAACACATAAAAATGAACATGCTGAAATCAGTATAGGCATGATTGCCACCCAGCTGAGATGCCGGAGAAAGAGGGAAGGAGAGGGAGGAGATTTAAATAACTTCTGTTCACCATACAGGATTAAACACCGTCCTGGATCCAAGCATTTTATGCAGCCATTTTCAAGCACAATGCAGTAGCACATTGGTGGACCAGGAGTGGTTTCCAGCAGTTTCGGCAATTAATTTCTCCTTCTGAGCTGATCCTTGCTGTTCAACTCAGGCCTCAGGATAATTACGTAGCATTTGGGGAAAAAGATACAGCCCAACAAGCCAGCACTAGAGGCCAAGATAGAAAAAATCTCCACTGACACCATGGATTTCCCCTTCGTGCTCAGGTAAGGGGGGATAAAAGACAACCATACACTGCAAAACACCAACATACTGAAGGTGATGAACTTGGCTTCATTGAAAGTGTCTGGCAACTTCCTGGCAAAGAAAGCAACAGTAAAACTGATAGTTGCCAGGAGTCCCAGGTAGCCCAGAACACAATAAAACATTGTGATGGAGCCTTCATTGCACTCCAGAACAATCTCCTCAGCCAGAGAGTCCATGTCCAAATGTGGGAACGGAGGAGCAGTGCAGAGCCAGACAGCACAGATGATGGACTGAATCAGGGAGCAACTGAAGATAATGGAGTTTGCCATTCTTCTGCCCACCCACTTCCTCATCCTGGATCCTGGCTTGGTGGCCATGAAAGCCAGAACCACAGTGATGGTTTTGGCCAAGACACAAGAAACAGCCACTGAGAAGACCAGACCAAAAGATGTTTGTCTTAAATAACAGGTCACTTTCTGAGGCTGGCCAATGAATAGGAAGGAGCAGAGGAAGCAGAGCAATAAGGAGACAAGCAGAGAATAGGTGACGTCTCGGTTGTTGGCCTTGACTATGGGGGTGTCCTGGTTCTTGATGAAAATCCTGAGCACCAAAACTGTGATCAGAAAGAAAGACAGCACCAGAACACTTAATGTGATTCCCAAAGGTTCTGTGAAGGAGAGAAAATTGAGATCCTTTGGAAGACATTGATCTCGCCTCTTGTTTGGAAATTGACCTTCTGGACATTCGACACAGTCATCCATGTCTGAAATAATAGAGAAAATGCCATTATAACATCTCAAACATTCTATCAATCTGTAATATAAGTCAATATCAATTGAAATGGATACTTCTTTAGAGTTTGATCACCATTTTTTCTTGAATTCATTTTTCCCTGAATTATTGATGGGCAGCCTAATCCTGCATCACCAGGGAAATCATGGCCCCTAAATATCTGCCTCAGCATACTGTGAGCTAGCAGGCTACTGCCTTAATTTCCTTGGATGAATGTTCAGCATCTTCCCGTATGTTAGCTAATTCCTCCTAAATGGTGCTACTCATTTCTGCATCAATTCTAGAGTTGGTACATGTCAAAATCTTATGTGTAAAAACAGGAAGCCCTCGAGGAATAATGGAGCCAAACCTCATCAACTTTCCTCTCTTCTCCCTTTTGTGCTCCCAGCTTCTGTCCTCCACATATACTTAGGTTTCCAACCTCTGTTCCCTCTCTGTAACTCCCTCCTCCCATTTACTCTTCCAAGATTGTTCTGTAATGCTTCCCTACTTGCTTTTGAATATTTTTTCCTTCTCAGACAGTGCTCTTTCCCATTTTTTGAGCTAAGTCACAAAAGCAGCAAAGGCTCCTTGTTTTGATGCCTAATTCCTCCTCTGTAAAACTCTCTTTTCTGGGCTTTCTGGTTGCACCCTTTACCTGCACTCCCATTTGCACTCTATATTTGCACTCCCACCTCAAACTGTTCAGCCAGTTAATTAGTTACTGGCTGAGTAAACATATATAGGATTTTGTCATGTGCCTCTTACCCTCCTGGTATGAAATCTTCCCATCTGGACATGGATGGCAATCATAGCAACAGAAGGGCTCCCCTTCCTTCTTTTTTCTGCTGTAGCCTGGATAGCAATGGTCATTACACACAGCAATGGGCAGCTCCTATGACAATTACATTATTATCAATTAAAGTGAATTAGAATGGTTGAAACTTTGATTGGACTGTTTCCTAGTGATATGAGCTCTTTGTCAAGGGTGAGCACAAACCATGTTCAGCCTGCAAAAGAGAAGGCTGAGAGGGGAGAAGAGAAGGCTGAGAAGAAACCTGATTGCCCTCTTCAGATACTTGAAGGGCTTTCATAGAGAGAAAGGGGCTCATTTCTTCTTAGTTTCCTCTGAAAGCAGAACTAGAACAAATGGTACAAACTGCAAGAAAGGAGATTCTGGCTGGATATCAGGAAAAAAAAGTCCTGATGGTGAGGGTGGTTCACCAGTGGAACAGATTGCCAAGGGGGGTGGTGGACTCTCCCTCACTGGGGATCTTCAAGAAGAGGCTCAACGAGCACCTGTCGGAGATCCTTTAAGAGAATTTCCTGCTACATGCAGAGGGTTGCACTAGATGACCTACTGGATCTGTTCCAACTCTATGATTCTATGATTGTATGTCACTTGACTCAACTTGCTGTGCTGATTGCCTAATTAAGGAACTGGCTCAGGATGTGTGCCATTGAGGAGTTCTATAGGGCCACATGAAAAGGGAAACAATCTTTGTATGAAGAACATCCCGAGGATGGCATTTTCTTTGAGATGTTGACTCTGTAGCATACTGCTGTTCATGTTTTCATGAGACAAATGTAGCTAGATTCATTTGTGCCTTATTCCTAAAAATGCTTATAATTCCAGACATAAATCATGTCCCTTAGCAAACCAACTAGAATTCTGAAAGTTTTATATCTAAACTAATGAAATGTACCCACGTTGTGGGAGTAAAATACCCCCATTACACCATCCACCCATTGCAGAACCCCTCCCAATGTGCAACATCCTCTCATACACATCACCTCCCCATGCACATCAATCCTGCACGTTATGCAACATCCCCCAGGCGCATCATCCTCCCATGTGGAACACCACAAATGTCCACTCTTCTCCTTTCCACTTCAATCTACAGTAAATGTATTGTACGTGATCACCTAACGATAGAGTGTGCAGTGTGAAAAAGTAACTATGGCTGCAATCCTAACCCAGAGTTAGGCTGGCCTAAGTCTCAGCACAAGTTCTGTGCTGGCCTGGTATATCTACCAGTACATCTGGTATATCTGGTATACCTGGTATATCTGGTATATCTAAAAGTGCCATAATGTCCTTCTGCACCACTGATCTGGGGATTGTTAGGCCAGTGCTCAAACATGCGCTTGCCTTCCTACATCCCTCTGGGAATGGTACAGCTAGGTTAGGATTGCATCCTAATTCACATCTCCTTGTGTGTGAGTGTGTGTGTGTGTTCATGCATGCGTGCGTGTATGTCTGTCTGTCTATATCTGAAGACTGACTGACTCACTCACTCACTCTCTCACACACTCACTCACTCAACTCATCAATGCCCAGCCAATAACACTGGGCCTAGAAGCATGAAGTTTGGGGGGGGGGATGTTTCTTTGGTGATGGAGGCACCCACTAAGAACTTGTTTTCAGAAATTCCAACCAGAAAGGGTGAAAAGGTGATGCAATGCTTATTCCTCCCTAAACTATACATTGAACAATCATTGACTGATGGATGCTCTGCCCCAAACCCTGGACCTAGAAGCATGAAATTTGGGGAGCGCAATGTTTCCATGATATCAGCACCCACCAAAAAAAGATTTCTAGAAATTTAATCACTTAGGAACTGAAAAGGTGCGCAAATTATTTTGGCCTATATTTTTAGCCGCCTTGGGCTCCCTCTTGTAGGTGAGGAAAGGCAGGATACAAATCAATTAAATAAGTAAATAGCATTTTATATCATATCACATTCATAACACCCTGAACAGTACAACTTTACCCATTTAAGTTTTCCTCTTAAAACCTATAGAGAGATCCCACCTCATTAAAAATGTTGTGCCATGTGATGGCCTCCTCATTAACAGTGAGCTCATTGCCAGGGAGAGTCTGCGGATCCATCATTCCCACTTTCACTCTGGAGAAGGACTGATTTGGGAAAGTCACCCAGTTGATCAAGTCAAATCCTCCTGCTAACTCACCCTCCTCATCAAAAGACACCGTGTCAGCAGCACTGTTGTTAAAGGAGATGCTTCTCAGGAAGGGGTGAAGCTGTATGCAAAGAGTTAAAAGAATGGACAGGTTTGTCAGAATACGTATAACAGATATCAATGGCATAGCTAGGAGGCGCAGGGGGTGCTGTTGCTGCAAACTGTAGGGGGACTACAAGCTGAGCTCGACAGTAGCTGATAAAATTGTGAAAAATGGGACATGTACAGTATGAAAGGCAATACGACTGTCTTATATATCATTGGGAAGGTCATTTTATGCAGAATGCAATGAAACTAATGGTATTAGAATACAGTGGAGCCTCACATAACAAGTGCCTCACGTAAAGTATGTTCCATGTAACAAGTCTACATTTCCAAGGAATCCTGCTTCATATAACAAATTTGCTTCATATAACAAGCAAACCTCTCTGGCACCTAATGGGAACACGCTCTATGCAGCCCTGACGCATAGCTGTTTAAATGCATACCACACAGAGGCTGTTTAAAATCGTTGTCAACTAGTGCTGCTGCCTCTAACTGCTCCCAACTTGGGGGCAGAATGGCAGATGCCTGGGGGTGCCAGAGGCATCTGCCCCTAACTCCTCCCAAGTGCTCCCACCGGCCACTTTGAACCTCCAGCAGCAGCCCAGGAAAGCCTCCCAGGAAAGTGTTTTTGACTGCAGCTTCCTAACCATGTCTACCCAGAAGTAAGCCCTATTGTGTTCAGTGGGGCTTACTCCCAGGAAAGTGTGTTTGATTGCAGCCTCCTAACCATGTCTATGCAGAAGAAAGTGTCTTTAGGACTGCAGACTAAGTAGACTTCTATACCAGTGCTTTGTCATCATTTTTACATACAGTTAATATTTTTATATGAATATTTTTGGGGTTGTGGAACAAATAATCTGAGTTTCCATTATTTCCTATGGGAAAATCAGCTTCACGTAAAGAGAGTTTCACTTAACAAGCATGCATCCAGAACAAATTAAACTTGTTACATGAGGCGCCGCTGTATCTATATTCTATCAAACGTTTTGTCCAAATAACCAGAAAATGAAAATACAAAATCCTATGGAACAAAAAGTGGATTTTTGATGATCAAATGTTCCCATGATACTGATAGCTCCAGGAGCCAATGAGATGTCTGATACTTTATGGAACTAATAAGATGTTAATATGAACTGGCTCTCATTTCCATCTACGAGGTACACATATCATAATACAGTTATCCGTGCTATCTGGGTATTTAGGCAGTTATGCTCTAAGTTGTGCTCCACTTATATTTAGCAGGGAAAGTAGAGGAATTCCTCTTCACCCCAGCAGTTTCCCTAACCAAAAGGGACATAATTTTCATTTTTAAATTTAGTTAAATTTATTTTTATTCTCACAGGGGAAAATTAATTTTTTTTTTAAAAGTACCCATGGATGACATCACTTCCAGTTCTGACATTACTTCTAGGGCAACATCACTTCTGACTGCTCACCTCTGCGCTAATTCCGAAATAGAGCTGTGCACACATGCTCAGTCTACAGCCTCCAACCATGCAGTTGCCTGGCTGGCTGAAAATAAGCCACGCTGCGCCAGGGCAGCCCCTAATTTCACTGGAACACAATCCTACCAGGCAGCAGCTGCCTCTCCTGGTAAGCCCATTCCTATATATGTCTACTGAGAAGTAAGCGCATTAAGTCAATGGCGCTTACTCCTGAGTCGAGGAGGGGGTCCATTCCTATGCAGCCCAGTCCTATCCATGTCTACTCACAAGTTAGCCCATTATGTCAATGGAGCTTACTCCTGAGTAACTTTAACTTAATTTTTAACATGGCCTACATTTTGTCCTACTCTTTTTAATGACTGGAATTTCAGCTGAAAATCCAGAAATATGGGGGACCTTCTTCTCCTTTTTGAGTTCCAGCACCTGGTCACCCTGAAAGGGAGGATAGACCAGAAGGGAGATTCAACCCAGGAGGGTGGCTGGGAATGCAGTTGAATCGTATCCCTACTCCTGACCTTCAAAGTCCTACACAGGTCTCTTCCTCCTAACTTCGATTTAGTTCTACAAGGCTTATGGGAACTCATTTTCCTTTATCTCCCTGAATGTTTGCCTATTTCTCCAGTCCCAGAATATACAGTGAGGGCCTTTCTGGTACTGATTTACCAAAGGGTAATAGGGCATCTTAGGACTTTAATGCATCCATCTCTGAATGCTCTAAGTTGTCTACAATTTCAGTGTTGCCTTAACCCTTTTGTGGTTTTTTTTTTAAACACATCAGACCACACACGTCCATTAGATCCGTACCTATAGTTAGGTACATATAATGTACATATAATTAATAAATATTGTGTAAAGTTTTAGTATAATTATTTTTATTGTGAAACAATGATTTTTAGTAAAATTTTAGTAAAATTTTATCTTACAGCACAATCCAGAGCAACTAATCTGTCCACATATGAGCTCTTGGGTTGCCCTATCCATCACTAGGGCGGAGCAACTGCAAGATGCTCCACTCCAGGTACTCTGGAAAAGGCTTAGGGCAGAGAAAGGCAACATAGGGTGCCCTAAGAGAGGTAGACCTGCTCTGCCCTATCTGGGGCAGCCTAGGCAGCTCCATGTTGCCTAGGCAGGAGAGGCATGTTGAGGGCATGTTTATCATTGCCTTGGGCAGAGCAGTTATTCTGTATCCAGAGCCTGTTTCCAAGGCAGAAATGCCCTGTTCTAGTTCCTCAGAGATATACCACCTCAGGAGCAGGTATAGTAATGAGTAGACCCATAGGGATCCATGATAAGGCCCGAGTAAGAATGGCAGTTTTGACCAAAAATCTGAGTTCTTGGCCAGCCTAGCTGCAACCCCTGCCTCTCAACCTTAGGATATGAAACAACTATGGCTGCCCACAAATCTTAGAATTCAGCAGGCCACTCCAAGAAGCCCCTTGAATTCACTGTACAATGTACTGGTATCTCATCAGGGACTCCTTATAAGGCAGGCATCCAGTGGCCTCACCAGACTGGTGGAGCTGGTGCGGGCCACACTGAGTGATGCGCTCCGTGTGGGGTGATGCACCAGAGGAGTTTGACAGTCCTTTGGCAAGGACTTAGAGCGGAGGAAGTCCGCCTCTGCACAGCCATTTGGCCTCGCTCAGGAGGTAGAGCGGCAGCCGAATGGCTTCAGAAAGAGTACTGCACAGGCACCAACTCTGACGCCTGCACAGTCTCCTGTGAAGCCAAAAGGGGCAAGTCTCTTCAGGAGCAAGTCCTCCCCATGTGTCAATTACTTAGCATGTTCTGGAGCAGTTAGGGCAGCCCAGGCTTCCTGACGCTCTGGATGCAGCATAACATTCTGCTCTGGGTACAGAATAGTTAGGAGAGAGCAGTTAGGGCAGAGCAGGCTGAACTTGCTCTGGATTGTGCCCTTAGAATACCGGGATGTTCTTTATCACCTAAGACCGCATGGGTACATTGGACACATAAGACCCATGAAAGGCATTATGTGTCCAATTGACCCGATTGGGATAATACGTATAAATTGGAATTTACAGAAAAACTGTAAATTCGAAAGTGACATGCTTTCGGATTTGTAACTGCCTAATTAGCAGTAAAAAAAGTCAGAATGTCTTGTCAAATAATAATAAATTTCAGTAAAAAACACAACACAAACTTCCTGTCGGGTCCAATGGACATGGATGGTATTCATAGGGTTAAAGAAGGGACTTCATTTACAGGTACTGTATTACCTGAGAACTTTGCACATTTAGCGGAAACAGCCTCTGTTTCTTTCCCATGGCTTTGCCTTCAGGCAGAAATGAGGAGATCTCCTGCAATGCACGTGCTACAGCATGGACTGCATTGTAAATGCTGTAGCTATGGGCAGTCATGCTCATTTCAAAAATGGTTCCTGGGAGGTCCGCCAACTTCTCTTGTCCAGTGCAAGGATTCGTGATCTCTGTGCTCTCATCAGAAACGGAAAATAAGCACTCAAAAGCATGTTCCCAGAAGATCCTGAGAAAATCATCTCCTCTTTGTGAGTCAGGATGTATAAACTGAAGGAAATCCGAAAACCCTGGCACTTCATTGGAGTGAAAGGCAAAAGACAAGGCACCATGGAAGACCTGAATGTCAAAATGTCTGTCTACAGTCGCTGATGAGAAATCCCACCGCGCTGTCAGAATCCACACTTTCCCTAAAGAAATATCTGTAACATTTTCTAACATTGTATACAAATATATTATCCATTTCAAACCAGTTGTGGTTTGGCATTCTACATTAACAACTGTTACTTTGACATCAGAACTGATTAGTGACATAATCCTTGTGACAAGGGGGTTTCCTAGGTCTAGAGTATCCAATGATTCTGCCACTTCTGTAATTTGAGCAAGTACTGGTAATTTTTTACTAAAGGCTGTACAGATTTTATGTTCAGACAGCATTTTTGTCATTTTTTCCACAAATTTGTCTCCATCATCATCATCTGAAACAATAATCCCAACCCACGTCCAATGGAAATGTTGAAGAAGACGGGCAATCCCTCTGTACTGATGTTCCTCATTGGGGACCATTCGATAGAAGGAAGGAAACTGCATCTTAATATTCCTCACTGGAGCCTGTACACAGTAGGCAATCTAAGCAAAATATGAAATATAAAAATATAAGGCAATCTATACTCAGAATTGGAACAGAAAGTCTGGAAAAAGTTAATAGAAAGAAATTAAATCACCCTGCAACTTTTGTAGAAATCTATGTTCCTGCTTATAAATGAAAAATATTAATATTGGCCAAAAACATTTCTTTAGCTCAAATGCAGCATTACCTGTGGAATCTTGTAAATAGTTGACTGAGTAGCCAAGTGAAGAGAGAGTTCAGAATCAAGTCCCCCAATGACAGCTATCAGATGCTGGTGCTTGTCACATTTGAAGTTGGGGACAATCCTTTCCTGGGTGGAAAGAAGTTTCAGGGTGTTCTGATAAATCATCCTTGCATCTAAGTAACCATCATAAATTTGGAATCCAAGACTGACATTTGGTAGCATCTTTGGGTCCTCATTGATCTCTTTCACAGCAAATGCCAAGGACAGGACATGTTGGTAATGCTTTGGGGCTGGACTAATAAAAATGTTACATTTTGTAAAGACAATATATGTTGAATATTCACTTTTCTTTCTTTCTTTCTTTCTTTCTTTCTTTCTTTCTTTCTTTCTTTCTTTCTTACTTACTTACTTACTTACTTACTTACTTACTTACTGATTAAACATATGCTTGTGTGTAAACATGGTTAGGATTGTATTCTAAGGCCCAAATCCTATTTCCACTATTCAGCACAGGCTTAGCTATGCAAAAGCCTGCAGTTGGAGAGCAGGCATGGATGTCTCCTCAAAGTAAGGGAAACCCCACCTTGGAGCTGCATTGCAGCTGTAACGGTGCTAGAAATATGGTTAGGACTGTGTTGTAAAGATCACATAAAGGAAATAGTGAAAAACACATGATCAAATAGTAGGCATATTGTATAGAAAAATTATTGCACAATCCAAAGTAGGTTTTCTTAAAAATAATAAGTCATATTAAGCTTAATAGGTTCAGTGGTACAGAACAGCGATGATCAACCATTGTGCCATGGCACACTAGAGTGCCAAGGGTGATCCGAAGGTGTGCCATGGACAGTTTCTTAGAACAGTATTTATTAGAGTAATTCTGGGAATTGAACCCCCAATAGCAGCATATTGTGCCTTGTTAGTGATGAGAAAAAAGACGGTGTGGCTTGACAGTTTTAGCAAGACAGTTTTAGCAACATTTTACAGAGCCATGAGATGAAAATGGTTGAAAATCACTCCTTTATAAAGAATGTTCATGTTTGCAAAATTATACAATAACACAATTTTCAACCATCCCCCACCCCCAAAAAATAAACCAACAACATGAGACCATACATTGAAAATGCCATTCTATTATGATGTTATCACTTAAAATATAAATGGTTGCTGAAAGTTATTGGGGAGGGAGGGGGGAATGGATTTCCTTACACAAGTTCATTTATCAGCTTTGTTTCAGGGTGTTCATTGAAAGAGATCTCCTCAAATAGGCAACCAAACTGTGAAACAATCGAACCAATGATTAGATCCCCTCTCTGATGGTACTTGTGGGGGAGCAGGGAGGGAGCCGAGATGGTGCACATGGCATTCTGCATCTTGCCTTCAGCTGGAGGAAACTGCAGGCCCAGGATGAATAGCAACAATAATAATATTCTTGCCATCTGAGTAGCCTTCTTAGGATGCCATTGGACAGTGGCTGCAGGATCTGTTGCCCTCCTGGCTGTTCACAGTTTCTTAACAGAGTAATATAGCACAGCAGGGATATTTTTGTAAGTGTTGAGAATTGGCTATTATTTCAGCTTCTTGAGAAAATCCATCTGGGATTTGTTTTGATAGAGCAGGACTCAGAGTAATCAAAGTAAATTACAGGTTTTCAAATTGTCATTCCAGACAAGATGTAACTAGTTGAGGCAGTTAAATCAGAGGAGGTAAAGAAAATGTTTTTTGCATCCCATTGGTGAGTTTGTGGGGCACGAGGATCCATCCTCAGAGAGAATGAAAGAGAAAAATTAGCCAGCCATTAAGTCTCTGGAAGAGATGCTGAGAATGAACTGATGTCAGAAAGAAGTTTGATATCATTGCCCAGTTTGATGAACCTTCTCTTTCTACTTCCTTCCCTTTTTCACTTATCTTTCCAATTTGGCACACATTAGATACCTATCAATTGTGCTCCATGGGAATGGTCATCTTTTATTACTATAAAAATGAAGCAAAACTAAGCAGAAACCTAAGTTCCTCCAAGCCTACTCCTGAATTTGACTCAAGTGCATTCACTGAGAACATGTGGATATATGTTAACATTTATGGTGCAATTCTAACTTAGGCCAGCATAACTTGTTGGTCTTCCCATTCCTGTGGTGATGTAGGGAAAATGTATGAGGAAAGTGTATGTCAGTGCTCTGGCCTCCCCCTCCCCCAGAAGTGGAGGAGAAGTGTCTTATAGCACGTTTGTCATACCCCCAGAACAAGAGAGGTCTTGTGCTGGGGATTATGCTGGCCAAACTAGGAACAAGGATACAATTCGGTCCTTCCATGAGTGGAAACAATCTAAGAAACACTAGGGGCCCAATCCCATCCTACTTTTGAACACTGGCATAGTTGTGCAAGTACAACATGTGTTGCATCCTACACAGCTCCAGCTGTGATTCAAAGCTTCTCTTGCCTGGCAAGATACCCTGGGCACATGTCCCAAGAGTCCTGCTGGTCCTCCATTTTCTAAAGGGGCTGGGACTCCACTGTTGCAGATCTCAGAGTCATGTGAGGAAATGGGTTAACTCATGAGGGTCCTCCTCTCTGCAGGGAGGAGACTGATTGCATCCCTGGCTGCGTCCCCAAACTCTGACCATATGTCTCCTCATCTCATCACCAGCTGGCAGTTTTTATTAAGATCATGTTGCAGCTAGAAGCTTCTCCCCTGCCTCATGTCACCCCTGAAAGCCCCTTCCACCTTGGAGTCTGCCCCCTGGGTCTAGTAATTGACCTGGTCCACTCCTGCCAGAGCTTGGTTGTCACCAGACCTCCTGGGGGATGCTGAATGAGAGTTGACCAGAGCCCTCCTCCAGGCTATTGACTCATCTGCCTGTCATGCATCCCTGCCATCCATAGGACAATGGTGGTGGACAAAGCTGACGGGGGGGTGGAGCCAAGACATCCTAGCAGTTAGGCCAGTGGTTGGCCTGTCCAGACCCTCCGGAGGTGCCGCGGCTACCCCAGGAAAACCAGGACAGCCAGCGACAACTGCACCATCGACCAGCACCCACTCTCGAAGCCCTAAAGCCTGCAAGACTCCAAGGAGACTTACCCATTTAGGTGTGACACTCCATGGGGTGCAGAAAAAAGACTTGCCATGTGGCAGTCTAAGGAAGCTCTGCAAGAAGACTCATCCTGTGGGAGAAGGGATGAGTTCCTTGAGGACATTGAGGGATGTTTGGGGGTTCCGCTTCCCCTATGGCAGTCATGGACTGGGGGGAGGGCAGCAGTCTGACACTTCATAAATGCATGCATTTACAATTGAGGAACAAATTATTACTTATTTTTAGAAGAAAATGCAATCTTCAATTTTCCAATAATCTAAGAGATAAATCTCCTCCAGTGATTGAAACACAGAGAACAAAGACACAATACATTATGTTTGTAGGACTGGCTCTTTTGGCAAGAGAAGTATTTAGTCCTTGTCATGTCTAAAGTGCAATGTTTCCAACACGTAAAAATCAAGAAGCTGAAATCAGTATAGGTACGCTTGCTACCCAGCTGAGATGCAGGAGAAAGGGGGAAGGAGAGGGAAGGAGATTTAAATAACTTCTATTTTATTGACCATACATGGTTAAACCCCATCCTGGTTCCAACCATTTTATGCCGCCATTAACAAGCACTATGCAGTAGCACATTGGTGGGCCAGGAGTGGTCTCCAGCAGTTTGGGCAATTAATTTCTCCTTCTGAGCTGATCCTTGCTGTTCAATTCAGGCCTCAGGATAATTATGTAGCATTTGGGGAAAAAGATACAGCCCAACAAGCCATCACTAGCGGCCAAGATAGAGAAGATCTCCACTGACACCATGGATTTCCCCTTGGTGTTCAGGTAAGGGGGGATAAAAGACAACCACACACTGCAAAATACCAACATGCTGAAGGTGATGAACTTGGCTTCACCGAAAGTGTCTGGCAACTTCCTGGCAAAGAAAGCCACAGTAAAACTGATAGTTGCCAGGAGTCCCAGGTAGCCCAGAACACAATAAAACATTGTGATGGAGCCTTCATTGCACTCCAGAACAATCTCCTCAGCCAGAGAGTCCATGTCCAAATGTGGGAACGGAGGAGCAGTGCAGAGCCAGACAGCACAGATGATGGATTGAATCAGGGAGCAACTGAAGATAATGGAGTTTGCCATTCTTCTGCCCACCCACTTCCTCATCCTGGATCCAGGCTTGGTGGCCATGAAAGCCAGAACCACAGTGATGGTTTTGGCCAAGACACAAGAAACAGCCACTGAGAAGACCAGCCCAAAAGATGTTTGTCTTAAATAACAGGTCACTGCCTGAGGCTGGCCAATGAATAGGAAGGAGCAGAGGAAGCAGAGCAATAAGGAGACAAGCAGAGAATAGGTGACGTCTCGGTTGTTGGCCTTGACTATGGGGGTGTCCTTGTTCTTGATGAAAATCATTAGCACCAAAACTGTGATCAGAAAGAAAGACAAAACCAAAACACTTAATGAGATGCCCAAAGGTTCTGTGAAGGAGAGAAAATTGAGATCCTTCGGAAGACATTGATCTCGCTTCTTGTTTGGAAATTGACCTTCTGGACATTCGACACAGTCATCCATGTCTGAAATAATAGAGAAAATGCCATTTTAACCTCTCAAACATTCTATCATTCTATATTTTGATGCCTCCCATAACAAATTTAATTCGTTCCAGATGCATGCTTGTTATGTGAAATGCTCTTTATGTGAAGCAGATTTTGCCATAGGAAGTAATGGAAACTCAGATGATTGTTTCCAGAACCCAAAAAATATTCGTATTAAATATTAACTGTATGTAAAAATTATGACAATCCCTGGAATTGAATTCAAAACATGCATTCAATGTGCATGATCCTATGAAGTCTTCTTAGACTGCAATCCTAAAGACACTTTCCTGGGAGTAGGACCCATTTAACATAATGGGGCTTACTTCTCAGTAGACATTCCCAGAAGGCTGCATTCAAAGTCACTTTCCTAGGAGTAAGCCCCATTTAACACAGTGGTGCTTACTTTTCGGTAGACATGGATAGCAGACACAGACACATAGACACACACAGACACACAAACACACAGAAACATGCTCACCTTAAGGTAGTGCTCAGAGCACAGCTCACCTGGGGCATGTCCACTTCGCCTCCTGTCTGTGCCCATCTAATTCATCTGAAGTGATGGGGAAGTGGTGGGCGGATATGGGGGGGAGGCACCACGGGGTGAGCCACACTGCGGGCGCCTCCTGCCTCCACCCGCCCGCCTCCCCGCCACCTCCTTGATGGCACGCCATTGAGGAGGCGGTGGAAAAGTGGGCGGGTGGAGGCAGGAGGCACCCACAGCGCAGCTCACCCGCAGCGCCTACTCCCCCATTCACCCACCTCATTTTCTCCCTCATTTGCACTCCCACATCAAATTGCTCAGCAAATTAATTATTTACTGTCTGAGTAAATATATATAGGATTTTATTATGTGTCTTCTTACCCTTCTGGTATGAAATCTTCCCATCTGGACATGGATGGCAATCATAGCAACAGAAGGGCTCCCCTTCCTTCTTTTTTCTGCTGTAGCCTGGATAGCAATGGTCATTACACACAGCAATGGGCAGCTCCTGTGACAATTACATTATTATCCATTAAAGTGAATGAGAATTGTTGAAATCTTGACAGGACTCTTTCTTAGCAATATGAGCTCTTTGTCAAGGGTGAGCACAAATCACGTCACTTGTCTCAAATCAGTCTGCTGATTGTCTAAGTGAGGATGTGGCTCAGGCTGTGTGTGCATGAGGAGGTCTATAGGGCCACGTGAAAAAGGAAACAATCTTCTCTATGAAGAACATCCCAAGGTTGGCATTTTCTTTGAGATGCTTATTGCTGTCACATACTGTTGTTCATGTTTTCATGAGATAAGTGTAGCTAGATTCATTTGTGTCTAATAGCTAAAAATGCTTACAGTTCCAGACATAAAACATGTTGCTTAGCACACCAGCTAGACTTTTTGAACTTTTATACACAAACTAGTGAAATGTACCCACTTCGGGAGTAAAATACCCCCATTCTACCATCCATCCATTGCACAACACCCCCGTTGTGCAACACACACTTATACACATCATGTCCCCATGCAAAACGACCCTCCAGGTTCTGCAACATCCCCCAGATGTATCATTCCCCCATGTGCAATACCTTTCATGTGGTTTTCTGCATGCATATCATCCCATGTGTATCAACCCCCCATGTGCATCAACCCCCCAAGTGGAGGTGCACCAACCGTAGGCATGTATGAGTTTTTGGGCTGGGATTTTATCAGTCTTCAATGTAAAGTATAGGCTGAAAATCCATTGCAGCACTTTTCAGCTCCTTAGAGGTTAAATTTGACAGAGGATATGGCAGAAGATGCAATCCTAATGTAGGCATTCCATACCCAGAGGGATGTAGGAAGGCAAGCGCATGTTTGAGCACTGGCTTTAGGACCTTATACCGCTTTTATGACACACCAGGCCATCACAGAACATGTGCTGAGGCAGGGTTAGGATAGCAGCCATAGTTACTTTTTCACACTGCACATTCTATCCTTAGGTGGTCATGTACACAATATATTCACTATAGATTGCAGTGGATAGGTGAAGAGTGGATAGCACTTTATATCATATCACATTCATAACAGCCTGAATGGTGCAACTTTGAACATTTAAATTTTCCTCTTAAAAGCTATAGAGAGATCCCACCTCATTAAAAATGCTGTGCCAGGTGATGGCCTCCTCATTAACAGTGAGTTCACTGCCAGGGAGAGTCTGCGGATCCATCATTCCCACTTTCACTCTGGAGAAGGACTGATTTGGGAAAGTCACCCAGTTGATCAAGTCAAATCCTCCTGCTAACTCACTCTCCTCATCAAAAGACACCGTGTCACCAGCGCTGTTGTTAAAGGAGATGCTTCTCAGGAAGGGTGGAGCTGTATTCAAAGAGTTAAAAGTATGTATATTGGACAGGCTTGTCAGAATACGTATAATAGATATCAGTTGTGTAGCTGGGGGGCACAGGGGTGCTGTTGCTGTAACCTGTAGGGGAGCTAAAAGCTGAATGAGACACTAGCTGATAAAATTGTGGAAAATGGGATATGTACAGTATGAAAGACAATACCACCATATTATATATCGTTGGAAAGGTGATTTTATACAGAATGCAATGAAACAAATGGTATTAGAGTAGAGTGGCACCTCATGTAACAAGTGCCTCACTTGTTGGAAGAACACACCATTTACTAAAAACCCTTATTCCTATTATCTTAAATCATTTCCAGCTGCAATAAATTCTGGAATCTTCCTGGACTACTCCTGAGTCAGGGAGGGGGTCTTTGCCTATGCAGCCAAGTCCTATACATGTATACTCAGAAGTAACCCCATTAAGTTAATAGAGCTTACTCCTGAGTATCTTTAACTTTAATTTTAACACATCCTGCATTTTGTCCTACATTTTTTTGAAGACCAGAATTTCTTCAAATTTAAATTTAAAGAAATTTAAAGAAAATCCAGAAATATGTGGATCCTTCTCCTCCTTTTTGGGTTCTAGCATCTGGTCACCCTGAGAAGAAAGACAGGTCAGAAGGGAGATTCAACCCAGGAGGGTGGCAGGAAAAACAGCTGAATCCTATTGCCACTCCTGACCTTCATGTCCTATACATGTCTCTTCCTCCGAAGTATCTGGCTTGGATATGAATGGACCTATTGGAATGGCTGGAGGCAACCCATCTATGGGTTAAGGCTTAACCTATCTATAGGTTAACCCATTATGGGTTAAGGCTTAAGGCAACCCACTTTGCTTCTTCTCCCTGTATTTTTCCCTGTTTCTCTGACCCCACAATACATAATGAGGGCTGTTTTGGTGCAGATGTACCACATGGTACCAGGGAAGCTTAGGACTTTAATTTATCCTTCTCTGAATACTGATACTTTTCTACTATTTTAGTGTTGCTTTAAAGAAGGGACTTCTTTAATAAGTAAGACTTCTGGAGTATTACCTGAGAACTTTGCACGTTTTGTGGAAACAGTCTATGTTTCTTTCCCATGGCTTTGCCTTCAGGCAGAAATGAGGACATCTTCTGCAATGCACGTGCTACAGCATGGACTGCATTGTAAATGCTGTAGCTATGGGCAGTCATGCTCATTTCAAAAATGGTTCCTGGGAGGTCTGCCAACTTCTCTTGTCCAGTGCAAGGATTCGTGATCTCTGTGCTCTTTGTTAGGGTTTGAATCTAATAATGAAACATGTTTGGTCAGGCAAGTTGATTCAAGGCTGATGCAATACTGCAGAAGGCTGATGCAATCTAGCTGATGCAATCTGTAACTGCTCTTACAGCATGATTCAGCAGAATTGGAAGTGCTGAGTCACTGGTCACATGACTGCAATATCTCTAACTGATTGGTGTTTCACTGTATTTAAGTGTGTATGAGATTATTGCAAAGTGTGGGTTACTGAGGAGGAGGAGTATTACTGTTTGATACTCTGAACGACTGGACTGTAACTGTGGACTGACTTGTGGACTGTTTAACTGGATTACTGAGATTGGAATAACCCTGCAACTGGATGTATGTATATGACTGATCTACTGCTTTGACCTTGGACTGTGTTGCTTGACTTATCTTCTGCCTGTCCTTTTGAACAATATAGTTATCTTGAACTATAAACAGCTGTGTGTTTACTTTGTGCTGCTGCCCTCTCATCCTCTGCACAACTACTCTGCTTAGCCCTGCTAATCCTGCAGGGACTCACATTCCTAACACTCTTATCTGAAATGGAAAATAAGCACTCAAAAGCATGTTCCCAGAAGATCCGGAGGAAATAATCTTCTTTCTGTGAGTCAGGATGTATAAACTGAAGGAAATCCGAAAACCCTGGCACTTCGTTGGAGTGAAAGGCGAAAGACAAGGCACCATGGAAGACTTGAATGTCTAAATGTCTGTCTACAGTCGCTGACGAGAAATCCCACCGCGTGGTCAGAATCCACACTTTCCCTAAAGAAATATCTGTAACATTTTCTAACATTGTATACAAATACATTATCCATTTCAAAACGGTTGTTGTTTGACATTCTACATTAACAAGTTGTACTTTGACATCAGAACTGATTAGCGACATAATCTTTTTGACAAGGGGGTTTCCTAGGTCTAGAGTATCCAGTGATTCTGCCACTTCTGTAATTTGAGCAAGTACTGGTAATTTCTTACTAAAGGCTGTACAGATTTTATGTTCAGACAGCATTTTTGTCATTTTTTCCACAAATTTTTCTCCATCATCATCATCTGAAACAATAATCCCAACCCACGTCCAGTGGAAATGTTGAAGTAGACGGGCAATCCCTCTGTACTGATGTTCCTCATTGGGGACCATTCAATAGAAGGAAACTGCATCTTAATATTCCTCACTGGAGCCTGTACACAGTAGGCAATCTAAGCAAAATATAAGAGTAACTCAGAAATGGAACAGAAAGACTAGAAAAAATTAATAGAAAGAAATTGTCACCCTGCAAAATTTGTGGAAACCTATGTTGCTGCTTACAAATGCAGGCCTCCGTCAGTCTTGAAAGACTATGGTATCGTGCTTGGCACTGCATATGATGCATATGAAGCACGAAAGCCTGGGTTAGATTGTTATGGAGGATAGGCTGTTACCCAAGAAGCAAATCCCCCCTTTCCACGTCACTGAATTAGTCCAATGGAAAGGCAGAGCCAATACGATTGGATCCAGCTGGTGTCGCAGAGCTGGGCTAAGGACAGGAGCTCACCCTGTCTTGTGCGGCTGACCCAGGTCTCAAATCCTGGCTTGCTGGTGAACAGTGTCTTAACCACTTGCGCCACCCACAGCCCCAAATGAAAAAAGATTAATATTGGCCAAAAACATTTCTTTTGACTCAAATGCAGCATTACCTGTGGAATCTTGTAAATGGTCGACTGAGTAGCCAAGTGAAGAGAGATTTCAGAATCGACTCCTCCAATGACAGCTATCAGATGCTGGTGCTTGTCACATTTGAAGTTGGGGACAATCCTTTCCTGGGTGAGAAGAAGTTTCAGGGTGTTCTGATAAATCATCCTTGCATCTAAGTAACCATCATAAATTTGGAATCCAAGACTGACATTTGGTAGCATCTTTGGGTCCTCATTGATCTCTTTCACAGCAAATGCCAAGGACAGGACATGTTGGTAATGCTTTGGGGCTGGACTAATAGAAATGTTACATTTTGTAAAGACAATGTATGCTGAATGTTCACCTTTCTTTCTTTCTTTCTGACTGACTGACTGACTTAAAGATTAGACATGTACTTGTGTGTAAATATGGTTAGGATTGTATTCTAAGGCCCAAATCCTATTCGACTATCCAGCACAGGCTTAGCTATGCAAAATCCTGCAGTTGGAGAGCAGGCATGGATGTCTTCTCAAAGTAAGGGAAACCCCACCTTGGGGCTGCATTGCAGCAGTAATGGTGCTAGAAATATGGTTAGGACTGTGATGTAAAGATCACATAAAGGAAATAGTGAAAAACACACGATCAAATATAAGGAGTAGGCATATTATATAGAAAAATTATTGCACAATCCGAATTAGGTTTTCTTAAAAATAATAAGTCATATCAAGCTTAATAGGTCCAGTGCTCCAGAACAGCGATGATCAACCATTGTGCCATGACACACTAGAGTTCCAAGGGTGATCTGAAGGAGTGCCATGGACAGTTTATTAGAACAGTATTTATTAGAGTAATTCTGGGAATTGAACCCCCAATAGCAGCATATTGTGCCTTGTTAGTGGTGAGAAAAAAGATGGTGTGGCTTGACAGTTTTAGCAAGACAGTTTTAGCAACATTTTACAGAGCCATGAGATGAAAATGGTTGAAAATCACTCCTTTATAAAGAATGTTCATGTTTGCAAAATTATACAATAACATAATTTTCAACCATCCCCCACCCCCAAAAAATAAACCAACAACATGAGACCATACATTGAAAATGCCATTCCATTATAATGTTATCACTTAAAATATAAATGGTTGCTGAAAGTTATTGGGGAGGGAGGGGGGAATGGATTTCCTTACACAAGTTCATTTATCAGCTTTGTTTCAGGGTGTTCATTGAAAGAGATCTCCTCAAATAGGCAACCAAACCGTGAAACAATCGATCCAATGATTAGATCCCCTCTCTGATGGTACTTGTGGGGGAGCAGGGATGGAGCCGAGGTGGTGCACATGGCATTCAGCACCTTGCCTTCAGCTGGGGGAAACTGCAGGCCCAGGATGAATAGTAGCAATAACAATATTCTTGCCATCTTAGTAGCCTGGTTACGATGCCATTGGTCAGTGGCTCCCGTATCTGTTGCTTTCCTGGCTGTTCAGTTTCTTAACAGAGAAATACAGCACAGCAGGAATATTTTTGTAAGTGTTGAGAATTGGCTATTATTTCAGCTTCTTGAGAAAATCCATCTGAGATTTGTTTTGATAGAGCAGGACTCAGAGTAACTGACTGAAGTTAACTACAGGTTTTGAAACTGTCATTCCAGACAAGATGTAACTAGTTGAGGCAGTTGCATCAGAAGAGGTTGTAGTAGAAATGGGGTCTGTTTATGAACACTGAGAAGTTTAATAAAAAATAGCAATGAACAATAGTGCAACCATGTTGTATTAACCAGAGCAGGAATCTCTTTGCCCTCAGTGTGAACAAGTGGGGAGGAGGTTTCTCTGACCAGAATAGAATGCAAGGGACCAAAGTGTGTGGTGCCTTGAAGTCCAGATGGCATCCTTCTTATCTCCTATCCCAGGCAGCTATGCTGAACCCAAGGTTATGTGATTGTTCCACCTGAGGGAAGAGTCAAGAATTTATTGCAGCTGGAAATGATTTAAGATAATTGGAATAAGGGTTGTTAGTAAATTGTGAGTTCTTTGAAGTTGGGGAGTTAATTGAATTGGTGGGCTATGGAACCGTATGGTTTGTTAGTAGAAGGGTGCACACGTGGGAGAAGCAAGAAAATCATGTGAAAGAGCCAGGAACATCATAACAACCCCCCCCCCCTCCTTTTGCTGCAAAAACTGATTCTGTGGCTTGGAGGCTAAGGAAGGACAGTCCATTGGGTATTGTATTGCTTCTCCAAAGAACTTAAAAGACTTCGTTTTACTAAATGCAACTGAGAATGCTTCAAAACTACGCTACCACCAGAGTAAAAGGGATTACTTTATTACTGTATATACTCAAGTATAAGCTAAGTTTTTTAAACTCTTTTTTGGCGCTTAAAATGCTCCCTCGGCTGATATGCGGGGCAATCAGGGAGTTCCCTGGCAGAGACAAGTCTCTTTGCATTCCTCCTCCTCCTCCTCCTCCTCCTCTTCCTCTTCCTCTTTCTCCTTCTCCCTCTCCTCTCCTCCACCCCACCCCCTCCTTTTCTACTAAGCCTAAACAAGTAGATGTCCAAAACAACTGTATACTTTCCAATGAGGGTGACAAACAATTTCTGCCTTGATGCCCTGGAGGAGGCTATTTTTTCCCAGGACACAAGAGTGAAAAGAGGACCTATACTGGGAAAAGAGGACATATGGTCACTCAGTACTTCTCTGGGAGGCAGTCCATTGACCATGATGGCTCAATACTGCCAGCAAACAAAGAAAAGAAGGGCAATGTAAAAATCTTTACATTTACTGATAAACTACTGATGCCTCAATAAATGTTATGTTATTGGTATCTATTTTAATGGTATTTTGAAATGTACCAGTAGCTGCTACATTTCCCACCCTCGGCTTATATGCGGGTCAGTAAGTTTTCCCAGTTTTTTTGTGGTAAAATTAGGTGCCTCAGCTTATATGCGGGTCAGCTTATACATGAGTGTATATGGTATGTCAGATTAGCTAGACTTTGTTATTTTCCCTGAATGTTAAAGGCTACAAATGCATTTTGAATTTTGGTTGTGTATTCCTTAATAAAATATGTATTAAATTGATCTTATTTTCAGAGTGCTTTATTGTACTGAGGGTTAAATAAATTTGTTTGTTGCATCTCATTGATGAGTTTGTGAGGCATGAAGATCCATCCTTTCAGTCTTTCAGAAAGACTGAAAGAGAAAAATTATAGCCAGCCATTAAGTCACTGGAAGAGAGGCTAAGAATGAACTGATGATGCTGGCAAGAAGTTTCATATCATTGCCCAGTTTGGTGATCTCTATTTCTACTTCCTTCCCTTTTTCTCTCATCTTTCTAATATGGTACACATTAGCCCTTAGTCGTCCAATTTTTTTGGTATCACGGAAGACTGTAGGGTACAAATGAACCTGTACTATAGTTTGGTATATATTATGAATATATGTTGCATCAAGTTTAATACATATAATGATTTTATACTAATTTTAATTGTGAAATATTGTAAAAATTATGAATTTTTATTATAATTTTAGCTCTCAAAATATTGAATGACCACACAAGACCAACAGAGGTCCAGTGGGCCTTGCTGGTAGTAGATGCTATAACTTGAATTTACAGAAAAACTGTAAATTCAAAAGGGTGCAGCTTCACATTGGCAGCAAAAGGAACAGATGGTTGTCCCAGAGAAATATCAGACGATGGTGTTAAAGTATGCTCATGATTGTCCATTATCTGGCCATTTAGGTCAAAGGCGGACTTTAGACAGAGTGTCTCATTTGTTTTATTTTCCTAATCAGAGAACCAAAGTTCAACGGGTTGCTAAGTGTGAGGTTTGTCAGGTGGTGGGAAGAACTGCAGATGAAACTAAAGTTCCTTTAGGTTTGACACCAGTGATTAAAGAGCCATTTTAGAACAACAAATCGACATCAAAGGACCTCTAGAGACTTTGAAGGCAGGTAGAAGGTTTATCCTTGTAGTGGTAGATAGAGCTTTGCATTATATCCAAGCAGTGGCACTTAGATCTATCATGACTGTAAGTGTAGTCCAAGCATTAATGGATATTTTTGCTCGTGTGGGTTTTCCTTCTGATAGAGGTGTACAATTTCCTCTATCTTCTGATAGAGGTGTACAATTTACTTCTAAAATATTCCAAAAGATATGCGAGTTAGCTGGAGTACATCAGGTTTTTAGTACTCCTTACCATCCTCAAAGTCATGGGATGGTTGAGAGGAGTAATCAGAAAATTTTGCAGCTGATTCGCAAGTATGCAGTTCAGCAGGATAAGAGTTGGGATTCCTATCTGCCATTTTTAATTTCTGCTTTGAATGACTCTGTGCAGCGCCAGTTTTCACCTAATCAGTTAGTCTTTGGGCATAATATTAGAAGTTTTTTTACATTTGCTTAGGGAGTTTTGGGAAGGTACACTAAATACTGAACATATCCCTACCCATGAGTATTTTTCTATATTACAGGATGCATTAGAATTTGTGCGTGATTTTGCAGCTAGGAACCTATGTTTGGCGCAAGATATACAAAAGCAACGTTATGATAAGAGTATTAGGCCAAGGCAGTTCGAAGTTGGTGCATCTGTTTGTTTATTGGTTCCCGAACGTGTTAACAAACTGCAGCCCAAGTGGCAGAAAGGCTTTAAAGTGCTACAGGTACTACCAAATTGTAATTATTTGGTTCAAGACGAACTAGAAATCAGAAAGCCATTTGTTTTGCATGCAAATCGTCTTAAAGCTTTTTTAGCCAAGGAGGAAGCTCAAGTGCTTGCTCTGCATGATATTAAAGAAGACGATTATATACCACTGGATGAAGGATGGCTAAGTTCTCTAGAAACAATACAAGATGTGTCATTGCCACAGGACTTACCGTATAATCAGCAAATAGAGTTACAGGAATTGTTAAAGGCATACTCAGATATTTTTACTAGCTTGCCTGGAAACACAGATAAATTGCAGCATGGGATCAAATTAGAGGAGGGGGCTAAACCATATGCTTGTGCCCCAAGGCCTATGGGACATTTAA
The DNA here is from genome assembly GCA_030015325.1 of Cryptoblepharus egeriae. NCBI lineage: Eukaryota > Metazoa > Chordata > Lepidosauria > Squamata > Scincidae > Cryptoblepharus > Cryptoblepharus egeriae. The sequence continues at coordinate 86,519,577 of JAREYC010000004.1, forward strand.
CTGCTGTTGTTGATAAAGAGTTTGATATGATGCTGCAATTAGGTATAATTGAACCATCTAATAGTCCGTGGGCAGCGCCAATTGTGTTAGTCCCAAAGAAAAAGTTACTCTGATACAGAGTATCGTTTTTGTATAGATTTTCAGAAATTAAATGCACAATTGGTGGCCAATAGGTACCCGTTAGCTCATTTAGATACGTTGGTCCAAAGGGTGGCTCTTTCAAAATTTGTGTCATGTCATGGACCTAACTCGAGAATATCATCAAATAAAGATGGCGTCTGAAAGCGCACCGTTAACAGCTTTTACTACACATTGCGGGCTCTTTCAATTTAAGAGGATGCCATATGGCTTACAGAATACAAGTGGCACATTTCAGCGGGCCATGGATGAACTTTTGAGGCCACATATTGCTTATGCTAGTGCTTATTTGGACGATGTTGCCATCTTCTCTAATTCATGGGAAGAGCATCTTAAGCACCTCAAAGCTGTTTTGCAAACTTTAAAAGAAGCTGGACTTGCCAACTTGCAAAGGGGACTATAGAGTACCTTGGACATTCTGTAGGGAGTGGCACCATACAACCTTTGCAGGCGAAAGTATGCAGTGTGCTGTCTTGGCCTACTCCCACGACTAAGAAAGAGGTTCAATCGTTTGTGGGGCTAGTAAACTGGTATAGAAAAGCCATTCCCCATGCGGCCACTTTGTTAAAACCATTAACTAATTTGTGTTGGAAACATTTGCAAGCACAGGTGAAATGGCAGATGAGTGTCAACAGGCGTTTGTGGCTTTGAAACGAAGCCTTGCGGAGTCACCAGTGTTGCATGCACCAGATTTTACAAAGATGTTCGTTGTTCAAACAGATGCAAGTACGGTTGGGCTTGGAATGGCATCGTTACAACGAGCTGAAGATGGTATGTTGTACCCTATTCCATATTTAAGCCACGAATTGTTAGAGAGAGAGAAATGTTATTCAGTGTCTGAACTGGAATGCCTTGCTCTAGTTTGGGGATTGAAAAAGCTTCGCCCTTACCTAATAGGAGCCCACTTTATTGTTCAAACAGATCATTCCCCTTTAACTTTTTTATCTAGGGGGAAATACAATCAAAGGATTGTTAGGTGGGTTTTGGCACTTCAAGATTTGAAATTTACAATTTCATATTTGAAGGGGAAATCAAATGTGCTTGCTGATTTTTTATCAAGGATACATGGATAAGAAACAGAACATGTTATGGGTTGTTGAGTTTCAAAGATTTTTATGATTTGTATCCTTAGCATTAAGTGTTATATTTATAGTGATGGATGTTGTAGTATTAGTATTATTCAGCTTTATGTTTCACCTTCGCTACTGATCGGTTAATATCTATCTGGTTAAAAGCTGATAGCTTGTAACCAGTTTCTGAAAGGGGGGTATGTTACAAGAAAAAATATCTAAGCCAGGGAGATAAAAATTAAGGTAATATTCTGGGCTAATTATTTACACCTGGGGTGGAAGGAGAGTCCCCTTTAAGAATCCGGAGGGAGTTGGAGGAGTAGGAGGAAGCCAAGGCTAAGGTGAAATGCTGCTGGTAAGGGAAGTTTAATGAGATTTCTTTTATTTTTTCCTGTTACTGTGCTTGGTATCTGTTTTTATGAGTGTGTGCGAGCACATGATAGAAAGGAGTAGCTAAATTAAGATAAAAATAAACTGTTTCTTACATTTTTAAGTATTGTTCTATTATTCCAAGATAAAAGGGACCCACAGGAACTTTGTGTCAGTTTTGATTCAGAAGTTCCTTGCCGCTTGATTGTTAAGCGGGGGCTTATTAATGTTTAGAGCAAGGTTCCCCCCTTATTTATAACAGGGACTTACTCCCAAGGAAGTGTCTTTAGGATTGCAGCCTAAGTCTGTGGAATAGAGGCTGAGCATGAACTACATCCTTCCCTTTTACTCTAATCTTTTCTATATGGCACCCATTAGATACCTGTCAATTATTCTCCATGGGAACAGTCATCTTTTATTGCTATAAAAATGAAACAAAATAAGTACCTCCATGTTTGGCCCTGAATTTGACTCAGGTGGACTCTCTGAGAACGTGAGGATATATCTGAACATTTATGGTGCAATTCTAACCTAGACTGGCATAACTCACTGGTCTTTCCGTTCCTCTGGTGATATAGGAAGGCAAGAATATGTCAATGCTCTGGCCTTACCCTCCCCCAGAAGTGGAGCAGAAGTGTCTTATGGCAATTTTGTGATACCCCCAGACTAAGGCAGGTCTCATCCTGGCCTAACTAGAAACTAGCCCTACAATCCAGAGGAACTATGGGACCACATAAGAGACATTTACAATGATGTAGTTATGGCACCCCCTACTGAAAAGCTATGGAAATATCCAGTGATGGGCTCCAAAGTAATTAACAACCGGTTCTATACCCATCTGGCAGCCACTTTTAAATGGCTATTTTTTAACTTTATATGTACTATCTCTCATTAACAACCGGTTCTGTAGAGTAGGTGCGAACCTGCTGGAGCCCACCACTGAAAATATATTGCAATCCAGAGTAAATTCTTCTTACATCAGAGCAAAGACTCCCCAGAGTTACTCTAGATTGCAACCGTGGAAAACATTTGGGCATTCCATGAGAGAAAACAATCTAACGAACACTAGGGACACAATCCTAACCTATCTTTGAGCACTGGCACAGCTATGCCTGTACAGCATGTGCTGCATCTTACACAGCTCCACCTGAGATTCAAAGCTTCTCTTGCCTGTCAAGGCTCCCAGTACACATATCCCAAGAGTCCTGTTGGTCCACCATTTCCGAAAGGGGCTGGGACTCCACAGTTGCAGACCTCAGAGTTATGTCAGGAAATGGGTCGACTCATCAGGGTCCTCCTGTCTGGGGGGAGGAGACTGACCGCACCCCTGGCTGCCTCCCCAAACTCTGACCATATGTCTCCTCACCGCGTCACCAGCTGGAGTTGTTATCAAGCTCATGTTGAGCCTAGAAGCTTCTCTCCTGCCTCATGTGGACCATGAAAAACCCCTCCCACCATGGAGTCTGGAGGAGAAAGACCCCTGCTGGGGGTGGTTGAGGGATGTTGGGGGTTCCCCTCCCCCCATGGCAGTCATGGACTGTGGAGAGGGCAGCAATCTGACACTTCATAAATGTATGCATTTACAATTGAGGAACAAATCATTATTTATTTTTAGAAGGAAATGCAACCTTCAATTGACCCTTAATCTAAGAATCATATCATAGAATCATAGAGTTGGAAGGGACCTAGTAGGTCATCTAGTCCAACCCCCTTCCTGCAGCAGGAAATCCCCCTTTAGCATCCCCGACAGGTGCTCGTCGAGCCTCTGCTTGAAGATCCCCAGTGAGGGAGAGTCCACCACCTCCCTTGGCAATCTGTTCCACTGACAAACCACCCTCACCATCAGGAATTTTTTCCGGATATCCAACCGGAATCTCCTCTCTTGCAGTTTGTACCCATTGGTTCTGGTTCTGCTTTCAGAAGCAGCTATTAACAAATGAGGCCCTTCCTCCCTATGACAGCCCTTCAGGTATCTGAAGAGGGCAATCATGTCTCCTCTCGGCCTCCTCTTCTCCAGGCTGAACATCCCAAGTTCCCCCAACCTTTCTTCGTAGGGCTTCCCTTCCATCCCACTGATCGTTCTTGTCGCTCTCCTCTGGACTTGCTCCAGTTTGGCTGCATCTTTCTTCAAGTGAGGTGCCCAGAACTGAACACAGTACTCAAGGTGAGTTCTGACCAATGCTGAATAAAGAGGAACTAGAACTTCTCGTGACTTGGAAGCTACAGTCATCTTAATGCAGCCTAAAATGGCATTTGCCTTCTTTGCAGACACATCACACTGCTGACTCATGTTCAGCTTGTGATCCACGGCGACTCCAAGATCCCGCTCACATGTTGTGCTGCCAAGCCAAGTATCCCCCATTTTATACCTGTATTTTTGGTTTTTATTCCCCAAGTGCAGAACTTTGCACTTCTCCCTGTTGAAATTCATTCTGTTACAGCCCAGAATTCTAGTTTATCCAGATCCTCCTGGAGGTTTCTCCTGTCGTCTGTTGTGTTTGCTACTCCTCCTAGCTTGGTGTCATCCGCAAATTTGATCAGGCTCCCCCGTATCCCTTCCTCTAAGTCATTAATGAAAATGTTAAAGAGAACTGGGCCCAAGACAGAGCCTTGGGGTACCCCACTTGAAACCACAATCTCCTCTAGTGATTGAAACACACAGAAAAAGACACAATACATTATGTTTGTAGGAGTGGCTCTTTTGGCAAGAGAAGTATTTAGTCCTTGACATGTCCAAAGTGCAATGTTTCCAACACGTAAAAATCAACATGTTAAAATCAGTATAGACATGATTGCCACCCAGCTGAGATGCAGGAGAAAGGGGGAAGGAGAGGGAGGAGATTTAAATAACTTCTATTCACCATACATGGTTAAACCCCATCCTGGTTCCAACCATTTTATGCAGCCATTTTCAAGCACTGTGACGTAGCACATGGGTGGGCCAGGAATGGTCTCCAGCAGTTTGGGCAATTAATTTCTCCTTCTGAGCTGATCCTTCCTGTTGAGTTCAGGCCTCAGGATAATTATGTAGCATTTGGGGAAAAAGATACAGCCCAACAAGCCAGCACTAGAGGCCAAGATAGAGAAGATCTCCACAGCCACCATGGATTTCCCCTTCGTGCTCAGGTAAGGTGGGATAAAAGACAACCACACACTGCAAAACACCAACATGCTGAAGGTGATGAACTTGGCTTCATTGAAAGTGTCTGGCAACTTCCTGGCAAAGAAAGCAACTGTAAAACTGATAGTTGCCAGGAGTCCCAGGTAGCCCAGAACACAATAAAACATTGTGATGGAGCCTTCATTGCACTCCAGAACAATCTCCTCAGCCAGAGAGTCCATGTCCAAATGTGGGAACGGAGGAGCAGTGCAGAGCCAGACAGCACAGATGATGGATTGAATCAGGGAGCAACTGATAATAATAGAGTTTGCCAGGCTTTTGCCCACCCATTTCCTCATCCTGGATCCTGGCTTGGTGGCCATGAAAGCCAGAACCACAGTGATGGTTTTGGCCAAGACACAAGAAACAGCCACTGAGAAGACCAGACCAAAAGATGTTTGTCTTAAATAACAGGTCACTTTCTGAGGCTGGCCAGTGAATAAGAAGGAGCAGAGGAAACAGAGCAATAAGGAGACAAGCAGAGAGTAGGTGATGTCTCGGTTGTTGGCCTTGGCTATGGGGGTGTCCTGGTTCTTGATGAAAATTATGAGCACAAAGACTGTAATCAGAAAGAAAGACAACACCAGAACACTTAATGTGATTCCCAAAGGTTCTGTGAAGGAGAGAAAATTGAGATCCTTTGGAAGACATTGATCTCGCCTCTTGTTTGGAAATTGACCTTCTGGACATTCGACACAGTCATCCATGTCTGAAATAATAGAAAAAATGCCATTTTAACCTCTCAAACAATCTATCAATCTGTAATATAAGTCAATATCAATTGGAATGGAAACTTCTTTAGAGTTTGAACACCACTTTTACTTGAATTCATTTTTCCTTGAACTATTGATGGGCAGCCCAATCCTGCGTCGCCGGGGATATCATGGCTCCTAAGTAATTGCCTCAGCATCATTTGAGCTAGCAGGCTACTGCCTTCTTCTCCTTGGATGAAGACGATGTTCATCACCTTCTCATACATAAGCAAATTTCTCCTAAAGGGTGCTACTCATTTCTGCATCAGTACTAGAGTTGGTGCATGTCAAAATCCTATGTGTAAAATTAAAAAGCCCTCGAGGAATAATGGATCCAAACCTCATCAACATTCCTCTCTTCTCCCTTTTGTGCTCCAAGTTTCTGTCCACAAGAAATACTTAGGTTTCCAACCTCAATACCCTCTCTGTAACTCCCTCCTCCCATATGGAAAAATCTGTAAGAATTTGTAAGAAGTACATTTTGTAAGACAAACTAAAATTTCTAAGGAATTCTGCTTTGTAAGACAAACAGTTCCTTTTAAGACAAACAGTTTTGGTAGAGTTTGGCAAGATTTTACAGAGTTTTATGAGGAAAATTTGTTGTAAAATTAACAAATTGTTGGATCTGCATTGTATGTAAAACAACAAGAATTTCTGGAGCAGTTCTTATCTACAGAGAAGGATGATAAGGAGGAGGAATCCCTCACATTAAATTAGGATATTTGTAAACATTGGGAAATTATGCAAAATAGTGTAGAAAAGCACCACCCAAATGAGGATGTAGCAATGCAAGTGATTAATCTGTTTAATGAGAATGAAAGGTCACATCTCCTCAAAAGGAGAGAAACACAAGTGTCATTATGAAAGCTGCACAAAAAGTCACCAGTGAATCTTTTCGTGAAAATTAGTCATCCTTGGCCATAAATGTTTTTCTTTTCTGTTTTACTATACAGTATATTACAGTTTTCTATTAATATTATAGTAATTATATTCTGTATTACATTACAATATTTTGAATTTGACTAGTGTTTTGTCATCATTTTTATATACAGTTAATATTTTTATATGGATATTTTTGGATTGTGGAAACAATTGTCTTAGTTTCCATTATTTCCTATGGGAAAATCCGCTTTGTAAAAATAATGCTTTGTAAGACAAACATGCTTCCGGAACGAATTAAGTTTGGCTTACAAGGCACCACCGTATAGGATTTTGTTACGTGCCTCTTACCCTCCTGGTATGAAATCTTTCCATCTGGACATGGATGGCAATCATAGCAACAGAAGGGCTCCCCTTCCTTCTTTTTTCTGCTATAGCCTGGATAGCAATGGTCATTACACACAGCAATGGGCAGCTCCTATGACAATTACATTATTATCAATTAAAGTGAATGAGAATCGTTGAAACATTGACAGGACTCTTTCCTATTGATATGAGCTCTTTGCCAAGGGTGAGTACAAACCATGTCACTTGACTCCATTAGGTGTGATGATTGCCTAAGGCCTATATCCTAAAGTGAAATTAAGCCCCTTCTCCGGAGCAGTTAGGATGACTTTCCGTAAGATAACACTAGAGAGTGAGGTAACTGCGTGGACCCATAACTGCTATGGATTTTGCCCTAAGTGAGGAAGTGGCTCACACTGTGTGTGTATGAGGTGGTCTATCGGGCTTCTTGGGCATGAGGTAGTTTATAGGGCCATGTGAAAAAGAAAATAATCTTCTGTATGAAGAACAACCCAAGGTTGGCATTTTCTTTGAGATGCTGACTTCTGTAGCATAGTGCTGTTCATGTTTTCATGAGATAAATGTAGCTGGATTCCTTTGTGCCTTATTCCAAAAATGCTTATAGTTCCAGACATAAAACATGTCCCTTAGCACAACAACTATACTTTTGAAACTTTTTATAAACTGTAAACTAATGAAATGTAATCACATTGTGTGAGTAAAATATCCCCATTATATCATCCACCTATTGCACAACACCACCCATTGTGCAACACCCTCCCATGCACATCACCTCCCCATGCAGCTGTTTGAGCACTGGCCTAACCATCCCCTGATCAGTGGTGCAGAAGGACCTTATAGCACTTTTTGACATACCAGGCCACGACAGAACTTGTGCTAAGACTTAGGCCAGCCTAAATCAGGGTTAGGATTGCAGCCATAGTTACTTTTTCACACTGCACACTCTATCCTTAGATGGTCACGTAGAATACATTTACTGTAGATTGCAGTGATCGATGTTTGAATTGAAACCTTTATTGGCATTAATATAGATTGCAGTGAATGGGAGAAGAGTGGACAAGCATTTTATATCATATCACATTCATAACAGCCTGAACATTGCAACTTTGAACATTTAAATTTTCATCTTAATACCTATATAAAGATCCCACCTCATTAAAAATGTTGTGCCAGGTGATGGCCTCCTCATTAACTGTAAGTTCTTTTCCAGGGAGAGTCTGCGGATCCATCATCCCCACTTTCACTCTGGAGAAGGACTGATTTGGGAAAGTCACCCAGTTGATCAAGTCAAATCCTCCTGCTAACTCACCCTCCTCATCAAAAGACACTGTGTCACCAGCACTGTTGTTAAAGGAGATGCTTCTCATGAAGGGGTGAAGCTGTATGCAAAGAGTTAAAAGAATGTATATTGGACAGGCTTGTCAGAAAATGTATAACAGATATCAATGGTGTAGTTAGGGGGTACGGGGGGTGCTGTTGCTCCAGGCTACAACCTGTAAGGGGGCTACAAGCTGAACTAGACACCAGTGGGTAGAATTGTGGAAAATAGGATATGTACAGTATGAAAGACAATACCACCATGTTATATATAATTGGAAAGGTGATTTTATGCAGAATGCAATGAAACAAACAGTATTATAATATCTATATTCTATCAAAAGTTATGTCCAATTAACAAGAAAATCAAAATATAAAAGCCTATGCCATAAAAAGTGGATTTTTGAAGATCAAACGTTCCCATGATACTGATTGCTCCAGAAGCCAATGAGATGTAATTCTGATACTGCGTGGAACTAATAAAATGTTAATATTAATCAGCTCTCATTTCCATCTACATATATCATAATACAGTTACATATACATAATAAAGTTATCCATGCTGACTGGGTGTAAAAGAACCTCTAAGTGGTGCTCCTCTTATATTTAGCAGGGAAAGTAGAAAAATTTCTCTTCACCCCAGCAGAGTTTCCATTAACCAATAAGGGACAAAATTTTCATTTTTTAAATTTAATTAAATTTATTTTTGTTCTAGCAGGGAAAATTATGATGATATTCAAAATCAACAGTAATACACAGCAAAAAACTTTATATTGGTTTCAGTCACATGACCAGTCAGATCCTTCCCAAGTGTCTAGGACTGATGCTTAAGGAAACCCATTTTCCTTTCTCAGACTTTTCTCCTGTTTCTCTGACTCCACTATACACAATGAGGGCATTCTTAGTGCTGATGTACCAGCTTAGAACTCATTGAGCTTAGGACTTTATCCTTCTCTGAATACTGTTACATGTCTACTATTTCAGTGTTGCCTTAAACAAGGGACTTCATTTACAGGTGGAGTATTACCTGAGAACTCTGCACCTTTAGTGGAAACAGCCTATGTTTCTGTCCCATGGCTTTGCCTTCAGGCAGAAATGAGGACATCTTCTGCAAAGCATGTGCTACAGCATGGACTGCATTGTAAATGCTGTAGCTATGGGCAGTCATGCTCATTTCAAAAATGGTTCCTGGGAGGTTCTCCAACTTCTCTTGTCCAGTGCAAGGATTCGTGATCTCTGTGCTCTCATCGGAAATGGAAAATAAGCACTCAAAAGCATGTTCCCAGAAGATCCTGAGAAAATCATCTCCTTTCTGTGAGTCAGGATGTATAAAGTGAAGGAAATCCGAAAACCCTGGCACTTCGTTGGAGTGAAAGGCGAAAGACAAGGCACCATGGAAGACTTGAATGTCTAAATGTCTGTCTAGAGTTGCTGATGAGAAATCCCACCGAGCAGTCAGAATCCACACTTTCCCTAAAGAAATATCTGTAACATTTTCTAACATTGTATACAAATACATTATCCATTTCAAAACAGTTGTGGTTTGACATTCTACATTAACAAGTTTTACTTTGACATCAGAACTGATTAGCGACATAATCCTTTTGACAAGGGGGTTTCCTAGGTCTAGAGTATCCAATGATTCTGCCACTTCTGTAATTTGAGCAAGTACTGGTAATTTCTTACTGAAGGCTGTACAGATTTTATGTTCAGACAGCATTTTTGTCATTTTTTCCACAAATTTGTCTCCATCATCATCATCTGAAACAATAATCCCAACCCACGTCCATTGGAAATGTTGAAGTAGACGGGCAATCCCTCTGTACTGATGTTCCTCATTGGGGACCATTCGATAGAAGGAAGGAAACTGCATCTTAATATTCCTCACTGGAGCCTGTACACAGTAGGCAATCTAAGCAAAATATGAAATATAAAAATATAAGGCAATCCATACTCAGAAATGGAACAGAAAGTCTGGAAAAAGTTAACAGAAAGAAATTAAATCACCCTGCAACATTTGTAGAAATCTATGTTCCTGCTTATAAATGAAAAAGATTAATATTGGCCAAAAACATTTCTTTTGACTCAAATGCAGCATTACCTGTGGAATCTTGTAAATGGTTGACTGAGTAGCCAAGTGAAGAGAGCTTTCAGAATCAAGTCCCCCAATGACAGCTATCAGATGCTGATACTGGTCACATTTGAAGTTGGGGACAATCCTTTCCTGGGTGGAAAGAAGTTTCAGGGTGTTCTGATAAATCATCCTTGCATGTAAGTAACCATCATAAATTTGGAATCCAAGACTGACATTTGGTAGCATCTTTGGGTCCTCATTGATCTCTTTCACAGCAAATGCCAAGGACAGGACATGTTGGTAATGCTTTAGGGCTGGACTAAAAGAAATATTAAATTTTGTAAAGACAACATATGTTGAATATTCACGTTTCTTTCTTTCTTTCTTTCTTTCTTTCTTTCTTTCTTTCTTTCTTTCTTTCTTTCTGTCTGTCTGTCTGTCTGTCTTTCTTTCTTTGTTTCTTTCTGTCTTTCTTTCTTTCTTTCTTTCTTGCTGTCTCGCTCACTCACTCACTCACTCACTTTCTTATGGGGCTTACTTGAGTGTAGATATGGTTTGGATTGTATTGTAAGGTCCAAATCCTATCTGACTATCCAGCACACGCATAGCTGTGCAAAGTCATGCAGTTGGAGGGAAGAGCTGGAGGTCTCCTCAAAGTAACGGAAAACCCACCTTGTGACTACCTTGCAGCTGTAATGATGCTGGAAAGTTGGTTAGGACTGCATAGAGAAGAAATAGTGAAAGAGACACAATGTGATATTAACAAGGATAGATGTACTGAATAGAAACATATCTATTGCACAATCTGAAGTTGGTTTTCTCAAAAAAAATAGGTCATGTTAAACTTAAAGGTCCATTTCTTTTGAACAACAATAAACCACTTGCGAAGGCACACTAGAGTGCCATGGATGATCTGAAGGTGTTCCATGGACAGTTCATTACAACAGTATTTATTAGAAAAGTAATTGTTGGATTTTAACCTGCAATAGCAGCATGTTGTGCCTTATCAGTGGTAAGAAAAATGATGGTGTCTTGACATTTTTAGCAGCATTTTCGAGAGGAATGAGATGAAAAACATTGAAAACCACTGCATTATAATGTTCATGTTTGCAGCATTATACAATAACACAATTTTCAACCCTCCTGCCCCCCCCCCCCCCACAAATCATAAGACCATACATTGAAAATGTCACTCTAGTAAGATGTTATCACTTAAAATATGACTGGTTGCTGAAAGTTATGGGGGAGAGAGGGGGGAATGGATTTCCTTACATGAGTTCATTTATCAACTTTGTTTCAGGATGTTCATTGAAAGAGATCTCCTCAAATAGGCAGCCAAACTGTGAAACAATCGATCCAATGATTAGATCCCCTCTCTGATGGTACTTGTGTGGGAGCAGGGAGGGAGCAGAGATGGTGCACATGGCATTCAGCACCCGGCCTTCAGTTGGAGGAAACTGCAGGCCCAGGATGAATAGAAATAATATCAATATTAATGCCATCTGAGTAGCCTGGTTATGATGCCATTGGTCAATGGCTGCAGGAATGTTGCTCTCCTGGCTGTTCAGTTTCTTAACAGAGGAATACAGCACAGCAGGGATATTTTTGTAAGTGTTCAGAACTGGCTAATATTTCAGCTTCTTGAGAAAATTCATCTGGGATTGTTTTGATAGAGCATGACTGAAGTAATTGAAGTTAATTACAGGTTTTGAAATTATCATTCCAGACAAGATGTAACTAGTTGAGGAAGTGAAATCAGAAGAGGTAAAGAAAATGTTTTTTTCTTGGTGAGTTTGTGGGGCATGAGGATCCATCCTCAGTAAGACTGAAAGAGAAAAATTATAGCCAGCCATTATGAGCATAGTCCTAAGCATGTCTACTCAGAAGTAAGCTCCATTGCATCCAATGGGACTTACTCCTAAGGAAGTGTATTTAGGATTGCAGCTTAAGTCTGTGGAGCAGAGGCTGAGAATGAACTGATGAAGCCACTTCTCTTTCTACTTCCTTCCCTTTTTCTCTGATCTTTCCTCTATGCACCCATTAGATACCTGTCAATTGTTCTCCATGGGAACAGTCATCTTTTATTGCTATAAAAATGAAGCAAAGTTAGTACCTCCATGTCTGGCCCTGAATTTGACTCAGGTGGACTCTCTGAGAATGTGAGGATATATCTCAACATTTATGGTGCAATTCTAACCTAGGCTGGCAGAACTCACTGGTCTTTCCATTCCTGTAGAGATGTAGGGAGATAAGCATATGTCAGTGTTCTGGCCTCCCCCTCCCCCAGAAGTGCAGCAGAAGTGTCTTACGGCACTTTTGTGATACCCGCAGACCAACACAGGACTTGTGCTGGGGCTTTTGCTAGCCTAGCTAGGAACTAGGATACCATTTGGTCCTTCCATGAGTGGAACCAAGACAACAAACTCTAGGGGTTGAATGCTAACCTACTTTCGAGCACTGGCATAGCTGTGCCAGTACAGCATGCGCTGCATCCTACACAGCTCCACCTGAGATTCAAAGCTTCTTTTGCATGTCAACACTCACTGGGCACATGTCCCAAAGGTACTGCTGGTCCTCCATTTCCTAAAGGGGCTGGAACTCCACGGTTGCAGGCCTCAGAGTTGTGTGAGGAAATGGGTGGACTCTTCCAGGTTCTCCTCTCTGCACCCCTGGCTACTCCCCAAACTCTGACCATATGTCTCCTCACCTCATCACCAGCTGGCAGTTTTAATCAAGCTCATGTTGATACTTGAAACTTCTCCCCTGCCTCCTGTGGCCCCTGAAAAACCCCTCTCACCTTGGAGTCTGTACCCTGGGTCTAGTAATTGACCTGGTCCACTCCTGCCAGAGCTTGGCGGACACCAGACCTCCTGGGAGATGCCAGATGTGAGTTGACCAGAACCCTCCTCCAGGCTATTGAATCCCCTATCTGTCATGTATCCATGCAGGGCAATGTTGGTGGGCAAAGCTGACAGAGGGTGGAGGTGCCAGGAGCCAACAAATCCCAGCAGTTAAGCCGATGGTTAGCCTGTTTAGACCCTCCAGAGGCTCCATGGCAGACGCAGGGAAACCAGGAGAGCCAGAGCCCACTGCATCATCAACCTGCACCCACCCTCACAGCCCTCCAGCCAGACTCCAGGGAGGTTACCCCTCCAGCTGTGACACTGGCAGAAGAAAGCCTTGCAATGTGGCAGGCTGAGGTAAGCCCAGCAAGAAAACCCCTCCTGGGGCAGGGATGTTGAGGGATGTTTGAGGATTCACCTTCCCCGATGACAGTCATGGACTGTGGGGAGGGCAGCAATCTGACACTTCATAAATGCATGCATTTACAATTGAGGAACAAATTATTACTTATTTTTAGAAGGAAATGCAATCTTCAATTGACCCTTTATCTAAGAGATAAATCTACAGTGATTGAAAGACAGAGAACAAAGACACAAGAAACTATCTGTGTAGGAGTGGCCCTTTTGCCAAGAGAAGTATTTAGTCCTTGGCATGTCCAAATCGCAATGTTTCCAACACATAAAAATCAACCTACTGAAATCAGTATAGGCATGATTGCTACCCAGCTGAGATGCAGGAGAAAGGGGGAAGGAGAGGGAGGAGATTTAAATAACTTCTATTCACCATACATGGTTAAACACCATTCTGGTTCCAACCATTTTATGCAGCCATTTTCAAGCAATATGCCGTAGCACATTGGTGGGTAAGGAATGGTCTCCAGCAGTTCGGGCAATTAATTTCTCCTTCTAAGCTGATCCTTGCTGTTCAACTCAGGCTGCAGGATAATTATGTAGCATTTGGGGGAAAAGATCTCCACAGCCACCATGGATTTCCCCTTCGTGCTCAGGTAAGGAGGGATAAAAGACAACCACACACTGCAAAACACCAACATGCTGAAGGTGATGAACTTGGCTTCATTGAAAGTGTCTGGCAACTTCCTGGCAAAGAAAGATATCCCAGATAGCCCAGAACACAATAAAACATTGTGATGGAGCCTTCATTGCACTCTAGAACAATCTCCTCAGCCAGAGAGTCCATGTCCAAATGAGGGAACGGAGGAGCAGTGCAGAGCCAGGCAGCACAGATGATGGACTGAATCAGGGAGCAACTGAAGATAATGGAGTTTGCCATTCTTCTGCCCACCCACTTCCTCATCCTGGATCCTGGCTTGGTGGCCATGAAAGCCAGAACCACAGTGAAGGTTTTGGCCAAGACACAAGAAACAGCCACTGAGAAGACCAGACCAAAAGATGTTTGTCTTAAATAACAGGTCACTTTCTGAGGCTGGCCAATGAATAGGAAGGAGCAGAGGAAACAGAGCAATAAGGAGAGGAGCAGAAAGTAGGTGACATCTCGGTTGTTGGCTTTGACAATGGGAGTGTCCTGGTTCTTGATGAAAATCATGAGCACCAAAACTGTGATCAGAGATAAAAACAACACCAAAATGCTTAATGTAATTCCCAAAGGTTCTGTGTAAGACAGAAAATTGAGATCCTTTGGAAGACATTGATCTCGCTTCTTGTTTGGAAATTGACCTTCTGGACATTTGACACAATCATCCATGTCTGAAATAATAGAGAAAATGGAATTTTAACCTCTCAAACAGTCTATCAATCTATACATTGGTGCCTCACATAACAAGTTTAATTAGTTCCAGATGCATGCTTGTTATGTGAAACACTCTTTATGTGAAATAGATTTTGCCATAGGAAATAATGGAAACTCAGATGGTTGTTTCCATAACCGAAAAAATATTCATATAAAATATTAACTGTATGTAAAAATGATGAAAAACCCTGGAACTGAATTCAAAACACGCATTCAATTTGCATGAACCTATGAAGTCTTCTTAGACTGCAATCCTAAAGACACTTTCCTGTGAGTAGGACCCATTTAACACAATGGGGCTTACTTTTCAGTAGACATTCCTAGGAGGCTGCAATCAAAGGCACTTTCCTAGGAGTAAGTCCCATTTAACACAATGGTGCTTGCACCTGCAGGAGACGCCCACAGCGCAGCTCACCGGGGCGTGTCCTCTTCGCCTCCTGACTCCTCCCGTCTGCTTTTCTGCCCCCTCTCGGATGGCACGCCATCCAGGAATTGGTGAGGAAGTGGGTGGGTGGATGCGGGGGAGAGGCACCATGGGTGAGCCACACTGTGGGCGCCTCCTGCCTCTGCCCGTCCTCCACCCCGCCACCTCTTGGATGGCACACCATCCAGAAGGTGGTGAAGAAGTGAGCGGGTGAAGGCAGGAGGCACCCACAGCGCAGCTCACACACAGTGCCTTCTCCCCTGTTTGCCCACCTCATTTTCTCCCTCATTTGCAATCCCACATCAAATTGCCCTGCCGATTAGTTACTGCCTGGGTAAATATATATAGGATTTTGTTATGTGCCTCTTAACCTCCTGGTATGAAATCTTCCCATCTGGACATGGATGGCAATCATAGCAACAGAAGGGCTCCCCTTCCTTTTTTTTCTTCTATAGCCTGGATAGCAATGGTCATTACACACAGCAATGGGCAGCTCCTGCGACAATTACATTATTATCCATTTAAGTGAATGAGAATCATTGAAACCTTGACTGGAGTCTTTCATAGCGATATGAGCTCTTTGTCAAGGGTGAGCACTAACCACGTCACTTGTCTCAAATCAGTCTGCTGATTGTCTAAGTGAGGATGTGGCTCAGGCTGTGTGTGAATGAGGAGGTCTATAGGGCCATGTGAAAAAGGAAACAATCTTCTGTATGAAGAACATCCCTTGGTTGGCATTTTCTTTGAGATGTTGACTTCTGTAACATACTGCTGTTCATATTTTCATAATATATAGCTAGATTCATTTGTGCCATATAACTAAAAATGGTTACAGTTTGAGACAAAACATGTCCCTTAGCACACCAGCTAGACTTTTGCGACTTTTATAAACAAACTAGCGAAATGTATCCACGTTGTGGAAGTAAAATACCCCCATTTTACCATCCACCTATTGCACAACACCTCCCATTGTGCAACACCCTCCCATACACATCATATCCACATGCACAACTACCCTCCAGGTTCTGCAACAACCCCCAGGTGTATCATCCCTCCATGTGCAATACCCCTCATGCATGTTTCCACAAGCATATCACCCCATGTGTATCAACCCATCATGTGCATCAACCCCCCCCCAAGTGGAGGTGCATCAACCCTATGCAGGTGCAGGTTTTTGGGCTGGAATTTGATCAATCTTCAATGTAAAGTATACGCCAAAAATCCATTGCACCCCTTTTCAGCTCCTTAGGGGTTAAATTTCTATAAATCTCTTTTTGGTGGGTGCTGACATAACAGAAGTATTGCACTCCCCAAATTTCATTCTTCTAAGTCCAGTGGTTTTGTCTGTGGATTGATAAGTGAGTGAGTCAGTCAGACATTCAGTCACTTTTCAGTTTATATATATAAGCAGATGTGACAGAGGATGCAATCTTAACCTAGGCATTCCATATGCAGAGCGATATAGGAAAGCAAGCGCATGTTTGAGCACTGGCCTAAGGACCTTATACCGCTTTTATGACACACGAGGCCAGCATAGAACTTGTGCTGAGACTTAGACCAGCCTAACTTAGTGTTAGGATTGCAACCATACCCTACAATCCAGAGTAACTACAGGAGCATGTAAGAGACTTTACGTGCACCTGTAGTTACTGCACCACCTAGTGAAAACCTATAAGAAATTCATATTGCAATCCAGAGCAAATTGTTCTTACACCGGACCAAGGACTCCCCGTGGTTACTCTGGATTGCACCCAAAGTTACTTTTTCACAGTGCACACGCTATCCTTAGATGGTCATGTACACAATATATTTGCTGCAGATTGCATTGCATGGGAGAAGAGTGGACAAGAATTTTATATCATATCACATTCATAACAGCCTGAACAGTGCAACTTTAACCATTTAAATTTTCATCTTAAAACCAATAGGGAGAGCCCACCTCATTAAAAATGTGGTGCCAGGTGATGGCCTCCTCATTAACAGTGAGCTCGTTGCCAGGGAGAGTCTGTGGATCCATCATCCCCACTTTCACTCTGGAGAAGGACTGATTTGGGAAAGTCACCCAGTTGATCAAGTCAAATCCTCCTGCTAACTCACCCTCCTCATCAAAAGACACTGTGTCAGCAGCACTGTTGTTAAAGGAGATGCTTCTCAGGAAGGAGTGAAGCTGTATGCAAAGAGTTAAAAAAAGTATATTGGACAGGCTTGTCAGAAATAGTATAACAGATATCAGTGGCATAGCTGGGGTGAACGGGGGTGCTGTTGCTACAATCTGTAGGGAGGTAGTGGATAGAATTGTGCAAAATGTGATATGTACAGTATGAAAGTCAATACCACCGTGTTACATATCGTTGGCAAGGTGATTTTATACTGATGCAATGAAACAAACATTATTAGAATATCTATCGTCTATCAAAAGTTATGACCAATTACCCTATTTCCCGGCTTATTACACAACTGGACCATAAGACGCACCAAAGTTTAGAGGAGCAAAACAAGAAAAAAATATTCTGAACCAAATGGTATAGTAATATATACCATTTACATACATAGCATAGCAGAATAATATTACAACCATGTATAGCCAACGGTGGTATTAAGAACCCTCATCACCGTCATTAAAAAAATGAGGAAAAAATTTAAGGTTCAAGCACACTTCTAATTTTCTGGAAACCCCAAGAACTCATCACTAGTGTCAGTGATTTGTGACTTCTACACAAATCTCATTGCACATGAGCAGACACCAACATTTTGCACAAATCTCATTGCAAATGGTCCAGAGAGGCAGCTATGTTTGGGGGAGGGCAGTTTCTTTTGGAAGTTAGGGGGATACAGGTAGGTGAGTGGATCTAGATATATATGGACAGGTGGGGTGCTTCCTTTGGGGGCTTGGGTGTACGTAGGCAGGTAAGTGAGGAGGGATCAGACAGGCAGGGATGCATAGGACTGCAGCTTTAGGAAGCAAATCCTATGCATGCATACTAAATTGCAAGCCTCCTCCACCCCTGGAAAGCCTCCATATGATTGCAACTCTAGGAACCATATCCTATGCACGCATACTAAATTGCAAGCCCCCTCCACCCCTGGAGAGCATGCATAGGATTGTAACTCAAGGAACCATATCCTATGCATGCATAGTAAATTGCAAGCCTCCAACATCCCTGGAAACATGCATAGGATTGTAGAAGCAGGGACCTCTCTCTCCTGGGCTGCTGCTTCTTCCCCTCTTCCCACCAGTCCCTGTTTTGCCAGCCTGGCTGCCCCCATGCTCTTGCTCTTCTTCTGGTGTCCTTATTTCTCTGAGGGATGAGCCTCTGTCCCTCCTCCCCAGCTTGCCCTTGCCTTCCTATAGGGCTGCTCTGCCCAGGGAGGATGAGCACAGCTGCAGATGATGCTCCAGGATTGGCCCCTTCATTCTATAAGATGCACAGACATTTCTCCCCCATTCTGGGAGGAAAAAAATGCATCTTATCAGCCAGCAAATATGTCAACCAGAAAATCAAAATACAAAAGCCTATGCAATAAAAAGTGGATTTTTAAAAATCAAACATTCCCATGATACTGATTGCTCCAAGAGCTAATGAGATGTACCCTACAATCTAGAGTAACTACGGGAGCACACAAGAGACATTACATGCACCCATAGTTACTGCACCACCTAGTGAAAACCTATGGGAAATTCATGTTGCAATCCAGAGCAAATTGTTCTTACACCGGAGCAAAGACTCCCCGTTGTTACTGTGGATTGTGCCCGTAATTCTGATATTGTATGGATCTAATAAGGTGTTAATATGAATCAGTTCTCATTTCAATCTACGTATATCATAATACAGTTACCCATGCTAATTGGGTATATAGACACTTATAAGTTCTGCTCCTCTATATTTAGCAGGGAAAGAAGGACAATTCCTCTTTGCCCCAGCAGTTTCCCTAACCAATATGGGACAAAATTTTCACTTTTAAAATTTTCATTTTTATATTTAATTAAATTTGATTTTGTTTTCTCAGGGGAAAATTAATTTTTGGATTAAAAAGTACCACAGGATGACCAATTCCAGTACCAATTCCAGTTGTGACACCACTTCTGGGGCAACATCACTTCTGGCTGCATGCGCCTCTGGGGAGAGTGTAGTAAGTGAAGGTGCGGCCAGGCCAGGTCCTAGGAGTGGATGCTCTGCTCATGCCTGGCTTGCCTCTTACAGGAAGCGCTGCTTCAGAAACAGAGCTGCACACACATGCACAGTCTACAGCCTCCAACCATACAGCTGCCTGGCTGGCCAAAAATAAGCCATGCAGCGCCGTGACTTCTCCTCATTTCACTTGACCACACTCTGGGTAAGACCAGTCCTATCTATGTCTGCTAAGAAATAAGCCCATTAAGTCAATGGGCTTACTAACCCATTAAGTCAAGGGGGACCTGACCGCCCTGGTAAGATGTCTGAAAGGCTGTCATATGGAGGAAGGGGCTCATCTGTTCATAGCTGCCTCTGAAAGCAGAACTAAAACCAATGGGTACAAACTGCAAGAAAGGAGATTCCGGTTGGATATCCGGAAAAAATTCCTGATGGTGAGGGTGGTTCAGCAGTGGAACAGTGGACTCTCCCTCACTGGGAATCTTCAAGCGGAGGCTCAACAAGCACCTGTCAGAGATGCTCTAGGGGGATTTCCTGCTGCAGGCAGGGGGTTGGACTAGATGACTCATGGGTCCCTTCCAACTCTATGATTCTATGATTCTAATGCAGATTGCTCCTGAGTCAGGGAGGGGGTCTTTGCCTATGCAGCCCTGTCCTAGCCATGTCTACACAGAAGTAAGTCCATTAAGTTAATAGAACTTACTTTCTGAGTAACTTTAACTTTATTTTTAACATGTCCAACATTTTGTCATACTTTTTTTAATGAACGGAATTTCATCTGAAAATCCAGAAATATGGGGGACATTCACCTCCTTTTTGGGTTCCAGCACCTGGTCACCCTAAAAAGGAGAATAGACCAGAAGGGAGATTGAACCCAGGAGGATGGCAAGGAAAGCAGATGAATCCTCTCCTGATCTTCAAAGTCCAACACAGGTCTTATCCTCCTAATTAGCCGGCGTGGATATGAATGGATCTACTGGAATGGCTGGAGTTCTACAAGGCTTAAGGGAACCCATTTTTCTTTCTTTCCCTTTTTGCCTGTTTCTTTCACCCCATAATACACAGTGAGGTCTGTTTAGGTGCTGATGTACCACATGTTACCAGGCAGCTTAGGACTTTAATTTATCCTTCTCTGAATACTGTTACTTGTCTACTATTTCAGAGTTGCCTTAAACAAGGGGCTTCATTTACATGTGGAGTATTATTACCTGAGAACTTTGCACATTAACCAGAAACAGCCTATGTTTCTGTCCCATGGCTTTGCCTTCAGGCAGAAATGAGGACATCTTCTGCAATGCATGTGCTACAGCATGGACTGCATTGTAAATGCTGTAGCTATGGGCAGTCATGCTCATTTCAAAAATGGTTCCTGGGAGGTCCGCCAACTTCTCTTGTCCAGTGCAAGGACTTGTGATCTCTGTGCTCTCATCGGAAATGGAAAATAAGTACTCAAAAAGCATGTTCCCAGAAGATCCTGAGAAAATCATCTCCTTTCTGTGAGTCAGGATGTATAAAGTGAAGGAAATCCGAAAACCCTGGCACTACATTGGAGTGAAAGGCAAAAGACAAGGCACCATGGAAGACCTGAATGTCAAAATGTCTGTCTACAGTCGCTGACGAGAAATCCCACCGCGCGGTCAGAATCCACACTTTCCCTAAAGAAATATCTGTAACATTTTCTAACATTGTATACAAATATATTACCAATTTCAAACCAGTTGTGGTTTGGCATTCTACATTAACAACTTTTACTTTCACGTCCGAACTAATTATTGACATTATTCTTGTGACCAAAGGGGCTTTCTAGGCTTTGAGATTCCAGTGATTTTCCCACTTCTGAAAATGTAGCAAGTACTGGTAATTTTGTACTGAAGGCTATACAGATTTTATATTCAGACAGCATTTTTGTCATTTTTTCCACAAATTTTTCTCCATCATCATCTTCTGAAACAATAATCCCAACGCACGTCCATTGGAAATGTTGAAGCAGACGGGCAATCCCTCTGTACTGATGTTCCTCATTGGGGACCATTCGACAGAAGGAAGGAAACTGCATCTTAATATTCCTCACTGGAGCCTGTACACAGTAGGCAATCTAAGCAAAATATAAAAATAACCCAGAATTGGAATAAAAAGACTGGAAAAATTTAATAAAAAGAAATTAAATCACCCTGCAACATTTTTAGGAATCTATGTTCCTGGTTATAAATGAAAAAGATTAATATTGGCCAAAAACATTTCTTTTGACTCAAATGCAGCATTACCTGTGGAATTTTGTAAATGGTCGACTGAGTAGCCAAGTGAAGAGAGATTTCAGAATCAAGTCCTCCAATGACAGCTATCAGATGCTGGTGATGGTCACATTTGAAGTTGGGGACCATCCTTTCCTGGGTGGAAAGAAGTTTCAGGGTGTTCTGATAAATCATCCTTGCGTCTAAATAACCATCATAAATTTGGAATCCAAGACTGACATTTGGTAGCATCTTTGGGTCCTCATTGATCTCTTTCACAACAAATGCCAAGGACAGGACATGTTGGTAATGCTTTGGGCCTGAACTAAAAGAAATGTTACATTTTGTAAAGACAACATGTGTTGACTATAGTGGTGCCTCACACAACAAGTTCAATTCATTCTGGAAGCATGCTTTTTACATGAAACACTCTTTATGTGAGGCGGATTTTTCCATAGGAAATAATAGAAATTTAGATGATTGGTTGCAGAATCCAAAAAATATTCATATAAAAATATTCTGTATGTAAAAATGATGACAAAACACTGGAATTGAATTCAAAACATGCATTAAATGTGCATGATCCAGTCAACTTCGGCTGCAATCCTAAAGACACTTTCCTGGGAGTAAATTTAACACAATGGGGCTTACTTCTGGGTAGACATGGTTAGGAAGCTGCAATCCAAGACACTTTCTTCTGCAATCCAAGACACTTTCAAAGTGTCTTCCCACTTTCTCCTTCTCTTCATCCTGAGCCTCTCTCCCCCCTGCTCCCTTCTGGCTAGCCCTGAGCTGCTTCATTCTTCTCCACTGCTGTTCTCTCCCTCTGGCCAGAGGAGGAACAGTGCAGAAGTGTTGCTTTCTCTATGGGCAGGCGCACTAGGTACCCTTGAACCTTTTTAAAAGGACTGCCGGCCAGCACATCTGCCCCAATTGCCAACAAATTTGCTTGTTAAGTGAAGCAACACTTGTTATGTGAGGCTGAATCCTAGAAAATTTTTTGCTTGTTATGTGGTTCACTTGTTAAGTGAGGTACTACTGTATTCACCTTTCTTTCTTTCCTTTCTTCCTTCCTTCTTTTCTTCATGGGTCCCACATAGCTGAATAGTTCAGAGATAGTGTTCTGTCTACATGTTCCTCTGACTTCTCTAATTTTTGGAGGCATCTAGTGCCAGAAGGATAAGCTTCCAAGATGAAGCTCTGTTCTCCAGATTTCTCCAATTAGCACTGCCTAGAAGAATACGTAGCAGTTGCTAATTCTTCAAGAAACAAATGAGACCATTTGATGCCACTGGTTACATTTTAAACTACAAAAGAAATATATTTTTAAAATGGGGCATTATAGGCTGCAATCCTAAAGACACTTTCCTGGGAGTAAGACCAATTGAACACATTAGGGCTTGCTTTTGAGTAGACATGGTTAGAATTGTGGTGTGTGTCCATTACATTCTAATGGATTAGAGCTGATAGGTGTACAGTGGCTGAACTCAGACTCAGGAAAGAGTTAAATGAACAGATGAATGACATTATTTCAAGTCAAATTTATTATTAGATGATATACGTGGCTGACTGCCTAGTTCTGTAGATAGTGCTAGAATATATGCTTTTCATGCTGAAAATTTAAGATGCAGCCTCTCCAATTTGAGCAAAAAAACCTCCCTGTCTGAAATCCTGGAAAATAACAAAACAAGATGGAATAACAATCTGACTTGATATGTAAGGCAGTTTCCTATCTTCCAAAGAAGCCAAAAATACATTAAGGCTGCAATCCTAAAGACACTTTCCTGGGAGTAAGACCCATTGAACACTATGGGACTTACTTGTGGGCAGACACGGTGAAGACTGTGTTCTAAGGCCCAAATCTTTTCTGACTATCCAGCAAAGGCATCGCTATGCAAAAGCGTGCAGTTGGAGGGCAGGAATGGAAGTCTCCTCAAAGTAAGGGAAATTCCACCTTGGGGCTGCATTGCAGCTGTAATAGTGCTGGAAAGTTAGTTAGGTCTGCGATTTTTAGATCACAGAAAAGAAATAGTGAAAGC
The DNA here is from genome assembly GCA_030015325.1 of Cryptoblepharus egeriae. Lineage (NCBI taxonomy): Eukaryota > Metazoa > Chordata > Lepidosauria > Squamata > Scincidae > Cryptoblepharus > Cryptoblepharus egeriae. Next base: position 86,543,140 of record JAREYC010000004.1, read on the forward strand.
CACACAATCTGATATTATAAACAATAGGTGCATTGTATAGAAAAATATCTATTGCACAATCCAAAATTAGTTTTCTGAAAAAAAGTTAAGATTAATAGGTCCAGTTCTCCAGAACAACATCAACCATTGATCTGATATCAACTGATCTGATATCAACGTTCCTAAAGTGGCATGGCCAGCACTTGTCTGTAAAATAGCCTAACCCTTTCCCCCAAGGAATGGCACAGAAGTGCCTTATGGCACTTTTGTGACAGCCCCAGGCCAGCACACAATTTGTGGCACACGACTTGTGCTGAGAATTATGCCAGCCTAATCAGGACTTAAGATTGTAGCCAGCCTCTCCAATTCGAGCAGAGAAAGTTTCCTCTCTGAAAAAGCAAATCTAGATGAACGAACAATCTGACTGTCTTAGTGTATAAGGTAGTTTTCTACCTTCCACAGAATTCAGAAATACATTAAAGGTCACAGGAAAAAAGCTGTAAAAGACACACAATGTGTGATACTTGAAAGGACAAACTTATTTTATAAATTAGAACAGTGAATGTGAACATTTTTCATTTCATGGCACACTTAACAAGGCACTGAAATTGTCAAGGCACACCATCAATTGTTTTTACCACTGACAAGGCACACCAGGCTGTTCAAATCCCCAATTTTCCTTTTAATTAATGTCAATCCCCAAATTCCCGTGGCACACCTGAGGACTATCCAGCGCACACCAGTGTGCCTTGGCACACTGGTTGAAAATCACTGGATTCGAACAATATCTATGGCACAATTCTTAGGCTCCTAAAGATACTTTCCTGGGAGTAAGAGCCATTGAACACAATGGGACTTACTTCTGAGTAGGCATGTTTAGGATTGTGCTTTTATTCTCATTATTGTAACTTACTTGCATATCTTAAATGCAGTGCAGAAAATTGGTTCTGTGCAAGGAATTAAAAATGCCCTATCTTACTTGCCTCCCCACCTCACTGTTATCTTCACATTTTTTTTTTAGACTGGGTCCTTTTCATACCAGAGACCAGGACTGTAGCCAGAAGGGGGGCAAATCACTAAGTTTTGCAGGGAGCCTAACTGCAGAGTGCAAGGGCTCTCCTCCCTTCCAGGTGGGGGGAAGCATCCTGAAAAGACTCAGAGCATCCTCAACCTGGAATGGCTCAGAGAGGGAGGAGATCTCTTGCACTGAGCCATTCCAGGATGCTTATCCTTCCTGAAATGGCTCAGAGGGGAGGAGGTCCCTTGCACACTGTGGGGAGGATCCCTGCAAAACTTAGTGTTCCCCCCCCCCTTCTCGCTACAGTCCTGCCTTTGACTCTTTCATGGCAATCCATTGAAACTGGATATATCAATGACTATTATGTATTATGTGGTTTCACTCCTGCTGAATCCAGTGATCTACAGCATGAGAAACAAGGACATCTAAAATGCAATGCAGATGTTTCTGAATATAAAAATTATAGTCCTTGATATTTAATCGGAATGTGTGATTTCTTTATGTGTTTAATTATAATTTTCAGGGAGCAATAGCTTAAGGCATTCTAGTTGCTCCCTGGTGTGTTCAGTCATCCAGGGACTGGTTGGAGTGGCCTTGAAACTGTGGAGTGGCCTTGAAAGGGGTGGAGAGGCCTTGAAACTGTGTAGACACCCTGACCACTGGCCTGAGGACAGGAGGGCAAGAATGCAAAATCCAGGGGGGAGGGCAGGCTGTATGAAAAAGTATTATAAATAAAGTATTATAAATAAAACAAATTTATTACAAAATAATTTTGGGTTCCTCAGTCTTATCCTAACCAGGGCTGCATTTCCCCAACAATTGTAATCTACTTTCAGTGCACTTCCATTCCCCCAATGAATTCTAGAATTTGTAATGGGTAGTTCTAACAGATCTCTGATTTCTTAACAAGCTATAGGCCACCAGAATGCATAGGGGCAATAAAAGTGAGTTAAAACATAGTGGAAATGCATACCAGAGTTCTTGTATAATTGCCTACATGTATTATTTGTACAATTCAAACATGGGAAAGTGAAACTTCCACCTTCAGAAGAGAACTACTAGGCTGCAGTAATGTGTCTCCCAGTTCAATCTATAGAATTCCCTGGCCCCAATAGACAGCTCTAACCCTTCTTCAGTTTGATCTCCAGACACCTCATCTGAATTAGGACATAAATGTTAAGAAAATCAGAAGTACCCCAAATGAAGCATTTTCACTCACTGGGGCCTATAGAGATCTCATACCTGAAGCTAACACGACCCCCAACTTAAGTGGAAATATTTATGTGGCACCACAGGAGCAGTGTCACCATTGGGGCACCTCTTACTGAGCCATATTGATCAAGGGGGAATAGCCCATTTTTTTCTTTCATGGGTTATGACCCATGACTTTGGGAACCACTGTCCTACATAAAATGCTGCACACTAGCCCTATTTTGTGGTTTCCCAGGTGTTTGATAACATATTCTTGCAGTTGTGGGCATTGGCATTGAACCAAGCAGTTGAAATAAAGCATTACTTGAGGTGATTATTGAGTATCCAAAACAGAACACTTGTTTCCTGAACTTGCATGAGCAAAACTACTGTATGTTCTGTGCTAGGTTCTTAGGATGCAGGCCGTTGAATATTATAAATAAAGTAGCTATCTCATTTTTTCTTGCCAAAATGTATGCCCCAATCTTTATCAACTGCAGTTCCAGACATAGACAAGAGAGCACAGACACGTTAGCCATATAATAGTTTATTAAATAGATCTTATAGATTACTGGTAAGTAAAACTTGGACAGTTCCAAAAGTGAACCACATTTCAAATAAATGCATTAAATTGGGGCAACATACAGTGCAGTCATAAGCGAGGCCAGCACAACTCATCAGTCTTCCCATTTCCATAGTGATGTAGAGTGGCAAGCACATGTTGGTGCACTGGCCTATCCCTCTCCCATGAGTGGTGCAGAAGTGGTGCACAGCACTGCTATGACTCTCCCAGGTCAGCACAGGATTTATGCCAGGGCTTAGTCTGTCCTAACTGGAGGTTGGGAATGTTAACTTCTATCTAACGTAGGCTACAAATGCAGCTATTTTCACATCCAGATCCCAGGTAGAAGTCAGTGCAGGTAGAAGTCATTGCAGTGCTGAGAGGCAAGAAGGTGGTGGAATTGAGCCAAGGAGGAGTATTTCTGGATGGGGAGAGTGGAATGGAATTGGAACAGGCCCCGGATGAGTCAATGATATAGGCTTCAGCCATATCCTAACCCTTGACTCTGGCCTACAAGTCCTACACAGAGCTTCTAAGACTTGCATCAGTGAATTGGCTGGTTCAAATTGGAGTACCTCAATTGAGCAGAATGGGGATTTATGGAGGGTAAGGGAAGAAAATCTTCCCTTACCCTAAGGACACTCCCAACTTACTCCTGACCATGTGGGATGCAGCATATAAACTCAGCCCCGCTACACCAGAACAGGTTAGGATTAGGCTGTCAAGAAAGATTCAAGCCTATGTGACATCACTCCAAATGGCTGAGACAGATCTGAGATGGGCCACTGGGGCCCAAAATTTACTTCCATAAGATTTACATACATTAAATTTATTAAGTTTACTTACATTACTCCCTTCTGACCCATAGAACTCAGGGGAGCCAAGGGCAGGTATAACATAAATATCTATGAAATAAATTAATAGCTATCATTTTCATTGTGAGATTGTCTTTAACAACATTTTTCTAATAAAGGGGAACATTATGTGCAGCTTCTCACTTATAGTCTCAAATACTACAGTCCTAGGAAATCCATAACATCAATAGCTATTAGACCGATGAGGACATCTACATTCTTAATGCTCTGGGGTCGATCATCAGATCATAAGATGAAATCTGTGTACCTTCTTGAACATTTCTGACAGGGCCATTTGGATATCTTTGTTTCTGAGGCAATAAATTATAGGATTCAGGAGTGGTGGCAAAACAGCATATAAAATAGCAGACAGCAAATCCACAGGGACAGAGGACAAAGATCTGGGCCGAAAGTAAGAAAAAACACCAGTGGTTAGAAATAAGCTGAACACCGTCAAGTGGGGGATGCAGGTTGAGAAGGTTTTATACCTGGCCTGAACTGACTGAATCTTGAACACAGCGGAGAAGATATAACCATATGATACAAATACAAATACAAAGCAAAAAGAACCTAAAATGACTGTCACAACAAGAAGGTTCCAGTTTACAGCCTGTGTATCAGAGCAAGAGATATTTAATAACTGAGGGATGTCACAGAAAAATTGTCTAATGAGATTGGATGAGCAGAAATATAAGCTGAACGTGTTCGTGGTATATATGGCGGCATTGAGTACACTGCTGAGCCAAGATGCTGCGGCCATTTGTAAACAGGCATTCCAGTTCATGATCAAGCTGTACTGTAAAGGATGACAAATGGCAATATAGCGGTCATAAGCCATGACAGTGAGGATAAGCGGCTCAGCTATTGAAAATGTGGCAACCAAAAAAACTTGGGTAATGCACCCTGAGTATGAAATCAGTTTATCATTGATGATGGAGGTGGCCATGGATTTTGGAACCGTGGTTGAAATGTAGCCAGCATCTAGAAAGGAGAGATTGACCAGGAAGAAATACATGGGGCTGTGAAGATGCTGATTCTGGACAACTATACAAATAATGAGAAAATTGCCCGTCAGGGCAGCTAGATACATGGAGAGGAAGACCACGAAGTGTAGAATCTGTAGCTCACGAAGATCTGAAAATCCCAGAAGAAGAAACTCTGTGAAACTTGTTTGGTTTTCCATTTTGAACACTGAAAAAGAATGAAGAGTAAAAATATAGCACTAACAGCCCAATCCTAAACTTCACTGGAACGTGCAGGCCAGCTGACCTGCCCCATATCCAGCATGAGTTTAGGGTGGCTGTAGCTCACCCCAGGTAAAGGGGAATTGATTCTCCTTTTAGTACTATTAAGCAGCAGTTCCAATAGTACTACTAAGATCTGAGTAGGTGGTCCAGATCTAAGCAGCCAACCTCTGTCCCAGGTTGTCCAGGAGTGGGGTTAGTAGGTCTGCCTGGAGTCTGACTCCAGAGGTCTGCCTGCCTGGAGTTAAATATCAAGCTATATTTATAAGCAGGACTTTCCTTATAAAGAGGGTTTTTTTAAAAAATGCTTTAGGCATGTTTTTAAGGTTGTGTTGGTGCTCATAAAGGGGGATGTGCAAGTATTCTGGAATATGGAAGAATCCAAATGTTTTGGATTACAGATATCCAAAATGTTTCTGGTTTCAAGCACTTCAGAGAAGGTCTGCTCAATCTATATATGGAGAGGTGACTTGCTTTCTTTGAATAGAAAGTTGCTCTGAATGTGATGTATTTCACAAATTAATACAAAGTAAGCATCCAAATCAGTTAAAGGGAAAGGTAAGAAAAAAAGGCAAACACAAAACCTTGAGCAACTGGATGAGTCTATCTCGATATCAGTTTAGTGCCTGACAGGCTGGCATGGTGGGCATCAGCACCAGATTTGTTTTCCAAAAGTCCATAAAAATATTCAAATTACCTGCCTCTCTATCAGTTCCACTCAAACAAAAGCTTTACCACATAGGAGAAACTTCACAGCAGCCCAGTCACCTCTCACTTTTTCATCTACAGCACTGGTTCCCAACATGTAATCCCACAGATGGTCTGTAAGATCCTTAGCATTGATCTGAAAGGTCAAAGATCCCTTTGATCATTTCCTGTGTCTTGCTACACAAGCAATTTTCCACTGACCAAAGGGTATGGAGACTTCTTGCATCCATAGGATAAAGATCACAAATGTCAGCTGTGGATGTGGGTGGTCCATTTTCTGTTCTCTCTGAAAATCTCTACGGGAGTGTTTGGCAGACAGACCACCAGAGATGGTGGAGGCCAAACCACCCACAACCACATTCCATCCACAATTCCACAACCACAATTCCACATTCCATTTTACTGTCAGTGGTCATTTGGGCTCCTAAAGTTTGGGATCCAAAGATCTACCGCAGTGTTTCTCAACCTTTATCCTCTGCCATACCATTTTACATGGGCCACCTTTTTGAAGTACCACTGAACATAACTGGTAATGATATCATCACTAATTACTCCTGAGTTGGGAAGCCAAGTGTGATGTATCAAACACCAGAAAATCAGGGTGACTGATTTTTTTAGCGCTTGTAAACATATACAGTACATAAAAATATTAAAACTCTCCTACTGCTGTTTGTTGTGTGGAGTTCCTGATTCTGTTGCCAGATGGCAGAGGTATAGTGGTCCTGCAAGTACCACCATACACTACCACAAGTACCACTGATTGTAAAACACTGATCTATAGTGAAAGACTACTAATTACTGTCTTAGGGCTATAATACAAAAATATAAACAACAGTAAAAACAAACATAAACGACCTTCAAATCCCAACTACAGAGAGTATAATCAGGAAGTGTAAGGAATTACTATAAATAAAAAAATCAAAGATCATAAGACACTTCTAGTGATAGAAAAATATGTAAGATAAATTAAAGAAGTAAATCATTTTGTCATTGAAAACATGACAAAATTCTAAAATAAAAAAGGAGCAAACCAAATAATTTTGTGACTCTAAAAAAGAAACACTAATCATGGCAATACAGAAGAAAACATTTTGAAGCACAATCTGTAAAATATATTGTAAGAGTTTGATCTAAGGTGTGCACAAAGAACAAACCAGGAAATCATGCAAATTCAACATAAATATTTCCATGGTAAAGTTCTTGTGTTGCAGTGGGACATAGATCAGCATCAATAACTGCTTTATAATATAACTTGATCACATAATTTCCTTTTTTAAACTTGCTGATTTGTGTCCATTCCATGTGTGAGCAAAAAGGAATATCTCTCTTTAGAGAACAGTGCTGAAAGCATACTCACATCTTCATACCAGCTATTCTTGGGGAAAAAAAGGTGTCTGTGTGGATGAGGCTTTCCTGACTCTGGGATCTTTATACTTCAAGGACAAAGTCTCCTGAGTCTTTTGTTCTTCAGCTGCAAAAGCAAGAAAGAAAATTCAACCTGATGTACTACAAGTCTCCAAAGTGACGAGAATAACATAAGAAATGTCTTGCTGGATCAGACCAAGGCCTATCTAATCCAGTTTCCTGAGCCTCGAAGAGAACAATCCTAACCATGTCTACTAAAAAGTAAGCCCCATTGTATTCAATGGGCCTTACTCCCAGGAAATTGTCACTGTAACAAGTGGATGCTTGATAAATGAACTGGGACCATTTAGCCATAGTACAAATATTTGAGATAAAACAAATTTTAACAAAAATACCTATATTTTATTCTCCCATTTTCATTGAAGTTCAGTGTATCAAGTGCCCAGAAGATCAACATCCTAACAAAAACCAAAATCAGTGTGTTCCCAAGTACTCCCATTATGTAGATATGCATAAGAGAAAGTTTTCAGTAAATGCCAATTGTCATTTCCCCAAGAAATTTTTTCTTTACTACAATGTATTTTGCCAAAATATTCAGAAATCAAGATCTCTCCTTCTCAACATCATTGCAAATTTTCACCTTAAGTGATCCCAAAGATATAATACTGAGCAGTGGTTCTCAAATTGTTTAGGATCAGGTTCCATTTTTTAGAATGACAATCTGTCAGGACCCACCAAAAGTTATCACATTAACATGGAATTGCCCTCATGGATGGAAAGGACATCATCTGGCAGGAAAACTTAAACACTCCCATACAAGGAGTATGCATTCACTGACTTTCAGTCTGTGTTTGCATTGATTTGTGAATGTTCCAAACTGTGGAGTGTGCTTGGCAGTGCTCCAGATGTGTTAGAATCTGTTGCAGTGTGCTCATGAGCGCATGTGTACATGCATGCACACACACACACACACACACACACACATACTGAGAGAGAGAATGAAAGTTAGTGAAAGCATTCCCCTTCATCCCTCTTTTGAAATATGTGATATAAGTGATCCTGGGTATTGTATCACTGCCCTCGTCCCTCCCGCACAAAGACATTGGAAATAAATCTCCAAATGAATATTTATTTCCAGACATTGGAAATAAATCTCCACTTTGCTCTGGTTCTCAAATGCTCTGGTTCTCAAATCTCCACTTTGCTCTGGGTCTCAAATGTTAAATGAATGCAGGCCACAGTATCCCTAAGAAGGAAGTCTCCTCACCCTGTCCATGCTAAGGGAAAATGTACTGGGTTCAATAAAAACTGAAGTTTAACCATAAGTGTTTACTCATGAGTAGGCAAATATGACGCAGTCTATGTTGAAGAGCAAGCTGATTAGAATACAATATCACTATAGTGGTCTGAATCAGATGAGTATAGTAAAAAGCTTAAAGGGTGTTGGTTTTAAAAGTGTGCCCATGCTGAAAGGTTTGGGAATCACTGCCATACATTGACGTTCTTCAGGCAATTAGATCCAAATGCCCTACATGGTAAACTTTAAATTTGCAGTAGTCCAACAGAAATTATTTCCCTACAACTGCTTCTCTAGGTACAGAGTTCCTGAACACTTTCAAAAATGTTTTTTCCCCAAAATCTCCAGAGAGAATTTATCTTTACCTACTCTGTAATCAACAAAAAACAATGATAACTAATTTTCCATTTTGTAATCGGTTAAAAAAATCCAGTATAATTATGCAACATACAATTACTTTCGGAAGGTAGTTGTATGCAGAAATCAGAACGTGCCACCGTGATAAGGGAGGGGAAAAAAATCAGGGAGGGGAAATCCATCTTTTTAAAAAACCTTTAATCCATTAGAGAATAAAAATGTTTCACTGGTATCTCCCTGTCTACACATTCTAAATACATGAGAGACTTTGGAGAGGCATGTGATGTTCTTGCAAAGTGTGCATTGGTTTACTCTAGCAGAACAATGACCAACAGAAAAGGAACATGCCATATAAATATAAATAGATAGTATACCTCAGCAGTAAAACAGAGCAGTATACAATTTTTAGAGGTAAAGGAATAGCACAAAATCCTGAAAGTGACTCATCAGCTGTGAGAGCTAATGAAAAAGGCAATGTTCATGACAGTAGAGGCTTGGAGTTGTGGTCTGGCTAGAGGCACATTTGCACCCAAGTGGCTGTTATTGATGTATTTGCTACTACACTTTCCTAGACTTGTCTGTGAAGATATCAGCCGTAGGTGTAATTTAGAAAGAGGGAGCCAAGATAACTTATTCAGGCCAGGAAAAGGTGTCATTGGTGGGATTCTCTCTCTAATACATCATGCACCTTACCTGCCGGCTTTTCTGCAGTCTCCACAAGAGAGTCGGACACTATATCTGTAAGTTCCTCTCTATAATTTAGTAGCGGTGATACTACTAATAGGGATATTAATAATGATATTTCCAACAGGTGTTAAAGATTGTTAAGGGCTGCTTTACTGGTGGGGTGACAATAGCAGAAGGTTTTCACATTGAATAAGTCTGTTCTATATTGAAATATGTTTAAACTGATTTTATTTTATAGATTTGTGATCTGTGTGTATTTTATACATATTATATGTGTAGTTCCCTGATTTTTTTCCTCTTTTTTGGTGATTTAAAAAAAATTAACATGTAAAACAACAAAAAACCATTAGGAACTGCTTGATTGTTAGGATTATAAAATTTGCATATCAAGAAAATTGAAATTTTGAAGGGAAATATTTTATTATTTCAGGATACAGGCATGTTCTGAAACAGACAAAACTGGAGAAAAGGCATTATTAAATTGTGAAATAACGCCGGCAATCCTAAAGACACTTTCCTGGGAGTAAGACCTATTGAACAAAATGAGCTTACTTCTGAGTAGATATGGTTAGGATTGTCCTTGTAGTAAATAAGCATTGGTGACTCTTCAATTTTGGGTGCAATCCTAAGCATGTCTATTCATAGCTAAGTTCCAATGTGTTCTATGGGACAAACAGTGCAATCAGAACCATGCCTCCTCAAATGTAAGCCCTATTGTGTTCAGTGGGTCTTATCTGAGGAACATGTCTTTAGGATTGCAGCCTTACTCTCAGGAAAGTGTATATAGGACTGCAGCCTATGTGTCTGATAGCTGTGGTTCTTGTAAGACCTGTCCCTTATACAAAAATTACCTTTTTGTATAAATAAAGGACTCTATGCTTTATTCTTCCATTTAATGCGTGACTCACATATAGATTGTATCATAATCCTGAGTTACTTTTGAATTATGATTCAAGCCCACTCACTTGTAGAGGATAAATAAATGCATCTGTCATTTTTCCTATGATCTGTCTCACTAGCAGTGGTTGCAAGATTTACCCCCAAATCCAGAGTAACTACGGGAGCACAAAAGAGACATTACATGCACCCATTGTTACTGCACCTCCAAGTGAAAACATATGGGAAATCCATATTGGAATCTAGAGTACGTTGTTCTTACACCAGAGCAATAGTTACTCTGGATTTTGCCCTTAGGGTATGTGGTCACAATCCTGAATACTCTTGCCTGGAAGATTGTGTTCCTGATTGTGCTGTATCAGGTTCTGCCCTGATAATAATCTTATTTTCTCAATCTAGTGTGGATAGTGTACTTTGCAACTTTATGTGTCACTATTGGCAATGATCAGAAATTTCAAAGTATGATGTCAAACTTATTGTAGGGTAGTACAGAAAAATTATCAACATGCCCTGACTTTGATTTTTGCCACTGATGAGATCAATAAGAACTCCAGGCTCCTGCCAAACACCACTTTGGGATTCAGCATCTATGACAACATGTTTGATTCAATTTTCACATACAAAACCATCTTGGATCTCCTATTCAAAAGGCAAATAACCACATCCAAAAATTCCTTGTTGTTTATACCCAATTACAAGTGCGGTAGAAGGAATAATGTTATGTCTGTCGTTGGGGGGCAGACCACAGAAACGGCTGTGCAGATGGCTAACATTTTGAATCGCTACAGGATTCCACAGGTACATCAATTTGTACTTTGCCTCCTCTTGCTAGTATATTTTTCACTTATCAAATCAGCCTTTATTTAGACCCATTCATTTCGTAGTATACTTGCTATGCATTGCAGGAGCAACCCTGAAGTGAGGCCAGTGAGAATGACCCAGCTGGGCAGGCCCAGGTAGGCTATATGCAGAGCAGAAAGAAGGGCCAAATCCACAGGTCTAGGAGGCTGCAGAGCACCAAGTGAGTGGTACCAGGGGAGGGCTTGCTCCCGAGGAGACTTGCCTCAGATCACACTGTACAAGGAACAGCTGTGGTGTCTGCCGTATCAGGAAGCACAGGAGCCCCTGACAACCAGTAACAGTTGCAGCATGAGACTGCAGTACAGCAGTACCTATAGTGGAGGGTGGATGCAAGGGGATTGTTGGAGTGGCCTGCTATCTCCTGAGATTGGTGGGCTATCGTAGTTGTGACATATCCTGAGGTTGAGAGGCAGGGGTTGCAGCTGGGCTGACCAAGAACTCAGATTTTGTGTCAACACTGCCATTCTTACTCTGGCTTATCGTGGACCCTTATGGGTCTACTCAGATTTATTCTACTGGGCTCCTGAGGTGATCTAACTTTGAAGAGCTGGGAAAGGGGCATTTCTACCCTGAAAACTGGCTCTGGGTACAGCCTAACTGAACAGTTGTAGGCAATGCTCAACATACCCTCAGTACGCCCCTGCTGAGCTGCCTAGGCTAGCCCTTCTAGGCCTGCCCAGGTTCATCTGCCTTACGCCGGCATAAGTTGACATACACTGGGCTAAGTTGACTTATGCTGGCTCAGACCTTTTCTGGTGCAGCAAGGCTGTCATATATCACACTGGCCCAGAGCTACATAGGCTGGCCCAAGTGCACTTCAAGATTGCACCCTTAGTGTTTGCTCTGTACTTGTAAGCAGTCACATCCATTTGCAACATTAAATTTCTCTGGATTCTAATTAGTTTCCTTTCCTCCATCAGTTCTCTCACAGTGCACATGAGACCATGTTAAGTAATAAAAGAACCTTCTCTTCTTCATATATCATGGCGCCAAGGGAAACCCTACTGCATATGGGGATTGTCCAGCTACTCCTGCATTTCAGGTGGACGTGGATTGGCCTCATAGTTGCAGCAGATGATGATGGAGAAAGCTTCCTGAGATACATGACACCAATTCTTGCCCAGAATAGCATTTGTGTTGCCTTCCTGCAAAGGACACAAGAAAATAAAGAAATTAGCCCAAATTCATATTTACGTTTCCAAACCCTAAAATCAGAACTTTTATTGACTAAAGCTAACGTGATTGTGGTAATTGGAAATGCTCAGTCTCTATTGTCTTTACGACATATCATATATCACCTAGAATTTTTTTCAAAGGTCAGTATAGGGAAAGTTTGGATCACAACAGCTAGATGGGATTTCACCCTTCAAACTGGAAGTGCTGGCTTCTGTGCGAAAACATTCCATGGTGCTTTGTCCTTCTTTGTCCATACAAATTTTGTTCCAGGATTCAAGGATTTTATACAGAACGTGAAGTCAGATGAACCTCTGCTATATTTTCTCTGTTTGTTTTGGTACATTACATTTGATTGTGTTCCTCCCAGTTTAATGCACTTATCTCTGCCTGAGAAGAAGTGTACAGGAGGGGAAAACATTGAAAGCCTTTCTGGGTCAAATTTTGAGGTGAATATGAGTGATGAGAGTTACAATATCTACAATGCCATCTATGCTGTAGCACATGCTTTACACTCCTTTTATTTGTCCAGTGAAAGGAGACCAGAGGCTAAAAGAAATTTCAAGTATATGAACATCCCGCCATGGCAGGTACGGTGAACACTTGTGTGAGTGAAATAAACCCTGACAATTGTACGTGTATAACATTAGGGAAATCTTAGGATGTGCTTTGAATGTTGCTGAGTGGAGAATGAAATAAACTTTACACAAAACTTTACAGAAAACAGAAAGCATTTCATAAACTTTCTATACTTGTTTCAGGCTGTAACTGTAACCACCAGATAGACTGGCACAAGTCCCATGCTGTCCAGGTGGAGTTACAAAAGTGCTACAAGTCACTTCTGTATAACTCCTGAGGGGGTTAGCCCAATACACTGACATGTGCTGGCCTCCCCATACCACGATAGGAATGGGAAGGGGATGAATTGCGCAGGTCTAAATTGGTTAGTAACAAACCCTCATTGTCTGCGTTTTAGTTTCTTTGCAAGTCACAATGGATTTGTTTAAAGAAAAATTTGGAATCGATGGAACTTACTTTATATACCACTTATGGTTCAGTTCTAATGAGCATTAGACACAATGCTCATTCACAACTGCTTTCAACACAATATTACCCCATAGACTGATGTCTAAACTTAAAAATCTGGAGCTACCGGACTCTATATGTTGGTGGATTTTGAACTTCTTATCTCACTGTTCTCAAAGGGTTAGGATGAATGAACATATCTCTTCTGTGAAGATCCTAAATACTGGCACTCCTCAGGGTTGTGTTTTGAGTCCACTCTTATTTACTATCTACACGTCTGATTGCACCCCTATTCACCTGAGTAACAAGATCATTAAGTTTGCAGATGACACAACGTTGGTGGGGCTCATCTCTGACAATGATGAATCAGCGTATAGGGACGAAGTTCATCAGTTGTCCCTTTGGTGCAAAGAGAACAATCTTATCTTTAATATAAAAGACGAAGGAATTTATAGTGGATTTTAGGAAAAGCAGTATGAGCATCCAACCGTTGTACATTGAGGAGGTTTTAGTGGAACAGGTGGCAGAATGTAAATTTTTAGGTATCATGCTGAAACAAGTTTTAACATGGGGTGCAAATACTTTAGCTCTTGTAAAAAAAGCCCAACAACGACTGTATTTTTTAAGACTTTTAAGATCTCAACAACTGTCAGAGAGTCTGTTGGTTGCCTTTTATTGAAGCTCTATAGAGAGCATTTTATCTTATTGTATCTGTGCGTGGTTTAAAAGTTGCACAGAGATGGAGAAAAGGGCAATCCAAAGGGTGATAAAAAGGGCGCAAAAGATCAGTGGTTGTTCTCTTCCCTCATTGGAGGATTTGTATAATATGGGTTGTAAAAGGAAGATACATAACATCCTGCGAGACTCTTCACATCCGGGCCACTCGCTGTTTGAGATTTTACCATCGGGAAGACGATATAGAGTGTTGAAAGCTAGGACAAGCAGATTTAAACTTAGTTTTTACCCAAGTGCGGTGATCTGGCTAAATGCAAAATTCTGAAATCTGGTGGATGCAATGTAATACATATATTTTAAGTGTATAGTTTTTTTTTTCTTTTTAAATTGTGTGTGTTTTGATTTGTTCAAATGGATATCTGTGTTGTATTATGAGAGAGAGCACCTCATTTCATTGTTCTCATACCTTGAGTACAATGACAATAAATTTATCTTATATCTTATCTTATTAGTCTCAAGCATACATTACTGCTGATGCAGTCCTTGCTGTATGATCTGGATGGATCAGGGAAGAACTTTCAAAGCCACCATGATCTACTATAACCCATACTTTATTTGCACCAGCCTATCCCCATCTATGCATCCATTCTTCCTGAACTGCCACCTCCACTCACCTACCTGTTCCAGGACTCACACTAGCAGCTCCATAATACACACTAATACAGCTGCTGCCATCCCTTCAATGCAAGACTCCGATAAGATTAGGGCATAAGTTTATTTTTTCTTCATGACTCACATGGTTCTTAGTCATAATTAATTCTCAAAGATGCTATCTGGAAGGTGTTTATAGCTGCCTATAGCCTTTTCTTTTGCATATTATGAATAAATGTAAAAGATTTAACAAACAGGAGACAAAGGGTTCTACTTTGTTGACATTTGACCGTATTTTGTCCAAATCCAGCTCAATTATTTTCTTGAAAATGTCCGTTTTAACAATGGTGCTGGCCATGAAGTCTTCTTTGAGCATGGGGAATTGCAGACCATGTATGACATCATCAACTGGGTCACTTTCCCAAATCAGTCCTTCCTTAGAGTTCAGGTTGGAACAATTTCATCAACTCATGAGTTCACCATCAATGAAGATGCCATTGTGTGGAACAGCATGTTCGAGCAGGTGGGATGAATTGGGGAAATTTCCTGATCCTCAAGTTATTCTTTTCATGTGTCCTCTTAGAAAGCGTAATGGAAATAATTTATTTAAGGCATTCACATGAACACTAAGAATTGTAATGAGCCAACTAGACATTTCTTGGTTACCATTTTTCTCTGTTCTGAATCATGTTGTCCTCCAATACTGCAATTATGCAGACAGCAACTTAGCGCTGGGTAATCTGTCTGACATGCTAAACCAGCAAAGACATTACAGGCCAATCCTAGTCTCCTTAGAACCCAGGAAGGTAGTGGCGCTGAAATGGTGACCTCTACATCCAGTGGGGCCAAAAAAGCATCGTCAGGTCTCCTCTGGATAAGGGAATTACATCCTGTTATCACATGCACATTCAAGGAGACCATGCCATGTTCTCTGGCCTGGCAGGAAGATTAAGATATGGCTACCATCTCCACCCCCCTCCCATGTTCCCTTTTCCATTCTTCCTGTCCCTCCCTCCCCACATTATGTTCTCTCCCTGCCCTGCAATGTCTGCCACCAGCTGGCAGCAAAACATACCACTGGGAGCCATTTTTACATGCTCCATGCCAACTGCTGCTGGGCCTGCTATAAAAGGTGACCTAAAACCCCAGCACAACAATGTCTTACTGCACATTTTACAATAGATGGGCCAGCAGCGCTGGTGGGTGCTTGTGGTGAGCCTGATAGGATCAGGCCCAAAGTCATCAGATCACATTATAATTAATACTATTATTTCCCATGAATTAAAACCAATTCATGATTAGGACTCGTTAAAGTCCAGTAAATTTTTTTCCATTTTACCAAGTGGTAATAATACTACACATTTTAATCTGTTTGTATAGGAAATGTGAGATTACAATTTAAAAAAAATATTGCAAGGAATTTTTTTTTTAATTTTTATGTGTATTTTTTTACTACCAAAAGCAAAAGGTGAGCAGGAATCTCTCCTCTCGAAGCTTGTTAGTCAGCCCATGACAGCCCATGACTAATCTTGTTAGTCAGCCCATGACATGCCCATGAATGTCATGACAGCCCATGACAGCCCATGACTAACCTTGTTAGTCAGCCCATGACAGCCCATGAATTATGTTAGTCAGCCCATGACAACTAGTTCATGCAACAGAACATCTTATGAGTGAGAAACTGGTAGAAATTTATTTGTTGACCATCCCTTAACTACTTTTTGTGATTAGATTCCCAGTTCTACATGTGTGGAAAGTTGCCATCCTGGATACAATAGGATAATTGATGAAGAGAAACCAATTTGTTGCTACGCTTGCAAGCCTTGTTCAAAAGACATGATTTCAAACCAGACAGGTGAGTGACATTTCCCAACTTTTCCTGAAGGCATTTATTTATTTTTCACATTTCCTGTGAAATACCAGGGTTTTCCTGTGAAAATCCCTTTGAATACCCATCGGGTAAATTAGGAAGTGAATGTTGTGTTTTTTTATGGAATTTATTATTATTGCTTGACAAGACTTTGGGCACAATCCAGAGTAACTACGGGGAGTCCTTGCTCCAGTGTAAGAACAATTTGTTCTGGATTGCAATATGAATTTTCCATTGGTTTTCACTAGGTAGTGCGGGTACACATGATGTCTCTTATATGCTCCCGTAGTTACTCTAGATCAGGGGTCCTCAAACTTTTTGAACAGGGGGCTGGTTCACTGTCCCACAGATAATGTTGGGAGCCAGACTATAGGTGGGGGTTTCTGGGGGGTAGTGGGTACTGGCAGGGCTGGTGGGGGTTTCTGGGGGGTGGAGGGGTACTGTCAGGGCTGGTGGGGGGTTTCTGGGGGTGGGGGCTACTGGCAGGGCTGGTGGGGGTTCTGGGGGTGGTGGGTACTGGCAGGGCTAGTGGGGGGTTTCTGGGGGTGGGGGTTACTGGCAGGGCTAGTGGGGGGATTCTGGGGGTGGTGGGTACTGGCAGGGCTAGTGGGGGGTTCCTGGGGGTGGGGGTTACTGGCAAGGGTTCTGGGGGTGGTGGGTACTGGCAGGGTTAGTGGGGGGTTTCTGGGGGGTATTGGCAAGCTGGTGGGGATCTGGGGGGAGAAAGGGAGGCACTTACCTGGGGAGCCCTGTGGCCGCCATCCAAGCCCCCTGCCCGGCCAGGAAAGCTGTGGATGGGGCACTGTAGCCTCCATAGTGGGCACTCGCCTGGCGCTGTCCTGAGGGTCCAAGCTCTCGCCTGGCAGCCACTCAGCAACAGCGAGGCAGGGAGGGGGAGGAGCCATCCCTCAGGACAGCACAGCGCGCACAGCAGCGTGCCAAATTCAAAATGGCGGCTGCCACCAATCCTGTTTTCCCAGTGGCGGCCAGAAAGGCTCGGCGGGCCAGATTGAAGGCCCTGGCAGGCCGTATCTGGCCCACAGGCCGTACTTTGAGGACCCCTGATCTAGATTGTAGGGATCGTGACTTTTTTCATGCTAATTAGTTATAAATCCAAAAGCGTGAATGTTTTAAATTCACCGTTTACTGTAAATTCAAATTATAGCATCCAATGCTGGCAGGGTTAATCTGACCCATGCTGCTCTTCATAGTTCATTTGCAATTGGTTTTTTGTGGGAAACAAAGCAAAGAAATTCAATATTTCACAATATTTCACAATGAAATGCAGCATTTATTCATTTTATGTTCCAAACTATAATACCAGGTGGTGTTTACCCAGCTGGTCCTGGGTGATACAAAAAAGTTGGTATTCCAAGGGTTAAGATTCAGAGGGTGTGGTCTCCTCCAATGTTTTCCCTCATGATGATCCTGTGAGGTCAATGAGGCTTAAAAATAGTTCTGGAAGATCCAAGATCCAATCCCGACTTAGCTATGAAGTTTCCTGGATGACCTTGGGCCAGTCACTAAATCCAACTCCTGAACTACACCACCATCAAAGATACGTTTACTATAATTTTTACATATAATATTGATAAAATGTATGTGCAACCATGAACTATGTACCAACAAACAAGAAACATTAAATCCAAAGGGACTGACTTCAAAATAGAAATGCATTATTTTCCAGTGCACAATCCTATATGGACATTATGCTGGTTATGTGCACCTTATCTGTTCTGTGCTGGTTTGTGGGCTGCCGCTGCCAGCTCAAATTGTAGCTGCCTATTGATGGGTGACTGTGGCAACAAAATGTCCACTGAAGCAGGTAAGTCCGTGACGAGGGTAGATCAGGAGAAGAGTGGACCAGACTGGGGGCTTTTGGAGACAAGAGGTCGTGGATTTCAGAAGCAATCACTTGCCAGAACCTATCCCCCCTTTTTGGTCCAGACATGCCTGAAGACTCGTCTCAGATATATTCAGGCCAAAGAGCTGATGCAGATCTAAGGAGACCCACTGGAGATGAGATGTGTTACGGGGAGGTAAGTAACATCTTTACTTACCTTTCCTGGGCTGTCTGATTTCTAGCCAGTTTCTAGAATATGGTGCTAGCTATGTTAGCAGTGCAAAACAATCTGGGCCAGTGGGAGATAGGATCAGACATAAAGTTTCTTAATTTCTACATTTCAGATGCAGTTGGTTGTATCAAGTGCCCTGAAGACCAATATCCAAACAATAAACAAGTGAAATGCATTGCCAAACAAATAATATTCCTGTCATACCAAGAATCTCTGGGAATCGTTTTAGCTTTCCTGGCTATTTCTTTGGCTTTGATGACAGGTTTGGTGATGCAAACTTTCCTGAAGAACTGGGAGACTCCCATTGTCAAAGCCAACAACCGCAACCTCACCTGTGTCCTTCTCACTTCCATCCTGTTTTGCTACATGTCCGCCTTTCTATTCATTGGCAAGCCTAGGAAGCTGACCTGCCTTCTCCGCCACGCAGTCTTTGGCATCATTTTCTCTGTGGCTGTTTCTTGTGTGTTGGCAAAAACAATCCTGGTGATTCTGGCCTTCGTGGCTACAAAACCAGGCAACAGGATGAGGAAATGGCTGGGGCAGAAAGTGGCCAACTCCATAGTTTTCTGCTGTTCCCTGATTCAAGTGGGCATTTGCATTGCGTGGCTGTCAACCTCTCCTCCGTTCCCAGATGTTGACCTGCATTCCCAGACGGGGCTCATCATTCTGGAGTGCAATGAAGGTTCTGCCTCTATGTTCTATAGTGTCCTGGGCTACATGGGCTTCCTGGCCCTCATCAGCTTCACCGTTGCTTTCCTAGCCAGGAAATTGCCAGACACTTTCAATGAGGCCAAGTTCATCACCTTCAGCATGCTGGTCTTCTGCAGTGTTTGGATCGCCTTCATTCCAGGCTATCTGAGCACTAAAGGGAAAAACATAGTGGTTGTGGAAGTCTTTGCCATCTTGGCCTCAAATACAGGGCTCTTGGCTTCCATCTTCCTCCCCAAATGTTATATTATTGTTCTAAGAGCTGACCTTAACTGCAGGAAACTCCCAGAACATTTAATGAATACTTAATAATCATGTCTTCTTGTTGTTCGTTTCATTGATTTTTCATACTAATTAATAATTAAATTCCTTTCCAAAATCCAATAAAGGATTTGCTCAATGTTGTGACTGATACGTTTGGCTGATCAGCATGAAGTGAGAAGTACTGATCCAGTCCAACCCCAAACCCCAGTGTAGTTCTGGCATGGGAGTCCAACATAACTCGTTGTGCCTGCCTTCCTTACTTGATGGGTGGCACAAATTTGCTTCATGGCATATTTGCAATACCCTTGGGTCTTGTACCAGCCCAAGAAGGCATTAGGATTTCACCAAAATAGAAATATCTGGAAAGTGTCTTGCATTCAAATGATAACTCCATTTCATTTACTGGTGGAGCGGATTGTGTGTGAGTGGAATGGATTGTGTGTGGCTATCAGCTCTAGACATCACTTATATGATTTAAGATTGAATCACCTGGGAATTGAATGAAATTCATCTAAATTATGAAGTATAGGTTTATTTTTATTTTGCCAAAATATAGTCAACATGTGAGATTTTCAGCTATGTTTATTGGAGATATAATTGAGAACATATATACATGTACATATAGCTTACAGTTCAATCTTACACTTATTGTTTTAGTAAATTAACCTTACTGTGTGCCACTGAGGCTGATTCTCAAGTATTTATTTAAAGCATTACAATCTTAAGAGATAAACATAATAATACAATATTCTTGTTGCAAATGTCACTACCTTTGAGAACATGGGTGCCATACTGTTTTTGCCCCTCTCTCTAGAAAGTTATTTATCTAGCCTCTGTTGCCTTTCTTACTATTAAAATGTAAGGTTATAGGTTGGATTAGAAAGTGTAAACACCTATGCTTACATCCGAAAATTAATTTATTCTGAATGTGCCTCCTCACTAGTAGTTTTGAAAAAGAAACTTTGATCAGGATGACCATATGACCAGAAATACCCGGATTTGTCCAGATTTTTAGCCTCCTGTCCAGATGTCCTACATTTTGGCTTCATTGTCCTACATTTTGGCTTCATTTTGAAACTTTGCAATAGTGCACAGTACCCCATCATGCCATATGTTGTTGGATTCGTATTGAAGAGCAGAAGCCAATGCAAAAATCAGTTTGAAGATATCTCCTTCCTATCAAAAGTTATGGTCAAAAAACCAAAAAACCAAAACAAAAAATGCATTTTTTTGGGCAATTTTTAAAAGTGGGTAGGAATTTTGGCCCCGGGGTTCAGGGATTTTGGCCCTGGGGTTCAGGAATTTTGGCCCTGGGGTTCAGGAATAATCTGGTCACCCTGACTTTGATCAGTTTGTTTCTCATGCTGTAGTAGATTCAACAAGGTGGAACCATGGAATAAATCATGGCATAAAGCACATCCAGGTGTGATAGAGAACAGAAGGTGGGCTTGAGGTAGGGCTCGAGATACACATTTCAACATGAAAAATTCACAATTTTTAAATATTTAATTTATATATCAAAGGGTAGCTGTAAGTCATGGTACAATTGCAATAGATCCCTTAAACATGTCTCTTCCTCACCTCATACTACTTCTCTGGCTGTTTTTGGCCAGACCATCCTTTACCTTAGCCATTCCTATGGTGGTGATAGTTATCTCCCTGGTGAATGGTGGAAATGTACTTTATGGCACTTTTGTGACATTCATTAGCTGGCGCCAGGGACCACCCAGGGAGAAGTGTTAGAATTTCATTGTCACTGTCCCTGAGCCACTCACCATTGTAGTGTCATATTAGCAACTTGGAAGTAACTTCCAATGGATCTTCTAACAGGTGGACCATGTAATGTGGTAAGTTAATGGACAAACATTGGGAAATGCTGTTCATACTCATACAAGCTATTTGGATTTGTACACACTTTTAAATTAACACAGAACTCCCATTTCAGTTCGATAGAAGGCAGATCAGGAAAGTTTAAGCAACTGCAGAACTTCACAGAAGAAATGATTGGCAATAGGATAACAAACAGGATAGGGTCCTTTTTAACCGTGCATCAGGCTGACCTCTGGGACTCCCGGTTCTGGAGCAGTTCTGACAGGCACCTGTCATTAGCACCTAATTAACTCAATTCTAACATGCTAAAAGTGGTCAGTGACCTTCATTAGGATGTACAAAGAGAGAATATTCAAAATCCGATTCAAAACACCTCATTTATTAACCTTAAAACAAGTAACAAAAATACTGAAATTTTTCAGGCCACCCTGGACAAACCTATGTATTTCCACAAAAGACAAGTTCAAGCAAAGGTGGCCTGATAGGCCAGGAGGGTCACTTCTGCACCCCACACAAGCAGTGGGAAAACTCACTAGGGGGGTTTCGAACAGCACCTAGAGATAGGAAAGTACTAGGAGGGACAGGCCTCTTGACCACCTTGGCACAGAGATCAGTTTTGAAGAGCCTGTCAGTCAGATTCAACTGAAGGAGTTAAAGATAGTGATATTTCAATAACAAGAAATATATTTGAGATTATTTAGTTTTGTCTTTTATGTGGTATCTAGCTACATGGCACTTGATAACATTGGCATCCTTCAGTCATGAAAGACTATGGTATTGTGCTCCAAGTGCCCTCTCTAGAGCATGATGGCCCGGGTAGATTAATATGGAGGATAAACAGTTACCCAAGCAGCAAATCTCCCCTCTCCCTGTCACTGAAATAGTCCAATGGAATGGCAGCACCAATAGTTCGAACTGCGTCGCAGGAGTTACCAGAATGTGATTGTACCCAGTCACGAATGGCTTCTAGGACTCCAACTGTGGATTTTGCCTTAAGCTTGACTCCTGAAGCCTTTCCCATAGATGAGTACAGCCACAAGGCAGTGGAGGTTTGAAGTGGGAGTTTTCCTTCTCCAGACAACCCTCGTTCAGTGGGATTTTGGACAGGTTTAGTCTGGCTCCTCAACAGAGGTCTGTCTGGCATGGGAGTCCCTGCCAGTAGCTACACTACCAGCAGCATTGCCCTTTATATCACTGGAGCACACAATCCCACCACTAGGAAAAGATACTGTCCATCGGTGGACACTTGATAAAATGGTGTAGTATAATAAATGTACTCTCTCACTAATCAACATTTTGATTGTGAAGTAGACAATTAAGAGCTTGATTCTGTCAGTTTCCCTTTTTTGCTATGACAGCAGCACCCAAATAGCTGATAATGCATCATTTCATATGGGACATTTGTGGAAACGAAGTGAATATCTGCAAAAATAAAAACAGCAATCTACTCACCTAGGTTCAATCCATGTTTGTGAGGAGGACCAAAGGGCTACAGTACAAGATCATATGTTATCTTGTCAAATGCTACCCCTCAAACCTTTGGGAAGTTGTAATGTAAACAAATCTTATATGTTTCTTAACATTTGGCAATATAGCTTCAATTTTATGTTTTTTGGAGGAAAGATATGATGCAATGTTTGGAATACTTGCTCACTTTACAGATGACAGAGGTTTATATCTCTCTCTAGTCATCAGAATAAGAACTGTGATATTTTCAGGAAATACTGCCACAACTGATTCAGTTTGGTTGAAACATACAGCTGTCAATTACTGTGAATATTTTTAATATTTTAAAAACATGCAGCTGTCAATTACATGTAGCTGTGAATATTTTTAAATATTTTTAAAACATGCAGCTGTCAATTACTGTGAATATTTTTAATTTTTTTTAAATATTTTTAAAACATGCAGCTGTCAATTACTGGTGGCAATGGTTGCCGTTTTTAATCCACATCTCCATCCCCAACAATTCCAACTGATGCAATGGGTTATTATATGATAATGGAGGGCCAGGATAACTAATTATAGAATACATGTCATGTATTTTTTTGCACATTTGCTATGCCAATAAAGTTTCTGAATATGATGGTGACAATGAGGAACAGGCTTTTTTAGCATCTGTATCTGAAAATATGGCCGATACTCCCAGAAGTGTAAGTGTATATCTCCAACAAGGAAGGAAGGAAGGAAGGAAGGAAGGAAGGAAGGAAGGAAGGAAGGAAGGAAGGAAATTCAAATTACCTTTATTTCTAAAGGATCTGAAACTATCCTATATAATTAGCTTTGTAAGTTTTTTGTCACTTTGTGGGATGCTATCAAGACAGATTGTGGGGTTGTGCTATCCCAGACAGCCATGAGTTGATGAGAAGTGGTTCACCTAAATGCATGCTTGAATATGTGTTGCAAACCCAGCAATTTGGAAATGGCCATTTTGATTTCCTTGTTTCGTATGCTATATATAAAAGGATTCATCATAGGGGGAACCATGGAATATAATACAGTGAACATCAAATCCAGATTTGATGGCACATCAGGGATGGGCTTCAGGTGGGCAAAGGTTCCAGTGGATAGAAAAGTGGAGAAAACAATGAGGTGAGGCAGGCAGGTAGAGAAGGCCTTTTGCCTTCCCTGCACAGAAGGCATTCTTAGTACAGCAGTGAAAATGTGCACGTAAGTTATAACAACAAAGACAAAGCAACCGAAAGCTAGAGCAGCTCCAAAGACTATAGCCCCCATCTCAGGTAGATTTACGTTAAAGCATGAGATTTTAAGTATAAATGGAATTTCACAGAAATATTGATTGACAACATTGGAACAAAGGGGGGTTGAAAAAGTCCCTGCCACTTGCAGTGACCCTTCGAGAAGGCCAGCAATCCATACACCAACAATCATTTTGATACACATTTGCTTGTTCATCACCATCTCATATTGCAATGGGTTGCAAATGGCAACATATCGATCATATGCCATAACTGTTAGGAGATAGATATCAGAGGATAAGAAGAGAATGAGCAAAAGGACTTGAGTGACGCATCCCCAATAAGGAATGTGCCTTGTATTGAGTAGGGAATTGGCCATGGATTTGGGCATGACGACTGAAACGGCACCAAGGTCCTGGATGGCCAAGTTCATTAGAAATATGTACATGGGTGTGTGTAAGCGATGGTCAAAGGCCACAGCAGAGATGATGAGAAGGTTTCCTGCTACAGTTGCCAAGTACAATACAAGGAATACGAAAAAGTGTAGGATTTGCAATTCGCGATCTTCTGTGAATTCCAGTAGCAGAAATCCAGATGAGGAGGACTTGTTAATCATGGTGATGAAGGCTGCTTATAAGATGCATGCAGCCTATTGAGAAGAAAGGGACAAAGGATAAAATGCTATTGTTGTGCATGCATGGATGGACATAAGCGCACTTAGCAGTAGTTACAGTGGTAATATGCATATTAAGAGATGCATATTTCTCTGCTGAATATTTGCCCAATGAATTTAGGTAAATCTCTCTCTCTCTCTGTTTGTGACTGTGTGTGTGTGTGCATGTGTGCGTGCGAGTGTGTGTGAATGTTTTCACCCCCTTTACTGACTTGAATTTCATATTAAATGTGCAACAATCTAATTTACAAGCTTTCTAAAAATCTGAGAGCACAGTACATGCATGTCAGTGAGTATAGGTTTGTATTCTGAAAATCCCAGTAAATGACTGTCATAGGTCATCCCATAATAGCACTTCTTCCCAAGAAATTATGATTTGAGTTATCATAAGTCCATGTATTTGCCAAACACTAAATAAATAAATAAATTCACAAGAAAATATGCATAGGATTGCAGCCCAAGTCAATCATTGTATACACTTATTGCATAAAATCCATTTTTTTCCCCAGGAAGTTCAGTAACTAACAAAACTGATTTTGCCTTCTTTAAATGCCTTTTCTCTATTTGTGATTCAGATAAACCCAAAAAGGGTTTAATTTAATTGAATTGATTTTTATTGCTACGGTCCTTGACCAACATAAACAGATTCCAGAAAATGATACAGCTATCATTTTCTAGAATCTGTTTATGTTGGTCAAGGACTGTAGCAATAAAAATCAATTCAATTAAATTAAACCCTTTTTTAATTTAAATAAATAAAATAAATAAAATAAATTTAAATAAATAAATAAATAAACTTTAAATAAATAAAATCTTAACAATTAAGAACACAACATAGTAATAGCAACAAATATGTAACGGTTAGGATTTAACCGCATGGTCGACAATGCTCTTGCGGGTTTTGAAAGCGCCTGCCAGAAAGCTTGCACTCCGAATAGTAAGCTGAGGGTTAGTTCCCAAAAGAAGCATATTAGTAATCTCTGGGCACAATCCAGAGCAACTACGGGAGCACGTAAGAGACATTATGTGCACCTGTAGTTACTGTACCACCTAGTGAAAACCTATGGGAAATTCATATTGCAATCCAGAGTAACTTGTTCTTACTCCGGAGCAAGGACTCCCCGTAGTTACTCTGGATTTTATCCTCTGTTTCAGGCAAACCTGTGAAAGTTACTAAAGACATTTGCTACAATCCACAGTAACTACAGGACCTTTACACTGACGTAGGTATGGTGCCACCTGTGGGAAACCTATGGGAAATGCATAGAGCAATCCAGAGTATCTCTTACATCTCCCTTTAGTTCACATATTATGTGAGATATTGTGATTCACATATTATTTGAGAATTTTTGAAAATATTCCTACATCCAAACAGACTGGACATGAGTTCAGTCATTGACACCATAGAAGGAATGATAAAGAGAGTGGGAAAGATAAAAAAAGTTAAAGATGATGAAAGGACAGAAAATGACAAAATTATGAGAAAAGAAAGAGTTAAGGGGAAGGTAAGTAGAAAGAATTGGAGGAGCAATTCCAAAATTCATAAAATTATATGATTCTTAATCTTAAAATTCTTTAAATTCTTTAAATTTTTCCTAAATAAATTAGGAACATAAATAGCTTACAGTTTTTGTTCTTTCAATTCTGATTTCCTTCACTTATGCTGAATAACTACGTTTGTGTCCAGGCCATGACAAACCTTAATTTAAATCCTCTTTTCAGTCAGCAATAGTTAGGGTTTATGAATGTTACTCATGAGTTCCTAGAGACTTGCTCCTGAGAGTCCAACTCTGCTTAGCAACTGATGCTTAAAAAAATTAGGAGATAAGTTTGAGTGAGTTAATACTTTTAAGAAATAATGACAGTATAAGCCATGTGTACAGTAAAAGCTAGGTGCGAGGGTCAAGAGAGATAGATTGAATCCACTGCCACCAGCTCAGGAACTCCAGTTAAGTACAGTGGCTCCCTGGGCAGAACCTGCTTTCTAGAGCAATAGTGAATCATAGGGCTCTTTAGAAAAATCACTCTCACAGTAAGACCAGCAGACAATCCATGTTACTTCCAGGAACTAGAAAGAATAGAGCAGTGATTTTCAACTAGCATGCCATGGCACACTGGTATGCTGCAGAGCATCCTCTGGTGTGCCGTAGGAGAATTTGGGGATTGACATTCATTAATAGGAAAATTGGGGGATTTGAACAGTCTGGTGTGCCTTGTCAACAATAAAAACAATTGATGTTGTGCCTTCACAATTTCAGTGCTTTCTTAAGTGTGCCATGAAATGAAAAAGGTTGAACATCACTGGACTAGAGGTTTAATTTGTAAAAAGTTCATTACAACTAATATCCACATACAAGAACTTCTGGATCTCTTCAGATATACATCCACTATTTCCATGTTCGAGGGAAAGAAAAGTGAATGGAATGTTTTAAAATGAGAGATAAGATCCCACATGCTAGGCTGCCTCAGGATCAAATCCCACCCTTGCCCAAAAATATATCATTACTTCCTCTTCCTGTCCATAGGTTCCTTCCATAACTGACATTGGATTCAGAGAGCAATCCTAAAATTGACCCAGGCCAATGCAAATCCCTTGTGTCCTTAGGAGGCTAGTTTGAAAACCAACCATATAGCATGTCTGTGAATGTCCTAAATTGGGAGATGGTCCCAGCTACCTCTTCCATGAAAGGTAATAATAATAATAATAATAATAATAATAATAATAATAATAATAATAATAATAATAATAAGGCGGCATTTATATACTGCTTTTCTGGACATTTTGGATTGCTCCTTAGTCTTTAATCAAAGCGGTTTACATATGCCTATGGTATATATTAAAATGGGATAAGATGTGAAATGGGATAAGTGAAATGGGATAAGATTTGAGGGCTTCAGGAACAGATAGCAGGGCAATCAAAGAGAAAATATTGGTGGCAGTGACTCAGCTGATATATTCCACTTGGTTCTCACTTTCCTTTGTCTCTATCAAGTGACCTGGAGGGGTTCAGAAAAACTATCCATCACTGATTTAAAACAGTCTTCTGAAGCAAACAAGCAAAAGATCAGGGAAATGCAGACAGCTAGGTGGGGCTTGTTTGGAGTTTGACTAATCGTATGAACCATCTCATTATGTATACAGGTGGCACCTTCAGTAATCATGGGGTTTGGGTCTGAAACTCCCCACAAATATCAAAAACAGTTAATGTATTCAACAGCAGTTAAATAAAAACATGAGTCAGTCAAGCAGTCAATTAGAACTGCTATACTGCATCTCTCTCCAAGAATAGTGACCTCTCCTTCAGCCCTGGTCACATATATAGGAACCAATAGGAATTGAATCATAACAGGACCAATTCCAATCAAACACATGGTGACTGTGAAATAGCACATAATAATAATAGAATGTAGGTCAGGGTGGGATGGAATCAGAGGCTGTGGTGTCACCAATATCCTAATCCCCTCCTAGGGCAGTACAAGGCAACACAGTCATACAGGAGTTATTCAGCTGTCATAGTTCATGTTGACCGGCTCATACTTATGAGAAGGTGTGCATAGAATTAGACTTTAAGGGCCCAATTCTACCTAGTTTTCCACAACTGATGCAGAAATTCCAGTGGGCTGTACCTTGCATCTTGAGGTTGCAGGGCAGTCACCAGGGCCTTCTCATGTATTCCTTTTACCCACAGGGTTACACTGTGACTACATTGGAGCTGGAAAGTTGTATAGCAGTGATTTCCAAAGTGGGCGCTACCGCCCACAGGTGGGTGCTGTAGCGATCCAGGGGGGCGGTGATGGCCACGAAACTTTGGACAAGGGGAATTCAGCCAGTTCCCAAAATTATCAGGAGCAGAAAAGAAGATGAAGACATAATTTCTTATTGTGAGTACTTGGATGCTCTCCATTCAGATTTTAATCAACGATTTGATGATATTTTGAAAATGAACATACCTGATTGGATTTTGGATCCTTTTTCAAGTGCAAACACAGAAGAATCTCCACAAGAGATTCTAATGGAAAGAACTAATACAAGAAGAACTAATGGAAGTAACTACAAATGATGAATTGAAATTTAAATTCAAAAGCAGCTACCAACAATTCTGGCTGCAAAAGGAGATCCCTATGGCTTATCCTGAAATATGGGCTATAATTCAAAAGTTCTTAATTGCATTTCCTTCATCATATTTAGTGGAACGTGGATTCAGTGCGGTAACCAATTAATTAATTAACCAATTAATTAACAAAAAAAGAAACTGATTGCAAATAGTCAATCGCGGTGATTTAAGATTACTGCTGATGAAAATAGTTACTCTGGATTTGGGGGTAAATCAGTCGCACCATTCATAGGCTGCAATCCTAAAGACACTTTCCTGGGAGAGAGACCCATTGAACACAGTGGGGCTTACATTTGAGTAAACATGGTTAGGATTTTGCTCATATGCACATAATTTTATTTGCCTGCTTCCAAGAGACGTTTCCACCACTTGGATGGCCAATTTCTCTGAACTCCCTCCCCCCCATTCAGGGGGTCTATTGTTGCCTGCTCCGGCTCTTCAGCTGGTGCCAGTCCTAGTAAAAGTAAAGGGGTTTGTTGGAGATAAAATGGAGCAGAGTATATCAGTAGTGCCACTGCTACCAGTCAGTGGCATACCTGGGAGAGAGCTTGGGGGACAAGTGCTCTAGATGCCAGGCTTGGGCAGTGGCTCTGCACCAACATTGATCACCCCACTGCAGCCTTCATACCACTCAGAGCCAAAACAGAGAGACTTTATGAGGGCCAGGAAGGCAATGCTTTTTTGACACAGGTGAGCAGTGCAAATGAACCCCAGAGTATCTCAGAATTTGACTACCAATTCTGAGATTGAGGTTTATTTGCACTGCTCACCTGTGTCAACAAGAACAAGGAGATATAATATATTTAAGAAAAATATATATAAACAGTAAAAGACTCATTTACTTTTAATCACTTTGATCAGAAGATCAATCGTAGAACTTTGAATAATTGAAGACCCAGAAACCAAGATGGAGTAAATACATGAAGGCAATGGTTTGAACTTCACATGGGCTGGGAAAGATGGTGCTCATAACAAGGGACCCATCAGAAACCAAATGATGCTTTCTTGTACAGATTTTCCAAACCTAGAAATTTGGAGATAGCCATTATGATCTCCTTGTTTCTTATGCTGTATATGAGAGGATTCATCATGGGAGGAACCATGGAATATAGTACAGTGAATGTCAAATCTAAACTTGATGGTGCATCAGATGTAGGCTTCATGTAGGCAAAAGTTCCAGTAAGTAGAAACGTGGAGAAAACAATGAGGTGAGGAAGACAGGTAGAGAATGCCTTTTGCCTTCCCTGCACTGAAGGAATCCTCAGTACTGTAATGAATATGTGCACATAAGTTATAAAGACAAAGACAAAGCAACCCAATGAAAGAACAATACCAAAGACTATAACTCCAATTTCAGGTAGATTTAAGTCTGAACAGGAGAGCTTAAGTATTGGTGCAACTTCACAGAAAAATTGATTGACAACATTGGAACAAAATGGGGTTGCAAAAGTCACTGCTGTATTTAATAAGCCATTGAGAAGGCCAGCAGTCCAAACACCAGCAATCATTTTGATACAAACATGTGGGCTCATCACCATCTCATATTGCAATGGGTTACAAATGGCAACATACCGATCGTATGCCATGACTGTTAGGAGATAGATATCAGAGGATAAAAAGAGAAAGAGAAACAAAACTTGAGCTACACATCCCAAGTAAGAGATGTGCCTTGTATTGAAGAGGGAATTGGCCATAGATTTGGGCATAATGACTGAAACAGCACCAAGGTCCTGGATGGCCAAGTTCATCAGAAATAAATAAATAAATTCTTTTCAGTCTTTTCTTTTATGTGAAATTTGATGGCAGCTCTTTATATCCATTTATCAGTGATGCAAGCTAAATAAAAGAGGAACTGAATGCATCCACACAGGGTAATGTGACAGAATATCTGTTAATATTCAGAGAGAGAGAGAGAGAGAGAGAGAGCTCATATGTTCACAGTCATTGATCAGTACAGGGGAAAAAGTGCACAGAAATTAGAGGATGGAAAAGGAAGACAAAACTTATAAGATGAATGATAAGTGAAGAAAATGAAAGGAAGAAAAGCTTAGCCAAGTAATCCTAAAAATAATCTTAAAACCTTCAAATGAATTTCTTAAAATTAGATAATTAAGAACATAAATACCTTACAGTTCTTTGTCTGAGGTTTCTTTCTGACATCCTAACCATGTCTACTCAAACGTAAGCCCTATTGTGTTCGTTGGGGCTTACTCCCAGACAAGTGCCCTTAGGATTGCAGCCTAAATATCTAAGTTTTGATAAAATTTAATTCAAATCCTCTTCCTTTGACAATAACAGAGGTTTATATATATTTCTCTTCAGTGCCTAGAGATTTGCTCCCAGGACCCCAACAACACATAGCAGCAAATGCCTAAAGGAATAAAAGGAATAAATGAACTTGTATGGAATAATACTATTAAGAGTATAGTAAAAGCTGTGTTATGCAATAAGTAGCAATGTTGATTAAATGAATGGCAGTGCTATCCTAACACAATGGAACATGCAGGCCAGATAGCCAGTGCTGCATCCGTGCATCAGGCTGCTGCTGCACTAGCAGGCTGCTGCTGCTGCACTACCATGAGGCAAGGAGAAACATTTTACGTGACCCCAGATAATGTGGTGGAATCCCCAATAGGTCTACTTTGTTCTGTGCTACCTCTGTAGGCAGCACAGAGCAATCAGACCTGAGCAGCCTAGAGTCTGCTCTGTACCACCTATAGAAAACGGTTTGATCTGGCATGTCTGCTTGGTCCCAACTCAGCCTCCTGATCCCTGACCATCTGCTGTTAGGACCATCCCCACACCATCCCCACACTGCTCTTAGGACCATCCCCACACTACAGAACATCTGTGCACCATTGCAGCTTTCCTACAAGGAGGCACAAAACATGTTTTATTGCACATTTGCAACCTTCCTGAGCTGGTCTCCCAGGCTGGACCAGCACAATCTCAAAATTGTGCCTTTGGTTGCTAAACTCACACACACACACACACACACACACACACACACACACATATATATATATATATAAAGAGAGAGAGTGACTTAATACACAAACAAAAAGAGAGAGATAGAAAGGCACAATATTTTATTGGTACAGGAATTGCATGTATAGGAAACTTTATTAACATAATAATTGACATAATGACTATATAACAATCTATATACTGTATTTAAAACTGAAATGTCACTGACTGACTGACTGACTCACTCACTCATTCACTCACTCATCAACACCCAAAGAAAATCACTGGATCTAGAAGAGTGAAATTTGAGGAGGGTGTTCTGTCTGTGATGGAGGCACACAATAACAACCAATTTTTCAAAATTCCAACCGAAAGAGGGAGGAACGCGTTTTCCTCCCTATACATTGAAGAATTGCAGACTGATGGGCATTGCTGCAATCCCTGGACCTAGAAGACTAAAATTTTTGGAGGGTGTTCCTTATGTGATGTGAGCACCCACCAAGAACCAATATTGAGAAATTTAACCCTTAAGGGGGTGAAAAGGGGTGCAACATGTTTTTGTCCTATACTTAACATTGAAGACTGACTGATCAATATCCAGCTGATACATTGGGAGGGAGGGTGCACAGGGGGGTGAAGGTGCTCATGGGGGAAAGTTGTGCAAGGAGTGATGCACATGGGGGTTGTGCAGGGGGAGATGGTGCTCATGGGGGTGTTGTATATGTGGGTGATGTGCATGGGGGATGGTGTACATGGGGGTGTTATACATGGATGATGATGCACACAGGGGGGATGTGTATGCAGGATGTGCATGGGTAGGATGTGCTCAGAGATGATGCTCATGGAGATGATGCTCATGGGGGTGATGGGCAAGGGATGAATGGCATGGGGGAATGATGTTTATGGAAGGGTGCTGAGCATGGGGTTGTTGTGGAAAGAATTTACTGATTATTCCGCAGATAAAATATCTGAGCAATTTTTTTAAAGCTAAAGATATTTGGTAAGACTGTGAACTTTCTGGACTGCTCTGCTTCCTAATGTGGACCATAGGCAGATGATAGGGTTGGGCTCCTAATTAGAAATCCAAATAAGGGTGAATGTCTCATTTGCTAGGCAGGGAGAGAGAGACAGACAGAGTATAGAATTTACAAAATGCAAATACAGTATGTGACTCAAAATATGGTTGACTGTCCTATTGTTTTACCAGTACTACATAATGATTATTGCATAATATAATCATAGCCTTTGTTCATTTTTTCAACAGGTTGCATTCATCTCAGTAATAGCAAACTACTGCATTATCCCCATGGCCAACCACTCGTCTTTCTCTCAATTGCTCCTCCTGGAATTCACAGAAGTTCGAGAATTGCAAATCCTACACTTCCTGGTGTTTCTGGTTTTGTACATGGCAACTGTCACAGGGAATCTTCTCATCATCTCTGCTGTGTCAAAACATGAGATCTTAAGCATTGGTGGAATTTCACAGAAAAATTGATTGACAACATTGGAACAAAAGGGAGTTGCAAAAGTCCCTGCTGCATATCGATCATATGCCATGACTGTAAGGAGGTAGATGTCAGAGGATATAAAGAGGATGAACAGAAAGACTTGAGCTACACAACCCCAATAGGAAATGTGCCTGGTATTGAAAAGTGAGTTGGTCATGGATTTGGGCATAGTGACTGAAACTGACCCAAGGTCCTGGATGGCCAAGTTCATGAGAAATAAGTACATGGGAGTGTGCAAGCGATGTTTGAAGGCCACAGCAGAGATGATGAGAAGATTTCCTGTGACGGTTGCCATGTACAAGACCAGGAACACCAGGAAGTGTAGAATTTGCAATTCTTGAACTTTGGTGAATTCCAAGAGCAGAAATCCAGAGAAAGAGGAATGGTTGGCCATGAGGATAATGGTTTGCTCTTACTAAAATACATGCAGCCTGTTGAAAAAAGGACAAAAGCTAGAATGATATTGTATAGTGCTCGAATTGGCCTTTCTAGCCAAACCAGATGCTGTTTCAGGACCTCCAGTCAGAGCACGATACCATAGTCTTTCAAGACTGAAGGATGCCAATGAATGATGGGTATACAGTACTGGTAAATTGAGAGCATCAGCCACGTTCTGATTTTAACATTAGTAGCAGCAACAGTCTAGCAACAATAGTCACAGAGTTCTAACCGTAGCATGTTCAATTCATTTTTTCCTGCTGTTGATCTGTTCAATTTATTAAGACAAATGTTGCTTTGTAGCAGATGATACATAAATCTCACTCTCTTCGTTGGATTTCTAACTGAATGTGAAAATAGGTGATTTGTCATCTGTGCAACCATTTGATATGAAAACACTAGAAAAATAATTCACATGTATATCAACATACAGAAGAATGCATTCCTTAAATCCCAGTATATTAGTCAAGATTTCAGAGGCCATGAGGATAATGGTTTGCTCTTACTAAGATGCATGCAGCAGGCATCTGTCAGTCTTGAAAGACTATGGTATTGTGCTCGGCGCTGCATACGCTGCATGCGAAGCACGAAAGCCTGGGTTAGATTGTTATGGAGGATAGGCTGTTATCCAAGCAGCAAATCCCCCCTCTCCCCCCTCTCACTGAAATAGTCCAATGGAAAGGCAGAGCCAATACAATAGGTTCCAGCTGCGTCGCAGAGCTGAACTAAGGATAGGAGCTCGCCCTGTCTTGTGAGGACTGACACAGATCTCAAACCCTGGCCTGCTGGTAGGGACAAATACTAGAATGAAACCCCAAACTCCCCAAACACTTAGTTGTGCAGCAGCACAGTATTGGTTGCTTCTATATATTGCATGGTCAGAGAAACAGCTAAAATTTTTCTTTATAAAAAGGAAACATATATAACTATAACCAGACGTAGTCAAAGTAAATGAGACAATAGAGGGAAAGAGACAGACAAAAATTAGAGGAGGAGAAAGAAGGCTGATGCTTGAAAAATATAGCAAAATAAGAAAATTAATTATTAAAATAAGTAAATTTAGAATATAACTTACAGTGCTTGTTCTGAAATTTATTTCAACTTCTAATCTTTTGCTGATCTATTGTCACTGAAAAATGGGTTTGTGTGCTCAGCCTTTGACAATTTAGATCTCCTTCAGTCAACAATAGCAGAGGTTTATGACTGTTTCTTATGAGTTACTGGAGATTTGCTCCCAGGAGTCCCAACACCACTCAGCAGCAGAGTTATAAAAAAGAAAAAAGTGTTAATTTATTAATATAATTAAGGAATAATGACTGTATCTGACTAGAATGAGAGCCATGTTATATAATGAAGCTGAAGGAAAGCCCAATCCTCACCTGTACTGATGTGTATGGATCAAGTTAGTATCCAGCACAAGTTAGGACAAGGCTAAAAGTCTAGATGGGGTAAAGGGATATTTTTACTCTTATCCTGTGTAATCCTTCAGCCCACATCAGCCCCAGTGCCTGTTTTTTTCCCCAGTAAAGACCACCAGTACCTTGAATGGCTGGGTGGACTGGATAATAAAAATTAGCATCTGATTTATCATAAGTCCATGTATTTGCCATATGCTAAATAAATAAACACTTCAGTCTGCCCCATGGGGATACTTAGATCTCTTCCAGCTATGCTGCTGGCACAGATGCAATCAGATAATGTTGCCAGGCCTGAGAAGGTGGCTATAATATGGCGGAGGCTTCTCTGCTGATCCTGGGACCCGTTCCACCCCATTTAGCCTTTCCCCACCCAGAGTCTGTTCATAATATAAAATGAGAGACACAATGAAAAAGTACTGTTTGTAAATTGATCCTCTTCAGGGAGATGCCTGTGTTGATTTCACAACAGATGAATGACAGAGGCCAATCTGCAAAATGGTGAATGGCCTAAGGCAAGGTAGGCAACCCCCAGCACTAGTGCCGAGCTTGGCACTCAGAACAATGCTTGGCGGCACACCAAGGAACCCCTGGCACACACAGCTAGGAGGTGTTGCCACTGCTGCTGTCCCAGTTGCTTGGATGCAGCTGCCTGTCAACATTGCTGGTCCCCAGAACGGCATCATCTCTCCCCACCCTGCCACTATTAGAATGGAAGGAGTGGAGAAGAATGCATTCTTAAGAGCTCAATCCTGTACTTTTCTACTCAGACGTAAGTCCCTTAGCAGTCAATGGAGCCTACTCCCAAGAAGGGATGGAGCAAAAATGCATTCTTAGAGCCCAATCCTGAGCATCTCTGCTCAGAAGTAAGCCTCTCTGCACGAGACATGGCAAGGACAGAATCAGGCTGTTCTTCAGCAACTCCAGCTCCCACAGGACCGTAAGATGGAGAAGCCCTTTGGGGGTGCAGAGGAAGCCATGTGCTGGCAGGAGGCCAGAAAAGCCCCAGGAGTTGGTCTCTGCATATACATTCACTGGCATCCTTCAGACTCGAAAGACTATGGTATTGTGCTCTGACTGTCCTCTCTAGAACACGATGGCCTGGGTACATTAATATGGAGGATAGAATGTTACCCAAGCAGCAAATTCCCCCTCTCCACTTCACTGAAATAGTCCAATGGAACGGCACAGCCAATAAGATTGGTTCCAGCTGCGTCGCAGGAGTTACTAGAACGTGATTGTACACAGTCACGAACTGCTTCTGGGATATTGTATAATAGTTGTTATGATAGACCAGAAGCACAGTCAGTCACATGTAGAATTTTATGTCTGTAACAGCAGGAGTTAACAGTGTCCATAACCATATTAGGGAAATTTAAAGATTTTCCTCATGGTACAGCTGGGTGATGGATTTCTAGAAAATTGACATCATTCATTTCAATATGATTTTATTTTATTAAAACAGCTGTTTTGTTACAAACCACTCATGGTTTCTGGCCGAGGCTGCATCCTTCCCTCCAGAGAAGCAAGACACATTGAACATGTTGCATTTTGATCCACTGACACTGAATATACTCATATGTGTCCAGGGTTTGACAAAACTCAATTCAAACCCTTCTCCAATTGAAAATAGAAGAGGCTTTTGAATGTTTATGATGATTTCCTAGAGATTTGTTCTCAGGAGTTCAACACCACTGAGCCTCAGAAGTATTATAAAAAGAAAATATTGACTGTGTTTGAGGGTGCAACATTAACCAATTTAGGCTGGCACAACTCACCTCGTCCCGATTCCTGTGGTTGTGTGGAGAGGCACATGTTTGTGCATAGGGACGGCCTAACACTTCCAGGAACGACACAGAAGTGCCTGATGGCATTTTTATGAAACCCACAGCCCACTGCAGGACTTGTGCCAAGACTTATTCTGGCTGAACTGTGGGTTAGGATTGCAGCCTGAGTAGTGTAAAAACTGTGTTATGCAGTTGGTGCAGAGTGACCAGATGACATAACCACAAAACCTCCAAAATGTACGACACCCAAAAAACGGAGAACATGAAAATGTAAAAACTAAAAATATTTGTAGAGTGGTTGGTTGGTTATTGGAGGAAGACATTTCTGAGAGGGAAGGGCTTCTCTTTAAGCATGGATGAAAAAGAGACAATTCTACATTGTTACCATCACTTGCACCTTTTGGGGTGCAGCTGTGGATTAAAACAGACAGTGCAATCCTAATGTCTGATCAGACTGGCATAAGTCATAACACAAGTCCCATACTGTCCTGCAGCTGTCACAAAAATACCATAAAGGTAAGACTTGGGAGGTTAGACCAGTGTACAGTTATGTGCTGGTCTACTCACATCACTGAAGGACTGAGGAGGCGAGTGAGTTGTGCAGGCCTAAATTGGTTAGGATGCACCCTGAAGCCTTCACCGTCAACAGCTAAAAGTGAAGTTTTCATTTTTAATTCATAACTGCACCAAAAAATTGCAAGTGATGGTGATAGTGAGGAACAGTCTTTCTTGCATCCATGTATGAAGACATGGCCTTCCCTCTCAGAAGGGTATTCCCATCAATCAATCAATCAATCAATCAATCAATCAATCAATCAATCAATCAATCAATAGGGAATTCAGGATGACTTTCACAAAAGGTATCACAAAATGCAAAAACCATCAAAGAATTTTTGTTGTTATATACAATCTTCTCCATTGAGAAGGACTCCTTTGAAAATGTTAAGATGTTTTGCTTTGTAAGGACAACTGATATGTATTTTCAAACTTCCTTTATTTCCAAATCTCAGTGGCAGTGTAGTAAACTGTAGGATCTGGTACATTCCCTGGTAGGATTGTGTCATCAGGAAATTCATCCCAGAAAGCATTGCACAGATGTGAAGGGGCACATCAAAAACCAGACAAGGTACGTTTGGAGAATCCCAGCAATTTCAAGATGGACATCTTGATCTCCTTGTTTCTTATACTATATATGAAAGGATTCATCATGGATGGAACCATGGAATATAATACACTGAATGTCAAATCCAGATTTGATGGAGCATCAGGGGTGGGCTTCAAGTAAGCAATAGACCCAAAAACTATGAAAGTGGAGAAAACAATGAGGTGAGGAAGACAGGTAGAGAAGGCCTTTTGTCTTCCCTGCAAAGAAGGGATTTTATACACAGAAATGAAAATGTGCACATATGTTATAATGACAAACACAAAGCAGCATAACCCAAGAAGAGTTCCTAATATAATTGCTCCAATTTCAGGTAAATTGAAGTCAGAGCAAGAAATCTTAAGCATTGGTGGAACTTCACAGAAAAATTGATTGACAACATTGGAACAAAAGGGGGTTGCAAAAGTCCCTGCGGCATGTAAGGAGCCATGGAGAAGGCCAGCAGTCCACACACCAGCAATCATTTTAATGCAGTCTTGCTTTTTCATCACCATCTCATATTGCAATGGGTTGCAAATGGCAACATACCGATCATATGCCATAACTGCGAGGAGGTAGCTGTCAGAGGTTACAAATAGAATAAGTAAAAGGACTTGAGCTACACATCCCCAATAGGAAATGTGCCTTGTATTGAGCAGGGAATTAGCCATGGATTTGGGCATAATGACAGAAATGGCACCAAGGTCCTGGATGGCCAAATTCATCAGAAAGAAGTACATGGGAGAGTGCAGGCGACGGTCAAAGGCCACAGCAGAGATGATGAGAAGATTCCCTGCTACAGTTGCCAAGTACAGGAACAGAAACACCAGAAAGTGTAGAATTTGCAATTCTTGAACTTTTGTGAATTCCAAGAGCAGAAATCCAGAGAAAGAGGACTGGTTAGACATAGTAATGATGATGAGGAGGAGGACTTGCTCATACGAAGATACATGCAGCCTCTTGAAAGAAAAGGACTCTAGTAGTGGAAATGATAAACCAGAAAATGATAAATCAAAATTACCATAATTTTTTGTTAATAGCAGCAGGTCATAACCATCATAAATAAATTAATGACATAGTTCCTGTTCATTGTTCATTTATGACATTGTTCCAGTTATTATCTTGCCAAGGGACAATGCTGGATGGTCTGGAGGAGGGGTGTAGCCAGCACCAGGTGATGTTCCTGGGTGGTGGGGGTGATGTGCAGTGGGGGACCCCCAAAATGCAACTTTTAAATGATGTGGGAGACCCCTTCATGTCATATACTGTAGGATTCATGTTGAAGGGAAAAAATCCAATGCAAAAATCTGTTCTGATCAAAAGTTATGGCCAAAAAACTTTAAAAAATATGCATTGAACTCTGTGAAAAATGAAAGTGACCCATATCATGGCTTTACTCTCAAGTAGGCAAACTTAGTTCCCAGATGATTGCATTGAAATGCATTGAAAATGAAAGTGAACTGCACAGCCATGTTTACAAGCAAGTAAGCAAACATACCTTGCCTTCTGTGGCTCAGGAGAACACACCTGCCATCTCTGTCTTCCTCCTGGGTCTTATCCTCCTTCTGGCCTGTCCTTTGTTGACCAGTTCAGCCCCTTCTCTACCTTCCCTCCAGATTTTCCTGCCACCCACCCTCTAAGTTACCATTAGCTACTTGCCCAAGATGTCCACTTGGATCTGATGCTCATCTTCAGCTGGGGAGGGTCTCAGTGCTGGCCCAGCATCCTTACTACTGACACATACACATAACATTTTTATTATTGTGGTTGTTCAAGTTGTGCTAAGGCCACCAGGTCTGCCCCAATATTTGCTTACGTACACAAAAATTTCAGCACTGGCATAGCTGTGTGAGTAGGGCATGTGCTGAATTCTGTGGTTGAGTGGATGAGGCATAAACATGGATGCCTTCTCAAGGTAAGGCAATGTTTGTTCCCTTACCTCAGAGCTGCTTTTCCCTTATCCCAGAGCTGGAAAATTGCTAAGGATTCTCTGTGGGTTCTAAATGAAAAACGCTTGAATTCATGCTGAAGTTCACATGCTGATGTGAGACTATCTGAAAATATTCCTCCACTCAAGCAGTTACCTTGTAGGTTCACAATCATTAAGAAAATAGAGGTGATAGAAAATGAGAGTGAATGAGAAAAAAAATTAGAGGAAAAAAGACAGACTTTGAAAAAGTATAAAACTAATGAGACTGAGAAAATTGAAGGGTAAAGAGAATAATTTAATGATAAAATTCTGATATTCTTAAAATGGGAAGATAATTCCGAAATTTACAGTTACTTACAGAAAGCAGATTACCTTTATTTCAAGTTCTGTTTCGTGTTTTGAGCCACTGACACTGAATGTATGTGTTGAAGGTCTGACAAAACTTCAAATCCTCCTTCACTTGATCATAAGAGAGGCTTTTGAATTTTTATCATAAATTCCTAGAGATTTGCTCCCAGGAGTTCACTCAGTATTAGAGCCATAATAAAGAGAAAATAACTTGGGTTTGTTCATGCAATTAAGGAAATAATTACTTTGTTCAAATACAGTAAAAACTCTTTAGGACAAGTGGCAAAGAAGGGATCAGAAGTTATAACCGTAAAATAATCATAGAGTCATATAATCATGGAGTTGGAAGGGGCCCAGTGGATCATCTAGCACAGGAAATCCTCATCATGTGGGGACCCGGGTCTCAAAGCCTGGTCTGCTCATTAACAGGCACAGTGTCTTAACCACTTGCGCCAAAGACAACAAGACCTCTCAAATTATAGGACACCAAGAAAAATGCAGGACATGACAAAATAAAAGCTAAAAATACCCACGTATATTTGTTTCACGTGGTTAATACTGAATTATTACTCTATTATTCACTATTACTCTATTATTCACTATTAAATTAAAAACTATTATATATTATTTACTAATTAGAAGAAGGCTATGTGATGCCTGCTCAGAAGGAAAAGGAGGACCCATAAGTTTTATTTTAATATTTTCAGAACATAAGTCTTAAGAATAGAACATATGCTGAAAATGAGGGCATCAATCAGTCAGACAGTACTTATATTGTATACCACTTTTTCAGTGAAAAGTTAACAAAGCATTTTACAGAAAAAAATGAATAATAATGGCTAAGGCTCTCTGTCATAAAAGGGCTCACAATCTAAAAGAGATGGAAAAGAACAACATCAGAAGCCATTATAAAGGATCTTGCTGTTACTCTTCCTTTGCTAAATAATACAGGAACACCCACATGCAAGAGTGACTTTTGCCTTTATAGTCAACATGTATTGGAAAAAGTATCAGTGGAATGAATGGGTTGCTTCAGGACTGGCCCCAGGAAAGGCAAGGCCCACTGCAGAGTGTTTGCATTTGCCTCCCACCTGTGACCTTCCCCTCCCACTCTTGGCACTCACAGCAACTTCAGTTGCAGGCAGCAAAGCATTGATGGTGCTGTGCGCCAAGTGTGATATTTGGAAATAACCGGTAGTGACACAGTGTTCCCAACTGCTTCCATGATGCCCACTACGGGCCATATGTGAGAAGTGATTATCACGTGGGGCCCATGTGTCAGGTGCTGGGCCCAGTGCTGGTAGACATAGGGTGCTCTGCCCCGTTCCACTGTAGGAGGGCAGAATGTGAGTGAAATAAAGGAAGAAGAACAGGGGCACGGGGGTAGAAATGGGAGAGTTCTGCTCTGCCGTTTTCCAAGTTCCATGTTCGACTGAGAGGACAAATATAGAATATCTTATCTTTCCTGGCAAAATAGCCATTTTAGTCTTGAGAAGCTCCATTGTGGGGCTTTATGATTTCCTCAGAGAAAGAGAAAAGAAGATATTCCCCAAGAAGATATTGGCTGCTTCCTAAACCCATTGGATTGAGTCATAGCCATTTTGGCGCTGCTGCTCCAGTGGTCGGGAAACTAAGGATTGGGCCGTAATAGCCCTATCCTCATTAGGGAGAGCACAGCTCATAACAACAGTGGACACTGTTCAGGTCTCATATAACGGATTTCATTTTGGAAGCCAACTGCTGCAGCATCAGAATCCCATCACCACAGCTAATTATCTCCAGCATGGCTGGAAGAAGGTGGAGGTGGTGGGTGTAAGCCAAGCAGTGCAGGGAGGGGAAGAATGGGAACTATCTTTGTTGGAAGGGGAATGGGCATATGGTGCAACATGGAGGGCAGCATAGATGCTGGTTGAACTCATGTCTGACCTTTAACTCCATTTCCCCTCTGAAATCATCTTGGACATTCACTGGCAAAATATCTAGCACAGATCCAGGAGCATTGCCAGATTGGTGCAACTGGTTGCCAGAGCACCTGGTAACATGTCCCTGGGGGTGATGCGCTGTGCAGGGTTGCCAGATGACAGGAAATTCCCTGACACAACCATAAGTGAGGGCTTGCAACCAGAAGTCCTAGTAGACTCCTCTCAGTCAGGAAATTGGGGCCTTTCACTGATTTCTTGGGATTTTAGGTTTTTTTTGGTCTGTGTGCAGCTCCCTGTGGCTGCAGCAGGGCCCAGCAAGGAGGGGGATGGAGGGAAGGGAATTGCAGTCTTTCAGCCTCCTTCCCATGCTAAAGCACCTTTCCAAGCCATTAGTGGAAGAACTGCATCTCCCAGCATGGATCCTGCTTCCCAGGGACTGAAGTGCTCCAGACATTTAATGGCTGGGAAAATGGCTGTGGCCGGCATTAATCTCCAATCCCTGCACTTGCCAGAAAGAGAAACTCTGCTTGCTGTTTGCTGCAAAGAAAGGAAGGAAGGAGGGAGCTCAGCTGAGGCTGCTGGAGATGAGATCAGGGGAAGCAGCTGCTGCAGGTGGAGCTGCTGGTGCTCTGAAACTTCGCAGTGAGTTTGGCTTGGAAGGAAAAGAATTAATTGTTTTAAAGCAGGGTTGCCAACTGATCAGAAAAACCATGGCCTCCCCTGCTCCTATGCCTTTGTAGATGGATCCACCAGTATATACTATGCACAAAAAGCATGTATTTCACAACAAAGGCATGAGTTGCTCAGATTGTGGGAGCCTTCATCCAGCTATTATCAAAGCAGAGGAGCAGGGGCTAGGTGTAAAGTTGGCAACCTGCTCTTGGTAGGGATGGTGGGGATAACTCCTGGCTTCTTAAGTTTTAAGCCTCCAAGCCCAGTTGTCTCCACTCAAAAGAATTATAGTCAGTGGAGCTTATACAATATTGTGTAAGGGGGCAAAGGAAAGGAGGCCAAAAGACCAAGCCTCTGCATGCTTGCCTGAGAAAGAAAGGCTGGCTGCTTGGATTACTTAAACATCTGCATTTTTTGTTGGTGTCTGGTCTATTGCAATACGATTTGTGGAAAAATTAGTACAGGAATACAATTTGAGTGTTTTTAGCTTTATTTTAACATGTCCTACATTTCTCCTACATTTTTGGGGTGCTCTACCATTTTTTTAACAGGGTAGGAATTTTGGCTTGGAGGAGAGGAATTTTGGTGAATTTGGGGTTTGGCATCTGGTCACCCTGCACCTTGTGGAAGTTTGACAGTCCCTCAGAATGGCGTGTCACCCCGGTGCTCCTCTGAGGGATGAATGGGTCACCATCCTCCTTCAGAGGAGTGCTACAGCGTGCGCTCCTCTGAAGGATGGGCTTGTCACCCCTCCTTCAGAGGAGTGCATGCCAACCAGCGCCAGCTCTTCTGAGGTAGGGAGGACCATCCCCTCCCATAGAGGAACACTTTCGCTCCTTTGTGACCTTCTGTAATCCTTATTACAGTGGTGCCTCAAATAAAGAGCTTAATTTGTTCCGAAGGCATGCTCTTTAAGTGAAACAAAGCAGATTTTCCCATATGAAATAATAGAAACTCAGATGATTGGTTCCACAAACCCCAAAATATTCATATAAAAATATTAGCTGTATGATAAATTGATGACAAATTGAATTCAAAACATGCATTCAATGTGCATGATCCTATGGAGTCTACTTAGGCTGCAATTCTAAAGACACTTTCCTGGGAGTAAGTTCCATTTAACACAGTGGGGCTTACTTCTGGGTGTAGACATGGTTAGGAGGCTGCAATCAAAGACACTTTCCTTGGAGGCTTATCTGGGCTGCTGCTGAAAGTTCAAGGTGGCCAGTGGGGGCACTTGGGGCAGTTAGGGGCAGCTGCCTCTGGCACCCCCAGACAACTGCCCCCAAGATAGGGGCAGTTAGAGACAGCAGCGCAAACCAGCAGCCCTTAGCCTCTGCGCGGAGGCTGCATAACATGCATGCCCATAGCGGGCTTTCTTGTTAAATGAAGTGGAAATTGTTATGTGAAGCAGGATTCCTTGTTATGGAATTGCTTGTTATGTGAAACGTTTGTTATGTGAGGCGCTTGTTATGAGAGGTACCACTGTATTTTGTAAGAAGGATCACTAAGTTGTGTAGAAACCTTCAGACAATTGCCATACTCAATCTTCTTCATTGATCAGAGAGGATTGCCTTGGAAATATTCAGATGTTCCTTCTTGATAGGACACCTGATACTGATATGTACTGATAAATACTGATATGTATTTTCAAATTTACTTTATTTCCAAATCTCAGTTACAATCTACTAAACTGTAGGATCTGGTACATTCCCAGATGATGAGCCTGGTAGGATTGTATCATCAGGATTTTATTCCAAA
Organism: Cryptoblepharus egeriae; assembly: GCA_030015325.1. Taxonomy (NCBI): domain Eukaryota; kingdom Metazoa; phylum Chordata; class Lepidosauria; order Squamata; family Scincidae; genus Cryptoblepharus; species Cryptoblepharus egeriae. The sequence goes on from JAREYC010000004.1 coordinate 86,587,808, forward strand.
AAGCATTGTGAAGATGTGAAGGGGCGCATTAAAAACCCCTTGATTTTTTATGTACGCTTGTATGCTTGGAGAACCCCAGCAATTTCAAGATGGACATTTTGATCTCCTTATTTCTTATACTATATATGAGAGGATTCATCATGGATGGAACCATGGAATATAGTACACTGAATGTCAAATCCAGATTTGATGGAGCATCAGGGGTGGGCTTCAGGTAAGCAATGGACCCAGAAACTATGAAAGTGGAGAAAACAATGAGGTGAGGAAAACAGGTAGAGAAGGCCTTTTGTCTTCCCTGCAAAGAAGGGATTTTATACACAGAAATGAAAATGTGCACATATGTTATAATGACAAACACAAAGCAGCATAACCCAAGAAGAGTTCCTAATATAATTGCTCCAATTTCAGGTAAATTGAAGTCAGAGCAAGAGATCTTAAGCATTGGTGGAACTTCACAGAAAAATTGATTGACAACATTGGAACAAAAGGGGGTTGCAAAAGTCCCTGCGACATGTAAGGAGCCATGGAGAAGGCCAGCAGTCCACACACCAGCAATCATTTTAATGCAATCTTGCTTGTTCATCACCATCTCATATTGCAATGGGTTGCAAATGGCAACATACCGATCATATGCCATGACTGTTAGGAGATAGATATCAGAGGTTAAAAAGAAAATGAGCAAAAGGACTTGAGCTACACATCCCCAATAGGAAATGTGCCTTGTATTGAGCAGGGAATTAGCCATGGATTTGGGCATAATGACTGAAACAGCACCAAGGTCCTGGATGGCCAAGTTCATTAGAAATATGTACATGGGGGTGTGTAGGCGATGATCAAAGGCCACAGCAGAGATGATGAGAAGATTCCCTGCTACAGTTACCAAGTAAAAAAACAGAAACACCAGGAAGTGTAGAATTTGCAATTCCTGAACTTCAGTGAACTCCAGCAGTAGAAACCCAGACAGAGAGGTCTGATTAGCCATGATGATAATTTGGTCATACAAACACACATGCAAACTATTAAACACACATGCAAAAGGTGTTAAAATGTTGTACAGTAGTGGTTATGTTAATTAAAAAATTCAATTACACTAGAATTTTATGTTAGCAGTAGTATTCACTAAGGTCCTAACTTCAAATACATAAAGTGATGGATGCATCAACCCACACACCCCTCCTGTTCATTCCCACTTCATTTATTTGGATTTCTCATTGTATGTGCAAAAATCTGATTTACAAGCTATCCAATGATCTAATATCAAAAGCCAGAAAAATAATTTTATGTCTATGTCAATGAGCAGAGGACTGCATTCTTTAAATCTCAGTACTCTGCTACCAAGTCATGATGCAAAATGCAAATGTTTGGCCTGCAACTTTCAATTGCTGGATGTGACAGCTCAGGTTTTCATCTGCAGTACTTTACTGCCCCACAGGGTAGCAGTGGCTTAGTGGTTAAAAGCACTGCGGCTGTCAATTGAAAATTGGTAGGTCAATTTACAACCCAAGTATTGCAAGATGGAATGATTTCCCATCCTTAGCAAAGCTAGTTTGAAAGCACTGAAGTGCAAGTAGATAGGTACCACCTTAGTGGCAGGGTAACAGCATTCCATGTGCTTGCAGGCTTCATATCCATAGAGGCATTTTCAGACAGTGCTGGCTCTGTGGGGCCTAGAACCAGGGATGAGCACTGCTTGCTAGTTGGTCACAACCAGCAGGGCAAAATGTGGGGGTACCTTTCCCTTTATTTTACTCCAAATGTACCAATTGATGGTGACAAACAAGAACCTTCTCTTTACCATCCATGCCCAAAGATGCTCTTTCCACTCTGAAGGGTATCACTCTCCAAAAGGTTTTGCACAGGTATTAAGAGGCCCATCAAACACCAGAGAAAATATAACATAGGAATTTAGCTATGAAAATTTTGATCACAGAATATAGTACAATGAATGTCAAATCCAGATTTGATGGAGAATCAGGAGTTGGTTTCAGGTAGGCAATGTTCCCAGTGACAATAAATGTGGAGAAAACAATGATGTGAGGAAGACAGGTGGAAAAGGCCTTCTTCCTTCCTTGCACGGAAAGGATTTTCAACACTGAAATGAAAATGTGCATATAAGTTATAACAACAAAGCAGCCTTACCCAAGAAGAGTTGCAAAGAGAGTCACCACAATTTCATGTACTTTTAAGTCAGAACAAGACAGCTTAAGCATTGGTGACATCTCACAGAATAACTGTTTGACAATATTAGAACAAAAGGGAGTTGCAAAAGTCCCTGCCACATGTAAGGAGCCATTGATAAGGCCAAAAATCCTTACACCAGCAATTATTTTGATGCACTCTTGCTTTTTCATCACCATCTAATATTGCAATGGGTTGCAAATGGCAACATACCGATCATATGCCATGAATTTGAGGATGTAGATATCAGAGGTTAAAAAGAGAATGAGTAAAAGGACTTGAGCTACACATCCCCAATAAGAAATGTGCCTGGAATTGAAGAGAAATTAGCCAAGGCTTTGGATAGAATGACTGAAACAGCACCAATGTTCTGGATGGCCAATACCATGAGAAAGAACCACATGGGACTGTGCAAGTTATGGTCAAAGGCCATATCAGAGATGGCAAGAAGATTCCCCAAGAGTTCCCATGTAAAAGACCAGAAACACCAAGAAGTATAGGATTTGCAATTCTTGAACCTTTGTGAATTCCAGGAACAGAAACCCAGAGAGAGAGAGGAATGGTTAGAGATGGTAAGGAGGAGGACTTGCTCATACAAAGATACCTGCAACCTGTTGAAAGAAAGGGACAATTGTAGTGGATATGATAAACCAGAAGTTTACTGGATACTAGTGGATATGATAAACAGAATATGATCAACCAAAATTAGCATAATTATATGTTAATAGCAGCAGGAGTTACAGAGGTCATAACCATCATAAATGCATTTGACATTATTTTTCCTGTTATAAACTTGCCCAGAGGCATTGCTAGGATGGTGTGGGGTGGGAGGTACAGCGCGCTCCAAGTGACTTGCCCAGGAGGTGATGCACTCTGGGGGACCCCCAAAATGCTACTTTGCAATGGTGAGGAAACCCCGTCATGTCATGTACCATTGGATTCACATTGAAGAGCAGAATCCAGTGCAAAAACAAAATTATGCATTGTACTCTATGGAAAATGAAAGTGCCCATATCATGGCTTTTCTCTAAAGTAGGCAAACATGACACAGTTCATTGAAAAAGGCAGGCTGAGAGGAATGCAAAGACGTAAGAATTGTCCTGATCCAATGAACACAGCTCCACAAATCACCCCAGGAGGTCCCAGATGATTGTATTGAAATGCATTGAAAATGAAAGTGTACTTCACAGCCATGTTTACTAGCGAGTAGGCAAGCATGCCCTGCCTGGGATAGGTCAGTCCAATGGAGTGCAAGGCCTCCAAAATGTTCCTGATCAGAAACATCACTAGGGTGTTTGAAAGAGTGCACTCTTGCAAGGGATGACACCCCTTGTGATGTGTCACACAATGTGTCACAAAATGGCTAAAATCATGGTTTGTAGAGACAATAACTTAATGTTATATACATAACATGTATACCAATGGATGGATAATTTGCAGCAGAATGCAATGAAACAAACCACTTTGAAATATCTTTATTCTATTAAAATATGTGGCTAAAAATCCAGTGGAGGTGGAGCAATGGCACATAACCATGACCACCATTCAGATTTTTGCCTTACCCACTGCACTGAGGTAACATGCTGACCTCCACATCAGGTAACGAGAACCCTAGTGACACTCCTGATATTGCCTATTGAGATGTTTTATTATATAAGATGATGCATCAGCCCCCCTCCTGCCCCTGTATTTATCTCCCTTTCATATATTTTGATTTTTAATTACATATGCAAAAAACCCAAGTTATAATCTGTCCTATATTCTGATATCTAGAGAAGCTGTTCACACACATGTCAATGAGCACATGAGCGCATTCCTTCAATTTAAGTATTTGAGGCTGCAATCCTAACCTCCACTCAGGCTGACGTGGGGATGTCACAAAAATTCGGGCAGTTCGGCAGTGGAACAGACTGCCAAGGGAGGTGGTGGACTCTCTCTCACTGGGGATCTTCAAGCAGAGGCTCGATGAGCACCTGTCGGGGATGCTCTAGGGGGATTTCCTGCTGCAGGCAGGGGGTTGGACTAGATGACCTACTAGGTCCCTTCCAACACTATGATTCTATTCTGTAACACACTTCTGCCTTACTCCTGGGGGGGGGGGGGAGTGAGGCCACTGCACAGGTATATGCTGACCTCCCCACAGAACCACAGGATAATACATAACATGAGTTAGGCCAGCCTAAAATGGTTAGAATTGCACCCTTAGTCAGTATTTTTTGCAAATAAGTTTGTCAGGATCCGTCAAGTCCTTTTTCTCTACCAGGAAATTCAATATCTTACTGAATGTGATTTTGCTTTAAAATGCTCTGCACATATTTGTCTAAGATGCAGTCACAAAATTCTCTTTAATATTTGTAAAAACTGAAATTTGATGGCAGTTCTTTTGCTGATGTTCCTCATGGAATAGATGTCATACAGACATCTCTGGGTCCACAGATAATATGAACGACTATCCCTACAATCCAGAGTAACTACGGGAGCACATAAGAGACATTATGTGTACCTGTAGTTACTGCACCACCTAATGAAAACCTATGGGAAATTTATTTTGCAATCCAGAGCAAATTATTCTTACACCGGAGCAAGGACTCCCCATAGTTACTCTGGATTGTGCCCTATGTCAATTTAAGGCTCTGTGGCTCAAGAGAAAACATCTACCATTTCTGCCTCCCTCTTACGCCTTATCCTCCCTCTGGCCTGTTCTTTCTTGACCAGTTCTGCCCCTTCTCTGCCTTCCCTCCAGCTTTCCCTGCCACCCACCCTCTAATTTACCACTAGCTGCTTGCCCAACATGTCCACTTGGAGTTGATACTCATCTTCAGCTGGGGTGGGTCTCACCGCTGGCCCAGCATTCTTATTATTGACACATTAATATGACATTTTTATTATTGTGGTTGCTCAGGTGGTGCTGAGGCCACCAGGTATGCTCCAATATAGGATTATGGACACAATCCTAACCAAATTTTCAGCATTGGCATAGCTGTGCCAGTACAGCATGTGCTGCATCCTGTGGTTGAGTGGGAGAGGCAGACATGGATGTCTTCTCAAGGTAAAGCAATGTTTGTTCCCTTATCCCAGAGCTGGAAAATTGCTTAGGATTCTCCCTGGTTACTAAATGAAAAACATTTTAATTCATGTTGGGGTTCACATACTGATATGAGAATATCTGAAAATATTCCTCCACGCAGGCAGGTACCTCATAGGTTCACAGTCATCGAGAAAATAGAGGTAGATAGAAAGTGAGAGTGAATGAGAAAAAAATTAGAGGAAAAAAGACAGACTTTGAAAAAGTATAGGACTAATGAGACTGAGAAAAATGAAAGGTAAAGAGAATACATTAATGATAGAATTCTGATATTCTTCAAATGGCAAGATAATTCAGAAATTTACAGTTACTTACAGAAAGTAGATTACATTTATTTCAAGTTCTGCTCTGTATTTTGATCCACTGACACTGAATGTAGGTATTGAGGGTTTTGACAAAACTCACTCCAAATCCTCCTTCACTTGATCATAAGAGAGTCTTTTGAATTTTTATCACAAATTCCTAGAGATTTGCTCCCAGGAGTTCACTCAGCATCAGAGGCATAATAAAGAGAAAATAACTTGGGCTTGTTCATACAATTAAGGAAATAATTACTTTTTTCAAATACAATAAAAACTGTTTTGGGCAAGTGGCAAAGAGTGACCAGATGTTATAACTGTAAAAGAGTACAAGGCCTCTCAAATTATAGGACACCAAGAAAAATGCAGGACATGACAAAATAAAAGCTAAAAATATTCATGCATATTGCTTTCAGGTGGTTGATATAAAACTATATTACTCACTATTAAATTAAAAACTTACCCCCCAAATCCAGAGTAACTATGGGAGTACGTAAGAGACTTTACGTGCACCCTTAATTACTGCACCACCTAATGAAAACCTATGGGAAATTCATATTGGAATCCAGAGTAAGTTGTTCTTACACTGGAGCAAGAATTCCCCGTAGCTACTCTGGATTGTGCCCTAACACATATTATTTATTAATTACAAGAAGATTATGCACTTGTTTTTTATCTTTTTTCCAGGACATAAGTCTTAAGAAGAGAACATATCCTGAAAAAATAGGACATCAATCAGTCAAACAGTACTTATATACCACTTTTCAATTAGTTAACAAAGTAAAAGTTAACAAAGCAGTTTACAGAGAAAATGAATAATAATGGTAGAGAGCACAATCCTAACCATGTCTACTCAAAAGTATGCCCCATTGTGTTCAATGGGCCTTACTCCCAGTAAAGTGTCTTTAGGTTTGCAGCCTAAGGCTCTTTGTCCCCAAAGGGCTCACAAGCTAAAAAAGATGGAAAAGAACAGCATCAGAAGCCATTATAAAAGATTTTGCTGTGGTGGGGAGACACAGTTACTCTTCCTTTGCTAAATAATACAGGATAATAATAATAAATAATACCCACATGCAAGATTGACTTTTGCCTTTATAGTCAACATGTATTGGCAAAAGTATCAGTGGAATGAATGGGTTGCTTCAGGACTGGCCCCAGGAAAGGAAAGGCCCACTGCAGAGTGTTTGCATTTGCCTCCCACCTGTGACCTTCCCCTCCTACTCTTGGCACTCACAGCAACTTCAGCTGCAGGCAGCCAAGCATTGATGGTGCTGTGCGCCAAGTGTGATATTTGGAAATAACCGGTAGTGACACAGTGTTCCCAACTGCTTCCATGATGCCCGCTTCGGGCCATATGTGAGAAGTGATTATCACTCGGGGCCCATGTGTCAGATGCTGGGCCCAGTGCTGGCAGAAGTAGGGTGCTCTGCCCCCATTCCACTGTAGGAGGGCAGAATGTGAGTGAAATAAAGGGCGAACTGGGGCTGTTTTCCAAGTTTCATGTTCAACTGAGAGGACAAATATGGAATCTCTCATCTTTCCTGGCAAAATAGCCATTTTAGTCTTGAGAAGCTCTACTGTGTGGCTTGGGGATTTCCTCAGAGAAATAGAAAGTCCCCTTCCCCAAGGAAATACCGGCTGCTTCCTCAACCCATTGGACACAGCCATAGCCACTTTGGTGCTGCTGTTCCAGTGGCCAGGAAACTAAGGATTGGGCTGTAATAGCCCTATCCTTATTAGGGACAGCACAGCTCATAACAACAGTGGATACTATCCAGGTCTCATATAACAGATTTCATTTTGGAAGCCAACTGCTGCAGCACCAGAATCACATTACCATAGCTAATTACCTCCAGCACGTCTGGAAGATGGAGGAGGTGGTGGGTGTAACCCAAACAGTGCGGGAAGGGGAAGAATGAGAAGTGTATTTGTCGGAAGGGGAACAGGCATGAGGTGCAACAAGGAGGGCAGATAGATGGTGGTTGAACTCATGTCTGACCTTTAACTCCATTTCCCCTCCTGAAATCATCTTGGACATTCACTGGCTAAATATCTAGCGCAGATCAGAGTGGCACCGGGATAGAGCAGGTTCACCTTTGGAGGATATTGTGACATGAGCTCTGCTAGCTAAGATTATTTTGATATTGAGAAATTAAACTAGGCTTTGGGAGAGAAGAAAAGAGACAGAAAGACAATGCTAACATGGTAGCATCATATCCTCCTCCACACCCCTAAAAAAGAAACACAGTTACACATCCATTTCTATTCATTTCTGTTTTTGGAGACTCTTGTTGCTAAGGAAAAACAAGGGGATATAGCACAATTCGTTATCTTATAAAAAATAAAAAATACTTAACTACACTTCTTTATTTTGCTTTTCCAAAACATTCCCAACTTATGCTGCAACATTTCTTGCCTGATAGAACGTTAGAAAAAACTAGAACTGGAAATTGGTGGATGTGATGGCTTTAGGTTTTAATCCATAATTCCACCACAAAAGTTGCAAATGATGGTCACAGTGCGGAATAATCTCTCTTGAATCCCTGCTTCCTTTTCAGAAGTCTGTTCCCTCAATAATAAGTCATTCAATCAATGAATCAGTTGGATGACAGAGGAGAACTTTTGTAGTAAGGATCACAAAATTGTTAGCAAAGGGTATGTAGAAACCTTCAATTTTATATTGTCATACACAATCTGCTCCATTGATCAGGTAGGATTCCCTTGAAAATATTCAGATGTTCCTCCTTGATGGCACACTTGATATGAATTTTCAAATTCACATTATTTACAAATTATGTCAACCTAGTAAACTCTAGAATCTGATATTGTTCCACATTATGAGCCTGGTAGGTCTGTGTCATCAGGAAATACATTCCAGAAAGCTTTCAGTTGATATGAAGATGCCCATCAAAAACCAGAGAACATACGCTTGGAGAATCTTAGCACTTTGGAGATGGACATTTTGATCTCCTTGTTTCTTATACTATATATGAGGGGATTCATCATGGATGGAACCATGGAATATAGTACACTGAATGTCAAATCCAGATTTGATGGAGCATCAGGGGTAGGCTTCAGGTAAGCAATGGACCCAGAAACTATGAATGTGGAGAAAACAATGAGGTGAGGAAGACAGGTAGAGAAGGCCTTTTGTCTTCCCTGCACAGAAGGGATTCTCAACACAGAAATGAAAATGTGCACATAAGTTATAAAGACAAAGACAAAGCAACCTAATGCAAGAACAATACCAAAGACTATAACTCCAATTTCAGGTAGATTTAAGTCAGAACAGGAGAGCTTAAGTATTGGTGGAACCTCACAGAAAAATTGATTGACAACATTGGAACAAAAAGGGGTTGCAAAAGTTCCTACAGCATGTAAGGAGCCATTGAGTAGGCCAGCAAACCACACACTGGCAATCATTTTAATGCAATCTTGCTTTTTCATCACCATCTCATAATGCAGTGGGTTGCAAATGGCAACATATCGATCATATGCCATAACTGTAAGGAGATAGATATCAGATAATAAAAAGAGGAAGAGGAAGAAGACTTGAGCTACACATCCCCAATAGGAAATGTGCCTGGTATTGAGTAGGGAATTAACCATGGATTTGGGCATAATGACTGAAACAGCACCAAGGTCTTGGATGGCCAAGTTCATTAGAAATATGTACATGGGGGTGTGCAGGTGATGGTCAAAGGCCACTGCAGAGATGATGAGAAGGTTTCCTGCTACAGTTGCCACGTACAATACAAGGAACACCAGAAAGTGTAGGATTTGCAATTCTCGAACTTCAGTGAATTCCAGCAGCAGAAATCCAGACAGGAAGGAGTGGTTTGCCATGATGAGGATGATGTGATGATAATTTGCTCTAACTTTAAAGCTTGCATCCTGTAAAAATAAAGATTAACTGAGGAAATAATATTGTATTGTAGTGATTCTGCTGCTTGAAATGGACAACAGTAAAATGATATTCTATTGCAGTGGTTATGATAGACAAACAACCCAACTATGCCTGCAATCCTAAAGATAATAGAACACAATGGGCCTTCTTTTAGTAGTCATGGTTAGGGTTGTGCTTTACATCTTCTATTTAACGTTAGTAATAGGAGTAGTTAAAGAGGTCACAACTATAAGGAGTGCATTTTACATTTTTCTGCATTAACCTGCTTAATGTTTTCAAGTAAATGTTGCATTATGTACTGGTAACTTGATTCATCAACACCGTCTCCTGCATCTGTAGGAGGAACCCCATTTTCATATATTTGGATTACTAATTCTGTGTGCTAAAATCTGATTTATAAGCTATCCAACGATCTGATATCACAGCACCAGAGAAGCAGTTCAAATGCATTTCAATTATCATAGGCTGCATTAAATCTCAGTATTTTTGTTGGTAATTTTCAAAGAATCATACGTTTAGTAGGAATTGGTGAAACCCTTTTGCTTTGCCAGGAAATTCAGTATCTTATTAAACATCTTCTGTTTTTTAAAAAATTCATAAAATGTTCATCATCAGTTTCTCAAGGGGAATCATCAATTTATTTACAATATTTGCATTTAATGAAATGTTTTTGTCAGCTCTTTGTGCTGATGCTGATGCCCCTTATAGGACAAATCTTGAACAAGCATTGCCATGTCTACAGAGGATATGCAAGGCTATCCCTACAATCCAGAGTAACTACAGGAGCACGTTAGAGACAGTTACTACACAAGAGTATAGTTACTACAACACCTAGTGAAAATCTATGGGAAATTTATATTGCAATCAAGAGCAAATTGTTCTTACCAGAGCAAGGACTCCCCGTAGTTACTCTGGATTGCGCCCTGTCTATTTAGAGCTCCGTGGCTCAGAAGAAGACTGCCATCTTCTCTTATCCCCTCATGGTCCTCATCCACCCTCTGACTTGCCCTTTCATGCCCAGTTCTCCCCCGCCTTTCTTCCAGATTCCCATGCCAAAAAAGCCTTACCATTCATTGTCAGCCTAATTTACTACCCAGTGTTTGTCCAAGATCCTTAGTGTTGAGGCTCATTGCAAATTAGCAGGGGTCTCAGAGCCATTCCAGCATCCTTACGTTGCAGAAGTACTTTACGACACCTTTGTTAATTGTGGTTATGCAGGCAGGACTGTCCACGTACATGATAAAGCCCTAAATCAGAGGGTTTAATGCATGTTGGGAGTCACATGCTGATGTGAGAATATCTGAAAATATTCCTACAACCAGGCAGTGCACAGTCATTAAGACAATAGAGGGGAAGAGAAAATGAGAATGAATGAGAAAAATTAGAGGTAAAGAAAGATCAAATGTTGGAAAGGTATAGGAAATGAGAAGGTTTATAAAAAAATGAAAGGTAAATGGATTAGAGGTGCAATTCCGAAATCCTTTTGATGGTAAGTAAAGTAAGAAAGTAAATAGCTTACAGTTTCTTTCAACTTCTCACTTGCTTTATATTCTGCTGACACTGACAATGTATGAATCCAGGATTTGACAAAATGTAATTCAAATCCTTCTACAACTGAACAATAGCAGATGTTTATGAATGTTTCTCATGAATTCCTAGAGATTTGCTCCCAGGAGTCCAACACCAAGCAGCATCAGCTTGATAAAAAATAAAAGAACTTGTTGGTAAAAACAATTAAAAAATAATGACATTGTGCATTGTGTATTGCCTGGAGTTATCAGTAAAATGAAGTTTGATTTTGGAGAGATGGGCCAGTGCCATGTTTTTTCATTGCCTCCCCCAACTCTTTCACTGCCCTCACTCACCATACAGTATTGGCACTGGGTAGTAACTGGCAGTATTTATTTATTTTTTTGCAATGTGATGCAGTAAAGGTCATCCTTATAAAGGCCACTGATCACTTTAAGAGCATTAGAACTTAATTAATGAAAGAATTAATGAAAGAACTTAATACTATGACAGTTTTTCTGACAAGGGCTTTCAGGGTCACTGAGCCTGACCGGTGAAAATCCCTACTGCGCATGACAGATGGTTAATTAAATTTCACTTAAGCATCAAGTTGCCTGTCCTGCAGTTTCCAAGCTCCCTCTGAGTGCCCTACCACAGTTACCTATCTTACAGGGCTTCCTCTATCTGACCATTACCAGGGAGCTCAAGGAATAGAAATTAAAGAATGTCTGCATTTCTACAGCACTCCTGCAGAGAGAATCTTATAAGGTGGTAAATGTAAAAGGGAACTCTGACGGAGAGTGTTAGGTATATGAAGTGCACATTTGTAACTGCCATCCCCATTCACTGTGTGCCAGATGACACCGCTAATATTGTAGGTGAGAACGACAGAACTGAGAGCATAAGAACACGAGGCAAAGGCTTTAAGTGGTGGCATTGACGCAGGTGCCAATCAGCACTCCCCACACCCATGTATTGCCCAACCACTAACTCAATCTGATAAGAGTTAATCTGAGGCTTATTTCCCATTCAACTGTGTTGTCTTTGGCACAGTCATGATGTTCATTGCTCCAAGCTGATTCTCATCAAAGGTAACTCACCATTGGCAAACTGAGGCTCTGCTATATTGGGAAAAGATGAAGAATGATCATAGATCTGGTCCATTTACAGTTGCCTCCTTAAAATGATTTTTTCTGGTCATGTGAACATTCCTCTTACTTTGTTAAGATTATTTGGATTCTTGCATGAAGCAAAAACCTGTCACAAATTCCTTTATATTTCAGTGTAGATGTGAAGATGTGAACAAAATAATTTTCATTGAGTGCCCCTCTGTGAAGTGGAAGCTGAATGGGAAGCTGTACATTTTAGTTAGCATTAATTACAACTGATTAGTAGCAGTAATATAAATTAGTACTGATATAAAACAGATGCCATGATCTTATCCCCTGCCACTTGCACCAATGCAGCCATGACCTGTTTGCACATCTTACATCCTATCTTTGGAGGGAATAATCACGAGGCCTCCTTTATTTGTTCCTGACTTGAATGTAAGCCTATTTTGTCCAATTGGTTTACTTGGATCTGCAACAGATCTTTTACTGATGCAAGTTCTAATTGACTGAAGATAATTTGGACAGGCTGAAACAGCATATTGGCAGCATCTTTGCCCACAACCAGTCACAATCCATGCTTTGATCCTCCCTGTCCCCATCCATGACTGGAAATACATGAAGTGGAAATGGTTGCTTTGCCAAGCCAAAGGAGACTCATAAGTAGAGCTGGATTGTGGCCTTCTTAGCTTTCTTTAACAGATGCAGTGTTAATGCTATGAAAAGATACTTTTAATACCCAATATAATTGGTAGGCCTCCTGTGTATGTCTCTGCAATTATGAAAAGATTTAATGTTCCCCTTGGATTTTCCGCTGCTCTTTGGTGGAGCATTTAAGAACATAGCCTGGAAATCTTAGCCAAATAAAAGACACAACATTCATATAATCAGAGCCCTATGTTCGAAATACGAAACCCAGCATACTGAGAAGAAGACAAGGGGTGAGTCATGTAGTTGTAATAGTTCTGAAGTGTTATTTGTGAGTGTTTATTTTACTTCCTTTATTTTCCTTTTGAGACTTTTGCTGAAATTATGGGTAACAATGAACAAATAGCTAACAAATTAGAGTTAAATGAGCATGAGAAGATAACAAAACAGATATTTAAAGAGCATCACTGCATCCTTTTTTCCACAGTATGTGGTAAAGACTTTAGTTGCCTTTAAAAGGGAATTGGACATATTCCATTACAGGTAATAAGCCAAGAGAAGGAAATGCAATCTCTATTTTTTTTCTAAAAGTAGGCTATCTCTGAAGGCTAAGCTGGATAAGCTGGCTAAGACATTGTGCCTGCCATCTGAGAGGCCAGCGATGTCTTTTACAGAATCTTTAACAAGGAACCTCTCTCTGTGTGTGAGATCTAAATTTGCAAACTAGATAAGCAGACTGCAACAGCAAAGGGGCCAGATCCTATGCTGTCTACTGTTAATCAAGCCCCATTAAATCCTCTGGGGACTACTCATAGAAAAGTGTGTAGGATGCAGCCTGACTCAAAGTTTGCATGAAGAGCAACAGCACAACAGCCAGATCCTATGCTGTCTCCTCAGAATCAAGCCCCATTAAATCCACTGGATCTTACCCACAAGAAAGGAAAACTGCAGGCAGGGAAGGTCGTGGGGGTGAAGAGGGGTAGATGTAGCGGGGTCAAGGCAGGGGGGCTTTCCTGGGTGGAAGGGGTCTTTTTGAGGGGGGCTCCGGAGGGGGTGCAGGAGTTTTCCCTTCTACCTGATGGCGGCTGCAGTGCAGAGGTTGGGCTGGCCACATGTTTGCTGGCTACAAGAGCAGCCATCTTTTTAGCTCCGCTGAAGAGGCTGCTGAGCTCTCTCTGCTGGCCTCTTCATGTACTGCAGGCAGGAGAAGAAAGTCCTGCCTCATTCCTACAGCCCAGCCAATGCAAGGAGGAGGAGAGGGAGTGCAGCCAATGGGCACTCATTATGTGAATCATGCTCATTATGTGAGGCAAAATCCCACACAAATTTTTCCTCGTTATGTGGAACACTCACTATGTAGGGCACTCGTTATGAGAGGTACCACTGTAGATAAATAGGTACTACATCGGTGAGAAGGTAAAAGAATTCCTTGTATTCATGCTGGCCCCATGACCATGGAGGTTGGATCACGGTCTGAGCTCTGCACCCAATAACTGTGGCTGGTGCCTGTACAGTCATGGTGAGCAGGGCAACCTGCCAGGGACATTTAGGGTACAGTGATACCTTGTGAGACAAATCACTTGTAAGAGTAATGCTTTGTAAGACAAACTGAAATTTTTAAGGAATTCTGTTTTACAAAACAAAGAGTTTTACAACGAAAATTCATTATTAAACAAACAAATTGGTTGATCTGCATTGTAAGCAACAGCAAGAGGTTAGAGAGAAGTTCTCACAAATAAGGAGGAGGAATCCCTCACATCAAATGTGATTAGGGACATTTGTAAACATTGGGAAATTGTGCAAAATTTTGAGAAAAACACCACCAAAATAAGGCTGTAGCAGTGCAAGTGATGAATCTGCTTAATGACAATGAATCTGATTAATGATAATGCAATGTCACATTTCTGTGAAATCCTCCAGACAAAAGCAAGTATCGTGAGATAGGTTCCTTTGTAAAGATTTTTTTTAGTGAAAATTAGTCATTCTTGGCCATAAAGGTTTTTCTTTTCTGTTTTACTGTACAGTATATTACCGTGTTTTTTATTAATATTACAGTAATTGTATTATATTGTGTTCTGTATTATATCACAGTGTTTTGAATTTAATTACAGTTTTTTGTCATCATTTTTACATACAGTTATTATTTTGATATGAATATTTTTGGGTTGTGGAACCAATTGTCTGAGTTTCCATTATTTCCTACAGGAAAATCCGCTTTGTATAAAGAATGCTTTATAAGACAAACATGCTTCTGAAATGAATTATGTTTGTCTTACAAGGCACTACTATATCTCTGTGCAAGGAATACAGGATGCAGTTGTGTTGTTGTGGCTCCCTGAGGATTCTGGTGCCTCATTGGTGCATAAATATTTTTCATCTTACTTTCACACGGCTTCTCATTCTCTTCACAGTATAAGAAATGGAAAATCAAACAAGCATCAAAGAATTCTTTCTTTGGGGATTTTCAGACATCCAGGAGCAGCAGGGTGTATATGTTGTGCTCTTTCTCTTCATTTATCTAGTAGCATTGACTGGCAATTTTCTCATCATTAGCACAGTAGTGCAAAATCAGCATCTTCACAACCCCATGTATTTCTTCCTGGTCAACCTCTCCTTTCTGGATGCTTGCTACATTTCAACCACTGTTCCAAAATTTATGGTCAGTTCCGTAACCAATGATAAATGGATTTCATACTCTGGCTGTGTCACCCAAGTATTTTTAGTTGTCATGTTTGCAACAGCTGAGCTTCTTTTCCTCACTGTCATGGCTTATGATCGCTATGTGGCCATCTGTCAGCCTCTGCGTTATCAGGTGATCATGAACTGGAATGCCTGTTTCCAAATGGCCACTGCCTCTTGGCTCAGCAGTGCCATCAATTCAGCACTGCACACAGCAAACACATTTAGCTTACATTTCTGCTCATCCAATGTCATCAAGCAATTTTTCTGTGATATTCCCCAGTTAATAAAACTTTCTTGCTCTGATACAAAGACAGTAATCTGGTACGTGCTTGCTCTTGCATTTATTGTAGGAGGTTTCGGCTTTACATTTTTGTTCACTTCCTATGTCTTTATATTTTCTGCTGTGTTCAAGATTCAGTCTGCTCAGGGCAGACAGAAAGCTTTCTCCACCTGCATCCCACACTTGACTGTGTTTGGTTTATTTCTTACTACAGCTGTATTTTCTTACGTGAGACCAAAATCCTTGTCTTCACCTTCTGTGGATTTGGTAGCAGCCGTTTTGTATACAGTCTTACCTCCAATAATGAACCCCATCATTTATAGCCTGAGGAACAAAGACATACAAGTGGCCCTTTCAAAAATGAAAAAGAAATTAGATTTCATTTGATGAGTCTCTAAATTTTTTCCTGAAAGAATTAAAATTCTGAGGTGCTCCCTAGGGTAGGTGCTTATCATCTGGATAAACCTGATTGTAGCATGTAAGACTACAGGTGATCTTGTTGCATACTAGACTTGCTCAAATCAACTAACATCAATCAATCAACAGTACAGTATTTGTATACTGCTTTTCAATAAAAAGGTCACAAAGTGGTTTTCAAGTCAAGTTATTGTCCAAGTCCAAGTGTTTGGGGTGCGGGGGGTGGGAATCAGAGTGCACCAGAAAGCCACACCATTATGGTGATATGATCCTTAGTTTTGTCTTCCCCCCACTTTAAACGGATTTCTTCAGTATTATGGAGAGAGACAGATCCCTGTGATCTGATTTACCCATATCCCGGATCACAAGGATTCTCCCTTAGGAGCACTTCGTGTGTCTGTTTACATGGCAATAGAGCTTGCTAAGATTCTCTTATTCAAACCTACAGTTCATAGAATTGAAGGGGGGAAAATCATTGCTTTGTAGAACTCATATTAAATTTTAAAATTTTCTGTTTTCCTATTCATTGTTCTAATGAGTTCATGTATGAGGTCATTTGTGTGGCAGGTTAAAGCAGGGGGGCTTTTCCTACTTGTTTGCTCGGTTTGCAAGAAGCAAAGGAGTATAAAAACTCTTGCTGGCAGGCAATAGCATTTCTATGGAAGTCATGGGTCAGTATCTACAAATTACAGCTTACTTATGATTGATTCTTGATCTGGTACATGCCATACCATGTGATTTATGGAATGTGTTTGTAGACATGTCAAGGTTTTCCCAATATTAATTTGTTAAGGAAGGAGCCAAGATGGCTGACGAATAGCAGCATTTTTTCTTTAATATTAATTTAAGATTGTCATTTTGTACATAGTTTATGTAAAATCCCAAATATATGTCTGTTCTTTGGTTTACATAGCATAGCAGCATCCCTTGGGGTGGGGAGTGCAGACCTCAACAAACTGGATGCTTGGCAGTGCCATGATGATATGCCATAATGGCAGTGCCATTATCATATCACTTTTAGGTTGCTGAGCATTCACTGCTGGAAGGAGGAGAATTTGGTCATGGATTACTGGATCAGGATATGCATGAGCATCGTCTCTGATTACAGCAAATACTGCCAGCTCTTCTGCCTGCTGCTCTTTGGTTATAATTGACCCTTCTCTGGATTGTCTGGGAGTATGTCTGAGGCTGGCATGGCTGGGATGGGACTGAAGCAAGTACCTCCTTAACACTCTCTTGTGGATCATACTTGGGAAGGACTGTTCCCTTGCCCTCTCTTGCAACACCACTGGATTCTCAAACAATTTTGTGTTTCATTCTCAAACAATTTTGTGTTTAATTTGTGTTAAATTTTGTGTAACTATAATTTTGCCTATTATGAGCATCAAGAATATTTCATTAATTTTTTTCTTAATTATCATTTTTTCATTCACAATCCATGGTATTAATTCTTCAATCCTATCCACATTTTCCTGGGAATAAGCTCAATTGACTAAATGAAACTTACTTCTGAGTAGACAGGCATATGCTTGGACTCTAAAAGAAAGATCTTCAAAAGATAGGTATTAAGCCATTAGAAGAATAAACAAATGCAACACCCCTCAGTCTCTGTTGTCCTGTCTTACCAATTCAACACTGTTTTTTAAATATATGTCCCCAAAGTATTACAGATCTTTCAGGCTAAGACGATGAATCAATTTTTATATGGGGCCCTGATCTGGATTGAGGCTGTGGTGGCCTCCTTCTTAACCTTTACATCCCATTGGGGTCTAACTGATCCAATCTGTAGTTTGTGTTGAGTTTTTTATGGAATTTATTTTTCTTATTTAACAAGAACTTGTGACTTTTCTCCTGCTAATTAGACAGTTATAAATCCCAAAGGAAGGAAAGTTTTTTTTTCTGAAAATTCAAATTGAAGCATCAAAGTCCTGCAGGGGTCTATCTGACCTAATACAGTGGTGCATCACATAAAGAGCTTAATTCGTTCTGGAGGAATGCTCTTAAGTGAAACGCTCTTTAAGTGAAGCGGATTTTTCCATCGGAAACAATGGAAACTCAGACGATTGGTTCCAGAATCCCAAAAATATTCGTAGAAAAATATTAATTGTATGTAAAAATGATGACAAAACACTGTAATTGAATTCAAAACACTATAATATAATACAGACCACAATTACTGTAATAAAAAACTGTAATATTCTGTACAGTAAGAAAGAAAAGAAAAACCTTTATGGCCAAGGATGACTGATTTTCACTAAGAGAGTCACTGGTGTCTTTTGGAGCATCTTTAACAAGGAACCTCTCTGTGTGTGATGTCTATCTATGCA
Organism: Cryptoblepharus egeriae; assembly: GCA_030015325.1. Classification (NCBI taxonomy): domain Eukaryota; kingdom Metazoa; phylum Chordata; class Lepidosauria; order Squamata; family Scincidae; genus Cryptoblepharus; species Cryptoblepharus egeriae. The sequence continues at coordinate 86,606,249 of JAREYC010000004.1, forward strand.
AACTAGATAGGCAGTCTGCAACAGAAGAGGGGCAAGATCCTATGCTGTCTACTCAGAGTCAAGCCCCATTAAATCCACTGCGGCTTACTCACAGGAAAGGAAAAATGCAGGCAGGGAAGTTGGTGGGGGAAAGAGGGTGGTTGTAGTGGGGTCCAGGCAGGGGGGCTTCCTTGGTGGGAAAAGGGGTCTGTTTGAGGGGGGCTTCAGAGGGGGTGCAGGAGGAGTTTTCCCTCCTACCTGATGGAGGCTGCAGAGGCTGGGCTGGCCACATGTTTGCTGGCCGCAGGAGCAGCCATCTATGTTCATCTGACCGAAGAGGCTCCCTCTGGTGGCCTCTTCATGTACTGCAGGCATAAGGAGAAAGTCCTGCTTCAGTGCCTCAGCCCAGCCAATGCAGACAGGAGGGGAGGGAGCCCAGCCAATTGGCACTCGTTATGTGAACATGCTCGTTATGAGAGGCAGACGCCCAAACAAATTTTAATTCATTATGTGGAACACTCGCTATTCGAGGCACTCGTTATGCGAGGTACCACTGTATGCTGTTTTAAAGCCATTTCTCTTTTCAGTCTTTTTAAAACTTGTATGTTTGACCTCACTGGTATGTTCTTTTTATATATTTAATCTGTTTGATGCCAATAAAGGTAATGACGATGATGATGATGAATGAACATGCTTATGATTGCACTGGATGTATTTTTACTTGTATCACGTGCTGGTTAGGGACTGATGTATATGTTCAGGCTTGGGACACTCCTGTAGTTACTCTGGATTATAGGGTAAAAGTCTTTCATTTGTGGCAAACTCATGGTAATGTTTTTGCTCTAAAATATTTGAATACAGTGAACAGTGTTAGGAGGATATAATTTGGGTAGGAAATGGATGGTGATTGGTGGTTGGATAAGGTCTGGCATGGGGGAGGGCAGGGCTGACAGAGGAGGCTCAACTCTCAATATTTCCACTTGAGGAAACACAAAAAACTAACAAAATTCTATGATTTATTCTTATGAAGCTCAAGGTGATTAAGAAACATTAATTCAAATATATTTCACTGGCATGTCTATGCTGAAACATCATGGAGAAATAAATGTTTAGTGGAGAAAGAAGGGGAAAGACACAAACACACAGGACCCCATCTGTCCTATGTGTTTGTGTCTTATTCTAAGACAAATAGGAGATTTGTCTTAGAATAAGGGCTAATATTTTTTTCTTTCTGTTAGTAGCTTCCTAGTGTTGAGGTCAGCTCTTAGAACAATAACATAACATTTGGGGAGAAAGATGCAAGCCAAAAGCCCAGTATTGGAGGCCAAGATGGCAAACACCTCCACAGCCACTATGTATTTCCCTTTAGTGCTGAGGTATCCTGGAATAAAAGAGACCCAAACACTGCAAAAGACCAACATACTGAAGGTGATGAATTTGGCTTCGTTAAAAGTATCAGGTAATTTTCTGGCTAGGAAAGCAACAGTGAAGCTAGTGGCAGCCAGAAGGCCAATATAGCCCAGTGTGCTGTAGAACATGGTGAGAGACCCTTCATTGCATTCCACTATGATCTGCCCTATCTGGGAGTGCATGTCTAAATCTGGGAATGGAGGTGCAGTTGACAACCATACAATAGAGATACCAGCTTGAATAAGGGAGCAAGAAAGAACAATGGCATTAGCTACTTTCTGCCCCAGCCATTTCCTCATCTTGTTTCCGGGTTTTGTGGCTAGAAATGCTAGGATTACAATGATTGTTTTTGCCAAGATGCAAGAAACTGCAATGGAGAAAATGATGCCAAATGAAGCTTGACGGAATAAGCAGGTTGCTTTCCCAGGTTTTCCAATGAAGAGCAGGGAAGAAAGATAACATAGCAGGATAGACATCAGGAGGACACAGGTGAGGTTTCGGTTGTTGGCTTTGACAATGGGAGTGTTCCGGTTCAGGAGAAAGATTTGCATCACCAGACATGTGATCATGGTGAAGATAATGGCAAAAGAAACCAAAACAATTCCTAGAGGCTCATCATATGCTAAGAATACCATGATCTTGGGGATACATTGGTCTTTGTTCTCATTTGGATATTGATCTTCTGGGCATTTGACACAATTCTCTGCATCTGAAATGGGCAAAGACGACAATGAGAGTCAGTCTGTTCATTCATGTTACTTTACAGAGATATAATAGTTTGAATTGAATGTGGGACAAGGTCTGCTTCCTATTGCATTTCTTTCCTTTAAGACCAGGGGTGTCCAAACCCCAGCCTGGAAGCCAGATGCATGCCGCGTTGAGCCTCAATGTGGCCAGTGGCAAGACCCCTCAATGTGGCCCATGGGCAAGTCTCGTAATCCTTCAGATGTCTCCAATACACTCTTATGTGTAAATTTACGTTAATTTATTCAAATTTGAAATGTAAATCATTTTTTCTGGCCCCGTTTTTCTGGCCCCTGACATGGTGTCAGAAAGATGCCCTCCTGCCAAATGTTCTAGACACTCTTCCTAACAACCAGTTAGGCTGCCACAATTCCCAGTGCTGTAAGACTTCTGTGTCATTCCTGTGAGGTTTGGTCAGTGCACAGGCATTTACTGGCCTCCCCACTCCACCACAGGAATGGGGAGCCAGGAACGGGGAGCCAATTTACAAAAAGAGAAAAATAAAAAAAAATAGTGCAGTGGGGTGTTCGTATGCAGGAAAGTTCATACTTTGAGTGCTCATAAGTCAAGGACATACTTTAGTGTGATTCCCTCTTTTGTAATGGTTCCTACAAAGTTACTAGAGACAGCAGCTTTTGAAAGAAATGGAATTTCATCAAGGCAACCAGAAGTTTACCGTGGAGTATTGTGCAATTGTCAGAAGCTGTGGCAGAGTGAAAAGCTGGCATTCCAGACCTCATCAAAGTATGTTTTATATGCTGGGATAAGGTCATTTCCTAATGAAATGTAAAGAGGAAAGTTCACTGAAAAATAACCCCCGGAAAATCTATGAAATGTCACTCACCCATTTGATTAGAAATTGTATCTTCTGGGCATGGTATACAATCATAACAACAGACCTGTTCACCTTCCCGTACTTTCTTGTATTGTCCAACTTGGCAGCTTTGAACACACCTGGAATTAGGCTGTATCTAAGGATGACAAGAAAACAGGTCATATATATGAGAAAAAAGTAGCAGGAATCTTTCCACATCTACAAATACAAACCAAAAAACAAGCCCTCATCGTCCATTCCCCAACCTTCAGCTCACTAATAAAGTGTTGGATTTTTAAGATATATTTTAATTTTAATTTACCTTTGCTGCAGCCAAGTTGGTATTGTGTGGAAGAAGAAAGGGAAGGAGATGAGTGACAGGTGGTTTGGAAATGGACACAGACGGAGTTTTCCATTAGTTGCAAATTCATGACTGTGCAATGACTGTGCAAATTCATGACTGTGACAAAAAATTGACTTTGTGACTTTTATTTATGTATTTTAACTCTACCTCCTGAAATCTTGTATTCCAGACAATGGCATCATCACTGATGGTAAACTCATGGTGTGCGGAAATATTTCCAACTTTGACTTTGACGATGTTGTCATAATCCAAAGTGACCCAGTTGATGATGTCATAACCAGCTGATACCTCCCCATTTTTAATCAAGATTTCATGCCCAGCACCATTGTTAAAGAGCATGTTTTCCAGAAAAGAGCTGAGCTAAATTGGAAGAGAATTTAGTGCTTCTTAAAGAAAACAATCTCTGCTTAATCTATCATTCAATAATTTATACATACAATATTATATGATAATCATATGTGCATACACTATGGCTGGCATTTCTGCAGAACTACCTGGGTGACCAGTGAAAGTCCTATCCAGTACACACCTAGGGCAAAGGTAGCATAAATGAGAATCCTCCTCTTGTCAACTGCTTCAGTATCTAGAAAAGTGATTTTCAACCATTGTGGCATGGCACGCTGGTGCGTTGCTGAAGGAGTGCAGGTGTGTTGCAATTACCGCAATCAAATTGGGAATTTGAGTCCACTACCAGTATGGCATGCCTTGACAGTGGTACAAAAAATGATGGTGCGCCTTGACAATTTTAATGCCTTATCAGTGTGCCTGAGAGGAAAATGTTTGAAAATCCCCAGTATAGACAGTGTTAATGCCAGTGCATGATAGTGGAAAAGATGCCAAAGGTTGTGCAGTGATACACAGAGCAAAAGACTGCAAACAATTTCCTGACAATTTACTCCCATTTGATAAGTTTGCATAAATGGGACTTAACTGTTGCTTGGAATGAAAAATAGCATAGCAAAATTTACAAAATGGTGTCAATTTCCACTCCATTTTATGTACTCCCTGTACAATCCAGTCCATTGCCATATATTTAGAGAGCCAGGACTTCTACGTCTGGTTGCCAACTGTCACCAATTGCCAATTATTCAATATAGTCTGGCTGCCGATTGTTGCTAGTTGTTTGGTTCACACTTTCATGCTATCTGGGGTGCACCACAAGGAGGTAAATCTGATTTTTTACAAAGTAGACCAATGTGTCCTTGAATGGCTAGGTGGAACCAGACGTTAATATTTGACCTCCCATAGTCCTATGGTGGCACAAGTGGTTAAGACACTGTCCCTGTTAACCAGCAGGCCAAGGTTCGAGATCCGGGTCCCCACAAGACAAGGATTTCCTGCTATAGGCAGGGGGTTGGACTAAATGATCCACTGGGTCCCTTCCAATTCTATGATTCTATATTTGCCATAAGCAAGATAAATAAACAATTTGGTCTTCTACACACTTTTTACTGTGAATCCCAAGCTTAAGAATGTCCATGATCTTCCTGTTCTCTTAAAGAATGACTCAATAAAATTATACAGGCATAAAAGTGATCAAACAGATCAAGAATTTGAAAGAACGGCACGTAAACAGTGGTTGGCTTCAGGGGGTTCTCCCAGGTTCTATAGAACCCTTTGCTAATGAGCACCTGATTCTGAAAACCAGTTACTAATGGGAGATAGAACCTGTTGTTAATTTAGGTTAATAGGACATAGAACCTGTTAATTTATTTTAATCCTACCACTCCCTGTAAGGGCCTTTTCAGGCTTATAAGTGTTGCTTATAAATGGACTTGAGTATTATCTACTGCAAGAAGGTTCTCTTTTAAATTCTTAAATTTAAATGCCATTTAATTATCCCAATTGTATCTTATTGAGGTGATAGATATTTGTTAATGCTATACATGGTAAGCATTCAGATCTCATTGGTTCTGAATCAAGAACTGAAATGGTGATGAACATTTACCTGCCATGGTTGAACACTCAATTGCTCCAATTTGCCTATTTTCCTGAACGCAAGTATGGCCTCTAAAGCATGTGCTACAGCATAGACAGCATTGTAGATACTGTAGCTCTCACTACTCATCTTCATCTCAAATGAAACAGGAGAATCTTCCAATGTTTCCTTTCCTGAACATTTTTCACTAAATTTATCAAGTTCACAATGTGAATGTTTTGAATTGAGTATATCACACCTGAACATATCATACCAGAATGAACAGAGAAACAGCTTTAATGATTCATTTGGTTTTAGGGTCTTGAGAAAATCCTGGAATCTTGGCACTGGATTTCGGTGGGCTGAAAAAGACAAGGCACCCTGTAAAGTTTGTGGTGGTGAGACAAATATGCTAACAAAATGTGTGAAATCCCACCGAGCAGTTGAGATCCAAACTTTTCCAAGATAGACTTTTGAAAAAATTTCATTTTGTCTTAAATGAATAGCTAAATTATGTAGGGAATCAAAGTCTCCACTAACGATAATCACATTGACTTCAGGTAATGAAAGTTTTGAGTTTATCTCAGCCTGATATTCGTGAGAAGCATAGTCCGAATCACCATGTGATCCTCCCTCCTTGTGCAAATAAGCAACACAAATGCTATTTTCAGCAAGCAGAAGGGTCAGAATCTGCGCAAAACTTTCTCCATCAACATCATCTGAAACAATGAGGCCGACCCAGTTCCATCTGAAGTGTAGGAGCAGCTGGACAATCCCATTGGGCTGAATAGTTTCCTTTGGAGACATTCGGTACAAAGCAGAATGGGTTTGATCCCTCAGTATAGTGTCATATGAACCATATGTGAGCTAAGAAAGAAAAACATGTTTATAAGATCTTGGAAAAATAACTAGTGTCCAATGCAAAAGTAATGGAATTCTCTCCCCATGTTCGGCCATCCTGTATCCTTCACATGAGCAATAAAATAATGATTTCTCCATTCTTTCTTTCTTTCTTTCTTTCTTTCTTTCTTTCTTTCTTTCTTTCTTTCTTTCTTTCTTTCTTTCTTTCTTTCTTTCTTTCTTTCTTTCTAGTTAGGAATATCTCTCTGTTAAGATAATCTGACTGAATTGACTTAGTAGTAACTGAATTGTCTTTGTAATAAATGCCTTTCCAATATTAATTAATTAATTTAAAGTATTCCTACAGACCAGTAATTTTCAGCACACACTGGTATGCCATGGATAGTACTCAGGTGTGCCGGGGGAATTTGGGGTTTGACATTAATTAATAGGAAAATTGGGAGGATTTGAACAATCTGGTGTGCCTTGTCAATGGTAAAAACAACTGATGGTGTGCCTTGACTGATGGTTTCAATGCCTTGTCAGTGTGCTGTGCGATGAAAAAGGTTGAAAATAACTTCTATAGACTCAGGATGCAATCCTAACTAATTTAAGTCAGCACAGCTCACCCATCTTGTGATCTAGATCATGACAGCTAAAGTGCTTGCCGGATCATATCATTCTTTTTAACCCATCCTGGTTTCTTCCTCTCCTCAGATATTCCCCAGCAAAATAGCTGTTGTAGCTCCAAGATGACCTGGATGACTAGAAGCCCTACCTAGAGTTAAGTAAAAAATTTTTTTTACTTACCTCTGGTTGGTCTTCATATTGCCCCTTCCCACAGTAGCAATGCAGCATATGCTGCAGTGGGATTGGACTGGGCTGAAAATTTGTGATTCTGGCTCATTTAAAAAATGTGCTTCCTTTTGTGTTAAATTTGGGTGGTCAGTTTGTTTTAATGTTGGCTCATTATTTAAACATTTCCCATTCTTTATTCATGTTGGAAGCACCTACAAAAGCATAATTTATACATATAAAATAACATAAAAGGTTAAAACTAAATAAGGTAAAAACTAAAACTAAAAACTTAAATAGAACTCTCCCCTGCCAATGTTTCTCCATACATATGGAAGGAAATCCTATTCACTGAAACATATGTGAGGTGGTTTGTTCTTCTCCATACACAAAATATCTTATATGTTGAAAGACCATTTCCTCAAACTGTTCTATGAATTTCCTATCCCATCAAGCTGTGTTCTATGAATTTCCTATCCCATTAAAGACTTCATATAGGCTAAGGTTGTTCTATGTGGGTCTGCATATGTTTCTGCCTATTCACTCAGCAGTCCTTACTTTCCATAATTCCAGAATTATGGAAATTCTGGTTGCTGGTTGTTGTTGGGGAGAAGGAAGTTATTCCCCAATCTCAGTCTTGGCCATGGGAGTTGGAGCATCCTCAAGAAATGCCTTAGTTAACCTTATTTTTTTGGCAATTGGGTGTCCCCTCAGCTAATCCTTTAAATCTAGAAGCACCTTCCCTTTTTCTTTTCTTTTTGTTTCCTTTTTGAGAGGGAGGATGTCTATAAATTCCCAGAAATATGTTTATCCCTAACATAAGACTCATATGGATAGTTTGGGGAGATGGGGAAATCTGCTTGATTAATATTTATTTATTTATTGCTTTATTTATATTGAAAACACCCATTTTAAAATCCACATATATAAATGTACCAGTAAATTAGATCAGAGATAGGAGAAAACTAGCATTTTGACTACAACTGTACCAAAATATATACACTATATACATATACCTGGGGTATCTTATAAAGACTCAAGATGGTGGCTATCTGGTATGTGGTCGCTACAGTAAGACTACCAATGACAGCTAGTACATCCTCGTTTCTGTCGCTCTTAAATACTTTGTGTGGCATTGAGAACAATAGGTCCAAGATATCTTCATATGTACTCCTTTCACTGAAGAGGTTGTCATATCCATGAAATCCCAGAGTTAAATTTGGCAAGAGTCTAGTGTTCTCATTGATTTCTTGAGTGGCAAAAACCAAGGTCAGGACATGCTGATAATGTTTCAACATTGTACTGTAAATGAGATGGAAAAGCAATCTGAAACCATTGCTCTGATATCAAAGAGATTAGCATTAAAGGGGGAGGGACCGCCTAGTAGTTGTTCCCAACCAGAATGAATAAGCTTTCCTGGTAGTAAACCCCACTGACCATTATGGGAATGTCAGGTCTGAGGCAAATTAAGATGGGAGAATGGTGAGTAGAGGAAGACTATTTGGATAGCGAGTTTGTGTTTAAGATAAAGGAAAGAGAGAGAGAGATATGGGATTGCAAATCTGCATGTGTTTCTGTCAACTTTAAGGACTTCAAAATGTCACTAAATTCAGTGCTTAATCCTATTTTGTAGGAACAGGAAGCGAGCTGAATTTTTCCCAAAATGTCTAAAGCTAGAAGTCTTTATATATATTGATCAGCCTCAGTAGATCTTAAGCACTGGTCTCAAACTGCACTCAATCCTTCCAGGATGAAGTGGAGACAATAATATTTAGAAAGGTTAATTCTAGAATTTTTTCTGTTCTGTCTGCATCAGTAATGGAAGCCTACAGTTTCCTCAGAAGGTATGAAATTGAAGTGAAATGGGGAATATGGTATTTCTTGTGTTAGTGAAGTTGGAAATTAAGAATTTTTAATTGAATTTTCAATTTTTAGGACCAACTTTATCGGTGTGATCTTTGTCAACTACATGGCACTTCTGACATTCATTGTTGACTGAGTATTTTAGTACATGAAAACCCTCCATAAGAATGAAAGCTCATGGAAAGCAAATCTATTCATAGCTATTAGTTATGAGGACTGTGCACTATCTTTAAAAGGCCATGGTAATCTGCTTTGAAATATCATTTGGTTGGAAACAATGGTGGAAGAGATGTCCATCTTTCTCTTCTTTGAGGGGAATATGGCATACCATATTAAACAGAATGTTGGACAGAACAGGCCATTCCCCTGTATCCAGTAGGGCTTTCCTTATGTGCCTGTACAACAGTGTTTCTCAAAGTGGGGGTCAGGATCCCTTTTGGGGTCGCCTAGAGCTTTCCTTGGGGTCACCCCTGGTGCTAGGGGGCCAGGTCAGGCTTGCCAGACCTCCAGCTGTAGCTGCACATGCACTGGGGCTGACTGACAGCCTCAGGGCCCAATTCTATGTATGCCTGCTCTGAAATAAACCCCATTATAGTCAGGGGGGCCTTTACTCCCATGCAAATGTGGATAGGATTGCAGCCTCAGGGCCCAATCCTATGCATGCCTACTCTAAAATAAATCCCATTGTGTTCAGTGTGTGCACAGAACACACATTTCATTTGTAACAATAAAAATACATCCTGCATATCGGATATTTACATCACGATTCATAACAGTAGCAAAATTACAATTATAAAGTAGCAACGAAAATAATTTTATGGTTGGGGGTCCCCACAACATGAGAAACTTATAAAGGGGTCACGGCGTTAGGAAGATTGAGAACCACTGCTATACAACATTTAAAAAATGTATTCCTCTTCCCCATTTCTTTCCTACATAAAAACCAGTGGATGGCTGGATAAAGGGACTGATTTTCACCCCATGGATATTAGTTAATGTAGTTAGGTCAATCCCCCCTTTCATGCACTTTTTCAGGGACAAAAGAAAATTGGATGGACAGAATTTTTGGAAAATGAAGCCAATTTGTTGAGCAAAGGCAGGAAAAAAATTGGAACTGACAAAGCATTCAAGATACCAATTATAAAAATATGCAATCTAATTATCTTAGTCTGTACAGTGATTGCTTTGAAAGCAATCTGAATCTTTTTCTGAAAGCAATTTTTCTGAATCTTTCAATTCAATTACCAATGGAAACCCCTGTACCTTTTACATTCTGGGCTGAAATTCAGTGAATACAGGTTTTGCTTCAATCAAACTAGTGCTATTAGAATTACCCTTGTGAATTAGGTATAATTTGTTAATTGCCCATTAGTCACAAATTCCAACCATCTTTATCTGGGGGGGAGGGGAGAGCTACTTCTCAAAAGCAATAAGAAATACCTTACACATAATTTTCTCGACTTGGGTCTGGAAGGCTTTTGAAATCTGCCATATAAAACAGAGGTTTTATTAAAGAGAAGATACCACCAATTACGACTTCTCCTGGACTATATATGTTGTCCTGGACACTTTGTTTATTGGTACATTTATTTTGATAATTCATTTCCTTTGAAACCAGAGATGGAAGCCACAGCAGCAGTAACAGGAACATTAATAACCACTGGAAAGAGTCAAGGTATCTTCTCAGCAGACACTTGCATTTTGACATCCTGAAAAGGTCCTGCTAAAGTGATCCTCACAGGAGGCAGCGCTGCTGAAACTTCATACGTAAAAGTAGATGTGTTGTACTCCAGCATTCAGCAAGGCATTTGCCTATGTGATGAGCCCAACAACAAGGTCTTGCTCATCTGTGGATCTAAGGGGCACACTCTGTCTTAAGTGAACAAATCAAATTAGGAATTAAATCAGTCATGTTTTTCAGTCCAGTTCTCCCTCCCTCTCAAATTCTTTCTCTATGTAATTTCTTTGGAAAGTAGAACATTAATAATGATGATCATGATAATTGCAGAGTAGATAAACAGCCCAGTAATGAACGTTAAAGCAGGCTGGAAAAAAATAATATGTTGGCAAAGTTTCAGTTCACTTACTGTCTAATCTGTTAGGAAAAGTAGAGGTGTTTTGAATGTTTGTGCTGGAGAACTTTAGTTTGAAATTAGAAACTAATCTGAAATTGCCGGAGTGTTCTGTCCTGGGGCAGAAACTGCCTTTTGATGTGGGCACCCCCTTACATTATTGAATATATAGCTGGTCCAGGTCTACGGGTGTCTCAGAGCCCCTTTTGCTGGATGCTTGAACAACATGCCCATTATGGCCCTCCTGATTTTGCCCCAAGGCATGGCACCTGGGGCAGTCTGCCCCAGCCATCCCCATTTAATGATGCCACCAACTGGGGTAGCAAGACAACCAGGAACTAGGGATAATTCTTTCTTTTTATGTGGAGGAAGACATTGGAGTTGGGGAGGAATTTACCAGCAGGAGGCAAGCCATCTTAAAAATACGCAATATTGTGTGGATACTTTGGCAGCACAATCCTAACTCCTAGTTACACTGGCAGAAATCATGGCACAAGTCCCTTGCTGGCATCAGGATGTTGCAAAAGTGGCCCTTCTTTGCCACTCCAGGGGAGAGAGACTGAATTAGGCCATGCACACACATGTACTAGCTTCCCCACACCATCACTGGAACAGGGCAACAGGAGAGTTTCCTGGTCTAAACTGATTAGGATTGTGCCCTGAGTCTGATAGAGATGCTTCAGGTGAATTGAGTTAGGTAGAAATGGACTGGGTGCATTCCTAGTGTGTGAATTGTTGCTTGACTACTTTTTAATTATTTGAATGCATTCCACATGACATGCTAGTAGACACGGTGCTGGCTACTTGGCAAGACAGCAAGACTCACATGAATGACATTCTTTATGTCTTGAACTGGTGACAATAGGCCCACAAGTTCTAAGGAAGGATACACAACCTTGTCAGAGGAAACAACACTTCCAATACACTCTAGGTGGCTGACTTAGGTGCAATCCAGAATTGCACTTGGGCCACCCTATCTATCACTGGACTGGCCCAGTTCCAAGATGGGACAGCTCAGTTACACCCCAAAGGCTTGGGCTGTCATAGGTCAACACAGGATGGCCCAAGACAGATGAACCTGGGCCAGCTTATGTATGCCAGCCTACGCAGTTCAGGAGATGCACGTTTAAGGCATTTTCAGCATGGCCTAGAACAGTGTAGCTAGGCTGTATCCAGAACCTGTTTCCAGGACAGACATCCCTTCTTCCAGCTCCTCAGAGTTATACCACCACAGGAGCTGGAATAAATCAGAGGAGACCCACAGGGGTCCATGATAAGCCAGAATAGAAATGGAAGTGATGGCAAAAATTTGGACTGCCACAAAATTTTGGAAAAGGCCATTTATTATTAAGGCAATTGGAGGATTTGAGTCCCCTACCAGCAGCACGGTGTGTCTTGTCAATGGTCAAACAACTGATAGTCTGCCTTGATCATTTTAGCACATTTTCAGTGTGCCATGCGATAAAAAGGTTGAATATCACTGCTCAAAAGTGTATGACAGGAACTATTCTTTTAGGACACTGCCATGACTCTTCTGGTGAAACCATGTGCATGTTGACATCAGAAGTAAGTTTCACTAGATTCAATGGAGCTTACTGTATTGTAACAGTTTTTTTAATCACTGCACGTGGGAGCAATCATAACCAGTTTAGGTTGACATAATTCACCTGACATAACTTCCTGTCGTGTTGTGGGGAGGTCGGTGCATGCCTGTGCACTGGCCTAACCCCCCAGGAATGGGGCAGAACAGCATTTTTGTGACACTCCCTTAAGCACAAACCTTATGCCAGGGCTTCTTCTGGCCTAATTGGAGATTAGGACTGCAGCCTCAGTCAGATGTTGTGCATTTTGGAGGAACTAGATAGTCTTTTGTGGGCCCATAAAGCCTATTATTTTTCTCTTTTCTGTATGCTTGCCTTCCCGCATAACTTTCTTATAAATTTGATACTTCCCCAATTGATGTTGCCCACATAAACTCCTCTAAGGACCTCAGAAACCGTTGCAAATATTTTATTTAGGAAAGCACAAATTAATATTTCATCTTTCTTTTATCAGCTTCCGAGTGTTGAGATCGGCTCTTAAAACTATAATATAGCATTTGGGGAGAAAGATGCAAGTCAACAGTCCACAGTTGGAGGCCAAGATTGCAAAGATCTCCACTGCCACGACATATTTCCCTTTGGTGCTGAGGTAACCGGGAATAAAGGAAAGCCAAACACTGCAAAAGACCAGCATGCTGAAGGTGATGAACTTGGCTTCATTGAAAGTATCTGGCAGTTTTCTGGCTAAGAAAGCAACAGTAAAACTCATGACAGCCAGAAAGCCCATATAGCCCAGTACAGAGTAGAACATAGTGATGGAGCCTTCGTTGCACTCCAGTAGGATTTGCCCAGTCTGGGAGTGTGGGTCAACATCTGGAAATGGTGGAGAGGTGGACAGCCATGCCATGCAGATTCCTACTTGAATGAAGGAACAGGAAAGTACAATAACAATGGCAATCCGTTGTCCTAACCACTTCCTCATCTTGTTTCCTGGTTTTGTGGCTAGAAAAGCCAGGACCACAACGATTGCTTTGGCCAAAATGCAAGAAACAGCTACTGAGAAAATGATGCCAAAAGCTGTCTGTCGGAGCAAGCAGCTCACTCTCCCTGGCTTGCCAATGAAGAGCAGAGAGGAAAGAAAGCAGAGGAGGATGGAGCCAAGAAGCACACAGGTCAGGTTCCGGTTGTTGGCTTTTACAATGGGAGTGTGCCAGTTCTTGACAAAGATTTGTATTACTAGACCTGAAACAAGAGCAAAAGAAACGGCCAAAGAGACCAGAACGACCCCCAAGGGTTCCTCATATGTTAGGAAGCTTTGAACCTTGTTGATACATTCATCTTTGTTATCATTCGGGTATTGATTGTCAGAGCACTTGACACACTGATCTGCATCTGAAAGTAACAAATGCAGCATTAGCACTTATTTATTTTATTTATTTTAAAAATTTGCGTCCTGCCTTTCTCGGGTCGTAGACCGACTCAAGGCAGCTCACATTAAACATAAATAATGACATAAATAGAACATTCAATTAGAAACAATTAAAACATACAAGCTAAAAACATATAAGCTAAAAACAATGCAAACAACAACCCTCCCAATCTTAGCCCCATTAAAATGGGGTTTTAAAAGGTTTTTAGGCTCCACCTGGAGTTCTGTATTGAGGGAGCTTTCCTCAGTTCTAATGTGAGGGAGTTCCAAAGCCTGGGTGCCACCACAGAGAAGGCCCTATCTCTGGCTGCCACACCTCTCACATGCCTTAGTGGTGGCACATTCAGTATGGCCCCCTCAGATGACCTTAGGTGACGGGTTGGATTGTACAGGAGAAGGTGGTCTCTCAGTTACCCTGGACCCAAGCCATTTTGGGCTTTACAGGTCAGGACCAGCACTTTGAATTCAGCCCAGAAATGAATGGGCAGCCAGTGTAGTCGCTGAAGCAGTGGCCTGATAGATTCAAACTGATGAGCCCCAGCAACCACACGGGCTGCCACATTCTGGGCTACTAGAAAGTTCCGGAACATCTTCAGAGGCAGCCCTACAAAGAGCACATTGCAATAGGGGATGTCACTAGGTCATGTGAGGCTGCTGTACGTCTCTGCACAAGTCCTCTGCCAGCCTTCAGCTGTCAAAAAAGTGCCATTAGGCATTTCTGCACCACTCCTGGGTAGTTAGGCCAGTGTCCAGACATGGCCCACCAGCCTCTCCTCACCACTATGGGAATGAGGAGTTAGATGAATTATGCTGGCCTAAAGTGCTTAGGATTGCATTCTTTATTTCCTTGATTTCAATGGAATTTAGGGATCCCAGTATTTTGAGGATGTTAGCTCTATATTCCTGGGCAGTCTCGGCCAGAGCATTTTTGAAATTCGGGCACAATAATCCTGACTTGTGCGCATTTTGACACTCCTGCTGTCTACCATAGGGAAACTTTCCCCTCCCCTGGATAGGGCTGCAGAAGCCCAGATAGGTCTACCCTGCTGGCTTCTCTGATCCAACACAGGTTAGGATTGGACTGCCCATCACTAAGTGTCCCTACTATGCTTCTTTCTCTCTCCGAAATTCATGTTATGGGTCTTGCCCTTCACTTGAGAAAACTTGGGCAAAGCAAAACTTGCCTGAATATTCCTCATTGTGGAACAATTTTGGGGGGATGGGTGGGGCTGGGATGGGGAATGTCTGCAAACATATTTATAGGGTGATCTGTGTAAGTCACTTACCAGTTTCATTGGACATCATGTCTTCCGGACACCGAGTACAGTTATAGCAGCAGACTGGTTTCCCTTCTTGAACCATTCTGCGATGTCCAACATGGCAATTCTTCACACATCTGGACTGGGGCACCTTCTACATTATACCAAACATTTCATAATCACAATACAGTATTGTTTCTTCTGCTTCATCATAAGTAGAATAATGATCCCAAATGCTTCCTTCTTGCTGATATTTATTAACAACAGAAACCAATTAAAGGTGCACATGAGACAAGTAAACATACAGGGTCATAAGTCATATTGAAAATGAATGAACACTGTTTCCAAATTAACAGTTTTGGAAACATAACAAATTACTTAATCATATTATTTTATTATCTTTATTGTATGATGAATGTGCCACATGAGAAAAAAGATAAATTTTTAACAACATATAGAAAATGCTACTAAATTTAAATACAGAATTAAATATTGCTTTCCTGCTGGCCAAGTGGGCAAGTAACTGTGCCAGAGGCACTCATTCAAGTGAGTGTTCCTCTTTTATTTAGCAGGGGAAAAGTAACTGGCCGTCCTCACCCCAGCAATGTCTGGTACAGTGATTTTGGCTGGTGTTTCTTTGCAGATTTTTAGTTTGTGAGCCCTTTTGGACTGGGATCTATTAGCCATTGTTATTCCTTTTCTCTGCAAACCACTTTGTGAACTTTTTGTTGAAAAGTGGTGTATAAATACAGGTGTTCATTATTATCCACTTGGTTTCCATTCCAGAACCTCCTGTGGATAAAAACTTGTAAATCCATGTATAAAGAAAACAATGGAAAGATCCAGAGGGTCTTTAGAGAAATTGCTCCTCTACCACACGTAATTTAATATGGTAATGCCTCAATACCTGCAAGGATTTGTTTCTGGAACAAAAAAAATGGAATGACAGCTTGCACGATTACCTATCTACGAGTACAATAGTAGAAAAGCAGTTTTTAAACTGTGATTTGTAGTGGCCATTCATGTTGAGTCAAATCTGTGTATTAAAAAATCTGTATATAACAATGTTGGACCTGTCCTGTTGATTGATTCCTCTTATTTTAGTACAGTGATTCCTGTGGGACAAAACCCACCAGTGGGCAGTGGCCCAATTTTTGGTGAGTTACAAAACTGACAAGCTGATTAAAAATCTAATGAATAGGTAAATGTACTAACAATGTACTGAACTCTAAGGAAACTGAAATGGAACAGCACACATGTATTTACTTGTGTGTAGGTGAACGTACCTTACTCCACTTGGAACACAAAGTGACCAAAATGGTCCTGATAAGTGGGAGCTCAACAAACACTCCAGAAGGCATTCCCACCATCACCACCACAGAGAAAGGATAAAAACTGGGGTTTGAGTGGCTGGTAAAGTGAACTTTTAAATTCTTGAACAGCTTGATGGGTCCTCCAAAAATGTCATTTTAAAAAGTGGGATTTGGTACTAAAAGGTTTGGCAACAACTTTTAAAATACAAAACAATTTGTTTTTGGTTGCAATCCTAACCTCTGGCATAAGTTCTGTGTTGATCTGGGGATGTCACAAAAGTGCCACTGCACACTTCTGAGAGAGGGTTGCCCAGACCTGCATTTGCCTCCCTCTATCACCGTGGGAATGGGAAGACCAATGAGTTAGGCCAGACTAGGTTAGGATTGCACCCTTAATAACAGGTCCTTCAAAATGTTATTCAGAATGTAACAGGTCCTTCAAAACATTCTTATTGAAAGTTTGCATCATTTATAAGACATGTATTGTACATTCCATATATAATATTTATGTAATCAAAACACATGGAAGAATAATTGGGTTCACTGGACTTGATTCCCATCTAATTTTAGTGGCAATTTATTTAATGATTTGTTTTATAGTATCCTTTATTCTCCTTTTCTCAGAACAGTACAATGTATGGCTTCTTCCTTAGCAGAGCTTTCCATGACCTTTAATTAAATTATGAAAAAGTCAGTTTCATGATGTGAATGCATCTGATGGAAATAGGGTTCCCCATCAGTAGGTTGGCACCTACCTGTCAAATCCAACCACAACATAAGAAGACATCCACTGAGTCAGGAAAAAGGCCCATGTAGTCCATCTTCCTGTATCTCACAGAGGCCCCCTAAATGCTTCAGGTTGCTCACAAGGTAAAAGACCTGCATCCTGTTGCCCTCTATTGCATCTCGTACCGTATTGTGGAGTCAGAGTACTTCTTCAACCTGGAGGTTGCACATGCAAACCCATCATGGCTTGTAACCTATGATGAACCTTTCCTCCAGAAATTTGTCCCATCCCCTTTTAAAGGCATCTAGGCCATCACCACAGACTGTGGCAAGGAGTTCCACAGACTAATTACATGCTATGCTGTGCCTCGGTAGCAGTGCCTATGTTTTGCCCTCCTCTAAATGCTTTTTTTAAATTTTCAATTTTATTCTCTATTTTTAAATATTGAATATTTTAGTTGTATGTTTTATTTACAATGGTAACTTTGGCATTTGTTTTTTACAGAGAAAAGATGGAATAAAAATCTTTTTAAATAAGTAAGTAACCCTACAATCCAGAGTAACTATGGGAGCACGTAAGAGACATTATGTGTACCCATAGTTACTGCACCACCTAGTGAAAACCTATGGGAAATTCATATTGCAATCCAGAGCAAATTGTTCTTACACCGGAGCAAGGACTCCCCATAGTTACTCTGGATTGTGCCCTAAGTAAGTAAGTATGTAAGTAAGTGAATAGATAGATATATAGATATATAGATAGATATTTTCTTTTGTTCGACCTAACTCTCCTAACATACAATTTAGGGGATGTCCCTGGTTCTGGTGCCATGTGAGAGGTTAAAAGCACAGCCCGGTAGCCACTCTTTCCATATCTTTCATAATCCCCTGCACCAGAAAGGACTTACCTAAAAATATCTCAACTTCTTTCTGGAGACTGTTCCCAATTGAATTTAAATTGTTCAAAATATAGGAGAGAGAAGATCCCACCAAATATGGCTTCCCCTTCTCCATACGCATTGTCTTGAACACTTCTTGAATAAATACATTTGCTTTTCAAGTCTTTAGACACAAGGAAAGGGAGTAGTAGAAGAAACAGCAATACTAGCATTAATTTGTGGGCAAATATATTCTTCAGCCCACAGCTGCACACTGGCATTCTCAGTTACTCTACCTGCCAGTATGACCCCCATAAAAATCACCTTTCTAGACACACAAACAGACTTTATAAATGCAAAGATTTTATGGAAGGATCCTTTCTTGTTGTGTGGATCAATGAAGAAAGCATTAATTTTGCTCTAAGTAGCACCACAGCAAGTCCGAATGTACTGAGAATTTTTTTTAAATCTTCCAGTAATTTGGACCTTTCTTAGTTACTGATTCTATAATAATGAAAATTATTAATAGTAATTTTCATAATTACAAAGCAGACAAGCAACTCCCTGGAGTGGGAAATTGCTCATGAAATGGACAGCAGCATTAACAAATGATCTTGTAATTGTACAAGTTGTAATTGGTGCTACTGCGCTCTCCTCTTCCCTCAGGCACTGCGGAAAAAAAAGAGTAGCATCTGTATATCAGCAAACACAAGAACATTTATTCTTTATGACAAAAACAATGTAATATGAGACCAGTGGAAGAACACATACAATACAATAAGGTTGATGGTAGTAAGATAACTCCTGTAGCTCATATTTCAGGTCACAAAAAAGTTAACTCTTAAATAAAGAACTAAAATATTTCTAATATTAAATAATCACATTAACGTTGAGCTTCCCAGACCAGAGAATATCAGCACAGACAGGGGAGAATGTGCATACTTTGCACAGACAGTTGGTCTGCCTGGGAATAATTTTTTACAACAACTTTAAAATGAAATTACATTACAAAATGGTCTTTCCATATAACAATGTTTCACAGTGTTTGTTCTCTGCCATACCACTTTATATGGTCCACTTTTGAAATTACAATTGGAAATAACTGACCATGATGTCATGGCCAGTTACTTTAGACTGGGCAACCAAACACTACAAACACAAATAACATGTTCATACAGACAGAAGGGCTTCTTGAGCATGAGAAACACACACAAGAGATGAACAACCTTTTCAGATGAACCACCTAGTGCTGCGTGTTGCACGGCATTGCTGGTCTTGCTGCTAGGCAGCAGGGGGTCTGGTTATCCCATTACAGTGCTGGGCTCCAGCAGGTTCACACCTACTCTACAAAACCTGTTGTTAATGAGAGATAGGACATATAAAGTTTAAAAATAGCCATTTAAGAGTGGCTGCCAGATGGGCATAGAACCGGTTGTTAATTTATTTGAATCCCATCACTGTCCCATGAGTACTACCAGACATTACAGGAGCAATTCTAAACAATTTAGGCCAGCATAATTTACCCATTACTCCACTTCTGTGGCACAGGGAGACCAGTGTATGTCTGATCATTAGTCTAAACCAGGGGTCTCCAAACTTTTTGGCAGGACGGCCACATCTTTCTGACACAGTGTCAGGGGCTGGAAAACTAAATTGTACTTCAAATTTGAATAAATTTACATCAGTTTAAATTTAAGAATGCATTGGAGTGGATTACAAGGGTTCCCCAAGAGCCGGATAGAGGGGTCTTGTCAGGGGCCACACTGAGGCTCATCAAGGGCCGCATCTGGCCCTTGGGCTGGGGTTTGGAGATCCCTGGTCTAAACCACCCCCTGGTCTAAACCATCCCCACCACTCGCAGCACTTTTGTAAAACCACCTTGTCACCACTGGACTTGTGCCAAAAATTATGCCGGCCTAACCTCAAGAATCACTGGTGGTATGAGTCCCACTAGTTGAGAAACACTGCTGTATGGAATGACAGTACTTTTATACATAAACTGTATTTATAAACTGAATTACATAAACTGACTGTGTTATGGATCTAATCTAAATAACAAAAACTTAGATGGGTATTTCAGAGAAAGCATTTTCCACAATGCAAGTGTGAGCTCCTTGTTTCGCATGCTGTAGATTAAGGGATTCATCAAGGGTGGAACCACACTATACATAACAGCAAACACTAAATCCAGAACTGATGTTGAATCATGTACTGGCCATAGATATTCAATGACACCAATGAATATAAACAAGGACACAACTGTAAGGTGAGGAATACAAGTAGAGAAAGCTTTTTGCCTTCCTTGCACTGAGGGCATTCTCAGAACAGTCATTAATATCTGCACATAACTGGCAATGATGAAAGTGAAGCAGCCAAGAGTGACAACCACAGCAAATGCAAGAAGCTTCATTTCAAGAGGGTAGGAGTCTGAGCAGTACAACTGGCATAACTTTGGGACCTCACAGAAGAACTGATCAACTATGTTGGAGCAGAAGGGAGCTACAAATGTACTGAACGTGTGTATTGCTGCGTGGAGGAGACCACTGATCCATGCTACAGATGCTATTTCAACACAAGCTCTATGATTCATGATCACATCATAGCGCAGTGGGTTACAGATTGCAACATATCGGTCATATGCCATTACTATCAGGATGGCAAAATTCGACGCAGCAAAGAAGAGCAGGAAGAAGACCTGTGCGACACACCCAGAATATGAAATCAGCTGTGTATTCATTAGAGAATTGGCCATGGAGTTTGGCACAATGACAGAAACGGAGCCGACATCCAGCAAGGCCAGATTAAACAGGAAGAAATACAATGGGGTATGCAAATGGTGATTGAGAGCCACAGTGATGATGACAAGAAGATTCCCAGTCACTGTTATGAGGTACAATGCAAGAAACACAAAGAAATGCAAAATCTGCAGGGTTCGCACATTAGAAAAATGCATTAGCAAAAACTCAGAGACTGCAGTCTCATTGAAAGTGGTGTCCTCTGTTATGTCCTCTGTCATACTGTCTATGAGAGAAAGAATACAAACAACTCTTAGAATGCACAGCCGGACACAAAAGATCTGAATTAGACTATCTGGATTGCAACAGTTTGTACAGTTGGGAATCTGAAAATATTGTTTATTCTCCAGCTTCTACCTGGATCTTCTGATTGAACTGGAATTATGTAGCACTGTTTGGGGTTTGCAGAATGTAGGAAAGAGATTTAAAGGAGAAGCTGGAAACATCACACTCTTTATATCAGGCTAAAGAAGAGAGGGGACGGGGGACAAAATCTAAGTGCTTGGACTGCCCCAGGAACCTGGGCCATGACAAATAAACTGTCCAATAAAGTGTTATTGCAAAATAAAATGAAAATCAATTTGGGTATCATGATCTTAGCTTTGCTCCTACTAAAGTAAAGCCTTCAATTAAAAAAACTCATTCGTAAGAAAATTTAAGGAGGGTTTTTTTAGGCATCTTGCCCCAGGCCCAATGCCAGCTCTCTGCAGCCTTGCCTGTAGTTTCCCTGACTGCACTAAAACGTGCCAAAGGGTTTGAGACAACTGGATGCTAAATCATAAGACTTCCTATATTCAATCAGGTATTTAATGTAGGAATACCGAAGGGACATGGATAGCAAATCAGCATTAGATTTAGATGAGATTAGATTTTAGGGCGCAATCCAGAGTAACTACTGGGAGTCCTTGCTCCGGTGTAAGAACAATTTGCTCTGGATTGCAATGTGAATTTCCCATTGGTTTTCACTAGGTGGTGCAGTAACTACGGGTGCACGTAATGTCTCTAACACACTCCCGTAGTTACTGTGGATTGTAGGGTTAGATTAGATCAGGAGTCAAGGCTATCTGGTGCTCTTCCATTTCTTTCTCATTGTGCTCACTGAATGAGGGAGCAAATATTTCTAAAAAGGACTTTTCTGTCATACAGAGCTAATCTGAATACAAATATCTCTCGTATCATTTTTTTTGGGGGGGGGTGGTTGTTGAATAGAAGTTTCACTAGATAAATACTTTAAAAATCTTATAACAGGTAACTCAAGTAATCTGAAATACTTAAAGCATCATTCTGTGGGTGTTTGCAAACAAGGAAGCTTGTTCCTTGGGAATTCTGCAAAGCATTGTTGCTTATACACCAAATTTGGTCAAGACACACTTGCGAGCCAAATGTAGCTTTCTGACAAATTTTTAAAAATCCACTGCACATTGATACTGCTTTTTTTTTGCATCACGATTAATATAAAAGATAAAGCATTTTTAAGCTTTATACAATAATTATTTATTGGGTATGAACTGAGAGTCCCAAATAAATTTTCTGAGATTAAACAGAAAATATTGTGGAATTTACTTAAAGTAAACATTTTAAACTTGTACTGTCAACTTACAAGTTCCAAGAGATTGAATTTAGTTGAATTTAACAGGCTAGTGGACCACTCCTGGAACTAAAATTCTCACATAAATACACACGAAATATTGACATCAGCAGACAAGAATGGAGGAGAGATCAAAAAGAAGATAATTGATCTTCTGGGGTGAGAAAATTAGATCATATCTTGTATTTTCCTAATGGCATAAAAGTTTCCTTGTCCACAACCTTACTTCAAACATAAGCAGAAGGAAGGAAGGAAGGAAGGAAGGAAGGAAGGAAGGAAGGAAGGAAGGAAGGAAGGAAGGACGCTTACAATTTTTCTTCATTGATATCTAGAAATCCAAATGCAGTTCTTTTCCAAATCACTTGAAATTACTTCAGTTTGTTCCCATTATTTGTGATTATTATCTGTCTAGTCATGTATAAGAAGCTTTTCCACCACTCTTCTGTTTTTTCAGCCTGACTTTTTTCAGCTGTTTTTTCAGCCTTGCTTTGTGCCCATCCACAGCTGTAAAAAGATGCCCTGAGAGGAAGTTTATTGACTTCCAAGTTCCTTGAGGCTTTCTCCCTGGAGTTCAGCACACCCAAGCTGGAAAGGCTGTCAGAGGAAAAAAAAGTTACTTTCCTAGTATGTAACATCCATCTTAAGTTTTCCAAAATACTCAAAAGGATAATTAGCAAGACTAAGTGTATGCAACAAACTTTGGCCTTGGCTTTCCCTAATCAACTTTATTCACAATTCAGCCATTTATGGAGACCCAGACCTCCTGAGTTCTTAAGGAAGCAATTCTACTTGAACCAGTGGTGGGCCCAGCCTGCCCCAACAACCGGTTCTCTGGAAGTGGGAGGGGCCAGGCTGGGTCAGGGGGTGGGGCCAGGGTCAGGGGGTGGGGTGGGGGAGGGCACACCACCTTAACCCTTAGTTTACCAAAAAAATTGTATCACTTGTGACCACATCAATTAAGCCCCTGAGTTCAGTGTAATTTATTCCTATGCATTACACTTTGTTGTGCTCTCAGGGGGAATGTGTGCCACAAATAAGAGGATAAAAGCATAAGAAAAGCCTCCACTGGATCACACCAAAGACCCACCTAGTCTAGCTTCCTGAATCACACAGAGGCCCACCAGCTGCCTCAGGGAGCCCATATGACACTTGCATCCAGGTGCCTAATACAGCAGACACACCACAAGTTCCACTGGTGGTACTCATATCACTGGTTGAGAAACACTGATCTACAGTTTAGGACCAGAGTCTGTGGTGTTCCCTCTGCGGGTTGAGATTTGCTTCTAAGCCACTACTTAAGGCTACAATCATGTCCACACTTTCCTGTAAGTAACCTTCATTGAATATAATAGGACTTCTGAGTAGTCAAGCAAAGGACTGAGCTCTTAGCAACTAGGCTTTGGTTGCAATCCTATTCACTTTCCTGAGAGTAAGCTCCACAGACTCTAATGGGATTTACTTCTGAGTAGCCAAGAATAGGATTGGGCTCTAATGCTGCACTCCTCTGCACACTTTCCTGGGAGTAAGCTTCATAGATTGCAATGGGATTAACTTTTGAGTAGTCAGGCATAGGATTACAAGCTCTTAGATACCAGCTTCTGGCTGCAATCCTATGCACTCTTTCCAGGGAGTAAGCTTCATTATTATAATGAGTAGACTCATTATAATGAGTAGTAGTAGTAGTAGTAGTAGCAGCAGTAGCAGTAGTACTCATTATAATGAGTAGACAGATGATTGGGCTTTGAGGCTACACTCCTATCCTCACAGGGGAGTAAAACCTATTGACTTTAATAGGATTTACTTCAGAGTAGGCAGTGGTCTGGGCTCCTGGGGGCAGGATGGGAACTGGGGCTATTTCTTCAGGTGCCCCCATACTGTCTCCCCACAATCTCAGGTGGAGAGATTTCTCAGAGGGGCAGAATGAGGTGGGGAGATCTCTGGGGGGGGGGGGGCAAAAGGACTACAGTGTGGATAGGATTGCAGCCTGAGCCCAATCCTAACTGTGTCTACTCAGAAGTAAGTCCCATTCAAGTCAATGGGGCCTACTCCCACTACTGTGTGGTCAGGATTTTAGCCTTACAGTCCAATCCTATGCAGGCTTACTTAGAAATAAGTCTCATTCTAGTCAGTGGGGCTTACTCCCAGATAAGGGTGGATAGGATTGCAGCCTCAGAGCCCAGTCCTAACCATGTCTACTCATTAGAAAGTCTCATTATAGACAGTGGGCTTGCTCTCAGGAAAGTAGACAGGGCTGGAGGAACAAGGCTGGAGGGAGTGATCCAAGCAAGCCTCTGCCAATCTCCTCAGAAGTAAGTCCCATTATTTTCAGTAGGCTTACTCTCAGGAAAGTGTGGATGGGAAAGTAGCCTCAAATCCTATGCTACTCAGAAGGAAATTCCATGATAGTCAATGGGAATTGCTCCCAGGAAAGTGTAGCTAGGATTGTGGCCACAGGCTGCAGTCCTATACTATACAGTGCGGCTTACTCCTGAGTAGTACTGAGTAGTGCTGAGTAGTTCTCCATTACTAGTATTGGGCTGCAAAGGCACCTGGGGAGGGAGGGAGGCAGGCAGGCATGGCCCCACCAAAAGCCTTGGAGGATCTCATCCTCACAACACTCAGATACTCACCTATAGACCTTTCTTAGCAGCTCTGGCTTCTCTATTCCCGCCCAAGGACCCCTTTGTAAAGCTGTCTATCAAAGTGCCTGACCATCCCCTGCCTCATTTGCATATGAGAAACCCATCATGCTTTGCAAACTGCACAAGGAAATAACTTCTGAAAACTTGCTAGAAATAAGGCTTTTAATCAAAATAAGATGTTCAGCAGGGACAGCCTTCCTGAATAGCATCATCCAAAATTTTGGGGCATGAAGAAGCTCTTCACTCTCACTTGAAAGTGTTGAGCTTATAGTGATCCAAGCTCCCTCCCATTTCAGCAGTTCAGTGTCTGAATGTCTGTGGAATGACTGCAATGCCTTCTCTGAATGATGGTGATGGGAAAAGTCTATTTGCATTTTAAAATTTAAAAATAACCATAGGGAGGGGAAGGAGGGGGGAGAGAGAGCCCCCCTTAGAAGGGGAGGGAGGCTCAGAAGGGGAGGAAGGAGGAGGGAGTAGAGCTTCTCCTCTGGGAACTCAGACCCAGAGGCCCTTTAAGAGAAATTCAAACACACTTGCATGCAATTCAAAGATGACGCCCCCTCTTTAACAACTGGTTCACTAATGTCCTCCCCAAATTAACAACCGGTAGAACCGGCTACAGCCCACCTGTGACTTGAACATAGTACCACTGGAAAAAAGTGTTCCTGCAGTGTTGGGCAGGTGACACACCATGACACACTATAGGCAGTCTGTAAACCTGGTTGAGTTTGCATAGGAAATGGGAGGAAAGTGGGGTTCTGAGTTCTGAATTCTGAGTCTAGTTAATGCATAATTAACAGGCTGACCAAACATCCAGAAACAAGACATTCTCCGGAACTGCCCTTTGTTTGTAATTAGTAGCCTGCTGGATGGGTGCGCACCTCTGAGGTGGCTGCCTGAGAGGCGAGGGAATCAGGTGGGGGCAAAAAATCCCCCTGGCCTGGCTGCACTTCAGGCCTGCACCTGCATCAGAGGAGAGAAGTGAGATGAGGCAAGAGGAGGCATGACAGGCTCTCCTGCAGGCTGCAGCGGCACCTTCCATGCAACTGCCACATTTCACTCTCCTTAGTTTATTGTGATTCAGGAACATGATAGGGTAGGAGGATTTGACTTTACTGCCTGCCATTGTCCCATTTGTGACCGGCAAGTACAAGAGGGGGAAAAATTCAATTGTCAACAATAGGATATGATTTATGAATAAATAGACTTTAGGTCAGAATCTGGAATCTGGAATGTAGTGGAAATTGTCACTGTCACAATATTTCCATGTGAAAAGGTTTAAGCAAGTAATTTATTGAGGGAAATATGTTTTGCAAGAAAAGAAATACCATATTTACTTGAATCTAAAACATATTTTTTACGCCTAATTTAATCGTCAAAATCAGGGTCACATTAGATTCAAGTAAATACGGTATTTTCATTGTGGGTCAGTATTTAGTGTAATAGTTTAAAAGGTAAAGGGTAAAGGTGTCCTCTGGGGTTATACTGCTAGTCATGACCAACTGGGTGTGATGCTCATCCTTGTATCTAGAGCCATTATTGTCCGACATGTGGTCCACATGTGCACATAATGCTGTTACCTTCCCATCAAAGTGGTACCTATTTATCTTCTTGTAGTTACGTGCTTTCAAACTGCTAGGTTGGCAGGTGCTGGGCTAAGTTCAGGAGATCACCACGTCTTGTAGGACCAAGGTCTCAAACCCTGGCCTGTTGGTTAACAGGCACAGTGTCTTAACCATTTGTGCCACCACAGCCCAATTTACTATATTCAATTTTTACTGAAACAATTTACTATATTGTAATAAAAATGCAAAAAACTCATTGTTGTAGGCCTCCAGCCAAAATTGTGGCCTCCAGTCAAAAAATTTGGACACAACAATCCTAACTCCATTCCTTGACTGGATCCTGCAGTGCAAATAAATGCAAATCTTTAGCTGTAGCAGATCCATGTAGACCAGCATGTATCATTTCTGATGAAAGACTTAACAGTTGTGGTTGCTGTGGAGGATATTCTTTGCAATTTCACTCCAATGTTGGAGGTGCTTCTGACTCAAAGGGCGAGGCATTGCACTGGAAAACTGGAGAGGTTAGGCAGCCAGGTGCAACAGGGTTTTGTATTTGCTACAATAGTTATTCTCAAGCATTTTAGCTCAGGACCCTTTGTGAGAATTACAGTCTGTCTGGGACACCTCCCTGTCCCCAGAAGGGATATCATCAACCTAGAAATTATGTCCTGGCAGGAATTGCCATCAAACAGGAAGCGACATCTCTGCAATGCTGTAATCCTTGTCAATTTGGCAGTAAGTCCCATTGTGTTAAATGAGGAAAGTATGGTTTGCAGATTGGGTGCCCCATTTCAAGACAGCAGCACCTGGTGCCAGATTCAGAAGTGCACTTGGGCTGCCTGACCTATCACTGGGGTGGCCCAATTCCAAGATGGGGCAGCCTAGTTATGCCAGAAAAGGCTTGGCGCAGCCTAAGTCAACATAGGATGCCCCAAGACAGATGGAACTGGGCTGCCCTAGTGGTGCCAGCCTAGGAGGTTCAGGAGAGGCATGTTGAGGGCATGTTCAACATTGCCTAGGTATGCCTGATCGACAGCCTGTTTCATGGGCAGAAATTCCCTTTTCCAGCTACTCAGGGTTTTAACACTTCAGTGTTAACACTAAAGTGTTAACACTTTAACAATTGTTATAACAATTAGTAGACCCATAGGGATCCATGATAAAGCAGAGTAAGAATGGCAGTGTTGACCAAAAATCCGAGTTCTTGGCCAGCCGAGCTGCAGCTTCTGCCTCTTAGCTTCAGGATATGGAACAACTATGGCAGCCACAAATCTGTGGATACAGCAGGACACTCCAAGAAGCCCCTTGTATCCACTGTAGACTGTACTGACTCACTTATGCTGCAGCTGTGACTGAGTGTAAGGGACTCCTTATAAGGTAGGAACCACAACTGTTCCTTGTTCAGTGTGATCTGAGGGGGGTCTCCATGAGAAGAAGCCGTCCCCAGGTGTCACTAACTTGGTGCTTACTGAGCATGCTCTGGAGCAGGTAGGGCAGCCCAGGCTTCCTGACTCTCTGGATCCAGCATAACTTTCTGCTGTGGATTCAGAATAGTTGGGGCAGCCCAGATAGGGCAATTCTCACTGCCATAACTCTGGATTGCAGATGTCTAGTCTCAACATGATCTCTCCGGGCAATACTGGAATAGTGAGAGTACTGTTACAACCCTTAAGAACACCCCTTGGGAACCAGATCTCTTGTCATGGTGGCAGTGGACAACCAGGGTTGGCCCTACCAGGCAGCACATTAAACTGATTGGAAGAGTGGTGGATTGGAGGTGAGTGAGTGCTGGCACAGGGCATCACTGCCCTGGATTAGCAGGTGGTGGACAGAAGTCCCCCTCTAATGATAGCCATAGAGGCCTAACCTGCTTCTGATGTACCATGGAGGAGATGTCTGCAAATGCTACCCAGCATAAGATACAAAAGATTGACATTTTTTTGTACCACTGCATTAACACTGGGCAGAAGGGATAGTTAATTGCTATAAATCAAAGACTCATGAAGTCCTTTCCCCCCCTACATCTGATGTAAACATTATCTCACCTGAGCAAATGTTCAATCCTATAATTAACAGCAATTGCTATGAGTCATGCTTCTGCTAAGCAAATCATTCAGGACTTTTTTTTAGCACCACTAAAGTATGTGATCAGTTTATAATAATACCTGTGCTGCTCAGACTTGGTTTGAAAATTATGAACAGTGAGAACTGTGCTATAATCATATCCCAATGTTTTCTTTCTACTCATTTCAGCCAACTGAGAGATCCACCAGTATTATATGTATATATATATATATTTGT
This sequence comes from Cryptoblepharus egeriae, assembly GCA_030015325.1. Taxonomy (NCBI): domain Eukaryota; kingdom Metazoa; phylum Chordata; class Lepidosauria; order Squamata; family Scincidae; genus Cryptoblepharus; species Cryptoblepharus egeriae. The sequence goes on from JAREYC010000004.1 coordinate 86,635,085, forward strand.
ATACATGCCCAATAGGATATATGCCCAATAGGATTGAGTTGCACATTCAGCAACAGTTTCTGGAGTCATTGTTGCAGAAACGTTCTAGGCAGGTTGGTGGCAGGTGATTGAAAGCAACTGGAGATTTTGAGTCAAGATCTGTACAAGAAAGTAGAGATGCTTCTGATAGTGCTGATAATCATTCCGGCCATTCAGTTTCCTTCAATTGAATGCGAAGCACTGGCTCCTTTGTGCACCATCACTGATCCCTCCCAGTTCCCCTGGAAGTATCATCAGAGCGGAGATTTTATCCTTGGATCTATTGTGTCTCAGATTACTTGCATATTTGATGTCATATCTTTCAGCGAACATCCCAAAACAAGATTGATAATGTAAGGAAATCCTTTTCAATCCCCCCAAATATTTGGAAGCTCTGATCAGATCCATTACAAATGGTTTATGCAAGGAATGGTGTGATCAGAAGACAGTTTGCTAACGCTTGTTTTTGCTAATGTGAATAGATTTATGATTAGGATTCTTTGGAAGATTGCATTAATATAGTTTTAGCTACTTCACTGCTTCCTGAACACCTGAAGAATGTTAAGATCATTGTCTTGTGGGGGTTGAGTGAAAGCAGCAGCAGGATAGTTGGCTGAAGGTTGCAAATAGTCCCCAGGCTAAGGTTTAACCCCCAGACTAGACTTGACTGAATCATTCAAAATTAAACAATTCTTAGACTGCAATCCCATATACATTTATTTGGGAGTGAGTCCTATCTGCATTCAATGGAATTTAATTCCAAGTAGAAATGCCAATTGCTGTCAGTACTAGTCATAATGGGAGTTGGATGAGTAATTTGTGCTCCCATGTAAACCAGTGAGATAAGGCTTTCCTTGGCATGAATGGAATCATACCTATGAACTTTATTTCAGAGCAGTGAGGCAGGAGTACACATTTCTTAATTCTGCTTATGGAGTTGGAAACAATGGAATAACTTAGTAAGAAAACATGTTATTTACCAAGATTCATATCCTATACAGTACTTAGGAGTTTGAACAGAAAGTAGTTGCATAATTTTTGTCTATCTCAACTTTAAATGCCTTTAAAATTTTGTAAATTGAATCAGAATAAAAAATTCAGACTTATAATTGATGATAATGGACTGCTTTCAGAGGGATATTTCATGAAGGATTTACCATTCATTTTATACCAAATGTTACACTTCCTTTAGTCCAGTTCCAAAGAACTACCAGCACATCCAGACCTTGGTCTTTGCTATGAAGGAGATCAATGAGAATCTGAAGATCCTGCCTAATGTCACCCTGGGCTTCCACATTTATGACAGTTACTTTGATGCAAAGCTGACTCACCAGAACACCCTGAAACTTATTTCCACTCAGGAAAGGTTGGTTCCCAACTTCAAATGTGATAAAAAACAGCATCTGATAGGTGTCATTGGAGGACTAGATGCAGAGATCTCCCTTCACATGGCTACTCAACTGAACATCTACAAGATTCCTCAGGTACAAAGACATGTGGGTCACAAAGCTTTTTCAATTACTGTGGCTATTTATCTTTTTAATGTAACACATGGAGATTCATTTTTAACACATATGGAATATGATTTCAATTTTTTTTACCCATTGTTTATCAACTGGTCAGATTTATTCAAATAAAATATTTCCTATGGCAGGACTGAAATATTCTAAGGCTGCAATCCTAAAGACACTTTCCTGGGAGTAAGACCCACTGAACACAATGGGGCTAACTTTTGAGTAGACATGGTTAAGATTGTGCTATTAGTGAAATAATTTTTACTTTAGCATTTCTGCCTTCTTCTTTCAAAGGTGACTAACTAGAAAATATTTGTCCCTCTCTTCCCTCTCACTCTCTCTGAGACTTTTAGTTGAAAAAAGTATATAATGTAAATAACAAGTATAATGTATATCAGTTCTTCTCTACAAATTGGATAATTCAGTGATTATACTTTGCTAGATTGCCTATTGTACACATGCTCCAGTGATTGATGTGAAAATGAAGCTCCCTTCCTTTTACCGGATGGTTCCCAATGAAGCACATCAGTACAGAGGGATTGTCCGTTTACTACAACACTTCCAATGGACTTGGGTCGGGGTAGTTACTTATGGTGATGATAATGGAGAAAAGTTTATCAAGACCGTGTTGAAAATGTTTTCTGAACATGGCATCTGTGCAGCCTTTACTAAAAGAATACCAGTTCTCTCTCAGGTTACAGGAACAGACGAACTACTAGAGACCTCAGAAACAATAAGCCCACGTTTGGCTGAGGTCATGGAACTATTCACTTCTGAAGTCACAGTCTATGTTGTCAATGCAGACTTTCAGACCGCAGCATGTTTGAAATGGATAGTATATCTATATGACATTTTAGAAGGTACAAGAAAGTCTTTTGTTGGCAAAGTATGGATAATGACCAGCCAGTGGGATTTCTCATCTCTGGCAGTGCACAGGGATTTTGACATGCAAATCTTCCATGGAGCCTTGTCTTTTGCCATTCATTCCAATGAAGTGCCAGGATTATCAGAATTCTTCCAGAATCTGCATCCAAAGTCACAAAACGAGATGATTTCATCAGGATCTTCTGGGAACATGCCTTTGACTGCTCATTTTCTCATTCTGATGACAGCGAGGACAATAGAGATCCATGCACTGGCCAAGAGAAGTTGGAGGACCTCCCAGGGATCCTTTTTGATAAAAGCATGACTGGCCAAAGTTATAGCATCTACAATGCAGTCCATGCTGTAGCACATGCATTGCAAAAGATGATCTCATTCAGGGCCAAGCACACATCAATGGTGGACAAATTCAGGCTCCCTCCTCCAAATCCTCAGTGGTCTCAGGTAATGGTCTCACTTGCAAACCTGCTGTTTTGTCTGAGCTGATGTTAGGAGACAGTCACAACCCTAATTAAACCACACATACCCTAATGCAACTGCAGTTCAAGCTGTACCCTGTAGGTGGCAAGTTCAAAGACCTTTTTGAGGTGAGGGAAATAGCTGTGCCATTGTGGTCAGGGAGATTAACAGGGATGAGGAATGTGATTCAAATTAGGAGCATGCTGGTGCTGCTGAGATCCACAACATCTTGTTCCTCCTCCCATCTGCTCCCCACCCCCCTAAAAACTTAGAAGTACCTTTCTCCTGAACAGATATGGGAGTCCATGGCTGCAATCCTAAAGACACTTTCCTGGGAGTAAGACCCATTGAACACAATGGGGCTTACTTTTGAGTAGACATGGTTAGGATAGTGCTCATAGTCCCAGATTTTCTTTTACAAGAAATTGCTTGTCATTGAGAGAATGGACTGATGGGTTTTTTCCAAGACTGACAAAAGATTTCTGTAGTGATGTGAAAGAGATGCTGTATTAATATTCTGTACTCAAGAATTTCAGATGGACTCCTTGGTGAAAATAATGCAAATACCATCAATATTTTGCCAGGAATTTTGCTTACTAAGCCCAGTTTCCATCAGAAAAAATTGTTCTGGAAATGCTAGTTGCCATTGAACACCCTCCACACCCACAAACACACACATAGGGAAATGATAAATACCTTCAGGAGATGACAACAATTCACCAGAAACACAGGTGATGTGGGGTTTAAACTGTCAATTTTTCTATCCTGTCCTGATTGCAAAAAAAGTCTCTTCCTTGCAAAACAGAAATTATGGGCACAATCCAAACCATGTCTACTCAAAAGTAAGCCCCACTGTTTTCAATGGGTCTTACTCCCAGGGAAGTGTCTTTCGGATTGCAGCCTGTTTCTGCTAATGTTTTCCTTGACTTCTTCCAAATCCAGCTTCACCCATTTCTGCAGAGCATCTCTTTCAACAACAGTGCTGGAGACATGGTGTCTTTTGATGAGGAGAGTGAATTAGCAGGTGGATTTGACCTGATCAACTGGGTGACTTTCCCCAACCAGTCCTTCTTGAGCGTAAAAGCTGGAATGTTTGATCCACAGGCTTCCCCAGGGAAAAAGTTCACCGTTAATGCTGAGGTCATCACATGGCACAGTGTCTTCAATCAGGTGGGTTTGCTTCAGCTGCAAGATAGAAATCTAAATGGGAAATGTTGCAGCATTAAAATTAAGAACACCTTGAAAATCCCTTCCACTTTTCCAAAAAATGCCTCAGGAAGGGAATGCAATTTTGTAAGGATTTTGAAAAGCATTATGTAGAAGGATAGCATTGATAGTTCCCCGTCTAGATTTGCCCATTCTACCCATTGCAGCAATCTCTGACTACATTCTTCTCCTCCATCCTGACCCCCAATTTCTCCCACCCCTGAACCAGTGTGCCAGTTAGTGAGGATTGGGCTATGAATCATCTTGGACATTGTTGGCTGATTATCCTTTGACTAGAGATGTTGAGGGTGAACCCATTCCATGATTGCATGAAAGGAATCGCAACCACCATTGAGCTGTGATTCCCAAAAGGGTCACACTTTCCCACTGACCTTCAGAACAGTCAGGTTTGCAGGTGTCCTGGAGCAAAAACCTCAACCACACCTCCCATTATACCACAAGCATACCACCTAAAGGCACATTTTGTGCTACCAATACAGGGGAATGCAAAGTCAGGGGAAAGCCTACTGATGTGTAATCATGAGTACGTTCCCATGCACAGCCTCCATTTTGGTTGATTGTTGATGTCATTGCCAGTAGCAGAGCCATAGGATATGTGGTCATGCTGGCAAAGGAGTCAGCAGCATCTAATACCAACCCTGCTTATTTAGAAGTTTTCTAAACTATTTTTCCCAAGACATAATTTTTTCACTTGCTGCAGTTGTTCATTATGGGTTATCCTAACCTAGGCCAGCACAATTCATTGGTTTTCACGTTCCTGTGATGAAGTATGGTGGCAAGAGCATGCAGGGTGACCAGATGCCGAAACCTCAAAAGGAGGTGGTCTTAAATGCCCAAACCTCAAAAGGAGGACACGATCTTGGATTCTTCTCACTTTCTTGCAGAAAATGGCACATTTGCATACTTACAAGTAAAGCTGCGATATTTGGCACTTTCACTTTCACCCGTAGTGCATGTCTGTGCACTTGCCCAGGAGTGGCGCAGGAGTGTATGGCACATTGGTGACAATCCCAGGTCAGCACAGGATTTATGCTGGTGCTTAGGCTAGCCTAAATGGAGGTTAGGATTGCAGCATATGTTATGCAAGATTTTTGTTGGGGGACCTTGTCTACAAAAACCAGTCTTAGATTCTACCACTTAGAACAGAGGTCGGTGAACAGGGTTAAGTTACCCCAATTTGTGTAATAATGGAATTACCGGGGGTAATGGACCACCTGGGTTTGCATATGAATGACACAGCCAGGTATGCATGACCAGCACAGAGCAGGGCAGGCATTGCAATCACTCTGCCTGCCACTCTACAGCCTTGATGGATTACTCTTAGCACCTGTCAAAGATCAAAACAAACAAACAAAAGGTGTGAAGCCCTGAAGGGTCATAAGAAGTTCAGGCTATTGTAGGGGCAGTGGGGTTGGAGGGGAGAGAGAACAACAGAGTCTCAGCTGCAGGCTGGGGTTTCTCAAGCTTCTGCTTGCTTACTCAGAAGCAAGTATCATTATTTTCCTTGGGGGTTATTCTTAGAAAAGTATGCATTGCATTGCACCCAAAGTTATGGACCTAAATGCTAGAAACAACTTGATCTGCCTGATAATAACTGCTGCTGTGTTTCAATTCCTGCTGCAATGAGAGAACTGAGCCTGATAGCAGAGTTGCTTCTTGCAGTCATGATCCAAACTGCTTCTAAGTCAGCAGAGAGAGAGAGAGAGAGAGAGAGAGAGAGAGAGAGAGCTACTGCTAAATTAGCAGTCAGGACAGGAGTCAGACCTGCAGCCATCTGCCTTGTGTAGCTGCACAAAATTTCCATCTTATTCAGCTGTCCAGAGCAAAGAAGCAGGTGAGCAGGGGGACCAAGCAGGGTTTGGAGCCATCCAGACAGTAATGAAAAGAGAAAGCATCCTCCTTTGGGTGCTGTTGAGTCTGCCTGTATTCTAAACAGCCCCCGTCCATCCAGCTCCCTCTGGTAAGACCATTTCATTGCTACTGTATCAGGGTGATCATATCTCATAATCATAAAAGAAAATCCCAAAATGTAGGACACTCAAGAAAAATGTAGGACATGACAAAATTAAAGCTAAAAACGCTGACCTATGTTGCTTTCATGTGAGTAATTAAAACACTATGAGCACAGTTCTAACCATGACTACTCAAAAGTTAGACCCATTGTATTAAATGGGTCTTATTCTGAGGAGAGTGTCTTTAGGATTGCAGCCTATATTTACTGATTACATTTACAACTATTACATATAAATTATTAATTCCAAGAAGGCTACATGCCACTACACTTTCCTGGAAGGAACCCCCCCAGAAGTGTAATGGGCATTAATTCTGAGGAGAAATGCCTAGGATTGGGATCTGCGGCTGCGTCTTCTCCACACTTGTTTCAATCATTTGCAGGATCTTGTCCTCTTTTTTATTATGGTCACCCTGACCCCCACATTTCTCCAATAAGCACAAAAAGAGGACAAAATATAAGACATCCACGAAAAATGGAGGACATTTTTAAAAGCTAAAAACACTCATATACACTATTTTCATGTGGTTAACTTAAAAACCATATTATGTAGTAGTACTGTATGTTTAAAACTATTACATACTACATATAATTTATGAATTCCCAGAAAGCTACATGCTGCCTGCTCACAAGGAAAAAGAGGACAATGAAGTTTTTTTTCCCAGGACACAAGGCTAAAACAGAGGAAATGTCCTGGGGAAACAGACCGTATGGTCATCCTGTCCAATCCAACACTATTTTATCACCTACTTCAAACTTTTCTTCCAGCTCCCCAGAAGCCACATATTTGAATTCAAAAAATTAAGAATATGTTTTTCCTTCCTTTCAAATCAAGGGTGTAACGTCCACATACCTAAATATATTTTGGGGTAAGAGGTAAAAAAGTTGCCTGACCCCTGCTTTAGCCCATCAGAATGCTCTAGTGTTGTTTTCCAAGTCAGTAGTAATAGTACATAGTCCTGGCTGACTATCCTGAATGATTAAGTCAATGAATGGTAGAATCAATCAGGAAGACAGTAGTAGTAGTAGTAGTAGTAGTAGTAGTAGTAGTAGTAGTAGTAGTAGTAGTAGTAGTAGTCATTGTCTAAAATGTTTGAATTTTTTTTCAAATTCAATATTTTTGAATCGGCCAACTTATACTTGAGTTTATTGCTTCTTAAGACTCGTTCACACTTCTGGAATGAATTTCCAGCATTCATTAGTTCTTGATTGCTTCCAGTATCTACAATTTACCCATCTCCTATCAAAGGAAACTGATTTGGTACTTGATATGATATGATAACATTCTTCATCAGCTACACCTTCTTCGCTTTGCAAACATAGGTGCTGCCCATTGCTGTCTGTAATGACCGTTGCTTACCAGGATACAGAAGAAAAAAGATAGAAGGGAAACCTTTTTGTTGTTATGGTTGTGAACGATGTTCAGAAGGAAAGATTTCATACCTGAAAGGTAGGAAAGAGAATGTGCAGTGTAATGAATCATTCATACTACAGCATCACTCATTTGCTTCCACTTTTGTCTTAAGTCTTCTGCTTTAAAACAGAGAAAATAACAGCTCAATCCAATCTAGGCCCACCCCTGTGCATGCAGCACCACCTACAAAACAGGCTATGAACCAGCCAGAGACAAGACAGCCTAACAGAGGTAAAGTTTTACCTACTCCTATGTAGTCTTTCTTGTTCCCAGTGGGTCTCCTGAGACCTCCAACAGGTCTTTGCATACATTTCAGTTTAGCGCCTCTCGGGTGTATCAAGGCCAGGAAACGGAGGATAGAATTTGGCATACTCTTCAGCCTCCAAGATGTACCCAGACACCTCCTGCCCCAGTTCAACCAGGTCCATACCCGATCCATCCCCTATCTGATTCTGCCTGTCACGAACTTTCAATAGTGGAAGTTAACCAGTCTGCCCTTGCATTAGCCCCAGTGGTGTCTGTAGCGGGGGCCAAGAGGGCCCAGGGCTCCAAGTACAAACTTCAGGAGGTGACACATGGGGGTGAAAAAAATCATTAAATTGCTAAAATCACTAAAATCTTTCTGAATGATCCCATCATGTCATATACCATTGGATGTATATTTTCCAGAAGAATCCAATTCAAAAAAATCTTTCAAATGTAAGGCCCAAAAAACCTAACAATAAAATAAAAATGGAGCCCTATGGAAAATTAAAGTGAGCTGTGTCATGCCTCAAGAAAGATCTTGAGATGTCTTCAAAAAAGATCTAGGTTTCATTTTCCCCTTCTTCTGCTGTACTACTTTGGCTTCTTGGCCCTGGAGCTGTAGCTGGCGTTGGATCCAGTGATACCCTGCCTCTGCCTCTTTAAAAACCAGCAGACACCCCTCCACCTTTGAGCCATGGAGACAACAAAAAACAATTTATTTATTTAGCATTGCTTCTTGTTTGATCATTAGTTCCCTACCCACAGCCAAAGAGCACCTGACAAGTATGGCAAAATGCTTTACATGGGAAAGGTATTTTAGATTGGATAGGATGGGCACAATCCAGAGTAACTATGGGGAGTTCTTGCTCCGGTGTAAGAACAATTTGCTCTGGATTGTAATATGAATTTCCCATAGGTTTTCACTAGGTAGTGCAGTAACTACGGGTGCACGTTATGTCTCTTATGTGCTCCCATAGTTGCTCTGGATTGTAGGTTTTGTCTCAATTATCTGTATTTACTGTCCAAAGATGCCACAGCAGGCTGTACAACTGCTGTGCTTGCTAATGTGTGGGAAAAAAGGAATGCTTCAAAGTAAATTGAACTAAAAGTGAATTAGAGATGGCACTATCCACTTAACTAGGGATGGGATGAGGACATTGTAACAGATATATATGAAACTTATATATATGAAACAGATATATATGAAATATATATATAGATGAAACTTACATTTGTCTATATTTTTCAGACATGGACGACTGTTTCAAGTGTCCAGACGGTCAGTTTCCAAACAAGAACCGAGATCAATGCCTCCCCAAAGTCTTCAGTTTCCTGTCTTTCACAGAACCCTTGGGAATGTCATTAACGGTCTTGGCTCTGTTTTTTTCTCTAATCACAGTTTTGGTCCTCAAGATCTTCATCAAGAACCAGGACACTCCCATTGTCAAAGCCAACAACCGAGACCTCACCTATGCTCTGCTTGTCTCCTTACTGCTCTGCTTCCTCTGTTCCTTACTATTCATTGGCCAACCTCAGGTAGTGACCTGCTACTTAAGACAAACATCTTTTGGTCTGGTCTTCTCAGTGGCCGTTTCTTGTGTTTTGGCCAAAACTATCACTGTGGTTCTGGCTTTCATGGCCACCAAGCCAGGATCCAGGATGAGGAAATGGGTCGGGAAGAGACTGGCAAATCACATTATATTTGGTTGCTCCCTAATTCAATCTATTATCTGTGTTGTGTGGCTCTGCATTGGGCCTCCATTTCCAGATCTGGATACGGAATCTGTGGCTGAAGAGATTGTCGTGCAGTGCAATGAAGGCTCCATCACTATGTTTTATTGTGTTCTGGGCTACCTGGGATTGCTCGCTATGATCAGCTTCACTGTGGCTTTCCAAGCCAGAAGTTTACCAGACAGTTTCAATGAAGCCAAGTTCATCACATTTAGCATGTTGGTGTTTTGTAGTGTGTGGTTGTCCTTTATTCCACCGTACCTGAGCACAAAAGGGAAATACATGGTGGCTGTGGAGATCTTCTCTATCTTGGCTTCTACTACTGGGTTACTGGGCTGTATCTTTTCCCCCAAATGTTACATACTTCTTCTTAGGCCTGAATTAAATAACAGGGATCAACTGATAAGGAGAAATAACTAAGTATGTATTTCATAACTTTTGCATTATCTGGAAGTAGATATAACCCAAATATTGGATTACTTCCCTCTATTTCAGATTTGTAGTAGCAGATTAGAAACAAGTGCAAGGGAGAGGTACAAAATGACTGATCCACACTACCTGCTGGAGGATATTTTTAAAGGCCCTGCTAGTTTTCAGTACCTGTTTCTGAGCCCTTTTCAATGTCTGATTGGGCTTGTGTCAAATTCTTCTCATATGTATGTGACTGGCATTGGCTGAGATGGAGAGAAAACCCTTTTCTCACCAGACACATGCAGAAAGCTTGACTCTCCACAGGAATGGCGCAGAAGAGCATTACAGCACTTTTGTGACACCCCATGGCCAGCATGGAACTTGTGCTGGGGTTTATGCTGGTTTAACTGGGGATTCGGATTGTAGCCTATGAGTGCAATCCTAACTAGTTTCCGAGCTCCAGGGTAAGAACAATGAAACTCATGAAATAAGGGAGGAAACTGCTTTACTTTGAGAATGTACGAGGCTATAGAAAGATCACCATATAAGCAAATCTTGATATGGTTGATGAATAATATCTCAGGCCTAATACTTTGGTTGAGAACTCAAAGCAGCTTAATTCTGTCTCTGTCAGCAAAATGTTGCTATAACCTTGACTATGTTGGCTAAACAGAAACAGCCAGGTCTTCTTCATGGCCGTGATCCAGTGCCAAAGCCTGATAAGTGAACAATAGCTGTTTCAGTGATTTGCCACAAATAGTTTGTTCCTAGGCCTAAACACAGCTCATTGTTATTAAGTATAATGGTTATAAATAAGATACTACCCAATCTGGTATGGTGTGACCTAAAGAGGTAAATTCACCCAAAAGAACACATGTCCAATGCTGTGACAACTTAGTGCAAAATCCGTAGCAGTTACGGGTCCACACAGTTAAGTCACTCTCTAGTGTTATTTTATGGAAGATCATCTTAACTGCTCCAGAGCAAGGGCCTTAATTTCACTTTAGGATATAGGCCTTAGTATGCTTACCTGTAAACCAATTAGAATTGTTTGTTATGATCATGTTAATTGAAGTAGCCAATTAAATGCAATTACTACCTTTTTGCTTTCTGTAAACAGCTTTGCTATTATAAAAGACTAGTGAAAAGCGTACCCGCATTGCCGGAGTAACATTTCCCCATATTTCATTCCTCCATGGCACAACTTCCCCCATGCGCAACTTCTCCCAATGCGCAACTTCCCCCAATGCGCAACTTCCCCCAATGCGCAACTTCCCCCATGCGCATCTTCCCCCGTGCGCATCTTCCTCCGTGCGCATCTTCCCCCCATATGCAACTTCCCCCCTGGGCGCAACTTCCCCCGTGCGCATCATTCCCCCATGCACAACTTCCCCCATGCACAACTTCCCCCATGAGCAACATCCCCTATGTGCAACTTCCCCCATGCGCAACTTCCTCCCATGCGCATCTTCCCCCATGCACATCATCCCCCATGCGCAACTTTCCCCATGAGCAACTTTCCCCATTTGCATCTTCCCCCAGGCGCAACTTTCCCCATGCGCAACTTTCCCCATGCGCAACTTTCCCCATGTGCATCATCCCCTATGCGCAACTTCCCCCATGTGCCACTTCCCCCATGCACAACATCCCCTATGCACAACTTTCCCCACTTTCCCCATGCGCAACTTCCCCCCGTGCGCAACTCCCCCATGCGTATCATCCCCATGCACAACTTCCTCCCATGCGCAACTTTCCCTCAGCACAACTTCCCCCTATGCGCAACTTTCCCCATGCGCAACTTCCCCCCATGCATAGATTCCATGCCAATGCAACCTCTTCCTCTGAACAACATCCCCCAGTGCACCTGGCACCGAGGACCAAATTGGGTGGATGTTGGTCCGTCTCCCATGTTAAGTATAGGACAGAAACACATTGAAGGGTTCAGGTAACAGAAGGAACTCCCTCCCAGAATTTCATTTTCACCCCCTTCTGGTTGGAGTCAGTCAGTGACCTATAGATAGATAGATAGATAGATAGATAGATAGATAGATAGATAGATAGATAGATAGATAGATAGATTGATTGATTGATTGATTGATTGATTGATTGATTGATTAGGGGCAGGAGCCATCTTGGCCAGCTCCTTACTTTAGGACATGAGTGTGAGGAGTTTGCCCAACACGTGTTGAATAAAGATCCTTTATCTGATACCTCAGGTTGTCTGCATGTTTGTGAGAAAGTGCTACAAAGAAGCCCTCAGGGTAAAGCATGACTGCCCTCAAGCAGTAGGATGCAACATATTCCCTAATAGTATAGTTATTCCAGAACAGCTCTGGAAAGTTAGTTAGGATTTTGCCCTAAGAACACAATCCTATGCATTTGGCTCTCTGCCAAAATGGAAAGTGCTGTTGCTGATCTATGGTCTTCTGGGCCTCACCCTACCAGCAGCACTCTGCACGATGATTCAGGGGCAGGAGAGTAGTGGATCTCAGTAACGTGGGGTGCAATCCTAAGAAATTTAGACTGGCCTAACTCACCTGGCCTATCTTTCTGTGAGGTCGGCATATGTCTGTGCATTGGCCTAAGCTCCCAGAAAAGGGCAGAAGTGTCTTACTGCACTTTTGTGATACCCCCTGGTCATCATAGGATTTATGCTGGGGTTTAGGCTGGCCTAAGTGGAGGTTAGGATTTCATTCACTGGATCCTATCCTCAGCTCAGAACCAGAAAGTCACGCTTTCTCCTATTTAGATCTAGGTCAGCTGGCATAAGTGTGTAAGAAGGCTATTTTCAAAAATTGAATTAACATATTTTTTTCTCTCCTGGCCTTAGCCCTGGATGGATTTTCATTCATGAAGCACATTATTACCAATAACAATTGGTGGAAGGTGAGAGTTTCATGGGAGGCCTCACAAGGTACCATGCCTGTGAAACCTTGGGGGTAGCAAATTTGCCCACACCCTTCCCTGTCAGCACCTTGCAATTGGCCATGTGTTGTCTTTCTGAGGGTCAGGGCATCCTCACTCTACAAAGCTCCAGCCATGCAAACGCCATCCAAAATCCAGAGTACCATTAAATATTACTCCAGATTTTCCTCCACAAAAATCTTTACAGGAGGCCTCAGAAAGCATTTGGAGGACAGAGGTTCTGGTACAATCAGTAAGAGCACAATCCTAACCATGTCTTCTCAAAAGTAAGCCCCATTGTGTTCAATGGGTCTTACTCCCAGGAAAGTGTCTTGAGGATTGCAGCTACAGGCAGGCTGTAATCCTTACCCATAGTTAGGCCAGCACCAGCCCTGGTACAAGTCCTGTGTTGGCCTGGGGGTGTTGCAAAAATGCTGAAAGGCACTTTTGTCCCACTCCTGGAGGTTTAAGCCAGTGCACAAATATGCGCTGGCCTCCCCACACCACCATGGGAACAGGGAGACAGATGAGTTGTGCCAGCCTAAATGGGTTAAGATTGCATCTGCAGTCTCGTGGAGGTAGAGGCATTTTATTAGAAATGTTTGCTTGTTTTGCATAACACTGTCAATCCAAGCTATTCTAAATCCAAGATCTTACTGCATTGCTCTTCCAGCAAGATCAACTGGAAGGACTGTGATTTCCCTTCCACAAAAATGCACTCACAATCTTTGACTACTTAGGCTGCAATCCTGAACACACCTTCCTGGGAGTAGGCTCCATTGAATACAGTAGGACTTATTTCTGAGTAGGCAGGCTTTGATCACACTGTCAGTAATTGAAAAATGCAAAAGGGGTGATAAGAAGGGTATACAGGGCAGAGAGGCACCAAAATAGGATGGGGCTGAATGTGCTCCAGGAGGCAGGATTGGCCTCACTGGTGTCGCCAATATTGGAATTCTTTTCCTGTGATAGCATTCTTGGAGAGGGGTTTGCCCTAGGGATCCCCCAGAACGGGAAGCTTGACTAGTGGCAGCAAACAACATTGCCCCACTAAACTGCACATTAAACCAATTGGGAGAGTTAAGGCCGAGAAGAGAAATGAGGGTACAATCCAGAGTAACTATGGGGAGTCCTTGTTCCAGAGTAAGAACACTTTACTCTGGATTGCAATATGAATTTCCCGTAGGTATTCACTAGGTGGTGCAGTAACTACAGGTACACGTAATGTTTCTTACGTGCTCCTGTAGTTCCTCTGGATTGCAGCCTGAGTGTGCAGCACTGAGCAGCCTTGGCTTTGCAAATGGCTACTAGAAGTCTCCCTCCTTTTTCATGACAGCTACAGAGGCTTGACTCCCATTTCACAAATTTTGGATGCAACTGTTTCTCCAGCATAGGATGCAGAAGATTAACATTTTTATATCACTACATTAGCAGAAGGGGTAAGTTTCTGTCATAAATCACTCACAGACCAAAAAGTGGTGTTTTTTACTCCTTCTACATCTGATGCAAAAATTATGTCACCCAATGCAATCACCCGAGGAGCAATTTTGAATCCTATACTTAACTTTAATTGCTATGAGTCATTATTCTGCTAAGCAAATCACACAGAGCTTTTTTTTAGCGCCACAAAAGTATGTGATCAATTTATAATCCCTGTGCTGCTCAGACCTGGGTTGAAAATTATGATCAGTGAGAACAGTGCCATCCTCAGATTACTTATGGCCCAATCCTTTCCTGCCACTTACTGCAACCAAGTGAGAGATCTGTTAGTAGGACTCAGCTGCACATTCAACAACAGATTCTTCAGACAATCATTCAGGAATGATTCATTGCTTCAGGAATCATTGCTTCAGACAAGTTCTAGGCAGGTTGATAGTGGCTGAAAGAAAGCAATTGGGGACTTTGAGTCAAGGTCTGTCCAAGAAGGTAGAAAAGTTTCTGTTAGTACTGCTAGTCTTTCTGGATCTTCCGTTTCCTTCAACTGAATACAAGGCACAGGCTGCTATGTGTACCATCACTGATCCCTCCCAGTTCCCGCTCAAGTATCACCAGAGAGGAGACCTCATCATAGGACAAATTGTTTCTGAGTTTGCCTGCCTCTTTGATGACATTTCTTTCAGCGAACACCCAAAAACAAGGCTGTTCAATGAACTGATGTAAGGAATGTAAGCAATGATTAATAGCTCAGAGTAGATCAATTAGAAATGTGTCATACAGTGATTAATATGGTCAGAAAACAGTTGGCCTAAACTTTGTAAGGAAGATGCACTTAGATTTATGAGCAGGATTCTTTCAAGGATTTTATTGTTTTGATTCTCTTCTATGGGTGCAATCCTATGCCTATCTACTCATAAGTAAGTCCCATTATATTCAATTTTGCTTACTCCCAAAAAAAGTGTGTTTAGGATTGCAACCTATGGACACAATCCAGAGTAAGGGTAGTGAGGAGAGCCCTGGGCTGCCCCAACTATTCTGTATCCAGAACAGAAAGTTATGCTGCATCCAGAGAGTCAAGAAGCCTGGACTGCCCTAACTACTTCAGAGCATGCTCAGTTACAAGTCAGTGACACCTGGGGAGGGCTTGCTCCTAAGGAGACCCCCATCACTTCACACAACAGCTGTGGTGCCTGCCCAGCGTGACCATATGCCCAGAATCCCCCAGGCACCTCTGGAATTTGCATATTGTTCCGGACTGTCCAGGCCAATATGCAAATGTCCAGAAGGTGGGGGGGCTTGTGTAGTGCTTTGCTCCACTTTAAAAGGTTCTCAGATCAGTGTGCATCCATAGCGGCCATCCGAGCACCTATGTTGTAAAATAGGAGCTGTGCACCTGCGCACAGCCTCTGTAGGTCTCCACGAGCTCTGTAGGTTCCTCTGTAGGTCTCCAAGAGGACTGCTGCGCCCCCTTTAGCTACGCCACCGGCTGGGATTAGGGCACCTGGAGAGGATGGAGGAGGAGAGAAAGAGATCAGAGCTTGTTTAAGAAAGAGGGGCAAAGAAGCTGCTCATCTCCCCCCCCTCCATCCTTCCCTCTGTCCCACCTCCCACCCCATCTCTGGAAGATGTAACTCCCGAGTCCTGAAGCCCCAGAGAGGAATTTTGTCAACAAACCCATTAACCTGCCTGCAGCCTGCAGGGTGAGATCTGGACAGCTAGGGAACAGCTGTGACATTTGGGTTAGGAATGGATGAAATCTATTTTCTGAAGTCTTCAGCACTTTTGAGTGATAGCAATCAGTGGTCAGCTCAGTCAAATGTAGGTCCAACAACCTTACTACTTTGAGATAAAAGACTATATAGCAAGAGAGGCATGATCCAACCAAAATTATACAATCTTAGACTGCAATCCTGCACACACTAACCCTACAATCCAGAGTAACTATGGGAACACGTAAGAGACACTACACGCATCCATAGTTACGGCCAGTGATGGGCTTCAAAGAAATTAAGAACCGGTTCTCTGTCCATCTGGCAGCCACTTTTAAATGGCTATTTTTAAACTTTATATGTACTATCTCTTGTTAAGAACCGGTTCTATAGAGTAGGTGCGAACCTGCTGGTGCCCACCACTGGTTACGGCACCACTTAGTGAAAACCTATGGGAAAATCATATTACAATCCACAGTAAATTGTTCTGACACCAGAGCAAGGACTCCCCGTAGTTACTCTGGATTTCTCCCTAAGTTGAGGGTAAGCTCACTTGCATTCTTCTGAGTTGACATATATAGGGATTTTCTGTTAGTTTCATATAATGGTGGGCAGCAGGAAGGGGAAAAATACTGTCACTCGAGTCCCAATTAAACCAGATGCAATAGGCTTTCTATGATTAAGCTTTCTTTGTAGCTTTCTTTAAGAAGCAACAATATGGGAAGACAATTTGCCTTGATAAGTTTTTGCAGTTAGAAGAGATTATACTACCAGTAGTTTAATTAATTTTTTAACTATCTCATCCTTGAGTGCTTTAAAAATTTTATAAAATTGAATTGAAAGAATACTTGAGGTTTAATAATATATGCAGCCTTCCTCCTCACCCCTAACGACGGGTTCCAGGGGCAGAGGCCTGGTGCTGCGGGGGAGAGGGAGCCCTGCGACACCCCCAGGTGGAGGATGGAGCATGCACAGAGGCGTTCCACCCCCCAGTGATGCACCTCTGAGCAGCGCAGGGGTCTCTGGCGGCAGCTGGCAGCCACCCCGGCTTGCAGATGTGCGCTGGAGGGCGCATCCGCTGCCATTGCCAGAGATGCTCCCTTGGGAGGCGTCTGCTGGGTCATAGCGCAGGTCAGGGGCCAGACACTGTGACGAGAGGGTGTTGCTATGACAAGACAGGGGAGGAGGAGGAGGAGTTGGGGGGCAAAAGGCGATACAGGATGGGCTAGGGGCTGCAAGGGATACTGGGCAAGGGAGGAAGGCAGGTTTGTTGGGGAAGGAGAAATATGGAGTTGAACACCCGATGAGGGAAGGGTTAAGGGAGGAGAGGTTAGACCAGGAAGTTCACCCCAGATCAGGCATAGCAATAAAGAGGGAGAAGGACGCTGAGGATGAGGGCAGAACGCAAGAGATCTGACTGCCAACAGAGAGTGTGGTGAACGTGCTCCTGGAGTGGAGGACCAGGTGCTGTAAGTGGAGGACCAGAGTGGAGGACCAGGGTCCCTCCCATAGCTACTGAGGTGTCCTGGACCTCTAGGTGCTGCTTCTTCTGGGGTGGACCCTGTGATAGGCCTCCAAGCAGGGGTGACAGAGCACAGCCGCCCTAGGAATTCCACAGTGCAATAGCTGCTTTCTGATAGATACGAGGCACTTCAGGAAGGACTGACCATACATTTTATACAAAATCTAACACTATCTTTAGTCCAATTCCAAAGAACTACCTACATGTCCTGTCCTTGGCGTTTGCTGTGAAGGAGATCAATGAGAATCCGAAGATTCTACCTAATGTCAGCCTGGGCTTCCACATTTACGACAGTTACTTCGATGCAAGGCTGACTCACCAGAACACCCTGAAACTTCTTTCCGCACAGGAAAAGATTGTCCCCAACTTCAAATGTGATAAAAAGCAGCATCTGATAGCTGTCATTGGAGGTCATGATGCAGATGTTTCCCTTCACATGGCTACTCAATTAGATATCTACAAGATACCTCAGGTACAGTTGCATGCGGGTCACAAAGCTTTTTAAATTTCTGATGGTATTGTGCACAAAAGGACATTCATGTTTTGTTTTGTTTTTAAACAGATATGCAGGTGGTTTTCATAATTTGCCAATTGTGTTGACAAATTTGATCTGAGACATTCATATCAAATATTATGCTGTGGCAGGATTAAAATATTCTTAGTGAAACCATTGACTCTTAATTTAGTTTTTCTGTGTTTGTCCCTCCAAAGTGACTGAGTAGGCAGAATTGATCAGTTTATAGTACTTGAAACAAAATTTGTTTTCTGTATATCTGACATTTTTAGTATATCATCAACACAAGGCAGGGATTTTTACTGATACAGCCAATGTTACAATATCAGATCAGCCATTCTTGTTTACAGGTTTACTGTTTCAAGACAAATGGTTTAATAAGTCAGTAGGTAATGATAATTGGCATGTCTATTCTAAACAGTTTCTATGAGAATAGTTTACTCATAGAGAAACTACCACTCTAAGTAGTCTACTCTGAGTAGTTTACTACTCTGATAGTTTCTTTAATGCTTATATATTAGTGAACTACCTCCTAATGGCTAAATCCTATCCAATTTTCCAGCACTGTTGCAATTATCCTAGTGAAGCATATGTTGCATCCTTCACCACAAGGGGCTGTCAAGCCATCTCAAGGTAAAGGAACATTTAATCCTTTTCTAGTAGCTGATGATGCAAAATTGGATAGGATTGAACCCTAAGCTAACTTGAAATTTCCATGACTTTAGAAAAGCTGGAATGTATTACCGTCACATGTTACTGCCACATCTGCCATATATTACTTTATCTGCCCTAAAGTAGACTTTATCTGCCATATATTACTTTATACCAAACATGGTTTTGTCTCTGCAGTTTATGATCTGGTTCATAAACATTTTGTATGTATCAGTTCTTCATTGTTCTTGTATCAACTCTTGATAAGCCTTGATTTGGATAATGCCAATTATTCTTTCCTAGATTGCCTATTGCGTATATTCTCCAGTGATTAATGCTAAATTCAAGCTCCCTTCCTTTTACCGGATGGTCCCCAATGAAGCACATCAGTACAGAGGGATTGTTCGTTTACTTCAACACTTCCAATGGACGTGGGTCGGTGTAGTTACTTCTGATGATGATGATGGAGAGAAATTTGTGCAGACCATGTTGAAAATGTTTTCTGAACATGGCATCTGTGAAGCCTTTACTAAAAGAATACTAGCAAACTCTCAGGTTACAGGGGTGGCAGAATTACTTGAAAGCTCAGATGTATTAAACCCTCGTCTGGCTGATATCATGGAATTAATCAATTCTGAAGTCACAGTCTATGTTGTCAATGCAGACTTTCAGACCATAACAGGTTTGAAGTGGATGATTTATTTTTATGAAATGCTAGAAGGTACAACAAAAACTTTGGTTGGTAAAGTATGGATAATGACCAGCCAGTGGGATTTCTCATCACTGACAGTTCACAGGGATTTTGACATACAAGTCTTCCATGGTGCCTTGTCATTTGCCATTCACTCTAATGAAGTACCAGAATTTTCAGAATTCCTTAGGTTTCTCCATCCAAAGTCACAAGAAGGAGATGATTTCATCAGGATTTTCTGGGAACAGGCTTTTGACTGCTCCTTTTCTCATTCTAATGATGGTGAGGATGACAGAGATCCATGCACTGGTGAAGAGAGGCTAGAGAGCCTCCCAGGGATCCTTTTTGAAATGAGCATGACTGGCCAGAGCTACAGCATCTACAATGCAGTTAATGCTGTAGCACATGCACTGCAAAAGTTAACTTCATTTAGGATCAAGCATAGCACAATGGTGGGCAAATCCAGACTTCCTCTTCCAAATCCACAATGGTTTCAGGTAATATTGCACTTGTGAATCTCCTTTTCTTGTCTATGGGATGTTAGAAGACAAGAGAATAAGGTCCCAATTCTAATTTAATCCCCTTTCTTTCAATGCAATTGTGCCAATGTAGCATACATCAAAAGGCCTTCTTGGGTAAAGGAATTCTTGTTCTCTTCCTAAATGCAAAATTCCACTGCTTCAATAGCATTCTTCAGTTTTTGCAAATTGCAAACCATTTCTAATGTCTAATGTTTTCCTTGACCTCAATCAAGCTTCACTCCTTCTTAAAGAGCATCTCATTTAACAACAGTGCTGGAGACATTGTATCTTTTGATGAGGAGAGTGAATTAGCAGGTGGATTTGATCTAATCAGCTGGGTGATTTTCCTCAACCGGTCCTTCTTGAGAGTGAAGATAGGAATGATGGATGCTCAAGCTCCCCCAGGCCAAGAGTTCTCCATTAATGATGATGCTATCACATGGCATGACACATTCAATCAGGTGGGCTTTGAGTCAGCACCAAGATAGAAAGTTAAATATAGTAGCATAAAATCATGGTCATTTTGACCCTTGATAATCCCTTCCAGTCTTCTAAGCCGGGGTCTCCAGACCCTGACCCTAGTGCTGAATGTGGCCCTCAGCAAACCTGAATGAGGCCCTTGGCAAGACCCGTCCACTTCGCCCACAGGCAATATTTGTAATATCTCTAATACAATCTTATATGTAAATTTATGTAATTTTATTCAAATTTGAAATGTAAATCATTGTTCTGGCCCCCAACACTGTCAGAGAGATGATGTGGACCTCCTGCCAAAATGTTTGGACACTGCTGTTCTAAGCAATGCCTTAGAAATTCCTAAGGTGGGGGAAAGTAGGTATAACAGGTAATAATAGTCAAGGATGTGTAAACGCTAAAGGCCAGCAATGTAGAATAAAGAATGTGTAAAAGCTGAAGGCCAGCAATTTGAGCACTTCAAAGATTATACTTGATTCATTTTGTATGTTATCCTTATTGTGACGCAGTTTTTTCATAATAAAAACTGTTTACATACTTTTGCACACTCCCCCATCCTGTCTTTTGGTAAGGGATCTCAAAAGCATTTATAGCCCCCAGGCCCAATCTGCTAACCTTACATACTGCCACCTTCTCCTACCCCATTTCACCCCCCTCTTCATAGTCCATTTTCTTCTAATCCTGCAGTGGTGAACCACTTAATCAGTATTGGGTGTGAAGCCTCTTGAACATTACTACCTGATATTTTTTGTCTAGAGATGGTCAGAGTGAACTCATGCTTATTTGAATGAAAGGCTTGGCGGCAATCCTAAACTGCAGTTAGGCTGGCCTAAATCCTACCACAAGTCCTATGCTGACCTGGGGGTGTTACAAAAGTGCTGTAAGACTGTACAATACATTTGAGTATAGATGGCCAAATTGAAGTTGAGTTTATTGCTTCCTAAGTATTGTTCACATGTCTGGTTCTGAATTTCTAACATTCCTTGGTTCTTGATTACTATCATTTAGCTATAAAGCACCATGATCCTATCAAAAGAAAAACAAACTCACAACTTTCTTCACTAGCTGAAGAAAGGAATAACTGTTCTCATACATAGGAATTGCCCATTGCTCTGTGCAATGACCACTGCAGACCAGGCTCCAGCAGGAAAAAGAAAGAAGGGAGGCCATTTTGTTGTTATGACTGTGAACCATGTCCAGAAGGGAAGATTTCACACCAGAAAGGTAGGCAACAGTATAGCATCACAACCTTTTCTCTGATTTGATTCTTTAAAATAAAGAAACTAACAGCCCAATTCTATCTAAGGCCAGCTCAGGGTATGTAGCACCATCAACAAAGCATGCTAAGACCCAGCCGGAATCAAGTCAGTCCTACAAAGGTAATTAATACTTGTATTTGCATACATTTGAATTGCTTGGATGGCAGGAACCTACAGTACTTGCCTCATATCAGCCTCATTAGTAGACCAGGATAGGACTGCATCCATAATTTACCTGACAAATATGTCAGAATATTTTTTTACCCAGAAAACATATTTTAAATCTGATAAATCTCATTGATCTGCTGTCCAAAGATTCCACTACAGGCTGCACAACTGCTGGGTCTTCTGTTGTTTGAGAGAAAAACAAAAGATTTCAGAGAAATTTTTTCTCAAAGAGGAAAATAAAAATCAATAAATTTGAGATGAGACCATTCACATAACTAAACTTGTAATGATATAGGAAAAGAAAATTGTAAGAGATGCATCAAATTTGCAATTTGATATTTTTTTCAGATATGGACGACTGTTTCAAATGTCCAGAAGGTCAGTTTCCAAACAAGAACCGAGATGAATGCCTCCCCAAAATCCTCAATTTCCTCTCTTTCACAGAACCTTTGGGAATGACATTATGTGCCTTGGCTTTAGTTTTTTCTCTGATCACACTTTTGGTCCTCAGGATTTTCATCAAGAATCAGGACACTCCAATTGTCAAAGCCAACAACAGAGACCTTACCTACTCTCTGCTTGTCTTCTTATTGCTCTGCTTCCTCTGCTCTTTCCTTTTCATTGGTCAGCCTCAGGCAGTGACCTGTTATTTAAGACAAACATCTTTTGGGCTGGTCTTCTCAGTGGCTGTTTCTTGTGTCTTGGCCAAAACCATCACTGTGGTTCTGGCTTTCATGGCCACCAAGCCAGGATCCAGGATGAGGAAATGGGTGGGCAAAAGACTGGCAAACTCCATTATCCTTGGTTGCACTTTTATCCAAGCCAGTATCTGTGTTGTATGGCTCTGCACTGCTCCTCCATTGCCAGAGTTAGACATGGAGTCTCTGGCTGAAGAGATTGTCGTGCAGTGCAATGAAGGCTCCATCACTATGTTTTATTGTGTTCTGGGCTACCTGGGATTCTTGGCTACGATTAGCTTCACTGTAGCTTTCCAAGCAAGGAAGTTGCCAGACAGTTTCAATGAAGCCAAGTTCATCACATTTAGCATGTTGGTCTTTTGCAGTGTTTGGTTGTCCTTTATTCCTCCTTATCTGACCACAAAGGGAAAATACATGGTGGCTGTGGAGATCTTCTCTATATTAGCTTCTAGTGCTGGATTACTGTGCTGTATTTTTTTCCCCAAATGTTACATACTTCTCCTTAGGCCTGAACTGAACAGCAAGGACCAACTAATAAGGAGAAATCACTAAGTTTATGCTTCATATCTTTTATTTTGCATTCTCTGGATGTAGATATTGTCCATTTTTCACATTCTTGGTGGCAAATATGGCTACTACCTATAAGAGGATATTACTTTTTAAAAACTGCTATTGCTTATTCCCTGTTTCTGAGCACTTTTTAAAATCTGATTAAGTGTGAGTCAACTTCTCCCACTGTGCTTCTCATAATAGTATAGGAACCTAAAATCCCAGATTTGGACATGGACTCTCTGGCTGAGGAGATTGTTGTGCAGTGCAATGAAGGCTCCATCACTATGTTTTATTGTATTTTGGGCTACATAGGATTCCTGGCTATTGTCAGCTTTACTGTAGTTTTCTTTGCCAGGAATTTGCCAGACACTTTCAATGAAGCCCAGTTCATCACATTTAGCATGTTGGTCTTTTGCAGTGTTTGGTTGTCCTTTATACCTCCTTATCTGACCACAAAGGGAAAATACATGGTGGCTGTGGAGGTCTTCTCTATATTAGCTTTTTAAAATCTGATTAAGGCTGCAATCCTCAAGACATTTTCCTGGGAGTAAGCCCCATTGACTATAATGGGGCTTACTTTTGAGGAGACATGGTTAGGATTGCACCCTAAGTGTGAGTCAACTTCTCCCACTGTGTTTCTCATAATAGCATAACAACCTAAAATGCTTCAAGACACATCACTGAAGTTGTAGCCCAGTGCAGAAGTTGTAGCCCATCACTGAAGTTGTAGCCAGAAGACATGCTGGCCTGTCCATTAGTTGCATGGATCTAGCACTAATAACAGTGTTGTATGAGTGATGAACTGATGAGCACCTTGCCCACCTCTCCTCTTCTGTCTAGCCAGTGTTGTAGCTAGGGGGGTGCAATTGCACTGGGCTACAACCTTTAGGGGGGCTACAAGATGAGCTTGACAGTAGTGGCTAAAATTGTGAAAAACGGGCTACATATGAAGGATAACACCATCATGTTTTATATCCTTGATAAGGTAATTGTATACAGAATGCATTGAAACAAATTGCATTGGAATATCTATATTCTATCAAACGTTATGGCCAATTAACCAGAAAATGAAACTATAAAAGCTGATGGAACAAAAAGTGGAGTTTCTTAACTCAACTTTCCCATGATACTGATTGCTCTGAGAGCCAATGAGATGCAATTCCGGTACTGTATGGAACAAATAAGGTGTTAATATGAATCAGCTCCCAATTCCATATACTTATTTAATAATACAGTTACCCATGCTAACAGGTACTTCTAAGTTGTACTTCTCCTCTGCAGGTACTGCTAAGTGGTGCTTCTCCTCTATTTAGCAGGGAAAGAATAACCATTCCTCTTTGTCCCAGCACAGTTTTCCTAAATAGTAAGGAGCACATTGTTCATATTTTTACTTCATTAAATTAGATTTTGTTGTTGCAGAGGAAAAGTAAATTTTTTAAAAAAATACAATGGGATGACATCACTTCCAGTTGTGACATCACTTCCAAGGCAACATTTTGAGCTTTGTACTGGGCTACATGATCATTAGCTATGCTACTGTCTGCCTCTATGCTTTAATGCTACATTGGCTTGCTGAGTCTGAAGACAGTGTGACCATATATGCTGGGTGACCATATATCCAGGACAAGACTTTTTTTTAACCTTGTGTCCTGGAAAAAACTTAATTGTCCTCCTTTTTCTTGTGAGCAATCAGCATGAAGCCTTCTTCTAATTAATAAATTATATGCAATAAACTACATGTAATAGTTTTAAATTAAATAATAAGCAATACTGTATTTATAGTAATCAAAGGAAAGCAATAAATGAGTGTTTTTAGCTTTTATTTTGTCATGTCGTACATTTTTCTTGAGTTTCCAACATTTTGGAGGGGCCTTGATAATCATGCTTTTGAGCTCTGCCCACTACACTGAGCCACCTAAAGCTATTTGTTGCATCATGATCCCGGACACCATATCAGGTACCACTGTCGATACCCATGAAGATGAAAACAGATGAAGGGCAAAATCAGAGTAACTTCGGGGAGTCCCTGCTCCGGTGTAAGAACCACTTATTCTGGAGTACAATATGAATTTCCCATAGGTTTTTACTTGGTGCTGCAGTAACTAGGAGTGCACGTAAAGTCTCTTACGTGCTCCTGTAGTTACTCTGGATTTGGGGGGAAGAGTATTATTTTGGATCATGCCAGCAACATCAGTGGGAAAGGAATGTAGAGAAGCCGGGCATGTTATGTTCTGTTTATGTTAGATTATCCTTCCCGTCCAGAAGTACAGAGCACTTTCCCCCTCAGCTTTTGTTAGGCCAAGTGGGATCCATACTTGTGGCCACACCTTAGCCAGTTTAAGTTGTATTTTTTTCCTCACCTATAAAGAAAACATTTCTTGCTTAAAACCTCTGCCTGTTTGGAGATTCGTGGATTTGTCAGCTTCCTCTCTTTTCAGACAATACTGGCAGAGTTAGAGCATTGTTACAACGCTAACAGCATTCTCGGGGAGGAGATTTGCTGGTGGCAGCAGAAAACATCTACCAGGTCTTGTTCCACCAAACTGAGCATTAAAACAATTGAAAGAATGGAGGACAGGAAAGGAGTGAATGCTTGACGCAAGCCATTACTGCCTTGGATAGCTGTGGCTAGAAAGCCCTCTCCTCTTTCATGACAGCCATGGAGGCCTACCCCCTCCTCCTAAACTTCTGCAACTACTGAAGGAGATCTCTAAGCTACTCCTGTAGCAAACAATGCAGTGCTTAACATTTTTGCTCCTGCACCTCTATTTTGGGGCAGGGGATTGCAAAGGGGTAGGATTCTGCCCCAAATCACTCAAAGACCCAAAAAGTATTTTGCCTCCTCTGATGCAAACGTTATATCATCCAGTGCAATGATCTGATGCAAACGTTATATCATCCAGAGCAATGATTTTCAATCCCTTAATTAACTTTAATTGCTATGAGCCATGCTCTCCATAAGGAAATCACACAGGGGTTTTCTAGTATTGCAAACATACTTGATCAACTCATAATCCCTCTTCTGCTCTGACCTGGCTTTGAACAGTGAGTACTGTGCCACGCCATCTTCTTTTTCGATTAGATGAGTGTTGGCCCAATTCTTTCCTGCCACTCTCTGAAGCAGTTTGACTGATCCACCCAAGAAGGTTGGGCTGCACATTCCAGATTCCGACATATTCCAAACACCTTGATGGTGAGCTATAAAAAACAACTGGACATGCTCATTCAAGATTTATGCAAGATATCAGGAATATTTCTAATAGTGCTGTTGCTCACTTTGGGCATTCACTTTCCTCCCACTGAATACAAGGCACAGGCTGCTATGTGTACCATCACTGATCCTTCCCAGTTCCCACTCAAGTATCACCGGAGAGGAGACCTCATCATAGGAGAGATTGTTTCACAGTTTGGCTGCCTTTTTGATGACATTTCATTCAGCGAACACCCCAAAACCAGGCTGTTCAATGAATTAATGTAAGGAAATCCCTCTTAACCTTCCAAAATGATTAGTAATTCAGATTAGATCCATTACAAATTTCACAAAAGGACTGATATATTCAGAAGACTCAGATCACAATCCTAACCATGTCTACTCAAAACTAAGCCCCATTTTTTTCAATGGGCCTTTCTCCCAGGAAAGTGTCTGTAGAATTGCAGCCAATAGTTTGTTGGGGGAGATGCACTTAGATTTATGAACAGGATTCTTCCAAATATTGTATTGATATATTCTCATCTAAATGATCTATTTGTACAGTGTTGTTTCATGTTGCTGAGATACTATAGGTTGATTTCAAATCATTCTGCTCTGTTTTCTGAGTCAGTAAATTGATTTTTATATATCTGAGCACTGCTTTATATATGGATCCATGCTAACAAGTAGAGTATAATTTCTCTTTTTGAAGGGATGTCTAGAGATGGTTAAAGGTGCTATCAGTTTCTGCAAAACTTAGCAACTAAGCGCCCATTCATTGAGTGATTATTTGTGGAAGATGCCAGCTTGAGAGTTCTTTGCCCTGGGACAGATTATACACAAAGGTGGAGGAGTAGATGTGCAAATCCCATATGGGGAACAACGATGACATTGGCATCAGGGTTTGGAAAGGATATAATATCTTTCTGCAGCCTTCAACAATTTTGAGAGCTAGATCAATGATTTTTAACCTTTTCCAACTCACGGCACACTAAAAGCACTGAAATTTTCAAGGCACACCATCAGTTGTTTTTACCAATGACAAGGCACATCAGGCTGTTCAAATCCCCCAATTTTCCTATTAATTAATGTCAATCCCCAAATTCCCACGGCACACCTGAATACTAGCCACAGCTCACCAGTGAGCCATGGCACAGGTTGAAAATCACTGTACTAGATTTTCAGGATCTTATATTTTATTTCATAGTCAAAATTGGATCTTCCAATTTTACTACTTTCAGGTAAAACAGTATAGAGCAAGATGAACATGTTCCAACCAAAATTAAACAATTCTTAAGAGTGACTTCCTTTACATAGGTGTGAGGGATTAAACCCAATTCCATTCAGTGGTATTTACTTCTGAGCTGACAGGCATAGGAATGTGCTGTTTGTGTCATAACAATGGATGGAGAGATGGGAGGGAGAAAATTGTCTCCAGTGCTCCCATTAAAACCAGTTGGATTAAGTTTCCTTTGGTGTGGTATCCAAATTGATAATGAATTGTATTGTTTATTCTGTTGATGGAGTTGGGAAAAAAGCAGTAACATAGAAAAACAGTTTGCCTTGATAAGATTTGTATTATTATACTCAAGAATTGGGACAGACTGCACTTGCTTAACATAATGTTTTTTTATTATCTCAGCTTCCAAGGCATTGGAAAATCTGATAAATTGAACTGAAAGAAAAGTTTGTTAATAGATATAATGTACTGTTTTCAGATAGAAACTTCATATGCTTCGTGCAAAATCTAACACTTTCTTTAGTCCAATTCCAAAGAACTACCAGCATGTTCTGTCCTTGGCCTTTGCTGTGAAGGAGATCAATGAGAATCTGGAGATCTTGCCAAATATCAGCCTGGGCTTCCACATTTATGACAGTTACTTTGATGCAAGGCTGACTCACCAGAACACCCTGAAACTTCTTTCCACCCAGGAAAAGATGGTCCCTAACTTCAAATGTGGCAAGCAACAATATCTGATTGCTGTCGTTGGAGGCCTTGATACAGATGTCTCCCTTCACATAGCTACTCTACTAGATATCTACAAGATTCCCCAGGTACAATCACATGAGTGTCAAAATTTCTGTGGGTTTTCATCCTCCAAAGTGCATTTGGAGAAATTCATAGTTTTTTTACAGATATGCAAGATGATTTTTATCTGAGAGGGCTGAGATATTCTTAGTGAAAAGAATTGAGACATAGGGCAAAATCCAGAGTAACTATGGGGAGTCCTTGCTCCGGTGTAAGAACCACTTACTCTAGATTCCAATATGAATTTCCCATAGGTTTTCACTAGGTGGTGCAGTAACTACGGGTGCACGTGAAGTCTCTTACATGCTCCTGTAGTTACTCTGGATTTGGGGGATAGGGCAAAGTACATAGCAGTTACGGGTCCACGCAGTTACGTCACCCTCTAGTGCTATCTTATGGAAAATCATCTTAACTGCTCCAGAGCAGGGGGCGTTAATTTCACTTTAGGATATAGGACTTTCTTTAGTATCTCTGAGTTCATCCTTCCAAGGTGACTAAATAGGCAGCATAGGAGAGTCCACCACCTCCCGTGACAATCCATTCCACCGCCAAACCACCTTCACCACCAGGAGTTTTTACTGATATCTAATCAGAATCGCAGTTTGTACCCACTGGTTCTAGTTCTACTTTCACTGGCTGTTGAGAACAAACATAAACTTTTTGAACAAATATATCCTTTTGTCCATATGATAGCCCTTATACTAGTTATTAAACATGTTGTATCAGTTCTTAATAAACATTTTTTTCAGAAACATTTTTTTCATAAACATTTTGTATAAGGATAAGAGTAACTATTCATTCCTAGATTACCTTCTGTGCATTTTCTCCAGTAACTAATGCAAAAATGAAGCTCCCTTCCTTTTACCGGATGGTCCCCAATGAAGCACATCAGTACAGAGGAATTGTTCAATTACTTAAACACTTCCAATGGACGTGGGTCGGGTTAGTTACTTCCGATGATGATGATGGAGAGAAATTTGTGCGGATCATATTGAAATTGTTTTCTGTACATGGCATCTGTACAGCCTTTAATAAAAAAATACCAGCTCTCTCTCAGATTACAGGGATGGCAGAAATACTAGAGACCACAGATGTAATAAACCCCCGTTGGGCTGAGATTATGGAACTAATCAATTCTGAAATCAAAGTCAATGTTCTCAATGGAGACTTTCGGACAACATCAGGTTTGAAATGGGCAATATATTTATATGCCATATTAGAAGGTACAGTGAATACTTTTGTTGGCAAAGTATGGATAATGACCAGCCAGTGGGATTTCTCATCACTGACAGTACACAGGGATTTTGACATACAACTCTATCACGGTGCCTTGTCTTTTGCCATTCACTCCAATGAAGTGCCGGGGTTTTCAGAATTCCTTCAGTTTTTGCATCCAAAGACACAAAAAGCAGAAGATTTCTTCAGGATCTTCTGGGAACAGTCGTTTGATTGCACATTTTCTCATTCTGATGGTAGTGAGGAAAGCAGAAATCCATGCACTGGCCAAGAGAGGTTGGTGGACCTCCCAGGGATCCTTTTTGAAATGAGCATGACTGGCCAGAGCTACAGCATCTACAATGCAGTTCATGCTGTAGCACATGCTTTACACAAGATGTCCTCATTCAGGGACGAGCACAGAATGGTGGACAAATATGGGAAGTCTCCACTAAATCCACAATGGTCTCAGGTAATGTTAGACTTGTAACTGTTTCCTTGTCTATGGGGATGTTTGAAGACAAGAGAAGTAACATCCCAATCATAACTTAACCACTCCACACCAAGGTAGGTTCAGGTAAAGTTGTATCCTGCAGGAGACAAGTCTAGAGGCTTCTGTGAGGTAAAATATCTCTTCATCTCTTACACATGACAAACTCTTACCAGTGCCATCAGGTTTGTGCCAAGTATTTTTCTAATGAACATATGAGGCAAGTCTGGAAGATTGAAAGGGATGGGAAAAGGGATTTGGATCAGATGCATCTGGGGTGATGCCAGGGTATGCCAGGGATTTGGATCAGATGCATCTGGGGCGATGCCTGCTGTGGTACCCTGGGCCATTAACCCCTCTGCCTTGGATGCTTAATGCAAAAGCATGAGTGGAAAGCTATTTGGAGGAGGCAAGTAAAGCCAAACAAAAACCAGACCATGAAGGACACTCTCTGAAAGGAAAGCATTCTTGAAAGAAATAGTTACTGTAAAACTCTGTATGGGGATTTTAGTAAGTTAGCCTAGGCAAACTGCCATTAATAAAGTCACAGGAGAAGATAAATGACAAAAAAGACAGAGGTGCTTAACTGTTCATTTTTCCTGTCTTTTAATTCTGATTACACAAAGGTCTCTTCCCTGAAAAAAACAAACCATTTCTAATGTCTAATGTTTTCCTTGAATTTTTCCAATCCAGCTTCATCAATTCCTGAGGAGCATCTCATTTAACAACAGTGCTGGAGACACTGTGTCTTTTGATGAAGAGAGAGAATTAGCAGGTGGATTTGATCTCCTCAATTGGGTGACTTTCCCAAATCAGTCCTTCTTGAAAGTGAAGGTGGGAATGGTGGATCCAAAGGCTCCTCCATACAAAGAACTCACCATTAATGAGGAGACCATCACATGGCACAGTGGATTTAAGCAGGTGGGATTGAACTCCACTGGAAATTTGAGCCCATTTATCCATTAATCTAAGTTCCATCTCTAAAATATTTATCAAAATTTGGTATTTAACTTTTTTTCTGGCCCTTCGATGTGCTAATATCAGTGCCTTACTGAATGTTGTGGGGAGCCTGTTAAAGAAGTGGATGGTAAGGTGGCACCACACTGCCCCCGCCAAACGTAGTGGTTGGGGAATGTTGTACATCCTTTGCCCCCAGTCAGGTACACCACTGACACTACCTTTCCTCAGCCACTCAGAATAATGTCTTCCGCTCAAGGCAGCCATACTTCTTCATTGTGGGTCTTTGGTACAAGTAGCTTGGAAGTAATTTGTTCATTAGAGAAATTACTGACTGAATATCTTTCAATTATTCCATCATAATGAAGGACTGAATCCATAATGAGACTGTAATTGTAGTTTCAAAAAGATATTTAAAACATAGGGAATTAGTGTGCTTTGACCACCAACCTGAAGTTATATTTATAGTTTCTTATGAGTACACTCCTAAACATGTCTACTTAAAAGTTAGACCCTTTGAGTTCAGTGGGTCTTACTCCCAGGAAAGTGTGTTCAGGACTGCTGCCTAAGTCTTTTTTGCACTTTTGGTTCTGAATATTCAATATTGCTTTTTGATTACTACTATTCAGCCATAATCCAACAGGACACTATCAAAGAAAAACTACTTTGGACTTAGTTAAGAATAGAACTTTTTTCCCTACCTAAAAAGGAGTAAATTTTCTTCATTTTTCATACATAGAAACTGCCTATTTCTCTGTGCAATGACCCATGCAAACCAGGTTCCAGCAGGAAAAAAATAGAAGGGAAGGCATTTTGTTGCTACGGATGTGAACCATGTCCAGAAGGGAAGATTTCACACCAGAAAGGTAGGCAACAATATTTTGCCTTAACTTATGAATTATTTACAGTACAGTATCCTCATTTGTTTTATCTTTTCTCTAGTTTGGTTTTTTGGTTAACACAGAAAGTTTGGTTAACACAGAAAGTAACTGCCCAATCCTATCTAGCAAGCAACACCACAAACAAAGCATGCTATGAGACAGCTGGAGATGAAGAAGTCTAACATATAAATAAAATTATACCTACCTCTCTTATACCTACTTATACCTACCTCTCTTGGTAGCTGCCTACTGGTTCCCAGTAGGTATCCTAAGACCTACAATTGCTCTTTGGCTGGCATAGATTTAACAATACTTTGTGGATGGATTAAGGCCTGGAAAGGTTGGATAGGATGTGGTATATTCTACAGTCTCCAAAATTCACCACCTACAGCTGCAACTCAACAAGGTCCCTGCCTGATCCATCCACAATCTAGTCCTTCTACTAATTTACTGACAATGGTGCAGGTTCTGCAGACTGCCATTGCCCTGCCTGTTTGACTGCAAGATCTTCCAGCCTCAGGTTCAAATACGATTGCCTTGTGTGGAGCACATCCTTCTGAAAATTCAGCAGAGGTGAAGAACTGATAGCCTGAACAGAATAAATATATTTTAAGTTCTTAGTACTGATGAGTCACTTTCCAGTTCAAACGGTACAAGATGCCATGGTTTTTTTCCTGCCATCTTTTTCATCAAGAAACTGCCCTAGTTTTCTGCAAACTCTTTTCACTGTCATCTAATGTTTTATATACAGTTGCAATTACACAATAGATGTCTGACAAATCCCCAATCCAAAATAACTACAGGAGCACATAAGAGACTATACATGCACCCGTAGTTACTGCACAACATAGAGAAAACCCATGGGAAATTCATACGGGAATCCAGAGTAAGTTGTTCTTACACCGGAGCAAGGACTCCCTGTAGTTACTCTGGATTTTACCCTCAGGCTATAATCCAGAGTAACTATGGAATCTTTTACACCAACGTAGTTACATGCCACCTATGGGAAACCTATGGGAAATGCATAGAGCAATCCAGAGTAAGTGCCTATGTCTTCCCGTAGTTACTCTGGATTGTAGGGTCAGACATCTAACTTATTACAGAAATGCAGCATCACTGCATGTTTTCAGTAAAGAATGGCAAACAATGTCTTCAAGGAAAGGGAAGTTTACATCTTCCTTGGGAACATATTTAGTAAGGTTACATCAATCGAAAATGTTCAAAACGTGCTTCATGACAGCAAATCCATCGTTAGGGTGGCATGCTGGGAGGGGGTAATGTGCTTAACATCCCCTTAAACTTCAGTTTAGGGTTGCCATATGTCCAAAAAACAGGGACAATCCCAAATAGGGGGGATTGTGTTCACATACTGTCTAATGGGACAAACTGGCTAATTCCCAATTTTATGGAAGAGAATTATGGCAACGCCAGTGTGGGTTGTTGAGTTTGGTGGGGAAGGACTACTCATCTGCCAGTTCCTGCTCATGACATTGGTTTTCATAACAATACTACATGCTTGATGTCCCAGCACAGCCCATCAGGCAGTCTTCACATTGATCTTCTAAGCTGCCAATCCCTCCACCTCCCAGCCCACTCACTTTGCAATGAGAAAAGGACAGCAAGCAGCAAATTTAGGAAAGAGAGTAGCCTGAAGATGGTGAGAGGGATGGGAGGGCTGCTTCTTCTGGTGGAGTCTGCAGCTCTGCATCTGCTTCTGAGAGGATTGGAAAGCAAGGGAAGAAGGGAGCCTCACAAACAGCCTGATTTATTAAATCAATGTGTATCAATAGTCTTAGGTAATGCAGAGCCATGGCCAATAGCTACAAGGACTAAAGTTTGCGCAGAAAATTGTTCTCAAATACAAAACCTGAATTGGAGATGTGAGCACATACATAACTGGACTTGGGGTCATATAGAAAAGAACATTGTAATAGATAAAACAAATTTCCATTTGTTTATTTTTTCAGACATGGATGACTGTTTCAAGTGTCCAGAAGGTCAGTTTCCAAACAAGAACCGAAATCAATGCCTCCCCAAAGTCTTCAGTTTCCTCTCTTTCTCAGAACCTTTGGGAATGACATTAACTGTCTTGGCTCTGTTTTTTTCTCTGATCACAGTTTTGGTCCTCAAGATTTTCATCAAGAACCAGGACACTCCCATTGTCAAAGCCAACAACAGAGACCTCACTTATTCTTTGCTTGTCTCCTTACTGCTCTGCTTCCTCTGTTCCTTGCTATTCATTGACCAGCCTCAGACAGTGACCTGCTATTTACGACAAACATCTTTTGGGCTGGTCTTCTCAGTGGCTGTTTCTTGTGTTTTGGCCAAAACCTTCACTGTGGTTCTGGCTTTCATGGCCACCAAGCCAGGATCCAGGATGAGGAAATGGGTGGGCAAACGTCTGGCAAACTCCATTATCCTTGGTTGTTCCCTGATTCAATCCATTATTTGTGCTGTGTGGCTCTGCACTGCTCCTCCATTCCCAGATTTGGACATGGACTCTCTGGCTGAGGAGATTGTCGTGCAGTGCAATGAAGGCTCCATCGCTATGTTTTATTGTGTTCTGGGCTACCTGGGATTCCTGGCTATTGTCAGCTTCACGGTTGCTTTCTTTGCCAGGAATTTGCCAGACACTTTCAATGAAGCCAAGTTCATCACATTTAGCATGTTGGTCTTTTGCAGTGTTTGGTTGTCATTCATCCCACCTTTCCTGAGCACAAAGGGAAAGTACATGGTGGCTGTGGAGATCTTCTCCATCTTGGCTTCTAGTGCTGGGTTACTGAGCTGTATCTTTTTCCCCAAATGCTACATAATTCTGCTTAAACCTAACCTAAACAGTAAGGATAAACTAATAAGGAGAAATCACTAAGTTTATATTTCATATCATTTATTTTGCATTATATGGATGTAGACATTGTTCATTTTTCACATTCTTGGTGGCAAATATGGCTACTACCTATAAGAGGATATTACTTTTTAAAAACTGCTATTGCTTATTCCCTGTTTCTGAGCACTTTTAAAAATCTTATTAAGCATGAGTCAGCTTTTCCCACTGTTTCTCATAATAGCATAGCAAACTAAAATGCTTCAAGACACATCACTGAAGTTGAGCCAGAATCCATGCTGGCCTGTCCATTAGTTGCATGGATCTAGCACTAATAACAGTGTTGTATGGGTGATGAACCGATGAGCACCTCTCCCACCTCTCCTCTTCTGTCTAGCCAGTGTTGTAGCTAGGGGGTGCAATTGCACTGGGCTACAACCTTTAGGGGGCTACAAGATGAGCTTGACAGTAGTGGCTAAAATTGTGAAAAACGGGCTACATATGAATGATAACACCATCATGTTTTATATCCTTGGTAAGGTAATTTTATACAGAATGCACTGAAACAAATTGCATTGAAATATCTATATTCTATCAAAATTATGGCCAATTAACCAGAAAACGAAAATATAAAAGCTGATGGAACAAAAAGTGGAGTTTCTTAATTCAGCTTTCCCATGATACCGATTGCTCTGAGAGCCAATGAGATGCAATTCCGGTACTGTATGGAACAAATAAGGTGTTAATATGAATCACCTCTCATTTCCCTAAACTTATATAGTAATACAGTTACCCATGCTAACAGGTACTTCTAAGTGGTACTTCTCCTCTACAGGTACTTCTGAGTGGTGCTTCTCCTCCATCAAGCAAAGAATAACCATTCCTCTGTGTCCCAGCAGTTTTCCTAACCAATAAGGGGCACAATTTTCATATTTTTACTTCATTAAATTAGATTTTGTTGTTGCAGAGGAAAATTAAATTTTTTAAAAATACAGTGGGATGACCACTCCCAGTTGTGACATCACTTCCAGGGCAACATTTTGAGCTTTGCACTGGGCTACATGATCACTGGCGATGCCACTGCTTGCCTCTATGCTTTAGTGCTACATTGGCTTGCTGAGTCTGAAGACAGTGTGACCATATATGCTGGGTGACCATATATCTAGGACATGACTTCTTTTTTAGCCTTGAGTCCTGGAAAAAACTTAATTGTCCTCCTTTTCCTTGTGAGTAATCAGAATGAAGCCTTCTTGTAATTGATAAATTATATGCAATAAACTACATGTAATAGTTTTAAATTAAATAATAAGCAATATTGTATTTATAGTAATCGCAGGAAAGCAATGAGTGTTTCCCTGTACTCAGAAAGGAGGGCGTTCTTAACATCAGGAGTCTGGACGAAGTCAGTTCTCCTCACTGAGGGGCGGCACCACAACCCAGTCTTGTCCAGCCTCGCATCGTGGCAGGACGAAGTCAGGGTGCTCTGCCTCCCTTTTCTCCTCTCCTCTCTCTCTTCTCTCTTTTTCTTTCTCTCTCTCTCTCTGTTCCTCCTCTCCTGGCTGTGCTCCTCAACCTCCACCCTGACCACAGAGGCCAGCAAGGGGCTCCCCTGGATTCCTGCCCGAGGAGGAGACCCCAGTCTGCGCTAGCAAGGCAGTCGCTTTGCAGTGAGGAGCCGGACGCAGAGAGAGGGGCGATTAGACATGCCCGCAGGGAACAGCGGGCGCGTCGGGCAGCAGCCAAAGCGGCAGCTGTGGGCAGCGCGCAGCGCGCGCAGCTGACCCGCACCCTTAGTGGCTTACAGGGAGAGGCACATAGGGTTGTGTACCTCCTGCTGCCGCTCTTCAGGTCGGGCCAGCAGAGCCAGTGGTAGCAGCAGGGCCGCATGGCCGCACTGTGGGCTTCCCTCCGGCCGCCATTTTGTCTGTCTTCTGGCGCAGGAGGCGCCATTTTGTGACTAGGACTCAATGGAGGCAAAAGGGCGCGAATCTGGGGACACCACTGGGGAACCCCATCCCCCCCTAGAAGCAGGGAAGACCCTATTCTGACCATGTCCTCTTAGCTTATGAGGGAAGCTGTGAAAGGGATCTGGCAGGAGCAGTTGGAGGACCTTGTACCCACTCAGGTCCCAAAGGCTGCACACACAAGAAGGCTCAGTGTAAGACCAGGCATTCTTATGAGGCTTCTGAGTCAGACTCTGAGGAGTCTCATTCCCCTCCTAAGAAGCACAAGGGCTCCTTTAAAATGCTGAACAGGAGTCCTGTCATGATTCCCTGTCTTCCCTGTGAATGCCAAAAATAGCAGAGAATGAGATTGACTGACTGTGTTGTGGGGTGTAGGAGATCCCGCAACCTCCACACAAGTCAATATGCCTGCTAGAGCCTCTGACAGGAATCTCCTGTTTTTGTTAAAAGCATAGACTCTGACAACCACTCTGAGGTGTGCAGAGCCTCTGCAATTCAGAAGACCTTCTAGATGGGATGTCTGGTCACATCTGAAGGTCCTTTGAGGATGTCCAGTGCTGGTTTCTATTGGGAAATTTTCATAGAGAGGAGGTGGGTAGGCAGCAAGCAAGACACTGAGACAGCATCAGTCAGTTTCAGGTAGGAAGCTCCATTGGACCCGATTGGATATGAGGATCCTATATCATGATCGTCTTGGATCCTATTTGATGATCCTATTAGATCCTGATGTGTGGAACTTGCCCAGCTTTTATTCAGTAAAAGATTGTTTACCAGATCAGTATGATGCAAAGTATGATGCAGGGTATGAGGTACAATTATGATGCAAAGCATGATGCAGAATATGGGGTACAGCATGGTGTAGAGTACAGTACATTGCTACATGACCATATTGCTACATGACATTGTGTAGTACATTGCTACATGACATTGTATAGTGACAGGTTTAAGCAATCAGAGAGATAGCTAGCGTATGTTCTTATGATGAATCTTAATTGACGTACGAAGTGGTATGTTTTATAAATACTCCTTGATATCAGTTCATACAGTTCTTTGCATTCTTTGTACACAACTACAAAATCTTGTATGCCTTTGTTCTAATTTTGCTAAGTTGACAGCATGGATTTTTCACATGCTTTAACTCTTTGGCTGCAGGTGTATTTTGCAGACCTTTATTGTTACATCCCTGCTACAGTTTCCAATCTGCAGTAAACTAAATCTGAGGTCCAGCCAAGTCTCAAGTGATGCCTTTTCCCGAGGCCCTTAAGCTTTTACCACCGAGTAAAGCCATTTTAAGCAACACAGCAAACTAATTGATGAGCTGGATACCTTGCCAGACCCTGTCATGGCTAAGCTAAAGGTCCCCACAGTGGATGCACTGGTGGTGGCAGTTTCCTCGGCTACCACACTCCCCTTGGAGGGTGAATCGGGACTGAGGGATATGTGTGACAAGAGGGTGGAAGCTTCTCCAAGGAGGGCCTTCGAATCTAATTCCCAAGATTTTCGGGTGGCATTAACCAGTTCAATCTTTTCCAGATCCGCAAACATCTGGGCCGAGGAGCTGGCTGCAGACAAGTCCTCGTCAAGATATGGTCTTTCTGTGGTGAGGACTGTAGGGGGCCATTTTGTTTCACTTTCCATTTTCCCTCCAAAATGCCGTTTTGTGTTCCCAGTGATCTTTACCTCAGGGACACTATGGCCTCTCAGGAGGAGGAGTAAGGTGGTGTTAAAACCAGAACCCAGATTAGATTCAGAGTCTGGGGACGTTATCCCTCCTCCAACAAAAAACAAAAAACAAAAAAAGTGACCAGTGGCAAAGATAGTGAAGAGACATGGAGGTGCCAAGTGTCTCATTCTCCACATTCTGCAGTGACCAAAATGAGCTCAAGACTTCATGCCTCATAGATGTTGTCTTAGAGAAAGGAAAATTACTCGCAAGCTTCCTCAATTTACCTCACATTTCTGAGGTAAAACTGTTGGGTAAGTGCTTGGTTTTACTTCAGGTAAATCCTTGGCAATGCCCTCAGATAACTGTGCAGGCTTAGCCTCAAATACTTCAGGGGAGGGCAAAGTTTGACTACTCAGTTTATTTTCGAGGGATTCTTCTATTTTGCTAGAAGAAAATCCCTATCCCTCTGGAAGCCTGCACATATGTAATATTGTGGATCCAGAACCTTCTGGAAAAAGCTGTGATAGAAAGATTATTCCCACAGCCTTGCTCGCTGGGTTCTTGACTTAAGAGAACTACAAGGCCTCTGTTGCCTTTTCCATATTTCTTAACCTGATGCACAGCAGAAGAACCAGCCTAAACCAGCACAGACTGGCTGAGACTGGCTCTGAAGGTATCAAGCCTCATGCAACATTGCTTTGTAATAATGGCTTCCCTTCTTTATAGCCCCAAGGTTTAGCCTGCTACTTCTTCCCACTAGCTAACAAAGCCAGTGGTTGAAGTTTTTGTCTCTTCAGGGCATTTCCAAGATGGCGGAAGTTCCCTTCTCTTATGCAGTTACACCGATCATGAAAGCAGAAGGAACAGTGGCTGCACCAGGGGAGCACATACCAAAATTGGTTGGTAAGCTTTGTTATTTACTTCAGATGACTTTGGCCTTTGCAGATTGCCAAAGTAGAACTCCTGGTGGCTGCATTTTCTGGAAGAAGGTCCAGAAAACCCATGCAGTAAGAGAGTTGAAGTCATGCTGAGTGAGTGTAAAAACTTATTATTAGGGCTTAGGCGTTCGGATACTAACTCCCAAGCCCAGAGTTGTGAATTGTTGAGCAGAAGATGCTGTAAGGGTGTACTTCTAAAAACAAACAAAAACAAAACAAAAAAACCCACTACACCTGTAAGTCTGAAGGTCTGCAGATCAGTGGTTCGAGGCCTGCGTAACCTCACAATCTGGCCTGGCTAATTTCTCCCCAAGTCTGGGAAGTATACTTTAAAAGAATTAACCCTTACCTAGGTACCATTTTTAATATCTGGCTTAGGCATTGGGATGTTGATGCAGAATCCCTAGTTAAACTGGCAGTCCTGCCTCTTATGGGCAGCAATTGTTCTGGTACTCTGTGTCAGATGATAACAGGGAGAAAGCAGAACTTTGTCCAGCTTGCCTCTACACCAGAAGGGCAAAGAAGATTGCCCTCGCTTTGGTGGCGGTGGCCGATTGCGCTTATGATTCACTTCAGTTGTCTGCCAGAGCCATAGCCGTAGGGGTTCTGCCAAGGAGACAGATCTGGCTTCGCCAGTGAGAAGACGACACAGCTTGAGCTTCTAGGGTGTTACATCTTCCCTTTAAGGGTGAGAAGCTCCTTGGAGAGGCCTTAGAGCCTCTGTTAGTGGTGGACAAGGAGAAGCCAAAAGTGCTTCCCACAACCAAGAAAGAACCGCCCAAGCATTCCCAGTCCTTTTGTTAGTCTAACCCAGGGTTTAAAGCCAAGAGTTTAGGCCAATGTCCCAAGCCCAAGTGGGACAAGAGTAAGGCCCATTTCAAGAAGCGTCCTGGTCCAGCTCCCACCTCTGCAGGGAAGCCCACCAAGGGATCCCAGACTTCATGACAACTCTGATTCCAAGGAGGCATCCCCGGTGGAGAATGCAAATGTGTTGGAATTCCTGCAGGATGGCTATGACATGGGGCTTAGCACCAGCACATTACACTGACAAGTGATAGTTTTGTGGAGCACCTTGGGGGTTTCCTTGGGTGGGCCATCTTATCCCACCCTCACATAACCAGGTTCCTTAAGGGAGTAA
The DNA here is from genome assembly GCA_030015325.1 of Cryptoblepharus egeriae. Classification (NCBI taxonomy): domain Eukaryota; kingdom Metazoa; phylum Chordata; class Lepidosauria; order Squamata; family Scincidae; genus Cryptoblepharus; species Cryptoblepharus egeriae. The sequence goes on from JAREYC010000004.1 coordinate 86,675,390, forward strand.
AACAGTTCACCCCCACAAGTTCATCATTTCCCCTCATGGGTTTACCTTTGGTGTTGTCAGTGTTAGTGAAGGCTCTCTCTGAGCCATTACATAGTGCTGAGTTGAAATTTCTTACATTTAAGACCATCTTTTGGTTTTAATAACCTCAGCTAGATGGGTGTCTGAGATTGGGACACTGTCGATTAATCCGAACTTGTGCATCTTTCATGATGACAAGGTCATTTGCGATTAGATCCGGCCTTTATTCCCATGGTCAACTCCTGGTATCATCAGGCACAGGATTTGGCTATTCCATCATTTTGCCCTAATCCCAAGAATGGCAAAGAAGTGCGCTGGCGTAAGTTAGATGCTAGGAGAGCTGTCAGTTACTACACTGAGCGCACTAAAGCATTTCATAAAACTGACTGTCTTTTTGTGCTCTTCAAGGGACCTGCCATGGGCAGGCGTCCATTGAGGAGTACTCTGGCTAATTGGTGCAAGGGAACCATAGCATTAGCCTATTCGTCCTTAGGAAGGGTCCCTCCTGCCGGGATTACTGCTCACTCTATTCGGAGTGCAGCTACATCTGCTACATATGAAGATGTGATGTCCATTGAATCCATCTGTAAGGCTGCTACATGGGCATCACCTAACACTTTTATCAGGCATTATAAGATCGTTAAAGCAGCTTCCGCAGACGCGGCATTTGGCAGGAGGGTGTTACAAACGGTAGTGACATCTCAGCTTTTGTTAGGCCAAGTGGGATCCACACTTGTGGCCACACCTTAGCCAGTTTAAGTTGTATTTTTTTCCTCACCTATAAAGAAAACCTTTCTTGCTTAAAACCTCTGCCTGTTTGGAGATTCGTGGATTTGTCAGCTTCCTCTCTTTTCAGACAATACTGGCAGAGTTAGAGCATTGTTACAACGCTAACAGCGTTCTCGGGCAGGAGATTTGCTGGTGGCAGCAGAAAACATCTACCAGGTCTTGTTCCACCAAACTGAGCATTAAAACAATTGAAAGAATGGAGGACAGGAAAGGAGTGAATGCTTGACGCAAGCCATTACTGCCTTGGATAGCTGTGGCTAGAAAGCCCTCTCCTCTTTCATGACAGCCATGGAGGCCTACCCCCTCCTCCTAAACTTCTGCAACTACTGAAGGAGATCTCTAAGCTACTCCTGTAGCAAACAATGCAGTGCTTAACATTTTTGCTCCTGCACCTCTATTTTGGGGCAGGGGATTGCAAAGGGGTAGGATTCTGCCCCAAATCACTCAAAGACCCAAAAAGTATTTTGCCCCCTCTGATGCAAACGTTATATCATCCAGTGCAATGATCTGATGCAAACGTTATATCATCCAGAGCAATGATTTTCAATCCTTTAATTAACTTTAATTGCTATGAGCCATGCTCTCCATAAGGAAATCACACAGGGGTTTTCTAGTACTGCAAACATACTTGATCATCTCATAATCCCTGTTCTGCTCTGACCTGGCTTTGAACAGTGAGTACTGTGCCACGCCATCTTCTTTTTCGATTAGATGAGTGTTGGCCCAATTCTTTCCTGCCACTCTCTGAAGCAGTTTGACTGATCCACCCAAGAAGGTTGGGCTGCACATTCCAGATTCCGACATATTCCAAACACCTTGATGGTGAGCTATAAAAAACAACTGGACATGCTCATTCAAGATTTATGCAAGATATCAGGAATATTTCTAATAGTGCTGTTGCTCACTTTGGGCATTCACTTTCCTCCCACTGAATACAAGGCACAGGCTGCTATGTGTACCATCACTGATCCTTCCCAGTTCCCACTCAAGTATCACCGGAGAGGAGACCTCATCATAGGAGAGATTGTTTCACAGTTTGGCTGCCTTTTTGATGACATTTCATTCAGCGAACACCCCAAAACCAGGCTGTTCAATGAATTAGTGTAAGGAAATCCCTCTTAACCTTCCAAAATGATTAGTAATTCAGATTAGATCCATTACAAATTTCACAAAAGGACTGATATGTTCAGAAGACTGAAATCACAATCCCAATGTCTACTCAACAGTAAGCCCCATTTTTTTTAATGGGTCTTTCTCCCAGGAAAGTGTCTTTAGAATTGCAGCCAATAGTTTGTTGGGGAGATGCACTTAGATTTATGAACAGGATTCTTCCAGAGATTGTATTGATATACTCTCATCTAAATGATCCACTTGTACAGGGTTATTTCATGTTGCTGAGATATATTGGTTGATTTCAAATCATTCTGCTCTTTTTTCTGAGTCAGTAAATTGATTTTTGTATATCTGAGCACTGCTTTATATATGGATCCATGCTAATGTGTAGAGTATAATTTCTCTTTTTGAAGGGGTGTCTAGAGATTTTTAAAGGTGCTATCAGGTTTTGCAAAACTTAGCAACTAAGCACCCATTTATTGAGTGATTTATTTGTGGAGGATGCCAGCTTGAGAGTTCTTTGCCCTAGGATAGGTTATACACAAAGGTGTAGGAGTAGATGAGCAAATCCCATATGGGGAACAACTGTGACATTGGCATCGGGGTTTAATGGATATAATATCTTTCTGCAGCCTTCAACAATTTTGAGAGCTAGATCAATGATTTTTAACCTTTTTCAGCTAACGGCATACTAAAAGCACTGAAATTTTCAAGGCACACCATCAGTTTTTTTCCCATTGACAAGGCACATCAGGCTGTTCAAATCCCCCCAATTTTCCTATTAATTAATTTTAATTCTCAAATTCCCATGGCACACCTGAAGACTAGCCACAGCTCACCAGTGTGCCATGGCACAATGGTTGAAAATCACTATGCTAGATTTTCTGGATCTTATTTCTTAATCATTTCTTTGGATCTTATTTCTTAATCATTTCTCATATTTCTTAATTATTTCTTAATCAAAATTGGATCTTCCAATTGATTACTACTTTTCAGGTAAAAACTATAGAGCAAGATGGACATGTTTCAACCAAAATTAAACAATTATTAAGAATGACTTCCTATATGTAGTTAATAGGCTTTAAACCCAATTCCATTCAATGGTATTTACTTCTGAGCTGACAAGCATAGGAATTTGCTGTTTGTGTCATAATAACGGATGGAGAGATGGGAGGGAGAAAATTTTCTCCAGTGCTCCCATTTAAACCCCCTTAATAATGGATGGAGAGAAGAAAGGGAGAAAATTGTCTCCAATGCTCCCATTAAACCAGTTGGATTAAGTTTTCTTTGGTGTGGAATCCAAACTGAAAATGAATTGTATTGTTTATTCTGTTGATGGAGTTGGGAAAAAAGCAGTAACATGGAAAGACAATAAGATTTGTATTATTATACTCAAGAATTTGGACAGACTGCACTTGCTTAATGTTTTTTTTATTATCTCAGCTTCCAAGGCATAGGAAAATTTGATAAATTGAACTGAAAGAAAAGTTTGGTAATAGATATAATGTACTGTTTTCAGATAGAAACTTCATATGCTTCATGCAAAATCTAACACTTTCTTTAGTCCAATTCCAAAGAACTATCAGCATGTTCTGTCCTTGGCCTTTGCTGTGAAGGAGATCAATGAGAATCTGGAGATCTTGCCAAATATCAGCCTGGGCTTCCACATTTATGACAGTTACTCTGATGCAAGGCTGACTCACCAGAACACCCTGAAACTTCTTTCCACCCAGGAAAAGATGGTCCCTAACTTCAAATGTGGCAAGCAACAATATTTGATTGCTGTCGTTGGAGGCCTTGATACAGATGTCTCCCTTCACATAGCTACTCTACTAGATATCTACAAGATTCCCCAGGTACAATCACATGAGTGTCAAAATTTCTGTGGGTTTTCATCCTCTAAAGTGCATTTGGAGAAATTCATAGTTTTTTTACAAATATGCAAGATGATTTTTATCTGATAGGTCTGAGATATTCTTAGTGAAAAGAATGGAGATATAGGGCAAAATCCATAGCAGTTACGGATCCACACAGTCACCCTCTAGTGTTATCACCCTCTACTGTTATCTTATGGAAAGTCATCTTAACTGCTCTGGAGCAGAGGGCTTAATTTCACTTTAGGATACAGGCCTTACTTTATTATTTCTGAGTTCATCCTTCCAAGGTGACTGAACAGGCAGCATAGGAGAGTCCACCACCTCCCTTGACAATCTATTCCACTGCCAAACCGCCTTCACCACCAGGAGTTTTTACTGATATCTAATCAGAATCGCAGTTTGCACCCACTGGTTCTAGTTCTACTTTCAGTGGCTGTTGAGAACAAATATATACTTTTTTCCACATGATAGCTCTTATTCTAGTTATTAAACATTTTGTATCACTTCTTAATAAACATTTTGTACAATAAACATTTTTTTCCATAAACATTTTGTATAAGGACAATTGTAACAATTCTTTCCTAGATTTCCTTCTGTGCATTTTCTCCAGTAACTAATGCAAAAATGAAGCTCCCTTCCTTTTACCGGATGGTCCCCAATGAAGCACATCAGTACAGAGGGATTGTTCAATTACTTAAACACTTCCAATGGACGTGGGTCGGGTTAGTTACTTCCGATGATGATGATGGAGAGAAATTTGTGCGGATCATATTGAAATTGTTTTCTGTACATGGCATCTGTACAGCATTTAATAAAAAAATACCAGCACTCTCTCAGGTTACCGGGATGGCAGAAATACTAGAGACCACAGATGTAATAAACCCCCGTTGGGCTGAGATTATGGAACTAATCAATTCTGAAATCAAAGTCAATGTTCTCAATGGAGACTTTCGGACAACATCAGGCTTGAAATGGGTGATATATTTATATGCCATATTAGAAGGTACAGTGAATACTAAGATTTTTGTTGGCAAAGTATGGATAATGACCAGCCAGTGGGATTTCTCATCACTGACAGTACACAGGGATTTTGACATACAACTCTATCACGGTGCCTTGTCTTTTGCCATTCACTCCAATGAAGTGCCGGGGTTTTCAGAATTCCTTCAGTTTTTGCATCCAAAGACACAAAAAGCAGAAGATTTCTTCAGGATCTTCTGGGAACAGTCGTTTGATTGCACATTTTCTCATTCTGATGGTAGTGAGGAAAGCAGAAATCCATGCACTGGCCAAGAGAGGTTGGTGGACCTCCCAGGGATCCTTTTTGAAATGAGCATGACTGGCCAGAGCTACAGCATCTACAATGCAGTTCATGCTGTAGCACATGTTTTACACAAGATGTCCTCATTCAGGGACAAGCACAGAATGGTGGACAAATATGGGAAGTCTTCTCTAAATCTACAATGGTCTCCGGTAATATTACACTTATAACTCAGTTTCATTGCCTATGGGGATGTTTGAAGACAGGAGAAGTAACATCTTAATTATAACTTAACCACTCCACACCAAGGCAGGTTCAGGAAAAGCTGTATCCTGCAGGAGACAAGTCTAGAGGCCTCTGTGAGGTTAAATAACTTCATCTATTACCCATGACAAACTTCCACTGCTGTCAGGTTTGTGCCAAGTATTTTTCTAGTGCACATCTGAGGCAAGTCAGGAAGATTGAAAGGGATGGGGAAAGGGATTCAGATCAGATGCATCTGGGGTGATGCCAGGGTACATGTCACCTGTTACGGTACCCTGGGCCATTAACCCCCTGCCTTGGATGCTTAATGCAAAAGCATGAGTGGAAAGCTATTTGGAGGAGGCAAGTGAAGCCAAAGGAAGACCAGACCATGAAGGACACTCTCTGAAATGAAAGCATTCTTGAAAGATAGAAATAGTTACTTTAAAACTCCGTACGGGGATTTTAGTAAGTTTGCCTATGCAAACTGCCATTAATGACAAAAAGACAGAGGTGCTTAACTGTTCATTTTTCCTGTGTTTTAATTCTGATTACACAAAAGTCTCTTCCCTGACAAACACAAACCATTTCTAATGTCTAATGTTTTCCATGATCTTTTCCTATCCAGCTTCACCGATTCCTGAGGAGCATCTCATTTAATAACAGTGCTGGAGACACTGTGTCTTTTGATGAAGAGAGAGAATTAGCAGGTGGATTTGATCTCCTCAATTGGGTGACTTTCCCAAATCAGTCCTTCTTGAAAGTGAAGGTGGGAATGGTGGATCCAAAGGCTCCTCCATACAAAGAACTCACCATTAATGAGGAGGCCATCACATGGCACAGTGCATTTAAGCAGGTGGGTTTGAATTCAGCTGGAAATTTGAGCCCATTTTTCCATTAATCTTAGTTTCACCTCTAAAATATTTATGGAAATTTGATATTTAAATTTTTTTCTGGCCCTTGTCCTTGCTTGATGTTTTATGCAGCGAAAACTTTTAGACACCCCTGAAATATACAGTGCTGCTCAAACTGGGTGGCTGTGACTCCCCTAATGCAGTGATTTTCAACCAGTGTGCCAAGGCACATTGGTGTGCAACAGATAGTCTTCAGGTGTGCCACAGGAATTGGGGGATTGAACAGCCTGGTGTCCCTTGTCAATGGTAAAAGCAATTGATGGTGCACCTAGACAATTTCAGTGCCTTGTTAAGTGTGCCGTGAGCTTACAAAGGTTCAAAACCACTGCCTTATTGATATAAAGGTACCTTATTCCCTTTAAGGGGAGGGTGAAGTGGAAAGCAGCAGTGTGATGACCAGGATCATGCCACTGCAGGGGGATGAGGGGATTTTATGCCTCCCCATGGGTTATGCCAGGTTTGGAGGTTCTGGGGAGCCTTACGTATTGCTTGGCAGAACTTCCCATTGCTGGAAATCAGTAAAGGTTTCTGTCACAATTGAAGCTAAAGTCAGACATTTGCTCTAATCACATCTGAAAACTTTCACCTATTCAACCTTACCTCTCTTCATTTATATAGAAGATTTCCATACAAGTAATATTACATGGAGCTCCAGAGAGCCTTACAGGGTTTACAGATGGCTGGGGAGGCCATATGTGGCTTCCCCATCCCTCAGAATACCTCTGAGGTGTGGCACAGAGAGGGCAGCTTTCAGATCGATGTGCTAATATCAGTGCCTTACTGAATGTTGTGGAGGCCTGTTAAAGAAGTGGATGGTAAGGTGGCACCACGCTGCCCCTGCCAAACCTAGTGCTTGGGGCATGTTGTACACCCTTTGCCCCCAATCAGGTACACCACTGACACTACCTTTCCTCAGGCACTCAGAATAATGCCTTCCGCTCAAGGCAGCCATACTTCTTCATTGTGGGTCTTTGGTACAAGTAGCTTGGAAGTAATTTGTTCATTAGAGAAATTACTGACTGAATATCTTTCAAATATTCCATCATAATGAAGGACTGAATCCATAATGAGACTGTAATAGTAGATTCAAAAAATATTTAAAACATAGGGAGTCAGTGTGCTTTGACAGCCAACCTGAAGTTATATTTATAGTTTCTTAGGAGCACACTCCTAACCATGTCTACTCAAAAGAAAGCCCAATTGAGTTCAGTGGGTCTTACTCCCAGGAACTGTGTTCAGGATTGCTGCCTAAGAGCACAATCTTAACCAGGTCTACTTAGAAGTAAGGCTAAGGCTTACAGGATCCTAAGGCTGCAATCCTAAAGACACTTTCCTGGGAGTAAGTCCTATTGGACACAATGGGGCTTATGTCTGAGTAGACATGGTTAGGATTGTGCTCTTAGTCTTGTTTGCACTCTGGTTCTGAATATCCTTTATTGCTTTTTGATTACTACTATTCAGCCATAATCGAACATTACCCTATCAAAGAAAAACTACTTTTGACTTAGTTAAGAATAGAATTTTTTTCCCTACCTAAAAAGGAGTAGATATTCTTCATTTTTCATACATAGGAACTGCCCATTTCTCTGTGCAATGACCCATGCAAACCAGGTTCCAGCAGGAAAAAAATAGAAGGGAAGGCATTTTGTTGCTACGGATGTGAACCATGTCCAGAAGGGAAGATTTCACACCAGAAAGGTAGGCAACAATATTTTGCCTTACCTTTTGAATTATTTACAGTACAGTATCCTCATTCATTTTATCTTTTCTCTAGTATGGTTTTTTTGTAACACAGAAAGTAACAGCCAATCCTATCTAGCAAGCAACACCACAAACAAAGCATGCTATGAGCCAGCTGGAGATGAAGAAGTCTAACATATAAATAAAATTATACCTACCTCTCTTGGTACTTATACCTACCTCTCTTGGTAGCTGCCTACTGGTTCCCAGTAGGTATCCTAAGACCTACAATTGCTCTTTGGCTGGCATAGATTTAACAATACTTTGTGGATGGATTAAGGCCTGGAAAGGTTGGATAGGATGTGGTACATTCTACAGTCTCCAAAGTTCACCACCTACAACTGCAACTCAACAAGGTACATGCCCCATCCATCCCCAATCTGATCCTTCCACTAATTTACTGACTATGGTGCAGGTTCTGCAGCCTGCCATTGCCCTGCCTGTTTGACTGCAAGATCTTCCAGCCTCAGGTTCAAATAGGACTGGCTTGTGTGGAGCACTTCCTTCTAAAAATTCAGCAGAGGTGAAGAACTGATAGCCTGAACAGAATAAATATATTCTATCTTCATAGCTTTGATGAGTCACTTTCCAATTCAAAAGGTATAAGATGCCATGGTTGTTTCCTGTCATCTTTTTCATCAAGAAACTGCCCTAGTTTTCTGCAAACTCTTTTTACTGTCATCTAATGTTTTCTATACAGTTGCAATTACACAATAGATGTCTGACAAACCCCCAAATCCAGAGTAACTACAGGAGCACGTAAGAGACTTTACATGCACCCGTAGTTACTGCACAACATAGAGAAAACCTATTGGAAATTCATTCTGGAATCCAAAGTAAGTTGTTCTTAGGGTGCAATCCAGAGTAACTACGGTGAGTCCTTACTCCAGTGTAAGAACAATTTGCTCTGGATTGCAATATGAATTTCCCATAGGTGTTCACTAGGTCGTGCAGTAACTGCGGGTGCACGTAATGTATCTTATGTGCTCCCGTAGTTACTCTGGATTGTGCCACAACACCGGAGCAAGGACTCTCTGTAGTTACTCTGGATTTTGCCCTAAGGCTACAATCCAGAGTAACTATGGAATCTTTTACACCGACAGTTACATGCCACTTATGGGAAACCTATGGGAAATGCATAGAGCAATCCAGAGTAAGTGCCTCTTATGTCTTCCCATAGTTACTCTGGATTGTAGGGTCAGACATCTAACTTATTACAGAAATGCAGCATCACTGCATTTTTTCAGTAAGGAATGGCAAACAATGTCTTCAAGGAAAGGGACGTTTGCATCTTCCTTGACAACATATTTAGTAAGGTTACATCAATCGAAAACGTTCAAAACGTGCTTCACGACAGCAAATCCATCATTAGGGTGGCATGCTGCTAGGGGGTAATGTGCTTAGCACCCCCTTAAACTTCAGGTGAATTTAGGGTTGCCATATGTCCCAAAAAACAGGGATAATCTCAAATTGGGGGGACTGTGTTCACATACTGGCTAATGGGACAAACTGACTAATTCCCAATCTTGTGGAAGAGAATTATGGCAACGCCAGTGTGGTGGGGAAGGACTGCTCATCTGCCAGTTCCTGCTCATTGCATTTTCATAACAATCCTACCTGCTTGGTGTCCCAGCACAGCCCATCAGGCTGTCTTCACATTGATCTCCTAAGCTGCCAATCCCTCCAACTCCTAGCCCACTCACTTTGCAATGAGAAAAGGACAGCAAGCAGCAAATTTAGAAAAGAGAGTAGCCTGAAGATGGTGAGAGGGATGGGAGGGCTGCTTCTTCTGGTGGAGTCTGCAGCTCTGCATCTGCTTCTGAGAGGATTGGAAAGCAAGGGAAGAAGGGAGCCTCACAAACAGCCTGATTTATTAAGTAAATCAATGTGTATCAATAGTCTTAGGTATTGCAGAGCCATGGCCAATAGCTACAAGGATTAAAGTTTGCGCAGAAAATTGTTCTCAAATACAAAACCTGAATTGGAGATTGTGAGCACATACATAACTGGACTTGGGGTCATATAGAAAAGAACACTGTAATAGATAAAACAAATTTCCATTTGTCTATTTTTTCAGACATGGATGACTGTTTCAAGTGTCCAGAAGGTCAGTTTCCAAACAAGAACCGAAATCAATGCCTCCCCAAAGTCTTCAATTTCCTCTCTTTCACAGAATCTTTGGGAATGACATTAACTACCTTGGCTCTGTTTTTTTCTCTGATCACAGTTTTGGTCCTCAAGATTTTCATCAAGAACCAGGACACTCCCATTGTCAAAGCCAACAACAGAGACCTCACTTATTCTTTGCTTGTCTCCTTACTGCTCTGCTTCCTCTGTTCCTTGCTATTCATTGACCAGCCTCAGACAGTGACCTGCTATTTACGACAAACATCTTTTGGGCTGGTATTCTCAGTGGCTGTTTCTTGTGTTTTGGCCAAAACCTTCACTGTGGTTCTGGCTTTCATGGCCACCAAGCCAGGATCCAGGATGAGGAAATGGGTGGGCAAACGTCTGGCAAACTCCATTATCCTTGGTTGTTCCCTGATTCAATCCATTATTTGTGCTGTGTGGCTCTGCACTGCTCCTCCATTCCCAGATTTGGACATGGACTCTCTGGCTGAGGAGATTGTCGTGCAGTGCAATGAAGGCTCCATCACTATGTTTTATTGTGTTCTGGGCTACCTGGGATTCCTGGCTGTTGTCAGCTTCACTGTTGCTTTTTTTGCCAGGAATTTGCCAGACACTTTCAATGAAGCCAAGTTCATCACATTTAGCATGTTGGTCTTTTGCAGTGTATGGTTGTCCTTCATCCCACCTTACCTGAGCACAAAGGGAAAGTACATGGTGGCTGTGGAGATCTTCTCCATCTTGGCTTCTAGTGCTGGGTTACTGAGCTGTATCTTTTTCCCCAAATGCTATATAATTCTGCTTAAACCTAACCTAAACAGCAAGAATCAACTCATAAGAAGAAATCACTAACTGTATATTTCATATCTTTTATTTTATGATCTGGAAGTAGATATATCCCAAATATTTGATCATTCTCCTCTAGTTCACATTCATGTTAGCAAGCAAGAAACAAGAGGTTACAGCAGGAAAAAAGAACAGTACAACATCGCTGCTCTACATTTCCTATAAGCTACTATTTAAAAAAATCACTGCTAGTTCATATTCCATGTTTTAGTGTATTGTTCAGTCTAAGTGTGGATGAAATTCTCCCACGGTAATTTGTGGAATAGCATAGCAGCCTAAAATGGTAAAAGGAACAGGAGTGGAGAAGCAGCAAAATGAGACAGGGTGGGCTGATTGACTTCAGTGGTGCGGCCAATATCTTAACTCCTTTCTTGGAGCCAAACCTGCAGTGCAAGTCAAGCAAACTGTGGCAGATCTGAGTAGAACACCCTGCGCTGTTCTGATGGAAGAGTAAACAGTTGTGGTTTTTGTGGAGGATTTCTTTTGAAGTCTCCTTCTGATGTCAGAGGCTGCAATCCAAACCCCTAGTTAGGATGGCATAAGTCTCAGCATGAGTCCCATGCTGGCCAGGGGGTGCTCTAAAAGTGCCATAAAGCAACACTCCTGGTAAGTTTAGGATAATGCACAGATATGCACAGGTCTCCCCACACTACAACTTACCTAAATTGTTTAGGATTGTGCACTGAGATGATTCTGACTGAAGGAAACTGTACAGCGCTCTCTCTCTCTCTCTCTCTCTCTCTCTCTCTCTCTCTCTCTCTCTCTCAGTATTGTCAGAGTGAGAGCATTATTACAGCCCTGTTAGCACTTATAGGGAGTTTTACCCAAGGGATACCACCCCTTAGATCTGGATCCATTCAGGCTGGTGGTAACATCTACCAGATCTTGGCCTGCCAAACAGCATATTCCATCAATTAGAAGAGTTGGGGGCAAGAAGGGCGTAAGTGCTTGACTCTAGACCAGCGTTTCTCAAAGTGGGGGTCAGGACCCCTTTGGGGGTCACCTAGAGCTTTCCTGGGGGTCGCCTGAAGACCCCTGGTGCAGGGGGCCAGGTCAGGCTTCCCAGACCTCTGGCTGTAGCTGCGCGCGCACCACCTGCCCAGATTCTGTGGGGGGTTTCCCTCCAGGTGCACGAGCGCAGCCCACCCAGATCACGCGGGAGGGGGTTTGGGGGGTTTCCCTCCAGGCACGCATGCACTGCCCGCCCAGATCACGGTACCCGTCAGCCAGCCCACCAGCCACTACCCACCAGCCAGCCAGTTAAACTGCAAGGTAAACTGTTGCTGGCTTGCAGCCTGAGGCCAATCCTATGCATGTCTACTCTGAAATAAATCCCATTATAGTCAGGGGGGCCTTTACTCTCATGTAAATATGGATAGGATTGCGGCCTCAGGGCCCAATCCTATGCATGCCTACTCTGAAATAAATCCCATTGTGTTCAATGTGTGCATAGAATTGCAGCCTTACAAGGTATTTTGCTTTTTTATTATTGAAGCTATTGCTATGTATTATTTTCATTAGAAACCATCCCATGACAATGGATCATGTAGAGAAGAACGTTAAGGAAAGAAAATATTGTGAGGATTTTTTACAGTATGGTTTTACCTCAATAATTACGAATTGAAATAATATTCAATTTGTAACAATGAAAATACATCCTGCATATTGGATATTTACATTACGATTCATAACGGTAGCAAAATTACAGTTATAAAGCAGCAACGAAAATAATTTTATGGTTGGGGGTCCCCACAATATGAGGAACTTATAAAGGGGTCACGGCATTAGGAAGACTGAGAACCACTGTTCTAGACATTACTGCCCTGGATTAGTGAGTGGTTGCTAGAAGTCCCCCCAATCTTTCATGATTGCCAAGGCTATGCCCCACTTTCTGAACCAGGAGGAAATCTCTGCAAGTACAGTACTCCCCTAGCATAGGATGCAGAATTTGGCAATTTTGGGGCTGCTACATTGACAGGGGTCAGAAGCAGGTAAGAACCTGCCCAAAATCACTCAAAGATCCCTGAAGTGCTTTTCCCCCCCCCTCTACATCTGATGCAAATATCGTCACCAGTACAATCACCTGAGCAATTTTTTTCATTCCTATAATTAACTTCAATTGTTATGAGTCATGCTCCACTAGGGCTTTTCAGGTGCCTCAAACATTCTTGATCAACTTATAATTTATATGCTGTTCAGACCTGGGTTGAAAACTATGAAAAGTGAGAACTGTGTCATCTTCATCTTGGTTTACTAATGGCCCGATCCTGGCCTGTCACTCACAGCAGCTGATAAGGAGATCTATCACTATGTATGCCTAATAGGATTGGCTGCACATTTATGAAAAGATTGGAACCATTGTTATCAACAAGTTGCTATTATTCTAACCAGGTTGATGGTGGATGATATAAAGCACCTGGGCATTCTGAGTCTAGTTGCATCCAAGATAGCAGGGATGCTTCTGCTCCTTTTGGGCATTCATTGTCCTACAACTGAATATAAGGCAGAGGCGCCTTTGTGCACCATCACTGATCCCTCTCAATTCCCCTGGAAGTATCATCAGAGTGGAGATGTTATCGTTGGAGCGATTGTGACTCAGTTTACTTGCACGTTTGATGTTGTATCTTTCAGTGAACACCCCAAAAGCAGTTTCATAATGTAAGGAAATCCTTTTAACCCTTCAAAATATTTGGAAGCTGTGATCAGACCCATTACAAATTGATTATGAAAGGAAAGATGTGTTCAGAAGTCTGTTGCTTATGTTTATTTTTGATAATGCTCTTAGAATTATGAGTGGAGAAGGCAGTAGTGTAAATCCCAGGATCATGCTGCTGGTGGGGATGGGAAGGGTGCTTTTTGAACTTATCTGACACAGTATAGCAGTCCTGCAGGGTTTGGGTGGTTCTGGGGTTTTGGAGATCCCTCCATATGGCTCCTAATTCCTGCATAACTCTAAAAAGGGCTTGGGGAAAACGTAATTTTAGTTTTTGTGACAAAACCAAGTGTCCATTTCTCCTTTTTTTTTAGACTTCATCTTATCTTGCAGAGAGTTCTCAAGACACTCCCCCCCAAACAATTGCGCTGACTGAAGGTGACTAAAAAGCCTTCCATCCCTGGCCATGCTGCTGCCTCCCCCTTCCCCACTTAAAGATGCAGGGATGAGTGCATCGCTTGCTAGAGGGTCATGATCCACCACTGATGTATATTTGTTGAATTGTTTTGTGTCCTTCACCTCTCTTCTGTGTATGGGTTCTGTAAATCACAGAAACTGCCACATATACCAAATCAGAACTGGACATGCAAAATGCCAGTTGATGTGGAGCTACTGGGGATGCATGCAAACCATGTATTCCACCACTAAAGTGTGGCCCGTCCTGTGTTTAGATCCCTTAAATTTGGTGCTCTCTATTTAATATATGGAGCTGCCTTTAATTTTACAGTGGAGTATGAGGAATTCACATATATATGTGGAGCTCCACAGATTGATTTCAGATTTTAGGGACATTCTGCTCTTTGAATGGAGTCAGCTCTGTAATCTTTGTATATCACTAAGGTCTACTTTAAATATAGCTCCTATTGTAATGTAATGGGTTTAAAACAGCAAGATGGGCATGTTTCAACCAAATTTAAACAATTCTTAGACTTCAATCTATCTATCCACAGTATTTATATACCGCTTTTCAACAAAAAAGCTCACAAAGCAGTTTACAAAGAAAATGAAAAAAATTAATAGCTAATTCATAGATAATGGGTCCCTGTCCCAAAAGAGCTCACAATCTAAAATGCAAAAAGAACACCAGCAGAAGCCACTTGAACAGAAATTACTGGGGTGTTTAGGGCTAGTTACTCTCTCGCTGCTAAATAAAAGAGGAACACCCACTTGAAAGAGTGTCTCTTGACCAGTAAGCAGGGGTTCAATCCCATATTACTTCAATCCCATATATGTTTACTTGAGAGTACTGGAGCTATTGCTTTCAATTGAATTTACCACCAAATAGAAATGCTTGGGGCTTTGCTATTGCTTTCAGTCATAATGGGATGGAAGTTCAATGTGAAATTGATCTACAATGCATACATTTAAATCAGGCCTTCCTTACCATAAACTGAATTGAGCTCATGAATTTATTTCATAGCAGAACTAGTAAGAAAACATTTTTTTTTGTAAGTACACATTTTTTTTAGGAAAAATAATTTGGGAAGATAACTTGCCTACATACCGTAAGTTTTGTATCCATATACTCGGGTTTGGGCAGACTAATTTAATAATCAACTTTTTTCTATGTTATCTTATAAAGCTTTGAATATTTTATAAAATTAGATTGAAACAACATTTGAAATTTTGATAATATATGTAAAGGACTGAATTCAGATAGATATTTTTTGAAGGATTGACCTCACATTTCATATAAAATATAACCCTTTGTCCAATTCCAAAGAACTACCAGCATATCCAGTCCTTGGTCTTTGCTGTGAAAGAGATCAATGAGAATCTGAAGATCTTGCCAAATGTCACCCTGGGCTTCCACATTTATGACAGTTACTTGGATGCAAGGCTGACTCACCAGAACACCCTGAAACTTCTTTCCACCCAGGAAAGGATGGTTCCTAACTTCAAATGTGATAAAGAACAACAACTGTTAGCTGTCATTGGAGGACTAGATGCAGAGATCTCCCTTCACATGGCTACTCAGTTAGACAACTACAAAATCCCCCAGGTACAATCTCAGGCTGGTGAAAAAATTTTTTTAAATGTTTATCCTTTTAATGTGAAGTGTTTATCCTTTTAATGTGAACTCAGGGACATTTATGGTTTTGTAAAACAGATATGCAAGATGGCTTTCGTTTTTGTTGCCCATTGTTTTTCCAGCTTTGATTAGATTTATTAATATTATATATTATGCTGTGGAATGACTGAAATATTCATAGGGTGCAATCCAGAATAACTACATAGAGTCCTTGCTCCGGTGTAAGAACAACTTACTCTGGTTTGCAATATGAATTTCCCATAAGTTTTCACTAGGTGGTGCAGTAACTACAGGTGCACATAATGCCTCTTACATGCTCCCGTAGTTACTCTGAATTGTAGAGATAGTGACTGATCCTTAGTGACCTTTCCTAGGACCAAGACCATTGAACACAATGGGATTTACTTCTGGGTAGACATGGACAGGACTGTAGTCATATGACCGACTAGCCTGAAACTCTCTCTCTCATACATACATACATACATACATACACCATCGACATCCTTCAGTCTCATACATACATACATACATACATACATACATGAATGTGCAGAAGGGGGGGGGAGAGAGAGTGAGAGAGACCACCTTTCAACTACCAGAGGAAAGTTCGCAACTGAGCCATCCATTGTATTGATATCTTTTGATAAGCAGCCAAATATTGTAACCCATTCTTCATGAAATGGCATCTTGTTATAAATGGAGCTCAAGATGGAATTTTTGTGTGAAATGTACAAAAAGCTCTTTCTATGATGCACAATTATAGGTTTAAAACTTGATATACACCTCAGCAATTTATTTGATCACATTAATACATTTTCCACTTAATTTTAATAATAATAATAATTATTATTATTCATTATTTTATATTATAACAATAATTATTATTCATTCCTAGATTGCCTACTGTGCACTTGCTCCAGTGCTTAATGTGAAAATGAAGCTCCCTTCCTTTTACCGGATGGTTCCCAATGAAGCACATCAGTACAGAGGGATTGTCCGTTTACTACAACACCTCCAATGGACTTGGGTCGGGGTAGTTACTTATGGTGATGATAATGGAGAAAAGTTTATCCAGACCATGTTGAAACTGTTTTCTGAACATGGCATATGTGCAGCCTTTACTAAAAGCCTACCAGTTATCTCTCTGCTTACAGGAACAGAAGAACTACTAGAGACCTCAGAAACAATAAGCCCACGTTTGGCTGAGGTCATGGAACTATTCAGTTCTGAAGTCACAGTCTATGTTGTCAATGCAGACTTTCAGACCGCAACATGTTTGAAATGGATAGTATATCTATATGACATATTAGAAGGTACAAGAAAGTCTTTTGTTGGCAAAGTATGGATAATGACCAGCCAGTGGGATTTCTCATCTCTGGCCGTGCACAGGGATTTTGACATGCAAATCTTCCATGGAGCCTTGTCTTTTGCCATTCATTCCAATGAAGTGCCAGGATTATCAGAATTCTTCCAGAATCTGCATCCGAAGTCACAAAAGGAGATGATTTCATCAGGATCTTCTGGGAACATGCCTTTGACTGCTCATTTTCTCATTCTGATGACAGCGAGGACAACAGAGATCCATGCACTGGCCAAGAGAAGTTGGAGGACCTCCCAGGGATCCTTTTTGATAAAAGCATGACTGGCCAAAGTTATAGCATCTACAGTGCAGTCCATGCTGTAGCATATGCATTGCAAAAGATGATTTCATTCAGGGCCAAGCACACATCAATGGTGGACAAATGCAGGCTCCCTCTTCCAAATCCACAATGGTCTCAGGTAATGCTACACTTGCAAATTAACTTCCTTTCTTGTCTAAGGAGATGTTAGAAGACAAGAAGAGTAAAATCCTAACCCCTTACTTATGCAGCTGCAGGACAAGACTAGAGTCCTCCTTGAAGTAAGGGAACTCTTGTCTTGGCACATGGCAAACCTCCACTGCCCCAACAGGATGCATCTGAACCTTGTCAGATATATTTTTCTGGTGCACATCTGATGTGAATCACGGAGACTGAATGATACGTGAAATGAGATTAGGATCAGATGCATGCAGTTGCTTCTGGGATACAAACCCATCCTTTACTATCTCAAATCTGCTCTTTTTGTAGAAACTTCCCCATTCCTTTTCCACTGTTTTGGATGTAGAAGGCTTACAAGGAAGATTTTTCCAGGACACAAGGCTAAAAAAGAGGATATGTCCTAGAAAAAGAGAACATGTGGTACTCTGACCGTGATGGTTCTTCCCAGAACACCACACTAGATTCCTGCAGTGGTGTGAAAGAGTTGCTGTGTTTATTGTTGGTTCAGTACTCAGAGGGTTCTCTTTGTGAAAGTAATGCAAAGTGCATCAATATTTTCCCAATAATTTTGGAACTAAATTAAGCCCAATTTCCATTAAAAAAAATTACTGATGGTTCTGGAAGTGCTATTTGCAACTCAACTCTCTCTCTCTCTCTCTCTCTCTCTCTCACACACACACACACACACACACACACACACACACACACACACAAAAGATAAACACCCTCAGGGGACAACAAATAAGAATTCAGCTGAAAGGGTGCTGATGTGGGCTGAACCTTTCAGTTTATTTTATATTCTTTCAATTACAAAAAGTGTCTCCTGAAAAACATGAATAATTTCTATTGTCTAATATTTTCCTTGGCATTTTCCACTCCAGCTTCACTCATTCCTGCGGAGTATATCATTTAACAACAGTGCTGGAGACACAATGTCTTTTAATGAAATGGGTGAATTAGTAGGTGGATTTGACCTGTTCAACTGGGTGACTTTCCCAAACCAGACTTTCTTGAGAGTAAAAGTTGGCCTGATGGATCCTCAAGCTCCCACATGGAAAGCGTTTACTATTAATGATGAGACCATCACATGGCACAGTGACTTCAATGAGATGGGGTTTGAGTCAGTACAGAATGGATATATACATAAGAAGTGTATGCATTAAATCCTTCCCAGTCTTGTAAGCATTGTCTAAGGAAGTCCTAATATTTTGTAAGGATTTGGAAAAGTAGTGTATAGAAGGATAGCATTAATAATTCCCAAGCTAGATCAGCCCACCCTATGTGTTTTAGCCACCCCATCCCATTCCACCTCTCCCTATCTGACCCCCAACTTATCACTCCCCTACATCAGTGCACCACTTAAGATCAGGATGTGAATCAGGGGTGGGCCCAAGGGGGTTCACTCCGGTTCTGGGGGGGGGGGCGTTCTTCCACTCCCCCTGCCGCTGGCGAGTAGGCAGCAGCAGGAGGTCCCCAGAACGATGCGTACCGGTCCCCACTGCAGTTAAAGGGTTAAACTGCCCCACAACCCCCTACAGTTCCCATGACTCTCTGTGCTTAGGACGTCATGGGAACTGTAGTTCCCCCCCGCCCCGGTAAGGCCTTCCATGCAACTCCTGCTTAGGATTGCAGCCTGAGAGCCCCTTCATCATGCATGCCTACTCAGAAGTAAGCCACATTAAAGGCACTGGAGCTTACTCCCAGGTACAATTGGTTAGGATTGCAGCCTGAGAGCACCTTCCTATGCATGCCTACTCAGAAGTAAGCCACATTAATGTCACTGGAGCTTACTTCCAGGTAAAATTGGTTAGGATTGCAGCCTGAGAGCACCTTCCTATCATGCATGCCTACTCAGAAGTAAGCCACATTAAAGGCAGTGGGGCTTACTCCCAGGTAAAATTGCCTAGGATTGCAGCCTGAGAGATCAATCCTATGCTGACTACTTTGAACTAAGTCCCATGACAGTCAATGGGGCTTACTCCCAGGAAAGTGTGGTTAGGGTTGTTTCCAAAATTTTTAGATTTTTAAAAAAATTTCCTTTAAATTCTCCCCAGCCCCGCCCCCTGACACTAGCCCTGCCCCCAACCCAGCCTGGCCCCGCCCACTTCCAGGGATCCGGTTCTTGCGCCAGGCTGGGCCCATCACTGATGAGTCATCTTGGACATTGCTCCCTGATAATCCTTGGAACAGAGATTTTGAGAGTGAACTTATTCCTTATTGTTGCCCAGCCCCTTGTTTCTTCTTTGATTTTCCTGCTGCTGATTAAGGCCACTCATCGTGGGATCCTTGCTGTGTGGTTCTGGCTAGTTCCTTCTGCAGCAGTCTTGCTGCCCATATCCTTCAGTGTAAAACTAAATACATAAGGGCTTGTGGTGTTCTTTTGGGAGGATAATCAATGGGAAAGAAATTGCAAAAATGTGGTGGTAAGGCCCCCAGACATCCTCCTCCTTCTCTGCCCCTAGTTGAGCCTATCTCCTCAGATGAGGGGCTGGAACAGCGGATCATCGGGCTTTGGTGGAGCGCTATAAGGTGCTTGAGAAGGAATGCAAAGAGAGGGTGGCTGGTAAGGGTGATGGGGGTTCAGTGTCTTCTGCTGAACCTTCCACCCGCACTTTTACCCAAAAGGATCAGGGGGCTCTACTATTTTTGGCTCACCCTTCCAGATCTGGCAGCTGGGCCTCTCAAGGTGTGGCTGGTCCTGACATTCCTCGGGGGATGGTGCATGGACAGGTGGGTGCCTCTTCCTCCTCTATGAGCAGGATTGCTCCAGGTGAGGATGAGGAGGACAAGATGCCTGAGATTGTGGGTTGTTGGGAGGAACCTGAGGTTTCTTCCCCTCCCCTGCCAAAGCAGCCAGCTATGATGGTTCCTTGGTGGGTCCCAGGTTGGGGAACCCCTTATTTTCCATGGCCACCTATGGGCTTCAGCCCTTCTGATAATCCCTCGGTTGGGTTCGGGCATTTGCCCCGACAGCTTGGGACTGGTGATGGTGATAAGTTTCGGGGTTGGCCCACATGGGAGGAACTCCATCGGTTGGCGAAGTATGGTGAAGATGATGAAGGTCCTGAGGATTGCCCTTATGGCAGCATTGAACTGCCATTGGGTGGTCATTTGGCTATGTCTGTGAAAGAGAAGATTTGGGGAGGTGACTATGTGGACCTCTTTAGTCTTCTCCAGACAGAGCCCAAGCGGGTTCCCAAGGTGGGCAAGCCAGAGAGGGATCTCGAGACCATGAGAAGGAGGAAGATTGATCACAACTGGACTAATTGGGTGTATGGCTATTGCATCTACATGGCAGTAGTGGTCCAGGTGCATCCCAAGAGGGCTCCTGCTTTGATTAAGTACTTGGACATTGTCCACAGGAACATCAGGGATTTTGGTGGCCAGGCTTGGCTTCAATATGATCAAAACTTTTGCCTTCGTGCAGATAATGACCCTGCTTTGTCATGGTCTGTCCCGAAATTTGAGTTGTTGATGCAGGTGGTGGCTACTGCCAGACCCATCCCTGGTGATCGCTCTGACAGTGGTCACCTGATTGCCCGCAATCCGGTTACGCAACCCAAGGCATCCTCGGTCACCTCAGGGGTTCAAGAATGCCGGATTTGCTTCGACTTTAACTCCTCTGGGTCCTGCTCCAAAGTCGGGTGTCCCTATGCTCACTCCAGTTCCAGGTGTGGAGGCAAACATTCTGCCACCACCTGCACTAGAGGAAGAGGTGCCAAGCAGTCTGGGAGCCGGGGTAGTGCCACAGGTGGTGGGGGCCAGCCTGCACCCCCAGCTTCTGGTAAAGGGACCCAGCCCGATTAAGTTGGATGTTTTGGCCGAGCAGCTGAAGAGTTATCCTGCTCAGCAGGTGGCTCTTGTTCAAGGGTTTTTGGAGGGTTTTAGGATCCCCTCACCCCCACCAGAGAGTGCTTATTGGGCTGCTAACCTTAGGTCGGTGAAAGGTTTGGAGGAGGTGGTCAGGATGAAGCTAGCTAAGGAAGTGGCTGCTGGCAGAGTGCTTGGCCCCTTTTGAAACCCCACCTTTTTCCAACTTAAGGGTGTCATATTTGGGTGTAGTGCCCAAGAAGGCCCCCGGTCAGTTTTGGTTGATCCATCATCTTTCCTTTCCCAAAGGGGACTCTGTTAACAATGGTATCCCACCTCACCTGTGTTTGGTTAGGTACACTTTCCTGGATGTAGCTGTTCCCATTTGCGTCCTTGTGGAACTGGGGCCCTTATGGCCAAGGCGGACGTGGAGTCAGCTTTTCAGCTGCTCCCGGTTCATCCGGGTGATTTTTGCCTGCTGGGCATGTGGTTTGTGGGGGACTACTATGTGGACAGGGATCTGCCGATGGGTTGTTCTATTTCTTGTTCTGCCTTTGGGGCTTTTAGTACCTTTATTGAATGGGCTCTGCATTTTAGGTCGGGTTTTGGGAAGGTTGCCCATTACTTAGATGATTTCTTGTTGATGGGTGCCGGTGGGTCTGCTGAATGCCACCAGCTGTTGTCATCCTTCCAGAGCCTTTGTTCTGAGTTGGGTGTCTCATTAGCTAAGGAGAAAACTGAGGGCCCTGTCACTTCACTTTCCTTTTGGGGGATTAAGCTGGACACTGTCGCCCAGTGCTCCAGTTTGCCTGAGGACAATTTGGTTACCTTACGTAGCTTGCTGGATCAGGCTTTAAGGTTGAAGTGGTTGACTCTTAGGGAGCTCCTGGTTTTGGTTGGGCACCTTAACTTTGCATGCCAGGTTGTTGCCCCGGGGCGTGCCCTCCTTACAGTTATGTGATGCCATGATTGGCCTGACTGCCCCTCACCACAGGGTCCGGGTTTCGGTTGCTATGAAAGAGGCTTTTAAGGTCTGGATGTCCTCTTTGTCTAATTTCAATGGCATGTCTTTTTAGAGGGAAGTGCAGCTCCTCAGGGCTGACCTGTAGGTTCATTCTGACGCTGCAGGTGGCCACAGCTTTGGGGCTTATTTTCGTGGTAGGTGGTGTGCTGAGCCCTGGCCTGAGCACTGGCAGGCCAGCGATGTTCTGGATCTCATCTTCCTAGAACTTTTTCCTTTGGTGGTGGCAGTGTGTATCTGGGCCGACCAGTTCCGGGATTCTAATATTAGGTTCTGGTGTGACAACCAGGCAGTTATGCATGTCATCAACAAGCAGTCTTCTAGGTCTCCGAGGGTTATGCACTTGGTGCAGGCTTTTGTTTTGCAGTGCCTGCACATGAACTCGGTTGAGAATGGAGTGGCCAATGCTCTGTCTCCTTTTCAGGAGGAGTGCTTCCTGCAACTCGCCCCAGCAGCCAGTCAGGATCCGGACCCCATGCCCGAGTGGCTCTGGAGCCTTGGATCATGAGGGCTCAGGACCTTATCTTTGGTTCGCTGGCTCCTTCTACAAGGGCCAGCTATATGCAGAAGGTGGGAGACTTTATGGCCTTTTGCCATTCAAATTGTTGGTCAGTGTCCTGACCTCGTTCAGTTGATGCTATCCTCCGATTCATGCTTCATCTTTATGAGTTGGGTTTGCATTCCAGATCTGTTGCTGTTTATTTATGTGCCCTTGCTTTTTCAGCTGGTATTTGGGGAGTGAATGACAGCACTCAGACCTTTCGGGTTCAGCGCATGCTTGTAGGGATGAGGCAAGCCCGGCCTACTTTACCTGATCGACACAGGCCAGTGACGGTTTGGATATTGTCAGGATTGGTCCAGGTTTTTGGGAAGTGTAGCAGCTCAGATTTTGAAAGGGACTTGTTTAGAGCAGTTGCCTTGGTTATGTTCTTTGGGGCCTTTCGCATTAGTGAAGTGTTGGTCCTGTCTCGTTTGGCAGACCCTGCTTGGGTCCTGTGGTGGTCAGACTTGACAATGGACCAAGACAGATTTGCTTTGTGTTTCTGCAGGGCCAAGAATGACCAGAGGGCTCCTGGGGCTCTTGTTCATGTTAGAGTGATGCCACACCATCCTTTATGTCCAGTGAGGGCTCTTACCACTTATCGGGATAGAGTCCTTCACTTTGTGGGTCTCCTATTTCAGCATGCTGATGGGGAGCCACTAACCATGTTTCAGTTTCAGCCACTAACCATGTTTCAGTTTTTTCTTGGGCAATGACCACTCTTGGACTCTCCAACAGGTTGTACAATGTACATTCCTTGAGGATTGGGGTTGCCACCTTGGCTGCTGACTTGGGTCTCCCGGTGGAGGTCATCTGCCGAATCAGACGATGGCGGTCGGATGCCATCAGGTACAGTGGTGGGCCCGGCCTGGCCCAAGAACCGGTTCCCTGGAAGTGGGTGGGGCCAGTCCGGGTCAGGGGGCAGGGCCTGGGGTTTTTTAATTTTAAAAAATAAAAAATAAAAAAAATAAAATTGGCTGTCATGGGACTTACTTCTGAGTAGACCTCCATAGGATTGGGCTCTAAGGCTGTACCCAGTCCACACTTTCCTGGGAGTAAGACTCATTGAGCACAATAGGGTTTATTTTTGAGCAGACATGGTTAGGATTGTAGTCACCAGGGTAAGGAAAGAGGATCTATCTGGAAAGCAGGCAGGAATCCTAAAAACACTTTCCTGGGAGTAAGTCCCATTGACTGCCATGGGACTTATTTCTGAGTGGACCTCCATAGGATTGGGCTCTGAGGCTGCAGTCCCAGCCACTCTTGCCTGGGAGTAAGTCCCATTCGCGATCATGGGACTTACTTCTGAGTAGACCTCCATAGGATTAGGCTCTGAGGCTGCAGTCCCAGCCACTCTTGCCTGTGAGTAAGTCCCATTCGCGATCATGGGACTTACTTCTGAGTGGATCTCCATAGGATTAGGCTATGAGGCTGCAGTCCCAGCCACTCTAGCCTGGGATCCCATGATCGTGAATGGGACTTACTCCAAGGCAGGAGTGGCTGGGACTGCAGCCTCAGAGCCTAATCCTATGGAGGTCCCATTGCCTGGCATTGTGGGGGGTGGGAGAGTGACTGGGGGCAGTGGGGGTTCTTCAGAGCCAGTTCTGGGGGGTGGGAGGGTGACTGGGGGCACTGGGAGCTCACTACGATCAGTAGCGGCTAGCTGCTACTAAAAAACTATGAAAAAATCACTGCGCATGCGCGCACAGCTAATTACTGGCTTTGAGAGCTCCTAGAGAGTCCCTGTGTAGGTGAGGACCTCAAGTGAACTCTTCCAGACTTTCACTTTCCGGAAGAGTTCACTTGAGGTCCCCACCTACACAGGGACTCTCTAGGAGCTCTCAAAGCCACTAATTAGCTGTGCACGCATGCGCAGTGATTTTTTCATATTTCACTAGCGGCTAGCTGCGGCAGTTGTGAGCTCCCAGTGCCCCCAGTCACCCTCCCAACCCTCCGAACCAGTCCCCCAGTTCTTGGCCCACCCCTCCATAACCGGCTCGCTAGCGCCAGAAAATTCCAAGATCCGGCTCTGGTGAGCTGGTGCGAGCCCCCTAGTGCCCACCTGTGTTCAGGTACTATGTACGTAAGGGAGGTCCCTAGAGTAAGTTCAGGGTTTTGCTGTTGCCTACTATGAGTGTTGTCATTTGCTAATGTTGCACTTGTAGTGCAGTTATGTATTTACCTTTGTTTTGTTTCACTTGTAGATGCACCCTTACCTCGAATTCTCCAAGTCCTGGTGGTGGGCCACTCCATTGTCTTCTGGGCGCAGAAGAGGGTAGAATGCCCGGGTTCTGGCTCCTGCTTGGGCCTAGGCCTTAAAGTTTTATGTTTAGGGCAGTTAGGAGAGGAATGGGGTGGGGTCAGTTGTTCCTTGTAGTTGAGGATTTTTGCTGGGCAACCCTCTTTCAGATGTTTTGTTGGTCCACCTTGGAGAAGATGATCAGACCCAGAGATCAGTGATCTCCCTGGTGGTCAGGTCGGACAGGCTTGTCTGCAGTATCCTGGTGGTGCCCTCACATTTGCTTACGAAGCTCCTCTTTGTGATCAGCCTTGGAGGGATTGTCCTTTGCCATCCTCATGTTTTGGTGGCAGCTGTCCCATGTTTTTGTCCCGACAGGGTGCATCTCATGGCCCAAGCTTTAGCAGGGTTTTTTACATGATTTGGTCAGGGGACTGCTTTCCTGTCTTTAATGGGGCAGTGGAACCAGGTTCCCTATGTGGCAGGTGTCATGCTGGAATAGGCAGGATAGGCCATTGGTGACTGCCTGAGATAGCAAGGATAAGGGTGATGCATAGCGAGTCTATTGCGACCTGTCCGGACATAGGTCTATGCAGCTAGCCCTGTACCTGGGATTTAATTTAGGCTCAGTCAACTGGGCAACTAGTTGACTGAGCGCCCAGCTATCTCGACCCTTGAGTCGGTGCTGATGCGCACCCTCCTGAGTGGGGGTGACCACAGCCCAGGTTTTCGGCCATCCCTATTTTTGTAGCTACCAGCACAACTTTGTTAGCAGTCCCCTGCTTTTTATTGATGCTAAATTTAGTTAATAAAGTGGCCCTTTAATTCCACATCTGCCTCCGTGCACTTATTCTGCGCCGTGGGGGATAATAGTTTGTCTGCAAAAACCAGTCCCAGAATCTACCACTCAAAATAATGTCCTCTGTTTAACTTACCCTACAATCCAGAGTAACTACTGGAGCACGTAAGAGACATTACGTGCAGCCGAAGTTATGGGAAATTCATATTGCAATTCATATTGCAATAATTGCAATTACTAGTGAAAACCTATGGGAAATTCATATTGCAATCTAGAGTAAATTGTTCTTACTCTGGAGCAAATTATTCTTACTCCGGAGCTTACTCTTACAATGGAGTAAATTGTTCTTACTCCGGAGCAAGGACTCCCCGTAGTTACTCTGGATTGCACCCTAAGCCATACTTCTACTTAGAATGCTCTTGCCTTTGATGCAAGTAGATTGGAAGTAATTTCCAAGTCCATTAGAGAAGTTACTGGCTGAATATCATGAATGAGTCCATCAATAAATGGTGGAATCCATCAAGGAGCCTGTCAGTTATTCAAATATTGATCAAGACAATCAAGACAGACAACTTGAAGTTAAGTTTATTGCTTAAACTTAAATCTTAAGACCTATTTACACTTCTGGAATATATTTCCAACATTTATTAGCTCCTGATTCCTTCCTATCAACTATCATTCACCTTTCCCTATCAAAGTAAACAATGGTAAACTACGGACAAAATCCAGAGTAACTACGGGGAGTTCCTACTCTGGTGTAAGACCTTATTCTGGATTCCAATATGAATTTCCCATATATTTTCACTAGGTGGTGCAGAAACTACGGGTGCACGTAACGTCTCTTACATGCTCCCGTAGTTACTCTGGATTTGGGGTACAGTAGTTTGATCCTTGATGAGAATAAAACTGCCTTCACTAGCTAAAGGTTTACTCCTCTCTTCTTACCTAGATACTGCCCATTGTTGTATGCAATGACCACTGCAAACCAGGTTACAGCAGAAAAAAGAAAGAAGGGAAATCATTTTGTTGCTATGATTGTGAACCATGTCCAGAAGGAAAGATTTCATACTGGAAAGGTGAGAGAGAAAATGTGCATTGTATTGTGTATTGTAATGAATCATGCACACCGTAGCATGTTTCCTCTTGTTCCCCCTTTTTTCTAGTCCTGTGCTTTATAACAATTAAAGTAACAACCCAATCCAATCTAGGGCCAGCCTTGAGCATGCTGGGCTGCTCAAACCACCAAGACAGCATGCTTTTAACCAGGAGACAAGGCAGCCTATAAGAGATAAGTAACTTATTCCTCCCTCTCTGTAGGCTGCCTGGTTCCCAGTGGGTCTCCTGAGATCTACAAAAGATATTTAGCTGGCATACACTATGTTCAGGGAGCATCTGGGGATGGGTTAGGTCTAGGAAAGGGAAGATCGGATGTGACATTCTATGGCCTTGAAAATTCTCCCTCCTCATGTTGCAAAAAAACTGTGGTTTGCACCCCATCACCATCCAATCTGACTCTGCCACCAACTTACTGACAATGGTGGAGGTTATTCAGGTTCTTACATAAGATGAAAATTTTGTAATTGACACATCAAACTTGTATTTTTTCAGACACAGATGACTGTGTGAAATGTCCAGAAGGTCAGTTTCCAAACAGAAACCGAAATAAATGCCTCCCCAAAGTCTTCAATTTCCTCTCTTTCACAGAACCTTTGGGAATGACATTAAGTGCCTTGGCTTTGTGTTTTTCTCTTATCACACTTTGGGTCCTCAGGATCTTCATTAAGAACCAGGACACTCCAATCGTCAAAGCTAACACAGAGACCTCAGCTACTCTCTGCTTGTCTCCTTAATGCTCTGCTTCCTGTGCTCACTGCTCTTCATTGGCCAGCCTCAGAAAGTGACCTGTTATTTAAGACAAACATCTTTTGGGCTGGTCTTCTCAGTGGCTGTTTCTTGTGTCTTGGCCAAAACCGTCACTGTGGTTCTGGCTTTCATGGCCACCAAGCCTGGATCCAGGATGAGGAAGTGGGTGGGCAAAAGTCTGGCAAACTCGATTATCCTTGGTTGTTCCCTGATTCAATCCATTATTTGTGCTGTGTGGCTCTGCACTGCTCCTCCATTCCCAGATTTGGACAGGGACTCTCTGGCTGAGGAGATTGTCGTGCAGTGCAATGAAGGCTCCATCACTATGTTTTATTGTGTTCTGGGCTACCTGGGATTCCTGGCTATTGTCAGTTTTACAGTTGCTTTCTTTGCCAGGAAGTTGTCAGACAGTTTCAATGAAGCCAAGTTCATCACCTTCAGCATGTTGGTCTTTTGCAGTGTGTGGTTGTCCTTCATCCCACCTTACCTGAGCACCAAGGGAAAGTACATGGTGGCTGTGGAGATCTTCTCCATCTTGGCTTCTAGTGCTGGGTTGCTGGGCTGTATATTTTCCCCAAAATGTTACATAATTCTCTGTAGGCCTGAACTGAACAGCAAGGTTCAATTGATAAAGAGAAATCACTAAGTATATATAGGTGTCCCTCTGGTTCCTTTTCTATGGATCCATTCCTATGGTTCCATTGTTTCCTATGGTTCTGATACAGTACCTCCTGTGTATAAAGAAAACAAGGGGGAAAACAGTTTCAAGACCCACTTTCAATTTTGCTGCTCCTGTATTGCACCTAACTGAAAAAGGTAGTGCATAAATATCTGCAGGTTTGATTATGGGACTGAAAAATTGAATGATTGCTTGCAAAACTCTCTACAATAGTAGAAAAGTAATTTTGGTTTAAAAAAACTGATTTGCAGAGGCCATTTGTGTTAAATCAAATGCATGAATTAAATAATATAACTAGGTTATACTATAAATAGTATAACTAGGTTGGACCTGTATTTCATATCTTTTATTTTAAATTATCTGTATTTAGATAGAACCCAAATATTTTATTACTGCTCACTTTTTACATTCTTAGTTGTAAACAAAAAACTAGTGCCAGGTAGATATACAAATGGGTATTTTACAGTACTTACAGTAGGCTTCTATATAAAAAAATCTTCTCTTTATATTAGAATAGAATAGTCCCTTGCAGGATTCCCTGCTAGCCATGCCAACTGTAGGGAGTCATCTTCAATATTAGGCTGAAGAGCCAGTTCTGTGGTCATGTGGCCAGCATGACTGTATCCCAAGGTGCAAATTGGGACTGTATCCCTATGCGGTTCCCCCCACCAAAGTGGTACCTATTTTATCTACTTGCATTAAATGCTTTTGGACTGCTGGGTTGGCAGAAGCTGGTCCAGAGACAGGACCTCACTCTGTCTTGTAGTACTCAGGTCTTGATCTGCTGACCACCCAGAATTTTGGCCAAGCATCTCCAGCATTTCAAGCACTGAGTCACTGCAGCCCCCATTTTTATATTAGTCCTTATTTTTAAGCACTACCAAAGCACTTTCAGTTTCATTTTGTGTTTAATTCTCTCACTGGTGGAATAACATAGCAGCCTAATAAGTTTATAGTCACATTAAGACTATATAGACTAGCTCAGGCTGTGGAATCAATCTATGTAAGTGATTGAGCGTGACTTATGGAGCCACAAGACCAGGGCTGCAAGATTCTAGTTTCCAGAGCAAAAGATGCTTCTTGGCAAAATGGCCAAGTAACAAACAAACAAGCAAGCAAACAAACAAACACAAAGAGCACAATCCTAACAATGTCTACTCAAAAGTAAGCCCCATTGTGTTCTATGGGTCATTCTCCCAGAAAAGTGTCCTTAGGATTGCAGCCAAACAAACAAATTCTCAGCAGAGCAGACTCTTTTCAAGTAATATAGATGTCACCTAAAACACAAAAAAGACCTCAAATGTAAATGAGGAAAATGTAAGTTTATGGAGGCAGTAGCACCGCTCAACATGCAGATTCACGATGGAGCGTGATGACTCAAAATGGTGTTTTTATTAGGACAGCAACCTCCCAAATATTCCCTTGGAAGTCACAAAATTCTTCTTTCAGAGCAGGAGTTGACAGAAGGCTTGATTCAAAGAAGACATACCATTTCTCAGTACATTTCTCGGTCATGGATTTCCTGGGCTTGAATATGTCCTTCCAGGAACACACAAAAGGCTTATTTCAGTGGTTCTCAATCTTCCTAACGCCGTGACCCCTTTTTTAAGTTCCTCATGCTGTGGGGACCCCAACCCTAAAATTATTTTCGTTCCTGCTTTATAACTGTAATTTTGCTACTGTTATGAATCGTAATGTAAATATCTGATATGCAGGGTGTATTTTCATTGTTACAAATTGAACATAATTAAAGCATAGTGATTAATCACAAAAACAATATTTAATTATATATTGGGAAAGATGGAAGACTGCAGTTCTATGCACACATTGAACACAATGGGACTTACTTCTGAGTAGATATGTATAGGATTGGGCTCTACTGCTGCAGTGCTATGCACACTTTCCTGCGAGTAAACCCCACTGAACTCAATGAGAATTACTTCTGAGTAGACATCCATAGGATTGGGCCCTACTGCTGCAGTGCTATGCACTGAACTCAATGAGAATTACTTCTGAGTAGACATCCATAGGATTGGGTCCTACTGATGCAGTGCTATGCACACTTTCCTGGGAGTAAACCCCACTGAACTGAATGGGAATTTCTTCTGAGTAGACGTGCATAGGGCTCTCAGGCAGCAGACCCAGCCACATTTTCCTGGGAGTAGCTTGCATACAAAAGCACCGTCACCTCATCTGGAGTGTGTGGAGTGGCTGGAGAGAGAGGGAGGCTGCTGGTCTCTTAGCCAGTGTAGCCTGGGTGTCTGTGCCTCTGTGCCTTTGCAGCTGCTGGGGAGGCTGCACTGTTGGAGAACCAGCAAGCCTCCATGTGCCTCTGTGTGCCTGCCAGCTATTCCTCCTCCCCTCCGTGTTGCTGGCTGGGAGCCTGTGGGTGTGTTCTGGGCATACCGCTCAGAGCAGAAGCTAGGGAGGCTGGAGCTCCCCCTGGTGGCCGGAGGCTGAACAGCTCCAGCCTCCTATGCCCAGGAATGCTCAGAGCACCATGAGGGAGGGGAAAACATCGCTGCCAGGTCCAGCCTGCTTAGGCGACCCCACTGAAAGTGCTCTGCGACCCCAAAAAGGGTTGCAACCCCAAGTTTGAGAACCCCTGGCTTATTTGTTCCACAATTGGAGGGGTTCCTGAGGAGCTAAAGACCTGGCAGAGTGTGTTGTCCCAGGCTCAGATAATCAGTGGGAGACTGAAAAGGTGGCCCAGCTCTCAGACACTTTGAAATTTTATTAATCTATTAGGCAGGATTTGCAATACCAAAATTTGCAAGACCCCAAGGAGAAAAGAAAGTATGGCTGCAATCCTAAGAGCACTTTCTTGAGAATAAGCCCCATTGAACTCAATGGAACTTACTTCTGAATACACACTAATAAGATTGCACTGTATGTCCCAATACCTTAATAGCCCTGAATTAGCAGTTCTGAGAGTTTTGGTGACCTCAGTGACCATATAAAAGGGAGGACAGAGTGTTTTTAGCTTTAACTATTGCATAGAAGAGGGAATTTAAAATGCAGCACCTCCCTAAATTCCCTCTTTTATACAGTGCTTAAAAGTAGAGGCACTCTGTCCTCCATTCAATATGGTCACCCTGCCTCATCTCTGTTGGACAAATAATTCCTGCTTGATTCCCAGGATTGCTAATCCAGATATCCAAAATGGAGATAAACCAAGATGAAATTTAAACTGCACATGTGTATGGAAGAAAGGGTGTTTGTAACATGTGCATTATTTGCTCCTTATACCAATTGACCATGAAGTTGATAGGATAGGCCTGCTTACATGCTTTCAGAATGGCAAATTTGCAGAGATTATGCAGCATGGAGGCATCTCCACCTGACCCTTAACTGCTGCTATAAAAACAAAGAAGAAATGAAAAGGCCTTGAACTCCAAGACAAGATGGCGACTACTCAATATCTAGTACCACTAAATTCATGACTCTTATTATGGGTATGTCTACAATCTTTATACATTTATTTATCCTGACATTTATTCTTTGTGTCTAAACAGAGAACCTTAATATTGAGACAAAAACATAGGCTGCAATCCTGAAGTGCACTTTGGCAAGCCTATCTATCACTGGTCTGCACCAGTTCCAAAATTGGCCAGCCCAGTTACACCAGAAAAGGCTTAGGCTTTCAACATAATCATCATAGGCTGGCCCAAGTCAGATGGACATGTGCCGGCATAGCTGTGCCACCCTATGCAGTTCAGGAGAGGCATGCAGAGGGCATGTTAGGCATGGCATAGAACAGTGCAGATTGGCTATATACAGAGCCTGTTTCCAGGGCAGAAATGCCCTCTCCCAGCTCCTCAAAGTTAGACCACCTCAGGAGCAGGAATAAATCTGAGTAGACCTATATGGGTCCATGATAAGGCAGAGTAAAAATGGAAGTGTTGGCAAAAATTTTGAGTATTTGGCCTAACTGCAACCCCTGCCTCTCAACTTCAGGGTACATATATACCTGTATAGGTACAACTATACCTCCCCAGTGAGCATGATGCCCTTATGTTGCTACATCTTCAGCAGCATTTGGGCCAGTCAGAGGCCTGCTAGCCCTGTGGATTTGGCCTGTCAGCTCAGGATATGACCTACTTAGGCCAGCTTAGCTGGGCCATTTTTCTGGCCTAAAGTCAGGATTGCACCCTTAATGGTGGGATATAAGCTAGGCAAATAAATGTACTTTTGGAAATAGATTTAGAGCTGAACTTAGATATTGTTTGATTTGAAGGGTGGGAAGCAGAGCTTGCCAGTTCCCCTCAGTCTTTATGGACTGGCCAAGATAAGCTTGGCCTGTCATTGATGGGAACAGCTTTGAGTCAGCTGGTGTGCTCATGTTTTGCCTGGGAGGAGGTAGGCATTTAACATTGCTTTCCTCACTTTAGTGCTTATACAGATGGGGGTGAGGTGCAGAGGTTTGTCCCAAAGTATCCCAATTAACCAAAATTAAAGTGTCCCAGTTAACCAAGAGACACTGCTGTGTTTCTTTATTGGGGGGGATGCAGAAGTGTGTTTGTGTCAGTAAATGGCCAAAGCTGTGCTTTAGCTCTACAGTTCCCTCTGACTCCCAATACTATTTCCACCTGGTCATGTTCTGCCTAGCCCTTTGGTTTACCTGACCTCATGCCATGTTCTGTAATGTATATATTTTAGGCTGCAATCCTCGAATGCACACTTTCCTATGAGTAAGTCCCATAGACCCATGGGACTTACTTCTAAGTAGACATGCTTAGTGTTGCTTAGTCTCAATCTTTCAGCAGACATGAGGTTTTTTCTATCCAGACAATGGGCCCTCTTTACCCCAGTATCATACAAAAGCATTGGCAACCCAATACCTCATGCTTGTTTGCAGCACACCAGATGTAAGCATGCAAAGAGCACACAACATAAAACCAGTATATTGTGTAGTTTCGGTCGTTTCCTTTGTCATTGACTTAGTCCTTTAGTTTTGTCACTCTATTGGAAGCTTCAGTTCTTTGAACAGAAAAAAAAAATTAGAAATACACACCTACAGCTGAATTTTCTCCCCCACTTTATATGGTGGAGCATGGATTCTGCCAGTGGAATGGGAAGGATTCTGGCACAATAGGCATTATATCAGTGAGTGCAACCAAACTGTCTGGTGGCTGCCTGCACACCCAACAAATGGCTACCATCTACCAGCACTGGTTTATGAGTAGAGATGGTCTGAGCATGACATGCAGTAGGGAGGATGAATGGGGGACTTTCTGGTAAGGGAGGCAGTGGGGATAGGTGTGTGAGCAGGAGGGGGCATATTGGCAGCAGTGGTTCATCATATATTCTATCCTCTCTGGCCTCAGTCCGTTTGTTCAGAACAACTCTGACCTATGTCAGCAAAATAACTAGTATAAGTCATGATGGCAACAGGGTCTTATCCCAGGGCAACATAACCTTCAGAACCTCTTTAGAGTAATGAACTTTCCATAGGAAACAGCATGTTCCCTATTGACTCAATTGTATCGGAGGGTGTGGAATTAAGTTGGATTGGACTGACAATCATGTATGAAAAATAGGAACTTTAAAACCTCATTGCCTAAACACATCGATATAAGTGTGTGCCTCCCCTGAGGAGATTTTCTTGAGCCCAGTGAAAGAGCACAGGTAGGAAGATCAGGAAGGATGTTTTGCTTCAGAGTTGACTGGCCATTTTTCCACTTACTCCAGTCTATCTTTAATGAGTGGTCTTTAGCTATAGTGGCTATGTTTGGCAGTTGTAGTGTATGACAAGATGTAAGAGAGAGGATTT
The DNA here is from genome assembly GCA_030015325.1 of Cryptoblepharus egeriae. Lineage (NCBI taxonomy): Eukaryota > Metazoa > Chordata > Lepidosauria > Squamata > Scincidae > Cryptoblepharus > Cryptoblepharus egeriae. The sequence goes on from JAREYC010000004.1 coordinate 86,709,587, forward strand.
AGTTTCTACCCTGAGATAAGTGGTAGCCCAAAGCTATACTTTCCCTTCCACTGATGCATCTGAGTAAGACACAAGTCAGCAGAAAAAACATCTATATGATGTAGTGTGGCTTCCCCGAGCAGAGATGCACCACTGCCTGTTTGTTTGTTTGTTTGTTTGTTTATATCCCAGTATTCTAATATACCTGAGACAAATTAAGATGGATGAAGGATAGTTCTATACTAGCTGCATCTTCTGTCCATGCATTAAACAAGACCATGGAGAACAATTTACAGTGGTATAATTTATTTGCACAAAGGGAGAGGAGAAGAAAGGGTGAGATTAGAAATCTAGGCAATTCAGTTCAACATTTCTGACCAATACACCTTTCTCCTCCCTGCTATCGTCTCAGAGGCTTTCCATTCATGGCTACTGTTTACCACGGGTCCTACTGAGATTAAAGCAACCCTCATACATTTTGAAGGTATTTTCCTCTTCTCGTTGGAAGCAAAATGATATCACCCAATACAGCAGTCTGGAACAATAATTTGGATACCTGTCATTAACTTAAATTATGATGAAACAGTAATTTATAATCCTCTGTGGGACAGAGGCAGGAGGGCATGGTCATGAAGTGAGGCAAGTCAGTGTAAATGTCTGCTTAATACTCCTGCCCACTCCCTGTTACTATTTCTGCACCTTTCCATTTATGGGTAGTATTTACAATGGGCCCAACTGAGATTAAAACATTCCTCATAACCTTTTACTTTGCTATGAAATGCAGCAGATATTTTCCTCTCCTCAATAGAAGCAAAAATTATCTCACCCCATACAAGAGTATGGAGCAATTATTTGGTCATCGGTCATTAACTTCAATTAGGAAGTGACATGTTCCATCTAGGCAAATCCCACATGACTTATCTAAAGAGACAAACAAAATGAACAATTGTGCTTCCAAAAAATATTGTCAGAAGTGGCTTCAGGAACTGCAAAGAACTGGAACTGAGTCAGTTTCATTTACTGGAGCCTATCCTCAAGCATTCTATATTTAATGAATATCCAATGGATATCATCCATAGGGTGCTGTTATACACAAGAAGAGATTTTGAGCTGAGATTTGCCCAAAAGAAGTGTGTTTTTGCTGTTGTTTATTCTGTGCTTACAGTTTCATCCAACTCAGTGCAAGACATTAAATGTTATGTGTGCTATCTCTGATCCTTTGCAATTCCCATACACGTATCACCAGAGTTGTGATTTGAATATTGGAGCAATTATTTCCATGTCTGCCTGCCTGTTTGATGACATTTTTTTCAGTAAACGCCCCAAAATAAAGCTGGTGGATGAACTTGTGTAAAAAAATGCACTTACACCCCCATAACATTTAGCAGCCTCTGTCTTGCCTACTGCAGTATCTTGCCCTATTGTGATTACAGCATTCACAAAGCATGTGCAAACAATTTGCTTATGATTATTTTGGATTATTTCAAGAAATTTGCAAATAAGATATCTCCAAATTCCCAAACAACATATCCCCAAATTCAGAGTAACTACAGGAGCCTGTAAGAGAATTTACATGTACCCATAGTTACTGCACCACCTAGTGAAAACCGATGGGAAATTCATATTGCAATCCAGAGTAAGTTGTACTTACACCAGACCAAGGACTTCCCGTAGTTACTCTGGATTTTCCCCATAGGGAAAATCTTACATCCTGGAGTAAGAACAAGTTACTCTGGATTGCAATATGAATTTCCCATAGATTTTCACTAGATGGTGCAGTAACTACGGGTGCACATAATGTCTCTTACATGCTCCCATAGTTACTCTGGATTGTGCCCATTGGGTCCTAGCCTAGCCATGTCTATTCAGAAGCCTAGCCTATTTTGTTTTAAAATGCTCTGTCAGGTGTAATTCTGTGACTCCCTGTTCAGTCGATGTGCGCCTGACAGACGCCTATTAGGACCTAATTAACTCAATTCTAATCCTCTTAAAGTGATCAGTGACCTTCATTGGGATGTACAAAGAGAGAATATTTGAAATCTGATTCAAAAAACCTCATTTATTAACCTTAAAGCAAGTAACAAAAAATACTGCAATTTGTCAGGCACAGTCAGGCACAGGGTGCCTGAGAGGCCACCCTGGACAAACCTATATATTTCCACAAAAAGATGAGTTCAGGCAAAGGTGGCCTGAGAGGCCAGGAGGGTCACTACTGCACCCCACGAAGGCAGCAGAAAAACTGACTTTGGGGGTTTCGAATAGCACCTAGAAATAGGTACTAGGAGGGATAAGCCTCTCGGCCACCTTGGCATGGAGAGGGGAAATAGAACAGCTTTGAAGCGCCTGTCAGGTCACTTTCATTCTAATACTCTTAAAGTGATCAGTGATGTTCATTAGGATGTACAAAGAGAGAATATTCAAAATCTGATTCAAAAACCTCATTTATTAACCTTAAACAAATAAAACAAAAAATATTGAAATTTGTCTGACACGAACAGTCGAAACTGTCTGAAGATGTAATCGTTATACAAACCTATGGAGTTCGCAAAGTATTGAGTTCAGGCGAAGTTGGCAAAGTTGGGAGAGAGAGGCCACTACTGCACCCCACACATGCAGCTGGAAAAATGACTAGGGGGGTTTAAAACAGCACCTAGAGATAGGAAGGTACTAGGTGGGGCAGGCCTCTTGGCCACCTTGGTGAAGAGAGGGGAGCAAAAACAAAATTTCTGCGAAAATTTTTGCTGTTTCAACTGATGTTTCGACTGATGATCCCCCTGCTTTCCTAGGTTCTTTGGAGATTCACACAAAGTCTCGGTGTGCTTGGAAAACTGGATGTACTGTTTAAAGGACCCTCCAGAGGCTCAGAAAACTTTAAATGCATTCCAGGATGCTGTGCCTGGTAGCATGTGGCCACATGCCTCAACTTTCCGGGGTACCACTGGGTTTAACAGCATAGTATGGTTAAAGTCACATCACAATAATCACCAGGGAGAAGGCTAGTGTGTCCATGAAGGGCAGTGGAAAAATCACAAGGAGTGACAATGATGGAGGTTGGGAACTGAAAAGCCCCTGACTGCATCTCCTACCATTGCAGTAGGGATGTGTGGTGAGGGGGAGACAATTGAGGCACAAGCTTCCCTTCATAATCCATAGAAAAGTACCGCAGCTGCCTGCTTTCACCTGAGCCACTTACTCCTGAGGGCACACTCTTTAAATCTGCTTTCTCAAGTGTAAGGAGATTCTCCTTGGGTGTAAGCAGGTAGGGAAGTTATGATACTTTCCCATAAACTATGGTTAGTCAATTCTACCTCACTGGCCTCCCCTGTAACTCATTTTCTTGAACTGCTACCTGGACTGGGACTGTGACAGCTCCTCTTTCCATCCAGTCCTGCAGTGGAAGAAGGGGATCAAAACTAGATGCACGATTACATAATCTCTGTATACCCACCAACCTAGTCCTAAAAACATTGGATGGGCTGCAGGAAAAAGGTGCATCACTATAAGAAGATGTAGTTAGGATTGGGCTGAATATCACCATGTACTGTGGCGTCTTACGTAACAAATTTAATTCATTCCGGAGGCATATTTGTTACGCGAAACATTATTTACGTGAAGTGGATTTTCCTATAGGAAATAATGGAAACTGAGACGACTGGTTCCACAACCCCCAAAATATTCATACAAAAATATTAACTGGATGTCAAAATGATGACAAAACACTGAAATTGAATTCAAAACATGCATTCAGTGTGCACGATCCTATGAAGTCTACTTAGGCTGCAATCCTAAAGACACTTTCCTGGGAGTAAGCCTCATTCAACATGATGGGGCTTACTTCTGGGTAGACATGGTTAGGAGGCTGCAATCAAAGACACTTTCTTCTGCAATCCAAGACACTTTCCAAGTGTCTCTCCACTTTCTCCTTCTCTTCATCCTGAGCCTCTCTCTCCCCTGCTCCCTTCTCTCTAGCCCTGAGCTGCTTCCCTCTTCTCCACTGCTCTTCTCTCCCTCTGTCCAGAGGACGCCCGGCCACAGGAAGAACAGCATGGAAGTGTTGCTTTCGCTATGGGCAGGTGTACAAGGCAGCCCTGATGCTTTTTAAAAGGGCTGCCGGCCAGCATGTCTGCCCCAACTGCCAAAGAGTGTGTTTGTTACACGAAGCACAGTTTGTTACGTGAAGCAGAATCCTAGAAAAAAATTTTTTTCGTGTAACATACTTTACGTGAGGTGTTTGTTACGTGAAGGCACCACTGTATATCCCAATACTGTAATGCACCTTAGACAAATGAAGATGAAGGCACAGTAGTTCAAGAAGACTATCCCACTGGAGAACAATTTATACTGGTATAATCTTTATGCCTCTACGGGAGGGAGGAGAGGAATGGGGAGATCGGAAAACAAGGCAATTCAGTACAATAACACTTCTGTCCAATACATCTGCCCCTTCCTTGATGCCTTCTCAGAGGCTTTTCATTCACTGCTACTGTTTACCAGGGGCCCAAATGGGATTAAAGAAACCCTCACATCCCCTTATGTCACTGTGAGATCCAGCAGATGTTTTCCACTCCTTGTTGGAAGCAAAAAAAGATCTCACTCAGCACAACAGTTTGGGGCACTGATTTGTTTATCTGTCATTAAGTTCAATTTTGAAGAGACATATTCAGTCTAGCCCGATCTCATATGACTTGTCTAAAGAGACAAGAACAATCAACAACAACGAAGTCTAAATGCTTATACAAAATATAATCAAAGCTGGCTTAAGGAACTGGAAAGAACAAGCAGTGTGTCAGTTTCATCTACTGAAGCTTTCAATTCCTACGTAAACCATGTCCAATGGATTTGTACAAGATGCTAACAGAAAGTGGAGATTGTGAGTCATGATTTGTCCAAGATGGAAGCAAGATTTCTGCTGCTGCGCATCCAAGATTTGCCCAAAAGAGGAGTGTGTTTGCTGCTGTTCATTCTGTGCTTACAGTTGCATCCAACTCAGTGCAAGACATCAAATGTCATATGTGCTATCTCTGTTCCTTCTCAGTTCCCACACAAGTATCACCAGAATGGTGATTTAATTATTGGAGCAATTGTTTCCATGACTGCCTGCGTGTTTGATGACATTCAACAAACACCCCAAAACAAAGCTGTTGGATGACCTTGTGTAAGAAAATGCGCTTACTCCTCCTATAATTCTGCAGCCTCTTTCTTACTATATTTTCTTGCTTATTGGGATCACAGCATAGAAGAACAGGCATGTGTTGTAAACAGTTTGCTAATAATTGTTTTGGAGTCTTTCAAGAATTGTGTGAATATATTTAGTAGGGTAACATATGTCAAGGGCTGTGGGTGGCGCAAGTGGTTAAGACACTGTGCCTGTTAACCAGCTTGCCAGGGTTCAAGACCCAGGTCCCTACAAGACAGGGTCAGCTCCTGTCCTTAGCCCAGCTCTGCGACACAGCTGGAACCAATCGTATAAGCTCTGCCTTTCCACTGGACTATTTCAGTGGCGTGGAGAGGGGGGATTTGCTGCTTGGATAACAGCCAATCCTCCATATTAATCTGCTCAGGTCTTCGTGCTTTGCATACAGCATTGAGCGTGATACCATAGTCTTTTGAGACTGATGGATGCCAATACTATACCATATGTTATAACTGCAAAAGAGGTCAAGGCCCCTCAAAATGTAGGACACCCAAGAAAAAATATAGGATATGACAAAATAAAATTTAAAAAGACTCATATATTTTCTTTCAGATTATTAATTTAAACACTAAGTTACTAATCTAAATTTAAAACTATTATATGCAATTTATTACATATAATTTATTAATTACAAAAGGCTATGCACTGCATACTTACAAAGAAAATGAAGACAATGAAGTTTTTTTCCAGGCTGAAAAGGTGATCATGTCCTGGAAAAAGAGGACATATATTCACCCTGATATTTAGGACACTAACCTAGCCATGTCTTCACAGAAGTAAGTCTTATTGTGTTTAGTAGGGCTTTCTCTCACACGGAAGTATTACAGAATTACTCATCCATCATGAGATTGAATTCTTAATTAATATCTCCCCTTTTCTATTATGCATTCGTCAATGTCTTTTCTGTCACATTGTGGGCACAATCCTAACCAACATTCCAGCAGTAGCATAAGGGACAAGGTGAGGGAACAAAAATTTCCACTGGCACAAGTCCAAGGTAAGAGAACAAAAATTGCTTAACCTTAAGGAGACCTCTGTGACTACCCCATACTGCAGGTTGCAGCATGTGCCCCACTGACACAACTATGCCAGTGCTGGAAAGTTGGTTAGGACTAGACTTGTCAGTCAGACCATTAAGTTATGACTGCTCTGTAGGGTTCAGAAATAAGAAGCTTTCACTGCCTCAGCTGGACATGCAGAGGACTGGACCTAATAAATCTTGCTCGAAACCATGTGATAAACCTCTAAACCAGTGGTGGGCTCCAGCAGGTTTGCACCAACTCGATAGAACTGGTGGTTAAAAAGAGATAGGATATATAAAGTTTAAAAATATCCATTTAAAAGTGGCTGCCAGATGGGCATAGAACTGGTTGTTAATTTCTTTAAATCCCATCACTGCTCTAAACCATTATGACCCCCATTAATAAAATTCCCACTAGGGCCAGAGTCCACCATAAACCACTACACACACCAAGCTTGGCATTATCTATTTCATGATATGTAATATGTAATAGCATAAAATAGCAATCTGGTACATAGCATAAAATACTAGCAATCATGAATGCTGAAATATATTATGTCTATATCTGAGATTATATGAGTTAATTTCAGATTCTATGAATCTGATTCTATGAATGCATTCTTCTATGAAATATTTCCCAATTTGTGCTTTATCCATGAGTTTAGAGGCAAAGATCCCATAAATGGGAAAATGGACTAATTTTCCTTTTTTCATAAAATTCTTCTTATACCATCATTTCTGAAACCAGGAAGAGATCACAGTCCTTAAAATCTAGAGGAGTTAGGAAAAAGGTATGAAAATCAATTTCATTTTTTATTTTAATAATTCAAAAATAAGGAATGATCAATACCATTTTTCCTTTGGTATTTTATAGTGGTTTGACATTATAACATTCATTCATAATTGCTCCAGAAAATAAGATGGTTGTAGATAAGAGAATACTTGCAGCTAAATACTCCATGAAGGCTTGGAAATCTGTTTCATGCAAATTCTCACATTTCCTTTAGTTACGTTACAAAGAACTATCAACACCTCCTGTCCTTGGTCTTTGCTGTGAATGAAATCAATGAGAATCTGAACATCCTACCAAATATCAGCCTGGGATTCCACATTTATGACAGTTACTCCAGTGAACAATTGACACTACAGAACACTCTGAAACTCCTTTCCACCCAAGAGAGGTTTGTCCCCAACTTCAAATGCGACAAGCACCAGCATCTGACAGCTGTTATTGGGGCAGTTGACTTGGAGATCTCCCTCCGCATGGCCACTCCACTGAGTATCTACAAGATTCCACAGGTAAACTAAATATCTGCTTGAGGATATGTTGGCTGCTCTCCTAATTTCCAGTTAGGCTGGCATAAACACCAGCATAAGTTCTTTGCTGACCTGGAGGTGTAACAAAAGTGCCATAAGACTCTTTTGCCCAGGTCCGAAGAGATTAGGCCACTGCACAAGCATAAGTCGAACTCCCCACACCACTATGGGAAACTATGCCAGGTGAGGTAGGACAGCCTAATTTGGTTAGGATTGCACCAACTGTCACCTGCAATTCTAATCCCCAGTTAGGCCAGCACATGACCTGACACAAGACCTGTGCTGGCATAGGGGTGCCACAAATGTGCCATAAGGCACTTTTGTGTCACTTCTGGGGGGTTAGGCCCATACACAGACATGCACTGGCTTCTCCACACCACTGCAAAATGGGGAGATGTGCTGGCCTAAATTGGTTACAGTTTCATTCAGCCCATTCTTTCAGCCAATACTTATTATTTCAAAGAAACATTTGAGTTCTTAGAGGTGATGCACAATATTTTGATTTCTTTCTCTTCCATGTAAAGGGCACACTAATTTATAGCCCAGTCCTAACCTAAGCCAGGACATCCAAGCCACATTGCCTGTGCTGTATTCTACACACGTTATGGACAGCTCTCCTTGGTGGTCAGTGAAGCGCAACCCAGATGTGGCACAGGTGGATTTTTGCCTCCAATAATTACGATTCTGTGTAGGGAGCTGGCCCTACCAGAAGATATGTTCAGGACAATGAGAATCATGCCACAAACCATCCCAAAAACATTTCAAGATTGTTAGGGGAGGCTAGAGTAGCCAGGGACGTTGTGAGGAGGTGGACAAGGCAGATGCTCCCTAGGGAAAGGAATCTTTACAGCGTTCAGTGGTGGCAAGGTGAACATAAAAACATAGGAGCCTCGCTGGATCAGGACCGAGATCCCTCTAGTCCAGAGAAGATGAGCAGAGAAGGTTGGAGCCAATCCATGGAGGAGAATATTTAGATATGGCATGGGCCTGTGTGTTGGTCAGCTGAGTGGGCCTGTGTGGAGTTGGTCAGCTGAGAGACACCTGAGGGCCAGCAGGGACAGTTCATACTCCATGGTGGTCCAAGGAAGGTACAAAGATGGCTGAGTGGCAGAGGATGCTAGGCAAAGCAATTCCACTGTACTGAAAATCCAGTGCCAAAAACTCCACATCCACAGGTGTAGCTAAAGATTAGAACTTCATCCAGGGGATTGTTACAGTAAGTAACAATCAGCAAGTCAGTAACAGTAAGTAACAGTAACAGTAAGTACAGTAAGTAAATAAGGGTGCAACCTAGGCTGTCACAAATCAATGGTCTTCCCACTCCATGGTGATGAAGGGAGGCAAGTGTATATCTGTGCATAAGGCTATAGCTAGAGAGTAGCAGTATGGGTGTTAGCCTCCTCTGAGCAAGCAGCCTGCCCTTCCTAGCATTTTTCACAGATCTGTCTTGGTTTGTCATCCTTCAAAAAGATGTCCTCAATTTTGGGTTTTGTTCACCTCGTCCTACAGGCACTCTGGCCCAATCTGGTCAGGTCAAGAGGCCATCAGCAATCCCCTTTTGTATTACAAGCCGAAGAACTAAGCCTGATAGTTGCCCTTTCTTTCGAAGAAGGGGCAAGGAGGATCATGCCTACCTAATGCAGGCTCCTAAGCCTGCTTCTCATCTCTGGTCTTCTGGCACCAGTAGGTGTGAGTTAGAGATCCATTCTATCCTGATCCATATTATTCTGGATCATGCAAATAATTTATTACAAAGGTATTCATGCTGGGGTAGAGTGGGATGGAGAGAAATGTTTCTTTTTGGAGAAACCATGAATGGGTTTCAACTTTCAGATATAAATTTTTAATTTAATGCTTGCTTGGATGGGCAGGGGGATCCTTACCCGTTAAGAGGCCACATGAGATCATCTGGGGTCTTTTGGAGTTCACTGAATGCAGGACATCTATGCTAGGGAAATGTGAAAAATCCTTACATATAGAGGACCACATGGAATCATCTGGGACCAATTCTTGGCTTTTAGCTTTCCTTGAATGCAGGACTTCTATGCTAGCATGGAAGTGGCGGAGAGGGATCCTTACATATATGGAACCACATTGGATATGAGACCTTTTCTTGACTTTGGTAGGGATGCCTATGTTGGGAGGTCTATGTTTTATGTTGGTGTGCAAAATGAAAAGATGTTATATGTTATTTCTATGAAAACAGATACATATACAGAGGTGCATTTATTCTATGCCAATTATTGTTATATTGTATAGATATACAAGAGTATATGCTTGGCACAGTTACCCCCATGACAAAAAATATTGTTCCCTATCAAGAGACCTTTTGGTGGAGCCAAAGAACCTCTTTGTTCAAGAAGGTTTTAACTGTCGAAATGACAGACTGTAGATTTTAATGTATATAATTGCTTTTTTATAACCTATTCAGATCTGTTCAGCAGAATTGTTAAATTGTTTTACATTTCAGTGTTTTAGTATTGTTTTAACTTTTCACCTTCTACTGCGTTTTAATGTTAGAAGTCCTTTGGCTGACTGAACGTTTCGAAGAAAGGGTGGATAGAAATTGCTTAAATAAATAATACCTCTTCAGAATTCTGCACTGCCCCAACAAGTATCTGACGATATTTACCTCTTACTTGGCATGACTTCTTCCCTTGATCTATATGCCGATTAATATTTTGTTTTGTTTTGATTAGATTGCCTACTGTGCATTAGCTCCCACAATGAATATAAAAATGCAGCTCCCTTCCTTTTACCGGATGGTGCCCAATGAGGAGCGTCAGTACAGAGGGATCGTTCATCTAATGCAGCACTTCCAATGGACATGAGTTGGGATCATTGTTACAGATGATGTTAACGGAGAAAAGTTTATGCAGATCTTGATAAAAATGTTTTCAGAAAATGGAATCTGTACAGCCTTTAATACAAAATTACCAACATTATCTCAAGTTTCAGAGATGTCAAAACTATTAAACCCTTTAGAATTAGCAAACCCTATTGTGCTGTGGTACAAATCATACTTCAAACCTGAAGTCAAGGTATATGTTATGAATGCAGAGACTGACACCTCAATTGCTTTGGAATGGTTCCTATATTTTTATACAATGTTAGAAGCTGTTACAGAGACTTCCGTATGGAATAGTTATTCTGTTGAAATGATTAATTAATCTGGTAGAAGTCTAGGAAATTTGGTGCATGATGGGAGACTCAAGGAAGATATTTTCATTAGGCATTGAGAATGACACCCTTTTGGTCTTCAGGATTTTCATCAAAAACCAGGACACTCCCATTGTCAAAGCCAACAACAGAGATCTCACCTACTCTCTGCTTGTCTCTTTAAAGCTCTGTTTTCTCTGCTCCTTCCTATTCATTGGCAAACCTCAGAAAGTGACCTGCTATTTAAGACAAACATCTTTTGGGCTGGTCTTCTCAGTGGCTGTTTCTTGTGTCTTGGCCAAAACCATCACTGTGGTTCTGGCTTTCGTGGCCACCAAGCCAGGATCCAGGATGAGAAAACGGGTGGGCAAAAGCCTGGCAAACTCCATTATCCTTGGTTGCTCCCTCATTCAAGCCATTCTCTGTGCTGTGTGGCTCTGCACTGCTCATCCCTTTCTTGATTTAGACATGAACTCCTTAGCTGAAGAGATTGTAGTGGAGTGCAATGAAGGCTCCATCATTATGTTTTATTGTGTCCTGGGGTACTTGGGACTTTTGGCGATTATCAGCTTCACTGTGGCATTCCTAGCCAGGAAACTGCCAGACGGTTTCAATGAAGCCAAGTTCATCACCTTCAGTATGTTGGTTTTTTGCAGTGTTTGGTTGTCTTTTATTCCACCTTACTTGAGCACAAAGGGGAAATACATGGTGGCTGTGGAGATCTTCTCAATCTTGGCCTCTAGTGGGGGGTTGCTGGGCTGTATCTTTTTCCCCAAATGCTACATCATTATCTTGTACCCTGACCTGAACAGCAGGAATCAGCTAATCAGGAAAAAAATCACAAATACCCTCGTATAAACCCAATCCTCTTGGGGAGCCCTTCCAGCAAATACAGCATTCCATCAGAGCTAGCAGTTTGCACTGCTGGAGCACCAGAGGAAAAGCTTGTACTTTCCTTTTGGTATTGTCACTATTTTGACTTCCCCCAGGAACAGGTAATGCAGTGTGAGGGTAGAAAGGGTGAGAAGAGGTTGGATGGAGTCATGAGGGGTGACACCAGACAGAGAAATAAGGTAACTTGATCAGTGGATCAGGTAGCCACTGCTCATTCCACATCCTATCCCTCTTACCTGCAGCCAGTCCTCCTCTTTGTATACTTGGACTTGCATCAGACAAATCAGTGGTGCAGGTATTATATGTGGACATACAAGATGTGCCTAGAAAGTAATGAGAATGAAATTCATAAAGTTAAATAGGGCTCTTTTTAGAGAGAAGTGGCCAACGTCACTTGGGTGTGTGTGTGTTTGTGTGTCAAGTATATGTTAGAACTCTGATCAGTTGCATCCAGCCCTGCCAGACTTAAGACATCATTTTTTTGAGACATCAGATTCATGTCTTTCATATTAAGGAAAAATGCAAGCAATTTTGGAACAGTGTATAAGATAAAAGTTTGTGTAAAATTGGGTAAAAGTGCATCAAAAATTTGGAAATGGTGAAGAAATATTATGGAGAGGCTGCACCAGTGTACTGATGCCACAAGGCCTTCAAGGAAAGATTCGTAAGTGTTGAAGATTAACACCAACAAGGATGTTCCTATTTGTAAAAAAAATAGGGGGGATGAAATGAAGTCTGTCCTCAATTGTGATTATTGTTCGTCTTGGGATGTTATTTTGGGCTAAGGACAAATCAAGTACTGGGTGGGATTGTGTGGGAAATATTTCCTTTTTTCATCTGATGCAAATATTAGCTCACATAGTGCAATAGTCTGGAGAAATGATGCAATAATTATACCTGTAATTTTCTTCAATTATAATGAGAAGGTTCCAGTTAGGGAAATTGTCATGACTCTTCCAAAGTGCATAAGTACAATTGATAAGCAATGATAAATGTTTACAGAAGAACTGTCTGAGATGGATGAAGAAACTATGAATATCAATGACTCTGTCAGTTTCATCTGCCGAAAATTAAATGAGGTAAAGAGGCCATTGAACTACATTGTTGTGCCCAGACTGGGTTTGCATTATGGAAGGAAAGCAGATATTAAGAGTCACCTTTTCCTGAACATGGAACAAATATTTCTTCTGCTGCTCATTTTAAAATTGCAGTTTCTTCCTGGGGGGTGCAAGATACAGACTGATAAGTGTATGATCACGGATCCCTCCCAGTTTCCATACAAATATCATCAGAGCAGCCGTTTGATCATTTGAGCAATTGTTTCACAGTTTTTCTGCATCTTTGATGACATTTATTTCAGTGAACACCCCAAAACCAAGCTGTTGGATGACCTTGTGTAAGGATGTGTGTTTATCCCTCTGTAGCATTCAGTAGCTGTTATTTTATCTTACAAATATATCATACAGAAATAGGAAGGTACAAAAAAAAGTTTGCTCATGATTTAATTTTGAAGACACACTAAAGCTGCAATCCTAAACTCCATTTAAACCAGCCTAAGCCCTGAAATAAGTCCTGCGCCGATGGGGGAGGGGGGGAGGGTGTCACAAAAGTACAGTAAAAACAATTCTGTCCCACTCCTGGGAGGATTAAACCAATGCATTGGCATCACAGCAAGATGGACCAGGTGAGTTAGGCTGGCCTAAATTTCTTAGGATTGCGCCCTATATTGCTTAGGAGGCTTATTTTCAGGAATTGAACACATACATTTAGAGAGAAGCCACACTCTGGGTTTTAAACTTTAGAGTTCCATTTTACTGACAGCCTTCTTAAAGCAAACTCAGTCTAATCACCGTACCTTTGCCAGAAATCACTTCCTACTGCCCTCATTGAATTGCCCTATTGCCCTATTGCCCTCACTTTAAAAGAAGAGCTGTCAGGGTTTAGGTCAAACTGGTAAGCTAGCAGCTGTTGCTTATAATATGAATAGAAGAACATAAGAAGAGCCTGAACTGGATCTGGCCAAAGGCCCATCTAGTCCAGCTTCTTGTATCACACAGCGGCCTACCAGATGCCTGAGGGAATACTAATGACACCTGCAACCAAGTGATCTACCTCCTCCCTCTTTTTCCTTCCTTCACTGCTCTCTGGCAGTCTCTTCTATCCTTCCAATCCTGTTAATAGATGGTGAGGGACAGCATAGAGTTTTTAAATATAGCTCAAACATACACAAAGCCTGGTAACAGCCCTATTTTTACCACGGCTGGCTTTCTAAAGGGGATAAATTAAGGATAAAGATCCTTAAGACTAAGAAAAGGGTGACTCGAAGACTCATAAAGTATGCATTTATGATTGTTTTGGTCTTGAGTCAAAGGGAGCAGTGACTCTATACTCAACTTGAATCAAGCTGCACAGGACATCCCAACACTAACAATATTTCATATCATACTTGAGATTGAAATGTTTATTGCAGTGTAACTTAAAGGTGTATCCAGTTATCCAGTTTGGGAGGGATGAGCCCCAGCACAAGTCCCATGCTGACCGGGGAGTGTCACAAAAGTGTTTCAAGACACTTCAGTGACACACCTGGGGAAGGGTTATTGTACAGACATGTGCTTGTCTTCCTACTTCACCATGGAATGAGAAGACTGATGAGTTGTAACAGCCTAGATTAGGATTCTACGAATAGATAAGAAATATTTACAGGTAGATAGTTCATGGTTTCATGTAAAATCTGAATGGTTTCATGCAAAATCTGGCATTCCCTTTAGTTCAGTTCCAAAGAACTACCAACATGTCCTGTCCTTGGCCTTTGCTGTGAAAGAGATCAATGAGAACCCCAAGATCTTACCAAATGTCAGCCAGGGCTTCCACATTTATGACAGCTACTTCAGTGAGAGACTGACACTTCAGAACACTCTGAAACTTATCTCCACCCAAGACAGGATTGTCCCCAACTTCAACTGTAACAAGCAAAAACATCTGGTTGGGGTCATTGGGGCACTTGATTTGGAGATTTCTCTTTGCATGACTGCTCATCTGAGCATTTACAAGATTCCACAGGTACACTGAACATTTCTGCAGAAACCTTTGTTAACCCTGAAAGTAATTTTTTTGGTCTGTTACTCAGGAACATGCATGAGTTCTTAGAGGTAATGCAGTTTATTCTTTCTACTTTGTGTAAAGGAAACCCTTATTTGATGGCCACCCATTCCCTACTGCTGTACGTATTACAATTTCTGTTACATTAGGGGAGATGAAAGTTTTTAGAAAATAAATATATTTGACCTTATTAACTACGGTTTCACATGAATTTGCACTTCACACTATATCCTTTAGCTTTTCCCCTGAATAATTACTATTTTATTTAGATTGCTTACTGTGCATTAGCTCCAGCAGTGAATGTGAAAATGCAGCTCCCTTCCTTTTATCGTATGGTCCCCAATGAAGCACATCAGTACTGTCGGATTTTCCATCTACTTCAATATTTCCAATGGACATGGGTTGGGATTATTGCTACAGATGATGATAATGGAGAAATATTTGTGCAGACCCTACTGAAAATGTTCTCTGAAAATGGAATCTGTACAGCCTTCAGTACAAAATTACCAGCATTTTCTCAAGTTTCAGATGTGATAAAACTATTAAACCGTTCCAAATTAGCAAATCCTGTAATGCTGTGTTTCAAATAATTCCTCAACCCTGAAGTTAAGATATATGATATGAATGCACAGACTGTAACCTTAACAGTTTTTGAATGGCTCCTATATTTTTATACAATGGTAGAAGATGATACAGAGATTTCTATAGGGAAGGTGTGGATTATGATAGCCCGCTGGGCTCTCATTACTGACAGTGCTCAAGTTCCTGAATGTACATGTGTTTCATGGGGCCTTGTCTTTTGCAATTCATTCTGATGAAGGGCTGGGGTTTCCAGAATTCCTTTGCTTTTTACATCGCAAGTATCAGAAAGGAGATGATTTCATCAAGATATTTTGGGTACAGGCTTTTGACTGTTCTTTTTCGGGTGACAGTGAGTATGGCAGAGATCCCTGCACAGGTCAAGAGATTATAGAAAGCCTCCCTGGGATTCTTTTTGAAAATCTACCTGTCTCCTGGTTCCAGTGGTGGTGTTGGGATGCCAACACCTGTCTGTACACTGGTCTAATCTCCCCAGGAGTGGAACAGAAGTGCCTAGTGGCACTTTTGTGACACCTCCAGGCCAGCATGGACTTATGGTGGGACTCATGCCAGCCAAACTAAGGGCAGGGGCGACGTGAGGGTGTGCACTTTGAGGTGTGCACAAAGGTGCACATGAGGTCTTGGGGTCAGCACGACACCCCTGAGGATGTGCATCACCCCCCAGAATGCGCATTTCCCCCTGGAACTGTGCATGTGCCAGTTGGCACAAGAGTAGACCTTGGACAACATTGCACATGGGTGAAGGTCACCCATGTGCAGTGACATGGCAGCACTCCTCCAAGGGAGGGGCTGGTTGCTCTTCTCTTGAAGAAGTGCTCAGGCCAGACAGCTTGCCCATGTGCAGTTCAGGCATGGGCCCAAGCTGGTTCGGGCTGGATCGCCCGAATCAGTTGTTCCCATGACCTCGATGCTACCGAACCGGTAGCTGTGGAGTTGCCTGAAACCCCGGCGTACTGGTTCGGACGCCAGGCAGAGGAGACACACTGCGCATGCACCGACCTTGGCGCACGCACAGTGCATCTCCTTCTGGTGGGGAAGACGCACAGCGCATGTGTGCCCCCGGCTCTGCCCCTGACCCCGGCCCTGCCCCACAACTTCCAGCGAACTGGTTGTTGGGGTGGCCCGGGCCCATCTCTAGTGCAGTTAGCCTATGCACAGTGGCATTGGCGTGCTCCTCTGAGGAAGGAGTGACCAGCTCCTCCTTCTAGGAAGTTACCAAAATCTTATAGTTGAAATTTCTGAAAAATGGTTACAATAAGGAAATTATGGCACAACATATACATTATTATTATGCAATGGATCTCATTTTCAGACATGGATGATTGCCTCAAATGTTCAGAGGGTAAATTTCCAATCAAGAACAAGGATCAGTGCCTCCCCAAGAGCATCCATTTCCTCTCTTTCACAGAACCCTTGGGAATTACACTAACTGTCTTGACATTTTCTTTCTCTCTGGTCACCGTTTTGGTCCTCAGGATTTTCATCAAGAACCAGGACACTCCCATCATCAAAGCCAACAACAGAGACCTCACTTACTCTCTCCTCCTGTCCTTATTAGTCTGTTTCCTCTGCTCCTTGCTGTTCATTGACCAGTCTCAGGCAGTGTCTTGTTACTTACGGCAAATAGCTTTTGGTCTGGTCTTCTCAGTGGCTGTTTCTTGTGTCTTGGCCAAAATGATCACTGTGGTTCTGGCTTTCATGGCCACCAAGCCAGTATCCAGGATGAGGAAATGGGTGGGCAAAAGCCTAGCAAACTCCATTATTCTTGGTTGCTCCCTGATTCAAGCCAGTATTTGTGCTGTGTGGCTCTGCACTGCTCCTCTATTCCCACATTTGGACATGGACTCTCTGGCTGAGGAGATTGTAAAAGAGTGCAATGAGGCCTCCGTCACTATGTTTTACTGTGTTCTGGGCTACCTGGGATTCTCTGGAGGAGTGGAAAAGGGCCACTCAGAAGACATGGGTTTGCCCCACCCCAGCAGAGTCAGGGCCGGAAGTGATCTTTCGCCTCCTCCTGGTGCGGGGCATCCCATCCCCAGTCCGGCTCTGACTCCCTATGAGTAAGGGCTGATCTAGGCTGTGCTCCACAGAGCCCAGCTTTATTGCCTTCTCCTTCTTCCTCCCTTGCCTGTTCCTCTCCTCTCCTTCTTCTCACTGGCCTTTCCTGGGACCAGGACTCGCTGGACGGGGACCCCCCCCCCCCAGTCTGATTCAAGCCGGAGGGGCTTTTGGATGGAGGGGCCCTCTCTCCTCCCTCCTCCTTTTCCTTGACCACGTTAGCGGTCCTGAAGCCAGGAGCTTGGGCCACCAGCAGGCTTAGCCCTCTCACCTGCCTGCATTCTCTGCCGCCTGTGGAGAGCGTGCTGGACGGGGCCGCCCGAAGGCTTAGCCCCCTCGCTGCACGCTGCTCCACCACCGCCGGGGCCGGGCGGAGGCAGCTGCGGCTTAGCCTCCCTCCAGCCAAGCCGGCTCGCCTCGCCTCCACGTGGGCGTCTCCTCTCACCATCTCCCAGCTGGCCCGCTCCGCGGCTTGCCCGCGTGGCATCCTGGACGACTGCGGGGATCCAGCCCTGCCAGATATCCTCCTCCCTCCACCCCCGCAGAGAGCCTCCGGAGGCAGCTCCATTCTTGTGGCAGCCGCCATTTTGTGTCCTCCTTTTCCCGCGCAGCACCAGTCTCCGCCATTTTGGGGTCCCGCCAGCTGCAGTGGCCACAGTGAGTAGCAAGGCCTCGCCTTGCAGGAGGGTCTACCTTGGAGTAGAGGGGAGGGCTCTTTAGGGAGGACCTTGACCTTAAAAAAAAGTGGGTTTTTTGCATTAGGCATTAGGCTTCTTCCTGTTAAAGGGACAGTTTTTCTTGAGTTCAAACCTGTTGAAGGGACAAAGACACACCAGGAGGCTCAGGAGGGGGGTGAGATGGTGTCAGATCAAGGGGTATCTAACCTGACAGGGTCATGCGCTGCACAGGCCTCCTTGGCATCCCAAGCCCAAAGCCTTGAGCCAATGCTAGCCTCTATTAGAGACGCCCTTGACACTACAGTGTCGGTCACCTTACCAGCACTAGTTAAGTCGGAGGTGTTGGAAGCTACCTCCAACAAGACATCTGACAGACGCAAGAGGGGTCGTACTCCTAGCCCTGTCACTCCTGCCTCCTCACTCTCTGAGGAGTCCTCGCAGTGCTCACCCCGCAAGATGGCTCGCAAGACTAAGCATCTTGTACATAGTCGCAGACACAAAACATCCAGGGGTCGTCGACATCGTCACTCTTCTCCTTCTTCTTCCTCCCCTTCGGCATCTTCCGCTTCTTCTCCATCTGATTCCAAGTAGGATTGTAAATCGGGCAATGAGGCCGAGGAGCCGCGTAAAAGCGCCAGACTCTTCCCATCTGAGCTCCTGGAGCCAGTGGTCGACAGATCAGCCAGATGCCTTACGCTGCGTCGTTCGGCCACCTTGGATTCGGAATCAGACCAGGACAGAGTGGAGGCCTTCCCGAGGTCGGAGGTTCACCATACTGTGATTCCGTTCCCCAAGGCTTTCCAATCTGTATTCACCCAGGAATGGCAATCACACTCAAAGAGCACGGGCTCTCGGATTGCAGATAAGTTATATACTCTTCCAGAAAAGCAAATGGACATGCTTAAAATTCCGGCTGTGGACTCCCCGGTGGCATCTCTATCATCTTCTTCTATTCCCGTGGATGGGGATGTTCTCCCCAAGAATCCTACAGATTCGCCCTTGACACTACAGCGCCCTGGAGACGCTGCTCAAGCGTAACTTTGAATTTTCCTCCTTTGCTTTCCGCGCTGCCTCGGCTAATTCGGTCATGGCTTGGGCAGCCTTCATCTGGGCACAAAAGGCAGCCAGGAGCAAGAAGCTACCAAAGGCCTTCAGGAGTACCATGAAGGACATTGCCCTGGCCGCGGCCTTTGCTGTGGACTCTTCATTGGACGCCATGCGCTTCTCTGCTCGTGCCATGTCCTCCAATGTATCCACTCTTAGGGCTCTGTGGCTTCGAGCATGGTCGGGGGAAGCAGGTTCACAATCCAAACTTATTAACCTGCCCTTCGAGGGACATAAACTGTTTGGCAAGGCTCTGGAACCCATCCTCGTGGAGGCCAAGGACAAGAGGAAAATCCTTCCACCTGGGAAGAAGGATCCTCCCAAATCCAGTCTTCCTTTCGTCCCTTCCGACCCAGATTTCGTGAGTCCTCGGGGAACCAGTTCCGCTCTCGGTGGACCAACGCAAGCGTCCTTCCACGTGCCAGAACCAGCAATGCGAACTCCTCCAACAATGGTCAATACCCCAGAAAGGGAGGAAAGAACTTCAGGTCCACCTGACGCCAGGCCTGGTCTAGAACCCAGCGCTATTGGAGCGCGGCTCCTGGCCTTCGCTCACTGCTGGCGGGGATCTACTTCCGATACCTGGGTTCTCGACACAGTTTCAAAAGGATACGCCATCGAATTTCGGCACCGTCCACTGAGCCGTTTCAGGTGGGTTCCTGTCTCCAGACAACCACAGAAACATCACCAAATGCTCCAGGCCATACAACATCTTCTGGATATTCAGGCTATAGAGCGTGTGCCCCCCTCACACAGAGGCAGAGGGGTCTATTCCATCATTTTCCTAGTTCCGAAAAAGAATGGGGAGATGCAAACCATATTCGACTTGAAGTGGCTCGACCACTTCATGTTGAAAAAGAAATTCAAGATGGAGACCTGGCAAACCATCACGGTGGCTCTGGACAAGGGGGACTTCTTGGTTTCCATCGACCTCTCGGAGGCGTACTTACACGTTCCGATTCGAGCCTCCCACAGAAGATTTCTCTGCTTCGCGTACGGGTCTCACCATTACCAGTACCGAGCGCTCCCCTTCGGCCTTTCCGCCGCCCCCAGAGTCTTCACGAAGATTCTTGTCGCGTTGATTGCCAAGCTTCGGTCGCAGGGGATTCGGATCTTCCCATACTTAGACGACATCCTAGTTGCCGCTTCCTCGTTTGCGCGAGCCTCAGAGGATCTCCGCACAGTCATGGCCACCCTGGAGCAACACGGATTTATTATCAACCGAGCCAAAAGTGTTCTGGTCCTGACCCGCAGCTTGATCCATTTGGGTCTTCTTATCCAGACGGATTCCTTCCAGGTTTCCCTCTCCCCCGAATGCCGGGAGAAGATCAGAGAGGTCCTCTCCATGGTTAAGGGATCTTCAGCGGCACCACTATTGGTCCTGGTATCGCTCTTGGGCCTAATGGTCTCCTGTCAGGACATAGTTCCTTGGTCCAGGTTCCACCTCAGACCTCTGCAGGCGTTGTTGCGTCCTTGGGCTCACCAGATAGAGGCCAAACAGTGGAGGATGATTTCCATTCCATCATCGGTACAGAGATCTCTCGACTGGTGGCTGCAGCCCTCTCGTCTGGACTTGGGGATTGGGCTAGACGTTCCAGATCGCCTAGTGGTCACTACGGATGCCAGTCTCTCCAGTTGGGGGGCCAGGCTACAATCCAGTTTGGCACAGGGCACATGGACCTTAGAGGAGCAACAGTGGTCGATCAACCGACTGGAACTCAGGGCCATCAGGCTGGCCTTAACGCACTTCCATCGCCTCCTGGAGGGATCGCATGTGATGATACAGACCGACAACATTTCTGCGAAGGCGTTTGTAAACCGTCAGGGCGGAACAAGGTCCAGAGGCATGATGACAGAGGCAACACTTCTTTTTCAATGGGCGGAGATACATCTTCTCTCATTGCGGGCGGAACATCTCCCGGGAGTCCAGAACCTAGAGGCGGACTGGTTAAGCCGTCAAAAGGTAGACGAGGGCGAGTGGAGCCTCCACCCACAGGTGTTCGCTCAGATCACCAGCATCCTGGGAAGACCAGAAGTCGACCTGTTTGCCTCCCATCTAAACGCTCAGCTGCTGACCTTCATCTCTCGGACACCGCATCCTCTTGCCTTGGGAGCGAATGCACTAGTGTACCCCTGGCCCCCTGGCCTCCTTTATGCATTTCCGCCCTTCCCTCTGATCCCGGCGGTTCTGCAGAGGGTAAAGAAGTTTCACGCCAGACTGATCCTGATCACCCCGAACTGGCCACGCCGCCCATGGTATCCAGCCTTAATCAACCTGTCGGTGAGTCAGCCAATCAGACTGCCTCCTCGGCCGGACATCCTGAGGCAGGGCCCTCTTCTCCACCCCAATCCAAACTTGTTCAAGCTAACTGCGTGGCTTTTGAACGGCTCAGTCTCAGCAGAAAGGGATACTCTGACAGAGTTCTAAATACCCTCTTGGCTTCCAGACGACCTTCCACCACTCGTATCTACTCTAGAACCTGGAGGAGATTTGTTATCTGGTGCTCTGCCAAGTCGATTTCTGTCAGGAACCCTAGGGTTCGCCACGTGTTGGACTTCTTACAGGATGGGGTGGATAAGGGCCTCAGCATGAACACAATTAAAAGGCAGCTAGCCACAATTAGTTCCTGGGTCCTAGGAAATTTGGGCCATTATCCAGCCATCCGGACCTGAAACGCTTCCTGAGGGGATTAAAGCTGATCAATCCACCTGTTATACACCGCTTTCCTACCTGGGACCTTCACTTAGTGCTCAAGGCCTTAATGGGGGCTCCGTTTGAACCTTTAGGGTCAGTCCCTGTCAGGTTTTTGACCCTGAAGGTAGTTTTCGTTGTGGCAATTACATCGGCCAGGAGGGTGTCAGACCTAGGTGCCTTATCCACACATAAAAACCTGTGTTCCTTTCAGGATGACATAGTTGTCCTTCGATTGGACCCCTCTTACCTGCCGAAGGTCAACTCTGTGTTTCACAGAAGTCAGGAATTAGTCCTCCCGACATTGTGTCCCAAGCCTAGCTCATCACAGGAGAGGGCCTGGCACTCTCTTGACGTGAAGAGGGCTCTCAGCTATTACCTAGACAGGACACGGGATTTCCGTAGGTCGGAGGCCCTTTTTGTTTTGTTTGGGGGGGGGGCCTCCAAGGGAAAGCGGGCATCAGTATCATCCCTTTCACGGTGGCTGAGAGGTGCTATCATTGAGGCCTATAAGGCGGAGGGGAGGGACGTCCCCGAGGGTATTACGGCCCACTCCACAAGGGGCGCAGCCACTTCGGCAGTTTTCGAGGGGGCAGCGTCTCTTGAAGCTATCTGCCGGGCGGCTACCTGGTCTTTGGTAGACACGCTTATCCGGCATTACAAGGTGGACCAGGTGGCATCGGCAGAGGCTGCCTTTGGTCGGCGGGTTCTACAATCTGTAGTGTCTAAATGAGAAATTCTGCGTCTCTCCCACCCTGAGTGTGCGGCTCTGGTATATCCCATGTCTTCTGAGTGGCCCTTTTCCACTCCTCCAGAGAAGGCAGGAATTTACTTACCAGAAAATGTCCTTTTCTGTGAGGAGGGGAAAAGGGCCACTCAGGCCCACCTCAGCAGAGACGCAGTCTTTCTAAAGTTCTCTTATGGTTAGGTACCTGGGAAGGGCGTTTGGTTAGTCCTGGTCCCGGGGTACTGTTCTGTTACCTTTCTACTTTACCTGTTTTCCTTATGGAGGGGTCGGTTTAGCATGGTCCTCTCTGTGTGTTTATGGTTCAGTTCCTCACCTTTTCTTCAGTTTTTTTCTTGGAGAGTATTCCAGTTTCAGCTTGTTAGCAGTGGCGTTGCCTTCCTCATCGGGCTCTGGTATCCGAACTGGGGATGGGATGCCCCGCACCAGGAGGAGGCGAAAGATCACTTCCGGCCCTGACTCTGCTGGGGCGGGGCAAACCCATGTCTTCTGAGTGGCCCTTTTCCCCTCCTAACAGAAAAGGACATTTTCTGGTAAGTAAATTCCTGCCTTTCTGGTGATGGTCAACTTCAGTGCATATTTCCTAGCCAGGAAGTTACCAGACATTTTCAATGAAGCCAAGTTCATCACCTTCAGCATGCTGGTTTTTTGCAGCGTGTGGTTGTCCTTTATCCCCCCTTATCTGACCACTAAAGGGAAATACAAAATGGCTATAGAGATCGTTTCAATCTTGGCCTCTAGTGCTGGGTTGCTGGTCTGTATATTTTCCCTCACATTGTACATCATTATTTTGAGGCCTGACCTAAACAGCAGGAATCAGCTAATCAGGAAAAAATCACAAATACCCTCTTATAAACCCAATCCTCTTTGGGAGCCCTTCCAGCAAATATAGCGTTCCATCAGAGCTAGCAGTTTGCACTGCTGGAGCACCAGAGGAAAAGATTGTACAGTGAAACCTTGCATAACAAGTGCCTCGAATAGTGAGTGTTCCACATAGCAAGGAAAATATGGGGTCTTCTGACCCTCTAAATGAGCATGATTCGCACGAGTGCTGATTGCCTGGGCTCCATCTCCTCCTCCCTGCATTGTCTGGGCTGAGGCACCGAGTAGGGACTATCTCCCCCCTGCCTGTAGTACATGAAGAGTCGAGCAGAGGGAGCAGAAGAGACTCTTCAGTTGGAGAAACAAACATGGCTGCTCCTGAAGCCAGCAAATATGGTCAGCCAAACCTGTGTAGCCTCCATAAGGTAGGAGGGAAAACTCCTCCTTCACCCCCTCTGGAGACCCCCTCAAACAGACCCCTTCCCCCAAGTAAGCCCCCCTGCACAGACCCCAGTACAACCACCGTCTGTCCCACCTGCCAACTTCCCTCCTACCTGATGGAGGGAAGGAGGATTTTATTTTGTGTCAAATTGGGTAAAAGTGCATCAAAAAATTTGGAAATGGTGAAGCAAGATCATGGAGAAGCTGCACTATCATCTGCACCAGTGTACTGATGCCACAAGGCCTTCTAGGAAAGATGTGTAGGTGTTGAAGATGAGAAACAATCAGAATGTTCCTGTTAAAAAAAAGAACAGAATGTGGGTGAAGTGAGGTCTGTCCTTAATTGTGATCATTCTTCGTCTTGGGGTGTAGGTTCAGGCTACGGGCAAATCCAGTGCTGGATGGGACTGTGTGAGAAATATTTCCGTTTTTCCTTTGATGCAAATATTATCTCACCTAGTGCAATAGTCTGGAGAAATAATTATACCTGTAATTTTCTTCAACTATAATGAGAAGGTTCCAGTTAGGGAAATCCTCATGACTCTTCCAAAGAGCATAAGTACAATTGATAAGCAATGATAGATGTTTACAGAAAAACTGTCTGAGATGGATGAGGAAACTATGAATATCAAGGACTCTGTCAGATTCATCTACAGAAAATTAATTGAGGTAAAGTGGCCATTGAACTACAATGTTGTGCCCAGACTGGGTTTGCTTTATGGAAGGAAAGCAGATGTTCTGAGTCACCTTTTACCTAACCTGGAACAAATATTTCTTCTGCTGCTCATTTTAAAATTGCAGTTTCTTCCTGTGGGGTGCAAGACACAGACTAAGTGTATGATTACGGATCCCTCCCAGTTTCCATACAAGTATCATCAGAGCAGCCGTTTGGTCATTGGAGCAATTGTTTCACAGTTTTTCTGCGTCTTTGATGACATTTACTTCAGTGAACACCCCAAAACCAAGCTGTTGGACGACCTTGTGTAAGGATGAGTGTTTATCCCTCTGTAGCATCAGTAGCTGTTATTTTGTCTTAAAAATATATCATACAGAAACAAGAAGGTGCAAAAAATTTTTGCTCATGATTTAGTTTTGAAGACACACTAAAGCTACAATCCTAAACTCCATTTAAGCCAGCGTAAGCCCTTGCATAAGTCCTGTGCTGACGGGGGGTGTCACAAAAGTGCAGTAAAAACACTTATGTCCCACTTCTGGGAGGATTAGGCCAATGCACAGGCATCACAGAATGATGGACCTGATGCGTTAGGCTGGCCTAAATTTCTTAGGATTGCACCTTTAATTGCTTAGCAGGCTTATTTTAAGAATTGAACACATATTTAGAGAAAAATGAAGCTCTGGGTTTTTAACTTTAGAGTTCCATTTTACTGACAGCTTTCTTAAATCAAACTCAGGCTAATCACAGTATCTGCTGGAAATCACTTTGTATTGCCCTCACTGAATGCTCAGCTATTGAACTACTTTAAGAAGAGCTGTCAAGGTTTAGGTCATCTAGCAGCTGTTGCTTATGTTATGAATAGAAGAACATAAGAAGGGCCTCAACAGGATCTGGCCAAAGGCCCATCTAGTCCAGCTTCTTGTATCACACAGTGGCCCACCATACCTTGAGGAACACATATGACACATGCATCCAGGTGATCCACCTCCTCCCTCCTTTTCCTTCCTTCACTGATCCCTGGAAAACTCTTCTATCCTTCCAATTCTATTAATAGATGGTCAGGGAAAGCATAGAGTTTTTAAATAGAGCTCAAACATACAAAAAGCCTGGTAACAACCCCATTTTTACCATGGCTGGCTTTCTAAATGGGATAAATTAAGGAAAAGATCCTTAAGAGTAAGAAATGGGTGACTCGAAGACTCATAAAGTATCCATCAAAGTGAGCAGTGACTCTATACTCAACTTAGAATCATAGAATCATAGAATCATAGAGTTGGAAGGGACCTAGTAGGTCAACTTGAATCAAGCCGCAGAGGACATCCCAACACTAAGAATATTTCATATCTTACATGGGCTTGAAATGTTATTAAACTCCACTGCAGTACACTTAAAGGTCTATCCAGTTATCCAGTTAGGGAGGGACATGCCTCAGCAAAAATCCCATGCTGACCGGGGAGTGTCACAAAAGTGCTGCAAGACACTCTGGCAACACTTCTGGGGAAGGGTTAGTGTACAGACACGTGCTTGTCTCCCTACATCACCATGGAATGAGAAGACTCGTGAGTTGTGCCAGCTTAGGTTAGAAATCGACCCTTACAGAAGAAATACAGCTAGATAGTTCATGGTTTCATGTAAAATCTGAATGGTTTCATGCGAAATCTGGCATTCCCTTTAGTTCAATTCCAAAGAACTACCAACATGTCCTGTCCTTGGTCTTTGCTGTGAAAGAGATCAATGAGAACCCCAAGATCTTACCAAATGTCAGCCTGGGCTTCCACATTTATGACAGCTACTTCAGTGAAAGAATGACACTTCAGAACACTCTGAAACTTATCTCCACCCAAGACAGGATTGTCCCCAACTTCAACTGTGACAAGCAAAAACATCTGTTGGCTGTCATTGGGGCACTTGATTTGGAGATTTCTCTTTGCATGGCTACTCATCTGAGCATTTACAAGATTCCACAGGTACACTGAACATTTCTGCAGAAATCTTTGTTATCCATGAAAGTAATTCCTTGATCTGTTACTCAGGAACATGCATGAGCTTATAGAGGTTATGCAGCTTATTCTATCTATTCTATGTAAAGAATACCCTTATTTAGTGGCCACCCATTCCCTACTGCTGTACTTATTATGTTTTCTGTTACATTAGGGGAGATAGAAGTTTTTAGAAAATAAAGATATTTTATCTTATTCACTACTTTTTGGCAGAAGTTTGCCACTCACACTGCAGTGTTCTTTTTCTTCCCCTTTAACCCTAGGATGCCCAGGGATTCACTATCACCTGGGTCCGTTTGGGCAAATTGCCTGAATAGTTCCGAATACTGTAGTTTGGATAAATGTTGCTTCAAATAATGGATAAATGTTGCTTCAAGTTTCTTTATAACTTCGTTTTTTATTAGGAAGTGTTGTGGAACAAAGAATTTTGATTTATTACACCTTGCAAAACAGTGATTAACCATATATCTGACAAAGTTTATAATAAGCATAACTTCCATTAGACCAATTCTGGATTTCCGCCCACCTGGGCGCAACTGGTAAAAATTTGATTTTACAGGAAAAATAAAAATGTCAAAGCATTTATGATTTCGGATTTAAAACTGTCTAGGGATATGGAAAAAGACACAAGTTCTTGTAAAATTATAAACATAACTTAAATTAGAAATTTATGTCAAATTATAAGCATAACTTTCATTAGACCAATTCTGGATTTCCACCCGCCTGGGCGCAATTGGTAAAAATGTGATTTTACAGAAAAAATAAAAATGTCAAAGCAGTTATGATTTCGGATTTAAAACTGTCTAGGGATATGAAAAAAGTCAGAAGATCTTGTAAAATTATAAGCATAACTTACATTAAAAAAAAAGAATATCTGAACAAGTTCTGGGGCTCCACCCGCATGGGCATGGGTTAATAAAAAATACTACTATTTTACTCAGATTGCCTATTGTGCATTAGCTCCAGCGATAAATGTGAAAATGCAGCTCCCTTCCTTTTACCGGATGATCCCCAATGAAGCACATCAGTACAGAGGTATCGTTCATCTACTTCAGCATTTCCAATGGACATGGGTTGGGATTATTGTTACAGATGATGTTAATGGAGAAAGGTTTATGCAGATCCTGATAAAAATGTTTTCAGAAAATGGAATCTGTACAGCTTTCAGTACAAAATTACCAGCAGTATCTCAAGTTTCAGAGGTATCAAAAATATTAAATCCTTTAGAATCAGCAAACCCTACTGTGCTGTGGTTCAAATCATTCTTCAAACCTGAAGTCAAGGTATATGTCATGAATGCAGAGACTGAAACTTCAGCTGGTTTGGAATGGCTCCTATATTTTTATACAATGTTAGAAGAAGTTACAGAGACTTCTGTAGGAAAAATGTGGATAATGACAGCCTGCTGGGATTTCTCATTAGAGACGGTGCACAAGGATCTGAATGTACATGTATTTCATGGGGCCTTGTCTTTTGCAATTCAATCCAATAAAGTCCCAGGGTTTACAGAATTTCTTCACTTTTTATATCCCAAATATCAGATAGAGGATAATTTCATCAGGATTTTCTGGGAACAGGCTTTTGACTGCTCCTTTTCTCTTTCGGATGGTGGTGAGGACCACAGAAGTCCATGCACAGGCCAAGAGATGTTGGCGGCCCTTCCAGGGATCCTTTTTGAAAAGAGCATGACTGGCCAGAGCTATAGTATCTACAATGCTGTCCATGCTGTAGCACATGCGTTGCAAAAAGTATTCACTTTGACAATCAGGCACAAAACAATGGTGGCAAAATGTAGACTGACTCCTTTTGATCCACAATGTTTTCAGGTAATGTGATGTTTCCGTATCATCCCCTTATCCATAAAAGAGAATAAACCCAAACCCATTCAGAGATGGATCATGGTATTCTTTATAGAAATTTGTACTTCCTTTACCTTCCTTTACCTCTCTCAATTCAGCTTCACCGATTCCTGAGAAGCATCTCATTTAACAACAGTATTGGACACATAGTATCTTTTGATGAGGAGGGTGAATTAGCAGGTGGATTTGATCTCATCAACTGGGTGACTTTCCCAAACCAGTCCTTCTCAAGAGTGAAAGTGGGAATGATGGATCCACAGGCTCCCCCTGGCGAAGAGTTCACCATTAATGAAGAGGCCATCACATGGCACAGCATGTTCAACCAGGTGGGTTATGATTTGGCTGTAAGCTAAATTGAAAATGTTCAGGTATTAATTGTTGAATGTCTCAATTCTTCCATACTTCTATACAGTGCTACAAGTAGTGTGCAGTTTTGGAATATGAGATATATTTAGGGTTAAAGCATGCTGAACAAAGTGGATCATTCTAAAAATATGATTGCAAAACAGTGGTTGGCAGAACCTTAAGCAATTTTTTTCTTTGGACACTTGATTTTTTTAAATAATTATACTAGATGGACACCTCCATTCCTAAATGTGGCAGTGCCAGAAGTGTGGAGACACCAAAGCACTACTGCTGCATCTTGTGGCCCCACAGTAGCCACAAGGACTTGCCTGGAAAGGGGACGTTCATTCCCTTTCCTTCTAGAAAGCCCCATGCAAAACAATAGGGTTATTGAGAAATTACAGTTTTTATTTCATATAGCTTTTTGCCAGAAAAACCTCAAGACAATCCAATTTGATCCTTATAGCCCAACACAGTTTACAGGATCTAGAGTAGCGGAGTGATTTTATTTTTAGAATCCTTTAAAACAGAAAGGTACGATTAGGACTGGGATAAGTGACCTTGGATATATAAAATGGGGTTTGATGGCCAGTTGTACAGGAATGAAAATAACCAGGACACAAAAACCCAAATTCAGTGCCTAACGGAACCATTAGTATGATGCATTTGAATAGGACCAATAGTCCTGTGTGCAAATACTGTAGAATGTTCCCCATTACACTGGCATAATATAAAATAGGGCTAAAAAAATAGATAATACTTTGGAAATGATATTCAATTTCCAAATTGATATTCAATTTCTAAACATACCGGTATGTACTCAGAAGTAAGTCCATTGTGTAGTCCAGAAGTAAGTCCATTGAAGTAGTAATTATTCCCAGGAAAGTGTAGTTAGGATTGCAGCCATTGTCTCCTTTCTCACCTCAGTTGTTGCTTTTAAAACGTCTACTTTTGTGTCCAGTAATGAATTTCAAAAATCCATTAATGTCTAATTTCTCACAGAACAGAAACAGAAATTTGGTTTTAGATGAAAACAGAACTTGTTCAGTCAAAGATGCAATCCATATTTTGGTCCTTATATTCATAGGAAATGCCCATTGCTCTCTGTAATGACCATTGCTATCCGGGTTTTAGCAGGAAAAAGAAAGAAGGGAAGCCCTTTTGTTGCTATGATTGTGATCCTTGTCCAGCAGGGAAGATTTCATTCCAGAAGGGTAAGAATTATAACGAGCAGCAATAAAATTTTTGAACCTTTCTATTCTTCAGTTATTTCAGAGCTGCTGAGAACAATTTTAACATAGTGTATTAGGGCCCTTCTTTTCCCCTCTCCTTTGCCCAAACTCCCTTTCTGCCACCCAGGCCCAGTTATGATGTATCCCCTGCATCCCCCAACTCCAGGGTAACCATATAGAATGGAGGATAGAATGCTTCTACCTTTAAGCATTGCACAGAAGAGGGAATTGAGGCAGGTTTAATTCAACACAGAAGGGTTTGAAAAGCAGCACCTGCCAAAAAACCCTCTTCCAGGACAATCCAGAGCAACTGATCTGTCCACATAAGAGCACTTAGGTTGCCCTATCTAACACTAGGTTGGAGCAACTGCAAGATGCTCCAGCCCAGTTACTCTGGAAGAGGCTTAGGGCAGAGCAAGGCAAGATAGGGTGCCCTAAGAGAGGTGGACCTGCTCTGCCCTAACTGGGGCAGCCTAAGCAGCTCAGGAGAGGCAAGTTG
Organism: Cryptoblepharus egeriae; assembly: GCA_030015325.1. NCBI lineage: Eukaryota > Metazoa > Chordata > Lepidosauria > Squamata > Scincidae > Cryptoblepharus > Cryptoblepharus egeriae. Next base: position 86,740,000 of record JAREYC010000004.1, read on the forward strand.
AGGGCATGTTTAGCATTGCCTAGGGCAGAGCAGTTATTCTGAATCCAGAGCCTGTTTCCAAGGCAGAAATGCCCTCTTCCAGCCCTCAGAGTTATACCACCTCAGGAGCAGGTATAGTAATGAGTAGACCCATAGGGGTCCATGATAAGGCCCGAGTAAGAATGGCAGTGTTGACCAAAAATCTGAGTTCTTGGCCATCCTACCTCTCAACCCTCTCACCCCTGCCTCTCAACCTCAGGATATGGAACAAATTACGGCTGCCCACAAACCTCAGGATACAGCAGGCCACTCCAAGAAGCCCCTTGTATTCACTCTAGAATGTACTGGCATCTCATCAGGGACTCCTTATAAGGCAGGCACCCAGTGTCGTCACCAGACTGGTGCGGCTGGTGTGGGCTGCATTGGGTGATGCACTCTGTATGGGGTGATGTGCTGGAGGAGTTTGACTATCCTTTGGCAGGCCCCGGGCTTCAGCACCCCCATTCAGGCCTGCTCCAAGGCGGAGCAGCAGCCAGAAGCTGACACTTGTCTGAGGAGCTAGCCTGAACGGCCATCTGAGGTGCACTGCGCAGAAACACACTGAGCATGCCGAACAGCTTCGGAGGAGACTTCCTTAGAGCAGAGAAAGTCCGCGCCTCTGCACAGCCATTCGGCCTCACGCAGGAGGCGGAGCGGCAGCCGAATGGCTTCAGAAAGAGTACTGCACAGGCACCAACTCTGACGTCTGCACAGTCTCCCCCAAAGCCAAAAGGCTTCAGAAAAGTACTGCGCAGGTGTCAGAGATGGTGCCTGCGCAGTACTCTTTCTGAAGCCAGTTGGCTTCAGAAACAACTGCGCAGGCGCCAACTTTGGTGACTGCGCAGTCCAGGTGGGGGGGTGTGCATCCCAGGGATGACACACAGACTTCCGCACCAGGTGATGTGCAGAGTCATGTCACCACTGTAGGCACCACAGCTGTTCCTTGTTCAGTGTGATCTGAGGGGTGCCTCCTCAGGAGCAAGTCTTCCCCTTGTGTCAATTACTTAGCATGCTCTGGAGCAGTTAGGGCAGCCCAGGCTTCCTGACTCTCTGGATTCAGCATAACTTTCTGGTCTGGATACAGAATAGTTAGGAGAGTGCAGTTAGGTCAGAGCAGGCTGAATTTGCTCTGGATTGTGTCCTTCTTTACAATGCTTAAAGGTAGAGGCATTCTGTCCTCCATTCTATATGGTCACCCTGCCCAACTTCCAGAAGTGGCCTTGGCCATCCAGAATGTGCAGAAGGTTCTCCTCACTCTGAGGTCTTCATGGTTGCTCAGAAATGTTCTTTGATCTGGTTGTGATCCACTTCCAATTTTGGATTGTGGATTCCAGGACCACCTCCTTAGAATATGCACATGTGGCCACTGTTGGCTGTATAACAATTCTATTTCCAGTAGACTCAGGGAGCAATCGTAACTAATTTAGGCTGGCATAATCTAGCTACGTATCTCCTGGTTCCAGTGCTACTCTGGGGAGGCCAATGCATGTCTGTACACTAGTCAAACCTCCCCAGAAGTGGAAAAGAAGTGCCTAGTGGCACTTCTGTGACATGTCCAGGCCAGCACAGAACTTATGGTGGGACTCATGCCAGCCTAACTTAGGGCAGGGGCAACGTGAGGGTGTGCATCACCTGGTGTGAGGGTCAGCGTGACACCACTGAGGATGTACATCACACACCAGGATGTAAATTCCCCCACGAATTGCGCATGTGTCAGTTGGCCGTTGAGAAGATCTGGGACACCATTTCGCATGGGTGAAGTTCACCCATGTGTAGTGACATGGCAGCACTCCTTCGAGGAAGGGGCTGATTGCTCATCCCTCAGGAAAGTGCTCCGGCCAGTTTGCCCATGTGAAGTTTACCCATACACAGTGGCATTGGGGCACATCTCTGAGAGAGGAGTGACCAGCCCCTTCTTCTAGGAAGTTACCAAAATCTTATACCGTAATTGAAATTTCTGAAAACTGTTTACAATAAGGAAATTATGGCACAACGTATACATTCTCATGCAATGAATCTCTTTCTCAGATATGGATGATTGCCTCAAATGTGCAGAGGGTGAATTTTCAAACAAGAACAAGGATCAGTGCCTCCCCAAGAGCATCCATTTCCTCTCTTTTACAGAACCCTTGGGAATTACACTAACTGTCTTGGCATTTTCTTTCTCTCTTGTCACCGTTTTGATCCTCAGGACTTTCATCAAGAACCAGGACACTCCCATCGTCAAAGCCAACAACAGAGACCTCACTTACTCTCTCCTCCTGTCCTTATTAGTCTGTTTCCTCTGCTCCTTGCTGTTCATTGGCCAGCCTCAGGCAGTGTCTTGTTACTTACGACAAATAGTTTTTGGTCTGGTCTTCTCAGTGGCTGTTTCTTGTGTCTTGGCCAAAACCATCATTGTGGTTCTGGCTTTCATGGCCACCAAGCCTGGATCCAGGATGAGGAAATGGGTGGGCAAAAGCCTGGCAAACTCCATTATCCTTGGTTGTTCCCTGATTCAAGCCTGCATTTGTGCTGTGTGGCTCTGCACTGCTCCACCATTCCCACATTTGGACATGGACTCCCTAGCTGAAGAGATTGTCGTGCAGTGCAATGAAGGCTCCATCACTATGTTTTATTGTGTACTGGGCTACCTGGGTCTTCTGGCTTTGGTCAGCTTCAGTGTGGCTTTCCTAGCCAGGAAGTTACCAGACAGTTTCAATGAAGCCAAGTTCATCACCTTCAGCATGTTAGTCTTTTGCAGTGTGTGGTTGTCCTTTATTCCACCTTATTTGAGCACCAAGGGAAAGTACATGGTGGCTGTGGAGATCTTCTCTATCTTGGCCTCTAGTGCTGGCTTGTTGGGCTGTATCTTTTTCCCCAAATGCTACATAATTATCCTGAGGCCTGAGCTGAACTGCAAAGATCAGCTGATCAGGAGAAAGTACTAGCAGTGCTATCATATTGGGTTGCCTTGCTGGCAGAAGGAGGATTCCATCTGTGCTGGTTGCTGTGGGGTTGCTGTTACTCATGACTGATCAATTTACAGTGCCAGAATCCTAGCACAATTTTCCATAGGTATAGTCACCACATCTGTGCACTAGCCTAACTGGTGCACAGAGCTCAGTACTTTACCAAATGGGACATTCTATAATAACTGTACTAGTATAGCTAATATCACAACTTATGCACCTGAATAAAACTAAAAGTTGGAAACAGGATAGTTCTATGCCTGCTGCACCTTCTGAACCTTGAGTAAGACAATCCCTGTGGACAAAAAATATACTATTTCTCATCTCTTGCTTCTAGCTGAGGAGGGGGGAAATCAGGAAGTAATGCAAGTCCTCTCCCCAATGCATCTGTCTCCTGCTTTCATCTCAGAGAGTCTCCATTCATCACCAGTTGCACAGCGAGAGCAACGCACAGTCCTTAGTAGTGCAGGCTCCTTACCTGCACTAATGTAGGTTGTTCTGTAAGCAGAACCTCTAAATCGAAGATGGAGGGGCTGCTTACACTTGTGTTCAGGAGCATTCTTACATTTTTGCACTACTCTTATCTACTCAAATGTTCACCAATATTGTTCATCTACTGAGCTTAAATTCACCCGTATCCCATTACATTAAATTAATTATATCCCAAGAAGTTGGTGAATGTGTAATCCTAATCAAATATTTGCTAGCACAGAAGTCTCCATAGAAGGTGGAGGATCACAAATATACCAAGGCACATCATGGCACCCAGAAAGTGAGAAGTGATGGAATGGATGCCTGTGATACACAAGAAGCACTGTATCCAGGCCTTCCACCAAACAGTGCAGGTACGGTTCTGCCAAACACCAGAGAAGTAGTGGAAGAATGGTTGGGAGTGGAGTATTTTGGGGCAGGAGGAACTGCAGGGTGACCATATGACCGGAAAAACCCAGATTAGTCCGGATTTATAGCCTCCTGTCCGAGTGTCCTATATTTTGACTTCATTTTTGAACTTCACAATGGTGTACAGTACACCATCATGTCATAATTCATTGGATTCGTATTGAAGAGCAGAATAAAATGCAAAAATCAGTTTTGAGATATCTCCTTCCTATCAAATGTTATGGCCAATAAATAAATAAATATAAAAACAAAAAATACATTCTTGGCAATTTTTTTAAGCAGGTAGGAATTTTGGCTTTGGGGTTCAGGAATTTTGGGTTTGGCATCTGGTCACCCTGGGAGGAAGAAAAAAGGGGATCATGACCAGGAGTGGGATGGAGCGAGCCTCTTCTGTTTCCTAATCCTCTTCCTAGACCAGCTGCTATTAGCCATTATCACCCTTAGTTTCCTCTGTAAACCAAATTGTGATCTATTCTATTAAAAGTTGTTGTTGTTGCTGCTGTTACTCTGAGGTATTTGGTCTTCTGCTAGCTAACCCTGTGTAATCCTATAGAGAAAAATGGAGCGTTAGTTGGGGTAAATGGAAGTATTGTGCTGCATTGGACAGTGTGGGAACTAGCATTCTTCAATATCTGATACAAATATTACCTCACCTAGTGCATTAGTCTAGAGAAATGATGCAATAATTATACCTATAATTTTCTTCAATTATAATGAGAAGTTTCCAGTTATCCTCATGACTCTTCAAAGGGCATAAGTACAATTGATAAGCAACAATGGATGTTTACAGAAAACCCTGTCTGAGCTGGATGAAGGAACTATGACTATCAAGGACTCTGTCAGTTTCATCTACCAAAAATTAAATGAGGTAAAGAGGTCATTGAACTACAATGTTGTGCCCAGACTGGGTTTGCATTATGGAAGGAAAGCAAATATTCTGAGTCACCTTTTAACGAAAATGGAACAAATATTTCTTCCGCTGCTCATTTTAAAATTGCAGTTTCTTCCTGTGGGGTGCAAGACACAGACTAAGTGTATGATCACGGATCCCTCCCAGTTTCCATACAAGTATCATCAGAGCAGGCATTTGGTCATTAGAGTAATTGTTTCACAGTTTTTCTGCGTCTTTGATGACATTTATTTCAGTGAACACCCCAAAACCAAGCTGTTGGACGACCTTGTGTAAGGATGAGTGTTTATCCCTCTGTAGCTTCAGTAGCTGTTATTTTGTCTTAAAAATATATCATATAGAAACAAGAAGGTGCAAAAAAAATTTTGCTCACGATTTAATTTTGAAGACACACTAAAGCTGCAATCCTAAACTCCATTTAAGCCAGCCTAAGCCCTGGCATAAGTCCTGTGCCAACAGGGGGTGTCACTAAAGTGCAGTAAAAACAATTCTGTCCCACTTGGAGGATTAGGCCAATGTACTGGCATCACAGAAAAATGGACCAGGTGAGTTAGGCTGGCCTAAATTTCTTAGGATTGCACCTTTAATTGCTTAGCAGGCTTATTTCAAGAATTGAGCACATATATTTAGAGAAAAACAAAGCTCTGGTTTTTTAACTTTAGAGTTCTATTTAGAATAGGAATTTACTGACAGCCTTCTTAAAGCACACTCAGCTTAAAACAGCACAGTGCAAGTCAGTGTGGTTTCTCTCCCCATAACCTCTGGCCGCCCCCCCCCCCCCCCACTTCCATGTCGGGTAACATTCACAGCAATTTTATTTTTCATCCACTTCCTTTTGAGATTTCAACAACCCACCTGGTCCATCAAGAGTGTGATATTTTTGCCCAATCCGTGCCCCCTCCTCCAAAAAATCTTACTTACCACAAGAGCCTGGAGCAATAATTCAGAAATCTGTTTTCAACTAAAATTACTCTGATAGTTGTGCTGTCTTGGCAAATCTCACATGATTTTTCTAGGCCCTTCGGCACAATCAGAAACCAGTTGAGTTTGTGGTTGTCCTTCATCCCACCTTCCTTAAGCACCAAAGGAAAATACATGGCCCTGTGGAGATCTTCTGTCAAGAAGATCAAGATCTTCTGTCTAGATCTTTTAAGGTGGATTGCTGAGTTGTATTTTATTTATTTATTTATTTATTTATTTGTTTGTGTATTTATTTGTTTGTTTATTTATTTATTTCCCGCCTTTTCTCCTCTGCAAGAGGGAGCTCAAGGTGGCTAACATCAGGAAAACAATAAAACACTATTAAAATAGAACATAAATACAAATTAATTTTGCATTTTGTGGCGGCGGCCATTTTGTTTTGGCCCTTGGGCCTTCTGAGCATTGCTCCTCTGCTGCCTTAGCCTCTTTTGGGCACTGCTCTTGAATTTTTTGACATCATCTAATATTGCCTGCTTCAGGAATCTTTGCCTTCCAGTGACTCTTCGCCAGCTGTGTGTCCTCGGTGCTGCTGTTTGCAGCCTATATCCTTTTGTGTAAAACAAGATCACACAGGGTGGTGGTTGGGTTGCCCGTGGGTTGCACACATGGGTAAGAAGGCGCACAAGTGGGGCGGTAGGGCCCCTCGGCCCCCCGCACCATCTCCACCTCCCCCTGAACCAACTTCCTCGGACGTGGAGTTGGAGGCCCTGGATCAGCGGGCCCTTGTTGGAGCGCTGTAAGGCGCTAGAGAGGGAGGCAAAGGAGCGGGCTGCTGGCAGGGATGATGGGGCCTCAGGTTCTTCGGCCATGCCTCCCACCTGGACCTTCACCAGGAAGGGTCGGGGGGCTCTAATGTTTTCGGCTCGTCTTTCCAGGTCTGGTGGCCAGAGGTCTCAGGCTCCTCAGACTGTGCAGGTACAATTCAGTCCAGGTGTTTCCAGTGCCCCTTCCTCCTATGTTAGCAGGGCTGCCACAGGTGAGGAGGAAGAGGATAAAGAGGTTCCTGAAGTGGTTGGTTGCTGGGAGGAGCCCACGGCTTGTGTACCTCCACCTCCCAAGCAGGCTGCTCCCCTGATGCCTTGGTGGGTCCCGGGCAGGGGGGGTCCTTGTTTCCCTTGGCTCCCTATGGGCATGGGTTCAGTGGATAATCCTTGGTTTGGCTTCGCCTGCCCTTCTCGCATGAGGACTACCTCTGAGGGGGATAAGTGGTGAGGTGGGGCTCCCTCATGGCCTATCTGGGAGGAGATCTACCGGCTGGCCAGGCACTCTGATTATGAGGACGGTCTGGAGGACAATCCTTATGGCAGCATTGACTTGCCGCTGGGTGGGCATTTAGCTATGTCCATTAAAGAGAAGATATGTAGAGGTGACTACGTTGACCTCTTCAGCCTTCTCCATGTGGAGCCGGATAGGGTCCCCAAGGTGGGGGAATCTGAACGTGATCATGAGGCGTCCAAACGACACAAGATAGATCACAACTGGACCAACTGGTTGTATGGATATTGCATCTATATGGCCGTGGTGGTCCAGCTCAGGCCCAAGAGGGCTCCAGTGTTGATTAAATAACTTGACATTGGCCACAGGACATTGCGGGATTTTGGTGGGCAGGCCTGGCTGCAGTATGACCAGAACTTCAGACTCAGGGATGCCAACGACCCTTCTCTGGACTGGTCTGTGCCCAAACTCGAGCTATGGATGCAGGTTGTGGCTACTACCAAGCCCATCCAGGATGACCGTTCTGACAGCGATCACCTCATTGCACGGAACTCTGCATTGCAACCCAAGGCATCTTCGGGTGCCTTGGGGGTTCAAAGGCAGAGGGCATGCTTTGAATTCAGCTCAACTGGGGTCTGTACTAAAGGGGCCTGCCCTTTCAGTCACCAATGTGCGGTGTGTGGTGGAAAACACCCTGCCAGCGCATGCCCCAGGGGCAAAGGTTATAAAGGAGTTGGGGCAGAGGTGGCAAGAAAGGGGGTGGGAATCAGCCCCCCCCCAACCACCCCCAGCTTCTAGAAAGGGGGCAAACCCCAATTAGGCTCCCTGTTCTGGCCGCTTTGCTGGATAGTTACCCAGATTGGCAGGCGGCCAATTATTTGTTCACTGGTTTTTCAGAGGGTTTTAGAATCCCTGCCCCTCACCCGGACCGTGCCTTTTGGGCTGCAAACCTGAAATCGGTGAAGGGCATGGAGGGTGTTGTTTGCCAAAAGCTGGCCAAGGAGGTTGCTGGTGGCAGGGTCCTTGGTCCTTTTGTGTCACCCCCCCTTCTCGAATTTAAGGGTTTCCCCATTGGGTGTAGTTCCCAAGAAGGCCCCGGGTCAGTTTCGGTTAATTCACCACTTATCTTTTCCCAAGGTGGAGTCCGTCAATGATGGTATCCCCTCTCACCTGTGCTCGGTCAGGTATATGTCCTTGGATGAGGCAGTTTGTCTTCTGTGAGTCTGTGGACTCAGGGCCTTTATGGCTAAGACGGATGTCGAGTCAGCCTTTAGGCTGCTCCCCATTCATCCGAGTGACTTTTGCCTGCTGGGTATGTGGTTTGAGGCGGGGTATTATGTTGACAGGGCTCTTCCCATGGGATGTTCAGTTTCATGTTCAGCCTTTGAGGCTTTTAGTACGTTTTTGGAGTGGGCTCTACGTTTTAGGTCCCCATTTGGGAAAGTTGCCCACTATTTGGAAGACTTTCTCTTTATGGGGGCGGCGGGCACTGATGATTGTGCCAGGCTGCTCTCCTCTTTTAAGGGTCTTTGTTTGGAGCTGGGTGTCCCCTTAGCCAGTGACAAGACTGAGGGGCCATCAACCTCCATAACCTTTTTGGGGATTGAGTTGGACACTTTAGCCCTGTGTTCCAGGTTGCCCGAGGACAAGTTGGTCACCTTACATAACCTCTTGGCGTAGGCCCTGCAGGCAAGAAAGCTTTCACTCAGGGAGCTGCAAGTCTTAGTGGGTCATTTAAATTTTGCCTGCCGGGTGGTGGCCCCCGGTCGGGCCTTTCTTAGGCGTCTTTGTGATGCCATGGTTGGCCTGAGTGCCCCGTACCATAAGGTACGGGTCTCTGCTGCCATGAGGGCTGACATGAAGGTTTGGCTAACCTTCTTGACTGACTTCAATGGCACGTCTTTTTGGAGGGAGCTTCAGATCCTCAGGGCTGACCTGCAGGTCCATTCGGATGCTGCGGGCGGTCACGGTTTTGGGGTTTATTTTAGGGGAAGATGGTGTGCTCATCCCTGGCCTGCCTCATGGTCGGCTAGCGATGTTGTGCATGATCTTACCTTTCTGGAGCTGTTCCCCTTGGTTGTGGCAGTACACATCTGGGCAGACCAATTTCGGAACTCTGCTGTCCGGTTTTGGTATGATAACCAGGCTGTGGTACATGTCATTAAGAATCAGACTTCTCAGTCTCCAAGGGTGATGCGCTTGGTATGTGCTTTTGTTTTGCAATGCCTGCACATTAACTTGGTGGTTTTGATTAGTCATGTCCCGGGGCTTGAGAATGGTGTTGCCGATGCTCTGTCTCGTTTTCAGGAGGAGCACTTCTGGCAACTTGCCCCAGCAGCCCGTCCAGACCCGGACCCCATGCCCGAGTGGCTGTGGAGCCTTGGACCATGAAGGCGCAGAGATTGATTCTTGGTTCGCTGGCTCCTTCTACTAGGTCCAGCTATGAGAAGAAGGTGGGAGAGTTTGAGGCCTTTTGTCAGGCTTAGGACCTGGCTGTGAAATGGCCCTGTCTGAGGATTCTATACTTCAATTCCTGCTCTTCCTCTTTGAATCCGGCCTGCACCCTAGGTCTATTTCTGTATATCTTTCAGCCCTGGCCTTTGTGGCCGGTCTGAAAGGTGTGGTGGACACTACTCAGAGTTTTAAAGTCAGGCACATGCTAGAAGGCATGCGTCGTGACAGACCTTCTGTCCTGGACAAGCGTAAGCCGGTGACAGGATTTTGGGATGCCTGGTGGAGGCCTTTGGCCGGTGCTGTAGCTCTGATTTTGAGAGGGACCTCTTCCGAGCAGTGGCTCTGATCATGTTCTTTGGGGCCTTTCAGATCAGCGAGGTTTTGGTGAGGTCTTGTTCAGCCGACCCTTCTTGGGTTTTATGGTGGTCGGACTTGACCCTCAAAAGCTCGGGCTGTGTCTTGTGCTTGTGCAGGTCTAAGACTGACCAGAGGGCTAGAGGGACGCTCATCGGGCTGCAGGCCATCCCTAGTCATCTCCTGTGCCCGGTGCGGGCTCTTACTCGTTACAGGGATAGGGTTCTTCATTTTGTGGGCCCTTTATTTCAACATGCTGATGGGGCCCCACTCACATTTTTTCATTTAGGGCAGTCTTTTCCTGGGCGGTGACCACTCTCGGGCTCTTCCCTCAATTTTATAGCATTCATTCCCTTCGGATTGGCACTGCCACTTTGGCTTCCAGTGTGGGACTTCCTGAGGAGGTCATCCGGCGCATTGAACAATGGCGCTCGGGTGCATTTAAGTATTACATCCGTAAATGAGGCTCTCGGAAGCCTCATCTACTGGGGTTGGTTGCCTGTTGCTTTGTCACTTTACTGTTACCTGTTGTATGCTACAGTTATGTTTGTTTGTATTTTAGATACTCCTTTACCACGACCTCTGCGTGTCCTGGTGATTGGCCACTCCATCTTCTTCTGGGCTCGGAAGAGGGCCAAATGCACCGGCGCCGGCTCCTGTCTCGGACTCAGCCCTGAAGTTTGTATTACTTGGGCTGTGCAGAGGGGGATGGGGTGGGGGCAGCTGCTTCCTATTGTTAGCGAGTTTCTAAGGCACAACCCACTCCCTGATGTTTTGCTGGTGCACCTGGGTGAGAATGATCTGACCAAGATGAAGACGATGGACCTCAGGATTCAGATCAGGCAGGATCTTTCCCTTGTTAAATGGTGGTGCCCAGCTATTCGGTTTGTCTGGTCCTCTTTTCTTCCTAGAAGGGTGTGGAGGGGAGCCAAGGACATCCGAAAAGTTGATTTGGCCTGTAAGTGGGTCAATGCCTATGTTGCAAACTTTGTTCGGAGTTGGGGTGGGCTGGTGATTTTTCACCATCACGTGTTGTGGCAGCTGCCTCATGTTTTTCGTGACTTGGCCCTAGACGAGTTTATTTGGAATTTAGTTAAGGGACTGCTTTCCTGTCTGTAGTGGGGCGGTGGAACCATGTTCTAGACAGGTTCCCTGTGTGGCAGGTGTCATGCTGGAGTAGGCAGGAAAGGCCTTCGGCGATTGCCTGAGGCCGCAAGGGTCAGTGCTATGCATGCCAGGCCTACTGATACCAGACCGGACGTAGGCTGGGGCGGCTAGTCCTGCACCTGGGATTTAGGCAAAGTCAACTGGGCAACTGATTGACCGAGCACCCAGCTGTCTCGACCTTCGGGTTGGTGATGATGGGTACCCTCAGTGCGAGGGTGAAACCAGAGCCAGGCTTTCACCATCCCTTATTTTTTAGCTACCAGCACGACTTTGTTAGCAGTCCCTTATTGGGTGTTTAACTACTGTTAGAATTAATAAAGTAGCCCTTCAATCCAGCATCTGTCTCCGGCTCTTCATTCTCGCCTCGTGGGGTAATAAAACATACAGACTAAAAAACATTTGTTAAAATCAATAAACAATAAAACAACCGCCACCCACCTCTTCCCCATTTAAAAAGCTTTTTTAAAATAAAAGATTTTAAGGCTCCGTCTGAAGCTCTGTTTTGAGGGAGCTTTCCTCAGTTCTAAGGGGAGGGAGTTCCAAAGCCGAGGTGCCACCACCGAGAAGGCCCTATCTCTGGTAGCCACATTTCTCACATCTCTTAGTGGCAGCACAGTCAGTAGGGTCCCCTCAGATGACCTTAGATGATGGGTCTGATTGTACAGAAGAAGGCAGTCCCTCAAATACCCTGGACCCAAGCCTTTTAGGGCTTTAAAGGTCAGGACCAGCACTTTGAATTTAGCCCGGAAATGAATGGGCAGCCAGACAGAGTCGAACCGACGAGCGCCAGCAACCACATGGGCCGCTGCATTCTGGACTAGTTGAAACTTCTGGACCGCCTTCAGAGGCAGCCCCACATAGAGGGCATTACAATAATCCAGTATATTTTCCCCCAATGCTACATAATTCTCATGAGGCTTGCGTTGAACAGGAGGGATCAACTAATAAAACAAAATTAACAAAAATATGTTTAATATCTTTGTTATTATCTGAAAGTTGACAGAGGGCACAATCCAGAGTAAGGGAAGTGAGGAGTAAGGGCAGGGGAGGCTTAGCTGCCCCAACTATTCTATATCCAGAGCAGAAAGTTATGCTGGATCCAGAGAGTCAGGAAGCCTGGGCTGCCCTAACTGCTGCAGAGAATGCTAAGTCAGTAACACCCAGGGAAGGCTTGCTCTCGAGGAGACCCCCTCAGATTACACTGAACAAGGAACAGCTGTGGTGCCTGCCTTATAGGGAAGCCCAGAAGTTCCTGACAACCAGTAACAGATGCAGCATGAGAATGCAATTCAGCAGTATCTCTAGTGGAGGGTGGATGCTTGAAGTGGCCTGCTGTAATCCCAGGTTAATGGGCTGCTGTATTTGTTCCATATCCTGAGGTTGAGAAGCAGGAGTTGCAGATAGGCTGGCCAAGGTCTCAGATTTTTTGACAACACTGCCATTCTTACTCTGCCTTATCATGGACCCCTATGGGTCTACTCATTACTGTACCTGCTCCTGAGGTGGTATAACTCTGAGGAGATGGAACAGGGCATTTCTGCCCTGGAATCAGGCTCTTGATACAGAGTAACGTCTCTGCCCTAGGCAATGCTGAGCATGCCCTCAACATGCCTCTCCTGAACTGCCTAGGCTGCCCCAGCTGGGGCAGCCAGGTCCAACTGTCTTGGGACAGCCTATGTTGTCTTAGGCTGCCCCAAGTCTTTAACTAGGGTGGAGCATCTTGCTGTTGGTTCAGCCCAGTGAAAGATAGGGTAACCCAAGTGCACTTCTGGATTGTGCACTATAAAGATCATGGTTTCCATGTGAAGCACATTAGAAGCAGTTTAAGACATCCAAGATGAAATATTGTTACAATCTTTTTAGGGTATGGATCTTGGAATTGAATAATAGAACCCTTCTAGTTCAACAAATCACTGTAATTATTTTTGTCTCATCTTTGGCCAGAAAAATATCACTTATCAAAATAGCCTAGAGCAATGATTTGGAAACATGTTATTAAGTAAAATTACTATGAGACTTGTGCCATCAAGTTAAATCTCACATGGCTTTCCTAGGCCCTCAAGCACAATCAATAACTAGTTTTGAAAGCTTCCATAACACGTCAGAATGAGGTTGAAGAACGGTGACTACAAGGATGGATCTATTGAACTATAAATTGAACAGGACTGTTGCCGCCAGGTGCATAATAGAAAAAAACTGCATATTTTTTATCAAGATTTCCCCTCAATGGAAGGATTATTTCTTTTCTTGCTGCTGATCATTCCTTCCTCAGAATGCAAAACACAGACAGATCTGTGTACTATCACCAGTCCCTCTGAATTCCCATACAAGTATCATAATAGTGGGGATTTAATCATTGGAGCAATTGTTTCACAGTTTGCCTGCATCTTTGATGACATTTTTTTCAGCCAACACCCCAAAACCAAGCTGTTTGATGAACTCATGTAAGGAATGCATTGATCTGTACATGGCATTACTAGCCTTTTACCTGATTTAATCCAAATATCTCATGCAAATATCTCATGCTAAAAAGAGGGCTTGCTTATGATTTGGGGGAAAATATGCATTTATACTTATTAGCGGGATCATTTCAAGAACTGTACAAATATATATTAACTTTCATTCTTTTCCTGAAATCTTGCTTTCATTCTCATGTTGTCCATTCTGCACGTTCCATCTAAATCATAGAATCATAGAGTTGGAAGGGACCTAGTAGGTCATCTAGTCCAACCCCCTGCCTGCAGCAGGAAATCCCCCTAGAGCATCCCCGACAGGTGCTCGTCGAGCCTCTGCTTAAAGATCCCTAGTGAGGGAGAGTCCACCACCTCCCTTGGCAATCTGTTCCACTGCCATACCGCCCTTCAATTGGACTGAAGTGTAGACCTGCAAATTAGTCAAAGGATAGATATTTCTGAATGTTTTGCAGCATTTGTTTGCTAGAGTGAATAAGATATGTCAGTCCCTGGAATTTGTAATTATTTACAGAACAATCTGACCCTCTGTGGTGCTAAGGAGATGGAATGGTCAGAACTCAGGGGTTGGGGTACCAGATACAATAAAGAACTTCTATTAAAATAAATAGAATTGTGTTCAACTTGATCTTAGAGCACAATCCTAACCATGTCTACTCAAAAGTAAGCTCCATTGTGTTCAGTGGGTCTTACTCCGAGGAAAGTTTCTTTAGGATTGCAGCATCAATCGTATTTATTAATTCTATTTTAATTCAGTACAAGAAGATGTCATTTAAAAATATTTGTATAGTGTTTTGGAGGGGGTACTGGGAATATGAATTCACAAAAGAATCCTGTCTATGTACTCAGAAGTTAGAAAAGATTACACTATTTTAATAATGTACATTTTTTGGCCTTTCTCATCTTATATGAGCTTCAATTCTAATAACTTTTGAAAGTGTTATAATTAAGATAAGAGAATATTTGCAGCTAGATATTTCATGAAAATTGAAAATGTGTTTCTTCCAAAACATATCCTTTCCATTAGTTCCATTCCAAAGAACTATCAACATGTACTGGCCTTGGTATTTGCTGTGAAAGAGATCAATGAGAACCCCAATATCCTACCAAATGTCAGCCTGGGATTCCGTATTTATGACAATTACTACAATGAAAGAATGACACTTCAGAACACGCTGAAGCTTCTTTCCACCCAGGAAAGGATCATCCCCAACTTCAAATGTAACAAGCAAAAAGATCTGATCGCTGTCATTGGGGCGCTTGATTTGGACATCTCCCTTCACATCGCCACTTATTTAGGCATCTACAGGATTCCACAGGTACAATGAACATGTGAGTCAAGAATTGTTTTTCATCTCACAGGCACTTGTCCTTTATAATTAGAAAAATTCATGTGTTCCTTGTAGAGATGAAGATTTTTCAATGCTATGCAAATAGTTCCTTAATTTATGGCTCAGTTTTATTGATCCCTAGCACCACCTGAATGATATTTCTGTATTGGTATGAGGTTTTTTTCCATACCCCACCTTCTGATTATAGGTTTATTTTTCTTAGATTGCCTACTGTGCATTAGCTCCAGCAAGAAATGTTAAAACTGAGTTACCTCCTCTTTATCGTATGGTCCCTAATGAAGCGCACCAGTACAGAGGCATTGTCCTTCTGCTTCAGCATTTCCACTGGATGTGGGTTGGTGTTATAGCTTTGGATGATGATAATGGAGAAAAATTTGTGAAGAACATGATGAATATGCTTTCTGAGAATGGAATCTGTACAGCCTTCAGTACAAAGTTACCAGCAGTATCTCAAGTTTCAGAAATGGCTAAATTAATAAACCGTATTGACTTATCAAATCCACTTGTAGGGTGGGTCAAGTTTCTTTTCAGTTCTGAAGTCAACATATATATCATGAATGCAGAAACTGTGACCACAACACTCTTGGAATTGTTTATATATATTTACACAATGTTAGACGATGTTACAGAGACTTCTATAGGAAAGGTGTGGATCATGACAGCCCGCTGGGACTTCTCACTATTTTCATTGCAACGAGATTTTGACATTCAGGTCTTCCACGGGACCTTGTCCTTTGGAATTCACTCAAGAGAAATGCCAGCGTTTTCAGAATTCCTTCAGTTCCTACACCCCAAATCACAAAAAGAAGATAATTTCATCAAGATCTTCTGGGAAGAAGCTTTTGACTGCTCCTTTTCTCCTTCAGATGATGGTGAGGACAGCAGAGATCCCTGCACAGGTCAAGAGAGATTGGAGCACCTCCCCGGCACCGTTTTTGAAATGAGCATGATTAGCCAGAGCTACAGCATCTACAATGCAGTCTATGCTTTAGCAAACACATTGCAAAAGATGTTCCTATTCAGAAATAAACACAATACAGTGGTGGACAAATATAAACAATTCTCTCCAGAACCTCAAAGTTTTCAGGTAATGCACTCAGAGATCTATACCCCCTTCTTCATGGGATATGAAAAGAGAAGAGAACCAGCCCCCAGACAGTTGATTCATTCATACTCCAATTGGACTCCATTTGGAGAACCACTTGGAGTTCAATTTTAATTTTAAATTAATATCTTCATACAAATCAAAGAGTTATATAGGCATACACTGATTTTCATCCACATTTGTTTGCTATTCATATTGTAACTGATTTCAAAATTTGTCCACGTCCTTTCCTTTGTCTCAGTGTTTCTCAAATGCTTGGGGAGTCTGAAAACATTCTGTAAGTGGGAGTGGGGACTGGGATGGAGGGACATCCTGATGGCATTGCAGTGATAGTGGCACTGTGGGCACCCATCTTCATAGCTTTTTCCCCACTCCTGGCAGGGTTTGCTTAGATGATTGATGTGTCATGGGGAAACCTGGCCAGCCTGTCATAGGGGCCCATTGCCAGGACATTGTTTTTCTCATCAAGGTGGTATCTATTAATCTATGGTGGTGCCTTGTGAGCACAATTTGTTCTGGAAGCGTAATTGCAACCCAAAATGCTTGTATATCAAAGTGAATTTTCCCTTAAGAAATAATGGAAAGTCAGACCATTCATTCCACAATCCAAAAATATTCATTAAAAAATGATTACAATACTGTCCTATAATACAAAATAATAAATAAAATACAAAACACAAAGAAAAATAAAACAAAGTAACCTGTAAAGAGGCTACAATCTGATGTACTTTTGCACTAATGCAAAAGTATGCCACCTATGGGAAACCTATGGGAAATGCATAGAAGAATCCAGAGTAAGTGCCTTTTATGTCTTCCTATAGTTACTCTGGATTCTAGGGTTAGTCTCTCAAGCTGTAATCTGCCCCCGTTACTTTGGAGTGAGCCCCACTGATTATAGTAGGACTTACTTTAGAGTAGACATGCAAGGATAGGTCTCTCACATTCCTTTCCATTGCTCCCCTAACATAGGAGTGAGCCTCACTGACTGTAATAGGCTTACTTCAGACTAGACATGCCTAGGCTGGTCTCTAGGAGAGTCTGAGCAGGTGCTGGGAGTGTGCCCTCACAGTCAGTGACTGTCAAACATACCTGGTGGTGACATATTTTTTATTTATGTTTATATAAGTCTTTTATATGATCTGCTTGTTTTTTAATACCTAAAATATATTTGCAAGCTAAAGAAGGCTATGATTAGACGTCCATTCATTTTTTTATTTTCATCCATACTGTAGTCGCCACCCAAATGAAAAAGCAATTATTGCTGTATAATATAATGCATCTCTCTCTCTCTCTCTCTCTCTCTCTCTCTCTCTCTCTCTCTCTCTCTCTCTCGTGTGTTGTTCTTCATGGGGATCAAGCCTCTTGCTACTTTCAGTGATGGCCAGGTCCAGTGCATTGCAATCACATTTGCAACATCCATAAATCAAATTTATGCTGGTGAAACATATATACCACCAGCAAAAACGGCTTATTTGATTATGCCAATATTCACAAAATATGGGATTCACCAGTATTTCTTTCTATTGTACTTACACATTAATGAGTATATGGCTTTTGAACACCCTTCTTCACATATTCTGCATTTAAATCTCTAATTTTTTTCCCCCCTTACTAAGTAGGAATTCAAAGACATAAAGAAACGGATGCACCTTTGCAAGAGACCTTCAGTTTGTAATGTCTTTTTGGACTTATTTTAATTCAGCTTCATCCATTTCTGAGGAGCATCTCATTTAACAACAGTGCAGGAGACATGGTGACTTTTGATGCAGAGGGTGATCTGGCAGCTGGATTTGACCTGATCAACTGGGTGACTTTCCCCAACCAGTCCTTCTTAAGGGTGAAAGTAGGAATCATGGACCCCCAGGCCCTCCCTGGCAAAGAGTTCACCATTAATGAGGACATCATCACCTGGCACAGCAAGTTTAATCAGGTGCAATTGGACAATAAATGGGAAATGTAATAGCATTATATCCTGGTAAATTGATTGTTGCTTAGCTTTAAAGCTCATTGGAAAGTTGACCCTTACTGAAAGAGGTATGCAAAATAGTGGATATCAACAGAACTGAAACCAGAAACCAAACCATTAAGAGGCATTTTTTTAAAATTTACCTCTCAATAAGCCCTTTGGCTGCCTATAGTTCCCCTCAGAGCTAAGCCTGATATAGAAATATGTCCAAGGAAAGGAAAAAGGCATAGCAGGCTCATAAATGGGGGAAAGAATAGGATCAGGCATGCATATTTCCCCCGATATTCACTAGCTCCAGCTCATCATCCTTTGCATCCCCTCTCTGCTATGGAAGACCCCTATCATATCCTACCATCACTGCCAATATACTTCTCGGAGCACTAGCACACAAATTGAATATTTGGCATTTAGACTTTCAGCTTGGATGTGCTGCCAGAGCATTAGTTTGGCTGCCAAGCATTAGTTTCAGCACCACAAGTTTCAAATACGATTGGACATAAAAATCCCAATCTCAGTGGAATCACTTTGGGATTGTAGGGAGTAAGACTGCACTGAGTGACAGACGAGGGAGGGTGACACCATGACTGACCAAATTTTTAATATCTTAGTATTTTTAACCTTATGTTAGGCGTAGCTAGGATTTGAATTCCATGTGATTTTGTTTTTGCTCCCTCTCTGCACCATGATGGCCAAGAGGCCTGCCCCTCCTAGTACCTTCCTAGTTCTAGGTGCTGTTTGAAACCCCCTAGTCATTTTTCCAGCTTTTTTTCTGGGGAGCAGTAGTGACCCCCTGGCAAATTTTTACCACCTTTGCCCCTCCTTAGCTGACTTATTTCCTTTTATATTCATCATAACTGTTTATTTAGCTCTTTTTATGAATGGAAATAACAAAGATTGTGGATATTATGATTTTGTTCATAATATTGTACATATTTTGTTCATAAATATGTATTTTTGCCTAGGGTTGCCAATTTAGATACAGTTCAAGCATGTACTCCTGTTTGCTTTTTCTCTTGTCTTTGAAAAAAGCCATCTCAGCCTGCATTTTACTGACCATTTGCTCATGTTGTCTTCACATCTTTGATTGCTATCTATGCACATGCTAATGAACAAGTCCTCTTTGCCTTGAGGTAGGACTCTCCCATTGTTCATGGGGTTCCTGACCCTGTTGATGATATGGATGTTTCCCCTTTCCAAGGCTCTTTCCCCCTACTTAGTTTGTTAGTAGAAGGCGTTGGTTTCACCTTCCAGGGATAGCTGCATCTCCTGAATGTTATTGTTCTCTTTTCTATTGATTTCAACAGGAACAGAGAACACATGCAGGCTTGTCCAACAAGGGCCACATCTATGGATTTTCTAAGCCAATTGCAGCCCTCAAGCCTCTTGTTGGACAAGCCTTTCAGTCACAGAAGTGAAATGCTGAACTTCCCAACAGCGACTCAGAGTGACTCTGCTGTGCCTATATTTCCAGTTC
This sequence comes from Cryptoblepharus egeriae, assembly GCA_030015325.1. Classification (NCBI taxonomy): domain Eukaryota; kingdom Metazoa; phylum Chordata; class Lepidosauria; order Squamata; family Scincidae; genus Cryptoblepharus; species Cryptoblepharus egeriae. The sequence continues at coordinate 86,759,318 of JAREYC010000004.1, forward strand.
AGCTCAAAATTAATGCTCATATATCTTTCTTTTTCATGAAAACATAAGGCAATGTGGAGGCGAGTATTAATTTTCAGTGATTTTGGTTTTACTTGCTGTATGATCAATAAATGAGGATTTTTGAATCAGATTTCAATTATTGTCTCTTTGTACATCCTAATGAATGTCACTTAACACTTTAAGAGTGTTACAACTGAGTTAAGTAGGTGCTTATGACAGTTTTCAAACAGTGCCATTTTTTGCGTACTTCGTCCAACCGGGGGAGTCACACAGCTTCGCCTGATTATTATGATTATGATTATGATTATGATTATGATTATGATTAATAATAATAATAATAATAATAATAATAATAATAATAATAATAATAATAATAATAATAATAATAATGTTATATTTCATTAGACGCATAATTCCATGCAGGATACAATGAAATAAACCATGTTGCAATATCTTTATTCTATCAACATTAGAGTGAAAATACCACTTGGGTGTGTTGATGTTCCATCACCATGTACTCTGCTCAGAGTATTGCTGCACGCACTGCATGGGAGGAAGCCGTTATTGGGATGACATGCTGGCCTCCCTAATGACACCACTGCAATAAAAGAAGTATTGTGAGGAGTTGTCTGTGTGGTGCTTGTTGTGGTTCTTTGCTCCTGGTCTTCTTCCTCTAATGAAGATCAGCAAGAGTAGGAAGGATGTGATCAGCCAGTTTGAAACTTAGTTTATTCTCTTCAAAGTTCTACTCATGAGTTCAGCATTATGCAACTCTAGTTCTAGTCGAGTACAGAATTTGGTTTACCAAGCTGTAACACAAGTCATATCCTCTCATGTTTGTACATACAGGTGCTGCCCATTGCTGTGTGCAATGATCCCTGCTATCCAGGTTACAGCAGAAAAAAGAAGGAAGGATGGCAGTTTTGTTGCTATGATTGTCAGCCATGTCCAAAGGGGAAGATTTCATACCTGAAGGGTAAGAGACATGTGAAGTGTTATACAATGCCTCATATATTTTGATTGATTTTCCTTTTTCTCCAGATCATTTCATCAAAACAAAATAACAAATAACTATGAAACACATATGTATGCTTAAGAGAAGATGACCTGCATGCTTAAGCTGGCATGCTTTATTTAGTTCATGACACCTTCATGTCACTCTTATTTAGAAAGTGGATAATGTTCACTCTAGTTTATTACAGTTGGTTTCATCAAGTCCCTGTTGTTCAAGCATTTCCCAGAAATCACATTTGACAAGATGGTTACTTGGTGCGCATTGGGCAACCATGGTTGCAATACTAATGTACAACTCATCAGTCTTCCTGTTCTTGTGATGATGTAGGGAGGCAAGTGCATGTCTGTGCGCTGGTGTATCCCTACCGCCCAGCAGTGGCTCACGAGTGTCTTACAGCACTTTTTTGGCACTTCCAGACCAGGAATTTGTGCCAAGCTTATGTCAGTCTGACAGCAGGTTAGGACTGGAGCCTTCATTAAGTTCAGTTTCAATTGTAGTAGATCCTAGCTATCAAACTCCACTCCCTTTAGTGTAGGAACCTATCATGGAGGAGACAGTCTCATCTGTTCACTTCCCTTTAGTGAATTGGCAATTCAGCTGCCAATCTCTGGATTTTCCCCCTGCCAAATCCTGGAAAAAGTGATCAGGGCAGCTGAATTGCTCAATTCACATCAATTGCTCAGTCCATATTCTTTCATCCTTAAGATGAAATTTGCAGTGCATGCCACCCAATGTTCCTGGTAATTATGAGAAGTTCTACCGTGAAAGCACCATAAATTTTCTTATTACTATAAGGTGTATTTTATATATGCAAGGTACATTTATTACAAAATATCATTTTCCAGAAAACATCAATTATTTATCCTTATGTGACCAATTTGATAAAACCTGGAAATGCAGTATATCTTATTAGAATAGTAATAAATATAATGTCCATATATATTCTGTATGGTTCAAAGACTGTAAGTGAATGAATGGGATTTCTTGATGAAATGGTTAACTAAAGGGGCCTCTAAAACCTGATGTTTGATACGTGATTTGTGCTCAGTAATTCTGGTTCTTAGAGATCTGTTGGAACTTCCAACATATATATATATATATGGACAAGGGCAGATGATCAAATAAACAATATTTGAAGTCTTGCATGTACTAAAATAGTACTAAATACCCTTTTAGTTAACCATTTCATCAAGAAATCCCATTCATTCAAAGATTTTAAATTTTCTAAGTTATATGTTTCAAAATGTTCAGACCCGAACAGAATAGCTATTGACCTCTTAAGACAAGAAGCCCAATGGATCTTTAAACTGAGATCTTTGGAACCCCGAGGTCTTAATATACAGAATGACTTGTCCTGTTTTCTATAATTTTTGGTTTAATATCTCCATCTATCACATAACATTTCTAGATATCACAGTACAATATTCTCCACTTTGATATTCATTGGGAGGTTATAGTAAAACTAATTCTGTTGAATTTATAATTATGATTTAAATGGATATCATTATACAGCCCTATATATGTAATCTCTATAACCTTTAAGGTAATGGAATGCATATGCAATCTTTATAACCTTATGGTAACATGATTCAAATGATGTTATACGCGGAATTACTATGAATTTGTACAATCAAATTTGCTTATTATTGTCCTTTTACAATTCCATATGTAACTGTACCATCTCCATCTATCATATATCATTTCTAGATACTACAGTAATACATTCTTTTCTTTGATCTTCACTGGGAGGTTATGGTTAAACAAATTCTGTTGTATTTATAATTATGATTTAAATGTATATCATACATCACACAGCCCTATGGTATTCTTTATAACTTTCAGGATAACCTTTATGGTAATGATTCAAATGGTGTTATATTTGGAATTATTATATAGATGTATCTGCACAATCATAATTGCTTATCATTGTCCCTTTACAATTCCATATGTAACTGTAAAGATAATTCTGGTGTTGTGTTTTATACCTTTAATATGGAATTTTAATCTACACCTTTAAATATGTACTGGTTGCCTCCTTGATCTATTTAATGGAAAAAGCTGTGTTAACTACCATCAGACAATCTGTAAACTGCATCATGGAGACATTATGAAGCTTTTAAGAAATTTCAGATGATTGTAAGTAATATAATCAATTGATTGTACAACTTAACTATACAATTATGTGTTATTGGAATTGTGTTGACTTGCTATATTTTCCAGCTGTTCACTCTGCTTTTGAAAAAACTTGTGCGAAACTTGTTTAAGCCGGCAAGAAGTTAAGCAGAAGTCGGGCCCTTCATCAAGAAGAATTCGTCTCACTTACAATCTTTGAACCATACAGAATATATATGGACATTATATTTATTACTATTCTAATAAGATATACTGCATTTCCAGGTTTTATCAAATTGGGGCGCAATCCAGAGTAACTACGGGAGCCCGTAAGAGACTTTATGTGTACCCAGAGTTGCTGCACTACTTAGTGAGAACCTATGGGAAATTCATATTGCAATCCAGAGCAAATTGTTCTTACACCGGAGCAAGGACTCCACATAGTTACTCTGGATTGCGCCCTATGTCACATAAGGATAAATAATTGATGTTTTCTGGAAAATGATATTTTGTAATAAATGTACCTTGCATATATAAAATACACCTTATAGTAATAAGAAAATTTATGGTGCTTTCACGGTAGTACTTCTCATAATTACTATCTATCCCCGTGGAATTCTTCATTTTGTTGACCCAATGTTCCTGAGCATCTCCAAATTGGTACCAGTTTCTCATATGGCCCTTGCTTACCATAGGACACCTTACTGTGGTTAGGTTTCAATGAGACATCCTGCTGGTAAGCATACTTTGGATTTTATGCCTGCTTTCTTCTTTTACCTCCATACATCCCTCATCCAAAAATTATACCATGAATGTATGAAAGGAGTTGTGTACTTGAGAGGGAATAAACCCAGTCATGAAGATCAGACTGTAGCTCTTTCAATCTACACATGAACAGAAACAGAATTCATTCTTGGCTGTGCAAAGAAATGGGTTTCAAGATGGTTTGAAGGACTATATAGGGTGCAATCCAGAGAAACTACAGGGAGTCCTTGCTCCTGTATAAGAACAATTTACACTGGATTGCAATATGAATTTCCCATAGGTTTTCACTAGGCGGTGCAGTAACTATGGATGCACGTAATATCTCCTACATCCTCCCGGAGTTACTCTGGATTGCACGGTAAAACTATAGGATAGGAAAGTATCCATTAATCCTTGTGGATAGAAGATGACGTAAGCAAATGACTGATGCATTGAAATTGAACTCTATCTGTTTTCTCCCCAGACATGGATGACTGTGTCAAATGTCCAAAAGGTCAATTTCCAAACAAGAATCAAAATCGTTGCTTGGCCAAGAACCTTCATTTTCTTTCTTTTACAGAACATTTGGGGATTACATTAAGTGCCTTGGCTTTGCTTTTTTCTTTGGCCACAGCTGTGATACTTGGAGTATTTGTTAAGCACCAGGACACTCCCATCGTCAAAGCCAACAACAGAGACCTCACCTATGCTCTGCTTGTGTCCTTATTAGTCTGCTTCCTCTGTCCCTTCCTATTCATTGGCCAACCTCAGAAAGTGACCTGCTATCTAAGACAAACATCTTTTGGTCTGGTCTTCTCAGTGGCTGTTTCTTGTATCTTGGCCAAAACCATCACTGTAGTTCTGGCTTTCATGGCCACCAAGCCAGGATCCAGGATGAGGAAGTGGGTGGGCAAAAGTCTGGCAAACTCCATTATCATCGGTTGCACTTTTATTCAAGCCAGTATCTGTGCTGTGTGGCTCTGCACTGCTCCTCCATTTCCAGATTTGAATATGGAATCTTTGGCTGAAGAGATTGTAGTGGAGTGCAATGAAGGATCCATCACTATGTTTTATTGTATACTAAGCTATCTGGGAATTTTGGCTACTGTAAGCTTCACTGTGGCTTTCCAAGCCAGGAATTTACCAGACAGTTTCAATGAAGCCAAGTCCATCACCTTCAGCATGTTGGTCTTTTGCAGTGTGTGGTTGTCCTTTATCCCACCTTATTTGAGCACAAAAGGGAAATCCATGGTGGCTGTGGAGATCTTCTCCATCTTGGCCTCTAGTGCTGGGTTGCTGGGCTGTATCTTTTTCCCCAAATGCTACATAATTATCATAAGGCCTGAACTGAACAGCAAGGATCAACGCATAAGACGAAATTAATAAGAATCTGTTTAATGTCTGTTATTATCTGAAAGTTGACACAATGAAATAGTTTGGTGATTCTCTTCTCATACTTCTTATTGGTAGAAAACAGGAAATTGATACAAGAAGCTCCAAAAGGGTTTTCTAAATTTTCTCCAGCTAGTTTTTGTAAAAACCAAAAATCATGAATCCATGTGAACATGGGGAGTAGTTTAGGACTATTTACATTCCAAGAAGATCCTGTCATAGTCTGATGAAATTTTCTGGCCACGCACTGCCTCCTAGGGCACAATCCAGAGTAAATATGGGAGCACATAAGAGATATTACGTGCACCCATAGTTACTGCACCACCTAGTGAAAACCTATGGGAAATTCATATTCCAATCCAGAGTAACTTGTTCTTAATCTGGAGCAAGGACTCCCCATAGTTACTCTGGATATCACCCCTAGCCAGCTTATTTGGCTTTTATCCAAAAGACTTTGTTTGCACCATTCACAGAGACTTCCAGAGGTCTTCAACAGGTGACATTTTGATGTTAAATCTTCAGGCTTAAAGGCAGTTCAGACCAGAAATTGTTAGAACTTTTAAGTGAGGGTGTGGGGTGGCGCTGTCACTATTGCAATCACACTGACATTGGGTTTAATTTCTTTTTTAAAATTGTAAACACTTTCCAGGGGTGCTTTCTTGGAGGGCATAATAAGTCTGCAGGCCTGCCCCACACAGTTGTGTTACCCACGATAATGGAAAGTTTCACAGCAGCAGCCCCAAACGTGCACTGGATGCAGCAAAGGCATGCGAGGCTCCCTCCTTCAGTGTAAGTTAGGATTCTGCTATGTGACTGTTTTCAGCTAGCTACATCCTCTGAACATTAAATAAGAAGAGTCTCATGGAGAAAATGTAAATATAATCTAAGAAAAATCCTATTTTGCTTCAATAAATATATTGAAAATGTACTTGCGTTACAGGAGTAAAATCCCCCATTTGCTATCTCCCACTGTGCATCAATCCCCCATGCACATCAACCACCCATGCACATCCACCCCCATTTGTAACATCCCCATGTTCATCCACCCCATGTGCATCATTCCCCTTATGCACATCAATCTCCCATGCTCATCAACCCCCCATAAGCAATATTCCCCATGTGCAATAACCCCCATGCCCAACATCCACCATGTTCATCCCCCAATGTGCATCATTCCCCATGCACATCATCCCCCATGCGCAACAACCCCCATGCATAACAACCTCCCATGCTCAACAATCCCCATGCTCATCAACCCCCCATGCGCAACATCCTCCCATGTGCAATAACCCCATAAGTATCAACTCCTCATGCGCATCAACCACCATGCACATCAAACATCCATGCGCATCAAACACCCATGTACATCAACCCCCATGCGCAACATTCCCAAATGCGCTTCAATCCCCCATATGCATCAGTCCCCAAATGCACAACATCCCCCATGTGCATTGTCTCCCCCATGCGCATCAACCCCCAATCCACATCACCCCAATGTGCATCACCTCTCCATGCACATCACCTCCACATGGGCATCACCTCCCCATCTGCTGCACGCCCCCTGCACAATACCCCCATGCGCAACAGCCATCATGCACAAAACCCCACATGCACAGCATCCTCCCCAGCAACCCCTCCCTCCAAACAATCATCCCCCATGCAGCAGGCTCCAAGCATAAAATTGGCTGGATGTTTGTCAGTTTGCTTCAATAGTATAGTAGAAGAAAGGTTAATACACAATGCAATAAAGTGGAACTCCTATTCCAAATAAATATACTCTCTATCTGCTTCCATCCCAGGATTTATTCTTCATCCAACATTTTCTCTTTGAGTTCTACTGATCCTGTAGAATCATCAATGATTCACTATTGGCCCTATCTCAATTCAAATGTAGGACAGAAGGAGAGCTAGGGTGCAATCCTAACCCGTTTAGGCAAGCAGAACACATCCATCTCCCATTAATGGTAGTACGGGGAGGCTGGCGAATGTCTGTGCACTGACCTAACCCCCTACGCATGAGTAGTGCAGATGTGCCTTCTGGTACTTTTGCAACACCTAGGCCAGCATGGGACTTGTGCCAGGAGATGAGCCAGCCTAACTGGGTAGTAGGATTATAGCCATATTCTTCTGTCATGTTGTGGTGGCCTGGTCATGGTGTGGTGTGATGTGCAAGTATATGGTGTGATGTGTAAGTAAATGGGGAGAAAGTAAATTGGTGGTTAAATGAAAGGGCAAGAGAGGGTAAGGAACAGGACAGTGTCTGGGCAGGGAGGTGGCAGGTGGGAGGCAGAATGGGAGTGAAGATGGTAGTCCTGTCCCAATTCCTTTTGCTCCATGTTTGCTTACTTTCCTCAATTTTGTGCCAGAGAGGTGGATGGCAGACATTTGAGGAGACTGAGGCTGCAATCCTAATCCCAGTTAGGCAAGCACAAGTCCTGTCCTGGCCTGAGGGTGTCACAAAATTGCTGTAAGGACTCATGTAATTGCTTCACCACTCATGGGGGGTGGGTTAGGCCAGAGTGCAGACATACGCTTGCCACTCTACATCAAAATGGGAATGGAAAGACCAATGAGTTGTGCTGATCTATGTTAGGATTGGAGCCTCATTCAGTCAGTGAAGGCTTGCCCTGACATAAGGGCATGAAAGTTCCCTTGCTACATGGAGACCCCTGAGTTTGCCCACCTATAATAGTACTTGAGCAGTCCAGGACTCTCGTCTGAGAATGACAATCTGTCTGACACCCCCCAGAAGTGATGTCATGGCTGGAAGTGACATTAAAAGTGCCCAGTGCCAGATTCCAAGATGGCTGCACCCAGCCTGTCACAGCCCCCCTGAAATGAAGTTGTGACCCCCCAAAAGGGGGTCCTGATCCTCAGTTTGAAGACCACTGACTTACAGCTTGTATGCCATTGCTGTTGCTGCATCATTGAGGAGAGGAGGATAACCCTACATCGCAGAGTAAGTATGGGAGCACTTAAGAGACATTACATGTACCCATAGTTACTGCACCACCTTGTCAAAACCTATGGAAAATTCATATTGCAATCCAGAGCAAATTGTTCTTCCTCCAGAGCAAGAACTCCCTGTCGTTACTCTGGATTGCACCCTAAGTTTCAGCTATCAGTCAGATTCCGCACATATTTTCTTCTTCTCTGATGCAATCATGATCTCACTTTCCAGAATTGTTTGGAGCAATGATTTGGAAACCTGCAACTAAGTTAAATGACTATGATTTATGATCACTAATCCCCACATGGATTTTTCTAAGGCCAGAAATTTCAACAACTGGCTGAAATTTTGTATTCCCTTATGGAATCCAGATTTCGGTTCAGGAATGGTGAAGATTGTAACAGCCACATCTATGATAAATAAATTAAGTCAAAGGGCTGTACAAAGAATGTCAACAACAAACTAGCAAGGATGTTTTAGGGTGCAATCCAGAATAACTACGAGGAGTCCTTGCTCTGGTGTAAGAACAATTTGCTCTGGATTGTGATATGAATTTCCATAGATTTTCACTAGGTGGTGCTGTAACTACATTGATGTAAATGTCTCTTTACATCGATGTAAATATCTCTCATAATACTCTGGATTGTAGGGTCAGTCACACAGCTGTTGGGTGAGTGAAAGATACTTGCTCTTGAGTTTGCTCTTGATACTTTGAGTCTAGATTTGTACAAGACGAAAGGAATACTTGACTTCTGGCTGCAGTTCATTCTCAGTATGCAGTTTCCCTCAAATGTAGACAAGACAGAGACGGTGATGTGTTCCATGAAAGATTTCTCCCTGTTCCCATATAAGTATCATCAGAATGGAGATGTAATCATTGGAGTGATTGTTTCACAGTTTGGCTGCTTATTTGATGACATATTCTTCAGAAAACATCCCAAAACAGAGCTGCTCGATGAACTTTAGTAAGGGAATCAATTCACTTTAATATAACATTCAACAGCCTAAATTATCTAGACTAATAATATATCTATCCTGCATGAACCAGCATGTTCCAAAGCTTTTTTTGTTTGTTTTTTTTGTGGGGAGGGAGGAGATATACTTAAATGCATTGGCAGAATCCAGATAAATCTGTATATATTTTCTTGTACATGATGCGGTCTAAGGGCAACAATATAGTGGCCTTTTCAGTACTTCCTTCTGTGATTCTTTAATACATTTCTGAGGCATGGAGAAAGCTGTCTGCCATCAGACTTCAGTGTTATTCGCACTGCTGAGAGTAAATCACCAGAGGTTTAGTCTGGAATCTTTTCCTACCCCAGCCATTGCTATTGGGATAGAACATATAGCTTCCTGTAGGATATGCTTCTACTACAATTTTATACAACATTAATGCCAGGGATTCCTTGCAACTCCAACAAACTCATACACTGTCATGTTCCAAACATTAGGATGAAATTCTAAGCATGTCTATTGATTCGATTTCTGAGTAAACATGCTTAGGTTTGCACTGTTGATTTAGCAATCACAGGTGCTGAATTACAAGTAACTAAGTGCACAATCCAGAGTAACTATGGGAGCTCTTACGTCGATATAAGAAAAATTTACTCTGGATTGCTCTGTGAATTTCCCATAGGTTTACACTAGGTGGTGCCGTAACTATGTCGACATAAACGTCTTTTAAGAGCTCCCATAGTTACTCAGTAGATTGTGCACTATATTTGGGAAAATTTCTTCTCTGGAGATCTATGAGCAGATAGGAGTGGAAGGCAAGATCTGACTAAAGGGAGATCTGAAAAAGATTTTCAGATTTAAAACTATTTTTTTAAAACTTGGGAGTTATTTCCCACAACTTAAAAAAAGTAGAGGAAGGGAACATTTTTTCATGCCCTAATGGAGCCAATAGAGATTTAGAGTTAGAAGGATATGATTTTATTATGTTAAGCACTTTGTAGTACCATTGATGTCAGCGCTGAGTTTGGGGGGAGGGGGAACTGTTCAAATTTAATAGCTTGTTTTGCTTCTCATCTCATATTTTATATGAATTTGAAATTTTATGATCAAATTTTAATAGCATCTGGGCTATGATAATATATGTAACTGAATCCTTTCTTCTAGAAATCATGCAAAATAGAATATCTGTTTATTTTTAAATGTTAATACTTCTTTTAGCTCAACTCCAAAGTAGTATCAACATGTCCTGTCCTTGGTCTTTGCTGTGAAGAAGATCAATGAGAACCAGAAGATTCTACCCAATGTCAGTCTAGGCTTCCAGATTTATGACAGTTACTTAGATGCAAGGCTGACTCATCAGAATACCCTGAAACTTCTTTCTAGCCAGGAAAAAATTGTCCCCAACTTCCAGTGTGACAAGCAGCAGCATCTGATAGCTGTCATTGGGGGACTTAATGCAGAAATCTCCCTTCACATGGCTACTCAATTAGCCATGGCTACAAGGTTCCTCAGGTACAGCGAGGACGTGGGCCATAAATCTTTTAATCTCTGGAGAAAACTTCTAATCTATGAGACTACTGAGCATATTAATGTATACTCAAGGACATGCATTAACCTTTTATGAAAGCAATTTTGACAGAAAGTCATTTTGATTTTTTCCTTTCAAACTAAATGGTTCACCAGTTTAGCAGGCATGTCAAATTTATTCATATTACGTAAACTGCAAAGGACAAATAAAACCATTGGATATTTCTAATTTTTTTCTTTCCTACTTGACTAAATAGATTACATGGCAGTGATTTGAAAAGTGTGCTGCATCCATGACACTTCATTTTAGCATGAGTCCCCAGATTTGGGGGCCTGAGGTACCCTATTTACAGTGTACGGTTTCCTGTGCTGACCTAGGGGTGTCACAAGTGCTGTAGTACAGCTTTGGGGACACTCCTGTGTGAGGTTTTAGCCAGTGCAGAGACATGAACTTGCCTCTGTACATCAAAATGGGAATGGGAAGACCAATAAGTTGTGCCAGCCTACATTCAGACTGCAGTTTTAGGCTGCAATTCTTAAGAAATGTTCCTGGAAGTAAGACCCATTGAACACAATGAAGCTTACTTTTGAGTAGACGTGGTTAGAATTGTACCATTAGAGCACAATCCTAACCATGTCTACTCAAAAGTAAGACTCACTGCACTCAATGGGTTTCACCCCCAAGAAAGTGTCTTTAGGATAGCAGCCTTAGCCTTTTGTCCATGGGCTTTGGCCAACCACCATAAATTATTGTTGTTTGTTGATAATTTATAAATTATAAATTATCAGTTTGTTCTGATCCTTTACTTTCCAGGAAGGAATCTCAAACAAGGTGTTTATATGCAGGTTTTCTGAATGTACAATAAAGTAATAACCATGTATCTATTGGCCAAAATTTTCTGCTCCGTCACCCCCAAAATTGTAAATTATTACTGCATCTTCCCTAGATTTCCAGCTCTGCCTTAGCCCCAGTGATAAATGTGAAAATGCAGCTCCCTTCCTTTTACCGGATGGTCCCTAATGAAGCCCATCAGTACAGAGGGATTGTTTGTCTACTTCAGCATTCCCAATGGATCTGGGTTGCAATCATTGCTTCAGATGATGATAATGGAGAAACTTTTTTGCAGACCATGACAAAAATGTTTGCTGAGCATGGAATCTGCCCAGCTTTCAGTGAAAAAATACCAACTCTGACTAAAGTTACAGAGACTATAGGATTTTTTGATCCTTCTTCAAACCACAGTCTTGCCAGGATCATGAGAATAATCAATTTGGAAGTGACAGTCTATGTTGTCAATGCAGAGACTCAGACTGCAACATGTTTGAAATGGATATATTGTATAATCACATTAGAGGGAAAAAAGTTAGGTGGGAAAGTGTGGATAATGACTAGTCAGTGGGATTTCTCATCACTAACAGTGCACAGAGATTTTGACATGCATGTTTTCCATGGAGCCTTGTCTTTTGCCATTCACTCCAATGAAGTTCCAGGGTTTTCGGAATTCCTTCAGTTTCTCCATCCAAAGTCACAAGAAGGAGATGATTTCATCAGGATCTTCTGGGAACAGGCTTTCAACTGCTCATTTTCTCCTCCAGATGATGGTGAGGATACCAGAGATCGCTGCACAGGTCAAGAGAGGTTGGAGAACCTCCCAGGAACAATTTTTGAAATGAGCATGACTGGTCAGAGTTACAGCATCTACAATGCAGTCTCTGCTGTAGCTCATGCATTGCAAAGGTTGTGCTCATTCAGGCCAAACCTCCGAAGAGCAGGAAACAATTTCAAATGGTCTGTTCTGAATCTGCATTGTTCTCAGGTAGTGTTTCACACCCAAGAAAACTCCTTTACTTTGGGGTCATTAGAAGAGTGTAGAGACAAAGCCATTCCCTTGGAGAATGCTAAATTACTTTGTTCTGAAAGGAAAAGGACTGAGTTAGCCAACAAAGGGACTCTGAATAGAGAAATATATTTCCATAGATATAAAATGCTTTAGCTGTTTATTTACTGAAAAACTTTCCACCATGTTTCTCAAACCCAAAGCAGTGTAAGCAGAACATATACAAAGGATAAAAACATCAGAATAAAACATTGAAGCATGCATCATTGCAAGCAACATGCCCACAGTGGTGGCCATCTTATGAACACTGTCACAAATAGCAGGAACTCTTAATTCCTACAGTCAGACCCAGAATGGTATGTAAATAGATGTAGAAACTTGTACTGGCATCCATCAGTCTCAAAAGACTATGGTATTGTGCTCAAGGCTGTATGTAAAGCATGACGGCATGGGTAGATTGATATGGAAAATAGGCTGTTACCCAAGCAGCAAATCCCCCCTCTCCACGCCATTGAATTAGTCCAATGGAACAGCAGAGCCAATATGATTGGTTTCAGCTGCGTTGCAGAGCTGGGCTAAGAACAGGAGCTCATCCTGTCTTGTGGGGACCTGGGTTTCGAACACTGGCCTTCTGGTTAACCAGCACAGTATTTTAAGCACTTGCGCCACCCACAGCCACACCCACACCCACAGAAACAGGTGTGTAGAAAAAATGGATATAGGAAGAGAGGAAGGGCAGAATGAGGATAAGACTGTTCCAGAGCAGATCAAGACTCTGAGCACAATCCTAACCATGTCTATTCAGACGTAAGCCTCATTTTATTCAGTGGGTCTTTTGCCAGGAAAGTGTGTTTAGGATTGAAACCTAGGGAGGGGTTGTATCAGTGGCCGTGATGGCAACTTTGTCCTATCCCCTTTTTCAGTGTGGAAACAATAAACAAATCTATCACCACAATATTTTTCTTCATTTAATCCAATTTAGCTTCATCCGTTCCTAAGGAGCATCTCATTTAACAACAGTGTTGGAGACACAGTCTCTTTTGATGAGAAGGGTGAATTAGCAACTGGATTTGATCTCGTCAACTGGGTGACTTTCCCAAACCAGTCCTTCTTAAGGGTGAAGGTTGGAATGATGGATCCATGGGCTTTATCTAGCAAAGAGTTCACCATCAATGATGATGTCATCACTTGGCATACAACATTTAATCAGGTGCAATCTAATGATACTTTAGCTCTTAGGATACTATTTTTTTTTGTAGCACCCATTACTCTGGGTGAACTCCACCCTGTACTATAGTTTTGTACATATAATGAATAAATGTTGCATCACGTTTTATTATGGGACCCTGTAGGAAGTTACTGTTGTGGTTTTTTAATGGAATTTATTATTATTTGATATGAACTTATGACCTTTTACTGCTAATCAAGCAGTTATAATCTGAAAGCATAAATTTTTAGTGCAGTGGTTTACTCCTGCAACATGAGTACATTTTCGCTGGTTTGTTAATAGAGACATATACAGTATGATTGTCTGCTCTTTCATACAGATTGTGCCCATTGCGGTGTGTAATGATCACTGCTATCCTGGTCTCAGCAGAAAAAAGGAGGAGGGGAAGCCATTTTGTTGCTATGAGTGTCTTCCATGTCCTGAAGGGAACGCTTCATTCCAGAAGGGTAAGAGACAAAGAACGTAAAAGGTCATGAATCATACACTTTTTATGTATTTTGTGGGTTACACCTTGTGATGAAAAGGTTAATAGTTGTGGAGTCTGATTAGGATTTTATCTCCAGTTCCCTCCAATGACTGAGGGACTTAAGATTCAAAAGGAAGAGCAGCCAGAAGAATGCTGGAAAAAGTCTTTGGCATGAGGCAGGCTCTGGGCACAATCCAGATCAACCTTCCAGCACTAGTATAAAGGCAATAACATTCTGAGGTAAGAAGGAAACATTGCCTTAAATTGAGAAGACCCCACCCCAACACTCCCACCCCTACACATGCCTCACTGGCAGAGCTATGTCTGTGCTGGAAAGTTGTGACGTCCCTCTCTTCTGATATAGCTTCCAGGCTAGGAAGGACAGGGACAGCCTCTCAGAACAGCTGAAGGAAAAAGAGAAAGTTCTCATGCCAAAAGGAAAATCTTCAACTCAATATTTTTGACTTTCCCCTACCTGTAATGTAATTACATTACACATATTCTACATTACACATATTCTAAATATACACCTGGCTAGCTGAATTTACCCACTGTTGTGGGAGTAAATTTTAAAGAATAGTTGTGGGCAGTGGGCAACAGGTGCCTGGTTGCAGATGCTGGCAGGCAGTGGGTACAGGTGGGCACCAGGTTCTGCAGCCACCAAGAACCAAGCACCAACAGATTCTAGGGACTGCTGGGCAACAATGCACACTGCGGGATACTAATGGGTAGTGGGCACTTTCAGGATAAACAGCCAGCCTGCAGCACAGGGTACCACTGAGCAGTGGGCACCTGCCAATGGGCATTAACATGCACCAGGCATTACTCACCCAGGCCTTTGTGCTTCGCATACAGTGTCGAGCATGATACCATAGTCTTTCGAGACTGATGGATCCCAATACTAACTGGCATCACTAGGCACCACTAGGCACCAAATCTAAAGGACACACTAAGGGACAGAGATTTCCTTTTTCTGGCTCACTGGCTTAGACTTGAGGATGTGGAGGAACCAGACCAGAATGTCCCTAAGTGCTTGCATTCTACAGTCTGTGCTACAGTCTGTGCTAGCAAGAAAGGCTCACACAGCTCGGTCACTCATGCTCTGTCACTCACTCTTTCCCTCTGTGTCTGTATGTGTGAAAGAGAGATGTGGAGGGAAGGAGAGTGATGCAGAGAGATGTCATTTGCTAGGGAGTCCAAGGGGAGAGAGTCTGGCATCAGGCCTGCGCAGTCACTCTCTGCCTACTGATGAAGCTAAGCAAAGCTATACACAAGTGCACACACCCTCTTTCCCAGTTTGAAATAGCACATTTCTTGCCATTAGTGCACAAGTTAGGAGCCAATGCCCACATATAATGCGGCTTGACCTGTTTATAGAAGATTTTAAGCCAGCAAAATCTTAGCTAGTATTATTAGAGCATTACATTTTCCTTCATCATCAAATCGTCCTCAGTCATTGCATACTTAACATTCTTAACATACTTTGCATTATGTATGTATGTTAACATATGTATGTTAACATAACATACTTATGTTAAGTATGCATTCCATGTTATGCATACTTAACATAACATGGAATATGTTCAAATGAGAAGCAAATATTCCAGTCCTGTAGATCATATAACACAATATTAAATGCTGACTAAAGAGATCACAGAAGGTTCTCCAGTGAATAGGTGTTGAATGATATGAGATTCAGTTTGAACACATTAGAAATAGACATAAACTTAGACATAAACAGACATAAATTTAGTTATACAATGATTTTTTTAATACACAGATTTGACGTAACACGAATGGCCACTGCAAATCAAAGTTTAAAAAAGCTGCTTTTCTACTATTGTAGAGAGGAGGCGAGACAAGCCATCATGTCATTCTTCAGTCCCAGAATCAAGTCCCTGCTGATCAAGACCCTGCAGAATCAAGGCACTACCTTAATCCATTACAAGTGGGTCTTTAATTTTCTGAAATTAAAGTGGGTGAAATCTGAAAGTGGTTCTTTAGTTTTCCATTGTTTTCTTTATACACTGATTTTTTTTTTAATCCAGGGGAGATTCTGGAACAGATACATAGTGGACAATAAGGCACACAAGTACTCATTTTCCGTGATTTTGAACTATATAAAGTATTGATACTTGAATGATACATTGATTTTGCCATTATTCCATTGTTTCAGACATGGATAACTGCCTCTCATGTCCAGAAGGTCAGTTTCCAAATAAGAATCAGAACCTGTGCCTTCCCAAGAAACACCATTTCCTCTCTTTTGCTGAGCCCCTGGGAGTTGCATTACTTACTTTGGCTCTGTGTTTTTCTCTGATCATAATTTTGGTTCTGAGGATTTTCATGAAACATCAGGACATTCCCATCGTCAAAGCCAACAACAGAGACCTCATCTACTCTCTGCTTATCTCTCTATTGTTCTGCTTCCTCTGTTCCTTGTTGTTCATCGGCCAGCCTCAGAAAGTGACCTGTTATTTAAGACAAACTTCTTTTGGTCTGGTCTTCTCAGTGGCTGTTTCTTGGGTCTTGGCCAAAACCATCACTGTGGTTCTGGCTTTCATGGCCGCCAAACCAGGATCCAGGATGAGGAAGTGGGTGGGCAAACTCCATCATTTTTGGTTGCTCCCTGATTCAAGCCATTATCTGTGCTGTGTGGCTCTGCACAGCTCCTCCATTCCCAGATCTGGACATGGACTCTCTGGCTGAGGAGACTGTAGTGCTGTGCAATGAAGGCTCCATC
Organism: Cryptoblepharus egeriae; assembly: GCA_030015325.1. Classification (NCBI taxonomy): domain Eukaryota; kingdom Metazoa; phylum Chordata; class Lepidosauria; order Squamata; family Scincidae; genus Cryptoblepharus; species Cryptoblepharus egeriae. The sequence goes on from JAREYC010000004.1 coordinate 86,776,287, forward strand.
ACCATGTTTTATTGTGTACTGGGCTACCTGGGATTTCTGTCTATAGTTAGCTTCATAGTCGCTTTCCAAGCAAGAAATTTGCCAGACACTTTCAACAAAGTCAAGTTCATCACTTTCAGCATGTTGATCTTTTGCAGTGTGTGGTTGTCCTTTATTCCTTCTTACCTGAGTACCAAGGGAAAATCCATGGTGGCTGTGGAGATCTTCTCTATCTTGGCCTCTAGTGGTGGGTTGTTGGGCTGCATCTTTTTCTCCAAATGCTACTTAATTCTCTTTAGGCCTGAGCTGAACAGCAAAGATCAGCTAAGAAAAAGAAAAGTCTTGTTTCAGACTTATCATGTGCTAATATCTGTATTAGCGGATACAATGTTTGACAAGTATCTCTGCAGAAATAAAAAATCATGTCACCATAAGAGATTGGCAGCACTGGTCTCATCATCAGCATCTCACTAGACAGTGAGATGGCCAAAAGCTGTGCAAGTGTACCAGTGCTGCCAATCTCTTATAGTTCACAAAGTTCACAAAGAGCTTAGCTCACAAAGTTAAACCCTCTCAGCCCGTGAAAACACATTTGTGTACGCATAGATAAAAATTCATATAAAATGCTAGGAACAAAATTTCCATTCACTTTAAAGTTCCTGGTATTAAAAAGGCCCATGTGCTTCATCAGAAGAGACAGCAGATGGCAGGATTGCCTTGGCTATTTTGTGAACACAGTTTGAATGGCTCAAATAGGCTCTGTCTATAAAAATAATTCCTTCAAATGAACCTCCTGCAATTTATCTGGCTCCAGCAAGTCTGATGATTTTTCCCAAATAAGGCAATGTCCTCTGGATGAACCATGAGGCAGCAGATTGCAGCTATTGAGCTCCAGGGCCCTAGAATCTAGCTGAGAACCTCCTTACACAAATGTGTAGAAGCCGAACCAAGGGCAACAGGGCAATTAGCTGGGGCAATTGAAGTCCCATGCAATTGCTGGACAGCTCCCTGCTGTCCCTGTATGGATTTTTTTTTTAATGTTCAGTGTTATATTAGCCGAATGAGATTCACAAAAGCTTTAAATTACATTTCTTAGGCTGCAATCCTGAGAGAACACAGGATTCTTCCATCTTTGCTTATGACATACATATCAGGAAGAGTAAGTAAATAGACAGTCCAATCATAACCTGAGCTGGGATGGACAGGGATGGCCTGCACTGAGCCACTTGATGTGAGGGTGGTTCACAGTTGGTGTAAAGGTGGAGGGATCAGAATTTGGACTAACTTGATTTGTATCTCCTTACTCCAAGTACTGCCCAGCCATCTCAATGAGGTACTAGGATCTTCACCAGTGAAACTGGTGGCACAAATCTGGGTAGCTTGGTATAATACTAGACCTGTGGGATACAAGGCGTTCTTCAGTGCTCACCAGTGTGCAGAGCACATAAGCACTTCATTCTCATCTTTGCAAACCTACCTCAATGGAGCAGACCATGCAGTTTTTCTCAAAGATGTCGCTATTGTAACCCCACCTGGTGAGAAATGTTGCAATTTGAGAGCAAGCCATTTGGCTTGGGCAAAATCAACTGTGCCTCAGAACTGATCCCAGTTTCTGTATCCCTTAAATATTTAGGGGACAGCTCCCTTACAAGGAATGGTTATGCAGTGGTTCTCAAAATTTGAGTTGGGACCCCTTTGGTCCCAACCTCATTTCCGGGGGATTGGAAAAAACTTGGTGCAGCCATCTTAGAGTGAGGCTGCTTTTTTTGGAGTAAGACCCAAGAATTACACAACAGGGATCTCAAGCTGAAATGCCCAAAAATCACTGGACTACAGCATTTGGAACTCAAAGAAATCTAGAGAAAAGGAGCCGTGATTATGCAGGGAATGGATATAGAAGAATATTAATTTCCCCCTCACACAACAGCAGAACCAGGGAACACTCACTAAATATAGAGCATTGGGATAGTTAGAACAAAAAGGAAAAAAATATTTTTGTACCCAGTGTGTAATTAGTCTGTGGAACTCCTTGCCATAGGATGTGGAAATAGCATCTGTCCCAATTGCCTTTAAAAGGGTATGGGACCAGTGGTGGGCTCCAGTTGGTTCACACCTACTCTACAGAACTGGTTGTTAACGAGAGATAGGACATATAATGTTTAAAAATAGCCATTTAAAAGTGGCTGCCAGATGAGCATAGAACCAACTGTTAATTTATTTGAATCCCATCACTGTCTGGGACAAATTTCTGGAGGAAATGTTCACCCTATGTCAGGCGAATCGCTCTGACTCCCCATTAGATCGAAATGAGCCTAACTGGCCACTGTTAGAAAACTGTTGTTAGCACCTATTCTAACACTGTTAAAGTGATCAGTGACGTTCATTAGGATGTACAAAGAGAATATTTGAAATCTGATTCAAAAACCTCATTTATTAACCTTAAGCAAATAAACAAAAAATACTGAAATTTGACAAGGAGAATCGAAACTGGCCAAAAAAGCCAACCCTATACAAACCTATAGAGTTTGCAAATTTATCGAGTTGGGGTGAATTTGGCCTATTTGGCCAGAGGGGTCACTACTGCATCCCACATGCGTGGCTGGAAAAATGACTAGGGTGGTTTCAAACAGCACCTAGATATAGAAAGGTATTAGGAGGGGCAGATCTCTTGGCCATCATGCTGCAGAGAGGGAACAAAAACAAAATTTCAATTGCCTATTTTGCCAGATTCGACCATCCTAGAGATGATGGACATTTGAAACCTCCTGGTTTTAGATATAGGCTACCAAAAATTGCCGATGCAAAGGCAGGCATCAAGATGCCTGTGTTTGTTGTCTTGAGTATTCCCTGAAGTATTTTATGGGTCACTGTGCAATAAAGAATGCTGAACTAAATGGGTCTTTGGACTGATCAAGCAGGGCTGTTCTCATGTTCTTATTCTTCACTGATTGCTGCTGTCATCTCTTATTGTCTTGTCAGTGCTGCTGGTAGCACCTTATTGCTTTTTATAATCTGTGACAAACAGCTGATGACCTGCCATTTAAACTTAAATGGGACTTTAAAACAGGCACAACTGATTTTGAAAGCTCTGCACGGTCTTTCATGCCAGATTGAAGCCCCCCACCCAGCAGCCTGGTGCTCAGGGCAGTTGCTACCCCAAGCCCAACCCCTTAGCAATGCCACTGGCTAAGAGTAGGGGTAGGCACAGGAAATGATGGGATTTGAATGTAAGGTCAAAGAGTTTGCACAGGATCTAAGAGCAGATAGGAAGCCACTGAAAGGAGGTGTTGTGATGTGATGTGTAGGGTTAATGGCGTGACCATGGCAGTGTTGGAGGAGATGAGATGTTATGATATGCAAGACCAGAAATAAGGAGGTTTCTATAGTCAAGGTTTTGACTATAAGTGATTATGAGACAATAAAATGTTAATTTGTTCCAAACAGACCAGAGAGAAAAGGCCAGATTCTTGTCAGATTATGCTTAAACACTGAATTACTATAATGGGAGTAATAACACAATTTATTAATAAATATGAAATTCAAATTAGTAATGCCAGTAGGTGAACTGTTTTTGCTGATAATTTACAGTGTGCCATTTGAAGCTGCAAGTCTTCAAAAAGTGATCAAGATGGCAAATTATATGGATTTCTTTTTATTTTTATCAGTGCAGCCTCTTTATGACTGGATAACAGGCCTAACAGGATTGTATCTGAATGGTTACCCTGCTGTCAGGTATAATTCATTCCATATTCCACTGATCTCACAGTAGACCTATGACCTCAATACTATTGTGAGATCCAATAATAGTTGTTTTTTTAATTCTTTTCTCTTGCTTCCTTGCCCGCAGAAATATAAATAAATCTTACTCAGTAGTACAATAATCTGGAATAATTATTATAATCCTATAGACAACCTCAGTTACCATTGAATTACCATCCAGGCAAACCCCACATGAATTTTCTAAGGCCAACAAGCAAACTAAATAACCAAGCAGATTAGAGCATTATCTCTACTCTCTTTGGAGTGGGCTTATGAAGTGAACTCTCCTATTCAACAGCTTTTCATCCAAAGATTCTGAATCATTTTATGGGTATTGGTGGATGAGGGAACATTTGACATCCTTAGTCAAGATCTGGCCAAGATGGCAGGAATATTTCTGCTGATGCAGCTGCTCATTCTGGGCCTACAAATTCCTCCCACTGAATGTAAGACACGGACCACCATGTGCACCATCACTGATCCCCCGCAGTTCGCATACAAATATCATCAGAGTGTTGGGGCTGTGGGTGGCGCAAGCGGTTAAGTCGCTGTGCCTGTTAACCAGCAGGCCAGTGTTCGAGACCCAGGTCGGCCCCACAAGACAGGGTGAGTTCCTGTCCTTAGCCCAGCTCTGCAACGCCAGCTGGATCCAATCGTATTGGCTCTGCCTTTCCATTGGACTAATTCAGTGGCGTGGAGAGGGGGGATTTGCTGCTTGGGTAACAGCCTATCCTCCATAACAATCCAACCCAGGCTTTCGTGCTTTGGATGCAGCGTATGCAGCGCCAAGCACGATACCATAGTCTTTCAAGACTGAAGGAGGCCTGCCTGGAGACCTAATCATTGGTGTAATAGCTTCACAGTTCAACTGCGTCTTTGAGGAAATGTCTTTCAGTGAACACCCCAAAATAAAGTTGGTGGATGAACTTGTGTAAGGAAAACTGTTGATCCTGTTATAATGTAGAGTATACCATGACAAGTCAAGTCCATTCAAGTCCATGACAAAAATTTCATAGAAGTTCCAGAATATTTACAGCAGATGCTGCCTTTAGATTTCTTTGGAAGACACCTCTGCCTCTATTAAGTGGATTTGTTTAACTATTGTAGAAATATTTTTTGTCTTTTTCTAATTATGCATTATTTATAATTCCTCACTAATGCAGCAATACCTTTTTTCTTCTGCTTAGGGATCAGAGAATGGACCAAAAAAGTGATAATGATTTTTTGCTTGCAAATTTGCTTGCAAAAATTATTAAAAAAAACTACTAACTTTAATAGATATTTTGGAAGTATATGTACAAGCTAGGAAAGATTGCTCTATGAACCTTAACTACCTATATTCTGACTTTCTAATTTTACATAGGCTTTAACGTATATAGCATTCAGTTCTAATACCATGGAATGCTTAGAGATAGATACATTGTGAAGATAGACACATTCAATATCCATTTCTTACCATATGTAAGATGGTAAGTTTAACTCCTTTAGTTTAACTCCAAAGAACTACCAACATGTGCTGGCCTTGGTTTTTGCTGTGAAGGAAATCAATGAGAACCCTAAGATCCTGCCAAATGAGAGTCTGGGGTTCCAGATTTATGACAGTTACTTAAATGCAGGGATGACTTATCAGAACACCCTGAAACTTCTTTTCACTGATGAAAGAATGATTCCCAACTTCAGATGTGACATGAAACCACATCCATTGGCTGTCATTGGGTCACTTGATGCACAGATCTCCCTTCACATGGCTACACAGTTAAGCATCTACAAGATTCCACAGGTACTGTCACATGTCACAAGCATCTTCATTTCTGAGGGTATTTTTTCATTTCACCCTACGATGTCTGTCTGGATCGCGGATGCAAAAATTGGTTGTTTTTCTTGTTTTTTTAATGGAAGTTATGCTTGTTATTTTACAAAATTTTGTGACTTTTTTCCTTTCACTTATACAATTATAAATCCAAAAGCATGAATTTTTTGAATTTATATTTTTTCTGTAAAATCACTTTTTTCTGTAAAATGACCGGCCGGACTACCAGTCCACCGTTAATATTACAGTCAAATTAGCTTTTTAGCCTGCAGCTTTGCATCCTCCCTGCTGCTCTGAATTGTTTAGCAGTGGTGGAAACATTCAAAGAATGCATGTAATAGGCAGACTGTAGACAGACTGGCATCTTTCCTTTCACACACATAAGCGAAACCATTTGCTTCACAATACAGACAAGGGAGGATATATATGGATAAGTATCTAAGCTTGCTAAAGTAATTTCACAGCTGCCAAACAAATGCAGAGCAGCAGGTGGGCCCCACTGATCGCCTGCATTGAACCTCTGCAAGCCTGGATGTAATTTGTTTGTAATTTGATTGTAATTTTAACATTGGACTGGAAGTCCGGCAGGTCATTTTTTTACATTTCTGTTAGAATTGGACTGGTAGTCCGGCCGGTCATTTTACAGAAAAAAGTGATTTTACAGGAAAAATGTAAATTCAAAAAATTCATGCTTTTGGATTGATAACTGTATAAGTAAAAGGAAAAAAATCACAAAATCTTGTCAAATATTAAGCATAACATCCATTAAAAACTATAGTAGTTTACCATAGACGGCCTCTGAGTCCGAAGTGGGCAGGGGAATAAAGAAAAAATTGGGCATCCAAGTGTTTAATATAGAATTATGGATTTTTAGAGATGATTCACTGTGAAGTTGATTTTTCTATTCCATTCAAATGGTTTATCAGCTTAATTGGTCTCAACTCAACTTTATCTGAAATTTGACTGCAATCCTAATGACACTTTCGTGGGGGTAAGACCCCCTGAACACAATGGGGCTGACTTTTGAGTAGACATGGTTAGGATTGTGCTCTTTATTAACTATTATTAGCTGCCTTGGGTCCCCTTTAAGGGGAAAACCACAGGATTATACTGCCATATGGGAAAGGGGGCTTGATTTTACTTTCATGCTTCTGGGGTTTGCAAATTTCCACATAGCTCTGTGCAGAGCTCCACAATGTGTGTAGAATGTTGAAAAAGTATCACAACCCTCTTCCTAGTTGTCATTGCTAAATTGGAGTTGGGTTGAACTTTTTTTAACATTCTACATGTCATAGGAAGCCATGGAGAGGGCTGGTTCCTGCACTCCCATAATCTGGCAGCAAGAAAGTTTTTTTTTAAAAATGTGTTTGCCCAGATTTTTATAATTTTTACCTCTGTAGTTCTATCCGCAACAAATTGTCATTTTAAAAAGTGGGAGTTTTGTACTAAAAAGTTTTACAACCATTGGTTGAGATTGATTTCCCCTATTAACGGGGAAGGGGAGTTTAATTTGTTACGAGTTCAAAACATGCTTACCCACAAGACAGAAGAAAAGAAATATTTCAGACTATTTGACAATCGCATTACAATTAACTGAAACGATGCTGTACAAGGAAGATGAGGTCACTGAGAATACACTGATTATAAACTGACATCCATGTTGGCATCCAGGAAGAAAATAATGGGAGGTTGCATGTGTAAATTTTTGTGTCATACCCACTGCAAGTACAGTTAGTGGTAAATGTAACATACCCATTGTTACAGGATTCCTCTGCAGAAGGGCAGAAGGGCCCATACCGTAGAATTATGTACAATTGGATCAGGACTGTTGATGAAATCAAGATTCATTCCCTTTCTGTGTTATGAAGGGGTGTGTAAGCATTTTCATGACTTTTTAAAAAAAGTTTTACTCTTGAAATATTTTACTTGGCTCACAATGGCTATTTTGGCTGCTAAAGTATTTAAGCTGCATGTAATTTTTTACTCATCTCTGGTAGGCTACGAAATAGCCTCTGGATCTATTCAGGGTAGGCAGAAAAATGGGAGATGAAATTTCCACCAGATACACCCCACCCTAAGCTAATACATCCCACAGTTTCTCATCTATTATTCCTGCTCCTACCCACAGTGTTTACGTACTGGTGCCAACAGTACCAGAGCCACTGCCATGGGTGCTGTGTCCCTCACTGTTTGTGGCAGAGGTAAAGTAGTTCATAACATCTTGCTTCACGTTGCCCTAAAGGACCCTGTATGCTGTAATACTACTTCTGGCAGCCCAAGGCCCAAATATCACTGAGGTTTTTGTAACATGTCTTGAGTGTTCCATAAGTTAGGTAAATTTACATAAATCTTAAACAAATAAACATTGATAACTAAAATTTTTCAGTTGCCGTTCCATTTCAATTTCCATTTGTGAAAACACTCTAGAATTGTGTTCTTTTTAGCATGTATTTGACCTGGGTTTTTTTACTATTGATAGTAACATACCTGCTCCATGAAGCACCCTTGGACAAAATTCCATAATGCTTCCCTCTCCACAGCACACTGACTTACCCAAGCTTACCAGTTTCAGCAGAGCTTTCATATGGTGGTGTTCTGAATGACTGCAAATGTTCTGAGGCTTCCATGCTCTTCCTTTTAATAACTGGAAGTACTACTGTGTGGGAAGCCTCAGAAGGTTTCCCACATGGTCCAGAATGTTCTGTGGTTGTAGCAGGATATTTGCCCCCTGTGCCCTCCAGGCTCACCGCTGACTACTGAGCCTCAATTCTGCACCGTATCCAGTGATGGGATTCAAAGATATTAACAACCGGTTCTATGCCCATCTGGTAGCCACTTTTAAATGGCTATTTTTAAACATTATATGTCCTATCTCTTGTTAACAACTGGTTCTGTAGAGTTGATGCAAACCTGCTGGAGCCCACAACTGACCATATCCATAACTGCTCTGACCTGAAATCCAGGAAACTGGTCCGGATATTCCTGTGGAGTGCATTTGGGTAAAGGTTAGGGGGAAAAACAAGAAACAAAACATTGTGGTGGGCGTCCACTATAGACCACCAGGCCAAGAAGAAGGAGTAGACAATGTCTTCTTGGAGCAACTGGAATACATTGCAAAGAAATATGAGGTAGTTATAATGGGGGACTTTAATTATCCAGATATTTGCTGGGAGACAAACTCAGCCAAACATGGAAGCTCCAATAAATTCCTGATGGACCGGGAAGATAATCTCATGATCCAGAAGTTGGAGGAAATGATGAGGGGAGGGGCCATCCTTGACCTGATCTTAACTAATCGTGAAGAACTGATTGACCGGGTCAATGTCGCAGGAACTTTAGGGGAAAGCGATCATGAGCTGCTGGAATTTAGAATAATGTAGGAAATAAAAAGAGTGCACAGTGAAACCTTTATATTGGATTTCAGGAAGGCTTATTTCAACAAGTTTAGAGGAGTCATAGGCAGGATCCCACGGGTTGATGAAATAACAGGAAAAGGGGCCCAGGATGGGTGGGAGCTCCTTAAGAGGCAGCTTCTGCAAGCACAGTCAGAAACAATTCCTATGAAAAAGAAAGGGGGAAAATCCTGAAAAAACCAGGTTGGCTCCACAAGCAACTTGGGGATCAGCTATAGTTAAAGAAAGAGAAGTATAGGGAACGGAAGACTGGAAAGATCACTAGAGCAGAATACAGGCAGGTAGCCTGGTCCTGTAGGGAGGGGGTCAGGGATGCAAAAGCTCAGTATGAGCCGAGGCTGGCCAGGGGAGTCAAGGATAACCAAAAGAGCTTCTTTAGATATGCTCAAAGCAACAGGAGGAGAAACGAGGGGGTGATCTTTGTCCAGGACAAAAGTGGACAACAGGTGTCTGGAAACCAGGAGAAGGCGGAGCTGCTCAACTCCTACTTTGCATCTGTCTATTCTTGGAAGGAGGGCTGTGCAAATGGCGGTGTGGGATCATTGGCTGATGCGGGGATATGCTTGCATCCCCAAAGAGGTAATGGAAACATGGGTGGTGCAGAACAGCAGATTAAGATTGACAAAGAATTGGTTCGAAACAACTTAATTGGCCTAAATGAATTCAAGTCATTTGGACCAGATGAGCTGCATCCTCGATTTCTTAAGGAACTGGCAGATGTCCTTGCAGAGCCTCTGTCGATCATCTTTGAGAAATCCTTGAGGAGAGGAGAAGTGCCACTGGACTGGAAGAGGGCAAATGTAGTCCCAATCTTTAAGAAGGGGAAAAAAGAAGACTCAGGAAATTATAGACCAGAAGCATTTGACAGCAGAGCATTTGACAAGGTCCCACCTGACATCTTAATTGGGAAGTTGGAAAAATATGGGCTAGATGGGGCAATCATTAGGTGGATCTGCAACTGGCTCGATGGCTGCACTCAAAGGGTTTTAGTAAATGGTTCTGCGTCAACCTGGAGGTCGGTTTTGAGGGGTGCCCAGGGCTCTGTTGGGCCTGGTTCTCTTTAATATTTTCATTAATGATTTTGAGGAAGGGGTACGGGGGAGCCTGATCAAATTTGCAGATGACACCAAACTGGGAGGAGTAGCAAACACAACAAGATAGGAGAAACCCCCAGGAGGATCTGGATAACTAGAACACTGGGCTATAACAAATAGAATGAATTTCAACAGGGAGAAGTGCATGGTTCTGCACTTAGGAAATAAAAATCAAAAACACAGGTATAAAATGGGGATACTTGGCTTGGCAGCACAACATGGGAGTGGGATCTTGGAGTAGCCGTGGATCACAAGTTGAACATGAGTCAGCAGTGAGATGTGTCTGCAAAGAAGGCAAATGCCATTTTAGGCTGCATTAAGAGGACTGTAGCTTCCAAGTCGCGAGAAGTTCTTGTTCCTCTTTATTCAGCATTGATCCAACCTCACCTTGAGTACTGTGTTCAGTTCTGAGCACATCACTTTAAGAAAGATGCAGCCAAACTGGAGCAAGTCCAGAGGAGAGCGACAAGAATGATCAGTGGGATGGAAGGGAAGCCCTACGAGGAAAGGTTGGGGGAACTTGGGATGTTCAGCCTGGAGAAGAGGAGGCTGAGGGGAGACATGATTGCCCTCTTCAGATACCTGAAGGGCTGTCATAGGGAGGAAGGGGCTCATTTGTTCATAGTTGCTTCTGAAACCGGAACTAGAACCAATAGGTACAAACTGCAAGAAAGGAGATTCCAGTTGGATATCCAGAAAAAATTCCTGACGGTGAGGGCGGTTCGGCAGTGGAACAGATTGCCAAGAGAGGTGGAGGACTCTCCCTCACTAGAGATCTTCAAACAGAGTCTCAACGAGCACCTGTCAGGGATGATCTCTGAGGATTTCCTGCTGCAGGCAGGGGATTGGACTAGATGACCTACTAGGTCCCTTACCACTCCAGGATTCTATGATTCTATTATTTACAAAGCATTTTTTTCTGTATCAACCACTAAAGTTTTTGTTTCTGCTTAGATTGCCTATTGCGCATTTGTGCCAGTGATGGATATGAAAACACAGTTCCCTTCCTTTTACCGGATGGTCCCCAATGAAGTTCATCAGTACCAAGGGATTGTCCAGCTCCTTCAGCATTTCCAATGGACGTGGGTTGGGATCATTGCATTGAACAGTGAAAAGGGGGATATGTTCTTACACACCATGCTTACAGTGCTCTCTGAGCATGGAATCTGCCCAGCATTCAGTGCCAGAATATTACAATTTTCTCCAGAAGAACTAATTACAGCACTGACACACTTACAAAACACTAATGAAGAAGGCACACAACGCCCTGTGGCCTTGATCATGACACTGATTTATTCAGATGTCAATGTCTACATTTTAAATGCAGAGGTCGACGTAACCACATATTTGAAATGGCTGATAGCACTTTTTACAATGTTTGAAAACAATGCAGGGTCTTATACAGGCAAAGTGTGGATCATGACAGCCCAGTGGGATTTTTCAGCACTGACAGTTCACAGGGATCTGGACATGCACTTCTTCCATGGGGTTTTGTCTTTTGCTATTCACACCAATGAAGTGCCTGGGTTTCCAGAATTCCTTCAGTCCCTCCATCCTATGATGCAGAAAGGGGATGATTTTATCAAGATCTTTTGGGGACAGACATTTGACTGCACCTTTTCTGATTCTGATGGGGAGGAGAACATTTGCACTGGTGAAGAGAGGTTGGAGACGCTTCCAGGGATCCTATTTGAAATGAGCATGACTGGCCAGAGCTATAGCATCTACAACGCAGTCCATGCTGTTGCACATGCCTTGCAGAAGATGCCTTCATTTAGGCACAAGAGTAGAGCAATAGTGGACCAGTGTGGACACTCCCTTCCACATCAACAATGTTCTCTGGTATTGTTTCACTTTTAAATTCATGTTCATGATATAAGTGTGGAGAAAAAAGTCTTTTGTTTAACTTCAGAGATTTAAAAAACCATACAGTATTTTTCTTTATAATGTGGTCCCAAAATGTGGTCAAGGATGCTGAAAACCTGGCACAGGAGCCAGATGTGGCCTGTTGTGAGCCTACCTGTAGCTTACAGTGAGGCCCCTCCATCTAGCCAGATGGCAACCCACATATTGCTCTGGAGGTGAGAAGATTTCTGCTTTCTTCACCTACAGAGAATTACAGGGTTTGCCATCAGGAAGAGATACTGTAATAAAAGATAATGATCATTAAAGTTAAAAGACAATGTCTTCCCTTGCAAAATTCCCATTCATGTCTTCCTTTCTCAATCCAGCTTCAAACCTTCTTAAGGAGCATCTCATTTAACAACAGTGCTGGAGACCTGGTGTCTTTTGATGAAGACCATGAATTAACAGCTAGATTTGATCTCATTAACTGGGTGACTTTCCCAAACCAGTCCATTTTAAGAGTAAAGGTGGGAATGATGGATCCAAATGCATTTCTGGACCTCACCATTAATGAAGAGGCCATCACTTGGCACAGCACGTTTAAGCAGGTCATATCTGTCTACGGGTTCAGATTCAAGCTATAAGCTTCCTAGGGCAATTTGTTCATTATGGCTGCAGTGCTATGTACTCTCTTATAGGGGCATTAATTTCAACAGAATAGGTCAGATTTTTGAGAGGACATGCATAGGACATGCATAGGATTGTGTGAAGCACAATAAATATTTTCTGCTTTTCATACACAGGAGCTGCCCATAGCTGTGTGTAATGACTCCTGCTCTCCAAGTTACAGAAGGAAGAAGTTGGAAGGGAAGCCATTTTGTTGCTATGATTGTGTCCCATGTCCAGAAGAGAAGATTTCACTCTATAAGGGTAAGAGACATCACTGTCACTAATATGCTATGATGGACCTCCAAATCCCTTTCACTTGTACTCTAAGAAACCACATGTAAAATAATGAGATTTATATTATTTGAACATTGTTTATTTATTCATCGTCAAATGAATTGTACTGACCTAAATTGGTTAGGCTGGAATGTTTGGTTAGAGTCTATAAACGCTTAGCTTTATAGATCATATAAGACTTCATTGATAGCAGTACATGCTGGTCAAAGGTACAAGTACGTTCAGTAAAGAAATATATAAAAATGCAATTTTTTAAGGGAACACAGTGAGAAACTAGAAAGGAAAATAAAAATTCTGTGGGTCAAAGGGCAATTTAAAAATGATGCTATGATTTTGCAATGAGGTGAAAATTGCATCTGTTCTATTTTGCTAACAGATATGGATGACTGTCGCAAATGTCCAGTAGGTCAGTTTCCAAACAAGAATCATGATGAATGCCTTCCAAAGGATCTGAGTTTCCTCTCTTTCACAGAACCCTTGGGATTGACATTAAGTGCCTTGGCTTTGTCTTTTTCTCTGATCACAGTTTTGGTCCTCAGAATTTTCATTAAGAACAAGGACACTCCAATTGTCAAAGCCAACAATCAAAACCTCAGCTACTCCCTGCTAGTCTCCTTATTGCTGTTTCCTCTGCACCTTCCTATCATTGGCCAGCCTCAGGCAGTGACCTGCTATTTACGCCAAACATCTTTTGGTCTGGTCTTCTCAGTGCTTGTTTCTTGTGTCTTGGCCAAAACCATCACTATGGTACTGGCTTTCTTGGCCACCAAGCCTGGATCCAGGATCAGGAAATGGGTGAGCAAAAGACTGGCAAACTCCATCATCCTTGGTTGCTCCCTGATTCAAGCCAGTATCTGTACTGTGTGGCTCTGCACTGCTCCTCCATTCCCAGATTTGGACATGGAATCGTTGGCTGAGGAGATAATAGTGGAGTGCAATGAAGGCTCTATCACCATGTTTTATTGTGTTCTGGGCTACCTGGGACTTATGGCTACGATTAGCTTTATGGTGGCTTTCCAGGCCAGGAAATTGCCAGATAGTTTCAATGAGGCCAAGTTCATCACCTTCAGTATGTTAGTCTTTTGCAGTGTGTGGTTGTCCTTTATCCCATCTTACTTGAGCACTAAAGGAAAGTATATGGTGGCTGTGGAGATCTTCTCTATCTTGGCCTCTAGTGCTGGGTTACTGGGCTGTATCTTTTTCCCCAAATGCTACTTAATTATTCTAATGCCTCAGCTTAATATAAAGGAGAGACTAAGAAAGTGAAATTGATTAGCAATTGTTGCATTATATTTTTATGTTACCTAAAAGCAAAAAACCATCAAAATATTTATGAACTCACACCCTCTTATCCATTCTCAGTAGTAAATACAAAGCTTATGCAACAGACAGAAAATGGGTTTACCATATATCCTACAACAAGCTCCTGTAATTACAAGGCTTTCTGTATACCAATCTCAGTGTCTGAGCACATTTTGAAAGACTGAACCATCTGGGGTTACTTCTTTATTAACTGGCCCTTTAAAAAGGGAGCAGAGGGCCCAGACATAAAGCAGATATGAATCCATGAATCCATAAAGGATTCATAGGGTAGTTATCCCTGTGGAAGAGTAAAGTAACAGTCTCCAGCAGAGGAACTAGCAGAAGACCTCATGTTCCTGGAGATGTCATATGAGGAGAGGGACCCGGATTGCCATTGCAAGGCTGTACAGGTGCCAGTATCTAGAACACCCCCCTGGAAACGAGAAGCTAGGGAATGAGAAGGGGGGCCTTCTGGAAAAAAGGAAGACCCTGAGGAGGTGGAAAGACAATTATAAGAATATGAAAAGGAGCAGGAGAAATGGAGGGAAGCAGAGAGGGTCAGGGAATGGATGGCTAGGAGAAGGCCTAGGATGGCACCTGGGGAGGGATTCACACTACACAGGCCAGGGTTGGCAAAAGGCCCAGCCTGGTGGTGGAACCTTCCACCCACTCCTTGAGCAGAAGGATGGAAGCTCCCTAGGGGGCAGGGCCCATGGTACTGATAAAAGGGGAAGGCGGGAAAGTTGCAAGGGTCAGAGGACTGAGAAGCTGAGGAAGGAAAGAATATTTGGTGCTTGTGTATTCTCTGGACTTACCTGCAGATGTTATACCAGTTACTTACCTGTTTGGGAATCGGATGTTGAAGGGAAGTACTTACCTGGACAGATGGGACTTACCTGGACAGATGGGACTCCTTCCCATGTTGAAAGACCTGTTGTGTTACTTACCTGTTAAGTATTAAGGAACCGTCTTAGCAAGTGTACATCCGTTATGGATGAAAGTAAAGCTGTTATTGTTAATATCCCACCCCTGTCTCTGTGGACTTATTTTGAGGATGGTGTGAGGCCGATGCTGGTGGGAACTCCTGGAGGCGGGATACCATCCACCCACATCACCCAAGGTAGCGGTCACCGCAATCCCTTTCACAGGTCCCTGCTTTGTTGTGGAAATAGGCTTGCATAACTCACTCTGAGCTATACTTGTAGTTCAGAGACAGCTACACAAGAAGGACAGGTCACAATGGTGACATTAGACTGAGGCTGCAATCCTATCCATACTTTCCTGGGAGTAAGCTCCACTGACTATAATATAACTTACTTTTGGGTAGACCTGCATAGGTTTGGGCTCTGTATATGATCCACTGGAGAAGTAAATGGCAAACCACTCCAGGACTTTGCCAAGAAAACCCTTGACTTCAAAATCCTTTCCTTTACCCAATCAACATTAGCATGTAATCTCTGAACATACGTGAGGCTGGTTCCTCAATGAAAGGGGCAGCACTCATCCCAAAATTCTCAGAAAAGTGGTAGTGCTACTCAGTGCTATTCATTTGTTCTCTGCATGTTCTCTGCAGTTTATCCCCAAGAGACTTTCAACTCCTCTTTTTCCTCCTTTTTGTGTCAGTGATGGTATTCCAGTTGAGTTCCCTAAAAACTTAAAAAATGATGCTGTCAAAGTAATACAGGTCCGGTTTTGTTGTATGTGATTTTTTTATGCACAGATATGACTCAAGACATTGAGCCATCATCTCAGGAGCATGGCAAGTGTCCCACCTAGCTGCAGTAGAGATTAAAAATTCAATGCACATTTAGTTGTCAGGGATAACATTTATTGGACATATGATGTCAGGTCAGTCTTTAAGTGTATAAGGAAAGCCACAAATGAGGCTTAAGCAGTGATTCCCAAACTGTAAGGCAAGGATCTCCAGAAAGCCAAGGAAACCAGCCCAGGAGGGTTGCAGAATCCTAGCAAGATATCAATAGCCCTATACAATACATAAGGTAATAGGTGCAAATTGGTGGCCAGTGGGCTGTGGGTGGCGCACGCAGTTAAGATGCTGTGCCTGTTAACCAGCAGGCCAGGGTTCGAGACCCAGGTCGGCCCCACAAGACAGGGTGAGCTCCTGTCCTTAGTCGAGCTCTGCGACGCCAGCTGGATCCAATCGTATTGGCTCTGCCTTTCCATTGGACTCATTCAGTGGCGTGGAGAGGGGGGATTTGCTGCTTGGGTAACAGCCTATCCTACATAACAATCCAACCCAGGCTTTCGTGCTTCGCATGCAGCATATGCAGCGCCAAGCATGATACCATAGTCTTTCAAGACTGACGGAGGCCTGCTGGGTCAAGTGAGACATCAGTAGAAACAAATTTAAGAACAACTGGGCTAAGGTTTCTTCTGAACAATATTTTAAGGATTTAAAAGTAAAAGAGGGAAAGAACTGAGCAGCTGAATCTCAATGGTAAAAGTGTGCTCTGAATCCTATTTTCAAATCCACCAACTCACTTCATTTCCTCAAACTTATGCCAGCTTCGCAGGAGAAACAACAGGTCTATCATGATCTATCATACAGTATTGCTATCAATTCACGAAATCCCTTTGCTCATTCCTTTCTTATGTGTAATGAAAAAGGTCATGCACAAGGTACCCCTGTCGTATTCTTCCTGGGTGTGATTCTGCTGTGTGTCAGTGGTGTACCTGGGGGATGCCTAAAGAACCCTGGGTCTCAGATACCACCTTCAGGGGGATGACACACTAGGGTTGAGAAAATTAAAAAAATAGCTAAAATGCTAGGGAGGTAACACACTTGGGGTGAACAAAATAGCTAAAATCACTAAAATGGTTTGGAATATCCCCATCATGTCATTAAACCATTGGATGCATATTTTTCAGCAGAATCCAATGCAAAACACAGCTTTGAGATAGCTCCTTCCTGTCAAATGTTATGGCCATAACATAAAAAACAACAAAAATGCATGGTGCCCTTTGGAAAATGTGAGATGTATCAGACTTTTACTCATGAGTAAACAAACATGCCTTAGGGCACAATCCAGAGTAAGGACACTGAGGATAGCCCAACTGGGCTGCCCCAACTATTCTATATCCAGAGCAGAAAGTTATGCTGCATCCAGAGAGTCAGAAAGCCTGGGCTGCCCTAACTGCTCCGGAGCATGCTAAGTAGGCATCAATTAAGTGACAGCTGGGGAGGGCTTGCTCCTGAGGAGACCCCCTCAGATCACATTGAACATGGAACAGCTGTGGTGCCTGTCTCATAAAGAAGCCCACAGGTTCCCAACAACCAGTTACAGCCGCAGTTCCTCTAGCCCTTAGGATCCCATTTTTTTTTCTACCACGTCATCCCAGGACGGGTCCATTACACCGGATGGAAGTTTGTGTTGTGTTTTTTACTGAATTTATTATTATTACTTGACAAGACTTTCTGAGTTTTTTACTGCTAATGAAACAGTTACGAATCCAAAAGCATAAGTTTTTGAATTTACAGTTTTTCTGTAAATTCCAGTTTATACATATCATCCCAGGATGGGTCCATTAGACCCATTTTGCCTTTCACTGGTTATTCAATCCAATGGCAGGACAGGTTTTCCACATCAAACAAAAAGATTTAGAGGTTCTCAGCATGGGATTTATTGCCCTGAAGATTTCCCACAATGAACAAAAGGATGGTCTCAGCATGGGGTTTTATTGCCCTGTAAATAAAATGAAGGTGTCAAAAAATTTGTTCGCCCTGGTTGCTAAATGATCTATGTATGCCACTGCTGTGTGTTCAGTTATGTCCCTGTCAACCAGGAGTGCAGGGTAGATTTAGATTTTCACTTGTCTAGGCAATTTGCTATTTCTTAATTATGACTAATATGGATACCACATATTAATTTCAAATGAAGAGGCACCAGGTTATAGATAGACAGATATTTCCCTATCAGCCCACCTAATCTCCCGTATTATCTTCTCAAGTCTCACTAAATCACAAAGAGATCCAACAAATATTTTCTTCTCCACATATGGTGGGGAGAAAAATCTCACTGGGCACAATATCCTGCAGCAGTAATTTTGAGAGCTGTAATTAGCTTCAATTACTATGAGTCATGCTCCATCTAGACAAACCACTCAAGTCTGAAAGTGGACACAAAATATCCCTGCAACGGTTGAGACACTGAACACTCTGAATCAATCTCGACCAACATGAAGGGAATATTTCTGTTTGAGCAGCTGCTCATTCTGTGCCTGCAGTTTTCTCCAGACGAAGGCAATGCTTTCATGTGCACCATCACAGAGCCTTCCCAGTTTCCATACAAGTATCATCAGAGTGGAGATCTCATCATTGGAGCAATTGTTTCACAGTTTAGCTGCCTCTTTGATGCACTTTCTTTCAGCGAACACCCCCAAACAAAGCTAATAGATGAAGTGATGTAAGGAAATGCTTTTTCCCTCCATAACTTTCCAGTGCGTATGCTCTGCTCCTCACTTCCTCTCTTGTCCCATCTCTGTCTTCCTTTTCCAATTCAAGGCATAGAAAAGGGGGAGCACTATAGGAAAGGAGAAGTAAGAAGTACAGAGAAGGAAATTCCCAGGCATTCTGATGGCACCCCCTCACCAATCTGTAGACTACATTTCATTCCCTTTCATATGGGATTGAAGATTTATGAAAGTTTCAATCACTCAGGCTACAATCCCAACCTCCAGTCAGGGCAACCAAAGCCCTGCCATAAGCCCCATGCTGACCTCGGGTGTCACAAAAGTGCAATACACTTGTGTGCAACTCCTGGGTAGAGGGTTAGGCCATTGCACAGACATGATCTTGCCTCCCAGTATCACCATGGGAATGGGAAGTCCCATGAGTTCTGTCATCCTAGGTTAGAACTGCACACTGTATCACTTAAAAGAGGCTGCCTGGTTCAGAAAAGCAATCTGGTATCCCAACTGGGCTTGAAGTTTATCTGAAATGCTGTCAAGTTTACACTAGGCAGAGCTGTTTGGCCACCTTGGAGCGCCATCCTAAGCATGTCTACTCAGAAGTAAGTCACATTATGTTCAATAGTACTTACTCCCAGGAAAGTGTGGTTATGTTTGCAACATCTGACTCCTTTCAAAGGCTGAGATTGAAAAGTTGAGGTTATCCTGAGGCAACCTCATCTGAGTCATATTTGTGTTGTAGTGGTGCAGGTGTTGGACTTTGACAGGAAAATCCATGTTCAGTTCCCTATTCCACCATAAAGCTTGCTGGGTTATTACGAGGACAAATGGAGGGAAGGAACTATGTACACCATCCTAAGCGCCATGAAGGAAGGGTGGTATAAAAATCTAGAAAATGAATAAATGCCTGGGGAAGGGAATGCATGTAGCATCTTGATTATTATGTTATTAATTAATGTGGCTCACTTTACCCAATAAACAATCTTGCTTTGTATTATTTATGGGTATGTATGTGAGTGCTGCAGTCTCTTAATGCATCATTCATGAGTGTGTGGGCATACTGCTGCTGAGGCAATATCTCTCTCATTTAAAATCTATTCTTCTTTTAGCCCAACACCAAAGAACTACCAACATGTCCTGTCCTTGATATTTGCTGTGAAGGAGATCAACGAGAACCAGAAGATCCTACCAAATGTCAGCCTGGGGCTCCACATCTATGACAGTTATGCAGATGCAAGGATGACTTTTCAGAACACCATGAAACTAATATCCACCAGCAAAAGGATAGCCCCCAACTTCAGGTGTGAGAAGCAAAAGCAGCTGATAGCTGTAATTGGAGGACTTGATTCTGAAATCTCCCTTCACATGGCTACTCAATTAGGCATCTACAAGATTCCACAGGTACAATAAGCATAGGGGTCAAGATTATTTTTATGCTCGGTTGGTATTTATCCTCTTAACATTATCCTCTTACTTCGTTGGACTGAAAACGGGAAGTTAAGTCCTTGGGAAACGTATACAGGACTGTAGTGTAGCTAATATTGATCAGATTTATTCACATCAGATATTCTTATCAGAACAGTACTATAAAAATTCATATAAAATAATATGACTTAAATAATCTTAGCAAAATAATTTATTCTTTTGTGAGTACAGTCATCTCCCTGGACTGATATCTATGGATTCAATTATTTGTGGTTCTCCATGTCCCCCTTGTACTCTCATGCACCCATTTGCTTTTTTCCATTAGCAAGCACACATTTCTTGCTTTTACAGAGATTTATCCAGTGTTGTAGCTAATTATCATGTAGCCCAGTAGAAAGTTGAAAATGATGCCTGGAAGTGATGTCACAACAGGAAGTGATGTCATGGTCAGGTTGTTGTTTTTATTAAAGAAAATTGGGGAAAACAAACTTCTTCCACCCCAGCAGCTTGCCATCCATTTCCCCACAGCTAACGATGTAGCTAAGACATCTATCTGCTATCTGGGGATCAAAGATTTTCTAGCCCTCCTCCAACAAAATCAAATTTAATTAAGTAAATAAAGAACAAGTGTGCTCCTTATTGGTTATGGACACTGTACTGGGGGAAAGAGGATGGTTAATCTCTCCATTCTAAGAGGTGCACCACTGACTAAGAAGTGCCTCTTTACCCAATTAACAGGGTATTATGATATATGGAAACGGAAGCTGATTCATAATCATTATTTGATTAACACCAAATTTGTTCCAGACTGTGTCATAATTAAATCTCCTTGGATCTCAGAGCAATCAGTCTTGTATGCCAGTTTTGAGTTAATAAAATTCACTTTTTGTTATGTATGCAGTTGGTGTTTTCATTTTCTAGTTAATTGGTCATACCTTTTGATGGAATACAGGTATTATATCATTGCATTATGCATTAAATTATCTTTCCAATGATATATAACACAATGAGATCAGTGATGGGATTCCAAGAAATTAACAACCTGTTCTATGCCCATCTGACAGCCACTTTTAAATGGCTATTTTAAAACTTTATAGGTCCTATCTCTTGTTAACAACCGGTTCTATAGAGTAGGTGCGAACCTGCTGGAGCCCACCACTGGACGAGATTAATTTTCATATTGGACCAATTTTTCACATTTTTGGCCATTGGTGTCAAGCATAGCTTGTGGTCCCCAAAAGCATGCTGCCTGGTGCAATTGCGACCCTCAGCATCCGCTAGCTATGCCACTTATTTATCCTCTTAATTATAAATCTTCTAATTTATCCTCATATCAAATATTCAGATCAAATTATAATATAAAATGCATATGAATAATGATATAATCTTAGCAATACTATTTATTCTTTTGTGGGTACCGGCAGCTTCCTGGATCCAATATCTATCTATGGATTCAGTTATTTGTGTTTCTCCCTGTAGCAATTCCCTGCACATCAGTACACCCATTTTTTTCCATTAGCAAGTACACATTTTTGGTTTTTTTTTTCTCTGGAGATTAGGGATGCAACAAGTATGTTGAAGGAAACAGTTAAAGAGTTATCAGGAAGCTTCTCATTAGACTTAGAATGGCAAGACCCTTAAAAATATATATAAAAAAATCTTCATACCATATCCCATTCAAGGCAATAATGTTCCCTCAGTGAAAGGACATCAGTAAGCCTTTAAATCAGAATTGGTTTACATCTCTGCAGATATTTGCCCAGTTGATCCTCAGCTGATCCTCAATTCCTCCCCAAATAACCTATAAAATATTTTTATTTAGATCGCTCCTGTAATGAATACAAGAATGAAGTTCCCTTCTTTTTACGGAATGGTGCCCAGTGAAACACATCAAATCAGTGGGATTGTCTGTCTACTTCAACATTTTCAGTGGACTTGGGTTGGGATCATTGCTTCAGATGATGTCAGTGGAGAAAGATTTCTGCAGACCATGTCAAAAATTCTTTCTGAACATGGTATCTGCACAGCCTTCAGTAAAAAATTATACCCAGTATCTGTGGGTATAGCAGTTAAAACATCATCACATTTGGGGAAAGCAAAGGAAGACTATCTTATGACTGAGATCATTTCACTAATTAATTCCGATGTCAGAATATATGTGTTACATGCAGAGGTTAAGACCACAACGTATTTGAAATGGATGCTGTGTTTGCATATGGTGTTTGAAGGTAATACAGAAACTTCTACAGGGAAAGTGTGGATTATGACAGTCCAGTGGGATTTCTCAACATTGACAATCCACCAAATGTTAGACATAGGATTCTTCCATGGTGCCTTGTCTTTTGCAATTCACTCTAAGGAAGTGTTGGGGTTCTCAGAATTCCTTCAGCTTCTACATCCTGATTCACAAAAAGGAGATGATTTCATCAGGATCTTTTGGGAACAGAGTTTTGGATGCTTATTTTCTGATCAGGATGAGGACAACAGTGAAACCTGCACTGGTCAAGAAAGGTTGGAGAAACTCCCAGGGACCCTTTTTGAAATGAGCATGACTGGCCATAGCTATAGCATTTACAATGCAGTTCATGCTGTAGCACATGCATTGCAGAAGATATGTTCCTCTGGACCCAGCCGCAGAACATTAATAGACAAATGTGGATTGTTTCTTTCAAATCTGCAAAGTTTCCAGGTAAGATTCCACAAGGTTCCTTGTCCAGGGTGGCATAAAATACATATAGAACCAAGTGTGCCACTTAATTCAGAGATGGTGTGACATTAACTCTTGGGGGATTTATTCAAATTATCAGAGACTCCAAGGTGTTCTAAATGTGTGTTCCCCTTAAGAGCAACTCCTTCTCCAGCTGCATCACATAAGCAAAGTGCTAATGATTCGTGAGTGATTAAGGTGAAGGCACGTATTCCGGTAATTCCAATCCAAGAATGGCCAGTGCTGAATCCATAAGTTTTGCTCAGGAGAAGGACATCTGACTGTCCTATTTCATTTTCAATATTTTTATTCAAATAATTATATAAAATAATAGTTAAAAAAACTACATTCGTACATTACCACAACAACAAAGCCAGAAGTTCAGTCATTTAAATCTTGGATATATAACACATCCAACTATTCACTGACAGCCACGTTTATTCTCAACATACTCTTCTTAAATTATTTCTATTTGTCTATATCTCAAAATACCACTTGCATTTCTCTAATTTTTAAATGCAATAGCCTATCCATAACAACATAACAATGGGTGCAATCCTGACTAGTCCAGAGAGAATGGTCTAGCTAACCTGGCCTAAGTAGGCCATATCCTGAGCTGACACTTGCCCCCAAATCCAGAGTAACTACGAGAGCACATAAGACACTTTACTGCACCACCTAGTGAAAACCTATGGGAAATTCATAATGGAATCCAGAGTAAGTTGTTCTTACACCGGAGCAAGGACTCCATGTAGTTACTCTGGATTTTGTCCTTAAGCCAGATTCACAGGGCTAGAAGGCCTCTTTGGGGACAACAACCCATTAGCTATTAACTTTTTCTTTTTCTTTGTAAACTTTGTGAACTTTTTAGTTGAAAAGCAGTATATAAATATTGTAGATAGATTAGATTAGGTTGATTGATCAATCCTCTTCCCAGGCTTGGCAACCTGATGGGGGGCTGCCCAGATTTGAGAAATAGCATTCCCATCTCCACCAGCAACGAATGTTAGGGCACCAAGAAAGTGTTTACGATCATTGACTTCTGTTCATCCTCTAAAGGGAAACACTTCTGAATCCAGATGCAGCAGTGACAGATTAGTCCTGATTTCCACGAGCTTGTTGCAAGTGACCAGTTCGATTACAAAATGTTAAGCCTTTGATGGTTTGGCTGTGCTCCTTTGACTGAATGTTTACATGCCTGTTCTATAGTATGAAGCCCATGACAAAGCATAAAATCCTATCCAACTTTCCAGCACTGGCATGGCTCTGCCAGTAGATCATGTGCTGCATCCTGCAGTTGGGGGAGGGGGCTGTAATGGGGACCTCCTCAAGGTTTTCCTTCACAGTTGCATTGCTCTTATCCTGGAGCTGAAAAAGTCCCAGTTTGTTATATCTTCCTATACCTATTTTCAATCTAGCTCCATCCTTTCCTGAGAAGAATCTCATTCAACAACAGTGCTGGAGACACAATATCTTTTGATGAGGAGGGTCAGTTAGTAGGTGGATTTGATCTGATTAATTGGGTGACTTTCCCAAATCAGTCCTTCTTGAGAGTAAAAGCAGGAATCATGGATCCTCAGGCTCCCTCAGGGAAAGAGTTCACCATTAATGAAGAGGTCATCACATGGCCCAGCATGTTCAATCAGGTACAATCAGACTATATGTTGTATGTGGGAAGGATAAATGGGAAATATTCCATTATTAAGTATTCAGCTCTTTAATATTTGGTGACCCTTCACACACACCTTAGAATTTCCATTCAGGACCCAATACCATACATCTTTTCAGGTGTGATGAAGCCACAGTGGGAACCAGAGGTAAGAAAACAAAATATTCCCATGAATGAAATATAAAGTAAAATTTGGCTATTCCTTTTAATATTCATTAACTCTTCCCTACCTCATTTCCTTCCCCAACCCTCCATCCTATCAATTTCCTACCCATCATGCCAAAATGGCCCCTAAAGTTCTCACTTGGAGCTGTTACCTAGATCTTGGTAGTGTCCAGCTGGCTCGTATGAGCCATACAACATCCAGATGCAGAAGCTCATCGCTGGAACTGGCCCAGGTCAACATTAGGTTCTGAATTTACATGAATCATACAAAGCAGTGGTATTTCATTACAATAATAACACACCTTTGATACAAGTAATTTGGAAAATATTATTCAAATTCATTGTAGAAGAGCCCAATCCTATCCTGTGCCATCTGATATGATGCACCCGTGCAGCCAGAGGGCAAGCTGCCTGCTATGGTAGGCTGCCTGATTGCTTTTGGGCTTCCTCAAAACTGTGCTAGGTATGTAGTTGGCACAAGTCTAAAGAGAGGAAAGGGTGGAGCAGGTTGGGAAATCTGGTACAGAATACTCCATGTGCTTCTACTGCCAACATCTACCCCTTTTGTCTGCACTTAACTTCATATCCTATGCTTTTCCTGACTCCAAACCTTCCCTGAGCTTCCCCCTTTACCACCTTACCTGTCCTGGCTTAGCCTCTGTGGTTGCTCTGGAGAGTATATCCAAGATCAAAAGTCTGAGAAGGCTTTATTCTGAAAATAGTTCTGTCTCATTTCAGTTTGAAAGTCAAACTGAAGCCATATCCAGCAATAAAGCGAAAATCTTTGATGAGGTCAGAATGTTGTTTATTAGATAAAGGAGACATATATAATTATTTTCTTTTATATCCAGGTAGTGCCCATTGCTGTGTGTAATGATCACTGTTATCCAGGTCTCAGCAGAAAAAAGAAGGAAGGGAAGCAATTTTGTTGCTACGATTGTCTTCCATGTCCTGAAGGGAAAGTTGCATACCAGATGGGTAAGAGACAGATAATGTAAAAGATCACTACATTTTCTTGGATACTCCTTGTGATGAAAAGGTTAATAGTTGTGGATTCTGTTTA
This sequence comes from Cryptoblepharus egeriae, assembly GCA_030015325.1. Classification (NCBI taxonomy): domain Eukaryota; kingdom Metazoa; phylum Chordata; class Lepidosauria; order Squamata; family Scincidae; genus Cryptoblepharus; species Cryptoblepharus egeriae. The sequence continues at coordinate 86,801,909 of JAREYC010000004.1, forward strand.
GGATTTTCTAGCCCCACCCCCCAAAAGCCAGCATAATACTTATGCTGGATCTTATTCCAACCTAACTAGAGGTTAGGATTGCAGCCTGAGCAGGGGCATCATTAACTAGGTGGAGTGGAATGTGCACCCTGCACCAGGCAAAACGCACTGGGGTACCCTAAAAATGCAACTTAGGGTGCAATCTAGAGTAACTACGGGAAGTCCTTGCTCCGGTGTACGTACAATTTGCTCTGGATTGCAAAACGAATTTCCCATAGGTTTTTATTAGGTGGTGCAGTAACTATAGATACACATCATGTCTTTTACGTGCTCCCGTAGTTACTCTGTATTGTAGGGCAAGTGATGGTGTGGAAAATTCCATCATGTCATACCATTGGCTTCATATTGAAGAACAGAATTCAGTGCAAAAATCTGTTTTGAAATAGCACCTTCCTATAAAATATTATGGCCAAATAAACTAAAAAATAATTATTGAACTCTATGGAAAGTGAAAGTGACCCATATCATGATTTTACTTTCCATTAGGCATACATGCTATAGTCCATTGGAAAGAGCAGGCTGAGAGGAATATAAGGACACCAGAATTGTCCTGATCCAATAAATACAGCCCCCACAAATCTTCCCAAAATGAGGTCCCTGATGAGTGCATTGAAATGCATTGAAAATGAAACTGAATTGCACAACCATGTTTACTAGTAAGCAAGCAAGCCTTGGCTGGTGTGGAGGGTCAGTTCCAAGGGAATACAAAGCTTCCAAAATGGTCCCCTATCACAGAGATCACTAGGGTGTTAGAAAGGAGCACCCTTGAGGGGGTAACACCCATGGTGACCAAAGTGGCTAAAATAATGGTTTGTAGAAATAATCCCATCATGTTATATATTGTTGGATGTGTAATTTGCAGAAGGATGCAGTGAAAGCAATGACTTTGAAATATCCTTATTCTATCAAAGTGTATGGCCTAAATACCAGTGCAGGCGAGGCAATGGCACATAACTATGCCCACAATTCAGGTTGTTGCTCTGCCCACTGCATGAGGATGATGCACTGGCCTTTGCACCAGGTGATTCAAACTGTAGAGACACCCCTGAGCCTGAATCAGTGACAGGGTCAGGCTGCAATCCTAACCTCCAGTTAGGCTGGCCTATGCTTTGGCATCAATCGTTTGCTGGCCTGGGGTATCACAAAGTTTGGTAAGGCACTTCTGCACCACTCCTGGGGGGGGGGGGTTAGGTCAGTGTATAGGCATACGTCAACCTCACACCACAATGGGGAGATATGCCAGGTGAGTTAAGCTGCCTCTGCTGGTTAGGATTGGGCCGTCAGTCAGCCAGTCAATCATTGACTCTTCAATGAAGTTTTATAAGCCAGCAAAACACCACACATAAAACATCATAGGTAGAATTGTTAGAGTATTGCATTTTTCTTTCAGTCATCCTCAGCTGTAGTGTACTTAACAGGCATCATGGATTATTTTCAGCTGAGAAACAAATTTTCCTATCTTGTAGATCATATAACTCAACTAGCAAAAAGTGTACCCGCTTTGCGGGAGAAAAATTCCCCCGTATGCTATCCCCCCATATGTATCAACCCCCCATGCGCATCAACCCCCATGCACAACTTCCCCCATGCGCAGCATCTTCCACAGTGCAACCTGTTCCTCCTAACAACATCCCCCCAGTGCAGCAGGCACTAAGCACCAAATTGGTAGGATGTTATTCAGTCTCCCATGTTAAGTACAGGACAAGAACACGTTGACCCCTTTTCAGCCTCTGAAGGGTTAAATTTCTCCACATGGGTTCTTGGTGGGTATTCAGGTGACAGAAGGAACTCCCAGAATTCCATGCTTCAGGCCCAGCAGTTGGGGCGGAATGTTGATGAGTCAGCAATTCTCAATGCAAAGTATAAGGAGGAAAAGGTGTTTGCCCCTTTTCACCCCCTTCCGGTTGGAATTTCCGAAAACGGGTTCTTAGTGCACCCCTCCATCATGGAAGGAACACTCACCCCAAATTTCACACTTCTAGGCCCAGGGGTTTTGGCAGGGCGTTGATGAGTCAGTGAGTCAGTAAGTGACTTTTCTTATATATATAAAAGAGAAAAGTCACTCACTGACTGACTCACTCACTCATTGACTGACTGACTGACTGACTCACTCATCACCGCCCTGCCAAAACCGGTGGGCCTAGAAGCGTGAAATTTGGGATGGGTGTTCCTTCCCTGAGGGAGGGGTGCACTAAGAACCGGTTTTCAGAAATTCCAACGGGAAGGGGGTGAAAAGGGGTGCAACATGTTTTCCTCCCTATACTTTGCATTGAGAATTGCTGACTCAGTAAAATTCTGCCCCAACTGCTGGGCCTGAAGCATGGAATTCTGGGAGTTTCTTCTGTCACCTGAACACCCACCAAGAACCATCTGGAGAAATTTAACCGTTCAGGGGCTGAAAAGGGGGCAACGTGTTTTTGTCCTATACTTAACATGGGAGACTGAATAACATTCAGCCAATTTGATACTTGGATCCTGGTGCACTGGGGGATGTTGTTCGGAGGAAGAGGTTGCGCTGGCGAGGATGCTGCGCATGAGGGGAAATTACGCATGAGGGGAAATTGTGCATGGGGGAAGTTGCGCATGTAGGAAAGTTGCGCAGGGGGAAGTTGCACATGGGAGGAAAATTGCACATGGGAGGAAGTTGCACATGGAGGAAAGTTGCGCATGAGAGGAAGTTGCGCATGGGAGGAAGTTGCGCATGGGGGAAAATTGCACATGGGGGGAAATTGTGCATGGGGGGAAAGTTGCGCATGGGGGAAATTTGCGCACGGGAGGAAAGTTGCGCACTGGAGGAAAGTTGCGCATATGGGTAGTTGCGCATGGGGAAAATTGCACATGAGAGGAAAGTTGCGTATGGGGAAGTTGCACATGGGGGAAGTTGCGCATGGGGGGATGATGCGCATGGGGGGATGATGCACATGGAGGAAAGTTGCGCATGGGGGGATGATGCACACGGAGGAAGTTGCGCACGGAGGAAGTTGCACACGGAGGAAGTTGCGCATGGGGGAAGTTGTGCATGGGGGAAGTTGCACATGGGGATGATGCACATGGAGGAAAGTTGCGCACGGGGGGAAGTTGCGCACGGGGGGAAGTTGCGCATGGGGGGAAGTTGCACCTGGGGAAAGTTGTGCATAGGAGGAAAGTTGCGCATGGGGGGAAGTTGTGCATGGGGAAAGTTGTGCATGGGGTTTGATGCATATGGGGAAGTTGCGCATGGGGGGTTGATGCGCATGGGGGAAGTTGCGCATGGGGTAACTTGTGCATGCTGGGTTGATGCGCATGGGTTAAGTTGCGCTTGGGGGGGTTGATGTGTATGGGGGAAGTTGCGCATGGGGGGTTGTTACGCCTGGGGGAAAGTTATCCATGGGGGGTTGATGATTATGGGGGAAATGGCATACGGGGGAATTTTACTCCCGCAATGCGGGTACGCCTTTCGCTAGTATATAGATATTACCTGAAAATGCTTTCTAAAGAGGCCAAAGGAGGTTGTCCAGTGAATCCATGTGAATGGATTGGGTAAAATTCATTTCAAAATGAATCAAGTTAAATGACAAATGTAACACATTAAATATTGTCATATTCATTTTTTTGAGATCTGGAATTATATAAAGGCATTGATACCTGAATTATACCTGAATTTGATATTATTCCATTGTTTTAGACATGGATGACTGCCTCTCATGTCCAGAAGGTCAGTTTCCAAACAAGAATCAAAACTTGTGCCTCTCCAAGAAACACCATTTCCTCTCTTTTGCTGAGCCCTTGGGAATTGTATTCACCACATTGGCTTTGAGTTATTCGCTGGTCACAATTTTGATGCTCAGGATATTCATGAAACACCAGGACACTCCCATAGTCAAAGCCAACAACAGAGACCTCACCTACTCTCTGCTTATCTCTCTTTTGTTCTGCTTCCTCTGTTCCTTATTGTTCATCGGCCAGCCTCAGACTGTGACCTGCTATTTAAGACAAACATCTTTTGGGCTGGTCTTCTCAGTGGCTGTTTCTTGTGTCTTGGCCAAAACCATCACTGTGGTTCTGGCTTTCATGGCCACCAAACCAGGATCCAGGATGAGGAAGTGGGTGGGCAAAAGACTGGCATACACTATTATCTTCGGTTGCTCCTTGATTCAATCCATTATCTGTGCTCTGTGGCTCTGCACAGCTCCTCCATTCCCAGATCAGGACATGGACTCTCTGGCTGAGGAGATTGTAGTGCTGTGCAATGAAGGTTCCATTACTATGTTTTATTGTGTTCTGGGCTACCTGGGACTTCTGTCTATAGTTAGCTTCATAGTCGCTTTCCAAGCAAGAAAGTTGCCAGACACTTTCAACGAAGCCAAGTTCATCACTTTCAGCATGTTGGTCTTTTGCAGTGTGTGGTTGTCCTTTATTCCTTCTTACCTGAGTACCAAGGGAAAGTCTATGGTGGCTGTGGAGATCTTCTCTATTTTGGTCTCTAGTGGTGGGTTGTTGGGCTGTATCTTTTTCCCCAAATGCTACTTAATTCTTCTGAGGCCTGAGCTGAACAGCAAGGATCAGCTAAGAAAAAGAAAATAAATTTGCTTCAGACAAATCACATTAGTATATGTATTAGGAGATACTTTCTTCGACAACTATTCCTGCAGAAGTCAAATACAGGTGTAACCTAATTCTATGAGAAATTTTTTATGGGCAATTTGTGTCAAAGTGAATGGCTCTGTAAGTTAAAAGATAAACGTCGATAAATATCAGATAATGGCTTAGGGCAAAATCCAGAGTAACTATGGGGAGTCTTTGCTCTGGTGTAAGAACAACTTACTCTGGATTACAATATGAATTTCCTACAGGTTTTCACTAGGTGGTGCAGTAACTATGGGTGCACATAAAGTCTCTTACGTGCTCCTGTAGTTACTCTGGATTTTGGGGGTATGAAACTGCTATGGTAAAGTGGCAGGCAATTAATCTTCCACTCTGAGTCTGTAGTAAGGATCAGGTAACTTAGACATGGCCCCTCACTTCCTAGTGATTCAGTCAGAGTGATACTCACCTCCCATTTGCAAGTGAGGAGAAGAGCCTGAAACTGATGGAAAATGAAACTGATTCATTGCCTCCTGACTAATGAATTCTAACTCACTGATTCATTAGTTACCATGGTAAATAATTACTTTTGTGTAATGCATATATAGGTATTCAGGGGGATTCTAAAGCAAACATAGCAAATAGGGAGGATCAACCTGTGTTGGCCAGTGTACTCCACAAGAGAGATTATCAGCACTAGTCCACCTGGACACCTTTTGGACATCTCATTCACATGGGCCCCACTCAGGTGCGGCTGACCTGACAAGCCAAAAAAAAATGTTTTTGCTCCCTCTCTGAGCCTAAGTTGGCTAGGGACCAGACCCCCCCAGTACCTTCCTATCCAAAGGTGCTGTTCGAAACCCCCTCTAGTCAGTTTTCCCACTGCCTGCATGAGGTGCAGTAATGACCCCCCTTGCTCTCAGGCCACTTGCGCCATGACTTGTCACCCTATTTTGTCACCCTCAGTTGTGCTCAACTCAGTTCTCTCATTTACTTCTCAAGTCATTTACAGTCATTTACAGATCATTTACAGGCATTCACAAGTCATTCACAGAATTGCGCCTTGCATTTCAAAGACATTTGCATTTCAATGTGCCAGTGCATCTCTATAGCTGAACTCCCTAACAGTGAGTTCTCTCCCTAACTCCTACTTTGCCTGTACTTCAATTCCTGAACCCATTCCATTTGGCAACATCATTTGGATGTTTATCATGAAAACTCAAGGGAATGTGGTGGCGGGTATTGCATTTGAGCATTTTTTGTATTACTTGCTTTAAGTTTAATACGAGATTTAATCGTTAATCTCGTAAATGAGATTTTTTTACTCAGATTTCGAATACTCTCTCTCTTTGTTCATCCTAATAAAGGTCACTGATCACTTTAAGAGCATGAGAATTTAATTAATTAGGCGCTTATGACAGTTTTTCTAACAGGGCCTGTCAGGCCAGGGCGCCTGACCAGTAAAAATCCTATAGGCGCCTGAGTGGGGGTTTAAATGTCATTCTCATCCTAAACATAAGCTTAGTGCATGCAGGCATGGAATACTCAACTTCAGAGCTTCCTTCACCATGGAAATGCTGTGGCATTAACAGGCTGCAAAAACACCCTCAGTAGGCAAAGTTAACTTCAATAAAATTATAGATTTGTTATTCTACAGAGCTGTGTTTTTCTTTGAGTATAGCAAGCATAGAATAAAAAGGCCTTGTGTTATTAATATTTTTTCTCCTTCAGCCTGCTTTCTGTGATCTTGGGGTGGCACTAACTGAGTTGTGATAGCATGAATAATAAGTCTGACCAATCCAGCATTGGTGGGTTATTCTCTAAAAACAGATTTTACACAGAAACATGAATTTTCAAACACACAGAGAACACTCGATATTGCAAAGATTTGGCGCTTCTTCTAGCTCAGGGGTCGCCAAAGTTTTTAGCCAGGGGGCCACAGTGTCAAGGGCCAGGGAAAAAACTAAATGTAAAATTTAAATAAATACTTTAGAGATTGAACGCAAATAAAGGAATAATTGAGAATGAATGGGCTCAAATTACTAATATTCCTCCAAACACCAACATATATTTAAGACATACATCTTTTGGGCTGGTCTTCTCAGTGGCTGTTTCTTATTTCTTGTTTCTTGAAATAAAGCACATATTTAAATGGATCGCCATTTCCCCACCTCCCAAACATCTTATAAGGCCTACAGTTACTTCTAAAGTCACAAAAGTTACTTCTGGGTTTTTTTAAACCCAGTAAGTGATTTTTTAAGGCCCCAGACATGGAGCCTCTCCAGACATGACCAGATATGAACAGGGCACAGCTCCAGTTGTGTTTGGTCAAGTGTGCCAGAAGCTTTCATGGGACTAAAGGCTGGCCATGGGCTGCTTCTGGGCCTAGGTTTGGAAACTCTTGTTCCAGATTAAAGATTGTAATCAAATGTAATTTGAATTTCCTTTGATCAGATTGGACAACACAGGATTCTTCCACCTATGCTTATCACAGTGCATATCAGCGAGTCTAAGTAAATGGACAGCCTAATCCTAACCTGGTCTGGAACAAGCATTCATTCCGTGTTCAATGAATCTCACAGTATATCTACAGTATTTATATCTATCTACAGTATTTATATACCGCTTTTCAACTGAAAAGTTCCCTAATGTTTTATTCCCTAATGTCAGCCGCCTTGGGCTCCCCCTTGCGGGGGAGGAAAGGCGGGATATAAATTGATTAAATAAATATAAATAAGTTCACAAAGCGGTTTACAAGAAAATGAAAAAATTAATAGCTAATTAATAGCTAATGGGTGCCTGTCCCAAAAGGGCTCACAATCTAAAGTGCAAAAAGAACACCAGCAGAAGTCACTAGAGCAGACATTGCTGGGGTGGGGAGGGCCATTTACTCTCACCCTGCTAAATAAAAGAGGAACACCCACTTGAAAGGATGTCTCTTGCCCAGTAAGCAGTCTACATCATGACCTTCAATATTGCTATGAATATTGCTATATAAAAATATTGCAATATTGCTATAAAAAATTTGCTTCTTTGTCTGGCCTAAAAATAAATCTTACGGAGTAATACAAGAATCTGGAATAATTATTTCTAATCCTATAATCAACTTCAATTACCACTGACTTACCATCCAGGCAAACCCCACATGGATTTTCTAAAGCCCACAAGCTGAACCAAGAATGAAGTGCATTTTTAACATCATCTCTGTGCTCTTCAGAGTGGGCTTATGAAATTGTGAAATCTCATGTTCAGTAGCTTTTCATCCACACATTCTGGGTCACTTTATGGGTACTGGTGAAAGAGGGATTTGGCCAAGATGGCAGGAATCTTTCTGTTGGTGCGGTCGCTCATTCTGGGCCTGCAGTTTCCTCCCACTGAATGCAAGGCACTAACCTAATCATTGGTGCAATTTCAGCAAACACCCTAAAACAAAGTTGGTGGATGAATTGTGTAAGGAAAATTGTTTATCCATGCCCCCCTCAATCAAGATGACAGGACCCGTGAATAGAGATAACAAGGGAGTGGGGTAAACATGGGGCACATTATAAATCCCTAAGCATGCAGGTAGCTAGCAGGTGAAAGGACCCTAATCATTTACCTCCCAGGACATATTGCTGGGCAAATCATCTGACTTGATGCCTATACCCAGAGTGACCATATTTCATGGCCAAAAAAAGAGGATAAGGCCCCCCCCTTGCGTAAGACATGACAATATAAAAGCTAAAAACATTCATATATTATTTTCACGTGATAATTTAAATTCTGTAGTGTTTATTATTAAATTAAAAACCATTATTTATTTGTTTGTTTATATAAAAAAGAAAAGTCACTGACTGACTGACTGACTCACTCACTCACTCACTCACACACACTCATCAACGCCCTGCCCAAACCGCCAGGCCTGGAAGCATGAAATTTGGGATGGGTGTTCCTTCTGTCACAGAACCAGTTTTCGGAAATTCCAACCAGAAGGGGGTGAAAAGGGGCGCGATGCGTTTTCCTCCCTATACTTTGCTTTGAAGAAACCCTGACTGAGGGATGCTCTGCCCCAACCCTTGGACCTAGAAGTGTGAAATTCAGGGAGGGTGTTCCTTCTGTCACATGAACACCCACCAAGAACTGATGTTGAGAAATTAAACCCTTAAAGGGCTGAAAAGGGATACAACGTGTTTTTGTCCTATACTTAACATGGAAGACTGACCAACATCCAGCCAATTTGGTGTTCGGTGCCTGGTGCACTAGGGGGGATGTTGTTTGGAGGAAGAGGTTGCATTGGGAAGGATGCTGCACATGGGGGGTTGCACATGGGAAGATGTGCATGGGGAGATGATGCGCATGGGGGTGATGCACATTGGGGTTTGATGGGCATGGGAGGGTTGATGCGCATGGGAGGATTGATATGCATGGGAGGGTTGATGTGCATGGGAGGGTTGATGTGCAAGGGGGTTTGATGTGCATGGGGGTTGGTGTGCATGGGGGGTTGGTGTGCATGGGGAGATGTTGCGCATGGGGGAATAATGCACACGGGGATGTTGCACATGGGGTGTTGATGTGCATGGAGTGTAGATGCACATGGAGTGTTGATGCGCATGGGGGTTGATTCGCAGGGGGAGATGTTGTGCATGGGGTGATGATGTGCATGGGGATTGATGCACCTTCGCGATGTTGTGCATAGGGAATGTTGCTCATGGGATAATGTTGTGCATGGGTGGTCATGTTGTAAATGGGGGTTGATGTGGATGGGGATTTGATGTACATGGTGGTTGATGCGCATGGGTGTGATGCACATTGGGGGTTGATGCACATGGGAGGGTTGATGCGCATGGGGGTTTGATGCACATTCGGGATGTTGCTTATGGGGGAATGTTGCTTATGGGGGAATGTTGCTTATGGGGGAATGTTGCAAATGGGGGGTTGATGCACATGAGGGATATTGTGCATGGGGGTTGTTGCGCATGGGAGGGTTGATGCACATGGGGGTTTGATGCACATGAGGGGTTGGTGCACATGGGGGTTGGTGCGCATGGGGAGATGTGCATGGGGGAATGTTACACATAGGGGTTGATGCACATGGGGTTGATGCGCATAGGGAGATGATGCGCATGGGGATGTTGCGCATGGGGGATTTATGCACATCAAAAAGGTATATCGGAACTGTGCCCCAACATCCCCAGAGGGGTGAAAACTGGGAAATCAACCAGGAGACCCAACATCCCGGAGCCACTGGCCTTCAGTAAGCTCATAGTCACAGACATCTTTTCCAAAGGACCAGCCCTACTTGACACACTGTCCAGATTACTCATGTTGGTGAGCATTGTGCTTATAATATTTAAATGCAGCAGAACTCCAGTGCCCTACTGCTGGATGACAGCACCTGACAAGTGTGCATCTGTTGTGGCTGCCCCGATCCTAAAGGGGTGTAAGCCAAAGGCTGCAGACTCAAAGCCCAACAGCCATTCTGAAAAGGGCCCAGAACTGATATAAAGTCATTGGCAACAGACCATTCTGTTTAAACAGTGATCAAAGATGCGGCCAGCTCTTGATATATATAAGGTGTCCTAAAAAAATGTACTCACTCCCTTCTTTGGAAAATGGTGGAAATCAATTTGAACATATGCGAACATGCACGAATGTGTAAACAACTTGTGGAAAAAACTAATCTACTCCATAATGTTATTACCTCTTTTTAATTTATCCTATTAGACCTGTAAAAATGTCAATAAACATCTTAATGAAAGTTAAATATATACCTTTTTGGGGGGACTTCCTGTAGTCAGACACAATGTGATGAATAGTATGTAGAGGAGCACCACAGTCACAAAGAAGGGTAGATGCAAGATCCCATCTGTGAGTCCTGGGAGTCACCATGTTGGGTTTGGAATCAGTTCAAAGTTGACCAATGCTGGCAAGCTAGGTCAAAACCTGGCACCTTTTGTGTAGGGTCACCTAAGTCTCTACCTATATCTGGGTGGTCAGGAGCCCATATAACCTTCCGTTGGTTATTGATGTCAGAGTTGTTTAATAACTGTTGTGTGGGTTCCACAGAAAGCTTCCTAAATTTAAGCCTGCCAGCTGATATATGAGGAGGTTCAGCATGTACAGGTAGAAGTTGGTTGCTCATAATTCTATTATATTCTTATATGGAAGGGATCTTGCATTTATAGAGTGGGGGTGCTATATGGCTAGTAGTAGATTTTAAGTTACTCTGTTAATTTAGTCTGGCATTTATCTAACCAGCGTGGCAGCAACTAAACCAACTGATATATCAAGATTCTTGGATCCACATGGAGTCAAAAACACATTGCCCATAGATGCTGGGAGATACCTGTGCAAATAGAGATACAAGTACAGATTGGAAAGATATGGCTTGGCATTGCCATATGTATTGCACAGTGCACTCCTAGGCATGTCTATCCTAAAATAAGATCCATTGTTTTCAATGTAGCTTACTTCTAGAAAGTGGCTGTGGGTGGCACAAGTGGTTAAGACACTGTGCCTGTTAACCAGCAGGCCAGGGTTCGAGACCTGGGTCAGCCCCACAAGACAGGGTGAGCTCCTGTCGTTAGCCCAGCTCTGCGATGCAGCTGGATCCCATCATATCTGTTCTGCCTTTCCATTGGACTAATTCAGAGGCATGGAGAGGGGGGATTTGCTGCTTGGGTAACATAAAGAGGTCAATACGTTCCAGAGGCATGCACTTTAAGTGAAATGCTCTATAAGTGAAGTGGATTTTCCCATAGCAAATAATGGAAACTCAGACCATTGGTTCCACAACCCCAAAAATATCTGTATATAAAAATATTAACTGTATGTAAAAATGATGACAAAACACTGTAATTGAATTCAAAACATGCATTCAATGTGCATGATCCTATGAAGTCTGCTTAGGCTGTAATCCTAAAGACACTTTCCTGGGAGTAAGAGGCTTATTTCTCAGTAGACATGGTTAGGAGGCTGCAATAAAAGACACTTTCCTGGGCTTCTGCTGGAGGTTCAAGGTGGTTGGTGGGGGGACTTGGGGGCCTCTGGCACCCCCAGACAACTGCCCCCAAGTTGGGGGCAGTTAGAGGCAGCAGCGCTGGCAGGCAGCCCTTTTAAAGAACCTCTGTGCAGAGCATCAGGGCTGCATTGCACATGTGTCCATAGCACGCTTACTTGTTAAGTGAAGCAGAACTTGTTATGTGAAGCAAGATTTCTTGGAAATTTACACTTGTTATGTGAAAGGCTTGTTATGTGAGGTGCTTGTTATGAGAGGTACCACTGTATTTCCCTCTCTGCTCCTCTGGAAAGCCCATCTGATTTCCCATATTATTTTCTCATTCCACACACAATCACGAGATCCAACAAATATTTACGTCTTGTATGATGGGGACAAAATTATGTCACTAGGCGCGATAATCTGCAGCAGTGATTAAAAGCTATACTTAACTTCAGTTCCTATGAGTCATGCTCCATCGAGACAAATCACTCATGTCTGAAACTGGGCACAAAATATCATCCCTGCACAGTTCAGATGCCAAACATTCTGAATCAGTCTTGGCCAAGATGAAAGGAATGTTTCTATTTGAGCAGCTGCTCATTCTTTGCCTGCAGTTTCCTCGAGATGAATGCAAGTCACGGACGGACATGTGCACCACCACAGATCCTTCCCAGTTCCCATACAAGTATCAGCAGAGTGGAGATATCATCACTGGAGCTATTCTTTCACAGTTTAGATGCCTCTTTTATGGACTTTCTTTCAGAGAACACCCCAAAACAAATCTAATAGATGAAGTGGTGTAAGGAAACACTTTTTCCTTCCATAACTTTCCAGTTCATATACTCCACTCCATGCTTCCTCTCCTGCCCCATCCCTGTCTTCCTTTTCCAAATCATGGGATAGAAGAAGGAGGAGCAGTAGAGGTAAGGAGGAGTACAGAGATGGGAACTCAGCCTACGTTTCTGTAAGGCTTTCTTCCCCTCTCATCTTATGGGACTGAAGATTTATGAAAAGTTTTAACCACAGTCTGCATCTAAAAGTTCTAATCACTCAGAGGCTGCCTACATCAAAAAGCAGTCTGGTAACCCAGTTGGGCTTGAAGGGTCTATTTCTATGTATGTCTACTCAGAAGCAAGTCCCACTGCGTTCTATAAGGCTTACTCCCAGGAAAGAATGTATAGGATAGCAGCTGAAGACTGTCTCAAAAGCTGTCAAGTTTGGGCTGGGCAGAGCAATTTGGCTGCTTTTTCACCTTTCAGAGGTTGAGCTCTAAGGCAACCTTACGTTTTATGTCTATTGGTGTTGTACTAGTTCAAGAGTTGGATTTTAAGCTGGAAAAGCCATGTTTAATTCCCCATTCAGCCATGAAGCTTCTACTGTCTCTTAGCCCATGTACATGATCCTAAGCTACATGAGGGAAGGGTGGTGTAAAAATTTTAAAAAAATAAATGCCTGAGCGGGAAACATCTGTTGTTTATTTAAATACTGCATGTAGCATCTTGATACCTATATGTTACTAGCAAAATGTACCTGTGTTGCAGGAGTAAAATACCCCCACATTAACCATGCCCCATTGCACAACACCCCCATTGAGAAACATACTCCATTGCTCAACACCTTTCCATGTGCATCAACCCCCATGCACATCAGGCTCCACATGCGCATCACCCTTCCATGCACACCAACCCCCCAAGCGCAAAAAACCCCCAAGCGCAAAAAAACCCGTGCATGACACCCCCCAATGCATATCAACTTCCCCACTGCAACATTCCCCATGTGTACCATCCCTCCCAGTGCATCTAGTGCATCAGCTGAGTGCTGATCAGTCAGTCTTTAATGTTAAGTATAGGACAAAAACACTTTGCCCCACTTTCCAGACTCTTAAGGGTTTAATTTCTCAACATCAGTTCTTGGTGGGTATTGATGTCACACAAGGAACACCCTCCCCAAATTTCACGCTTCCAGCTCCAGGGGTTGGGGCAGAGCATCCCTTAGTCAGGGATTATTCCATGTAAAGTATAGGGAGGAAAATTTGTTGTGCTCCATTTCACCTCCTTCCAGTTGGAATTTCCAAAAACCAGTTCTTAGTGAGTACCTCCGTCATGAAAGGGACACCCTCTGCAAATTTCATGCTTCTAGGCCCAGCAATTTTGGCTGGGCGTTGATGAGAAAGTCGGTGAGTGAGTCAGTGAATCAGTCAGTGACTTTTCAATTTTATATATATAGATTAATAATATGGCCCATTTTACCCAATAAACAATCTTGCTTTCTTTCATAAGTGTGTAGGTTTGCTGCTGCTGTTGAGGCAATATTTTTGTCATTTAAAATCTATTCTTCTTTTAGCCCAACACCAAAGAACTACCAACATGTCCTTCACATGCTGTGAAGGAGATCAATGAGAACCAGAAGATCCTACCAAATGTCAGCCTGGGGCTCCACATCTATGACAGTTATGCAGATGCAAGGATGACTTTTCAGAACACCATGAAACTAATATCCACCAGCAAAAGGATAGCCCCCAACTTCAGGTGTGAGAAGCAAAAGCAGCTGATAGCTGTAATTGGAGGACTTGATTCTGAAATCTCCCTTCACATGGCTACTCAATTAGGCATCTACAAGATTCCACAGGTACAATAAGCATAGGGGTCAGGAAATGATGTCATGGTCAGGTTGTTTTTATTAAAGAAAATTGGGGAAAACAAACTTCCTCCACCCCAGCAGCTTGCCATCCATTTCCCGGCGGCTAGTGATGTAGCTAAGACATCTATCTGCTATCTGGGGGTCAAAGATTTTCAAGCCCTCCTCCAACAAAATCAAATTTAATTAAGTAAATAAAGAAGTGTCGTCCTTATTGGTTATGGACACTGTACTGGGGGAAAGAGGATGGTTAATCTCTCCATTCTGAGAGGTGCACGACTAAGAAGTGCCTCTTTACCCAATTAGCAGGGTATTATGATATATGGAAATGGAAGCTGACTCATATTCACAACATATTAGTTTCGGGCTGTATCATAATTATATCTTATTGGTTCTCAGAGCAACCAGTCTTGTATGCCAGTTCTGAGTTAAGAAAATCTACTTCTTGTTATACAGGCAGTTGGTGTTTTCATTTTCTAGTTAATTGGCCATACCTTTTGATAGAATAGAAAACTTCGGAGAAGTTTGTTTCATTGTGTTCTGCATTGATTTACATTTCTAATGCAACATGATGGTATGATTATTAATATTGACCTTGTTTTTCACAATTTTGGCCATTAGTATCTAGCTCTGCTTGTTGCCCCATGAAGCATGCTGTCTGGTGCAACTGCTACCCCCTGCACCTCCCTGGCTATGCCACTGATTAATCCACATAAGATGAACATTCATTGGATTGAATTTAATGAGAGTTATTTTCCTTATGAACCTGTACATGCAGAGTGACCATAGAGAATGGAGGACAAAGTGCCTGTATCTTTAGGCATTGCCAAGAAGAGGGAATTTAGGCAGGTTTAGTTCAACATAGAAAGGTTTAAAAAGCAGCACCTGCCTAAATCCTCTCTTTAGGAAATGCTTAAAGGTACAGGCACTCCATCCTTAATTCTAAATGGTCACCCTGTCTATAGGACTCATGACTTAGCTAACATTGACCAGATTTATTCACACCACATATTCATATCAAATTATTTCTTTAGATTGCTCCTGTGATTGATACTGAAATGAAGTTCCCTTCTTTTTATCGAATGATCCCCAGTGAAGCACATCAGTTCAAAGGGATTGTCCGTCTACTTCAGCATTTTCAATGGACTTGGGTTGGGATCATGGCTGCAGATGGTATCAATGGAGAAAGGTTTCTGCAGACCATGTCAAAAATGCTTTCAGATCATGGTATCTGCACAGCCTTCAGTAAAAAAGTACGTGGAATATCTATGAATACAGGAATTACAACATCATCAAATCTGGGGAAGGCAAAGGAGGGAGACTGGCTTATGGCTGATATAATTTCACTAATCAATTCAGATGTCAGAATATATGTGTTAAACGCAGAGGTTAAGACCACAACATATTTGAAATGGAGGCTGTGTTTGTATATGGTGTTTGAAGGTAATACAGAGACTTCTACAGGGAGAGTGTGGGTGATGACAGTCCAGTGGGATTTCTCAACATTGACAATCCACCAAATGTTAGACATAGGATTCTTCCATGGTGCCTTGTCTTTTGCAATTCACTCTAAGGAAGTGTTGGGGTTCTCAGAATTCCTTCAACTTCTACATCCTGATTCACAAAAAGGAGATGATTTCATCAGGATCTTTTGGGAACAGAGTTTTGGATGCTTATTTTCTGATCAGGATGAGGACAACAGTGAAACCTGCACTGGTCAAGAAAGGTTGGAGAAACTCCCAGGGACCCTTTTTGAAATGAGCATGACTGGCCATAGCTATAGCATTTACAATGCAGTTCATGCTGTAGCACATGCATTGCAGAAGATGTGTTCCTTTCGATCCAACCGCAGAGCATTAATAGATAAATGTGGATTGTTTCTTTCAAATCTGCAAAGTTCTCAGGTAAGATTCCACAAGATTCCTTGTCCAGGGTGGTATAAAATATGTAGAGACCAAAAGCATTCCACCTGACTCAGAGATACAAAGTGTCACATCAACTTTTGGGACACTTGTTCAAATTGACTGCAAAGTCCTGACTGCAAAGAAGGCAAATGCCATTTTAGGCTGCATTAAGAGGACTGTAGCTTCCGAGTCGAGAGTTCTAGTTCCTCTTTATTCTGCATTGGTTAGACCTCACCTTGAGTCCTGTGTTCAGTTCTGGGAACCTCACTTTAAGAAAGATGCAGCCAAACTGGAGCAAGTCCAGAGGAGAGCAACAAGAATGATCAGTCGGATGGAAGGGAAGCCCTACGAGGAAAGGTTGGGGGAACTTGGGATGTTCAGCCTGGAGAAGAGAAGGCTGAGGGGAGACATGATTGCCCTTTTCAGATACCTGAAGGGCCGTCATATAGAGGAAGGGGCACATTTGTTCATAGCTGCTTCTGAAAGCAGAACTAGAACCACTGGGTACAAATTGCAAGAAAGGAGATTCCAGTTGGATATCCGGAAAAAATTCCTGATGGTTCGGGCGGTTCGGCAGTGGAACAGATTGCCAAGGGAGGTGGAGGACTCTCCCTCACTGGGGATCTTCAAGCAGAGGCTCGACGAGCGCATATTAGGGATGCTCTAGGAGGATTTCCTGCTTCAGGCAGGGGGTTGGACTAGATGACCTACTAGGTCCCTTTCAACTCTTTGATTCCATGATTCTTCAAAAAGCTTATGCCCCTTGAGAGCAGCTCCTCCTCCAGCTGCATCACATAGTAAAGTTCTAGTGTTTGGTGAATGGTTAAGGTAATTTTCAACCTTTTTTTCAACCTTTTTCAACCTGATTTTCAACCTTTTCATCTCATAGCACATTCACAAGGCACTGAAATTTTCAAGGCACACCATCAGTTGTTTTTACCATTGACAAGGCATATCAGGCTGTTCAAATCTGCCAATTTTCCCATTAATTAATGACCTTCCCCAAATTCTCATGGCATGCACACCTGAGGACTATGGTGGCACACCAGTGTACCGTGGCACGCCAGTGTGAGGTGAAGGCAGGTATATTGGTAGTACCAGTACAAGACTGGCCAATGCTTAATCCATAAATTTTGCTGAGAGGAAGGACCTCTAACTGTCCTAATTCAGATAATATCAAAGGAAATGTGTATGATGGCCTGCCAGAGCTGAATCCACAGGAATAGATGGATGCTGTCAGAAATGCTGCCCAGAGGTCGACTGAGCAAGTCAGTTTGGAGTAGAGTGGCAAGAGAGCTCAGGAAGGTTGGAAAGGAGGTTTTCTAAGTGAAGCAAGGAAGAATGGTGGAAAACAGGAAACAGGATCTGCCATCCTAATCCCCTTCCCAGGCCTGACAGCCCTACTTGGGACTGCCCAAATTTGAGAACTAGTATTCCCCCTCTCCACCTCCAAAGGGTGTCAGGGAACCCATGAATTGTCTACTATCATTGAATTCTGCTCGTCCTCTAAAGGGAAGCACATATGAATCCAGATGCAACACTGACAGATTTGTACAGATTTCCAGAAGCTTGTTGCAAGACGTTAAGCCTTTGCTAGCTTTGCTGTGTTTATCTGACTGAGGCTGTAATCCTAACCTCCAATGAGGCTGGCATAAGCCTCAGTACAAGTCCTTTGCAGACCTGGGGGTGTCATAAAAGTGCCGTAATGCACTTCTGCCTTCCTCTTGCATAGGCATATGCCAATCTCCCCATATCACCACCCGAAGATATGCCAACTGAGTTAGGCTGGCTTAGATTGATTAAGATTGTGCCCTGAATGTTTATAACAAGCCTAGAGCTGGAAAAGTCCCAGTTTGTAAATATCTTCCTATACCAATTTTCAATCCAGCTTCACCCTTTCCTGAGAAGCATCTCATTTAACAACAGTGCTGGAGACACAATATCTTTTGATGAGGAGGGTCAATTAATAGGTGGATTTGATCTGATTAACTGGGTGACTTTCCCAAATCAGTCCTTCTTGAGAGTAAAAGCAGGAAGTATGGATCCTCAGGCTCCTTCAGGGAAAGAGTTCACCATTAATGAAGAGGTCATCACATGGCCCAGCAGGTTCAATCAGGTACCAACAGATTATATGTTGTAAATGGCAAAACTAAATGGGAAATGTTCCATTATTAAATATTTATCTTGTTAATATTTGATGCACTTCATCACTATCAGATATGATGCACCTGTTAGAATTTCCATCCGGGGCTCAATGTTATCCAACTTTCCAGGGCTGCTGAATCTATAGTGCATCCCATGGGTAAGAGAACCAAGCATTGCCTTACTTTGGGGAATAGTCCAAGGAACAGGAATCTGCATTGCCACAGCTACATAAGCACTGGTGAACTGGATAGGATTTGGCCCAGAGTCACACTCTAGGTTACCTCAGCATATTTTGTTCCCTTGAATGAAATATGAGTAAAATTTTTGCTACTCTTTCTTCATCTTCATTTAAAGATTAAGATCCAACAGGGAGTTCATGATCTGAGAGAGCAGGGCTTTGCCAAACTACCTGTCCTTCCTCCCTTTATCCCTCCATCCTTCCACCATCCCATCATGGCACAATGGCCCCTCTATCCCTCACCCCCACTTGAAGCTGTTACATAAAGCGCAATCCAGAGTAACTACGAGGAGTCCTTGCTCCGACATAAGAACAATTTACTCTGGATTGCAATATGAATTTCCCATAGGTTTTCACTACTTGGTGCCGTAACTAAGTTGACGTAACTGTGTCTCTTACATGCTCCCATAGTTACTCTGAATTGTAGGGATCGTTGGCTTAGCATCAGCTGGTTCTGAACTGGCAGTAACTTCACACAGGTATTGTGGCTGTGCCTTACAACATGTTTCGTACACCCAGTGGTGGTGTAGGAGCTCATCACTGGCATTGGCTCAGTTCAGCATTGGGCCCTGAATTTACACAAATTATACAAAGTAGTAGTATTTCTTCATTGTAATTTTACATCTTTGGTGCAAGCAGTTTTGAAGTTACTATTCACATTCATTGTAGAAGTTAGAGCCCAATTCTATTCTCTCTGGTATCTGATATGATGCACCCGTGTGGCTAGAGGTCCAGCTGCCAGCCTGCTATAGTAGGCTGTTTGATTGCTTTTGAGCCTCCTCAAAACCATGCCAGATATGTAGTTCATACAAGTCTGAAGAGAGGAAAGGGTGGCACAGGCTGCAAAATCTGGTACCGGGTGCTGCATGTGCTTCTGCAGCCAACATCTAACCCTTCGGTCTGCCCTTCACCTCATGTCCTCTGATCTTTGTGCCTCCAAACCTTTCCTGAACTGCCCCATTCTCCACTTTATGTGGCCTGCAATCAGTCTGGGCAAGTCTGGTACATGCACTGATCCTCTCTTTCTACCTGCAGCTCCATTCAATAGCCTTGCAATGTTTGTGCCATCCATTTATGACAGGGAGCTGACAGATCCACTGTTGTAAATGGCCCATAGGATTGGGCTGTCAATAGAAGAGTCTCCTAAGCCCCCAAACGAGGAACCCCAAAGAGCTGTTTGTGCTGCTTCTATGGTTGTTGTGGACAGCCTCACAAGATCAGAAGACTCAAAAGGCTGTATTCTGAAAATACTTCTGTCTCATTTCAATCTTTGAATGTCCAGCTGAAGCCAATTACAGCAACAAAGAGAATTAGGTAAGAATATTGTTTTGTTTGGTAAAGAAGACATATAAGATTTCTATTTTTATATACAGGTAGTGCCCATTGCTATGTGTAATGACAACTGCTATCCAGGTCTCAGAAGAAAAAAGAAGGAGGGGAAGCCATTTTGTTGCTATGACTGTGAACCATGTCCAGAAGGGCAGGTTTCGTACCAGAAAGGTAAGAGACAATGTAAAAAGTCATGAATCATACACTGTCTAATATATTTCTATGGTTTACCTTGTGATGAAAACATTAATAGTTGTGGATTCTATTTCGGATTTTTCCTCAAAATCCTTTAAATGACTGAGGGGTTTAAGACTCAAAAGGAAGAGCAACCAGTAGAAGGATTAGAGAATAGGATCTGCAGGGAGAAGTCTCTAGGCATGAAGGAGACTCCAGGTGCAATCCTAACCAACTTCTCAGCACTGGAATAAAGGAAATAATATTCTGATGTCAACAAAGAAAGCTTGCATTAAGTTGAGAAGGCCTCCATGACTGTCCCACCAGCAGGTGCCTCACTGGCACAGCTATGTCAGTGTTGGAAAGTTGGTTAGGATTGCGACATCCTCCTATTCTGCTTCAGGATCCAGACTCAGTAGGACAGGTACAGACTGTCTGATCAACAGAAGGAAGAAGGGAAAGGTCTCATGCCAAAAGGAAAATCTTCCACTCAGAATGAACTATTTTGGACATTCCCCTATGTGTAATACTATTCTACATTACACTACAGGTATTCCCCACTTTCTGATGGTTAATTTTCTGATGAGCTGCTATTTAAAACTAAGGCTTGATTACTGAATTTGCCATTATTCCATTGTTTCAGACAGGGATGAGTGCCTCACATGTCCAGAAGATCAGTATCCAAACAAGAATAAAAACAAGTGCCTTCCCAAGAAACTTCATTTCCTCTCTTTTACTGAGCCTCTGGGAATTGTATTAACTATACTGGTTTTGTGTTTTTCCCTGATCACAATTCTGATGCTCAGGATTTTTATGAAACACAAAGACACCCCTATTGTCAAAGCCAACAACAGAAGCCTCACCTATTCTCTGCTTCTCTCCTTATCCCTCTGCTTCCCTTGTTCTTTGCTGTTCATTGGCCAGCCTCAGGCAGTGACCTGCTATTTACGGCAAACAGCTTTTGGCCTGGTGTTTTCAGTGGTTGTTTCCTGTGTCTTGGCTAAAACCATCACTGTAGTTCTTGCTTTCATGGCCACCAAGCCAGGATCCAGGATAAGGAAATGGGTGGGCAAGAGACTGACAAACTCCATCATCTTTGGTTGCTCCCTGATTCAAGCCATTATCTGTGCTGTGTGGCTCTGCACTGCTCCACCATTCCCACATTTGGACATGGACTCTCTGGCTGAAGAGATTGTCGTGCAGTGCAACGAAGGCTCCATCATTATGTTTTATTGTGTTCTGGGCTACCTGGGATTTTTGGCTATGGTCAGTTTCATGGTGGCTTTCCAAGCCAGGAAGTTGCCAGACAGTTTCAATGAAGCCAAATTCATCACCTTCAGCATGCTGGTGTTTTGTAGTGTGTGGTTGTCCTTCATCCCACCTTATTTGAGCACCAAAGGAAAGTACATGGTGGCTGTGGAGATCTTCTCCATCTTGGCCTCTAGTGCTGGCTTGTTGGGCTGTATCTTTTTCCCCAAATGCTACATAATTATCCTGAGGCCTGAACTGAACAGCAAGGATCAGTTAAGAAAGAGAAAATAACATTGCCTTTTATATGAAATGTTTTTTGTCATGTTTTAATATCTCTGTTAGGGGATACAATCTTTGACAGTTGGCCCTGCAGAATAAAATATTGTGCCACCATAAGAGATTGACAGCAGTGGTGCTCTTGTACAACTTTTGGACATCTCGCTGTCAATTTACAAAGGGTTTTAAATTTCATTACATTTCAGTTTCATTCTAACCATAACTTTGGCACAGCCAGGCATGGAATATTCTCATTACCTCCACAACACAGCTTCCTTCAGTATGGAAGAGCTGTGGTTTTGACAGGCTGTAAAAACACTATCTGTAGGCAAACTTCAATAAAATTACAATTTATTGTTCTACAGTGCTGTGTAGTTGTTCTATAGTACCATATGAGTACATGGTAAAAAGGACTTGTGTTGCCAATATTTTTCCTCCCTCAGGCTACTAGCACTTAATGGGCTCTGAGCTATCTGTGACAGAGCGGAAGAGAGAACTAGGGGTGCTGGTGAATAGCTGAATGAAAGTGTCTCCCCAATGTGTGGTGGGAGTGAAGAAGGCATATTCCACGCTTAGGGTCATTAGAAAAGGGATTGAGAATACAACAGCAAAAATTATGATGCCATTGTACAAATCAATGGTGATGCCACATTGGGAGTACTGTGTCCAGCTTTGGTCACATCTCAAAAAGGATATAGAGGAAACAGAGAGGGTTCAGAGGAGAGCGACCAAAATTATTGTTGTTTTGGGACACCTTGCATACAAGGAAAGGCTAAAGCGTTTGGGGCTCTTCAGTCTAGAATGAGGTGCATGAGGAGGGACATGATTGAGATGTACAAAATTATGCAAGGGATGGATAGAGTGGATAGGGTGATGCTCTTTTCCCCTTCACATAACACCAGTACTAGGGGATATCCACTAAAGTTTAATGTTGGGAGGGTTAAGATGGACAAGAGAAATTATTTATTTACCCAGTGTGTAGCTGGTCTGTGGAACTCCCTGCCGCAGGATGTTGGATGGCATCTAGCCCCAATGCTTTCAAGAATGGTTCGGACAGATTCCTAGAGGAAAGGACCATCACAGTCTCTGGCCGCTCTAGTCAACTCAGACTTACGCCACCTCTAATGGGACCTGTTTGGGCTGCTGCAGCTCTACACTGGGAAAGGGACGAGTCTTCCCTTCCCCACAGAAATGCAGCAGCCGTCACATGGAAGAGCCTAATTTATACTGCACTTTCTTCTAAGTTTGGTTAAGCACAACTATGAAAATTGATTTGTTCTTTACTCCTTTGGAGTCAATTGTATCTCAGTCATATATAACATCCTGTCATGCGTTACTAAACTTGAGATACAACTAGGGATTCCCAAAACACCCTATGTTTGTCCTGCAATGAGATTCAAATGCTTTCAAAAGCTCAGAAATGTGTGCAAGTGCCTATTGAAGCAGGAATGATCTTGCCAACCTTCCCAAGGACTCGGGAAGTCATTGCAAGAGAATAATGGGACAGGCTAAAATAGGGTATATTGCATTCTGGGGTTGGAGTAAGATCCCACTGAATACTATTCACCTTCGTAGCTTTGTAAGATCAACATGGGCCTTCTCAATATGTGGTCCATTTTACAGGCACAGAGCTGATTAGCTCCAATGCAGAGGTTGGGGCTTTACCTCAGGTGATAAAGGATCCTTTATTCCAGTGAGAATTCTAGGTTGCTCATTTGCAATACTGGATATAGCATCAGCCAATAGGCTCTGATGCTTTGGTGCTGGTTAGGATTTGGATATTCCTGTTCCAAAATCTAGAACTGATAGCTGATGGGAAGCATCTGATGGGAAACAAGCTATTTTTTAAAAAAATTGCTAAACATACTTTTTTTCTCTCCAAGAAAAAGGGTCTCTTTGGACCCTTTACAAGGTACATGTTATGCAGGTGACATCAGTTCCCTGTTGGGCTTCTAGAACTGAAAGTACTAGTCACAGTGTTCAGGAAAAGATGTGTAAGGACTGTGGAAGTGCTCACTGTCGTTGCCTACTGCATCTCCTAAAGATAAGCACCATGTTTTGGGGGCAAGTTGAGTAAGGTTGCATTGGTGTCAATGCTGAAGAGTACTTTACACTTCAGCCTTTGCGAGCAGCCACTGCAGGTTTGTAGGATGGCTTGTTTATTATATAATTTGTTTATTATATTCAAAACTATCCCTGTGGAAGTGCTTCCTATTTTGGCTTCAATCCAGAGTAACTGTGCAGAACCCTCAAACTCCCAGGCCTCTGGGAGAGGACCCGAGATTGAGGATAACATTTTTCTGGATCACATGTTCTGATGTCCTTCCTGGAATCTGTTGGAGCCATTCTTCCAGCTTGGGTGTCACAGCCCCTAGTGCGCCAATCACTATTGGGATCACATTCAACTTCACTTTCTACATCCTTTCTAATTCCTCCTTCAAACCCTGATACTTTTCCACCTTTTCATGCTCTTTTTTGCTGATGTTGCTGTCATTCGGTATTGAAGATGAAACAGGATATGTCCTGGAAAACAGGACACAGGGGGCACATTCCTATCCTGACCCAAATTGGTTAGGCTGGAATGCTTAGTTTTATAGATCATATAAGAATTCATTGACAGCAGCACATGCTGGCCAAAGGTACAAGTACTTTCAGCAAAGCAATATATAAAACTTTGCTGAAAGTACTTGGGATTTTTAAGGGAACACAATGAAAACTAGAGCGGAAAATAATAATTCTGTGGGTCAAAGGGCAATTTAAAAATGATGCTATGATTCTGCAATGAGGTGAAAATTGTATCTGTTCTATTTTGCTAACAGATATGGATGACTGTCGTAAATGTCCAGTAGGTCAGTTTCCAAACAAGAATCATGATGAATGCCTTCCAAAGGATCTGAGTTTCCTCTCTTTCACAGAACCCTTGGGATTGACATTAAGTGCCTTGGCTTTGTCTTTTTCTCTGATCACAGTTTTGGTCCTCAGAATTTTCATTAAGAACAAGGACACTCCAATTGTCAAAGCCAACAATCAAAACCTCAGCTACTCCCTGCTTGTCTCCTTATTGCTCTGTTTCCTCTGCACCTTCCTATCATTGGCCAGCCTCAGGCAGTGACCTGCTATTTACACCGAACATCTTTTGGTCTGGTCTTCTCAGTGGTTGTTTCTTGTGTCTTGGCCAAAACCATCACTGTGGTACTGGCTTTCTTGGCCACCAAGCCTGGATCCAGGATCAGGAAATGGGTGAGCAAAAGACTGGCAAACTCCATCATCCTTGGTTGCTCCCTGATTCAAGCCAGTATTTGTACTGTGTGGCTCTGCACTGCTCCTCCATTCCCAGATTTGGACATGGAATTGCTGGCTTGAGGAGATAATAGTGGAGTGCAATGAAGGCTCTATCACCATGTTTTATTGTGTTTTGGGCTACCTGGGACTTCTGGCTACGATTAGCTTCATGGTGGCTTTCTGGGCCAGGAAATTGCCAGATAGTTTCAATGAAGCCAAGTTCATCACCTTCAGTATGTTAGTCTTTTGCAGTGTTTGGTTGTCCTTTATCCCATCTTACTTGAGCACTAAAGGAAAGTATATGGTGGCTGTGGAGATCTTCTCTATCTTGGCCTCTAGTGCTGGGTTACTGGGCTGTATCTTTTTCCCCAAATGCTACATTATTATTCAGATGCCTCAGCTTAACACAAAGGAGAGTCTAAAAAAGAAAACTTAATAAGCACACATTGTATTGTACTTATTTTTGCTCATATTACCTGAAAGCATACACCATCCAAATACTTAGAGACACTCTTCACCCATGAAATCCCAGTACCAAAAAGAAAGCCAATGCAAAAGACACAAAATGAGCTTTCCAAACTTCCTACAGCAAACTACTGTAAGAAGTAAGTAAGAAGTACTGTAGAAGTGTGAAATTTGGGGTTCCTTCCGTGACTAAGGGGTGCACTAAGAACCGGTTTTCGGAAATTCCAACTGGAAGGGGGTGAAAAGGGGCGCAACGCGTTTTCCTCCCTATACTTTCCATTGGAGAATTGCTGACTCATCAACATTCCGCCCCAACTGCTGGGCCTGAAGCATGGAATTCTGGGAGGGATCCTTCTGTCACCTGAACACCCACCAAGAACCCAGGTGAAGAAATTTCACCCTTCAGGGGCTGAAAAGGGGGCAACATGTTTCTGCCCTATACTTAACATGGAAGACTGAATAACATTCAGCCAATTTGGTGCTCAGACCCTGGTGAACTGGGGGATGTTTTTCGGAGGAAGATGTTGCACTGGCGAGGATGCTGCGCATGGGGGGAAGTTGCGCAGGGGGGGAAGTGGTGCATGGGGGGAAGTGGCGCATCGGCAGATGATGCGGGTGGGGAAAGTTGCGCATGAGGGGATGATGCACATGGGTGGAAGTTGCGCAGGGGTGGAAGTTGCGCATGGGGGGATATTCGTATGGGGGATGATGCGCATGGGGGAAAGCTGTGCATGGGGAAAAGTTGTGCATGGGGGTTGATGCACATGGGGAAAAGTTGCGCATGGGGAAAAGTTGCGCATGGGGAAAGTTGCGCATGGGGGAAAGTTGCGCATGGGGGGATGATGCGCATGGGGGAAAGTTGCACATGGGGGATGATGCGCATGGGGGAAGTTGCACATGGGGGAAGTTGCGCATCGGCGGATGATGCGCATGGGGGAAAGTTGTGCATGAGGGGAAGTTTCATGGGGAAGTTGCGCATTGGGGAAGTTGCGCATTGGGGAAGTTGTGCATTGGGGAAAGTTGCACAAGGGGAAAGTTGCGCATCGGCAGAGGATGCGCATGGGGAAAGTTGCGCATGGGGTATGATGCGCATGGGGGATGATGCGCATGGGGGAAGTGGCACATAGGGTGTTTCTGCGCCATGGGGGGATGGCATAGGGGAAAATGTTACACCTGCAACGCGGGTACGCTTTTTGCTAGTAAAAATATAAATATTATTATTTATGGTGATATAAAGATGATGTGTGAGGTGGAGTAACGCAGATAATATAAGTTCCAGAATTTTGCTGGAACAAAGCTTTGCTTTCATGCATCCCTGTGTGTTCCCAAAGGCATGTCACAGGAGGTTCAGAGGTTAAAATAGCCAAAGTGTCTCACCTGGTGGCTGTGGAGATTATCTTTCCCTACAATCCAGAGTAACTACAGGAGCACGTAAGAGACATTACGTGCACCCGTAGTTACTGCACCACCTAATGAAAACCTATGGGAAATTCATATTGCAATCCAGAGCAAATTGTTCTTACTTCGGAGCAAGGACTCTCCCTGGTTACTCTGGATTGCACCCTTTGTCTCTAAAGCCAGATTGCTCTCATAAAGGTGGCACATACTCTGCAAATGCTAAATCTTTATCATGATGTCTGATCTGAATAGCAAATCTCAGCTAATATGGTTTTGTCACCTTTTCTTTTCTTGATGAAAATACATGGGATAAACAAAGTACTATCTTCTCCTATCCTGCTTATCCTATAAAAAGACTCTTTCCCAGTCTTGGAAGCAAACAGGAAAATAATGTGGGAGAGACAGATGCATATGCAAGAGTTTGCTTTTCTCCCTTTCAATAACAATTGCCAGATCTCAATACTTTTTAAAGAAAGACCAGACAGAGCATATGTCAAATGCACCTTTACCCTGTTCCACCAGCATGTGCAAGTATGCATCTTCTGAATTTTCAGGGCTCCATTTTATCCAGCTTTCCAGGGCCAATGAAGCTGCAGTTCAGCCTCAAGTTAAGTGAACAAATGTTTCCTTACTTTGAGGAGGCCTCTGTGACTGCTTTCCCATTACTGGCTGTATTGACGTTGGAAAGTTGTATAGAATTGGGCCCCCAGAAGCATACTGGGAAATTTAGAGGACCATTCTATGGAGAACATTATTTAAAGTATGCCACATTTTATGCAGAGTTGAGAGGCAATATAGCAAACAATGCAAAACTATGGAATGTTTATGCAAAATAATTACCTTCCTTTCTGCAAACAATCAAGGGGTTTAGTATCTGGTTGTATTTTTTCTTTTCTTTTTGTGGTTCCTGATTATTTTTCAGTATTCCTCACATCCAACAAACTCATTTTTTTCTCATCTCTTGCAAAAATAATCTCACCCAGCACTATTGTCAAGAACACTAGTTTTGAAAACTGTAATTAATTTTGATTACTATGCACGCTCCATTTAGGGAGATTGCACCTGGGTTTTCTAAAGGCACAAGTACAAGCAGTTACTAAGTCTGAATACATCCTTCAGTGATTAGTTAAGCAATGACAGCATGGTCTCTCAGTCAGGATGCAATCCTAATCAAGTACAGAGCATTCATTGGTCTTCCCATTCCTGAAGTGAGGCAAAGTATATGTTTGTACAGTGGCCTAGCTTTTCCCCAGGAGTTGCACAAAAGTGTGTGGCAGCACTTTTGTTACAGCCCCAGATCAACACAGGACTTATGTTGGGGCTTAAGCCAGCCTAAGTGGAGGTTAGGATTTATTTTGCAAAAGATTCCTTAAAAGATTCATTTACAGCTTTAATTCTGCAAAAGATACTAGAGCCATTGAAGAAGTTTAGTGGTGTGTAAGAAAAATCCAGTGGTTATTCTGAGAACAGACCATGAGGGCAGGAATACTTCTCTTACTGCTTCTTATTCTGAGCCTACAGTTTCCTACCATCCAAGCCAAGGCATACAACGGTATCTGTACCATCACAGATCTCTCCCATCTTCCATTCAAGTATCATCAGAGAGGAGACCTCATCATTGGAGCCATCGTTTCACAGTCAGGCTGCCTATTTGATGCAATTTCTTTCAGCGAGCATCCCAAAACAAAGTTGATGGAAGACATTATGTAAGAAAACCCATTTACTCATACATATATTCTGAAAGCAAGATCACATCTGTTCACACTTATCAACACAGAAAGCATATTCTGTTTTTTGGAAGATGCAAAATTTTATTTGCAGGGTACTTTAAAAAAATGATAATTTAACATTTGTCATCCTTTCATCACAAAAGTACTTACTGGAGAAGCTGCTAGGATTGATGGGATTTGTAATTTGAAATATCAGTAGAAATTGTGCACATAGATTTTAGAAACTTCAAATTATAGGTCAATATACGCAAAATCCATTCAAATTTTTTAGTTACCACTGATTTAAATAAGTGAGGTAGAAAGAGATATCTGTCCTTAATAGACCCATTGAAATCAACTTAACAGGTTTGTAATTAACTTTATTTCAATGATGACTGAGAATTTTTAGTTTTACTTTCAGAACTTTCAGGGTTCTACATTTCTTTGTAGTGGGAGTACAAGGGGAGAAAAGCCACAGAGAAAACAGATTGTCTAGTTAAGGATGATACCAATCAACTGAGAATTAAAAAAATATACTCTAAAAATATTACTGTATGTTAATGACTTATCTTTCGTTTTTCCGTGACTCTAAATTAGGGGTCTCAAAACCTTGGCTTTGGGGCCAGATGTGGCCCTCGGTGAGCCTCAACGTGGCCCCTGGCAAGACCTCTTTATCTAACCCTTGGACAAGTCTTGTAATCTACTCCAATACATTCTTATAAGAATAATTGTAATAAATTTATAAAAAGAAAAAAATTAAATAAATTGAATAAATTTATTCAAATTTGAAATGTAAATTAGTTTTCTGGCCCCCAACACAGTATCAGAGAGATGCTGTGGTCCTCCTGCCAGAAAGTTTGGAGACAACTATTCTAAATCATCACTGTTTAAACTTTTTCATCTCATGATACACTGACAAGGTGTTGAAATTGTCAAGGCAAACCATTAGTTTTTTATCATTCACAAGGCACATCATGTTGTTGGAGGGGCACAAATCCCCCAGTTTCTCTATCAATGAATGACCCTCCCCAAATTCTTGCAGCACACCTGAGGACCATCTCTCACACTAGTGTACTATAGCACACTGGTTGAAAATCACCACTCTAAATACAATACTATTCACACTTTCCTGGGAGTAATCCCAATTGATGATGATGGGAATTACTTTTGAGTAGACATGCCTAATATTGGGTTAAAAGGCTGATAATTTATACAAGCTTTCACAGAGATGCTTTATGAATATTAGGATGTTGACTGACTGATGTCCTGTGACTGATTACATGGCGCAAGAGTAAAGACACACACAATAATTTTCTATTACGTGTATTTACAATTCAGAGTAGTTCAAGGCAATCTGGGTCATATACGTAAATTCAAGTCCTTCAGTGTAAAACACCTCAGAGTTTATCAGTATTACAGAACTTCTCAGCTGGCATCTGCTCTAATCAATAGCTGAGCTCCAACTGCCAAACAGGGCTCCAACTGACAGTTCCAACTGACAAAACCCAACTGTCACTTAAAATTCTGAAAGTTCTAATCAACCCACAACCCACCTAGAACCAATAGTTAGGTTAAGAAATCTAGCAATGAACAGACGAGTTCCTTTTTCATACAACAAGTGCTATTTCTTTAGCCCAGTTCCAAAGAAGTATCAACACGTCCTGTCCTTGGTCTTTGCTGTGAAGGAGATCAATGAGAATCTGGAGATTTTACCAAATGTCAGCCTGGGGTTCCACATTTATGACAGTTACGCTAATGCAAGGATGACACATCAGAACACCATGAAACTGCTTTCCACCCAGGAAAGGATTATTCCCAACTTCAAATGCGACAAACAACAGCATCTGATAGCTGTTATTGGAGGACTTGGTTCTGAAATCTCCTTCCACATCGCTACTCAACTAGGCATCCACAAGATTCCACAGGTAAAACAGCACATCAATATATTGATCTCTAACAGTAATTAGAATTCATCCTATCCTTTTATATTCCGGATCCATGATTGATTTATATTTATTTGTACGACAGAATCCACAAATTCTTGATCAGTAAATTGATTGTGAGCCTATTTCTGGAGGGTTCGCATTCATTTCAATGTATGTTTTAATAGTCTCAGTTTGTAATTTTTGGGGTGGAAATGTCAGTGATCTGTACTTTTAATAGGTATATATTTTTTGCTTCTAAATGGTGTCCCCTTGTATTTAGCAGAAGAAGAATCAGTCCTCTTTACCCCAGCACAGTTTCCCTAGTCAATAAGGCTCATAACTTTCATTTTTATTTAAATAAATTTGATTTTGTTGTTGCAGAGGTGGGTGGGGTGGGTAGGAACAAAATCTACTTCGACTCCAGATAGCAAATGGATGTTTTAGGTCTGCCACTAGCAGAGCAAATGGGTGATGAACTGCAAAGGATGAGGTGGTTTCCCCCCAGTTTTCTTTTTAATAATACATAGGAATGAAATCACTTCTGCTTGTGACATCACTTCCAGATCTATCTATCTATCTATCTATCTATCTATCTATCTATCTATCTATCTATCTATCTATCTATCTATCTATCTATCTATCTATCTATCTATCTATCTATCTATCTAGCTGTCTGTCTGTCTGTCTGTCTGTCTGTCTGTCTGTCTGTCTTACATACTGCTTTTCAACTGAAAGTGGTTTACAAAGAAAGTGAAAAAATAATAGCTAATTAATAGCTAATTGGTCTCTGTCCCAAAGAGGCTCATGATCTAAAATGCAGAAAGAACACAAGTAGAAGCCACCTAAACAGACATTGCTGGGGTGTGTAGGGCCAGTTACTCTCCCCCTGCTAAATAAAGGAGGAACATCAACTTGAAAGAGTGCATCTTACCCAGTTAGCAGGGGACTGAAGATGGAAATGAGTCTTTTATTTCAGAAGGTGTGTCTTCTCCACAGATATTTGACAAGATTCATTATAATTTAGCATCAGTTTTGCTCGCCATTCAGAAAATCATTATGTTTTTTTCTTAGATTGCCTACTGTACATTAGCTCCAGTGATGAATGTGAAATTGCAGCTCCCTTCCTTTTACCGGATGGTCCCTAATGAAATACACCAGTACAGAGGAATTGTCCGTTTACTCCAACATTTCCACTGGACATGGGTTGGGATTATAGCTTCGGATGATGATGGTGGAGAAAAATTTGTGCAGATCATGACAAAAATAATGTCTGAACATGGCATCTGTATTGCCCGCAGTCAAAAAATCCCAGTACTAAGTCAACTCATTGAGATCGCACAAGGAGCAGAGACACTAAAATTAGAAAACCCCTTTGTAGCCAATTTCATGTCCATAATCAAATCAAAGGTCCTAGTGGTTGTTCTCAATGCAGAACCTCAGACCACAACTGTTTTGAAATGGATTATATATTTATATGCAATGTTGGTAGATATTACAACAACGTCTATAGGGAAAGTGTGGATCATGACTGCTCAGTGGGATTTCTCATTAGATGCCATGAACCAGCATTTTGACATCCAGGTCTTCCATGGTTCCCTGTCTTTGGCCATTCACTCCAATGAAATACAGGGATTCTCAAACTTCCTTAAGTCCCTTCATCCTGACACACAAAAAGGAGATGATTTTATCAAGATTTTCTGGAAATCTACATTTGATTGCTTATTTTCTAATTCTAAAGACAGCATGGAGAACATTAATGCTTGCACTGGCCAAGAGAAGTTGGAGAACCTTCCAGGGACCCTTTTTGAAATGAGCATGACGGGCCAAAGTTACAGCATTTACAACGCAGTCCATGCTGTAGCACATGCGCTGCAGAAGATGTCCTCATTCAGCTCCAAGCTCAGAACCACAGGGGACAAATGTCCACAGTTCCCTCCAAATCTGCAATGTTCTCAGGTAATGTTGCAGTTCTATCTGTTCACTGTGTCTTTAGAAGAGTAATGAATCAAAGTCAACTTTTTGGTTTGTACAGGATGCAATCTTAACCAATTTAGACAGTCATAAATCACCTGTTTATTCTTTCCTGTATTGGTGTAGGGAGGCTGGCACATATCCATGCATTGGTATAACCTCCCCAGGTGTGGTACCAAAGTGGCTTACAATGCTTCTGAAATATCCCAGGAAAACACAAGACTTTGATGGAACTTATGCCAGCACAACTGGGGCTTAGGATAGCAGCCATAGATATAAAATTCTTTAAATCCAATTATTTTTACAAGTAAAGTTGTTACTGAATTACTAAAGCAGAAAAAGACATAGGCATAAAATGGTTCTCTTCAATCCTATGCTTCCCCCTCCCATAGTAGGGAACTGAGTAAAAACAGGCAATGTTGGAGTCCTAGCTGACAGGACTGACCCTGTCAAGCCTAGCAAATCCGGTCAGGAATACAGCCAGCCATCCCCCCAAAGCCAGTCAAGAATCGTGAGAGTGGTACTGTGCTGAACTTGCTGCCGCCTTGGAAAGACACAGAGGTGCCCTTCCCTGCCAAGTGACCCACATGAAACAGTCTGAGATTACAGTCTGAGATTAATGGCAATGACCCACATGAAACCTATTTAAATTAAATCCCATTTCACCCTAACTTTCGTCTAGGATACACAAAAACTGCGCTCTTGGTGCCAATCAGGATGACAGCAAGAAAGTCCTACTCAGCCCCGAAACAGCCAGCTAATCTCAGACTGTAAAAAGGGTCAGAGGTATGGAAGCTGCTTTGCCCCAGGACTGGGAATCTCCTCATCTGATCTGAGCATCATGGCAAGGTTTTGATGGGGCTGATCAGTGGCTGCCTAGCTCCTGAACTGGCTGAGCAATTGGCTTCTTGTGCCAAAAGGCGCTAATAGCATTTCTTAGATTATTTTGCAAGAAATGTCTTTTCTTAGATTATTTTGCAAGCATTTCTTCACTTATTTTGCAAGAAATGTCTTCATACCCTCTTTCAATCCAGCTTCACCCTTTCCTGAGGAGCATCTCATTCAACAACAGTGCTGGAGACATGGTCTCTTTTGATGAGGAGCATGAATTAACAGGTGGATTTGACCTCCTCAACTGGGTGACTTTCCCAAACCAGTCCTTCTTGAGAATGAAAGTTGGAATGATGGATCCACAGGCATTCAGTGACAAAGAGTTCACCATTAATGAGGCAGCCATCACATGGCATGGCACATTTAAACAGGTGGGATTTTAGGTTCGTAAATGGAAAAATGAAATGTTTCAGTATTTAAAACTCTTCGTCGGTCGAAGCTCTCTGAGTTTCCATAAGTTAGAAGTGAGCCTAACTGGCCACTGTTATAAAACAGTTGTTAGCACCCATTCTAACGCTCTTAAAGTGATCAGTGACGTTCATTAGGATGTTCAGAGAGAATATTTGAAATCTGATTAAGCAAATAGACAAAAAATACTGAAATTTGTCTGACAAGGAGAGTCGAAGCTGGCCAAAAAAGGCAACACTATACAAATCTATGGAGTTTGCAAATTTATCAAGAAAGGGCGAAGTTGGCCTGTTTGGCCAGGGGGCCACTACTGCACCCCACAAATGCAGCTGGAAGAATAACTAGGGGGGTTTCAAACAGCACCTAGAAATAGGTGGGTACTAGGAGGGGCAGGCCTCTTGGCCATCATGGTGCAGAGAGGGGAAAAAAAACAAAATTTTATGGCCTCGTTTCCCAGCTTTGACCAACATAGAGTTTTTAAACTTAATGCCTCATATGAATGTGATACAAAGTTGATTTTTTTTTCCAGATTTTCTCAGCTTATCCACTGCAAGTTAAACTGAAAAATATAATCATCTAACTCAGTAAGATAAGTAAGTTAGTAAGTAATCACTGGTAAGTTAACCCAGTGATTTTCAACCTTATCCAACTCATGGCTCACTGACAAAGCTGTTAATTACACTGTCAAGGAGCACCATCAGTTTTCTGACAGTCTACACTGCCCATTAAGAGACTACATTGCCCATTAGGAGATTCACGTCCCACAATGAAAATGCTAATACATGACTCACCCCAAACTCCTATGAACCATTTATGGCAGAACAATATCCTGCAGGACACTGGTTGAAAACACCTGATCTAGACTATCACTTACTGAAGAATTTGCAATGTGAGAAAGTCATGATGATGCTTTGGTTAGTTTTTTTTTAATAAAAAGTGTGTGTCAAAGATTTTTTGACTGGAGCTCCCACTGTCCCACTAATGCAGACACATACTTCATTTTTCAAGAGGTAATTTTCCCCTGGTAAGATAACTAGGATCTAGGAAATCACATCAAAGCTAAGAAGGTGGATACAATATAAATGGCACAAATGCTAATACTCGCTTTTTTTGAGCTTAATTCATCCCTTACCAAGATGAGGATTGAACTTTGTTCACTGTACAGAGGAAAAATACATTTACTCATTTTACACGTAGGTGCTGCCCACTGCTGTGTGCAATGACCATTGCTATCCAGGTTACAGCAGAAAGAAAGTGGAAGGGAAACCATTTTGTTGCTATGATTGTCATCGATGTCCTAAAGGGAAAATTTCATACCAGAATGGTAAGAGACTCACACAAAGTTAAACATGTTTATATGACTATATGACACTGCAGTAATGTGCCAAAGGTGGGTTGAAGGGTTGTACAGCCCAAGTGCAAGCCATAATAAGGTGCCAACATGCCTCCCCATTGAATGCTAGATAGATCTGGACTTCTCTGGAAAATCTTGGGGCAGACGTGATGTGAAATTGTTGCTTCAAATACCAGATAGAATCAAATAACTGAAGAATTTGAAGGCAGAGACCAGGTATACTCATGGCTTTATGCAGCCAAGGGCAGGGTGGTAGACACATTTTTCCACTCTGACGTAGCTGTGCCAATGGGCATGTGCTGCATCCTGCATTTGGGTGGAAGTTCTGGAGCTTCCTTAAGGTAAGGTAATATTTAATATTAAGGTAAGGTAATATTTACCATATGTTTGAAAAGTTCCTTACGTTTATATCCTGAGTCGTTGTCTTCAGTGGGGCATATGGCAGCTTCCTAAAACCACACACATATCACATTTCTCATTCATGTAATATGAAACAAAATACCAAAGTAAATATATTTATTGATATTTCCTTCACACTCTCACACTGTAATATCCTCACAGTAAGTGATGGGCCCAGCCTGGCCCAACAACTGGTTCCACGGAAGTGGGTGGGCCAGGCCGGAGTCAGGGGCGGGGGCAGGGTCAGGGGCGGGTCAAGGAGGGGCGGGGCTGGGGAGGGCACTCCAGCCACCCCATTCCAGGTGGAGAATTTAAAGGGAAACGGAGCCATGCTAAGTCACGGCTCCATCTAAGTTTTTGTTAGTGCCCCCTAGGATCCCCCGCAGCCCCCCAGCCCAGCACCCCAGACAAGGCAGGCGGCAGCCCCCATGTGTACTCAGAGTAAGCCTATTGAGCTAGTGGGCTTACTCCTGAGTAAAGGAGTAAAGACCCATTGACTGTAATGGGAACTACATCTGAGTAGACCTGCCTAGCCTTGCTCCCTGAGGATGCAACCTCTCCACACTTTCCTAGGAGTCAGACCCATTGACTGTAATGGCACCTACTTCTGAGTAGACCTGCCTAGCCTTGCTCCCTGAGGATGCAACCTCTCCACACTTTCCTGGGAGTAAGACCCATTGACTGTAATGGCACTTACTTCTGAGTAGACCTGCCTAGCCTTGCTCCCTGAGGATGCATCCTCTCCACACTTTCCTGGGAGTAAGACCCAGGCAAAATTTAAAAAGAAAAAGGGGCTGGGGAGGCTGTGTGCTCCTCCAGCCAATTGCCGCTCCAGCAGCCAGAGGAAAGACGCTCTGGTGCTGGGGCTTGTGGGGTGCCTCGCTAGGCTGCTGCTTGGAGTGGCAAATTCAAAACTGCCCGGCTGCCCCAAGGAGAAATGGCTGCCGGACCGTTACGCCCGGTTATCTGTTCCCCTCTTCCTATCGAATTGGTAGTGGCGGGGGGAAACTAATAACCAGCACTGGCGATCTGGCATGAACCCGTTACTGCCCACCACAGCTCACAGTTATGATAAGAAAATGTCTTCAATTATGAGTGTTTCTCATGTTCCAAGAGAGAAATTGCTTCCAAAATCTGCATTACCCCCCACGGCGAGAATGAAGAGCTGGAGACAGATGCTGGATTTAAGGGCCACTTTATTAAATCTAACAATAGTTAAACCCAACAAGGGACTGCTGACAAAGTCGTGTTGGAAACTACAAAAATAAGGGATGGCAAAGGCCTGGCTCAGGTTTCACCCTCGCACTGAGGGTACCCATCATTGCCAACCCGAAGGTTGAGACATCTGGGCGCTCAGTCAACCAGTTGCCCGGCTGACTTTGCCTAAATCCCAGGTGCAGGACTAGCAGCCACAGCCTACGTCAGGTCTGGTCACAATAGGCCTGGCATGCATAGCACTGACCCTTGCTGCCTCAGGCAATCACCGAAGGCCTATCCTGCCTACTCCAGCACGACACCTGCCATAAGTGACCTATTTAAAACCCCCCTCACCACTATTACAGTTTAGGGTAGGCAAAAAAGAGTCCCGGCAAAAGCCAATCAGCAGGGACCCCAAAAATTCCTACCCGGCCCAAAACGCGACCAGCAAAAGCCTAAACTGCACAAGGGAGGGAGGGAGGGGACGACTCTCAACCCCGACTGGGGGCTGCGCAGGCGCGTGCCTGCCTTTATAGCCCCCAGTCGCCGCCCCCAGGCCCTAAGAGCCAATCAGCTCAGAGCATCTCTCCCGGCCATACCATCCGGCCGGGGGAGGCAAAAGGGCCAGCCCATTATCGGGCTAGCCCCATTACCCCCCACGGCGAGAATGAAGAGCCAGAGACAGATGCTGGATTTAAGGGCCACTTTATTAAATCTAACAATAATTAAACCCAACAAGGGACTGCTGACAAAGTCGTGCTGGAAACTACAAAAATAAGGGATGGCAAAGGCCTGGCTCAGGTTTCACCCTCGCACTGAGGGTACCCATCATTGCCAACCCGAAGGTTGAGACAGCTGGGCGCTCAGTCAACCAGTTGCCCTGGCTCAGTCAACCAGCCTTTGCCGGCTGACTTTGCCTAAATCCCAGGTGCAGGACTAGCAGCCACAGCCTACGTCCGGTCTGGTCGCAATAGGCCTGGCATGCATAGCACTGACCCTTGCTGCCTCAGGCAATCACCGAAGGCCTATCCTGCCTACTCCAGCACGACACCTGCCACATGGGGAACCTGGCCTGAACATGGTTCCACCGCCCCACTACAAACAGTCCAGCAGTCCCTTAACTATATTCCAGATGTACTCATCTAGGGCCAGGTCAGTTAAATGAACCCTGTCATCCCTAAAAACATGGGGCAGCTGCCAGAGCACATGCCGGTGAAAAATCACCACCCCACCCCAGCTTTCAACAAAATTGGCAGCATAGCTGTTGACCCGCTTACGGGCCAAATCAATACTTCGGATGCTCCTGGCCCCTTTCCAAACCCTCCTAGGCAGGAAAGAGGACCAGACAAACCAAATGGCTGGGCACCACCATTTGACTAGGGAAAGATCTTGATGAATCTGAATCTGAAGATCAACAGATTTCATCTTAGTTAGATCATTCTCCCCGAGGTGCACCAGCAAAACATCAGGGGGGGTTGTGCTTGAGGAACCCACTAACTATGGGAAGCAGCTGCCCCCACCCCATCCCCCTCTTCACAGCCCAAGTTATACACACACTGGGGCTGAGGCCGAGACAGGAGCCGGCGCCGGTGCGTTCAGCCCTCCTCCGGGCCCAGAAGAGGATAGAGTGGCCAATTGCCAGAACCCGGAGAGGTCTCCCAGCCGAGGTATCTGGAATGCAAACAAAAACAAGGTCACTAAACAACTGAACGACCAAACAACAAGCAAGCAACATCAAACAGGTCACCACAGCAAATGATGCTCCCAAAAGCATCATTTGCGTACATAATACCGAAAGGCACCCGAGCGCCATCGTCCGATGTGCCGGATGACCTCTTCGGGAAGACCCATTGAAGAAGCCAACGTGGCAGCGCCAATCCGGAGGGAATGAACGCTATAAAAATATGAGGACATACCAATAGTGGTCACAGCCCAGGAAAAAACAGCTCGAAACTGAAAGAAGGTAAGTGGCGTCCCGTCTGCATGTTGAAAAATAGGACCCACGAAATGCACCACTCTGTCTCGAAAATGATTAAGAGCCCGAACCGGGCACAGAGGGTGTGAGGGAATGGCCTGCAGTCTGATCAAGGAGCCCCGAGCCCTCTGGTCAGTCTTGGACCTGCGCAAGCGCAATACACAGCTAGAATCCTGGAGAGTCAAGTCCGACCACCACAGAACCCAATAGGGATCGGCCGAACGAGACCTCACCAGAACCTCACTGATTCTAAAGGCCCCAAAAAACATAACCAGGGTCAGAGCCCGAAAGAGGTCTCTCTCAAAATCAGAGCTGCAACACTTACCATAGACCTCAATAATCTGCCCTAAAATTTGGACCGTCACCGGCTTACGCTTGTCCGGGACGGAAGGCCTGTCACGGCGCATGCCCTCCAGCATGTGCCGGACTCTAAAATTCTGAGTGGTGTCCGCAGTACCTTTCAAACCAGCCACAAAGGCCAAGGCAGAAAGGTACACAGAGATGGACCTGGGGTGCAAACCTGACTCGAAGAGAAAGAGAAGAAACTGAAGAACAGATGCCTCCGACAGGGGCCATACCACCTCCAAGTCCTTGGCCTGACAAAAGGCCTCGAACTCTCCCACCTTCTTTTCGTAGCTGGTCCTGGTAGCAGGGGCCAGCGAACCCAGAATCAATCTCTGAGCCCTCATGGTCCAAGGCTCCAAAGCCACTCGGGCATGGGGTCCGGATCCGGACGGGCAGCCGGGGCGAGCTGTCGAAACCGCTCCTCCTGAAAACGAGACAGAGCATCAGCAACCCCATTCTCAAGCCCCGGGACATGACTAATCGAACACACAAGGTTAATGCGCAGGCATTGCAACCCAAAGGCACGAACCAAATGCATCACCCTTGGTGATCGAGAAGTCTATTTATGAATGACATGTACCACAGCCTGGTTATCGCACCAAAATCGGACAGTGGAATTCCGAAATTGGTCCGCCCAGATGTGTACCGCCACCAATAAGGGAAAGAGC
The DNA here is from genome assembly GCA_030015325.1 of Cryptoblepharus egeriae. Lineage (NCBI taxonomy): Eukaryota > Metazoa > Chordata > Lepidosauria > Squamata > Scincidae > Cryptoblepharus > Cryptoblepharus egeriae. The sequence goes on from JAREYC010000004.1 coordinate 86,841,431, forward strand.
TCCAAAAAGGTAAGATCGCATACCACATCACTAGCCTTCCAATTCTCAGGCCAAGGATGAGCACACCATCTACCCCTAAAATAGATCCCGAAGCCATGGCCACCAGCAGCGTCCGAATGGACCTGCAAGTCAGCTCTGAGGATCTGAAGCTCCCTCCAAAATGACGTGCCATTAAATTTGGACAGGAAGGTTAACCAAACCTTCATGTCCTCCTTCATGGCAGCAGAAACCCTCACAACATGGTGAGGGGCCCTGAGGCCTACCATGGCATCACAAAGGCGCCTCAAAAAGGCCCGACCAGGGGCCACTACTCGGCAAGCAAAATTGAGGTGACCCACCAAAACTTGCAACTCCCTAAGCGTCAACTTTTTGGCGTCCAGTGACTGAGCCAAGAGGGTTCTTAAAGAGACCAGCTTGGCGTGAGGCAACCTGGAACATTGGGCCACCGTATCCAACTCAATACCCAAAAATGTCATGGAGGTGGAGGGTCCCTCAGTCTTGTCTTGAGCCAAAGGAACACCCAACTCCCTGCAAAGACTTTGGAAAGAAGCAAGCAGCCTGGCACAACCCTCCATGCCAGCTGCACCCATAAAGAAAAAGTCGTCCAAATCGTGGACAACCCTCCCAAAAGGTGACCTGTATCTCAGGGCCCACTCTAAAAATGTACTAAATGCCTCAAAGGCAGAACAAGAAACCGAACAGCCCATCGGCAGAGCCCTGTCAATATAATATCCGCCCTCAAACCACATCCCCAGCAGGCAGAAATCACTCGGGTGAATCGGAAGCAGCCGAAAAGCTGATTCCACATCCGTCTTGGCCATAAAGGCCCCGAGCCCACAGGCTCGTAAAAGACGAACGGCTTCATCCAAGGACATGTACCTGACTGAACACAGGTGAGAGGGGATACCATCATTGACAGAGTCCCCTCTGGGAAAGGATAAATGATGGATCAACCTAAACTGGCCCGGGGCCTTCTTAGGAACTACACCCAATGGGGAAACCCTCAAATTCATGAAGGGAGGGGACTCAAAAGGACCAAGGACCCTGCCGGCAGCAACCTCCTTGGCCAGCTTCTGCCGTACCACATCCTCCATACCCTTCACAGACTTAAGGTTGGTAGCCCAAAGGGCACGCTCCGGGCGGGGGGCAGGGATCCTAAAGCCTTCAGAAAAACCGGACAACAAATAACTAGCCGCCTGCCGATTTGGGTAATTACTAAGCAGAGCGGCCAGAACATCCAAGTTAACTGGGGTCGGCCCCCTTACCTTGAGCTGAGGGTGGCTGTGGGGGATAAGAGCCTCCACCTTTTTTGCCCCCTCTGGCCCCAGTGCCTCTGAAACCTGTACCTTTGGGGCAAGCACTGGCAGGGTGTTTGCCACCACACACCGCGCATTGGTGACTAAATGGGCACAATGCCTTTGAACAAGCCCCCGTGGAGCTAAACTCGAAACACGCCCTTTGCTTTTGAACACCCAAGGCGCCTGAAGACGCCTTGGGTTGAGTAGCAGGGTTGCGTGCAATCAGGTGACCGCTGTCCGAGCGGTCACCTTGGATGGGCTTGGCAGTAGCCACAACCTGCATCCATAATTCGAATTTTGGGACGGCCCAATCCAAAGAAGGATCATTGGCTGCCCGCATTCGAAAATTGCGATCATACTGGAGCCAAGCTGTGCCCCCGAAATCTCTAAACGTCCGATGGATTATATCAAGGTATTTAATCAAAGCCGGAGCACGCTTGGGCTTCAGCTGGACCAACACGGCCATATAGATGCAATATCCATACAGCCAGTTGGTCCAGTTCTGATCTATTTTCAGGCATTTGGCCGCTTCCAGATCCCGTTCCGGCTCCCCCACCTTAGGCACCTTTTCGGGCTCCACATGGAGAAGACTGAAGAGGTCGACGTAGTCTCCTCTCTAAATCTTCTCCTTTACTGACATGGCCAAGTGCCCCCCCAAGAGCAAATCAATGCTTCCATAAGGTCGGTCCTCGGGACCCTCCTCATAATCGGAATGCATCGCCAGTCTGTAAATCTCCTCCCATGATGGCCCAGCAGGAGCCCAGCCACCCCATCTTTCCCCTGAATGAGTGGCTTTGGAGCGTGAAGGGCGCGAAAACCCATACCAAGGATTCTCCCCCATGCTCATTGGGGGCCAAGGATAATAAGGGCCCCCCCAACCAGGAACCCACCAAGGCATCGGGGGGGTAGGCTGCTTGGGAGGCGGGGGGGCATAAGCCATCGGTTCCTCCCAGCAGCCCACTACCTCAGCAACATCGTCCTCAGCGTCCTCCTCACCTGTGGGTACATCAGGAGGAAAAGAGGAAGGAACGCCTGCAACACCGGGACCGGGTTGTACACGGACAGACGAGCTGGTCTGAGACTTCCGGCCGCCTGACCTGGAAGGGCGAGCCGAAAACATTAGTGCCCCCTGACCCTAGTGAAAGTCCAGGTGGGGGGAGACACCAGGGTAGATGGCCCAGCTTCCCTGTTCTCAGCCCGTTCCTTCGCCTCCCTCTCAAGCTCTTTGCACCGCTCTACTAAGGCCCGGTGGTCCATGGCCTCCAACTCCTCGTCCGAGGAAGTTGGCTCAGGGGGAGGTGGAGGTGGAGTGGGCAGACGGGGGGCCCTACCCCCCCCTCTTCTGTGTTCGTTTACCCATCTATGCCACCCACAAAAAGACCAGTGAAGTGTAGTGTAAACATTATTAAACACAAAAGGATATAGTCTTGAAGGCAGCAGGATCAGCAACAGCACCAACTGAAGCCAGTAGAATCATGAACAGCAGCAGCCAGGCCAAGTAGGAACAGCAGCAGCCAGGCCCCCAGACAGGACAAGCAGGGACAGGAGCAGCCAAGCCCGACCAGCACAAAATGGCCGCCAACAAAATGGCGGCCGGCCACGAGGCACTAAACAAAATGGCGACCGCACCTGCAGCACCCCCAAAATGGCGGGCGCGAGGGCAAGCGCCAACCACGAGGCTCCGAGGGAACCCTACAAGCCCAGCCATTTTGCAGCCACAGCAAGGTGCAGTCCACCCGCAGCGGGGGCGTCCTAAGATGAACCCTCCCCGCGTCAAGAGGTCGCCACCGAGCCGCCGCCGCAACCGGCAAGCATCCTAACGGTTGCGGGGGCGTCTGCGGACGTCACCCTCCCCGCGCCGAAGCCGGGAGAAAGGCCGCAAGTGCCCTAAGAGAGTCGGCAGAGACAAGCCAAGGAGCTCCGTCACCAACGACTCTCAAACCCGACTGGGGGCTGCGCAGGCGCGTGCCTGCCTTTATAGCCCCCAGTCGCCGCCCCCAGGCCCTAAGAGCCAATCGGCTCAGAGCATCTCTCCTGGCCATACCATCCGGCCGGGGGAGGCAAAAGGGCCAGCCCATTATCGGGCTAGCCCCGTTCTGTCCAGAAGTTTAAATTATTTTGAAGAGAAACTGATTGAGAGACAAATTCCAGAAATTGGAGATGGAGCTGAAAATGTGTTGAATATCAGATGACAAAAGTAAATGATTGTATGACTGATATTTTGAAATTGTATTTACCAAATATTCCAGACATGGATGAATGTCTCAGATGTCCAGAAGGTCAATTTCCAAACAAAAATCAAGATCAATGTCTGCCCAAGAACCTCCATTTTCTCTCCTTCACAGAACCTTTGGGATTTACATTAAATGCCATGGCTTTGTCATTTACTCTGATCACAGCTTTGGTTCTCAGCATTTTCATCAAGAACCAGGACACTCCCATTGTCAGAGCCAACAACAGAGACCTCACCTACTTTTTGCTTATCTCCTTAATGCTCTGCTTCCTCTGCTCTCTGCTCTTCATTGGACAACCTCAGAAAGTGACCTGTTATTTAAGACAAACATCTTTTGGTCTGGTCTTCTCAGTGGCTGTTTCTTGTGTCTTGGCCAAAACCATCACTGTGGTTCTGGCTTTCATGGCCACCAAGCCTGGATCCAGGATCAGGAAGTGGGTGGGCAAAAGACTGGCAATCTCCATCATCTTCGGTTGCTCCCTGATTCAAGCCATTATCTGTGCTGTGTGGCTCTGTACTTCTCCTCCATTCCCAGTTCTGGACATGGAGTCTCTGGCTGAAGAGATTGTACTGGAGTGCAATGAAGGTTCAATCACTATGTTTTATTGTGTTCTGGGCTACCTGGGATTTCTGGCTATGGTCAGCTTCCTTGTGGCTTTCCAGGCCAGGAAATTGCCAGACAGTTTCAATGAAGCCAAGTTCATCACCTTCAGCATGTTGGTGTTCTGCAGTGTGTGGCTGTCCTTCATCCCCCCTTACTTGAGCACAAAGGGGAAATCCATGGTGGCTGTGGAGATCTTTTCTATCTTGGCCTCTAGCGCTGGGTTGCTGGGCTGTATTTTTTCCCCCAAATGCTACATTATTATCCTGAGGCCTGAGCTGAACAGCAAGGATCAGCTAAGGAAGAGAAAATAACTGGTTCAGACTTCATACAAAATGTTTTTGTTCTGTATTAGCATCTCTGATGAAACTTTTGGCAGATATGCTCTCAAAAATAAAATATTGTGCCATCAAGAAGTTGGCAACAGTGGTGCATTTGCACACCCTTTTGTCATACTTTCATGTCAGTTTCTTCCTAACCATAAGCTTGGCACTGCCAGGCATTAAATAATCACAATACTTTAACATCTCAGCTTCCCCTCACAACACACATAGAAGATATTGCAAAGAATTAATGCTTCTTCATAGTGTATATGTTCAAGCATGAATAAATGGGAAGCTCAGTCTTACCCAGGGCTGGAACAGGGAGGCCTGCAGTTTGTCCACTGCAGGTATGAAGATGGAAGAAGTGCCACTTGGACTAATTAGGCTACGATCCAGAGTAACTATGGGACCTTTTACACTGACGTTTTTATGATGCCACCTATGGGAAACTTATGGGAAATGCATAGAGCAATCCAGAGTACATGCTTCTTACATCTTCCCATAGTTACTCTGTATTGTAGGGTAGTTAGTGGATTTATATCCTCTTCCCCCAGCCAACTCAGTGTGTGTGTGTGTGGGGGGGGGTGTTAGGATTCATCCTAACTTATTTCAAGTGAGAAGACCATGCAATCATGTTTGGGCATCAGCTAAACACATCATTAGCACCAGGCCAACATGGGATTTGTGTCAGGACGTTTGCCAGCCTAACCTAGGGTTAGGACTGCAGTGTGCGTGATACAGAAAGCTGGACTAGATGGGGCTTTTATTGATTTTTTGGATGATCCAACAGGGTTCTTAGGTTCTGATTCCTCAGTAGTTCCTGCTGTCATGCCTTCTTGCCTTTTGAGATCTCTGACAATCATCCTCTTTTCAGGTAATAAGCCTCTTTTAAACAGACAGAGCTTGTTATCGCTGCTGTTAGTGCCTTATTGCCAATGCTGGGGAAACTTACACAGTCTATACTTGAGTCACTGGACTCTCGTGACTACTCAAGTCAAGTCACTTGGTGTGTTGTATCATAAGTACTCAAGTCAGGCCCTTTTGTCTTATAAAGAACTAGATTTGTATCACGCAACTGCCAACTGCAGTGCATGGAAATGCAGCAATTACAGGGAAATGCAGCCATTACAGCCAACTACAGAATATGTAGTTGGATGATTGGTTGACATTTGTCCATCCTACCTCTCAGGTAGAATGCAGCCAGCACTGGTAACACACCCCATGCATATCTACTCAGAAACCTCAGTATGTCCAATGGAGCTTATTCTCGAGAAAGTGTACAACATGTTGAGATCTTCCTTTTTTTTTACTGTGGGAGTTTTTTTGTTCTTGTTGTTGCTTCCTTGCCTGGCAGAAAAAAAATAATCTCACTGAGTAGTACAATAGTCTGGAATAATTATTTGAAATGTTATAATTATCTTAAATTACCATTGAATTACCATCCAGACAAACTCCCACATGGATTTTCCAAAGTCTGTCCACTTACCATCAATAACCAAGAGCATTTTACTCATCATCCCTGTGCTCTTCAGATGGGACTTCTGAAACTGTGAGGACTGCACCAGCTTAATGTTCAGCAGATTTTCCCCTAAAGATTTGGGGTCACTTGCAGGGTGCTGGTGGGTGAGTGAAAGATCCTGGACATCCTCAGTCAAGATTTGGACAAGATGGCAGGAATCCTTCTGTTGGTGCGGCTGTTCTGGGTCTGCAGTTTCCTTCCACTGAATGCAAGGCCATATGCACCATCACTGATCCCGCTCAGTTCCCATATAAATATCATCAGAGTGGAGACCTAATCATTGGTGCAATTGCTTCACAGTTCAGCTGTCTCTTTGAGTGAATGTTTTTCAACGAAAACCCCAAAACAAAGTTGGTTGATGAACCTGTGTAAGGAAAACTGTTATCCAAATATAATGTTCAGCACCCCAAGTCAGAGATGGCAAAAAGTTCATAGAAATTCCAGATTGTTTATTGCTTTACTCCAGGCAAGGTTGGTTTACATAGACTTTAACTCAATTGGTTCCAGATGTCTGGTTTATACTCTTAAACTCAATTGGTTCCAGATGTCTTGTTACATTTTAAAACAATTGCCTTAGTTATATTTTATTCAGAGATATTGGCCTTATAGATATACACAAATCATTAATTTCTCAAAGTTAATAACTCCTAGCTCATCCTTCAGTGTCTTAACCACTTACGCCACCCACAGCCCCTGTCCTCTTTCCTTGGCCCCAATATGCACCTGAAGGCCCAATCTATCCAGACTTCCAAGGTCAATGCAGCCACGCCAATGGGGAATGTGCTCCATCCATCAATGAGGAGGCAATTATGGAAGTCTCCTCAAGATAACAAAATATTTGTTCCTTTACTTTGGGGCTGCATTGTAGATTCATTGGCCCTGGAAAGTTGGATAAGATTGAGCCCTGAATGTTCAGAAGATGTATACTTCTGCCACACCAACACAAAACAAAATGATAGTGGATTAGACTTATGCTTATGTTTGGTCTCTTTTACAAAATATTGAGAATCTGCAATTGTTAATGAAATGTGAAAGCAAAACTTCTTGCAGGACCCTGCTGTAGAGTACAGAATATACTTTCTCTCTCCTGCATTATTTTCCTATTTGCTACCAAGTCTGGGGAAGACAGTACAGTCCGGAAGTACTTTGATTATCCTGTGTATTTTCAATTAATATAAAATAAAAGGTGCAAACAAATCAGACCTCATGATAAAAATGCAACATTTGGGGGAATGGGCTTCAGGAGAGCAACTGAGCACTAGTGAGCAGAATAAAGATCTCCACAGCCACCATGTGGGACACCTTCCATGCTCCTGTAATGATGGTTCATTTGGCCACTCTGACATTAACAGCAGTAAATGTACCAAATGCAACTTCATGAGGCTCAAGGGGGCAGAGCTTTGTTTCAGGGGAAATTTGGAAAGTGTGGCTTGCACTGTAGCCTGAGAGCCCAACCTGACTACTCAGAGATAAGTCCCATTCACAGTTAATTTTAATTTTTTTAATTTTTAAATTTTTTTTAAATTTTTAAATTAAAAACCTCCCCGGCCCCAACTAAAAACCTGACCACGGCCCTGCCCCCTGACCCAGCCTGGCCCCGCCCACTTCTGTGGAACCGGTCCTGAAGAGGACCATCCCATGGAAAGCAAAAACATACATGTTCCGCAAAGAAGATCTGTTCTCAACAGCCTTGGAAAGTAGCCCTGTGTCAGGCGCCACTAGGATCTTCCCAATTCAGATGTATCTGGCCTTAGAGGCCACTCTTAGAAAACTGTCATTAGTCCCTGATTTACTCAATTCAAATGCTCTTAAAATCAGTGACCTTCAGTAGGACATACAAAGTTAGACTATTCAAAATCATTTATTAACCTTAAACAAGTAATTTGAAATTTGTCAGTCATGCGCCACTGGCCTGAGTGGCCCTATATAAACCTATGAAGTTCCACAAATACTGAAATCAGGTGCAACAGGCCTGAGAGGCCAAGAAGGTCACAACTGCACTCCACACAGGCAATGGGAAAACTGACGGGGGGGGGGCGGTTTGAACAGCACCTATAAATAGCAAGGTACTAGGAGGGACCAGCCTCTTGGCCACCTCGGAGGAGAGAGGGGGTGAAAACAAAATTTCAGGGCCTGCTAGGCCAGTGGCAACTGATGGCAAGGTACAAATAAAACCAATGAGTACAAACTGCAAGAGAAGTGATTCTGGTTAGATATCAGGAAAAAATATTCCTGATGGTACAGGCAGTTTAGCAGTGAAATAGGGAGGCCAAGGGAGGTGGTGAATTCTCCCTCACTGGGGATCTTCAAGCAGAGGCTTGACAAGCACCTGTTAGAGATGCTCAAGTTGGATTTCCTGCAACTGGCAGGGGTTGGACTAAATGACCTATTATGTCCCTTCCAACTCATGATTCTACATGATTCATACAATGATTCATACAAATCATGATTCGTACAAAGCTATCTAATGTTTATCTCTCTGCAAACATTTAAGGAGTTTAGTCTGGCTGCAATGTTAATCTTCTGACATCCCACAGTTTATTGTGATGTATTTTTTTTCCTCATCCCTTGCTAAAATGATCTCACCCAGCACACTAGTCGGGAACACATATTCTGAAAACTATAATTAATTTTGATTGCTATGATGCATGCTGCATCTAGGGAAACTGCACCTGGGTTTTCTAAGGACAAAAGCATAACCAAGTCTAAACACTTTTATAAAAGATAATCCTTTAGTTAAGGAACCTCAAACAGCCATGGCAGCAATACTCTCTTGATCTTAATTCTGCAAAAGATTCTGGAGCCACTGAACAAGGCTAGTTAGTGGTGAAGTGAGAGAAAGACAGTGGAAATTCTGAGAACGGGCTATGTTGGCAGGAATATTTCTGTTACTGCAGCTACCTCTTCCGAGTAGCATGTTTCCTACCAGGCAAGGCAAGACACAGACTGCTACGTGTAAAATCACGGATCACTCCCAGCTCCCATTCAAGTATCATCAGAGAGGAGACCTCATCATCGGAGCCATCATTACACAGTCAGGCTGCCTATTTGATGTTATTTCTTTCAGCGAGCATCCCAAAACAAAGCTGATGGAAGACATTATGTAAGAAAACCCATTTATTCACTCAATCATTCTGCAGCCAAGATCACATCTGTTAGAGATCTATCAACACAAAATGCATATTCTGTTTTTTGGGGAGTTGAAAGAGTGGTTTAAAAATGATGATTTAGTATCTATCATCCTTTCATCGTGACAATGTGAAAGTGTCAGCACCAAAGCATCAGTTTTTTTCCTGGAACTGGCTGTAGGCAGGAAGCATAGATGTTAGAGGAGGAGATGATCAGATCCCAACAGTGGAAATCATAGGCAGGTTGATCATATGTTCTCTTTTCCAGGACATGTCCTCTTTTTAGCTTTGTATCCTGGAAAACAATCTTCATTGTCCTCCTTTTCCTAGTGAACAGGCAGCATGTAGCCTTCTTGAAATAAATAAATAAAAATTACATGCATAATTACATACAAATTTTTGTGTGTAGAAAATTGTATGTACAAATTCTGTGTGTGGAAAATTACATACATAAATTCCATGCAATTTAATAATAAATAATATAGTGTTTAAATTAACCACATAAAAGCAATATACATTGGTGTTTTTAGTTTTCATTTTGTCATGTCCTACATTTTTCTTGGGAGTCCTACATTTTGGGGTGTTTTGTCTTTTTTTTGGTTATGACATATAGTCACATTGATTATAGGTAGAAGTGGATTTCTTTGGTGGTAAAGAAACAAAAAATATAATATTGTTTTCTACACTTCTAACTTTGGAAAATCCATGGAAAAATAAACGTTTTTCCCCACCACTACAAATTACAGTGCAAAGACACATTCTATCTTTTTTATATTTCTTTTTACCAGTATTTTTATTTGGCTCTAAATACTTTGAAAGCTAAGGTATTTCATTAACAAGAATTTTATACAGCATTTTTTGAGAGCTTGAAAACAGCTTGAGAGCCAGTTTGTGGGGTTTGTAATTTGTAGCCTGACTAGAAGTTGGAAATACACATTTTTGAAACTCAAAGCTATAGATCAAGGTTGGCATAACTTATCCAAATTAAACATTTTAGCACCATTGATTTAAATAAGAGCGATAGGCAGTGGTGGGATTCAAATAAATTAACAACACGTTCTATGTCCCATTAGTAACCAGTTCTCAGAACCAGAGGCTCATTAGCAAGGGGTTCTAGAGAACCTGTGAGAAGCCCGTGAAGCCCACCACTGGGGATAGGAAAAAAAAATTATGTCCTTAATAGTCCTGTTTCAATTACTGTTAACAGGCTTGTAACTAACTTTATTTGAATGATGTTGTGAATTTTCTTTTTTGTTTTTTAACTTCAAAACCTGAAGGGCATCACAGAGGGTACTCACCGGTACTCAGTAACAGCAACAGAAAAAATTGAGAGTAACTTGGATTGAGAGTAACTTGGATTGAGAGTGTTTTGCAAAACAAGAAAACATTTCTAATAATTTTGACCTGATATACAAGGGATGTCTTGATAAACAAGCAAAAAATAGTCCCAGCTGGTATACAGCCAGTTTCAACACTCCAGCAGTACCTGCTCAGCCTCTCCTAGTAGACCAGCGAATGAGTCTCACTCCTATGTAAGGGGAGCAATTGTAAGGAGCATGAGAGACCTTAAGCAATTGTAAGGAGCATGAGAGACGAAGGATAGCCTTCGTGTCTACTCTAAAGTAAGCCCTATTATAATCAGCGGGGCTCACTCCTGTGTAAGGGGACATATTGTATCCTGAGAGACCTGAGACTATGGCTACAATCCTAAGTCCTTAGGCTGTCCTAAAACCTTGAGGATCACAAAAGTGGAGTAAGCCCCATCTGCCCTACTCCTTGCAAGGGAAGAGGGGTTAGGTCAATGCACAGTCATACACGGACCTTCTCACACCATCACAGAAACATAGACCAGGTGAATTAGGCTGGCCTAAATTTTGTAGGATTGTGCCCTATGTGCATATTAATTTGTTTTATTTTTCTTTATATTCTGGATTTTATTTATTATTTTGTATAATATTACAGTATTGTAATCATTTTTATATGATTATGTAATAAATATGGCAGCCTGGGACCAGCACATTTAAGAGACCACCGTCTTTCATATAATCCAGTCCACTATTTGAGGTATTAGAGGGGTCCAGTTGGTTGTGCCAGCAATGAAAAAAATAACAGGGATGGCGGTCAGAAGGTCCTGACCTTCTTGGTGGTGTCACCCACCTTTTGGAACTCCCTCCCCATTAAGGAAATCTTCCTCTTTATTATCCTTGTGGCAACACCTACAGACTTTTTTTTTATTTAAACAGGGTTATGACAGCTCTTTCTAAATAAGAAAGAGCTTTTATTGCTATCAGCCTTTTTGAATCTGGGTTTTCATCTGCTTGTTTTTAAACTGGGTTTTTTTTATTGTTCTATATAGTATAATTGAATTTTAATTGTATTTGACTCTACAATCCATTGTAACTATGGGAAGACTTAAGAGTCAATTACTCTGGATTTCTCTATGCATTTTCCATAGGTTTCTGATAGGTTGTACCGTAACTACGTCAGTCTCAAAGGTCCCGTAGTTACTCTGGATTGTGGCCCTTCTTGTTTTTGATCATATTTATTGTTCTATCTGGTTTTAATGGTATTTTATTGCTCTATATATTGTTGGTTGCCTTAGGTTTCCTTTTATAAGGAAGAATGGCAGGAATAAATAAATATATGAATTATTTTGGGTAATGGAACAAATCATCTGAGTTTCCATTATTTATTATGAGAAAATTCACTTTGATGTACAGTCCTTTTGGATTACAAGCATGCTTCCTGAACAAATTACACTTATAAACCAAGGGACCCCTGTACATTTCTTTGTAGTGGGGAGTATACGGGGGAAGGAACAGGTTGGATGGATTGCCTGGTTACGAATTGTAACAATCTATTTAAAAGTTTAAAAAATAATTGTGTTGAAGAGACACATTCTATCTTTTTATCTTTCTTTTTACCAGTCTTTTTATCTGGCTCTAAATACTTTGAAAGCTATGATATTTCATTAAAGAGAATGTTTTTATATAGATGCTACATGAACATGTATTCCTGTTTCACACATTATGTATCACTTCTTTTAGCCCAGTTCCAAAGGACTATCAGCATGTCCTGTCCTTGGTCTTTGCTGTGAAGGAGATCAATGAGAATCTGAAGATTTTACCAAATGTCAGTCTGGGGTTCCACATTTATGACAGTTACGCTAATGCAAGGATGACACATCAGAACACCATGAAACTGCTTTCCACCCAGGAAAGGATTATTCCCAACTTCAAATGCGGCAAACAACAGCATCTGATAGCTGTTATTGGAGGGCATGAATCTGAAATCTCCTTTCACATGGCTACTCAACTAGGCATCTATAAGACACTACAGGTAAAACAGCACATGAGCCAGGAACCTTTCTGAATCTGAGTCAAAAACTTTGAGTTAAAAAAACACTGAGTCAAAAACCTTTTCGCTTTTGAATACTCTCTGATAGTATTGATTATCCTTTTGTATTATATACAGGATCACTGATTTATCTGTATTTATATCAATCTACAGTATACATCTACAGTGGCACCTCACATCACAAATGCCTCACGTAAAGTATGTTTCATGTAACAAACAAAAAATTATCTAGGATTCTGCTTCATGTAACAAACTGTGCTTCACATAATAAACAAACTTGTTGGCAATTGGGGCAGACACACTGGCTGGCAGTCCTTTTAAAAAGCATCAGGGCTGCCTAGCGCGCCTGCCCATAGAGAAAGTTGAACTGAAAGAGTTTGCAAACTGCTTGCATGTGCATGCAAGATTTTTGCTAGATCTCAGGAGCTTGTAAGAGCTCAGCTGCCTGCTGAGTAGTTAATTGTTATCAGCCACTTCAAAGGAAACTTGATTCATTGTTTCCTTCTTACCATGGGAACTAATTGCCTTTGTATAACCCAAAAATAGTTAAGCACACTGGTTCTGAGAACCAAATTTCACTGGTGGGGAGATTCAACCTGTATATCTATATCTATAAGTGAAATTGAAAAGTCACTGACTGACTGAGTCACACACTCATTCACTCACTCATCAGCACCCAACCAAAACTGCCAGACCTAGAAACGTGAAATTTGGGAATGGTTTTCCTTCCATGATGTAGGCACACACTAAGAAACAATTTTTAGAAATTCAAACTAGAAAGTGGAGCAATGGGGTACATGATGAGAATCATGGACTCATCAATGCCTAGCCTATCCCTGGAACTAGAAACATGAAATTTGGGGAGCACATCCCTTCTGTGGTGTAAGGACCCTCTATGAACCAATTGGTGTCCGGTGATGCCTGGTGCCTGGTGGCCAGCTGGAAGACCTGGTGCCCGGTGGTGCATGGTGCCTGGTGATACAAGGACCCAGTGGTACCTCAGGCCCACTACCTGTTGCTTCCCAGCTGTGGCCATTGTCCAGTGCCCAGTAGTGATGCATAGTGCCTGGTGGTGCCTGCTGACCAGGGGTGCCCACTGCTGGTGGTGCCCAGTGGTGCCCACTGCCTGGTGGTACCTGGTAGTGATGTTCAGTGTCATGGTGGTGCCCAACAGCGCTAGTAGAGGTGCCCAACAGCACCTATTGGTGTCTACTGCCCAGTGGTATCCTGGTGGCTGGTGGTATCTGATGGTGCCCCACTGCCTGCCTCTGCCCCCGGTACCTGCCACCTAGTGTCTGTTACCTGGTGTTCACTGGTTTCTCATGCCACCTGGTGCCCACTAGTGCCCTGTGACTGCTGGTGCCCTGCAGTGTCCACTGGTGCCCAGCCATACCCTGCGCCCACAAATATATTTAAATTTTACTCCCACAATGACAGGTTAATTCTGTTAGTAATAAATGTTTAAAAGTAAAATAAAAACGGAAGTTACCAGCAATAGGCACTGGAAAAAAACATTATTTTGGGATGTTAGTGATCACAGCATTATAGAGATTTGGGTGACATCTTCCAAAGAGATGTGTGAACCTTTGTCTTTTAGCAAATTTACATGATTTTAGTGTTGTGATGTACTGTTAAAATATTTTTAAAACATTATTTTGTCTACTATGATTTTTCTAATGTGCTAGTGTAGTACATCCCTTAATTCCAATTAGTTTTCCGCTCAGCATAATCTTTTTTAATGCAGTAAATCAAATACTGACTTAGGAAAGACGGAATGAGAATTTAAATCAGTGGTTCTCAAAGTGGAGTTAGGACTCATTGGGTGGTAGTGGCTTATTTTTTGGTGGGTGGGGGGTCATGAAAGGCTGTGCTCTGCAATCGTAGAATGGGACACACAGGTTTCAATGCTTTCTTTGAAGTATGTTTCATTGAACACAATGGGGCATATCAAAGTGATGTTACTTCCTATTTCATGCTGTGGCCATGACATCACTACTGGGAGTACCAGAAAGAGTGTCATTCTCTGAAGGGGCTCAAGGGCTGAAATGCTTAAAAACAGCAGCTTTAAATACATGCAAAAATATTTTTCACAGTATTTTCCCTTGTGCATTTATGTCAATTCACATTCATCACATCTAGAAATGAAAATGAGTCTTTACTTTCAGAAGGTGTATCTTACTCACAAATATTTGACAAGATTCAATACTGTTTAGCATCATTTTTGCTCCCCATTCAGAAAATTATCATGTTTTTTCTTAGATTGCCTACAAGCGTTTCACATAACAAGCAAAAATTTCCAAGAACTCTTGCTTTACATAACAAGTTCCATTTCACTTAACAAGGAAGCGCACTATGGGCACGCGTGCTATGCAGGCCTGATGCTCTGCGGGGAGGCTCTTTAAAAGGACTGCCAGCCAGCACTGCTGCCTCAAATTGCCCCCAACTTGGGGGCAGTTGCCTGGAGGTGCCAGAGGCAGCTGCCCCTAATTGCCTCCAAGTGCCCCCACCAACCACCTTGAACCTTCAGCAGCAGCCCAGGTAAGCCTCCCAGGAAAGTGTCTTTGCAGCCTCCTAACCATGTCTACCCAGAAGTAAACCCCATTGTGTTAAATGGGGCTTACTCTCAGGGAAGTGTCTTTAGGATTGCAGCCTAAGTAGACTTCATAGGATCATGCACATTGAATGCATGTTTTGAATTCAATTCCAATGTTTTGTCATCATTTTTACATCCAGTTAATATTTTTATAAGAATATTTGGGGGGTTGTGGAACCAACTGTCTGAGTTTCAGAAGGTGTTTCAGAAGGTGTGTCTTCTCCACAGATATTTGTCAAAATTCTTTACAATTTAGCATCATTTTTGCTCCCCATTTGGAAAATCATCATGTTTTTCCTTAGATTGCCTACTGTACATTAGCTCCAATGATGAACGTGAAATTGCAGCTCCCTTCCTTTTACTGGATGGTCCCTAATGAAATACACCAGTACAGAGGAATTGTCCATTTACTCCAACATTTCCACTGGACATGGGTTGGGATTGTAGCTTCGGATGATGATAGTGGAGAAAAATTTGTGCAGATCATGACAAAAATAATGTCTGAACATGGCATCTGTATCGCCCGCAGTCAAAAAATCCCAGTACTAAGTCAGCTCATTGATATCGCACAAGGAGCAGAGACACTAAAATTAGAAAACCCCTTTGCAGCCAATTTCATGTCAATAATCAAATCAAAGGTCCAAGTGGTTGTTCTCAATGCAGAATCACAGACCACAACTGTTTTGAAGTGGATTATATATTTCTATGCAATGTTAGAAGATGTAACAACGACGTCTATAGGGAAAGTGTGGATCATGACTGCTCAGTGGGATTTCTCATCAGATGCCATGAACCAGCATTTTGACATCCAGGTCTTCCATGGTTCCCTGTCTTTGGCCATTCACTCCAATGAAATACAAGGATTCTCAAACTTCCTAAAGTCCCTTCATCCTGACACACAAAAAGGAGATGATTTTATCAAGATCTTCTGGAAAACTGCATTTGATTGCTTATTTTCTAATTCTAAAGACAGCATGGAGAACATGAATGCTTGCACTGGCCAAGAGAATTTGTAGAGCCTTCCAGGGACCCTTTTTGAAATGAGTATGACAGGCAAAAGTTACAGCATTTACAATGCAGTCCATGCTGTAGCACATGCTCTGCAGAAGATGTCCTCATTCAGATCCAAGCTCAGAACCACATGGGACAAATGTACACAGTTCCCTCCAAATCTGCAGTGTGGTAATGTTGCAAGTGTAGATCAGCATCCATGTTCAATTAATAGTAACAAATTAAAGATATTGTTGGCTTCAGAGAACAATATCCATAAAACGTTCTGATGAGCAAAATTGTTACAGAATTATTAAAGCAGAAGACATAGGTATAAAGTGGTTCTCTTTACTCCAGTTTTCCCCTCCCATAGAATGGAACTGGGTGTAAACACGCTGTGGTATAGGCTTTGCTTGAGGGCAGACTAAGAGCACAATCCAGAGCAAATTCATCCTGCTCTGCCCTAACTGCTCTCTCCTAACTATTCTGTATCCAGAGCAGAAAGTTATGCTGCATCCAGAAAATCAGGAAGCCTGGGCTATCCTAACTGCTCCAAAGAATGCTAAGTAATTGACACATGGGGAGGACTTGCTCCTGAGGAGATGCCCCTCAGATCACACTGAACAAGGAACAGCTGTGGTGCCTACAGTGGTGACATAACTCTGCGCATCACCTGGTGTGGAATTCTGTGCGTCACCCCTGGGATGCGCGCACCCCCTACCTGGACTGAGCAGTCACCAAAGTTGGCACTTGCGCAGTTGTTTCTGAAGCCACCTTCAGAAGCCAGAAAGAGTACTACACAGGGACCCTCTCTGACGCCTGCGCAGTACTCTTTCTGAAGCCATTCGGCTGCTGCTCCGCCTCCTGAATGAGGCCAAATGGCTGTGCAGAGGAGCAGACTTCCTCTGCGCTAAGGAAGTCTCCTCTGAAGCTGTTCGGCATGCTCAGTCTGTTTCTGCGTAGTGCATCTCAGCTGGCCATTTGGGCCAGCTCTGAGGACGAGTGGCAGCTTCTGGCTGCTGCTTCGCCTTGGAGCAGGCCTGAATGGGCGCGCTGACGCCCGGGACCTACCAAAGGATTGTCAAAGTCATCCGGTGCATTGCCCCATACAGAGTGCATCACCCAATGCGGCCTGCACCAGCAGCACCAGTCTGGTGACGCCACTGGGTGCCTGCCTTATAAGGAGTCCCTGATGAGATGCCAGTACATTCTACAGTGAATACAAGGGGCTTCTTGGAGTGGCCTGCTGTATCCTGAGGTTTGTGGGCAGCCGTAGTTTGTTCCATATCCTGAGGTTGAGAGGCAGGGGTTGCAGCTAGGCTGGCCAAGAACTCAGATTTTTGGTCAACACTGCCATTCTTACTCGGGCCTTATCATGGATTCTTATGGGTCTACTCATTACTATACCTGCTCCGGAGGTGGTATATCTCTGAGGGCTGGAAGAGGGCATTTTCTGCCTTGCAAACAGGCTCTGGATATAGAGTAACTGCTCTGCCCTAGGCAATGCTCAACATGCCCTCAACATGCCTCTGCCCAGTTAGGGCAGAGAAGGTCCACCTCTCTTAGGGCACCCTATGTTGCCTTGCTCTGTCCTAAGCCTCTTCCAGAGTAAGTGGGGTGGAGCATCTTGCAGTTGCTCCACCCTAGTGATAGATAGGGCAACCCAAGTCCTCTTATGTGGACAGATTAGTTGCTCTGGATTGTGCTGTAAGAGGCTTGTTTGAGGACAGGAAAAATATTTACACTTACCTGACCCTTACTCCACTCTCAGCCTCTCAACCATCAAAGGATCTCCTCATACCTGCACCAGTTCAAGAGCTGGCGAACATTCAAGTAGAGAAAGGAAATGACATCTCCTACAGGGGATGACAACTGGCAAAATGTGTGCCACCCACTCTTGTTTCCAACATCCTCTGGCCCATTTCTCAATATGCCTCGACATGCTTACCCACAGCCCTGCTCCATGGACCCCACTGACATTCTGAAGTCGGTAGGGCCATTGTATACTTTTGCTGAAGCACATATCATTCTGTCCTTCATTTGCAGCAGTGATGCAAATAGATCTGTGTGCTTCCTGAGCGTATTTTACAATGCAGTAAGCATCAATCACTGCTAGTTCTGGCTGCAGATTAGTATAGGATTGGACCACAAGAGTAATCTATTCTTAGACTATTTGGAAGAGTGAAGTTCATTTTGATACAAATATCTTCATAAAATCTTTCAATCCAGCTTCACCCTTTCCTGAGGAGCATCTCATTCAACAACAGCGCTGGAGACACGGTGTCTTTTGATGAGGAGCATGAACTAGCAGGTGGATTTTATCTCACCAACTGGGTGACATTCCCAAATCAGTCCTTCTTCAGAGTGAAAGTTGGAATGATGCATCCACAGGCATTCAGTGGCAAAGAGTTCACCATTAATGAGGCAGCCACCACATGGCACGACACATTTAAGCAGGTGGGACCTGTTTTTAGGTTCCAAAATGAAAGCTGAAATGAAATGTTTTGATTTTTAAACTTATATGAGTGTGATACAAAGTTCACTGTTTTTCCTTTGCGTCCAGCCTTTCAATTGTGAGTTAAACTGAAAAATATAAAGCATCTCTTCTAAAGCAGGCCTCCGTCATTCTTGAAAGACTATGGTATCGTGCTTGATGCTGCATACAGTGCATGCAAAGCACGAAAGCCTGGGTTGGATTGTTATGCAGGATATGCTGTTACCCAAGCAGCAAATCCCCCCTCTCCAAGCCACTGAATTAGTCCAATAGAAAGGCAGAGCCAATACGATTGGATCCAGTTGGTGTCACAGAGCTGGGCTAAGGACAGGAGTTCACCCTGTCTTGTGGGGCTGATCCAGGTCTTGAACCCTGGCCTGCTGATTAACAAGCACAGTGTCTTAGCCACTTTCACCACCCACAGCCCTCAGCATCTCTTCTAGTGATGTAGTTAATGATCATGTAGCCCGGCACAAAGCTGAAAATGTTACTCAGGAAGTGCTGTCACAGCCAGAAGCAACATCAAAATCAAATCTAATTGAGTAAGAAATGAAAACTGCGAGCCTTATTGATATCAGAATATATATATTCTGCATATATATGTATACTGCATACACAGTATTACAGCATTACTTTAAATATAAGAGGAGCACATGCAGTTAGCATGGGTAACTGTATTATGATGTATCACCTTATTTGTCCCATAAAGTCTCAGAATTGCATCTCCTTGGCTCTCAAAGCAATCAGTATCATAAGAACGTTTGAGATTTTAAAAATCCACTTTTTGTTCCCTAGGCTTTTGTGTTTTCATTTTCTGCTTAATTGGCCGTAACATTTGATAGAATAAAGATATTCCAATGCAGTTCGTTTCACTACATTCTGCATTAAATTACCTTTCCAAATATATATAACATGCTGATATTATCACTCATACGTACCCTGTTTTTCACAATTTTAACCACCTGTGTCAAGCTCAGCTTGTAGCCCCCCCTTCAAAGATTGTAGCCCCCCCCCAAAAAAGCTTGTAGCCCGGTGCAACTGCACCCCCTTTAGCTATGCCACTGATCTCTTCTAATTCTAACCTCAACCCCATCCACCCCATTCCTAATAGGAAGAAGTCTGATCTTAGAGGAGGACAGAACTATGTTCACTGCATTAAATCTTTTCAACATAGGTGCTGCCCACTGCTATCTGTAATGACCACTGCTATCCAGGTAGCCACAGAAAAATGGTAGAAGGGAAGCCATTTTGTTGTTATGACTGTGAACAATGTCCAGAAGGGAAATTTTCATACCAGAATGGTAAGAGACGTACAATACAACCCTATCATGTTTCTTTATAAGTTATTGGAGTAATGACATAAAGTTTGGCTTGACTGGTGGTCTGGACCGTGTGCCAGGATGCCTTCCCTTTTGTGTACTGGATAGACCTGGTCTCCTCTGGATGATTGCTCCTTTGAATCAGTAGACCTGACTTCCTCCAGCTCTAACCATGGCTTTAAGCAGCCAAGTGATTGGGATGGTAGTAAATCACCCAGGTATTGATGGTGCTAGGAATGTCACTGTCAATGCCATTTTATCCCCTGGTTAGGCTGGCAGAGGTCCTGGCACAAGTCCCGTGGTGGTCTGAGGTTGTTCCAAAAGTGTCACAAGGGACTTCTGGACCACTGCTGGCAAGGATAGGCTAGCATACTTAGACATTCATCAGCCTCCCTACACCCCAAGATAGCGAGGAGACGGGTGAGCTGTGCTGGCCTAAACAGATTAGGACTGGTCTCACAATGAGCAGGGTGACCATATGCCATAAAGAGAAAAAGAGGACAAGAGCCTCCCAAAATATAGGACACTCAAGAAAAATGCAGGATGTGACAAAATAAAAGCTAAAACACTCAAATATATTGCTTTCATATGCTCTATTTAAACACTACTTTACTCATTATTATATTTTAAATTGTTACATATAACTTATTACATATAATTTATTAATTACATGGATACATGCTGTGTGCTTAATTGGAAAAGGAGGACACTGATGTTTTTTTCCAGGACACAAAGCTAACATTAAGGACATGTCCCGAAAACAAAAGGACACATGGTCACTCTGCTCAATCAGTTGTCTTACATTGTCTTGAGTTGAGCTTATACCAACTTCCATGTTTCACACACATCTGTATACACATATCACATCTCTCATTCCCATAATAACAAAAACAGACCAAAAGGAAACTATTCCAATTGATATTGTTTCTTTATACTCCCACAGCTTCAATTTCAAGAATAGCAGTTGCTCCATATAATCTGTGCATGGAATTCAAAAGTTAAATGATTTCAGTAAAGCAAAATTGTGCAGAGAAGCTGATCACAGAAATTGGAGACGTTGCTAAAACTGTGATTAACATATGGAGACAATATGAAATGATAGTATGTATGATTATAGATTGAAATGACATTTGTTCTAATCTTGCAGATATGGATGATTGTCTCCAATGTCCAGAAGGTCAGTTTGCAAACAAAAACCAAGATCAGTGCCTACACAAGAACCTCCATTTTCTCTCTTTCTCGGAGCCTCTGGGAAATACTTTAAGTGCCTTGGCTTTGTCTTTTTCTCTGATCACAATATTAGTACTCGGGATTTTCATCAAGAACCAGGACACTCCCATCGTCAAAGCCAAAAACAGAGACCTCACCTACTCACTGCTTGTCTCCTTATTGCTCTGCTTCCTCTGTTCCTTGTTATTCATTGGCCAGCCTCAGAAAGTGACCTGCTATCTAAGACAAATTTCTTTTGGGCTGGTCTTCTCAATGGCAGTTTCTTGTGTCTTGGCTAAAACTGCCACTGTGGTTCTGGCTTTCATGGCCACCAAGCCAGGATCCAGGATCAGGAAATGGGTGGGGAAGAGACTGGCAAACTCCATTATCATCGGGTGCACTTTTATTCAAGCCAATATCTGTGCTGTGTGGCTCTGTACTTCTCCTCCATTCCCAGATTTGGACATGGACTCTCTGGCTGAAGAAATTGTAGTGCAGTGCAATGAAGGCTCCATCGCCATGTTTTATTGTGTCCTGGGCTACTTAGGATTCCTGGCTACGGTCAGCTTCATTGTGGCTTTCCTAGCTAGGAAATTGCCTGACAGCTTCAATGAAGCCAAGTTCATCACTTTCAGCATGTTGGTCTTTTGCAGTGTTTGGTTGTCCTTTATCCCTCCTTACCTGACCACCAAGGGGAAATCCATGGTGGCTGTGGAGATCTTCTCTATCTTGGCTTCCAGTGCCGGGTTGTTGGGCTGTATCTTTTTCCCCAAATGCTACATAATTATCCTGAGACCTGAGCTGAACTGCAAGGATCAGCTAATAAGACGGAGTTAACAATGTCACAATCTATAAAATACACCACCCGAGATATGTGATCACGTATCTCATTATTTGGTTGCCCGTCTTCTGAAACTCTCCACTGATAACATGGCAACTGGGAAGACTGGCAGGAACAAGTCTTAGACCATTCATTGATAGGATTGAGCCAGAAACATAAATTACATATCATTTCATATACTTGCAGATGAAGCTCCAAGACATTTACGAGGGACCCAGAAAAGGTCCCTACAACGTCTCCCAACAACTAGCAGCCATTTCAAGGATGGATGTTAATCATACCACAGCCTTAAAAGCAGTCTCTGCAGAAAAAACCACCTCAGCTGCTGACTGTTCTGTTTGGATGGTCTGAGCACTGATCATAGACAGACCCACTTAAGAGTGTGGATCAAATAAACCAAGTGTTGCCATATGTCCCAGCAAACCAAGACAGTCCCAGTTGCGGAGATTGGGGCTGGCACAAAGCCACACATTGGCTGGCTTTCCCCCTCTCCTGGTGCAGACCAGCAGACCTCTGATTGGCTACTGGGCCGGCAGGGGGCATGGCCAGACTGATCGCCAGGGCACATGCCCCAGCGTTAATTCAGTTTGGCTGTTGGCAGCTAGGTGGAAGGAGTTCCCTGGCTTGCCTACTGGTGCAGAGCAACAGCCCCAAACCTTATGTTGGATACAACGCAGGTTGAGCCAGCCTGCCTGATCAAGCACAAGTGAGGACTGCACTGTCAGTCACACTTTGGGTTATTTGAGTTATTTCAGGATATTATGTTCTCCACTCCGGGATCCCTGCAGGAGCGGTGCCCAGTTTAGCCAAATTGATCAAAATTCCCTAAAACTGGCCTTTACTGGCCTGTTTCTTCACTAAGCCTGTGATGCTATGCAAGTAGCTGCAGGAATTGAATTGCGTGTAATGGGTCCTCCTTCTGAGTGGACTTGAACACGACTGTGCTATAATTTGAGTCACAACCAAGTTCTCTTTCCTTTTTATTGAACACAGTTTCTCTTTTTAAATGATACAGTGATACCTTGCTTAACCAGTGCCTCGCCTAACAAGTGATCCATATAACAAGCAAAAATTTCTCTAGGATTCTGCCCCCCATAACAAGTATTGCTTCACTTAATAAGCACACTCGTTGGCAGTGGACCAGACATGCTGTCCGGCAGCCCTTTTAAAAAAGCGTCAGGGCTGCCTAGTGTGCCTTCCCATAGCGAAAGCAACATTTCCGCGCTGTTCCTCCTGTGGCCAGGCTTCTGCTGGTCAGAGGGGGAGAACAGCAGTGGAGAAGAGGGAAGCTTAGGGCTGGCCAGAAGGGAGCAGTGGAAAGAGAGGCTCAGGATGAAGGAGAAAGTGGGGAGATACTAGGAAGATGTCTGATTGCAGCCTGCTAACCATGTCTACTCAGAAGTAAGCCCCATTATGTTAAATGGGGCTTACTCCCAGGAAAGTGTCTTTAGGATTGCAGCCTAAGTAGACTTCACAGGACCATGCACACTGAACGCATGTTTTGAATTCAATTCCAGTGTTTTATCATAATTTTTACATCCAGTTAATATTTTTTATATGAATATTTTTGGAGTTGTGGAACCAATCATCTGAGTTTCCATTATTAAAGTTAAATATATACATATATACATTATTAAAGTTAAATATATACATTTTTGGGGGGGACTTCCTGTAGTCAGACACAATGTGATGAATAGTATGTAGAGGAGCACCACAGTCACAAAGAAGGGTAGATGCAAGATCCCATCTGTGAGTCCTTGGAGACACCATGTTGGGTTTGGAATCAGTTCAGAGTTGACCAATGCTGGCAAGCTAGGTCAAAACCTGGCACCTTTTTTGTAGGGTCACCTAAGTCTCTACCTATATCTGGGTGCTCAGGAGCCCATGTAACTTTCCATTGGATGTTGATGTCAGAGTTGTTTAACAACTGTTGTGTGAGTTCCACAGACAGCTTCTTAAATTTAAGCCTGACAACTGATATATGAGGAGGTTCAGCATGCACAGGTAGAAGTGGGTTGCTCATAATTCTATTATATTCTTATATGGAAGGGATCTTGCATTTATAGAGTGGGGGGTGCTATGTGGCTAGTGGTAGATTTTATTAATTTACTCTGTTAATTCAGTCTGGCATTTATCTAACCAGCATGGCAGCAATTAAGCCAACTGATATCTCAAGATTCTTGGATCCACATGGAGTCAAGAACACATTGCCCATAAATGCTGGGAGACACCTGTGCAAATAGAGATACAAGTACAGAATGGAAAGATTTGGCTTGACATTGCCATATGTATTGCACAGTGCACTCCTAGGCATGTCTACCCTGAAATATGATCCATTGTATTCAATGTAGCTTACTTCTAGGAAACGGTAGTGTTTATAGACTTGCAATCTGACACCTAACCCTATTGAGCTAATTACAACAGGTCATACAACAGGTCATACAACCTCTGACAAACATTTTGGAACTGTGGCTCCAAATAATGGTTTCAGCCCATTGCCTCAGTCATCAGCGTAGGTTTTCAGAGACAAATCCTATATAGATATGAACAGTAGTTCCTTTTTGGAACTAAATGAACTCTGCCCTCATGTAACCCTTTGTGTTTCCCCTGATGGCGCAATGGGAACTTCCCCTGCTGATGTCACAGAAGCTTCAGAGGTCAGAATCATCATCTCAGGACCATGGAAAGTGTCCCACCTGTGGAGATCAACAATTCACTACACATTTAGTTGTCAGGGATAACATCTATTGGACATATGATGTGGGATCAGTCTTTAAGTGTTTAAGGAAAGCAGCAAATAAGGCTAAAGCAATGGTTCCCAAACCGAGCCATGGCTCTCCAGAAACCAGTCAGGGGAGTTGTAGAATCCGTGCAAGATATCCAAAGGCCTGCACAATATATAAGATCATAGCCCTAATAGGTGGCCAATAGGCCAAGGGAGACATCAATAGAAACATGTTTAGAAGCAACTGAGCTAAGGTCTCTACTGAACAATTTTTATTAAGGAATTCATCAAGGATTCAAAAGTAAAAGATGGGAAGGAGTGAAAAGTTGAATCACAGTGGTAACAGTGTGCACTCGATCCTAATTTCAAACCCACTGCACCCACTTCCTTTCCTCATTCTTATGCCAACTTCACCGCTGGTATAGGTGCCAGGAGAAACATGGGTGGCCAATGCTATGAAAAAAACCAGGAGAAACAGACTAGTGTATCTTGGTCTTTCACACAGTCTTGCTATCAATCAACTAAATCCCTTCTCACATTCCTTTCTTGTTTGCAATGAAAATGGTCATGCAGAAGGTACCCCTGTAATATTTCTACTGGGTGTGAGTCTGCTGTGTGTAGTTCTGGAAGTGTGTCACTTGCCAAGTGAATTTTGCTGTTTTTTAGTTATGACCAATTTGGATATTACATATTGATTTCAAATGAGGAGGCACCAAGGTATGAAAGACAGGTACAGTGGTGCCTCACATAAAGAGCTTAATTTGTTCCAGAGGCATGCACTTTAAGTGAAATGCTCAGCTAATATGGTTTTCTTTTCTTTCCTTGATGAAAATACATGGGATAAACAAAGTACTATCTTCTCCTATCCTGCTTCCTGCTGATCATATAAGAAGACTCTTTCCCAGTCTTGGAAGCAAATAGGAAAATAATGTAGGAGAGACATAATGCATAAGCAAGGGTTTGCTTTTCCCCCTTTCAATAACAATTGCCAGATCTCAATACTCAGACAGAGCGTAAGTCAAATCCACTTTTACCCTGTTCCACCAGCATGTTTGTGGGTGTGTGCAAGTATGCATCTTCTGAACTTTCAGGGCTCCATTTTGTCCAGCTTTCCAGGGCCAATGCAGTTGAAGTTCAGCCCCAAGTTAAGTGAACAAATTTTTCCTTACTTTGAGGAGGCCTCTGTGCCTGCCTCCCCACTGCAGGATGCAATGATGTTGGAAAGTTGTATAGAATTGGGCCCTCAGAAGCATACTGGGAGATTTAGAGGACCATCCGATGGAGAATAATTGTCCATTATTTAAAGTTTGCCACATGTTATGCTAAGTTGAGAGGCAATATAGCAAACAATGCAAAACTATGGAATGTTTATGCAGAATCATTATCTTTCTATGGCACTGTGGGTGGCGGAAGCGTTTAAGACGCTGTGCCTGTTAACCAGCAGGCCAGGGTTCGAGTCCTGGGTCGGCCCCACAAGACAGGGTGAGCTCCTGTCCTTAGCCCAGCTCTGCGACTCAGCTGGATCCAATCATATAGGCTCTGCCTTTCCATTGGACTAATTCAGTGGCGTGGAGAGGGGGGATTTGCTGCTTGGGTAAGAGCCTATCCTCCATAACAATCCAACCCAGGCTTTTGTGCTTCGCATGCAGCGTATGCAGCGCCGAGCATGATACCATAGTTTTTCAAGACGGACGTAGGCCTGCTTATCTTTCTGCAAACAATCCAGGGGTTTAGTGTCTGGCTGTATTTTTTTTGTGGTTCCTGATTATTTTTCAGGATTCCTCACAGCCCATAAACTCATTTTTTGTCATCTCTTGCAAAAATAATCTCAACCAGCACTGTTGTCAAGAACACTGATTTTGAAAACTGTAATTAATTTTGATTACTATGCATGCTCAATTTAGGGAAATTGCACCTGGGTTTTCTAAGGGCACAAAAACAGTTACTGATGCTGCAATCCTAAAGACACTTTCCTGGGAGTAAGACCTATTGAACACAACGGGGCTTACTTTTGAGTAGACATGGTTAGGATTGTGTTCTGAGTCTGAATATATCCTTCAGTGGTTAGTTAAGCAATACAGCAATGGTCTCTTAATCAGGTAAGAAAAAGCCAGTGGTTATTCTGAGACAGGCCATGAAGGCAGGAATACTTCTCTTACTGCTGCTACATATTCTGAGCCTGCAGTTTCCTACCATGCAAGACAAAGCACACAACGTAATGTGTACCGTCACAGATCTCTCCCATCTCCCATTGAAATATCATCAGAGAGGAGACCTCATTATCGGAGCCATCATTTCACAATCAGGCTGCATATTTGATGCAATTTCTTTCAGTGAACATCCCAAAACAAAGTTGATAGAAGACATTATGTAAGAAAACCCATTTACTCATTTTTATATTCTGCAACCAAGATCACATCTGTTCACACCTATCGATACAGAAGGCATATTCTGTTTTTTGGAAGATGCAAAATTTTATTTGCAGGGTACTTTAAAAAATGATAACTTGACATTGGTCACTTTTTCATCACAAAAGTACTTACTGGAGAAGCTGCTAGGATTGGTGGGGTTTGTAATTTGAAGCATCAGTAGAAATTGAGAACACAGATTTTAGTGACTTCAGATTATAGATCAAATCAGGCATAATCCATTCAAATTTTTTTAGTACCACTGAAGTGAGGTAGAAATTTCTTTTATTCTTTCAAGAATAAATGTAATAAATTTATAAAAAGAAAAAAAATCAAATAAATTGAATATATTTATTCAAATTTGAATAATGTAAATTAGTTTTCTGACCCCCCAACACAATGTCAGAGAGATGCTGCGGTCCTCCTGCCAAAAGGTTTGGAGACTCCTGTTGTAAACCATCACTGTTTAAAAACTTTTTCATCTCATGACACACTGACAAGGTGTTGAAATCGTCAAGGCAAACCATTAGTTTTTTATCATTCACAAGGCACATCATGCTGCTGGAAGGGGCACAAATCCCCCAATTTCTCTACCGATGAATGACCCTCTCCAAATTCTTGCAGCACACCTGAGGACCATCTCTCACACTAGTATACTATAGCACACTGGTTGAAAATCACCGCTCTAAATACAATACTATTCACACTTTCCTGGGAGTAATCCCAATTGATGATGATGGGAATTACTTTTGAGTAGACATGCCTAGGATTGGGCTAAAAAGCTTTGATAATTTATATAAGCTTTCATACAGATGCTTCATTCATGTTAGGATGTTGACTGATTGATGTCCTGTGACTGATTACATGGCGCAAGAGTGAAGACCTACACAGTAGAGTAGTTTACTATTAACTGTATTTACAATTCAGAGTAGTTCAAGGCAATCTGGGTCAAATACGTAAATTCAAGTCCTTCAGCGTAAAAGACCTCAGAGCTTATCAGTATAACAGAGCTTCTCAGCTGGCATCTGCTCTAATCAATAGCTGAGCTCCAACTGCCAAACAGGGCTCCAACTGACAGTTCCAACTGACAAAACCCAACTGTCACTTAAAATTCTGAAAGTTCTAATCAACCCACAACCCACCTAGAACCAATAGTTAGGTTAAGAAATCTAGCAATGAACAGACGAGTTCCTTTTTCATACAACAAGTACTATTTCTTTAGCCCAGTTCCAAAGAAGTATCAACACGTCCTGTCCTTGGTCTTTGCTGTGAAGGAGATCAATGAGAATCTGGAGATTTTACCAAATGTCAGTCTGGGGTTCCACATTTATGACAGTTACGCTAATGCAAGGATGACACATCAGAACACCATGAAACTGCTTTCCACCCAGGAAAGGATTATTCCCAACTTCAAATGCGGCAAACAACAGCATCTGATAGCTGTTATTGGAGGACGTGATTCTGAAATCTCCTTCCACATGGCTACTCAACTAGGCATCCACAAGATTCCACAGGTAAAACAGCACATCAATATATTGATCTCCAACAGCAATTAGAATTCATCCTTTCCTTTTGTATTTCGGATCAATGATTGATTTATATTTATTTGTATGACAGAGTCCACAAATTCTTGGTCAGGAAATTGGTTGTGAGCCTATTTCTGGAGGGTTCCCATTCATTTCAAAGTACATTTTAATATTCTCGGTTTGTAACATTTTTGGGGAAATGTCAGCAGTCTGTACTTTTAATAGGTACAGTGGTACCTCGCTTAACAAGCACCTCACTTAACAAGCGTTTCACATAACAAGCAAAAATTTCCAAGAACTCTTGCTTTATTCAACAAGTTCCATTTCACTTAACAAGGAAGCGCACTATGGGCACGCGTGCTATGCAGGACTGATGCTCTGCATGGAGGCTCTTTAAAAGGACTGCCAGCCAGCACTGCTGCCTCAAATTGCCCCCAGCTTGGGGGCAGTTGCCTGGAGGTGCCAGAGGCAGCTGCCCCTAATTGCCTCCAAGTGCCCCCACCAACCACCTTGAACCTTCAGCAGCAGCCCAGGTAAGCCTCCCAGGAAAGTGTCTTTGCAGCCTCCTAACCATGTCTACCCAGAAGTAAGCCCCATTGTGTTAAATGGGGCTTACTCTCAGGAAAGTGTCTTTAGGATTGCAGCCTAAGTAGACTTCATAGGATCATGCACATTGAATGCATGTTTTGAATTCAATTCCAATGTTTTGTCATCATTTTTACATCTAGTTAATATTTTTATAAGAATATTTGGGGGGTTGTGGTACCAACTGTCTGAGTTTCAGAAGGTGTGTCAGAAGGTGTGTCTTCTCCACAGATATTTGTCAAAATTCTTTACAATTTAGCATCATTTTTGCTCCCCATTTGGAAAATCATCATGTTTTTCCTTAGATTGCGTACTGTACATTAGCTCCAATGATGAACGTGAAATTGCAGCTCCCTTCCTTTTACCGGATGGTCCCAAATGAAATACACCAGTACAGAGGAATTGTCCATTTACTCCAACATTTCCACTGGACATGGGTTGGGATTATAGCTTCGGATGATGATGGTGGAGAAAAATTTGTGCAGATCATGACAAAAATAATGTCTGAACATGGCATCTGTATCGCCCGCAGTCAAAAAATCCCAGTACTAAGTCAACTCATTGAGATCGCACAAGAACTAGGGACACTAAAATTAGAAAACCCCTTTGTAGCCAATTTCATGTCAATAATCAAATCAGAGGTTCAAGTGGTTGTTCTCAATGCAGAATCACAGACCACAACTGCTTTGAAATGGATTATATATTTCTATGCAATGTTAGAAGATGTTATAACGACATCTATAGGGAAAGTATGGATCATGACTGCTCAGTGGGATTTCTCATCAGATGCCATGAACCAGCATTTTGACATCCAGGTCTTCCATGGTTCCCTGTCTTTGGCCATTCACTCCAATGAAATACAGGGATTCTCAGACTTCCTTAAGTCCCTTCATCCTGACACACAAAAAGGAGATGATTTTATCAAGATTTTCTGGACAACTGCATTTGATTGCTTATTTTCTAATTCTAAGGGCAGCATGGAGAACATGAATGCTTGCACTGGCCAAGAGAAGTTGGAGAACCTTCCAAGGACCCTTTTTGAAATGAACATGACGGGCCAAAGTTACAGCATTTACAATGCAGTCCATGCTGTAGCACATGCGCTGCAGAAGATGTCCTCATTCAGATCCAAGCTCAGAACCACAGGGGACAAATGTACACAGTTCCCTCCAAATCTGCACTGTTCTCAGGTAATGTTGCAATTGTCAATCTGTTCACTGTGTCTTTAGAGGAGTAATGAACCAAAGTAAACTTTTGGTTTGTACAGGATGCAATCTTAACCAATTTAGACTATCATAAATCATCTGTCTCTTCCTTCCTGTGTTAGTGTAGGGAGGCTGGAACATATCTCTGCATTGGCATAACCTCCCCAGGTATGGCACCCAAGTGGCTTACAATGCTTCTGAAATATCCCAGGCAAGCACAGGATTTGTGCTGGAACTTTTGCTGGCCAAACTGGGGATTAGGATAGCAGCCATAGATATAAAATTCTTTAAATCCAATTATTCTTATGAGTAAAGTTGTTACTGAATTACGAAAGCTGAAAAACATAGGCTGCAATCCAGAGCAAATTCCGCCTGCTCTGACCTAACTGCACTCTCCTAACTATTCTGTATCCAGAGCAGAAAGTTATGCTGAATCCAGAGAGTCAGGAAGCCTGGGCTGCCCTAACTGCTTCAGAGCATGCTAAGTAATTGACACTAGGGGAAGACTTGCTCCTGAGGAGACACCCCTCAGATCACACTGAACAAGGAACAGCTGTGGTGCCTACAGTGGTGACATGACTCTGCACATCAGCTGGTGCGGAAGTCTGTGCGTCATCCCTGGGATGCGCGCCCCCCCCCCACCTGGACTGCACAGTCACCAAAGTTGGCACCTGCGCAGTTGTTTCTGAAGCCAACTGGCTTCAGAAAGAGTACTGTGCAGGCACCATCTCTGACACCTGCGCAGTACTTTTCTGAAGCCTTTTGGCTTTGGGGGAGACTGTGCAGGCATCAGAGTTGGTGCCTGTGCAGTACTCTTTCTGAAGCCATTCAGCTGCCGCTCCGCCTCCTGAGTGAGGCCGAATGGCTGTGCAGAGGCACGGACTTTCTCTGCTCTAAGGAAGTCTCCTCTGAAGCTGTTCGGCATGCTCAGTGTGTTTCTGCGCAGTGCATCTCAGATGGCCGTTCAGGCCAGCTCCTCAGACAAGTGTCAGCTTCTGGCTGATTCTCCGCCTTGGAGCAGGCCTGAATGGGGGTGCTGACGCCCGGGGCCTGCCAAAGGACAGTCAAACTCCTCCGGCACATCACCCCATACGGAGTGCATCCCCAATGCAGCCCACACCAGCCGCACCAGTCTGGTGACGCCACTGGTTGCCTGCCTTATAAGGAGTCTCTGATGAGATGCCAGTACATTCTACAGTGAATACAAGGGGCTTCTTGGAGTGGCCTGCTGTATCCTGAGGTTTGTGGGCAGCCGTAGTTGTTTCATATCCTGAGATTGAGAGGCAGGGGTTGCAGCTAGGGTGGCCAAGAACTCAGATTTTTGGTCAGCACTGCCATTCTTACTTGGGCCTTATCATGGACCCCTATGGGTCTACTCATTACTATACCTGCTCCTGAGGTGGTATAACTCTGAGGGCTGGAAGAGTAACTGCTCTGCCCTAGGCAATGCT
This sequence comes from Cryptoblepharus egeriae, assembly GCA_030015325.1. Lineage (NCBI taxonomy): Eukaryota > Metazoa > Chordata > Lepidosauria > Squamata > Scincidae > Cryptoblepharus > Cryptoblepharus egeriae. The sequence continues at coordinate 86,873,236 of JAREYC010000004.1, forward strand.
AAACATGCCCTCAACTTGCCTCTCCTGAGCTGCTTAGGCTGCCCCAGTTAGGGCAGAGCAGGTCCACCTCTCTTAGGGCACCCTATCTTGCCTTGCTCTGCCCTAAGCCTCCTTCAGAGTAACTGGGCTGGAGCATCTTGCAGTTGCTCCAACCTAGTGTTAGATAGGGCAACCTAAGGGCTCTTATGTGGACAGGTTAGTTGCTCTGGATTGGGCTGATAGGCATTAAATGGTTCTCTTCAATCCTGTGCTTTAATCCTGTTTTTTCTTCAACCCTGTTCTCTTCAATCCTCCCATGGTAAGGAACTGAGCAAAAACAGGCAATGTTGGAGTCCTGGCCAACAGGACTGACCCTGTCAAGCCTAGTAAATCCAGTCAGGGATACAGCCAGCCATCCCCTCAAAGGCAGTCAAGAATCATGAGAGTGGTACTGTGCTGAACTTGCTGCTGCCTTGCAAGTTCACAGAGGTGCCCTTTCCTGCCAAGTGACCCACATGAAACCTATTTAAATTAAATCCCATTTCACCCTAGCGTCCGTCTAGGATACACAAAAACTGCGCTCTGGGTGCCAATCAGAGTGACAGTAAGAAAGTCCTACCCAGCCTTGAAGTGGCCAGCTAACTTCAGACTGTAAAAGGGGTGGGATGTATGGGAATCTCCTCATCTGATCTGAGCACCATGGCCAGGTTTTGATGGGGCTGATCAGTGGCTGCCAAGCAGCCTAGCTCCTAAACTGGCTGTGCAATTAGCTTCTTGTGCCAAAAGGCACTAATACCATTTTGTAGATTACATGTTCATTTTGCAAGAAATGTCTTCATACCCTCTTTCAATCCAGCTTCACCCTTTCCTGTGGAGCATCTCATTCAACAACAGTGCTAGAGACATGGTCTCTTTTGATGAGGAGCACGAATTAACAGGTGGATTTGACCTCCTCAACTGGGTGACTTTCCCAAACCAGTCCTTCTTGAGAATGAAAGTTGGAATGATGGATCCACAGGCCTTCAGTGGCAAAGAGTTCACCATTAATGAGGCAGCCATCACATGGCATGGCACATTTAAACAGGTGGGATTTTAGGTTTGTAAATGCAAAAAATGAAATGTTTCAGTATTTAAAACTCCTCATCATTCAAAGCTCTCTGATTTCCATAAGTTCAAAGTGAGCCTAACTGGCCACTGTTATAAAACTGTTGTTGGCACGTATTCTAACGCTCTTAAAGTGATCAGTGACGTTCATTAGGATGTTCAGAGAGAATATTTGAAATCTGATTAAGCAAATAAACAAAAAATACTAAAATTTGTCTGACAAGGAGTTTCTTCATCCCTGTTCTCTTCAATCCAAAAAGACAACCCTATACAAACCTATGGAGTTTTCAAATTTATCAAGAAGTGGCAAAGTTGGCCTGTTTGGCCAGGGGGGTCACTACTGCACCCCACAAATGCAGCTAGAAAAATAACTAGGGGGGTTTCAAACAACACCTAGAAATAGGAGGGTACTAGGAGGGGCAGGCCTCTTGGCCATCATGGTGCAGAGAGGGAAAAAAAAAAACAAAATTTTGTGGCCTAGTTTCCCAGCTTTGAACAACATAAGAGTTAAACTCAATGCCTCATATGAATGTGATACAAAGTTGATTTTTTTCAAATTTTGTCAGCCTTTCCATTGCAAGTTAAACTGAAAAATATAATAATCTAAAACAGTGCTTTTCGACCTTATCCATCTCATGGCTCACTGACAAAGCTGTTAATTACACTGTCAAGGAGCACCATCAGTTTTCTGACAGTCTACACTGCCCATTAAGAGACTACATTGCCCATTAGGAGGTTCACGTCCCCCAATGAAAACGCTAATACATGACTCACCCCAAACTCCTATGATCCATTTATGGCAGAACAATATCCTGCAGGACACTGGTTGAAAACACCTGATCTAGACTATCACTGAAGAATTTGCAATGTGAGAAAGTCATGATGATGCTTTGGTTAGTTTTTTTAATAAAAAAATGTGTGTCAAAGATTTTTTGACTGGAGCTTCCACTGTCCCACTAATGCAGACACATACTTCATTTTTCAAGAGGTAATTTTCCCCTGGTAAGATAACTAGGATCTAGGAAATCACATCAAAGCTAAGAAGGTGGATGCAATATCAAGGGCACAAATGCTAATACTCGCTTTTTTTGAGCTTAATTCATCCCTTACCAAGATGAGGATTGAACTTTGTTCACTGTACAGAGGAAAAATACATTTACTCATTTTACATATAGGTTCTGCCCACTGCTGTGTGCAATGACCATTGCTATCCAGGTTACAGCAGAAAGAAAGTGGAAGGGAAACCATTTTGTTGCTATGATTGTCATCGATGTCCTAAAGGGAAAATTTCATACCAGAATGGTAAGAGACTCACACAAAGTTAAACATGTTTATATGACTATATGACACTGCAGTAATGTTCCACAGGTGGGTTGAAGGGTTGTACAGCCCAAGTGCAAGCCATAATAAGGTGCCAACATGCCTCCCCACTGAATGCCAGATAGATCTGGGCTTCTCTGGAATATCTTGGGACAGATGTGATGTGTAATTGTTGCTTCAAATACCAGGTAGACCTGGACTACCCCTAGAGATTGTCAAGGCAGAGACCAGGTATACTCAGGGCTTTATGCAGCCAAGGGCATTTCTCATATTCCAAGAGAGAAATTGCTTCCAAAATCTGCATTCTGTCCAGAGGTTTAAATGATTTTGAAGAGAAAATGATTGAGGGACAAATTCCAGAAACAGGAGATGGAGCTGAAAATGTGTTGAGTATCAGATGACAAAAGTAAATGATTGTATGATGGATATTTTGAAATTGTATTTACCAAATATTCCAGACATGGATGAGTGTCTCAGATGTCCAGAAGGTCAATTTCCAAACAAAAATCAAGATCAATGTCTGCCCAAGAACCTCCATTTTCTCTCCTTCACAGAACCTTTGGGATTTACATTAAACGCTGTGGCTTTGTCATTTACTCTGATCACAGCTTTGGTTCTCAGCATTTTCATCAAGAACCAGGACACTCCCATTGTCAGAGCCAACAACAGAGACCTCACCTATTCTTTGCTTGTCTCCTTAATGCTCTGCTTCCTCTGCTCTCTGCTCTTCATTGGACAACCTCAGAAAGTGACCTGTTGTTTAAGACAAATATCTTTTGGTCTGGTCTTCTCAGTGGCTGTTTCTTGTGTCTTGGCCAAAACCATCACAGTGGTTCTGGCTTTCATGGCCACCAAGCCAGGATCCAGGATCAGGAAATGGGTGGGCAAAACACTGGCAATCTCCATCATCCTTGGTTGCTCCCTGATTCAAGCCATTATCTGTGCTGTGTGGCTCTGTACTTCTCCTCCATTCCCAGTGCTGGACATGGAGTCTCTGGCTGAAGAGATTGTACTGGAGTGCAATGAAGGTTCAATCACTATGTTTTATTGTGTTCTGGGCTACCTGGGATTTCTGGCTATGGTCAGCTTCCTTGTGGCTTTCCAGGCCAGGAAGTTGCCAGACACTTTCAATGAAGCCAAGTTCATCACCTTCAGCATGTTGGTGTTCTGCAGTGTGTGGCTGTCCTTCATCCCCCCTTACTTGAGCACAAAGGGGAAATCCATGGTGGCTGTGGAGATCTTTTCTATCTTGGCCTCTAGTGCTGGGTTGCTGGGCTGTATTTTTTTCCCCAAATGCTACATTATTATCCTGAGGCCTGAGCTGAACAGCAAGGATCAGCTAAGGAAGAGAAAATAACTTTCGTTCAGACTTCATATAAAATGTTTTTGTTCTGTATTAGCATCTCTAATGAAACTTTTGGCAGATATGCTCTTAAAAATAAAATATTGTGCCATCAAGAAGTTGGCAACAGTGGTGCATTTGCACACCTCTTTGTCATACTTTCATATCAGTTTCATCCTAACCATAAGCTTATTTGGACCATGCAAGCGTATTTGGGCATCAGCAAAACACATCATTAGCACCAGGCCAACATGGAATATTTGCCGGGACTTTTGCCAGCCTAACCTAGAGTTAGGACTGCAGTGTGTGTGATACAGAAAGCTGGACTAGATGGGGCTTTTATTGATTTTTTGGATGATCCAACAGGGTTCTTCTTAGGTTCTGATTCCTCAGTAGTTCCTGCTGTCGTGCCTTCTTGCCTTTTGAGATCTGTGACAATCATCCTCTTTTCAGGCTAATAAGCCTCTTTTAAACAGACAGAGCTTGTTATCGCTGCTGTTAGTGCCTTATTGCCAATGCTGGGGAAACTTACACAGTCTATACTTGAGTCACTGGACTCTTGTGACTACTCAAGTCAAGTCACTTGGTGTGTTGCATCATAAGTACTCAAGTCAGACCTATTTGACTTATAAAGAACTTGATTTGAGTCACGCAACTGCCAAAAGTCGTGCATAGAAACACAGCCATTACAGGGTGGAATGTGTAGTTGGATGGTTGGTTGACATTTTTCCATCCTATCTCTCACGCAGAATGCAGCCAGCACTGATAACACAACCCATGCATATCTACTCAGAAACTTCAATATGTCCAATGGAGCTTATTCCTGAGAAAGTGTACAACACATTGAGGAGATCTTGGGTTGTTTTGTTTTTTTTTTACTATGAGAGCTTTTTTGTTCTTTTTGCTTCCTTGCCTGGCAGAAAAAATAATCTCACTGAGTAGTACAATAGTCTGGAATAATTATTTGAAATCTTATCATTATCTTAAATTACACTGAATTACCATCCAGACAAACTCCCACATGGATTTTCCAAAGCCTGTCCACTTACAATCAGTAACCAAGAGCATTTTACTCATCATCCCTGTGCTCTTCAGATGGGACTTCTGAAACTGTCAGGACTGCACCAGCTTAATGTTCAGTAGATTTTTGCCTAAAGATTCTGAGTCATTTGAAGGGTGCTGGTGGGTGAATGAAAGATCCTGGACATCCTCAGTCAAGATTTGGACAAGATGGCAGGAATCCTTTTGTTGGTGCGGCTGCTCATTCTGGGTCTGCAGTTTCCTTCCACTGAATGCAAGGCCACGTGCACCATCACTGATCCCGCTCAGTTCCCCTATAAATATCATCAGAGTGGAAACCTAATCATTGGTGCAATTGCTTCACAGTTCAACTGTCTCTTTGAGCGAATGTTTTTTAATGAAAACCCCAAAACGAAGTTGTTTGATGAACCTGTGTAAGGAAAACTGTTATCCGGATATAATGTTCAGCACCCCATGTCAGAGATGTCAGAGATGGCAAAATTTCATAGAAATTCCAGATTGTTTATTGCAGAGGCTGGCTTTAGATTTCTTTGAAGACCCATTTATATCTACAGGTTTGATTAAAGTATTGTAGGAATATTTTCTTCTGTTTAATGTGATCTTGAATTCATTCTTCTCATGCATTATTTTAAAATTACAGTAATACTTCCTGGTTTCATTGGTTTAGAAAAAAAGAATAAGTTCAAAAGAAAAAATTGGTAATTTTTTTTTATTTGCACATTTTTTGCCTCGCAAAAAAAGTAAATTGCTAACTGTGAGTAGTAATTTAGGAAATAAATTTCACAACTATAAGTACAAGCTTGGGTAGATTGCACTATTAGCATAATCTTTCATTTAGCCTTACATTGCTTTGAAGATATATAGCTTTGGTTCTAATACGATTTGAGAGGGTGATCATGTATCATGTGCCTGATGGAAAGCATTCAGATAAATATCTGTTTCTGTCTTTTTGGGGGGTACAATGCCTGTTTCATACAACATTTGACACTTCCTTTAGTTTAACTCCAAAGAACTACCAACATGTCCTGGCCTTGGTCTTTGCTGTGAAAGAGATCAATGAGAACCCCAAGTTCCTACCGAATGTCAGTCTGGGATTCCATATTTGTGACAGTTACTCAAACATGGGGATGACTTATCAGAACACCCTGAAACTCCTTTTCACTGATGAAACAATGATCCCCAACTTCAAATGTGAAATGCAACAGCATCCAATCGCTGTCATTGGGGCACATGATTCAGAGATTTCCCTTCACATGGCTACGCAGTTAAGCATCTACAAGATTCCACAGGTACAGTCAGCACATGGGCCACAAAGCTTTTTTATTCCTGAGGCTATCATTTTAATAAAGAGACATTAAGGATTTTTTAGAGTTGGTTTCTTTGTCTCTCATCTAAATGGTTTATCTGTTTAATTGACTTCAACCTAGGGTGGAGTGCTACCCAAGGTTGGCACCATTCATCAGTCTTTCTTTTCCCATGGTAATGTAAGGGGGCAAGCGCATGTCCGTGCACTGGCCCAACCCTTCCTCAGGAGTGGCACACAAGTGTCTTATGGCACTTTTGTGACACCACCAGGTCATCACCTATAATGTGGCTTAGGCAGTTAAGATTGCAGCCTAACTTTATCATCTAGAACTTACTCCAGGTAGGAATGAGAAATTTTATTCATAACCACTTGGTATTTAAAGACTATTTCTGGCTTGTTCCTTGTTCCTAGATCACTGGTTCTCAAACTCTCCAGGAATTTGAGAATCAGGGCAAGTCTTTACAATTGTGTGTGGAAAGCAGTGATGTGGTCCCCAGGCTTGCACTGCTGCAGGGAAAAGGGTCCTGTTATTAACTTTACTTCCTTTCTGTAAGGGTTTCTGGGTGTAGGAAACCCCACAGAACCCTTCCTCAGAGCTCCCTGTGGCTTGTAGACTGGTCAGAAAATTAACACAATCCACTTCCTGGTTGTCTTTGGTAAACCAGTGGTGGGTTGTGATGAGTGGTGGGATGCAAATAAATTAACAACAGGTTCTATGTCCTAATAACCTAAATTAACAACAGGTTATATGTCCTTAGAATAATATGTTCTATGTCCCATTAGTAACCAGTTCTCAGAACCGGCGCTCATTAGCAAAGTGTTCTGTAGAAACTGTGATAACCCCCTGAAGCTCTCCACCGGTTGCAATTATTATTAAATAATCTACAAGCCTCAGGAAGCCCTAAGATGGGCTCCTTCCTGCATTTCAAGACCTCACAGCAAGTATATTAGGTTTTTAAAAAGTGCCTTTTTCTCCACATCAATGCAGTCCTGGGGATTACATTACTGTTTTCCCCACTTACGATCCTTAAAATGGTCCATGTTGGCATCCAGGAAGAAAATGACAGGAGGTTGTACTTTGTAAATTAATGTGAGTCATCCCCTCTGTATGTATAGTTGATGGTTAAATGTAACAGGGCCTTCTCTGCTGTTGTGCCCGACAGTTGAATTCTCTTCTAGATGAGATCAGGACTCATCTCCTTTTTGTATAGTGACAGGTATACTCGTGTAAGATTTTCAAGTCTTCTATTAATATATTTTGACTTTATGCTCTAGTAATATTTTACTTGGCTCATTACTGCTGTCACATGGTGAGCTGCATGTTATGGGGAGCGGAACTAGATAGCATTTTTTATTCATCCTGTGTATCTCCTCTGGGTCTCCTTGGATGTATGTCAGGCTTCTACTGGTGTATGTCTGCAGATAGCAAAGGGGCAGGGCAGTTAAAAAAAATGGTAGATGAGATTGCTACCAGATTCATCCCCCCTTACATCACACACGCCACAGTTTTGCCCACACATTCCCCATGGCCTACCCACAGTGTTAATGTACTGCAGACTGCAGATCCTCCAACAGCCACTGCTGTGTGTGCTGTGTCCCTTACCACTTGCAGCAGAGGCAAGTTTTCTGTGTTCACATATGGGAGGTGAAATGTTATGGCAACTGAGAAACTGTAGGAAACCTTTTATTTCTTTGTTTTAGAATGATGAAACTTTACCTAACCTAATGGAATACTCCAGACATGTTACAAAGTCACCAGAGATATTTGGGTCTTGGACAACCTGAAGCAGTATTCTGGCACTCAAGGTATCATGAAGCCAAGCTGGTTACCCAAGGCCCAAATATCTCTGGGGTTGTTATAACATGTTTAGAGTATTCCATTAGGTTAGGTAAAATTGCATAATTCTAAAACAAATAAAAGGTTTACTGCAGTTTCTCAGTTGCCATAACATTTTGCTTTAAATCTATGAAAACACATCAGAATTGTGTTTTATTCAGCACATATTTGGTCTGGTTAATTACCATCATTCACTGGCATCCTTCCGTCTAGAAAGACTATGGTATCGTGCTCTGATTAGAGGTCCTAAAACAGAATCTGGTGAGGCTAAAAGGTTAAATTGACAGTAAATTGACAGTAAAAGAGGTGCCCCAGGTTACTGGGCCAAAATTCCCATGAACATCATGCTGCTCTTCCCATACTTACCCATTGCAACAGAGCCTTAAAAAGCATTTCAGATGACTGGGAAAGAATTCTGAGGCTACCCCATGGGCTTAACCCTTAGAATACCGGGATTTTTTTTCACACCTAAGATGGCACTGGTCAATTTTGACCCGTACGACCCTGTACTATTGTTAGGTACATATGATGTACATATGATGTACATATGATGTACATATAATATACATATAATGAATAAATGTGTCAAGTTTTAGTATAGTTATTTTTATTGTGAAATAATGATTTTTTTAGTACAATTTTTATCACCTAAGATCAGTGATGGGCATCAAAGAAATTAAGAACCGGTTCTCTGTCCATCTGGCAGCCACTTTTAAATGGCTATTTTTAAACTTTATTTGTACTATCTCTTGTTAACAACCGGTTCTATAGAGTAGGTGTGAACCTGCTGGAGCCCACCACTGCCTACGACCCGTAAGACCCTGTACTATTGTTAGGTACATATGATATACATATGATGTACATATAATGTACATATGATGTACATATAATATACATATAATGAATAAATGTTGTGTCAAGTTTTAGTATAATTATTTTTATTGTGAAACTAGTGAAAAGCGTACCCATGTTGCGGGTGTAACATTTTCCCCTATGCCATTCCCTCATGGCACAGAAACACCCCATGTGCCACTTCCCCCATGCGCATCATCCCCCATGCGCATCATCCTCCCATGAGCAACTTCCATTCATGAGCATCATCCCCCCATGTGCAACGTCCCCTCATGCACAACTTTCCCATATGCGCATCATCCGCCGATGTGCAACTTTCCCAATGCGCAACTTCCCCCATGCACAAAATTTCCTCAAGTGCATCAACCCCCATGCACAACTTTTCCCCATGCACAACTTTCCCTCATGCGCATCATCCGCTGATGCGTAACTTTCCCCCATGCTCAACTTCCCCATGCGCATCATCCCCTCATGCACATCATCCCCTCATGCGCAACTTTTCCCCATTCGCAACTTTCCCCCATGCGCAACTTTCCCCCATGCGCAACTTTCCCTCATGCGCATCAACCCCCATGCGCATCAACCCCCATGTGCAACTTTCCCCCATGCGCATCATCCCCTCATGTGCAACTTTCCCCATGCGCATCATCCGCCAATGCGCAACTTTCCCCCATGTGCAACTTTCCCCATGTGCAACTTTCCCCCATGCGCATCAACCCCCATGCACAACTTTTCCCCATGCACAACTTTCCATCATGCACATCATCCCCCATACGCAACTTTCCCCCACGCGCAACTTCCACCCATGTGCAACTTCCCCCATGCGCATCATCCCCTCATGTGCAACTTTCCCCGTGCGCATCATCCGCCGATGCGCAACTTTCCCCCATGCACAACTTCCCCCATGTGCAACTTTCCCCCATGCGCAACTTTCCCTCATGCGCATCAACCCCCATGCGCAACTTTCCCCATGAGCAACTTCCACCCATGTGCAACTTCCATCCATGCTCAACTTACCCCATGCGCATCATCCCCTCATGCACAACTTTGCCCATGCGCATCATCTGCCGATGTGCAACTTCCCCCATGCGCAACTTCCCCCATGCACAACTTTCCCCATGCGCAACTTTCCCTCATGCGCATCATCCCCCATGCTCAACTTTTCCCACATGCTCAACTTTCCCCATGCACGTCATCCCCCATACGCATCATTCCCCCATGCACAACTTCCCCCCATGTGCAACTTTCCTCCCACGCGCCACTTTCCTCCCACGCGCATCATCCTCCCATGAGCAACTTTCCTCCATGCGTAACTTCCCCCCATGCGCAGCATCCTCGCCAGTGCAACCTCTTCCTCCGAAAAACATCCCCCAGTGCACCAGGCACTGTGCACCATATTGGCTGGATGTTATTCAGTCTCCCATGTTAAGTATAGGACAGAAACACGTTGCCCCCTTTTCAGCCCCTGAAGGGTTAAATTTCTCCAGATGGTTCTTGGTGGGTGTTCAGGTGACAGAAGGAACTCCCAGAATTCCATGCTTCAGGCCCAGCAGTTGGGGCGGAATGTTGCTGAGTCAGCAATTCTCAATGCAAAGTATAGGGAGGAAAACGCGTTGCGCCCCTTTTCACCCCCTTCCGGTTGGAATTTTCGAAAACCGGTTCTTAGTGCACCCCTCAGTCACGGAAGGAACACCCAACCCAAATTTCACGCTTCTAGGCCCAGCGGTGTCAATTTTGACCCGTGTGACCCTGCACTATAGTTAGATACATACAATGTTCATATAATGTACATATAATGTACACATAATGTACACATAATGTACATATAATGAATAATAATTATGATTATAATTAGTACAATGATTTTTAGTACAATTTTAGCTAGCAAAATATTGAATAACCAATAAAAGGCAACATGGGCCAATATGACCCACTTGGTATAATATGTATAAATTGGATTTTACGGAAAAACTGTAAATTCAAAATCTTCATGCTTTTGGATTTGTAACTGTCAAATTAGCAGTAAAAAAGTCAGAAAGTCTTGTCAAGTAATAATAATAAATTCCAGTAAAAAACACAACACAAACTTCCTGGCGGGTGACTAGTCACCCGGTTGGTATACTATTAAACTGTATTTCCAGGAAACGGGAAATACTTGGATAGGAAGCTTCAGAAGGCTTATTACACAATCCAGAATGCTGGGTGAATGCAGCACTCAAAGCATTTGCTGGCCAGTCATACCAGTGACTACTGAACATCAATTCTGCTCCAGCTTCATTTTTAAAATGTATTTTTCTCTTTACTATTCTTGTTCTGCTTAGATTGCCTATTGCATATTTGCTCCAGTCATGGATATGAAAACACAGTTCCCTTCTTTTTATCGGACGGTCCCCAATGAAGCGCATCAGTACCAAGGGATTGTCCAACTCCTTCAGCATTTCCAATGGACATGGGTTGGAGTTATTGCGATGCACAGTGAAAAGGGAGAAATGTTCTTGCAGACCATGATAAAAGTGCTCTCTGAGAACGGAATCTGTACAGCATTCAGAACCAGAATATTTCCATTTTCTCTAGATGCAGCGGTTGACGCACTGGCACACATGCAAGACAGAAATGAAGAAGGCACAGATTCCGTTGTGGATTTGATCATGCGAATATTCAATACAGATGTCGAAGTCTATATTTTAAATGCAGATATAGAGGCTACTACATATTTGAAATGGATGATAGGTCTCTATACAATGTTTGAAAACAGCGCGAGGTCTTATAGAGGAAAAGTGTGGATCATGACAGCCGAGTGGGATTTTTCAGCACTGAGAGTTCACAGCAATCTAGACATACACTTCTTCCATGGAGCCCTGTCTTTTGCTATTCACACCAATGAAGTGCCTGGGTTTTCAGAATTCCTTCAGTCCCTCAATCCTATGATGCGGAAAGGGGATGATTTTATCAAGATCTTTTGGGGACAGACATTTGACTGCACCTTTTCTGATTCTGATGGGGAGGAGGAGAACATTTGCACCGGTGAAGAGAGGTTGGAGACGCTTCCAGGGATCCTATTTGAAATGAGCATGACTGGCCAGAGCTATAGCATCTACAACGCAGTCCATGCTGTTGCACATGCCTTGCAGAAGATGTCTTCATTCAGGGCCAAGCATACAGCAATAATGGACCAATGTGGACACTCCCATCCACATCAAGAATGTTCTCTGGTATTGTTTCACTTGTTTTATAGCTGTGACATTAGAAGAGTAGAGAATCAAAAAGTGTTTTGTTTGAATCAGAGATGTTAAAATGTCATAGTTTTCTTTAAAACGGGGCACACTATAACAGGGGTGCCAAAGCACCAGCCCTGGTGTCAGATGGAGCCATTGATGAGCCTCCACGTGGCTCATGGCAAGCCCTTGATGTAGCCCAATTGCAAGCCCCGTAATCCTCTGGAGGTGAGGGGACTTCTGCTTTCCTTGTCTCCAGAACATTACAAAGCTTGCCATGATGAAGATAGAAAAAGATAAAGAGAAAAGATAATGTCTTCCTTGCAGAACTCCCACTCTTGTCTTCCTTTTCAACCCAGCTCCACTCTGTTTTGAGGAGCATCTCATTTAACAACAGTGCTGGAGACCTGGTGTCTTTTGATGAAGACCATGAATTAACAGCTGGATTTGATCTCATCAACTGGGTGACTTTCCCAAACCAGTCAATTTCAAGAGTAAAGGTGGGAATGATCGATCCAAAGGCTCTTCCGAACAAAGATCTCAGCATTAATAAGGAGGCCATCACTTGGCACAGCACTTTTAAACAGGTGGTATTTGACTGTAGATTCAGATCCAACTATGTATACAGGCTAAGACAGGGTTGGTTTGGGTCCTGGGGAGGAATGAGATCGTGCTGTTTACTGTTCCCTTTTCCTTCCTTGAAAGCCCAACATGGAGCTGTTAGTTTGTTTGGGCAGTTCGTTTACTAAGGGTGCAATGCTGTATACTGTACAGACTTACAGGAAAATTACATTGCATTGAAAGGGTCATACTTCTGAAAGGACATGCATAGGATTGCACTGCAGTCTGAAGAACACATGTTCTTTGCTTTTCACATACAGGTGCTGCCCATTGCTATGTGTAATGATCATTGCTCTCCAGGTTACAGCAGGAAGAAGTTGGAAGGGAAGCCATTTTGTTGTTATGATTGTGACCCATGCCCAGAAGAGAAGATTTCCCAACAGAAAGGTAAGCGACACATTGTGTAGAGCTATGCAAAACAGTATGCAGTAGTATCCCTTGGTTTTCATCTTTCTCCAGTTTTGTGCTTTAAAAAGGAGAACTTAAAGAGCATGATCTATTAAGGATTTACCAGAGTGGATGAACACAAAAATTGAATGAATGGGCATATGTTGTTTATAGTTCACAACAGTTTTGGCTTCTATTCCAAATCAGAAGACAATAGTTTCCATGTCACTTGCATTAGTTTCAACAATATTGCAAATGTCTCAGCGAATCTTACAGTATCTGAGAACTTATTTTTTTAGACAATATACGGCTTAGGATCCACAAGCAGCATTAGATACATGTATTTCCTAAGCAGTCATAACTAACCTTTCTTGCAGGCATTTTTAAAATGCCTTCCTACTCTGGTAATCAGAACTCAAAAACCCATGTTTCATAAAGGGGAACATTTCTCCCCATTTATATCCTTACCAGGCACCCACACAACTTGGACCAATATGCACACTTACCTGTGAGTTGCTTTAAAAACAAGCCCAAATAGAAGTAGGAGTAAAGGTCCCACAAATTATGTTCAGTAGTTTTGGGCCAACAATATTAAACTATACATTTCCTGCTCTGTTATTTTCCACAGAACACAGAGAATACTACATCTCCACCCCCACGATAAGTTAGACTATCCTGTCTGTAATATGCTAGGATGGACTCTTCATCTCTTTCACTTGTACTCTGACTGCAATCCTAACAAGTCCTGGCACAGGTCCCATGCTGGTCTGGGGGTGCCACAAAAGTGCCTTAAAGCAGTTCTGCTCCACCACAGGAACAGTGAGACAGGTCAGTGATGCCAGCCTACATTGGTTAGGGCTGCATCCTAACTCCCTTTCACATGTACTCCAAGACAAATCTCTTTCATCTGTACTCTAAAACACCACATGTAACATTATGGGCTTGGTTTTTTGGTTTTTTTAGCATCACTTGTTTATCCCTCATCAAATCCTTTCCCACTTACTATTCCTGATGGATACTTTGAAATTTCTCCCATTAGGAAACAAGACATTCAGCCTCAGATAGGAGCTCTCTGTTACCTGCATGTACTGATCAAAGATACATGAAAATTCAGTGAAGTTACATGGCTTGATTGAAGTACAATAATGAGCATTAGATACGGATCTATCAGTTTTGTGAGTCATTGGGAGATATTTTTAAAAAACTAATGAAGCCAACCATTGTCATTTGCGGAGATACAATATAACAACATGCATCAGTTAAGAAAAAAACTTTTCCAAGAAATGGATAGACCTGACCCATGACTCTTTCCTGCCATCTCTTGCATGCCCTCATCCTGGTATCTTCTCTGTGCCGTAGGCAATTGAAAATGGCAGATGGCAAAGGCAGGGACTGCTTGACTCTTCCCTTCAGCCTGGCAGGTTGAAATGGCAATGAGAAAGGGCAGTTGAAAAAGGAAAAGACTGCTTAATGTTTGTCACCAGAGATGTGGCCACACACACTAACAGACAGGCTAAGGGCGCAATCCAGAGTAACTACAGGTAGTCCTTTGTCTGATGTAAGAACAATTAACTCTGGATTGCAATATGAATTTCCCATAAGTTTTCACTAGGTAGTGCTGTAACTATGTCAACATAAATGTCTCTTACGTGCTCCAACAGTTACTTTGGATTGTAGAGTTAGGCATTTTTTTGTTTTAGATTTAAGGATGAGGCCATGACTTTCCTATGACATGAAAATTGTATCTATTTCTTTAACAGACATGGATGACTGTCTCAAATGTCCAAAAGGTCAATTTCCAAACAAGAATCATGATGAATGCCTGCCTAAGGATATCAGTTTTCTCTCATTCACAGAACTTTTGGGAATGACATTAAGTTCCTTGGCTTTGTCTTTTTCTCTGATCACAGTTCTGGTCCTCAGGATTTTCATCAAGAACAAGGACACTCCCATTGTCAAGGCCAACAATCGAGACCTCACCTACACTCTGCTTGTCTCCTTATTGCTCTGTTTCCTCTGCTCCTTCCTATTCATTGGCCAGCCTCAGAAAGTGACCTGTTATTTAAGACAAACATCTTTTGGGCTGGTCTTCTCAGTGGCGGTTTCTTGTGTCTTGGCCAAAACCATCACTGTGGTTCTGGCTTTCATGGCCACCAAGCCAGGATCCAGGATCAGGAAGTGGGTGGGCAAAAGACTGGCAAACTCTATTATCTTCAGTTGCTCGCTGATTCAAGCCAGTTTTTGTGCTGTATGGCTGTGTACTGCTCCACCATTTCCAGATCTGGACATGGAGTCTCTGGCTGAAGAGATCATAGTGGAGTGTAATGCAGGTTCAATCACTATGTTTTATTGTGTTCTGGGCTACCTGGGACTTCTGGCTATTGTTAGCTTTTTGGTGGCTTTCCAGGCCAGGAAGTTGCCAGACACTTTCAATGAAGCCAAGTTCATCACCTTCAGTATGTTGGTCTTTTGCAGTGTGTGGTTGTCCTTCATCCCATCTTACTTGAGTACTAAAGGAAAGTACATGGTGGCTGTGGAAATTTTCTCTATCTTGGCCTCTGGTGCTGGGTTACTCGCTTGTATATTTTTCCCGAAATGCTACATAATTATTCTGAAGCCTCAGCTTAACAGAAAAGAAAATCTAAGAAAGGGGCATTAAGAAGAGCCTTTTGCATTTCATTTTTTCAAATATTCTTACTGTCTATAGTAGGATTTTTTTTTTGCTTCTACCAGGATTGGCCTGTTAGTGGTTAGTTTTTAACCATCCATGAACTGTTAAAGGTTGGTAAAGCTCAATGTAGGTTTATTAATTGACATGTGTTTTATGGAAGGGGTCAGTAGCTCATAGGGTTGGCATACAGTTTGAGGTAAGCAAGGGGTGAGCTGGAACTGCTCCATGATACCTAACCATCTCCCGGTCTGGATTAGGCAAAGTCCTGCTTGGATGACCATCAGGCTGAGCATCCAGCAGCCTTGTAGAATGAGAGGGACCTGACTGAATGCCCATTTTCATCCTGAGATGTGTACGGTCAGTCCCTTTTCCCAAAGCTTTCCTCATGGAAAGTTAAGGTTTTCAGTGCTCTGCTATTTTTGAATTTGTTAAATAGTTAATAAAGTGGCCAAATTAACATAAGAAAGCCGGTTTCTGGTGTGTTTATCGACAGTGTGAGGTGACCGCATTTTTAGTATCCATGAATGGCCTGAACATATTAGCCATGGACACTGGGGTTAAAGGTATGAATTAGAGATAAAAGTACAGAACTGAAAGACTTGGCTTGGTAACACTACATCTTTAGGAATTTCACAGTGCACTTCTAGGTACTTTATAGGATCCATAGTTTTCAGTCAAGTTTACTTCTAGGAAAATGTACTGTTTATAAGCTTTCAGTCTGTTGGTCCAATCCTACTGAGCTTGTTTCAATCATGGAACACAGTTCCACTTTTGTCATAGGTCATATATAAGCGTGCAAACTATCACTGGCAACCGTTTTCTAGTTCCAAATTCTGGTGTCAGCATTCTGCCAGAGCTGGCAACCTAGGATTCAGAGCAGAAGCTTGTATACTCTGAGGCTGAATAATAGTTCCTTTTGGAGTTATACCAGCTTTATTTGTTCCCTGTGGATATAAATATACTGTTGTACCTTGTAAGACAAATAACTTTTAAGATGAATGTTTTGTAAGACAAACTAAAATTTCAAAGGAACACTGCCTTGTAAAACAAACAGTGCCTTGTATAACAAACACTTTTACAGCAAAAATTTGTTGAAAAGTGAACGAATTGATGGATCTGCATTGTGAGCAACAGCAAGACGTCATAGAGGAGGTCTCAACTGCAGAGGAGGAGAAGAATAAGGAGAAGGAAACCTTCGCATCAAATGAGATTAAGGACCTTTGTAAACATTGGGAAATTGAGCAAAATTTTATAGAAAAGTATCACCCAAGTAAGGCTGTAGCAGTGTGAGCGATGAATCTGTTTAATGACAATGGAGCTGGCGCACCTTCCAATGCCAGCTCCCTTTGCCCCTCTGCAGATTGCTGCAGAGCACAGGCAAAGTGCTCTGCAGCCACTGGCTGCTGAAAGGCTTGGGGGGGAGGCAGAGCCCAACTGTTCCTGGGCTTGCTTTGCCCAGGGATGCTCAGTCAGGCTCAGACAAGCATCCCCTCCTTCCCACCCTGTAATGCAGCTTAAGAATAGCTGGTCACCTATGGGACCTGGTAGGAATTATTTGGGTGCCACCTGATTGGCTGTGGTGGCATTCATTTTCGCATACCCTAAGCTGTACAAGGGGAGAGAGTTAAAATTAATTGGCTTTAAATCTGGTCACTTTGGCAGGAGTCATGTGGGGTAGGTAGGATAGGCCTTGGTGTGCAGCCTTCGGTAGCAAGGGTATAGGGGTGAACCAGAACTCCCTGTGATGCTGAACCAGCTCCAGGTGCAGGATGGCTAGTCCCTTACCTGGATAGAAAACCTAGGCGCAGCCGGCTGGACAGCCAGCAGTTGCACATCCGGCTACCTTGACCGGTATGGCAAAGACATCCGTTTGGCAAAGACAGGCACCCTTGAACTTTGTTCAAGGAATGCCCTGAGCCAGGCTGGGAATGCCCTTTACCACATTTAACAACTTCCTGGGGAACTATGCGGAGAGGGAACTATGGGGAACTAAACTCCAGATGAAATTGATATCTGTCATAGTATAGCTCTTTTCTAATATTTTTTAAAAAGAAATTTTTTTTAATTATACAGTATGAAGATGATTTGGGAGGTGATGTAGGAGAGATCATTTAGGCTCCAAATTTCCTTTGAAGCAAAGCTCTGCCCCCTTGAGCCTCCTGAGGTTGCATTTGGTACATTTACTGCTGATGTCATTGATAATGTCAGAATGGCCAAATAAACCATCATCACAGGAGGATGGAATGTGTCCCACATGGTGGCTGTGGAGATCTTCTTTATTTTACTCACTAGTTGTCAGTTGCTCTCCTGAAGCCCATTCCCCCAAATGTTACATCTTTATTGCGATGTCTGATTTGTTTGTACATTTTCTTTTATATTAATTGATGAAAATACACAGGATAATCAAAGTACGTCCAGACAGTAATCTCTTTCCCAGACTTGGTAGAAAATAGGAAAATAATTCAGGAGAGACAGAATGTATATTCTGTACTCTACAGCAGGCTCCTGCAAGAAGTTTTGATTCCGCATTTCATTAACAATTGCAGACTCTCAATATTTTGAAAAAAGCAAACATAAGTCAAACCCACTATCATTTTGTTTGTGGTGGTGTGGCAGAAGTATACATCTTTTGAACATTCAGGGCTCAATGTTATCAAACTTTCCAGGGCCAATGAAGCTCCAATGCAGCCCCAAATTAAAGGAACAAATATTTCCTTACTTTGAGGAGACTTCCATAATTGCCTCCTCACTGATGGATGGAGCACATTCCCCAATGGCATGGCTGCATTGACATTGGAAGGCTGGATAGACTGGGCCATCAGATGCATACTGGAGCCACTGAAAGAGGACCGGGGTTGTGTGTGATGCAAGTGGTTAACACACTGCCTGTTAACCAGTAAGCCAGGGTTTGAGACCCAGGTCCCCACAAGAGAGGGTGAGCTCCTGTCCTTAGCCCAGCTCTGTGACGCAGCTGGAACCAGTCGTATCAGCTCCGCTGTTCCATTGGACTATTTCAGTGTCATGGAAAGGGGGAATTTGCTGCTTAGGTAACAGCCTATCCTCCATATCAATCTACCCAGGCCTTCATATTTTGCATACAGCGACAAGCACAATACTGTAGTCTTTCAAGACTGATGGATGCCGAGAAAGAGGACCATCCCATGGAAAGCAAAAACACTTATTTAAAGTTTGCCACATGTTCTGCAAAGATGAGAAGAGCTGTTCTCAAAAGCCTTGGAAAGGAGCCCTGTGTCAGGCGCCACTAGGATCTTTCCATTCAGACGTGTCTGGCCTGACAGGCTACTGTTAGAAAACTGTCATTTATACCTGATTTACTCAGTTCAAATGCTCTTAAAATCAGTGACCTTCAGTAGTACATACAAAGAGAGAATATTCAAAATCATTTACTTAAACAAGTAATTTGAAATTTGTCAGGTGCAGTCATGCACTACTGGCCTGTGAAGCCATATATAAACCTGTGAAGTTCCACAAATATTGAGTTCAGGCATATCAGGCCTGAGAGACCAAGAGGGTCACAACTGCACCCCACACAGGCAGTGGGAAAACCGATTAGGGGAGTTTAGACATAGGAAGGTAATAGGAGGGACAGGCCTCTTGGCCACCTTGGCGCGGAGAGGGAGCGAGAACAAAATTTCAGGGCCTGTCAGGCCAGCGGTGACTGATGCCGGGGTAGAAATAAAACCAATGGGTACAAACTGCAAGAGAAGAGATTCTGATTAGATATCAGGAAAAAATATTCCTGATGGTACGGGCAGTTTGACAGTGAAATATTTATTATTTATTTAATTAATTTATATCCTGTCTTTCCTCCCCTGCAAGAGGGAGCTCAAGGTGGCTGACATCAGGGAATAAAACATCATTAAAATAGAACATAAATAAAGATTAAAACATCATTAAAATATAATTAAAATACAATTAAATTGAATAAAAACATGCAGACTAAAATATTTGTTAAAAACAGTAAAAACAATACAAACAAGTGTCCCCCCACCTCTGCCCCATTTAAAATGCTTTTTTTAAAATAGAAGGTTTTAAGGCTCCGCCTGAAGCTCTGTAATGAGGGAGCTTTTCTCAGTTCAAAGGGGAGGGAGTTCCACAGCCAGGGTGCCACCACTGAGAAGGCCCTATCTCTGGCCGCCACACCTCTCACATCTCTAAGTGGTGGCACAGTCAGTGGGGCCCCCTCAGATGACCTTAGGTGATGGGTCGGATTGTACAGAAGAAGGCGGTCCCTCAGGTACCCTGGACCCAAGCCGTTTAGGGCTTTAAAGTTCAGGACCAGCACTTTGAATTCAGCCCAGAAATGAATGGGCAGCCAGTGTAGTCGCTGAAGCAGTGGCCCGACAGAGGCGAACCGACGAGCCCCAGCAACCACACGGGCTGCCGCATTCTGGACTAATTGCAGCTTCCGGACCGTCTTCAGAGGCAGCCCCACGTAGAGCGTGTTACAATAATCTAGTCTCGATGTCACTAGGGCATGTGTTACCGTGGCCAGATCCGAGTGACTCAGGTATGGTTGCAGCTGGCGGATCAGCCGAAGCTGAGCAAAGGCTCCCCTGGCCACAGCCGCCACCTGGGACTCTAGGAGCAGCTGCGAATCCAGGAGAACCCCAAGCTGCGAACCTGCTCCTTCAGAGGGAGTGCAACCCCATCCAGAACAGGATGATGTTCCAATACCCGAGTCGAGGACTTCCGGACCAGGAGAACCTCTGTCTTATCAGGATTTAATCTCAGCTTGTTCACCCTCATCCAGTCCCCCACTGCCTCCAGACAACGATTCAGGACTTCAACTGCCTCCTCGGACTCAGGAGGAAAGGAGAGATAGAGCTGGGTGTCATCAGCGTATTGATGACACCTCACTCCAAACCTCCGGATGACCTCTCCCAGCTGTTTCATGTAGATGTTAAATAGCATGGGGGATAGAATGGAGCCTTGTGGCACCCTGCACCGAAGATGCCAGGGTGCCGAGCAAGCATCCCCCAGCACCACCTTCTGGAACTGGTCAGCCAGGAAGGAGCGGAACCCTGCAAAACAGTGCCTCCAATCCCCAACCCGGCCAATTGACCCTGAAGGACACCATGGTTGATGGTGCTGAAAGTTGCCGAGAGGTCCAGTAGGACCAACAGGGTTGCACTCCCCCTGTCCATTCCCCAGTGTAGGTCATCCACCAAGGCGACCAAGGCAGTCTCTGTCCCAAACCCCGGCCTGAAACCAGATTGGAAGGGATCCAGATAATCAGCTTCATCCAGGACCCTTTGAAGCTGGGATGCCACCACCCGCTCGACCACTTTGCCCAGAAATGGGATATTTGAGACTGGCTGATAGTTGTTTAGGTTTTTAGGGTCCAGGGAGGGTTTCTTCAGGAGGGGGCGAACCACCGCCTGCAGAAAGCAGCACCCCCTCCCTCAGAGAGGAGTTCACCACCCTCCCTGTCCATTCGCCCTGTCCATCCCGGGCCAATCTAATTAGCCAGGCTGGGCAAGGGTCCAGCGGACAAGCAGATGGTCTCACACTACAGAGAATCCTGTCCACATCCTCAGGTTCTACAAGCTGAAAAGAATCCAAAAGGATGGACAAGACAGGTGCCCCAGGGACATCACTGGATGTTATTAAAGTGGCGTCCAAGTCATGCCAGATCTGATCGACCTTGTCTGCAAAGCGTTGGGCGAACTCGTCACAGCGAGCCTCCATGTGCTCTACCACATCATTGTGGGAGGCCACAATGTGGAGGAAATAGGGAGGCCAGGGAAGGTGGTGAATTCTTCCCTACTGGGGATCTTCAAGCAGAGGCTTGATAAGCCCCTGTTAGAGATGCTCAAATTGGATTTCATAGAATCATAGAATCATAGAGTTGGAAGGGACCTAGTAGGTCATCTAGTCCAATCCCCTGCCTGTAGCAGGAAATCCCCCTAGAGCATCCCCAACAGGTGCTCGTCGAGCCTTTCCTGCAATTGGCAGGGGTTGGACTAGATGACCTATTCCCTCCCTTCCAACTCATGATTCTAAGATCAGCAAACAATGCAAAGCTATATATTGCTTATCTCTCTCAGCAAACACTTAAGGAGTTTATTCTGGCTGTCATGTTAGTCTCCTTACATCCCACAAAGTCATTGTGATGTTTTGTTTTGTTTTTAGATCTCATGCTAAAATGATCTCATCCAGCACACGTATTCTGAAAACTATAATTAATTTTGATTTCTATGATGCATGTTGCATCTAGGGGAATTGCACCTGGATTTTCTAAGGACCAAAGCATAACCAAGTTGAAATGCTTTTATAAAAGATGATCCTTTAGTTAAGGAACTTCAAACAGCAATGGCAGCAATACTCTCTTGATCTTAATTCTGCAAAAGATTCTGGAGCCCCTGAACAAGGCTAGTTAGTGGTGAAATGAGAGAAAGATAGTAGAAATTCTGAGAACGGGCTATGTTGGCAGGAATATTTCTGTTACTGCAGCTACCTCTTCTGAGTAGCATGTTTCCTACCAGGCAAGGCAAGACACAGACTGCTACATGTAAAATCACGGATCACTCCCAGCTCCCATTCAAGTATCATCAGAGAGGAGACCTCATCATCGGAGCCATCATTTCACAGTCAGGCTGCCTATTTGATGGAATTTCTTTCAGTGAACATCCCAAAACAAAGTTGATGGAAGACATTATGTAAGAAAACCCATTTACTCATTTTTATATTCAGCAACTAAGAGCACAATCCTAACCATGTCTACTCAAAAGTAAGCCCCATTGTGTTCAATGGGTCTTACTCCCAGTAAACTGTCTTTAGGATTTCAGCCTAAGATCACCTCTGTTCACACCTATCAACACAGAAGGCATATTCTGTTTTTTGGAAGATGCAAAATTTTATTTGCAGGGTACTTTTTTAAAAAATGATAATTTAACATTTGTCATCCTTTCATCACAAAAGTACTTACTGGAGAAGCTGCTAGGATTGGTGGGGTTTGTAATTTGAAGCATCAGTAAAAAATGAGATCACAGATTTTAGTGACTTCGGATTATAGATCAAATTAGGCATAACCCGTTCAAATTTTTTAGTACCACTGAAGTGAGGTAGAAATTTCTTTTATTCTTTTAAGAATAAATGTAATAAATTTATAAAAAGAAAAAAATTAAATAAATTGCATATATTTATTCAAATTTGAATAATGTAAATTAGTTTTCTGACCCCCAACACAATGTCAGAGAGATGCTGCGGTCCTCCTGCCAAAAGGTTTAGAGACTCCTGTTCTAAACCATCACTGTTTAAAAACTTTTTCATCTCATGACACACTGACAAGGTGTTGAAATTGTCAAGGCAAACCATTAGTTTTTTATCATTCACAAGGCACATCATGCTGCTGGAAGGGACACAAATCCCCCAATTTCTCTATCGATGAATGACCCTCTCCAAATTCTTGAGGACCATCTCTCACACTAGTGTCACTCAGCACACCAGAGGACCATCTCTCACACTAGTGTACTATAGCACACTGGTTGAAAATCACTGCTCTAAATACAATCCTAGGCAGCAATCCTATTCACACTTTCCTGGGAGTAATCCCAATTGATGATGATGGGAATTACTTTTGAGTAGACATGCCTAGGATTGGGCTAAAAAGCTTTGATAATTTATACAAGCTTTCATACAGATGCTTCATTCATGTTAGGATGTTGACTGATTGATGTCCTGTGACTGATTACATGGTGCAAGAGTGAAGACATACACAGTAGAGTAGTTTACTATTAACTGTATTTACAATTCAGAGTAGTTCAAGACAATCTGGGTCATATACGTAAGTTCAAGTCCTTCAGCGTAAAAGACCTCAGAGCTTATCAGTATTACAGAGCTTCTCAGCTGGCATCTGCTCTATTCAATAGCTGAGCTCCAACTGACAAACCCAACTATCACTTAAAATTCTGAAAGTTCTAATCAACCCACAACCCACCTAGAACCAATAGTTAGGTTAAGAAATCTAGCACTGAACAGATGAGTTCCTTTTTCATACAACAAGTACTATTTCTTTAGCCCAGTTCCAAAGAAGTATCAACACGTCCTGTCCTTGGTCTTTGCTGTGAAGGAGATCAATGAGAATCTGGAGATTTTACCAAATGTCAGTCTGGGGTTCCACATTTATGACAGTTACGCTAATGCAAGGATGACACATCAGAACACCATGAAACTGCTTTCCACCCAGGAAAGGATTATTCCCAACTTCAAATGCGGCAAACAACAGCATCTGATAGCTGTTATTGGAGGACGTGATTCTGAAATCTCCTTCCACATGGCTACTCAACTAGGCATCCACAAGATTCCACAGGTAAAACAGCACATCAATATATTGATCTCCAACAGCAATTAGAATTCATCCTTTCCTTTTGTATTTCGGATCAATGATTGATTTATATTTATTTGTATGACAGAGTCCACAAATTCTTGGTCAGGAAATTGGTTATGAGCCTATTTCTGGAGGGTTCCCATTCATTTCAAAGTACATTTTAATATTCTTGGTTTGTAACATTTTTGGGGAAATGTCAGCAGTCTGTACTTTTAATAGGTACAGTGGTACCTTGCTTAACAAGCACCCCACTTAACAAGTGTTTCACATAACAAGCAAAAATTTCCAAGAACTCTTGCTTTACATAACAAGTTCCACTTCATTTAACAAGGAAGCGCACAATAGGCACGCGTGCTATGCAGGCCTGATGCTCTGCGTGGAGGCTTTTTAAAAGGACTGCCAGCCAGCACTGCTGTCTCTAACTGCCCCCAACTTGGGGGCAGTTGCCTGGAGGTGCCAGAGGCAGCTGCCCCTAATTGCCTCCAAGTGCCCCCACCAACCACCTTGAACCTTCAGCAGCAGCCCAGGTAAGCCTCCCAGGAAAGTGTCTTTGATTGCAGCCTCCTAACCATGTCTACCCATTGTGTTAAATGGGGCTTACTCTCAGGAAAGTGTCTTTAGGATTGCAGCCTAAGTAGACTTCATAGGATCATGCACATTGAATGCATGTTTTGAATTCAATTCCAATGTTTTGTCATCATTTTTACATCTAGTTAATATTTTTATAAGAATATTTGGGGGGTTGTGGTACCAACTGTCTGAGTTTCAGAAGGTGTGTCAGAAGGTGTGTCTTCTCCATAGATATTTGACAAGATTCATTACAATTTAGCATCATTTTTGCTCCCCATTTGGAAAATCATCATGTTTTTCCTTAGATTGCCTACTGTACATTAGCTCCAGTGATGAATGTGAAACTGCAGCTCCCTTCCTTTTACCGGATGGTCCCTAATGAAATACACCAGTACAGAGGAATTGTCCATTTACTCCAACATTTCCACTGGACATGGGTTGGGATTATAGCTTCGGATGATGATGGTGGAGAAAAATTTGTGCAGATCATGACAAAAATAATGTCTGAACATGGCATCTGTATCGCCTGCAGTCAAAAAATCCCAGTACTAAGTCAACTCATTGAGATCGCACAAGGACTAGGGACACTAAAATTAGAAAACCCCTTTGTAGCCAATTTCATGTCAATAATCAAATCAAAGGTCCAAGTGGTTGTTCTCAATGCAGAATCACAGACCACAACTGTTTTGAAATGGATTATATATTTATATGCAATGTTAGAAGATGTAACAACGACGTCTATAGGGAAAGTGTGGATCATGACTGCTCAGTGGGATTTCTCGTCAGATTCCATGAACCAGCATTTTGACATCCAGGTCTTCCATGGTTCCCTGTCTTTGGCCATTCACTCCAAAGAAATACAAGGATTCTCAAACTTCCTTAAGTCCCTTCATCCTGGCACACAAAAAGGAGATGATTTTATCAAGATTTTCTGGAAAACTTCATTTGATTGCTTATTTTCTAATTCTAAAGACAGCATGGAGAACATGAATGCTTGCACTGGCCAAGAGAAGTTGGAGAACCTACCAGGGACCCTTTTTGAAATGAACATGACGGGCCAAAGTTACAGCATTTACAATGCAGTCCATGCTGTAGCACATGCGCTGCAGAAGATGTCCTCATTCAGATCCAAGCTCAGAACCACAGGAGACAAATGTACACAGTTCCCTCCAAATCTGCACTGTTCTCAGGTAATGTTGCAATTGTAAATCTGTTCACTGTGTCTTTAGAAGAGTAATGAACCAAAGTCAACTTTTTGGTTTGTACAGGATGCAATCTTAACCAATTTAGACCATCATCAATCACCTGTTTATTCTTTCCTCTGTTGGTATAGGGAGGATGGTGCATATCTTTGCATTGGCATAACCTCCCCAGGTATGGCACCCAAGTGGCTTACAATGCTTCTGAAATATCCCAGGCAAGCACAGGATTTGTGCTGGAACTTTTGCTGGCCCAACTGGGGATTAGGATAGCAGCCATAGATATAAAATTATTTAAATCCAATTATTCTTATGAGTGAAGTTGTTACTGAATTACAAAAGCTGAAAAAGACATAGGCATAAAATGGTTCTCTTCAATCTTGTGCTTTCTCTTCCCACAGCAAGGTACTGAGCAAAAACAGGTGATATTGCATATCTGGTTGGGGGGATTTCAAGAGGCTTGTTTGAGGAGAGAAAATATATTTACCTTACCCCACCATATGCTCCTCCTCCACCAAAGGGTACTCTTACTGGGACCAGCTCTTGAGCTGGACTAAGCCCAAAGAGGCAAAGGTGTGTCATCTGGCTCTGGAAGGGATGGCATCAGGCAAAATGGATTCCATCCCCTCTGGATTCCAACATCCATGCTCTTTTCCCCAATTTGCCCTGACCTCTCCACCCCAACCCTGTTCCATCCATCCCACAGAGATACTAATGTTGGTGGGGATCCTCTATGCCTCCCCCAAAGCACATGCACTTCATCTGCAGCTGTGGCACTGATTCCATGTGATTCCTAAACATCATTTACAATGTCATAAGCATCAATCACCACTCGATAACGAGTTCTGACAGTGGTATGGTTCACAGGATCAGACCATGGGAGTAAATTATTACCCATGCACCCCCGAATTAAAACTAGATGGTCCTTGATTATAAAGGCACTTTACTACCAGCAGGGTACAGGGGATACAACACAAAACAACCAAACCCCAAGCATGCAGATTTGACCCTAATCATTTGCTTCCTCTGAATGTTCTTAATATGTAAACCGACGAGGGTTTGCCACAGCGGCCTTTCGATAGGATGGCTCATCAATGTTGCCCCCAAAGGTTCTAGGCAGTTGGAGGCCTGGCTGACAGGACTAACCCTGTCAAGCCTAGCAAATCCTGTCAGGGATATAGCCAGCCATCCCCCAAAGTCAGTCAAGCATCATGAGAGTGCTGAACATTTGTCTTGGAAGGACACAGAGGTGCCCTTCCCTGCCAAGTGACTCACATGAAACATATTTAAATTAAATCCCTTTTCACCCTAACTTCCATCTAGGATACACAAAAACTGCACTCTGGGTGCCAATCAGGGTGACAGCAAGAAAGACAGCAAGATGCGGCCAGCTAATCTCAGACTGTAAAAAGGGTGGGATGGAAACTGCATTGTCCCGGGACTGGGAATCTCCTCAACTGATCTGAACACCGTGGCCAGGTTTTGATGTGGCAGATCAGTGGCTGCCATACAGCCAAGCTCCTGAACTGGCTGTGCAATTGGCTTCTTGTGCCAAAAGGCCCTAATAGCATTTCTTAGATTACATGTTCATTTTGCAAGAAATGTCTTCATACCCTCTTTCAATCCAGCTTCACCCTTTCCTGAGGAGCATCTCATTCAACAACAGTGCTGGAGACATGGTCTCTTTTGATGAGGAGCACGAATTAACAGGTGGATTTGACCTCCTCAACTGGGTGACTTTCCCAAACCAGTCCTTCTTGAGAAGGAAAGTTGGAATGATGGATCCACAGGGCTTCAGTGGCAAAGAGTTCACCATTAATGAGGCAGCCATCACATGGCATGGCACATTTAAACAGGTGGGATTTTAGGTTCGCATTTAGGAAAAATGAAATATTTCAGTATTGAAACTCAATGCCTCATATGAATGTGGTACAAAGTTGATTTTTTCAAATTTTCTCAGCCTTTCCATTGCAAGTTAAACTGAAAAATATAATCATCTAAAACAGTGCTTTTCAACCTTATCCATCTCATGGCTCACTGACAGAGCTGTTAATTACACTGTCAAGGAGCACCATCAGTTTTCTGACAGGCTACACTGCCCATTAAGAGACTACATTGTCCTTTAGGAGGTTCACGTCCCCCAATGAAAATGCTAATACATGACTCACCCCAAACTCCTGTGACACATACTTCATTTTTCAAGAGGTAATATTCCCCTAGTAAGATAACTAGGATATAGGAAAGCACATCAAAGCTAGGAAGGTGGATACAATATCAATGGCACAAATGCTAATACTCGCTTTTTTGAGCTTAATCCGTCCCTTACCAAGATGAGGATTGAACTTTGTTCATTGTACAGAGGAAAAATACATTTACTCATTTTACATATAGGTTCTGCCCACTGCTGTGTGCAATGACCATTGCTATCCAGGTTACAGCAGAAAGAAAGTGGAAGGGAAGCCATTTTGTTGCTATGATTGTCATCGATGTCCTAAAGGGAAAATTTCATACCAGAATGGTAAGAGACTCACACAAAGTTAAACATGTTTATATGACTATATGACACTGCAGTAATGTTCCACAGGTGGGTTGAAGGGTTGTACAGCCCAAGTGCAAGCCATAATAAGGTGCCAACTTGCCTCCCCATTGAATGCCAGATAGATCTGGACTTCTCTGGAATATCTTGGGACAGATGTGATGTGTAATTGTTGCTTCAAGTACCAGGTAGACCCGGACTCCCCCTAGAGAATCTCAAGGCAGAGACCAGGTATACTCAGGGCTTTATCCAGCCAAGGGCAGGGTGGTAGACACATTTTCCCACTCTGACGTAGCTGTGCCAATGGGCATGTGCTGCATCCTGCATTTGGGTGGAAGATCTGGAGCCCTCCTCAAGATAAGGGAATATTTGCCATATGTTTGAAAAGTTCCTTAGCCCTACAATCCTGAGTAACTACGGGAGCACGTAAGAGACATTATGTGCACCCGTAGTTATGGCACCACTTAGTGAAAACCTATGGGAAATTCATATTGCAATCCAGAGCAAATTGTTCTTACACTGGAGCAAGGACTCCCCGTAGTTACCCTAGGTTTATATCCTGAGTCGTTGTCTTCAGTGGGGCATATGGCAGCCTCCTAAAACCACACACATATCACAGTTCTCTTTCATGTAATATGAAACAAAATACCAAAATAAATATATTTATTGATATTTTCTTCACACTCTCACACTGTAATATCCTCACAATTATGATAATAAAATGTCTTCAATTATGAGTGTTTCTCATGTTCTAAGAGAGAAATTGCTTCCAAAATCTGCATTCTGTCCAGAAGTTTAAATGATTTTGAAGAGAAACTGATTGAGGGACAAATTCCAGAAATTGGATGTGGAGCTGAAAATGTGTTGAATATCAGATGACAAAAGTAAATGATTGTATGATGGATATTTTGAAATTGTATTTATCAATTATTCCAGACATGGATGAGTGTCTCAGATGTCCAGAAGGTCAATTTCCAAGCAAAAATCAAGATCAATGTCTGCCCAAGAACCTCCATTTTCTCTCCTTCACAGAACCTTTGGGATTTACATTAAATGCCATGGCTTCGTCATTTACTCTGATCACAGCTTTGGTTCTCAGCATTTTCATCAAGAACCAGGACACTCCCATTGTCAGAGCCAACAACAGAGACCTCACCTACTTTTTGCTTATCTCCTTAATGCTCTGCTTCCTCTGCTCTCTGCTCTTCATTGGACAACCTCAGAAAGTGACCTGTTATTTAAGACAAACATCTTTTGGTCTGGTCTTCTCAGTGGCTGTTTCTTGTGTCTTGGCCAAAACCATCACTGTGGTTCTGGCTTTCATGGCCACCAAGCCTGGATCCAGGATCAGGAAGTGGGTGGGCAAAAGACTGGCAATCTCCATCATCTTCGGTTGCTCCCTGATTCAAGCCATTATCTGTGCTGTGTGGCTCTGTACTTCTCCTCCATTCCCAGTTCTGGACATGGAGTCTCTGGCTGAAGAGATTGTACTGGAGTGCAATGAAGGTTCAATCACTATGTTTTATTGTGTTCTGGGCTACCTGGGATTTCTGGCTATGGTCAGCTTCCTTGTGGCTTTCCAGGCCAGGAAGTTGCCAGACACTTTCAATGAAGCCAAGTTCATCACCTTCAGCATGTTGGTGTTCTGCAGTGTGTGGCTGTCCTTCATCCCCCCTTACTTGAGCACAAAGGGGAAATCCATGGTGGCTGTGGAGATCTTTTCTATCTTGGCCTCTAGCGCTGGGTTGCTGGGCTGTATTTTTTCCCCCAAATGCTACATTATTATCCTGAGGCCTGAGCTGAACAGCAAGGATCAGCTAAGGAAGAGAAAATAACTGGTTCAGACTTCATACAAAATGTTTTTGTTCTGTATTAGCATCTCTGATGAAACTTTTGGCAGATATGCTCTCAAAAATAAAATATTGTGCCATCAAGAAGTTGGCAACAGTGGTGCATTTGCACACCCTTTTGTCATACTTTCATGTCAGTTTCTTCCTAACCATAAGCTTGGCACTGCCAGGCATTAAATAATCACAATACTTTAACATCTCAGCTTCCCCTCACAACACACATAGAAGATATTGCAAAGAATTAATGCTTCTTCATAGTGTATATGTTCAAGCATGAATAAATGGGAAGCTTAATCTTACCTGGAACAGGGAGGCCTGCAGCCTGCAGGTATGAAGATGGAAGAAGTGCCACTTGGACTAATTAGGCTACAATCCAGAGTAACTATGGGACCTTTTACACTGACGTTTTTATGATGCCACCTATGGGAAACTTATGGGAAATGCATAGAGCAATCCAGAGTACATGCCTCTTACATCTTCCCATAGTTACTCTGTATTGTAGGGTAGCTAGTGGATTTATATCCTCTTCCCCCAGCCAACTCAGTGTGTGTGTGTTGGGGGGGGGGGGTTGTTAGGATTCATCCTAACTTATTTCAAGTGAGAAGACCATGCAGTCATGTTTGGGCATCAGCTAAACACATCATTAGCACCAGGCCAACATGGGATTTGTGTCAGGACGTTTGCCAGCCTAACCTAGGGCTAGGACTGCAGTGTGTGTGATACAGAAAGCTGGACTAGATGGGGCTTTTATTGATTTTTTGGATGATCCAACAGGGTTCTTCTTAGGTTCTGATTCCTCAGTAGTTCCTGCTGTCGTGCCTTCTTGCCTTTTGAGATCTGTGACAATCATCCTCTTTTCAGGCTAAACAGACAGAGCTTGTTATTGCAGTTGTTAGTGCTGGGAAAACTTACACATTCTACACTTGAGTCACCGGACTCTTGTGACGACTCAAGTCAAGTCATTTGGTGTGTTGCATCATAAGTGCTCAAGTCAGGCCCTTTTGACTCATAAAGAACTTGATTTGAGTCACACAACTGCCAAAAGACATGCATGGAAATTAGGGTGGTCCAAAAAAATGAATTTCAGAAAATCTAAAGTCTTACCCTATGGTGGTGATCTATGTATGATATTAAAATCCTATGAAAAGTTTCATAAGGACTGGAAAAGTTTTAGTGGTGTCACATGCAGCTTAAACTTTTGACTACACTGTATATATGGAAAAAGCCAGAATTTCTATTACTGCAGATTACAATGCAATCCCGAAGATTGAGAGGCAATATAATTGACGTGCTCTTCAGAAAGGCAAATCATGCAGATCTATTCCACAGATCCAGAAGGAGAAGGTTTTTCAAGAGAAGTTAGAGGATCTTTCTGACATTGCTCATGCCAATGCACTTAGGATGATCACCATGGAAGAGGACAAGTTGTTCTTGCTAGCCCAATGAGAAAAAGGTAGGCGAGGATACATGAGTGGTATAGACAAAACAACTGGCAAAGAAATGACCTTTTACTAATGAGGAAGTTAGTGGAATATGAAGACCAGGAGATATCCAAGGCAACAGTAAAGGCTTTTCTCGTCATCAGTGGAGCCTTCGTGAGATTTTGGTTTCATCTCCTTTCTCGAAGCTGAGACAAGCTTACCAGTGAAAAGGGAGATGCTGAGATCCTTACAGAAGGAAGGAGCAGAAAGACCTCTAAAGCGAATCGAAATAAAAAGTCCACAACACTTTGAAACCAAGGCTCTTCAGCAGACAGTGGCAGATTATGTTACCCATTCATCTCTTCAGTTTTCTGAAATCCTCAACTTGCCAACTGATTTCTTAGAAGTTAATCCACAGGAATGGGAGGATATGGAAGACTACCAGGCAGCTAAATCTGTTGCTAGGAACCTGAAATGGCATTACTGAAAGAAGTGTAGCTCTAATGCAGACGTTTAACAACATCTTAGCCAAGAATGAAGAACAAAAGCAGTACATTCGGTACTTGCTATTTGTTTCTTTCAATGCAATAGCTTCTTTGGGTTGTTTACACACTTGGTAGTATCATATATTGTTGTATAGGCTTATGGGGTTGTATAATAATGTACAGATTACATATTTATATTTGCAGTATATAAAATGTTATATATTTTCAATGTTTCAATGTTCCTCTTTTTCAATGTTAATGTGACACCTGTAAATACTATTGAAATAAAGTGAAATTTTGCACACAGGGCTTATTTCTCATGTAGTTCAATACAGGGGGGTAAGACTTTAACATATTTTAAAAAAATAAAAACCCATTGCTATTTGGACCACCCTAATGGAAATGCAGCCATTACAGGGTGGAATGTGTAGTTGGATGATTGGTTGACATTTGTCCATCCTATCTCTCATGCAGAATGCAGCCAGCACTGATAATACAACCCATGCATATCTACTCAGAAACCTCAGTATGTTCAATGGAGCTTATTCCTGAGAAAGAGTACAACATATTGAGGAGATCTTCCTTTTCTACTATGAGAGTTTTTTTGTTCTTGTTGTTGCTTCCTTGCCTGACAGAAAATAATAATCTCACTGAGTAGTACAATAGTCTGGAATAATTATTTGAAATCTTATCATTATCTTAAATTAAAATTGAATTACCATCCAGACAAACTCCCACATGGATTTTCCAAAGCCTGTCCACTTACAATCAATAACCAAGAGCATTTTACTCATCATCCCTGTGCTCTTCAGATGGGACTTCTGAAACTGTGAAGACTGCATCAGCTTAAGGTTCAGCAGACTTTCGCCTAAAGATTCTGGGTCATTTGAAGGGTGCTGGTGGGTGAGTGAAAGATCCTGGACATCCTCAGTCAAGATTTGGACAAGATGGCAGGAATCCTTTTGTTGGTGCGGCTGCTCATTCTGGGTCTGCAGTTTCCTTCCACTGAATGCAAGGCCACGTGCACCATCATTGATCCCGCTCAGTTCCCCTATAAATTTCATCAGAGTGGAGACCTAATCATTGGTGCAATTGCCTCACAGTTCAACTGTCTCTTTGACCAAATATTTTTCAACGAAAACCCCAAAACGAAGTTGTTTGATGAACCTGTGTAAGGAACACTGTTATCCGGATATAATGTTCAGCACCCCATGTCAGAGATGTCAGAGATGGCAAAAGGTTCATAGAAATTCCAGATTGTTTACTGCAGAGGCTGGCTTTAGATTTCTTTGAAAAAACATTTACTTCTATGAGCTTGATTTAAGTATTGTAGGAATATTTTCTTCTGTTTGATGTGATCTTGAATTCATTTTTCCTCTTATGCATTATTTTAAAATTACAGTAATACTTCTGGTTTCATTGGTTTAGAAAACAAGAATAAGTTCAAAAGAAAAAAATGGTAATTTTTTTTAAATTTGCACATTTTTGCCTAGCAAAAAAAAGTAAATTGCTAACTATGAGTAATAATTTAGGAAGTAAATTTCACAACTATAAGTACAAGCTTGGGTAGATTGCACTATTAGCATAATCTTTCATTCAGCTTTACATTGCCTTGAAGATGTATAGCTTTGTTTCTAATAACATTTGAGAGGGTGATCATGCATCATGTGCCTAATGGAAAGCAGTCAGATAAATATCTGTTTCTGTCTTTCTGGGGGGTACAATGCCTGTTTCATACAACATTTGACACTTCCTTTAGTTTAACTCCAAAGAACTACCAACATGTCCTGGCCTTGGTCTTTGCTGTGAAAGAGATCAATGAGAACCCCAAGTTCCTACCGAATGTCAGTCTGGGATTCCATATTTGTGACAGTTACTCAAACATGGGGGTGACTTATCAGAACACCCTGAAACTTCTTTGCACTGATGAAACAATGATCCCTAACTTCAAATGTGAAATGCAACAGCATCCAATCGCTGTCATTGGGGCACATGATTCAGAGATTTCCCTTCACATGGCTACGCAGTTAAGCATCTACAAGATTCCACAGGTACAGTCAGCACATGGGCCACAAAGCTTTTTTATTCCTTTTTTTAATATGAATTTTATTAGATCTTATATAATAAGAATTCCAGATACATTCATCATAATAATTCAATTGTGCTATTTTCATCCCCCCCCCCCCAAAAAAAAAAAAAAAAATTCCCCAGGACTTCCCTCCCTACAAAAAACCAGGTTAATTATTATTTCAGTAAAGGTACTCACAGTATGATCCTTTAAACTTAATATAGCTTTGATATTCATTACATATCTTATTTATCTAGATATTCAAAAATAAACACTTTCCTTTCATAAATTCTTTTTCAAAATAATCTTTAAGTTTAACCCATTGCTGTTGGCATATAGTTATATCTTGATTCCTTAGTTTCTTCGATAGTTTATCCATTTCACACCAATGGATCATTTTATACAATCACTCATTTAGCTCTGGAATCTCCTCTTGTTTCCATTTTTGTGCGTACATCATCCTTGCCACTGCAGTCATATACCAAATCAATGTTCTATCGATAGGTTGGAACTTTTCTAAGTTCATACCTAACAGAAATAGTTCAGGATCTTTCTCTACGTTAATTTTTAAAATTTTTCGCATTATTTGATGTATTGTAGTCCAGAAAATTTGTGCTTTGGGACAAGTCCACCACATATGATAGAAGGATCCTGTAACTGCTTTGCATTTCCAACATCTATCTGATAGTTTACTATCCATTTTCGCTAATTTCTTAGGTGTCAGATACCATCGATAAATCATTTTCATGCAGTTTTCTTTAATACTCGTACAGGCTGAAATCTTCATTGATGTTTTCCAAAGATGTTCCCAGGCAGTCATCGGTATCTCTTTGTTAATATTCACAGCCCATTTTATCATTTGACCTTTAACTAGTTCATCTTCTGTATACCACTTCAACAATAAATAATACATTTTTGATATGTTTGCATCTTCACTCAACATTATTCTTTCTAGTTCAGATAGTTGTTTTCTAAAGCCCTTATTCTTATCTTGTAAAAACAGAGCTCTTATCTGAAGATATTCCAACCAAGTATAGTTGTCTTTCAATTTATTTTCCAAGAGTTTTATTTCATCCCCCTGCCAAACCAAACATTCACTATAGGGCAATAGATTTTCATCTCTCCTCTGCTCTTTGACTACATTTATCGGTACAATCCAGAGTGGCACCCCTTCTCCATGATATCTTTTATATTTATTCCAAACTTTCATCAAATTACCTCGTACATAATGATGTAAAAAAATTCCATCATTCTTATATTTTTCATATTGTAGATAGGCATGCCACCCAAAGAGATTGTTATAACCTTCTAAATTCAACATATCATGGTCTTTGAGCAGACACCAATCTCTCAACCACATCAAACAGACCGCCTCATAGTACAATTTTATATTTGGAAGTTGAAATCCACCTCTTTCTGGTTCTCACTTGTTCTCAAACACTTGGTATTTAAAGACTATTTCTGGCTTGTTCCTTGTTCCTAGATCACTGGTTCTCAAACTCTCCAGGAATTTGAGAATCAGGGCAAGTCTTTACAATTGTGGTGAAAAGCAGTGATGTGGTCCCCAGGCTTGCACTGCTGCAGGGAAAGGGGTCTGGTTATTTACTTACTTTCTGTAAGGGTTTCTGGGTAAGGGTTTGCTATGTGTAATGATCATTGCTCTCCAGGTTACAGCAGGAAGAAGTTGGAAGGGAAGCCATTTTGTTGTTATGATTGTGACCCATGCCCAGAAGAGAAGATTTCCCAACAGAAAGGTAAGCGACACATTGTGTAGAGCTATGCAAAACAGTATGCAGTAGTTTCCCTTGGTTTTCATCTTTCTCCAGTTTTGTGCTTTAAAAAGGAGAACTTAAAGAGCATGATCTATTAAGGATTTACCAGGGTGGATGAACACAAAAATTGAATGAATATGCATATGTTGTTTATAGTTCACAACAGTTTTGGCTTCTATTCCAAATCAGAAGACAATAGTTTCCATGTTACTTGCATTAGTTTCACAATATTGCAAATGTCTCAACAAATCTTACAGTATCTGAGAACTAATTTCTTTAGACAATATATGGCTTAGGATCCACAAGCAGCATTAGATACATGTATTTACTAAGCAGTCATAACTAACCTTTCTTGAAGGCATTTTTAAAAGCATTTGTCAAAATATCCTGGAAAAAAATCCATCCTACTTTCATAATCAGAACTCAAAAACCCATGTTTCATAAAGGGGAACATTTCTCCCCCATTTATATCCTTACCAGGCACCCACACAACTTGGACCAATATGAACACTTACCTGTGAGTTGCTTTAAAAACAAACCCAGATAGCAGTAAGAGTAAAGGTCCCACAAATTATGTTCAGTAGTTTTGGGCCAACAATATTAAACTATACATTTCCTGCTCTGTTATTTTCCACTGAATACAGAGACTGTGTCATTCTACTAGTTCTCCACCCCCACATTAGTTAGGCTTTCTTGTCTCTAATATGGTATGATGGACTCTACCAGCACAATCCAGAGCAACTAATCTGTCCACATAAGAGCCCTTGGGTTGCCCTATCTATCACTAGGTTGGAGCAACTGCAAGATGCTCTGTATCCAAAGCCTGTTACTCTGTATCCAAAGCCTGTTTCCAAGGCAGAAATGCCCTCTTCCAGCCCTTAGATTTATACCACCTCAGGAGCAGGTACAGTAATGAGTAGACACATAGGGGTCCATGATGAGGCCCAAGTAAGAATGGCAGTGTTGACCATAAGTCTGAGTTCTTGGCCAGCCTAGCTGCAACCCCTTCCTCTCAACCTCAGGATATGGAACAAACTACGGCTGCCCACAAACCTCAGGATACAGCAGGCCACTCCAAGAAGCCCCTTGTATTCACTGTAGAATGTACTGGCATCTCATCAGGGACTCCTTATAAGGCAGGCACCCAGTGGCATCACCAGACTGGTGTGGCTGGTGTGGGCTGCATTGGGTGATGAGCTCTATATGGGGTGATGCACTGGAGGAGTTTGACTGTCCTTTTGCAGGCCCCAGGCGTCAGGACGCCCATTCAGGCCTGCTCTAAGGCGGAGCAGCAGCCAGAAGCTGCCACTTGTCCTCGGAGCTGGCCTGAATGGCCAGCTGAAGTGCACTGTGCAGAAACACACTGAGCATGCTGAACAGCTTCAGAGGAGACTTCCTTAGAGCGGAGAAAGTCTGCACCTCTGCACTGCCTCAGGAGGTAGATGGCAGCCGAATGGCTTCAGAAAGAGTACTGCAGAGGCACCAACTCTGACGACTGCTCAGTCTCCTCTGAAGCCGAAAGACTTCAGAAGAGTACTGCACAGGCATCAGAGATTGTGCCTGTGCAGTACTCTTTCTGAAGCCAGCTGAAGCCTGCTTTCTGAAGCAGGCACCAACTTTGACAACTGCAAAGTCCAGGTTATGCGCATCCCAGGGGTGATGCACAGACTACCACACCAGGTGATGCGCAGAGTCGTGTCACCACTGTAGGCACCACAGCTGTTCCTTGTTCAGTGTGATCTGAGGAGTGTCTCCTCAGGAGCAAGTCCTCCCCATGTGTCAATTACTTAGCATGTTCTGGAGCAGTTAGGGCAGCGCAGGCTTCCTGACTCTCTAGATGCAGCATAACTTTCTGCTCCGGATATAGAATAGTTAGGAGAGAGCAGTTAGGGCAGAGCAGGCAGAACTTGCTCTGGATTGTGCCCTACATCTCTTTCACTTTTACTCTGACTGCAATCCTAACAAGTCCTGGCACAGGTCCCATGCTGGTCTTGGGGTGTCACAAAAGTGCCTTAAAGCAGTTCTGCTCCACCACAGGAACAGTGAGACAGGTCAGTGATGCCAGCCTACATTGGTTAGGGCTGCATCCTAATTCCCTTTCACATGTACTCCAAGACAAATCTCTTTCATCTGTACTCTAAAACACCACATGTAACATTATGGGCTTGGTTTTTGCTTTTTGTTTTTTTTAGCATCACTTGTTTATCCCTCATCAAATCCTTTCCCACTTACTATTCCTGATGGATACTTTGAAATTTCTCCCATTAGGAAACAAGACATTCAGCCTCAGATAGGAGCTCTCTGTTACCTGCATGTACTGATCAAAGATACATGAAAATTCAGTGAAGTTACATGGCTTGATTGAAGTACAGTAATGAGCATTAGATAAGGATCTATCAGTTTTGTGAGTCATTGGGAGATATTTTTAAAAAACTAATGAAGCCAACCATTGTCATTTGCGGAGATACAATATAACAACATGCATCAGTTAAGAAAAAAACTTTTCCAAGAAATGGATAGTCCTGACCCATGACTCTTTCCTGCCATCTCTTGCATGCCCTCATCCTGGTATCTTCTCTGTGCCGTAGGCAATTGAAAATGGCAGATGGCAAAGGCGGGGACTGCTTGACTCTTTTCCTGGACACTTCTTCCCTTCAGCCTGGCAGGTTGAAATGGCAATGAGAAAGGGCAGTTGAAAAAGGAAAAGACTGCTTAATGTTTGTCACCAGAGATGTGGCCACACACACTAACAGACAGGCTAAGGGCGCAATCCAGAGTAACTACAGATAGTCCTTTGTCTGATGTAAGAACAATTAACTCTGGATTGCAATATGAATTTCCCATAAGTTTTCACTAGGTAGTGCTGTAACTATGTCAACATAAATGTCTCTTACGTGCTCCCATTGTTACTTTGGATTGTAGAGTTAGGCATTTTTTTGTTTTAGATTTAAGGATGAGGCCATGACTTTCCTATGACATGAAAATTATATCTATTTCTTTAACAGACATGGATGACTGTCTCAAATATCCAAAAGGTCAATTTCCAAACAAGAATCATGATGAATGCCTGCCTAAGGATATCAGTTTTCTCTCATTCACAGAACTTTTGGGAATGACATTAAGTTCCTTGGCTTTCAGCCCAATCCAGAGCAACTAATCTGTCCACATAAGAGCCCTTAGGTTGCCCTATCTAACACTAGGTTGGAGCAACTGCAAGATGCTCCAGCCCAGTTACTCTGAAGGAGGCTTAGGGCAGAGCAAGGCAAGATAGGGTGCCCTAAGAGAGGTGGACCTGCTCTGCCCTAACTGGGGCAGCCTAAGCAGCTCAGGAGAGGCAAGTTGAGGGCATGTTTAGCATTGCTTAGGGCAGAGCAGTTACTCTGTATCCAGAGCCTGTTTCCAAGGCAGAAATGCCCTCTTCCAGCCCTCAGAGTTATACCACCTCAGGAGCAGGTATAGTAATGAGTAGACCCATAGGGGTCCATGATAAGGCCCGAGTAAGAATGGCAGTGCTGACCAAAAATCTGAGTTCTTGGCCATCCTAGCCGCAACCCCTTCCTCTCAATCTCAGGATATGGAAGAAACTACGGCTGCCCACAAACCTCAGGATACAGCAGGCCACTCCAAGAAGCCCCTTGTATTCACTGTAGAATGTACTGGCATCTCATCAGGGACTCCTTATAAGGCAGGCACCCAGTGGCGTCACCAGACTGGTGCGGCTGGTGTGGGCTGCATTGGGGATGCACTCCATATGGGGTGATGTGCCGGAGGAGTTTGACTGTCCTTTGGCAGGCCCCGGACGTCAGCACCCCCATTCAGGCCTGCTCCAAGGCGGAGCAGCAGCCAGAAGCTGCCACTTGTCTGAGGAGCTGGCCTGAACGGCCATCTGAGATGCACTGCGCAGAAACACACTGAGCATGCCGAACAGCTTCAGAGGAGACTTCCTTAGAGCAGAGAAAGTCCGCGCCTCTGCACAGCCATTCGGCCTCACTCAGGAGGCGGAGCGGCAGCCGAATGGCTTCAGAAAGAGTACTGCACAGGCACCAACTCTGATGCCTGCACAGTCTCCCCCGAAGCCAAAAGGCTTCAGAAAAGTACTGCGCAGGTGTCAGAGATGGTGCCTGCGCAGTACTCTTTCTGAAGCCAGTTGGCTTCCGAAACAACTGCGCAGGCGTCAACTTTGGTAACTGTGCAGTCCAGGTGGGGGGGGCGCATCCCAGGGATGACGCACAGACTTCCGCACCAGCTGATGTGCAGAGTCATGTCACCACTGTAGGCACCACAGCTGTTCCTTGTTCAGTGTGATCTGAGGGGTGTCTCCTCAGGAGCAAGTCTTCCCCTTGTGTCAATTACTTAGCATGCTCTGGAGCAGTTAGGGCAGCCCAGGTTTCCTGACTCTCTGGATTCAGCATAACTTTCTGCTCTGGATACAGAATAGTTAGGAGAGTGCAGTTAGGTCAGAGCAGGCGGAATTTGCTCTGGATTGCAGCCTTTGTCTTTTTCTCTGATCACAGTTCTGGTCCTCAGGATTTTCATCAAGAACAAGGACACTCCCATTGTCAAGGCCGACAATCGAGACCTCACCTACACTCTGCTTGTCTCCTTATTGCTCTGTTTCCTCTGTTCCTTCCTATTCATTGGCCAGCCTCAGAAAGTGACCTGTTATTTAAGACAAACATCTTTTGGGCTCGTTTTCTCAGTGGCTGTTTCTTTGGTCTTGGCCAAAACCATCACTGTGGTTCTGGCTTTCATGGCCACCAAGCCAGGATCCAGGATGAGGAAATGGGTGGGCAAAAGACTGGCATACTCTATTATCTTCAGTTGCTTGCTGATTCAAGCCAGTTTTTGTGCTGTATGGCTGTGTACTGCTCCACCATTTCCAGATCTGGACATGGAGTCTCTGGCTGAAGAGATCATTGTGGAGTGTAATGCAGGTTCAATCACTATGTTTTATTGTGTTCTGGGCTACCTGGGACTTCTGGCTATTGTCAGCTTCTTGGTGGTTTTCCAGGCCAGGAAGTTGCCAGACACTTTCAATGACGCCAAGTTCATCACCTTCAGTATGTTAAGTCTTTTGCAGTGTGTGGTTGTCCTTCATCCCATCTTACTTGAGTACTAAAGGAAAGTACATGGTGGCTGTGGAAATTTTCTCTATCTTGGCCTCTGGTGCTGGGTTACTCGCTTGTATATTTTTCCCGAAATGCTACATAATTATTCTGAAGCCTCAGCTTAACAAAAAGGAAAATCTAAGAAAGGGGCATTAAGAAGAGCCTTTTGCATTTCATTTTTTCAAATATTCTTACTGTCTATAGTAGGATTTTTTTTTTGCTTCTACCAGGATTGGCCTGTTAGTGGTTAGTTTTTAACCATCCATGAACTGTTAAAGGTTGGTAAAGCACAATGTAGGTTTATTAATTGAGAGGTGTTTTGTGGAAGGGGTCAATAGCCCATAGGATTGGCATACAGTTTGACGTAAGTCAGGGGTGAGCTGGAACTACACCATGATGCCATAAAGGTTTTCTTTTCTGTTTTACTGTATTGTATGTTACAGTGTTTTTTATTACTCTTAATGTAATTGTGTTCTGTATTATATTACAGTGTTTTCAATATGATTACACTGTTTTCTCATCGTTTTTACATTCGGTTAATATTTTGATATGAATATTTTGTGGAACCAATCATCTGAGTTTCCATTATTTTTGAAGACTAACATACTTCTGGAACTATGTATATATGTAGCTGATATGTAGTCCTTTCCTGTTGGCTATTGTTAATCTCTCGCTATTCTTAAGTCTCTATCTATTCTTCCCTCTACTGGAAACTGAAAGCCTCTGTATAAAACTAGCTGCATGCAACTGATGGACTCTATTTGTGTGTTATTGGTCCTCACTGGCCACATAGCCCAGTATTATTTCAGAAAGAGACTTTTTTTTAAGGAGCATAAAATTTCAGATGAAATTGGTATCTATCATGGTATAGCTCTTTTCTAATATTTTTAAAAAGGAAAATTGATTTTTTTATTATACAGTATGAAGATTATTGGGAAGGTGGAGTAGGAGAGATAATTTCCAAATTTTCCCTGAAGCAAAGCTCTGCCCCTTGAGCCTCCTGAGGTTGCATTTGGTACATTTTCTCCTGATGTCATTGATAATGTCAGAATGGCCAAATAAATCATCATCACAGGAGCATGGAAGGTGTCCCACATGGTGGCTGTGGAGAGCTTCTCTATTTTGCTCACTAGTGCTCAGTTGCTCTACTGAAGCCCATTCCCCCAAATGTTGCATTTTTATCATGAGGTCTGATGTATTTGCACATCTTCTTTTATATTAATTGAAAATACACAGGATAATCAAAGTACATCCAGACTGTGTTCTCTCCCCAAGACTTGGTAGAAAATAGGAAAATAATGCAGGAGAGAGAATGTATATTCTGTACTCTACAGCAGAGTCCTGTAAGAAGTCTTGATTCCACATTTCATTAACAATTGCAGATTCTCAATATTTTGGAAAAAAAAAAAAAAAACGACAAACATAAGCATAAGTCAAACCCACTATCATTTTGTTTGTGGTGGTGTGGCAGAAGTATACATCTTCTGAACATTCAGGGCTCAATGTTATCAAACTTTCCAGGGCCAATGAAGCTCCAATGCAGCCCCAAATTAAAGGAACAAATATTTCCTTACTTTGAGGAGACTTCCATAATTGCCTCCTCACTGATGGATGGAGCACATTCCCCAATGGCATGGCTGCATTGACATTGGAAGGCTGGATAGATTGGGCCATCAGATGCATACTGGAGCCACTGAAAGAGGACCGGGGTTGTGTGTGATGCAAGTGGTTAACACACTGCCTGTTAACCAGTAAGCCAGGGTTTGAGACCCAGGTCCCCACAAGACAGAGTGAGCTCCTGTCCTTAGCCCAGCTCTGTGACGCAGCTGGAACCAATCGTATCGGCTCTGCCATTCCATTGGACTATTTCAGTGGCATGGAAAGGGGGATTTGCTGCTTAGGTAACAGCCTATCTCCATATCAATCTACCCTGGACATTCATGCTTCACATACAGCGTCAAGCACAATACCATAGTCTTTCAAGACTGATGGATGCCAAGAAAGAGGAGCATCCCATGGAAAGCAAAAACATTTATCTAAAGTCTGCCACATGTTCCGCAAAAATGAGAAGAGCTGTTCTCAAAAGCCTTGGAAAGTAACCCTG
This sequence comes from Cryptoblepharus egeriae, assembly GCA_030015325.1. Lineage (NCBI taxonomy): Eukaryota > Metazoa > Chordata > Lepidosauria > Squamata > Scincidae > Cryptoblepharus > Cryptoblepharus egeriae. The sequence continues at coordinate 86,916,377 of JAREYC010000004.1, forward strand.
TGTCAGGCATCACTAGGATCTTCCCAATTCAGACGCATCTGGCCTGACAGGCTACTATTAGAAAACTGTCATTTGCACCTGATTTACTCAGTTTGAATGCTCTTAAAATGACCTTCTGTAGGACATACAAAGAAAGAATATTCAAAATCATTTATTAACCTTAAAGAAGTAATTTGAAATTTTTCAGGCGCAGTCATGCACCACTCGCCTGAGAGGCCCGATATAAACCTGTGAAGTTCCAGAAATTTCGAGTTCAGGTGCAACAGGCCTGAGAGGCAAAGAGGGTCACAACTGCACCCCACACAGGAAAACCAATTAGGGAAAACCGATTAGGGGGGTTTTGAACAGCACCTAGACATAGGAAGGTAATAGGAGGGACAGGCCTCTTGGCCACCTTGGCACGGAGAGGGAGTGAGAATAAAATTTCAGGGCCTGTCAGGCCAGCGGCGACTGATGCCAGGGTAAAAATAAAATCAATGGGTACAAACTGCAAGAGAAGAGGTTCTGATTAGATATCAGGAAAAATATTCCTGATGGCACGGGCTTTTTGGCTGTGAAATAGGGAAGCCAAGGGAGGTGGTGAATTCTCCCTCACTGGGGATCTTCAAGCAGAGGCTTGATAAGCGCCTGTTAGAGATGCTCAAGTTGGATTTCCTGCAATTGGCAGGGGTTGGACTAGATAACCTATTATGTCCCTTCCAACCCATGATTCTAAGATCAGCAAACAATGCAAAGCTATGTAATATTTATCTCTCTCTGCAAACACTTAAGGAGTTCAGTCTGGCTGTCATGTTAGTCTCATCACATCCCACAAAGTCATTGTGATGTATTTTTTTTCACATCTCATGCTAAAAAGATCTCACCCAGCACACTAGTCAGGAACACGTATTCTGAAAACTATAATTAATTTTGATTGCTATGATGCATGCTGCATCTAGGGAAATTGCACCTGGGTTTTCTAAAGACAAAAGCATAACCAAGTTGAAATGCTTTTATAAAAGCTAATCCTTTAGTTAAGGTACTTCAAACAGCCATGGCAGCAATACTCTCTTGATCTTAATTCTGCAAATGATTCTGGAGCCACTGAACAAGGCTACTTAGTGGTGAAATGAGAGAAAGACAGTGGAAATTCTGAGAACGGGCTATGTTGGCAGGAATATTTCTGTTACTGCAGCTACCTCTTCCGAGTAGCATGTTTCCTACCAGGCAAGGCAAGACACAGACTGCTACGTGTAAAATCACGGATCACTCCCAGCTCCCATTCAAGTATCATCAGAGAGGAGACCTCATCATCGGAGCCATCATTACACAGTCAGGCTGCCTATTTGATGTTATTTCTTTCAGCGAGCATCCCAAAACAAAGCTGATGGAAGACATTATGTAAGAAAATCCATTTATTCACTCAATCATTCTGCAGCCAAGATCACATCTGTTAGAGATCTATCAACACAAAGTGCATATTCAGTTTTTTAGGACTTGAAAGAGTGGTTAAAAAAATTATGATTAGCCCTACAATCCAGAGTAACTACGGGAGCACGTAAGAGACATTATGTGTACCAGTAGTTATGGCACCACCTAGTGAAAACCTATGGGAAATTCATATTGCAATCCAGAGTAAATTGTTCTTACACAAGAGCAAGGACTCCTCGTAGTTACTCTGGATTGCACCCTTAGTATCTGTCATCCTTTCATCATGACAATGTGAAAGTGCCAGCCACCAAAGCATCAGTTTTTTTCCTGGAACTGGCTGTAAGCAGGAAGCATAGATGTTAGAGGAGGAGATGATCAGATTCCAACAGTGGAAATCATAGGCAGGTTGATCATATGTTCTCTTTTCCATATCCTCTTTTTAGCTTTGTATCCTGGAAAACAATCTTCATTGTCCTCCTTTTCCTTGTGAACAAGCATCATGTAGCCTTCTTGAAATAAAAAAATACAAATTGCATGCATAATTACATACAAATTTTTGTGTGTACAAAATTGTATGTACAAATTGTATGTGCAAAATTACATGCATAAATTACATGCAATTTAATAATAAATAATATAGTGTTTAAATTAACCACATGAATGCAATATACATTGGTGTTTTTTGTTTTTATTTTGTCATGTCCTACATTTTTCCTGGGAGTCCTATATTTTGGGGTGGTTTTGTCTTTTTTTCTGGTTATGACATATAGTCACATTGATTATAGGTAGAAGTGGATTTCTTTGGTGGTAAAGAAACAAAAAAAATAATGTTTTCTGCACTTCTAACTTTGGAAAATCCATGGAAAAATAAACCCTTTTCACCCACCACTACAAATTAGAGTGCAATGACACATTCTATCTTTTTTATATTTTTTAAAACAATATTTTTATCTGGCTCTAAATACTTTGAAAGCTGTGGTATTTCATTAAAGAGAATGCTTTTATATAGAATTTTTTGCTACAGCTTGAGAGCCAGTTAGTGGGGTTTGTAATTTGAAGCCTGACTAGAAGTTGGAAACACACATTTTTGAAACTCGAAGCTATAGCTCAAGGTAGGCATAACTTATCCAAATTAAACATTTTAGCACCATTGATTTAAATAAGAGGGATAGGTAATGGTGGGATTCAAATAAATTAACAGCAGGTTCTATGTCCTAATAACCTAAATTAACAACAGTTTCTATGTCCCATTAGTAACCAATTCCCAGAACCAGGGGCTCATTAGCAAAGGGTTCTGTAGAACCTTTGAGAACCCCCTGAAGCCCATCACAGGAAGGAAAAATATTCTGTCCTTAATAGTACCATTTCAATTACTGTTAACAGGCTTGTAATTAACTTTATTTGAACGATGTTCTGAATTTTCTTTTTTGTTTTTTAACTTCAAAACTTGAAGGGCATCACAGAGGGTACTCACTGGTACTCAATAACAGCAACAGCAAATTATACTTATAAACCAGGGGACCACTGTACATTTCTTTGTAGTGGGGAGTATAAGGGGGGAAAGGAACAGGTTGCATGGATTGCCTGGTTAGGAATTGTAACAATCTATTTAAAAAGTTTAAAAAAATAATTGTGTTAAAGAGACACATTCTATCTTTTTATCTTTCTTTTTACCAGTCTTTTTATCTGGCTCTAAATAATTTTAAAGCTATGATATTTCATTAAAGAGAATGCTTTTATACAGATGCTACATGAACATGTATTCCTGTTTCACACATTATGTATCACTTCTTTTAGCCCAGTTCCAAAGGACTATCAGCATGTCCTGTCCTTGGTCTTTGCTGTGAAGGAGATCAATGAGAATCTGAAGATTTTACCAAATGTCAGCCTGGGGTTCCACATTTATGACAGTTACGCTAATGCAAGGATGACACATCAGAACACCATGAAACTGCTTTCCACCCAGGAAAGGATTATTCCCAACTTCAAATGTGGCAAACAACAGCATCTGATAGCTGTTATTGGAGGGCATGAATCTGAAATCTCCTTTCACATGGCAACTCAACTAGGCATCTATAAGACACCACAGGTAATACAGCACATGAACCTCTCTGAATCTGAGTCAAAAACTTTGAGTTAAAAAACACTGAGTCAAAAACCTTTTAGCTTTTGAATACTCTCTGACAGTATTGATTATCCTTTTGTATTATATACAGGATCATAGATTTGTATTTATATCAATCCACAGCATACATCCATATCTATATCTCTAATTTGTAGCCACTGTTGCAGAAATCCTTAACCCAGGTCGCCAAGTAGGTTACCTACACCTCCAACCTTAGAACACTTCCAAACTCCCAAGAAGTAACAAAGTCCAGAGTCCAGGGGTTAAAGGGTTAAGCAAGTGTTTTATTTGCTAGCATACTCGGAGCTAGACCATTTCTTTGATGGAATCTTTCAAACTGGTCTAAGAACCCAGAACCCCGGAAGGGTTTAGGATTATATACCTCTAAATGACATCAGGAATAATTAAGGATTCACACATTTCATTTGCTTCTGACATTGTCCATTATTGTCATACACCAATAACACACATATGTTTGTTAACCAATCATGTTTGATATTCTCTCATTTTACACGAGATAGCTCTGATTTGTTAATTCAGTTCACACCATTGACGTGGTCACCACATACTGTTTGTTGCACTTTAGTATCAGACCATCTATGCTTCTATTGTTTGTTCAAGGACTAGAACATTTACCATGTTGCCACATTCTTATGTGCTTCTACTCATTTTGCTTACTTCCAATTCTTTCCTTACATGCTGATACTTTACCCATCATGCTTTACAATTTGGAACTGGAGGCCTAGCCTGAGTATTGCTCTAAAGTAGTGCTCTCTTTACCTAGTGGTGTTAGTATTAAGGATTAATACTATAGATTATTAGAGATTAATAATGCTTTTCTGTAACACCACAAATTATTTATGTGCAGTATTTGAAGTATTGAATAATTGTGCAATTTTGTCTCAAAGCAACTGAGGTTGGCTCTTTACATTGAAAGATAAGCTTCCCTCCTCTGAGCAGCTAATGCCTTAAAACAGGGGTCTCCAAACCATGGCCTGGTGGCTAGATGTGGCCCTCAGAGAGCCTCAATGTGGCCCCTGGCAAAACCCCTCTATCTGGCTCTTGGGCAAGCCTAGTAACCCCCTCCAATACATTATTATATGTTAATGTATGTAAATTTATTCAAATTTGAAATGTAAATTAGTTTTCTGGGCCCTGACACCATGTCAGAGAGATGAGATGGCCCTCTTGCCAAAATGTTTGGGGACATCGGTCTTAAAGGCAGCCTGCTTACCGGCAACTAACCCTATAATCCAGAGTAACTACGGGAGCTCGTAAGAAACATTACATTCACCTGTAGTTAATGCACCACCTAGTGAAGACCTATGGGAAATTCATATTGCAATCCAGAGTAAATTGTTCTTACACCACTGGACTCCCCTAAATTAATCTGGATTGCACTGTTAGCTTATTTTAAAAGCTTGTGACCTTTTGGTTTCATTCTGTTTCTTTCTTTTCAGAGACCCTCCCTGACTCTCAAGTGACTTACTCTGAACTGAAAGAGTTTGCAAACTGCTTGCACGTGCTTGCAAGATTTTTGCAAGACCCCAGGAGCTTGTAAGAGCTCAGCTGCCTGCTGAGTAGTTAATTGTTATCAGCCACTTCAAAGGAAACTTGATTCATTGTTTCCTTCTTACCATGGGAACTAATTGCCTTTGTATAACCCAAAAATAGTTAAGCACACTGGTTCTGGGAACCAAATTTCACTGGTGGGGAGGTTCAACCTATATATCTATAACTAAAATTGAAAAGTCACTGATTGATTGAGTCACACACTCATTCACTCGCTCATCAGCACCCAAGCAAAACTGCCAGACCTAGAAACGTGAAATTTGGGAATGGTTTTCCTTCCATGATGTAGGCACGCACTAAGAAACAATTTTTAGAAATTCAAACTAGAAAGTGGAGCAATGGGGTACATGTTTTCCTCCCGATAACATTGATGAATCATGGACTCATCAATGTCTAAGCCCAACCCTGGAAATAGAAACATGAAATTTGGGGAGCTCATCCCTTCTGTGGTGTAAGTACCCTCTATGAACCAGTTTGTGTCTGCTGATGCCTGGTGCCTGGTGCCCAGCTGGAAGACCTGGTGCCCGGTGGTGCATGGTGCCTGGCGATACGTGGGGCCCAGTGTTGCCTCGGGCCCACTATATGTTACTTCCCAGCCATGGCCAATGTCCAGTGCCCAGTAGTGATGCATGGTGCCTGGTGGTGCCTGCTGACCAGGGGTGCCCACTGCTGGTGGTGCCAAGTGGTGCCCACTGTTTGGTGCTGCCAGATAGGGATGTTCAGTGTCATGATGGTGCCCAACAGCGCCTAGTGGTGCTGCCCAGCAGAGCCTAGTGGTGCCCATTGCCTAGTGGTAACCTGATGGCTGGTGGTATCTGGTGGTGCCCCACTGCCTGCCTTTCCCCCCAGTGCCTGCCACCTGGTGTCTGTTACCTGGTGCTCACTGGTTTCTCATGCCTCCTGGTGCCCACTAGTGCCCTGTGATTGCTGGTGCCCTGCAGTGTCCACTGGTGCCCAGCCATACCCGGTGCCCACAAATATCTTTAAATTTTACTCCTACAATAACAGGTTAATTCTGTTAGTAATAAATGTTTAAAAGTAAACTGAAAATGGAAGTGATACCAGCAATAGGCACTGGAAAAACATCATTTTGGGATGACAGTGATCATAGCATTATAGAGATTTGGGTGACATCTTCCTTTCGGCATTCCAAAGAGGTGTGTGAACCTCCGTCTTTTAGCAAATTTACATGATTTTAATGTTGTGATGTACTGTTAAACTATATTTTGAAAACATTATTTTGTCTGCTTTGATTTTTCTTATGTGCTAGTTTAGTACATCCCTTAATTCCAATTAGTTTTCTTCTCAGCAGAATTTTTTAATGCAGTAAATCAAATATTGACTTAGGAAAGACGGAATAATTATTTAAATCAGTGGTTCTCAAAGTGGAGGTTAGGACTCCTTGGGAGGTAGTGACTTATTTTTTTAGGGGTGGGGGCTCATGAAAGGCTAGGCTCTGCAGTCTTAGAATGGGACACACAGGTTTCAATGCTTCCTTTGAAGTATGTTTCATTGAACACAATGGGACATATCAAAGTGATGTTACTTCCTATTTCATGCTGTGGCCATGACATCACTACTGGCAGTACCAGAAAGAGTGTCATTCTCTGAAGGGGCTCAAGGGCTGAAATGCTTGAAAACAGCAGCTTTAAATACATGCAAAAATATTTTTCACAATATTTTCCCTTGTGCATTTATGTCAATTCACATTCATCACCTCTAGGAATGAAAATGAGTCTTTACTTTCAGAAGGTGTATCTTACTCACAAATATTTGACAAGATTCAATACTGTTTCCATCATTTTTGATCCCCATTCAGAAAATTATCATGTTTTTTCTTAGATTGCCTACTGTGTATTAGCTCCAGTGATGAATGTGAAATTGCAGCTCCCTTCCTTTTACCGGATGGTCCCTAATGAAATACACCAGTACAGAGGAATTGTCCATTTACTCCAACATTTCCACTGGACATGGGTTGGGATTGTAGCTTCGGATGATGATAGTGGAGAAAAATTTGTGAAGATCATGACAAAAATAATGTCTGAACATGGCATCTGTATCGCCCGCAGTCAAAAAATCCCAGTACTAAGTCAGCTCATTGAGATCGCACAAGAAGCAGAGACACTAAAATTAGAAAACCCCTTTGTAGCCAATTTCATGTCAATAATCAAATCAAAGGTCCAAGTGGTTGTTCTCAATGCAGAACCTCAGACCACAACAGTTTTGAAGTGGATTATATATTTCTATGCAATGTTAGAAGATGTAACAACGACATCTATAGGGAAAGTGTGGATCATGACTGCTCAGTGGGATTTCTCGTCAGATTCCATGAACCAGCATTTTGACATCCAGGTCTTCCATGGTTCCCTGTCTTTGGCCATTCACTCCAATGAAATACAAGGATTCTCAAACTTCCTAAAGTCCCTTCATCCTGGCACACAAAAAGGAGATGATTTTATCAAGAGCTTCTGGAAAACTTCATTTGATTGTTTATTTTCTAATTCTAAAGACAGCATGGAGAACATGAATGCTTGCACTGGCCAAGAGAATTTGGAGAGCCTTCCAGGGACCCTTTTTGAAATGAGCATGACGGGCAAAAGTTACAGCATTTACAATGCAGTCCATGCTGTAGCACATGCGCTGCAGAAGATGTCCTCATTCAGATCCAAGCTCAGAACCACAGGGGACAAATGTACACAGTTCCCTCCAAATCTGCAATGTCTTCAGGTAATGTTGCAAGTGTAGATAAGCATCCATGTTCAATTAATAGTAACAGTAATAGTAATAGTAATAGTAAAGATTTTGTTGGCTTCAGAAATCAATATCCATAAAACGTTCTGATGAGCAAAATTGTTACTGATCTATTAAAGCAGAAGACATAGGTATAAAATGGTTCTCTTTACTCCAATTTTCCCCTCTCATAGTATGGAACTGGGTGAAAACAGGCTGTGGTATAGGCTTTGGTTGAGGGCAGATTAAGAGGCTTGTTTGAGAACAGGAAAAATATTTACACTTACTCCACTCTCAGCCTTTCAACCATCAAAGGATCTCCTCATACCTGCACCAGCTCAAGAGCTGGAGAACATCCAAGTAGAGAAAGGAAAAGTATCATGACATCTCCTACAGGGGATGACATCTGGTAAAATGTGTACCACCTGCTCTGGTTTCCAATATTACCTGCCCCATTTTCCAGTATGCCTTGACATGCTTATCCACAGCTCTGCTCCATCCACCCCATTGACATCCTGAAGTTATTAGGGCCCTTGTATGCCTTTTCCGCAGCACATACCGTTCCGTCCTTCATTTCCTGCAGCAGAAGCACCAGCAATACACATAGATCTGTGTGCTTCCTGAGCATATTTTACAATGCAGTAAGCATCAAGTTATGGCTGTGGATTAGCATAGGATTGGACCACAAGAGTAATCTATTCTTAGACTACAGTGGAAGAGTAAAGTTCATTTTGATACAAATGTCTTCATAACATCTTTCAATCCAGCTTCACCCTTTCCTGAGGAGCATCTCATTCAACAACAGCGCTGGAGACACGGTGTCTTTTGATGAGGAGCATGAACTAGCAGGTGGATTTGATCTCACCAACTGGGTGACATTCCCAAATCAGTCCTTCTTGAGAGTGAAAGTTGGAATAATGCATCCACAGGCATTCAGTGGCAAAGAGTTCACCATTAATGAGGCAGCCATCACATGGCACGACACATTTAAGCAGGTGGGACCTGTTTTTAGGTTCCAAAATGAAAGCTGAAATGAAATGTTTTGATATTTAAACTTATATGAGTGTGATCCAAAGTTAACTGTTTTTCCTTTTCTTTCAGCCTTTCAATTCTGAGTTAAACTGAAAAATATAAAGCATCTCTTCTAGTGGTGTAGTTAATTATTATGTTGCCCAGTGCAATGCTAAAAATGTTGCTCCGGAAGTGCTTTTACAACCAGAAGCAACATCTGGTTATCCTGGGGTATTTTTGAAAAAATGTTTTTAATTTTTCCCTACAACAACAAAATCAAATCTAATTAAGAAAAAAAATGAAAATTGTGAGCCTTATTGGTATCAGAATATATATATTCTGCATATATACGTATACTGAATACGCAGTATTACTGCATTACTTTAAATATAAGAGGAGCACATACAGTTACATAATACAGCATGGGTAACTGTATTATATCACCTTATTTATCCCATACAGTCTCAGAATTGTATCTCCTCGGCTCTCAGAGCAATCAGGACCATGAGAACATTTGAGTTTTTAAAAATCCACTTTTTGTTCCCTAGGCTTTTGTGTTTTCATTTTCTGCTCAATTGGATATAACACTTGATAGAATGTTGATATTCCAATGCAGTTTGTTTCACTACTTTCTGTATTGAATTATTTTTCCAAAGATATATAGCATGCTGATATTATCATTCATGCATACCCTGTTTTTCACAATTTTAACCACCTGTGTCAAGCTCAGCTTGTAGCCCCCATTCAAAAATTGTAACCCCCCCAAAAGGTTGTAGCCCAGTGCAACTGCACCCCCTTTAGCTATGCCACTGATCTCTTCCAATCCTAATCTCAGCCCCGTCCACCCCATTCCTAATAGGAAGAAGTCTGATCTTAGAGGAGGACAGAACTATGTTCACTGCATTAACTCTTTTCAACATAGGTGCTGCCCACTGCTATCTGTAATGACCACTGCTATCCAGGTAGCCGCAGAAAAATGGTAGAAGGGAAGCCATTTTGTTGTTATGACTGTGAACAATGTCCAGAAGGGAAATTTTCATACCAGAATGGTAAGAGATGTATAATACAACCCTATCATCTTTCTTTATATGTTTTTGGAGTAATGACTTAAAGTTTGGGTTGGCTGGTGGTCTGGACCATGTTCCAGTATGCCTTCCCTTTTGTATAATGGATAGCTCTGATCTCCTCTGGATGATCTTGAGACAGTTCCAACTGCTCCTTTGAATCAGTAGACCTGACTTCCTCTAGCTCTATCCGTGGCTTTAAGCAGCCAAGTGATTGTGGTGGTAGTAAATCACCCAGGTATTGATGGTGCTAGGAATGTCACTGGCAATGCGATTTTATCCCCCGGTTAGGCTGGCAGAGGTCCTAGCACAAGTGTCATGGTGGCCTGAGGTTGTTCCAAAAGTGCCATAAGGCACTTCTGGACCACTGCTGGCAAGGATAGGCTATTACATGGACATGGATCAGCCTCCCTGCACCCCAAGATAGTGAGGAGACAGGTGAGCTGTGCTGGTATAAACAGGTTAGGACTACTCTCGCAATGAGCAGGGTGACCATATACCATAAGGAGAAAAAGAAACAAGATCCTCTCAAAGTATAGAACACTCAAGAAAAATGCAGGATGTGACAAAATAAAAGCTAAAACACTCATATATATTGCTTTCATATGCTCTATTTAAACACTACATTACTCATTATTACATTTAAAATGGTTACATATAACTTACTACATATAATTTATGTGCTTGCCCCTGCTTACTGGGCAAGAGACACTCTTTCAACTGGGTGTTCCTCATTTATTTAGCAGGGGGAGAGTAACTGGCCCTCCACACCCCAGCAATGTCTGTTCAAGTGGCTTCTGCTGGTGTTCTTTTTGCACTTTAGATTGTGAGCCCTTTTGGGACAGGGACCCATTAGCTATTAATTAGCTATTAATTTTTTCATCTTCTTGTAAACCGCTTTGTGAACTTTTCAGTTGAAAAGCGGTATATAAATACTGTAAATAGATTAATTACATGGATACATGCTGCCTGCTTACAAGGAAAAGGAGAGCACTTATTTTTTTCCAGGACACAAAGGTAACATCCAGGACATGTCCTGGAAATCAAAAGGACATATGGTCACTCTGCTCAATCAGTTGTCTTGCATTGTCTTGAGTTGAGCTTATACCAACTTTCATGTTTCACACACATCTGTATACACATATCACATCTCTCATTCCCATAATAACAAAAACAGACCAAAAGGAAACTATTCCAATTGATATTGTTTCTTTATACTCCCACAGCTATCACGTCCTCACATTTATCATTAAATATCTTCAGTTCTAAAGAGTTCCTAAATTTCAAGAATAGCATTTGCCCCATATAATCTATAAACGCGCAGTTTGAAAATTTAAGCAAAATTGTACAGAGAAGCCGATCCCAAAAATTGGAGACGTTGCTAAAACTGTGATTAACATATGGAGACAATATGAAATGATAGTATGTATGATTATAGATTGAAATGGCATTCGTTCTAATCTTGCAGATATGGATGATTGTCTCCAATGTCCAGAAGGTCAGTTTGCAAACAAAAACCAAGATCAGTGCCTACACAAGAACCTCCATTTTCTCTCTTTCTCGGAGCCTCTGGGAAATACTTTAAGTGCCTTGGCTTTGTCTTTTTCTCTGATCACAATATTAGTACTTGGGATTTTCATCAAGAACCAGGACACTCCCATCGTCAAAGCCAACAACAGAGACCTCACCTACTCTCTGCTTGTCTCCTTATTGCTCTGCTTCCTCTGTTCCTTGTTATTCATTGGCCAGCCTCAGAAAGTGACCTGCTATCTAAGACAAATTTCTTTTGGGCTGGTCTTCTCAGTGGCAGTTTCTTGTGTCTTGGCTAAAACTGCCACTGTGGTTCTGGCTTTCATGGCCACCAAGCCAGGATCCAGGATCAGGAAATGGGTGGGGAAGAGACTGGCAAACTCCATTATCATCGGTTGCACTTTTATTCAAGCCAATATCTGTGCTGTGTGGCTCTGCACTGCTCCTCCATTCCCAGATTTGGACATGGACTCTTTGGCTGAAGAAATTGTAGTGCAGTGCAATGAAGGCTCCATCGCCATGTTTTATTGTGTTCTGGGCTACTTAGGATTCCTGGCTACGGTCAGCTTCATTGTGGCTTTCCTAGCTAGGAAATTGCCTGACAGCTTCAATGAAGCCAAGTTCATCACTTTCAGCATGTTGGTCTTTTGCAGTGTTTGGTTGTCCTTTATCCCTCCTTACCTGACCACCAAGGGGAAATCCATGGTAGCTGTGGAGATCTTCTCTATCTTGGCTTCCAGTGCTGGGTTGCTGGGCTGTATCTTTTCCCCCAAATGCTACATAATTCTCCTGAGACCTGAGCTGAACTGCAAGGATCAGCTAATAAGACGGAGTTAACAATGTCACAATCTATAAAATACACCACCCGAGTTATGTGATCACATATCTCATTATTTGGTTGCCCATCTTCAGGTCCGCCATTCAGCAACTCTCCACTGATAACATGGCAACTGGGAAGCCTCACACCGGCAGGGGCAAATCTTAGACCATTCATGGATAGGACTGAGCCAGAAACATAAATTACATATCTTTTCATATACTTGCAGATAAAGCTCCAAGACGTTTATGAGGGGACCCAGAATTGGTCTCTACAACGTCTCCCAATAACTAGCAGCCATTTCAAGGGAGTATGTTAATCATGCTACAGCCTTAAAAGCAGTCTCTACAGAAAAAAAAAACCACCTCAGCTGCTGCCTTTTTTGTTTGGATGGTCTGAGGCAAGCCCAGTTAGAGTTCGGGTCAAATAAACCAAGGGTTGCCATATGCCCCAGAAAACCAGGACAGACCCTGTTTGCAGGGATCCAGGCCAGTGCACAGCCACACAGTGGCTGGCTTTCCCCCTCTCCTGGTGCAGACCAGCAGACCTCTGATTGGCTACTGGGCCGGCAGGGGGCATGGCCAGACTGATCGCCAGTGCACATGCCCCAGCGTTAATTCAGTTTGGCTGTTGGCAGCTAGGCGGAAGGAGTTCCCTGGCTTGCCTACTGGTGCAGAGCAACAGCCCCAAACCTTATGTTGGATACAACGCAGGTTGAGCCAGCCTGCCTGCTCAAGCACAAGTGAGGATTGCACTGTCAGTCACACTTTGGGTTGAGTTATTTCAGGATATTATGTTCTCCACTCCGGGATCCCTGCAGGAGCGGTGCCCAGTTTAGCCAAATTGATCAAAATTCCCTAAAACTGGCCTTTACTGGCCTGTTTCTTCACTAAGCCTGTGATGCTATGCAAGTAGCTGCAGGAATTGAATTGCGTGTAATGGGTCCTCCTTCTGAGTGGACTTGAACACGACTGTGCTATAATTTGAGTCACAACCAAGTTCTCTTTCCTTTTTATTGAACACAGTTTCTCTTTTTAAATGATACAGTGATACCTTGCTTAACCAGTGCCTCGCCTAACAAGTGATCATATAACAAGCAAAAATTTCTATAGGATTCTGCCCCACATAACAAGTATTGCTTCATTTAATAAGCACACTCATTGGCAGTGGACCAGACACGCTGTCCGGCAGCCCTTTTAAAAAAGCGTCAGGGCTGCCTAGTGTGCCTTCCCATAGTGAAAGCAACATTTCCGTGCTGTTCCTCCTGTGGCCGGGCGTCTGCTGGTGAGAGGGGGAGAACAGCAGTGGAGAAGAGGGAAGCTTAGGGCTGGCCAGAAGGGAGCAGTGGAAAGAGAGGCTCAGGATGAAGGAGAAAGTGGGGAGATACTAGGAAGATGCCTGATTGCAGCCTGCTAACTATGTCTACTCAGCAGTTAGCCCCACTTTGTTAAATGGGGGTAACTCCCAGGAAAGTGTCTTTAGGATTGCAGCCTAAGTAGACTTCACAGGACCATGCACATTGAATGCATGTTTTGAATTCAATTCCAGTGTTTTATCATAATTTTTACATCCAGTTAATATTTTTATATGAATATTTTTGGGGTTGTGGAACCAATCATCTGAGTTTCCATTATTTTCTAGGGGAAAATCTGATTCACTTAAGGAGCATTTCACATAACAGGCATGCTTCTGGAACAAATTAAACTTATTATGTGTGGCACCATTGTATATTGGTGGAACAGAGAAAGTCATATTCTGAAGATTTTCAAATTCTTTACGACATGGGATTTATTCAATCATCCTCTTTCATCATGTTTCAGATGAAACAGGATTGGCCAAGAGGTTCAGAACGCGATGAATTTCTGTCTAATATGTCTTTGTAATGCTGCTTCTCCATAATGGATGTGATTCAGTAAATGTTCAGATATAGCCCAGGGTTCTCATCTAACGCACTTTATAAAATTCAGGGGCAGCCAAAGCTTGATCTGTGCAAACTGATTTTTTGGAGTGGGAAGATGAGGAAGAAGATCAGGGATCTTTCTGGAATCATCAACCCCTTTGTTGCTCCTATGTTCTTAGTGGATTGATTTCTAAACCAATGGTCCCCCAGGAAACAAGCATGTAATCCATGCAAACCCACTCCCCTATACAATGTATAAGATTATAGCATTAATAGGATGATGCAGCTAATGACCTATAGGTTAAGGGATGCTTCAGTTGATAAAGTTTGGGAATTTCTGGCTTAGTGCTTGACTGTTGTTTTTCTCTTTGGTCCTGCTGGGTCTACCATATTTTTTCAATCCCAGAAAGCCACTATTGTGATTCAACTTTATTTTAATTACTAGATGCAAAAATAATCACAACTGGCATAATAGTCTGGAATGATGATTGAGAAACTGTAATTAACTTCACTTATTCTTAGCCATGCTTCATTACCCCCCATGGCGAGAATGAATAGCTGGAGACAGATGTGGAATAAAGGGCCACTTTATGAACTAAATATTAAACATCAAAAACAGGGGACTGCTAACAAAGTCGTGCTGGTAACTACAAAAATAGGGACGGGCAAAAGCCTGGCTCAGGTCACACCCCCACCTTGAGGGTGCCCAACGCCAACCTGAAGATTGAGACAGCTGGACGCTCAGTCAACCAGTTGCCCGGTTGACGTTGCCTAAATTCCAGGTGCATGGCTAGCCGCTTGGGCCTACGTCCAGATTGGTACCCAGTAGGCCTGCTATGTATCGCACTGACCCTTGCTGTCTCAAGCAATCACCAAGGGCCTATCCTGCCTACTCCAGCACGACACCTGCCACACGGGGAACCTGTCTAGTACATGGTTCCACCGCCCCAATAAAGACAGGAAAGCAGTCCCCTGATCAAGTCCTGTAAAACCCATCTAAAGCTTGGGCCATGAGATGCACCCCTTCAGGACGAAAAATATAGGGCAGCTGCCACAAAAATGTGAGGATGGCAAAGGACAATCCCTCCAAGACTGGTAACAAATGTGCCATGTAAGCGTTTACCCGCTTGTAGGCAAGATCAATATTCCAAATGTCCCTGGCTCCCTTCCATACCTTTCTAGGGAGAAAAAAGGACCAGAGGATCTGAATGCAAGGGCACCACCAGGATATTATTGACATAGCATGTCCGACCTGACCATAAATGAGATCACCGATCTCTGGGTCAGATCATATTCTCCAAAGTGGACCAACAACACATCGGGGGGAGGGAAGCCCTGCAAAAATCCTTAACTACAGGGAGCAACTGACCCCACCCCATACCTCTCCTAACCGCCCAAAACTTATGAACTTCAGGGCCAAGACCCAACAGTCTGCTGCGCCCAGAAGAGAATGGAGTGGCCCACCACCAGGACTCGGAGAGGACGAGGTAAGGGTGCATCTACAAACGAAACAAAGATAAGTTTAATACATAACTGCACAAAACAAGTGCAGCATTAGCAAGTGACAACAATCATAGTGGGCAATGGCAAACCCTGCACCTACCATAGGGTCCCCTCCATACAGCATAGTAGTTGAAGGCATCTGAACGCCACCATCCGATGCAAAGGATTACCTTCACAGGGAGAACCAAGCCAGCAGCCAAGGTAGCCAGCCCAATCCTCAAGGAATGTACATTGTACAACCGATTGGAGAGCCCAAGAGTGCCCAAGAAAAGGCTGAGTAACAAAAACTCAGCATAACTAACCTCCCGTGGGGAAAGCCATAATAAAACTCAAATCCACGCAGGCGAGGCCATGCATAAGACTGGGTAACAAACTGAACATATCTAACCCCACAGGGGTGAAAGCTACAAGGAAGCCAAGCCCTTGGGCAAGGCCCAACTGAAAACTGGATAATGTGGTTGTCATAGTTAAACCCTTTGGGAAAACCTTAAGAAAGCCAAGCCCAAGCAGGCAAGGCCTTAAGTAAGACAAGATAGCATGCTAACCCCATATGGGGAAAGCCAAACAAAAGGCCAAGCCAGTGGTCAAGGCTAAACAGAAACACAAAGTAACACGCTAGGCCAAAAGAAAACCCAAGACCAGGCAGGCGAGGCCTTAAGTAAAACAAGGTAACACGCAGTCCTAGCCAACCCCATATGGGGAAAGCCACACAAAAGGCCCAGCCAGTATGCAAGGCCTAACTAAAGTAATGTGCTCATCAGAGCTAAAACCCCACACAGAAGAGACCTTAAGAAAGCACTAGCATGCCGTCCAAGCTAACCTCATATGGGGAATCCCATGCAAAAAGTCAAGCCAGTAGGCAAGGCCTAACATATATAAAGCGACGCTCACCAGAGCTAAAACCCCATATGAGGAAGGCCATCAAAAAGCCAAGGCTAAGCAGGTGAGGCCTTAAGTCAGACAAGGCATCATGCTTTCCTATCTAACCCCACATGGAGAGAGACACACAAAAGGCAAAGTCAGTGGGCAAGGCCCAACCGAAACATAGAGTAACGAGCTCGCTAGGATTAAACCCCCTACCTGGGGAAGGCCATAAGGAAAACCAACCCACTCAGGTAAGGCCATAGGCACAACTCAGTAACATCTTCGCTACAGCTATCACACATTATGAAAACCACCAAAGGACCAAGCCCGCATGGGCAAGGCCTTACGGAAAACTGAGCAATACCAGGGTACCAGATCCACCTCGTGTAAGATCCAACAAGTAGGTAAAGAAACACCTGCAACTAAAAAGGTGGACCCAACCAGCGGCAATAAAACCAAATCCACAAGCCAAGTGCGCAAGCAAAGCCTCCATGGGCCGAGCCATACATTCTAACAATAGTGTGCCACATTTTAAGCTGCCAAAAACAGCCCACGTCCAGGGCAACCCCACGGGGTAAACCGCAGACTAATTCTGGCATAGCCAAGTCCGCAGACAAGGCAATCCAGACCGTACCACAAAGCCAGTAAAACCAGCTATCAAACAACCAGGCCAAACCAACAAGGCAGGCCATGAACACAGGACCAAACAAAAGTCTAATAAATCCAAGTCAAATCCCACAAATCCCACAAAAGACTCTTCTAAGGCCCAAAGGAGTTAGATGCACCCCATCAGGAAGAAAAACATGGGGGAGCTGCCAAAGAGCGTGAGGATGATCAATTACAATCCCACCTCAACTATGGACAAAGCTTGCCACATAGGCGTTGACCCTCTTATGGGCCAAATCAATCTTTTGAATATCCCTGGGTCCCCTCCAAACTCTTCCAGGGAGAAAAGAAGACCAAAGAATCCGGATGTGTGGGCACCAGCACATGATCAGGGAGAGATCCTGCTCGACCTGCATCCTAGGAGAAACCGTCTTCCTCTGGGTCAGCTCATTCTCACTCAGGTGGACCAACAACACATAGGGAGGTGGGTTGTCCCTCAAAAGATCATAAACTATGGGTAGCAGCTACTCCCACCTCATACCTCTCTTAACAGCCCAAAAATACAAATGTCAGGACCTAGGCCAAGGCAAGAGCCAGCGTTGGTATGTTTGGCCTTCTTCCACGCTCAGAAGAGAATGGAATGGCCAACCACGAGGACACACAGAGGTCGGGGTGCAGAGGTCAGGGTGAGGGTGCATCTAGAATAAAACAAAGACAAATTCACTACATAACTGTAGCACAACGGGGCAAACCATTTCTGAGACCACCTTAAGGTGGCCAAAACCCAAGCAAACCTTGCTCCCAAGATCCTTATTTGCGAACATAATATTTGAAGGCACCCGAGCGCCATCATCCGATGCACCAGATTACCTCCTCAGGAAGACCCATGTTGGCAGCCAAAGTGGCAATGCCAATCCAAAAGGAATGAGCACTGTAAAAATGAGAGGAGAGCCCAAGAGTGGTCACAACCCAGGAAAAAACAGCCTGAAATTGAAAAAGGGTCAGTGGCGCCCCATCAGCATGCTGAAATAAAGGGCCAACAAAATGAATCACCCTGTTCCTGTTTAGAGTGAGAGCCCTAACTGGGAATAAGGGGTGTTATGGAATAGTCCAGAGTCTAATGACTGCCCTTCTAGCCCTCTGGTCAGTTTTGGCCCTGCGCAAGCGTAAGATACAGCCTGAGCTTTTGAGGGTCAAGTCCGACCAACACAAGACCCATGCAGGGTCAGCCGGACGAGACCTCACCAAAACCTCTCCGATCCTAAAGGCCCCAAAAAACATGACCAAAGCCACAGCTCAAAAGAGGTCCCTCTCAAAATCAGAGCTGCAGCATTGGCCAAAGGCATCCACCAGTCCCTGCAAAATTTGGACAGTCACTGGCTTACGTCTGCCCAGAACAGGGGGCCTGTCACACCGCATGCCCTCCAGCATGTGCCAGACTTTGAAACCTTGGGTGCTGTCACCCACTCCTTGAAAACCGGTCATGAAGGCCAGTGCAGACAGGTAAACCGCAATATATCTTGGATGAAGGCCAGATTCATATAAGAAGAGCAAGAATTAGAGGATAGCATCCTCAGGGAGCGGCCACACCACCATCAGGTCCTTGGCCTGCCAAAAGGCCATGAACTCTCCCACCTTCTGCTCATAGCTGGACCTAGTGGAGGGAGCCAGCGAACCAAGAATCATATTCCAAGCCCTAAGATTCCAAGCCTCCAATTCCAGATTCCACGCTTCACGGTCTAAGGCTCTAAAGCCATTTGGGCATGGGGTCTGGTCTGGGCGGGCAGCCGGGTCAAGTTGCCAAAAGCACTCCACCTGGAGCAGCCTCGCTCATAAAGGAGGAAGGGACACCAGGCACACTTGGCTGTCTGAGTGGTACCTGAAGAGGCTTGGGAGCCTGGGGAGTCCAGCTGCCTGACCTGGAAGGGCAAGCCATGAACATTATAGCCCCCCGACCCTTCCTAGTGAAAGTACGAGTGGGGGACATAGCCATAGACACCGAGGCCCCGTCAACCATGCCAACAACCCTCTCCTTCGCTTCCCTCTCCAAAGCCTTGCCGCGCTCCACCAGCGCCTGATGATCCATGGCCCCCAACTCCCCATCCGAGGAAGCTGGTTCCGGCGGCGGTGGAGGTGTCGGGGAGCGTCTAGGTAATCGGTTCTGGTGGAGGTGGGGATGGTGGGGGCTGTCTAGGGGCCTTACCACCCCTTTTCTGAGCCATTTTACCAATAATGTATCATCCCACATGGCAAATCCACAACCCCCGCCCTGTGTGTTATTCTGAATTGCACATAAAAGTATAAAAACAGCTGGGGCGCAGGAGCGTCCAAACAACGCTCCTCCTGCGATCCAACAAAGACCTCAGGCAAAACAGCAGTAACTGGCACAGGGCCAGAGGGCAGCAGTCCAAAAGGACAGACGGGGGGGCTTAAGGCCCAATCCCCTAATGCAAGCCAGGTGCTGGGGAGCAGAAAGCCGACTACAGGCCTGCAGGGCCAAAACAAAATGGCCGCCATCACGAAATGGTGGCCGCACCACGAGGCACCCAAGCACCCGACCAAGAGGCCAGAAAATGGCCGCCGCAGCCGGTCGCTGTGTCCCCAGAAACACCAGAAAGGCGCCGTCAATGAGGGAAGACAGCGATCGTGCTCTGGCGCGAAGAGAACAACGCGAGGCGTCCAAGCAAGGACGAAGCCTTCCCGCGCTGCTGCCGCAAGTGAACAAGGGACCCTCGAGAGAGGTCGTTCTGGAGCAAGCCCAGAGAGCTCCTTCCAAGACGACGCTCTTGCACCAACTGAGGTGCCAGTGGGCGCGCATGCCCACTGCGTCCTCAGTCGCCGCCGCTTTGGCCTGGGCAGCCAATCAGCTGCCCACATCTCTCCCCAGCCAGACCATTTGACCGGGGAGAGGTTAAGGAGGCTGGCCCACTTAAAGAGGGCCAGCAGCATTCAGGCAAACCCCTTATGGATTTCTTTCAATCCCAGAAAGCCACTACTGTGATTCAACTTTATTTTAATTACATGATGCAAAAATAATCACAACTGGCATAATAGTCTGAAATGATGATTCAGAAACCTGTAATTAACTTCACTTATTCTTAGCCATGCTTCATTCAGGCAAATCCCATATGGATTTTCAGAAACACAATCAATAAAAACCTGTGCTTTACTCCCCAGTTAAGAATCATAAATGGTGAGAACAGTAAGGCTGCTATCCTAAACATTCTTTCCAGGGAGTAGGCCCTATTGAATATAATAGGGTAGACATGAGTAAATATGCTTAGGATTGCACTAGAAGTCTCATCTTTGGGAACTTAATTCAGCAACAGATTCTGAAGTTAGTGTCAATGTTTTTGTAAGCAACTTGCTGGTGGATGAGCAAAAGACAGTGGACATCCAATTTATGGCAGGGACATTGCTGTTTCTACTTCTGCAGCTCATTCTGGGTCTGTGGTTTCCTCCAGCAGAATGCGAGGCTACTATGTGTATCATCTCTGATCCCTCCCAGCTTCCATACAAGTATCATCAGAGAGGAGATCTAATCATAGGAGCAGTTTTTTCACAATTTGGCTGCCTGTTTGATGACATTTCTTTCAGCGAACATCCCAAAACAAAGCTGTTTGAAGACATTATGTAAGGAAATCCATTCCTCCTTCCAACATCTAGCAATTCAGTTCATATTCATTAGGAAAATGTCGTACTGACCTAATGACATACATGCCTGTTGGGTTTGCTTAGGATTTCTCTCTTTGATTGATGCACTTAAATTTATTGCTTTCCAAGCGGATATTGAGCTGAAATTATGAATAAACTGACTAAAGAGTAAGTCCCTCTGAACTGTGACGGACTTATTTCTGAGATTGGGGGATTTATTTCTGAGATTGGGGCTGCAATTTAAGAGGACATAATTCACCCATTTCCCATTCCTGTACTGTCTGTGAACTGTTTGTCCAGTTCATGTCTGTGAACTGGCCTTCTCTCCTACCTCCCCAAAGAGAGGCACAGTAGTGCTATACAGCACTATTGCAGCACCCCAAGGCCAGCATGGGTTTTTTGCCAGGATGTGCAGTATGTTGGTATAATTTAGAATTAGGATTGTAGAGACATGCGCCAGTCTCCCCTGGGCAGGGAGATGGGTGATTTTTGCCTGCCTAAATTGGTTAGGATTGCATCCTAATTATTTTAACATAGCAAAACAAAACTTTGTAATTGCCATGCTTTCTTCCAGCCACCAGAGCCTCAGTTTAGGACCTCTTCCTCCTGACAGTTTGTACCAGAAGAAGTCAGAAGTCAGCAGAGGATGTGGCCAGACACCATATAGGGCAAAATATAGGGCATGGCAGGAACTGAAAAAGCCTTTCCTCCTGAAATTTTTAGCTACCTAAGAGTTGTTAGGTTGTGTTTTCTTAGGCATCAGAGGAAATGGGTAATGCTGATATTAGCTATCAACTCTAAAGATGATGCTATAAATGCAATCCAAGTCAAGCATTTCTTAGCACAATTGCTTTCAGTGTGAGTTGGTGGGAAACAAGATCCCTGATCCAACTGACAACAATAGGATTGCTTTCCACTTTATCAGAATGATGCTCATGAATTTGATTTCTAAACTGGCAGATTATCATTTTGGCATTTATCATTTAGCATTGTAATGGAATATGATTTTTTTTAACAAAAAGAAATAGAAATGACATGTCGCTCAAATAAAAATTATAGCTGTTTAATTAAACGGGCAGCTCAGTCTTACATAAATCCCTACATAGTGATTCAGCAGCACCAGCACAGCTACCGCAAGACCCTGAGGAGATTTCTTGCTGCTGGGACTTTCCTTGGGTTATTTGTCTCTTGCCCCAGGGTAAGTTCCAGCAGCCACTATTGGGCAACTCAGACCCAAACCAATATTTCTGGCACAATTCTGTGTTAAACAATGAATGTGGCTCAGGCCTGGGAAGGAGATTGGGATTTGGCAAATGCCACTGACTTTAAACAACTCCTCCAAGGCCTGAACCACTTTCCCCATGGCCACTCTATTCAACTAAGCCCAACCTTGTTCAACCCCAAACACAACTTCCTCAAACCCCCAGCACTGGTGATGAAGAAGATTTGGCCATCTGATGGTACACAGGTTGTCACTCCAGCCACCTGCTAGTAACCGGAAGTTTATGCTGGGGGAGGTTGTTTTTAAATGTCATAAACCAGCCTCCGCAGTTAAAAGTAGTTTGCTTTTGGTGATGGGGGATAGGGCTCAGTCATCCATGAACTATCTTTTTCACATAGTTTTAATCTTATTGCACATCTGAATGAAAGTTGGAATATCTATTTAATTCAAAATGTTATATTTTCATTAGTCCAATTCCAAAAAACTACCAACATGTCCTGTCACTGATATTTGCTGTCAAGGAGATCAATGAGAACCCTAAGATCCTACCAAATATCAGCCTGGGATTCCACATTTACGACAGTTACTTAAATGCAAGGATAACTTATTTGAACACTCTGAAACTGCTTTCCACCCAGGAAAAGATGATTCCCAATTTCAAATGTGGGAACCATCAGCACCTAATAGCTGTTATTGGAGGACAGGATTCAGAAATCTCCCTTCACATGGCTACTCAACTAGACATCTACAAAATTCCACAGGTATAACAGCATGTAAGCCAGGCAACTTCTTTATCTCTAAGATTATTTGCTCTTTTCATTTATAAATTGTGTGAGGTTATTTTGATTCTTTCAATTCCATCCAAATAGTTTACCAATTTAATTAATCCAGATTTAACCAAGTCAATCTTATTCTACAAGCAGGTTACAGAATAGTATTTGAGGCGGGGGAGTATATACTATTTCTTATTTATTTATTATGTAAAAGGTACTCCTGATTTTTTACTTAGATAAATGTATAAGTTCCTATATGCCTCAGACTCTGTGATGACTTATTTCCCAGACTACTGTCCAGTGCCGTGATGCACAGTGCAGTGATGCACAGTGCCTGGTGGTGTCTGCTGACTGGTGGTGTCCACCGCTGGTGGTGCCCAGTGATGCCCACTGCCTGGTGGTGCCTGGTAGGGATGCTCGGTGTCAGGTGGTGCCCAGTGGTACACTGTGGTGACTGGTGGTATCTGGTGGTACCTAGTGTTGCCTCACTGCCTGCCTCTGCCCCCCCCCCCCCCCGTGCCTGCCACCTGGTGTCCGGCACAACTGGTTTCTCTTACCTGCTGGTGCTCACTAGTGCCCTGTGACTGCTGGTGCCCTGCAGTGTCCTCTGGTGCCCAGCCAAGCCTGGTGCCCACAAATATCTTTAAATTTTACTCCCACAATGACAGGTTAATTCTGTTAGTAATAATTTTTTTAAAAAATAAACTAAAAAACAGAGGTGATACCAGCAATAGGCACTGAAAAAACATCATTGTGAGCTGACAGTGATCTCAGCATTAGAGTTCAGATGTGGATGACAACTTCCTTCTGGCATTCCAAAGAGGTGTGTGAACCTCTATCTTGTAGCAAATTTACATGAACTAAGTGTTGCGATGTATTCCAAAAATATTTTTAAAACATTATTTTGTCTGCCATGATTATTCTTATGTGATAGTGTAGTACATTCCTTACTTCTGAATTAGTTTTCTTCTCAGCAGAAATTTAAATTGTTATGATGCAGTAAAACAAATACTGACTTAGGAAAGACGGAATGGTTATTTAAATCAGTGGTTCCCCAAGTGGGGGTTAGGACTCCTTGGGAGGTAGTGACTTCTTTTCGGGGGGAGGGGAGTGTTCATGAAAGGCTGAGCTCTGCCATCATGGAATGGGGCACACAGGCTTCAATCCATGCTTTCCTTGGTGTATGTTTCATTGAACACAATGGGACTTATTTTTGAGTAGACATAAGGGAGCTCTGTTATCACAGTGATGTTACTTCCTTTTTCATGTCCTTGCTATGACATCACTACTGGGGTCCCAGTCAGATTGTCATTCTCTTAAAGGATCCTGGGCTAAAATGCTTGAAAACTAAGGCTTTAAATACGTGCAAAAATATTTTTCACAATATTTTCCCTTGTGCATTTATGTTCATTCATATTCATCACACCTAGAGATGTAAATGAGCCTTTTATTTCAGAAGGTGTACCTTATTCACAAATATCTGGCAAGATTCAATACTGTTTAGAATCATTTTTGCTCCCCATTCAGAAAATTATCATTATGTTTTTTCTTAGATTGCCTACTGTGTATTAGCTCCAGTGATGAACGTGAAACTGCAGCTCCCTTCCTTTTACCGGATGGTCCCTAATGAAATACACCAGTACAGAGGAATTGTCCGTTTACTCCAACATTTCCACTGGACATGGGTTGGGATTGTAGCTTCGGATGATGATAGTGGAGAAAAATTTGTGAAGATCATGACAAAAATAATGTCTGAACATGGCATCTGTATCGCCTGCAGTCAAAAAATCCCAGTACTAAGTCAGCTCATTGATATCGCACAAGGACTAGAAACAGTAAAATTAGAAAACCCCTTAGTAGCCAATTTCATGTCAATAATCAAATCAGAGATCCAAGTGATTGTTCTCAATGCAGAATCTCAGACCACAACTGTTTTGAAATGGATTATATATTTATATGCACTGTTGGAAGATGTTACAACGACGTCTATAGGAAAAGCGTGGATCATGACTGCTCAGTGGGATTTCTCATCAGAAGCCATGAATCAGCATTTTGACATCCAGGTCTTCCATGGTTCCCTGTCTTTGGCCATTCACTCCAATGAAATACAGGGATTCTCAAACTTCCTTAAGTCCCTTCATCCTGACACACAAAAAGGAGATGATTTTATCAAGATTTTCTGGAAAACTGCATTTTATTGCTTATTTTCTAATTCTAAAGACAGCATGGAGAATATGAATGCTTGCAATGGCCAAGATAAGTTGGAGAACCTTCCAGGGATCCTTTTTGAAATGAGCATGACTACCTATAGCTACAGCATTTATAATGCAGTCCAAGCTGTAGCACATGCGCTGCAGAAGATGTCTTCATTCAGCTCCAAGCTCAGAACCACACGGGACAAATGTACCCAGTTCCCTCCATATCTGCAATGTCCTCAGGTAATGTTGAAATTGTAGATCAGCATCTATGTTCAACATGACATTTTAAGAGTAACAAATCAAAGGTTTTGTTGGATTCATTGATCAATATCCACAAAAGATTCTTATGAACAAAATTGTTACTGATCTATTAAAGCAGAAGTCATAGGTACATAGGGATAAAGTGGTCCTCTTCACTCCTGTTTTCCCCTGCCGTAGTACGGAACTGGGTGAAAACAGGCTGTGGTATATGCTGTGGTTGAGAGCAGATTAAGAGGCTTGTTTGAGGACAAGAAAAATAATTACACTTACCTGACCATTACTCCACTCTCAGCCTTTCAGCCATCAAAGGATCTCCTCATACCTGCACCAGTTCAAGAGCTGGAGAACATCCAAGTAGAGAAAGGAAATGACATCTCCTACAGGGGATGACAACTGGCAAAATGTGTGCCACCTGCTCTATTTTCCAACATCATCTGGCCCATTTCTGAATATGCCTCGACATTCTTACCCACAGCCCTGCTCCATCTACCCCACTGACATCCTGAAGTCGGTAGGACCCTTGTATACCTTTGCTGAAGCACATACCATTCTGTCCTTCATTTGCAGCAGTGATGAACATAGGTCTGTGTGCTTCCTGAGCATATTTTACAATGCAGTAAGCATCAATCACTACTAGTTCTGGCTGTGGATTAGCATAGGATTGGACCACAAGAGTAATCTATTCTTAGACTACAGTGGAAGAGTGAAGTTCATTTTGATACAAATGTCTTCATAACGTCTTTCAATCCAGCTTCACCCTTTCCTGAGGAGCATCTCATTCAACAACAGCGCTGGAGACATGGTGTCTTTTGATGGGGAGCATGAACTAGCAGGTGGATTTGATCTCACCAACTGGGTGACATTCCCAAATCAGTCCTTCTTCAGAGTGAAAGTTGGAATGATGCATCCACAGGCATTCAGTGGCAAAGAGTTCACCATTAATGAGACAGCCATCACATGGCACGACACATTTAAGCAGGTGAGATCCCTTTTTAGGTTTCAAAATGAAAGCTAAAATGAAATGTTTTGAAATTTAAACTTATATGAGTGTGATACAAAGTTAGCTGTTTTTCCTTTTCTTTCAGCCTTTCAATTGTGAGTTAAACTGAAATATATATATATATATATATATATATATATATATATATATATATATATATATATATATATATATATATATATATATTCTGCATATGTGTGTATACTGCATATACAATAATACTGCATTACTTTAAATATAAGAGAAGCACATACAGTTAGCATGTTTTATGATATATCACCTTATTTGTCCCATATCGTCTCAGAATTGCATCTCCTTGTCTCTCAGTGCAATCAGTATCATCAGAACGTTTGAGTTTTTAAAAAGCCACTTTTTGTTCCCTAGGCTCTTGTGTTTTCATTTTCTGCTTAATTGGCCATAAAATTTGATAGAATAAAGATATTCCAATGCAGTTTGTTTCACTACATTCTGCATTAAATTACCTTTCCAAAGATATATAGCATGCTGATATCATTCATATGTACCCTGTTTTTCACAATTTTAACCACCTGTGTCAAGCTCAGCTTGTAGCCCCCCTTCAAAGTTTGTAGCCCCCCCTTCAAAGTTTGTAGCCCAGTGCAACTGCACCCCCTTTAGCTATGCCACTGATCTCTTCTAATCCTAATCTCAGCCCCATCCACCCCATTCCAAATAGGAAGAAGTCTGATCTTAGAGGAGGACAGAACTATGTCACTGCATTAAATCTTTTCAACATAGGTGCTGCCCACTGCTATCTGTAATGACCACTGCTATCCAGGTAGCAGCAGAAAAATGGTAGAAGGGAAGCCATTTTGTTGTTATGACTGTGAACAATGTCCAGAAGGGAAAATTTCATATCAGAAAGGTAAGAGATGTACAATACAACCCTATCATGTTTCTTTATAAGTTATTGGAGTAATGACATAAAGTTTGGCTTGACTGGTGGTCTGGACCATGTGCCAGGATGCCTTCCCTTTTGTGTACTGGATAGACCTGGTCTCCTCTGGATGATTGCTCCTTTGAATCAGTAGACCTGACTTCCTCCAGCTCTAACCATGGGTTTAAGCAGCCAAGTGATTGTGGTGCTAGTAAATCACCCAGGTATTGATGGTGCTAGGAATGTCACTGGCAATGCCATTTTATCCCCTGGTTAGGCTGGAACAGGTTCTGGCACAAGTCCTGTGGAGGACTGAGGTTGTTCCAAAAGTGTCATAAGGCACTTCTGGACCACTGCTGGTAAGGATAGGCTAGCATACTTAGACATGCATCAGCCTTCCTACACCCCAACATAGTGAGGAGGTGTGTGAGCTGTTCTGGCCTAAACAGGTTAGGACTGTTTTCGCAATGAGCACGGTTACCATGTGCCATAAGGAGAAAAAGAGGACAAGAACCTCCCAAAATATAGGACACTCAAGAAAAATGCAGGAAATGACAAAATAAAAGCTAAAACACTCATATATATTGCTTTCATATGCGCTATTTAAACACTACATTACTCATTATTACATTTAAAATGGTTACATATAACTTACTACATATAATTTATGTGCTTGCCCCTGCTTACTGGGCAAGAGACACTCTTTCAACTGGGTGTTCCTCATTTATTTAGCAGGGGGAGAGTAACTGGCCCTCCACACCCCAGCAATGTCTGTTCAAGTGGCTTCTGCTGGTGTTCTTTTTGCACTTTAGATTGTGAGCCCTTTTGGGACAGGGACCCATTAGCTATTAATTAGCTATTAATTTTTTCATCTTCTTGTAAACCGCTTTGTGAACTTTTCAGTTGAAAAGCGGTATATAAATACTGTAGATAGATTAATTACATGGATACATGCTGCCTGCTTACAAGGAAAAGGAGAGCACTTATTTTTTTCCAGGCCACAAAGGTAACATCCAGGACATGTCCTGAAAACAAAAGGACATATGGTCACTCTGCACAATCAGTTGTCTTGCATTGTCTTGAGTTGAGCTTATACCAACTTTCATGTTTCACACACATCTGTATACACATATCACATCTCTCATTCCCATAATAACAAAAACAGACCAAAAGGAAACTATTCCAATTGATATTGTTTCTTTATACTCCCACAGCTATCACGTCATCACATTTATCATTAAATATCTTCAGTTCTAAAGAGTTCCTAAATTTCAAGAATAGCAGTTGCTCCTTATAATCTATAAATACGCAGTTCAAAAGTTTAAGCAAAGTTGTACAGAGAAGCCGATCCCAGAAATTGGAGACGTTGCTAAAACTGTGATTAACATATGGAGACAATATGAAATGATAGTATGTATGATTATAGATTGAAATGACATTTGTTCTAATCTTGCAGATATGGATGATTGTCTCCAATGTCCAGAAGGTCAGTTTGCAAACAAAAACCAAGATCAGTGCCTACACAAGAACCTCCATTTTCTCTCTTTCTCGGAGCCTCTGGGAAATACTTTAAGTGCCTTGGCTTTGTCTTTTTCTCTGATCACAATATTAGTACTTGGGATTTTCATCAAGAACCAGGACACTCCCATCGTCAAAGCCAACAACAGAGACCTCACCTACTCTCTGCTTGTCTCCTTATTGCTCTGCTTCCTCTGTTCCTTGTTATTCATTGGCCAACCTCAGAAAGTGACCTGCTATCTAAGACAAATTTCTTTTGGGCTGGTCTTCTCAGTGGCAGTTTCTTGTGTCTTGGCTAAAACTGCCACTGTGGTTCTGGCTTTCATGGCCACCAAGCCAGGAACCAGGATCAGGAAATGGGTGGGGAAGAGACTGGCAAACTCCATTATCATCGGTTGCACTTTTATTCAAGCCAATATCTGTGCTGTGTGGCTCTGCACTGCTCCTCCATTCCCAGATTTGGACATGGACTCTTTGGCTGAAGAAATTGTAGTGCAGTGCAATGAAGGCTCCATCGCCATGTTTTATTGTGTCCTGGGCTACTTAGGATTCCTGGCTACGGTCAGCTTCATTGTGGCTTTCCTAGCTAGGAAATTGCCTGACAGCTTCAATGAAGCCAAGTTCATCACTTTCAGCATGTTGGTCTTTTGCAGTGTTTGGTTGTCCTTTATCCCTCCTTACCTGACCACCAAGGGGAAATCCATGGTGGCTGTGGAGATCTTCTCTATCTTGGCTTCCAGTGCCGGGTTGCTGGGCTGTATCTTTTCCCCCAAATGCTACATAATTCTCCTAAGGCCTGAGCTGAACTGCAAGGATCAGCTAATAAGACGGATTTAACAATGTCACAATCTATAAAATACACCACCCGAGAGATGTGATCACGTATCTCATTATTTGGTTGCCCATCTTCAGGACCGCCATTCAGCAACTCTCCACTGATAACATGGCAACTGGGAAGCCTCACACCGGCAGGGGCAAATCTTAGACCATTCATGGATAGGACTGAGCCAGAAACATAAATTACATATCCTTTCATATACTTGCAGATGAAGCTTCAAGACATTTATGATGTAATCATGCCACAGCCTTAAAAGCAGTCTCGGCCTCAGTTGCTGCCTTTTTTGTTTGGATGGTCTGAGGCAAACCCAGTTAGAGTGTGGGTCAAATAAACCAAGGGTTGCCATATGTCCCATCAAACCAGGACAGACCTAGTTTGCAGGGATCGGGGCTGGTGCATAGCCACGCATTGGCTGACTTTGTCCCTCTTTCGGTGCAGACTAGCAGACCTCTGATTGGCTGCTGGGTCTGCTGGGGGAATGGCCAGACTCATCGCCAGGGCACATGCCCCAGCGTTAATTCAGTTTGGCTGTTGGCAGCTAGGTGGAAGGAGTTCTCTGGCTTGCCTACTGGTGCAGAGCAACAGCCCCAAACCTTATGTTGGATACAGCACAAGTTGAGCCAACCTGCCTGATCCAGCTTAAGTGAGGATTGTGCACACTTTGGGTTTGGGAAAGTCACACTTTGGATTATTTGAGTTATTTCAGGATATTGTGTTCTCCACTTCAGGATCCTAGTTTAGCCTAAGACTGGCCTTGCCTGGCCTATTTTTTTCATTAAGCCTGTGATGCTATGCAAGTACCTGCAAGAATTGAATTGCATGTAATGGGTCCTCCTTTTGAGTGGACTTGCACAGGATTGTTCTATAATTTGAGTCACAACCAAGTTCTCTTTCGTTTTTGTTGAACACAGTTTCTCTTTTTATATGATACAGTGATTCCCTGCTTAACAAGTGCCTTGCTTAACAAGTGATCCATATAACAAGCAAAAATCTCTCTAGGATTCTGCCTCACATAACAGTACTGCTTCACTTAATAAGCGTACTTGTTGGCAGTTTGAGCAGACACGTTGTCCGGCAGCCCTTTTAAAAAGCATCAGGGCTGCCTGGTGTGCCTACCCGTAGCGAAAGCAACATTTCTGCACTGTTCCTCATGTGGCCAGGCGTCTGCTGGTCAGAGGGGGAGAACAGCAGTGGAGAAGAGGGAAGCAGCTCAGGGCTAGCGAGGAGCAGTGGAAAGAGAGACTCAGAATGAAGAGAAGGAGAAAGTGGGGAGATACTTGGATGGTGTGTGATTGCAGCCTCCTAACCATGTCTACCCAGAATAAGCCCCATTGTGTTAAATGGGGCTTACTCCCAGGAAAGTGTCTTTAGGATTGCAGCCTAACTAGACTTCATAGGATCATGCGCATTGAATGCATGTTTTGAATTCAATTCCAGTGTTTTGTCATCATTTTTACATCCAGTTAAAATTTTTATATGAATATTTTTGGGGTTGTGGAACCGATCATCTGAGTTTCCACTATTTCCTATGGGAAAATCTGGTTCACATAAAGAGCATTTCACTTAACAAGCATGCTTCTGGAACAAATTAAACTTGTTATGTGTGGCACCACTGTATATTGGTGGAACAGAGAAAGTCATATTCAGAAGATTTTCAAATTTCAAATTCTTTGCAACTTGGGACTTATTCAATCATCCTCTGTCATCATGTTTCAGTTGAGATAGGATTGGCCAAGAGGTTCAGAATGCGATGAATTTCTGTCTAACCCTACAATCCAGAGTAACTACGGGAGCATGTAAGAGACATTACTTGCACCCATAATTAATGCACCACCTTGTGAAAAACTATGGGAAATTCATATTACAATCCAGAGTAAATTGTTCTTATACTGGAGCAAGGACTCCCCGTAGTTACTCTGGATTGCGAAAGTTTGGGAATTTCAAGCTTAGTGCTTGACTGTTTTTTTCTTTTTGGTCCTGCTGGGTCTACCATATTCTTCCAATCCCAGAAAGCCACTACTTTGATTCAACTTTATTTTAATTACGAAATGCAAAAATAATCACATCTGGCATAATAGTCTGGAATGATGATTCAGAAACCTGTAATTAACTTATTTTTAGCCATGCTTCATTCAGGCAAATCCCATATGGATTTTTAGAAGCACAATGAATAAAACCTGCACTTTACTCCCTAGTTAAGATGTCATCAATGGTGAGGACAGTAAGGCTGCAATCCTAAACACAGTTTCCTGGGAGTAGGCCCTATTGAATACAATAGGGTAGATATGAGTAGACATGCTTAGGATTGCAAAGTCTCATCTTTGGGAACTTAATTCAGCAACAGATTCTGACATCAGTGTCAATGTTTTTGTAAGCAACTGGCTGGTGGGCAAAAGACAGTGGATTTATGGCAGGGACATTGTTGTTTCTACTTCTACTGCTCATTCTAGGTCTGCAGTTTCCTCCAACTGAATGCAAGGATACCATGTGTATTATCTCTGATCCCTCCCAGCTTCCATACAAGTATCATCAGAGAGGAGATCTAATCATAGGAGCAGTTGTTTCACAGTTTGGCTGCCTGTTTGATGACATTTATTTCAGCGAACATCCCAAAACAAAGCTGATTGAAGAAATTCTGTAAGGAGACCCATTCCTCCTTCCAACTTCTAGCAACTCAGTTCATATTCATTAGGAAAATGTCATACTGAGGACTAGCCTGTTTGGGTTTGCTTAGCATTTTTTTCTTTGAATGATGCACTATTTATTGCTGTCCAAGAGGCTGTAGAGCTGAAATTATGAATAAACTGACTAAAGAGTAAGTCCCTCTGAACTGAGAGGGACTTATTTCTGAGACTGATTTATTTCTGAGATTGGGGCTGCAATTTAAGAGGACACAACTCACCCATTTCCCATTCCTGTACTCTTGTGTCCAGCTCATGTCTGTAAACTGGCCTTCTCTCCCACCTCCCCAAAGAGAGACACTATTGCAACTCCCCAAGGCCAGGATGGGTTTTGTGCTGGGATGTACAGGATGTTGGTGTAATTTCTGATTAGGATTGCAGGGACATGCACGAGCCTCCCCATGGTGGGGAGATGGGTGAGTTTTGCCTGCCTAAATTGGTTAGGATTGCATCCTAACTGTTTTAAAATAGCAAAACAAAACTTTGCAATTGCCATCCTTTCTTCCAGTCACCAGAGCCTCAGCTTAGGACCTCTTTCTCCTGACACTTTGTACCAGAAGAAGTCTGAAGTCAGAGCAGGAATGTGGCCAGACACCATACAGGGCGAAATATAGGGCAGAATAGGAATTGAAAAAGCTTTTCCTCCTGAAATTTTTAGCAACCCAGGAGTTGTTATATTGTGTTCTCTTAGGCATCAGAGAAAATGGATAATGCTGATATTAGCTACCAACTCTAAGGATGATGCTATAGACATAATGCAACCAAACTCAAGCATTTCTTAGCATGATTGCTTTCAATGTGAGTTGGTGGGTAACATGATTCTGCCCTGATCCAACTGAGACCAGTAGGATTGCCTTGCACTTTATCTTAAGGATGCTCATGAATTTGATTTCTAAACTGGCAGGAGATTATCATTTTATTTTACTTTGTAGTATATGATTTTTTTAAAAAGAAAAATAAGAATTCTATCACTCAAATAAGAATTATATTTGTTTAATTAAATCGGCAGCTCAGTCTTACATAAATCCCTGCATAGTGATTCAGCAGCATCAGCACAGCTACTGCAAGATCCTGAGGGGATTTCTTGCTGCTGGGACTTTTCTTGGGTTGTCTCTTGCCCCCAGGTAAGTTCCAGCAGCCACTGTTGGACAGCTCAAACCTGCACCAATAT
Organism: Cryptoblepharus egeriae; assembly: GCA_030015325.1. Taxonomy (NCBI): domain Eukaryota; kingdom Metazoa; phylum Chordata; class Lepidosauria; order Squamata; family Scincidae; genus Cryptoblepharus; species Cryptoblepharus egeriae. The sequence continues at coordinate 86,949,720 of JAREYC010000004.1, forward strand.
TTCTGGTGCAAGTCTGTGTTAATCAATGAATGTGGATCAGGCCTGATAAGGAGGTTTAGATTTGGCAAATGCCACTGCCTTTGAAACAGCCCCTCCAGGCCCTGAAACACTTTCTCCATAGCCACTCTATTCAACTAAGCCCAATCTTGTTCAACCCCCAACACACCTTCTTCAAACCCTCAGCACTGGCGTACATGAGATGAAGAAGATTTGGCCATCTATGGTGCACAGGTTGTCACTCCAGCCACCCGCTAGTAAGCTGAATTTCATGCTGCAGGAGGTTGCTTTGTAAATGTCATAAACCAGCCTCTGCAGTTGCAATAGTAGTTATGCGTTCGGTGATAGGGGATAGGGCTCTGTCATCCAAGAACTATCTTTTTCACTTTGTTTTAATTGTATTGCACATCTGAATGAAAGTTGGATTATCTATTTAATTCAAAATGTTATATTTTCATTAGTCCAATTCCAAAAAACTACCAACATGTCCTGTCACTGATATTTGCTGTCAAGGAGATCAATGAAAACCCTAAGATCCTACCAAATATCAGCCTGGGATTCCACATTTATGACAGTTACTTAAATGCAAGGATAACTTATTTGAACACTCTGAAACTGCTTTCCACCCAGGAAAAGATGATTCCCAATTTCAAATGTGGGAACCATCAGCACCTAATAGCTGTTATTGGAGGACTGGATTCAGAAATCTCCCTTCATATGGCTACTCAACTAGACATCTACAAAATTCCACAGGTATAACAGCATGTGAGCCAGGCAACTTCTTTATCTCTAAGATTATTTGCTCTTTTCATTTATAAATTGTGTGAGCTTATTTTGATTCTTTCAATTCCATCCAAATAGTTTACCAATTTAATTAATCCAGATTTAACCAAGTCAAACTTTTTCTATAAGCAGGCACAGAATAGTATTTGAGGCGGGGGAATATATACTATTTCAAACTCAAAATACTATTTGATAGTATATAGTATATACTATCAAATATAGCAGGTATAGAATAGGTTTTGAAAGGGGGAATAACCTCTTTGTTATTTATTTATTTATTATTTAGAAGGTATTTCTGATTTTTTTCTTCCTTAGATGAGTGTATATGTTCCCACATGCCTCAGGCTCTGTGATGACTTCTTTCCCCGAATACTGTCATACAGAGTTTCCTGAAAATAACAAAAATGTTTTTAAAATGCTGGATGGCTATAGCGTTTTCTGTTTAAATGAAAGTGAAATTATATGGATATAGATCTAAGTAACTGATTGATCTAATTCAGTGATTCATTTTTCTCATTGAATGAATGAGCAATACAAGAGCTGAGCTCTTTGCTGAATAATTAGCAGCTACAGTATCTGATTTTTAATAGCCTCACAGCTTGAGGCAATTAATTACCAAAACTTTCCATCACCCTTTGGATACCCACCAAATATCAGCTCAGAATTCATTAGGGGGTCCTGACTGGAAACAACTCCTCTAATTAATTGTATATCAAACAATTCATTTTCAATTAAAGATCATAAAGGTCATGGCTCCATCAATGCTGGAGAGTTACCCTACAACCCAGAGTAACTACGGGTGCACGTAAGACACATTACATGCATCCATAGTTACTGCACCACCTAATGAAAACCTATGGGAAATTCATTTTGCAATCCAGAGCAAATAGTTCTTACACCGGAGCAAGGACTTCCCATAGTTGCTCTGGATTGCACCCAAAGTTAGGGTTGGACTGTAAATCTATTTATATTCTTCCCATGACAAAAATAATGAATTGTTTATTTCAGAATAAGTTTCTACATGAAGATGTTAGATGGGATTTACTACGGCTTATAAGTACATTCTGAAAATTATTACAGTCTGAAAATTACTATATTCATATATTTTCTTAGATTGCCTACTGTGTATCATTTCCAATGAGGAATGTTAAGATGCTGCTCCCATCCTTTTACCGAATGGTCCCCAATGAAGTACATCAGTACAGAGGGATTGTTCATCTACTCCAACACTTCCACTGGTCATGGGTTGGGATTGTTGCTTCAGATGATGATGATGGAGAAAAATTTGTACAGACCATGATGAATATGCTATCTGAACATGGAGTCTGTACAGCCTTCAGTAAAAATTTACCAGTCCTAACTCAGCTCATCGAAATAGCACAAGGGCTAGAGATGCTAAATCTAAAAAACCCCTTGATAGCCAAGTTAATCTCATTGATCAAATCCAATGTCCAAGTGATTATTGTCAATGCAGAAGCTCAGACCACAACCATTTTAAAATGGATCATATATTTCTATACAATATTAGAAGATATTACAGAGACAACTATAGGGAAAGTGTGGATTATGACAGCTCGCTGGGATTTCTCATCAGATTCCGTGAACCGACATTTTGACATACAAATCTTCCATGGTGCCTTGTCTTTTGCCATACATTCCAGTGAAGTATTGGGGTTTTCTGAATTCCTTCAGAGCCTACATCCTGACACACAATCAGGTGATTATTTTATCAGGATCATCTGGGAGCATGCATTTGATTGCTCATTTTCTGATTTGGATGAGGGCAAGGACAATGGTGATATTTGCACTGGGAAGGAGAGATTGGTGAATGTCCCAGGAATCCTTTTTGAAATGAGCATGACTGCCCACAGCTACAGCATCTATAATGCGGTCCATGCTGTAGCACGTGCATTGCAAAAGATGTCTGCATTCAAGGCCAAGTTCAAAGCCATGGGGAACAAATGTTGGCTTTTCTCTCTAAATCTGCACTGTTCACAGGTAACATTTGACTTGTAAATGAACTCACTTGCAAATAGGAAATTTCACTGTGACACAAGGAGACCAAAGAACTGAAGTTGTTTGATGCATTCAGATAAATATACTTTGGAATAAATGATTTTATTTTGAAATATTTATAAAAATGTATTTATCACCTCCCCACTGATTTGTGTTCCAAAGCTTGTCATGTTACAATAGTTAAGAGTTAATTCTTCTGTGAGAGGTCAAACATATCTGCTAACAAATGTCTTCCGTGAATTTTTCAATCCAGCTTCACTCATTCCTGAGGAGCATCTCATTTAACAATAGTGCTGGAGACATGGTGTCCTTGAATGAGGAGGGTGAATTAGAAGGTGGATTTGATCTTATCAACTGGGTGACTTTTCCAAACCGGTCCTTTGTGAGACTGAAAGTTGGAATGATGGATCCACAGGCATTCCTTGACAAAGAGTTCACCATTAATGAGGAGGCCATTAAATGGCACAGCACATTTAATCAGGTAGGGTCTAAAGGTCACAAAGTAAAAAGCTGAAATGAAATATTTCAGTATTAAAACATCTTGTATGATGAATGAAAATATTGTCTTTTCCTTCTCTCATCCATCTCATTGCAAGCAGAACTTATAAATATATGTAATTAATATTAGATGAATTGGTTGTGTGGGAAAGACATGATGTGTTTATAAAAAAGTAAAACATTGTTGTCTGTAATTTAGACTCATTTCAGCTTAGGAAGTTTGAACAAAAGGAGAATCCTAAGTAGTTGTCTATGTAGTTGTTGTGACTTTTCAAACAAATATCAATATATTCAAAAGGAAGTGATTGGAAATGGATCTGTGTCCCTTCAAATCAGCCCTCAGAATTCCAATGTGAAAGAGGGGGCACAATCCTAAGCAATTTAGGCCAGCACAACTCACTCGTTGCCATGTTCCCATAGTGGTATTGGGAGGCCGGTGCATGTCTGTGTACTAGCCTAACCCCCAGGAGTGGCACAGAAGTGCCTTGTGGCACTTTTGCAACAGCCCCAGGCCATCATAGGACTTGTGCCAGCCTAACTGAGGGTTTAGGATTGCAGCCTATCCCTACAATCCAGAGTAACTATGGGAAAGTAAGAGACATTACGTGCAACCATATTTTCTGCACCTCCTAGTGAAAACCTATGGGAAATTCATATTACAATCCAGAGGAAATTGTTTTTACACCGGAGCAAGGACTCCCTGTAGTTACTCTGGATTGCACCCTAAGTTTGTAATTCCAAAGCTCTCTTGATACATCCAACATTGACTTTCAAAAACCAATGTGCTGGCAATCACTCCCATTCAGCAACAATCCATCTCCTGGGGCCTTCCTCACCCAAGAATAACAATTTTGTTCTTTGATGAGGATGGAACATTGTTTACTATGTATTTTCCTCTTTTCTTCCACAGGAAGTGCCCACTGCTGTTTGCAATGAGAAGTGCTATCCAGGTTACAGCAGAAACAAGAAAGAAGGACAGCCATTTTGTTGCTATGATTGTTACCCATGTTCAGAAGGGAAGATTTCCTACCAGAAGGGTAGGAAACACAAATCCTATACCCAATCATATACAAAATTTCTCATAAGTAATGCCCTCATTGGGGCTTATCTTCACTGGGGTTTTCTCCTGGGAAATAAGCAGAAGAATGCAGCCATAATGTGCAGTGTTAGACCATAGACTTTATGGTGTATTTCATTCATTTCCCTTTTTCACCCATTCTTCGAAAAACAGAAATTCTAGTGAGCCACTCAACAGAGAGAAATAGAAAGCTCAGTCTCAACAGGGTTACCAGACGCCAAACTGGAAATTCCTGCACGGCAACCCCAAAATTCCTGATTTAAGGCCAAATTTCCTCTCAGTTCACCCAAAATTCCTGAGAAAATTCCTGCAACTAAAAAAATTGTCCAAAAATGTAGGACGAAATGTAGGACATGTTAAAATAAGCTTAAAATACTGGTATTGCTTTCCTGTACTTAATTCCAACACTATATTACCTTTTTAAGGTAATAGACACACACACCCTGAGGGGGAGGAGCAGTGGGTGCATTCAGGGGTGGCTGGTGGACGGTTTCTCTGGGGTGGGGAACGTAGGTAGGTCGGGTGAATGCAGGGCTGGTGGGGGTTTTCTTTGGGGTACTGGGCACAGGCAGGGCCAGGGGAGTTGGTGGGGGTGGCTACAGGATAGTGGGTGCTACAGGCAGCAGGGGAGACTGGTGGGGGCTTACTTTCGAGTAGGAATGGTCAGGATTGTTTTCTAAGGCTGCCAGTATGAAGATCCCTCCCTGGAAGTAAGACCCATTAACTGCAGAGGGGCTTACTTTTGAGTAGACATGGTCAGGAGTGTTTTCTAAGGCTGCAATCCTGAAGATCCCTCCCTGGAAGTAAGACCCATTAACTGCAGAGGGGCTTACTTTTGAATAGACATGGTCAGGAGTGTTTTCTAAGGCTGCAATCCGGAAGATCCCTCCCTGGAAGTAAGACCCATTAACTGCAGAGGGTCTTACTTTTGAGTAGGCATGGTCAGGAGTGTTTTCTAAGGCTGCAATCCTGAAGATCCCTCCCTGGAAGTAAGACCCATTAACTGCAGAGGGTCTTACTTTTGATTAGACATGGTCAGGAGTGTTTTCTAAGGCTGCAATCCTAAAGATCCCTCCCTGGAAGTAAGACCCATTAACTGCAGAGGGGCTTACTTTTGAGCCAGTGAGGCTGGAATCAGTAGGGACGGAGGCAGAGTGGCAGCATCCAGGAGGCAGTGAGGACTTGGAGAGGGCTGATCCAGAGGGAGGCAGTGAGGGGGAGGAGCGTCCTTCTCCCGCTCACTCTTTCTCCCGATCAGCACCAGACACAGCTGAATAGAAGCAGCCACAGCTGCAGCGTGCCAAATTTAAATGGCCGCTGGCAGCAGGAGGCATTTTCTCCGGAGCCCGGAGGTGGAGCTTGCTGGTCCAGAGGCGGAGCTTGTTTTCAGGAGGGCTCCTGGGAATTCCGGGGATATGGCAACCCTGAGTCTCAATGACTAATGAGGACACAATCCTAACAAATTTAGGTCGTCCTAACTTAACTGTCATATCTTCCTGTGTTGGTGTGGGGAGGTTGACATATGCCTGTGCACTGACCTTACTCCTCCAGAGTGTGGCAAAAAGTGCCTTACAGTACTTTTGTGACATTCCCAGGTCATCACAGGACTTATGCTGGGGTTATGCTGGCCTAACTGGAGATAAGGATTGCAGGCTCAACCATTTTATAATTCATCAAATGTCTACATCACTTTATAAATCAGAATTAAAAAGACACTTCAGTTTGATCTCAATTAAGTTCCCATGACCCCAAATTTCTCATGGCAGATTTCACAATAGGATCAGCAGTTACTGAGACCGATTTCTTCCAGGTTTCATACACAAAACACCAAATGAATGACTTTAAAATGGAACATCATTTATCTTCCTAGAATAGCATCTAAAAATAGCCCAATTTGCATAAATTATAAATGTGGGTGGAATCCACCCCGCCTGGGATTCTAAGGGTTACGAGTCCTGTGAGATCTCTGTGAATGGAATAAGCTCATAAAAATACCTTGTTATTGGTGATGACTCCTAATTTCTCATCCTTACCCTGCTATTTTTTGCAAAAGGAATGGTGTATAGCTAGGTCAGAAGGCCAATTCTTGCATAAGCATGGATCAAATTTGGCCAATTAATTGGGGAAGGAATCTAGAGTTGGACTATTCTTTTGTGTCAATAGGACTATCTTGTGACTATTCTTTTGTGTACTTCAAACACTGGCTTGGGATGTGATTCCACATTCCTGAAAAATGTGGCATTCCATTAAGATAATGGGATCTGTGGCTCCTACTATCTATCCTCCTTATAATGCCATACTGCAGACTTTGGGTTATATCCGTATGTCATGACCTCATATATATATACGCATTCAATGTACTCAGTCAAAGAAAAAGAAATAAAAAAGCTAGTTAAGCAACTCCTTTACATTCCAGGTGCAATCTGCAGGCTTATATATGTCCAGACCTGTTATCACCAGAATCCTGGCTCTGTCCTTGGCAAGAAAATCATTACCATACCATACCAGGATACCCTAAGTATCACCTAAGACCGCTGTTGCAGAAATCCTTAACCCAGGTCGCCAAGTAGGTTAACTACACCTCCAACCTTAGAACACTTTCAAACTCCCAAGAAATAACAAAGTCCAGAGTCCAGGGATTAAAAGGTTAAGCAAGTGTTTTATTTGCTAGCATACTCGGAGCTAGACCATTTCTTTGATGGAATCTTTCAAACTGGCCTAAGAACCCAGAAACCCGGAAGGGTTTAGGATTATATACCTCTAAATGACATCAGGAATAATTAAGAATTCACAAATAATTAAGGATTCACAAACATTTCATTTGCTTCTAACATTGTCCATTATTGTCATACTCCAATATGTTTATTAACCAATCATGTCTGATATTCTTTCATTTTACACAAGTTAGTTCTGATTTGTTAATCCAGTTCACACCATTGACGTGGTCACCACATACTGTTTGTTGCACTTTAGTATCAAACCATCTATGCTTCTATTGTTCGTTCAAGGGCTTGAACATTTACCATGTTGCCACAATTTTATGTGCTTCTACTCATTCTGCTTACTTGCAGTTCTTTTCTACATGCTGATACTTTACTCATCATGCTTTACAACTTGGAACTGGAGGCCTTAGCCTGAGTTGCTCTAAAATATTGCTCTCTTTACTTAGTGGTGTTAGTACTGAGGATCAATACTACAGGTTATTAGAGATTAATAATGCTTATCTGTAACACCGCACAGGTCAATTTTTGACCTGTATGACCCATACGACCCTGTACTATAGTTAGGTACATATAATATACATGTGATGTACATATAATGTACATATAATGAATAAATGTTGTGTCAAGTTTTGGTATAATTATTTTTATTGTGAAATAATGATTTTTAGTCCAATTTTTATCACCTAAGAGATTGCATGGGTCAATTTAGACCCGTGTGACCCCGTACTATAGTTAGGTACATACAATGTTCATATAATGTACATATAATGAATAAATGTTATGTCAAGTTTTAGTATAATTATGATTATAATTAGTATAATGATTTTAGTGCAATTTTAGCTAGCAAAATATTGAATAACCAATAAAAGGCAACATGGGCCCAATATGACCCAACTTGGTATAATATGTTTAAATTGGATTTTACAGAAAAACTGTAAATTCAGAATTTTCATGCTTTTGGATTTGTAACTGTCAAATTAGCAGTAAAAAGGTTAGAAAGTCTTGTCAAGTAATAATAATAAATTCCAGTAAAAAACACAATACAAATTCCTGGCGGGTAAAAATTTACCTCATTTGGTATTCCTATTAAGGGAATTATCATTTTTTTTCAGCTAGAGGTCAATATAAAGAAATACTGCCTCTTTAAAAGTCTTTAAGGGCCCAGTCCTATCTAACTTCCCAGGGCCTTTGCAGTGACAATGCAGCCCCATGGTAAGAGAACAAACATTTCTTACCTTGAGGTGGCCTCTGACAGGTGGCCCTGTTGGAATGGTTGCATTGGCATTGGAAATGCTATGGTGGTTGTCAGGGCAAAAGAAGTAGCTGGACCAGAGCCAGAGAGACAAATGGGGGCCATATAGTCACATAATCCATGAGTATAAAATGCCAATTATTGCCAATGACAAGGCAGAAAGAGTAGGGTGCAAATGGTGATATGGCTTGGCTAAACTGAAAAGTCTGGGCTAGGCTTGACTAAGCTTCAGCAACAAAGTGGATGCCCTGCAGAGGAGGAGGAATTATGTGGGGCCCATGTCAGTATTCATCTTCTTTGTGCAGTATGGCACAGGGATCGTTCTTGAGCTGGCAGAGCACTGGGCAGAAGGGAATGCTGGCCTGGCTCCACCTCACTGAGAGGAAATGGTTCATCAAGTGGGAGATATCTTAGTAGATTTCCCAGCTTTGAAGACAAGACAATAGCTACCTCTTGCCTCCGCACACCATCCAGAAATTTTATCTGAGAAATACTACATTTCAGAAATTAGATTAGAGGATAGATTAAGGGATAAATTCCAGAAATCATCCTTGTCAAGGAATATTAAAAATACAGTAAGTGGTGGAATTACTGATATATTAGCAGCCTTTTTGCACTACAGATTGAACCTTGTTGCCTGTGGCATTTGGATACAGGATACACCAAAGATACCCATTTTCACATTATTCAAAAGCAAATGTTTACCATGGTAATGAGACAGGCAATGAATCAATATGAATCAATTTCCCTTTCAAGGGACTTAAAACAGTTTGTTTCAGCTCAGAGGTAAAAGCTTCCCTTTACAAAGCAATTCAGATTAACACTTTATATTCATGTGATAATCACATGGTGGAAGAGAAGGGTCTCCCTCCTAGATGAAACCACAAACCAAATTGATGAACCCTTTCTTAGGCAAGCTACATTGCCTGATAAAATACCATGGTAAGCAGGCTGCTTTTAAGCCATTACCTGCTACATTTAAGGGTTATTTATTTTTTAATTCAGCAAGTCAACCTCATTCGTGTTGAAACAAAACTGCATGTAAATAAAAAGCGTATAATAAGGTTATACTTGAATTTTTTCCAGATATGGATGACTGTTTCAAATGTCCAGAAGATCAATTTCCAAACAAGAACCAAGATCAATGTGTCCCCAAAAACCTGAATTTTCTGTCATTTGAAGAACCTTTGGGAATGATATTAAGTGCCTTGGCTTTATTTTTTTCTCTGATCACAATTTTGGTGCTCAAGATTTTCATCAAGAACAAGGACACTCCCATTGTCAAAGCCAATAATCGAGACCTCACCTATGCTCTGCTCATCTCCTTATTGCTCTGTTTCCTCTGCTCATTGTTATTCATTGGCCAACCTCAGACAGTGACCTGTTATTTAAGACAAACATCTTTTGGTCTGGTCTTCTCAGTGGCTGTTTCTTGTGTCTTCGCTAAAACCATCACTGTGGTTCTGGCTTTCATGGCCACCAAGCCAGGATCTAGGATCCGAAAATGGGTGGGCAAGAGATTGGCAAACTCCATCATCTTTGGTTGCTTCCTAATTCAGTCCATTATCTGTGCTGTGTGGCTCTGCACAACTCCTCCGTTTCCAGATTTGGACATGGAATCTCTGGCTGAAGAGATTGTAGTAGAGTGCAATGAAGGCTCCATCACCATGTTTTATTGTGTTCTGGGGTACCTTGGATTTCTGGCTATGGTCAGTTTCATGGTGGCTTTCCAAGCTAGAAATCTGCCAGACAGTTTCAATGAAGCCAAGTTCATCACCTTCAGCATGTTGGTCTTTTGCAGTGTGTGGTTCTCCTTCATCCCACCTTACTTGAGTACGAAGGGAAAATACATGGTGGCTGTGGAGATCTTCTCTATCTTTGCCTCTAGTGTTGGGTTGTTGGGATTCATCTTTTTCCCCAAATGCTACATTATTATCCTGAGGCCTGAACTGAACAGTAAAGAACAGCTCAGAAAGAGAAATTAAGAATAATATTTTTGATAGTTGTTTTTGTTGTTGCTGCCATAATCCAAATATACCTCCTGCAAGTATACAGTAAATCAATGTATGAGATTCTGAATTGGTTTTCAACACTAACATGTGGAAGCTTCTAAAAACATATTGTGTGTTATACCAATTTCTGCATCTAAGCACTTTTCTAAGACTGGCTAAAATAGAATTAGAATCATAGAATCATAGAGTTGGAAGGGACCTAGTAGGTCATCTAGTCCAACCCCCTGCCTGCAGCAGGAAATCCCCCTAGAGTATCCCCGATAGGTGCTTGTCGAGCCTCTGCTTGAAGATCCCTAGTGAGGGAGAGTCCACCACCTCCCTTGGCAATCTATTCAGTGGTGGGCCCAGCCTGCCCTAACAACCGGTTCTCCGGAAGTGGGCAGGGCCAGGCTGGGTCAGGGGGCGGGGCCAGGGTCAGAGAGCAGGGCGGGGGAGGGCATGCCACCTTAACCCTTAGTTTACCAAAAAAATTGTATCACTTGTGACGGCATCAATCAGTACTAAGCCCCTGGGTTCTGTGTAATTTATTCCTATGCATTACACTTTGTTATGCTCTCAGGGGGAATGTGTGCCACAATTAAGAACATAAAAGCATAAGAAAAGCCTCCACTGGATCACACCAAAGACCCATCTAGTCCAGCTCCTGAATCACACAGCAGCCCACCAGCTGCCTCAGGGAGTACATATGACACTTGCCTCCAGGTGCCTCAGTGCCAGCAGACACTACCACAACTTTCACAGGTGATAATCATACCACTGGTTGAGAAACACTGATCTACAGTTTAGGACCAGAGTCTGTGGTGTCCCCTCTACAGGCTGAGGTTTGCCTCTAAGCCACTACTTAAGGCTACAATCCTGTCCACACTTTCCTGTAAGTAAGCTCCATTGAATATAATAGGACTTCTGAGTAGCCAAGCAAAGGACTGAGCTCTTAGTAACCAGCCTCTGGCTGCAATCCTATTCACTTTCCTGAGAGTAAGCTCCACAGACTCTAATGGGACTTACTTCTGAGTAGCCAAGAATAGGATTGGACTCTAATGCTGCACTCCTCTGCACACTTTCCTGGGAGTAAGCTTCATAGATTGGAATGGGATTAACTTTTGAGTAGTCAGGCATAGGATTACAAGCTCTTAGAAACCAGCTTCTTTCCAGGGAGTAAGCACTATTATAATGGAACTTACTTCTGAGTAGACAGTGATTGGGCTTTGAGGCTACACTCCTATGCTCACAGGGGAGTAAAACCTACTGACTTAAATAGGATTTACTTCAGAGTAGGCAGTGGACTGGGCTCCTGGGGGTGCAGGATGGGAACTGCATGCTGCCTGTTTATAAGGAAAAGGAGGACAATGAAGATTTATTGTGGTCCTGGAAAAAAGTATGGATAATAAGAAGACTCCATGTTGATTGCTCATAAGGAAAAGGAGGAGTAAAAAGAGGACCTGTCTTGGAAAAGGAGGACATATGGTCACTCAGTACTTGCTTCTGAGGAGGCATGCAAAAAATTGGGCTCTGATGCTGCCATCCTATCCGCACCTACCTGGGAGTAAGCTCCATTGACTAGGATGGGACTAGGATAGGATTTACTTCAGAGTAGGCAGTGGAGTGGGCTCCTGGGGGGGCAGGATGGGAACTGGTGCTATTTCTTCAGGTACCTCCCATACTTCCTGCCCTCAATCTCAGGTGGAGAGATTTCTCAGAGGGGCAGGATGAGGTGGGGAGATCTCTTGGGGAGAGCAAAAGGTCTACAGTGTGGATAGGATTGCAGCCTGAGCCCAATCCTAACAGTGTCTACTCAGAAGTAAGTACCATTCAAGTCAATGGGGCTTACTCCCAAAACTGTGTGGTCAGGATTGGATTACAGTCCAATCCTATGCAGGCTTACTATGCTAACTCTCATTCTAGTCAGTGGGGCTTACTCCCATGTAAGTGTGGATATGACTGCAGCCTCAGAGCTCAGTCCTAATCATGTCTACTCAGTAGAAAATCCCATTATAGTGAGCTTACTCTCAGGAAAGTAGACTGGGCTGGAGGGAGAGATCCAATCCTCTGCCAATCTCCTCAGAAGTAAGTCCCATTATAGTCAGTGGGTTTACTCTCAGGAAAGTCTGGATGGGAAAGTAGCCTCAAATCCTATGCTACTCAGAAGGAAATCCCATGATAGTCAATGGGAATTGCTCCCAGGAAAGTGTGGCTAGGATTGTGGCCACAGGCTGCAGTCCTCTACTATACAGTGTGGCTTACTCCTGAGTAGTACTGGGTAGTACTAAGTAGTTCTCCATGCCTAGTACTGGGCTGCAAAGGCACCCAGGGAAGGAGGGAGGCAGGCAGGAAGGCTGCTATTACTCACCTCAGCCTCCCAGAGGTTTGTATGCCGGTCTCTCTATTCCCTCCCAAGGACCTCTTAGTAAAGCTGCCCATCAAATGCCTGATTCAAAAAAAGCATCTGCAGAGAGGCTGCTCATTTGCATGTGAGTACCCAGCATGCTTTGCAAACTGCACCAGGAAATAACTTCTGAAAACTTGCTAGAAATAAGGTTTTTAATCAAAATAAGGTATTTAGCAAAGTCAGGATTCCTGAATAGCCTCATTCAAAGGTTTGGGGCATGAAGAATTTACTAACCCTGACTTTAAAGCATGGAACTAACAGTGATCCAAACACCCCCCAGTTCAGCAGTCAGAGTCTGAAGGTGCTGCGATGGTAAAAGGAACAGACTGTATTTTAAAATTAAAAATAACCTTAGGGAGGGAAGGAGGGGGGAGAGAAGGGGAGGGAGGCTCAGAAGGGGAGGGGGGAGGAGAGCTTCCAGAGGCCCTTTAAGAGAAATGCAAACACACTTGCATGCAATTCAAAGATGATGGCCCCCAATTAACAACCGGTTCGCTAGTCAGCCCCTAATTAACAACCACCTCTACAGAACTGGTCAGAACCAGCATCAGCCCACCTGTGAATCTGTTCCACTGCTGAACCGCCCGAACTGTCAGGAATTTTTTCCGGATATCCAACCGGAATCTCCTCTCTTGCAGTTTGTACCCATTGGTTCTAGTTCTGCTTTCAGAAGCAGCTATGAACAAATGAGCCCTTTCCTCCCTATGACAGCCCTTCAGGTATCACATAATTTGTGTCAAATTATTCATATAGTATGTGTGTGCTGCTTTGTCTAGATAAAAAGAAGAAAAGTTGGCCTATTAGCAAAATATGATCCAGTGTATTTCACAATAGTGTAACTTGGAAGTTTTCATTTAGAAACATTTCATTTTGTTGATCACATGTGGAACTGTGAAGGGAGATCACACAATGAAATGTGCTTTATGATCACATAAAGAAGTGATCACATAAAGAAGAAAAAAATTAGTAGCATTTTATGTGGTTTTGGAATTTGTCTCCTTTAAGTCAGGATATAGCATTATGCAGCATAAATTGAAATTCACAAGTAGCAGCCCTAGGTGGAAATGTATGTGTGAGATTCTTCAGCACCTTCCTGCCACCTACTGGCAGTTTGAATGATTGCAGTAATCATCTTCTTGCCAAATTCAATACACCACTGTTTATTTTCTGAATTTTTCACTTTTTCAACACATTTTATTTATTTGTAAAACTCATTCATTCAACATATGCTTCCCTCTTTCAACTTTTCTCTGCTGGTCTAAAGGCTAAAATTGTCATCCAATTTTGATTGCATGTGACATGGTGATCAAACCGTATTCGACATTTACATGACTTTCTTCAGTAAATTAACATCATTCAAATACATTGCCTACGTATAACTTTGTTCATTTTAATTGTCATTTGTTATGTATGTTGGCTGTATTGGCTAATCAATCTGTGTTTAGGCTTTTGCAAGTGATATTTTTATCTTTTTGGTGCCCATTTTGCATTTGCAAGCTGAAAAAGACTGGGTTCTATGTTCAATGCTTTTCTCTTTTATTAGACTTTTAATAAACATTTTATATTTACTAGCAGAATCATCTCGCAGTTGCAGGAGTAAAATTTCAGGAATATTTATGGGCCTGGGCACCACTGAGCACGACTAGGTTACAGGCATTCCTACTGGGCACGGTTGTGAAGCATGGACCACTGTGAACAAACATGCAGTGGTGGTCCCCTAACTGTCTCATGCTCCATCCCCCTATGCACTATCTCCCCAGTCACCATCCCCTGTGCACCATCCACCTCCATACACCACCCCCATGCACCATTTTACCCCCATGCACCATCCCGTGAACCATTCCTCCATGCACCAGGCACCAGGCACCCAATCAGTTCTTTGAGTATGCTCACCAAATTTCATGCTTCTAGGTACAAGGCTTGGGTTGGTATTAGGTGCTGCACCCATCTAATATGGCTGCCCTTTTCCCATTCCTATACTGTCACCTGAGTGGGTAGGGAATAGATGACCTGAAAACTTTAGGGCTCCCCCACTGCCCGGCCAGTAATCAATTGGAGGGGGAGCTTGGCCGCAATGGCACAGTGGGACCCTGGAAGAAGCTAATAGCTTTTGATACCAGAAGTGGAATTGAGGGTTGAAACATATTATCCTGCTTTATTTCCTTTAATTATAATTTATCATCTTGTGCCTCAAGTAGGGCACTGTGTTGCCACCTCACTGTGGCACCATTTTGTTTGTGGTAGTGTTTTTCCCCTCTGGTTCCCTCCACACGGTATCTGGTGCCTTGAGTTTATAGCTAGAAAGGGACTGCAGAGGATTACAGTCCCTTTACAGAATCTTTGGATTACAGTCCCTTTACAGAATAAAGGGATTACAGTCCCTTTACAGTCCCGTTACAGAAGAGCCGCACCCTATGCCATCCTGTACTCTAGCCTACAGAGGATGAGTAAATGAGGGGTTTGGACTACAGTTGAACACAGTGGGGTTACTGGGCGGCTGACACTGAATTTTCCCCCTGCAAGTCTGAGCTAGCTGGTGTCTCCGGTGGTCCCTGCTTTGGAAAGTTTTCATCATAAATTCCCTCCCCCCTCTCAAGATGCTGGGACATTGAAAAGGCTTGGCGCAACTGGGTCAGGTCTGACTCCTAAGTCTGACTTTAAAATCTTTTGAAATATAGGAAATCATGCATAAAATTCGTACCATTATGTTTAGGTACATACTAAAGTGGAAAGTGCACTTCAAAACTTACTTCTGCAGCAGCTGTAGCCTTGCAGACGTGTCACTGAGCTCCTAGGTACTTCATGCAAAGTCAATCCACAAACTAAAAAGCTACTAATAGCAGGCCAGATTTGACCCTGTGTTAAAGGGTGCCATATATTCATTATTTGGACTGACACGTATGGCTTGCACCACATTCAACACCATGCATCCATGGTAGCAAAGGAGCTTCATCCTGCCAGTATGAGCAGAAAACATGGGTAAAATCGGAAATGGTGAGATCTCAGGATATTTCTGTGTCCCATCCTGTGGTCTCCTGATCCTAAATTACCCCCTTTATCCCCCTCCCTTGTGCTGTGAATTGGCCAGAGGAATGCTCTGCAGTCCCCATTGCTGACTCAGGACTTGTGGGGAGGGAGTGAAGACTGTTGTACACTGTGCCCTTCAAGGCCAGGCCACAAATTGATCTCAAGTTTCAGTTTTGTTGCAGAGGACCTCGTTTATGGTTGGGGCTTCTCTTTCCAGGGACCGAGAACTGTGTTTAAAGCCAGGAGGGATTAGAATTTAGAACATGCTTCAGCTAAGTAATATTTGAACCTGATTGTTGTGGTTATTTGCACAAATTGTGGTCCATAATCCTTTACGTAACCTAATATTGGGTTGTATTGTAACCTAGTAGGAACCAGACATATGCATGCTGATATCTTTTCAGCAATTCCAGATACAAGGTAACTCCAGCCCAGTGTGGTTATTAAACTTAGTCAAGAATGCTTTGAAGGCTCAATCCTAACCAACTTTCTAGGACCAGCATAGCTGTGATATTGAAGTATGTGCTGCATCCTGGAGATGCGGGACAGTCAGGCCTCTTTAAAGTAAGGCAATATTTGTTCCCTTATCTTGGAATTGCATTGACCTTATCTGGGAACTGGAAAATTGGTTAGGATTGTGCCTGGTAGATAGGCAGATACATGGTAGATCTGAAGAGGATACTTGTGGTGCAAATCTAATCCATTTTCCTACTCTGGGGTAAGGACAATGCTACTCCAAGGCAAGG
Source organism: Cryptoblepharus egeriae (assembly GCA_030015325.1). Taxonomy (NCBI): domain Eukaryota; kingdom Metazoa; phylum Chordata; class Lepidosauria; order Squamata; family Scincidae; genus Cryptoblepharus; species Cryptoblepharus egeriae. The sequence continues at coordinate 86,966,238 of JAREYC010000004.1, forward strand.
AGACAAAAAGCACAATACTAACCATGTCTACTCAAAAGTAAGCCCCATTGTGTTCAATTGGTCTTACTTCCAGGAAAGTGTCTTTCGGATTGCAGCCAGTGAACACAATGGGGCTTACTTTAGAGTAGAGATGGATAGGATTGTGCTCATAGATTGATTCCCTTACCTTGATGCCTCCACATGCCAACATGCCACATGCCTCCTTGAAGCCAGTGCATGCCCCTACAGGCACAGCTATGCCAGTGCTGGAAAGCTGGTTAGGAGTGTGTGCCCTTAAATTCCTCCATGGATTTTCTTGATGCTCCTTGTGTACAGCCTATTTTGGAACAAAGTGCTAACCCAGTAATCCTGCACTGAAGGGGCACATGGGCAGCTGTTTTTTAATATGGTCCTTTGGCGCTCGACACAGGGTGACCATTTAGAATGGAAGACAGACTGCCTGTAACTTTAACCACCGCACAGAAGAGGGAACTGAGGCAAGTTAAGCTCATTATAGACGGGTTTAAAAAGCAGCACCTATATGAGCCCCTGCACCTGGTATTGGCACCCAGCGTCTGTTTCTTAATCCTTGTTAGGAGAAGAGCGTGTATTTTTTAACAGAAGGCGGGTGACAAAGTGTACCAAGTGTTATGGAGATGAAATGTGGATAGTAGTATTTCTTGTGCTTTTACTGATAGTCCTTTACCAAAGGTAATTCCACACTGAATAGCCCTTCAAATCTATGTATTTCCAGACTTGTTGTAATCTCCCCCATCATCTTCAAAATAGAGGCTGGTAGAGTCTGATGTGCCTACTAATTGTGAAGTCATCACAAAAGTCATTCATAGTGAAGTTTCCCTGGGCCAATCAGGCTAGTCTGCAGAAGTCCTATGTGATGTCAGAGGTTTGTCCCAGTCAAAAGTCCTGAGTTGGCTCTCATACTGGCAGTGTAGCTTCTGATCTTTGGTTGGAAGCTACTGGCTTGGCATCATGACTTAGTTCGTGATGGACATGCTCGATCCTGAATATGTTGCAGTATTGCCACAAATCTTAATTTCATTCATCTTTATTGTCTGCTGCATCTGTGCTTATTTCTGTTGGGTAAGAGAAAAAAATCTTATTGTGGATGGTAATATGAACTTTGATCTAAATTAGGATCTCCCAGGAGAGTTTGTTAATACATCACCCAAATAGGAGGAACAAAACTTTTTCACTAGTTCTGAAAGGCAGAATGCTTTTTGGGATTAGACCAGAAAGCCGTGGGTTGCCATCTATCTGCTTTTCCATCTTCCACAATAAAGAGTGAACAGGGAAATGGTGGCTCTCACTGCCACAACCCCACAGTTTGGAGAGCCTATTTGGAAGGTGGCCTCCTTAGAAAAACTCCTTTTGGGAGCAGAGGTGTTCTTAGGAACTTTTTTTTTTGAGGGGGGGGGAAGGGAGAGTGGAAAAATAGGTGAGAATACAGTACATACCAAATATTAAAAAGTTAAAGAGGCAGGGAGGGCAGAACCTTAAAGGCACTGGTGTATATGTCAAAATCCCAGCTCATATCCATTAATGTTAGCCAACTGGAAAGCCACATACCATGGAGATTAAATATAAGCAGATGAATATAAACTAAGGTGACCAGACTTCATAACTGCACAAGAGGACAAGGCACTCCAAAATGTAGTATATCTAAAAAAAATTGTAGGACAGAAAAAAGCAGAAAACATTCTTAAAAGGATTTCAAGTGGTTCATTTAAACATTAATCATTAAATTTTAAACTCGAAATTCTACCCTCCAGGCTGGCCTAAGCCCTGGCATAAGTCCTGTGCTAACCTGGGGGTGTCACAAATGTGCCATGAAGCATTCTACCCAACTACTAGCCAGTGTACAGCCATGCACCAACATACCTATACTACTGTGAGACATCATGCCTGGTGAGTTATGCTGGCCTAAATTGGTAAGGCCAATGTTACATATAACGTTACATATAATTTATTGATCACAAGATGGCTATGCACTTCCCACAGAGACTTTCTCACAGAGAAAGAGGGACATTTAAGTTCTTTTGCAGGACTAGGCTAAAAAAGGGAACAAGTCCTGGAAAAAAGAGGACATTCAGTCATCCAGGATATAAATCAGCTCATTCACAGACACCACCATTCACAGAAGCCCTGCAAAGGGATGCTTAGCAGTGGAATTTTAAAAGCTACCAAAATATTATCTTCAGTAGCATTATAATAAAAATAATATCTTCATTAACACAAAGCAAATAAATAACAACCAAAGAAATACTTAATCAAAGTTCAGGTTCTCCAAAACTCTATAAACTGTGTTTGATGGAATAGAAAAGGAAGCAAAAGGCGGTGGGATTTTTAAAGCAAAATCTTCTCTAGCCTACCTCAAGATGTTGTGCAAATGGAAAGGGGTATGAATAATTATAAATAATTAAAGTAAAATATTTTAAAGTAAGCAATCTTCTCTATAAGAGTCAGGGGTTATCTGGTTTTAAGTGTATCCTTTCATAAAGGACAGAGAGCCCAATCCTATCCATCTCTCCTCAGAAGTCAGCCCCGTTACTCCCAGGTAAAGTCCCATTATAATCTCATTATATATAGGGGTTTGCTCTTCCTCAGACTTCCTCCACCTAAAAAGGGTCTTCCCCATGTTGAATGTATGTCCACTTTTTCCAGGACATACCCTCTTTTTTAGCCTTGTGCCCTGGAAAAAAGTCCCTTTTCATTGTGAGCAGCATGTAGCCTTTTTGTAATGAATAAACTATATGTAATAGTTATAAGTAAAATGATGTTTAATTGACCGCATGAAGCAATATACATTTTTAGCTTATATTTTGCCATATCTTATATTTTTCTTGGATGTTTTAACTTTTGGAGGGGTCTCGTCCTCTTTGGCAGTTATGACACATGGTCACCCTGGCTTTCCTGAACAGCTGGATCAGACTCTTGGGAAAGACAACTGTGTGAACTTAGTCAGGATGATCATAGCTCATGACTGGAAAAAGGACAAGCCCCACCCAAAACACAGGACATGGCAATTTAAATTTAATTTAAACACTATCTTATTAAATTTCAAACTATTACATATAGGGCGCAATCCTAAGACATTTAGGGTGGCATAATACCCCTGGCCTATCTATCCAAGATAATGTGCAGAGTTTGCATATGCCTAACCCTGCCAGGTGTGGGGCAGAAATGTCTTACTGCACATTTGTGACACCCCCAAGTCAGCACAGGACTTATGCTTGGGCTTAGGCCAGCCTAATGAAGATTAGGACTGAAGACTTAATTATTCCATTCCTTATTTATTACAAAAAGGCTACATGTTGCCTGCTAAAAAGGAATAGCGTTGAGAATGAAGATTTTTTTCCAGGTCATAAGGCTAGAAAAGAGGACACATTTTCACCCTGGGCTTAGTGAGGACGATGGGCTTGAGGAGCCACAGTTTCCTGGGAGTAAGCCCCATTGACTACAATGGGACGTACTACTCAGTAGATATGCAGAAGACATCCCAATCCTATCATTTCCTACAACCCAGAGTAACTACAGGAGCATGTAAGAGACATTACGTGTACCCGACGTTACTGCACCACCTAGTGAAAACCTATGGGAAATTCATATCGCAATCCAGAGCAAATTGTTCTTACACCGGAGCAAGGACTCCCCATAGTTACTCTGGATTTCGCCCAATGATTGTGACTATCTGTCCTCTTTTCCCAGGACATGTCCTGTTTTTGAGCCTTCTGTTCTGGAAGAAATCTCATTGTCCTCCTTTTTCTTTTCAGCAGGCAGTATGAAGTTTTTTTTGTAATTAATAAATTATATGTAATATATGTATAAATTTAAATTTAATAATAAGTAACATAGGCTGAAATCCAGAGTAACTACGGTGAGTCCTTGTTTTGGAGTAAGAAAAAGTTACCGGTACTCTGGATTGCAAAATGAATTTCCCATAGGTTTTCACTAGGTGGTGCAGTAACTATGGGTGCACATAATGTCTCTTACGTGCTCCTGTAGTTACTCTGGATTGTGCCCATTGGCTGCAAATCTAAGTACACTTTCCTGGGAATAAGATCCATTGACCGCAATGGGGCTTACTTCTGAGTAGACATGAATAGGCTTGCGTGCATACCATTTAAATTAACCATATTAAAGCAATATATCTGAGTGTTTTCAGCTTTTATTTTGCCATGTCCTACATTTTTCTTGAGTGTCCCACATTTGAGGGGGTCCTTGTCCTTGTGTCCTGCAAAAAAAACTTTGTCGTCCTTTTAGGGTGAACATCTCTCCCCTTTTCCCAAAAACATGTCCTCTTTTTGAATCTTCTGTTCTGGAAAAATTTCATTGTTGTCCTTTTCCTTGTTAGTAAGCAGCACATAACCTTATTGTAATTAATAAATTGTATGTAATAGTTTTTAATTTAATAATAAGTAATAGTTTTTAAATTAACCCCATGGAAACAATATATATGAGTGTTTTAGGTTTTATTTTATTTCCTACATTTTTCTTGGGTGTCCTACATTTTTTTTTGGGGGGGGGGGTAGGTCTTCTGAATCCTATCCATCTCTACTCAGAAGTAAGTCCCATTATAGTATAGTGAGTTTACTTCCAGAATTTCATCCAGAGGCTGTCATCCTTTTCCCATTTATCTGGGAGTAAGTCCCATAGAATATAATGGATTACCTCTGAGTAGACCTGGGGAAGTCTGGGAGGAAATGTTTGCACAGAGCCAATGCAAGCAGAGGCTGGAAGGGCAGCTGTTTGGGAGGAAAAAGGAAAGAACTTCAGGAAGGCAGAAGCTGTTTGTGCTCACCTTACCTAGCCTTACCTGGAGCACAGAGAGAAAGGAGAAGAGGGAGGAGAAGGCAAGGTCCTTTATGAAGAGCAGCCAGCTGGGGTCTTGGGATGCTCTTGTTTGCATGGAGGGCAGAGCCTGGGAAGTGCTCGTGTCACCCCAGCAACTTCAAGCTCAGGTTGAGGCTTAGTGCACATGCAAAATAGTGGCAAAATCCTACCCATGGCAAGTTTTACTCCTTGCTCTGGGAGAAGCCCACCTGGAGTGAAGGAAGACCCCATTAATTTAGGAAGGTCCCTTAACAATTAAAGCTGAGGGAACTGTCTGATTTTCTGATGGGGGTGTGTGTCACAAAATTATAGATATCCTGCCTCAACATTGTCTTATTTTCCCATTTGTTGGACAGACCTGTCGCTCTGGTGTCAGTAAAGCAAAAGTGGATCCACCTAAGATTCCAACACGTCAGGTGCAGACAAACATTGATGGTAAGTGGAGTCTCTGTTCCTCAGACACTACAGGAGGAGTGGGGGAAGTCTCTTTTTCTCTGCTTTCTCATGTCACTTCACATGGTGGTTTTTACTCTTCTTTGCAGAATTATTGCTGACCTGCATTGAAAAGTCCACCAGGTTGTGTAAAAAACTCAAGATGCTAGCAAGGAAGTAAGTCAGAGGGAGTACCCCTTTCTATCAACCTTGAATATATATAATATCAACCCTTGACCGTCAAGGGTTGGATATATTGTCTTTCAAACACGTTATACCTGCAGTGCTATGGGGCCTTCTGTTGCCTCATCAGCTTTGATAATTACTTCTTATTTCTGTTGTGATCAGCCCCATCGCACTTTGGGTTATGGGTTATTTGGGGTTGTGTTTGTTTCTGGTAACCGCCTCCCAGTTCTGCAAGAGCTAGAGCTTTCTGTTTTTCTGCAGAACATTTACAGTGAGTTGTAACTCTTTTCCCCTTCCCTTAGGCACTCAAATTATCCTGAGGATGCTATTTTCAAACAAAGAAAGAAGAAAATAGATGTTGAAGTTACTCCATCCACCTTGGACACATCCAGAGATTTGTAAGGAACTGGGTCCCTAATATAGTGTGCAAGGAGGCAAAAGATGGGATTGAGGAATGTGAGAATGGAATAACTCCAGAGAACCAGATCAAAGGGATATTTATACCATTGAGGGAGGTTTAGTTAACATCCCCCATTCCAATGGCCCTACAGAAGTGTTATTTACATAATTTAATACCACTTGACCTATTCCATCAAATCCATTCAGTCATCTGAACAGCAATTCCTTACTTGATTGCCTTCTAGAAGAAATGTAAATATGTTCACAAGTAAGCTACATACTCTTTAAAAGCCTAGGAGGCAGAAGTCAGTGTGACACACATAAAGGATTGTAGTTAACATTGAGCATACATGTGATAAAGGGTGAATTGTTATTTATTGAGTTTTGTGCATGTAACATGTGTTGCCAATTTTATTTGCATGTCTTTTTACACTTCTAGAGCTAGAGTTAGAACAGTGGATCCCAAAGTCTTTCTTGGACTTTGAAAACCCTATTAAGTCTTTGCATGGGGGCAAAGTGGTTCCCCAAAGCTGCAAACCTATTTTCCTGGGAGTAAGAACCAACAGAATGGAACTTGCTTTTGAGTAGACATGATTAGAATTGCACCCTTAGTATTACTTGGACTTTGGAAACCTTGTTGAATCTTTGAATGGAGGCAACAAAATGCTATCACTATAACTGCACTGCTGCTGGGTATGAAGGGGTTTTTCCACTGAACTAGGACATGGCTCTCGGGAGGTTCTGGGATTCCTGTGACTTATCTGCAGCCTTCCAGTAGCTTCAAATGGTTATAAGAAATAAAAACTTCCTGTTTTCATAGCAAAAGAGGAAGTGATTTTTAAAAATAGCAGTTTGAAGCTTCAGGCAGGATTGCAGAGGGTGTTGCAGGCTCCTTAGAACCCCCCCCCCCCAAGAGCCAGGAAAGTGGAAAAATCCCTCCCATGCCTCGCAGCAGTGCAATTTTATTGAACGTGATGCTGTTATTCCCCCTTTTCGCCATTTTCTTATGTTGCAAAGCTCAGCTCCATTTCACTGATTAGTGACTAGGCCGTAACCTCCAATTAGGCTGGCATGAGCCCCGGCATTAGTCCTATGCTGGCCTAGGTGGGGAGTCACAGAAGCAGAGTAAGGCACTCCTAGGATGGTTAGGTGAGTGCATTGGCATATGCCAACTTCCCCACACTACCATAGGCAGATATGGCAGGCGAGTTATGCCAACCTAAATTGGTTAGGATTGCATCCTGAGTCAGAGTTCTAATGCCTGGTATCTTTTTGTGTCCAGCAGATTCCAGTCCCATATGTCCAGCCGATCCTTGGAATCTCTTCCCTCTATGAGTTTTTCATGTTCTGAATGTGATGATACTCTAAGCATAACAAGGTAAGTGGAAAAACCCCTAGACCTGCCCAGGAGCAATGTGATTGGAGTGAACCTGATGTTGCTGATTCCTGGGCCATTCCACTTAACACAGCGTTTCTCAAAGTGGGGGTCGGGACCCCTTTGGGGGTCGCCTAGAACTTTCCTGGGGGTCGCCTAAAGACCCCTGGTGCTGGGGTCTAGGTTAGGCTTGCCAGACCTCTGGCTGTAGCTGTGCGTGCACTGGGGCTGACTGACAGCCTCAGGGCCGAATCCTATGCATGCCTACTCTGAAATAAATCGCATTATAGTCAGGGAGCCTTTACTCCCATGTAAATGTGGATAGGATTGCAGCCTCAGGGCCCAACCCTATGCATGCTTACTCTGAAATAAATCCCATTGTGTTCAATGTGTGCATAGAACACACATTTCATTTGTAACAATAAAAATACATCCTGCATATCGGATATTTACATTACGATTCATAACAGTAGCAAAATTACAGTTATAAAGTAGCAATGAAAATAATTTTATGGTTGGGGGTCCCCACAACATGAGGAACTTATAAAGGGGTCACGGCATTAGGAAGATTGAGAACCACTGATTTAACAGGACTGACCATTTTCTAGTTCCCCATATGGGTTGCAACCCCTCTTTCCTTTGTTTCTAAGCTCAGCTCCACTTCATTTCGTTCAGCAGTGACTCAGAGCTCTAATGCTTGGTGTTTCCTTGTGTCCACCAGATCGCCATACAGTTTGTCCAGCGAATGTTTGGAATGTTCTGAGTTGCCTTGGTTTTGTGAGTCTGAAGTGATTCCAAGCCCATCACCTTCACCCTTCACCTTCACCCATCACCTTCACCCAGGAAAAGATGAAGCTGGAACTGTAAGGAGGATTCCCAGACTACCGGGGGCTGGATTGAAGGTCATACGACAAGAGGCAATGACACACCATCCAGTGAAATTCAACATCCGTAAGAAATATTTTGCAAGCGTGTATGGCTGTCCCACTCCTTACGATGAAGAAGAAATGTCATCTGGTTCCAGCTACAAATGGTAGAAATGGAAACAATGCACATGATTGTGCTCCATCAACACTTCCTCCGCCTATAATTCCTTACCTAGTCCTTAAATTGTAAATTAATCTAGTATTTCCCTCTAGATAACATTAGGATAAAACTGTAGTCTTGGTTGTTAGTCAATAAGCCAATAAATATTTATATGGAAATAGACAAGCCATGCTTTTGATAATTTAGAAGTGATGTGGTAGAAGGATTTTCCTCACCTGGGTTTATTTCTAAGTTTGAAGAGAGAAAAAGGTTAATTGCCTATATAATAATATGAGACAAGCAGTTTCAAAATATGAGGTTTTGATTAATAAAGTGTGTCTTAACTTTCTCAGAACTCCCTTCTCAGTTTAGTATGGTTCTCTTTCCTGAACACGATGGTCAGCTATTCCCCTTAGAAAACATTTCTCTTCTGATTCCAAGCCATGGATCACCATGGATTATCCACATCATTCCATTGTGAACTAGGGTAAGAAATCAAGAAAGATATGGCTTACATAGGTCCTCCACAAGCCGATAAGTTTTGGAATTTCAAAATGGAGGTCAGGATCCCATAGGGGGGTCAAAAACTTAAGCCAGGGGATGGAATTCACCGTCTTGGAATCTGGTACTGGGCTTTCCTGGGAGTAACAGCACAATCCAGAGCAACTAATCTGTCCACATAAGAGCCCTTGGGTTGCCCTATCTATCACTAGGTTGGAGCAACTGCAAGATGCTCCACCCCAGTTACTCTGGAAGAGGCTTAAGGCAGAGCAAGGCAACATAGGGTGCCCTAAGAGAGGTGGACCTGCTCTGCCCTAACTGGGGCAGCCTAAGCAGCTCAGGAGAGGCAAGTTGAGGGCATGTTTAGCATTGCCTAGGGCAGAGCAGTTACTCTGTATACAGAGCCTGTTTCCAAGGCAGAAATGCCCTCTTCCAGCTCCTCAGAGTTATAGCACCTCAGGAGCAGGTACAGTAAGGAGAAGACCCATAAGGGTCCATGATGAGGCAGAGTAAGAATGGTAGTTTTGACCAAAAATCTGTGTTCTTGGCCAGCATATCTGCAACCCCTGCCTCTCAACCTCAGGATATGGAACAACTACGGCAGCCCACTAACCTGTGGAAACAGCAGGCCACTCCAAGAAGCCCCTTGTATTCACTGTAGAATGTACTGGAATCTCATCAGGGACTCCTTATAAGGCAGACACCCAGTGGCATCACCAGACTGGTGCGGCTGGTGTGGGCCGCATTGGGTGACACATTTCGTATGGGGTGATGTGCCGGAGAAGTTTGACAGTCCTTTGACAGGCGGAGCAGCAGCCAGAAGCTGCCACTTGTCCTCGGAGCTGGCCCAAACGGCCAGCTGAGGTGCACTGCGCAGAAACACACTGAGCATGCCAAACTACTTCAGAGAAGACTTCCTAAGCGTGGAGGAAGTCCACGCCTCTGCGCAGCCATTCGGCCTCGCTCAGGAGGCGGAGTGGCAGCCAAATGGCTTCAGAAAGAGTACTGCACAGGCACCAACTCTGATGCCTGCACAGTCTCCTCTGAAGCCGAAAGTCTTCAGAAAAGTACTGCACAAGCGTCAGAGATGGTGCCTGTGCAGTACTCTTTCTGAAGCCAGTTGGCTTCAGAAACAACTGCACAGGCGCCAACTTTGGCAACTGCGCAGTCTAGGTAGGGGAGTGCGCGCCTCCCAAGGGTGATGGACAGACTTCTGCACCGGGTGATGCGCAGAGTTGTGTCATCACTGTAGGCACCACAGCTGTTCCTTGTTCAGTGTGATCTGAGGGGTGTCTCCTCAGGAGCAAGTCCTCCCCATGTGTCAATTACTTAGCATGCTCTGGAGCAGTTAGGGCAGCCCAGGCTTCCTGACTCTCTGGATGCAGCATAACTTTCTGCTCTGGATACAGAATAGTTAGGAGAGAGCAGTTAGGGCAGAGCAGACTGAACTTGCTCTGGATTGTGCCCTAAGTCTCATTAAACAGAGTGGGACTTACTTCCATGTAGACATGGAGGAGCATCTGAGGGATTTGTCAGGAGATTTTTGAGTTTAAGAGGGGATACCAGGCTAAAATGCCTGAATCCTTCTGCCATACAGCTGAGCAGCCTCTGATGATCATTCTGGATCCCCTTTACCGAAACAACTTCTAAGCTAGAAGTAGAAAAAAAAAATTCATTGCTTACATATTTCCAGTAAGGATTTGAATCAAGCATTTTAACGGACCAAAGTTTATTGATTAACAATATTCTTGCACTGGGTATTAACTTTCAGAACACTCCACTCAATTTAGTGTTCCTGGTCTTGGAAGAAAATGCCATCTATTGTTAATTACCCTTAAAAAACAGTCCCGTCCTGACCCCATGCCAAAGACCATGCTATCCCAGTTCATCCCATTTTGAATACGGGAAAGGTCTTAGGAGTGATATGGCTTATGTAACCTCCCATAAGCCAATCAGCCTTTGAATTTCAGACCATGCTCATGGATTTCCAGACAGCGTGGCTGAATTGAGAAGCCTGTGAAAATCATTCAGGATTCTACTTGCACAATCTACTTCGACATCAAAATACCCTATTCCATACTACAATTTGGAATTCAGTGTGCCCAACAGTAGGGTGGGGGTTTTGAGGGGTTATGCATTTTGAGGGGTTAATTGCAAATTAACCAGGCCTCAAATAAATCCTTATGTTTGACAAGATGCTCAGGATCATCCCTAAATATTAAGGGATGATGAAACAAGGAAACGCTAGTGGTTTTGCAGGGAACAATCATGGACAATTTGCAGCAAGTGTGGGATAAGAATAGGAGGAGTTTAACTCCTGCTAACCGAGCAAGAGGCACTCCTTCAAGAGGCATATTGAGGGCATGTTTAGGATTGCCTAGGGCAGAGCAGTTATTCTGTATCCAGAGCCTGTTTCCAGGGCAGAAATGCCCTCTTCCAGCTCCTCAGAGTTATAGCACCTCAGGAGCAGGTACAGTAAGGAGTAGACCCATAAGGGTCCATGATGAGGCAGAGTAAGAATGGTAGTTTTGACCAAAAATCTGTGTTCTTGGCCAGCATATCTGCAACCCCTGCCTCTCAACCTCAGGGTATGGAACAACTATGGCAGCCCACTAACCTGTGGATACAACAGGCAACTCCAAGAAGCCCCTTGTATTCTCTGTAAACTGTACTGGCAGTCTCATCAGGGACTCCTTCTAAGGCAGGCACCACAGCTGTTCCTTGTTCAGTGTGATCTGAGAGGGTCTCCTCAGGAGCAAACCCTCCCCGGGTGTCACTGACTTGGAGCCTACTGAGCATGCTCTGGAGCAGTTAGGGTAGCTCAGGCTTCCTGACTCTCTGGATGCAGCATATCTTTTTGCTCTGGATTCAGAATAGTTGGGGCAGCCCAGCTAGGGCTCTCCTCACTGGCCAAACTCTGGATTGTGTCCTCAGGGCTTTCCCTGTTTTTGTTTCAAGGGTCTTATGATTTGTTTGTCATTCCTGCCACTGAGTCCTGCTAAGTTTTCAGTATTAATCATATCCCACAAAGACTGCAAACCTAAGAATGTCTACACAGAAATAAGTCCCATTGTGTTCAGTGGGTCTTACTCCCAGAATAGTGTGGTTAGTATTGCAGCTAATGTCATTGTATGATCCATTAGATATTTTCTTCTGTCCTTTGATTAAGGTATGATCTCACCAAGTCAGGAATTATGACTTAGAAACCTGCTGTTAATTTCAGTTACTTCAATTACTATGTCTCTTGAACCGCCCTTCAAATCCCTTATGAATTACTCAAGCATGATCACCCACCATATATGAAAGCATAGATAAAAATATTATTCATGAGATGTTCAAATGGCTGAGGAATTGCAAACAATCAGGAATGTGCAGATTTATCTTAATTCAGCAAAATATTCTAGAGTCATTGAATGAGGGTGTTGTAGCAAGGCTTCCACTGTATGAGAAAAAGATCTGAACACTTTGAGTTTAGATTTTGCCTGAAATGGTAGGGCTATTTCTAGTACTGCTGCTGCTCATTCCGGGCATGCAGTTTCCTTACCCTATACGCAAGACACAACCTATAATGTGTACCATCACTGATCCCTCCCAGCTTCCATACAAATACCATCAGAGTGGAAATCTAATTATTGGAGAAATTGCTTCCCAACTTGGATGCCTAATTGATGAAATTGCTTTCAGAGGACATCCCAACACAAAGCTGATAGAAGGAGTAATGTAAGGAAATGCATTTGCTGCTATGTGGTATTCAGTATTCCAGATTATGTCCTTTGGAAATGTACCATATAAGGATATATATGTTGGGAATACATTGTTTTGGGAAGATTCATTTTTATTAGCAGGTGCTAATAATTGGTTGTTTTAAATACAGTACGGTATATGGTTGCTTTCATAAGCAAAAAACACGTTTATTGGAAAATAACTACCATGGAGCTAATAGGGATTATTTTTTATATGAACATGTTTAGGATTTTGCTATAAATATTGTCTGCTACAACATGGTCTGCTTGTACCTTCTAATTATCACATGGCTTTTTGCCATTCATTTATTTCTTACTGTGACCTGTAAGGCACTTTTGGCTTTCATGAAATACAGGAAACGTATTTACCAAGACTTTGGCTGCAATCCTAACCACACATTTCCTGGGACTAAGACCCATTGAGCACAATGGGGTTTATTTTTGAGTAAACATGGTTAGAATTGTGCTCTCTGTCCATCTCTTTTGTTATCATTGACACTGACTGGCAGTAGTTTTCCAGGATTTTAGGGAGGAAACATTTACCCTACTAGGACAATGGTCTTCAAAGTGGGGGTCAGGACCCCCTTGAGGGGTTACGGGGGGTTGGTCACTAAAAGCTGGGTGATATCACTTCTGGGGGCTCCCAACCAGATTGTCAGAAAGGGGTCCTGGGCTGAAATGTTTCAATACCACTGCACTAGAAGATGAGGTACTCAGTTTACTGTATGACAAGCATAGGCTTCAGCCATGGTCTACCTCTTTGTACTTAATTCCACATAGACACTGATGAGGAGCTACTGAGAAGACACTAATATGAGCTACTGATAAGCAAACTGAGATGCTTTGCAGCCTGATAATGGAGAATACAGTGGGGCAGGGCTCTGCTGGTCCCTATCTGTGCCTGCCTCAGTCCCCCATCCTACCCTCCCCTGCCATACCTGGAAAGCTTCCCCCATCTCCTCCTATTTTAATACTGACTAGAGCTCTTCTCCTCTTCAGGAGGCATCAGGGGGCATCACTGTTGATAACTCTTCCTCTTCCAGGGGGCATCAGTCCACAACTGGACTAACCGCCAAGTGCCGTTGAGCCAGTGCTGAGGCTGACTCCTCATTGATTGCTGCACACATGCTTTGTGGCACATTTGCAACACCCAGCATTGGCTCTGGAGCTCAGCACTGACAGTGAGTGGCAATAGGATTGGGCCATAAATCCTTAATGCTTCCACTGAAATCAATAAACATGATTTTCTTTTATCATGGACCTAATCATATATTTATTTTGATTTTACAACTGGCAGAAGACACATTTAAGCTGCCCTTCCTCCAAGAAGCTTAGAGTTTTCTACTTAGTTTCTTACCTAATGATGGCTGCAATCCTAAAGACACTTTCCTGGGAGTAAGACCAACTGAACACAATTGGGCTTACTTTTGAGTAGACATGGTTAAGATTGTGGTATGCATCCTTCCAACAACTCTGTAAGGTGAGAGTGGCTAGCCCATGTCATCCAATAGGTCATGGTTAAGCAGGGATTTCAACCTGCTACTACATCTTCCAGGGCTAAGTCCAATTCCAGAATGACACCATCCTGTCACGAGTTGACTTCAGAAAAGAACAGTGAAGACAGGTGGCCTAAGACTTGTATTTACTCAGAAGTTTGGAAAGATTGCACTAATGCTTCTCCTCTTCTCTTTCTCCTCTCTCCTCTCTTAAATATGGGCTTGAATATTTATGAAATTTAGTTCTAACATTTCAGACTATAATAATATACAATTCATTAAATACTTTCACTTTGATTTTGAATATCCATTTTACATAAGAAATAACACTTCCTTTAGTCCAGTTCCAAAGAACTACCAACATGTCCTGTCCTTGGTGTTTGCTGTGAAGGAGATCAATGAAAACCCAAGTATCCTACCAAATATCAGCCTGGGATTCCACATTTATGACAGTTACATCAATGCAAGAATGACTCATCAGAATACCTTGAAACTTCTTTCCACCCAAGAAAGGATTGTCCCCAACTTCAAATGTAACCAGCATCAACATCTGATAGCTGCCATTGGGGGACTGGATTCTGAAATCTCCCTTCACATGGCTACTCAATTAAGCATCTACAAAATTCCACAGGTATGTACTGAGAATTGCATTGTGTTCTGTAAACTATTTTCAGTCATAAGTCTGATCCACTGATATAGATCAACAAGGACATGCAGTAACTATATATAGCGGTACCTTGGTTTAAGCCTGACTTGGATTAAGAGCAAAATTTTCTCAGAAATTTTGACTTGGTTTAAGAGCACTGTCTTGGAAGAAGACCACTTCTGAGGAAGTTTGGAACAGGCTTCCATGGCCAGGGAACTCATGGGGGGGAGTAGCCTGGAGGGGGAGCAGCCTGAGCCAGGTGTGTGTGTGGCATTGTGGATGGTGTGCCTTATCAATGTTCCAGTGCTGCTCCCCATCAGCAGCAAAGTAATAGTAAAGTTGCACAAAAAGACAAGGATTCCATTGAGCCATTGGATAGCAGTGACTCTGTTAGTGATAGTGAAAGTCATCTGCCTCTCTCTTGGTTCCCTCACACCATGAAGGTTTTTAGAGGTACAGTACAGTTCAGTTCTGTACAGTATTTTCTTTATTACCATGTTTTGTATTAGATTACAATATTTTATGAACAGTAAATATCTTATATAGACTGACTTACTCAATGACTGACTCATCAATGCCCAGCCAAAACCACTGGGCCTAGAAGTGTGAAATTTGGGGAGGGTGTTCTTTCTAAGTGACGGAGGCACCCACTAATAACTGGTTTTTGGAAATTCCAACCGGAAGTGGGTGAAAAGGAGCATAACCCATTTTCCTCCCTGTACTTTTCATTGATGAGTCCCTAACTGATCCAAGCTCTGCCCAACCCTTGGACCGAGAAGCATGAAATTTGAGGAGGTGTTCCTTCTGTGACATCAACAACCACCAAGAACCAATGTTGAGAAATTTAACCTATAAGGGGTTAAAAAGGGGTGCAACCTTTTTTTGTCTTATATTTAACACTGAAGATTGACTGTTCAACATCCAGCTGCTGCACTGGGAGGGAGAGTGCACAGGGGGTGATGGTGTGCATTAGGAGATGAATCACATGGGGGATTGATGTGCATCTGGGGTTGATGCACATCTGGGGTTGATGTGTATGGGGTGGTTGATGTTCATGTGGGTTGATTTTCATGGAGGGATGATACGCATGGAGGGGTTGATGCACATGGGAGGATGATGTGCATGGGGGGATGTTGTACATTGGGGTGTGGCATGTGGGAGGTATTTTACTCCCGCAACATTTTGCTAATTTTTATATAAATATTTTTAGACCGAGCTTCTTTTTTCCTGTGGGAAAATCTGCTTTGGATTACAAGCATCTTGGATTACAAGCATGCTTCCGGAACAAATTATGCCCATAAACCAGGGCACCATTGTAGCTGAAACATTGCAGATCCTCAGGCTTACTTTAGGGCAAGAAGACAAATATTCCCATGATGTGCACGGGGGATTGATGCACATAAGGGATTGATGCACATGGGGGGTTGATGTGCATGGGGTAGTTGATGCTCATGTTGGGTTTATTTTCATGGAGGGATGATGCGCATGGAGGGGACCTTATGGAGACCCAACACTGCTTCTGCTTCTAATTCTGACATTTATTATAACTACATTTTGCTTAGATTGCCTACTGTGTGCAAGTTCCAATGAAGAATATTAAAAGTCAGCTCCCTTCATTTTATCGGATGGTCCCTAATGAAGCACATCAGTACCGAGGGATTGCCCGTCTCCTTCAATATTTTCAGTGGACTTGGGTTGCTGTGATTGCTTCAGATGATGATAGTGGGGAAAAATTTGTGCAGACCATGATAAAAATTCTCTCTGAACATGGAATCTGTACAGCCTTCATTAATAAATTACCAGTTTTGTCCCAAATCTTACAGGTCATAAGACTAATGGACACCTTACATACATCAGACCCCTTTGTGACCAGAATTATGTCACTGATCAATTTCAAAGTCAATGTATATGTTGTCAATGCTCATGCTCAGACCACAACAGATTTGAAATGGATAACATACTTTTATACAATGTTACATGATGTTACAGAGGTTTCCTTAGGAAAAGTGTGGATCATGACAGCCCATTGGGATTCTTCTTCAGTTGCAGCAGAAAGACAGTTTGATGTACAGGTATTTCATGGAGCCTTGTCTTTTGCAATTCACTCCAATGAAGTGCCGGGGTTTTCAGAATTCCTTCAGCACCTAAGGCCAGAATCACAAAAAGAGGATGATTTTTTCAGGATCTTCTGGGAACATGCATTTGATTGCTTATTTCCTGATTCTTCCTATGGCAAGGAGTTCAATGAGACTTGCACTGGTCAGGAAAGGTTGGAGAACCTCCCAGCAACTCTCTTTGAAATGAGCATGACAGGTCAAAGTTACAGCATCTACAATGCGGTTCATGCTGTCGCACATGCATTGCAAAGGAAGTACTTTTTCAAATCCGAGATCAGAGCAAGGTGGGACCCTATAAGAATATTCCTTCAGAAATTCCAATGGTCACAGGTAATGTTCCTCTAGGAGAGCTTCCTTGTCATTGTAACATTTGAGGAGTAGAGAACCAAAGCCATTGTGTTGGATTCAGAGACTCAAATTTTAAAAATACAGATTGAATTTCCCCACCTGCAACATTTGGTTCCAGGATCTTCCATGGCAACCTATTTCCA
The DNA here is from genome assembly GCA_030015325.1 of Cryptoblepharus egeriae. NCBI lineage: Eukaryota > Metazoa > Chordata > Lepidosauria > Squamata > Scincidae > Cryptoblepharus > Cryptoblepharus egeriae. Next base: position 86,983,480 of record JAREYC010000004.1, read on the forward strand.
TGTTACACTAACCCTACAATCCAGAGTAACTACGGGAGCACGTAAGAGACTCTACATGCACCCGCAGTTACTACATCACCTAATGAAAACCTATGGGAAATTCATATTGCAATCCAGAACAAATTGTTCTTACACCGGACCAAGGACTCCCCGTAGTTACTCTGGATTGCGCCCTAAATCAATTGTTTACCATGATAACAAGGCAGGGAATATACCAAGATGAATGAAATTCCTTTTCAAGTGGCTCAGAGGCAATTCAGAAGTGATTACTCTTTATGACCCATTCTCAGACAAGCTCTCCTGCCATGATGCCATAGTAAACAGGCTAACTTTAAGCTATTAACTGATACATAAAGGATGTTTATCTTTTAATGCAAAGAGCCAACCTCATTCCTGTTGAGACAAAATTGCATATAAATAAAATGCATATAATTAAGTTACAGTTTTTGCAAACAAAGGCATGGTTATTGCAATATAAAAATCAAATTCAATATTGTCAAAAGTAGGCGTCTCTCCATGAATGTATTTTTAACTTGCTACATTTGATTTTCTATTTACATCTTTGAAGACTGATTTTTACTTGATTGTTTCCCAAGTTTATAGGATAAAACTATGGAAATCTATCATGAGTATTCATCTTTGAAATCAGTGGAACATAGTAACTAAGAGCACAATCCTAACCATGTCTACTCAAAAGTAAGTCCCATTGTGTTCAATGGGTCTTACTCCCAGGAAAGTGTCTTTAGGATTGCAGCCTTAGAATACCAACCAGGTCAAATTGACCCAGCTGGAAATTTGTGTTGTTGTTTTTTTCCTGGAATTTATTATTATTACTTGACAAGATTTTCTGACTTTTTACTGCTAATTAGGTAGTTACAAATCCAAAAGCATGGAAGTTTTGAATTTACAGTTTTTCTGTAAATTCCTATTTATATATATTATCCCAGCAACAAGGGTCAAATTGACCCGTGCTGTAAAATATGTATAAATTTGAATTTACAGAAAAACACTAAATTCAAAACTTTCATGCTTCTGGATTTGTAACTGTCTAATTAGCAGTAAGAAAGTCAGAAAGTCTTGTCAAGTAATAATAATAAATTCCAGTAAAAAAACACAACACACTTCCAACCGGTTCAAACTGACCCATGCAGTCTGATGTGGAAAAAAAATCGTGGTATTCAAAGGGGTAATCAGTAATGTCTTTATCTTTATACTTTATTCTTTATACTAAAGAATAGCCCAGAACAAATAAGCAATTTTTCTTAAAAGATCAATAAAAAATACAGTGGTACCTTGAATAAAGAGTGTATTGTATAAAGAGCAAAATTTTCTCAGAAATTTTGACTTGCTTAAAGAGCACTGTCTTGAATAAAGAGCACTTCTGATGAAGTTTGGAATAGGCTTCCATGGCAAGGGAACTCACAGGTGGGATGAGGAGACTACCTTGAGCTACAGTGGAGCCCTGGGCAAAGTTTGGAAGAGGCTTCCATTGCCAGGGAACTCAAGGGATGTCCGGGGGGAGCAGCCTGAGTCAGGTCTGTATGTGGGATCTGTGTGTGGCAGCATGTAAGGTGTGCCTTATCAATGTTCTAGTGCTGCTCCCCGTCAGCAGCTTGGGAATGTTAAAGTTGCACAAAAAGACAATCGATTCCATTGAGCCAATGGATAGCAGTGACTCTATTAGTGATTGTGAAAGTCATCCCCTCTCTGTAACTCTCACATCAGCCATGAAGGTTTTCAAAGGCAGAGTACTGTTCAGTACTGTACAGTACTGTACAGTATTTTCTTTACTGCTGTGTTGTGTGTTACTATATATTACAGTGCTTTGTACAGTGTTGTATTGCAGTGTTTTGTAATCATTTTTATAAACATTTTTATAATCATTCATATTTTTATATGAATATTTTTTGGGTTGTGGAACAAATCATCTGAGTTTCCATTATTTCCTATGGGAAAATCTGCTTCACTTAAAGAGCGTTTCACTTAAAGAGCATGCCTCCGGAATGAATTAAGGTTTTTAAGTGAGGCGCCACTGTATATATCTCAATTCTCAGAGCACAGACAGTTTTAAAACCTTCTTTTACCTCTCTCTCAATCCAGATTCACCCTTTCCTGAAGAGCATCTCATTTAACAACAGTGCTGGAGACATGGTGTCCTTTGATGAGGAGGGTGAACTGGCAGATGGATTTGATCTGATTAACTGGGTGACTTTTCCAAACCAGTCCTTTTTGAGAGTGAAAGTTGGAATGATGGATCCAAGGGCTTTTCCTGGAAAAGAGTTTACCATTAATGAGGAGGCTATCATGTGGCACAGCATGTTCAATCAGGTACAACCAATCTTTTGACTGAACATTGGAAAGTTAAATGGGAAATGTTTCTGTATTAATTACAGAATTAATATAATATTGTCTCATATGTCTCATATGAACGTGATGTGAGGCTTTCTTCCCCATCTCCATTTTATTTCCCCATCCATTTTATTTTACTCTGTGGACACAATCCGAACCAATTTAGGCCAGCACAAATCACCCATTGGTGGCCTGGGGAGACCAGTGCATATCTGTGCACTATTCCAATGCTCTCCCCAGGAGTGGCACAGAATTGCCTTATGGCACTTTTGCAACACCTCCAGAGCAGTAATGAATTTGTGCTGGAACTTGTGCTGGCCTAGCCAAGGGTTAGAATTGTGCTGTAAATTATATAAAATACATAAAAATTAAACCATAGACTAGATTTAAGATTTTCCAGGTTTAAAAAGGTAATGCATATACATTTATGTATAACAAGCAGAATTTACACACCATTGCATAAGAAAAATTGATAGAATATTTGAGGGCAGGCATGGCTAGGCACCATTGGGCACTACTGGGCACCAGTGGATACTAGGCATCAGTGAACATTTGTGGGGACCAAGCACTGTCATAGTGGGGACCATGCAGCAGACACCAGCATGTACTGTGTATCAGTGGCCACTCGGCGGGCATCAGATGGCAATGGGCACCATCAGGAACCAGCGGGTACCACTAGGCATCATCAAGCGGTGTGCAGGAGGGACCTTTGTTACTGGGCACCCAGCATACCTACCAGTCACCACTGGGCACCAGTGGGCAGTAGGCACTACCAGACACCACTGGGCACCAGGCAGCATTGGACATCAAGGGGCACCAGCAGGCACCATGCACCACTGGGTGGCACTGGGCACTACCAGGTATTGAGTACCACTGAACATTGGGATCCCTAAAGAACACCACTTGAAACCACTGGGCACCACTGAGTACCAGGCACCAATGGGGACAGGCCTCCCTGCCAGGCACCAAGCACTGTGCACCATTGGGCAACACGGACAACAGGCACCACCAGGCACCAAATTGATTCTTACATGGTCCTTACATCTCAGAAGGAATATGCTCACCATATTTCATGCTTCTAGGTCCAAGGGTTGGGGCTGGGTATCGATGAGTCAGTGATTTTTCAATTTAAAGCATAGGGACGAAAACATGTTGTACCTCCATTCACCCCCTTCCAATCTGAATTTCTAAAAATAGTTTCTAAGTGGGTGCCTACATCGTGGAATGTAGCTTCCAAAATTTCACACTTCCAAAATACCTTCCAAAATTTCACACTTTTAGGTCTGGCAGTTTTGGCTGAGCATTGATGAGCGAGTGAGCAAGCGAGCGAGCGAGTCAGTCAGTCAGTCAGTCAGTTGATGACCCTTCAATTATATATATATATATATATATATATATATATATATATATATATATATATATATATATATATATATATATATATCACAATTTATCACAGGAATATGTAAACCCAATTCTGTTTGAGGCCAATTCTGGTTGCATTAGGATTCTGACAATGCAAGTGGAGGAGAAAAAAAATGTCCTTTTTCTATACACAGGTGCTGCCCATTGCTGTGTGTAATGACCACTGCTATCCAGGTTATAGCAGAAAAAAGGTGGAAGGGAAGCCATTTTGCTGCTATGACTGCCATCAATGTCCAGAAGGGAAGATTTCATCTGAGAAGGGTAAGAGACATGTCAAATTTGTGGGGTGATGATAATTGGTCTGAGAACCTTCAAGTATGGCCTTCCTCACATTCAATGGGGTCCGTGGCCCCTTTCCATCACTCCAATTCAAATTTCAGTACTGGCTTGTTTCAAGATGCCCTGATAACCCACATACAAGTACGACAAATGCATCCCATATCTGGGATATCACAGTCACTACAAGGTATGTTTCATATCCAAAAAGGATTTCTCAGTTATGTTTTTCCCATATCTTTTCCCATTCTTCTATATTTTCCAAAGATGAACTTCCAAATTTCAGTTTCTCATGTACTTCAATCATCACACTGAAGAGAACAAAGCTGAAAGTCCTTGAACATTGCTTCTTTATTCATCATCCTGGTTCATCCCAAATTAGTAATGCCATGGTGTTAGTGACATTTCTTTTATTGGAAGCTGGTTTCCGAGTCCTGTAGATCAGATAAAGATTCCATGTTACTTTTATATACTATCTGAAGGTTATCTCACATTGAGAAAAGCAATATGTCAAAGAGAGGCAGTTTGAGAAACTGACCCAGGATGGAACAACCTACGAAAGTGGACATAATATGGAAAATAAAGCAAGTCTGTATCACTGAATTTGAAGTTATTCTATTATTTCAGATATGGATAATTGTCTCAAATGTCTAGAAGATCAATTTCCAAACAAGAACCAAGATCAATGTGTCCCCAAGAACCTGAATTTTCTGTCATATGAGGAACCTTTGGGAATGATATTAAGTGCTTTGGCTTTATCTTTTTCTCTGATCACAGTTTTGGTGCTCAAGATTTTCATCAAGAACAAGGACACTCCCATTGTCAAAGCCAACAATCAAGACCTCACCTATGCTCTGCTCATCTCCTTACTGCTCTCCTTCCTCTGCTCCTTGCTATTCATCGGCCAACCTCAGACAGTGACCTGCTATTTACGACAAACATCTTTTGGCCTCATCTTCTCAGTGGCTGTTTCTTGTATCTTGGCCAAAACCATCACTGTGATTCTGGCTTTCATGGCCACCAAACCAGGATCCAGAATGAGGAAATGGGTGGGCAAAAGGCTGGTTATACCTGGTTGCTTATACCTGGTTGCTTCCTGATTCAATCCATTATCTGTGCTGTATGGCTCTGCACTGCTCCTCCATTCCCAGATCTGGACATGGAGTCTCTGGCTGAAGAGATTGTAGTGGAATGCAATGAAGGCTCCATCACCATGTTTTATTGTGTTCTGGGGTACCTGGGACTTCTGGCTATGGTCAGTTTCATGGTGGCTTTCCAAGCTAGAAATCTGCCAGACAGTTTCAATGAAGCCAAGTTCATCACCTTCAGCATGTTGGTCTTTTGCAGTGTGTGGTTGTCCTTCATCCCACCTTACCTGAGCACAAAGGGAAAGTACATGGTGGCTGTGGAGATCTTCTCTATCTTGGCCTCTAGTGCTGGCTTGCTGGGATGTATCTTTTTCCCCAAATGCTATATAATTATCTTGAGGCCTAAGATGAACAGAAAGGATCAGCTAATAAGGAGAAATCAATAAAATTAATATGAATTAACATGCTTCATATCTTTTCATTTATGAAGCATGTTAATTCATATTAATTTTATTGATGTAATAGCTGAACAGGAACATCAAAACCTGCAAGGTTTTGAGTTTTACATATCTTTTCATTTATATTTTCTGGACATATGTAAAACTCAAAACCTTGCAGGTTTTGATGTTCCTGTTCAGCTACTACATACCAAAGAAAAACAGCACAGTGTGGGTTAATTTAACAGTTTGAGAGGTTCAGGTTGCAATACTAAAGACACTTTCCTGGGAGTAACCCTCCAGAGTAACCATGGGACCACATATGAGACATTTACGTTGATGTAGTTATGGCACCACCTAATGAAATTCATATTGCAATCCAGAGAAAATTTTTCTTACATCGGAGCAAGGACTCCCCGTAGTTACTCTGGATTGTGCCCTAAGATCCTTTGAACACAATGAGTCTTATTTTTGAGTTGACATGGTTAGGCTTGTGCTCTCGGGCAGGTTTATCTTACAGCAACCAAAAAATGGCCATTTTGAACACAAAAACCCATAGACCCTCAGAAACCAATCCTGTGGAAGTCTGCCTTTATTAGCCCTAGTCCCCGAAAGTTATTGCAAGATCAAAAAAAAAAAATTCTTTTCCGCATTTGATGCAAGAATGATCTCACCGAGCAGAATTATCTTGAATGATGATTTAGAAACCTGTAATTAACTTCCATTACTATGATATACTCTGTTCTCTCAAATCCCCCATGGGTTTACTGAGGCCACAAGTATACTAATCGGTCAAGTCTGAAACCTGCTTAGAGAATATATCATTCACATGCTGATGAAAGGAAATGTGAGCAACCAGGATTGTGCCAGAATGATATCAGTAGCTTATTTTAGCAAACGGTTCTGAAGTCATTGAAAGGGATTGTGCTAGCTGGGCATTTAGCTGGGTGAAAGAAAGGCACTGGACATGTCATTGCTGCTATTAATTCTGAGCTCACAGTTTGCTTTCACTGAATGTAGCACAAAATCTATCTCTTGTGTCAGAACTAATCCCTCTCAACTTCCATATAAATATCATCAGCAGGGAGACTTAATCATCGGAGCAATTGTTTCACAGTTTGGATGCCTAATCGATGATATTTCTTTCAGTGAACATCCCAAGACAAAACTGATGGATGGACTCATGTAAGGAAATTGTTTTACCCTCCATCACATTCAGCAGCCTTGTAGAGTATGGCAGTAATCCTACAGACACTTTCCTGAGAGTAAGACCATTGAACTCAATGGAGCTTTCTTTTGAGTAGACATGATTAGGATTGTGTTCCTATGTTTGTTACAAATAAGTCATGCAAAGAATATGTCAAGTCTCTTGGAAAATGTGAGATATCATGTTCTGTTTTCCCCCTACTCCGTGCATCACTGCCACCTTTTTCCCAGGAAGTGCTTGCTGAGAAATCTTGTCACCAGAATCTCAGTCTGGGGGAACAATCCCATGCATGTCTATTCAAAAGTAAGTCCTATTCTATTTAATGGAACTTACTCCCAGGAAAGTATGCAGTGGTGGACTTCAGGGGGTTCTTACAGGTTCTGTAGAACCCTTTGCTAATCATAGAATCCTAGAGTTGGAAGGGACCTAGTGGGTCATCTAGTCCAACCCCCTGCCTGCAGCAGAAAATCCTCCTACAGCATCCCTGACAGGTGCTCATTGAGCCTCTGCTTGAAGATCCCCAGTGCGGGAGAGTCCACCACCTCCATTGGCAATCTGTTCCACTGCCAAACCGCCCTCACTGTCAGGAACTTTTTCCGGATATCCAACCAGAATCTCCTCTCTTGCAGTTTGTACCCATTGCTTCTAGTTCTGCTTTCAGGAGCAGCAAAGAACAAATGAGCCCCTTCCTCCATATGACAGCCCTTCAGGTATCTGAAGAGGGCAATCATGTCTCCCTTCTGCCTCCTCTTCCTCCTCCTCTTCCTCCCCATGCTCCGGAGCAGTTAGGGCAGTCCAGGCTTCCTGATTCTTCGGATGCAACATAACTTTCTGTTCTGGATTCAGAATACTTGGGGTAGCCCAGCTAGGGCACTCCTCACCACCCTAACTCTGGATTGTGCCCTAAGTCTACTGGGAAGACACTCATACAACTTCTGTTGTACAGGAAGAATAATACATGCAACAGATCTTGCACATATACAATTTCATTTATCAAGAAAGGTAGAAACCAAGAGAAAAGTAAGAAAACCTAATTTTCCAGTAACCAAATTGCTCCAAAACATACTGTTCAACAAAGCAACTGACTTATTTTCTTGTATATTTTTGTATAGTAGAAGCTAATTCTGTGGAATTTTATTTCAAAGATACCTTTTCACTAAGGCAATCCTATTTAGGTCCTTTGTTATTGGATTTCCTGGTAGCAACTTGAACGAGGCTATGATACCATACATCAGATATTCTATGAGGTACTGAATGAGCACCTGGTTCTGAGAACCAGTTACTAATGGGACATAGAACCTATTGTTAATTTGGGTTATTAGGACATAGAACCTACTGTTAATGTATTTGAATCATACCACTGAAAGTATGGATAGGATTGCAGCCTATGAGTTTTTCATCCTGTATGTTCTGGCTGTCTTCTACAGCTGTTCAATAATCATTAATATCCTAATCTGTGGTGGCACTGTGGTTAAATACTCTGTGCTTGTCAACCTAAAGGTTGACAGGTTGGCTATTCAGGACCTGAGTACTAAATGACAGAGTTCCTATTACCTGTCCAGCTCCTTCCAATTCAAAAACATGTCAATGCAAGTAAATTTGGTCAGTACATAGTAAGGTTTTGGTGAGAAAGTAACATTTTGGTGAGAAAGTAACACTGTTCTGTGTAACTTTGGGAGGTATATTATGTTAGCCAGATGACCACAGAGACCCCGTCAGACAATGCTGGCTCTTCAGTCTTGAAACCAAAGAGACCATGTAACAATGTAATGAATGAGCACTGCCCTTAGACTCGGTCACAAATAACAGGGCAATCTGAAAGTAAAGGCAATCCTTTATCTTTAATATGATGGATCTGTTTATCCCTCCCTTCTCGCTTTCTGATGAGGGGTCAGTTTGTTTTTGTTTTTCATGGTGTTTGGATAGTGGATTGATACCTGCCTTTGTGCTTTCAGGAATAAATAGAGTTGCTCCCTCAGGTGGTGTTATCACTTTTATTAATTACTTTATTCTTTGTTTTTACAAATTCTACTTTCTTGTGTGGAACCTTTAAAATGCCTTGAGCATTTGTTTTGAGATAGTAAAGGATTAATGTAAGAATATACATTTTTTAAAATAAATCCTGGGACTGACTTGTGACAGAAACTACAGAAGTCAGTTCAGAGATGACCACATTGTACACAGGGCAAAAATGGGGCTTGGGAGGGCAATTACAGAAGTGTAATAATTCTTGTATCGTTCAGCCACCTGTTAGACAGTTGTCAGGACCTGCTATTTTAAGCATCAGTAAAAAGGCAAATTGATTTCAGCAGCATCCCTCACAGTTATTATAGAGCAAGAAGGGCATGTTCGGCACAATGTTAAGCACTGATTTTAATATGAGCAGGTTAAGAGAGACCTTCCATTCTAATTCAAAAACTGAAATCAACATAATTGACTTTTTCTTAAAAGTTCTGAATCATCCAATGAATCAGTGATACAAAAAAACCTTCCCATCCAACATTTTATTTTATCTTTACAACTGGCAAGACACATCATTATCCATTTCTTTATATTGTGGAGTATATTTTGAAAAAAAATCTAACAGGGAATACATTATCAGGGAATACATTTTTTTAAAAAAATATATATTATTGTTTTAACAAAGTTTTTAGTCTGTTTTAATCGTTTCAATTTTAAATCTAATTGTATTTTAAGTGTATTTTAATTATGTTTTAATTTCTATTTATTATTATTTTAATGGTGTTATTCTTCTCTTATGTTAGCCACCTTGGGCTCCCTTTTGTAGGGAAGGAAAGGCGGGGTATAAATTAAGAAATAAATAAATATATATATAAATAAATAAATATATAAATATTATCTGGATAAGAATTTTATACACGTACTCAGAAGTTAAGAAACGTTGCATTTGATCATCTATTTCTCAAATTCATTTCCAACAAGATTTAAGTTGTGATCATGTATATCATTAATGCTTTCACCTTAATACTTTACAAATATGTATCCATTTCATGCAAAATATAACACTTCCTTTAGTCCAGTTCCAAAGAATTACCAACATGCCCTTTCTTTGGTGTTTGCTGTGAAGGAGATCAATGAGAACATGAAGATCCTACCAAATATCAGCCTGGGAATCCATATTTATGACAGCTACAGGAATGCAAAGATGACTCATCACAACACCCTGAAACTTCTTTCCACCCAGGAAAGGCTTGCCCCCAACTTTAAATGCAACAAGCATCAGCATCTGATAGCTGCCATTGGGGGACTTGATGCATTAATTTCCCTTCACATGGCTACTCAACTGAGCATCCATAAGATTCCACAGGTATCAGTAGCATAACAATGGATGAGGGAGGGCAGTGCATCCTGGGGGCAAAATGTGTGTGTGTGGGGGGGGGGGGGCTAACAAAAACACCAATGTTCTCCTCATGAGTAGAGGCCCATGTCACATTTGACACATTTGTGCCTCCCATTTCCCAAGTTTTGAATCTCAGCAAATGGCAACCCTGGAATCAATTTGATGGTACACTTAAAGACATCATGTCTTCTCGCTTAAGACAGACAGCCTTATTTTTCAAAACTGTGGTTCTCAAAAGATATTTAGCTGGATTCATTACAGTTTAGCATTATTATTGTTATTATTATAATCATTACTATATTTTAATATTATTATTATTATTATTATTATTATTATTATTATTATTATTATTATTATTATTATTATTATCCATAAATACACAGCGAACAATTTCATGCTGGTTTCATTCACATCACCAGTCAGACCTTTCTCAAGAGTCTAGGACTGTGTGATGTAGTGGCGTATAATTCGTGCTGATCCCAGAAGAGCGGCTTTCTGCAGTTGGCAGAGTGATATTTTGTCAATGCCAATAGTTTTCAGGTGCCTGCCAAGGTCTTTGGGTACTGCACCCAGTGTGCCAATTACCACTGGAACCACCTGCACTAGCATACACCAGATATGCTGTAATTCGATTCTTAGATCTTGGTAGCGGGAGATCTTTTCCAGTTGTTTCTCCTCAATTCTGCTGTCAACTGGTATGGCGACGTCAATAAGCCATACCTTACTGCTTTCTATGATGGTGATATCTGGAGTTTTGTGTTCCAAGACCGTCTTGTCCGTCTGTATCCTGAAGTCCCACAGAAGCTTGACCTGCTCATTTGCAACCACTTTTTCAGGCTTGTGGACCCAGCAGTTTTTTGCCACTGGCAGATGATGATGTTGATGATGATGAAGATGATGATGATGATGATGATGATGATGATTACTATATTTTGTTTAGATTGCCTACTGCGTACAGGTTCCAGTGAGGGATGTGAAAATGCAGTTCCCTTCCTTTTACCGGATGGTCCCCAATGAAGCACATCAGTACGGAGGGATTGTCCATCTACTCCGGTATTTTCAGTGGACGTGGGTTGGGATCATTGCTTCGGATGATGATGACGGGGAAAAATTTGTGCAGACCATGAAGACAATGCTCTCCGAACATGGAATCTGTACTGCCTTCAGTAAAACAATACCAGTACTATCTCAGATTATGAAGATAGTACAATTTCTAGACAACTTAAGTGTAGAAAACCCCTCTGTGGCAAAGATCATGTCAGTAATAAATTATGACGTCAAAGTATATGTTGTTAATTCTCATGTTCAGACCACAACAGGTTTGAAATGGATAATATACTTTTATTCAATGTTACAAGAAGTAACAGAGGTTTCCTTAGGAAAAATGTGGATTATGACAGCCCGATGGGATTTCTCAACAGTGGCGGTAGAAAGGCATTTTGACATACAAGTCTTCCATGGAGCCTTGTCTTTCTCAATCCACTCCAATGAAGTACCGGGCTTTTCAGAATTCCTTCAGTCCCTACATCCCGACTCACACAAAGGGGATGATTTTCTCAAGCTCTTCTGGGAACAGGCTTTTGATTGCTTATTTCCTGATTCTGTTTATGGCAAGGAGGGCAGCAATATTTGCACTGGTGAGGAAAGGCTGGAGAATGTTCCAGGAACTCTTTTTGAAATGAGCATGACAGGACAAAGCTATAGCATCTATAATGCAGTCCATGCTGTTGCTCGTGCATTGCAAAAGGCATACTCATCCATGCCCAAGTGCAGAACAAGTGGGGACCACTGTAAGATGTTCCCACGAATTATCCAAAGCTCACAAGTAAGAACCCTTATATAAATTAACTCCTTGTTTAATGGCAATGTTAGAGGTGCAAACAGCAAAATATTTGATGGACTGACGGCACAATCCTATCCAATTTTGGCCAGTGCAACTCAAACATCTCCCCATTCCTGTGGTGTTTCAGTCTGCAGTCTTAATCCCCAGTTAAGCTGGCACAAATCCCATGCGGTATGGAGAAGCTGGTGCATATCAATGCAGTCCTAACCCTTCCCCAGGGTGGCACAGAAGCATTTTTGTGACCCCCCCCCCCAGGCCAGCATGGGACTTGTGCCGCCCTAAATGGGAGTTAGGATTGCAGACTCAGATACAGAACGTTTTGAAGTAGAAGAAGGCAAATGCAACTTTTGGCTGCATTAAGAGAACGGAAGCCTCCAAGTTGGGAAAAGTTATTGTTTCTCTTTATAGTGCATTGGTAATACCTCACCTGGAGTACTACTTCTGGGCACCTCAGTGAAAGATGCAGCCAATCTGAAGCAAGTTCAGAGGAGAGTGACAATGATGATCAGTGGTCTGGAAGACAAGCCCTATGAAGAAAGGTTGGGGGAACTGGGTTAGTTCAGTCTTGAGGAGAGAAGTCTAAGGGCACAATCCAGAGCAAGTTCAGCCTGCTCTGCCCTAACTGCTCTCTCCTATCTATTCTGTATCCAGAACATAAAGTTATGCTGCATCCAGAGAGTCAGGAAGCCTGGGCTGCCCTAACTGCTCCACAGCATGCTAAGTAATTGACACTTGGGGAGGACTTGCTCCTGAGGAGACCCCCCTCAGATCATACTGAACAAGGAACAGCTGTGGTGTCTGCCTTATAAGAAAGCCCAGAAGTTCCTGACAACCAGTTACAGCTTCAGTTCCTCTAGTGGAGAGTGGATGTTTGGAGTGGCCTGCTGTATCCCCAGGTTAGTGGGCTGCCGTAGTTGTTCCATATCCTGAGGTTGAGAGGCAGGGGTTGCAGCTAGGCTGGCCAAGAACTCAGATTTTTGGTCAACACTGCCATTCTTATTCAGGCCTTATCATGGACCCCTATGGGTCTACTCATTACTATACCTGCTCCTGAGGTGGTATATCTCTGAGGAACTGGAAGAGGGCATTTCTGCCTTGAAACAGGCTTTGGATACAGAGTAACTGCTCTGTCCTAGGCAATGCTAAACATGCCCTCAACTTGCCTTTCCTGAGCTCTTTAGGCTGCCCCAGTTAGGGCAGAGCAGGTCCACCTCTCTTAGGGCACCCTATGTTGCCTTGCTCTGTCCTAAGCCTCTTCCAGAGTAACTGGGCTGGAGCATCTTGCAGTTGCTCCACCCTAGTGATAGATAGGGCAACCCAAGGGCTCTTATGTGGACAGATTAGTTGCTCTGGATTGTGCTGCCTGAGAAACATGACTGCACAGTTCAGATACCTGAAGGGCTGTCATATGGAAGCAGGGATGCATTTGTTCTCACTGACCTCTGAAAGCAGAACTAGAACCAACAGGTACAAACTGCAAGAAAGGAAGGAGAGTCTAGTAAAAATGGAAGAACAGAGACTGCAAACTGCAAGAAACAAGATTCTAGTAGGTATCAGTAAAAAATTCCTGATGGTTAAAGCAGTTTGGCAGTGGAAATAGATTGCCAAGGGAGGTGGTGGACTCTCCTTCACTGGGGATCTTCAAGCAGAGGCTTGACAAGCACCTATTGGTGATGCTCTAAGATTTCCTGCTACATGTAGGACGTTGGACTGGGACCTTAGGTCCCTTCTACTCTGATTCTTTGATTCCATGAATTAATATATTCTTGCTGACAAGAATATGATTGTGGAATTAAGTATTTAAACAAAATTATATTTAGTCCTAATGTGGTTCTCCATAAATTTATTGGGAGAACCTGCTGTCATCTAAAACATAGGAAATTCAAATTTTTACCAGCTTGTAGAGTCCCAGTCCTATCCAAATTTCCAGAATCAATGGAGCTGCAATGAAGCCCTGAGGTCAAGGAACAAATGTTTTCTTACCTTGATGAGGCTTCCGTGACTGTCCCATCACCTCCTGATGCAGTGGCAAATGTCCCACTAGCACTGATGTATCATCAGTGGTCGATAAATTGAAGAGGACGAGGTCCTTAGTCATGTTTGTAGAATTTGTCCATGATTAACCCTATTTTAAAAGTAAGAAATGTGTAACTCAACTTAGGATGTCCACATGCTAAGCAAGAATGTGTTCACAAACAGTTGAGATTCTTATGGACAGAATCAAACTGGGCAGTTCCTCTCTTAAAGCAAAGTGTTTATCTTTGAGGTGGGGAAAAGTTTATTTTCAAGATCCCACAAGCATTGTTTCCCTCATTCCAGCCATCAAAATAGTCCTGTAATATAACCAGAGCTGATGATGCTGGCAATTTCTATCAACCACCTCCAAGCATGTGTATACTACATGATATTTACCCATTTCTGCCATTTCTGCCCAGCCCACACGTGCACACATTTGCATATAGGCAACATTCAGCAGAAATATTTTAAGTGAAGGAATACATTAGCATTCCTCCCCCCCCCCCACACACACACATATCCTCACAGTTTTTAATGACTTCTGTGATTTTCAATCCAGCTTCATCCATTCCTGAGGAGCATCTCATTTAATAATAGTGCTGGAGACAAGGTGTCATTTGATGAAGAGGGTGAATTAGTAGGTGGATTTGATCTTATCAACTGGGTGACTTTCCCCAACAAGTCCTTCTTCAGAGTGAAAGCAGGAATGATGGATCCACAGGCTGCCCCTGGGAAAGAGTTCACCATTAATGAGGAGATCATTACATGGAACAGCATATTTAATCAGGTGGGATCTGGCTGTAAGTTGCAAGGTGGTTAGCTAAATGAGGAGTGCTTCAGTATTAAAATTTCATCATTTAATATGAAAGTGATCTGTGGTTTTTGGACCCTTCTCACATCCTTTTCATTAAACATTAAATGATATACAATTAAGTAAAAGACAAATTTTACAGTTTGCAAAGTGAAACTGTCATACTCTACATTTGGATACAACTATTTGCAGAAATATCAGTGATGTATTGAAGCCAATGGCACTTATTTCATGGAAGCATAAGAAAACTTCTCGACTGAGCTGCAGAAGTCAACATCTCAAATACTAAAGAAGTGTCATCTTTGGACACCTTCATACGCAGATTAATTCCTTTTAAATATAGCTAACTAAACTAATCTTGTATGGTTAACTCCTTGCCTGCCCTTTGATGTCATATTGACTTGTTACGTTCCGTAATATAGATGCTGTGAAGCCTCTTTGGCCAAGTATACCCTCTCTTGATGAAAGTGAACCAGCCTCTGCCACATTTAAGTGATTTCTAATGTTACAACTGCCCACGGCATGATATGAATTTTGCATACAAGGGAGCCTAGCTTACATGTCCAGTACTAAAATGCCCAAATTTATTTGTTGCAATCACTTCTATTCAGTTACTCCATCTATTCTTCCTGTGGGACAGAAGGTCTGGGGGTAGAACTGCTATTGGGATAACATTCATTCAAGACCAGCAGACTTTGCCTTTAATTGTCTTTTATTCTGTTGTTTAGCATGTTGTTAACATGTTGTTAAATGTTAGCAACCTTGGGTATCCTTCCTTTAGGAAGAAAGGTGGTATATAAATTGAATAAATAAAATGAAGTCAAAGGAATAATCCGTTGACCAGAGAAGGCAGTTTATAAAAACTAGTTGTTACTTCTACTACTACTACTACCACTGCTACTGCTCCTCCTCCTACTACTACGACTACTACTAAAAAAAGCAGGCCTCCGTAAGTCTTGAAAGACTATGGTATCGTGCTTGGCGCTGCATACGCTGCATGCGAAGCATGAAAGCCTGGGTTAGATTGTTATGGAGGATAGGCTGTTACTCAAGCACCACTGAATTAGTCCAATGGAAAGGAAGAGCCAATACAATTGGATCCAGCTGGTGTCACAGAGCTGGGCTAAGGACAGGAGCTCACCGTGTCTTGTGGGGCCGACCCAGCAAAACACAAACCATTTCTCCCTTTTTATGCATAGGTGCTGCCCATTGCTGTGTGTAATGACCACTGCTATCCAGGTTATAGCAGAAAAAAGAAGGAAGGGAAGCCATTTTGTTGCTATGACTGCCATCCATGTCCAGTAGGGAAGATTGCATACCAGAAAGGTAGGACACATACATAAAGTCAGTAAAAGTGAGGCCTTTCATCATATGGAATTTGTAGACTCTTGCCTCAATTCAATTCTATGATGCAGCTTGGGCTTGCTTGAGTTGTTATGATGTCACATACACATGCATGTCACGTGTCCATACATTTATCTATTAAAAAAAACATTTAGCAAGTTATGTTGGAAATTGTGTCAAAACAACCTTCATGATTCTATCATTTTCTAACACATGTTCTGGATATTTGAGACAATTTCTCCCTCATTTCCATCCTTCCAGATCAAAGCTAAAAATGTAAATCAAACTACAGATGGTATTACTAATGGGTTTATAACTATAACTTTGAAACTAACAACAGCAGGGACAGGAGCTCCCCAAAATTGGAAATGTGGTACCTTGGATGAAGGCAAACTTTATGCCTGCTGTTTTCCACTCACTAAAAGGCAAGTATCATGTCTAAAGAAGGCCCTGACAAGTCCTCCTTTGAACATGATGCATGAAATAACAATCTTGTAGTCTGTTCCAGTATAACACCAACCTTAGTGCCACTTTTTTGGAAGTGTTTAAATATTGCTTCTTTATTCATCATCCAATCCACTCCCACAGCTGTAGCATCCTGGTACTTCTAATGGTATTTCTTGTATTGGTAGGTTGGTTTTCCACCTGTGTTCAAATGGTTCCAAATGCTGTTTCCCTGATCTTTGAAGTGATGAGTAATTTGATTAAAACACCATCACAATGAAATGTGGATTGCAACACATGTACATTGCATAAATTAGTTATTGAACCAGTGGATATAGGATGAAATAGGAAAATATGCCATCACTGCTAAACTAATTTTGGAGTTATTCTATTGTTTCAGACACAGATAACTGTCTCAATTGTCCAGAAGGTCAATTTTCAAACAAGAATCAAGATCAATGCCTTCCCAAGAATCTCAACTTCTTATCATTCATAGAACCATTGGGAATTATATTAAGTGTCTTGGCTTTGTCTTTTTCTGTAATCACAGTTTTGGTACTCAAGATTTTTATCAAGAACCAGGACACTCCCATTGTCAAAGCCAACAACCGAGATCTCACCTATTTTCTGCTTATCTCTTTATTGCTCTGCTTCCTCTGCTCCTTACTATTCATTGGCAAACCACAGGCAGCGTCTTGTTATTTAAGACAAACATCTTTTGGTCTGGTCTTCTCAGTGGCTGTTTCTTGTGTCTTGGCCAAAACCATCACTGTGGTTCTGGCTTTCATGGCCACCAAGCCTGGATCCAGGATGAGGAAATGGGTGGGCAAAAGCCTGGCAAACTCCATCATCCTTGGTTGCTTCCTGATTCAAGCCATTATCTGTGCTGTATGGCTCTGTACTTCTCCTCCATTCCCAGATTTGGACATGGACTCTCTGGCTGAAGAAATTGTAGTGGAGTGCAATGAAGGCTCCATCACCATGTTTTATTGTGTTCTGGGCTACCTGGGATTTCTGTCTATAGTTAGCTTCATAGTCGCTTTCCAAGCCAGACAGTTGCCAGACAGTTTTAATGAAGCCAAATTTATCACCTTTAGCATGTTGGTCTTTTGTAGCGTTTGGGTGTCGTTTGTTCCCCCTTACCTGAGCACAAAAGGAAAGTCTATGGTGGCTGTGGAGATCTTCTCTATCTTGGCCTCTAGTGGTGGGTTGTTGGGCTGTATCTTTTTCCCCAAATGCTATATAATTATCCTGAGGCCTCAGCTGAATAGCAAAGATCAGCTAATAAGGAGAAAGTAATAAAAATCTGTCATGTAATTTCTTTGGTCAGATCTGGAAATAAACACGATCCAGGCATTTGCACACCTTCCTCTTTCCCAGTTGTGGTAGCAAACAGAAAATCAATGGGAAAGTCCAGTAGAGCTGGTTTTAGTCCAGTAGAGCTACTATTAGTCCAGTAGAGCTGGTTCCTGTTGAAATGTGTCTGCTCTTTTGGATTCCTTCCCCAGAGGTTTAGCATCTGTCAATTTCTTACTAAGTACAGTGGCGCCTCACGTAACAAATTTAATTCATTCTGGAGGCATGTTTGTTACGTGAAACGTTCTTTACGTGAAGCGGATTTTCCCATAGGAAATAATGGAAACTCATATAATTAGTTCCACAACCCAAAAATATTCATATAAAAATATTAACTGTATGTAAAATGATGACAAAACACTGGAATTGAATTCAAAACATGCATTCAATGTGCATGATCCTATGAAGTCTACTTAGGCTGCAATCCTTAAGACACTTTCCTGGGAGTAAGACCCATTAAACACAATGGGGCTTACTTTTGAGTAGACATGTTTAGGATTGTGCTCTTAGGCTGCAATCCTAAAGACACTTTCCTGGGAGTAAGCCCCATTTAACACAATGGGGCTTACCTCTGGGTAGACATGATTAGGAGGCTACAATCCAAGACACCTTCAAAGTGTCTCCCCACTTTCTCCTTCTCTCCATCCTGAGCCTCTCTCTCCCCTGCTCCCTTCTGGCTGGCCCTGAGCTCCTTCCCTCTTCTCCACTGCTCTTCTCTCCCTCTGCCCAGCAGATGCCCAGCCACAGAAGGAACAGCGCAGAAGTGTTGGTTTCGCTAGGGGCAGGTGCTCTAGGCAGCCCTGATGCTTTTTAAACAGGCTGCCGGCCAGCGCGTCTGCCCCAACTGCCAATGAATGTGTTCTTTACGTGAAGCACACTTTGTTACGTGAAGCAGAATCCTAGATAAATTTTTGTTTATGTGGAACATACTTTACGTGAGGTGTTTGTTACATGAGGCATCACTGTAGATAGGCCTGAAATTATTCAGATGGGATAAGCTCACATGAAATGGGAAAAAGCACATTGCAATAATTTAGTTTGTACTCTTACCAATGAATTATCATCAAATATTCAGTTCAAAAACAAAATACCGGTACCAGTTCATGTCACTGTGATATGGAATTTGGAACCAGAAACTAAACAAAAGAGTCATACGCATTTTCATATCTAATAATCAGTGTGCCAAACATAGTGCCCACTTGCCTGATATGTCCCACAGGAGCTCTTGATCCTTTGCAGCAGATGAATTACCAAGTGAAGTAGAAGTGCTTATATCTGGTCATGACCTTTGTAATGACATCACATCCTGCTTAATGATGTCACTTCTGGCTGTGCATACCCCTATGAAATGAGTTTGTCACCCCTGTCTTATACTGTTCTCTTTTGTGTCTGAAATGTGGAAATTAATGATTATACATTTCAGGCAAAAAAAAAAAAACATTCCGATGTCAGCAGGATTTATACTACAACTGCTGCTCAGTTGTGGGCTGTGGGTTGCGCAAGTGGTTAAGACACTGTGCCTGTTAACCAGCAGGCCAGGGTTCGAGACCCAGGTCCCCACAAGACAGGGTAAGCTCCTGTCCTTAGCCCAGCTCTGCAACGCAGCTAGAACCAATTGGCTCTACTGTTTCATTGGACTATTTCAGTGGCATGGAGAGGGGCATTTGCTGCTTGGGTAACAGCCTGTCCTCCATATCAATCTACCCAGGCCTTTGTGCTTCACATACAGTGTCGAGCATGATACCGTAGTCTTTCGAGATTAATGGATGCCAAATGCTGCTCAGTCTAGGTGTGCAAATTCAACAAACTGAAGGCAAAGAGCAAACTGTTATGTTGCATCACTGATCCTTCCCAGCTCTCATGCATCAGAGGGAGATCTCATCATTTGAGCAATTGTTTCACAATTTTTCTGCCTATTTGAGGACATTTCTTTTAGCCCACACCCCAAATGAAGCTAATAGATGAACAGCACAATCCTAACCATGTCAACTCAAAAGTAAGCTTCATTGTGTTCAATCATTCTTACTCCCAGGAAAGTGTCTATAGGATTTTATATGAAGTTATGTAAGGAAATCCATTTACCCAGCCACCCTCCCCACAACGTTCAGCAACCCTAATCTGATACATTAGCAAGATGTCATAACAGCACATGCATGTGTTCTACAGCCTTGTGACATCTTCCTATCCTAATTGCTGTCTTACATACCCATGCAATTCACTTTTCAAAGACAAATCTAAGTAGTGTATGGCTACAATCCAGAGTAACTACGGGAACTTTTACACCGACATATTTATGGTGCCACCTATGGGAAACCTCTGGGAAATGCACAGAGCAATCCAGAGTAAGTGCCTCTTACGTCTTCCTGTAGTTACTCTGGATTGTAGGGTTAGAGTCAAATTTGTCCTACCAGGTTAAATTTTACTGGCCTAAGAGCTACCTACCCAACCCACACAACACTTGCCCAGCAACCAACCCTAAAGTTAACTTTCTTGACTTTCAACAATTCAGGATAGGCAAACCCCCCCCCCACTAATTCCCAGTCATGGGGAGACCCTGAAAAACCCTACTCTCCCTTCTTAAGACAACAAACTAGTCTTGAACAGAATAGAAGGCAGGTGAGTGGGGAAGCTGTTCAGACTTGGACCAGTCCAGCTTGATCTGCTCCTATGTCCTGAAACACCGGATTGGCTGCTCAGCCTGCGCAGTAATTGGTAAACCTGGTAAACACCATTATCTTATTTAGCCTCCAGAGGAAAAGGAAGGAAGGAGCTACCAAAAATAGGGTCTCCTTTTATCAAACAGAATGTAAGGACTCTGGTGACCAGTGATCCTATTGTTTTGCCACCCCTGATCCTCATTGAACTTCCAAAGAAGAAAGATGGTGACAGTGTTGTTAAAACAGAAGGAAGATGTGCTGCCATTGTGGTGATTTAAATGTATGGAGGAATGGGGGGGGGGAAAGCTTGTTACAAAGAAGACACTTTCCTGGGAGTAAAACCCATTGAACTCAATGGAGCTTACTTTTGAGTAGACATGATAAGGATTGTGTTAAAAGTCTTCCTGGCATTGACAACCACTTCCATGGCCTACCCATGGCCAACCCATGGCCAATACCCCCCCCCCCCCAAAAAAAACCCCATGCAGGACAAGTAATTAGGGATAAGATTGGGCCACATAATAATATCTCTGATATATGAAAAACTTTCTTTACCTCATCTGATGCAATAATGATTTCAGCCAGCACAATAACTGGAATGTTAATAGCTAATAATTAACTTAAATTATGATGATTTATGCTCCTTCTAGGAAAATCTCATCTGTGTTTTCTAAAGCCACAAACTCCTTCCGTAACCAAATCTGAATGCTTACATAAAAATGTCATTTTTCCCTTGAAAAGCTGTTAACATTCAGAACTACACACCCACATTTTTGGTAGCTTCATTCAACAAAATATCCTGGAAGTCAGTGGTGTGATACCCACATAGCTGGTGGGCTGGAGAAGGACACTGAATGTTCTGAGTCAAGATTCGGCCAAGATGTCAACAATATTTCTGCTACTGTTGCTGCTCTTTCTGAGCTTGCAGTTTCCTCCAGCTGAATGCAAGACACCTACTACTATGTGCACCATCACTTATCCCTCCCAGTTCCCCTACAAGTATCATCAGAAGGGAGATCTCATCATTGGAGAGATTGTTTCACAATTTGGCTGCTTATTTGATGACATTTCTTTCAACGAACATCCCCAAACCAAGCTGATAGAGGGAGTTGTGTAAGGAAATATTTAACCCTCTTTAACATTCACCAGCATGGATCAGGTGCATTCAAAATATATGTGAAAGGGCATTTTCAAAAGGAAGTTTGTTTATGATTTCTTTACTATTTGCAAATTGCTAAATTTGCTAGCAAAGTTGTGGTATAGATTTGCAACCATAAACACAGTTACTTGAGAAAAAGTACAACGATCTTATTCCTGAGCAAACATGCCTGGAATTGTGCTGTAAATAAGCATTCCTTCAATATTATATGCTTGCCTTTTCCATAAATCGTAAAAATGTGCTGTACATAGGCATTATTTTCATTACATTAAAAACACAGGCTCTACATTAGAGAAAAGTAGTTTCACAGTTTAATATATATTTTCTTATAATATATAATTATATTATTCCCTATAATATAGACTATCTAGAGCTGTTCAAGAGTGTCACCAGTGTTTGCAAAACTTATCAGATCCATTTTCTTGAAACCGGCTTCAAAGAGATGTAAACCTGAATTTGTCAGACCTGAATAATATCTTTCTGGAAAATTCTAGTTTATTCCCACATTGCCACAATTTCTTCTGGGCAGTGCTGTTGGAGAGGTGACAGACACCAGAGGCTCAGTATGAGACATTGTAGTTTATGGCTGCAGGAACAGATACCAAAGGAGACAAGAGTCATTCCTGGTTGGATCTACAGAGAGCTGAAACTGGGGCTGGAAGGCAGAATGGAAGAAACTTCTTTTCTGAACTTTTCAGCAAATTGTGAATTTCCACTGTTCGGGATTGTGTCCATGAAGACAAATTCCCAGGAGAAAATCATGATATATTTTTATACTGTACAATACACTGAACATATAGACAGGGATGACAGACAGATTAGCTTGATAAAAATCACATGTACATGTTCTCAAGTGTATAGATTTATGATGTGATTAAATTATTTTATGTATGTGTAATGCTTTTTTAAAATATATTAAACAATATTTTGCCTCTCTTAGGCAAATAGGGAAAATAATTATGAAGTAACCTCTGATAACATTTCATACTAGAATACAACAAGGACTATGAAAAAAATGTTTGGACGTAAGTACATCATCAAGGCTTGAATATATATTTTTCATTATTAAATCTAAAACTTCCTTTAGGACAGCCCCAAAGAACTACCAACATGTCCTGTCCTTGATATTTGCTGTGAAGGAGATCAATGAGAACCCAAAGTTCCTACCAAATGTCAGCCTAGGATTCCACATTTATGACAGTTTCTTAACAGCAAAGGTGACTCATCAGAACATCCTGAAACTTCTCTCCACCCAGGAAAAGTTTGTCCCCAACTTCAAATGTGACAAGCACCAGCATTTGATAGCTGTCATTGGGGGTCTGGATTCGGTAGTCTCTCTCCACATCGCCACTCAGTTAGGCATCTATAAGGTTCCACAGGTACAATAAAGCATTTCAGCAGAGAATTGGATCATCTCAAAGAATGCCAATTTTGGACTATATATTTAGGAATATTCTTGAAGCTTTCTAAACAACGCAGGGAGACTGTGAAAAATGTGGGTTAGTCAGGCTGACATCACTCTGACCATATGGAAAGGGCAGGGAAAGGGAAACAGCACATGTTAACTGACTGAGTGGTTGGGGGAAAATGGCTAAGGCTTGATAAAATAATATGGCAGGCTGAATATGGCCCACCAGACAGTTTTGGACTAAAATATCATCAGTTTTTTTATTTCAGAAAGGCATTCCTTCTCAGCAGAATTCATAACAATTAGCCACAGTTCTGTTCCTCATTCTGAGAATTCTTGTAATTTTCTTGTATCTTGCTTAGATTGCCTACTGTGCATCATTTCCAGTGTGGAATGTGAAATTGCAGTTCCCTTCCTTTTACCGGATGGTCCCTAATGAGGCACATCAGTACAGAGGGATTGTCCGTCTCCTTCAACATTTCCAATGGACATGGGTGGGGATTCTTGCTTCCAAAGATGATAACGGAGAAAGATTTGTGCAAACCATGACCAAGATGCTTTCCCAACATGGAATCTGTATAGCCCTTATTACTAGAATACCAGTCTTAGCTCAACTTACAGAGATAGTAGAAAGTTTAGACTCTGTAAATTTAGCAGATCCTTATGTCTCCAGAATCATATCACTATTCAGTTCTGATGTCAAAGTCATTGTTGTCAATGCCAATGGTCAGACCACAACAGGTTTGAAATGGATGACATTTTTTTATATGATGATAGAAGATGCTATAGTGGCTGCTCTAGGAAAAGTATGGATTATGACAGCCAGGTGGGATTTTTCAGCCCTATCGAAGGAGAGGAATTTTGATATACAGCAATTCCACGGTACTTTATCCTTTGCAATTCATTCCAATGAAATGTGGAGATTTTCCAAGTTCCTTCAGTTCCTGAATCCGAACTCACAACATGGAGATGGTTTCATCAGGATCTTCTGGGAACAAGCATTTGATTGTTTATTTTCCGATTCAGATGGAAACAAGGATGGTAGCGATATTTGCACCGGCGAAGAGCGGTTGGAGAACCTCCCAGGGACTCTTTTTGAAATGAGCATGACTGGCCAAAGTTACAGTATCTACAATGCGGTCCATGCTGTTGCACATGCATTGCAAAAGATGTCTTCATTCTGGCCTAATCTCAGAGCAAAGAGCAATAACTTCAGACACTTTCTTCCACATCTCCAAAGTAATCAGGTAATATTTTTCTTGTAAATCAGATCACCAGTTTATGGTAACTTTAGAAAATAAAGAATAAAAATTGTTCTACTGGAGTCTGATATAGAAATGCTTAAATTCATGTATGATCCAATCCAGGTCCTGTGACAAGCATCCCATCCCCACCTTCTCAAAACTGTTTGCTAAGAAGCAGCAGAATCACTGCAAAACAAACCCCAACTTTCTCAAACATTCAATTCTCAGTGCATTCAAATCCCAACTTTCTCAAGCGTTCCAAAAATACATCATGGTCAGTGATGTCATATCCAAATTTGAGCAGCAGGAATACACAGCCCCTTTCTTCCCCAGCGCCCATCATCCATCAGTGCTACCAAAGATGTCTCCATTCTTAGATGAGACCTGAATTCAGATTGAAAGGGATCCAGATAACCTGCTTCAACCAAGGCACTCTGGAATGGAGGCACGAACACCAGCTCAATTGCCTTATTCAGAAAACGGAGATTTTAGATTATCATATAGCATGATCCAATGAATGTCTACTCAGATGTTTCTCCCACTGATTTCAATTGGATTTCTTTCCAAGCAAACTTGGATTCTTCTTGCAGACTAATATGATTATGGTTTAAGGGCAGGATTATAATTGCCTAGAAGTGCCTACCCCTGCCCTAAAGCAAAGTACCTCTGCTTGTGGAGAGTGAAGGACCCACTCAATATCGTTGTCCAGAGGAGATTTCTCATTTCGTTGAAACAGGTCAGGGTGGATCAAGCTGATCTACAGGTTTTGAACACTGGCAGATTCTGACAGCCACCACATGCCTGTGCATATTCCATGGCATTTCTCCATTTCAATCATTGCGAGCAGTCAATTTGCTTCCTCACAAAAGTTGAAGTTTAGGGACAGTTTTGCACCTGTTTCAATTCTTTAATTAATTTAATTTAATTTGCAGCCAACATTTGCAACCCTTCCCATCCTTCCCCTCTAATGCTTTTCATCCTACTTTCAATCCAGCTCCATCATTTCCTGAGGAGCATCTCATTTAATAACAGTGCTGGAGACACAGTTTCTTTTGACGAGAAAGGTGAATTAGCAGCTGGATTTGATCTCATTAACTGGGTGACTTTCCCAAACCAGTCCTTCTCAAGAGTGAGGACAGGAATGATGGATCCTTGGGCTTATCCAGGCAAAGAGTTCATTATTAATCAGGAGGCCATCACATGGCACAGCGTATTTAATCAGGTAGGATCTTACTATATGATGGAAAGCTTAATAGGAAAGCCTAATAAATTTCTCATTTCAAATGAAATTTCAATTATTCCATCATTACATTGCATTTCATAAAATTGTTTTCTTTATTTAATCACCACTTATTTGGCTCAGTGGTTAAAGGTGCTGTGTCTGTCAGTCTGAAGATCGGCATGTCAGTGGTTTGAGACCCAAGTATTGCAAAACAGAGTGAGCTCCTGTCCTTAACCCTGCTCCTGCCAACCAAGCAGTTCAAAAGCATGGAAATGCAAGTAGATAAAGAGGTACCACCTCAGGGCAGGAAGGTGCACATATGGCCACATTACCACAGAGTAATGTGGTAGACATTGCTTTAGACAATTCTTGCTCTATGGCTTAAAAAAACAGGGATGAGCTTCGCACCCTTGAATTGGTTATGACTAGTGAGTCAACCTGAGGGGAACATCTTTACCATTATTTTTTTTGCAATGATAACTGCTGTACTGGTTTTGAATGATTTGGATAGGGGTGTCCAAACCTTTTGATAGGAAAGCAACAACATCTTACTGACACTGTGTTGGGGGCCAGAAAAAATTATTTCTGTTTCAAATTTGAATAAATTTACTTATAAGAGTGTATGAGAGTATGAAATTTACATATTAGGGTGTAATCTGGAGGATTACAAGGCTATCCCAAAGGCAGGATGTAGGAGTCTTTCTGCGGGCTGCATTGATGCTCTCCGTGGGCTGCATCTGGCCCCTCAAACCAGGGTCTGAACATCCCTGATTTAGATTTTAACAGTTTATTTTACGATTTTATGCTCTTTTATGCATTCAGCTTTGTAAGCTTCACTTGAGTTTTGGCAAAGGTGGGATATAAATATTTTAAATGAATAAACTGGGGAACTGCTCCATTTTACAATTATTTTCTTGAAAATTAGTAGTGTGTGAGGTGAGACGTCTATGTCTGGAATTCTGATGTTTGGCACACTGAATAGTGAATGGCATCCATCCAAGGAAATATGAATTGAAGCAGCAGAATTCAAAGGTCTCCTTTGTTGGTCCTTCCTGCCCCTGCCAAATATGTCCCTACCCAAGTAACTGCCATAGATAGTAGGGGCTTTGAAGATTTCCTGACCAAATAGGTCCCATCATGAAACAACTTCTGCTCCATCTAATTGATCTCTGATGCCACCCCTTGATATTGACTAAGCTTTGAGTCCATGTTTACAAAGAGTCCAACCCAGAATAAATGGACCTGCTCAATCAGTCATATTTCTGCATAGGAAAACATGTACATGCAGTTTGAAACACAGGTGAGTGACTGACCATCTGGATCCTTCCAAAAGAGCATGCTTGGGTTATTTCTGAGTACTTGAACCATCTTAGTGTAACCAGAATTCTGAAAGGTCTGAGTGCCCTGCTTGGGCTTGTTGGTCTAACATGGAACACTAGGGCTGCAATCGTAAAGATACATTCCTGGGAGCAAGACCCATTGAACCCAATGGGGCTTACTTTTGAGTAGACTTGGTTAAGATTGTGCTCTAACACTAACAATCAAAAGAACTCAGAGGAACCATTTTGGAAATGGCTCTGAGCACAATCCTAACCATGTCTACTCAAAAGTAAGCCCCATTGTGTTCAATAGGTCTTACTCCCAGGAATTGCAGCCAGCCTCTTTTCAAACCAGTCCCTGGCAAATATCAATTTGAACCTGAGTTTATTCTTTCTGAAGTGATGCACATATGCCTACTATTCAGTTTCCAAAATGTGAGTTTCCAATTAATCTTCTTCAGCTATAATCCATCCCTTTCACTATCAAACAGAAGCAGGTCTGGTCTTAGATCAGGGAGTGGGCAAACTGGGCCACTTTGGGGCTCCTGGACCTTTATCAATTCTGTAGGAGAGAGAATTTCAGTAGATGCAGTTTGTCATCTTAGAGACAACAAGCTCTACCTGCTGAAATCCCCTCTTCGACACAATTGTTAAAGGTCTAGAAGCCCTAAAACAGCCAAGTTTGGCTACTCCTATCTTAGAGGATGAGAGTTGCTCGTTTATGGAGAAGAGTGATGCATGGTCCCCCCTCTCTTTTTTGCATAGGTTCAGCCTGTTGCTGTGTGTAACGACCACTGCTATCCAGGTTATAGCAGAAAAAAGAAGGAAGGACAGCCATTCTGTTGCTATGATTGTGATCCATGTCCTGAGGGGAAGATTTCATATAAGAAAGGTAAAAGGTTGCAGGCCTAACCTCCTGATTGACCAGCATAAGACCCAGCACAAGTCCCATACTGGCCTGGGGGTGTCATAAAAGTGCCATAACGCACTTCTCCCCACTCCTGGAGGGTTTAGGCCATTGCACAGGCGTACACCAATATCCCCACAAGACCATAGAAAGATAGGTCAGGTGAGTTAGGCTGGCTTAAATTTATTAGGATTGCACCCATAGAGGTGCAATTTGCTAGAACTGTGCCCAGTAGACATATTAAATGAGAGGTTTTCAGTCATACTGTACAGTGTTATGATCATAATATCCTTCAATATTTTTCCTCTATTCTCTCATTCCATTCTTCATACTAGAAGCTGTACTACTTCACATGGTCCGTCTATCTGAGGTTTCACTGGAAATAATGGATGATGACATTGTTGCTCATTACTTCTAGGTTGGGAGATCAGATTTAACACATCAAACTGCACTAAGAGACATTCTTAGTGTTGAAAGTTATAAAGGTTTAGTATAGAGATACCTACTTATTCATATAATTGATGGGGGATTGATGGGCTCATTAATGGGCTGTGGGTGGCGCAAGTGGTTAAGACACTGTGCCTGTTAACCAGTAGGCCAGGGATCGAGACCCAGATACCCACAAGACAGGGTGAGCTCCTGTTCTTTGCCCAGCTATGCAATGCAGGTGGAACCAATTGTATCAGCTCTGCCATTCCATTGGACTACTTCAGTGGCATGGAGAGAAGAGATTTGCTGATTGGGTAACAGCCTATCCTCCATATCAATCTACCCAGGCCTTCGTGCTTTGCATGCAGCATCAAGCACAATACCATAGTCTTTTGAGACTGATGGATGCCAATATCCACTGATGCACCTGCAAATATTACTTTCAGTTGTATTCTAATCCACTAAAACCTCACAGTGAAAAAATATGGCTGGAAATACTTTTCCACAATGATAGTGGTATTAATTGCTAGGACAGAGCTTCCTCTACAGAGAAGCAATTTTTCAGCTTTACAGACTAGATCCATGTTACTTACCCAGGAATGCCTTGAGCAATTTGAATAAAGCACTGTTTCAAAGACAACTGAGAGACAAACCACAGGAGTTAAGGATAAATCAATCCAGCTCAGATGCAAAAGGAAGTGAAGTATGACTAATATATTGTAATGGGATTTGTTCTGTTGTTTCAGACATGGATGACTGTGTCAAATGTCCACAAAGTCAGTTTCCCAACAAGAATCATGATAAGTGCCTGCCTAAGACTCTCAATTTCCTCTCTTTAGAAGAGCCATTGGGAATTACATTCAGTACTTTGTCTTTGTGTTTTTCTCTGACCATAGCTTTGGTACTTGGGATATTCATCAAGAACCAGAACACCCCCATCGTCAAAGCCAACAACAGAGACCTCACCTACGCTCTGCTTGTCTCTTTATTGCTCTGCTGTCTCTGCTCCATGCTCTTCATTGGCCAGCCTCAGGCAGCGACCTGCTATCTAAGACAAATATCTTTTGGGCTGGTCTTCTCAGTGGCTGTTTCTTGTGTCTTGGCCAAAACCATCACTGTGGTTCTGGCTTTCATGGCCACCAAGCCTGGATCCAGGATGAGGAAATGGGTGGGCAAAAGCCTGGCAAACTCCATTATCCTTGGTTGCACTTTAATTCAAGTCACTCTCTGTGCTGTATGGCTCTGTACTGCTCCTCCGTTCCCTCATTTGGACATGCACTCACTAGCAGAAGAAATTGTAGTGGAGTGCAATGAGGGCTCCTTCACTATGTTTTATTGTGTTCTGGGCTACTTAGGATTCCTGGCTTCGATCAGCTTCACTGTGGCTTTCCTGGCTAGGAAGTTGCCAGACACTTTCAACGAAGCCAAGTTCATCACTTTCAGCATGTTGCTTTTTTGCAGTGTGTGGCTGTCCTTCATTCCTTCTTATCTGAGCACCAAGGGAAAATACACGGTGGCTGTGGAGATCTTCTCTATCTTGGCCTCTAGTGCTGGATTGCTGGCCTGTATCTTTATCCCCAAATGCTACATAATTATCCTGAGACCGGATCTTAATAGCAAAGGTCAACTCGCAAGAAGAAATTAGTATTGCTTTCATTTGCCTTTTTTCCTTTTGTCTAATTTGTGCGTAACCATCAAATTCTTTGTAGACTCTTCCACCCCCCGTTCCTGATAGCAAACCAATGATCCCAATGCAAAATATACAAAATATGTGTTCTTGAGTCCCCATAAAAACTTTCCTTTCTCATAGACTATGGGCGCAATCCAGAGTAACTACGGGGAGTCTTTGCTCCAGCGTAAGAGCGATTTACTCTAGAATGCAATATGAATTTCCCATAGGTTTTCACTTGGTGTTGCCATAACTATGTCAACGTAAATGTCTCTTACGTGCTCTCATAGTTACTCTGGATTGTAGGGTTATGCACAGAAACACCAGAACCAGGGGACATCCAACAAAATTGAATGTTGGGAGGGTTAGGATGGACAAGAGAAAATATTTCTTTACCCAGCATGTATGTGGTCTGTAGAACTCCCTGCCACAAGATCTAGCCTCAATGATTTTAAGAAGAGATTGGACAACTTCCCAGAGGAAAGGACCATCACACGTTACGAACCTCCAAATGCCAGATGCAGGGGAGGGCACCTGGATGCAGGTGTCTTATGTGCTCCTGGAGGCATCTGGTGGGCCATAGTATAATACAAGATACTGGACTAGATGGGCCTTTGTCTTTTATTCCACCTTACCTGAGTACCAAGGGAAAGTACACGGTGGCTGTAGAGATATTCTCTACCTTGGTCTCAAGTGCTGGGTTGCTGGGCTGTATCTTTTTACCCAAATGCTATATAATTCTCTGAGGATGTGAGCTGAACAGTTGATAAGGAGAAATTAATAAATATCTGTTCCATGTGTTTTATTAAACCTGGAAGTAAAAAATGATTATAATAATTATAGTCACCTTTTCCTTTCCCATTCCTGGTAATAAATAGAAATGAAATGCAAAAATTTACAGAATTATATTGTTGGGAACTTGGATGACTTGGACTTGTGTCACATAAATGTTTGTTTTCTGCTGACTCGGTGACTCATGAGACATGTGCATGGAAAATGCTGAAGAACTTTCAAGTTGAACCCCAAGACTTGATTTCATTATTTGAAACGAGTCAAGCAGGGCCAGATTTGGGTTTGATGAGGCCCTAAGCTATTGAAGGTAATGGGGCCCTTTATATTTCCAGCAGGCTAATAGGTGGGGCCTGTTATTTACATTATAGGAGCCTACATAACACAAAACACTGTTACTGTATGAAGGTTTAATTTTATTTGTTTTTTATCTTATATTTTGGAAATGTACATTTTTTTCCTTTAAATTGATTGGGGGGGGGGGCCCTCAAGAGAGTAAGGGAGAGTGAGAGCTTGTTTAGCTTATCCATAAATCCGGCACAGTCTGCCTGTGTCTGCTTGTTTTGTGGCATGGGAAAACTCGTGAAGCCATCATTCAGACCAGGAAAGCAGGGAGAATTTCCAGCCCCAATGCTTGGAAGTACTAAAGTCGTGTAAATAACTACCTTCCATCAAAGTATTTTGACAGGTCAAAGCCCCGCTCCTTTTCTTGATAAGACTGAACGTCCCACCTTAATGGCGGTTTGGCACCAGAAGTCCATCTTTTTTGGTTTTTCCAGTTTGTTTTGAGGCTGTAGAAGGCTATAGAAGAGTGAAGATGTTTTATTGAAGAGTGGAGTGTTTTGATAGGGGAGTAATTAAAGAAAATAAAGAAATAAAAGAAAATAAAAAGAAATTAAAGAAATAAGAGAGCGTGATGGTGCCTGTCCGATGTCTTGGTGTAGAGTGGAAGGGGTGTGTTGTGTTGTCGCCCCCACATCCTGCCCCCCGCCCCAGGTGACATCTAGGAAGAGGTGTTAGTTTAGGGGTGGGTCCTTATAACATGCCTGGACATGTTTTTTAGACTTAGGAACTTAGGGGAGGCTCTCAATTTCAGACCTCTAGGTACAAACTTAAACGTTTTTTTAAAAATAAGGTGATGTGAATATAAATTTAGGGGTTTTATTTCAGAGACGGTGTTATGGAGTGGCTATAGATGTGTGTGCAGGTTTTCGGAGGTCTACGGGGTTTCTTGATTTAAGATGAAGTTATTAAAATAACAGTTTGTAGTTAGAAATCAGGGTTTTTATTTCATAGAGGGTATTACAGATGGCTCTCAATTTGAGAACCTCCCCTAAGTGGCTCTCAATACCCCCTTGCTGCTGAGATACCTACAGATACTTGCATTGCCACTAGGCCTTGAGAAAGGATCCACAGATCCTCTCTATTCCTTCCTATATAACCCTTACAGTGATAGAAGCAGTTGTATACCCCACATGCCTGATCCTCTCAATATGCAGGCCTCACAGATAACATATATACATTCATAGAGCCACACAGCCTTCTCTGGGCCTCAGTATTCATAACAAATCACCCATACTATACAATAACAACGCTGTGCATTGCTCCCAAGCCCTTACAAACATATACATAAGTCCATAAACTAACTACAAAGCATTCTTTACCCTCTCTGTTGTAGGCACAGCTCTCACAAACCCTTCTTAGCCACCTGTACTGGTAGCAAACCATCCATCCTAAACACTAACAACCCCCTGCATTACTACCTTGGCTCACAGACCCTTCTTAACCCTCTGTATTCATAACAAACCTCCCATCCTACACACTAAAAACTCTTATAGATATTCAAACTCTTCTCTATCTATTTGGATTGCCATTAGGTCTCACAGAAAACATGTACACATACATAGAGCCAGACACTTTTTTCTAACTCGTTGCATTGCTAGCAAACACTTTCCATTGCTTCTAAAGCCACACAACTCCATCCAACATCCACAAAATCATCTCTACCTTCTGAATTGGTCCCAAACCTCACAGACCTTCTGAATTTCTCCCATGCCTCACACAGACACACTTACCCCAAATCCAAATTATGGGAGCACGTAAGAGACTGTACGTGCACCCGTAGTTACTGCACTACCTATTGAAAAACCTATGGGAAATTCATATTGCAATCCAGAGTAAGTTGTTCTTACACTGGAGCAAGGAATCCCCGTAGTTACTCTGGATTTTGCCCATAGTCTCATACAGCTCCCACAAATTCTGTTCTACCCACTGCATTGGTCCATAACCACACAGACCCTCTGAATTGCTCCCATGCCTCACACAGACACACACAGCCTCACAGCACCCACAAAACCTTCTCTACCCACTGCATTGGTCCTAAACCTCACAGACCCTCTGAACTGCTCCCGTGCCTAACACAAACACACAAACAGCCAAATCCAGAATAACTACGGGAGCACCTAAGAGACATTAACTGCACCTGTAGTTACTGCATCTTCTAGTGAAAATCTATGGGAAATTCATATTGCAATCCAGACTAAATTGTTCTTACACTGGAGCAAGGACTTCCCGTAGTTACTCTGGATTTTGCCCATAGTCTCATATAGCTCCCACAAATTCTGCTCTACCCACTGCATTGGTCCATAACCACAAAGACCCTCTGAATTTCTTCCAAGTCTCAGAAACACACACACAACCTCATACAACACCCACAAAGCCTTCTCAACCTTCACAAATCCCATACAGATACAGAGACCCTTCATGGGGCCCTCTGTATTCATAGCAAACCTCATATCCTACATAAACAATGTCTTCTCTACCCTCTCCACTGCTCCCAAACCTCCCAGATACCATAAACCATCCATAGATCCTTCTCTAATACCACAACACAGGCCTCTTACTAAGCAAACCTCCCAGACACTTATCTAGGCCTCTGTACTACTACACAGTAACATCCAGGGGTGGGCAGATGCCGGTTCAGGCCTATTCGCCCAAACCGGATCTTCCCACGTGGCGGCTGCTGACGAACCGGTCAGAGCCGTGGCTGGCAAGAACTGCGGGGACTGGTTTCCCAGCAGCCACCACGCATCTCCTGAAGCTACCGTCAAGCCTGGCGCATGCGCAGTTCGGCGCTGTTGGGGCCCGTCCCTTGCCCCACCCCCGCTCCACCCTCGCTCCGCACCCTGACCCCATCCCCACCGCCTGACCCCAGCCCCACCTCCTGACCCCAGCCCCGCCCCCAACTTCTGGCGAACCAGATCTTGGGGCTGGCTGGGCCCTTCACTGGTAACATCCCCTTCTCTAGGCCTTGCTATGTTACTTTGGGTGCAATCTAGAGTAACTACGGGGAGTCCTTGCTCTGGTGTAAGAACAATTTCCTCTGGATTGCAATATGAATTTCCCACATGCTTTCACTAAGTTGTGCCATAATTACAGGTGCACCTAATGTCTCTTATGTCCTCCTGTAGTTACTCTGGATTGTAGGGTAACTCATGTAAACACCCTTTTGAAATATTTCAACAGTCATTTATTTTCTAGGGTACTAGGATGGCATTTCCCGCTAAACATGGCTGTGTGAAAACTCTCCTATAAGAGTACACCACACCACCCTCTATAACAAAACAGCCCACGTCTGACATAAAATACATTGCATTACTCAGCAAACTTCTCTGGAGACCTCCTAAAAAGAGAACCCAGATCACCCTTTTATACTCCCACCTACTGAGAATTTACCACTCCTTATGTCAGTGCAGCTGTACAGGTTTGCATGGAGCGATACTATGGATTGTAGAGACCCTAAGTGTGAAAAATGTCCTGAAATCACTTCTCATTGACCCACGTTTATGGTAAGGTTATTAATATAATATTCATGGGGTTTCTGAAGGGCTGTGGTACTTAAAAAAAACTTATGCTTTCCTCTATAGGACCAATGGAGTCATATGCAACAGGATTCTACTATAAACATTCAGGAGGTATTGTGGAGTCCTATTCATTCAACAATTAATGGGGACACAGCCTTCCCACAACAACCGCACAAAGAAGTCATGAAGAACATTCTGCGCATGGTCATTAAAGTCGTAGTCGACCACTGTGTGAATGACACCTGTGAAATCTGTTCAAATAACACTCCCATGTTACTAACAGGAGGGCACTGCTCTCACCTGAGAGAAGATTTCTTCATGTATGTATTAAGAAATATGTGCGTGAAATCTATAGTCCACTTAATTATCTGCTATCCGTTTTCTCGTGGGTGTCTAGAAATTAACCAGGAATTTATAGAGTATGCTATTTGACTGCTGCCTTATATAGAACAGTTAGGAAATCCACAGAAAGCATAGTATGACATGCTTCAACCCCGGGACAAGTTGTTTATCCCCCACCTTATGTGGACAGTAAAACAAAGAAGCCACTATCATTTTATGGGAGATGTAGAAATCTAAATTGCTACTTTGGTGTTTTCTATTGATGAAATAAAAAATTCATAACTATTATTAAAAGGAGTATGGATATTTTCATTTCAATACTGTTTACATTTTCTAACCTGTTACAAAAAATGTATAAACCATACACAATACACTCATCCCTCTTCATTATGTTGTCAGTGCCTTTATCATATTACATCATGTGTACAGCCTCATGGGTACACCCTATTTTCCTAAACCAGCCTTTCCCTTAGTATACATTAAACTCTGTACCACCAAAATTAAAAACATTTCTAGTATGTAAATAAATTAATTTAATGACCTAATAACATAGCTACACAAATAAAACTTGTGTATGAACTGTGAACTCTCTGTTTTACCCTGTACAAATCCCACTTTATAACAACTCTAACTAGGAATTCCCTAATGCCTGTCCTTTTGCGACTTCGCACAACACTTCGCGGAAAAGGTCGATCAGATCCGGCATGACTTGGATGCCACTTTAACAACATTCAACGATGTCCCTGAGGCACCTGTCTTGTCCATCTTTTGGGATTCTCTTCAGCTTGTAGAACCTGAGGATGTGGACAGGATTCTCTGTAGTGTGAGACCATCTGCTTGCCCGCTGGACCCTTGCCCAGCCTGGCTAATCAGACTGGCCCAGGATGGACTGGCCGAATGGACAGGGAGGGTGGTGAACGCCTCTCTGAGGGAGGGGGTGTTGCCACCTGCATTAAAGCAGGCAGTGGTTCACCCCCTCCTGAAGAAACCCTCCCTGGACCCTAAAAACTTAAACAACTATCGGCCAGTCTCAAACATCCCATTTCTGGGCAAAGTGGTTGAGTGGGTGGTGGCGTCCCAGCTTCAAAGGGTCCTGGATGAAGCTGATTATCTGGATCCCTTCCAATCTGGCTTCAGGCCGGGGTTTGGGACAGAGACTGCCTTGGTCACCTTGGTGGATGACCTACGCCGGGGAATGGACAGGGGGAGTGCGTCCCTGTTGGTCCTGCTGGACCTCTCAGCGGCCTTTGACACCATCAACTATGGTGTCATTCTGGGTCGGCTGGCCGGGTTGGGGATTGGAGACACTGTTTTGCAGTGGTTCCGCTCCTTCCTGGCTGACTGGTCCCAGAAGGTGGTGGTGGGGGATGCTTGCTCAGCACCTTGGCCTCTTCGGTGCGGGGTGCCACAAGGTTCGATTCTATCCCCCATGCTATTTAACATCTACAGGAAGCTGCTGGGAGAGGTCATCCGGAGGTTTGGAGTGAGGTGTCATCAGTACGCTGATGACACCCAGCTCTATCTCTCCTTTCCTCCTGAGTCCAAGGAGGCAGTTGAAGTCCTGAATCGTTGTCTGGAGGCAGTGGGGGACTGGATGAGGGTGAACAAGCTGAGATTAAATCCTGATAAGACAGAGGTTCTCCTGGTCCAGAAGTCCTCGACTCGGGTATTGGAATATCATCCTGTTCTGGATGGGGTTGCACTCCCTCTGAAGGAGCAGCTTTGCAGCTTGGGGGTTCTCCTGGATTTGCAGCTGCTCCTGGAGTCCCAGGTGGCGGCTGTGGCCAGGGAAGCCTTTGCTCAGCTTCGGCTGATCCGCCAGCTGCAACCATACCTGAGTCGTTCAGATCTGGCCACGGTAACCCATGCCCTAGTGACATCGAGACTAGGTTATTGTAACACGCTCTACGTGGGGCTGCCTCTGAAGACGTTCCGGAAGCTGCAATTAGTCCAGAAGGCGGTGGCCCATGTGGTTGCTGGGGCTCATCGGTTTGACTCTGTCGGGCCACTGCTTCAGCGACTACACTGGCTGCCCATTCGTTTCTGGGCTGAATTCAAAGTGCTGGTCCTGACCTTTAAAGCCCTAAACGGCTCGGGTCCTTGGTACCTGAGGGACTGCCTTCTTCTGTACAATCCGACCCATCACCTAAGGTCATCTGAGGGGCCTCACTGACTGTGCCGCCACTAAAAGATGTGAGAGGTGTGGCGGCCAGAGATAGGGCCTTCTCGGTGGTGGCAACCCGGCTTTGGAACTCCCTCCCCATAGAACTTAGGAAAGCTCCCTCAGTACAGAGCTTCAGGCAGAGCCTTAAGACCTTTTATTTTAAAAAAGCGTTTTAAACGGGGCAGAGGGTGGGGGGCAGTGCGTTAATGTTGTATTTTATTGTTTTAACAAATGTTTTTAGCTTGTTTTTAATTGTTCCTAGTTTTATAATTCTAATTGTATTTTAATGATGTTTTAATTTGTATTTATTAGCAATTTTAATGATGTTTTATTCTTTAATGTTAGCTGCCTTGGGCTCCCCCTTATGGGGGAGGAAAGGCGGGGTATAAATTGAATAAATAAAATAATAAATAAAGGAAGACGTAAGAGGCACTTACTCTGGATTACTCTGTGCATTTCCCAGAGGTTTCCCATAGGTGGCACCATAACTACGTCGGTGTAAAAGGTCCCGTAGTTACTCTGGTTTGTAGCCATACACTGCTTAGATTTGTCTTTGAAAAGTGAATTGCATGGGTATGTAAGACAGCAATTAGGATAGGAAGATGTCACAAGGCTGTAGAACACATGCATGTGCTGTTATGACATCTTGCTAATGCATCAGATTAGGGTTGCTGAACGTTGTGGGGAGGGTGGCTGGGTAAATGGATTTCCTTACATAACTTCATATACAATCCTAAAGACACTTTCCTGGGAGTAAGAATGATTGAACACAATGAAGCTTACTTTTGAGTTGACATGGTTAGGATTGTGCTGTTCATCTATTAGCTCCATTTGTTGTCGGGTGTTGGCTAAAAGAAATGTCCTCAAATAGGCAGCAAAATTGTGAAACAATTGCTCAAATGATGAGATATCCCTCTGGTGCATGAATCAGTGATGCAACATAACAGTTTGCTCTTTGCCTTCAGTTTGTTGAATTTGTTGAATTTGCACACCTAGACTGAGCAGCATTTGGCATCCATTAATCTCGAAAGATTACGGTATCATGCTCGGCACTGTATGTGAAGCACAAAGGCCTGGGTAGATTGATATGGAGGACAGGCTGTTACCCAAGTAGCAAATGCCCCCTCTCCATGCCACTGAAATAGTCCAAAGGAACAGCAGAGCCAATTGGTTCCAGCTGCGTCGCAGAGCTGGGCTAAGGACAGGAGCTCACCCTGTCTTGTGGGGACCTGGGTCTCGAACCCTGGCCTGCTGGTTAACAGGCACAGTGTCTTAACCACTTGCGCCAGCCACAGCCCACAACTGAGCAGCAGTTGTAGTATAAATCCTGCTGACATCGGAATGTTTTCTTTTGTGCCTGAAATGTATAATCATTAATTTCCACATTTCAGACACAAAAGAGAACAGTATAAGACAGGGGTGACAAACTCATTTCATAGGGGTATGCACAGCCAGAAGTGACATCATTAAGCAGGATGTGATGTCATTACAAAGGTCATGATCAGATATAAGCACTTCTACTTCACTTGGTAATTCATCTGCTGCAAAGGATCAAGAGCTCCTGTGGGACATATCAAGTAAGTGGGAACTATGTTTGGCACACCAATTATAAGATACTAGCGAAAAACATACCCGAGTTGTGGGAGAAAAATTCCCCCATGCGCAACATCACCCCATGTGCAACATCCTCCCATGCGCAACATCCCCCATGCGTATCATTCCCCCATGCGCATCATTCCCCCATGCACATCATTCCCCCCATGCGCAACAGTCCTCCATGCGCAACTTCCCCCCATGTGCAGCAGTCCTCCATGCGCAACTTCCCCCATGCGCATCAACCCCGTATGCTCATCAACCCACATGCGTAACATCTTCCATGCACATCAACCCCCATGCGCAACATCTTCCATGTGCATCAACCCCCAAGTGCAACTTCCCTCACGTACAGCTTCCCCCCTGTGCATCAACCCCCATGCACATCAAACCCGCATGTGCATCACTCCCCGCATTTGAACTTCCCCCGCATGTGCATCAGTCCCCCCTGCGCATCAGTCCCCCCTGCACATCAACCACCCATGTGCATCAGTCTCCCATGCGCAACTACCCCCATGCACAACTACCCCATGCTCATCAAACCCCCATGCGCATCAACTCCGCATGCGTAACTTCCCCAAGCGTAACTTCCCCCAAGTAACTTCCCCCACATGTGTAACATCCCCCCATACGCATCACTCCCCCATGCGCATCACTCCACCACATGCAACAAACCTCCATGCGCATCAACCCCGCATGCGCAACTTCCCCATGCACATTCCCATCATTCCCCCAAGCGCATCAGTCCCCCATGCGCAGCTTCCCCATGCGCAACATTCCCCCATGCGTAACATCTCCCCATGCACATAAACCTCCATATGCAACATCCCCCCATGCACAACATCCCCCATCAACACACTATGCGCAAGATCTCCCATGCTCATCAACCCCCATGCACATCTTCCCATGCACAGCATCCTCCCCAGCACAACCTCTTCCTCCGAACAATATCCCCCCAGTGCACCAGGCACCAAGCACCAAATTGACTGGATGTTATTCAGTCTCCCATGGGATGTGGGTGGCGCAAGCGGTTAATGCGCTGTGCCTGCTAACCAGCAGGCCAGGGTTTGAGACCCGGGTCGGCCCCACAAGACAGGGTGAGCTCCTGTCCTTAGCCCAGCTCTGCGATGCCAGCTGGATCCAATTGCTTCGGCTCTGCCTTTCTATTGGACTAATTCAGTGGCGTGGAGAGGGGGGATTTGCTGCTTGGGTAACAGCCTATCCTCTATAACAATCCAACCCAGGCCTTTGTGCTTCGCATGCAGCATATGCAGTGCTGAGCATGATACCATACTCTTTCAAGACTGACGGAGGCCTGCTTTTTTAAAAATTCAGTCTCCCATGTTAAGTATAGGACAAAAACACGCTGCACCCCTTTTCAGTCCCTTAAGGGTTAAATTTCTCCACATGGGTTCTTGGTGGGTGTTGGTGTGACAGAAGGAACTCCCTCCCCAAATTTCATGCTTCTAGGTCCAGGGGTTGGGGAAGAATGTTGATGAGTCATCAATTCTCCAATGCAAAGTACACACATTACGTAACCTTTATTGGCATTTAAAATACAAGTTGACTGGTAGCAAACAGTACAATCGGCAGGGATAACAAAATCTAAAACTGGGTAGAAGAGTGATGAGAGTTAGAGTTGCTCATGGAGACTATTAACAGAAATTCCGCCACAAGATAAGTGATGGAGGGGGAGAAATCACTAAGGAGGATTGGGAGAGGGTCGGTAAGAGAAGGAAGAGTTAGAAGAAAGGTGTCAAGAAGGGAAGATCTAAGAGCGTGGTGGGCAGGGCATCAAAGTAAAATATGAGCTATAGTGTCTGGTTTGCCAGAGCAAAATAGACATAATCTGTTTTTTCGGGCTGTATTTGAGTATCTTCCAAGGTGGTAAGCTGATGGGAAGATGTTTAAGCGTGCAAGGAGGAAGGCCCTCCTTTTCCTGGGATCAGTCAGATGGAGAAAGTAGTTTGCTGGATGACCCAGTGAGGGAGACAATCTAAAAAAGGAGGGAGAGCAAGTCGGGTTGAGGTTGGCTAAGAGAGTTCCAGTTTCTCGCTCCCATAGTTTGGTCTTAATAATGTGGTGAGCTTTTGGGAGGTGCAAGTCAGCCAAGATTTCAGGGGAGAGGCCAAGGGCTGAGAGCTTGGCATCAACTAGTTTGAACCACTTGGATGTGTAAGCATCCTGAATAAAGTCATGTAAAATGGAACTTGGTGAAAATTGAGATGAAGTTTAACCAAAATTTGAATGTGGAGACCCAGGCAGTAGTGGAGGGGAGATGTATACCTAATTCTACTGCGATTGTGGGCAGCCTAATTAGGTTAGGAATCCCAAGAATCCTTCTGAGAAATTGGCGATTGACTGGTCTAATTCAGAGTTGACAGCTTCTATCCAAACAGGTGCTCCATACAGTAGTTGGGGGATGGATTTGAGTTGGAGCACCTGAAGAGCGGTGGGGATGTACTGATTACCTTTATTGAAATAGAATCTGGCTATTGCATTTTGGGATAGGAGGGCTGAGGAGATAGCAGATTTGTGCTGAAGGGTCCAAGAATGACGGTGATGAAATATGACCCCTAGATACCTGAAAGATTGTACTTGTTGGAAATTAAGATTGTGGATTTTCCATAAGGATGGCACCCAGGATTTAGAGAAGACAAGAATTTTTGTTTTCCCAGGGTTGATAGATAAATGGTCAATGAGACAGTACTCTTGAAACCTTAGGAGCAGCTTACGGAGACCATGTTTAGAGAGGGACAGCAAGACAGCTTCATCAGCATATAAAAGAAGTTGGATAGCTGAGTCGTTCAGAAAAGGAAAGGGGGAATCCAGGGAAAAGAGGGTGGGAGGAAGGTCAGCCAGTTAAAGGTTAAATAGGAGGGGTGCCAAAATGCAGCCTTGTCTGACGCCTTTATGGATGGGAATGTCTTCAGTCAGAGTACCTGTGCGATCTAGACGAATACGGCATGAGTTAGAGGAGTGTAACTGTTGGATAAGGAAAAGAAGGTAGGGGTCAATGTTCCAGTCTGCCAGTTTTCTCCATAGAATATTTCTGTCTATGGAGTCAAAGGCTCCTCTTAGGTTGATGAATGCCAAGTAGAGTTTAGCTTGGTGAAACTGAGAATATTTGCTGACAAGGAAAGAAAGAGTGAAAATGTGATCCAGGGTTGATGTTCCTGGGTGGAAGCCAATTTATTCCCTGGTTGGGAGGCCTATGTTTTCCGCCCATGCAGTAAGTTTCTTGAGTAGGAATCTTGAATAAAGTTTGCCAATGAAGGATAACAGGCTTATTGGTCTGTAGTTGCTAGGGAGGGATGGGTCACCTTTTTATAAACTGGGACTATTATTGAGCCCAGCCAAGTTTCAGGGATAACGCCTGATTTGTTAACCATAGTGAAGAGATTGGCAAGAGGGGTAGACCACCATGTAGAATTATTGGTGAGGAACTCAGTGGGGACTCCATCTGGACCAGGGGCTTTTCCAGATTTAAGGGAATGGATAAGCTCGATGATTTCGTCTGACATAACAGGGGGCCAATCTGGTAATTCAGGAGAAGGGAATATTTTATGCGGAGGGGTTGGGGCAGAGAATACTTTAGCCCTCTCATTCGCATGAGTTTCTGAGTCAAACTTCATGTCTTCACCCGCACCGTCACCATCTGGTGATGACAAGTTTAAAATTCATATAAAATGGTCCAGACCTGATATCTCTTCATTTCCAATTTTCTGTCATTATAAAGGCCTGGGTGCATTCTCAAAACAGGCAGTAGCTGGCAGCATTGCCTAGGCTATTTTTTGAACACAGTTAGAAGGGTTAAAATACTGTTTTCCTGAAAAAAATTCATGCAGGCACTTTGAATGACCCCCCCCCCTGCCATCCAGGAGGCTCCAGAAAGTCTGATGATTTTTTCCACATAAGGACTTGTCCTCTCCTTGAACCCTGAAGCAGCAGATTTGTGAAATTCATAATGGGGGCTGCAGAAACAGCCTCAGAACACTCGTCCCCAATTGAGGGCTATGCGGGTAGGGGAGGAAAGCCCATTCAAGGATCAGCTCCAGCAGATATGTTGTCTTGCTGGAAAAAACCTGCTGAAAGGTTCTATGAACAGTAACTGATAAAATCCCAAAGCCCCAGATTTTTAAACTTCAATTAAATAAATCATGCACAAAGGGATATGAATTTAGTCATCACCAACTGATGACAGCACGTATGAGCGGGGTAGGTTGACCAAGAGGAAGAAGGGATCAGAATAGATGAAACTAAAGCTGACTGGGGTAAAGATCTGGAAACAAGGGACCAGAAGAGTTTATGGTTGTTAGAAAGGACTGAATGATAAAGGAGTCTCCAGTTTTGTTGGGCATGTAAATGTTTTTTGTACTCAAACAGAGTGCGACAGGATTTTTTTAGATTGAAATAAATTTTTAACAGGTCCTGAGAAGGATCTGCAAGGACTGCGTGGAAAAATTGCCTAATGTGTTTCTTTGCTACCCAGCAGTCAATATCGAACCATGAAGGGGAGTGAGATTATGTAGTTAGAGGCCGGGAAGTACTAAGAGACTGGACAAGGGGTTTAACTAGGGACTCGTAAGCGGAGATGGCTAGAGAGGGAGAATTACCATACAATCCAGAATAACTACGGGAGCACGTAAGAGACATTACGTGTACCCGTAGTTACTGCACTACCTAGTGAAAACCTATGGGAAATTCATATTGCAATCCAGAGCAAATTGTTCTTACACCAGAGCAAAGACTCCACGTAGTTACTCTGGATTGCGCCCTTAGTCTCTGATAGAGTCTGCTTAAAATCAACCACATCACTTTTACAGGTCCAAGCTCTAAAGGACTCTTCAGACTTATGAGACCACCTTAGACTAGGGAGGGCTAAAGTAAAGGAAGAGTTATCTTTCTCGGTGGGGAAAGTAAGAGAGAGATGAATGAGTATAGGCAGGTGGTCGCTGTCTGTCTGTTGGTCAACATAAAAGTCCAAAATTCAGGGAAGGGCTTCTAGGGAAGACAGGGCATCGTCAAGGACACTGGCCCCTCTGTAGGAAAAGTGAGTAAACCTGCCAGGGAGGTCTTGAACTAGAGAACCATTTAATACTGACAGATCGAACTCCAAGAGCAGATCCACCAAATTGGAGGTATATGCGTTGAAAGAGCGATCCTGAGACAGTCTTGGTCTCTGGAGTACAGGAGGAGTAAAATCATCGGGATCCCAGTTCAAATATTGGGCTAAGGCTAAGTTGTCTTGGCCTAGTCTAGAGTTAAAGTCCCTGAGGAGGAGAAGGAAAACAGAAGGGTTGGATTTAAGGAAATCAGAAATGAAAGATTTTATTTCATCCCAGAGCAGAGGGTCATTGGGGAGGAGAGGAGGAATGTATATGTTAAGTATTAATATATGAGAGTCTGTAGTTGAGAGAAGAAAGGCTTGAAAATAGGATGATTGAGTAGTTTGAGGGGTTAGAAAGTGGCTGAGTGAATGACTTATTAAACAACAGAGTCCTGCACAGGGCCGTCCTTTGGATCAATGCAAAGTATAGGGAGGAAAATGCATTGTGCCCCTTTTCACCCCCTTCCAGTTGGAATTTCCAAAAACTTGTTCTTAGTGCACCCCTCCGTCACAGAAGGAACACCCTCCCCAAATTTCACGCTTCTAGGCCCAGAGGTTTTAGCAGGGCGGTGATGAGTCAGTGAGTGAGTGTGTATTTTCTCTTTTATATATCTACTAGCAAAAAGCATACCCGTGTTGGGGGGGGTAACA
The DNA here is from genome assembly GCA_030015325.1 of Cryptoblepharus egeriae. Taxonomy (NCBI): domain Eukaryota; kingdom Metazoa; phylum Chordata; class Lepidosauria; order Squamata; family Scincidae; genus Cryptoblepharus; species Cryptoblepharus egeriae. The sequence continues at coordinate 87,027,963 of JAREYC010000004.1, forward strand.
TTTCCCCATACAATATCCCCCCATGGTGCATCAACACCCCATGAGCAACTTCCCCCATGTGCAACTTTCCCCATGCGCAAATTTCCTCCATGCACAACTTTTCCCATGCGCAAGTTTCCCCCATGCGCAACTTCCCCATGCACAACTTCCCACATGCGCAATTTCCCACATGCGCATCATCCCCCCATGGGCATCATCCCCCCATGTGCAACTTCCCCCCATGCGCATCATCCCCCCATGCACAACTTCCCCCCATGGGCAACTTCCCCCCATGCGCATCATCCCCCCATGCACAACTTCCCCCCATGGGCAACTTTCCCCATGCTCATCATCCCCCATGCGCAAATTTCTCCCATGCGCAACTTTCCCCATGCAAATAATCCCCCATGTGTAACTGTTCCCAAGCGCATCATCCCCCATGCGCATCATCCCCAATCCACATCATCTCCCCATGCGCAACTTCCCTCATGCACAACTTCCCCTATGCGCATGATCCCCCATGCGCATGATCCCCCCATGTGCAACTTTTCCCATGTGCAACTTTTCCCATGCACAAGTTTCCCCCATGCACAACTTCCCCCAGGCACATCATCCTCCCATGTACATCATCCCCATGCGCATCATCTTCCATGCGCAACTTTCTCCCATGTGCAACTTTCCCCATGCACATCATCCCCCATGTGCATCATCCCCCCATGCACAACTTTTCCCATGCGCAACTTTCCCCCATGCGCATTATCCCCCATGCGCAACTTCCCCCATGCGCAACTTCCCCCCTGCGCATCAGTCCCCCATGCACAACTTCCCCCATGCGCAACTTTCCCCCTGCGCATCAGTCCCCCATGCACAACTTCCCCCCATGTGTAGCATCCTTTTCAGTGCAACCTCTTCCTCTGAACAACATTTCCCCTGTGCACCAGGCACCAAGCACCAAATTGGCTGGATGTTGGTCAGTCTCCCATGTTAAGTATAGGACAGAAACATGTTGCTCCCTTTTCAGCCCCTGAAGGGTTAACTTTCTCCAGATGGTTCTTGGTGGGTGTTCAGGTGACAGAAGGAACTCCCAGAATTCCATGCTTCAGGCCCAGCAGTTGGTGAGGAATGTTGCTGAGTCAGCAATTCTCAATGCAAAGTATAGGGAGGAAAATGCATTGCGCCCCTTTTCACCCCCTTCCAGTTGGAATTTCCAAAAACTGGTTCTTAGTGCACCCCTCCGTCATGGAAGGAACACCCACCCCAAATTTCACGCTTCTAGGCCCAACAGATTTGGCAGGGCGGTGATTAGTCAGTGAGTCAGTGAGTCAGTCAGTGAGTGACTTTTCTCTTTTATATATATAGAAGACTAGCGAAAAGTGTACCTGCGTTGCTGGAGTAACATTTCCCCATACGCCATCCACCACAGTGCATAACCCGCCATGCGCAACATGCCCCCATGCGGCACTTCCCACATGCGCCACATCACCCCATGCGCAACTTTTCCCCATAGCAACTTCCCCAGGTGCATCAACCCCCATGCACATCGTCCCCACATGCGCATCTTTCCCCCATGCACAACTTCCCCCATACACAACTTCCCCATGTGCATCATCCCCCATGTGCCTCAACTCCTTATATACAACATCACCCAACTTCATCAGTCCCCCATGTGCGTCAAACCCATGTGCATCGTCCCCCCATGCGCAACTTTCCCCCATGCACAACTTTCACCCATGCCTCTTCATTATGTTGTCAGTGCCTTTATCGTATTACAACATGTGTACAGCCTCATGGGTACACCCTCTTTTCCTAAACCAGCCTTTCCCTTAGTATACATTAAACTCTGTACCACCAAAATTAAAACATTTCCAGTATGTAAATAAATTAATTTAATGACCTAATAACATAGCTACACAAATAAAACTTGTGTATGAACTCTCTGTGTTACCCTGTACAAATCCCACTTTATAACAACTCTAACTAGGAATTCCCTAATGCCTGTCCTTTTGCCTGTGTACACAGAACATTCACTGAGTGCAAACACTTTATATAGATATAATTGAACCCTGTTATTAAGACCTTCTCTTTTGCCATTACACATTTAAGATTATCCTATATTTTAGAACAATTTATACATTGATCTAAAAACCCCTAACTGTCTCTATATAGACCTACTTTATAAAAAAGTTCATTTTAATTCTTAGGAAAGTCCCTGAACTCCGGAATTGTTCACAGACTTCCTATGGCCTTTTATAACACCCGCTACTGGTTCAAAAACATTAATTTCTAACTAAAGACCTCTATGTTATAAAAAAAATCATTTTAAACTCCCACAAAAGGCCTAGAGCTCCAAAAACACTCAAACATGTCCATACCTCCTCCATAAAGGGGGATCCATGTAATGAATGGGGATCATTGGTTTGCTATCAGGAACAGGGGGTGAAAGAGTCTACAAAGAATTTGATGGTTACGCACAAATTAGACAAAAGGAAAAAAGGCAAATGAAAGCAATACTAATTTCTTCTTGCGAGTTGACCTTTGCTATTAAGATCCGGTCTCAGGATAATTATGTAGCATTTGGGGATAAAGATACAGGCCAGCAATCCAGCACTAGAGGCCAAGATAGAGAAGATCTCCACAGCCACCGTGTATTTTCCCTTGGTGCTCAGATAAGAAGGAATGAAGGACAGCCACACACTGCAAAAAAGCAACATGCTGAAAGTGATGAACTTGGCTTCGTTGAAAGTGTCTGGCAACTTCCTAGCCAGGAAAGCCACAGTGAAGCTGGTCGAAGCCAGGAATCCTAAGTAGCCCAGAACACAATAAAACATAGTGAAGGAGCCCTCATTGCACTCCACTACAATTTCTTCTGCTAGTGAGTGCATGTCCAAATGAGGGAACGGAGGAGCAGTACAGAGCCATACAGCACAGAGAGTGACTTGAATTAAAGTGCAACCAAGGATAATGGAGTTTGCCAGGCTTTTGCCCACCCATTTCCTCATCCTGGATCCAGGCTTGGTGGCCATGAAAGCCAGAACCACAGTGATGGTTTTGGCCAAGACACAAGAAACAGCCACTGAGAAGACCAGCCCAAAAGATATTTGTCTTAGATAGCAGGTCGCTGCCTGAGGCTGGCCAATGAAGAGCATGGAGCAGAGACAGCAGAGCAATAAAGAGACAAGCAGAGCGTAGGTGAGGTCTCTGTTGTTGGCTTTGACGATGGGGGTGTTCTGGTTCTTGATGAATATTCCAAGTACCAAAGCTATGGTCAGAGAAAAACACAAAGACAAAGTACTGAATGTAATTCCCAATGGCTCTTCTAAAGAGAGGAAATTGAGAGTCTTAGGCAGGCACTTATCATGATTCTTGTTGGGAAACTGACTTTGTGGACATTTGAAACAGTCATCCATGTCTGAAACAACAGAACAAATCCCATTACAATGTATTAGTCATACTTCACTTCCTTTTGCATCTGAGCTGGATTGATTTATCCTTAACTCCTGTGGTTTGTCTCTCAGTTGTCTTTGAAACAGTGCTTTATTCAAATTGCTCAAGGCTTTCCTGAGCAAGTATAATGGATCTAGTCTTAAAGCTGAAAAACTGCTTCTCTGTAGAGGAACTTCTGCCCTATCAATTAATTCCACTATGGTTGTGGAAATGTATTTAATTATGAAGCAACACTCAAACAATTCCAGCCATATTTCCTCACTGTGAGATTTTGTGGATTAGAATACAACTGAAAGTAATATTTGCAGGTGCATCAATGGACATGAATGTTTAGTTACCTCTGGACTAAGCCTTTATAACTTTCAACACTAAGAATGCCTCTTAGTGCTGTTTGATGTGTTAAATCTGATCTCCCAGACTAGAAGTACCCAGCAACAATTTCATCTCCCATTACTTCCAGTGAAACTTCGGATAGATGGACCATGTGAAGTAGTACAGCTTCTATTATGAAGAATAGAATGGGAGAATAGATAAAAAAATAGTGAAGGGTATTATGATCATAACACTGTACTGAAAACTTCTCTTTAATTAAATATGTCTACTGGGCACAATTCTTACAAATTGTGCTTCTGTGGGTGCAATCCTAATAAATTTAAGCCAGCCTAACTCACCTAACCTATCTGCCTCTGGTCTTGTGGGGATATTGGTGTACGCCTGTGCAATGGCCTAAACCCTCCAGGAGTGGGGAGAAGTGCGTTATGGCACTTTTATGACACCCCCAGGCCAGTATGGGACTTGTGCTGGGTCTTATGCTGGTCAATCAGGAGGTTAGGCCTGCAACCTTTTACCTTTCTTATATGAAATCTTCCCCTCAGGACATGGATCACAATCATAGCAACAGAATGGCTGTCCTTCCTTCTTTTTTCTGCTATAACCTGGATAGCAGTGGTCGTTACACACAGCAACAGGCTGAACCTATGCAAAAAAGAGAGGGGGGACCATGCATCACTCTTCTCCATAAACGAGCAACTCTCATCCTCTAAGATAGGAGTAGCCAAACTTGGCTGTTTTAGGGCTTCTAGACCTTTAACAATTGTGTCGAAGAGGGGATTTCAGCAGGTCGAGCTTGTTGTCTCTAAGATGACAAACTGCATCTACTGAAATTCTCTCTCCTACAGAATTGATAAAGGTCCAGGAGCCCCAAAGTGGCCCAGTTTGCCCACTCCCTGATCTAAGACCAGACCTGCTTCTGTTTGATAGTGAAAGGGATGGATTATAGCTGAAGAAGATTAATTGGAAACTTTCACATTTTGGAAACTGAATAGTAGGCATGTGTGCATCACTTCAGAAAGAATAAACTCAGGTTCAAATTGATATTTGCCAGGGACTGGTTTGAAAAGAGGCTGGCTGCAATTCCTGGGAGTAAGACCTATTGAACACAATGGGGCTTACTTTTGAGTAGACATGGTTAGGATTGTGCTCAGAGCCATTTCCAAAATGGTTCCTCTGAGTTCTTTTGATTGTTAGTGTTAGAGCACAATCTTAACCAAGTCTACTCAAAAGTAAGCCCCATTGGAATCGGTGGGTCTTGCTCCCAGGAATGTGTCTTTAGGATTGCAGCCCTAGTGTTCCATGTTAGACCAACAAGCCCAAGCAGGGCACTCAGACCTTTCAGAATTCTGGTTACACTAAGATGGTTCAAGTACTCAGAAATAACCCAAGCATGCTCTTCTGGAAGGATCCAGACGGTCAGTCACTGACCAGTGTTTCAAACTGCATGTACATGTTTTCCTGTGCAGAAATATGATTGATTGAGCAGGTCCATTTATTCTGGGTTGGACACTTTGTAAACATGGACTCAAAGCTTAGTCAGTATCAATGGATCAGAGATCAATTAGATGGAGCAGTAGTTGTATCATGATAGGATCTATTTGATCAGGAAAACCTCCAAGCCCCCACTAGCTATGGCAGTTACTTGGGTAGGAACATATTTGGCAGGGACAGGAAGGACCAACAAAGGACATCTTTGAATTCTGCTGCTTCAATTCATATTTCCTTGGATGGGTGCCATTCACTATTCAGTGTGCCAAACATCAGAATTCCAGACATAGACGTCTCACTTCACACACTACTAATTTTCAAGAAAATAATTGTAAAATGGAGCAGTATTACTTTCTCACATGGCTAATCCCTAAATGTTTCTTGGGTTAGATGGTCATTCATTCCCCAATGTATTCATTTAAAATATTTATATCCCACCTTTGTAAAAACTCAAGTGAGCTTACAAAGCTGAATGCATAAAACATAGCATAAAATTGTAAAATAAAGAGTTAATATCTAAAACAGGGAAGTTCAGACCCTGGTCCTTGGGGCCAGATGCAGCCCACGGAGAGCATCAATGCAGCCCACAGCAAAACCCCTTGATCCTGTCTTTGGGAAAGTCTTGTAATCCTCCAGATTACACCCTTATTTGTAAATTTCATACTCTCTTCTCCGTCATAAACTAGCACCTCTCATCCTCTAAGATAGGAGTAGGCAAACCTGGCCGGTTTAGGGCTTCTAGACCTTTAACAATTGTGTCGAAGAGGGGATTTCAGCAGGTAGAGCTTGTTGTCTCAAAGATGACAAACTGCATCTACTGAAATTCTCTCTCCTACAGAATGGTTAAAGGTCCAGGAGAATTTTCAAGAAAATAATTGTAAAATGGAGCAGTATGACTTTCTCACATGGCTAATTCCGAAATATTTCTTGGGTTAGATGGTCATTCATTCCCCAGTTTATTCATTTAAAATATTTATATCCCACCTTTGCCAAAACTCAAGTGAGCTTACAAAGCTGAATGCATAAAATACAGCATAAAACTGTAAAAAACTGTAAAATAAACAGTTAAAATCTAAATCAGGGATGTTCATACCCTGGTCTGGGGGGCCAGATGCAGCCCACAGAGAGCATCAATGCAGCCCACAGAAAGACTCCTGCATCCTGCCTTTGGGAAAACCTTATAATCCTCCAGATTACACCCTTATATGTAAATTTCATACTCTCATGCACTCTTATAAGTAAATTTATTCAAATTAGAAATAATTTTTTCTGGGCCCCAACACAGGGTCAATGAGATGTTGTGGCTTTCCTATCAAAAGGTTTGGACACCCCTATCCAAATCATTCAAAACCAGCACAGCAGTTATCATTGTAAAACAAATAATGGTAAAGATGTTCCCCTCAGGTTGACCCACTAGTCATAACCAATTCAAGGGTGCAAAGCTCATCCCTGTTTTTTTAAGCCATAGAGCAAGCATTGTCTAAAGACACCTCTGTGGTAATGTGGCCATATATGCATCTTCCTGCCCTGAGGTGGTACCTCTTTATCTACTTGCATTTCCATGCTTTTGAACTGCTTGGTTGGCAGGAGCAGGGTTAAGGACAGGAGCTCACTCTGTTTTGCAGTACTTGGGTCTCAAACCACTGACGTGCCGATCTTCAGACTGACAGACACAGCACCTTTAACCACTGAACCAAATAGGTGGTGATTAATTAAAAGAAAACAATTTTATGAAATGCAATGTAATGATGGAATAATTGAAATTTCATTTGAAATGAGAAATTTATTAGGCTTTCCTATTAAACTTTCCATCATATAGTAAGATCCTACCTGATTAAATACCCTGTGCCATGTGATGGCCTCCTGATTAATAATGAACTCTTTGCCTGGATAAGCCCAAGGATCCATCATTCCTGTCCTCACTCTTGAGAAGGACTGGTTTGGGAAAGTCACCCAGTTAATGAGATCAAATCCAGCTGCTAATTCACCTTTCTCGTCAAAAGAAACTGTGTCTCCAGCACTGTTATTAAATGAGATGCTCCTCAGGAAATGATGGAGCTGGATTGAAAGTTGGATGAAAAGCATTAGAGGGGAAAGATGGGAAGGGTTGCAAATGTTGGCTGCAAATTAAATTAAATTAATTAAAGAATTGAAACAGGTGCAAAACTGTCACTAAGCTTCAACGTTTGTGAGGAAGCAAATGGACTGCTCGCAATGATTGAAATGGAGAAATGCCATGGAATATGCACAGGCATGTGGTGGCTGTCAGAATCTGCCAGTGTTCAAAACCTGTAGATCAGCTTGATCCACCCTGACCTGTTTCACCTGGATGAGAACCCTCCTCTGGACAACGATATTGAGTGCGTCCTTCACACTCCACAGGCAGAGGTACTTTGCTTTAGGGCAGGAGTAGGCACTTCTAGGCAATTATAATCCTGCCCATAACCCATAATCATATTAGTCTGCAATGGTCCACAAAAAGAATCCAAGTTTGCTTGGAAAGAAATCCAGTTGAACTCAGTAAGAGAAACATCTGAGTAGACATTCATTGGATCATGCTATATGTTAGACTAAAACCTCCGTTTTCTGAATAAGGCAATTGAGCTGGTGTTCGTGCCTCCATTCCAGAGTGCCTTGGTTGAAGCAGGTTATCTGGATCCCTTTCAGCCTGAATTCAGGTCTCATCTAAGAATGGGGACATCTTTGGTAGCACTGATGGATGATGGGCGCTGGGGAGGAAAGGGGCTGTGTATTCCTGCTGCTCAAATTTGGATATGTCATCATTGACCATGATGTACTTTTGGAATGGTTGAGAAAGTTGGGGTTTGAATGCACTGGGAATTGAATGTTTGAGAAAGTTGGGGTTTGTTTTGCAGTGATTCTGCTGCTTCTTAGCAAACAGTTTTGAGAAGGTGGAGATGGGATGCTTGTCACAGGCCCTGGATTGGAACATACATGAATTTAAGCATTTCTATATCAGACTCCAGTAGAACAATTTTTATTCTTTATTCTTCTAAAGTCAGGTAAATCAGGTAATCTGATTTACAAGAGGAATATTACCTGATTACTTTGGAGATGTGGAAGAAAGTGTCTGAAGTTATTGCTCTTTGCTCTGAGATTAGGCCAGAATGAAGACATCTTTTGCAATGCATGTGCAACAGCATGGACCGCATTGTAGATACTGTAACTTTGGCCAGTCATGCTCATTTCAAAAAGAGTCCCTGGGAGGTTCTCCAACCGCTCTTCGCCGGTGCAAATATCGCTACCATCCTTGTTTCCATCTGAATCGGAAAATAAGCAATCAAATGCTTGTTCCCAGAAGATCCTGATGAAACCATCTCCATGTTGTGAGTTCGGATTCAGGAACTGAAGGAACTTGGAAAATCTCCACATTTCATTGGAATGAATTGCAAAGGATAAAGTACCGTGGAATTGCTGTATATCAAAATTCCTCTCCTTCGATAGGGCTGAAAAATCCCACCTGGCTGTCATAATCCATACTTTTCCTAGAGCAGCCAGTACAGCATCTTCTATCACCATATAAAAAAGGGTCATCCATTTCAAACCTGTTGTGGTCTGACCATTGGCATTGACAATAATGACTTTGACATCAGAACTGAATAGCGATAGGATTCTGGAGACATAAGGATCTGCTAAATTTGCAGAGTCTAAACTTTCTACTATCTCTGTAAGTTGAGCTAAGACTGGTATTCTAGTAATAAGGGCTATACAGATTCCATGTTGGGAAAGCATCTTGGTCATGGTTTGCACAAATCTTTCTCCGTTATCATCTTTGGAAGCAAGAATCCCCACCCATGTCCACTGGAAATGTTGAAGGAGACGGACAATCCCTCTGTACTGATGTGCCTCATTAGGGACCATCCGGTAAAAGGAAGGGAACTGCAATTTCACATTCCACACTGGAAATGATGCACAGTAGGCAATCTAAGCAAGATATAAGAAAATTACAAGAATTCTCAGAATGAGGAACAGAACTGTGGCTAATTGTTATGAATTCTGCTGAGAAGGAATGCCTTTCTGAAATAAAAAACTGATGATATTTACAGTCCAAAACTGTCTGGTGGGCCATATCCAGCCTGCCATATTATTTTATCAAGCCTTTAGCCATTTTCCCCCAACCACTCAGTCAGTTAACATGTGCTGTTTCCCTTTCCCTGCCCTTTCCATATGGTCAGAGTGATGTCAGCCTGACTAACCCACATTTTTCACAATCTCCCTGCGTTGTTTAGAAAGCTTCAAGAATATTCCTAAATATATAGTCCAAAATTGGCATTCTTTGAGATGATCCAATTCTTTGCTGAAATGCTTTATTGTACCTGTGGAACCTTGTAGATGCCTAACTGAGTGGCGAGGTGGAGAGAGACTACCGAATCCAGACCCCCAATGACAGCTATCAAATGCTGGTGCTTGTCACATTTGAAGTTGGGGACAAACTTTTCCTGGGTGGAGAGAAGTTTCAGGATGTTCTGATGAGTCACCTTTGCTGTTAAGAAACTGTCATAAATGTGGAATCCTAGGCTGACATTTGGTAGGAACTTTGGGTTCTCATTGATCTCCTTCACAGCAAATATCAAGGACAGGACATGTTGGTAGTTCTTTGGGGCTGTCCTAAAGGAAGTTTTAGATTTAATAATGAAAAATATATATTCAAGCCTTGACGATATACTTACGTCCAAACATTTTTTCATATTCCTTGCCATATTCTAGTATGAAATATTATCAGAGCTTACTTCATCATTATTCTTCCCTATTTGCCTAAGAGAGGCAAAAATTGTTTAATATATTTAAAAAACCATTACATATGCACAAAATAATGTAATCACATCATAAATCTATATCCTTAAGTATATGTATTTGAGTACATTTACATGTGATTTTTATCAAGCTAATCTGTCTGTCATCGCTGTCTATATTTTCAGTGTCTTGTACAGTGTACAAGACACTGTAAATTCATATGATCTCCTTGAAATTCGTCTTCATGGACTAACCCTACAATCCAGAGTAAGTACAGCAGCACGCAAGAGACATTACGTGCACCCATAGTTACTGCACCACCTAGTGAAAACCTATGGGAAATTCATATTGCAATCCAGAGCAAATTGTTCTTACACCGGAGCAAGGACTTCCCATAGTTACTCTGGATTGCGCCCATAATCTTGAAGACTGGAAATTCACAATTTGCTGAAAAGTTCAGAAAAGAAGTTTCTTCCATTCTGCCTTCCAGCCCCAGTTTCAGCTCTCTGTAGATCTAAGCAGGAATCACTCTTGTCTCCCTTGGTATCTGTTCCTGCAGCCCTAAACTAAAATGTCCCATACTGAGTCTCTGGTGTCTGTCACCTCTTCAACAGCACTGCCCAGAAAAAAAAATTGTAGTAATGTGGAAATAAACTAGAATTCTCCAGCAAGATATGATTCAGGTCTGACAAATTCCATCTCTTTCAAACTTGTTTCAAGAAAATGTACCTGAGAAGTTTTGCCAACATGGAGACACCCAGTCGATATTATATATTATAAGGAAGTAATATAATTATATAAGAAAACATGTATTAAACTGGGAAACTACTTTTCTAATTTTTTAATGCAATTTTTTTTGTAATAAAAAACTATTTTTTTAATGTAATGAAAATAATGCCTATAAAGTACAGCACTTTTTTTTGATTTATAGAAAAGGCAAGCATGTAATATTGAAGGAATCTTATTTACAGCACAATTCCAGGCATGTTTGCTCAGGAATAAGATAACTATAATTTTTCTCAAGTAACTGTGTTTATGGTTGCAAACCTATACAATTGATAAAAGAACTTTGCTTGCAAATTTAACAATTTGCAAATAGTAAAGAAATCTAAACACACTTCCTTCTGAAAATGCCCTTTCACGTTTAACATATTTTAATGCACCTGATCCATGCTGGTGAATGTTAAAGAGGGTTAAATATTTCCTTACACAACTCCCTCTATCAGCTTGGTTTGGGGATGTTCGTTGAAAGAAATGTCATCAAATAAGCAGCCAAATTGTGAAACAATCTCTCCAATGATGAGATCTCCCTTCTGATGATACTTGTAGGGGAACTGGGAGGGATAAGTGATGGTGCACATAGTAGTAGGTGTCTTGCATTCAGTAGGAGGAAACTGCAGGATCAAAATGAGCAGCAACAGCAACAGAAATATTGTTGACATCTTGGCTGAATCTTGACTCAGAACATTCAGTGTCCTTCTCCAGCCCACCAGCTATGTGGGTATCACACCACTGACTTCCAGAATTTTTTGTTGAATGAAGCTACCAAAAATGTGGGTGTGTAGTTCTGAATGTTAACAGCTTTTCAAGCAAAAATGACATTTTTATGTAAGCATTCAGATTTGGTTACGGAAGGTGTTTGTGGCTTTAGAAAACACAGATGAGATTTGCCTAGAAGGAGCATAAATCATCATAATTTAAATTAATTACTGGTTATTAACATTCCAGTTATTGTGCTGGCTGAAATCTTTATTGCATCAGATGAGGCAAAGCAATTTTTTTCATATACTGAGATACTAGATTCCCAGTCTTATCCCTAATCACTTGTCTTGCATGTTTTTTTTTTCTTGGGGGGGGGGGTGTTAATAAATCTTGATCCTCCTCCACAGGTTGGCCATGGAAGTGGTGGCTCAATGCCAGGAAGACTTTGAGCACAACCCTTACATGTCAACTCAAAAGTAAGCTCCATTATGTTCAATGGGTCGTACTCCCAGGAAAGTGTCCTTTTTGTTACAAGTTTTTTCCCCTCTTTGTTACATTCCTCCATACATTTAAATCAACACAATGCCAGCATATCTTCTTTGTTTTAACAACACTGTCACCATCTTTCTTCTTTGGAAGTTCAATGAGGATCAGCGTTGGCAAAACAATGGGATTGCTGATCACCAGAGCCCTTACATTCTCTTTGGTAAAAGGAGACCCTACATATGGTGGCTTCTTCCATCCTTTTCCTCTGGAGGCTAAATAAGATAATGGTGATTGTGCGCACCTGCACTGACGGGTTTACTGCACAGGCTGAGCATCCAATTGGGTGTTTCAGGACAAGGGAGCAGTTCAAGCTGGGCTGGTCCAAGTCTGAACAGCTTCCCTACTCACCTGCCCTCTATTCTGTTCAAGACCAGTTTGTTAGAGGGTTTTTTAAGGCTCTCCCCATGACTGGAAATTAGTGGGGTGTTTTTTTGCCTACCCTGAATTCTTGAAAGATCAAGAAAGTTAACTTTAGGGTCGTTTTCTAGGCAAGCATTGTGTGGGATGGGTAGGTAGTATTATGAGAAGTGCTCTCTTGCAATATTACATTTTATTAATTTGATATTATGGACGTGTTGGCAGAGTCTCTCCTTCCCCTTCCCCCTCTCTCATTTCGCAAACAACCATTCCTGTAATTCTTTAACTACTCTGGCTCCCGCCATTTATATGCTAATGTGAAAGTCAGTTGGAAGCATGGTCTTCTATTGTTTTCCTTTGCAAAGGGTAAGCCAGTCACATGGTCACTTCCCCATTCTTTCTCTTTTCAAATCTTGACCACACTTAGCTGGATGTGTTCTTCTTTGTTTTCTGATTGGGTAATGGCCCTCAGGTGGTAGTCTTCCAGCCTTCCCCTTCCTGTGAGGTAAACAGCCACTGTCCAGGCTTGCCTTTTTTTCCCAGGTGACCACACTTAAGTGGGCATGTCCTTCCTGGACCTAGGGCATAAAAGAACCCTGCAGTCTATTGTTTTCCCTCTTTTTCTGCTTGGACCCTCTCTCTTCCTGGACCCTCCTCCCACCTGGATCCTGGCATGGCCTAAGGAAAAAGGTAGATATTGCTTCTCCCCCCCCTTCCCTTGTCTCCCTTCTCCTTGGTTCACACTATGTAAGAAACAGGTACACTTCACCCTCATGCTACTGAATGTATGTAATATTTGTTTATGCTTTATGACAATAAAATCTGCATCTTTGTGATAAGTTTTCCTTAGTGCTTCACTTTCTAACAAGGGTATCTTCTTTGCATGACGCTGTTTCGAGTCCTGCCTAGATCCTGTATAGTAACCAAAGAGAAGCACAAGCTAATTTCCCTATTTTTACTGCTCTCTTGGTAACAGTAGCTCTTAGGCCAGTAAAATTTAACCTGGTAGGACCAATTTGACACAAACCCTACAATCCAGAGTAACTACAGGAAGACGTAAGAGGCACTTACTCTGGATTGTTCTGTGCATTTCCCATAGGTTTCCCATAGGTGGCACCATAACTACATCGGTGTAAAAGGTCCCGTAGTTACACTGGATTGTAGCCATATACTACTTAGATTTGTATTTGAAAAGTGAATTGCATGGGTATGTAAGGCAGCAATTAGGATAGGAAGATGTCACAAGGCTGTAGAACACATGCATGTGCTGTTATGACATCTTGCTAATGCATCAGATTAGGGTTGCTGAACGTTGTGGGGAGGGTGGCTGGGTAAATGGATTTCCTTACATAACTTCATATACAATCCTAAAGACACTTTCCTGGGAGTAAGAATGATTGAACACAATGAAGCTTACTTTTGAGTTGACATGGTTAGGATTGTGCTTTTCATCTGTTAGCTTCATTTGGAGTGTGGGCTAAAAGTCCTCAAATAGGCAGCAAAATTGTGAAACAATTGCTCAAATGATGAGATCTCCCTCTGATGCATGAGAGCTGGGAAGGATCAGTGATGCAACATAACAGTTTGCTCTTTGCCTTCAGTTTGTTGAATTTGCACACCTAGACTGAGCAGCATTTGGCATCCATTAATCTCGAAAGACTACGGTATCATGCTCGACACTGTATGTGAAGCACAAAGGCCTGGGTAGATTGATATGGAGGACAGGCTGTTACCCAAGCAGCAAATGCCCCTCTCCATGCCACTGAAATAGTCCAATGAAACAGTAGAGCCAATTGGTTCTAGCTGCGTTGCAGAGCTGGGCTAAGGACAGGAGCTCACCTTGTCTTGTGGGGACCTGGGTCTCAAACCCTGGCCTGCTGGTTAACAGACACAGTGTCTTAACCACTTGCGCAACCCACAGCCCACAACTGAGCAGCAGTTGTAGTATAAATCCTGCTGACATCAGAATGTTTTTTGTGCCTGAAATGTATTTCCACATTTGAAATTTCCACATTTCAGACACAAAAGAGAACAGTATAAGACAGGGGTGACAAACTCATTTCATAGGGGTATGCACAGCCAGAAGTGACATCGTTAAGCAGGATGTGATGTCATTATGAAGGTCATGACCAGATATAAGCACTTCTACTTCACTTGGTAATTCATCTGCTGCAAAGGATCAAGAGCTCCTGTGGGACATATCAGGCAAGTGGGCACTGATTATATGATACTAGCGAAAAGCATACCCACGTAGTGGGAGTAAAATTCCCCCATGCGGCCTCCCTCCATGGTGTAATATCCCCCCATCTGCAACATCCCCCATGCGCAACTTCCCCATGCGCATCTTCCCCATGTGCAACTTCCCACATGCGCATCAACCTCCATGCGCATTAGTCCCCCATGTGCATCATTCCCCCATGCGCAACATCCCCCCATGCACAACATTCTCCCATGTGCAACATCCCCCCATGCGCATCATTCCCCCATGCGCATCAGTCTCCCATGCGCATCAGCCCCCCATGCGCATCAGCCCCCCATGCGCATCAGTTCCCCATACGCAACGTCCCCTATGCACATCAACCCCCCCATACGCAACTTCTCCCATGCGCAACTTCCACCCATGTGCATCAGCCCCCATGCGCAACTTTCCCACTGCGCATCAACCCCCCATGTGCATCAACCCCCATGTGCATCAACCCCCCTGCGAAACTTTCCCCATGCAAAACTTCCCCCATGCACAACTTCCCACATGCACAGCAACTTCCCCAATGCGCAACTTGCGCCTATGCGCAAATTCCCCCCATGCACACCAACCCCCCATGCACAGCATCCTCCACAGTGCAACCTGTTCCTCCTAACAACATCCCCCCAGTGCTCCAGGCACTGAGCACCATATTGGCGGGATGTTATTCAGTCTTCCATGTTAAGTATAGGACAAAAACACGTTGCCCCCTTTCCTGCCCCTGAAGGGTTAATTTCTCCAGATGGTTCTTGGTGGGTGTTCAGGTGACAGAAGGAACTCCCAGAATTCCATGCTTCAGGCCCAGCAGTTGGGGTGGAATATTGCTGAGTCAGCAATTCTCAATGCAAAGTATAGGGAGGAAAACGCGTTGCGCCCCTTTTCACCTCCTTCCAGTTGGAATTTCCAAAAACCAGTTCTTAGTGCATCCCTCCGTCACAGAAGGAACACCGTCCCCAAATTTCATGCTTCTAGGCCCAGCGGTTTTGGCACGGCGGTGATGAATCAGTCAGTGAGTCAGTCAGTGACTTTTCTCTTTTATATGTATAGATATGAAAATGCATATGACTCCTTTGTTTAGTTTCTGGTTCCAAATTCTATATCACAGTGACATGAACTGGTACCAGTATTTTGTTTTTGAACTGAATATTTGATGGTAATTCATTGGTAAGAGTACAAACTAAATTATTGCAATGTGCTTTTTCCCATTTCATGTGAACTTGTCCCATCTGAATAATCCCATGTCTATCTGCTTAGTAAGAAATTGACAGATGCTAAACCTCTGGGGAAGGAATCCAAAAGAGCAGCCACATTTCAACAGGAACCAGCTCTACTGGACTGATATTATAACTTTCCCATTGATTTTCTGTTTGCTACCACAACTGGGAAAGAGGAAGGTGTGCAAATGCCTGGATTGTGTTTATTTCCAGATTAGACCAAAGAAAATACACAACAGATTTTTACTTTCTCCTTATTAGCTGATCTTTCCTATTCAGCTGAGGCCTCAGGATAATAATGTAGCATTTGGGGAAAAAGATACAGCCCAACAACCCACCACTAGAGGCCAAGATAGAGAAGATCTCCACAGCCACCATAGACTTTCCTTTTGTGCTCAGGTAAGGGGGAACAAACGACACCCAAACGCTACAAAAGACCAACATACTAAAGGTGATAAATTTGGCTTCATTGAAACTGTCTGGCAACTGTCTGGCTTGGAAAGCTACTATGAAGCTAACTATAGACAGAAATCCCAGGTAGCCCAGAACACAATAAAACATGGTGATGGAGCCTTCATTGCACTCCACTACAATTTCTTCAGCCAGAGAGTCCATGTCCAAATCTGGGAATGGAGGAGAAGTACAGAGCCACACAGCACAGATAATGGCTTGAATCAGGAAGCAACCAAGGATGATGGAGTTTGCCAGGCTTTTGCCCACCCATTTCTTCATCCTGGATCCAGGCTTGGTGGCCATGAAAGCCAGAACCACAGTGATGGTTTTAGCCAAGACACAAGAAACAGCCACTGAGAAGACCAGACCAAAAACAGTTTGTCGTAAGTAACACGTCACTGCCTGAGGCTGGCCAATGAATAGGAATGGGCAGAGGAAGCAGAGAAATAAGGACACAAGCAGGGACACCGAGAGGTCCCGATTGTTGGCTTTGACAATGGGAGTGTCCTTGTTCTTGATGAAAATTCTGAGCACAAAAGCTGTGATCAGAGAAAAAGACAAAGCCATGGAACTTAATGCCATTCCCAAGTAGTCTGAAAATGAGAGGAAGTGGAGGTCCTTTGGAAGGCATTTATCTCGGTTCTTGTTCGGAAATTGACCTGCTGGACATTTGGAACAGTCATCCATATCTGGAAAAATAAAAAACACAGTGCTGCTATTTTAATGAATAACTCATGAAGGTAGATGCTGAGGGAAAAAGAGAGAGAGAATAAGTACAAGATATTATACATTATATTATTCATTATACTTCATAAAATCTCTCCTACCTTTAAAGGATGAAATCTTCCCTGCCGCACATGGATCACAGTCATAGCAACAATATTGCTTCCCTTCCTTCTTCTTTCTGCTGTAACCCGGATGACAATAGTCATTACATACAGCAATGGGCAGCACCTAGACAATGAGGATATGAATTTATCTACTACAGTTAGTTCCATTCTCTTAAACAGTGGAGTGGTTGGATTATAGCAGTTACAGCAGGCGCCACTGTTCAGGAGAATATAAGAGTTTTGGCTTCAAACAGAAGGAATTAAGTGGAGTTTTGCAAAACATTATTTACAGCCCAGCCCAATTGGACACCATGTATATAGCACTGTTTTAAAAGAGGGCGTGCACCCACTGCAGGATGCTGCACATATCATGTTGGCTTGGGTTACATCACTGCTGGAAAGTTGGCTAGATCTGGGCTCCAAGGGGAGAATTCAAAGAGTCATCTTGGTCTGTCTGACTCCCTTGCGCTGCCTGATGAATGTCACAAAAAAAATTTCAATAAAGCAAGTTTTGTCACTCCTGGAGAACATAGGTCAGCACATGGACGTGTGCAGACCTCCCCATGCTAATGTGGGCCTCAAGCCAGGTGAGTTTGTGCTGGCTGGGCTCAGCCAGTGCAGGCATCTGTGTAAGGGGGTGAGGAGCAAGAAGGAAGGAAGCAGTTCATGGCAGGGGAGGGCAGGCAGCAAGCATTTCCAAAGTCGGCTCTGATTTTACCAATATCAGTGGCACAGATCCAAGTAGCCCCACTGAGGCTGCTGTGGCCTCCCCAGCGTAAGGGAAAGAAACACCCTTTTCTCAGGCTGATCCACAAGCAGCCAAAAATATGTTGTGGATACAGTACAGAACCCCCCCCCCCCCCCCCGCCAAAAGCCTGCCTGTTCTAGCACAGGTTAGGAATAGCCTGTTAGAGATCACCAAGAGTTGGAGGGATTACCAATGTCCTGAAAGCAAAGAAGAGGTGGATGCCTTTGAAACCAAAATTTAATATTGGAACATTCCCATTGAACTTTCCATCTTACAACATTAATTCTGGTCCCACCTGATTAAACATGCTGTGCCAAGTGATGGCCTCCTCATTAATGCTGAATTCTTTGCTAACAAAAGCCCATGGATCCATCCTTCCAACTTTCACTCTTGAGAAGGACTGATTTGGAAAAATCACCCAGTTGATCAGGTCAAATCCACCAGCTAATTCACCATCCTTATCAAAAGACACCATGTCTCCAGCACTGTTATTAAACGAGACGCTCTTCAAGCAAGGATGGAGCTAAATTAGAAGATCAAAATTGCAGGGAAAGACTTGTGTTCACTATCCTGATCCCTTACAATTCAAAAGCATCAGCGCCTTGAATTATTTTCTCATTCCAGGAAAACAGAAAACATTAGTGGGTTGTAGTTAGAAATGTTGCAAATGTAAGAACTCTGCTACTGAACCTCCATCAGTATGGAGTGTTATTTGGGGCATGATATTATTCTTACTTCCTCATTGGTACCTACTGGTATTTGGTTGTTGTCTTGCCTACACTCCCTTTTGGAAAGATTGTTTAAAAGCTCTTGAAATTATATTCAGTAAGAACTTGTTTCCCACCAATTATTGTTGGAATGAAAGAATCAACACAGTTATTTCTGGAAGAAATATTGTTGGGCACTGGAAATGACAAGCTGCACCTGCTCAAATTCCCTCTTCAGCACAATTGCTAAAGTTTGTTGAAAATGATTTCAACCTAAAGCTGAAACATTGTCTCAGGTCATCGTGATAAAAGCTCATTTCCAAGAGAAATATTACCTGAGAACTGGACAGAGGAGAGAATCTATGTTTATCCACCATCACTCTGAAATTGGGTTTTAATGACGACATTTTTTGCAATGCATGTGCTACAGCATAGACTGCATTATAGATGCTGTAGCTCTGGCCTGTCATGCTCATTTCAAAAAGAGTTCCTGGGAGACTCTCCAACTTCTCTTGACCTGTGCAAATATCACTGCTTGTTTTTTCCTCATCAGAGTTAGAAAAAAAACAATCAAATGCCTGTTCCCAGAAGATCCTGATGAAATCATCTCCTTTTTCTGAATTGGGATGCAGGGTCTGAATAAATTCTGAAAATCCAAACAATACATTGGAGTGGATTGCAAAAGACAAGGCACCATAAAAGACTTGTATATCAAATTCTTTGTTAAACACTGATGATGAGAAATCATTCTGGGCTGTCATAATCCACACTTTCCTTGTCAAAAGTTCTGTAATTCCTTTTATCATCATATACAAATACATTGCAAATTTCAAACCTAACATGGTCTCAGCCTCCGCATTTATGACGTATACGTTGACTTTGGAATTGATTCGTGACATGAGTAAGGACACATGGGGGTCTGTTATATCTATGGACTCTAGTATTTGTGTTACTTCTGTAAACTGTGATACACTCCATATTTTTTGAATGAAGGCTGTGCAAATTCCATGTTCAGAAAAGAGTGTCTTCACAGTCCTCACAAAACGTTCTCCACTATCATCTTCCAAAGCAAAGATCCCAACCCATGTCCATTGGAAATGGAGAAGTAGATGGACAATCCCTCTGTATTGATGTGCTTCATTGGGGACCATCCGATAAAAAGAAGGGAGCTGCATTATAACTGTCTTCATTGGAGCTAATACAGAGTAGGCAATCTAAACAAATAAAACAATTTTTTAAGATGGAAAGATAGAAGTGATGCAAAATCATAACAAATACTATAAATAATAGCTGATTTGAAACCAAATTCTGATGTATAGAAAGGAAGATACATTAATTTCATGGCAGACATTTTTTATAAAAAAATTTCAACCACTTTTCAAAGTAAAATGAAATGTTCAAATAAGATAACTTTAATAAATCAACACAAGTATTATTAACAGAAATATTTATAGCAACATAAATAACCACGAGACAATATAATTTTTTTCAAGAATGCACAGTAAAAATAAAACAATGGAAGACCAATCTTTATATCCCTTCGAAAATCTTATGAAAAACCAGTGAAAAATGGGAGCAGTTCTGATTTAATCATGAAAGGATTTCCATAGGCTGAGCACCACAACAGAGAAGCCCCTGCTATAAGTTGCCATCAACTGTATTTACAATTGGTAATTAACTCACTGCCTTCTATATTTGTCTGCAGTGATTTCAGATTCCATGCTGCATTCACTCTCTCAGGTTGCACTCTTAAGGATATCTACTCAGAAGTAAGTCCTATTATGTTCTATGAGACTTGTTCTCAGGAAAGTGTGTGTAGGATTGTGCCCTAACCCTACAATCCAGAGTAACCACGGAAGCAAGTAAGAGACATTACGTGCACCTGTAGTTACTGCACCACCTAGTGAAAACCTATGGGAAATTCATATTGCAATCCAGAGTAAATTGTACTTACATCATAGCAAGGACTCCCCATAGTTACTCTGGATTGCGCACTAAATTAGTCTCTTATTCTAAGGGCACAATCCTAATCAATTTAGGCTGGCATAACTCATCTGCCATATTTTCCCATGGTGGGTTGGGGATGTTAGTGTATGCCTGTGCACTGGTCTAACACCCCTAGGAGTGGTGCAGAAGTGTCTTAACAGTACTTTTGTGACACCCCCAGGTCACAAAACTTATGCTGGGGCTTCAGCAGGCCTCACTGGAGATTAGGGGCAAAATCCACGGTGCACGTAAAGTCTTATGTGCTCTCATAGTTACTCTGGATTTTAGAATTGCAGCCTAAGTACACACTGTATACTACGGTCATGAAATATTTCTCTGATTCAATTTTTCATTGTGTACCTGCTGTGTGGAAAAAGTTCTGATTGTGACATTTTTTTTATTGAACTTATTTTCTGTGTTACAACTGAGGCTCCTAAATTAACCACTTTCTAAGCAAGTTCATACCATTCTTAGTAGCAGAATAATCAGACACAAGAACAGCCATCAACAAAAACAATGCTAAGGAAATACTAAACCTGGGTCCAGATATTTGAACTATTCAATCATTTTGGAAAGAAGAAATCAGAAATATCACCAGTCAGGGGTCTCAGGAAGAAAATTTCCTTCTTACAAAATCCAGAGTTTAGGGAAAAAAGGCTAAATGGTGGTCCCTTGGTTTATGAGCATAATTCGTTCCAGAAGCATGCTTGTAATAAAAAAAACACTTGTAATCAAAAATGGTTTTTCCCATAGGCAATAATGGAAACTCTGACAACTGGTTCCACAGTTTAAAAATATTTAAATAAAAATATTTATTCTTTATAAAAATGATACAAAACACTGTAATAAAGAAAATACTGTACAGTACTGAACTGTACTGTATCTTTGATAACCTTCATGGCTGGTGTGACGGAGACAAGAGAGATGAGGATGACCTTCACTATCACTTATGGGGTCAATGCTGTCCATTGGCTCAATGAAATCTTTGTCTTTTTGTGCAACTTTAACCTTACCTTGCTGCTGATGGAGAGCAGCATTGGAACATTGATAAGGCACACCTTCCACACCTGGCTCAGGGTGTCCCACAGAGATCCCCCCTGGTAAATTCCCTGGCCATGGAAACCTGCTCCAAACTTCCTCAGAAGTGCTCTTAAACCAACACAGTGCTCTTAAATCAAGTCAAAATTTCTGAGAAAAGTTTTGCTCTTAATCCAAAACACTCAATCCAAGTCACACTTAAACCAAAGGACCACTGTATTTTAAAGCTTCCTGGCTCACATGTTAGTCATACCTGTGGAATCTTGTAGACGCCCAGCTGTGTAGCCATGGAGAAGGAGATTTCAGCATCGTGTCCCCCAATAACAGCCATGAGATTGTGTTGCTTGTCACATTTGAAATTGGGAACAATCATTTTGCCAAGAGAAAGAAGTTTCAGGACATTCTGATGTGTCATCCTTGCATTGGAGAAACTGTCATAAATGTGGAAACCCAGACTGACATTTGGCAGGATCTCTGGGTTCTCATTGATCTCCTTCACAGCAAATACCAAGGATAGGACATGCTGGTAGTTCTTCGGAGTTGGTCTAAGAAAAGTGTTATGTTTTGTGTGAAACTGATATCAAGCCTTTCTGAAGTATCTGCCTGAAAGCATTTCATTTTATTATGAACAGGATCAAAATTTCATGATTATTACTATTTTTTATTATGTTTCTAAACCTAAGACATTCCAGAACAGACAGATAATTTATAGTGGTGTAATTTTCTGACTTTACAGTGGGCTCTCATAATCCACAGGAGTTCTGTTTTATGAAACATTGCCGATACCAAATCCACATAAATGATAATGTAGATCTATCTGTACCAATAGTCTGGTTTGAAGGTCTGGTCTAGAGGGTTAAGCTGCTGTAAACTGCCTGAAGATAAGATCTGAAGGTCACAATCTCAACAACACCTGAAGCCGTGCATAGATAGATGTTGGTACTGGACTGTGGGAGTGTGTGTAAAAGAAAGAAATGCAGTTGCAGTGGAGTCTGTCCAAAGGCTTAACAGAGAGCAAGTGAATGTGAGACTGGACATAAAAGGAAACATCTAAGATTGTAGGAGTTCTTGAAATAGAGAACCTTTCTTTGAATTGTAAAACACATCTAGGGTTAGTAAGCCTGGCTATGTAAACCACCTTGAGAATAAAGTCAAAAGAGAAATCTGATGACCTGAAAGGCGATATATAAATACCTATGTTTGTTTGTTTGACTCCCAACAGTATCCTAGATGTCACAGAAGCTAGAAGCGTATGAAAGAAAAATGACACAAATAGCAAGACAAAATGAGAAGAGGAATAAGGGATAAGAGGGAAAATAAGGCAAGATCATCATATGCATCAGATGTAGAAATATAGCATCTTTTAAAAGAGTTCCACTCATAAAGATAAATGCATTGTTCTTCCCCACCACCACCAATAAAAACAAACAAGAAAACAGTCATTATGGACTTTGACATATTCATAATATATATGTGATCCGGACTTCTGGATGTTATGGAGGAGTAAAATTATTTCCTTACATAAGTTCATCTATCAACTTGGTTTTGGGGTGTTCACTGAAAGACAAGTCATCAAAGAGGCATCCAAACTGTGAAACAATTGCACCAATGATGAGATCTCCCTCCTGGTGATACTTGTATGGGAACAGGGAGAGATCACTGGTGGTGCATATGACAGGCTCTGCCTTGCTTTCATCTGGAAGAAGCTGGAGGCACAGAAGGAACAGCAGCAGGAACATATATGTTATTGCCATCTTGGCACAAAATTGATTCTGAATGTCCAGGTTCTTTGGGTGACTATATGACTGGATTTTTCTGGATTTGTCCTCTTTTTTAGCCATTTGTCCAGGTGTCCTCCAAAAGTTCTTCGTTGTTCTCCATTTTGGCTTCATTATGGAACTTTGCAGTGGTGTGCTGTACCCCATCATGTCATATGTCGCTGGATTTGTAATGAAGAGCAGAATCCAATGCAAAAATCGGTTTTTTAAATATTTCCTTCCTATCAAAAGTTACGGCCCAAAAAGTAAAAATAAAAAAGACGCACTGAGCTCTATGGGAAAGTGAAAGTGCCCAATATCATGGCTTTACTCATGAGTAGGCAAACATGCCACTGTCTGCCAGAAAGAGCAGACTTTCTGCTTACAAATCTTTTGCTGAATTAACAACTACAAGTTAGATCAGATTCACATATCATCAGTCCAGCTCAGAACAGGAAGAAACTAATCTGTTATATGCACATTCAAATTTGAGTACTAAGTTTTTAATTGTCTCCTTAGAAAATTCATGTGAGATTTTCCTAAATGAAGACTTTGTCCTAGTAATTTAAGTTAATAACATGTTTCAAAATTAACCCTCCTGAGTATTTTGCTGGATGAGATAATCTTTTGCATCAACTGACAAGAAAATATTTGTTGGACCCAACAGTGATTTTGTGATGTATAATAGTTACTTTCCAGGAGTGACTTTTTTGCCTCTAGTGATCAGTCTGAGCTCAGCTGAGGCCCCGAATCAAAGTCTGCCACCTGGGTTAAGCTCAGAAGACCCTGCGGAGGTGAGGGGAGTGGTGATCCTCTTGCCTTGTCAGTCAGTTCATGGTTGGAAGTGAGGGGTTCATGGTTCATAAACCATAGTTCATGGTTTAGTGGAGATACCTGGTGCCTCCTTGCAATGGTTTGCCTGTTCACCTGGTGGAGATGTAAGCAGGTGCACCAATCTGACCTTCATTCTTGCAGCACACTGAGTAATATGCTGCTCAAGTTATGGCAGAAAGGCCAGAGGCTTCCTGCATGCATTTACTGCCAGCCATCCAAGAAAGATAAGGCAGTGTGAGAGATGGGGAAGGTTTAGAGAGGGCAAAATGGGGCAAGGAGGAAGTGGTAGAGAGTGGAGGAATTGAGGACAGGGTAGCAGTGGATGAAGCAGTGATGACATTCATTGAATCCTATCCCATCCAGCAGCAGCCTGCTCTCTTTTTTTCTTTCCTAGGATCCTGAAATTAGAACATCCATTTTTTATGGAAAAGTCTTATGGACATGAAAGGGGATTTAACTAAACCTACAGTTTTGGACTGCCTATCTTATGGACATGAAGGAAGAGGCAATTGCTTTAGTTTGTTGATTACACAAAACTGAGTGTAGAATTTCTAGGAAAATTCTACTATTCCAATAGAGTAGAGAAAGATCAGACAAGGCTCTAGCCAGACACCCTGAATTATCACCATCAAATACTTGGAAACTCTGAAAGTATTCTTTTATTTGGGACTTGACAATATGTTATATGGTGTTGACATAATTTATTCTTTTACATGGAATTTCAACAAATAACTTTATGGAAACCTCTGACATCATTCAGCCACCTTGAACCCAATACCAATACTTGGCCCAACGGCACATTAGGATTACATCTTTACTGTCATAAGTCCAAGGAGCTGCAAGGGGAAAGGATAATGAGGGGAGTTTGGGGGTGTGACATCCATCAGTTCTGATCCAGGCCATCCCAGGGTTGAGTTCTGCTGCTGGCCAGTCTGTTCAATTCGTCATAAAACTACACAGCTTTCAGGCAGATACAACGTGAAGAAAGAACAGGCCCCATACATATCAAGTGACATTAGGGTTGTCTTAAAAAACAAGGCCAATCCTGATTTTGGGGATTGTGTTCACATACTGGCAGAAGGGACAGAGGTTCTTGTCCAGATTTTGTAGAAGAGAATTATGGCAACCCTAAGTTACATACAACACATGAGAAATTATCAAAGGTGCCAAATCTCTGGTTATAATTGGGTATGACATATGCTCTACATCAGTAATTCTCAAAATTGTTAGACCAGGACAGACCAGTGGGTTGTGTCCCAATTTCTGTGGTTCATGTAAAAGCTCCTTCTTGAGGGGAAGCACTGCTGACCAAGGAAGCACAGAGGGGAAGCACAGAGGGGAAGCACTGCTCACCATTATAGCCACACCTCTCGGCATTTATAAATCAAACACTGTTCTTTGGGACTTTTAAGACATTTGGGAATCACTATCATTAAATATGGGCACAATTATAAATTTAGGCCGACCTAACTTACCTGACCTATCTTTCTGTGGTGGTATGGGAAGATTGACATATGCCTGTACATTGTCCATACTCCCCCCCACCCAGCAGTGGGGCAAAAGTGTTTTACTGCACTTTTGTGACACCTCAGGTCAGCACAGGAGATATGCCGGGGCTTAGGCTGACCTATGTGGAGGTTAGGATTGTAGCCTTACCCTACAATCCAGAGTAACTACGAGAGCACGTAAGAGTCATTACGTGCACCCATAGTTACTGAACAACCTAGAGAAAACCTATGGGAAATTCATATGTAATACAGAGTAAATTGTTCTTACACCAGAGCAAGGACTCCCCGTAGTTAGTCTGGATTGCGCCCTAAGTGAAACTTCCATATATTCCATAAGTGAAACTTCAATAAGAGCAAGAAGACTTTGGGATCTTTCTCATCTAAAAAAATCTTCTCTAAATATTGATAGATATCAGCTGCAAATCTAAACACACTTTCCTGGGAGTTGGACCCATTGATCGTAATGATGCTTACCTTATAGAAGACATGGTTAGGATTACACTCATTGTTACATTAATCTATGAAGCACTATGAGAACTGCAAAGATTACGTAAATGGTGTAATAACAACAATAAAGATGTCTGTATGTACTACACAATCATTCAGTCCTCCAGAAAATCAACTCAGATTGTTCATTAAAAGGACAGATACTGAAGCTGAAGCTCACGTACTCTGGCCACATCTTGAGAAGGGAGGACTCCTTAGAAAAAACCCTGATGTTGTGAAAAAACCTAAAAACTGAAGGCAGAAGGAGAAAGGGTGGCAGAGGATGAGATGGTTAGATAGTGAAAGAAAAAGAAAAGAACAAAAAGAAAGAACAAAGAAAAAATCTGGAGAAACTTTGGAAGTTACAGTAGTTGAGAATAGGGTGTACACATGGAAAGTGTACACATAGAAAGTGAAAGAAGAATGTCTTCTTTTGGAATCCTGCCTGATTCCTGCAGTTGCTGAATAGTGAGGCATATTCAGTGAGGTCAACCTGAGTATCTATCTGGTGACTAACATTTTCATACAATGAAGATTAATCATCTTTGGAATCCTTTTTTAGAACCTTTCCTTAGAGAAGGTTACAACAGTCTTGGAATTTTGTTAGGAAAATGCCATTGGTTCAATAACTTACACAATGCATTCCGTATCTCTTTATTTCTGATGCTATAAATGAACAGATTCATCATATAAGGAAAAGTAGTATATATGACAGAAATACCAAGATCCAGTTCCGATGTAATATTATTTTTTGTATAAACAAAGATTCCAAGGAACACAAGCAAAGAGACAACAGTGAGGTGCGGGATGCAGGTGGAGAGAGCTTTCTGACGTCCCTGTGTGGAAGGAATTCTGAGCACTGCAGCGAAGATGGACACATAGGATGTAATTATGAAAATAAAGCATCCAAAAACTGCACTGCAACTAAGCACAAGAAGCCCAACTTCAACTAGGTACAAATCAGTGCAAGAGAGTCTTATTAACTTTGGGACTTCACAAAAGAATTGATTGACAACATTTGAGCAGAAGGTAATTGTAAAGGTGCCACATGTGTGGATAACAGCGTAAAAAATACCACAGATCCACGCACTCACTGCCATCTGAATACAAGCTCCTTTGGTCATAGCAATTTCATATTGTAATAGATTGCAGATGGCAACATAACGGTCATGTGCCATTATTGTCAGGAGGACAAAATCTGATCCTCCAAAAAAGAAAAAAAAGAATGTCTGAGCAACACAACCATAATATGAAATGGTTCTCCTGTTCATGAGAGAATTAGCCACTGATTTGGGTACTATGACAGAAATTGAGCCAACATCCATCAGGGCTAAGTTCATCAGGAAAAAGTACATGGGGCTGTGCAGGTGATGATCAAGGACCACTGATATAATGATGATGAGATAACCAATCAGGGTTGTCAAGTATAAAGCTAGGAAGAGAAAAAAATGCAAGATCTGTAGTTCTCGGACCTCTGAGAATTCCAGGAGCAGAAAATCAGAGGTGGAGGTAAGGTTGTGAAGTCCATCACCAACAGGAAATGCCATGCTATCTGTGGGAGGATAAACCAAATTCTATTAAAACTAATTGTGTTGTATTATAAAGCAGAATTGCTAGAGCTTAGACCATTTTAGACAATGGACCAAGAAATGATTAGAATGATCTACTCTGCAAAGAAATGTCTGTTTTATAAGGAGTGATTGTATGAAGGTCACCCTAGACCTCCTCAAATTCATTTTCATGGTACAAAGTTTTGGTCCACAATATTTATGGAAATAAATTCTTTCACTCGGGATGCAACTCCCCCCCACCAACCCTTTTAATCTGTAGGCTGAGAATGTGCAAATCTGTCTCAACATGAATCCATGATGTTTTCTGGCCTGATACTAGAGGAAGCTAGAGGGGGCGATGGAATGACCTGGAAATTGTTTCCAGATGTGCCACTGTCTGCTCTGCAGCCCTCTAGCTTGCTTTGTTAATGTAAGGGAAAAATCTTCACATTTTAAAAAAGTTATTCAACCATTTTAAAGAGATCAGGTTTTCTTTAAAAAACAAAAACAAACCTTTTTGGCATCTACATGGGATCCTGGAATAGATACATACAGATAAATACATACAGATAAAGCAGGACTTGTCAAGATTTGTACTGAAACAAGGTTCAAAGGCTTTCTTCATTCCAAAACCACAATATTCCATCATTTGCATCCCTATATATAAATGTGTTAGAAAATTGTGTGTTATATTTTTACTCAGTAAAACACCGTTTGTGTTCAGTAAGATTTTTGGACTTAGGCTGTATTATTTTATCTTACTCACTAGAAACAAACATGTCTGTCTATCCAGATACATATTGGGCTGAACTGGAAGAGTGGCAACAGGTAAGACGAACCACCAAGTGTATATAGTCAGAAACCTTGCAAATGTTGGACTTCACCAGTAAAGCTTGATAATTTAAAACACTGTTGCTTCCTTCTCTACCTATATCTGAAAGACCACTCCTTGGGCATCTTGGGTGTAAATCCATAGGGCTCAATACAAAGCAAACTGAGCCACATGTGCATGTTTACCAGTGAGCAGGCAAATGTGCCTTGACTTTCATTGTAAGAGATGACAAGGCCAACAGAATGGTCCTGATCCAATGAATGTGTAACTCAACAAGTGCTACAGAATAAAGGTCTCCAAGCATTTTGGCTAAATGGCCACATCAAATATCCAGCATGTTGTTGAGGGCCAAAGTAAATAAATAAATATAAAATTTAAATACATAGATTAGAGATTGAACTCTAATTGTGAGGTTCTCAGAACACCTTCTGGATTCTAACAGAACACAGCTCTGGTTGTATTCTGTTGAATGGGCCAGAAGAGTTCAGAAGATCAGAGGCTGCCTGAGGGTAAGACAGAGGCTTGCCGCGGGCTGCATCTGGCAAGTAGGCTGGGATTTGGAGAACCCTGCTATAGAGTTCTCTCCCTGAACCCCATAAAAATATAAAAAGAAAGGTGCAAATAGCTGGCAAAGTGAAACCTTTTAAAAGTCTTGGTAAGATAGGTGGGTCTTGATAGATTATCATCTTAAAAAGTAGATCCTGCTGTTAAAAGGATTTGTAATGATTGGCCTAGACTGAATTTCAGGTTTGTTCTTAAATTCCTGGGAATAACATAATCTGAATGATGCAATTACTGCTTGTGCTTGCTGAAGTTCATATGAATTTTTTTTCAAAACCTCAATCATTAAATACATTGACCTGCACCAGGATTTTCACAAAGCCACTCTGTCACATTGCAAAACAGAGTCAAAGCCCCTTTAAAGCACTATTAAGGGCAAAATCCAGAGTAACTACAGGGAGTCCTTGCTCCGGTGTACTCTGAATTTCAATATGAATTCCCCATAGGTTTCACTAGGTGGTGCAGTAACTACGGGTGCACATAAAGTCTCCTACGTACTCCTGTAGTTTCTCTGGATTTGGGGGTAAGTCTGATCTTTTGGGATAAAAGACCACTTTTCCTCTAATAATAAAAGCAGTTTATTTCCCAAATAATTCACTTTAAAAAATTGAAACTTGCTACTTTACACTTGAAACTTCTCCCATGATAGATGGGAGAAGAAGTTGAATCAGAGGTATAGATATAGCACAATAGCATAAATTATTTTTTAAAAAATCTGGGTTTCCACTGATCCATCATGAAAGGTTTTAGAAAAAGGCTCTAACAGAAGCATCTGTTCCAGATGGCAGGAGTCAAAATGCTATTTGTAACAACAACAACAAAGAGCAAAATCTAGAGTAACTACGGGGAGTCCTTGCTCCAGTGTAAGAACAACTTACTCTGGATTCTAATATGAATTTCCCATAGGTTTTCACTAGGTGGTGTAGTAACTATAGGTGCATGTAAAGTCTCTTATGTGCCCCCGTAGTTACTCTGGATTTGGGGGAAAGCATGTTTTAAAAGGCCAACAGTTTTGAGAAAGGAAGAAAATGGATTAAAATGTACTTACTTTTCCTATTGATACTTTTCAACAGGAGAGATAATTCCTTTGCAAAGGTTTTTGTCGATTTTGTATAATTTTTGTTCTTTAGGAATTTGACCTTGTGTGTATAGATCATCAGTGAAGATAAAATGTTTTCTGCATGGGAAGGAAATAGCATGAATGTCTCCTTTGACTGCTCTGAGATCTACTCCCAGGTGTCCAGCACAACACATTTAAAACAATTAATAAAAATTGCTAAGACTTTTTTCCTTGGCCTGATTTGTTTTTCTGTTTGCTTAAACAGCTCTAAAATTATAATTGGTATCAGCAGGCTGCAACTTAGTAAAGAAATATCTAACGCAGGGGTGGCCAATCTTTCAACTATGGTGCTCCTCAACTTTCAACATTACAACTTTAGAGCATTTTTGTAGAGGAGAAAATTTCAGCAGGTACAGCTTCTCATCTCCCTTGCAATTGTGCAGGAGTCCTAATATTGAAAGTTTATCACTCCAGATCTAAAGATAAGAAATTTCAAACCGTCTACCTTAGAGATTTAACTACAATTCTGATTTAATTATGTTTTGTTTTCTCTCTACCTATTTTTTTGCAATTTTTTTCTTGTGATTTTTTTCTTTTTCTTGTGGTTTTTTTCTTTTTTTTCTTGTGGTTTTGAAACTCTCCACTCACTGAAAAAGCAGCTGGACCATACTTTGTAATTTTTTGACCCATGCAGTGCAATCCAAGGCCCATGGTGTGGGTTGCTGGTCAGAGATGGATCCTGCATTTGTTTTGCAGGGCTGGTGGTGGGCTTAAGCCTTATCCACAGAGCAGGTTAGGAGGTGAGTAGACCTTAACTCTATGCTTGGGTTGAACCCCATCCCATCACATTCCCCCACTGGCTTGACTTGTTGGGGTGAATGAACCCACTAATTCCCCACAGCTAAATGCATAGGACCCACTCCACCAAGTAGGGGTATGTTGGGAACTCTGGAGTTCCCACTTTTTAAATGACATGTCTCTTTTCAACATACTATTGCTCCGAACCTTGAGTACCATTTTGAAAACCTGACAGTGCAGTCCTAACATTGCAGTGGGCTAGCACAAGTCCCTTGTGCCAGCAAGGGATGGTCGCAAATTGCCATAAACACACCTACACAATCCACTTTGCAAGCCATGTTGGCACATGGGGTGTGGCAGTCAGGTGGAGAGCAGGAGGAGGATATCCACCAATATGCTCAATCCCAACCTGGTCCCCAAGCATCACAGAGCAGCCATTGACTGCTTGCATCTATTTTGCTCTATGCCAGAACCAGAGGTGGCTCAGAACTGAGTAGACTCACAGGAACTTCTGCAGCTTTGCACAGGGTAAAGGGGATAAGTTTCCCCTTGTCCGGCAATAGCACAGCAGCAGACCCAAAGAAGCGCAGGATACAGTGCAGGCATGTCAATCTGCCTGCTCCAGTGCAGTTTAGGATTTTGCTGCCCATTACTTACATGCAATAGCTTTCACAATTCAGTCTGGTCACTTTATTTTTCATACTGCAAATTAATTGACTCAGCATAGAAGGGAATGTGGCATATATGAAAGCAAAACCAAGATGTCAGATGAAATATTACTGGCAGTTTTTTTGTAAGCAAACTTTCCAGTGCATGCAAACAGTGAGGACAGCCTGAGTATATGAGGCAGATCAACATTTTCATACAGCCAGAGAAAATAATTTTTAGACCATTTCCCATTATTCACTTAAAGGTTACATTCACAATAGAATCTTGTTAGGAAAATGTCTCTTTTGCAATAGTTTCCCTAGTGCAATCCGGATTTCTTTATTTCTCATGCTGAAAATGAATGGATTCAGCAAAGATGGTGACATGGTATATATGACAGCAAAACCAAGATCCCGATTGGATGAATATTACTGGGAGGTTTTGTATAGGCAAAGAGTCCAGTGAGAACAAACACAGAGACAACAGTGAGGTGAGGGAGACAGGTGGAAAGGGCTTTTTGACGTCCTTGTGAAGAAGGGATTTTGAGCACAGCACTAAAAATCAACACATAGATGGTAATGATGAAGACAAAACAGCCAGACACTGCACCAGAACTAAACACAATTAGCCCAACTTCAACTTGATACAAATTATCACAAGAGAGTCTCATTAACTTTGGGACTTCACAGAAAAACTGATCAACTATGTGAGAGCAAAATGTCATACTAAATGTACTGCTTATGTGTATAATAGCATTGATAACACCACAAATCCATGAGAGTGTTGCCAATCGAATGCAAGCTCCTTTGTTCATTATAACTTCATATTGTAGTGGATTGCAGATGGCAACATATCTGTCATACGCCATAATAGTCAGCAGTGCAAAATCTGAGCCTCCAAAGAAGAAGATACTGAATGCTTGAGCAACACATCCAGAATATGAAATGGTTCTGCTGTTCATGAGAGAATTTGCCATAGATTGGGGTATAATGGCAGAAATGGTGCACATGTCCATCAGGGCTAAATTCATGAGGAAGAAGTACATGGGGCTGTGCAGGTGATGATCAAGGACAACTAAGATAATGATGAGAAGATTTCCAATCATGGCTGTCAGATACAGGGCCAAGAAGAGGAAGAAATGCAAGATCTGTAGTTCTCTGACCTCTGAAAATTCTAATAGCAGAAAATCAGAGACAGATGTAAGATTGGGTCTTCTGTCTGCAACAGGAAATGTCATTATCCCTGTGGAAGAATAAATTTAATTATACTAAAACAACTTCTCTTCTGACTGGAGGTAGAATTTCATAAGTTTAAACCAGTTTATTGCTTGGACAATTAAATAAGTATTTATAATGCACTCTGCCAGTTAATGTCTGCTGTATTTGGGGAAATAGCAGGAAAGAATCTTACAGCCCAATCCTAAGCTGCCAAAATGTCTTGCTGTGGAGCCAAAATGGTATCCTAAGCATGCCAGGCAAATACTGACAGCTCTTCGGCAGAAGGGGAAATTCATCCCCTTCCCTGGGTAAGAAAAGTAGCCCCAATACGGAACTATCTGATATTATGGGAGCCCCTGCCCAGCTCCCTCACCCACCATGCCTCCTCTCATTCCATCTCTCTGCTCCAAATATCAATCAGTAGGAATTCAGCTTTGTGAAAATCCAACTGAGACTTTATTCCTATTCAAAACTACTTGTGAGTAAAATCCACTGAATACACTGGGACATAGGCTGCAATCCTAAAGACACTTTCCTGAGAGTGAGACCTATTGAACACAATGGAGCTTACTTTTCAGTAGACATGGTTAGGATTGCAGCTATAGTAAGTAAGTGGGTAAACATAAGTAACTGAGTAAACATATATAGGATTTTCCTGTAAATGGATTTTCCATTTTCCCTCTGCCTGAAACCACCATCCACTTATGTATATGCTGTACAGCGCCAGCTCCTGGTCTTAGCTCACCCTTTTCAACTGAATCATCCTTGTGTGAAACGTGTTGGCTCCTCAGCCACTTCTTGTAAAGTGGTTGATGGACAAAATACTGGGTGTGGAATCTCTCATGATTTAAGTCAGCATTTTATTCCTATTCTAAATCAGCAGGGATTCAGCATTAAAAAGAACAAACCAAAATATTATAGGTTAACATGAACTACTCCTGCATGTATACTGTCTGGGAAGGATATTGTCTGTTTAAAATCACATCTCTTCCTTGAAACCAAGAAACAGTATCTTTTGAGACCTAACTGGGCTAGTATCAGAGAAAAGATTCTAGTAATATGCAGATTGTTGTTATTGTGGAAGAAATAATGGGGGAATCGGCATCTTCTCTGGAGTCACTTAGAAATACTGAAAAAGTTCCAAGCATTTCCCTTTTGCATAAGGGGGTAACTGCAGTGTAGTACTTCAGCCATGAGGAAGTTG
The DNA here is from genome assembly GCA_030015325.1 of Cryptoblepharus egeriae. Lineage (NCBI taxonomy): Eukaryota > Metazoa > Chordata > Lepidosauria > Squamata > Scincidae > Cryptoblepharus > Cryptoblepharus egeriae. Next base: position 87,062,020 of record JAREYC010000004.1, read on the forward strand.
GTTACTACACAAAGGGCACAATCCTAACCAGTTTAGGCCTGCCTAACTCACCAGACCTATCTTTCTGTGATAGTGTGGGAAGATTGGTGTACTTTGTCCTAGCCCCCCAGCAGTGAGGCAAAAGTGTTTTACTGCACTTTTGTGACAGCCCGGTTGGCACAGGACTTGTGCTGGGGCTTATGCCAGCCTATCTGGAAGGTAGGATTACAGCCTGATTCACAGAATGTGATGGGCCTGATGACAATGGTTTAGAGAACTGTAGGAATTAAAATGGTATTTGTGGAAGAAAAAAAAATGGCTGGCTGGCTGGCTTTAAAAAGTGCAGCAATAGATAAAAAGTATTGTAGAAACAAACTCACAAAACTTATTTACTCACTTTTTACTTTGATGTCATTTTGTGCCACTATTCCTCTGTTCCTCCACACATTTTCTCTCTGGTCACACTTGGCACTATGTGTGCATAACTTTCTGAGAACAGTGACAATTTAAACCTTTCTGCAAGCGTAGATTTATTAATGGCTCCTGTAGCAGCTTTGAGACCTGCTCCCAAGAGTCCAGCACTGCTCAGGAAAAAAAAAGTAGTTCAGATAAATTTTCACAACCTGTTTTTTTCCCCGATGAATCTAACCAAATAATTGACTCTAACAAGCTGAACTTGAAAACCTTAGCATATTGCTATTCTGGAGATCTAACACTACAATCCAGAGTAACTACCAGAAGACATAAGAGGCACTTATTCTGGATTGTTCTATGCATTTCCCATAGGTTTCCCATAGGTGGCACTGTAACTACATTGGTGTAAAAGATCCCATAGTTACTCTGGATTATAGCCTTACTCTGGATTGCTCTATGCTTTCATCCCCAAAGAGATAATGGAAACTGTCAATATACTTATAAGCTAGTCATCCCAGTATTGGTTGTTAATGCAACAAACAGCAGACATTCATGTAGAAAAATATATATTTTCATTCCAGTGCAAAAACATAATCCATTAAGAGTTGTCAGATAAACATTCCATGGTCCAAAGCAACAAAGAATCCAATAAACAATACTAGTAGCACAGAGTAGCACAGCAATAATCTTCATACAGTAGCAGCAACAGTTCTTCATAAGAGGAAGATGAATAAGGATAAAGCCTTTTTCCAATAAATATCCAATCCATGGTTATCAGCATCTACACATGCACAGGAGACCCATCAGCAAGAACACAGCCAGGTCAAAACCCCACCACCACGGGATGAACAGCACAGAACAAATATTTATATAAAACATTAACCAATCCAAATTAACCATTGCTTATATAAGCCACACCCAACAATAAATTGAACTCAGCTGTTAGTACTTATTATCTATAATTCAACCAGCACAGCTTACAAGCTGACAGAAACATGGATGGTGCAGAACAGCAGATTAAGATTGACAGAGAACTGGTTTGGACCATTTAACTGGCCTAAATGAATTCAAGTCATTTGGACTGGATGAGCTGCATCCTTGAGTTCTTAAGGAACTGGCAGATGTCCTTGCAGAGCCTCTGTTGATCATCTTTGAGAAATCCTTGAGGAGTGGAGAAGTGCCACTTTGTTATAAGAAATGCTCTTACTATATTATATTTGTCATTAAAAAGCAGGCCTCCGTCAGTCTTGGAAGACTATGGTATCGTGCTTGGCGCTGCATACGCTGCATGCGAAGCACGAAAGCCTAGGTTAGATTGATATGGAGGATAGGCTGTTACCCAAGCAGCAAATCTCCCCTTTCCACGCCACTGAATTAGTCAAAGAAATGCATGATCTGCCATTCTCAGACTTCAGAGAACTGCAGAAGCAGAAAATCAGAGCTAGAGTTGAAACTGGGCATTTTATTCCATAAGAAAATTTCACGCTACCTGTGGGAAAAAAACAAGATAGTAAATTCTATTCAAATTGATGTATGCAATTGCAACAAACATTTCGGTTAGATCACTTTTAGTCCATGTAAAATAAAACATACAGTACAAATCACTCTTCCAGTACATTTCTATGAATGAGTTGAGATGAATGAATGAGCCAGGATACTCTTGATCCAGCAATATAGGTGCGGGGGGGGGGGACAACCCTTAGGTTTGGTGACACAATGAAAGAATTTTGTGTCATTGTGTGACCACGACCCCTGCCCTGTGCCTTCCACAAATACTCCCTCCCTTGCATATACATGGCCATGGCCTCAAAAATACTGCATTTGCAATCACACATTAGGGTAGAAGAGAGACAGGCCAATTGTGTGGCCCCTCCATGAGCTACCATGCTATGGAGATGGTGGAAAACAGAAAATCTCCTGGGGAGGGGGATGGACCCCTGGCCAGCTATGGACCCACCTATGCCAGCTATGCATCGGTCTTGAGCTTTACCAAATTACTTCTCTCAGTAAAAAAATGCTGTTGAGTTATACCTGTTGAGATAAGTCCTTTCCATTGGGAGAATTTTGGTATTGTATTTGGAAGGCAGTGGTTTGATTGAAATGGAATTAAACCAGTCTAAAAAGGCTGTGGGTCTTATATTTTGCTCCTGAAAAATATTACTCTTTTTTAGACTATAGTAACAGTCCAGAGTAACTACGGGAGCACGTAAGAGACTGCACCACCTAGTGAAAACCTATGGGAAAATCATATTGCAATCCAGAGCAAATTGTTCTTACACCAGAGCAAGGACTCCCCGTAGTTAGTCTGGATTGTGCCCTATATCTTGTATACTAGTATAACTACTATACTATCTACACAATAACCTACTGGAAAATCACAGACAGGATGAAGAATATAATTCAGTCACCCACCAACACTAGGCTAGTCCATCCTTTCCAGCCTGTCTTGACTAACCACTGTTTTGTTCAAAACTGTTGGAGAAAACTTGACTTGAATGGCTTCTGTTGGCTTCTGAAACAACTCATATTAGTTTGAATCACATCAGAATGGATAAAGTGAATCATCAGATGCTCTGCTAGGTCACAGAACACATATGTAGGCACTGCATCAGTTCCAATACTTTTACTAGATTACATAGGTCTAATGTGTTAGGTAGAAATAATAGTTTTTACTACAAAATTGAAATTATTTTCTTTTAAGTTACAACTTATCAAAATTTATTTATTTACTCAATTTATACCCCGCCTTTCCTCCCCCATAAGGGGGACAAACATAGAACATCTTTCCCAAGGCAGATGAGCGTCCAAGCATTTGCCCATGATTGTGCAACAGGATAAAAGACAGCAACAAAGTATTTGGAAAAGAAGATGATGGGTGGATGGAAGAAAAGGTGGATTGACAGACTAATGCTGCAATCCTAAAGACACTTTCCTGGGAGTAAGACCCATTGAACACAATGGGGCTTACTTTTGAGTAGATATGGTTAGGCTTGTGCTCTAAGAATATTAGAAAAGATGGGAAACCATTTATTTACTTTTTGCCATTGCTTTCATTCAATAGCAGGTTAGATTCCAGCTGCACAAGCTTTTGGGTCATGCCGTATCAGCTCTGTTTCTTGAACATAGCTCTGTTCCTCAAAGTATTTTCCTCCATTGAAACTTGGCATTATTTATGTCGTTCATTACATCAGCAATGGTAATAACAGGCTTTTGCTTTCTGCAGAACTTTTTAAAACTCCTCCTAATGTCTACTTTCAATTCTTTGAGATCTGTTCACAAGAGTAAATCATAGCAGCTGATGGAACACACAAGCAAACTATGCTATGGAGGCTTTTTTCCCCTTGAACTTATTTTGGTGGCCTATCAAAAGAAAACTAACATTATGCTTGGCACCAGTTGCACTTGAGAACATGAAAATTTCATTGTCCTGAAAGTTCCTGCTGTGTGTTCAAGTATTTTCATCAACAACAGATGGAACACAGATGTTTAGGATATGTGAAAGAAGTTCACTCACCTCTCCTCCACTCATACCAGAAAGTCTCTAGCAGCCTCAGGAGCACTTTCCCAGTACTACCACCTCCAAAAGTTCCTTCTCCAAAACACTCTGTTATTCCCCGCCACACCTGCAACCAATGTACCTTCCTCCAGTATTGGCTGTCTGCCCTAGTGGCATGCGTGGTTGCCATCCGTTTGTGCTGGCAATTGTATTGTACATATTGATGCTGTATCTGCAGTGCAGAAAAAGTGGGCCTTCCATACAAAGGCACTTATATGATCCCTAGAAGTCTATTATAAGATTGGGGCCTGAACATAAGAAAACGATGGCTGGATCAGGCCACAGATTGATTTTGTCAAGCTTTCTGTATTCAGGGTGACCATATAGAATGGAGGACAGAACGCCGCTACCATTAATATTGCATAGAAAGTGTAATTTTTAGCTCAAAATAGATGAGTTTAAAAAGTAGAATCTGCCTAAATTCATTCCTCTATGCCATGCTTAAAAGTAGAGGCCCTTTGTCCTCCATTCTATATGGTCACTCTGCCTATATATCACAGAGGCCTACTAGATGCTTCGGAGAGTACACATGACAACAAAGTACCTGTCTCCTGTTATCACGTACTTGCTTCTAGAATGCAAAGATAGCCTACTTCTAAAACTAGGATGATGAATATTCATATCATGGCTTGTAACTTGTGATGGACTTCCTCCAGAAATCTGTCCAATTCCCTTTTAAAGGTGTCTAGGCCAGGTGCCATCACCACATCTTGTAGCAAGGAGTTCCATAGATTACTTGCATGCTGAGTAAAGAAGTATTTTATTTTGTCTTTCTAACTCTCCCAACATTCAGTGTTCATAACACCTTGCGTATAGCAGATTATGCACTGCAGCAAAGTTTAAAGAAGAAATCCAGAGGTGCTACTTATGTAATCAATGTTCATAGGAGTTTACACCTTCAATCATGCATCACTTGTTAATCATGAACTAAATGAGCACATTCAAAATATAAAAGAAACATAAAGGAACACACAGGAACACATGTACAATCACAAAACAGATGGTGAATTCTAATCATGTAATCCTAACCATACAATTGTTAACCTGAGGATACAACCCTAACCAATTTTAGGCCAGCACAACTCATCATCTCACTCTTGTTGTCCCTCCCATCCCCAGGAGTGGTACAGAAGTGCCTTCTGGTACTTTTGTAACAGTAAGACTTTGGCCAAGGTTTGTGCCAGCTTAACTGGGCATGAGATTTGCCCTATCACATTTATTGTGGTACAAGAATAACATGGACAAACCTTGGCTTACAATGTTTTGTGAACATCTCATGTGAGGAGAAGAAGGAGTCCCTTTCACATTCCAGATAATACAAATATTATCATACACATGTGCTTGCCTATCTATATCACCATGAGAATGGGAAAACGGATAAATGGTGACAGCCTAGGTTAGGATTGCACCCTATGCATAATAAGCAATACTTTTCCTATAATAACTCAATTTCTAAGGGATTTCCCATTATATTGCAATCTTTGACACTAGAATTCTTTCGAGAAGGAGGGGATGGGAAAGATGTAAACAATGAAGAGTTTCTGCTTGACCAGAGTCCTGGGAAATATGTTGAGCAAAGGAACAGTTTAGTTTATATGCTAGGATATTAGATTCCACAGGAGGGAGCATAACTGATAATAGAAAGAAAATCAACACTTAAAAGCAAAAAGGGGGATTCTCACGTAACATCTTCACAGATCACCAACATCACCAAATATTCTCTGTTTTTTTTTTTCTTAACTTTTCCAGGAGTTAAGAAAAACATCAGTGGTGTTTCTGGTGTTTAGCAGATTATTAACATAAAGAGATACTGTAGCAAAGTTTAAAGAGGAAATTCAAATACAATACATACATAATCAAAATATTTTGATTCAATCAGAATATTAAAATATTTAGATTTGATAATCATAGGACTTGGCAATTCTGAGCAGGCAAATAATTTGTTTATCATGAGCTAAATGAATACAATCAAGAAAATTTTTATAGTGGGACCTTCCTTCTTCATTCCATCAACCACACCTATGTTCTTATGTCCTAAATTTTTTGGAGGAAACTGAGGGAAAATGTTTTACTCTTTGAAGCATCCTGCAGACTGATAATGCTGCATAAATTGTTCAATAATTAAAGCGAATGTATATTAAAAAAGGAAAAGTTCAACAGGAATTTAACTTTTTTCAGAAGCGTGGTAGATCTTCAGTAGTTCAGGTGAAGCAGGTGAAGCAAACTCACATTTTCCTACAACCATATCTCACTACTTCTAATACTTCTCAAAACGCTAATGTTAGATGATGGGTCTATGTTGTGGTGCAAGTGGTTAAGACACTGTGCCTGTTAACCAATATGCCAGGGTTCGAGGCCTGGGTCCCCACAAGACAGGGTGAGCTCCTGTCCTTAGCCCAGCTCTGCGATGCAGCTGGAACCAATTGTATTGGCTCTGCTGTTCCATTGCGCTGTTTCAGGGGTATGGAGAGGAGGGATTTGCTGCTTTGGTAACAGCCTATCCTCAGAGGTGGGCTGCAGCTGGTTCATACCGGTTCTATAGATCAGATTGTTAAATTGGTCCCAATCCTTGCGAACCGTTAACTGGCACACAACCTTAAGAAGACGCATTAAGGTTGGCGCATGCACAGTGTTCAGTGGTGGCTGTGAACCAGTTTGTTAACCAGTTTGTAGCCCACCACAGCCTATCCTCCATATCAATCTACACAGGTCTTTGTGCTTCACATGCAGTGTCGAGCATGATACCATAGTCTTTCAAGTCTGATGGAGGCCAAGTTTTAATGTTAGTAAAGGATTTAGAGCTCCATTGACAAGGAAAATCTGAGGTATAAATTTAACAGCAGAGACAATATGTAGGCTCAGAAGAGTTCATATATAGGCTCAGAATATAGGCTCAGAAGAGTTCATGGTTAAAAGCTACTCTAACACTCTGTGAAAGATAAGAGTACAGAAGGATGTTGTGTCTACAAGGGTTGATTAGCTTCATGAAGGTTTCCTGCCTCAAACTGTAAGAATCCATTTTTAAACTATCTCCTCAGAAGCTTCTGGCCACTTGTTAGATAAGAGGATTCCTCTTATTGAACAAGTGGCCAGAAGTTTCTGAGCAGAGAGTTTAAAAATAATTATGAGAAGCTTCATGTGGACATAGGACACTACACAATTGGCTTAATAAGAATAAAAGTGTAAGTGAAATCCAAGTGGATGATTGAGCAAAAATGCTACATTCTCTAAGGAATGTAAAACATTTCTTTAAAAGGGAGACTAGATTCTGCGTATGAGTGTTAAGGGAACATTTTCCTACAACAATAACTCATAATTTCTAGACCAATTTCCATTATGTGGTTAAAAAGGAATGGTAAAGTTTAAACAATCAAAGAAGGAACCTGTTAGAAAAGTTTCTTTGGTGTAAGACTTTCCGCAATGCAGTCTGGATCTCTTTTTTTCTCATGCTATAAATGAACGGATTCAGCAAAGGAGGAAATATGGTATATATCACACCTAAACTAATATCTAAATCTGATGAACTACTACCGGGGGGCCTTACATAAACAAAAAGTCCAGTGAACATAAGCACAGAGACAACGATGAGGTGGGGGAAGCAAGTGGAGAGGACCTTCTGACGTCCCTGGACAGAAGGAATTCTGAACACAGCAGTGAAGATGGATACATAAGATGTGATGATGAAGACAAAGCATCCAAACCCTGCACCGGAACTAAACACCAGAAGCCCAACTTCAATCAAGTACAAATCAGTGCAAGAGAGTTTTAATAATTTTGGAATTTCACAGAAGAACTGATCCACTATGTTGGAGCAAAAGGTGATTGCAAAGGTACCTATTGCATGCATAACACCATACAGAATGCCAAAAATCCAAGCAATGGCTGTCATCTGAATGCAGGCGCCTTTGTTCATAATAGCTTCATACTGTAGTGGGTTGCAAATGGCTACATAACAATCATGTGCCATAATTGTTAATAGAGAGACATCTGTAGATTCAAGGAAAAGAAAGAAGAAAACTTGTGCAACACATCCAGCATAAGAAATGCTTCTGTTGTTCACAAGTGCATTAAACATGGATTTGGGAACAATGACAGAAATGATGCCAATGTCCATCAGGGCTAAATTAATCAGAAAGAAGTACATGGGGGTGTGCAAGTTGCGATCAAGAATGACTAAAGTGATGATGAGTAGATTTCCAGTCATGGCTGTCAAGTATAATATGAGGAACACAAAGAAGTTCAAGATCTGTAGTTCTCGGACCTCAGAGAATTCATGCAGCAGAAACTCAGAAGTGGAGGAAAGATTCAGATTTCTGTCCCCATTCAGTTAATTTGCATTGCCTGTGAAAGAAAGAACAACTTTATGACTATAATCCTAAACACAATAGGAATTACTCTTGAGTAGACATGCTTAGGATTGTGCTCTAACTCTATTCAAACTAAATATCTAGTTAAGTGAAAAAAACAGGTGCATCTTGACTTGTCAAGTAGTATAATCCCTTTTCCCACATCTTGATTCTTTTATGTTGGGCTGTGAACTGTGAAAATCTAACATCTCACCAAAATCATTTCCATTGGGGTTGGTGGGTTTGTTTGTTTTTTTTTTTACATATTTTTAAAAAATGGCAAGATGAAGAATCTCCTAATTTAATGAACCCTGGCAAGCCTTGTCCGTTCATCTCATCCTAATTCATCTGGAAATACTTTAATCACAAATTCTGGGGTTACATAAACCAAATGACATATGTATAGTCCTATCCAAATTTCCATCACTAATACAACAAGGCTGGTGTGAGCATAAGTGTATTATGTGAGAGGGAAGTCTCCCCAGTAATATTTCCCCCTCATTTTTCTGGTAATGGATTGGTTAGGGAATGCATGATAAGGATGCAATATCAAGTAAAAATGTGGATCTGCTACAGAGATGAAAACAGCAGATATCATTTTTCCCCCAAACTTGGAACATCATCTTTCCCAGATTAAATAGCGAAGCAGAAACAGTAACATGTATTAACCCATAAGAAAATGAAATTTTCTGTTAGCCATGACAAGGTGAAGTGGGAGGCTCCATTCAACCATCAATTCCAAATCATCAGACATTGAGCTTGTTATAGTATTATTTAATACTGATTGATTTAATACAATTGATTTTGCATTTGTAAAACCTTTGAAATACCATGTTGGTAACTGTCTCTGTGTGTCTGTGTTCATCTAAGGATGAAACAAAGTATAATGTGATAAATTACATAATCGTGGAAAAATGCTGCTCATATGGCCTATCAGGCATCATGCACTGCCAGAAAAACAGATGGGGGAAATAGCACTTCATCTGGAGTCAGTAGTGAGAAGGGCAACAATAATGTCAGGTGGACCTCTTTTCCATATGCATAACTTGAGCATTATATCATAGTACATGGTACACATCATAGTTCATGGTACATGGAAGAATCAGTTTTTGTTCCAGTTATCATATAAATGAGGCATTATATGAACTGCACATCCAGGACTCAGGGAGAGATCAATAGAAAATTGTATTTGGCAAGAAACTGTACGAATAGATGGATGAGTAACATGAGAAACATTTACTTACTCTTTGCCATGAATCTGTCAGTAATCAATAACATTCCTATTCCAGATACTTTTCCAGCACTGTGTGTGAACATTCCGTTCTCTGACTCCTTTTCCAGATTTGGAAATGGATCTTTAAGCATGTGTTGTATAGACAATGAAGAGGGCACATGAAGAATATTTATTACTGATTTCATGGGCTTCTAGGAGATTGTTGCCATCAGTGCAGTAGATCAGATGGGGTAAGGTGAGGATTTTTTTCTCAAGGGATCAAGTCTCCTAGAAGCCCATTAATTGAGACTCATCCAACTTGAATTTAGACTCATTTTCAAAACATTCCCAATCTTAATTGCTGCTGCTTATGTTGGTAAATAAATGGCCAAGGGTAGTCACCACATCTGCCCATATCTCCTCCCTCCCTCCTTGCTGCACCTTTCCTTCTTTCTTTCTTTGCCCCTAGTCCACCTGGCTATTGACGCTGCTTAGGGTTTAGATGCAGATTTAACAAACTTTCAGATCATAGTTCATTTGTTTTTGACTATTGATTGCATTTCACTCTTGTTATGCACTTACCCTGACAGCAAAAGTGGACACCCTGCTAAGACCACCTGCTTTCTCTTGAACAATGAGTAAGGCAAACTGGCTCCACCACCCAAGCGACATTCAGGGCAATGAACATAGTACAAATCCTCTCTTGCTCCATTGTATTATTAAAATCTAATAATATCAAATCAACATTTGCGAAAGTAATTCAGATATTATGGTAGTTTATTCTAATCAAAGTACACAAAACTTCACACCTCCCACCAAGCTGTTATTACAAGGCAGACTCTAGGATACATCAACTGTCATTACACATTCCCTCAAATGTATCTTTTGAAGTTCTGGTTTTTGACCAGTAGTGCAACATTCACAAAACAGACCCATAAGGATTTCAAAGAGCACCAACAATTAGAAAATTCTGAATAATCCACAGAAAAGTTATTAGAGATGAATTAACAATTAAAGGAAGGAAAAGTATATAAAACAGGCAAAAGATCTGAAAAATTAAGGTTCAGGCATGTTATGACATTGGTGATCTTGAGATGGTGCTGGAGCAAAGAGGAGGGACAAGTCATCCAGTAGCAAATGCACAGCTTGACAGACTGTCTTTATGACACTTTGGTATGGAAAATTCCATGCCAGAACATCAGCTCCAGAACAAGTCACTGGCTGTGGATACTGTACTCACTACCCAAGTGTAAAGATAACATCATATGCTGGGCCTATTTGGCCAAATTCATCAAATTGCCCTAAGACCTCTTCAACACAATCTATTGCTTTCATAATGAGCAGTATCAAGAGTAATCAGAGATGATACATTACAAGGTACTGTTTAAATTTAAGAGAAATCAGTAAGTTTGGGACACCACTGATTTCAGGGAAATTTTCAGGGAACACAAATGATTTCAGGAAAATGGAAATCAAAACAAACCTATTTTCCTCGAATTAGGCTGCAATCCTAACCATGTCTACTCAAAAGTAAGCCCCATTGTGTTCAATGGGTTTTACTCCCAGGAAAGTGTCTTAATTCACTTTGGATGAGTATGTCTAAAGGATGGTCCTTTGTGCAAATTCAAATACTGTATGCATTTGTGACTGTATTTCTTCACAACTGATCTGTTCTGAGTGTGTTGGTTTCTGTGACCAGGCAATTGCTGTGATACATAAAAGTTGGAAATACTTCAGAACCAGAAGCTTCTGGTGTGGTTCTGAGTAGATCCATGGTGGCAGGATGACCATATAGAATGGAGGACAGAGTGCCTCTTCCTTTAACCATAAGAGAGAATTTAGGCAGATGTTTTTAAAATCTTAAATATGAGCTAAACTTGCCTCAGTTCCTTCCTTTATGCAATTGTTAAAGGTAGAAGCACTTTGTCCTCCAATCCATATGGTCACCCTGCATGGAGACTGGGGTTTTCCCAGGGCAAAAGGGCAAATTCACTTTTTCCCCTTTCTAATTTCTCACAGGGTGTGTATGTGATGGTGCTGCTATATCAGCAGGGTGAAATCTAAGTAGGATTCACAGCTGGAATTTAGGTGAGGCAGTACCCTTCTCTCTGATGGTGGTGCAACATTGAAACCCCCCAAAGTTAAGGAATTTGAAAAAAAAAAATCTTCCCAAAAAGAACAGTACAATCTCAGCAATCACATAAGAAGTCTGGGAAGTCCATTTGCAAAATGTTTTTGATATAAAAGCCTCCATAATGCAGCCTGAATGTCTTTATTTCTCATGCTATAAATGAAGGGATTTAACATAGGAGGAAATATGGTATATATTACACCAAAAGCAACACCCAGATCAGATGAAGTATTACTGGGAGGACTTGCATATACAAATATTGCAGTGAACACAAGCACAGACACAACAATGAGGTGGGGGAGGCAAGTGGACAGGGCTTTTTGGCGTCCCTGTTCTGAAGGGATTCTGAGTACTGTGGTGAAAATTCCCACATATGTTGAAATGATGAAGATGAAGCATCCAAATACTATGCTTGCACTAAGCACAAGAAATCCAATTTCCACTAGGTACAAGTCAGAGCAAGAGAGTTTTAGTAACTTTGGGATTTCGCAGAAGAACTGATCAACAACATTGGCGCAAAAGGAGATTGCAAAGGTCCCACTTGTGTGCACAAATGCATAGAGAATTCCACATATCCATGCTCCTGTTGCCATCTGGATGCAGGCTTCTTTATTCATAATAGCTTCATAATGTAGTGGATTGCAGTTGGCAATGTAACGGTCATGGGCCATTATTGTCAGGACAGCAATGTTGGATGATGTGAAGAAGGTTAAGAAGAAGATCTGTGCAACACATCCAGAATAACCAATAAGTCTGGTGTTTGTGATTGAATTAGCCATGGATTTTGGTATCGTGACAGAAATGGAACACAGATCCAAAAGGGCCAAGTTTGTTAGAAAGAAATACATAGGGGTGTGCAAGCGGTGATCAGTGACTACTAATGTGATGATAACAATGTTTCCTACCATGGCTATCAAGTACAGAGCTAGGAACAAGAAGAAATGCAAGAGCTGTAGTTCTCGTACTTCTGAGAATTCCAGTAGTATAAAGTAAGTGGACGTGAGATTGGATATCTTGCCCTCAGTTGGAAATATGTCACCTGTGGTAGAAAGAATAAATGTAAATTCTATTTAAAATTCCAGTCAATAGAAGCCAAAGTGCTTGTTTTTAGACATTCATCTCTGTATAATGAACAATTACAGTTCCCTATACCACTGACCTCTGTGGTATGCCACAGACAGTGATCCGACTTTTTCCCAATGCTATTCCCCCCCCACCCCCCGACGATGCAGTCACACCAAAAAAGCTTGCATTGCATCTTGTGGAGGGGAAATACTGGAAAATTTATCCCTGAACTGCAACACTGCCTCCCCCGTCCCCAACCTCACAAACATATATCAAATCCATGCAAGGAACTATGCAAAAAGTTTGGAAGTTAAATAATCTAGTAGATTGTTGCACCCAAGCTATTATTGCACACTAAACTATTGTTCAGCTATTCCTCTCTGCATTGACCAGCCATTATATAATATGATTCATAATTCTTGGGGTGAACATGAATGTGATTTATTCAAAAGTAACATATGCTTATAGCTCCTATTAATGAACAAAGTCATCCACCTGAGATGCAACCCTCCCACATAGCCACTGCATCAAATTGCAACCGGAATATTCTACAGAGCTAAAAGCACATTTACTAATTTGGGGGGGGGGGGGGGTCTGCACTGTGAAGAGGAATCAGATTACGCTCCAAATCTGAAATTTTTTTCTTAAAGACAGAATGTGATTCATACCACAACAAGTAAATGCATCATGTTTTACAATGGCTGTAAATTACACTGCACCACCAGAACACAAGATATGGTGGTTCAGAGGGCCCATAGAATTGAGACTTGAGTCTGTAATCATTCCTACATTACTAATCTAAGATAAAATTGTATATAACATAATCACTTTTTGAATGTTTCATAATTAAGTAGTGACATCTGATCTAGAGTCACTTAGCATTACTGAAAAGTATGATAATGAGGTTTGGTGCTTCCTTCTTTAATAAATTTGCCACTACAGTGTGTGGCTGTACCTCAGTAATGTGGAAGCAGTTTTTTTTTCTAGCGATCACATAAATGAGTCAATAAGCTGGTCCCAATTTCAAGGGTTGTGATTATAATATTAAAAAATAGTATTTGGCAAAAAAGTCAGATGGGCAAGAGAAGGATAAATAGGCATTGGAAACAGTGAACGGACATTTACTTACTTTTTCCCATTAGCGTCTTCCAAATGTAGAACATGTTCCTGTTGTAGAAACATTTAGGTCCTTACATATCAAGATTTCATTGTTCTTTGCAAGTTGTTCCTTCTTTTGCAATGCTGCACAATGTTGTGCAGTCCTTTGCATTAGCCCTGACAATGAGACGCTTTCTGCTAGCGAATAAGTATTTATTAATGTGTCCTTTGGAAATTTGAATCGGGTCTCAGGAGTCCAGCCCAGTTAACAACCATTTTAGAAGGGTACTGGAACTTTTTTCCCCATGATCTGTATTGTTTTTATGTTTTCCTAACAAGATCATTGGCAATCTGAATTTGAAAACCTGGGAAAGTTAATACTCTAGAGATTAAAATTAATGTTTGTCATGCACACAGATGGAACATCTCCACTGAAGTGATGCTGAGATGACAAGGACCATTGGAAAAATGACTCTGTAGCAGATGGAGTTTTCAAAAAAATAAACTTTGGTGGTAATACCTGTATATGGAAATGAAGGCTGGAATCCTATTCACACTTTGCTGGTTGTAAGTTCCATTGACTATTATGGGAATTACTTCTGCGTAGACATGCACAGGATTGGGCTCTAGGTCACAGATAGCCCGAGTTGTCTCATTGCCTTCTGTGGTCAATGATCAAGGAGTCAAGGAGTAATTTTTTTCCAGATTCTACCCAAAATGGACCCAATTCTACCCAAATTTTGCATTCCCATATTACATTAATCTGTCTTGGATTTCTCAAAGCTCTGTCTGAGCTGCCCACTGCAAACCAATTTCCCAAGTTTTGAAAAGTTGCTTTTTACCCAAACGGATTGCTCTGAACAAAGCAGTATAGTGGACATGTATGTTATTTTATTATTAAAATATTGGTATTCCTATCTTTCAGGAATGCCACAATTGCAGAGTTGCTGCTGCTTCTTACTTTCTGACATTTTAATATGTCTTTCAAATAAAAAATGCAAGCTATATAACCATGCGCCATTTAAGTCAGACAGTTCATTTCTTCATCTCTATAACATAGCAGAGATGCTATGTATTTTCAGTAATTACAGGTAATTCTCTTCCTGGGTTAACCAAGATATTAAATATTTTTCTTTCACTTCAGTTTTGTTTTCCATATCAACATCTGTTCTTTGTCCAAATACCCTAATAAAACATTTGACAGGAAGTTTGGGTTATAAATGGATCACAACTTTGGGGTATGTCCTACACATTCTTTTTAGATAGTTCCTTCCTTGGATTTGACTAAGGAGATGGGCAGTAGGTGGGCAGAATATAGAAACAGGTGGGCAGAATATGGAGATGTGTCAAGGGCAGGAATGGGACGCTATCTGTTTTTCCTGGCGTCAATCCAGTGACATGGGTCCACTTAAATGCATGAGTAAAGATGCTAGCACAGATCTGAATAGAGGCATAAAGATGGTAAATGCCTGAACCCATTTCCAATATAGTATCCACTATAGGGTTGCAATATATCCTGAAAAACAGGGACAATCCCAATTTGGGGGAATTGTGTTCACATACTGGCAAATGCAGCAGAGGATCCTGTCCCAATTTTGTGTAAGAGAATTATGGCAACCCTACTCCAGTAACAATTCAATGCTGCCAATAGTGCTGAAATACAAAAATAGGCAATCTCATAGAAGGATGAGGCTAACTGGAGACCTTGTGAAATATGTTGTCATGAAATAAAGACATATTGATAGAGGTGGAACAAAAGGTTTTATTTCTTTGTGGATTTTAGTGCTTTTCAAAGGTAGAAGGTAAAAAAGTGGTGCTGCATGTTCTTATTCAAAATTCACGTTAAAATTGTAAATTGTGCCAGGTGTACAGTGTACTAGCAGTATCATAGCTAATGATCATGTAGCCCAGTGCAAAACTCAAAATATTGCCCTGGAAGTGATGTCATACTTGGGTATTTCTAAAAAGAAATTTGTAAAAAACCTGCCTCCTCCTCCTCCTCCTCAGCAGTTCACCACCCATTTGCTCTGCTAGTGGCAAAGCTAAGGCACCTATTTTCTATCTGGCGTTAAAGAAAATTTTGTTGGCTCCTCCTCCCCCCACAATAAGAAAATCAAATTTTAATTAAGTAAAAAAATTAAAATTGTGTCACTTATTGGTTAGGAAAATTGTGCTGGGACAATGAGGAATTGTTATTCTTTCCCTGCTAAATATAAGAGGAGCTCCAGTTAGAAGTGCCTCTTTACCCAGTTAGCATGGATAATTGTATTATGATATGTGTATATGGAAATGAGAGCTGATTCATAGACAGCCCAATCCAGAGCAACTCATCTGTCCACATAAGTGCCCTTAGGTTGCCCTATCTAACACTAGGTTGGAGCAACTGCAAGATGCTCCAGCCCAGTTACTCTGAAGGAGGCTTAGGGCAGAGCAAGGCAAGATAGGGTGCCCTAAGAGAGGTGGACCTGCTCTGCCCTAACTGGGGCAGCCTAAGCAGCTCAGGAGAGGCAAGTTGAGGGCATGTTTAGCATTGCTTAGGGCAGAGCAGTTAATCTGAATCCAGAGCCTGTTTCCAAGGCAGAAATGCCCTCTTCCAGCCCTCAGAGTTATAGCACCTCAGGAGCAGGTATATAATGAGTAGACCCATAGGGGTCCATGATAAGGCCCGAGTAAGAATGGCAGTGCTGACCAAAAATCTGAGTTCTTGGCCAGCCTAGCTGCAACCCCTTCCTCTCAACCTCAGGATATGGAACAAACTACGGCTGCCCACAAACCTCAGGATACAGCAGGCCACTCCAAGAAGCCCCTTGTATTCACTGTAGAATGTACTGGCATCTCATCAGGGACTCCTTATAAGGCAGGCACCCAGTGGCGTCACCAGACTGGTGCGGCTGGTGTGGGCTGCATTGGGGATGCGCTCCGTATGGGGTGATGTGCCGGAGGAGTTTGACTGTCCTTTGGCAGGCCCCGGGCATCAGCACCCCCATTCAGGCCTGCTCCAAGGCGGAGAATCAGCCAGAAGCTGCCACTTGTCTGAGGAGCTGGCCTGAACGGCCATCTGAGGTGCACTGCGCAGAAACACACTGAGCATGGCGAACAGCTTCAGAGGAGACTTCCTTAGAGCAGAGAAAGTCCGCGCCTCTGCACAGCCATTTGGCCTCACTCAGGAGGCGGAGCAGCAGCCGAATGGCTTCAGAAAGAGTACTGCACAGGCACCAACTCTGACGCCTGCACAGTCTCCCCCGAAGCCAAAAGTCTTCAGAAAAGTACTGCGCATGTGTCAGAGATGGTGCCTGCGCAGTACTCTTTCTGAAGCCAGTTGGCTTCAGAAACAACTGCGCAGGCGCCAACTTTGGTGACTGTGCAGTCCAGGTGGGGGGGGGCGCGCATCCCAGGGATGACACACAGACTTCCGCACCAGGTGATGTGCAGAGTCATGTCACCACTATAGGCACCACAGCTGTTCCTTGTTCAGTGTGATCTGAGGGGTGTCTCCTCAGGAGAAAGTCTTCCCCTTGTGTCAGTTACTTAGCATGCTCTGGAGCAGTTAGGGCAGCCCAGGCTTCCTGACTCTCTGGATTCAGCATAACTTTCTGCTCTGGATACAGAATAGTTAGGAGAGTGCAGTTAGGTCAGAGCAGGCTGAATTTGCTCTGGATTGCAGCCATTAACTCCAAATTCTATTGGCTCTCAGAGCAATCTGTATCATGGGAAAGTTTTGAGTTAAGAAAATCCACTTTTTGTTCTATAAGCTTTTATGCTTTCCTTTTCTGGTTAATTGGCCATATTTGATAGAATATAGATATTCCATTTCAGTTTGTTTTATTGCATTCTGCATTAAATCACAATTCTAATTACACTGATAAACAAAAAAAATCTTTTGGTGGATATCTTGGTATCCAACGTGTGTTCTAAGACAATTAAGACATGCTGATTCAGAATATGCAAACCATTTGTCTCTATCATGTTCTCGAGATATCAGACATTAACCAATTATAGATGTTTAACGTAGTATCACGGCAAACAACTGACAAACAGAAGTTTCAAAAGAAACTACTTATTACTTCGTGTAGTACTAATGAACACATACTATGTAGGTCAATCTAAAAAAAAGACAGACCTCCATCAGTATTGAAAGACTATGGTACTGTGCTCTGCGCTGCATACGCTTCATGCGAAGCACGAAAGTCTGGGTTAGATTGTTATGGAGGATAGGCTGTTACCCAAGCAGCAGAATTAGTCCAATGGAAAGGCAGAGCCAATACGATTGGATCCAGCTGGTTTCGCAGAGCTGGGGCTGTGGGTGGTGCAAGTGGTTAAGACGCTATGCCTGTTAACCAGCAGACCAGGGTTCGAGACCCAAGTCGCCTCCGCAAGACAGGGTGAGCTCCTGTCCTTAGCCCAGCTCTGCAATGCCAGCTGGATACAATCATATTGGCTCTGCCTTTCCATTGGACTAATTCTGCTGCTTGGGTAACAGTCTATCCTCCATAACAATCCAACCCAGGCTTTCCTGCTTCGCTTGCAGAATATGCAGCGCCAAGCATAATACCATAGTCTTTCAAGACTGATGGAGGCCTGCTTTTTTAGGTCAATCTAGTTGAAGGTATAATACATATATTATATGTATTATATACATATATTATATGTATTATATACATATATTATATGTATATGGGATTTGTCTGTCAGATAGCTGCACACATAGCAAAACAAATCTGGTGAATTTATACAGCCTCTCGACGCCATCTTTTTCCCCCTGATAATAAAACATAAACAAATTCAATAATAGTACTGCAGTCTCAAAAATATTTCGATGAATTATGTTAAGTGTAACTGTATTCAAAATCGTCAAAAACACAAATTGAATTGCATTACAAATAACGAAAACCAACGAAAACATATTCGACAAAATGTGTTTCATATAAATATGTATTTTCTATATCTTCGAAACCTGACGTGATACAGCAAAATGGTTTTCAGATTTGAAATAAGCATGTAAAACTGCCTTATAAAATGTAACCATGATGTCAGATATCTACACCTTGTTGATCAGTGTTATATGACCTTAACAACCCAGGACAAAATCCCGATTTGGGGGGGACTGCATTCACATACTGGCAAATGGAACAGAGGGTCCAGTCCCAATTTTGTGGAAGAGAATTATGGCAACCCTATCAGTCAACCAAAAAATCCCTCATATCTTCTGAATACCATGTAGAATACAAAATATCTTCTGAATACCATTCCGTATAGAATCACTGTCATCAGTTCCCGTTTAAACACAGTGATATCACTGATACATTATTCAGTTAATGAAAAAATATCCAGATGTCCACAAAATGTCCATGCATTTTGGGAGCTAGTAAGTCTTGGGTTCATATTTTATTCCGTTGTCTTTCAATATGGAGTTCAGACACGTTTCTGAACCCACTTATTGCTAATACTCCTTGAACAGCCAGATTGATTCTATTCTATGCTAGTTACTTGCCTGTTCTAATGCTTTATAAGGCAGATTGCAAATTTTCTAAATAATGTTTTAGCTAAATGTTGAAATATGGACCATCTGCTTCTTAATGTCTTTTTATGAGCCTGCTGGCTGGCTTGGCTACTACTATTCTGTTGCTCACTTTTCCCCTTTTTAACCTGTATTGGAGCTCTGCTGTGTATCCCATGATATTCAACCTTTTTCATCTCATGGCACACCAACCAGTCACTAAAATTGTCAAAGAACATTATAAATCTTTGATAAAGCAAACTATCAATCCTTGACAATTGACAAGGCTCATTCTGCTCATGGGAGGTTCAATTCCTCACTAACCCTATTAACAAATTATGTTTATTTAATAAATAAATTGTCCAAACTTCCCTGACATGCCTGTGGACCACACGCAGGACACCAGTGTGGCATGGCATAATGGTTGAAAATCACTGTGGAAAAAATTCAGAGTAACTACAGGGAGTCCTTGCTCCGCTGTAAGAACAACTTACTCTAGATTCCAATATGAATTTCCCATAGGTTTTCACTAGGTGGTGCAGCAGCTACGGGTGCATGTAAAGTCTCTTATGTGCTCCCGTAGTTACTCTGGATTTGGGGATATGTGTATCTATGAGTGCAGTTATGCCAAATAAAGGTTCTCTGTGTCATATCATTACCCAAACATACAAAGTAAGCATTATATATTTACATAGTGAAAACACAGCAATCTGACCATCACAGAACAGTTCCATGTATTCTATTCAGAGCACTGAGCATGCAGCAGCTTCCACAGGGCCACCTTGAGCTGTTTATTTCTCATGCCGTATATCAGTGGATTCAAGAGGGAAGGAATTACAACATACAAAGTGGTGAAGACCAGATCCCAGTTAGTTGAAGTGCCAATGGGAAGTCTCAAATAGGCTAAGCTTCCAGTGAATAGAAACAAAGAAACTACAGTGAGGTGGGGCAGACAAGTGGAGAAGGCTTTTTGCTTTGTCTGCACCGAAGGATTTCTCAGCACTGTGATAAAGATGTGCACATAGGTTGCAGCAATGAAAATGAAACAACCTGCTGCTAGACCTAAAGCAAGATCGAGAAGTACAATTTCAACTAGGTATAATTCTGAGCAGGTGATCTTTATTAGTGCTGGAAGTTCACAAAAGAATTGACTGACAATATGGGTGCAGAAAGGGATAGAAAATATGCTGCCTGTGTGTACCGCAGCATACAAAAGACCAGTAATCCAGGCACTGAAAGCCATTTGAACGCAGGCTCTTTTGTTCATAATGGCCTCATACCGGAGTGGATTGCAGATGGCTACATACCTATCATGTGCCATTATTGTTAGGAGGACAAAGTCAGATACTGCAAAGAACAAATAGAAGAAAATTTGAGAAATGCAACCAATATAAGAGATGGAGTTGTTGTTCATCAAGGAATTGGCTATGAATTTAGGTATAGTGACAGAAATGGAGCCCATGTCCATCAGGGCTAAGTTCATCAAGAAGAAGTACATGGGGGTGTGCAGTTGATGGTTCAAAACTACGGCAGAGAAGATGAGAAGATTCCCAGTTATACTTGTCAAATACAATGCTAGAAACACAATGAAATGCAAAATCTGTAATTCTCTAACCTTTGAGAATTCCAGGAGCAAAAAATCAAGCTTCAAGCTAAGATTGGACATCTCTGCCATTTAAGTAGAGGTGAATGGATCTCCAGTATTCATTTTCTGATAAATGTCACTATTTCCTTTTATTTCCATTCTTTTTTCCATTAAAAATCCGTATTGGGAAAATATTTATATCCTTGTATTTCCACATATTTCTTTTCCAAACAACTGGGAAATGTTCCACTCTATCTAATGTGCATTCTCCTTCTTGAAACTTCAGATCCATGCGCAACTGATATCTACAGAAAGCAGTCTCTTACATGGGGAGGTGGTGGTTTATTTGACTCTTGTGTCTTGGGATATTCTGTCCCAAGATACTATTAATGTTGATCAAAAGGAAGGTGCTACAAAACACATTCCAGGTCTGCATCACTGTGGGCATATCTTAACCAATTTTTTTTCAGCTTCAGGATAATGTAATGTACTGTAATTCCAAGGTAAACATTGCCTTATCTTGAGGAGACCACTGTGACTGACTCCCAACTACAGGATGGAATACAAGTCCCACTAGCACAGCTATGCCAATCAGTGGTGGGCTCCAGCAGATTCGCACCTACTCTATAGAACCAGTTGTTAATGAGAGAGATAGGACTATAAAGTTTAAAAATAGCCATTTAAAAGTGGCTGCCAGATGGGCATAGAACCGATTGTTAATTTCTTTGAATCCCATCACTGATGCCAATGCTGGAAAGATTGCTCCCTTATTTAATTACTCTCTTGAATCAACAGGTAGCACAATCATGTCCTACACTGGTACAGGCAGGTCAACTGTCCAGAGCTATATTCAGTGCAGGATTGGGGCTGGCAGCAGTGCAACCTAGGACAAGATGAATCTATTCCCCTTTTCCAAGCTAATGTGGCAGCAGCCTGAATTGAATTATTCAAATCTGCTCCACATACAGAGGTGGTACAGATCT
This sequence comes from Cryptoblepharus egeriae, assembly GCA_030015325.1. Classification (NCBI taxonomy): domain Eukaryota; kingdom Metazoa; phylum Chordata; class Lepidosauria; order Squamata; family Scincidae; genus Cryptoblepharus; species Cryptoblepharus egeriae. The sequence goes on from JAREYC010000004.1 coordinate 87,083,887, forward strand.
GAGCCTCCTGGGCCTCCTGTGACTGGGTTAGGATGCTGTCTCACCCTACAATCCAGAGTAACTACAGGAAGATGTTAGAGGCACTTACCCTGGATCACCGTATGCATTTCCCATAGGTTTCCCATACGTGGAACCATAACTACATTGGTGTTAAAGGTTCCATAGTTACTCTGGATTGTAACCTAAGTGGAGATCATGGTTCACACCTCCAGGCCTGGGTCTGGTCTTAATTGTGAAGAGCTGGGTGTTGGCACTGGTTGGAAACATTCTTCCAATCTCAGACAGGATACCCTTTCTTTTTAAACACCTGGTCTTACATTTTCTTCTTCTCTGCCAGCATTTGCTGCATAGGCATAACCATATACATAAAGTTGGAGGAAGCATATTGCCATGTCATGTGGTAGCTGGGAAGATAACAGTTGATTGGGAAAAGAAAAAGGGTACAATTTAACAGTTTTTTTGACAGCCCATTCCTACTTAAATCCCTGTGTGGCAATACAGTTGAGCCAATGCACATTCCATAGTCTTCTGTTTGGGATTTTTGCTGCTTCAACTTAATGGGATATTAGGTCCCTTGTCCTGGGCTAAACCCCGGCAACTACAGCTGGTCAACTCTGAACTATGCAATATCACCGGTGCTAGTCCATGTAGAGACATGCAGGCGGATCAGGTCCAGAAAGGGAGTTTGAAAGTGGTACATGCCACCAATCCCATCTCTTCCAAGCCCAATCTGCCCACCTCACCCCATCGCTGCCTGATTCTGCTCTTTCCCACTTTGTTCCCTGCCCGCTCTATCCCCACCTTCCCTTGACCCTGCACTACACTTGAGCCTCCCTTCTCCATTGTGGCTCTGTGGTGCTTGCACAACCTACATAGGAAGTCTCTGGCCTTCCCACAAGTACAACTGGGCCTTGTTCTGTTTCAGAGTACTATTTCAGCAGTCTGCAACAGTGGAATGTATGCTCCACCACCACAGGCACTCAGTAGCATTGCATTGTGAGATTAAATATGGCTGCAATCCTAATTCGGCAGGCCTAAGTAAGCCCCAGCATAAGTCCTGTGCTGGCCTGGGAGTGTCACGAAAGTACAGTAAGACACTTCTGCACCATTCCTGGAGGAGGGTTAGGCCTCTCAGGGCAGAGACAAGGGCTTGTCTCCTTACATCCTTACATCTTACATCTCCTTTCATCTCCTTACCGTGAGAATGGTAAGACCGATAAACTAGTTAAGTTGACCTAGGTTAGGATTGCACCCTATCCCTCATTACAAATCAAGATGTTTGAACACTTTGCATCATGGATGGTAACAACATAAGCATAATCCATCCCTACTCCACAAAATCAGGAAGATGTCAGGTTGTGTCTGAAGTGATATGAAGCTTTCCTTTCTGACCCTTCCACATTACCACACTCGCTTTAGTAACCTCAGCAAAAGGGGAGGGGAGTCTTTTCCATTGCATTGGCATAAAGTATGGCATAGAGCAGTACTTCCCAAATATTTAGCACCAGGATCCAGTTTTTTAAAGCATGATTTGGACCCACCTAGGTTTACCAGACTTTTAGAAAAGAGATCTAGAAATACATATTAAAATATGCTCAAACTTTATTTCTCTATATTTACATATTTGTGAAAACTCCAGGAGCTAAGCTCATTGCAGAGCAATTAGAAGCTATCTGGAAAACTGCAGGAGCTGAGCTCCTTTCACAATAATTAGCAGCTAAGCAGCTAGAGCAGGGGTGTCCAAACCCTGGCCCACCACAAGACCTTCCATTCACCTCTCAGGGAAGTCTTGCAATTATCTGGATCTGTCTGTAATCACAGGTGGGCTGAAGCCGTTCTCACCGGATCTGTAAAACCGGTTGTTAATTTGAGGCTGACGTTAGCGAACCAGTTGTTAAGAGGGGGTCGTCATCTTTGAATTGCATGCAAGTGTGTTTGAATTTCTCTTAAAGGGCATCTGGGTCTGTCTTCCCAGAGGAGAAGCTCTACTCCCTCCTCCTCCCTCCCCTTCTGAACCTCCCTCCCCTTCTGTGTGTTGTGAGAATGAGCTCCTCCAGGGCTTTTGGTGGGGGCCATGCCTGCCTGCCTTCCTGCCTCCCCAGGTGCCTTTGCAGCCCAGTACTAGGCATGGAGAACTACTCAGTACTACCCAGTACTACTCAGGAGGAAGCCACACTGTATAGTAGAGGACTCCCATCCATCTTTCCTGAGAGTAAGCCCTCTGACTATAATGGGACTTACTTCTGAGGAGATTGGCAGAGGATTGGATCTCTCCCTCCAGCCCTGTTCCTCCAGCCCTGTCTACTTTCCTGAGAGTAAGCCCACTGTCTATAATGGGACTTTCTTCTGAGTAGACATGGTTAAGTCTGGGCTCTGAGGATGCAATCCTATCCACACTTACATGGGAGTAAGCCCCACTGACTAGAATGAGACTTACTTCTAAGTAAGCCTGCATAGGATTGGACTGTAAGGCTAAAATCCTGACCACACAGTTCTGGGAGTAAGCCCCATTGACTTGAATGGCACTTACTTCTGAGTAGACATGGTTAGGATTGGGCTCAGGCTGCAATCCTATCCACACTGTAGTCCTTTCCCCCCCCCCCCCAAGAGATCTCCCCACCTCATCCTGCCCCTCTGAGAAATCTCTCCACCTGAGATTGTGGAGAGGCAATATGGGAGGCACCTGAAGAAATAGCCCTAGTTCCCATCCTGCCCCTCCAGGAGCCCAGTCCACTGCCTACTCTCAAGTAAATCCTATTAAAGTCAGCAGGTTTTACTCCCCTGTGAGGATAGGAGTGTCTGCTCAAAGCCCAATCATTTGTCTACTCAGAAGTAAGTTCCATTATAATAGTGAAGCTTACTCCCTGGAATGAAGCTGGTTTCTAAGAGCTTGTAATCCTATGCCTGACTACTCAAAAGTTAATCCCATTTCAATCTATGAAGCTTACTCCCAGGAAAGTGTGCAGAGGAGTGCAGCAATAGAGCCCAATCCTATTCTTGGCTACTCAGAAGTAAGTCCCATTAGAGTCTGTGGAGCTTACTCTCAGGAAAGTGAATAGGATTGCAGCCAGAGGCTGGTTATTAAGAGCTCAGTCCTTTGCTTGGCTACTCAGAAGTCATATTATATTCAATGGAGCTTACTTACAGGAAAGCGTGGACAGGATTGTAGCCTTAAGTAGTGGCTTAGAAGCAAACCTCAACCTGCAGAGGGGCACCACAGACTCTGGTCCTAAACTGTAGATCAGTGTTTCTCAACCAGTGGTATGAGCACCACCTGTGGAATTTGAAGTGTGCTTGCTGGTACTTAGGCACCTGGATGCAAGTGTCATATGTGCTCCCTGAGGCAGCTGGTGGGCTGCTGTGTGATTCAGGAAGCTGGACTAGATGGGTCTTTGGTGTGATCCAGTGGAGGCTTTTCTTATGCATTTATGTTCTTATTTGTAGCACACATTCCCCCTGAGAGCATAACAAAGTGTAATGCATAGGAATAAATTACACTGAACTCAGGGGATTAATACTGATTGATGCGGTCACAAGTGATACAATTTTTTTGGTAAACTAAGGGTTAAGGTGGCGTGCCCTCCCCTGCCTGGCTCCTGACCCCGCCCCCGCCCCCTGAGCTAGCATGGCCCCACCCACTTCCAGAGAACCGGTTGTTGGGGCAGGCTGGGCCCACCACTGTCTGTAATACACTCTTATATATAAATATACGCAAATTTATTCAAATTTAAATTATAAATAATTTGTCCAACCCCTGACACAGTGTCAGAGAGATAATGTGACCTTCCTGCCAAAAGGTTTGGATACCCCTGAGCTAATCTGATTTTCAGTTGCCCCATGGTGTGGCAATTAGTAAACAGATTTTTCCATCATTCTGTAGTGACCCACCAAAAATCTGATCTGACCCACCAGCAAATCCCAATCCACAGTTTGGGAACCACTGGCTTATAGTAAAGCATATTGTGTTTGTGAATCTTGTTGTTGTTGTTCTTTTTCATTAGTTTATTGTGGTAAGCTGACTAGGAGGATAGTTGTAGAGACTGTTGTAGCCATTGCAAAATTTGCAACTTCTGGTTCATGAGCCTTTCCTCCTGGACAGTAAATTTCAAAAGAAATTTGAAATGCATACATGAAAAGGATTAACCATTCAAAATTGCTTCAGATATATGCCACCTTGAAAACCCCTGTGTACACATAATAGGGACCATGAAGATTGTTGTGCTTACAGTACAAATGAGACCACCTTTCTGAATTAAAGCCCAGACCTCACTGAAAAGTCAAACAGGACATTTGGGGAAAGATCCTCCTCATGCTTAGGGAAAATTAGTGTCCATTGCATCATCATACATGGTACCTTTGAGGAATAGAGGTAAGGAGTGCAGTTGGTTAAAAATTGGCTAGCTTGCCCGCATTCATCGTGTAACAACTAAGTCTGTCCACACTTTTTGTTCTGTTCTAACAGAATCCACGATACATTTTGAATGCACTAAATTAAAAAAAACATATTTTATAAGTGATGTTTGAGATGTAAACTTGATCTCAAAAGTTTGATCAGCGCAGATCTAATATCTTGGTTTCTCATGCTATAGATCACGGGATTCATCATGGGGGCAACATTGTGTACATTACAGCAATCAGCATAACCAGATCGTTTGGGGCATTGTTGGTTGGGCACAAATAGGCAAGAGTTCCTGTACAGATGAACAAGGAGACAACAAAGAGGTGGGGTAAGCAGGTAGACAGTGCTTTCTTCCGTCCCTGAACAGAAGAGATTCTCAGTACATTGGTGAAGATCTGTACATAAGAGTACATGATAAAAACAAAGCAAGCAAATGCTTCACATGCAGCAAATGCATTGACACTCATTTCTGCCATATAGCTATCATTACAAGCAAGTTTGAGCAGTTGTGGGATTTCACAGAAAAACTGGTTGATCACATTGGAGCAGAAGGTCATTGAAAAGGTGCTTGCAGAATGTAAGATGGCATTGAAGAAACCAGTGTTATATCATCAACAATTTTTATTGTTGTACAAAATAAGATTCTTGCTTAGGTATGTACCAGTATTTGTTTTTAGTATGTATTTGGCACAGATACTTGAAAAGTGGAGGGGCTAATAGCATACATCAGTTACACCCAAAGTTGTGACCACTGTGTGCCAAAAATTAAGACAGCAGATTTTCATTCCATCTCTGTGCAGCTCCTCTTTGGATTAGACTTGGGCACCAGGATGCTCTGGGCAGTCTTGTTTATGGCCTGGTGACCCAGAAGGCCACACAGGATATCTGAGCAGACAAAACTGCCTGTAGTGCCCTGGTATTCAGAGTTACTCCAAAGAGGAACCACATGGAGGTGGAACGTAAAGGTTTTATCAAACGGCAGACGAATCTGTCCAAATCTCTGGCCAGGGTTCAAGCTGCACTAGCATAGATAAAGCAGTTTTCTCTATTTCCACAGAAGGGCGTCCAGCTCCGCAGTAACAGACAGGCAGTAACTCTGTTCTCCCTAAAAATACTCAAAGAGTCTATAAATCAAAGGTTTGGGGTATTGGATAATACTCCATGAACACTGAACTCTACTCAGAAAATTTAATGAGCATATCTGGAAAGCAAAATGTATTTAATCCAAGTTTGCAAAACATATTTACTTTCCTGGAGTTTTGTCAGATGCTTCACCAATAGGGAGCTTCGTGTGTGCTGAATGTTGTAAATAAAGATTAAAAAATCAGAAATATGATTTGATGTTTCATGAAACCAAATATATCCAGTGACGTGTGAAACACATGAAATATTTCATTAAGCACTAAATTATGGTGCTAGGAATTTTTACTACCTCATAATGCAATCCCTGGTTATGGCTATCATCTGGTGAACAGTACAATGCCCTTTTTCACACATTTTTTCTTCTTAATATATAATCTACTATTCTGTACTAAGTAGTTCAATGATAGTACAAAAAGCTGTTCAGTAAAGAAGTGGAGCATAAATGCAACAATGAAACAAAAAGTCAATTAGAGAAAGGCGGGTCAATTATTTAGCTGTTGAGACAAAATGATGGGTTAGATTATCTTACCACACAATTTTCTATAGATTACTTTGTTCCTCTTTAACTGCTTTTCTGGTAAAAACACATCAGACTGTGGATTTCTTTGTTGGCCTTGTCAATGTATGAATGAGAAAAGTTTGGATTATAAATGTTTAGCTTCAGAAAGGTTGGCTTCCACTAAGTCAGGTACTACATCAACCCAAAGGAGATATTTCAAAACTGATTTTTGCATTGGATTCTGCTCTTCATTGCAAATCCAACAACATATGACATGATGGGTACAGCACACCATTGTAAATTTCCAAAATGAAGCCAAAATGGAGGACAATGAAGCCCTTTTGGAGGACACCTGGACAGAAGGCTAAAAAAGAGGATGAATCTGGAAATAAGGTCATCCTGGCCTTATCAATATTCCAGTGTTCCCAGCAGCAGGGGAATGTTAAAGCAGCACAAAAAAACAAGGATTCAGTTGAGCCAATGGAGAGCAGTGACTTTGTTAGTGACAGTGAAAGTCATCCTACAAAATCTCTCCTCTCTTGTCTCCTTCACACCAGCCATGAAGTTTTTCAAAGGTACAGTATAATTCAGTACTGAACAGTATTTTCTTTATTACAGTGTTTTATATCAGATTACATTGTTTTGTAATCTTTTTTTATATAGTAAATATTTCTATATAAACCTTTTTGATCTGTGGAACCAATTGTCTGAGTTTCCATTAATTATTTCCTATGGGAAAATCCATTTTGGATAACAAACATGCTTCCAGAATGAATTATGCTTGTTAATCAAGGCACCACTGTAGTTATAATCAAAATACCATATTTGCTCAATCTAATGCACTATCAAATTTAATGCGCATCCTTATTTGGAGACATAGAACACAATCCTAAGTGTGTCTACTCAAAAGTAAACCCCATTGTGTTCAATGGGTCTTACTCCCAGGAAAGTGTCTTTAGGATTGCAGCATTTATTGGGCTGAAAAGGGTGCATGTTCCCTTGGGATTAGGAACAGAACCTCTACAGATACTGAGACATGCCTGAATTTTTAAAGTTCACTGAAATTGCCTTTCAATCTATAAACTACAAATACAAAAAAAATTGTCTTGCAAAATGTCTCTCTTTTTAGAACAATGAAACACAAGTTATCATCAGGATGACCAGATGCCTGAACCTAAAAAGGAGGACTAGGTCTTGGATTCCTCTCAGCCTATTCTTTCTGGTAGACAATGGCACATTTGCTTACTCATGAGTAAAGCCGTGATATTGGGCATTTTCACTTTCCCACGGAGCTCAATGCATATTTTTTAGTTTTAGTTTTTTGGCCATAACTTTTGATAGTTAGGAGATATTATTTCAAAACCGATTTCTGCATTGGATTCTGCTCTTCAGTATGAATCCAACAACATATGACATGATGGGGTACTGCGCATCATTGCAAAATTCCAAAATGAAGCCAAAATGGAGGACAACGAAGACCTTTTGGAGGACACCTGGACAAATCCAGTCATATGGTCACCCTGTTAATGGTATCATAAATATCTGGACGTTATTTTAATTAATCCCATAGTGTTATGAGAAGGAAATTCAACAGAACACATTTAAAGAATGAAAGTTTTTTATCATGCTTACAGCTAAAATTAGCTGAACATATTCTCAGTTAACTTTTTAACCTTAACTGAGCTGTCTAGCCACTGAGGATTTGGAAGTCTCAAATGTTAACTATAATCACAATAAGTCTGTTTATTTCTCTGTAGACAAATCAGAGAGAAAACAAGTCACAAGAAATTAGTTACTTGAGATCAGTGTGTGATCCAATCAATATAATGAAATCCAATTAGCCAAACAATTTTTAGGTATTTGTAAACTCAGTGTACAATTACATTTTAATTGGTCCTCTAGGGATAGTCCTACAAATTTGAATCTGTTAAGCTTAGAATGCTGAAGCTGAAAATAATAAACAGCATTTTTTTCCCTTAACAGAAAATTTCTGCATACAGCAATGGGATAGCTTACTGATTGTTAGATACATATAGTTGCCATAATTCTCTTCCACTAAATAGGAACAGGAGGACCCTCTGTCAAATTTGGTAGTATGTGAACACAATCCCCCCCCCACAAATCAGGACTGTCCCTGTATTTTAGGACATGTAAGCCCTATGGATATACTATCTCAATTAGATAAAAATATATCTAACGCTCCATATGATTTTCAATCTATCTCAATCATAAAACATATGATTTTCACAAAGTGTCCCACCTACTGCCCTGAAATAACTTCCCCTCCCTTCCCTGATAATTGAGCATAATAGAAAATAATTTTAATTGCATGTTGAAACACTTAGATCAAATGACAACATTATACATTACTGACTGGAATAGCAGGTCACAAATATCAAGAAATGGCAAAGTCAGAGATAAAATATTGGGTCGATTTACAGTTGTGATATACATATCTTTTCACTACTATGTCTATCTTTTGCTTCCTCATCCTCTTGTCCTGGCTAATTTCATTTTTAAGTATTTATATGTGAGAATTAAAAACTGATGGGTGTTCTGTTGTTGGTGACACAGATATAAATATATGCAGGGGCACTCATTAGTGGGAATGGGCTGCAGCTTGGTTAGACTAGTTTGCAAAACCATGTGTATTTGTGCAGATTTAAGTTGTATGTTAAAAACTTGGGCACTGCGTGGGGAGGGGTTTATTCATAAAATGAAAAGATTCAAATAGACTCAAGTCAGGACTTACTTTTGTGAGTGCTTGTGACTGTTGTACGTGCTTGCTTATTTCTTTGCTACTTTCATGACACTTTAAAAGACTTGTTTCTTAGAAGATTCAGGCTTGAGCCAAAATAACTCAGAAAATGGTTCTGGATGAGTCATACCTATTATGACTTGTAGGAACTCAATTCAAGATTCAGTTCTGTGACTCTGGCAAATCCCTCATCATTAGGAAAGAAAAAGAACCTAGAAGAAATTAATATATAAATAAAAAATGAGCCTGTGTCTTTTGAGTAATAGGCTAGCCCAAAATATTCTGATTGACTAGAGATTCCAAAAGGTTTCATGGCCAAAACATCTGCATGGAAAGGAAATTCCATACATATGACACATCTCTGGGAAGAGCCTGCAATATTTCCTCTGAATGAAACTTATGTTGGGCAATCAGGAAGAGCAAGAAGGAGATTTTGGTAAAAGACTGATATGGATACCATATTTATGGTACGGGCACCTGTAGTTACTCTGGATTGTAGGGTATGTCTGCTTGAGATCCCTAGCTATTTTAGTACAACTGCCTACCTCTCTAGGTACTAGTTGTTTCATTCTGAAAATCTCCTTTGGCTAGTCAAATTCAGCCACTAACTTTGTTTGAATTATCATCAGTTGGTAGTATCACTTCATTTTTTTCTCACATTCTACCCAAGTAATTCATCGTTTTGCACGCACGCACACGCATGCACACACACACATACACCCCACAGTGTAATGTAACTCTGGGCGTTTGAATATTTTCATAGCATGGAGAGGGATGAAATGAAACAAAAACATGCATTTACCATTCCCCCTCCTTGTCCAACATTTCAGTCCCAATTGCTGCTTCACACATGATGTTATTTTAAAAAGAACATTTTTCCCATTACAACTATTATTTGGGATGCAATAACAATCAGGATCTGAACCATGGTTGGGGAAAGTACTAAAACCCCCTGTACCTGATTCTATGTTGGCCCATTTCATGGGCTCTCCTATAAGTTTTAGGCTGCAATCCTAAACCCTTGTTAGACTGACCTAAGCCCCATGCTAAGTCCGGTGCTGGCCTGGGGGTTTCACATAAGTGCTGTAAGGCACTTCTATGCCACTTCTAAGGTGGCATAGAAAGGCATCTGTCTCATTACATCTCCAAAGGAACAGGAAGACTGATGAGTTGTGCTAGGATTGCACCTCAGTTTAAAAAATACACATACACCAGAAATTTGAACTGCATCACCACAGTTGGGTCACATTATGTTTATATCTAGTTTGATCCACATTCAACACTAGAGCCATAACAGGTGGAACCTGTGGGGCACTTTCTGGGGTGCTCTGTCAAGCAAGGTGCATGACTGCCTCCATGACTGCCCAGTTTATGGAAGTGGACACTGATGGCTTCATGCCCCTCATTCCTTCTCCTATGGAGGATGAACAGGGTGCAACAAGTTGACAGCACAATGAGTGTGTCAACAACCACAATGAGCGTGTCAATGACCCACTTCCAGTCTGTTCATACCCTACAATCCAGAGTAACTACGGGAGCACACAAGAGACATTACGTGTACCCGTAGTTACTGCACCAGCTAATGAAAACCTATGGGGAGTTTATATTGCAATCCAGAGCAAATTGTTCTTACACAGGAGCAAGGACTTCCCGTAGTTACTCTGGATTGTGCCCATATTTAGGTTTTTGAACCAGCAGGAACACTCCACAAACTGACAGAGAGGCTGCTGCAGTACCAGTTCACATGACATGCTGCTGGCCCTTGGGATCAGGGCCAGTTTTAGGAGCTGTGTGGTCTGATTTGACAATTTTTCATAGGAGCCCCATCCCCTGCAGCCCCTACTCATCAGACTGATGAGTGACATGTGTGCCCAGGGCCAATGGTTGGTACCAGCTGCGAATGTATGGAAATATATGGCAATGATACCAATCTCTGGGAAATCCAGAATTTGTATGAATTTTAATAATGTGACATGTTTTACAAGGCCAGAAAGGGAAATAGCAGTTTTATTGTTTTTTTATGCTCTCTGGCCAGAGAGAGCTATAGCAGCACCAATTTGTGCTAACTGCAGCAGAGAATTAACCATATATAGGGACCTGCAAAAGGTGTTATTTTTCCTGACAATGGATAACACCCCTATATCAGGAAAAATAACCTCACCTTTTGCAGATCCCCAGCCATATATCTAACATCTTTATACTTTTCTTATTGGTACACCAAGAAACCAGACTTTTGCTTAGTACAGATGGAACTAACAGCTGGGATCAGCTGAGCTTAGTTTTTTTGATTATTCAGTTATTCCAGGTTACTTTAGGTCAGTGTTTCTCAAACTAGAGGTCGGGACCCCTTTGGGGGTTGCCTGACCCTTTCATGGGGGTCGCCTAAAGACCCCTGGTGTAGGGGGCCTTGCAAGGCATTTTGCATCTTTTTTATTTGTAAATAGAAATAAATATTTCACAATATATAATTAAATATTATTTTGTGATTAATCACTATGCTTTAATTATGTTCAATTTGTGACAATGAAAATGCATCCTGCATTTCAGATATTTACATTATGATTCATAACAGTAGCAAAATTACAGTTATGAAGTAGCAACAAAATAATTTTATGGGTGGGTTTACCCACAACATGAGGAACTGTATTAAAGGGTCACGGCATTAGGAAGGTTAAGAACCACTGCTTTAGGTTATATGCACAATGAGTCATTGTACTTTACATACAATTATCAGTTGGCTGGTGTTGGCACAAATCAAGCATGGGAGACTACTGAGTTTGATGCTTTTCTCCAACAAAATGTCTATTTTTTGAGCTAGACAACTAACTTTCAACTTCTTAACCGTCTTTTTGGCTGCATTTGTACTTTTGAAATGAAAGCTATGTTTTTATTTAAAACTTTTAACCCTTTAAAAATCCAGTTATAATGTTATCACTGTTTTCTGGGGAGTCAGTTTGGGACAAACAGACACTGAGGCAGGCAGGGCCAATCTGTGTCAACACTCTGTTCACAGCACCAGCCTTGAGAGCATAAGCTAATCTAAAAGGTGTTGGCAGCAGACAATCTATTCCCTGGAAAGGAATTTGGAAACATGTAGGGTTATTGGCATGTAATGCTACATCAAAGTACAGAATGTCTGTACCCAGGTATATATTTCCATGTTTATGGCTTCTCCTGAATTCATTTAAATTGATCAACAATCAATTTCCACTGTACCAGGTTGTGTAAAATGAAAAGCATAAATTGCTATACACAGTATAGCAATGGATTAACCCAAGATTCAGATGTTATTAAGTACAGTTTAGTATGTGAACAATGTTATCATATACTCTCCTGATTTTAATCACATGGTGAGGCAGTAATAAATAAAACTGCAGAAACAGATTTGTATATCATTACTTTTCTTCATCCTTTCTTTTTCACTTCACAAATGTATACAAGAAGAAAAAGGGACAGGATGTATTTGTTCTTTTTGGAATTTCTCTATAAACACAGTTCTTTTAAACAAGACACATGTTTACATTCTTACCCTACAGTCCAGAGTTACTATGTGAGTACATAAGAGACATTAACATCGACACACAATTTGTGCACATCTAGACAAGTACTCTGTGATGAAAAGAACCCAGCATGGATTTACCAAGAATAAATCTTGCCAGACAAATCTGATCTCCTTTTTTGATCGGGTTACGAGCTTACTGGACAGTGGCAATGCTGTGGATGTCATTTATCTTGACTTCAGCAAAGCTTTTGACAAGGTCCCACATGACATTTTAATTGGGAAGTTGGAAAAATATAGGCTAGACGGGGCAATCGTTAGGTGGATCCGCAACTGGCTCAATGGCCGCACTCAAAGGGTTTTAGTAAATGGGTCTGCATCAAGCTGGAGATCGGTTTCAAGTGGGGTACCCAGGGCTCTGTCTTGGGCCCAGTCCTCTTTAAAATTTTCATTAATGACTTAGAGGAAGGGATACAGGGGAGCCTGATCAAATTTGCGGATGACACCAAGCTGGGAGGAGCAGCAAACACAACAGAAGACAGGAGAAACCTCCAGGAGGATCTGGATAAACTAGAATTCTGGGCTGTAACAAATAGAATGAATTTCAATAGGAAGAAGTGCAAGGTTCTGCACTTAGGATATAAAAACCAAAAATACAGGTATAAAATGGGGGATACTTGGCTTGGCAGCACAACATGTGAGCGGGATCTTGGAGTCGCCGTGGATCACAAGCTGAACATGAGTCAGCAGTGTGATGTATCTGCAAAGAAGGCAAATGCCATTTTAGGCTGCATTAAGAGGACTGTAGCTTCTAAGAAGCAAGAAGTTATAGTTCCTCTTTATTCAGCATTGGTCAGACCTCACCTTGAGTACTGTGTTCAGTTCTGGGCACCTCACTTTAAGAAAGAAGCAGCCAAACTGGAGCAAGTCCAGAGGAGAGCGACAAGAATGATCAGTGGGATGGAAGGGAAGCCCTACGAGAAAAGGTTGGGGGAACTTGGGATGTTCAGCCTGGAGAAGAGGAGGCTGAGAGGAGACATGATTGCCCTCTTCAGATACCTGAAGGGCTGTCATAGGGAGGAAGGGGCTCATTTGTTCATAGCTGCTTCTGAAAGCAGAACTAGAACCATTGGGTACAAACTGCAAGAGAGGAGATTCCGGTTGGATATCTGGAAAAAATTCCTGACGGTTCGGGTGGTTCGGCAGTGGAACAAATTGCCAAGGGAGGTGGTGGACTCTCCCTCACTGGGGATCTTCAAGCAGAGGCTCGACGAGCACCAGTCGGGGATGCTCTAGGGGGATTTCCTGCTGCAGACAGGGGGTTGGACTAGATGACCTACTAGGTCCCTTCCAACTATATGATTCTATGATTCTATGACATAGTTATGGCACCACCTAGTGAAAACCTATGGGAAATTCATATTGCAATGCAGAGCAAATTGTTCTTACATCAGAGCAAGGACTCCTCAAAGTTACTCTGGATTGTGCCCTTCATTTACAATTGTAATTATCAAATTTGTACACAAAAAATATTTGCTGGATTTGACATTTGAATTCATCTAATTGCTCAACAGGAAGCTATCAGTCAAGTGAACAATTTTTGGGGTTATTCCAGCAGCCGTAAAATCCATTCATTCCATAGTATTAGTATTCCAAGACTCCCAGAAGTTTGCACGGAGAATTATTTTAAATGAATAAGTCATGGATACTCACAAAAACAGTAACAAAAAAATTGGGCAGGGTGGGAAGCACGCTCCAATCTTTTCATCTTAGTACATCCCATCTGATTACAATGGGACTTTCTTCTGAGTAAACATGCATAGGATCGGGCTCTTAGACTGTTGAATCAAAGAGTAGAACCAAGCTCATTCACCTGTGTTAGAGGTGCTATTGCTGTTCAATTCCATTTTTACTAGGGGAAAAAAAAGAACAAAAACTTTTTTTAAAGACTCCCATATCTAACACTCCATTCTGATTTAAAATCAGCAATTAAACTACCTCTTCTTTTATTTATTTAACTGTCAGATTTAACTAAAATCTGTAAGGGAGGAAGATCACCATTGTACACCCTGGCTCTGCTGCTAAAAAAAAAATCAGGTAGCTTGGGAAAAAATATTTTCTTTCCTATCAGCGCTGTGCTTCATAATGAGTCTAAAAACTGGCCCATTAACTCCCATGCTGTGAAGAACTTTTTATAAGATAAAGTTAAAATGCCTCCTGATTATAATTTTCCTGAGGTTAATTTTGAAATGCATTAAAAGCATAGTTGGTAAAAATAAATTACTAATAATGCAATCCTCTACACACTTTCCTGAGAGTATGTCCCATAGAATAAAATGGGACTTACTTCTGAGTAGACATGCTTAGGATTGCACCCTTAATGACCTTTTGGGTCACTTCCAACACTTATCATTCTATGAATTGGACAGGTAGCCATTGACAAATGATCTATTTGTCTTTCTATTTGTCAAATGATCTATTTGACAAATGATCTATTTGACAAATGATCTATTTGTCACTTATCATTCTATGGATTGGCCTGGCCTGGTCAACCCCAAACCTTCACTCCAGGTGGCAGTGACAGCATTCAATGTACTGCAAGAAGATAGACATGAGGCCCAATGCAGGTCTTCCTGCAAGCTTTAAAAGTTTTTTTTGCTGTTGTTCTTTTTAAATGCATCATCCAGAGATGCAAGTTTCACATGAGTATTTCTTTGTGGGTGTCTGTTGCTCCTATTTCTATCTGTCACCCCAGCACTAAAGATTTCAAAGAGAAAATTATACCATTAAATTAAAAACTCTTATTCTGAATATACACAAAACAAAATATTGCAGAATATGTGTTTGTGACACACACACATGATGTACACTATTTTCTTTATTGCCTTCTGCTTATACAAGGAGAAGGAAAATCACTTTCCAAAATTAAATCCAAGAAGACTGGAAATTAAATTGATGGGAGTAAAACGCGCTTTAATCAAGGAAGGAACACCACCTTGAAATATCTTCTGAAGTGCAGCTTTGATGTCCCTGTTCCTCATGGTATAGATGACTGGATTCATCAAAGGTGGTACCACAGAATATAGTACTGCAACAACCAGATCAAGGTTGGAAGGGGATCCTGAGACGGGTTTCAGGTAGGCAAAGCTTCCAGTGCTGATGAACAAGGTGACAACTATGAGATGGGGGATGCATGTTGAGAAGGCTTTATTCCGTCCTTGAGTTGTAGGAATTCGAAGCACTGATTTGAAAATCTGAACATATGAAACAATGATGAAACCAAAGCAAGGAAAAACAATAAATGCGCTGAAAACAACAACTCCAACTTCAATGAGATACAAATTATTGCAGGATATTTTTAGCAGCTGTGGAATTTCACAGAAGAACTGATTAATGACGTTGGAACAGAAAGTGATGGCAAATGTGCTTCCGGTATGCAAACCTGAATAAAAAAGGCCAGTTATCCATGAACTGGCTGCCATCTGGATGCAGGCTTTTCTGTCCATCACAGTCTCATAGTGCAATGGGTCACAAATGGCAACATATCTGTCATATGCCATGCCTGTGAGGAGGAACAAGTCAAAGATCAAGAAGAAGAACAAGGAATACACTTGCGCAACACATCCAGAATAGGAAATCTCTCTAGTGTTCAAGAGGGAGTTAATCATGGCGTTGGGGACAGTGATGGATATGGAACCAAGATCAACCACAGACAAATTAACCAAAAAAAAGTACATGGGGGTGTGCAGTTGCTGGTCCATGTAAACAGCTGAGATGATGAGGATATTTCCCATCAAAGCCGCCAAGTAAATCACCAAAAAGAGTGAGAAAAACAGGACATTCTGCTCCCAAATGTCAGAGAGGCGCAGCAGAAGAAAAGTAGTTACTATACTTGTGTTGGGCATTTTTTTTCTAAGCATGTTTCAAGGAATTTCTGTAGAGTGTGAAAAAGAAAAATAACTTGTTTTAAAACATAACAATGAGCCAAAATTCTCACATTATTCTTTAAGACAGTGTAAAACATCGTTGTTTAATGACCAGGTTGTTTAATGACCAAACTAGGTACCTGAGGATAACGCTTCTAACTCATTTCTATCTTACACTAAAGTATTAAAGGTGTTGCTGTTGCTGCAACAGACCAACATGGCAATAGACCAACATGGTGACTCAGAAGCTATGAGAAACCATCAGGAAATGGCTTACTATGCAAACTTGTGATATGGAACCGTGGTAAAGTCTTAAAGCACCACTTATGATCACTTTGGGAGACAGAAAGTGATCTTCTAAGTGGTCCTCACATTTGCATGAGGCAGTTTGCACACATGAACGTATTCGCACATGGTTCTTGAAATCAAAAAGGTTTACTGGGTAAGGGCAGTGGTGTAGCTAAGGGGAGGTGCAGGGGGTGCAGTTGCACCAGGCTACAAGCTTCAGGGAAGTGACAAGGTGAGCTTACCACTAGTGGCAAAAACTGTGAAAAGCAGAATACATATGAATGATAATACCATCATGTTATATATTGGTGAAAAAATAATTTAATGCAGAATGCAACTGTTTTGGAATATCTATATTCTATCAGTTAAACAGAAAATGAAAACAAAAGCCTATGGAACAAAAAGTGGATATTTTAAACCTAAACTTTCCCAAGTTATTGATGGCTCTAAGAGCCAATGAGGTGTAATTCTCATACTGTATGGAACTAATAAGGAGCTAATAGTGAAACATCTCGCAGTATATACAGTATATCATATATTGTACATATATAAAACCATTACTCCATGCTAACTGGGTATACAGGTGCTTCTAAGTGGTGCTCCTCTTATATTGAACAGGAAAAGAATAACCATTCCGCTTTGCCTCAGCACAGTTTCCCTAACCAATATGGGGCACAATTTTCTTTTTTAAAAAACTTTATTAAATTTGACTTTCTTGTTGGGGGGCAGAGCAGGGCAACAAAATCTTATTCAACTCCAGATAGCAAGTAGGTGCTTTAGCTATGCCACTAGCAGAGTAAAGGGTGGTGAACTGCGAAGAAGGAGGAGGCAGGTTTTTCCCCCATTTTTTTTAAATACCTGTAGATACCTCTGGTTGCAACATCACTTCTGGGGCAACATGTTGAGCTTCACACCAGGCTGCATGATCATTAGCTATGCCTTTGGGTAAGGGCATAATCTTAACCTACTTTCTGGAAGAGGCAAGGGAAATGTAGCTGTGAGATACAGGAATGTTTGTTTCCTTACCTTGAGGGCTCCATGACTGCCTCCCCCATCACTGGAGGAAGCAGCATGTGCCTTATGTGTATAGCAATGCCAGTGCTGGATGGTTGGTTAGGACAGGCGGCTGTATGATTTTATTATTTGAGCCCAGGTTTTGTATAACATAACATATGGAACAACGTGGTCTACAGTACATGCACAATACATTGAGCAAAGTGTAACACAAATAAGATTGTCATTGCCTCATTGTTGGTTAATTTCGTCCTCAAATCACACCCAGAACAAACAAAATGGCACCATATTTCCAGTTAACTGCATGCTAAGAGTGGATAGCTTGTTTTTAAACATTACTTTTGAGAATTAATATTTATGATAATGGAAAGAGGAGATGAACTTACACAGAGACGCTGGCTTCATTCATCCATGAATGTCATAAACCTATGCCTGTTTAATCAGAGGTACATCCCATTTTCAGTGGAATTCACTCATGGGTAGATGTGTGTAGGAATGTAGCTTTTCTTTTATTTTCTATCCATAGAGGAACTTTGTCAATTAAAAGGATACACACACAAGACCAGGTGATCATATATTTATATATTATACAGTGTTCTATTACTATATATTTATATACCATTCCATTATGAACTGAACTCCAGTCAACATTTACTCAGTGTATTTCAAGTGCTAAAGCTATCAAACAGAATAATGGTTAGAGCTGCGCAAGTGAAGCAATTATTATTACCCTAATAGGGTTATGAAAGTGTAAGGAGGATGCTAAATTTTGGAGACTCTGTCAGGCAATTTAACAAGTTCTGGTATTTTAATGGTTTTGAGCAAGAGCTCACTGAATAATAACAGAAATAGAGAAAGACAAAGAGTTTTACCTTCAGAGCAGTATTATCATGCTTTTTAGCAGGGGTTTCAAAATAAATTCCATGAAAATGACATTATTTAAAAATCCCATGAAAATTACTTTACTGAGCTTTGTGACCATCCATGTTGTCTGAAATAATGTATGAGTCCTTACTAGATGGGCATCTTGTGAGGAAGACTTTTATGCTGATCTTGTATGTGTGCGTTCTTGAAAATATTCACCAGAGCCCAGTGGGTGCTTAACAACGAAAGGTCCCAAGATAAATGGTTACTGACTATAGTCTGAAATAAAAACTTTTTAAAAAAGTGCCAGTGGGGCAAATGCACTCCATGGGGAGCTCCTCCAAATCTGTACAGAAAATGAATAGTATGCTTCCACAAGTTCATGTGAAATACGTTCTTTATGCAGAAACCCTTATGCATGGTGCCTAATCAGGGTGATATGTCTGGCTTAAAAAGTGGGGAGAAAGTTTTCAAATAAAAAGAAGACTGCACAAGTTAGGCTTCTATGTGCAACCTCTTCTTCATCCATGATTGCACATGCATAAAAAAGTGGCTTGTGCATCTTCTATCTCATGAAGTCCTGTTCCAGTGAGTGAGTGAGTGAGTGAGTTGGGCTCAAAGCAGTTGTAAACACAGCCAGGATATAAGCTCAGTTTAAGAGAGGTAGAAGTTCCTGTTTAGCCATGATGTGGCGTGTTGTATTAAGAGTGGATGTTTGATGAGGACGTTTGATGGGAAGTTTGATGAGAAATAATTGAATTTTTTTGAATTGAATCTCTTCTATTGAAAACTTTTTCATATCTTAATGTTTCTTTCCTATGGTCCAATCTGATTTTCACAGTATGCTGATGTGCCATGAGGACCTTCATCATGTCAGCCTCTTTCCTTGTTTGTGGCGCACTGTCATTGGTACAAGGCCAAAAGGACTTATGCCATTAATGGTGCCACACAGACTAACCACTACCATATGATTGTAGACTGAGACAGGAATTGTTCTGAGATGGTTGTGGGTAGGGGAGAAAGATCACTGGGTACTAGTGGCTGTCATATCCTGAGCTCCGTCTTTGGGCTTGACATGCACTTTATGCCATTTCAGATCTATCAAATTATATAGCGTATATACTCAAGTATAAGCCGAATTTTTTGGCCCCCAAAAATGGGCCCCAAAGCCCCCTTTATTATTATTATTTTTATTATTTTAAAAATTTGTATCCCGCCTTTCTCAGGCTGTCTAGCCCGACTCAAGGAGGCAGAAACTCAGCTTATACTTGGGTGAACTGAAAAGTAGCAGGATCAAACCCCATGATGTCATATACCATTGGAATAGAATAGAATTTATTATTACAGTCCAAGACCAGCATTAATTAAACCAAACATTTATTATTTATTACAGAATTTATTATTTATTTATTAGAAATAA
The DNA here is from genome assembly GCA_030015325.1 of Cryptoblepharus egeriae. Classification (NCBI taxonomy): domain Eukaryota; kingdom Metazoa; phylum Chordata; class Lepidosauria; order Squamata; family Scincidae; genus Cryptoblepharus; species Cryptoblepharus egeriae. The sequence goes on from JAREYC010000004.1 coordinate 87,103,697, forward strand.
TAAATAAATTTAAATAATAAATAAATAAATAAATAATAAATAAATAATAAATAAATAAATAAATTTATTATTTATTTATTAGAATTTATTATTACAGTCCAAGACCAGCATTAATTAAACCAAACATTAAAAACATAAAAACATTAAAAATATGTAAAAACATAAAACAATCAATGTACATCTTTTCCATCAGCCACATTCTGTTATTAAAATTATTTGAGGTTATTTAAAACTGCCCCTATTTTACTACATTTTTATATTGGACAGCAATAGCTTTCGAGCAAAACTTTGCAACATTACTTTGTACGTTACTTCCTTATTGCTGTCTTCAAGCAGCCATTCCATTAACCGAGGCACTGAAGTTTCTGGGAACCTTCTAATTAAGGGCTCTAGACAGTCTTTCCTTATATCCTCATAAAATTGGCAGTATAGAAGTATATGTCCTGTTGTTTCGATCTCCTCAGCGCCACAAGGGCACAATCTCTTTAAATATGGTGTTTTATTATAACGACCTTCTAGGACAGCCAAAGGGAGGCAGTGACATCTAGCCCGAGTAAACGCCATACGTTGTTTATATAATTCTAGACTTTTAAGATAGAGAGCTGGGCTAGAAATATATCTTCTCTCTTCATTGGAGGGAAAATTTGTCTGTCTGTCTATCCATGTCGGTAAGTCTCTGGGATACAGTTCTTTTTGCTTGATCCCATCCCATGCTAAGAAGCAGGACAGGGGAGAGGCCTATCAAAGTTAATTTTTTTTCTACTCTCTGTAACCAACCAGATTTATAATTATCGCCAAGAATAAAACCAACCAGGCCTGTGGAATTAAATTTCAATTTAAGCCAATAATTTATGATGGATCGCCAGATTTTAGTTTCAATCTTCGGCTGTCCAGTTTCTAGTCTCAAGAAGGCATTAGATACACAATTCCGAACAGCAAGTAAAGCTCTAATAAATTTAGTTTGGATGCTTTTTAGTTGTATAATATTTGAGGTTATACCAATCTGAGACCCATACATCAATTGAGCCAAGACTTTTACATTAAATAGTTTCAGGGCCGCAGGTACATAGTGTCCACCCCTAGAACGAAAATGTCTTAGAATCGCTGTAGTCCCCTTCTGGGCGTTGGCAGCAACATACTTCCAGTGTGCTTTATGAGAGCCACTGGCGTGGAATATGACCCCCAGATATTTAAAGCAAGAAACCTGTTTGATTTTATGTCCATCCATTATCCAAGTTCGTTGTTTAGGTCTTCTGGCAAACGTTACTATTTTAGTTTTTTGATAGTTAATAAATAATCCTTCCCCCTTGCAATAAGCTGACAGTTTCTTAAGGGTCCTTTTAAGGCCAACTGAGTTTCTGGCTATTACTGCAGCATCATCAGCATATAGGAGGGCATGAATATGTTTTCCTGCAATTTTAGGGGGATGGTTGTTAATATCAGAAATATGATCAATCATTGAGTTGATGTATATATTGAATAGTAGGGGTGCTAGAATGCATCCTTGTTTGACACCTTTAGATGTAGATACTAAATTAGAAAGAGGGTCATTTGGACTACGTCTGATCCTGAGACCTGTGTCCTCATGTAAGGAACAAATGAGGAAGAGTAGTCGTCGGTCTATATTTGTTTCTTCTAGTTTTTTCCACAATTTATTTTGGGGGATAGAATCAAAAGTCGCTTTTAAATTGATAAAAGCTACATGTAGGTGGAATTCCTGGAGGACGTATACTTTTCTATTAGGTGCTGGAGCACCAAGCACTAATCAATTGTAGAACGCCCCTCCCTAAAACCCGCTTGTTCTTCTGCAAGTAGATGTTCTTGGGTCACCCAGTCTTGTAATTTATTAAGCAGATGCCTCGCATACATCTTGCTTATCACACTGAGCAAACTGACTGGTCTATAGTTCGAAGGGTCTTTTTTATCTCCTTTCTTAAAGAAAGGAACCACTATAGCCACTATACAATCTCTGGGGATTTGAGCAGTTTTCTCTATAAAAGTGAAGAGTGACGCAAGCACTGGGGCCCACCAATCACTGGGGCCCACCAGTCAGGATTGTTAATAATAAGCTCTGCTGGAATTAAATTGTTACCTGGCGCTTTCCCTGGTTTGAGGTAACTGAGGTAACTGATCAAACTATGTATCAAACTATGTCATTGAGAGAGAGATACCATTGGATATGTATTGAAGAGCAGAATCCAATGCAAAAATCCATTTTGAGATATCTCCTTCATATCAAAGGTTATGGTCAAAAAACCAAAAAACAAAAACTATAAAAATAAAAAATACATTTTTGCCAATTTTTTTAAGTGGGTAGGAATTTTGGCCTGGGGATAGGAATGTTGGCCTTGGGGTTGAGGAATTTTGAGTTTGGCATCTGGTCACCCTGTCCTATGCATGTCTACTCTGAAGTAAGCCCCACTAAGTTCAATGAGGCTTACTCCCAGGAAAGTGTGCTTAGAATTGCAGCCTATGAGTTTCAAGGAGGCTACAAGGAAAAAGGACCAGTACCTGCTGCATTTCCCACCCTATGCTTATACTCAAGTCAATAAGTTTTCCCAATTTTTTTTGTGGTAAAATTAGGTACCTCGGCTTATACTCGGGTTGGCTTATAATCGAGTATATACAGTACTTATCTCTGCAGGCCAGCCTGGTCCTCTTCCAATGTTCAGAATGGAGTAGATGTTGTGTCATTGTCCTTAGACTCTGTGCACTAGCAAAATATAGGACTGGGCTGTTAAGTTCTCACAAACTCTGATATTTCTGTATTTGATCTATACCTTCCAAATTGTCCTCAATTTTAATTTTAATTTGAAATTCAGTGACAAATTGGAAATATATAAAGTGGCGACTCACGTAACAAATTTAATTCTTTCCGGAGGCATGTTTGTTATGTGAAATGTTCTTTACATGAAGCAGATTTTCCCATAGGAAATAATGGAAACTCAGACGATTGGTTCCAAACTCAAAAAATATTCATAGAAAAAATTAACTGGATGTAAAAATGATGACAAAACACTGGAATTGAATTCCAAATATGCATTCAATGTACATGATCCAATTAAGTCTACTTAGGCTGTAATCCTGAAGACACTTTCCTGCGAGGACGCCCCATTTAACACCATGGGGCTTACTTCTAGGTAGACATGGTTAGAAGGCTGCAAAGACACTTTCTTGGGAATAAGACCCATTTAACACAATGCGGCTTACTTCTGGGTAGACATGGTTAGAAGGCTGCAATCAACGACACTTTCAAAGTGTCTCCCAACTTTCTCCTTCTCTCCATCCTGAGCCTCTCTCTCCCCTGCTCCCTTCTGGCGAGCCCTGAGCTGCTTCCCTCTTCTCCCCCTCTGCCCACAGGAGGAACAGTGTGGAAGTGTTGCTTTCACTATGGGCAGGCGCACTAGGCAGCCCTGATGCTTTACGAATACCCTACAAATACCATCTGGGTCCACTGGACACGCTAGGAAGTTTGTGTGTTGTGTTTTTACTGGAATTTATTATTATTACTTGACAAGACTTTTTGACTCTTTTACTGCTAAATAGACAGTTACAAATCCAAAAGCATGACACTTCTGAATTTACAGTTTTTCTGTAAATTCCAATTTACAGGTCTTACGGTAGTCGTACGGGTCTAATGGACCTGTACGTGTCTAATGGACCCGTGCGGTCTTAGGTGATAAAGAACATCCCGGTATTCGAAGCTAAAATTTTCTCCCCAAACCACGTTTTGAATTATTTCTGAAATGCAAGATACCTAAAAGAGCCAGGATGGTATCGTGATTAGGGATTTGGACTGAGATCTGGAAGATTCAGGTTCAAATCTCCCCTCAGTCATGAATATTTCTGGGCTCATCACTCTCCACCTCACACAGTTGTTGTGAAGACATCAGGAGGCAAGGAACTAAAGCTTTGTAAGTAACTTGGACATTTGCATTGGCATGGGAAACATGGATAATAAATCCTTAAATAAAATAACTGGATTGTATCATTGCACAATTGTCCTTTGCTTCAAATATGAAACATGAAGTTCCAGTATATTATTATTATATTATTATTGATATTATTAATATTATTATTATTAATTATATTATTATTAATAATATTATTAAGCTTTGACTATACAGGGTGACAATATGTCATAACTAGAAAAGAAAACAAGGGCCCCCTAAAATGTAGGACATTTTAAAAAAGTAGGACATGACAAAATAAATGTGAAAAACACTCATATATATATTTTGCTTTCATGTGATTAATTTAAACTCTGTATTACTTATTATTAAATTTAAAACTAATTTAATTTATAATTTATTATATAAAAATTATTAATTGCAAGAAGGCTACATGCTACCTGCTCACAAGGAAATGGCGGACAACAAAGATTTTTTTCCAGGACAAAAACTTTAAAAGGAGGACATGCCTGGAAAAAGAGGACATACAGTCACTCTGTGGCTACACAATACTGAAACAGGAAACCCAAAATCATTTGGATTCTATGACCAAAGTTTTATGTCCTGCTCATAGCTTTCCGGAGTGCTCCCTGCACATCCTTGTTTCTCAAGCTATAGATGATTGGATTAAGCATTGGTGTGAGAATGCCATATAGCACAGGCAAGATCCTATCCTTCTCCTGGGAATACGTGGAGTTGGGACGGATGTAGGTGAAGATGATAGTGCCAAAGTAGATGTTGACCACAGTCAGGTGAGAAGCACAGGTAGAAAAGGTCTTGAGACGCCCTTCTTTGGATCGGATCCTGAGGATGGCCAAGACTATATAAACATATGACACCAGAGTAACCAGGAATGAACTCATGATCACACCTCCACCCACCACAAAGGTAGCAACTTGATTGGCCTGAGTGTCAGAACAGGAGAGCTGAAACAAGGGTGGGATGTCACAAAAGAAATGTTGGATGACATTGTCCCTGCAGAAAGACAAAAGTGACATCATGCCAGAGTGTACACCAGAGTTGGCCAAGCCCAAAATCCAAACAGTTGCTGCCAGCCACACACATGTTTTGCGGTTCATGAATACACTATAGTGCAGTGGGTGGCAAATGGCAGCATACCGATCGTATGCCATTACACCCAGCAGGAGGCATTCAACACCACCAAACGAGATAAAGAAATACATTTGCGAGAAGCAACCAGCGAGAGAGATTTGCTTGTCCTGAGAGAGGTAACCTATCAGCATCCTGGGGACAGTAGAAGATGTGTATCCAATGTCCACAACAGAGAGATTACCCAGAAAGAAATACATGGGGTTGTGAAGTCTGCTGTCCAAAATGATGATGAGAAGAATAAGAGTGTTTCCAAATAGGGTCACCATGTAGATAAGGAGAAAGAGACCAAAAAGAATGAGTTGGACCTCTGGGTCACTGGAGAGTCCCAGAAGTATGAATTCAGTAACAGCCGTGCCATTCTGCACCATCAGATGTAGGGACTTCATCTGTGAGGGAATATTCAATGGAATATTGGACAAAAGGTGGGACATGGAATAAAGGGGTTAGCCATACAAATATAAGCATGAGGACAGTTAAAGCACCAATAGCAGAGTTTACTCAGTCACTAGAAAGCATTAGCGCTGCCCTCTACTCTTTGCTTTCTCTCATTCTTTCTAGTTTCTCATACCTAATGAACTCTCAGAAACTCATAGGATTATATCCCTTTACATTTACTTCCTATCCTTAAATTCCAGTTCCCTGGACTATGGGAATATCTGAATATGGGAATATCCAACACCATTATAGTTAAATTTGATGGGGGTTTAGGACCTGATTCTGAAAGGTACCAGCTTTTCTCCAACCACTACACATAAAACATATCATCTTCCCTTTTCACATTGGTATATCAGAGCAGGAGCAACTGGTGTTACAACCTGAGATCAGATTTGGATGCACAGATGAAGCGAACTGTAACAGAGATTTTTTTCTCAAGCTACACTTTGTGGAAGACTTTGTGAGTAGATCTAAGGTTTCTTTATAACATATTCAGAAGAGTTTTAATCCTATATTCTTATTATATCTCCCCTATCTCCAGAGGCAAATAGCTCTTTCCTTCCAGAAAACACCTTACCTTTATAACACCAATATAATGTCAAGACATTTCCAGTTTTAGAGCCTTATACTAAACAAGACAGGTGGTAGGAAAGGAGGCTGCAGAAAGGGTAGTGATGGAATATGCTGGATCCCATCTTCCTTCACTATAAGTCCCTATGCCTTTTCCTCATCAGCTTTGCGCCAATGAAATTTCTAGGACATGATGAAGTAGTAAAATAATGATGATCACAGACATTATTTCAATTCCTACCTTACCTGTTCAATATTGTTCTTTTTCTTTTACTGCAGTTGTTACCAAAAGGGGCTTTAACATTAGTTAATGGGATTAGCTATTGCCCTCATGGATATATATAAGGACCACAAGGCAGGATTTTTAAACAGCGTCATGCTCATTAGAAAGAGAACAACTTAGAGATAAAACTTATCACAAAAATACAAAGCATAAAGTAAAATTACATACATTCAATACTGTAAAATTAAGTGTACATGTTCTTTGAATAGTATGTGTACGGAAGGAAAAGGGAAGGGGTTCAGGATAGCTGGAGGCAAAGGTGGATGAAGGAAAGGGAAGTATCTGGGAAGGAAAAGTGGGGAAAGGTAAGATACGAGGGAGGGGATCCAATAGTGCAAGAACCTGATCATGCAATCTGGTCCAAGACAGCAAGACGAAGAGAAAGAGTATAGCCTGGCCCTTACTTTTTATACCCTGGATTACATCATCCTTTGATGATGAACTGGAACCAATTGGGGATGGACACACCTTGGAGACGGCAGGACTGGGTGGGGCAGGTCAGCCACATGACTTGTACCTGAATAGGCTCATGAAACAATGGGGAACCTGGAAGTAGGTGAGAGGCCACAAGAGACAAAAGGGTGTCTCTTCAGACTGACTTGCACATTAGTACAGGAACAGAGAAATGTAGGGTGCAGGAAGGCAGGGGAGTTAACAATGGGGAATGGAGTGCAGATGGCTTGTAAGCCAAAAGGTTGGTTTTCTGAAGTGATGAGGGAAAGGAAGGAATAATTTTGCACATCATCAGATTCATAATAAAAATATAATAATTAATAGAATCACAGAATCATAGAGTTGGAAGAGACCCAGTAAGTCATCTAGTCCAACCCCCTGCATGTAGCAGGAAATTGTCCTAGAGCATCTCCAACAGGTGCTCGTCGAACCTCTGCTTGAAGATCTTCAGTGAGGGGAATGAAAAAAGTTTTTCTCGTAACACAGAAAATAAGCCAATCTGAAGCTCCATCCTGGAAAATATCTCAGTCAATGAGAAATCCTGTTGAACTGCCAAAGCATATTCACCAATATTTATGGGCTGTGGGTGGCGCAAGTGGCTAAGACGCTGTGCCTGTTAACCAGCAGGCCAGGGTTTGATTCCCGGGTCGGCCCCACAAGACAGGGTGAGCTCCTGTCCTTAGCCCAGCTCTGCCTTTCCATTGGACTAATTCAGTGGCGTGGAGAGGGGAGATTTGCTGCTTGGGTAACAGCCTATCCTCCATAACAATCCAACCCAGGCTTTCGTGCTTCGCATGCAGCGTATGCAGCGCTGAGCATGATACCATAGTCTTTCAAGACTGACGGAGGCCTGCTTTTAGCTCCTTCAGGCCATAACTCCAAAGCATGCAGTACACAGTCCAGGCTAGGCAAATATTCTAGTACAATGTGCCCAGGGGAATGATGTGCTATACACTATCTTGACTCCTACAGATAACATTATTTATTCCTTCTGGGAATTCAAGAAACAATATTCAGAAGAGGTTGTTTTGGGGTTAATAACATAATATTTATGCATAGTATTTAAAAAGAGAGAAACATGTATAACTATTTTCTTGGACATACTGAAAATCACAGGACAATAAACCCCTGGTTAAAATGCCACACTTCCAAAGTTATCATAACATATATTGGAACATATAAACTAGAAGGTAGTTTACCCTCTCTGACAACTGAAAACATCCAATTAAAAAAAAGTATGAAGTGTCCACCTCTTGTGCTTCATTTAACTCCTTCCTATTTAAAAAGGTGTGAGACCAGAGGCATACCTAGGCAAAATGACACCCATAGCAAGGACTGAAATTTTGCCCCTATCCAGGGTGACCAGATGCCCTAAAAAGGAGGACAAGGTCTTGGATTCCTCTCAGCCTGGCCTTTCTGCAGACAATGGCACATTTGCCTACTCATGAGTAAAGCTGCAATATTGGGCACTTTCACTTTCAAATAGAGCTCAATGTCTATTTTTTAGTTTTAGTTTTTTGGTCATAACTTTTGATAGGAAGGAGATATTTCAAAACCTATTTATGCATCATATTCTGCTCTTCAATACAAATCCAAAAACATATGACATGCAACACCATTGCAAAGTTCCAAAATGAAGCCAAAATTGGGACAATGAAGCCCTTTTGGAGGACACCTGGACAGAAGGCTATAAAAGAGGACAAATCTGGAAAAATCCAGTTATATGGTCACCTTGCCCCTATCAAAACACCTGAAATCCACATTTTAGCTAATGTTACAAGTCAATAATATCAGATTGGGTGTATGCACCTATGGCATGCAACTCCTCATGCCATACAGACAGTACGGCTCTGTGTGAAACAATTATAGTTCTGTATCTCTGTGCACTGAAAGTGCATTCTGGATATATTTCCTGATTTGTGTCTTTCATACATTATCATATATAAATGTTAAACACATAATCTTCAAAGAGATGGTGCAATACACAGAGTGGCAAAAAATCAAAATACCTCCAGAGGGCAGCCACTTGTGGCTCTGTACGCCAGGGCATGTCCCTGGGTCAGGATCACACATGGGCCAACGAGGACTATGAAGTAGTCATAGTCTATGACTATGCCAACGAGGACTATGAAGTAGGCCAACGATTAAGTAGACCAACGAGGACTATGAAGTTGCAGAGCATGGCAAGCAAAACATTATTTTACTTTCCCTCACTGTGTATCTGTCCTGTCCCCACTGTGCCATAAAGGCAGCATTCAGAGTTGGCAGTTATTTTATATATAGGTGACTGCAGCATAGTTGATAAGTGTAAAATGTTGATGGATACAACTGAAAAAGAAAATATTTACTCATGTGTAATTAGTCTGTGGAACTCCTTGCCACAGGATTTAGTGATAGTATCTGGCCTAGATACCTTTAAACAGATGGGACAGATTTCTAAAAGAAAAGTCTTTCATAGGCTATGAGCCATGATGACCTGGTTTTAGAAACAGTCTATATCAAAAGGTCCAGTGCAAAGGACTAGCAACAAGATACAAGACAGTATCTTGTTGTCTTGCTCCCTGAAGGCATCTGGTGAATGTAAGATAGAAAATGCTGGATTAGATGGGCGCTTGGCCTGATCCAGCAGGACTCTTCTTATGTTCTTACTGTATGTTCACTTCAACTGGTGCAAACTGTAGCTGTTTGGGTTCTGGCAGACATCTTCCTCTATGACCATATAGCATTGCTCTTGCTATAATCATTACCGGTGTGATTCTGGCTGTGATTATAAAATAAATGGCACCCTTCATGTTTGTCGGGCTACCAGAACCAACGGCTACTAAGTCTATGTGTGTGCCATCAGAACCTGTTGCAGGTTAGTCATCATACTAGTGCAGTCATCATATTGGTGCAGGTAAGGTGGAAGTATATGGCTTGGTGGAGGAATAGGAGTGAGATGAGCAGGGGTTGGCTTGGGGACAGGAGTGGTTGGATCTTGGTGATAGCTGTGCCTCTGCCCCACCATAGCATGGAGCATGTGGTCCATACTGTGCAGCTGCATTTCATAGGATAGTGTGGGATAGGAGGATGTATTAAATACAGTGGTACTTTGGTTTACAAGAACAATCTGTTCTGGAAACATGCTCGTAATCCAAAATGCTTGCATATCAAAGCATGTTTTCCCATAAGAAATAATGGAAACTCAGACAATTCATTGTACAACCCTTCAGTGAGTGCTGAAGGGATGTGGAGCAAATCATCGGAAGGAACCCAGCATTTCAGGACTGGGATGCTTTTGGGCTGCCTCTGCACCATCACAGAGGCAACCCAATATCAAGCCAGTCCTGGAATGGCTGTCTGGATGAGTGCAGGAGATAAGACAGCCATTCCAGAACTGGGATGCTGCAGTATTCTACAACTGGGTTGCCGGTGTGCCCTTTGTGCCCTTGCAGAGGCAACCCAGCATCATCCCAAGGCTCGAATGCCAGTCTGGATGAGCATCCATGCTCATCCAGACTGTCATTGGGAGCCCAGAGAGTGAGCAGAGATTATATGCCAATAAAGGTTGTTGAATTTATTGAGTGAGCAGAGACAGGGCAGGAACATCCTGACAAAGTTCCTGCCATGCTAGTTTTGCCAGATTTCATTTTGCACAGATGCTTGGCTTCCAAAACACTCTCAATTCAGGTTACTTGTTCACCAAGGTACCACTGTAGGTACTTTTAGAGATCAGCCCCATCATTTGCCATGTTTCCTTAAGCATTTCTAAGCATTATTAGACACCAGTTTCAGTGGATAGTCTCTTTTTGCCTCCTCCACAATTTAATTCACACAACAGGTTTGGTCAATATTATTGTGTGCAGAGAGATTGTATCCTCTATAAACTTCTTGCTCATTAGGTGTAGGAAGTGAAGGTAGAATTTTCTCTTTGGATAACTTCATAGATGGCTTGTGAAGATGAGAGGAACACTGAGGGTCTTCTCTAACTTTTGCAAACTCATACCAAGGACAGACAAAAATCACTTGTAAATATTCAATCAATTTTTATTATTCTTTTAGCCATAGGCATTTACTAATTACTATTCTATAGGTGTTTACAAATTACTATTACTATTCCAATAATTGCACAGAACTGAATATATTATACTTAGGTCAGAAGCAGGACAGAAGGAAAGCAACAGGTAAACAATAAGACCACACATATTAAAGGTGAATACATCAGATATAAAACCATGTAGCAGTATGTGACTTAGTGAACACAAATAGAATTCATTCAGTGCACACAAACACAACCCATACAGTGCGCGCACACACACACATGCACTGACACATTAATGTGAAGGAAAGTAACTGCTGCATTCTTAATAAAGAAAAAAACATTAGGCTGCAATCCTATACATACTTTCTGAGACTCACAAAAGAGAATGGGACTTACTTCTGAGTAGACATGTTTAAGATAGCCAGCACAGTAGCCCCATTGGGTGGCGTTTGTGCCACACTGGGTAAGAGGAATTAAATCCCCTTACTCTGAGTTGCATGGCAGCCACCTCGTTCCCTCTGCTGGATATAGCACAAACTAAGATGGCCTTCTTGTTCTAGTGCAGGATACGATTATGTTGCCCATTGACTTTGTCAGATCACATCTTTTCAAGTCACTGATTCCATACTTAGAATCTCTTCTTCCCAAGCACTCTCCAAAGTGCACCCTGCATTTCTTTGTTTCTAAAGCTGTAGATCAAGGGGTTTAACAGAGGAGTAATGATGGCATATAACACAGAAACCAGGCGGTCCTCTTCCAAGGAATGGTTTGAGGAGGGCCGTATATAGGTGTAGATGATGGTGCCATAGAAGATGCTCACCACAGTGAGGTGGGAAGCACAAGTGGAGAATGCCTTGATCCTACCACGGGCTGTGCGGATTTTGAGCACAGCAGAGACAATGAGGATGTAGGAAAGAAGAGTCAAGGAGAAAGGCACAATAATAACACAACCAGAAATAATGAAAGTGACCCACTGGCTGACAAAGATGTTAGAACATGAGAGGTGCAGAATAGGAGGAATGTCACAGAAGAAATGATCAATTTCATTGGAATGGCAGAAATCCAGGGAAAAGATTAGTACTGTGTTGACAACAGAATTGAAGTTGCCAATAATCCATGAAACGGCCAGCAAACCACCACAGACGGGTTGTCTCATCAGCAGGGTGTAGTGGAGGGGGTGGCAGATGGCTGCATAGCGGTCATATGCCATGGCTGAGAGAAGCACACACTCTGTGCCTCCCAAAGTGACAAAGAAATACATCTGGAGAGCACATCCTACGAAGGAGATGGATTTGTCCCTTGATAAGAGGTTCCACAACATCTTTGGGACTGTGGTAGATGTGTAGCAGATCTCTATAAAGGATAGATTGCCCAAGAGGAAGTACATGGGAGTCTTGAGGCATTGGTCTATGCTGATCAATGTAATGATAACTAGATTTGCTCCCAAAGTCAACAGGTAGACTAATAACCCTACAGCAAAGTAAATACTCTGGTTCTTTGGATCAATAGAGAATCCTTTGAGGACAAATCCTGCAACACTTGTTTGGTTCTGTGTTCTTATCAGATTTATGGAGTCCATCTTCAGTCAGAACACGGTAACATCCTAGGCAGGAGAAAACATCACACCTTCTTAATTTCATGAAGATACTAAAAAAATAAGATGTTTATGTACTTCTAGTTTATAAATGTATCGGGAGTTGAACCTAGTTGAACCACTAGGATTCTGGAAGAAATATAAAAACCCTACTATTTTGTTTATTTTAAATATTTATATTCCTTTCCTCTGCCAGAGTAGATGTCCAAGAAGGATATTGTGATCACACTTTTCCAAGATGGCCATTCAGAGTAAATTCTTTCCTGGCCAATATAGTCTCAGTGAAGGAAAAAAATTATGTCTTTATAGAGAAAAACCTGGGCTACAATCCTGAAGTTCATTTAGGCTAGCCTGTTTGGCACTGTTTGGCCAGACTGATGCTAGATAGGCCAGTCTAGCTGCATCAGAGAAGGCTTGGGCAAGCATAAGTCCACTTTGGCTGACCCAAGACAGATGTATCTGTGCACTACCTGGCACTGCAGTGTCAGCTTAGGCAGTGCAATAGGAGTGTGTTGAGGGCACATTGAGCATGTCCTAGAACAGTGCAGTTAGGCCATATACAGAACCTGGTTCCAGGGCAGACATGCCCTCTCACAGCTCCTCTGACTTAGGCCACCTCAGATGCAGCCATAAATCTGAGTAGACCCATAGGGGTCCATTATAAGCCAGAGTTAAAATGGAAGGATAAGAAAAAGTTCTAAAACTTAGGCCCAGCCTAAGCATCACTCCCGACTCTCAACCTCAGGATACGACACAACTACAAGACCTTATCTCATGATATAGCACAACTCCCACATCCCAATGAGCATGCTGCCCTTGTGCTGCTGCCTCTTCAACAGCAGTTAGGCCAGCCTAGAGACCTTCTAGCCCTGTGAATTTGGCCTAAGTGTCAGACTAGCGGCCTCCTAGCCCTATGGATTTAGCCTATTAGCTCAAGATATGGCCTACCTTAGGCAACATGGCTAGGTCATTCTTTCTGGCCTAAGTCAGTATTGCATCCCTAGAACCGGTAAATATAGAACTCAATTAAGGAAAACACAAAAATTCAAAATTTGCTCATCAGATTAAAAATAAAAAGGTCTCTTCACAGTAGAAATTTCAACAGTTTCCTTAGATAAAGCACATGTGAAAATTTTTTTTTTAAAAAAAACTGCCATCAGGGCTGGCAGTAAAAACTGTAGTCCTAGTGCGTGTCCCCCTTCCTTACAGCAAACCTTGGAATACACAAACACCTGAAGCCATAGGCGTCTCCCTGCATGTAGACTTTCAAGAATCTGTATAAAAAGAAGCAGAAAGCATTTGTTTCAAGGACAGCCAATGGTTTTGGGATAAACCACTCAGAGGTGCCTACTCTGTTTTCCTTTTGCCATCTTTCAGCTTCCTCCCATTGAATCCTTTCTTGCTTATAACGTGCGAGCCCTGAGCTCTGCCCTCAGTCCTGCATGGCCACCCATATTACTATTAACTGACCAAGAAACCTTACAAGATGTGAAACCTAAGATTGGAGGCAAGCAAGGTTTTCCAAGAGTTTAGAATCATTTAAGAGAAACATTTATCACTATACCATTCTATGCCAAAAGTGGGTGGAACATACCTACTACAATGTGATCCTTTTCCATGTGTACACTGTCCTTTTTCAAAGTATCTTTCAATTTTCTGAAAACATACACATACACCACCCCAACCCCACAAATTGATGGAAGTTTTTTTGGCCTCTTTGTTCCATCTCACATTCTTTAAAGCATTTTTCTACCATCATAACATTAAACATTTGTTAACTGAAATGAAATACAAATTGAACTTCTTGGAAAAGTGACTGTATGGTATCCATTCTTGAAAACTGAAACTAAACTAAAGTTAAGAAATCCTATTATCAGGCTTTTAAATCTTCAAACCATCTACAGAGAGGTTTTCATGTTTAGAACATTAGTTCAAGAGTTCTTTGATAAAAAAAATACAATGAATTTATTCCCTGCTTAGTATACTTGCTTTAAGATTGGCCTTTTTAAGCACGGCATAGAACCTTCTTCCTACTCCATCTCTGTCTGCTATTGAACTTGGAGGATGAGGCTAGCAAGTTTTAACAGTTGTTTTCTAAAAATAAAGTCCCTAAAGGTGTCAGTCCCTAGGGCTGACAGGAATAATTCGCATAGTAAAAGGAACCTGCTTACAGAGATAGATTGGTCCCTTGGGTGCGGAAGGAACTAATGTTACATTTGATGAAATACTCTTATTGCTTTGGAAGTTAATGAGACTTTGGGGAGTTAAGAGCTCATTCCTATGAGCCGGGTGCTGGCTCTGCACTGGCACCACTGAACTTGGCTGTGGCAAAAAATGCCATAAGGCATTTTAGCACCTGTGGTACTGACATGCTATTGGCAACAACCCCAGGGTCAGTTGGTTCTGGTCCTCCGCACTGCAGGATGATTGCCAAATGTTCTTGGCAGTAAATACAACCACTAGCTGGAGGTAGGGCTGTTCAGAGCAAGGGAAGGTTAGGAAGCAGGTAGACCTGGCCAGGGGAAGAGGAGTAGTCGTGTGCTAGAATGCTGATGGTGATGGTGTACCTGACCCCATTCTGTCATATGTCATTGGATTCACATTAAAAAGCAGAATCTAATGCAAACATCACCTTGAAATATCTCATTTCTATCAAAGGTTGTGGCCAAAAAACCAAACACAACAAAAATATGCATTGAGCTCAATGGGAAAGTGAAAGTGCCTCATATTGCAGCTTTACTTATGAGCAGGCAAATGTGTCATAGTCTGTTGTAAATGCTAGACTGTAAATGCTGTAAATCTGCTGTAAATCTGTAAATGGTGTAAATCTGCTATAAATCTGCTGTAAATGCCAGAATGGTCCTGATCCAATGAATGCAGCCTCCAAAACCACCTTAGAAGGAAGCCCCTGATAATTCCTTTGATCTCCGCGTGAACTGAAAGGGAGACATTTTGCGCTATTGTGAGTAGGTGAACTTGCCTTTGATAATTGGAAAGGGCAGGCTAAGAGGAATCAGGTCCTGATCCAATGAATAGAGCCTCTACCAGGCACCCCACAAGGAAGCTCCTCCTCCAAGCTCTACTGCATTAAACCCATTTGAAAGTGAACTGAGGTGAAGGCAAACCCTCACTACAAAAGTGTCTTCAAATGTGATGCTTTTCCTTCCCCGACCCCCCTTACAAGCAAATGCCATCTATTAATTTACAGAGGTACCTCACTTAACAAGTGTTTCACATAAGCAAAAAATTCCAAGAAATCTTGCTTCACATAACAAGTTCCACTTCACTTAACAAGCAAGCGCACTATGGGCATGTGTGCTATGCAGCCTTGACGCTCTGCATGGAGGTTCTTTAAAAGGGCTGCCAGCCAGCGCTGCAGCCTCTAACTGCCCCCAACTTGGCGGCAGTTGCCAGGAGGTACCAGAGGCAGCTGCCCCTAACTGCCCCCAAGTGCAGTTACAGTGTATCCTATCCGATACAGAGGATAGGATATCCCTCTCACATCCTTTATCCCCCTACCTCACCCTTTCTGCCCCTCAAATGCCTTCCCTGCCCCTAAGGCCCTCACCACCATCTGGAGCTCTCACCATGCTCCAAGTGGCTCCAAGTGGCATCCAGTGTTGGGCTCTGTGCTGACTGGGTTTGGGCAGGTGCCAGCACTCACTCCTGGCTGGGTGTTATGGATGTCTCTTGCAGCACGTTTGTGACACCCATCACTGGAACTAGTACTCAGTGGTGGCACCGGCTTACATTTGGACTGGGCCCTTATTCATAAGGGGGGATCCATCCATAAAACATCCATACCACAAATACATTCACCTGAGTGTGTTAAAATATATTCCAATCATTATAAAAACTGGCCCTATCTAATTAAAAGGCACATGTTCCCTGATCCAATTGTTGATCAGTATTTTGTGTGCAGCTTCTATGCATGAATACAACCCTCAAACAACTTTAACAGAAAAATAAATCAGGAACAAAATACATTGTAAATTCATTGTAATGTACCAAAAAAATAATTCTTCAGTCCCACTAAAAATAACTGGACTTTGTTTCCCTGACTTCAATGATGCGTTGTCAGGAACAACTTTCTTTTGATGCAACTGATGGATTCCATGTTCCTAAAAAGCACAAAATACTAGAAGGGGAAATACTAGAAGAGCTGTAATTGAATTTGAATATCAGTTTTAACTTTAGTCCTATTTTTTTTTCTGTCTCCACCCTTGCTCAGTTCACTGATGTTCAGCATGAAAAACTATTAAGTTTAAGGTGCAAACCTACACTGTTAAAAATAAATGCACAAATGCACAGAGCCTGGGAAATAAACAAGATGAGCTGGAACTTTTAGCAAGTGAAGGGAAATTTGATTTGATAGGAATAACTGAAACTTGGCGGGATCATTCCCATGACTGGAACACACAATTGGAAGGCTATCGGCTGTTCCGGAGGAGCAGAAGTGGCAAAAGGGGAGGCGGAGTAGCATTATATGTCAAGAACGTATATACCTGCTCTGAAATCCAGGAAACTGGTCTGGATATCCCTGTGGAGTTTGTTTGGGTAAAGGTTAGGGGGAAAAACAAGAAACAAAGCATTGTGGTGGGAGTCTACTATAGACCGCCAGGCCAAGGAGAAGGAGTAGACAAAGTCTTCTTGGAGCAACTGGCAGGCGTTGCAAGGAAATATGAGGTAGTAGTAATGGGGGACTTTAACTATCCAGACATTTGCTGGGAGACAAACTCAGTCAAACATGGAAGCTCCAGTAGATTCCTGAGGGGCCTGGAAGATAACTTCATGGTCCAAAATGTGGAGGAAGCAACAAGTGGAGGGGCCATCCTTGACCTGATCTTAACTAATTGTGATGAACTGATAGACCAGGTCAACGTGGTGGGAAATTTAGGGGAAAGCGATCATGAGCTGCTGGAATTTAGAATAATGTGGGAAATAAAAAGAGTGCAAAGTGATACGTATACAATGGATTTCAGGAAAGCTGATTTCAACAGGCTTAGAGGAGTCATAGGTGGAATCCCATGGGTTGATGATCTAATGGGGAAAGGGACCCAAGATTGGTGGGAGCTCCTTAAGAGGCAGTTTCTACAAGCACAGTCAGAAACAATTCCCATGAAAAAGAAAGGGGGAAAAAACCTGAAAAAACCAGGTTGGCTCCACAAGCAACTTGGGGATCAGCTGAAGTTAAGGAAAGAGAAGTATAGGGAGTGGAAGACTGGAAAGATCACCAGGGAGGAGAACAGGCAGATAGCCCGGTCTTGTAGGGAGGGGTTCAGGAATGCTAAAGATCAGTATGAGCTGAGGCTGGCCAGGGGAGTCAAGGATAACAAAAAGAGCTTCTTTAGATATGCCCAAAGGAACAGGAGGAGAGACGAGGGGGTGGGGCTGCTCTTGGACAAGGATGGACAACAGGTGTCTGGAAACCAGGAGAAGGCAGAGCTGCTCAACTCCTACTTTGCGTCCGTCTATTCTCGGAAGGAGGGCTTTGCAAATGGGGGTGCAGGATCAATGGCTGATGCAGGGATGTGCTTGCATCCCCAAAGAGGTAATGAAAACATGGATGGTGCAGAACAGCAGATTAAGATTGACAGAGAACTGGTTTGTAACCACTTAACTGGCCTAAATGAATTCAAGTCATTTGGACCAGATGAGCTGCATCCTCGAGTTCTTAAGGAACTCACAGATGTCCTTGAAGAGCCTCTGTCGATCATCTTTGAGAAATCCTTGAGGAGTGGAGAAGTGCCACTGGACTGGAAGAGGGCAAATGTAGTCCCAATTTTCAAGAAGGGGAAAAAAGAAGACCCGGGAAATTATAGACCAGTCAGTTTGACTTCAATCCCAGGCAAGATATTAGAGCAAATCATAAAACACACAATTTGTGCACATCTAGACAAGTACTTGGTGATCAAAACAACCCAGCATGGATTTACCAAGAATAAATCTTGCCAGACAAATCTGATCTCCTTTTTTGATCGGATTACGAGCTTACTGGACAGTGGCAATGCTGTGGATGTCATTTATCTTGACTTCAGCAAAGCATTTGACAAGGTCCCACCTGACATCTTAATTGGGAAGTTGGAAAAATATGGGCTAGACGGGGCAATCGTTAGGTGGATCCGCAACTGGCTCGATGGCCGCACTCAAAGGGTTTTAGTAAATGGTTCTGTGTCAACCTGGAGGTTGGTTTCAAGTGGGGTACCCCAAGGCTCTGTCTTGGGACCGGTTTTCTTTAACATTTTCATTAATGACTTAGAGGAAGGGATATAGGGGAGCCTGATCAAATTTGCAGATGACACCAAGCTGGGAGGAGTAGCAAACACAACAGAAGACAGGAGAAACCTCCAGGAGGATCTGGATAAACTAGAATTCTGGGCTGTAGCAAATAGAATGAATTTCAACAGGGAGAAGTGCAAAGTTCTGCACTTGGGCAATAAAAACCAAAAATACAGGTATAAAATGGGGGATACTTGGCTTGGCAGCACAACATGTGAGCGGGATCTTGGAGTCGCCGTGGATCACAAGCTGAACATGAGTCAGCAGTGTGATGTATCTGCAAAGAAGGCAAATGCCATTTTAGGCTGCATTAAGAGGTCTGTAGCTTCCAAGTCATGGGAAGTTCTAGTTCCTCTTTATTCAGCATTGGTCAGACCTCACCTTGAGTACTGTGTTCAGTTCTGGGCACCTCACTTTAAGAAAGATGCAGCCAAGCTGGAGCAAGTCCAGAGGAGAGTGACAAGAATGATCAGTGGGATGGAAGGGAAGCCCTATGAGGAAAGGTTGGGGGAACTTGGGATGTTCAGCCTGGAGAAGAGGAGGCTGAGAGGAGACATGATTGCCCTCTTCAGATATCTGAAGGGCTGTCATAGGGAGGAAGGGGCTCATTTGTTCATAGCTGCTTCTGAACGCAGAACCAGAACCAATGGGTACAAACTGCAAGAGAGGAGATTCCGGTTGGATATCCAGAAAAAATTCCTGTTGGTGAGGACGGTTCGGCAGTGGAACAGATTGCCAAGGGAGGTGGTGGACTCTCCCTCACTGGGGATCTTCAAGCAGAGGCTCGACGAGCACCTGTCAGGGATGCTCTAGGGGGATTTCCTGCTGCAGGCAGGGGGTTGGACTAGATGACCTACTAGGTCACTTCCAACTCTATGATTCTATGATTCTAAATCCAGTAAGCAGACTGGAAAGAGTGCCTCTTGCCAAGTTAGCAGGGGAAATATTTCTAGATATATGTACAGTATTTACAACATTCCTCTTGTTCCTTCCCAAAGGCACCATACAATTTGTATTGAGTACACAATGCGCAATTCCTCTTCAGAGATGGATTTTCTGCTCCTGGAGTTTTCAGCAATTCGAGAACTGCAGATTCTACATTTCCTCCTATTCTTGGCACTGTACTTGGTGACTGTCACAGGCAATCTACTCATCATTTGTGTAGCAATTTTTGATCATCATCTTCACACCCCAATGCACTTCTTTCTGATGAATCTCGCCATGCAAGACCTTGGCCAAGTTTCCGTTATTGTCCCTAAATCCATGATCAACTCCTTTACAAACACCAGGTACATCTCTTACTCTGGATGTGTTGGCTCAGATCTTCTTTTTTCTCTGCTTTCTTGCTTCTCACAGTCATGGCATATGATCGGTATGTGGCCATTTGCAATCCACTGCAATATGAAATGATAATGAACAAACAAGCCTGTATCCAAATGGTTGCTAGTGTATGGCTTACTGGTCTTTTTGATGGAGTTTTACATGCTAGTGGCACCTTTGCCTTCCCTCTCTGCTCTAACATTGTCAATCAATTTTTCTGTGAAATCCCACAGTTACTTAAGCTTGCCTGTTCTGACTTGTACCTGACTGAGACTGGGGCAGTTGTGTTAAGTGTTGGCATTGTGTTTGGCTGTTTTGCCATCATCATTGTAACCTACGTGAAAATATTTCTTGTGGTCATGAGAATTCCTTCTGCAAAAGGGAGACAAAAAACCTTCTCAACTTGCCTTCCCCACCTCATTGTCTTCTCCACGTTGGTGCTTAACGGAAGTTTTGTCTATTTAAGACCAACTTCTAACATGCCATCAATTCTGGATTTAATATTGACTGTGATTTATTCCATGTTTTCCCCCTTACAGAATCCACTGATCTATAGCATGAGAAACAAGGAGATCAAACTGGCCTTAGCAAAACTATTAGGTCTGAGGTACACATCAAACAGGACATGAGCTAATTTTTAGTCACTGCGGTGGAATAAAGTCACCTCAGTGGGAAAAAACCCTTTTTTCCCAAATCTTGTTCCGCATAGTGATATGAATTTGATTGGTTGGATTTGATTTCCCTGTATGTGAATGTGGTGCACAGTTTAAAATGGTGAATGTTTCAGATGCTCATATAAAGTAAAGGACTATGTTTGATTTCCTGACCATTGAATAAATCATTCCAACTGAGATCCAAAATCCTCAAAATGTATATTTATCCCCACCATAAAGGCATTCTTGCAACTTGACTTTGGTGTTCATTTTATGCGGATCCAAGGATGTCAAGCATAAAACCAGTGGACTGGATATAGCTTGAGAAGCTTGTTAGCCATCCCATGTAATAATTAGGCACTCCTAACATTTCCATCAGTTAATTCCAGCTGCTGAACTGAGAGATTAGTATATTGGCAGAAGCAAAGACCAGTTATCTACTGATCAGTGGTCACTCACTACAGTGACTCACTACTGCTTTGGGGCAGTTGCATGGAGGCGCCAGAAGCAGCTGCCCCTAATTGCTGCTAACTGCCCCCAAGTGCCCACAGTGGCCCCCTTGAACCTCCAGCAGCAGCCCAGGTAGGCCTCCCAGGAAAGTATCTTTGATTGCAGCCTCTTAACCATGTCTACCCAGAAGTAAGCCCCATGGTGTTAAATGGCTCTTACTTCCAGGAAAGTATCTTTAGGATTGCAGCCTAAGTAGACTTCAATTACAGTGTTTTGTCATCATTTTTACATACAGGTAATATTTTAATATAAATATTTTTTGGGTTGAGGAACCAATCATCTGAGTTTCCATTATTTCCTATGGGAAAATCTACTTCCCGTAAAGAATGTTTCATGTAACAACCATGCCCCCAAAACGAATTGAATTTGTTACATGAGGTGCCACTGTATTCCCTTTTGCCACAATGCTCTGGCCAGTAGCTGACTTACTTTCAGAAAGTTCTGCAACCACACCAAACATGTACATTTACTTCCCCAGTGCAGAGAAGTTGTCAACTATGGATTATTCACACATGTTTATTTCAGCCTGGTAAGTATTGAAGGGCTCTAGGAAGTACAATCATTTACCCTACAATTTACATAATTACTATCATTGAGTAAGGAACGCTCTGAAGATAGAGAACATCACTAAGCTCACAATAACACATGAATCAATGTTCAGAATTACATTAATCTACCTCTACATATACTCCATTTGAAACAGCATGGGCCATTTATCCGGACAATATTACTTGAAAGACAGGCAGAACTCTGTCTCATAGGAATTCTAGAATAGGATCTGTGCTTTTGTAAGGTATAAAAACACTTGCAAGATTTTTAACTACTTTCAAAAATGTTGTTTGTGGTAATAGCACTAGTGAAAATGTGCCTCACAGTGAAGATGCCCCAGTTCATCTGAGGACAAGGCTTCTTATTCATCAGACTGAATCCATCGCTGCTGATCTCTTTATTATTGCAGCTGCCTCTTGGTGTTGGTGAGACTTGCAGCCCCCCATGGGGTTTGCAGTCATGTGCAAGAGATCCTGAAATGACCTTTGCAGAAGGTCTTCTCTTGGGCAAATTTGTCTCTCTCCACTATTTGGAATTATACGAGTTTCCTTTTAATGAGATACCAAATTGGTCATTCAGACATTAGTAAGTAGTTCTTCCAGCTGCCATTTCCTTGACAATATCTCAATGTAAAAAGCTGTTATAGTTAATGTGTTGTATTTGTGACTTTTCTGTATTTGAATATATGTATATGTATTTGAATACAGTATACGTATTTGAATATATGTATATACGGCTGTGTGTGCACAATGCACTTTAATCGTCTATTACCTTTGTCACATTTCTCACATTAGTGGGAGTGAGAGGCTAGATCAGGGGTGTCCAAACCCAGCCCATGTGCCATGCTCTAATATATTCATTTATGCAAATTCAGAAAGATGATGTGCCCCCCTTCCAAAAACTTTGGACAACCCTGGGCTAGATTGCCGAAACAAATTCAGCTCTTCAACAAGCTCAGCATCTTCCCAAGTTAACTCATCTTCCCAAGTTATTATGGCCCAATCCTATGCTTGCCAGGTGCTGGCTCACCATGTGTAATGGCAGCAAAGTCTGCTTTGCAGTAGTCGCACATGCAGTCTCTGCCAATGTATATTGCCAGGTTACTGGTGGGGAGGTCAGCCTCCTGTGCTTTGGCTGGAGACCTGCTTGAACAGGTAAGGCTGCACAACAGGTGGAGTGAGGTAGGGGAGGGCAAAGGGAATGAGGAATGGGAATGAGGAGAAAAATGGGGTGATGATTGGACTGGGAGAAGAGTGGGTCAGGCCTGGGAGGTACAGTTTAGCAGTGGCAGCACATTCCAAATCTTGACCTCTTCCCAGGCTTGATCCTCCTTTCTGGCTCAACATGGACTTACACCAGTAATTGAGTTTGTGCAGGTTTTTGTTGACCCATTGTAGCTGCTGGAAAAAAAAAATCACATCACACTGTTGCAAGTTTGAATTCATAATGAGTAATGGTCCAACAGAATTTGTTTTTGGCTGCAATCCTATAAACATTTAATTGTAAGTGGATCCTATGGAACTTGTTTCAGAGTAGACAGGGAAAGGATTGCACTGTCAGACGCACTATCTGTTTAAATAGGTAGCACTCAAAGGCTTTTAAAATTTTCAATTTACTTTTTGCAAAAAGAATTTTCAGCTATTCCAAACATATGTGGCCAGTTAGTCCAAGCTTGCAAAGGCATCAGGATGCTATAAAAATTGTAAGATATTTGTAAAACAGAGTATTGCTACACATCATAATCTCTTA
Organism: Cryptoblepharus egeriae; assembly: GCA_030015325.1. Taxonomy (NCBI): domain Eukaryota; kingdom Metazoa; phylum Chordata; class Lepidosauria; order Squamata; family Scincidae; genus Cryptoblepharus; species Cryptoblepharus egeriae. The sequence goes on from JAREYC010000004.1 coordinate 87,127,176, forward strand.
GAAAATAAAGTTATATAATCTTTGATTTTACACTGAATATCTCAAAGTAAGCCAACATAATCCAGTGTAACTGTCATTGCAGCAATTTAACTAGAAACTATCACCAGGTCCTTACTTGTGTGTTTGCCGTGAATGAGATCAACAAGAATGAGAACCTCTTACCCAACAAGACATTAGAATATGAGATCTATGGAGACAGATTCAATGCAGCAGGAATATCTTATGGCACTATGAATGTTCTTTTCAGAGGGTGTCCTATTAATTACCATTGTGGCCAGAAAAAGAAGCTTATGGCCGTCATTGGAGGGCTTATTCCCCAAAACACAATCCATATGCCCAACATTTTATATACCTACAAGATTCCACAGGTATGTTTGTTTACCAGCATTAGCAATGGTGCAATCCAACTAACTTGTGTGCTTTCCCCCCTAAATCAATTGAGTTAAAAGGGCTCTTATCAAGTGGTTCAGTCCAGGTTCTTTTGAAGTAGCTACCAGATACTTAAACATGCATGTTTTAGAGATATTTACAAACATATTTTTCTTTAGAGAAACTGCTATGAATAGAGAAGTGGTGTGGTGTGCGGGTCACCACACACATGTCCGTGTGTGGGTCACTACAAGACAAGGATTTCCTGGTACAGGCAGAGGATTGGACCGGATGATCCACTGAGCGCCTTGATGATTCTATGAATATATGTGTATCTCTGTGTTTCTGCATGGTAGATCTGCTCAACGTTGGGAGGAAGAAACTGAGGTTCAGGAAGAGTGAGATTTTTTTGGTTACATCTAAAAACATAATTGTCTTTGCCCTTAGTTCAATTACAGCTCCTTTGATGCTGTCCTGAACAACAGAATACAGTTCCCTTTGCTCTACCAGATGAAGACATTCAGCATGTGGAAGACATCTACCACATGAAGACATTCAGCATGATGGGATTGTGCATCTTCTTAAGCACTTTGGATGGACGTGGGTCGGTATCATTGTTTCTGATGATGACACAGGAGAAACATTTCTGTGGAGTTTTACAGCTAGGCTCCTAGAGAACAACATCTGTGTTGAGTTTACAGAAATTATTCCAACTTTAAGGACAAGTTGGGGACCAAATGAACGCTTATTTCATATGATGGAAAGAATAAATTCTACTCTGTCATTAACGAGAAGCAATGTGATTCTTGTTAATGGAGATCAACATTTCTGTTGATGGAGGCTTTACGGGGAGTTCTAATCTTAAATGAATATTCCTTAAAGAAACCAGTAGCAAAGGTTTGGATCATAACAGCTCAGTGGGATTTTGCAACTGTAATAGACCTTAAATTTTTCACACCCAAATCTTTCAATGGCACCTTGTCCTTCACACTTCACACAAACAGTTTGCCTGGATATGAAGATTTTCTGGAGGCAATCAATCCTTATGAATCACCACTTTATGAAGTGCAGAAATTTGGTCTTTTGCATTTCGATGTGTGTTACTCCACGATGACGTGGATATGAACAATCCACGACAATGCAGTGGCAATGAGGATTTGGGGGGTCTCCCTAGAACTATTTTTGAAATGCAGATGTCTGGCCAGAGCTATGGTATCTACAATGCTGTGTATTCTGTCGCACATGCTCTCAATGCCATTCTTTCATCCAAACAGAAGCAAAAAGCCTTCAGAGAAGGATCTGCATTTAGCACTCTGAATATTCACCCGTGGGAGGTGAGATGGATTTAAGAGTTACTTCATTTGCATGGTTCCTTTTATTTGAATCAGGATTCCTGCACTTCTTCAACGGAAGGAGCCATACAATGGCTGTCCCCTTTCCCGCAAAGTCTAGTTCTAACTCCCCATAAAACTGAAAATTCCTCTAAATACTGCTTAGACTAAAAAACACTTACCCAGTTCCTAGTTTTTCTTTCATTTATACAATACAGTTAATAATCACTGGTCTTGGAGTCCAGTAATGCCCATTCCAAGAATATGTGAGAGACATGCTTCCATAAATTGTCTTTGGATATACCCAGTGGTGGGATTCAAATAAATTAACAGCAGGTTCTATGTCCTAATAACCTACATTAACAATAGGTTCTATGTCCCATTAGTAACCGGTTCTCAGAACCAGGCACTCATTAGCAAAGGGTTTCTTTAGAAACTGTGAGAACCCCCTGAAGCCCACCACTGGAAAACATTTGGCAGTGATGAGTGAGTTGAATTCATCTCTTTTCCTTCAATTATACTGTTTTGTAAAATATGTTCCTGTTTTCTTTTCAACATAGATACCCTATTTTCTGAAAAATGTCTATTTCAACAATAGTGCTGGGGAAGAAATATTTCTTGACAGCAACGGAAAACTGGCAAGTGGATATGACATCATCAACACAGTTACATTTTCCAATTACTCCTTTAAGAGGATCCATGTTGGAAGGATAGACCCCCAGGCTCTTCCCGGCAAAGAGTTCTCCTTGGACGGAAGTGCCATTGTGTGGAATCACAAATTTAAGCAGGCTGGGATGATAACAATGTTTTGTGAGCTATCAGTTTCAGAACTGAAAAGAACAAGGAAGTGCTATTTCTCAAATCAGTACTCTCAAATAAGTCACAGTGATAGTCCAAGACATGCTAAATCTTGCACTGCAACATCAAGTCCATTCCAAGTGGAATAGAACTGGATGAATAGAGTTACCAGACATTTGGCACAATCTAGAGTAACTACTGGGAGTTTTTGCTGCCATGTCAGAACAATCTACTCTGGACTGCAATATGAATTTCCCATAGGTTTTCACTAGATGGTGCTATTACTACGTCGATGTTAATGTCTCTTACGTGCTCCCGTACTTATTCTGGACGGCAGGGATAGGGCGCAATCCCAAATTAGGCTGGATGTCTCATTGGGTTTCCCATTTCAATGGTGATTTATGGAGGCAAGCACATATCTGTGCACTGGCCTAACCCTTTCTCAGGAGTGGCACAGAAGTGTCTTTTGTGACACCCCCAGGTCAGCACAGGACTTATGCTGGGGCTTAGTCCAGCCTAACTGGTTAAGATTTCAGCATTTCAAGTATCACTTCATTTACAAGCTTCATTGCTGATCTTAGCATGAGTACTGATTATAATAATATAAACGATTTGTCTTATATGACTTTTTAAATATATGCTGCTTGTAATATTTTACTGGTTAGATAAAATATATGTTCCCAACATCTTTTGGTTTTGGGACACATCCTATGTGTTCCCAACATCTTTTGGTTTTGGCTCATTTCACAATGGCTCTTTGGTCCTTTTCACAGGTCTTCACTGGTCTGTTAAGTCCATTTCCAGAGTTCCAAGCACAAGAAACTGTGACATTTTCAATTTCTAGGGCATGTGATGTCCATGCTAGGTACTCTGAAACTCCATGTCCAATGGTCCCTGTTGAAGCATTCTATGGGAATACTGGAAGGGATGGAAGAAGACTCCCTGTCTTCAGAAGACTCCTTGTCACCTCAGCTGCTGACTTATATTTTGCCAAAGAAAGAAATTCATTTACCAGCACCACATGGTAGATTTCATGTGTACCCAAGCAAAATAAAGACACCTTCAATGCTTCAGCTATTGCACTGTGAAACTTCATGAATGCCATTGATTCAGTGCTTTGGTATTTTCAAATTAAAATTATTTTAAAGATCTCAGAATTGTCTTCAATATGCCAATTATGAGATATGGATGCATCAGGTTCACCTTTGGTCTTATACTTATATACATTCTAGATCTATTGAGCATTTTCCTATTTCTTTCAGATGCTGAACAGTGTGACAATTGCCCAGAATATCAGTATCCAAACAGTGAAAATGACAACTGCATCCCCAAATATTTTGTCTTTCTATCCTATGAAGAGCCTCTGGGAATAATATTATCTATTGTTGTTCTTTTTTTTGCTCTGATGACTATTGTGGTGATGTGGAGTTTCATTCAACAACGAAATACTCCTATTGTCAAGGCCAACAACTGGAGCATCACTTGTACTCTTCTATGTTCTCTACTGTTCTGCTTTCTGTGCTCCTTCCTATTCCTTGGTCGGCCTGGGAATGTGAGCTGCGTCCTCCGCCAAACAGTATTTGGCATTGTCTTCTCTGTTGCTGTGTCTTGTGTGTTGGCCAAAACTGTCACTGTAGTTTTGGCCTTTATGGCCACCAAGCCAGGAAACAACCTGAGAAAGTGGTTGGGGAAGAGTCTATCAGTATCTGTCATCATTCTGTGTTCTCTCGTTCAAGTTGCCCTCTGTGCAGCGTGGCTGGCATCTTCTCCTCCCTTACCCCAGACAGTCACAAATAAAGAGCCGGACACAAGTGCTGGATTGAGGGCCACTTTTATTAACTATTTAACATCTTAGAAATAAACAGGGACTGCTCTAAAATAGCCGTGCGGTCTAAGGGGATGCGGCTCTCCGCATATTTCCCCATCAGATGTTAAAGGTGGTAAAGGGCGTTCCCAGCCTGGCTCAGGGCATTTCTTGAACAGAGTTCAAGGATGCCCGTCTTTGCCAACCCGAAGGTCAAGGTAGCCGGACGCGCAGCCGCCGGCTGTCCGGCCAGACACTGCGCCTAGGTTTCCCATCCAGGTAAGGGGGTTCGTCAGACTTACCCCCGGAGCCGGAAGAGCATCTCAGGGTGCTTCCTCACCCCCAAACCCTTGCTACCTAAGGCTGCACACCGAGGCCTATCCTGCCTACTACCGCACGACTCCTGCCAAAAGTGACCGGGCTGAAAGCCAATTAAAGTTAACTCTCTCCCTCGTACAGCTCAGGGTAGGCAAAAAAGAATGCCACCAATGGCCAATCAGGTGGCATACAAAAAATTCCTACCCGGCCCCGAAGCGACCAGCTAATCCTAAGTTGTACCAAGGGAGGGAGGGTGGGGATGCTTGCCAGAGCCCGACTGCAGATCCCCAGGCAAACCCACCTGGAAGAAGTCTGGCTCCGCCCCCTCCAGCCCTCTAGCAGCCAATGGCTGCATTGCCTTGCACTTGCCCGGCTCTGCACAGTGCCTGCAGAGGGGCAAAGGGAGCCCACGCTGAAGGCGCGCAGGCTCCATTACCCCAGACAGTCACAAATAAAGAGCCGGACACAAGTGCTGGATTGAGGGCCACTTTTATTAACTATTTAACATCTTAGAAATAAACAGGGACTGCTCTAAAATAGCCGTGCGGTCTAAGGGGATGCGGCTCTCCGCATATTTCCCCATCAGATGTTAAAGGTGGTAAAGGGCGTTCCCAGCCTGGCTCAGGGCATTTCTTGAACAGAGTTCAAGGATGCCCGTCTTTGCCAACCCGAAAGTCAAGGTAGCCGGACGCGCAGCCGCCGGCTGTCCGGCCAGACACTGCGCCTAGGTTTCCCATCCAGGTAAGGGGGTTCGTCAGACTTACCCCCGGAGCCGGAAGAGCATCTCAGGGTGCTTCCTCACCCCCAAACCCTTGCTACCTAAGGCTGCACACCGAGGCCTATCCTGCCTACTACCGCACGACTCCTGCCACCCGGTGGGCCAGCCTGGCGCTTGGCCCCACCGCCCCACTACAAAAAAGGGAGCAGTCCCTGTTGCAAGTTAAACAAGAGAACATCAGCAGCCATGGGAGACAAATGCACCCCATCGGCCCTGTATAACTCTGACCGCCTCCAGTTAATTTGGGGGTGCCAGATGACTGCACCACCCACACTAGCGAGGAAACGAGCCACATAAGTGTTAATACGCCTGCGTGACACGTTGACCCTCCTGGCGCTTCTAGCGCCTGACCACACACGTCTGGGCAACGTCTCAGACCAGACGATGCACACCCCTGGGTAATAAACCTTAATCTGGGAGAACTCCCTAGCGATCTGCACTCTCAAGGACACAGAGGCCCTCTGAGTGAGATCATTCTCTCCCAGATGAACCAGGAGTACCTGTGGAGGCGGGTTCCTATCAAGGAACTCTAACAAGGCGGGCATAAACTGCCCCCAGTGCATCCCCCTCTTGGCCACCCAGAAGATAGAGGCCCCAGATCCCAGCCCAAGCTGGGTGCCAAATCCGCTGCATTCGGCCCTCTTCTTGTCCCAGAAGAGGATGGAGTGGCCGATGAGCAGGATCCGAGTTCGGGTTCCTCCTAAGAGGGAAAGAGAAAAACATAGCCCATTAGAATGTGACTTAAAGCATCAAAGGCCAAAGAACAACACACGTATCTAGCCAAGCCCTAATGGCTGGTCAACGGGCCCGGGTGCGCCAGCCCGAGCCCCTAACCCTAAGAAAAGCCCCAAGGCAAAATTAAAAACCGAAAGGGTGCCATCCTATGCAGGATGCTACACCAGCATGCCCGAACCGGCGCCAGCCGGGCCGCTTTAAAAAAACACGCTCGAGGCATAAGCCCCCTCAGATTTACAAGCCAAGCTGTCACCAGCGAGGCCCGGGCATTCACCCTTCAGATTCGAGGCAAGAAGCCCCCTCAAATTTACAAGCCAAGCTGTCACCAGCGAGGCCCGGGCATTCACCCTTCAGGTTCGAGGCAAGAAGCCCCCTCAAATTTACAAGCCAAGCTGTCACCAGCGAGGCCCGGGCATTCACCCTTCAGATTCGAGGCAAGAAGCCCCCTCAAATTTACAAGCCAAGCTGTCACCAGCGAGGCCCGGGCATTCACCCTTCAGATTTGAGGCAAGAAGCCCCCTCAAATTTACAAGCCAAGCTGACGCCAACAAGGCCCGGGCATTCACCCTATACGAAACGCAACATCGATTGGGCACGCACCCAACAAAGGGCCAACCCGGCCGGGAAGGCCCTCGGCAAAGCCACGAACAGGCAATGCCCATCTCTCTGGGATAACAGGCCACAGGAAACGTCTCTCTGGGATAACAGGCCACGGAAAAACTTGGGCACGCGCCCAACGGCAGCCAACCCGGCAGGGAAGGCCCCAATGGCAAAGCCACGAGCAGGCAATGCCAATCTCTCTGGGATAACAGGCCACAGTAAACGTCTCTCTTGGATAACAGGCCACGGAAAAAACTTGGGCACGCGCCCAAACGGAGGCCAACCCGGCTGGGAAGGCCCCACTGGCAAAGCCACTGGCAGGCAATGCCAATTTCTCTGGGATAACAGACCACGGGAAACTTGGGCACGCGCCCAACATAGGCCAACCCGGCTGGGAAAGGCCCAATGGGAATGCCTCGAGCAGGCAACACCAATCTCTCTGGGATAACAGGCCCTGGAACTTCTCTCTGAGACAACAGGCACTGGAACTTGGGCACGCACCCAAACATAGGCCAACCCGGCTGGGAAAGGCCCAATGGTAATGCCTCAATCAGGCAATACCAATCTCTCTGGGATAACAGGCCCTGGAACTTCTCTCTCAGACAACAGGCAATGGAACTTGGGCACACGCCCAAATACAGGCCAACCCATCTGGGGAAGGCCCAATGGCAAAGCCTCGTGCAGGCAATACCAATCTCTCTGGGACAACTGGCCCGGGAACTTCTATCTGGGACAACCGGCCCAAAAAACATCGGTAAAGCCAACCATTGTCATTACCTCCGTCGATCCGGGATAACACGCCTGACAAATAACAGGGAGCTCTGATCCCCATTCAACCATGAAGGTATAAAACCAGGGAAGCTATCACTCCCAAACCTAAAGGCTGTAGGTATCTGACCGCCACCAACCGATCCTACGGATGGCGTGAGTGGGCATACCCAATAAACTAGCCAAGGCGGCTACCCCAATACAAAGTGAATGCAAGCCATAACAACTGTAGAGTATACTAAGATGCGTAGGGCGGTCCAAAGGCAAACCTAAATCAGAAAAACAGTAAGGGAGGACCCTCCAAATGCTACAGTAAGGGACACCCCACCAGTTACAGTCCAGTCATATGCTAAGCCCCTTGGCCCTTCGGACATTCTCAGCCATATGAAATCTAAGGGCATACCTGGAGGAACCAAGGTCACCTCCGTCACCAAACTACCTGCCTTGTTACCTTCCAGCGAAATGCTACCAAGGGTGGTCCAGGGTAAAAGGCACTGGAGAAAAACTGCAGAAAAGCCACTCTGACATCGTACGTCATGGCTCAAAGCTAGTGATACCACAAACCTGATACGTATGTCCCCCAGCAAAACACACCCAGCCTACATTAATTAATATCAATATGCAAACGCATAAAAGTTGCTTGATAAAAGCATGGGAGGTAACTGAGCCCCCAGTGATCCTTGCACTCCACTTGGCAACTGTGCCTCTACCATGAGTACTTGTATGTAAATGTCAAAGGTGCCCACCGAACAGCCCCAGAAGGCAGCAAAGCCACTTGTGATCCACATACACCTGAAAGCTAAACCCTGTTGTGGGTTATAACCACCCATTCATTACTTGCTGTTGCAAATGCAAAAGCATCAAAGGAGCCTGATAAAGGTATCAAAGGCAGCCAAGCCACCAATGAATTTACTAATCACAGTGAAACTAAACCCCATAGCAGGCCATAACCACACTTCCTACATCTATTAATGTATGAGCACAATCCTAGCCATGTCTACAATAGGACCCACTCCCAGGAAAGTGTTTTCAGGATTGCAGCCTATGTCAAATATACAAGCCGCCCGATAAGGCATCTAAAGTAGCTGAGCCACCAATCATCCTTAGACATCCTACCTATGAATGTAATTATGCACACTATAAAGCTTCCTGTTGAATCACCCCTGTGAACATGTACCATGGGGGGGGGGGAATTGTCTGTTAACCCGGGAAAAAAGAAGCAGGCCAGTGTGGAGTTTATGACTTACTAAGCCAAGCCCCGTCTCTGATGATATAGCTGAGAAAACACAATGAAGATTTTGCCTGCTATCCAGGCTCAGTAGCCCCACCTAAAGATATTAATCCGCATAAGCATAACAAGAGGATTGGTAATCAGGCTCATAAGGCCCGAAGCCACTACCGAGCCAGAATTCAGCAACAGGCAAAGCCCAACTGTAGGCCATAGCCACATGGCATTCAAATACTGATGTGAATACGTATAAAAGTTGCCTGTCAACCATGCACAGAAAATAACAGAAATACCTAGTAGCTTATTGCTCATCATTATGCTAGGCCTCACCATGTGACAGCCACACATCCATCAGTTATTGATGTGAAATATATAGAAGCACTAAATAGTGGAACCACCTTACAGCTTATTGCTAAACATAAGGCTAACCCAACCAGGGTAAAGGCAGATGTGAATATGCATAAGCATACAAGTAGCCTGTCAAGCGGGCACAAAGGATAGCAGAGCTACTCGTGCGTATCGCATCTGCAGGCTAAGCCCCCACCCATGGGTAAGAACCCCATATCCTGCATTTATGCACTCAATATTAAGTGGGTGCGTGGGTGTGAATTTACCTAAGTAGAAAAGTTGCCTGCCAACTAGGCACTGAAGGTAGTAAAGGCCCTTAGATCTCCTTAGCCTAACTCCCCCAGGACAATAGCCACATCCCCTCCATTCACATATGTGAACATGTATAAATATCCAGTGTCGAGTACATAAAGGAGCAAAGATATCAGCGTATATGAAACCAATCATCAGGCAACCCTCAAGGCAGAAAAAGCCACACATCTCTCACTTACAGATGGGAGCATATAACTATAGCCCAGGAGGTAGCCAAAGCCTCCTTCAAGCATAGCCTTTCACCATGCTAAGCATCACCGAGGGCAATAACCCTACATCCTACACCCACCATGAACTTGTCGTAGGTCAAATTGCCCTCAAACCATGCACTAAAGGCATGGGAGCCACTACCGAACGCACTGTTCTGCCCTAAGCCAAAAAATCCCATTGGTAACAATAACCAAACCTCCCCCTGCATGGATATTAATATTTAGGAAGCAAAAGTTTGCCCATTAACAGGCCAAAATTAAGGTGCCCATAACATGTATACAGCTCCTCAAAATGCAAAGCCCCTCTGTGGGTTAAAGCCACCATGCTATCCTTACAAATACGACTAGAGCATGTAGAAATATTGTTCAAAGACATTGCTCCACTAATCAGTTAACCCTCAGGGTCTTAAGCATAGGGTCACTGATGCTTAGAGCCTACTAAAAGTTAAAACAATCGGGAAAATTGAGACATCACTAACTGACCCACCTACAGCATGGATGGAATTGGAGGATAGAGGCTGCATAAAGCAGCACAGCCAATAACAGTGGCAGAAGATCCCCCTACCGACAACAGTACTTAACGAGGACCACCAACATGCAGACCTAAGGCCCGAAGGGGGGAGGGATAAACCCACAAGCCCACAACAGTGCCAGAAGACCCTGTTGCCGGGCAGGGCAGGAAAACCAGATTGAGAAAGGGGGTCCTCCATGCTGACAGGCAAGCAATCTAATGACATAAAAATCATTATCAATATTATCTTGACAAAACAAATAAGGGGGTGGGGAACCTGAGTCAGCAAAAAAAGAAGGGTGTACCCCAAACAGCCCCTAACAGGCTGAAATGCACCTAGGAAGAGGGGATGTTAGCCCCAATCCCCACAGGGCAGGAGAAGCACTGGGAGAAAGAGCATGAAGCCCCAATTCTCTCAACCCAAAATGGCACCCACTGTCACAAAATGGCAGCTGCCACCCAAGCAGCACTCATCTAATGGCAGCCACCCCCGGTGAAGAAACATTAACTCTGGCAATGGAACCTTCCCAGGGCCAGCCAACCACCATCCTGTGTGTGTTTAAGGTTAAACTCAAAGGATATGGGCAGCATGAAGCTGCTGCAGCAGCAGCAGCAGCACATGGTGGTCTCAGCAGAAGGCACCGGAGGTCAGGCAGCAAAATGGGAGGTAGAAACAGCTTAAAAAGAGGGGGGCCTCAAAAGGATGCACCCCATCTCCCTACCACCTCCAATAAACTGAAGTCAGGCTCCAGCCCAGGCCCCAGTAGAGGCCCTACCTTCAGCCTAAGGAGAGAATAGCTAAGGGGGAAGAAGCCTCCATTCCAGGCTCCAACCAAGCCCCACAGCCAGTAGAAAGAAAACCTCAAAGTGAAGCCAGGGAGGAGATCAGCACAGCTCCTCTCCTGATGCTTGCCAGAGCCCGACTGCAGATCCCCAGGCAAACCCACCCGGGAGAAGTCTGGCTCCGCCCCCTCCAGCCCTCTAGCAGCCAATGGCTGCATTGCCTTGCACTTGCCCAGCTCTGCACAGTGCCTGCAGAGGGGCAAAGGGAGCCCACGCTGAAGGCGCGCAGGCTCCCTTCTTGGAGTTTGATATGAATTCCCAAATTGACCAGATCATTGTGCAATGCAATGAGGGTTCAGTCCTCATGTTCTACATTGTCCTGGGCTACATGGGATTTCTGGCCATTGTCAGCTTCACTGTGGCTTTCTTGGCCAGGAAACTGCCAGACACGTTCCATGAATCTAAACTGATCACCTTCAGTATGTTGGTGTTCCTCAGTGTTTGGGTGTCCTTTATCCCAGCCTACCTGAGCACCAAAGGGAAATATATGGTGGCTGTGGAGATCTTCTCCATCTTGACCTCTAGCTGTGGGTTGTTGATTTGCATCTTTCTTCCCAAATTCTACATCACTATTCTGAGGCCTGAGCTGAACACTAGAGCACAGCTTGTAAAGAAAAAGGTTATTAGTCCATGACTTAGAATTAATCTTTTCGTGCTTTCTCTCACATCCTATGGGGAGGTTCTGGCTTTGGGATGTGGAGGAGTTCAGCTCCCTGCCTGGTCCACACCACATCAGTTTGACTGAAAGGGTGGCTGCCCAGCTGGCACAGGTGCTCCAGTTTTTCTTGAGGGGGAAAGGAAAGAAAATGTTTTCAATAGAAAAAGGGGAAAGTTTACTAAACTTTGGTACTGACTTGCTGTTGTGGTCTTTCAACTTAACTTGAATGGTGTTTGCAGCAATTTGGCACCAGTACGGTTCATATGTACAAACACAGCAGCAACAAGGCTGGTAGACAAACCAGGGGTGAAAGATATTAAAGTATGACCCATTTTTCCAATCTTTTCTTCCCAGCGGGTTCAGGGGGATATTTTATGGGGTGAACTCATTAAGGAATCATTAAAAAACTGCATGATCCAGTCCTAAAGAGGTCCTTCCAGTGTTTTATTCATCTTGTTGAAGTACAATAGTCAGGAAGCTCCTGAGAGATTGCTTAGGTTCCCACAGACAAATGTATTCAGGCTATTAAATATCAGACACTGTAGCTTGAAAAGAACTCAACTCTTCCAATTTGCAATATGGCTGCTAACTGCCTTGCAAGGAGCTTAGCTTCTGAAGTTTACAAGCATGTGTAAACATAGGGAGGTTTGGTCATTATTATTATAAATTGTATAAATAATATACAATTTAAATTATATTATTAATTATAATCTATATATATAAAAGAGAAAAGTCACTCAGTGACTGACTCACTGACTGACTCATCACCGCCCTGCCAAAACCGGTGGGCCTAGAAGTGTGAAATTTGGGGTGGGTGTTCCTTCCATGAGGGAGGGGTGCACAAAGAACCGGTTTTCGGAAATTCCAACTGGAAGGGGGTGAAAAGGGGCGCAACACGTTTCCCTCCCTATACTTTGCATTGAGAATTGCTGACTCAGCAACATTCCGCCCCAACTGCTGGGCCTGAAGCATGGAATTCTGGGAGTTCCTTCTGTCACCTGAACACCCACCAAGAAACATCTGGAGGAATTTAACCCTTCAGGGACTGAAAAGGGGGCAACGTGTTTCTGTCCTATACTTAACGTGGGAGACTGAACAACATCAGCCAATTTGGTGCTCAGACCTTGGTGAACTGGGGGATGTTGTTCAGAGGAAGAGGTTGTGCTGGTGAGGATGCTGCACATGAGGGGAAATTGCGCATGAGGGGAAGTTGTGCATGGGGAAAGTTGCGCATGGGAGGAAGTTGCGCATGGAGGAATGTTGCGCAAGGGGGAAGTTGCACCTGGGGGAAGTTGCACATGGGAAAAATTGTGTATGGGGAAAGTTGCGCACGGAGGAAAGTTGTGCATGGGGGAAGTTGCGCATGGGGGAAGTTGAGCATGGGGGAAGTTGCGCATGGGGGAAGTTGTGCATGGGGAAAGTTGCGCAGGGGGGAAGTTGCACATGGGGGGTTGATGTGTATGGGGGAAGTTGACTGAAAGGGTGGCTGCCCAGCTGGCACAGGTGCTCCAGTTTTGCTTGAGGAGGAAAGGAATGGAAATGTTTTCAATAGGAAAAGGCGAAGGTTTAGGGTTAGGGTGCCCCCAAGCTGGGGGCAGTTAGAGGCAGCAGCGCTGGCTGGCAGCCCTTTTAAAGAGCCTCCGTGCAGAGCTTCCAGGCTGCATAGCATGCATGCCCGTAGTGCGCTTGCTTGTTAAGTGAAGCAGAACTTGTTATATGAAGCAAGATTTCTTGGAAATTTTTGCTTGTTATGTGAAACACTTGTTAAGCGAGGTACCACTGTATATAGATAGTCTTTGAAAGACACAAATCAGGAAATATATCCAGAATGCACTTTCAGTGCACAGAGATACAGAACTATAATTGTTTCACACAGAGGTGTTCCATCTATATGGCACGAGGAATCGCGAGCCATGGGTGCATACACCCAGTCTGATATTATTGTAACATTAGCTAAAATGTGGGTTTCAGGTGTTTTGATAAGAGCAAAATTTCAGTCCTTGCTATGGGCACCTTTTTGCCTAGGTACACTTCTGGTTTCACATCTTTATAAACAGCAATGAGTTAAGTGAAGCACAAGAGATGGACACTTCATAATTACTTTTTTTTTAATTGGACGTTTTCAGTTGTCTGAGAGGCTTAACTACCTGCTCCTGATCCAATATATGTTATGATAACTTTGGGAGTGTGGCATTTTAAGTTGGTATTTATTGTCCTGTGATTTTCAGTATGTCCAAGAAAATAATCATAGATATTGCTCTATATTTCAAATATTACGCATTTCTCAAATATTATGCATATTATGCACCTTTACTTAAAGATGCTAAACAACCTCTTCTGAATATTCTTTCGTGAATTCCCTGAAGGAAAAAATAAGGTTACCTGTAGGAGTTAAGATAGTGTATAGCACATCATTCCCCTGGGCACATCATGCTGGAATATTTGCCTAGCCTGGACTGTGTACTGTATGCTTTGGAGCTATGGCTTGAAGGAGGTAGAGGATGAAATATTGGTGAACATGCTTTGGCATTTCAACAGGATTTCTCATTGACTGAGATATTTTCCAGGATGGAGCTTCAAAATGGCTTATTTACTGTGTTACTAGAAAAGCTTTTTATTTATTACATTTTTATTATGAATCTGATGTGCAAAACTATTCCTTTTTTCTTCTTGTCTTGGTCCAGATTTCTTGATCAGGTAGCTATTCTTGTGCTGTTGGATCCCCTCCCTCTTACGTTTTCCCACTTAACCTTCCCAGATATTTCCCTCTCCTTCATCTCTCTTTGCCTCTAGCTATCCTGACCCCCTCCCTTTTCCTTCCGTACACATACTATTCAAGGAACAGGTACACTTCATTTTATGGTATTGAAAACTCCTCTGAATCTATTTCAAAAATATAGAACCTGTTAAACTTTGTTATAGTTATAAAGAAACATTAGATCTATTCACAAAGTCTTCCACAAGTGTAGCTTGGGAAAACATCTTGGGAAAGTCTTGGGGAAAAGTGTTTGGGGAAAAGTCTTGGGGAAAAATTTCCAAATTTGATCTCAGGTTGTAACACTAGTTGCCCCTGTTGGTGCCTTTCAGAATCAGGTCCTAACCCCCATCAAATTTAATTATAATGGGATTGGATATTCCCATATTCAGATATTCCCATAGTCCAGAGAACTGGAATTTAAGGATAGGAAGTAAATGTAAAGGGATATAGTCCTATGAGTTTCTGAGAGTTCATTAGGTTTGAGAAACTAGAAAGAATGAGAGAAAGCAAAGAGTAGAGGGCAGCGCTAATGCTTTCTAGTGACTGAGTAAACTCTGCTATTGGTGCTTTAACTGTCCTCATGCTTATATTTGTATGGCTAACCCCTTTATTCCATGTCCCACCTTTTGTCCAATATTCCATTGAATATTCCCTCACAGATGGAGTCCCTACATCTGATGGTGCAGAATGGCACGGCTGTTACTGAATTCATACTTCTGGGACTCTCCAATGACCCAGAGGTCCAACTCATTCTTTTTGGTCTCTTTCTCCTTATCTACATGGTGACCCTATTTGGGAACACTCTTATTCTTCTCATCATCATTTTGGACAGCAGATTTCACAACCCCATGTATTTCTTTCTGGGTAATCTCTCTGTTGTGGACACTGGATTAACATCTTCTACTGTCCCCAAGATGCTGATAGGTTACCTCTCTCAGGACAAGCAAATCTCTCTTGCTGGTTGCTTCTCGCAAATGTATTTCTTTATCTCGTTTGGTGGTGTTGAATGCCTCCTGCTGGGTGTAATGGCATACGATTGGTATGCTGCCATTTGCCACCCACTGCACTATGGTGTATTCATGAACCGCAAAACATGTGTGTGGCTGGCAGCAACTGTTTGGATTTTGGGCTTGGCCAACTCTGGTGTACACTCTGGCATGATGTCGCGTTTGTCTTTCTGCAGGGACAATGTCATCCAACATTTCTTTTGTGACATCCCACCCTTGTTTCAGCTCTCCTGTTCTGACACTCAGGCCAATCAAGTTGCTACCTTTGTGGTGGGTGGAGGTGTGATCATGAGTTCATTCCTGGTTACTCTGGTGTCATATGTTTATATAGTCTTGGCCATCCTCAGGATCTGATCCAAAGAAGGGCGTCTCAAGACCTTTTCTACCTGTGCTTCTCATCTGACTGTGGTCAACATCTATTTTGGCACTATCATCTTCACCTACATCCGTCCCAATTCCACATATTCCCAGGAGAAGGATAGGATCTTGTCTGTGCTATATGGTGTTCTCACACCAATGCTTAATCCAATCATCTATAGCTTGAGAAACAAGGATGTGCAAGGAGCACTCCGGAAAGCTATGAGTAGGACATAAAAGTATGATCATAGAATCCAAATGATTCTGGGTTTCCTGTTTCAGTGTTGTGTAGCCACAGAGTGACTGTATGTCCTCTTTTTCCAGGCATGTCCTCCTTTTTAACTTTTTGTCCTGGAAAAAGATATTTGTTGTCCGCCATTTCCTTGTGAGCAGGTAGCATGTAGCCTTTTTGCATTAATAATTTTTATATAATAAATTATGTACAATAGTTTTAAATTTAATAATAAGTAATACAGAATTTAAATTAATCACATGACAGCAATATATATGAGTATTTGTTGCTTTTATTTTGTCATGTCGTACATTTTTTTAAATGTATTAAAATTTTAGGGGGCCCTTGTATTCTTTTCCAGTTATGACATATTGTCACCCTGTATAGCCAAAGCTTAATAATATTTTCATTAAATATGCTTCTTCCTCTCTACTGGAACTTCATGTTTCATCTTTGAAGCAAAGGACAATTGTGCTATGATACAATCCAGTTATTTTATTTAAGGATTTATTGTCCGTATTTCTCATGCCAATGCAAATGTCCAAGTGCTTTAGTTCCTTGCCTCCTGATGTCTTCACAACAACCGTGTGAGGCGGAGAGTGAGTGACAAGCCCAGAAATATTCATGACTAAGCAGAGATTTGAACCTGAATCTTCCAGATCTCAGTCCAAATCCCTAACATGATACCATCCTGGCTCTTTTAGGTATCTTGCATTTCAGAAATAATTCAAAACGTGGTTTGGGGAGAAAATTTAGGGGGGAAAGGTGTCCAAAAACAGGACATTTCTTCAGTGACCTTCCTCAGTCAAGTCCCATGTGTATATTGATTGTGAATATACAGGGAAAGTCAGTTATTCTCTTTTAATGTTAAAGTACTGTGCACATTGATGACAATGATATATCTATACCAGATTCAAATAAACTGATTAACAACAGGTTCTATGTCCTAATGAACATTAGGTCATTGACCATTAGGTCAATGAGCATTAGAGTCACACAGCACATCTATATACAGTGTTGCCTTACATAAGGAGATTAATTTGTTTCCAGAGGCATGCTCTTTAAGTGAAATGCTCTTTAAGTGAAGCCGATTTTTCCATAGGAAACAATGGAAACTCAGACAATTGGTTCCACAATCCCAAAAATATTCATTAAAAAATATTAACTGTATGTAAAAATGACGACAAACACAGGAATTGAATTCAAAGCACTATAATATAATACAGACCACAATCACTGCAAAAAAAACAACAACACTGTAATATTCTGTACAGTAAAAAAGAAAAGAAAAACCTTTCTTGCCAAGGATGACTAATTTTCACTAAAAGAGTCACTGGTGTCTTTTGGAGCCTCTTTAACAAGGATCCTCTGTGTGTGTGATTGGAGCACTAGAGGCTGTGACACCCAAGCTGGAAGAATGGCTCCAACAGATCCCAGGAAGTACATCAGAACACTCGATACAGAAAAGCGCATTGCTAGGAACAGCTAAGATACTGCGCAGAACCCTCAAACTCCCAGGCCTCTGGTAGAGGACCCGAGATTGAGGATAACATACATACACCACCCACGGAGGGTGAGAAAACAATTTATATATATATATATATATATATATATATATATATATATATATATATATATATATATATATATATATATATATATATCCTCACGTAACAGAATTAATTCGTTCTGGAGGCAGTTCTTTTACGTGAAACTTTCTTTACGTGAAGCAGATTTTCCCATAGGAAATAATGGAAACGCAGATGATTGGTTCCACAACCCCAAAAATATTTATATAAAAATATTAACTGGATATAAAAATGAAGACAAACACTGTAGTTGAATTCAAAACATGCATTCAATGGGCATGATCCTATGAAGTCTACTTAGGCTGCAATCCTAAAGACACTTTCCTGGGAGTAAGACCCATTTAACACAATGAGGTAGACTTCTGGGTAGACATGGGTAGGAGGCTGCAATCAAAGACACTTCCTTCTGTAATCCAAGACACTTTCCAAGTGTCTCCCCACTTTATCCTTCTCTTCATCCTGAGCCTCTCTCTCACTGCTCCCTTCTGGCTGGCCCTGGTTCTGGTTTGAGTCATTGTCAAGGAGGAGGAGGGGAGCAGGTAATTCTGCAACAGTATCTGACACATCACATCAGGCACCAGAAGGTCTTGGTCTGGCCATGCTTGAGGTGCATAAGGGAGAACCTTCAAGAAAAGCCTCTGCTGCTGTTCACACATGACTGGCTCAGCCATGGGACTGGAGGAACCCTGCATAGGACTGTAGCTTTAATTTTTGTGGAGGTCCTTTGTCCCCACCCTTGAGTGGGTAAATTCCCAAGCACCCTGGACCCCATTTTGAGACATTCCCAGGAAAACAACAAATCATTTACAGGTTTTACAGAATGTGTTCCACATTCCTTGTCAGAAGACTCATTTTGGGTTTGGAAAACATGATGATGATGTACAGCCCCTTAAGCAGTGGTGGGATTCAAATAAATTAACAACAGGTTCTATGTCCTAATAACCTAAATTAACAACAGGTTCTGTGTCCATAGAACAAGAGGTTCTATGCCCCATTTGTAACCAGTTCTCAGAACCAGGCGCTCATTAGCAAAGGGTTCTATAGAACCTGTGAGAACCCCCTGAAGCCCACCACTGCCTTAGGGCATGGGCCTTCATTGGCTCATCAGCATTTACCTGTGTGGTGGGCCACAGCAGATGGACAATGTGGACCCAGGAATCCCATGCAGCTGGTTCTCTGCACACCTGGAGATAATATGTGTGACCGTTGGCCAGTTCATCCTCATTTGCTGCCACTCTGCATGGTGGATGGAGATCTTGACGAGATGCAAAGGGAATAACCTGCATGGTTTGGGGCAAGATGGACAACAAGACTTATCAGTCTTTCATTTAATTCTATCAGAAATTTAATTGTTCTGTACCGCAGGACGGAATTTGAATGCACCAGAAAACATGTCTGGTTCCATTACAAATCAAAGTTTCTCTTTGATTTGTTTCTCATCCTAACAGTGTAGATGTTTCTTCCATCCATTGGAAGTATCACTGGAAGTAACTGCTGATTATGTCATTGCCTGTTACTTCCAGGCTGGGAGGCCAAACACAATATGACAAACAACAATGTGCTGCTCAGAGCTGGCTTTGGAGCTTTTGTGATTGTGCATAAAGCACACACTGGAGCTCTAACCACTGAACTGAGACTCATACAATAGTCTCTCACACATCGTTGGTCACACTGTCAGGCAGTGAGAGTCTTACATGTACCACTGGACACCACATGAAAAAACTCGCCTTATTAGCTCACATCCCTCTGGGCATGGCATGTGGAACCTGGCATTGTATAAGGAATTCTCCTTGTCAGACAGGAAAATGGGCTCTGCCAGGAGCAAGCAATTGGGGATAAAGAATTCAGAACTCAAAGAAATGATACCCAGAATAAACTCTTCTTCGAAAATCGATATTGGTATTCCATGTTCGTTGATCTGAGGAGATACCAAAACAGCGTTTACCACCTTTTTCTCAAAATATAGAAGATCTCTTCAATCCCAGACTCTTTTTAATTCTGTGTGTATTTTTTACTCTGTTTGTAGATGAAATTGTGAGTAGTCAGCAAAAAGAAATACTGTGTGACTTAAAGTAGGGCCACTTCAACTCTTGCCCAGAGACCAGATTCATCCATTTGGTAAGCAGACCTTTCAGTTCTGTGCAGGTGCCCCATGAAATCTCTTCATTTGGAAGACATGGGCAGTTGTGTCTGCCCAGATTTCCTGTTGCATTGCATTTTTGGGACACTGAGCAGAAGAGAAAGGGGGACTATGCTCAGCATTTGAGTGAAATGCTCAGAGGTGATCCAGACAGGAACCATGTTCTGAGCATGCCAGGTGGTGACTTTGAGCACTCCTGACTTAAAGAAAGACATATATAGTGAAAACAAGTTCTTTTTAGCCCTTTTAGCTTTAGCTCAACTTCCTTCTAGCTTTGCAGTTTAACAAACAAACCATCAAACTGAATGGTCAACCAGTTTTGGCAGGGCAGTGATGAGTCAGTCAGTGAGTCAGTCAGTGAGTCAGTCAGTGACTTTTCTCTTTTATATATATAGATTTCTTTTCAAATTTCTATCAAATGTCTTATATTAGCATCAATATTCTGATGCCTGTCAACAGTTTATCCCAAGTGTTCAGTTTTGATTGAACATTTGTTGGGGGGGGTGGTGAGTTACTTAAAAATCGTTTTGTGTCAGTAATACACATGGAGGGAGGTTTGCAATCAAGAGGGTGGAAATCATAGTAATTTGAATTGTATCCAATAAAATTGAAGTCTGACAAAGCACTCTTCGTAGTCATAAATGGAACTAAAGGTTAACATTTTTGTTATTGTCACAATGTATTTTTTATCTTTTGGAAAATGTTATCTTTATAGGCCTTAGTTTTTGGAAGAAAGTCTCAGACAAGCATTCCTCCTCCTTCCTTTAATCTGCGTGCAAGGCAACCACAACTCTCCGTACAATGGCACTGCCATTTACTGAAATGGATTTGCTGAAAAGTAGTGCATTGATTAGTATGATCTGCTGTATAATCGATGGTGCCCATTCATCTTTGCCTCCCTTTTACAAATCTACCTCTACAATTGATATGGTGTCTCAAATCAAAGATGCCCTCTTTGATTTCATGAGAAAGATGGTCAAAGATGAATTATGTTGAACCAAACAACTCTTTTCAGATAGTTCCTCTTGCTGGGATTATCCAATGATCCAACACAACGGATGTTTCTTTTTCATAGGCCTTCTAGTATATTTGCTAACCTTCGCAGGGAATCTAGTCTTGATCACCTTGATTTGTTTGGATTGCTGCCTCCAGACACCAATGTACTTCCTCCTTGGCAATCTCTCATTCATCGAGATCTGCTACACCTCCTGCACTATTCCGAAGATGCTCTGGAACATCTTGACAGGAGACAAAACCATCTCATTCATAGATGGTGCTCTCCAAATGTATTTCTTTGTCACCTTAGGACAGTGATTCTCAAGCTTCCTAACACCATGACCCCTTTATAAGTTCCTCATGTTGTGGGGACCCCAACCATAAAATTATTTTCGCTGCCAATTTATAACTGTAATTTTGCTACCATTATGAATCGTAATGTAAATATCCGATATGCAGGATGTATTTTCATTGTTACAAATGAAATGTGTATTCTATGCACACACTGAACACAATGGGATTTATTTCAGAGTAGGCATGCATAGGATTGGGCCCTGAGGCTGCAATCCTATCCACATTTACATGGGAGTAAAGGCCCCCTGTCTATAATGGGATTTATTTCAGAGTAGGCATGCATAGGATTGGGCCCTGAGGCTGTCAGTCAGCCCCAGTGCGTGTGCAGCTACAGCTGGAAGTCTGGCAAGCCTGACCTGGCCCCTTGCACCAGGGGTCTTTTGGCGACCCCCAGGAAAGCTCTAGGCGACCCCCAAAGGGGTCCCGACCCCCACTTTGAGAAACACTGCCTTAGGAGGACCAGAGAGTGTCCTCCTCTCAGCCATGGCGTATGATCGTCATGTAGCTATCTGCCACCCATTGCGCTACACCCAGCTCATGAGTCAACCAGTCTGTAAAGGGTTATTGATGGTTTCTTGGACTATTGGAAGCATCAACTCCATCATTGACACAGCTTTCATTTTCTCCCTTGACTTCTGCCACTCAAACCAGATAGACCACTTTTTCTGTGACATTCCACCTCTCCTTCACCTCTCATGCTCTGACACGAAACTGAGCAAAATGATGACCTTCACTATCTCAGGATGAGGCATCACCATGTCCTTCTTACTTACTCTTCTCTCTTACATCTTCATTTTCTCCTCTGTGCTTAAAATACGCACAACTCAAGGTAAGTTTAAAGCTTTCTCAACCTGTGCATCCCATCTCACTGTGGTGGGCATCTTCTATGGTACCATTATCTTCATGTACTTAACGTCCAGCCACTCTGTTGAACAGGAGCACATTGTTTCTGTAATGTATACAATGATTACCCCACTATTAAACCCTCTTATTTACAGCTTCAGGAACAAAGATGTCCAGGGTGCTCCTTGCAGAATTTTTGATAAGAGATGGTAGAATGACTGGGAATGCAATGCACAGCGAAATTCATTTTAAAATATGTGACAATTTTAATAATCTATATGAATGTTTATTATTTTGCTTATTTGATATGTATTAACTCTAAGGAAATGCAGTTGGTTGATTTTTACATGGTGTATGGTGTATAATGAGAAAGTCAAATGCACTCTAACTATGCACATATCTCTACTACTACTACTACTACTACTACTACTACTACTACTACTAATACTACTACAAGATTTTCATATAGTGAAGTAGATGTTATACACTGATTTTTTTTCCTCCAGACATCAAGTCCTTCTCAAGGACATGGGATATCTATTTTATTGTTATAAATATTGTTGCAAAATGTAAGCTCTTCCCAAAAAGTTGCTTCATGTAGTTTATGGATGGTAATTTCTGTGGCCCCAAGGAATAAGAGATTGAGGGCGCAATCCACAGTAACTATGGGGAGTCCTTGCTCCGGTGTAAGAACAATTTGCTCTGGATTGCAATATGAATTTCCCATAGGTTTTCACTTGGTGGTGCAGTAACTACGTGTACACGTAACATCTCTTATGTGCTCTCGTAGTTACTCTGGGTTGTAGGGTATATTTCCAATATTAGCTGGATTATAGAGAAAGCAAGGGAGTTCTAGAAAAACACTTCTGTTTCATTGACTTTGCTAAAGCCTTTGATTGTGTGGATCACAACAAACTGTGGCAAATTCTTAAAGAGATCGGAGTACCAGATCATCTTGTTGGTCCCCTGAAAAACCTGTATGTGGGGTAAGAAGCAACAGTTAGAATTAAATATGGAACAACTGAGCGATTTAAAATCGAGAAACAAGTGCAACAAGTCTGTACATTGTCACCTTTTTAATTTATACGGAGAGTATATTATCTGAAAGACTGGGCTGGATGAATCACTGGAATTAAGATCAATGGGAGAAATTTCAATAATCTCAGATACACAGATGATACCAGAGTAATGGCAGAAAGTGAGGAGAATTAAGGAACCTCTTGATGAGGATGAAAGAAAGTAAAAACTGTGACATAAAGCTAAACATTTTTTTTTTAAAAAACCAAGATAATGGCTTCTGGTCCCAACAGTTTATGACAAATAGAAGGGGAAATTGGCAAATAGAAGGGGAAATTTTTTTGGAGAGCAGGGCTCATTGAGAGCAGGGATCACTGCAGACCATGATCCCTGCAGTGCAGGGATCCATTGCAACCAAGAAATTAAAAAACACCTGCTTCTGGGGGTGGGAACTATGGCAGGTCTAGACAACTTAAAAGTCAAGACATCATGTTGCTGACAAAGATCCATCTAGTTAAAACTATGGTTTTCCCTGTGGTAATGTATGGTTTTAAGAGCTGGAACATAAAGAGGACTGACTGCTGAAGAAGAGATGCTTTTGAATTATGGTGCTGGAGAAGACCCTTGAGAGTCCCTTGGATGGCAATATCAGATCAGTCTATCAGTCAGAAATCAACCCTGACTGTTCACTGGAGAGACAGATACTGAAGCTGAAGCTCAAATATTTTGGCCAAATCATGAGAAGGGAGGACTCCTTAGAAAAGGCAAAAGGAGAAAGGGATGGCATAGAGGTGGTCAGATAGTGTCATTAAGGCAATGAACATGAATTTGGACAGACTTCAGAAGCTGGTGGAGGATTGGGGGCCAGGTGTGCTGCAGTCCATAAGGTCACAAAGAGTTGGACATGACTTAACGACTGAACAAGAAAAATGGTGTTTAGATGCTCTTCAAGTTGTTTTGGAATAGCACTGAAGGTGTCAATCACTACTGTGGTCAGTTTGGACTTCCTTTGCTATAGCCTTTCAATTTCTGATTGTAAATTATTGTTGTTTTGTTTCGTCATGATCAGAGCCATTTCTGTAACAATATTCATGACAAAACTTAACTCAGGTACTGGTATCTGCCAGATTGACGGGATGGGAGAATCTGAGAATATATAACATTGGGAGGCAGCAGGAAATGTTTAGAGACTTTTCAGCAGATACCAGACAAAGGGGAAAGTCATGCTTACCTTTCCCTTCCAATAACCTACCCAGCAAAGGGTTTAAGAAGGGGGAAAGCTAAGAATATATCATGAGGATTTTGTTTTACATAATGAAGCTTTCCCTTTTATCTTTCTCAATAAAAATCTTTGTTCTTTTTCATCTTCATCCTAGTGACTGTGTGTGATCTGTGCCTATTACCAATGTTTGTTTTGAAGGTACACCTTACTGGTAGGGCTGATTTCAGCAGCCAGTGACCAAAGGGGCCATAAGAAACCATGACAAAAGTCTTCCAAAGTACAGTGTTATCATGGTTTACAAGAATAATTCGTTCCAGAAGCATGCTTGTAATCCAAAACACTTGTATATCAAAGTGAATTTTTCCATAAGAAAAAATTTAAAATCAGGCAATTCATTCCACAACCCAAAAATATCCATATAAAAATTATTACAATAGCATAATATAATACATAATAATAAAGAAAAGACAAACTATAGAGAAAAGTAAAACAAATTAACCTGCACTTAGGCTCTCAGGTCTCTGAGACTGCAACCTGCTCCGTTACACTGAAGTGAGCCCCACTGATTATAATAGGACTTACTGTAGAGCAGACATGCAAGGCTATAATAGGACTTACTTTAGAGCAGACATGCAATCATAAAGACTCTTTTCTGCAAAGACAATTTCCTTTACCTGCTGAGCAAGTTTCAGTGTTTGGGGGCTGCCTTCTGGAGCCCCATCCACAATATACAAATTTTGGGGTTTTCTGGGGGGGGGGCTAGGAAGGTGCTAGCTCAAAATGGATTGTTGCATTGGACTCTGCTCTCCAAGACAAATCTAACAACATATGGCACAATTGGGTAGTGTGCACCATTGTGAAGTTGCTTTTTTGGGATGCCACAGCCCCCTAGTGCACATTACCTCCCTGGGCACATCACCTGGTGCAGGCCGCACAACCCGCACCACCCTAGCGATGCCAGTGGTGCCAAGGATACATTCTTAATCCCAACCCACAACTGAAAGTGTATAGTTCCCTTTTTTTCTTCAAGGTGAGAAAATAACTTTGGAGAGGCAATAATTAGCAAACCAATGGCATTATGCCTTCCAAGACTACATTTCTGTTTATATAAAAAGAGAGAGAGATGTGGAATTTCATGGCTCATCATCTGACGTTGAACATCAAATTTAATTTCAAGCCACACTTCCATCACATTTTTGAAGTTTTCTGTTGCTTTAAATGTACAGCAGGGGAATATAAAGAGAGAATAAAACACTTTATCTTATTTACTGATTGCACTGATTCCCCACTTGAGCTCTTATTGTATCTCCCAGATGATGTTGTTTTAATGACTAGAATGAATTCTCAAACGAACTATTGTCAACTGACCCACAGGGAAATTATCTGACGTTAGAAATATTTGCAGCATCTCAACAATTGGTCCTGGGTTAAGTAGCCTTCAAATAGACACTGTGGGTTATAGATGGATGAAAATTACATCGAGATTCATTCATGGATGACAGAATTGCTACTTGACAACATCATATCAGTGAAATTTACAAGGTTTGTTTGATTGTGGTTTTGGTTTGAGACCCGGGTCCCCACAAGACAGGGTGAGCTCCTGTCCTTAGCCCAGCTCTGCAACACTCTACCGTTCCATTAGACTATTTCACTGGTGTGGAGAGGGGCGATTTGCTGCTTGGGTAACAGCCTATCCTCCATATCAATCTACCCAGGCCTTCACGCTTCGCATGCAGCGTCAGCGTGGAGCATGATACCATAATATTTCAAGACTGATGGATGCCAAGTTTTGCCCTGAACACAACAAATAAGTGTGCTCATAATCTATATATATATAAGGCATCTTCATCATCATCACTGACTCATCAACACCTAGCCAAAACTGCTAGCCCTATAAGCGTGAAATTTGATGAGGGTGTTCCTTCCATGATGGAGGGATCCACTAAGAACCAGTTTTCAGAAATTCCAACCAGAAGGGAAGGAAAAGGGGCACAATGTGTTTTATACAACTAATCTTCATCGTCATTACTGACTCATCAACGTCCTGCCAAAACTCTCAGGCCTAAAAGCGTGAAATTTGGGGAGGGTGTTCCTTCTGTGATGGAGGGAGTCACTAAGAACCAATTTTCAGAAATTCCAACCGGAAAGGGGTGAAATGGGATGCTACGTATTTTCTTCTCTGTATTTTGCATTGAAGACTCAGTGACTGATGGATGCTCTGCCCCAACCCCTAGACCTAGAAGTGTGAAATTTGGAAAGGGTGTTCCTTCTGTCACATCAAGAACGGATGTGGAGAAATTTAACCCTTAAGGGGCTGAAATGGGGTGCAACGTATTTTTGTCCTGCACTTAACATGGAAGACTATCCAACCTCAATCCGATTTGGTGCTCAGTGCCTAATGCACTGGGGCGATGTTGTTCGCAGGGAGGGGTTGCATGGGGAGGATGTTGTGTATGGGGGGCTGTTGTGCATGTGGAGGTGATGCACATGGAGTGGTGATGTGCAAGCATGGATCCTGCACATGGGCAGATGATGTGCATGGGGGACTGATGCGCATCGGGGGAAGTTGCGCATGAGGGTTGATGCACATGGGGTGATGCTCATGGAGGGGTGATGCACATGCGGTTGATGCGCATGGGGCGATGTTGCACATGGGGGGACTGATGCGTATGGGGGGACTAATGTGCATGGGGGGACCGATGCACATGGGGGGACTGATGTGCATGGGTGGACTGATGCGCAGTGGGCTTTGGCATATGGGGGGAATTTTACTCCTGCAATGTGGGTACACTTTTTGCTAGTATTTCATAATTTGAGAGCAAAATGTACAGTGCTAGCGCCTAGTTGTAGAGGGCCCTGAGATAAAGGCCTGCCCAGCTCCTTCCATAGTGCCCCACCTTCTCCTTGATGGTGCATCAGAAACTATCAGCACAATTGTAACCAGTACAATTGTAACAATTGTATAGTTGTAACAATTGTACTCAGAAGTAAGCTCCATTATGTTCAATGGATCTTACACCCAGGAAAGTGTCTTTAGGATTGCAGCCTACTACTACCATTGGTACAGAGGGGGGAGAATCATAGAGTTGGAAGGTACCTTAGTGGTTATCTAGTGAAATGTAAATGATGGAGGGGCTGCCCAGTGGCGTAGCTAAAGGAGGATGGAGCAGATCAGTCCTGTTTTGCTGCCTGGAAGGTTCGTCGTTGGCTGGGCTGAAGATCCTCTTCCCCTACCTCACTGTCGTGTGGGATAGTTGTGCGATCCTCCTGCCTCCTCTCCAGAGCACACAGAGGAAGGAGAGGATCATATAGCATAGCCATACCAGCCGACGGTGGAGGAGAGGAGAGGGGAAGAGGATCCTCAGCCTTCCTGCTCCACTCCCCTTTACATTCCACTCCCCTTTACATTCTCTGCTCGGCTTGAGGGGCTGCCTAGTGGCATCACTAGCAGTCCCTCAAGCTGAGCAGAGAATGTAGCAGCACCTCTGGAGCGCCTTGTAGTCACAGAGGGAACCCGGCAGTGGGTCTGGTTCCCTCCCAGCCTCCCCATCCCACTTCCATGGAGCTGGGGGCAGCGCTGCCCTGTTCTTCCTGTGCCTACTTCCCTCACTGTTGCTACTGCTGCTGCTGCATTCTCCCCTCCAGCGGAGGCCTGCTTCTTTCCCAACCCTCCCAGTAAGCCTTTCCCCTGCCCAATATCACCCAGTATGTACCCAAATCTAATGCACCTGCGAATATAATGCACACCCTCAATTTTAAAGCTGAATTTCACTAAAAAGGGTGCACATTAGATTTGAGTAAATACAGTAGATATTCCAATGCAGTTTGTTTCATTGCACTGTGCATAAAATTAACTTTCCACTGATATATAACATGATGGTATTATCTTTCATACATACCCAATTTTTCACAATTTTGCCACTAATGTCAAGCTCAGCTCAACCCTAAGGGTTGTAGCCTGGTGCAACTGCACCTCCTGCACCCACTAGCTGCACCACTAGGCAAGAGCAAACTAAGGGGTAGCAGCATCCCATGTGCAAATCACCAACCAACATGAACCATGTCAGTTGAGTCTGGACTGGCTGTCCAGTTGAATGGATTGGTCCTCAATACTGACATGTCATTGAAATGGAAATCAGTTCTGCATAACATAGTAGTATAAATATGTGTTGCTTAACAAGGGGAATATGTTTCCTGAAATCCATTATTATGTGCATTTGTTCTTATCTGAGTGGTGTACCTTGTGGTTGACAAGTAACACCCTAGAATGCCTTGCGATAGCACTAGAAAGCCATATGGCACTACAGAGCCCCAGCATCAAAAAATAAGGTCATGACCTATTGGGGTGTCATGATACACAGCTTGGGAACTACAGTTCCATCATTGTATATGTAGTTGATAATTAATCAACATGTCTACCTACAGTGACACCAGACCTTTATGCCTAGTTTAAACTGCCTTGCTGCATAATACTTATTTTCTCTTCCTCTTAAATGCACAGCTCTGCCTGCAGTGAAAGGGTTGTTCTGAAGAAGTTCAGGTTCATTGTCTGCAGACAGAACTTAACTGAAGGATGGAAATAGGAAACCAAAGCAGTCTGAAAGAATTCATTCTCTTGGGACTGACAGACGACCCTCAGATTCAGATCCTCATCTTTGCTGCAGGGCTCTTGATCTATGTGCTCACCTTGGCAGGAAATCTGACAATCATAGGTTTGATTCAGACTGATCCACACCTCCGCACCCCCATGTACTTCTTACTGAGCAATCTGTCCTTTACGGAGATCTGCTACATCACCACCACTATGCCAAAGATGCTGTGGGCCCTCTTGTCAGGGGATAAGACCATTTCCTTTGCTGGCTGTGTGCTCCAAATGTATGTCTTTCTGACCACCGCGGCCACAGAAGGTGCCTTGCTCACAGTCATGGCATATGATCGCTATGCTGCCATTTGCCACCCATTGCACTATACCCTGCTCATGAGCCAGTCTGTCTGCAGATGGCTTCTGGCAACTTCCTGGGCTATTGGAAATATCAATGCCATTGTCAACACAGCTTCTGTTTTCACCTTGGATTTCTGTGATTCCAATGAAATAGTGCATTTCTTTTGTGACATCCCACCCATCCTGCATCTCTCATGTTCTGATACCTCCTTTACTGAGTTGGTGACTTTCATCACCTCTGGTAGTATCATGATCACAACTGTCTCCTTAATTGTCCTCTCTTATGTCTTCATTGTCTCATCTGTGCTCAAAATCAGTTCTGCTAAGGGGAGAATCAAGACGTTTTCCACCTGCTCTTCCCATCTTACTGTGGTGAGCATCTTCTACAGCACAGCCATCTTCACCTACATGCGCCCTTCCTCCATGCACTCTGTGGAACAGGATCGCTTAATCGCTGTCCCATACACTATCATCACTCCCTTCCTGAACCCTCTGATATACAGCTTCAAGAACAAGGAAATGCAGGTGGCGCTTCTGAACATTCTTGGGAAGAAAAAACAATGTCCACGGTGAAATATTAGATTTCCTGCTAATAAATTAAAAGGGCTGCCATAATTTGTGAAGCATTAAAATAATCCATTTGCAGAAAGTATTTTTCAATGAGATTTACTTCCAGGAATCTCTTTATAGGTTTGCAGCCTAACAGCGCACCGTGGTTAGGCTGACACAAGTCTGTAAGTTCCTTTTGTGCCACTCCTGGGGTGATTAGGCAAGTGCACAGACATGTGCTGGCCTCTCCACACCACCATGGGAATGGGGAGATGGGCAAGTTGTGTTGGCATAAACAGGTTAGATTGTATCCAGTGTTCATGAGAAAATGTTGGATTCTTCTGTGCAGTCATACTGTTTATAACTTACTTTCAGTGCAATCCTAACTTGCACTAGAGCAGACAGGCTGGCACACTTGCAGTCCACCCAGTGTAAGTTGGGGCTACTACTGAACCAACAAGGGAAAGGGGGAATTTTTCTCTAAGCCTGGGTAATGCAGCAGTAGCCCAAATGGGTCTGCTCAGATCTGCGCAATGAAATTGGTGGCACAAATCTGAGGAGCACAACCTGCCCAGGAATAAGGCTTGTATCCCTGACCCACCGCCTGCACGCTGCCTGCCCACCCACAGTCCACAGAGCATGTTCTGGAGGACCTATCTAACTAGGATGGCTTATGTTATTTAATGTGCCTGGGCTACAGTGGCTCAGTGGTTAAAGGCACTGTGCCTGCAAATCTGAAGACTCAACAGTTCGTGACATGAGAATTGCAAGATGGAATGAGCTCCCTTCCTTTGCCCATTTCCTGCCAACCTAGCAGTTCAAAAGCCTGCAAATGCAAGTAGATAAATAGCCTTCCCAGCTAGCCTCGGTGGGAAGGTAACAGCCTTCCATGCTCATGTGATCACGGAGGTGTCTTTGGACAATCCTGGCTCTCTGGCTTAAGAAACAAACATAAGTAAAAGGCTCAGTGTGACTTTTTGAGTTCAGAAAATAATATTTTGGAGCTCCACTTCTGGCAAACCTCTGACCATTGTTTTCTGTGTCATGTTGAGGCACCACGAGTATCATCTTTGCAAGTACCACTGGTGATGCCTGTACCACCACTGCTAGTTGAGAAACATTGGTATCTAGACACTAGATATTTGAAGTCATTCAAATATTTGGAGCAACACCTTAAAAAGACCAATAGATGACACTCGATGATTGTCAAATGTTCTAAATGATTTTAGACTGGTTTTTGAGAAGTGCACACAATCATCTACATGCTTTTCTGCCCCATTGTCACCTCTTTTGATTATAACCAACAAACTTCTGGATCACACCAAGTGAATCATACTGAAGGGTTCTATAGAACCTGTGAGAACCCCCTGAAGCCCACCAAGGGTAATGTAGAGACTCCATACTCTCAGGAGTCTGTAGCAGCTGTTCTGGTCCTGTGAGATACAGTGCCGCTGTTGAAGTATTTGTTGAAAGTATTGTGTATTGTGAAGTATGGTGTGGAAAGTATTTTAAAAGAGACAGTCTTTCAAGTTGGTTCATCTTTTATTTAGCAGGGAAAGAGTAACTAGCCTTTGTCACCCCAGCAGTGTCTTCTCAAGAGGCTTCTGCTGGTATTCTTTGTCATCTTTTTACATTCTGAGCCCTTTTAGGGCAAGGAGTCATTAGCCATAAGTTATTTCAGTCTTTCTGTAAATCACTTTGTGAACTTTTTGTTGAAAAGAGGTATATAAATACTGTTGATTGATGGATTATGCCAGTGGTGGGCTTCAGGGGGTTCTCACAACTTCTATAGATCCCTTTGTTATAGGGATATCCCTCTGCTCTGGATACAGTGCAGACCACGGTTCTGAGAGCCGGTTACTAATGGAACATAGAACCTGTTTTGTAAGGACATAGAATCTGTTGTTAATTTAGATTATTAAGAAATAGAACCTGATGTTAATTTATTTGAATCCCACCACTGGATTATGCTATTGATATTCAAGACTTAGCACCACTAAGCACACATAAGGACCTAAGAAGAGCCTTCACTGGATCAGGCCAAAGACTCATCTAGTCCAGCTTCCTGTATCTCACAGCCTCAGGGATGCCTCAGGGAGCACATAAGACACCTGCGTCAAGGTGCTTTCCCCTGCATCTAGCATTTTGAGGTTGCCCACAACTACATCTATCTATGCACACAAACACACTCACACATATCTCACACATATCACATCAGGCTCTATGCCATGGTTAGATGCAGTAGCCAATCTCAGCCAGCTCAGGCGACAAGGAGCAGGGGAAGGCATGGAGGAGGCATGCAGAAGGGAGGAGTTTTGGGATGAGGAAAGTCTGACATGGGATGATTCTGGGGGCTGGAGGGTGAAGAGCAGGAGATGGGGCTGGGACCATAGTTATGCCGGATCAACGCCATGTTCCCCTGATATCTCAGAGCAGCTTGTGTCTGCTCTGGACAACCTGGAGCTGGGCCACCAAAATGGGTGCTGAAGATCTGAGTAGATCCTTTGGAGCTGTTGCCATGCTATGTCAGGTAAGGCAAATGTGATGATACAATGTTGAGCTTGCTCCAAAACTGCTCTGGATACAGTGCAGACCACGTGGTCTTCCTGTTTCCAAGGAAGTTAGGATTATGAAGTCTCTGTCCAATTCCATATTCTATCACCATCCGATTTTACACTATTGGTTTGAAAGAATGCCATTCATTTTTGGAGAAATTGTTTTTTAATGTCCCAAGATATGTAAAGTTATCCATAACTTTACATATCTTGGGACATTAAACTGGAGATCTATAAGTTATCCATAACTTATAGATCTCCAGTGGGTATGTCCCAGGGAAACATGATGCCATTAAAAAAGTTCTCAGATCTTCTCAGCTTTAATTGGAATGGGGTTTGGAAACTAAGTGAAGCTGCTAATGGGCCAGGATGGCAACTGTCCAAATACAGGTGTACAATTCACACAGATATTGATATAAACATATATTAAAAAGGGGAATTTAGGTTGAGTCACATCCTTTTGAAGAAAACATGCATTAGCACAACCATTGTATAATATCTATGTGAGTAGACATGAGATGGTGTTGCAACTGTCTCATGTCCCATTTCACAACCACTACCGCAGTGTAGTAGAGGTGTCTAACACTTTCATAAAAGTTTTCCACAGATTTCCAAGACGGAATCCATTCAAGGACTGATACATCTGCTTCTCCAAGATTGGCCAAGAATGTAATGATGGAAATAAAGCCTATGGTTTTGAACCGAGGTTCACTCAGAAGGGGACAAAGGTAAATAAAAGTAGAAGCATCTGCCAGGGCAATAGGCACAAATAGAGTGCATGTTTAAACAATTCTGTATATTGTTTATATTATATTATATTTATTATATTGTTACAGATAATCAATGAGGGAAATCGGTTAGTTATAGCACATTTTGCTTCAGAAGTAGAAAGCATTTTTTGAACAACTCAAAGTGGTAATCCTGGAATATTCTCAGTGAAATAGTTGGGCAGGATGACCACATGTCCTCTTTTTTCCAGAACATGTCCTCTTTTTTAGCCTTGTATCCTGGAAAAAAATCTTCATTGTTCTCTTTTATTCATGAGCAGGCAGCATGTAGCCTTCTTGTAATTATTTGATTATTGCTGCAATCCTAAAGACACTTTCCTGGGAGTAAGACCCAATGAGGTTTACTTTTGAGTAGTCATAGTTAGCATTGTGCTCTGTAATAGTTTAAATTTAATAATAAATAACAATGTTTAAATTAATCACAAGAAAGTTGCAGTGGCGCCTCACGTAACAAATTTAATTAGTTCCAGAGGCATGTTTGTTAAATGAAATGTTCTTTAAGTGAAGCAGATTTTCCCATAGGAAATAATGGAAACTCAGACGATTGGTTCCACAACCCCAAAAATATTTGTATAAAAATATTAACTGGATGTAAAAATGATGACAAAACACTGGAATTGAATTCAAAACACGCATTCAATGTGCATGATCCTATGAAGTCTACTTAGGCTGCATTCATAAAGACACTTTCCCGGGAGTAAGCCCCATTTAACACAATGGGGCTTACTTCCGAGTAGACATGGTTAGGAGGCTGCAATCAAAGAAACTTTCTTCTGTAATCCGAGACACTTTCAAAGTGTCTCCCCACTTTCTCCTTTTCTTCATCCTGAGCCTCTCTCTCCCCTGCTCCCTTCTGGCTAGCCCTGAGCTGCTTCCCTCTTCTCCACTTCTGTTCTCTCCCTCTGCCCAGTGGATGCCTAGCCACAGAAGGAACGGTGCGGAAGTGTTGCTTCCCTTTGGGCAAGTGTGCCAGGCAGCCCTAATGCTTTTTAAAAGGGCTGCTGGCCAGCGCATCTGCCCCAACTGCCAACAAGTGTGTTTGTTACGTGAAGCACAGTTTGTTACATGAAGCAGAATCCTAGATAATTTTTTGTTTGTTACATGGAACATACTTTACGTGATGCATTTGTTACGTGAAGGCACCACCATATATAGAATAGTGTTTTAGCTTACTTCTGAGTAAATTTGTAAAAAACTGTACTGTTATAGTGTTATCAAATGAGATATTTGTTATCAAAAATGAGATATTAATCTTGTGTTTATCAAATGCGCTTAAGGTGATTGACACAAAATACTTCTGTGTAGAATGTTGGTGTGTTTAGAAGGAACTGCTAATCAAGGACACCTATAATTCTAATAAATTTATGCTTAAAAAATATAATTCTCTCTCCCCCCCTTTCTCAATACCATAAAAATTCTTTTCCCTTAGGATGGAGCTTAGGAACTCCACTAAGCCTATTGTCACTGAGATTGTCCTCCTTGGCTTCTCTCATCTCCTCCAGCTTCAGAAACCACTCTTCATCCTCTTCCTTATCATGTACATACTGACTTTGCTTGGCAACACTTTGGTCATCCTCCTGATCCGGATAGACCAGCATCTCAATACACCTATGTATTACTTCCTCAAGAACCTCTCCTGGCTGGAGATCATCATCACTACAACTGTCACACCAAAGATGCTCACCCTGCTTATCTCAAAGGATAACACAATTTCATTCTTTGCCTGTGCACTGCAAGGATATGTCTACTTTGTGGCCGGCTCCACTGAAGTACTTCTATTGGCCGCCATGTCAGTAGACCGCTTTGTAGCTATCTGCATCCCTCTCAGATACACAGCTATAATGAACAATAGGGTTTGCCTGCTGATGGTCTTATCTTGTTGGTTGTGTAGCTTCTTTGCCATTTCAGCATCCATGGTACTCAAGGCTGGCCTACCTTTCTGTGGGTCTAATGTTATTGATCATTTTTTCTGTGACAGTGGGCCTATGCTAGACATGATATGTGCTGATATTCACTTTCTCCAGGCATTAGACTTGACAGTTTCCTGTTTCACTCTTCTCAGCTCAGTATCTGTGACAATTGTCTCCTACATCTGCATTATTGTCACTGTGATGAGGATGCCCTCTGCCAAAGGGAGAAAAAAAGCCTTTAGCACATGTACTTCTCATATCACTGTGGCATCACTTTATTATGGCAGCTCCATCTTCATATATGTCAAGCCAGCTGGAAGCTCTTCCATGGAGTTCAACAAGATTGCCACAGTATTCAACACAGTGGTGACTCCAGTGCTCAACCCTATCATTTATAGCTTCAGGAACAAGACTGTGAAGGACGCTGTGAGAGATGCACTGAGGAGAGTTACAGCTGCTTTAAGAAGAGAAGCATGAGGCAGAAATTATATATACACTTGTAGTAAGCTCCATTGCATTTAAGTGACCTCTAAGTAGACTTGCTTTAAGGTTATTTACTGCATTGAGAATCTTCCTTCACTGAATGGACATTCATATACCTAAACTGTATGGACATGCACATGAGGAGTTTATATGAAAGATGGAGAAGGTTTGCTTATTCCCATTTACTTCCCCTATAGTCCCATATAGGAGACTGTTTGAAAACAAATTGGGATGGGGGAAAACATGTAAAAAATGATTGGGACTGGCAGTTTTTGAGTAAAAATAAAGATTTGATTGATTAAACCAGTTCAGATAAGTTAAAATAAGAAATTTATTTGTCATTACACTCACAACTGGGTGCAACAAAATGAGGTGCTCTTCCCCAAGGTAAAAGTGGACAACACCACTAAAAAAGAAACTATAATAAACACAACTAACCATACAACAATCTCTATACAAATATAAATACCCCATTGCTCCCAGCAGTTAAATTCCACACAAACGTACAACTCCACATTTAAACTCAGTACTGCACTTGGATAAAAACTGTTCTTGAATCTGCTCGTCCGTGTTCTCAATACCCTGAATCTTCTTCTCGATGGTAATAGTTCAAAGAGCTGATGTCCTGGATGAGAGGAGTCTTTCAATATCTAAGATATCCTCCTCTTACATCTGTTCCTGTACAGTTCTTCCAAAAAGGGGAGTGAGCAGCCAATGATATTTGGAGCCGTCTTAATCACCCTCTGAATTGCCTTTTTCTCTGCCACTGTGCAGATCGTGAACCATACACAGAGACAATAGGTTAATATGCTCTCAACTGAACTCCAATAGAAGATAGTTAGTAAACTCTCAGCCAATTGTTGTTTTCTAAGAATCCTTAGAAAATACAACCGTTGTTGTGCCTTCCTAATTAAAGCAGTGGTGTTCACACTCCGTCAGGTCACTTGTTATGATGGTCCCAAGAAACTTACATTCAACCACCTGTTCCACACAGACTTCATCTATACACAGAGGCTGAATGTCTGCTTTTTTCCCTAAAGTCCACTATAAACTCCTTGGTTTTTTGAATATTAAACAAAAGATTTTTTTGCATCAGTGGGATAGCTGTAATACCTCGTCCCGATACGCAGACTCGTCATCCCCAGAAATAAGTCTTACTAGTGTAGTATTGTCCACAAATTTGATAATCCTATTGTTGGGATGGTTATTGGTGCAATCAGATGAATAAATGGAGAACAGTAGTGGGCTGAGGACACAACTTTGTGGAGTGCCAGTGCTGAGTATCTTGACAGTAGAGATGTAATCATTCAGTTTCACCCTTTGTGGACAGTTTGTTAAAAAATCCAATATCCACAAAGAGATAGTTCAGTTCATCTTGTTTCCAAATAAAACACTATCCCTACAATCCAGAGTAACTACGGGAGCACATAAGAGACCTTATGTGTACCCGTAGTTACTGCAAAACCTAGTGAAAACCTATGGGAAATTCATACTGCAATCCAGAGCAAATTGTTCTTACACCGGAGCAAGGACTCCCTGTAGTTTCTCTGGATTGCACCCTAAGAGTGATAGGTGAACCCCTATCCATCAGGATTTATTAAATTGTCCTCCTGAATGCTCAGAATAATGAAATATTGGCAGTAATATTCAAAGAAACCCAGTAGAGTGAATTTGTTGTGTTCACTACTGTCTGTAGTGAATTGGGAGAAAAAGAAAATTATGGCCCCCATCATTCTTGAGTATCAACTCCTGCTAGAGAATAATAACAATTACGGTACCTCCACTATTCCATACCTTATCTGTGCAAAATGAATTCACATATAAGAAAAAGAGATATAATACATAATATTGTTAAATGGATGTTGGATTAAAACACCAATAAATGAAGAATTTTATATTTAGTGGGGTGGATGTAACAAAAGCAGGGATGGGCAAATCCAATCCCAGGGGGCATTTGCAGCCCTCAGGGACACCATCGGGAGCCCCAATCTACAGTGTAACTTGCCCATTGGAAACCATTCAAGGTCATGCTGGCCTCGCATTATCTCTGAACAACTTATGTCTCCATGTGTCCTGCATGGTCTGTATGTTTCCACTCTGTAGGATATGTGTGGTAAACAGTTCAGAATCTTCATGTGTTTCTCTGTACCTGTATTATAGTTCTTATGTGTATTATAAATATGTTCAGTAAAATTCTTTCATTCATAAAAGTTACATCTCCAATGTAGTCATTTATGTAAATTTATTCAAATTTTGAATGTGAATTAATTAATTCCTCCAACCAAGTTCATCTATGGAAACCTGGCAAATAATAGGTTTAACTGAGGTCCAGATATCATCACCTTCCCACTACTACTTCAGGAAATCTTTTCTTTCTTAATGTTCAAAGAGATATACCCTACAATCCAGAGTAACTACGGGAGCACGTAAGAGACATTATGTATACCCGTAGTTACTGCATCACCTAGTGAAAACCTATGGGAAATTCATTTTACAATCCAGAGCAAATTGTTCTTACACCGGAGCAAGGACTCCCCGTAGTTACTCTGGATTGCACCCATAGTTATCTATAACTCACAGGTCTCCAGTGAGTATGGCCCCAGGAAGCTTGATGCCATTAAACATGTTCTCAGACCTTCCCAACTTTAATTGGAATGGGGTTTGAAATCAAAATGAAGCCAAATGCTAAATGAAACTGGTAATAGGCCAGGATGGCTACAATCCAAAACAAGTACACAACTCACAAAGATATTGCTTCATGGGAAATTTCATGGGAATTTATGTTGAGTGTCATTACTTAAAAAAGGAAAAAAATGCATTTAGCACAAATAGTATATAAAATGTGAGTGGACATAAGATGTTGTACCTATCACCATCTTGCAACCTTTGCTACAGTGTAGTAGAGAAAGTGACTAATCCTTTCACTAAAGTATTCTGAGTTTACTGATCCTTGAATATTCAACACAGAGCCCACATATATCTCCAAGACAGGATCAAGTCAAGGAAGGAGGCATTTGCTTTCACAAGACTGACCCAGTTTGAAACGGTGGGAACACAGCCTGTGAGTGAACTGAGGTTCACTCAGAAAGCAAAAAGGTAAGTAAAACCAGAAGCTACTTGACTAAGCAATAGGAAAAGACCAAGTAGCCAACAGAATAGGTGGGACAGAATGGAGCACAGATCATCAGAATTACAATGTTCCATATATTATTTAGAAGGGGGAATAACAGAAGAGGGAAACTAGTTATAGGCACATTGACCATATTCAGAAGCAAATTGGGGGGGAGGGTGCTTTGGTTTTATTTTGTTTTTACAGTATCTTTTAGGCTTTACGTTTTAATTGTTTTTACTGTATTTTAATTATTTATGTTTTTAATTGTGTTTTATGTTTCTGCCGCCTTGAGTCGAGCTAGACAGCCTGAGAAAGGAGGGATACGATTTTTTTGAATAAATAAATAAATAAATAAATAAATAAATAAATAAATTGACCAACTCGAAGTAGTCATCCTGGAATATTCAAGTGACTTGCTTTAAGGTTATTTACTGCATTGAGAGTCTTCCTTCACTGAATGGACATTCATAAACCTGAATTGTATGGACATGCATATGAGGAGTTTGTATGAAAGATGGAGAAGGCTTGCTATTCCCATTTACTTCCCCTAAAGTCCCAAATTTTTTTCCTATGGAAAAAATGATTGGGACTGGCAGTTTTTGAGTAGAAATAAAGATTTAATTGATTAAACCAGTTCATCTTGTTTCTAAATAAAATACTAAAAGTGATATGTGAACCCTTATCCATTTATTAAATTGTCCTCCTGAATGCTCAAAATAATGAAATATTGGCACTAATCCTCAAAGATGGATGAATTTCTGCCCTCTTTCAGTGCCAGTGTCCCAGCTCACAAGCAACCTACCTCTCTTTTGTGAAGAATAAATGTGTAAATGGCAATTGGGAAGGGTTTTGGACCAGGGTGACCAAATAGAATGGACAGAGTGCCTCTACCTTTAAGCATTGCATAGAGGAGGGAATTTAGGCAGGTCTAGCTCAGCAAAGAAGAGTTTAAAAAGCAGCACCTGCCTAAATTCCCTCTTCTATGCAATGCTACAAAGTGGAGGTACTCTGTCCCCCATTCTCAATGGTCACCCTACATTAGACACAGGAGATGTATTATTGGGCCTTCCTTTAACTGGAAATGATAATCCTCACCATGAACAGGAATACATGATTTTGTTGTGTTCCCTGCTGTCTGTAGTGAATTGGGAGAAAAAGAAAATTATGCCCCCATCCTTCTTGGTATCAGTTCCTACTAGAGAATAATAACTATTATGGTACCACTACTATTCTATACCTTATCTATGCAAAATGAATTCACATATAAGAAAAAGAGACATAGGGCAAAATCCAGAGTAACTACAGGGAGTCCTTGCTCCAGTGTAAGAACAATCTACTCTGGATTCCAATATGAATTTCCCATAAGTTTTCACTAAGTTGTGCATTAACTACGGGTGCATGTAAAGTCTCTTATGTGCTCCCGTAGTTACTATGGATTGGGGGGGTAATACATAATATTAACTGTTCAGTGGATGTTGGATTAAAACACCAATAAATGAAGAATGTTATGTTTAGTGGGGTGGATGTAACAATAACCTAAAGCAGGGTTAGGGCACACCCAATCCCAGGGGACATTTGCAGCCCTCAGGGACACCATAGGGGACCCCAATCTATAATGAAATCACTGGAGGTCATGCTGGCCTCGCATTGTTTCTGAACAACTTCTGTCTCCATATGTCATGCATGGTCTGTATGTTTCCGTTCTGTAGGACATGTTTGGTAAACGGTTCAGAATTTTCATGTGGTTCTCTGTGCCTGTATAATAGTTCTTATGTGTATTATAAACATGCCCAGTAAAATTCATTCATTCATAAAAGTTACATCTCCAATGTAGTTATTCAAATTTTAAATGTGAATTAATTAATTCCTCCAACCACTGATGCAATCTAAGAGTGATGAGGTGGCTGTTCTGCCAAACTGCCCACAAAAGAGCTTTGCAAATATTTTTTTCATTTTCATTGACAAACCAAACAAATTGGTCACAGTTACATCCATTTTATATCAAAGAACTGATCTGAGAAAATGCAGAATTTACCAAGTTCATCTATAGAAAGCAGGAAAGAATAGGATTAACTGAGGTCCAGATATCATCACCTTCCCAATACTAGTTCAGGAAATCTTTTCTTTTTTAATGTCCAAAGAGATATAGTTATCTATAACTCACAGGTCTCCAGTGGGTAAGGCCCCAGGAAGCTTGATGCCATTAAACATGTTCTCAGATCTTCCCAACTTTAATTGGAATGGGGTTTGAAAACAAAATGAAGCCAAATGCTAAATGAAACTGGTAATAGGCCGGGATGGCTACAATCCAAAACAAGTACACAACTCACAAAGATATTGCTTCATGGGAAATTTCATGGGAATTTATGCTGAGTGTCATTACTTAAAAAAAATCAAAAAAATGCATTTAGCACAAATCTATATATATAAAAGAGAAAAGTCACTGATTGACTGACTTACTGGCTGGCTGACTGACTGACTGACTCACTGACTGACTCATCACCACCCTGCCAAAATCACTGGGCCTAGAAGCATGAAATTTGGGGTGGGTTTTCCTTCCGTGAGGGAGGGGTGCACTAAGAACCGGTTTTCGGAAATTCCAACCGGAAGGGGGTGAAAAGGGGCGTTTTCCTCCCTATACTTTGCATTGGAGAATTGTTGACTCATCAACATTCCGCCCCAACTGCTGGGTCTGAAGCATGGAATTCTGGGAGGGATCCTTCTGTCACCTGAACACCCCCCAAGAACCATGTGGAAGAATTTAACCCTTCAGGGGCTGAAAAGGGGTCAACGTGTTTTTGTCCTATACTTAACATGGGAGACTGAATAACATCCAGCCAATTTGGTGCTCAGACCCTGGTGCACTGGCGGATGTTTTTCAGAGGAAGAGGTTGCACTGGTGAGGATGCTGTGCATGGGGGGAAGTTGCACATGGGGGAAAGTTGTGCATGGGGGGAAAGTTGTGCATGGGGGGAAGTTGTGCATAAGGGGAAGTTGCGCATGAGGGGAAGTTGTGCATGGGGGAAAGTTGCATATGGGGAAGTTGCGCATACGGGAAAGTTGCGCATGGGAGGAAGTTGCGCATGGAGGAAAGTTGCGCATGGGGAGAATTTGTGCACGGGGGAATTTGCACACGGGGAATTCGCGCATGGGGAGATGATGCGCATGGGGAGATGATGCGCATGGGAGAAGTTGTGCATGGGAGGAAGTTGCGCATGGGGGAAGTGGCGGATGGGGGTTGATGTGCAAGGGGGAAATTGCGCAAGGGGGTTGATGCGCATGGGGGGTTGATGCACATGGGGAAGTGGCGCATGGGGGTTGATGTGCATGGGGAAGTTGCACATGGGGGAAGTTGCACATGGGGAAGTTGCGCATGAAGGGATGTTGAGCATGGGGAAAAGTTGAGCATGGGGAAAAGTTGCGCATGAGGGAAAGTTACGCATGAGGGGAAGTTGCGCATGGGGCATGATGCGCATGGAGGAAAGTTGTGCATGGAGGAAAGTTGTGCATTGGGGGAAGTGGAGCGTGGGAGAAGTTGAGCATGAGGGAAAGTTGAGCATGAGGGAAAGTTGCACATGAGGGAAAGTTGCGCATGAGTGGAAGTTAAGCATGGGGAAGTTGAGCAGGGGGGAAGTTGAGCATGAGGGAAAGTTGCACATGGGGGAAGTTGCACATGGGGGAAGTTGAGCATGGGAGAAAGTTGCGCATGGGGGAAAGTTGCGCATGGGGGAAAGTTGTGCATGGGGGAAGTTGCGCATGGGGAAGGTGTTCATGGGGGAAGTGGTGGATGGGGGTTGATGTGCAAGGGGGGAAGTTGCACATGGGGGAAGTTGAGCATGGGGAAGTTGAGCATGGGGGAAGTTGAGCATGGGGAAGTTGAGCATGGGGAAGTTGTGAATGGGGAAAGTTGCGGATTGGGGAAAGTTGTGCATGGGGAAAGTTGCGGATTGGGGAAAGTTGTGCCTGGGGGAAGTTGTGCATGGGGGAAGTTGCACATGGGGAAGTTGCTCATGGGGAAGTGGCGAATGGGGGAAGTTGCGCATGGGGGAAGTTGAGCATGGGGGAAGTTAAGCATGGGGGAAGTTGCACATGGGGAAGTTGCACATGAGGGTTGATGCACATGGGGAAGTTGAGCATGGGGAAGTTGAGCATGGGGGAAGTTGAGTATGGGGGAAGTTGAGCATGGGGGAAGTTGTGAATGGGGGGAAGTTGCGGATTGGGGAAAGTTGTGCATGGGGGAAGTTGCGCATGGGGGAAGTTGAGCATGGGGGAAGTTGAGCATGGGGAAGTTGCACATGGGGAAGTTGCACATGAGGGTTGATGCACATGGGGGAAGTTGCGCATGGGGGTTGATGCGCATGGGGGAAGTTGCGCATGGGGACAAGTTGCCCATGGGGAAGTTGCGCATGGGGGTTGATGCACATGGGGGAAGTGGCACATGGGGGGTTGATGCGCATGGGGGAAAGTTGCACATGGGGGCTTGATGCACTTGGGGGAAGTTGCTCATGGGGAAGTTGTGCATGGGGGCTTGATGCGCATGGGGGTTGATGCACATGGGGGAAGTGGTGCATGGGCGATGTGGTGCATGGGGGAGTTGCACATGGGGGGTTGATGTGGGTTGATGCATATGGGGGGATGGCATACGGCGGTATTTTACTTCCGCAACGCGGGTACGCCTTTTGCTAGTAGTTTATAAACAAGTGATAGCTTATAGAGTATTATAGCTTATTTATAGCCATTTAAATATGCTCAGTAAAATTCGTTCATTCACATAAGTTCTAGCTCTAATATATTCATTTACATTAATTTATTCAAATTTGTAACATAAATTCATTTTTCCCCCTACCCATGTGTCAGAAAGATGATGTGGCTCTCCTGCCAAAATTAGAATGGCTTCTAATGCTGTCTTTTTCTAAGAACATCTTTTTGGTATTCAGCTTGCCTCTTAGCACAATAATGTAACATTTGGGGAGAAAGATGCAACCCAAGAGCCCAGTGTTGGAGGCCAGGATGGCAAACACCTCCACAGCCACTATGTTTTTCCCCTTGGTACTCAGGTAAGCTGGAAGAAAGGAAATCCAGACACTGCAGAAGACCAGCATGCTGAAGGTGATGAACTTGGCCTCATTGAAGGCATCTGGTAGATTTCTGGCTAGGAAAGCTACAGTGAAACTGATGAGCGCCAGAAAGCCCATGTAGCCCAAGAGAGAATAGAACATGGCAAAGGAGCCTTCGTTGCATTTTAGGATGATTTTCCCCACCTCTGAGTTCATGTC
Source organism: Cryptoblepharus egeriae (assembly GCA_030015325.1). NCBI lineage: Eukaryota > Metazoa > Chordata > Lepidosauria > Squamata > Scincidae > Cryptoblepharus > Cryptoblepharus egeriae. The sequence continues at coordinate 87,170,916 of JAREYC010000004.1, forward strand.
CACATCTGGGAATGGGGGAGAAGACAACAGCCAAGCTGTACTTATACACACTTGAATGAAGGAGCAGGTCAGGACAATGGAGTTGGCCACTTTTTGCCCCAGCCATTTCCTTATCTTGTTTCCTGGCCTGGTGGCAACGAAGGCCAAGATCACAATGATTGTTTTTGCCAGAACGCAAGAAATGGCAACAGAGAAAATTATGCCAAAAGCAATTTGCCGGAAAAGGCAGGAGACCTTCCCAGGCTTGCCAATGAAGAGTAACGAAGAAAAGTAGCAGAGGAGGATGGAGGTGAGCAGAATACAGGTGAGGTTCTGGTTGTTTGCCTTGACAATGGGGGTGTTCCAGTTCTTCAGAAAGATTTGTATTACCAAAACTGTGACCACAGCAAAGAAGACTGCAAAATAAACCACAGTGATTCCCATGGGCTCATCATAGGTTAGGAAGGTGACTGTCTTAGGGATACATTGGCTTTTGTTCTTATTTGGATATTGATCCTCAGGACAATTGACACAATGATCTGCATCTAAAGTAGATAAGCAAAGTATTAGTATCTCACTTCTCTTATAAAATGATGTTTACTTTGTCTTGAAATAATGTGGTATCAGTCTGGATGAAAGTACTTTAAATTCACAAAGGAATCACCATTTCATTTAGTACCTGGAATGCTTGCAATGATTCCAAGACATTCGTATTCTACCAATGGAGGTGCTATTCTACACTTGTTAAGAAAGTCTCATTATATTATTGATAATGATTATCATATCTGGGGATTAGTTCTGGCAAGGTAGGAAAAATTCAGTTTCAAAGTAGACAATTATAAATTCATTCGTGTTGAAATATAAAATTTATCACACCTTTCTTCCATGTTTTATAGCTCAGAGTCTATCACCAATTGCTGAAACAGATTATCCTAACATATTACAACTGAAGTGGCTTAAACTTGTACTATCCTTACCCATTTGATCAGAAATCATATCTTCTGGACACCAAGAACAGTCATAGCAACAAACTGGTTTTCCTTCTTTCACTGTCCTGCTGTGCCCGAGATGGCAAGGTTCAACACACCTAGAGTTGGGCATTATCTGATATGATTGAAAAAGAAACAGTAGTAGTGCTAATTTTCCAAAACCACTAGCACAACAGAATTGCTTGACATTTTAGAAATTCTTGACCAGAAATGCTTACAGTATAAGAATATTTTTAGAATATTTAAGAAATATTTTTATTTTTAGTGTTGTTTGTAAATAAGTAAAAAGACAGTTAAATTCAGTTAAAATTTAATAAAAATTCAGTCAATATTAAATTGTGATGTTCTCTTGACTGAAGAGACCAATTCTTGTTATTCTACCTTGAGGAGGCATAACTGCACCATCCCAACTTTAGGAAGCTTCAGATCCCCCAATGGAACAGTTCTGCCAGTGCTAGAAAATTGGTTAGACATGCCCTGTGACTATTAAAAACATATTTGCCCTTATGTTTTAAAAATGGTTCTTTGATGAAGGATTTTTTCTGTTGTTTTTTTATTTTTTGCCATACCTTCTTAAATTTGCTATTCCACACAATCTTATCTGCATTAATGGAGAACTCTTGATTTGATGAAATCTCTCCAACCTGAATTTTAAGGATAGATTGATTGGGGAAGGTGACCCAGTTGATTATATCATACCCAGATGACAACTCTCCATTCTCAAATAAAACTTCATGTCCAAAACCATTATTAAAGTGGACAGACTTCAAGATGGAATGGAACTGGATTGGAAGAGAAAACAATGTTAACAAATTGGAGATGGTTTTCGGAGTATGTGCTCATTTTATTCTTCCTACCAAAACATTAAATATGAAGTGTACAGAAATAGTAGATGATAAATTTCCCTCCTGTTTCTATTAGCTTACTATCTGTGGTTGCAATCTAAAGAGCACTTTCCTGGGAGGAAGCCCCATTGAACTCAATGGAACTTACTTCTGAGTAGATACAAATACAGAGTGACCAGAAGCCAAACCCAAAATTCCTGAACACCAGGGCCAAAATTCCTACCCCCCAAAGCCAAAATTCCTACCTGCTTAAAAAATTGCCAAAAAATGTAATTATTTTGTTTTCATATTTTTGTTTTTCAGTTTTTTGGCCATAAGTTTTTATAGGCAGGAGATATCTCAAAACTGATTATTTGTATTGGATTCTGCTCTTTAATACGAATCCAACGACATATGACATAATGGGGTACTGCACACTATCACAAAGTTAAAAAATAAAGCCAAAATGTAGGACGCCCAGACAGGCTAAAAATTCGGACAAATCCGGGTTTTTCCGGTCATATGGTCACCCTGCATAGGATTGCACTGTATGTCATATCATGATCTAAGGACTTGCCTGCCATGGGTGAACATTCATATTGATAAATTTGTGTTTGTCCATTATTCGTCTTTGCCTTGACAACTGGATGGTATGTAGAGTGTGTGCTACAGCATAGACAGCATTGTAGATATTGTAGCTCTCTCCAGTCATGTCCATCTCAAACCTAGAGGTAGGCAGTCTCTCTAATTTCTCATCTCCTCTACATATTCGACAATATCTACAATACCAAAAGTTTTCATTGAATAGACGACAATAAAATGCAGTTTGCCAGAATGCAGAGAGAAAATGCATGAGTGGCCTGTTAGGTCTTAAGTTCCGGAGAAATTCTTTGAATGCTAGGGTGGAATAGGTTTGGACTGAGAAAGATAAGGCACCATGGAAGGTTTTTGTAGAGAAGCCCTCCTGATTGAATGTATTAGTGAAATCCCATTGAGGAGGTATAATCCAAACCTTTCCTATATGGACTTTGATGTGAAATTCATTCACATCCAATACAATTGCTAAAGATTCCAGTGAATGAGCATCCCCATTGACCACAATCACATTAACATCAGTTGTGCGAAGTGTTAAGTATATTTTGGAATATGTCCCTCCATCACCTTGTTTAATATGGTGATTCATTGCTATGGTCCTTTCCAAAAAAGCAACACAAATGTCATTGCGGGCAAGCTTAGGAGTCAGCATCTGCACAAAGCTTTCACCATCGTCATCATCTGAAACAATGAGGCCAATCCATGTCCACTTGAAATGCAGGAGTAACTTAACAATACCCATGTGCAAATTAATTTCTTTTGGTGCCATCTGGTAAAATGAGGGGAAATGTGCTTTTCCACTCATCCTGGTTTGATATGCGCTGTAAGCAAGCTAAGAGGATAGCATACTTTTCTTAGTGGTTAAAGAGATATGTCCAAATACAATTTTTTTTCTACAAATATGTCACAATCCTATATGTTTGTCTTATGGTTATCTTTCTGATTATATGGTGGTGACTTTGAAGATCCATTGCTGTTTTCAACCATGTGTATTTTTATTCTGTCACAACTTCATTGTTCAAACTGCATTGCTTACCACCTGTTATCTGACCAGGGTGTTGGTATTTCCTTTTAAGTCCTACACAGCATCCACTGCGAATGATAGCTTCCTTCCACAAGAATTTATCCACTGCATCAAATTTGGCCCTCACAGAGATTTTGCCATTTTTTGAGGCTCAACTTGGAAAAACTGGCTAGAGGGCCCTCTCTGTTGTACTTCCAATAAGCAGAAATTGTAGCTGGTAATGGTGCCTGTAATAGTGAAACCCCACAGTCACTCGAATTGAGTGGTGAGGGTCTTGTCCGGTGACTCTAGTTGGTGAATTCAGTTCTCTGTCTGTCAGTCATTGCCTAGTGAAGACCTTTTCACCATACCTTCATGGTTTTGTTCTCAAATATTTTTTTTTAGTTTCACCTTTTTTCTCTCTCTTCATCTGCAATCCTAAAGACACTTTCCTGGGAGTAAGATCCATTGAACACAATGGGGCTTACTTTTGAGTGGACATGGTTAGGACTGTACACTTCCTCTAATTCTTTTACTCCTCATAATTAAGTCGTACTGTGTTTTTATATTGTTTTTTAGTTATACCAATTTCAGCTTGTCTTGAGTCATTCTGAGAAAGGCAGACTTTTTAACAACAGATTGGTCTATTTATATAGGTACAATAGATTGCTACAGATTTATAAAACAAGTAAGTATGTATTAGAAAATGTTGACCTGTACTGCCAGTTTGTTTTTGAACAACTGAACAATTTATTTTTGAATGACTGCCATTGAAAAAGAAAGTAAGTTATTTAGAAAAATGGAAAATATGTAACAAGAGTCTCCCCATTACTATAAAGGATTCACTACCCCAAGCATTAGGACATTGCAAAGAAGCTATTTGTTTTTAAAGGAAAATTGAAGTTATTTATTATCAATCCACCATCTGTACTGAAGATCAAGCTTTCTAGGTACATTGAATATTACATGGTGTGATTTTAATCAGAACATTAGATTGGAATATAATTTAGTTACATCTGTACCTAAAGACATACTCACATACCTGGGGAATCTGGTAGATATTCAAGATGTTGGACATTTGAATGGAGTTCTCAGTAGTAAGTCCTCCCAGAACAGAGAACACTTTCTTTTTCATATTACATTGGTAATTAGGCACAGTCCTTTGCTGTGTGAATAACGCATCCAGGATGTCTCCGTATGTTATCATGGAATCAAACTGGTTATCATAGAGCTGGAATCCCAGAGTGACATTGGACAAGAGTTTGGGATTCTTGTTGATATCATGAATAGCAAACATGAAGGAAAAGGCATGCTGATAATTTTTAAACACTACACTGCAATAAAATTGGCATGGGTTTTTAGAAAACATTCTCCAAAAATCATCTTCATCATCTTCATCTTCATCTTCATCTTCCTCCTCATCTTCATTATTATTATTATTATTATTATTATTATTATTATTATTATTATTATTATTATTATTATTATATTTTCACCAGTACTACATGTACAAAGGTACAAAGGTTGCTGAATATCTGATTCCCACCAGAATGAGTAAGGAAGGTTGATACTAAAAGGGCGATATGAATCAGTAGTATTTGTTTCCCTTACATACCTGGAAAATATTTGTCCTTTCAAGTACAGAGAGAATCAGATAAGATATCTGAGTACTGGTGTGTGACATACCCCCAAATCCAGAATAACTACGGGAGCATGTAATAGACTTTATGTGCACCCGTAGTTACTGCACCACCTAGTGAAAACCTATGGGAAATTCATATTGGAATCCAGAGTAAGTTTTCTTACACCGGAGGAAGAACTCCCCAGTTACTCTGGATTTTGTCCTATCTATCTAAGAGTCTGTAATGGTGAAATCCCAGAGTCACTCATCTTGAGTCTGGTCTGGTGACGCTAGACTTGACTTGAGTCTGCACTCCCACAACTTTTTATCATCATTGCTGATAAGAAAACACCACCCTATTTAATTCTGATTATTTTCAGTATTACTATTACCACTTGCATAATTCTCTGCATTTGTTCTCAATAAGTTTTGAAATGGATTCATTATTTTAACAGGTTCCTACAATACCTTAAGAATCTCATCAGGCCCTGTCACACTTGCCCTCTGGAGGTCTGAGGTCACTCTAAACTTCATTGGAGAAGCTAATTTAGAGAGCCTCATACTTTGAAAGACTTTCCAGAAATCAACTTTCAGTCTGTTCAGCAAAACATGGGCAATTGGTACCCATAAAAGTTAAAAGAACCATGAACTAGCAGCATCATGAGCTAGCAACATAGTATGTAAGAGTAGTTAAATATTATTATAAACTCTACTTCTGAATCACTTTTTGCATTCCATCACAGTATTTTTAATTATAATGAAAATTGGTAGAATACTATAGTGGAAGGGTACTTTAATCCCTCAGAAATGATGCAGTTAATTAAGGAACATAGCAGAGCCTTCCTCACATTTTTTGTATGCTATTGCTTGCCTGCTGGGCTGTACTGCCTGCTGTTGTTTAAAGGCCTATGCTGAGTCTCCCACGTGGCCTTTAAAAACCCAGCAAGAGACTTGTGACACCCCAGGATATCATAACGCACACTTTGGGAACATCTTCCTTTAGAAGTTGTTTGCAAACCTATTTTCCAGCAGGCAAAAGTGTTACTACCACTACTAAACAAGGGGGAAATGACTTACTTAAACATACCACAGCGCCTTTCTGGAGGATCTTTGAAATGGAGCACATTAATGACAGCACGTATGAGAGAGAATATGCCACTAATCATGGCCTCTCCTGGTTTATAAAAACTGCCTTCGCTGTTGGTACGAAAACGGCATTCGGCATTTGCACTTACAAGTTGAGGGAACAGCAGCAGCAGCAGCAACAAAAACAGCCACCTGAGCGCAACTTTCTGTGTACCTGTGCTGCACTTGCACACCTCCATATCTCTAAATGCACTCACCAGTTCTACACTGGTGTCTAAAGCAGAACACAACACAGAGATGCACAGTTTGTGCACCCAAAGATTGCATCAGAAAGCCTTTGCCTAAATAAGGTGAACTTCAGAAGAGGAGATTGGGTTAGATTTAATTCACTATGGAACAACAACCCAAAACTAAGTTGTATTTAGGGACTAGTCTAATCTAGTCATTTAATCATTTTCTAAATATTTTTGTTATTGAGGCTCCAAAAGAGAAAATTAATAATTATTATTTTGATAATTACAAGGTTGAGAATGGCCTCCATGATGCCACAGATGTTCTTAGTGTGCCAAAACTTGTTTATGAAATGTCATGAAACTATTTCCTTTTCAATGGGAAACTAAGGACGTAGGTTTTTACAGGTTGAACCTTCTTATCTGTGGGTTTTGAATCCATGGATTTGACTCAATAGACCACTGTTCAATATTAAACACCACTGGTCAATGAAAGTTACATTACATTAGAATCCTATGGATGTTTACTTCAAAGCAAGTCCCATTCTTTTCTATAAGGCTTGCTCCTAGTCTCAGATAATTTTGTATAGGGTTGCAGTCAAAATAGCCCCATCCTATCTAAATTCTTCCATGGGGAAATGTAGCAGTCAGGACATGTGCTGGTGATATAGCTGTCATCAAGTCCACATTGATCTTATCGGTGGTTGAGACCTGGGAAATGTTAAAGGGTAAACTGGATTCTGGCACTGCCTACCCCCCTATTTGGCCAACCTCTGCCCCTGAGACTTCCTGCCTTCCAATATACTTCATCCACTTTCATTGCGTAAGAGTTTAAAGAAGGCCAACCTTAATTCTGAAGGGGACATTTCTCTGCTAATAATGGTTGTGGGTTGGGAATGTATTCTTTTGTTGTACAAACTCTAGTCCTATCTCTTTTGTTCATCCAATCCCAACAGGCAGTGGAATCTCTCAGTTTGTCAGCAATAGATTGGATGTGGCATGGAAGCATGTCGCACAGATCCAGGACCCCCAGCCAGGGTGACCATATAGAATGGAGGACAGAGTGCTTCTGCCTTTAACCATTGCATAGAGGAGGGAATTGAGGCAGGTTTGGCTCACCATAGAAGGCTTTAAAAAGCAGCACCTGCCTAAATTCCCTCTTCTATGCAATGCTTAAAGGTAAAGACACTCTATCCTGGCATTCTGTATGGGCACCCTGCCCCCAGCAGATACAGAATTCCAAAGATAATTTATCTGCAGGCAGCCCCATGTTGGTAAATGGGGAGACTGGGAGTTACTGGTGAATCCCCCTTCTCAGTGGACTCTATTGCCGGGTCATTCCTTATCGACTGAGAGGCTCCTTCCTATCAAGAAGGCAGATCACAAAGTTTTCCTTTGAGGAATGGCTTTGTCAATTCCACAAAATCCTTGATGGCCCCTTGATTGTGTCTCGGACTTTCTCCAGTAGATGTCCATCCTTTAAGTCTGGTGTGTCAAAAGTCCATTCGGATGGACTCTGAGACACAAATCTAACATCATTATGGACTTAGAAAGACCAGGGCCATAATGTATTCCAGTTCAGAAACATAATGGGGACTTGTGAAGGATTTTTCATCCTTATAGTCTATCACCCCATGCTTTGCATTTGCTGTCTTTTTAAAAATATGCTTCAGGCTGTCAGGGTGGGTAGACTGGCATTGCCATGAAGACCACCAAGAAGGCAGTGGTGTCACTATAGGGGTGCAGCCCATACTGAGTGACATACCCAAGGAGATAACATGCTAAAATGGCAATAGTTAGGAATAATTATCCCCATCATGCTATGTACCATTGTATGTGTATTTTACAGCAAATTTCAATGCAAAAAGCCGCTTGGAAATATCTCCCTTCTTCCCAAAGTTATAGCTAAAATCAGAAAAAAGTCATGGAGCTCTATGCAAACCAAGTGCCATTGCACATTTGCTCATGAGTAAAAAAGAAAAGAAATTCAGACAATTTATTTCAAATGTTTTAATGACTGTTCAGTACACATTTCTTTTTATTGTATATTTCTTTTACACTCACAATGTTACCTCCTGTAATTAAAACGTGAAGAGGAGCCTCAGATCAAATGAGTATATAGCCATCCTGACCAGAATGGCCTTCAACTTCCCAGATCCACAAGCTCAACCTTAAGCAGTTTACACAGGATTTTAACAACAACCATTTCCAGTTCTTTATATCCACTAAAATTGTGTGTGGGAGAATTAGAACACAATATCTATCTACCCAGTGTGTAATTAATCAGTGGAACTCTTTGCCACAGGATGTGGTTTAAAAATATCTGGCTGAGATACCTTTAAAATGGGACTGGACAGATTTCTGGAGGAAAAGTTCATCACAGATTTCAAACCATAATGAGCATGTTCAACCCTCTCATTTTAGAAGTAGCCTACCTTAGAATGTCAAATGCATGGCAGAGGCACAAGAATGCATATTTCATGTTGTCTTGGATGCCCTCTGAGTTATAGGAAGTTATAGGTGAGTTATATTAAGTTGGATTAGATGGGCCTTTGACATGAACTAGTGGAGTTCTTTTAATTTTGAGTGCTATAACCAAAAAAACAAAAGCAAAAGTTTTCTCTTGCACTGCAGGTAAGAACATAAGTAACATTTATGGGCATAAGGTGCATAAAAACAGCAGATAACTGGATCCTTGAATAAGGAGGGACACTTGCATATCTGAGTTTTCAATTCACATCACTATATAATTATAGAAATTCTATTCATAGAGGTGTTGGTTTCATTTAACAGAATAGGATTTCAACTTAAGTCTTACTGGAAAAATTAGATATACTATTCTATTACCTAACCAATTTTGGCAATTTGTCTTCCTGTTCTCATGGTGGTGTGGGGAGGCCACCACATTTTTTTTTTTTTTTGCACTGACCTAGCACCACAAGAGTAGTGGTGCCATATGTTCTGGGAAAAAGGGACTGTCCCAGTTTTCGGGGATTGTGTTCACATATTGGCATGTTTGATAGGGAGTCCTGTCCTGGTTTTGTGGAAGAGAATTATGGCAAACCTACACATGAATCGTACAGAAGTTCCTTACATCTTCCTTACAGAAGTTCCTTTGTTTTTGAACCAGAACTTGCGCTGGCCTAACCAGGGGTTGGGATTGTACTGTGTGTAAAATAAATAACAACATTTTCCCATTTAGATTTCTAAATTTTCCTAATAGAGTTTTATTTTTTCCTCCATGTAAGCTGAGCCTTGCTATTCAACTCAGGTCTCATCAGAATTACATAACATTTGGGAGAAAAAATAAAACCCAGTAATCCAGCGCTAGAGGCCAAGATGGAGAAGATCTCCACAGCCACCATAGACCTTCCCTTGGTACTCATGTAGGTGGGAACAAAAGACAGCCAAACGCTGCAAAAAACCAGCATGCTGAAGGTGATAAACTTGGCTTCGTTAAATGTGTCAGGCAACTTCCTCGCAAGAAAAGCCACAAGGAAGCTGACAATGGCCAGAAATCCCATGTAACCCAGAATACAGTAAAACATCACAGCCGATCCTTCATTGCATTCCAGGATCATTTCTTCATCCAGGGAATGCATGTCCACATCTGGGAATGGAGGAGCAGTACAGAGCCACACAGTGCAGATCCCTCCTTGGATCAAGGAACAGAGAAGAACCACTGAATTTGCCAATCGTTTCCCCATCCATTTCCTAATTCCTGCGCCTGGCTTGGTGGCCATGAAAGCCAGGACCACAGTGATGGTTTTGGCAAGCACTGAAGATACTGCTACTGAGAAGATGATGCCAAAAGCTGTTTGACGTAGAAGACAAGTCACGGAAAGAGGTTCTCCAAGGAAGAGCAATGAGCAGAGGAAGCTGAACAGGAGGGAGATGAGCAGGGAGTAAGTGAGATCTCGGTTGTTGGCTCTGACGATGGGAGTGTCCTGATGTTTAATGAAGACACCCAGAACCACAACTGTAATCAGAGCAAAAAATAGAGCCAAAACAAGCAAAGCTATTCCCAACACATCTTGATAGGACAGGAAATTGGGGACCTTGGGAAGACACCCATCTTGGTCTTGGTTTGGATGCTGGTCTCCTGGACATTTGAAACAATCATTCATATCTTGGGGGGAAAAAGAGGATTCAATACTTTTTGTACATGGAAAGAAATTAAATGTCCCAATTGCAATGCCTTCAAAATATAATGTGATAAAATATCTTTGTAAAACTCACAAACATTAACTGAGGCATTTGTTAAGAGCAATAATAGGGAAAGTGTGGCATGAAAATACCCAAATAAATGTGCTTGCATGTTTCTGCTATTTCCTAATTATTCATGAGATGATTTAAAGTACTCAGAATGGAGAACCATACTAGCCAATGATAAAGTACAGGAGTCCCTCATTATCCCCTCAATTCCAGAACTTCCTGTGGAAAAATAATCCATGGGCGAAAATGGGAATGTACATTAATAGATCCACTTCCAGGTTCTTGCTCCTAATGAAATAAAGTTGTGCCTCAATATCTGCAGGGAGTTTTGGTTCAGGGACTCTGCTGACACACAAAAAATGTAAGCAACAAAAGCAGTTTAAAGAAATAAAAAGTTTATCCTTTAAAATCGTTTTTTAAAGTTTATACAACTCTCGTAGAGAGGCAGTCAGCAATTAGAAATGCTAAGGACCCCCTGTCTTTTCCTGGCTTGGCTGCAGAATGGAATGACTGCTTGTATGACTGTCTCTAGAATAGTCGAACAGCACTTTTAAAAACAGATTTGCAGTGATCATTCACGTTGAGCTAAGTCCACGAATAAAAAAATCTGTGCATGTTGAACTGTACATGCTCTTAACATTTCATAGGATTGCCTGCTATTTCTCTTACCCATGTGGTCTGATATCTTTCCTGCTGGACATGGAGCACAATCATAGCAACAAAATGGCTCTCCCTCCCTCTTCCTTCTTCTATACCCTGGATAGCAGTAATCATTACACACTGAGTGAGGACGCACCTGTTGAAACAAAGATTCAGTAAAGCAATGAAATAATTTTCTTCTAAGTGGATAATCAGGAAGCTGTTGCAGGGGGAGAATGTCATCACAGTGAAGGCTTAGTATATATAGGAGATTTCCAACATTTGTCTGAGTAGGACAATTGGCATTGATTTATCAGCAGGGTGGTGGGCTGTGCCTGCAGGATTAGACCTTAGGTAAGGGCATCAAAAGATCTAGACAGGTGGGTTGCAATCCAAAATCTTCCAGTACTATTCAGACATCCTGATTTCTTCACCCCATTCACTGAAGGGGGCAATGAGAGTAGCCACCTTCCATCACTCCTTATCATAAACCTTGCCAAGTTTGGCTATGGGTGCAATCCAGAGTAACTACAGGGAGTCCTTGTTCTGGTGTAAGAACAATTTAATCTGGATTGCAGTATGAATTTCCTATAGGTTTTCAAAAGGTGGTGCAGTAACTACAGGTGCACGAAACGTCTCTTATGTGCTCCCGTAGTTACTCTGGATTGCAGGGTTTGTCACTGTGATATAATAGAAACAGACAATATATCTCAGTTGCCTCTAGAGCCATGGATTGACAACAAATGAAAATCTCTTGAAAAGATCAACACTAAGCAAAGGAAAACACTCAGCTATGTGTAACTAGCAATTTGTAACTAGCAATGTGTAACAAAGTTATCACATTGGACCACGTTCCCAGTTTATTTGGTTACTCATAGTTGGATCTCACCTGATTAAAGTTGCTGTGCCATGTGATCATGCCTTCATCAATGCTGAACACTGGACCAGGTGAAGCCTCTGGATCCATCCTGCCCACTTTCACTCTTATAAAGGTTTGATTTAGGAAAGTCACCCAGTTGATAATATCAAATGCAGTGGCTAGTTCACCTCTAGCATTAAAAGAGATGGTGTCTCCAGCACTGTTGTTGAACGAGACGCTTCTCAGAAAGGTGTGAAGCTACATTTTAAAAGGCAAATTATGAAAAAAGGCATTTGGAGGCTTTCACTTAGATGTCTTAAAGTGTAGGTATAGTGATTGGGTGGAGCCACCACATCCTGTTTGATGAAGTGAAGAAGAATCATGGCACGCAGCCAATACAATGTTCTTTTCACCAAAACAATGAAGCTCATGTATGTTGTGAAAAGGGAAAAGATCCCTTCTCCTGACTTGCCAACTGCAAGGATCTCACAACCCTGCAAGTCAGTTGCTATTGGACTGACAGAGAGACCCACTGATCTGACCTACAGAATGCGGTGCAACCTTGTCAAATCTGCCCCATCACCCCAAGAGTCTGAAAATTATATTGCACACCTCCCTCCATACTCTTATAGCCTTGTGACATTTGGATGGTTGTGGTTTAAGAAAAATGTAATGGACAGGATGACTAATCAGAAAAGCTTTCAGCAAACAAAACAGAATAAATAAGATTGACCTAATTATTGGAATGAAATGGGGGTGAACTGAATGCTTGAAATGAGCTATGGAAATATGAAATCTTTTCATGTTGATGCCATGAAAAACATAAAGTGGAAGAGCAAACAGGGCAGCTTGTTCTGTGACTTGTGTCCTCATACATTTCAGATCACAACTCATCACATTCCTTAGTTTGTTATACAGTTACAGTAGGTTACCTGCCAAGGTGAATGATTTGGGGATTTGAGGTTGAATCCACCCCCAACTCTCCTGCTATCTTTGTGTCTACCTGAGTTCATAGCATGCAGAGCATGTCCTATGGCATGGACAGCATTGTAGACGCCGTAGCTCTGGGCAGTCATACTCATTTCAAAAAATGTTCCAGGAAGACTCTCCAGTTTCTCCATGCCACTACACACGTCCGTTGTCTGGTCATCCTCTCTGGAGTCGGGCAATAAACAGGCAAAAGCTTGTTTCCAGAAGACCCTGAGAAAGCTGTCCTCTCTTGGCCAATGAGAGTTTAGAGTATGGAGGAAACTGTGGAATCCAGGCACCTCATTGGAATTAACTGTCAAGGATAACGCACCATGGAAGACTTCAATATCCAAATCTCTGTAATATGTCTGTGAAGAAAAGTCCCACTCACTTGTCATAATCCACACCTTACCCATGATGTTCTCTGTTGTATTTTCCATTTGTTCCATGTAGAGGAACCACTTCAAAGCATACATAACATGAGTATCTGCATTTACCACAAATACTTTGACTTCATGGGCATTTAGAAAAAGAGTCACATTTGCTCTGTGTTTTTCAAAAAAATCCTCTATTATATCATCAAGTGAGGAAAAATTTGGTAGTCTATCAATGAAGGCAGAACAGATTCCTTCCTCAGCAAGAACTGGAATCAGCTTCTCCAGAAAGCTTTCTCCTTTGTCAGAATTCAGTGCAATGATCCCAATCCATGTCCATTGGAAAAAGAGAAGCAGTTGGACTATCCCAGTATACTCATGCTCTTCCCTGGGTATCATCTGATAGGTGGAAGGGAATTGGCTGTCTTCCATCATTGGAGTAAAGTAGCAGTAGGTAACCTAAGAACAGTGTTGCTTACTAACAATTAGAAAGAAACATTTAGAACCTTGCATGCAAAGTATCACATGTATCAATGTATGTATCACAAAACATTCATATATCATAAGGTTTTTAATAAGAGATATTTATAAAAGTTTACATGACCTATCAAGGCATAAAAACCTAGGTGATGCCATATGCAATACAAAGGATATGTTAATATATTTGTTGCCAAATCCTGCTGTAGCCATGCCATTCAATAGCATTCAGCTGCATAAAAAATCATATTCATTTACTTGCATGAAATCCTATACAATTCCAACGGTTTTCATTGGATATTCACCAGACATTTTGGAGGTGTCTGTGTGAGGAGAGAAAAGGGAAGGGACAGGGAGGCAGTTATAAGAACATGGATAAAAACATTTCAGAAAACTAGGAAAGAGTACAGGAAGAAATGTATATATTATGCTACCAATTTTATTTCTTTCCATTTCTCCCCCTCAGAGGAGCAGCGATAGAGATATAGGAGGACAGGAATCATAGACTCCAAACTCACACCCAAACATCCACACATGTACCATACCTGTGGGATTTTATAGAGGGTTAAGATGGTGGCCATGTGGTGGGAAGTTTCAGAGTCAAGCCCCCCAATCACAGCAAGAAGTGTTTTTGGAACATCACAATTGTAGTTGGGGACAAACTTTTTCAAGCTGAAAAGAAGGTTCAGTGTATTCTGGTATGTCAGTTTCGCATTAAAATAGCTGTCGTAGATATGGAAGCCCAGACTGATGTTGGGTAAAATGTTGGGGTTTCCATTGATCTCCTTTGTTGCAAATACCAAGGCCAGGACGTGCTGGTAGTTCTTTGGTGTTGCACTAAAACAAGAATTGGAAGATGCGTGAAATCAATATTCTGCATTTAAGCAACTGACAGAAAAAAAATCTAAGTTGCTGCAGGCTGGATCAATTCTTGTAGGTTGGATGTGGCCCCGGACCATAGTTTGGAGACCCCTCAACTATGCCATTAATACATCTGTAGTCAGACAAGATCCTTCCTAGTGTGGAAATGAGACAACGCTGGACACTCTGAATGTTTAGATAAGTACCATAGTTACTCAGATTTAATGAGCCATCAAATGTAATGCACATCCTATATCTATAATCAAAATACCACATTTACTCAAATTCAATTAACATCCTGATTCTGGAGACTTAAATTTGACTGAAAATGGTGAGTGTGAGCATTTCAGACTAACCCATTTTTTCAAATCACATTTGAAAACAGACTATCCTGTGTACAATTTGCAGTTCTTCAAACTTTTTTCAATGGACTCGCAAAAATTAAAAAAAATAAGTGTAGTGAGGGCTAAAAATTCTCTCACAATAGTTTTTCAATAAAATATGGGTAATGTTGTATGAAGCCAAACGCAACTGATAGCTTCAGTCATCTCTATGCAAGACACATAACATTAGTGAACACACCACAAATGGTTTGACCACATTCCTTTGAACCATGAATATAGTACTCAACAAATATATGATATGGTAGTGAAAAGGTGGCTGTTGAATGCAGGACAATCCTGTTGTGATAATGCAGGAAAATGTAGAAACAGTAGTTAATGGGTTAAACATGGGCTAATCTGAAATGAGCCCATATCTAAGGAGATATATATTTATCACATGATATTAATATTATCACCATTAATAAAATTATATAATCTATAGCATATTATACAAGTTTTTTTCAATCCACCTTTATATACAAGCTAATTCTATATCAATTACATGTTATGCGAAACTTTTAAAAATCCTTACACAGGTTCAAGAATAAAGTTTGTCATTGGGTGTTGCGCAAAGGTCATGGGTTCAATCATGAAAATGAGCTGAGAAGAAACCCCACCGATTAAGTGGTCACCTGCCTGGTAATACTCATGAGGGATATGCAGGGCATCTCTCATGATGCACATAGAAGCATGTCCCTTGCAGTCGTTTAGAAAGAGGATCAAAAATAAGCGCAGAAGATATTTCATTGTGATCTGGAAGCAAGTCCTATAATGATAAAGAATCTTTTCTTTTTATCCCATGAACTTCTGGCACTGGCCAAGTAACATCCTGTGTTCTGTAGACCTTCAGTACTGCACTATCTTCAATTGACCACTAGACTCACATATTTCAGCCAAATTTTAACCCTAAATAGAAAGCTTTTGAAATCAGTGCTTCTTCACAAAACTCCACTCCAGCACTGAATGATAACTGAAGTCTTTGACATAAGCTTTCAAAGGTGTTTATTGATTTAGTAGAATATTCACATCAGCATTCGAATGAATTATGATTAATTACAATGTTTTGAGCTAATGGCAGGTTTCAAAATTACTGCCTGAAATAACCATATTCTCTGTGGCAACATATTCAGCAAAATGTTTAGAGAAAATATGGTGGATTTTACCACAGCTCACCTTTGTTCTTTAGCTGAACCAATGAAGCACACCAGTGGTGCATGGGTACAGCCCTTGCTGGACCTTGGTGCACTCTTGTTGCTTCAACTTGGTACATCACCTCTCTTCGTGCATCACGTCTCTGCCCTTGTTCCACCATCAGGAACGCAATCCTAAGTTTTCCTACTCCGGAGTAAGCCCCATTGTCTTCAAAAGAGCTTACTCTAAGGAAAGTATGCATCAAATTGCATCCTAAGCCACACAGGCCTTTTGGATGTGGAGATGTTGCGCATGGGATTGATGCACATAGGGGGCTGATGCACATGGAGGGAAGATGCACATGGGGGACCGATGAGCACAGGGGGAAGTTGCGCATCGACCCCCATGCACATCGACCCCCGTGCGCAACATCCCCCCACGCGCATCAGTCCCCCATGCACATCAGTCCCCCAGGCACATCAGTCCCTCCATACGAATCAACCTCACCATGGGCAATATCCTCCCACACGCAAATTCCCCCATGCGCATCAGTCCCCCTTGTGCAACTTCCAACCATGCGCAACTTCCTCCATGCGCAACTTCCCTCCATGCGCAACTTCCCCATGCACAACTTCCCCCATGTGCAACATACCCTATGCACAACATCCCTCATGCGCAACTTCCCCTCATGCACATGGGGGGAAGTTGCACATGGGGGGAAGTTGCTAATGCAGATGATGCACATGGGGGGATGATGCACATGTAGGGAAATTGCGCATGGGGGAGGTTGCGCATGGGGAAGTTGCGCATTTAGGAAAGTTGCGCATGGGGGAAGTTGCGCATGGGAGATGATGCGCATGGGGGACGATACACATGGGGAAGTTGTGCATGGGAGAAGTTGCGCATGGAGGGAAGTTGCGCATGGGGGAAGTTGCACATGGGGGGAAGTTGCATGTGGGGAGAAGTTGCGCGTAGGGAGAAGTTGCGCGTGGGGGGATGATGCGCGTGGGGGGATGATGCGCGTGGGGGGATGATGCGTATGGGGAAAGTTGTGCATGGGGAATGATGCGCATGGGGGAAGTTGTGCACAGGGGAATGTTGTACATGTGGGTAGGTTGCGCATGGGTTGTTGATGCGCTGTGGAGGATGTTGTATGGGGAAGTTACTCCCGCAACACGGGTACGCCTTTCGCTAGTATATATAAAAATTGTTTTCTCACCCTCCATGGGTGGTGTATGTATGTTATCCTCAATCTCGGGTCCTCTACCAGAGGCCTGGGAGTTTGAGGGTTCTGCGCAGTATCTTAGCTGTTCCTAGCAATGGGCTTTTCTGGATCGAGTGTTCTGATGTTCTTCCTGGGATCTGTTGGAGCCATTTTCCAGCTTGGGTGTCACAGCCCCTAGTGCTCCAATCACTATTGGGATCACATTCACCTTCACTTTCCACATCCTTTCTAATTCCTCTTTCAAACCTTGATACTTTTCCATCTTTTCATGCTCTTTTTTCCTGATGTTGCTGTCATTTGGTATCTCTATGTCTATCACCAGGGCTGTCTTCTGGGACTTATCTACCACCACAATGTCTGGCTGGTTATCCAGTATCTTCTTATCTGTCTGGATATGGAAGTCCCACCGGACCTTAGCCCTGTCATTCTCCACAACCTTCTGAGGAGTCTCCCATCTGGTGTTGGGAGGGGTTAGTCCATAGGCTGAGCAGATGTTCCTATACACGATCAGTGATGGGCTTCAAAGAAATTAAGAACCGGTTCTCTGTCCATCTGGCAGCCACTTTTAAATGGCTATTTTTAAACTTTATATGTACTATCTCTTGTTAAGAACCGGTTCTATAGAGTAGGTGCGAACCTGCTGGTGCCCACCACTGTACACGATGCTGGCTATTTGGTTGTGCCATTCAATGTATGCTGTTCCTGCGTGCATCTTATACCCTGCCACAATGTGCTGGACTGTCTCTGAGGTTTCTCTGCACAGCCTGCACTTTGGGCCTTCTCTTGTATGGTAAATCCCCGCTTCTATGGATCTGGTACTTAGTGCCTGTTCTTCTGCTGCCATGATGAGGGCTTCAGTGCTATCCTTGAAGCCAACTCTTTCCAGCCGCTGATAGGATTTCCCAATATCAGCGACTTCAGTTATCTGGCGATGGTACATCCCATGCAGGGTCTTATCTTGCCAGGACACTTCCTCAGTTTGATCTTCCTTCTGTATTTGCTGTTGCTGTTGTTGCTGGAGACATTCTCTCATCAGCTCATCTTTGGGTGCAATCTTACTGATGTATTCCTGGATATTCTGGGTTTCATTCAGGATAGTAGCTTTGACGCTCATCAGACCCCGGCTGCCCTCTTTCCGACTAGTGTATAGTCTCTGGATGTTAGACTTGGGGTGGAAACCCCCATGCATTGTGAGGAGCTTTTGGGTCTTCACCTTGGCCGGCTCCATTTCTTTCTGTGGCCAGCTTACTATGCCAGCAGGGTATCTGATGACTGGCAGCGCATATGTATTGATGCCATGTGTCTTATTTTTCCCATTGAGCTGGCTTTTCAGGATCTGTCGTATTCTTTGATGGTACTTGGATATTGCTGTCTTCCTTGCCTCCTCTTCATGATTACCGTGGGATTGTGGGATACCTAGGTACTTATAGTTGGTCTCTACATCTGTTATGTACCCTGTTGGTAGTTCTACCCCACTGGTCTTAACCACTTTTCCTCTCTTTACTATCATTCGGCTGCATTTATCCAGGCTGGATGACATCCCAATATCCTCACTATAGATCCTTGTCAGATACTCATATCAATGAGTTGATGTCTCATTCATTCTTGGCATACAGCTTGATGTCATCCATATAGAGGAGGTGGCTGATGGTAGTTCCACTCTTGAACTTGTACCCATATCCAGTCTTTGCAATTGCTTGGCTAAGGGGATTCAGGCCTATGCAGAACAGCAGTGGAGACAGTGGATCACCTTGATATATGCCACTCTTGATTGATACTTGTGCTATTTCTTTTGTGTTGATTTCCAGTGTTGTTTTCCATTGTCCCATGGAGTTCTTAAGGAAGGTCATTAGAGTCTTATCAATATGTAGAAAAGAGAAAAGTCACTGACTCACTGACTGACTCACTGACTGACAGACTCATCACCACCCTGCCAAAACCGGTGGGCCTAGAAGCGTGAAATTTGGGCTGGGTGTTCCTTCCGTGACAGAGGGGTGCACTAAGAACCAGTTTTCAGAAATTCCAACCGGAAGGGGGTGAAAAGGGGCGCAACGCGTTTTCCTCCCTATACTTTGCATTGGAGAATTGATGACTCATCAACATTCCGCCCCAAATGCTGGGCCTAGAAGCATGGAATTCTGGGAGTTCCTTCTGTCACCTGAACACCCACCAAGAACCATCTGGAGAAATTTAACCCTTCAGGGACTGAAAAGGGGGCAAAGCGTTTCTGTCCTATACTTAACATGGGAGACTGACCAATATCCAGCCAAATTGGTGCTCACTGTCTGGTGCACTGGAGGATGTTGTTCGGAGGAAGAGGTTGCACTGGCAAGGATGCTGCACATGGGGGGAAGTAGCACATGGGGGAAGTAGTGCATGTAGGAAAGTTGCACATGGGTGGAAATTGCGCATACGGGGAAGTTGCGTATGGGAGAAGTTGCACATGGGGGAAAGTTGCGCATTGAGGGAAGTGGCACATGGGGGAAGTTGCAAATGGGGGTGGATGTGCATGGAAGAAGTGCATGGGAAAAGTTGCACATGGGGGTTGATGCGCATGGGGAAAGTTGCGCATGGGGTTTTCATGTGCATAGGGGCAAGTTGCGCATTGGGGTTGATGTGCATAGGGGAAGTTGCGCATGGGGGTTTATGCACATGGGGAAGTTGTGCATGGGGGTGTTGCACATGCAGGGTTGATGCGCATGGGGGGAGTTGTGCATGGTGGTTGATGCGCATGGGGGAATTTGCGCATGGGGAAGTTGCGCATGGGGTTGATGCATATGGGGGAAGTTGTGCATGGGGGGAGTTGTGCATGGTGGTTGATG
This sequence comes from Cryptoblepharus egeriae, assembly GCA_030015325.1. Classification (NCBI taxonomy): domain Eukaryota; kingdom Metazoa; phylum Chordata; class Lepidosauria; order Squamata; family Scincidae; genus Cryptoblepharus; species Cryptoblepharus egeriae. The sequence continues at coordinate 87,191,197 of JAREYC010000004.1, forward strand.
TGCATGGGGGAAGTTGTGCATGGGGAAGTTGCACATGGGGGGTTGACGCGCATGGGGGAAGTTGTGAATGGTGGTTGATGCGCATGGGGGAATTTGCGCATGGGGAAGTTGCGCATGGGGTTGATGCATATGGGGGAAGTTGTGCATGGGGGGAGTTGTGCATGGGGGGTTGATGTGCATGGGGGAAGTTGTGCATGGGGAAGTTGCACATGGGGGGTTGATGCGCATGGGGGAAGTTGTGAATGGGGGGTTGATGCGCAAGGAGGAAAGTTGCACATGGAGGAAAGTTGCGCATGGAGGAAAGTTGCACATGGGGGGGAAGTTTCACATGTGGAAGTTGTGCATGGGGAAGTTGCACATGGGGAAGTTGTGCATTGGGAAGTTGCGCATGGGGGGAAGTTCCGCATGGTGGGAAGTTGCACAAGGGGGAAGTTGTGCATGCGGGGTTGATGTGCATGGGGGAAGTTGCGCATAGGGGTTTGATGTGCATACGGCCAAGTTGCGCATGGGGTTTGATGCGCATGGGGGGAAGTTGTGCATGAGGGTTGATGCACATGGGGGAAGTTGCATATCGGGGAAGTTGCGCATGAGGGGTTGATGCACATGGGGGAAGTTGCATATCGGGGAAGTTGCGCATGGGGGGTTGATGTGCATGGGGGTTGATGCACATGGGGAAAAGATGCGCATGGGGAAAAGATGCACATCGGGAAAAGTTGTGCATTGGGAAAAGTTGCGCATAGGGGTTGATTCACATGGGAGAAGTTGCGCATGGGGGATGATGTGCATGGGGGGATGATGCACATGGTGGAAATTTTGCATGGGGGAAGTTGCGCATCGGGGGATGATGTGCGTGCGGGGTTGATGCACATGGGGAAATTTGCGCATGGGGGACTGATACGCATGGGGGAAGTTGCGCATGGGGAGAAGTGCATGGGGAAAAATGCTCATGGGGAAAACTTGCGCATGGGGAAAAGATGCGCATAGGGGTTGATGCGCATGGGGGATGTTGCGCATGGGAGATGTTGCGCATGGGGGGAAGTTGGGCATGGGGTAATGCGCATGGGGTGTTGATGCGCCATGGGGGATGGCATATGGGGAAATGTTACTCCCGCAACACGGGTACGCTTTTCACTAATTTTCACTAAAAGAGTCACTGGTGTATTTAGATTAGATTTAGATTTTAGATTTTAGTTTTAGATTAGATTTATTTATTTATTGGTCAAGTATGAACTCTATACCCGGAATTTGGCTTCGGCAACGGCTGCAGACCAGTGACGGGCTTCAAAGAAATTAAGAACCGGTTCTCTGTCCATCTGGCAGCCACTTTTAAATGGCTATTTTTAAACTTTATATGTACTATCTCTTGTTAAGAACCGGTTCTATAGAGTAGGTGCGAAACTGCTGGTGCCCACCACTGCTGCAGACATACAAACACCAACACACACTACTTCAGTATTTCCAAAAGTCCCTCAGCATAGTTGATGGTTCAGCAATTTAATGGCATAAGGAAAAAAACTGACCTTGTGCCTAGTTGACTTAGTGTGCAGAGTCCTATATCGGCATCCAGAAGGAAGAAGCTCAAACAAAATGTGTCCAGGGTGAAGAGGGTCTGCAGCAATACTCATGGCTCTCTTCTTGACCCGAGCAATATATAGATCCTCCATAGAGGGCAGACTGACTCCAATTATTTTCTCTGCTATACCTATAGTTCTTTGTAGTTTTTTCTTGTCCAGTTTGGATGCTGTGCCAAACCAGACAGTGATGGAACTGCAGAGAACAGATTCAATAATTCCCCTATAAAACGGGGTCATCAGCTCTTGAGGCAGATCGAATTTCCTCAGTTGACGCAAGAAGAACATCCTCTGATGAGCCTTTTTAATGATGCTGCTGATGTTAGTTGACCATTTCAGGTCTTGGGAGACTACAGAGCCCAAGAACTTGAAGGACTCCACCACTGAAACCACATTACCACAGATGGAAAGTGGAAGCATCTCTAAAAAGGAACCTCTCTCTGTGTGTGAGATCTATCTATGCAAACTAGGTAGGCAGTCTGCAACAGCAGACGGGCCAGATCCTATGCTCTTTACTCTGAATCAAACCCCATAAAATCCACTGGGGCTTACTTACAGGAATGTGTGTAGGATGCAGCCTGACTCTTTCCAAATTTTCATGAAGTGCAATAGCAGAAGGGCACAGAAGGGTCTCCTCAGAATCAAGCCCCATTGAATCCACTGGGGCTTACACTCAGGAAAGGAAAAGTGCAGACAGAGAAGATGGTGGGGGAAAGAGGGTGGTTGTAGTGGGGTCCAGGCTTCCTTGTGGCGAAGGGGTCTGTTTGGGCTCCAGAGCGGGCTCCAGAGAGGGTGCATGAAGAGTTTTCCCTCCTACCTGAAAACTCAGGTAGCTGGGCTGGGCTGGCCACAGTTGCTGACTGCAGGAACACCAATCTTTGTTCCTCGGAGTGAAGAGACTCTTCTTCTCCTTCTGCTGGCCTCTTCCCTGGTACTGCAGACAGGGGGAGAAAGTGCCGCCTCAGTGCCTCAGCCCAGCCAATACAGGTCAGAGGAGAGGGAGCACAGCTAACGGGCGCTCATTATGCAAATCATGCTGTTAAGAGAGGCAGACAACCACACAAATTTTTACTCATTGTGTAGAACACTCGCTATTCGAGGCACTCTTTATGTGAGGTACCACTGTATATAGATTTTAGTTTTGTATTGTATTGTGATATATGGGGGATTAAGGCTACAATCCAGAGTAACAACGGGTCCTTTTACAGCAAAGAATTTTCGGTGCCACCTATGGGAATCCATAGTGGATTCACCTATGGGAATCCACCTATGGGAAATGCATAGTGCAATCCAGAGTAAATGCTTCTCACATGTTCCTGTAGTTACTTTGGATTGTCGGGTATGTTGTATTGGAATATGTACTGGTCAAAGACCAAATATGAATAAGGAACTGCAGTTGCTCAGTTTTTAAAGTCACTATGCCTATCAGCCTGAGAATTGGCAGGTCAGTGGTTTCAGACACTACTGCTGCACAATGGAGTGAGTTTCCATACCTTGTTCCAGCTCCTGCCAACCTAGCAGTTTGAAAGCATGCAAATGCAGGTAGATAAACAGGTACTACTTGGGTAGAAAAACAATATTCTGGCAACAATCTTGTGACTGACTGGTCAGGACAGGCCCTATATCATCAACCATGGTTTGAATAACTCCAATCCAGAACAAGCGGACCTCACCAGCATGCAAGACAAATGCTGAAGAAGTTGCAAAGTTGTCAATAAACAAACAAAATAACTTCAGAAAGTTGCTAGAACTTCAGAAATAAATGAGACTCCGGAGATTATGCCCCATGAGAATAAAGAAACAAAGACAATTATTGAGATAATAAAGTCACTCCTCTGTAAAAAGTCATATGTATATAAAACTTCTCTTAAAAAGACAGATACTTTTTCTCCCTTTAAATTTCATGTTCATCAGGTAGCTCTTTTGTTAGCACTTTGTTTCCTTTTTTCATGCCACATCAGGGATTATTCTACTTTAACTAAAGATTTCACCAAACTTATTGCCTACTAAGCATATGAAAACCAATAAAAAGGTAATTTTTATCTTTACTACTTCAGCTTTCAAAATCTTTTTTTTTATTTCTAGAAAGTGGAGTCAGTTAATTTTTGCAGATAGACATTCAAGGATAAGGTGTCCCTCCATAGCCTGAAGAGCTGATAATAAGAAACTGTTGAAGAAGATAATAAGATAATGTTGAAGAAACTGTCCCAGTATATGAAACTGTCGCTGAACAAGATGTTTTAGGCAAGTGATTTGATTCATTATTACTGTTGGGAAAATTTTATTTAAATGGTTCACATTATGGTTTATATCTACAGGAATCCCTTCTACCACTTTACTTTTCTTCATCCAGTAAGTTGCCATGCTTGGTAAGGAATCTGCTGCTATTTCAATAAAAAAAAACATGGATATATGTCTGTCTAAATAAGAAATCAACCAATTTTGAAACTAAAAATAAATATATTTTTACTTCGTACTTTTAAGTAATGGCAAGTAAAATGTGTACATTATTTGTAATTATGCTACTAGGTGAGCCAGTCCCCTAAAGTGAGTTAGTGAGTGACTTTTTAGTTTATTGCCCCTGCCTTTAAGGCCTCCTCCACCCCCTCTTCATCTGGTGTACTAACTCCTGCACTGTTACAACATACAGTACATTTGCCATACTATTACAACATACAGTACATCTGTACCAGCAGGACATCTGTTCTGTTGACACACCCTGGTGATAGGATTGGATCATATCATTCTTGCATTTTCATAATCTCTGTATCTTTCACTTTTATTGATTCTATGTGCTCTTCATTCCAGATTCACTTCATTCCTGATGCAGGTAGCAGAAGGAAATGAGACATTAGTGACTGAATTTGTCCTCGTTGGGTGCACAGTTTGGATCAAGCAGAGGATGGTGTTGGTTATTTTCTTATCTATTGCCTACTCAGTATCACTCATTGGGAATGGAATTATTATCATGGTTGTCATCTGTGATCCACGACTCCACAACCCCATGTATCTCTTCCTCTGTAATTTATCTGTTCTTGACCTCTGTTTTGTAACATCAATAGTCCCACAAGCCATAGTCATTTGCATAGAGGAGAGACCAGTGATGTCTCTCTCTCAATGCTATATCCAAATGGTGATTACTCTCATACTGGGGATTACTGAATGTTTTCTTCTGATGTTCATGGCTTACGACCGTTACATTGCCATCTCCAGCCCCCTGCATTACATGTTAATTATGAACAAGTCAGTTTGCATTGCACTGGTCACGGTTGCATGGGCAGGTGCCATGATTATCATCCTCACTCCAATTTTTGTTATAAAGATTAAATTTTGTGGAAACAACATTGTTAACCACATAGTATGTGAGATTAAAGCCTTAATTAAACTTTTGTGCATAGATATGCACTTGTATCAAATTGCAATCTATTTTGTCAGTCTGCTTGTCCTAATTTTCCCCATTTCCTTTATCCTTTTTTCCTATCTGCGCATCATTGTGGCTATCGTAAGGATGAACACAGAAGGAAGCCGAATGAAGGCATTTTCTACATGTGGGTCTCACTTGGCTGTGGTGACAATGTTCTATGGCACAGCCATAGTTAGCTACTCACTTCCTCAGACCAAAGAAACCCATTTAAGTGACTTGATTTTTTCAATTTTTTATGGAGTAGTGGCCCCTGTATTTAACCCTTTAATTTATACACTAAGAAACAAAGAGATTTTGGAAGCACTCAAGAGACTCTTTGTTCGGAAAAGGTGATGTGTACACTTATTGCAAGCATTCATTGCAAGGTTTTAAAAATGGCATTCATATGATTGTCATGCCTTTGATTTGACATCTAGATAAAATAATTGAAAATGGATGAAGGAAACAGAAGCAAACCAGAAGGATAGATCTTTGACTTGCTTTTACCTTTATAATTAAATATCTGTACCTTGATATGTTTGTCGTCTAAATATCTATACCTTGATAACCAAGGTAACACTGCTATGCAAAATCAAAACGACATGCATGGTCTTCATGATGTCTCATAATGGCAAGAAATAAATAATGTATTGGTCTTAGGTATCTCCACCAATCCTACCACTTCCTGAGATCCAAATCATTCATTCCCCACTCCCATAACTGACCCTTAATTGCATATACATCCCTTCTCTTCCACCACTTTTGTTTGGATAACATAATATTATAACATCATAGGGCGCAATCCTGAGTAACTACGGGGAGTCCTTGCTCCGGTGTAAGAACAATTTGCTCTGGATTGCAAAATGAATTTCCCATAGGTTTTCACTTGGTGGTGCAGTAACTACGGGTACACGTAAAGTCTCTTACGTGCTCACGTAGTTACTCTGGATTGTAGGGCTATTCAGCCAATCAAGACTTTTTCCTTGTTAACAATTGAAACTTTCTTTCTGTATTTCTGTCTCTCTGTCTCTCTGTCCATCTGTCTTTCTGTCTCTTTATGGTGCAATCCTACTCCTCAGAGGGAAGAGATCTAGTCATGGCAGCTTGGTGTATGCCTTTATGGTGTATTCCAAATATTTTTCATGGCACATTTGTGAGTCTCGGGAACCAGTTCACAGAGCCCTGCTCAGATAGGGTTGCTTAACAAAAATGTTTTCTCCCCTTCAAAACCACTCTTCTATAGCTACAGCAAAAATTTTCTATGGAAGACATGTAGAACACTGTTTTAGAATATTTTTAAAGGAAATTCACATAAGAACACCGTAAAGCAGTCTGTAAGTCTATTATGTGTTTTTTTAATTATATTGCCAGGAACCTTTTCCCATTTCAAACAGTGCAGAGAAGGGAGTACAATACAGGAAAGTGGGAACAGAAAAAAGTTGAAGCAAGTGGGGACTTCCCCACTGAAGTGGCTGGCTGGAGAGGGTGGACAATGTCCCTTCAAATGTTCATGCAACAGATTCAAATAACACCATGCAAAGCCAGCTCTGTGATTATCACTTTTGTATTGCTCTGCAATCTCTTTCTCTCTTTTTCTTTCATCATGGAACTGAGCTTTATCAGTATTTATTAGCATTTATATAGCACAAAGCACAAAGCTTTTTAGCACAAAGCAAAACATAAAATGTAGCTTCTTCATTCAATGAGACCTGGAAAGATAATTGTACACCATAATATTTTAAATGTATTTCATTTTTGAAAACTGCCCATGAAAATTATGTTGGTAAACACTGAAGGATGCACGCTATTAAACACTGATTGATATGAATACACTTGAACAAGGGGGAGATGGTGCAGATCCAAGCAACGCAGATCCAAGCAACAGTATGAAGTTGCTTTGCTGCCCCATGTATCTTAGAACTAAAATGTTTTCCATTTCACATAACAATGTAGCAAATCTTACATGCAGCTGCTACAAAACATACAGTCATTACAGTAATTGAAGAAATAACACCTGACAGGAGCTCCTTAGAATTATCAAATCAGATAAGCCAGAGATCCTTCCAAATTCTTTTCAAGTTATTTTGCATGTGTGCCTTAAATGTACCCCTTTCCAGTACATTGTGTGTCAAATCCTTTTCCATCACCCCTTTGGTACAGCACCTGCACAACCCATTCCCCAGTGGCCAGGGAAGACGGGGGAGATGTTTGAGATGACACCCACCCTGATGTCCACGTGTGGGAGGGATTTCCTCCAGGATGAACAGCCAAGGGCATATCTGGTAGAGGGCCTGGAAAGGTTTATAGCTGTCAAAATTTGATTAACAATTTGGTTAAAGCTATATATATACTATTATTATTAGGGAATGAATTTTTTTTTTACTTTGCGAAGGAGTATGAGACCCAAAACCCTCCCAAAGAGTACAGCCTATCGGCTCTATTGGCTCAGATGAAGTGGAACCAGGGAAGTCTGGTAAGACTGAGTTGCTCATATTCACTCCACTCTATGCATTCAAAGAATGGTGTGAATGGTAGAAGACAATAAATTATTCCTCTTTCCCGTTTCTATAGCTTTTAATTTTTTAATCCATCACAAGACCTCATAAGAAGACAACAATATAATTAAAAGATGCTTTTAAATATGCTCTTGTTGGTAAGTACTAAACATAAATATAAACTTAGAACCCTGGACACATAAAAGTTTTAACAAGTCCATGGTTCCAACAAGTGCTCAATCTCCCTTTTTGAGGATCTTCAGGAGAAGCAGCTGAGAATTCATCTTGGTGTATTCTGGCTATCATTACATGTTTCAGTGGGACTAGTTGCTCAATCTTATACAAGTGGTGGACTGGAAGAGTGTCAGGATGATACAGTGGTTCAGATAGGCAGTCTAGGCCTAGGTGATTCAGATTCAGATCCCTGCTCATAAAGATTCCTAAGCAGTGGAGGTGTCCAGCAGGTTCACACCTACTCTATAGAACTGGTTGTTAACGAGGACGTATAAAGTTTTAAAATAGCCATTTAAAAGTGGCTGCCAGATGGGCATTGAACCGGTTTTCAATTTCTTTGAATCCCATCACTGTTCCTGAGTCACCTTGGGCCTGTCCATTATATTGAGAAAAAAAGATGTGAAAGTGGTTTTTGGAGTACTAGGAGAGGGTTGCTGGCTTAGAGATCAGTAGGGCCCAAACCTATGGAACATATCAGAACTAATGCAGCTGCAGTGCAGCCCTAAAAGAAGGACAAGCACTCCTTTACCTTGTGGAGGCCACCCATCTCCCTCCCTTCCCCAGATGGAGAGCATGCCCCATTGGCTCAGTCTCATAAGCTCTACCAAGTTGGGTAGGCGAGAAGGCAGGGAGCAGGAGGTATGGCTCAGAACAGGCAGTTTTGCTATATTTAATTTTAGTTTTGCATTGTATCTTCTATATATATAAAAGAGAAAAGTCACTGACTCACTGACTGACTGACTGGCTGACTCATCACCGCCCTGCCAAAACCCGCTGGGCCTAGAAGCGTGAAATTTGGGGTGAGTGTTCCTGCACATGGGGGGATGTTGCACATGGGGGAAGTTGCACATGGGGAACAGATGTGCATTGGGGACTGATGTGCATTGGGGACTGATGCACATGGGAAAGTTGTGCATGGTTGAAGTTGTGCATGGGGATCGATGCGCATGGGTAAGTTGTGCATGGGGGAAAGTTGCGCAGGGGGTCTTGATGCGCATGGGGTCTTGATGAGCATGGGGGACTGATGCGCACGGGGGAAGTTACGCATGGGGAGTTGATGCGCATGGGGTCTGGATGCGCATGGGGTGTTGATGTGCATGGGGGAAAGTTGCGCAAGGGGGAATAATTTGCATGCGGTGTTGACGTGCATAGGGAAAGTTGCGCATGGGGGAAAGTTGCACATGGGATAAGTTGCGCATGTGGGGAAGTTGCACATGAGGATGATTCGCATGGGGAAATTGTGCATGGGGGAAGTTGTTGACGTGCATGGGGTGTTGATGCGCTGTGGGTGGATTGTGCATGGGGAAATGTTACTCCTGCAATGCGGGTATGCTTTTCGCTAGTTTACTTTATATAATGCTAGGCATTCACAGATCCACATATGTGGCATTGAGTCGTAGGCTTACCTGTAGTCAATCCAAGCTGTGCACAGATTAGTCTGTCTAGTTCTTGATGTAGATACATAAATCTACATGATTATACATATCTACATAGATATCTACATAGGTCTCTATATATAAAGAGAGAGGCACTATTAAAGTTTATTATTTATTTAGTTTATTTTCAGTTTATTTATAGTTTATTTATTTTATTTATCTATACACTGTTTATAAAACAGAAAAGTCACTGACTGACTGACTGACTGACTGAAAGACTGACTGACTGAAAGACAGACTGACTGACTGACTCACTCACTCACTCACTCACTTACTCACTCATCCATCAACGGCCAGTCAAAAATGCTGGATCTAGAAGTGTGACATTTGGGGAGGGTATTCCTTCCATGATGGAGGCACCCAGTAAAATCCAGTTTTTGGAAATTCCAACAATAAGCGGGTGAAATGGGGTGCAACGCATTTTCCTTCCTATACTTTACATTGAAGAATCCCTGACTGAGGGATGCTCTGCCCCAACCCACGGACCAAGAAGCATGAAATTTGGTTAGGGTGTTCCTTATGTAACATCAACATCCACCAAGAACCAATGTTGAGAAATTTAAACCTTACAAGGAGGTACAACATGATTTGCCTTATACTTAACACTGAAGATTGATTAACATCCAGCAATTTAGTGTCTGGTGTGTGATGGAGGGTGTACTGGGGGGTGGTTTGCATGGGGGATGTTGCGCATGGGGGAGTTGACATGCATATGGGGGTTGATGCGCATGGTGGGTTTGATGCACATGAGGGATGATGCATATGGGTTTTTGTGCAGTGGAGGGATGGTGCACATGGGAGGTTGTTGCACATGGGAAGATGGAACAGATGGGGGATGTTGTACGGAGGGTGTTGCACATGGGGGATGATGTGCATGGGGGTTGTTGTGCATGGGAAGTTGTTGTGCAGTGGGGGAATGGCATAACGGGAAAATTTTACTCTTGCAACGCAGGTATGTTTTCACTAGTTTATTTATAAAAGACACAAGGTGGCTTGATTTCAGTTATGCCTTGCAACAAGGAACATTACCATTTCAAAGCTCCCTAATATTCCAGATCAGAACAACTCAAATAGTATTACACAGTTCAATTCAATTCCTCATTCCACTCCTCTGTGATAGGACAAGAAGACAGAGCAGGGAGGTATAATCACCATCATATTTCAACTTCATGACAAAGTTTTGAAATTGTTCAGTTTCTCCATAGATTATGGCATAGTTAGATTATGGATATTTACATATTAACTTTCAGATTCAGGTCACTGATGCTGACTTTCCAAATTCCTTTCCCCCTACTTATTTCTCAGTACTAGCTGGACCTTGGTATTCAAGTCCGGCCTAAATATTATTATATAGCATTTTGGAGAAAAGATACAACTCAGTAAACCAGCACTTGAGGCCAAGATGGAGAAAACCTCCACAGCCACCATGTACTTTCCTTTGCTGCTCAAGTACGTTGGAACAAATGACAACCACACACTGCAAAACACCAACATGCTGAAAGTGATGAACTTGGCTTTGTTAAATGTGCTGGGCAAATTTCTGGCCAAAAAGGCCACAGTGAGGGTCACCAGAGCCATCAGTCCCATGTATCCCAGAACAGAGTAAAACATGGTGGCAGAACCTTCCTGACATTCCACCACCATTTCTTCAGCCAGAGAGTGCATGTCCACATCTGGGAATGGAGGAGCAGTGCAGAGCCACACGCCACAAATCCCTGCTTGAATCAGGGAACAGCAAAGAACCACCCACTTGGCCATTCTCTTCCCCAGCCATTTCCTCAGCCTGCTTCCTGGCTTGGTGGCCACGAAGGCCAGGACCACAGTGATGGTTTTGGCCAACACAGAAGAAACAGCCACTGAGAAGACCAGGCCAAAGGCTGTTTGTCGCAGACAGCAAGTCAGTGCCTGAGGCCGGCCGATGAAGAGCAAGGAGCAGAGAAAACACAGCATGAGGGAGAGGAGAAGGGAATAGGTGAGGTGCTCATTGTTGGCTTTGACGATGGGGGTGTTTCGGTGCTTGATGAAAATTCCTAGCACAGACATGGTGACGAGAACAAAAAATAGAACCAAGGAAGCCAAAGTGATCCCCAAAGGCTCTTCATAGGACAGAAAATTAGGAACCTTAGGGAGGCATTGACTTCTCCCTTTGTTTGGATACTGATCTTCTGGGCACTTGAAACACTCATCTGCGTCTGAAAAGAAAGGGAAGAGCTTTTTAAAGATGTCATAATTGTTCCAATTACATATATGCTTATCAACTAAAATAAATGGAACTAAACACAATGCTTTGCGGCACATGGATTAAAATACTGATCTCTGTATAATTCTAAGAAACACATGTATGCTTACATATTGTCATAGTAAAAAGAAAATAAAATTTTTAAAAAGAGGAATATTTTTGTTTTGTGTTTGGGAAGCATAGTAGACAAATTTCTTAGATGGTCTCATTTTGACCTTGCTAAAATCTCCTTCAAGAATTTTTTTTTTTCCACAGCAAAATGTCAAGTCCATTGAAAAACATTTGCCAATTTACTTCAGCAAATTTTCCCATTTGCTACTTGTATTTTAATCACTGTTCACTGTTAATCACTGAAGACTCTAACCAGCTTTGACATTCCTTGATATTCCTCCCTCCATATGCAATAACTTAATAGTTATTTGGTTGTTAACTTGTAGTTCTTGTGTTCTGAGAAGTCCATATTGGGAGTCTTTCAGAATGTCCAGGTCCAGTAACTCTATGGCAGCACTTACCTTCTTGATTAGAAATTGTGTTTGCCGAGCATGGCATGCAATCATAGCAACAAATAGCTTTGCCCTCCTGAACTTTCCGGATGTGTCCACTATGGCAGCTCTCAACACATGTTGAATGAGGAGGCACCTAAACTTAGAGAGATGTATTATGTGCCATACTCAGAGGTCCATAATGGGCAGCAAGAGTGAAACCAGACAATTTGATGATATCAAGGCAGTGATGTGTACCAATTCTAACCTTCTCCTTTACATCCTCCTCCTTCCCCACTTTGGGAAGCCAGGTGTGAATGCTCTCTCTCCCTTCTTACTACTAGACCACGGTACTTCGGACCCTATTTCCCCTGAGTGATTTCCCTAGGTTCTCCTTCCTCCATTCTCCCATCCTTTGCTTGGGCCATTATGCACCCTTTCCTGCTTTCTTTTTTCTTCTTCTTTCCAATGAGAAACGGCTGTTGTTTGGGGATTAGCTTGTTACATTGCAAGGCAATGTATCTATTGCTGATCACGTATTAAATCTCACCGCTATGGGCTAAAGGAAGTGCCGTCTGCTTCCATTTCTTCATTTCATGGCTTTCCATACATTTGTGACAGGAGCTACTACAGTTGATCCTTACACAAGTAATTGATTTTCTCCGTACATTCATGTTATATGTGTATTAGAACACACACCCAGTAAAAAAGACACTGGAACATTTCTGCACCAGCAATTGTGCTATCATATTGTGCATATCATATTGTGCTATCATTTTAATGGCAGCCGCCTTGAGTCGGGGTAATTTGCCCGAATAAATAAAATAAAATAAAATAAAAATAAAAATAAAATATTGTCACAGGTCTGGTTCAGACATATATCAGAAGAAGGATGTGAGCAAATTTACCCCCATATCCCCCTTACCAACTACCCAAGGAAACATACCTGTGTGCATCTTTATTTTTTAAATGGAATTTTTTTAGCTTTTGTTAATTAATGGTGGACAAATTGGATTGATAAAAGAGGGAATTATAATAATTTGTAGCACTCATTTGTAATTCATACCTGCTTCAATCTCCTGTTCCATAAAATCTCTTGCTCATTGATGGAGAAATTTTGTCTTGGTGAGATTATCCCAACAGGGACTTTAAGGAAGGTGTCATTGGGGAAAGTAATCCAGTTGATGATGTCATAGCCAGACAAGAATTCCCCATTTCTGAACAAGATTTCATGCCCAGCACCATTGTTGAAGTGGATGTTTTTCAAGAAGGAGTTGAGCTAGAACAGGAAAGAAAACTCTTCTGAATCGGAATCCAGTACCTCTCTTAGAAGTTGGTATGATCTCACCAAGACAAAATGGTCTCACCAAGACAAGAAGTTGGGATGATCTCACCAAGACAACTCCTTCTACCCACTTCAGCATCATGTGCTACACTGAGGTCTAGAAGTCTTATACAACTGCTCTGTTGGGTATCAGCAATAATCTTCATGCATACAATCAATCATTCTGACATACAGTATAATCTTTTTAACATAGCCCATTAAGTTCATATGAAGAGGTTACTGCAGAGTCAGGCCAGCTGTCATCTTCCCTCATTTCTTGGGAATGTTAATTTACTCATTTGTGAAGCAATATAAGAAAATGCAACAAAGTATATTAAATCACACCAGTGAATCTACTGAATCTACCATTCAACACCCTTGGTTTGACATAGAGTAAGGAAGAATTGAGATGATTTCCATCACTGTCCTATCATTTTGCCAGTTTTCAAGATTCTTTCACCCATGATTATTTTCTCTCATTTTTGCAGTAAATTTTCAAGTGATGAATATGCTGAAAGATATCAGGCAGTACAGGCGCAATCCAGAGTAACTATGGGGAGTCCTTGCTCTGGTGTAAGAACAATTTACTCTGGATTGCAATATGAATTTCCCATAGGTTTTCACTAGGTGGTGCCATAACTAAGGGTGCATGTTATGTCTCTTATGTGCTCCTGTAGTTACTCTGGATTGTTGGGTAAGAGAGATTATCATTACATCCATAATAGTTGGGAAGACAAGGCTGAGTAAGGGGCTTGTCTAAGGTTAGCTTTTCATAGCAAATGGCTGCAATCCTAAAGACATTTTTCCTGGGAGTAAGACCCATTGAACACAATGGGGCTTACTTCTGAGTAGACTTGGTTAGGATTGTGCCCATTGTGATTCATTTAATCCTCAATCTCTCTTCACTAAGAATAGCCACTGCATAATGTCAACTGCTGTTCCTTTTATTATACCTGCCATGGATGAACACCAACAGGCTCAAATTTGCTACTTTGTTGCACGATTCTCTGTTGGGTCACGTATGCGGCCTGTAGGGCATGTGCTACAGCATAGACAGTATTGTAGATTCCATAGCTCTCACCAGACATACTCATCTCAAAGAAAGATAGAGGAGCTTTCCTCAGTTTCTTTTCTCCTTCACATGTTTGACAGTATATGAATTCAAATTCCCATAATAAATACAGAAAGTTCCTCAGTGTCTCATCAGGCTTTAAAGTCAGCAGAAAGTCCTCGAATGCTGGCACTGAATTTGTCTGGAATAAGAAAGACAAGGCTCCTTGCAAAATATCTTTACCCAACAATTTCTGAACATATGAAGAGAAATACCACTGAGGTGGCATGATCCAAACCTTCCCTATAGAAGTCCCTAGATCAGGTTCAATTACTTCCAAGAATGTTATTAAATAAGGAAGCATAAGTGAGTTCCCACCAACAATAATCACTTGGACATCAGCCATTAAAATGGTTAGCTTCAATTCTTCCATTTTGGTAGCATAATTTTGTTGTGTTGCTCGATCCCTTTGCAGCCACGCAATGCAAATGCCATTCTGAACAAGCAGAGGCATCAGACTCAGGACAAAGCTTTCACCATCTTCATCATCAGAAACCAGGAGACCAACCCACGTCCATCTGAAACGCAGAAGCAGCTGCACAATTCCTGCATGATGGAGAGTTTCTCTTGGTGCTGTCCAGTACAAAGAAGGAAAATCTATTTTAACTCTCACCGTTCTCGCAGCTGTACCAAAAGCGAACTACAAAATGGAAACATCAGTTATAGCTTGAAGATATAATGCATTTCCACTGTGATATGATTACTTAAATGATCCAGTATAGCCATTTCCATTTTTGCATATACACATATACAAGAACATTTCTTCTTTTCAACATAAAGAATGACGAGCTATGGACTGTGGCAAATTTAACACAGATCAGCTAACCAAACTGGAATAACTGTTTAAGGGAAGGAGACTCTGCCAAGAGCACAACCCCAAGAAGCAAACCTAGTAATTAAACCACACACACCCTTTTTTATCTCTACATATTCTTCCTGGGTCAGGATCTGACTTGGAGAGGATGAATACATCTAACTGCTGCTACTATCTCAAATTAAGAATGGCAAGCAGTGGAGTGCAATTGTGGAAAAAACCTCCCTTCCAGAACTCCAAATATTCTTACTTAAGTAAAATTGTTGTTGTGTCCACATGCTATCAGACATAATAACCCACTTAATTATTTTTTAACATGGACATAACTAATAACTAATTAATTAAACATAACTAATTTATGTTATGTTTTATGTTATTTTCTTATAGAAAAGTGAATTTGAACACAGTAAATGCAACACTAACACGTAGCAGAGTGCTGGGAAGTCAAAACAAAGCAACCAAAACTCAAAGGGTTGCTATATGGGTAGGGTTGCCATAATTCACTTTCAAAAAAATCAGGACAGGTTCCTCTTTCCCAATTGCCAGTGTGTGAACACAATCCCCCAAAATCTGGATTTTGCCTCTTTTAGGGGACATATGGCAACCTATACATAGCAACCTCTCATTCTGCTGCATAACAAAAAAAATTCATCATGACTGCTACAATAAGTTACAACTGTGTAGTTACATCAACAGTCCCACTACATATAACGCACAAACACATACCTGTGGAATCTTGTAGATTCCAAATACATTTGCCATTTCGATTGACATTTCTTTAGTGATTCCCCCAACCATAGACAACACATTCTTCATATCACATTTGTAATTGAGGTGTTCCTTTTGCTGCGTGAATAAAAAATCCAAAATGCTCCCAGAAGTGATTTCTGAATTAAACAGGTTATTATAGATATGGAAGCCCAAGGTAATATTCGGCAGGAGCCTGGGACTGCTATTGATCTCATGAATGGCAAATATCAAGGACAGGGCATGTTGGTAGAAAGTAAATGCGTCTCTGCAATAAAAAATATCAAGAAAATTCTATGAATGAAAGCCTAATCCCACCACCAGTAAACTAATAAAGTATTTTGGGTTCAACATGTGAGATATTTGTTCAGTAAGTCATTGGAGTATACTGGGATAAAACAGTATTTAGGGCACAATCCAGAGTAACTACAAGGAGTCCTTGCGCTGGTGTAAGAACAATTTACTCTGGATTGCAATATGAATTTCCCATAGGTTTTCACTAGGTAGTGCCATAACTATGTTGATGTAAATGTCTCTTATGTGCTTTCGTAGTTACTCTGGATTGTAGGGCTAATCATTTAAACTATTGTTCATTTTTTTGATATTTTGCTTGATCTTAAAAATGGTAATATTTCCTTCTTCCTAAGATATTCATGGGATTCAAAGCGTTTTAACACAAGGTACGTCTTGATTGTATCTCACATTTTGACTTTTAAGATTGATATGTAGAGATTTAATAATCTTTTCTTAGCTGTTGTGTCCCTCATCCTTACTAATGTCTTGCCCATCTTTTTGCTTTCTGTATCTTCCTGATGATTTTGCTAACAGTCATTACATTAACATAAAAAACTTGCTGGCAATAGTGAGCAACAACTGGCTTTTTGCTCATTTGAAAATTTCTCCAAGAACATATAAATAATATTTTTGGTGAGAGACGAAATTTTTTTCATTAAAGAAAATTCAAATTTACTTTTAGAGGAAATATGTGCATAGCATGTGCACCTAAAAGTAATTAAAAGGGCAAAGAGTAACAACAGAACGGAACAGAATGCACTGAATAGAAAAAAGTGGCAGACATAACTACTGAAGTACCCGTCTCATATAAAATACAATAAAGTTTATTATGAAGCTGAGTGATGATTGCCATCAAAGTTTATGGTCTGTTTAATCCTTAGAAAAAATTAGACAATGCTCATTTCAAATTTTTCCTTTACTTGTGGAGTATTCTGTGACTCAGATAAATTCATTATAAGAAGGAAACAAACTGATCTGCACCAAACACTTGCTAGCATTCTTTGATACATTGCACCTCTCAAACGTATATATGCAGCTATCAGATAGCAGATCTTTTCTAATCTTTCAGAAAAATGAGATTATTTTAAAATTTAAAAAAAAACAGAAAACTTACAAAGCAACCTCATAATTCTGATCAGGAACTTCTGTAAAATTGAGCAAATGTTCCACAGGCAACGTTAGAGAGAAAATCCCACCAATGATGGCTTCTCCTGGCTTATATACATTGTATTGAATGCTTCTAATAAGACCGGTACTTTTTTGTTTTTGGCACGCAACAGGAAGGAACATCAACTGAAAAAGCAGCAGCAAGGAGAGTCGCCTGCATCGAAATGCATACTTATCCATGCCACAGCTGCACATCTGCCTTCTTACCACATCAGCAGCTGCAGTGATAAAGCAGTCACAGCTGCATATCTGCCTTCTTACCACATCGGCAACTACAGTGATGAAACAGTCACAGTAATGGCTGAAGCCCTACATCTCTTTCAGTGACACATTGAAAGAGATTGAATGAGACACATTTCAGTGACACATTGCAGTCAGGGCAAATATGGGCAGAGGATTTAACTGACAGCATTTTCCCACTTGACTGGTTCTTGAAGGGCGGATGACAAAAATGATGTTATGTTATTTTGTTATGTTAAATGACAATGTTATCTTCATAATTACCAAGTAGATAAATGCTGTGGGCGCCTTAGGAGCTAGCAACCAATCACCTGGCCCCCTCATCAAGGTTTTGCCACTTTCCATAAGCCCCTTCAGACTATGGAGTTGGGGATGAGGTAGTAGTTGGGATAATTTCTACCCAACTCCCCACAGTCCGGGAAAAACAACTTTCCACCCCTCCTGATCTTTGTACTATCTGAGATTAGCTAGCTGTTTTGGTGCCAAGTAGGAATTTTTCAGTGCTAGTCTGATTGGCCTTGGCTGAGTTTTTTTGTTTCATCTGTTTGTTTTTTGACTGTTAGTGTTGGAGGGTTGTAATTCCTTTCATCTTGTTACATAAGTGGTCACTTGGCAGGAAGCTTCTGGGGTGGGTCAGGGAGGGACATTCAGACAGTCTGACCAGTACCTCTGATGGCTGACTGGCTCCAGGGTCTTCCTTAGCCTGGCTGGAGAGCAAGGCTGTAACTGGTTCACCTGCTAATCTGGCATCCAGCTGCCTTGCCCTTTGGGGGAACATTGACTGGCTGCCTTTGATTATAGGTACAATAGGTGACCTCAACTCAGGTGCTTCATCCTACTGAGAACATCCAGGAGAGGTTGACGACTAGGATCGTTTCCCTAGCCAGGCACTCCACATGCTTTGGGGTTGGGGTTTATTTAATGTACCCCATTTGTAGTTTGTTGCAGATTTTTAATAAAGTTTTCAACCAGTTTTCAACCTAACACACACTGTCTAGCTTCTTTATTGGGGCGTGGAGTGCTTAGTTAAATGCCTTTCTAAGAAGGGGAAAATTTTATACTTACCATGAATCTAATTGGTCTCCATGTTGGGCTAGTCCTATATGAAACCTCATCAATTATACTGCAGCTTATATCTGAGTAGACCTATGTTGAATTAGGCGCAAAGGCTGACAGCCTATCTACACTTCCCTGGATCTAAGCTCCATTGTCTATTCTGTGACTTGCTTCTGAATAGGCTGCTTGGGATTGCGCTTTAACACTACAATCTGTCCACACCTTCTGTGAACAAGCCTCTGTGGCTAGCATGTGGCTGACTTTGGAATGCAGAGGTGACTAGGCCTAGCTCCACTCCAGCTAAGGCCAGACAGACAGACAGGCAATTACAAACCTTATATAAAGGCTGATAAACTCTAACCCCATTCTGGACAAAGCAAGACTAGGAACACTATCAGTGCAATCCTAACTATGTCTCCTCAAGCTTAAGTCCCATCGTGTTCAGTTGTCTTATTCCCAGGAAAGTGTCTTTAGGATTGCAGCCATAGTACCTAGTTCAGGGACCTAATAAAATCCTGTGTGATATTTTTCATCCTTATCTTCTACCACCCCATGCCTTTCATTTGCAGTCTTTTTTATACAACTGTTTTAGGTTGTGCGGATATTAGGCTAAGCCTGCCATGGAGATGACTGAGAAGGCCCGAGACATCTTGAATCAATATCCCGGTATGATAGTCAGACATATCTCCTATCCACTAAGACAGAGGCCAGGGATCTTGCAGGAATTTGAAAAGAACAAGAAAGGCATCTACAGAAACTGTTACTGAAAGAGCAATTTTATTCAGCACTAGTGAAAAGCATACCCGTACACCATCCCCCCACTGCACATCCATCCTCCACGCACGTCAATCCCCCATGCCCATCCATCCAATGTGCAACATCCCCCATGTCCATCCACCCCATGCACATCATCTCGCCCATGCCCATCAGACCCCAAGAGCAACATTCCCCATGTTCAACCCCCTGGTGCATCAACCCTCCTATGCATCAACCCCCATGTGCAACTTCCCCGATGCGCAACATCCCCAATGCGCAACATCTCCCATGTGCATCATTCTCCCATGCGCAGCATCCTCCCCAGTGCAACCTCTTCCTTCAAACAACATCCCTGCCACTGTACCAGGCACTGAGCACCAAATGGCTGGATGTTGGTCAGTCTTCCCTGTTAAGTATAGGACAAAAACACATTGCACCCCTTTTCAGCCCCTTAAGGGTTACATTTCTCCCCATCGGTTTTTGGTGGGTGTTAATGTGACAGAAGGAACTCCCTCCCTGAATTTCATGCTTCTATTTTGGGGGTTGGGGTGGAATGTTGATGAGTCATCAATTCTTCAATGCAAAGTATAAGGAGGAAAAAGCATTGCGCCCCTTTTAAATCCCTTCTGGTTAGAATTTCCGAAACCAGTTCTTAGTGCACCCCTCGGTCACGGAAGGAACATCCATCCCAAATTTCACGCTTCTAGGGCTGGTGGTTTTGGCAGGGTTAGGTTTAAAACAACTTAGGTTTAAAACAAGCAGAAAAAGATTTAAAACAAATTAATTAATGACACCTACAACAACGACTGGGAAAAAATTGCTGCTCTCTTCTAAACATAAGAAGGCATCACATTACAAGGTGCCTGCCTGCCCAGTTAGAATATTTGAAGTGGTTGCTTTCATGGATATTGCTTATCTAAGATATAAGTAGAGAGGTGATGTGCACATGAAATAAAAACCATGCAGTTCCCATGTCCCCACATATCCACAAAGTTGTCATTTTAGCTTTATAAGAATGTAAAAAGTATAAATTTATGAAGCTAGTGTTGGTGCCTAAGTATTCCTAATCCTTCCCTTCTAGTAAGATGGAAAGACAAAGAATAGCCTTGCTTTTCTTCTTCATATTCACTCCTTCATTGATACTGATTCCTTCAACCAGAAGAGAGATCTTGGATTGCTTCTGGTCAGCTTCATGGAAGTGTTGATGAAATGTGCGGTGGCAGTAAAGAAGGCTAAGTCCATCCTTTGGATAATTAAAGAAGGCATTGATAATAAAATTGCCAGTATTTTAATGTCATCGTTCCAATAAATGGTAAAGGCCATAAATGGAGTATTGTTAACAATTCCGGTCACCACATCTCAAAAAAGGGTATAGCAGAAATCGGAAAAAATGCTGACGAGACCAACCAAAAAGATTAATTGCCTGGGCTACCTCCCTTACAAGGAAAGGTTATAGCATTTGGGAATCGTGATTCTAGAAAAATGCACATGAAGGGGAACATGATTGAGGGCTCAGTCCTATCCATGTCTACTCAGTAAGTACCATTGTGTTTAGTGGGTCTTGCTCCTAGGGAAGTGTGCTTAGAATTGAAGCATAAGATGTACAAATGTAAGCAGGGAATGGATAGAGTAGACAGAGCAATGTTCTTTTTCCTCTCACATAACACCAGAATCAAGGAACATTCACTAAAACTGAGTGTGGGACAATTAGAATAAAAATATTCATTTTCCCAATATGTAAATAGTCTGTGAAACCCCTTAGCATAAATTGTGGTGATGGCATTGAGCATAGATACCTTTAAAATTGAATTGGATATATTTCTGAAAGAAATCTCCATCACAAGTTACAAGCCATAATGGGTATGTGCAACCATCTCATTTTAGAAGTAGCCTAACTTGGAATGCTATGGGGTGACGCACATTCTGGTGGCCCATGGAGGCATCACTAGAATGCACATCTCATGTTGTCTTGGATGCTCCTGAGGCATCAGGTGGGCTACTGTGAAATACAGAAAGCTGACTAGATGGACTTCTGTCATGATCCGATGAACTCTCTTTATTCTGAGTGCTATCACCATAGAATCACAAGGAGAAAGTCCTTCTTACCAACAGGTAAGAACATAAGTGAGGTTTATGGGTGAGGTATGGAAATAGCAGATAACTAAATCCTTGGATATGGCAGACTCCTTCGGTTTTTTCAATTCACATCACTAATTATAGAAATGCTATTAATAGAGTAGTAGGATAGGATTGCAATCTAAATCTAAGGATGAAATCCTAATCTCCACTTAGGCTGGACTAAGCCTCAGAATAAATCCTATGTTAAAATGGGGATGTCACATAAGTACTGGAAGCAATTTCTGGCCCCTCCTGGAGGGTTACGCCACTGCTCCTGAATATGTTGACCTCCCCACACCACCATAGGAAGGTAGGCCAGATGAATTCGGATGCCCTAAATTGGTAAGGATTGCACCCTACTTGAAAGCAATAGACTTCTCTGAGTAAAGAAAATAATATATTCCTATTTAGATTTCTAAATTTTCCTAATAGAGTTTTATTTTTTCCTCCATGTAAGCTGAGCCTTGCTATTCAACTCGGGTCTCATCAGAATTACATAACATTTGGGAGAAAAAATAAAACCCAGTAATCCAGCGCTAGAGGCCAAGATGGAGAAGATCTCCACAGCCACCATAGACCTTCCCTTGGTACTCATGTAGGTGGGAACAAAAGACAGCCAAACGCTGCAAAAAACCAGCATGCTGAAGGTGATAAACTTGGCTTCGTTAAATGTGTCAGGCAACTTCCTCGCAAGAAAAGCCACAAGGAAGCTGACAATGGCCAGAAATCCCATGTAACCCAGAATACAGTAAAACATCACAGCCGATCCTTCATTGCATTCCAGGATCATTTCTTCATCCAGGGAATGCATGTCCACATCTGGGAATGGAGGAGCAGTACAGAGCCACACAGTGCAGATCCCTCCTTGGATCAAGAAACAGAGAAGAACCACTGAATTTGCCAATCGTTTCCCCATCCATTTCCTAATTCCTGCGCCTGGCTTGGTGGCCATGAAAGCCAGGACCACAGTGATGGTTTTGGCAAGCACTGAAGATACTGCTACTGAGAAGATGATGCCAAAAGCTGTTTGACGTAGAAGACAAGTCACGGAATGAGGCTCTCCAAGGAAGAGCAGTGAGCAGAGGAAGCTGAACAGGAGGGAGATGAGCAGGGAGTAAGTGAGATCTCGGTTGTTGGCTCTGACGATGGGGGTGTCCCGATGTTTAACGAAGACACCCAGAACCACAACCGTAATCAGAGCAAAAGATAGCGCCAAAACAAGCAAAGCTACTCCCAACACATCTTGATAGGACAGGAAATTGGGGACTTTGGGAAGACACCCATCTTGGTCTTGATTTGGATGCTGCTTTCCTGGACATTTGAAACAATCATTCATATCTTGGGGAAAAAAGAGGATTCAATACTTTTTGTACATAGAAAGAAATGAAATGTCCCAATTGCAATGCGTTCAAAATATAATGCTATAGAACAGGGGTCGGGGAACAGGGGTGAAATACCCCACATGGAGTAAAAATGGAATTCCTGGGGGTAATGGACGGTTGACTTTGTAATGCAGGGTAATACGCGACCATCCATTATCCCCAGGCAATGGCGGAAGGAGCATGCCGCGGGGTGCAGAAAGGAGGACAGAGTGCAGGTTGGAAGACAGAAGCGGGCCCTGGAGGGTGCTCCTCCCCGCGGCCAGGCAAGGAGAGCAGCCCGAGGAGAAGTGAGCTCCCTTGCTGCGCTCCATCGCAGCCTCCCGCCTGGTAGGCAGCACAGCCTCTGCTCTTCCAGGAAACCCTGCCTGCCTGCCCTGCGTTCCTCCTGCCACCCCCCTGCCAGCCCGGAGATGGCCAAGGGAGAGCAGGGCAGCCACACTCCGCCAGCAGCAGCTGCCCCAGGTACTAATCCTAACCATGTTTACTCAGAAGTAAGCCCCATTGTGTTCAGTGGGACCTACTCCCAGGAAAGTGTAGACAGGGACATGATCTGACTCCAACCACCACACAACCTCCCCCTTTCCAGCATCCAGTCTTTCCAAAATATAACATACAGCCCAAGCCTAACCATGTCTACTCAGAAGTAAGTCCCATTGTGTTCAGTGGGACTTACTCCCAGGAAATTGTAGACAGGGACATGATCTGTCTCCAATTACACAGCCTCCCCCTTTCCAGAATCCTGTCTAGTCAACATATAATACACAGCCCAGTCCTAACAATGTCTACTCAGAAGTAAGCCCCATTGTGTTCAATGGGGCTTTCTTCCAGGAAACTGTCTTACTCCCAGGAAAGTGTCATGCCCTTGTGTATAACACGCTTTCCTGCATGATGCCCTGGGCCCTGTCTCCAAGTCCTTTCAAATCAAGGGGGTAATATCGGCATATCTAAATATATTTTGGGGTAATGGGTAAAAAATTACCCCAACCCCTGCTATAGAATATCTTTGTATAACTCACAAACATTAACTGAGGCATTTGTTAAGAGCAATAATAGGGAAAGTGTGGCATGAAAATACCCAAATAAATGTGCTTGCATGTTTGAGCTATTTCCTAATTATTCATGAGATGATTTAACTACTCAGGATGGAGAACCATACTAGCCAATGATAAAGTACAGGAGTCCCTCATTATCCCCTCAATTCCAGAACTTCCTGTGGAAAAATAAAACATGGACGAGAATGGGAACATACATTTATAGACCCACTTCCAGGTTCTTGCTTCTAATGGAATAAGTTTCTTCCTCAGTATCTGTAGGGGGTTTGGTTCAGGGACAATTTATTTCAAATGTTTTAATGACAGTTCAATACACATTAATGTATACCAAAAAATATACCAAAAATGTGTTCAAAAGAAGCAGTTTAAAGAAATAAAAGGTTTATCCCTTTAAAATTGTTTAAAAATAGTTTTTTTTAACTGTCATAGAGAGGCAGCCAGAAACAGAAATGCAATTGATCCTGTGCCTTTTCCTGGCTTGGCTGCAGAATGGAATGACTGCTTGTATGACTGTCTTTCTAGAACAATCGAACAGCACTTTTAAAAAGAGATTCGCAGTGACCATGTACATTGTGCTAAGTCCATGAATAAAAAAATCTGTGCATATTGAACTGTACATGCTCTTAACATTTCATAGGATTGCCTGCTATTTCTCTTACCCATGTGGTCTGATATCTTTCCTGCTGGACATGGAGCACAATCATAGCAACAAAATGGCTCTCCCTCCCTCTTCCTTCTTCTATAACCCGGATAGCAGTAATCATTACACACTGAGAGAGGACGCACCTGTTGAAAAAAAGATTCAGTAAAGCAATGAAATAATTTTCTTCTAAGTGGTTAAAGCTGTTGCATGGGGAAATTGTCATCATAGTGAAGGCTTGGTATATATAGGAGGTTTCCAACATTTTTCTGAGTAGGACAAATAGCATTGATTTATCAGCACGGGCGGTGGGCTGTGTCTGCAAGATTGGACATCAGGTAAAGGCATCAAAGGATCAAAGGGTGGCAATCTATGGTGGGCTGAGGGTGGTTCGGGTCGCCCGAACCACTTCCTCTTTGTGCTCCACCGCTACCGATCCAGTAGCAGTGGGGGGGGACACAAAACCGGGTGCACCGGTTCGGCGTGCCCAGGGAAGCCCTACACTGCGCATGTGTCAAGCCCTACACTTCGTGTGTAGCCAGCTGCAGGAGACACACTATGCATGCGCCAAGCTTGGCACATGCACAGTGCGACAGGGTTGGAGCCCACCCCTCTCCCTGCCCCTCGCCCCGCCCACCAGAGCCCCTGACCCCCGGCCCGGCCCCCCAACTTCCGGCGATCCGGTTGCTGGGCCAGGACGGGCCCTCCACTGGAGGCAATCCAAAATCTTGCAGTACAATTCAGATATCATGATTCCTTCACTCCATTCACTGAAGGGGGCAATGAGAGTAGCCACTGTCCATCACTCCTTACCATATACATTGCCAGGTTTATCTATGTGCACAATCCAGAGTACCTACGAGGAGTCCTTGTTCTGGTGTAAGAATAATTTACTTTGGATTGCAATATGAATTTCCCATAGATTTTCACTGGGTAGTGCCATAACTACGGGTGAACATAGCATCTCTTACAGGCTCCTGTAGATACTCTGGATTGTTGGGTATGTCACTGAGATACAATAGAAACAGACAAGTTTCTCAATTGCCTCTACAGCCATGAATTGACAACAAATGAAAATCTCTTAAAAAGATAAACACTGACAAAAGGAAAACACTCAGCAATGTGTAAATATAAAGTTGTCACATTGGACCACATTCCCAGTTTATTTGGTTACTCATAGTTGGATCTCACCTGATTAAAGTTGCTGTGCCATGTGATCATGCCTTCATGAATGCTGAACACTGAACCAGGTGAAGCCTGTGGATCCAACCTGCCCACTTTCACTCTTATAAAGGTTTGATTTAGGAAAGTCACCCAGTTGATAATATCAAATCCAGTGGCTAGTTCACCTCTAGCATTAAAAGAGATGGTGTCTCCAGCACTGTTGTTGAACGAGACGCTTCTCAGAAAGGTGTGAAGCTACATTTTAAAAGGCATATTATGAAAAAGGCATTTGGAGGCTTTCAGTTAGAGGTCTTAAAGTGTAGGTATAGTGATTGGGTGGAGCCACCACATCCTGTGTGATGAAGTGAAGAAGAATCATGGCACGCAGCCAATACAATGTTCTTTTCACCAAAACAATGAAGCTCATGTATGTTGTGAAAAGGGAAAAGATCCCTTCTCCTGACTCGCCAACTGCAAGGATCTCACAACCCTGCAAGTCAGTTGCTATTGGACTGACAGAGAGACCCATTGATCTGATCTACAGAATGCAGTGCAACCTTGTCAAATCTGCCCCATCACCCCAAGTGTCTGAAAATTATATTGCACACCTCCCTCCATACTCTTATAGCCTTGTGACATTTGGATGGTTGTGGTTTAAGAAAAATATAATGGACAGGATAACTAATCAGAAAAGCTTTCAGCAAACAAAACAGAATAAATAAGATTGACCTAGTTATTGGAATGAAATGGGGGTGAACTGAATGCTTGAAATGAGCTATGGAAATATGAAATCTTTTCATGTTGATGCCATGAAAAAAATAAAGTGGAAGAGCAAACAGGGCAGCTTGTTCTGTGACTTGTGTCCTCATACATTTCAGATCACAACTCATCACATTCCTTAGTTTGTTATACAGTTACAGTAGGTTACCTGCCAAGGTGAATGATTTGGGGATTTGAGGTTGAATCCACCCCCAACTCTCCTCCTGTCTTTGTGTCTACCTGAGTTCATAGCATGCAGAGCATGTCCTATGGCATGGACAGCATTGTAGACGCCGTAGCTCTGGGCAGTCATGCTCATTTCAAAAAATGTTCCAGGAAGACTCTCCAGCTTCTCCATGCCACTACACACGTCTGTTGTCTGGTCATCCTCTCTGGAGTCGGGCAATAAACAGACAAAAGCTTGTTTCCAGAAGACCCTGAGAAAGCCGTCCTCTCTTGGCCAATGAGAGTTTAGAGTATGGAGGAAACTGTGGAATCCAGGCACCTCATTGGAATTAACTGTCAAGGATAACGCACCATGGAAGACTTCAATATCCAAATCTCTGTAATATGTCTGTGAAGAAAATTCCCACTCACTTGTCATAATCCACACCTTACCCATGATGTTCTCTGTTATATTTTCCATTTGTTCCATGTAGAGGAACCACTTCAAAGCATACATAACATGAGTATCTGCATTTACCACAAATACTTTGACTTCATGGGCATTTAGAAAAAGAGTCACATTTGCTCTGTGTTTTTCAATAAAATCCTCTATCATATCATCAAGTGAGGACAAATTTGGTAGCCTATCAATGAAGGCAGAACAGATTCCTTCCTCAGCAAGAACTGGAATCAGCTTCTCCAGAAAACTTTCTCCTTTGTCACTATTCGGGGCAATTATCCCAACCCATGTCCAGTGGAAATACAGAAACAGTTGGACTATCCCAGAATACTCATGCTCTTGACTGGGCATCATTTGATACGTGGAAGGGAATTGGCTGTCATCCTTCATCATTGGAGTAAAGTAGCAGTAGGTGACCTAAGAACAGTGATGATTACTTACAAGTAGAAGGAAACATTTTGGTCCCTTCATGCAAAGATGTGTGTATCACAAAACATAAGGTTTTTAATAAGAGATATCATTCATAAAAGTTTACATGACCTATCAAGGCATAAAAACTTAGGTAATGCTAATATATTTGTTGCCAAATCCTGCTGTAGCCATGCCATTCAATAGCATTCAGCTGCATAAAAAATCATATTCATTTACTTGCATGAAATCCTATACAATTCCAACGGTTTTCATTGGATACACACCAGACATTTTGGAGGTGTATGTGTGAGGAGAGAAAAAGGAAGGGAAAGGGAGGTAATTATAAGAACATGGATAAAAAAATTCAGAAAACTAAGAAAGAGTAGAGGAAGAAATGTATATATTATGCTACCAATTTTATTTCTTACCGTTTCTCCCTCTCAGATGAGCAGCGATAGAGATATAGGAGGACAGGAATCATAGACTTCAAACTCACACCCAAACATCCACACATGTACCATACCTGTGGGATTTTATAGAGGGTTAAGATGGTGGCCATGTGGTGGGAAGTTTCAGAGTCAAGCCCCCCAATCACAGCAAGAAGTGTTTTTGGAACATCACAATCGTAGTTGGGGACAAACTTTTTCAAGCTGAAAAGAAGGTTCAGTGTATTCTGGTACGTCAGTTTTGCATTAAAATAGCTGTCGTAGATATGGAAGCCCAGACTGATGTTGGGTAAAATGTTGGGGTTGCCATTGATCTCCTTTGTTGCAAATACCAAGGCCAGGACGTGCTGGTAGTTCTTTGGTGTTGCACTAAAGCAAGAATTGGAGGATGCATGAAATCAATATTCTGCATTTAAGCAACTGACAGAAAAAAAAAATCTAAGTTGCTGCAGGCTGGATCAATTCTTGTAGGTTGGATGTGGCCCCGGACCATAGTTTGGAGACCCCTCAACTATGCCATTAATACATCTGTAGTCAGACAAGATCCTTCCTAGTGTGGAAATGAGACAACCCTGGACACTCTGAATGTTTAGATAAGTACCATAGTTACTCAGATTTAATGAGCCATCAAATCTAATGCACATCCTATATCTATAATCAAAATACCACATTTACTCAAATTCAATTAACATCCTGATTTTGGAGACTTAAATTTGAATGAAAAAGGTGAGTGTTAGGTGAGCATTTCAGACTAACCCATGTTTTCAAATCACATTTGAAAACAGACTATATGTACAATTTGCAGTTCTTCAAACCTTTTTCAATGGACTCTCAAAAACAAAAAAAGATAAGTGTAGTGAGGGCTAAAATTCTCTCACAATAGTTTTTCAATAAAATATGGGTAATGTTGTATGAAGCCAAACACAACTGATAGCTTCTGTCATCTCTATGCAAGACACATAACATTAGTGAACACACCAAAAATGGTTTGACCACATTCCTTTGAACCATGAATATAATACTCAACAGTTGGGCTGTGGCTGGCACAAGTGGTTAAGACACTGTGCCTGTTAACCAGCAGGCCAGGGTTTGAGACCCCGGTCCCCACAAGACAGGGTGAGCTCCTGTCCTTAGCCCAGCTCTGCAACACAGGTGGAACCAATTGTGTCAGCTCTGCCATCCCATTGGACTATTTCAGTAGCGTGGAGAGGGGGGATTTGCTGCTTGGGTAACAGCATATCCTCCATAACAATCTAACCCAGGCCTTCATGCTTTGCACACAGTATCAGCGTCGAGCACAATACCATATTCTTTCATGACTAATGGATGCCAATGTATATGTTATGGTAGTGAAAATGTGGCTGTTGGATGCAGGACAATCCTGTTGTGGTAATACAGGAATGGGTTAAAAATGGGTTAATCTGAAATGAGCCCATATCCTTTTGGATTCAAAGCATATCCCATCAGTGGATGTAATGGTGCTTCCATGGAATCGGATAAATCAAGGTAAACTATGACAGACACTCCTCATAAAGTAATATTTAAGGGGATATATATTTCTCACATGATATTAATATTATCCACACTAATAAAATTCTGTAATCTATTACATATTAGACGAGTTTTTTAAATCCACCTTAATATACAAGTTAATTCTATTTCAATTACATATTATGCAAAACTTTTAAAAATCCTTACATAGGTTCAAGAATAAAGTTTGTCATTGGGTGTTGCGCAAAGGTCATGGGTTCAATCATGAAAATGAGCTGAGAAGAAACCCCACCGATTAAGTGGTCACCTGCCTGGTAATACTCATGAGGGATATGCAGGGCATCTCTCATGATGCACATAGAAGCATGTCCCTTGCAGTCGTTTAGAAAGAGGATCAAAAATAAGCGCAGAAGATATTTCATTGTGATCTGGAAGCAAGTCCTATAATGATAAAGAATCTTTTCTTTTTATCCCATGAACTTCTGGCACTGGCCAAGTAACATCCTGTGTTCTGTAGACCTTCAGTACTGCACTATCTTCAATTGACCACTAGACTCACATATTTCAGCCAAATTTTAACCCTAAATAGAAAGCTTTTGAAATCAGTGCTTCTTCACAAAACTCCACTCCAGCACTGAATGATAACTGAAGTCTTTGACATAAGCTTTCAAAGGTGTTTATTGATTTAGTAGAATATTCACATCAGCATTCGAATGAATTATGATTAATTACAATGTTTTGAGCTAATGGCAGGGTTCAAAATTACTGCCTGAAATAACCATATTCTCTGTGGCAACATATTCAGCAAAATGTTTAGAGAAAATATGGTGGATTTTACCACAGCTCACCTTTGTTCTTTAGCTGAACCAATGAAGCACACCAGTGGTGCATGGGTACAGCCCTTGCTGGACCTTGGTGCGCTCTTGTTGCTTCAACTTGGTACATCACCTCTCTTCATGCATCACGTCTCTGCCCTTGTTCCACCATCAGGAACGCAATCCTAAGTTTTCCTACTCCGGAGTAAGCCCCATTGTCTTCAAAAGAGCTTACTCTAAGGAAAGTATGCATCAAATTGCATCCTAAGCCACACAGGCCTTTTGGATGTAGAGTTGAAGTCTGCCTAATAAGAAGTCTGCCTAATAAGTTGAAGTCTGCCTAATAAGAAGCAGAGAAGAACTGGAAATATTTGCAAAGGGGCAACATTCCAGAATGTTGTTTGCGCATGTCAAGCCTCCCGTTATCCCTGGGGTGTTCTGCTCTGGCCTCTACCCTAGGGATACCCCGGGGAAAGGATATCTCTGTCTCCTTATCATCATCTAGGTTCCTCATAGTGGAAGTGTCAAAGGAGGAGGTCTTCACAGGTAAGTGGAATGAATACTTTACTGCAATTTGAGGTATCAAGCTTGACGGTTACTGAAGGCACATCTCTTATGTTACAGGTTCCAACTATTAACTTAGAGCTCGCAGGCTGTCTCTCTTAACCAACTAGGTAGGCAAAACAGGTAAGTATAACGAATACTTAAAGTCTTTGAGTCCTCCTCTCCAGGGGAGGGATTAGCAGGTCTTTATAAGTTCCTTTGTTCCTTTTCAGAGTCTCCAGCAGCCAGCGACAGCCCTTCCAGTCCCAGGACTCCACTTTCCTCCGCCGCACTCTCGCCTGCATCCTCCCTCTTCCAGGGCAAGATCTCTAACTGCCCCTCTGATGCTTCATCCCCGCTCAAATCTCCCACTTCGTCCGCCGTCCCCCAATAACCCGGGAGTGAGCGCGGGAGAATTCTGACTCCTCCCTTCGCATATCATCGGGGAGATGGACTCACTGTAATTCCCCTTGCTCTCCTGTAATTCCTTCCCCCACAGTTCTGCTGTTTGACCCAGTCCCTCATAGACCACACTTCTACTGAGTCAGGGAACAGGTCAATGTCCAACAGAGGGTATCTGGGCTATCTATGCACCATGAGACTTTCTCCCATGTATACCCCCATTGGCTCCATGTTATAGCGTTCATAGTCCTCCCAGGCTATCTCACCACACAGCCCTCCCGGTAAGACCGGAGCAGCGGGGTTGTCTTCAATCGATGGTCCAGATGGGGATTCCTGTTGTGATAAAAAGTCCGCATTAGTTAGCTGGCTTCCTTTCCTGTGGGCTATAGAGCGAGAGATACCACCTATGCCATTGCATACTTGCAAACATTGCAACCGTGCATTGCTATCCTTCATCCGGTTGAGCCAGGTAAGGGCGGCATGGTCAGTTAGGAGCTCGAAAGGTGCCCCCAAAAGATAATACCTAAGCATCTCAAGAGCCTACTTCACCACCAGGACTTCTCGCTCAATGGTGGAATAACGAGTCTCTGCTGGGATAAACTCTTTACTTAAATATAAGATGGGATGTTCCTCCCCATCAAAGTCCTGGGCCAAAACGGCTCCTATGCCTCTTCCAGACGCATCAGTGATGACTTTGAAAGGCCTCTTAAAGTCTGGTGCCCTTAACACAGGCCCTTGACACAAGTCTTTCTTGAGAATCATGAAGGCCTGTTGGCATTTTTTGTTCCATACCCAGCTTTTGGAACCCTTCCCTCTTATACTGTCAGTGGGGCTGCCTTGTCCGAAAACTGTGGGATGAAAGAACGGTAGTATCCCACCATGCCCAGATCTTTGCACATCTTTCTTAGAGTATGGAGTGGGGACCCTTTGTATGGCCTCCACTTTCGAAAGGACTGGTCTGACTTCTCCTTTCCCCACTTTAAATCCTAAGAACTGGGTAGTCTCGGCTCCCACACAGCATTTCTCGGGGTTAACTGTCACCCCGCATTTTTTACCTCCTAGAGTACCCTCTCGAGATGACCCAGGTGATCTTTCCATGACTGGCTATAAATAACCACATCGTTAATATAGGCGGCTGCAAAATCTGAGTGATCCCTAAGCAACCGGTCAACCAACCTTTGGAAGGTGGCTGCCGCTCCATGCAAACCAAAAGGCATGCAGGTGAATTGGTACAGGCCTGAGGGAGTGGAGAAGGCGGTATATTGCTTAGACTCTGGCTCCATGGGGATCTGCCAGTAGTCTTTTGTCATGTCCAATGTGGTGATAAACTTGGCCTTCCCCACTCTTTCTAGCAGTTCCTGTACCCTGGGCATAGGGTATGCATCGAATTTAGATACCTCGTTGACCTTTCTAAAGTCAATGCATACCCTGATCGTCCCGTCTGGTTTTGGAACCATTACTGGGTAACTCTTCCACTCACTGTTGGAAGGTTCTATCACCCCTAGTTCCTTCATAGTTTCCACTTCTTCAATCAAAGCCCTCTCCATGTGCTTAGGCCACTTGCGAGGGGCTAGTCTGACTACTCCTGGCTGTTTAAGAGTGATTTTGTGGTGGATAACGCTGGTTTTCCCTGGTATCTTAGAGAATACCTGGTTAAACCTAGCCTGCAAGTCTTGGACATCTTTCTTTTGCTTGTCATTAAGGTTGTCTCCTACCTTTAGGTACCCTGGGGGCTGTTGGACCTCTGCCCTAGAAAGACCTCACTCTTCCTTGTCAGTCACCATCACTTCCTCTCGCCTCCTCCAGGGTTTTAACAAGTTGATGTGGTATACTTTTGTTTTTGCCCTTTTCCCGGAGGTGCTAACCTCATAATTGACAGGCCCCACTTTCCGTTTTACAACACTTGGCCCTTGCCATTGTGCCAACAGTTTAGTGTCGGAGGTGGGTAGTAGCAACAAGACTTCTTCTCCCTCCACAAATTCTCTAGGAACGACCTTTAGGTCGTACCTCTGTTTCTGCCTGATCTGTGCTGCTTCTAGGTTGTCCCTTGCCCACGCCGCTAGTTTCTTCAGCTTCTCCCTGAGGGTAGTCAAGCTGACTCCCTTTACTCTGCCTGTTTCTCCTTTTCCTCCCTCCCAGTGCTCTCATGCTAGGTCTAGTATCCCCCTGGGTTTTCTCCCAAAAAGTAACTCAAACGGGGAGAAGCCTGTGGAGGCTTGAGGGACCTCCCGGACTGCAAACAGGATGGGCTTTATGTATTGGGGACATCCTTTGGGATCATCTACTGCAAATTTTTTAAGCATCCCCTTTAAGGTTTTGTTAAAACGTTCTACCAACCCATTGCATTGTGGGTGGTAAACGGTGGTGTGCATATGTTTCACCCCCAGCTGTTTCCACAGCTCCTTCATGACGTCACTCAATTGTGGAAAAACCTCCCTTCCAGAACTCCAAATATTCTTGTTTATGTCAAATTGTTGTCGTGTCCACATGCTATCAGACATGATAACCCACTTAATTGTTTTTTAACATGGACATAACCAATAACTAATTAATTAATCAAACATAACTAATTTATGTTATGTTTTATGTTATTTTCTAATAGAAAATAAAAAAGGATTAAACAAATTGAGGAAAGCAGTAAGGTAGAACTAGTCTTATGAAACATGTCTGCACATGACTGAAAAGAGAATTTGAACATAGATGCAACTCTAACATGCAGAAGACTGCTGGAAAGTTAGTCAAGACAAAGCATCCAAAACCCAGTGGGTTGCAATATGGGTAGGGTTGCCATAATTCTCTTCCAAGAAAATCAGGACAGGACCTTCTATCCCAGGTGCCAGTATGTGAACACAATCCCCCAAAATCTGAATTTTGCCTCTTTTGGGGACATATGGCAACTTATATATGGGTGAAATCTGCACTGTTTCCAATATTTAAAACTACACTTTTTTAGGATCTGAGATTTTTCTGACCAGCAGTAATCATTGCTGTGCATTATTTCACAGACTTTCTGGTCTATTGGAGAGTTGTTGTGGGAATACTGTTTTGCCATACATACTCAATGTCAACCTCAGAGGCAAAAAGGCAGAAGGAACAACAACAGCCAAACAGGTACTTGGCACAAGAGTCAGGGCAGACATCATCTTAAATAGTCCCAGCTGCTTGTGGAGCCAATGAGAAGCTCCTTGGTCTGTAGTATTTACTCAACGGTAGTCTATAAAGAAGTTTCTCCCCCTTTGTTCGCTACATGTTCCACTTTGCCACAAATAGTACACAGTAATGGATCTACACCTTTTTGTTTCTTAAATGCAGGAAAACTACAGGGACATAAAACAATCTTGGAAATGGTCTAGAATTCCAAAATTACAACTGCAGGTCATATTTTTACTCTTTAGTCATGAGAAGTCAACTGCTGGAATGTGGCCAATTTTCAGCAGACCACTGTGAAAATACTTTTGTGGCTATACCTCTCAGTAAATGTCATATGGCAAGGACACATCCTGCAGCTGCATTAGGAATACTGATGTTTGTAATAATCACAGCCTAAGAGCAGATCTTCTCATTTTGCTCCATAACAAAAAATTAACCATGATAGCTAAAATAACAGTTATATCTCTGTAGTTACATCAACAGTCCCACTACATACAATGCACAAACACATACCTGTGGAATCTTGTAGATCCCGAATACATTTGCCATTTCGATTGACATTTCTTTAGTGATTCCCCCAACCATAGACAACACATTCTTCATATCACATTTGTAATTGAGGTGTTCCTTTTGCTGCGTGAATAAAAAATCCAAAATGCTCCCAGAAGTGATTTCTGAATTAAACAGGTTATTATAGAGATGGAAGCCCAAGGTAATATTCGGCAACAGCCTGGGACTGCTATTGATCTCATGAGTGGCAAATATCAAGGATAGGGCATGTTGGTAGCAAGATACTGACTCTCTGCAATAAAAAATATCAAGAAAATTCTATGAATGAAAGCCTAATCCCACCACCAGTAAGAGCAAGATAAGAAAGTATTTTGGATTCAGCATGTGAGAAATTTGTTCAACAGGCCATTGGGGTATACTGGGATAAAACAGTATTTAATAATCCTTTAAACTCTTTATTGTGCATTATTTTGATATTTTGCTTGATCTTAAAAATGGTAATATTTCCTTCTTCCTAAGATATTCATGGGATTCAAAGCGTTTTAACACAAGGTAGGTCTTGATTGTATCTCACATTTTGACTGATAAAATTGATATGTAGAGATATAAAATCCTTTCTTGGCTATTGTGTCCTTCATCCTTACTCATGTCTTGCCCATCTTTTTGCTTTCTGTATCTTCCTGATGATTTTGCTAACAATCACTGCATTAATGTAAAAGCCTTGCTGGCAATAGTGAGCAACAACTGGCTTTTTGCTCATTTGAAAATTTATCCAGGAACATATAAATAACATTGCCTGTGAAAGATAATTTTTTTCTTTAAAGAAAATACAATTTTACTTTTAGAGGAAATTAGAAAAGATCAGCTATTCATAAATAAGTTTTAGAGATGCAATGTATCAAAGAATGCTAGCAAGTGTTTGGTGCAGATGGATCAGTGCAGTTCCATCTTATAATGAACTAGCGAAAGGCGTACCCGCATTGCGGGAGTAAAATTCCCCTGTATGCCATCCCCCCATATGCATCAATCCCCCATGCACAACTTTCCCCCATGCGCAATTTCCCCATATGCACAACTTCCCCATATGTGCAACTTCCCCCATGCGCATCAACCTCCCATGCACATCAACCTCCCATGCGCATCAACCTCCCATGCGCAATTTCCCCGTATGCGCAACTTCTCCCATGCACATCATCCCCATGTGCATCTTCCCCTATGCGCAACTTCCCCCATGCGCAACTTTCCCCATGCACATCATCCCCCCATGCGCATCAACCCCCATGTGCAACTTCCCCACATTCGCATCATCCCCCATGCGCAACTTCCCCCATGAGCATCAATCCCCCCATGTGCAACTTCCCCCATGCGCAACTTCCCCCATGCGCATCAACCCTCATGCGCATCATCCCCCATGTGCATCAACCTCCCATGCGCAACTTCCCCCCATGCGCAACTTCCCCCCATGTGCAAGTTCCCTCCATGTGCAATGTCCCCCATGTGCAACTTCCCCTCATGCGCAACTTCCCCCCAAGTGCAACTTCCCCCCATGCGCAGCATCCTCGCCAGTGCAACCTCTTCCTCCGAATACCATTCCCCAGTGCAACAGGGTCTGAGCACCAAATTGGATGGATGTTATTCATCTCCCATGTTAAGTATAGGACAGAAACACGTTGCCCCCTTTTCAGCCCCTGAAGGGTTAAATTTCTCCAGATGGTTCTTGGTGGGTGTTCAGGTGACAGAAGGAACTCCCAGAATTCCATGCTTCAGGCCCAGCAGTTGGGGCGGAATGTTGCTGAGTCAGCAATTCTCAATGCAAAGTATAGGGAGGAAAACGCATTGCGCCCCTTTTCACCCCCTTCCGGTTGGAATTTCCAAAAACCAGTTCTTAGTGCACCCCTCAGTCACGGAATGAACACCCACCCCAAATTTCACACTTCTAGGCCCAGCGGTTTTGGCAGGGCGGTGATGAGTCAATCAGTGAGTCAGCCAGTCAGTGAGTGAGTCAGTGAGTCAGTGAGTGACTTTTATATATATATAGATTTATCTGAGCCACAGACTACTCCACAAGTTAAGGAAAAATTTGAAATGAGCATTGTCTAATTTTTTCTAAGGATAACACAGACATAAACTTTGATGGCAATCATCACTCAGCTTCATAATAAACTTGACTGTATTTTATATGAGACTGGTACATCAGTATGTATGTCTGCCACTTTTTCTATTCAGTGCATTCTGTTCTGTTCTGTCGTTACTCTTTGTCGTTTTAATTACTTTAGGTGCTCGTGCTAAGCACATTTCCTCTAATCTTTCAGAAAAATGAGACTATTTTAAAATGAAAAAAAAAAAAACAACTTACAAAGCAACCTCATAATTTTGATCAGGAACTTCTGTAAAATTGAGCAAATGTTCCACAGGCAACATTAGAGAGAAAATCCCACCAATGATGGCTTCTCCTGGCTTGTATATACATTGTCTTGAATGTATATACAATATACATTGTCTTGAATGTTCATTTTGATTGACCTTGAATGACCTGTACATTTTTGTTTTTGGCAAACAATAGGACAGAACATCAACAGAAAAAACAGCAGTAAGAAGAATCACCTGCATCGAAATACCTACTTATCCATGCCACAGCTGCACATCTGCCTTCTTACCACATCAGCAACTATGGTGATAAAACAGTTACAGCTGCACATCTGCTTTCTTACCACATCGGCAACTACGGTGATGAAATAGTCACAGTAATGCCTGAAGCCCTACATCTCTTTCAGTGACACACTGAAATAGACTGAAGGAGACACATTTCAGCGACACATTGCAGTCAGGACAAACATGGGCTTAGAATTTAACTGACAGCATTTTTCCTCTGGACTGGTTTTTGAAGGGGGGATAACAAAAATGATAGTTATTTTCATAATTACCAAGTCGATAAATGCTGTTGGCGCCTTAGGAGCTAGCAGCCAATTACCTGGCCCCCTCATCAAGGTTTGGCCACTTCCCATAAGCCCCTTCAGACTGTGGAGTTGGGGACAGGGGAACAGTTGGGATAATTCCCACCCAACTTTCCACAGTCCAGGAAAAACAACTTTCCGCCCCTCCAGATCTTTGTATTATCTGAGATTAGCTAGCTGCTTTGGTGCCAAATAAGAATTTTTCACTGCTTTGGTGCCAAATAAGAATTTTTCACTGATTGGCCTTGGCTGAGGTGTTTTTTTTTTTTGTTTCATCTGTTTTTTGCATACCCCAGACTGATGTTAGTGTTGGAGAGTTGTAATTCCTTTCCTCTTGTTACATAGGTGGTCACATGGCAGGAAGGTTTTGGGAAGGGGCAGGGAGGGACATCTCAGATAGTCTGGCCGGTACCACCGATGGCTGACTGGCTCCAAGGGCTTGCTTAGCCTGGCTGGAGAACAAGGCTTTAACTGGTTCACCTGCTAACCTGGCATCCGGCTCCCTTGACCCTTTGGGGCAACAGTGACAGGCCACCTTTGAGTATACAATAGGTGACCTCAACTCGGGTGGTTCATCCTACTGAGAACATCAGGGGAGGTTGATGACTAGCATCATTTCCCCAGCCAGGCACTCCACACGCTTTGGGCTTGGGGTTTATTTAATGTACCCCATTTGTACTCTGTTGCAGATTTTTAATAAAGAGGCCCAGTTTTCAACCCAAAACACCCTGTCTTGCATCCTTATTGTGGGTGGCGTTGCATAGTCAAATGCTTTCTAAGAACTGGGATATTTTTAACTTACCATGAATCCAATTGGTCTCCAATTGGCCAGTCCTACATGTAGCCTCATCAATTATACTGCAACTTATATCTGAGTAGACCTATGTTGAATTAGGCTCTAAGGCTGACAGCCTATCCACACTTCACTGGATGTAAGCTCCATTGTCTATTCTGTGACTTGCTTCTGAATAGGCTGCTTGGGATTGTGTTTTAACACTAAAATCTGTCCACACCTTCTGTGAACAAGCCTCTCTGGCTAGCATGTGGCTGACTTTGGAATGCAGAGGTGACTAGGCCTAGCTCCACTCCGGCTAAGACCAGACAGGCAATTACAAACCTTATATAAAGGCTGATAAAATCTAACCCCCTTCTGGACAAAGCAAGACTAGGAACACTATCAGTGCAATCCTAACTATCCCTACAATCCAGAGTAACTACGGGAGCACGTAAGAGACATTACGTGTACCCGTAGTTACTGCACTCCCTAGTGAAAACCTATGGGAAATTCATATTGCAATCCAGAGCAAATTGTTCTTACACCCGAGCAAAGACTCCGCGTAGTTACTCTGGATTGTGCCCTATGTCTCCTCAAGCTTAAGTCCCATTGTGTTCAGTTGTCTTACTCCCAGGAAAGTGTCTTTAGGATTACAGCCATAGTACCATAGTTCAGCGACCTGATAAAGTCCTGTGTGATATTTTTCATCCTTATCTTCTACCACCCCATGCCTCACATTTGCAGTCTTTTTTAAACAACTCTTTTAGGCTGTGAGGATATTAGGGTAAGCCTGCCATGGAGACGACTGAGAAGGCCCGAGACATCTCGCATCAATATCCTAGTATGACAGTCAGACATATCTCCTATCCACTAAGACAGAGGCCAGGGATCTTGCAGGAAATTGAAAAGATTCAAGAAAGGCATCTACAGAAACTGACAGAGCAATTTTATTCAGCATATATTTGGCACACTTGGATAGATGAGGTCTGACTTGGCCAGCTTTTCCACCCCAAAAATAAGTACCACCAGACCTGTTTTAAGGTGTGCAAAAATATATCACAGCCATGAGATTTGTTTGAAACCATAGATTCAGCAAAGTTGGAAGAGGATTCAATGGATATGAAAAAGTGGCAGAAACAAGAAAGGTAGGGAAGAACATGAGTAGGCAAAATGTCATTCGAAAAAGTAAGACTTTTTAGTGCTTCCAAAAGGAGCAACACAAAAACGCCTCATGTAAGGGAACAGAAAAGTATTTCTAGCAAGATCTAAAATAAATTCAGACAACTTAAGTTTAAAACAAGCAGAAAAAGATTTAAAACAAATTAATTAATGACACCTACAACAATGACTGGGAAAAAAATTGCTGCTCTCTTCTCCTAAACATAAGTAGGCATCACATTACAAGGTGCCTGCCTGCCCAGTTAGTGTATTTGAAGTGGTTCCTTTCATGGATATTGCTCATCTAAGACGTAAGTAAAAATGTGATGTGCACATGAAATAAAAACCATGCAATTCCCATGTCCGCACATATCCACAATGTTGTCATTTTAGCTTTATAAGAATGTAAAAAGTATAAATTTATGAAGCTAGTGTTGGTGCCTAAGTATTCCTAATCCTTCCCTTCTAGTAAGATGGAAAGACAAATAATAGCCTTGCTTTTCTTCTTCATATTCACTCCTTCATTGATACTGATTCCTTCAACCAGAAGAGAGATCTTGGATTGCTTCTGGTCAGCTTCATGGAAGTGTTGATGAAATGTGCGGTGGCAGTAAAGAAGGCTAAGTCCATCCTTTGGATAATTAAAGAAGGCATTGATAATAAAATTGCCAGTATTTTAATGTCATCGTTCCAATAAATGGTAAAGGCCATAAATGGAGTATTGTTAACAATTCCGGTCACCACATCTCAAAAAAGGGTATAGCAGAAATCGGAAAAAATGCTGACGAGACCAACCAAAAAGATTAATTGCCTGGGCTACCTCCCTTACAAGGAAAGGTTATAGCATTTGGGAATCGTGATTCTAGAAAAATGCACATGAAGGGGAACATGATTGAGGGCTCTGTCCTATCCATGTCTACTCAGTAAGTACCATTGTGTTTAGTGGGTCTTGCTCCTAGGGAAGTGTGCTTAGAATTGAAGCATAAGATGTACAAATGTAAGCAGGGAATGGATAGAGTAGACAGAGCAATGTTCTTTTTCCTCTCACATAACACCGGAATCAAGGAACATTCACTAAAACTGAGTGTGGGACAATTACGATAAAAATATTCCTTTACCCAATGTGTAATTAGTCTGTGGAACACCTTAGCATAAATTGTGGTGATGGCATTGAGCATAGATACCTTTAAAATTGAACTGGATATATTTCTGAAAGAAAACTCCATCACAAGTTACAAGCCATAATGGGTATGTGCAACCATCTCATTTTAGAAGTAGCCTAACTCGGAATGCTATGGGGTGACGCACATTCTGGTGGCCCATGGAGGCATCACTAGAATGCACATCTCATGTTGTCTTGGATGCTCCTGAGGCATCAGGTGGGCTACTGTGAAATACAGAAAGCTGACGAGATGGACTTCTGTCATGATCCGATGAACTCTC
Source organism: Cryptoblepharus egeriae (assembly GCA_030015325.1). Lineage (NCBI taxonomy): Eukaryota > Metazoa > Chordata > Lepidosauria > Squamata > Scincidae > Cryptoblepharus > Cryptoblepharus egeriae. Next base: position 87,232,404 of record JAREYC010000004.1, read on the forward strand.
TTTATTCTGAGTACTATCACCATAGAATCACAAGGAGAAAGTCCTTCTTACCAACAGGTAAGAACATAAGTGAGGTTTATGGGTGAGGTATGGAAATAGCAGGTAACTAAAACCTTGGATATGGCAGACTCCTTCGGTTTTTTCAGTTCACATCACTAATTATAGAAATGCTATTAATAGAGTAGTAGGATAGGATTGCAATCTAAATCTAAGGATGAAATCCTAATCTCCACTTAGGCTGGACTAAGCCTCAGAATAAATCCTATGTTAAAATGGGGATGTCACATAAGTACTGAAAACAATTTCTGGCTGCTCTTAACAACCTACAAGAAACAACTTTTGCACTTGAGATGCACAACCTGATCCTTTATGACTTTAGGAAGATGTTAATCTATTTCTTTTCACAAAGGGATTTATCTTCTTGGTAAATATTTAAATTACTATGTTTTTTGTGACAACCCATAGGAAAATCACTGGCAGTTAAATCCTCATCCCATGTCTGCTCTGACTGCAGTGTGTCACTGAAAGAGATCCAGGGCTCTAGCTATTACTGTGACTTTTTAATAACTGTAGTTACTGGTGTGGTTCTGATGTGGTAACAAGGCAGATGTTAGGCTGTGGGATGGCTAAGCATGTATTTCTATTCAGGTGGCTATTATTGCTGCTGCTTTTTCAGTTGATGTTCCTTCCTATTGTGTGCCAAGAAAGTACATGTCTTAACAGAAGCATCCAGGACAATGTATATAAGCCTGGCAAAGCCATCATTGGTGGGATTTTCTCTCTAGTTTTGCCTCTGATTTACTTGCTCAATTTTAGAGAAGTTCCTGATCAGAATTATGTGAATTCAGTGTAAGTTCTTTGTTTATTAAATTTTAAAATTATGTCATTTGTCTGAGGTGTCAGGCAGTCCAATAACAAGTTTGAGAAGTGCAATCTATCAAAGAATTAATAGCAAGTCATTGGGGCAGATGGATTTACTGGTAGTTCATCTCCTACTTAAAATGAATTTGAGTCACATGTTAAGGATTTCGCAAAACTTGAAATGAACATTTTCCAAGATCTTTTAAGCATAACAGAAACCATAGGCTTTGATGGCAATCACTTGTCAGCTTCATAAGAAACTTGATAGGCACATGGATAGGTATATCTATATATAGGCAACATTTTCTATTCATTTTGCTCTGTTGTTACTCTTTGTTCTGTTGTTGCCCTTCCATTCATTGTACATTCTTGTGCCATTTGTGCCAAAATGCATAAAATTGCATTTTCTTTAAAGAAAAAAGTTTCCTCTCTCACTGTCAGTATCATTCATATGTTCTTAGAGATATGAGATATGTGCAAAATACTAGTGGTTGCTTGTTATCAAGGCTTTCCACTGATTAGGTGATTAGGTGATTATTAGCAAATACTGCCAATACTGAAAGCAAAAAGGTGGGCAAGATGTTAGTTGGGAAGAGGGACACAACAAGGATAACAATTGATAATTATTATCCCTCCACATATCAATTTTAGTAATCAAAAATTGATAGCATGCAAGATCTACACTTCAAATCCCATGGATAACACAGGCAGGAGGAAATATTGAGTAAATTATTAACTTTTTAAAGATCAAACAAAATAGAATGCACAAGAAATAGTTTAAGGGATAAAATACTGCTTTATCCCAGTTTGCTCAAAGAGTCTTTTAAAAAATTCCCATCCTACATGCCGATCCCAAGGGTTCTAGTGGCAATTCAGGAGACATGGTTCAAGGAATTTTCTCAGTATCATTTTTATTGCAGAACAACAGTAACCACTTACCAATATGCTCTGTCCTTGATATTTGCCATACACGAGATCAATAGCAATCCCAGCCTCTTGCTCAATATTACGATGGGCTTCCATCTCTATGATAACCTGTTTAACTCAGAAGCCACTTGTGGGAGCATCATGGACCTCCTATTCACACAGCCAAAGGAGCACCTCAATTACAAATGTGATAGGAAGAAGGTGTTGTCTGTGGTTGGGGGATTTTCTAAAGAACAGTCCATCCAAATGGCCAGTGTTTTTGGTGTCTACAAGATTCCTCAGGTACAGTATGTGGTTTGTCATTTGATGTGGTGTAAATGTGGATGTAGCTACACAGACATTACAATGGTTGTTGTTGCTCTCATGATGAAATGCCTTTTGTTAAATGAGAGAATCTGCTGTTCTGCTGTGACCATTGCAAGCATGGCATAGTTTTCACCCTTGCACATCTGTAAGAAGCACCCCAGACAAAGGCTTGGGATAAAGTGTCTATTGATAAAACTATAAAATCTGAAGCAGGGTAGACTTAGTTGGGGAAAACTGTGCTAACCATCTGCATCCCTTGAGCTACACGGGCATCACATTGTGGCTCCAAGCCACCTTTGTCCAGGCTGAGAGAGCTTCTCATCACCAACCCCAAGGTATTGCAGTAGTGGAGGAGCCATGAGCCATGCCTACTGGTGATCTCTGCTAGCCCCTGCCCAGGGGCTTGCCAGCCAGCCTCAGCAACCTGGACAAGCATCATCTCAATGGTCCTGACTAACCCCTGTCCAAAAGTGAAAACTATTGAGAAGTGGAACCAAGTCTTTTTTAGTTTATAAATGTTGCTTCCAATGTTTTTTTAGCTAGCAAATTACAAAAGCCCCTTTTATCTTGCAAATTTCTGCTGCCACACCAAGTTTTCTGCAAATGGATTCTCATTAATTCCTTTGGGAATGGTATTAGACCAGGAGCTACAACATGGGGAAGTGCAATTTTGGCCAATTTAGAACAGCAGAGTTAAGTGGAAAGAGCAGAACATTAGTTGAATGAATGAGTTCTGGGTATAATTGAAAGGTGTTGAAAGAGTGGATTGTTAGAAAATGAACCATCAGCAAGCGAGGGAAACCTGTACATCTCTTGACTGAAGAAGGAAAAGTAATAACATGGCCTGAAGTTGTAATTCTGGAAGTTAAAATCATTTCCAAAATTATATTATGTTCCTGTAGTTTTCCTGTAGTTAGCTGGGTGGAAATGAAAAAAGTGTAGTTTAAAAAGTTGTAGACTTCGGATAGGCTGGCATAAGTCCCAGCATATGTCCTTTGCTAACATTGGGGGGGTTGTGTGGTTTTACAAAAGTGCTGTCCATCACTTCTGCCCCACTCTGGGGGTAGTAGACCAATGCACCAGCATACACCAACCTCCCCACTCCATCACATAAAGATATGCCAGGTAAGTGAGGTTGTCTCAGTTATTCACTTAGGATTGAATGAGTGAATTTTTTAGCCTTTTGCAACCTGTTTGGGTATTTGTGCTTTATTTTGATTAGCTTCCCAGCCTTCTCTGTTGCATATTATTAATTGGATCTACTTGGTCAAGGTCCCTTTTGTGTCTATTCTGCCTTTTACAGGAATGTTTCATATGATTGCTTGTTGTACATTTCACTATTGCTTTCCTCCAGTTATCTAAACCCCTTTCTTTTCTATTTTGTTTTGACTTTTTGCTTGCCTTGTCCATGTTAAAGTGTAATTAAGAGGGTTACAGTGTCTGATTGCATGACAGCTTTAAGGCAATTTGACATAAATGGGAATATTCGGAGTTCTGGGAGGCAGGTTCCCCCCCCCCCCCCACATGACACACCACTGGTAGGCATCCATAACTTGGAATGCTGGCCAGAGACAATCCTGGACATGGGTCACACAGTAAATTGCTTCAGGTTCATAGATGATACATGTGTAGCATGCACCCTGCTTCAGAGACATTTTGGAAGTAAGAGGCAAATGGAGGAGACAACTCCAGTTTGCCTTTGCAGCACAACCGACAACAATGTCTGATGGTACGAGTACCATGTATTTAGGCACAATGGAAATTTAAATTAAATAATAATATTTGGGTTTCTTGGAGAAGGTTTTTCCACATTTGCACTCAATTGCCCGGATACTTAATTGCACTCAATTGCCCGGCATACTTAATTTGGGAAGCATTATGTCCACTCAGCCCCTTTTGAGTCAGATTCCTCAAGTCAGGAAACAATGAAAGTGAAGAGCAGGAAGGTTGTGTATGGTTTGACCACTAGGTTTGCTTCCCATGGTAGTGCTCTTTGTAGGATCTCCTTCCTTGAAACAATTATTCCAATTTGGTTAGCTAATTTGAGGTAAAATTGTAACACTTCAAAGTTGGTCATTCTTTATCATGACCTTATCAAAGATAAGACACAAGTATTCTCCTCAATAACAAATACCTATGGTATACACGCAAAAATGGAAAGTTTAGGAATTGGTATTACTGGATTATTTTAGTAATCATATGGCAGTGGAAATGCATTATTTCTTCAGTCAGTAATATTGGGTGATGTTCTTTTCTGCCTCTCGTTCACTTTTGGTACAGCTGAGCCTGAGAGGACAGTCAGTGACAGAGTTGCCTTTCCTTCTTTGTACTGGACAGCACCAAGGGAATCTGTCCATCATGCTGGGATTGTCCAGTTACTTCTGCATTTCCAATGGACATGGGTGGGCCTCTTGGTCTCTGATGATGAAGATGGAGAAAGCTTTGCTCTGAGCCTGACTCCTCTGCTTGCTGAGAAGGGTACTTGCATTGCATGGTTGCAAAGGGATCCAGCAGCACAATATGAACAGGACAAAAATTATGCTACAAAAATGGAAGAGTTGACGCTAACAATTTTAATAACTGATGTCCAAGTGATTATTGTTGGTGGGAATGCAATCTTGTTTGATTTTCTATTGATCTTACAAAGGAATGAATCTGATCTAATGGTGAATACGAGAAAAGTTTGGATCATGCCACCTCAGTGGTATTTCTCTTCATACTTTGAGCAATTGTTGGGTAAAGACATTTTGCATGGAGCCTTGTCTTTCTTATTCAGTGCCAGCGTTTGAGGACTTTCTGCTGATCTTAAAGCCTAATGAGGCACTGAGGAACTTTCTCTGTTCTTTGTGGGAATTTGACTTCATATACTGTCAAAAATGTGAAGGGGAAAAGAAACTAAGGAAACCACCTCTATCTTTCTTTGAGATGAGTATGTCTGGTGAGAGCTATGGAATCTACAATGCTGTCTATGCTGTGGCGCATGCTTTACATGTCACATTCTTGACCAGACACAGAACCCTGCAACAAAGAGGCAAATTTGAGCCTTTTGGTGTTCATCCATGGCAGGTAATCTCACCAATAAAATAAACAGCAATTGATGTTGTGTGGTGGCTAAGAAAGTGAGAATAGATATTCAGGATTAAATGAACTTCACATATCCTATGAAAAGGTGACTATAGATAATCCCCTTACTCAGCCTCAGCTCCCCATTGGATGTTGGAGGTTTTCACTAGAAAATTTATTGCAAAAATGAGATAAAAAAGTAACATGAATACTGGCAAACTGATAGGACAGTGATGGAAATCTCAGTTATTTCTGTTTAAGTCAGACCAAGGGTATTGAATGGTAGACTCAGAAGATTCAACACAGTGTTCTAATATACTTCGTTGGTTTCTCTAATGATGCTTCACATATCAGTAAATTAACACAGACAAGAAATGAGGGAATGGCCTACAGCTGACAGGTCTATGCAGTAACATCTTTACATGTACTCACGTGCTATGTTTTAAAGACTGCATTATTTCAAAAGGATGGATGGTGTGATGGATGATGGAAGAGCAGAAGGCACTTTTATTAGGTTGTGGAATTTCCTGGTTTCTATGTCCATGCTCTCTTTTCATGCCACATGCCACTCTCTTTTCATGCTCACACATCATACCACATATTACCCTTCATGTGCTGATGGGTTCTTTAGATTTCTGGACCTGACTGATGCGCATGGTCACTGAAGTGAGAAAAAGAAAGACTCCAACTTCTGAGTTCTGGATTCCTATTCAAAAGCTTAACAGTTTTTTTCCTGCTCTAGCTCAACTCTTTTTTGAGAAACATCCATTTCAACAATGGTGCTGGCCATGAGATCTTGTTCAGCAATGGGGAATTCTTGTCTGGCTGTGACATCATCAACTGGATTACTTTCCCCAATGACACCTTCCTTAAAGTTCCTGTTGGGATGATCTCACCAAGCCAAGAATTCACCATCAATGAGAATGCCATTGTGTGGAACAGCAGATTGATACAGGTATGAATGGATTGATACAGGTATGTAAACCTCTGATTTACCAAATATGTGATTCAGGATATTCCATTTGTCTGCTATTAATTAGTAACAGCAAAATAATAATAATCTTTTCCCACTGTAAGATAGAAAAATTCCTAGGGGAACTGGAAAGGAGGATATGGGGGTAAATTTGAAGGACCAACTCAGATACATGTTTGAACCAAACCTGTGACAATTTTGGTACAAAAATGTATCAGTGTGCTTTTTACTGGATGTGTGTTCTAATATACATGTAACATGAATGCAAGTATCAAATGCAATGGCTCTTGGCACAGAGCTGTGAAATGCCATGGAATGAGGATGGAAGCAGAAGGCATTTTCTCTAACTCGGTGGTCTTCAAAGTGGGGGTTGCAACCCCCAGAGGGCATTGCAAAGGCTGAGGGACCACCAAAAATCAACATCGCAACAATGCACACTTCCCTATAATGTCATATGTAGTTAGATTCTTCTTGAAGAGCTGAATCCAATGCAACAATCTCTTTTGAAATAGGTCCTTCCTATCAAAAGTTATGGCCAAAAGTTATCCCAATGGGTTTTTTATGCTTTGGGAGGAATGGGTGGGTGTTTAGGGATGTTTTTATTTATTTATTTATTTATTTATTTATTTATTTATTTATTTATTTATTTAATCAGATGTTCTCTTTCTCCAGGACACATCCTCTTTTTATCCATGTATTCTGGAAAAAATCTTCTTTGTCCTCCTTTTCCTTGTGAGCAGGCAGTCTTTCACCTGCTTGGAATTAATAAATTACATGCAATAACTTGTAAATGTAATAATTTTAAATGTCAGATTCAGTAATATAGTGTTTAAATTAAACACATGAAAGTAATATACAAGGGTTTTGAGCTTTTATTTTGTTATGTTCTACATTTTTCTTGGGTGGCCTACATTTTGAGGGTGCGGCTGCTCTCAAAAAGAATGGGACAGCCAGCCTTGGGAAGGGGAGGGCGTGCAGCCAACTTTCCCATCACGCCGCAAGGACCTCTTGCTACAGGCGTTGCCTGAGCCCTGGTAAGTGCCTACTAACCCCACTTTCTTCCAGGAGTATGGGGTGTATGTGTATGTGAGTGCATGAAGTGGGTATGTGTGTTCTGGTTGTGTGAATGAGTGCATGGGATAAAAGGTGTGTGTGTGTCTTTGAGAGTGCATGTGAAGGTTGGGGGCAGTGGGGTGGGGGAGAGCATGGGGACTTGGGGGCAGAGTCCATATGTCCTCTTTTTCCAGGATAGGTCCTCTATTTTAACGTTTTGTCCCGGATTGTGGGTAACAAGTTTGACAGGGGGGCAGATTCCAAAGATTGAAAGGGGGTCCTGGGCTGAAATGGATGAAGACCACGGCTCTAACCCACAGTTATGAAATTTAACACATGATCAGCAATAGATTAACATTATTACTGATGTGAATGAAAAAGCCCGAAATGCAATGTACACAGCATTACTCTGAGTGTGGCTCACAATACATCTCTCTATGTTTAGGTGCCTCCTCATTCCACATGTGTTGACAGCTGCCATGATGGTTATAACCGGAAGGTTCAGGAGAGCAAACCTATTTGTTGCTATGATTGCATGCCATGCTCAGAAAACACCATTTCTAATCAGAAAGGTAAGTGCAGCCATAAAATCACTGGACTAGGACACTGTGAAATTCTCAGAACAGAAGACTTACAAATTTGCTAACCAGTAACGACTAAGTAACTGCAGATGGAGGGAAGAATATGTCAAGGTTAGTTTGAGAAGTGTCAAGCAGAGCTTGAACAGTGATTAAAATGCAAGTGACAAAGGGGAAAGAGTTGTTGAAGTAAGTTGGCCATTTTTTTTTTCCTTTATGACATTTTGTTCTGAAAATGTAAAGGCTCTTGGCAGAGTTTTTTTATAATTATGAAATTATGATAGGAACTTTGAAGGAGTTTGTCTACTTTGCTCCCAGATTCAAAAGAAAGATATTGCTCTTTTGAAAGAATTCTCTTCTTTTTACTGTATGTACATATCTTTGAGAATTTTACAAAGCTCTACAATATTTTAATCCAAGCATTAAGCTTAGTGTTTTAGTTTCATTTACTTTAACACCCAAGTATATACGGTATATGATGGGAGCAATTATGACATCTTTAAGATGCCTCAACTAACATTTTCAGATGCAGATGAGTGTTTCAAGTGCCCAGAAGATCAGTATCCCAACAAAGGGAGAAGTCAATGCCTCCCTAAGATTCCTAATTTTCTGTCCTATGAAGAGCCTTTGGGGATCACTTTGGCTTCCTTGGTTCTATTTTTTGTTCTCATCACCATGTCTGTGCTAGGAATTTTCATCAAGCACCGAAACACCCCCATCGTCAAAGCCAACAACGAGCACCTCACCTATTCCCTTCTCCTGTCCCTCATGCTGTGTTTTCTCTGCTCCTTGCTCTTCATCGGCCGGCCTCAGGCACTGACTTGCTGTCTGCGACAAACAGCCTTTGGCCTGGTCTTCTCAGTGGCTGTTTCTTCTGTGTTGGCCAAAACCATCACTGTGGTCCTGGCCTTCGTGGCCACCAAGCCAGGAAGCAGGCTGAGGAAATGGCTGGGGAAGAGAATGGCCAAGTGGGTGGTTCTTTGCTGTTCCCTGATTCAAGCAGGGATTTGTGGCGTGTGGCTCTGCACTGCTCCTCCATTCCCAGATGTGGACATGCACTCTCTGGCTGAAGAAATGGTGGTGGAATGTCATGAAGGTTCTGCCACCATGTTTTACTCTGTCCTGGCATACATGGGACTGATGGCTCTGGTGACCCTCACTGTGGCCTTTTTGGCCAGAAATTTGCCCAGCACATTTAACGAAGCCAAGTTCATCACTTTCAGCATGTTGGTGTTTTGCAGTGTGTGGTTGTCATTTGTTCCAACGTACTTGAGCAGCAAAGGAAAGTACATGGTGGCTGTGGAGGTTTTCTCCATCTTGGCCTCAAGTGCAGGTTTACTGAGTTGTATCTTTTCTCCAAAATGCTATATAATAATATTTAGGCCAGACTTGAATACCAAGGTCCAGCTAGTACTGAGAAATAAGTAGGGGGAAAGGAATGTGGAAAGTCAGCAACAATGATGCGAATCTGGAAGTACAGTAAATACTGTATTTATTCAAATATAGTGCTCACCTTTTCCAGTAAAATTCAGTCTCCAAAATGAGGGTGCACATTAGATTTGATGGTTAATTATATTTGAGTAAATAGAGTATTTTGATTATAAGTATGGAGTGCACATTAGATTCAATGGTGCATTAGATTCGAGTAAATACGGTGTGTACAAATGTGTTCCAGATCCTAGTTCCTTCTCTCAATCCTACACATTTAACAAGTGGTGGGATTCAAATAAATTAACAACAGGTTCTATGTTCTAATAACCTAAATTAGCAACAGGTTTTATGTCCCATTACTAATAGGTTCTCAGAATCAGGCGCTCTTTAGCAAAGGGTTCTATAGAACCTGTGAGAACCCTCTGAAGCCCACCACTGCATCTACCTATGTGTATTCTAATCCATGGAGAAACTGAACAAAGTCCAAACTTTTGTCAAGGAGTTTAAATATCTTGGAGATGGTCCCTCTCCTTGACTTCCTGTCCTGTCTCAGAGGAGTGGGTGGAAATGAGGAATACTGCATTGAAATGTGTAGTACTATTTGAGTTGAAGATATTCTGGTTTATTAGGGAGCATTGAAATGGTAATGTTCCTTGCTGCAGGGCCCATCTGAAATCAAGTGTGAAATTATGTGAAATTAGTCAGAGATCAGGGGTCCATTTTTTAGAAGAATAAAATTGCCAGTTCATGATCCAGATGAAAAAAGTTACTGTATGGGAAATGGAAGGAAGTGATTTTACTAGTGGCTATTATTGAGGTTATCTTTACAAGGACAATCTCCAGGTGTTATTAATTTGAACTTAATCCAGGTTAATCCAGGTATTTGCACTATGTGCCCTTGCAACTGAATGCTAAGTTGTGACTCAGCAGTATGTAAGATTATTTCATTGAACTGGACCCATGTAGCTTTATAAATGGAGAAGTGATCCTACAAAGTGCACTTCTTTTGCCTGGGAGGCAGTCGAACACTAAACATCTACCCTGCCTGTGCAATGGATTTACTACATAGACAGAGTTACCTTAGATTTTTATTTTTATATTTCTGCTTCCTTTGGATGTATGAAATCTTTCACTGATGAAACCCTACTTTGATAGTCCCATTGTGGGATGAAGAGATTTTTCTTTGACCCATTAACATGGTTATGCTTTAATAAACAATTTAAATATATAGCTGGATTGTGTCTGTTTTGATTGTCAAAAGGGAAAGTGGGCTGCTTGAAAAGAACATTTGAAGGGATTGGTATACCAATGGCTGCACCACCAATGCAGGCAATAAAAGGTACCCACTTTACTGTTGCTTTGAATACTAGGTATACTGGATTTTCCCCCTGGGGAGGAATCTATGGGACAAGAGCAGGGTGACCACATGACCGGAAATTTCCAGATTTGTCCTCCTTTTTAACCCTCCTCTCTAGGTGCCCCACAAAAGGCTTAATTTTCCTCCAATATGGCTTCATTTTGGTACTTTGCAATGGTGTGCAGTACCCCATCATCTCATATGTTGTTGGATTCGTATTGAAGACCAGAATCCAATGCAAAAATCAGTTTGAAATCTCTCCTTCCTAACAAAAGTTATGGCCAAAAAACTAAAAATAAAAAAATATGCAACAAGCTCTATGGGAAAGTGAAAATGCTCAGTATCACAGCTTTGCCTATGGTAGGTAAATGCACCATTGTCCACCGGAAAGGCCAGGCTGAGAGGAATCCAAGACCTTATCCTCCTTTTGAGGTTTGGGCATCTGGTCACCCTGGACGGGGTCACATCTAGCTGATGTTTGAAGTAGAAGGTAGATCTGGCCTCCACCATGGAGCAGGGATCTCAGTGCCAAGGCCACATACATTAGCCACTTATGCTGGGTAGATCTGGCCACCAGTAGGTGATCTCAATAGAAAGGCCAGTATAGCAGGGGCAGGCAATGGGAGCAGTCTGCCCTGAGTGTCAAATAAGTTATATGCACCATTGGCATGTTTCATTTGTTCAACTAAAGGAGAGAGACAAGATGAGGTAACATACAACATATTTCCTCCGAAGATTTTTCTGAATGGGTTGCCTTGGAGAACATGATTATTTTTGACAGTAATTTTGAAACCTACCATTATCTCAAATCACTGCCCTTCTTTATTCAAAAAACCCATGTGGATTTTCCATAGTCATTAACTGAATCAATAAACAATTTTGAAAGCTTAAAGACTACAGTTAACATTCAGTGGTACAAGTGAACAACTGTGAACAAGCAGCAATGAAACTCTCAGACCTGGGATAGATTTTTTATGACAGGTTTCACATCTCAGACTCTGCTGAACATACGTCAGTTTACTGGTCTATTAAAGATAGACCAGTATTGAAGGTCTACAGAACGGAGGATGCGGTAACCAGACTATATGATAATGGGATACTGCATAATGGGAGAAAGAGACAAAATTATGCAACATGGTATTGAGAATTGCTTCCAGATCACAATGAAATTTATGTTGCTACTGATTTTGTTGTTGATGCTGCTTCAAAATGAATTCAAGGGATATTCCTCTATGTGCATCATGAGAGACGCCCTGCATATCCCACATGAGTATTACCAGGCAGGTGACCACATAATTGGTGGAGTTTCTTCTCAGCTCATGTTCATGATTCAACCCATGACCTTTGCACAACATCCAACAACAAACTTTATTCTTGAACCCATGTAAGATTTTTAAAAAGTTTTGAATAACATTCAATTGATATAGAATTAACACACATATAGTGGAATCATGTGTGAAATCTAAAATCCTTAGACATTATCGAACAAGGAAACCTATAATAAAAGTTTGTTACATGAACACCACTCTACATGATACCTTTGGGCGCAATCCAGAGTAACTACGGGAGCACGTAAGAGACATTACGTGTACACGTAGTTACTGCACAATATAGTGAAAACCTATGGGAAATTCATATTGCAATCCAGAGCAAATTGTTCTTACACCGGAGCAAGGACTCCCCGTAGTTACTCAGGATTGCGCCCTTACTCTCTTTCCTCATTTCAGCTCTGTCACTGATAGAGTCCAACAGTAATTCCTCTTCCACACAATCACAATTCCTTCTTTCCTCCCTTTCTTCTTTCATCAGCTTCTCCTACTTTTTTCCTTGGAAGTATGCTTCTTTGGTTGCAATCAGTGCCTCTGTTATACATAGTTGTTTACCTCGCTGAATTTGATCCCATGGAATCCCATTCTATCCGCTGATTGACTCCTAAAGGAGACAGGCTCATTTTAGAGGATGTCTACTTCTATATTTTCATGCATTATTACAAAAGGATTGTCATTACCATACCACTACCTTATCAACTTTGCACTACCTATTGCATATACCCATTCGGTATTATATTCATGGTTAAAATGAATGTGGTCAAACCATTTGTGGTTTGTTTACTAATTTTATGTGCCTTGCATAGAGTGGCCTGATGCTATCAATTGTGTTTGCCTTCATGCAACATTACCCATATCTTATTGAAAAACTATCATGAGAGAATTTTCAGCCCTCACTATGCTTATTTTTATTTTAAAATGTCCACTGAGAAAAATTAGAAGAGCATCAAATTGTACACAATCTGTGTTTTTAAATGTGTTGAAATTCAAGTGTTGACATGAATAGGTATATAAAAATATCTCTAATGTAGCACAATGGGCAAAATGGGGAGTTGGCACATGTTGATTTATGCCCCACATTGCTCTATAATAAACCTATTGTAATTAAGAGTTTCCTGGTTCAATTTCTGGCATCTCCAGGTATACTAGGAAGGACTTTTTCTGGTACAGGTGGTATAGACCAGAGGTCTCCAAGCTTTGATTCTTTGCCACATTTCATTTTCTCAGTTCTGTTGATACATGGAGTTTTGATTACTTTCATCTATTTTGCTATGATTTTGATTCTTTCCTAATAGTCATATATATATGGCAAGAGTATTTAAATGCAGAATATTGATTTCATGCATCCTCCAATTCTTGCTTTAGTGCAACACCAAAGAACTACCAGCACATCTTGGCCTTGGTATTTGCAACAAAGGAGATCAATGGAAACCCCAACATTTTACCCAACATCAGTCTGGGCTTCCATATCTACGACAGCTATTTTAATGCAAAACTGACATACCAGAATACACTGAACCTTCTTTTCAGCTTGAAAAAGTTTGTCCCCAACTACAATTGTGATGTTCCAAAAACACTTCTTGCTGTGATTGGGGGGCTTGACTCTGAAACTTCCCACCACATGGCCACCATCTTAACCCTCTATAAAATCCCACAGGTATGGTACATGTGTGGATGTTTGGGTGTGAGTTTGAAGTCTATGATTCCTGTCCTCCTATATCTCTATCGCTGCTCATCTGAGAGGGAGAAACGGTAAGAAATAAAATTGGTAGCATAATATATACATTTCTTCCTCTACTCTTTCTTAGTTTTCTGAATTTTTTTATCCATGTTCTTATAATTACCTCCCTTTCCCTTCCTTTTTCTCTCCTCACACATACACCTCCAAAATGTCTGGTGTGTATCCAATGAAAACCGTTGGAATTGTATAGGATTTCATGCAAGTAAATGAATATGATTTTTTATGCAGCTGAATGCTATTGAATGGCATGGCTACAGCAGGATTTGGCAACAAATATATTAGCATTACCTAAGTTTTTATGCCTTGATAGGTCATGTAAACTTTTATGAATGATATCTCTTATTAAAAACCTTATGTTTTGTGATACACACATCTTTGCATGAAGGGACCAAAATGTTTCCTTCTACTTGTAAGTAACCATCACTGTTCTTAGGTCACCTACTGCTACTTTACTCCAATGATGAAGGATGACAGCCAGTTCCCTTCCTCGTATCAAATGGTGCCCAAGGAAGAGCATGAGTATACTGGGATAGTCCAACTGCTTCTCTTTTTCCAATGGACATGGATTGGGATCATTGCACTGAATTCTGACAAAGGAGAAAGCTTTCTGGAGAAGCTGATTCCAGTTCTTGCTGAGGAAGGAATCTGTTCTGCCTTCATTGATAGACTACCAAATTTTTCCTCGCTTGATGATATAATAGAGGATTTCTTTGAAAAACACAGAGCAAATGTGACTCTTTTTCTAAATGCCCATGAAGTCAAAGTATTTGTGGTAAATGCAGACACTCATGTTATGTTTGCTTTGAAGTGGTTCCTCTACATGGAACAAATGGAAAATACAACAGAGAACATCATGGGTAAGGTGTGGATTATGACAAGTGAGTGGGACTTTTCTTCACAGACATATTACAGAGATTTGGATATTGAAGTCTTCCATGGTGCTTTATCCTTGACAGTTAATTCCAATGAGGTGCCTGGATTCCACAGTTTCCTCCATACTCTGAACTCTCATTGGCCAAGAGAGGATGGCTTTCACGGGGTCTTCTGGAAACAAACATTTGTCTGTTTATTGCCCGATTCCAGAGAGGATGACCAGACAATGGACGTGTGTAGTGGCATGGAGAAACTGGAGAGTCTTCCTGGAACATTTTTTGAAATGAGCATGACTGCCCAGAGCTATGGCATCTACAGTGCTGTCCATGCCATAGGACATGCTCTGCATGCTTTGAACCCAGGTAGATACAAAGACAGGAGGAGAATTGGAGATTTGTTCAGCCTCAAATCCCCAAATCATTCACCTTGGCAGGTAATCTGCTGCAATCATATCACGACGTAATGAATATGGTGAATTTTGATGTTCTGAAATGTATGAGTACTACCAAATCAGAACAAGCTACGCTTGATAGATAATAAGACTAACAACTCAATCCTAATTCTTGTTTAGGCTGTCACAAGTCTTGTGCTGGTTGGTGGTATTGCAAAAGTGCTGCAAGGCACATTTGTACCACTCCTGGAAGGGTTAGGCCAGTGCAGAAACATGCAGCTATATCCCATACCACTGTGGGAATGGGGAGATGGGTGAACTGATATGCCCTAAATTGGCTAGGATTGCACCCTAAGATGGTAGATAGTCTGCTATCTTATATATATTATGCAGACACTATCTTATGTTTTTCATGTCATCAACATGAAGATGGTTCATATTTATATGAAGCACTTTTCAAATTTTCAGAAAAAGTCATTCCTTTAGTTAGGAATGACTAACTTATTTATCTTATTTATCTTATTTATTTAACTTATTTATCTTATTTATCAATCTTATTTATCCCATCTTGTTTGTTGAATTGCTTTTTTGATGAGAATTTCTATAATTTGTGTTTTTCTTAAATCGAAACCACAACCACTGTTCTCTCAGGATTATGACAGTACGGAGGGAGATGGGCAGTCTGATTCTAATTCCTATTATGGCAGTAGGGTGGCTTTGACATAGGTTGCACAGCATTCTGTGGGAAAGGTTTCGCTGCTGGATATATGATTGAGGTAAGGGGAGAGTTGTACATTTGCCCTAGATTAAGCCCCAGCCATTGCAGCAGGTCAACCCAGCCCTATCGACCTGCTCGATAGCAGACATATGTCCATATTAATCCATGTTGATGGATCAGGCCCATGGGCATAGGACACAGCATGGATGTTGGTGCCAGTGAAGCTGCCCACTACCAGACCTAATTGTCCTATCCCAAATATTGATCCAGCACGGACAACATTTAGACTGCTGAACATCTTTCTATCTCCTTGAAATGAATAAAAGAACTACAACTAATTAAGGGATTCTATAGGTTGTAATTATTTCTTGACAATCATGTAGTTATCTACTTCTACCTAATTCCCCCGTACGCCTTCCCTCCACAGCGCATCAAACCCCCATGCGCAACATCCCCCCATGAGCAACATCCCCCAAGCGCATTAACCCCCCATCTGCATCAACCCCCCATGCACAACATTCCCTCATGCGCATCATCTCCCCATGAACATCATCTCCCCATGCTCATCAACCCACCATGCGAAAGCATGCCCCATGCGAAACTACCCCCATTTGCATCAACATCCATGTGCAACATCTCCATATGCAAAATCCCCCATGTGCATCAATCCCCCATGCACATCAATGCCCCATGCGCAATGTCCCCATGAGCATCATCTCCCCATGTGCATCATCTCCCCATGTGCAACATGCCCCATGTGCAATATGCCCCATGCGCAACATCCCCTCAAGCAACTACCCCCCATGTGTAACTACCCCCATGCGCAACAATCCCCCATGCGCAACAACTCCCCATGTGCATCATCTCCCCTATGCTCATCATCTCCCCATGCGCAACACCCCCATACACAACCCCCCATGCGCAACCCCCCATGCACAGCATCCTCCCCTCTCCTCCCTCCAAACAACTCCCCCCCCCCACAGCACCGGGCACTGAGCACCAAATTGGTTGGAGGTTGGTCAGTCTTCCATGTTAAGTATAGGACAAAAACACATTTCACTTCATTTCAGCCCCTTAAGGGTTAAATTTCTCCACATGGGTTCTTGGTGGGTGTTCATGTGTCAGAAGGAACACCCTCCCCGAATTTCATGCTTCTAGATCCGGGGGTTGGGACAGAGCATCCCTCAGTCACCAATTCTTCAATGCAAAATATAGGGAAGAAAACACATTGTTCTCCTTTTCACCCCCTTCTGGTTGGAATTTCCAAAAACTGGTTCTTAGTGCATCCCTTGGTCACGAAAGGAAGACCCACTCCAAACTTTGCACTTCCAGGCCCAGCAGTTTTGGCAAGGCATTGATGTCAGTGAGTCAGTGAGTCAGTGAGTCAGTGACTTCTCTTATATATATAGATTTATTATGTAAAGTTATTCAAATTTGAAATGTAAATTAATTTTTGGCCGCTGACAAATTGTCAGAGATGATGTGGCCCTCCTGCTAAAATGTTTGGAGACCCCTGGTCTATAGGAATAATTATTTCATGGGCTGTTTCTTCTTCATTTCATCAAATGGGGTGGTGGTGGCCCCAACTAGTCACTATACTAACAGTTCAATACCCCTCAGTGAAGGACCTGAAAAGCCCTTTTTCTTTTCACAATTTCATTTCATGATGCTTGTTGCCTCTTAAAATGTAGCTTCACACCTTTCTGAGAAGTGTTTCGTTCAACAACAGTGCTGGAGACACCATCTCCTTTAATGCGAGAGGTGAACTAGCCACAGGATTTGATATTATCAACTGGGTGACTTTCCCAAATCAAACCTTTATAAGAGTGAAAGTGGGCAGGATGGATCCACAGGCTTCATCTGGTGCAGTGTTCAGCATTCATGAAGGCATGATTACATGGCACAGCAAGTTTAATCAGGTGAGATCCAACTATGAGTAACCAAATAAACTGGGAACGTGGTCCAATGTGATGATTTGATAGTCCTACATTGCTGAGTCAGAACTTTTCACTCCATGGCTCTAGAGGCAGCTGAGGGTGTAGTTCTAACATAGGCCTGCAAGACTCATTGGTCTTCCCATTCCTGTGGTGAAAGGAGGCAAGCGCATGTCAGTGGACTGGCATAACCCTCCCCATAGGTGGGGGTTAGGGTTGCAGTCTGAGATATAAATATAAGTGACATTGCTAAGCCCGGCAAGGTTTATAGTAGGAAGTGATGGATAGTGGCTATTTCCATTGTTTCCTTCAATGAATGAGGTGAGTGAATCTGTGACATCTGAAAAGTAGTGGAAGATTTTGGGTTGCAACCCAACTACCTTGACCCTCAGACTAAGATGTCCTGTGCCCTCACCTGGTGTCCAGTCCTGCAAACCCTGCACACCCACCCTGAGTAGCACAAAGCCTCCATCAAATAACCTCCATATAGGAGATTAAACCTCTTATATTCCAAGCCTCCAATGTGATGAACTAAATTTCCATTGCTTTACTGAATCTTTGTTTCAACAGGTGCGTCCTCTCTCAGTCTGTAATGATAACTGCTATCCAGGTTATAGAAGAAGGAAGAGGGAGGGAGAGCCATTTTGTTGCTATGATTGTGCTCCATGTCCAGCAGGAAAGATATCAGACCACATGGGTAAGAGAAATAGCAGGCAATCCTATGAAATGTTAAGAGCATGTACTTTATCATTGGCTGAGTTTGGTTCTCCATTCTGAGTATTTTATAGCATCTCATAAATCATTCGGAAATAGAACAAACATGCAAGCACATTTATTTGGGTATTTTCATGCCACACTTTCCCTATTATTGCTCTTAACAAATGCCTCAGTTAATGTTTGTGAGTTTTACAAAGATATTCTATCACATTATATTTTGAAGGCATTGCAGTTGGGACATTTCATTTCTTTCCATGTACAAAAAGTATTGAATCCTCTTTTTCCCCCCCAAGATATGAATGATTGTTTCAAATGTCCAGGAGACCAGCATCCAAACCAAGACCAAGATGGGTGTCTTCCCAAGGTCCCCAATTTCCTGTCCTATCAAGATGTGTTGGGAGTAGCTTTGCTTGTTTTGGCTCTATCTTTTGCTCTGATTACGGTTGTGGTTCTGGGTGTCTTCGTTAAACATCGGGACACCCCCATCGTCAGAGCCAACAACCGAGATCTCACTTACTCCCTGCTCATCTCCCTCCTGTTCAGCTTCCTCTGCTCACTGCTCTTCCTTGGAGAACCTCTTTCCGTGACTTGTCTTCTACGTCAAACAGCTTTTGGCATCATCTTCTCAGTAGCAGTATCTTCAGTGCTTGCCAAAACCATCACTGTGGTCCTGGCTTTCATGGCCACCAAGCCAGGCGCAGGAATTAGGAAATGGATGGGGAAACGATTGGCAAATTCAGTGGTTCTTCTCTGTTCCTTGATCCAAGGAGGGATCTGCACTGTGTGGCTCTGTACTGCTCCTCCATTCCCAGATGTGGACATGCATTCCCTGGATGAAGAAATGATCCTGGAATGCAATGAAGGATCGGCTGTGATGTTTTACTGTATTCTGGGTTACATGGGATTTCTGGCCATTGTCAGCTTCCTTGTGGCTTTTCTTGCAAGGAAGTTGCCTGACACATTTAACGAAGCCAAGTTTATCACCTTCAGCATGCTGGTTTTTTGCAGCGTTTGGCTGTCTTTTGTTCCCACCTACATGAGTACCAAGGGAAGATCTATGGTGGCTGTGGAGATCTTCTCCATCTTGGCCTCTAGCGCTGGATTACTGGGTTTTATTTTTTCTCCCAAATGTTATGTAATTCTGATGAGACCCGAGTTGAATAGCAAGGCTCAGCTTACATGGAGGAAAAAATAAAACTCTATTAGGAAAATTTAGAAATCTAAATAGGAATATATTATTTTCTTTACTCAGAGAAGTCTATTGCTTTCAAGTAGGGTGCAATCCTTACCAATTTAGGGCATCCGAATTCATCTGGCCTATGGTGGTGTGGGGAGGTCAACATATTCAGGAGCAGTGGCGTAACCCTCCAGGAGATTAGTTCTTAATTTCTTGATTCTTGAACTCTTGCAAAAATCTTCCAAGCATTTGGAAGCAGCTTGCAAACAGTTTGCAAACAGTAGCTCAGAGCATTGGGGGGAATGGAGGGGCTCCCTTTCCAGTGAAAAAAAAGAAACTAAAAAGTCACATTTTAAGTTGCCTCTACGCCAGTGTAAGCAGGCTGCTCTAAGGTGAGAAGCTTATCTTTCAATGTAAAGATCCAACCTCAGTAAATTTAAGACAAATTGTGTATAAATAATTTGTATATGTGAAACTTCACCTGTAAATCTCTTCCCTCTCTTTTCTGCTCTTTTCTTTTTCCTTGGAACATGTGACCCGGCCCACTTACCAGTCATCACCATGTAAGTGCATCAAGTCCTGAAGCTACACACATACACTCACATCATCATATTATAAAAAGACAGAATAAATTGTGCTCAGGGCAATCTCCAAAGAATGCTCTGCGTCAGTACCATCAGGCTTACTTTCCTTCCTTTTTATCTCAATGAGGCTGCAATCCTAAAGGCACTTTCCTGGAAGTAAGACCCTTTGAACCTTTCTTTTTGAGTAGACATGGTTAGGATTGTGCTCTAGGACTCTCATTTCTCAGAAGCCACTGGCACTGAGTCTCTGGTTGTCAGGCTGTTCGGGATGTCATTCCTATGGTTTGGGATAATCTTATTGTTATCTTTGTCTGTTCTCACAATAGAAATCTATGTTGACCTTGAGAGAGCCATGTTTGTGTGTCAACAACAACAACAACAACAACAACAACAACAACAACAACAACAACAACAACAACAACAACAACAGCAACAGCAAAAGTATTTATATACTGCTTTTCAACTAAAAGTTCACAAAACAGTTAAGAAAGAAAATGAATTAACTGATGGTTCCCTGTCCCAAAAGGGCTCACAATCTAATAAGATGTCAAAGAATACCAGTAGAAGCCAGAATGAATGACATTGATACAGTGAGGAGGGTCTGTTACTCTCCCCCTGCATCCACCTGAAAAAGTGCCTCTTGCCCAGCGAGGAGGGGATCATTTTGATTTCTTCTGCCAAGCCTTCATATCAATACAAAGGGCCTACATGGACCATCTTGTTTGGGCTTCTTGGTCCAGATTTGACTGAAACAATTGACAAGGGTCACATTTCTAAATCTAAGGTGGATGTTGATGCCACTGGAACTTATGTTTTGATTGTATTTGCAAGAACTCCATCATTTCCGGGGCCAACAAAAAGGACCTTCCAGAGGTCACAAAATTATAACAGCAAGCCAAGGCAACTCCAATTTTCATCACTATCAGCAATACAGTATAGGCACCAAAACCCTGCTCCGCTATGGCTCCTTTGTCTCCCTCATAAATGGAAATCATGACAGTTTGGATCTCCTGCTTTTCTTCTTCACAACCCTCCAATGGCATCCACAGAGCTCAAACTTTAATTAAACATCTAGTTTAATTAGGAAAAACTCTACAAAAAATCCATAATCATTTACCATCTAAAAATACATAGAGATGTTTAATTATCATAAACATTTTTAGTTAAATGCATTTCTTTATTCAAACAGGTCTTGAATAACAGCCCACTAATTACTACAGTTGTGCAACCAAGATACATTACCCCAGACAGACACAATAAAGAGCCGGACACAAGTGCTGGATTAAGGGCCACTTTTATTAACTATTTAAACATAAAATTTAACAGGGACTGCTCTAACAATAGCCGTGCGGTCTAAGGGTATGCGGCTCTCCGCATAGTTCCCCAGCCAGATGTTAAACCTGGTAAAGGGCGTTACCAGCTTGGCTCAGGGCATTCCTTGAACAGAGTTCAAGGCTGCCCGTCTTTGCCAACCCGAAGGTCAAGGTAGCCAGACGCACAGCCACCGACTGACCGGTCTGACACTGCGCCTAGGTTTCTCATCCAGGTAAGGGGCTCGTCAGACCCTCCCCCCGGAGCCGGCCCAGCATCACGGGCAGGCTTCCTCACCCCAAACCCTTGCTACCTAAGGCTGCACACTGGGACCTATCCTGCCTATACCCGCATGACTCCTGCCAAAGTGACCGGGTTAAAACAACCAATTGATATTAATATTATTATTATTATTATTATTATTATTATTATTATTATTATTATTATTATTATTATTATTATTTTTAACTCTCTCCCCTCGCTCAGCTCAGGGTAGGCAAAAAAGAATGCCACCAAAGGCCAATCGGGTGGCATCCAAAAAATTCCTACCCGGCCCCGAAGCGACCAGCTAATCTTGAGCTGAACTACAGGGAGGGAGGGTGGGGGACGCGCGCCGAGCCCGACTGCCTTCCCAGGGCAAACTTGCCCGGGAAAAGGACTGGCTCCGCCCCCTTTAGCCCCCTTGCAGCCAATGGCTGCAAAGCCCTTTTGCCCAGGCTCTGCAGTGTCTGCAGAGGGGCAAAGGAAGCCTGCGCTGGAGGCGCGCAGGCTTCAATATTTCACATTTTAGAATCAATGTTCAGAATTCTTTTTTTCTATTATAACTTTCTTGGTGTTCAGATCAGCTCTTAGTAAAATAATGTAGCATTTGGGGAAGAAGATGCAAACCAACAGGCCAGTGCCAGAGGCCAAGATGGCAAACACTTCCGCTGTCACAACTGTTTTCCCCTTCGTGCTCAGATACGCTGGAAGAAAACAGATCCAGACACTGCAGAAGACCAGCATGCTGAAGGTGATGAACTTGGCCTCATTGAAAGTGTCTGGCAATTTCCTGGCTAGGAAAGCAACGGTGAAGCTGATGAGGGCCAGGAAGCCCATGTAGCCCAAGACACAGTAGAAGAGAAAGACAGACCCTTCATTGCACCCCAAGACAATTTGCCCAAACTCCGAGTGCAGGTCAGCATCCGGGAAAGGTGGAGAGGATGAGAGCCACACAACACAGATAGCCACTTGGATGAAGGAGCAGAAGAGGACAATGGAGGTGGCCACTTTGTGTCCTAGAAACATCCTCATCCTGCTTCCAGGCGTTGAGGCCATAAAGACAAGCACCACCAGGATGGTTTTGGCCAAGATGCAAGAAACAGCCACAGAGAAAACAATGCCAAAAGCTGGTTGTCTCAGAAGGCAGAACATCTTTCCAGGTTTCCCAATGAAGAGAAGGCAAGAAAGATAGCAAAGGAGGATGGAGCCCAGAAGCACACAGGTGAGGTTCCGGTTGTTGGCTTTCACAATGGGAGTATTCCAGTTCTTGAGAAAGGTCTGCATCACCAGGACTGTGACCACAGCACAGAAAACGGCAAGGGCAGTCATTGCAACGCCCAAAGGCTCTTGGTAGGAAAGGAAGGATGTCACCTTCGGGAGACAATGACCCTGGTTTTTCTCAGGATATTGATCCTCTGCGCATGGAAAACAATGATCTGCATCTGGAAGGGACAAGCATGCCTGAAGGTATGTGTATTCATTTACAGCACAATCCTAACTATGTCTACTCAAAAGTAAGCCACACTGTGTTCAACGAGTCTTACTTGCAGGAAATTGTCTTTAGGATTGCAGCCAAAGCCTAGTGTTAAAAATATTGTCCAAAATCTTTGGTTTCCGATGACATTTTACACAATTCATGCTTCATTCTCACAAAAAAAAAAGTCAAATGGGAAGATCGGATTACGTGTAACACATCATGAAAATACATTTTTTAAATCTCTGCTCTTAATACTATAAGAATTTCCATGTCCAAATTGGCCTCATGGAAATTGTGATTGGCCTCACATCACATGATAGTGATGTGGTTTCAGATGGAAGAGAGAATCCATTTTTACAGGTGCATTCATGTACACAACTCTGTTGGCTTTATTTGTAACTATATTGTATTTGGAACTTATCGTGACAACCTGGAATGTCCTAAACTGTGACACTTTTGAGATCTCAACCCATCCTCAGCATTCCTCCTTCCATCTGTTCCATCCGTATTATTTCCAGTCCATTTTTTTATTTCCATACTCCATTATTATTTCCAGTCACCGTTGTTCTTAGAAGTCCATATCAGAAGACTTTCAAAATGTCATTCTCCAGTGACTCAGTAGCTGCACTTACCTGTCTCATTAGAAATGGTATTTTCTGAACATGGCACGCAGTCGTAGCAACAAATGGGTTTCCCCTCCTGAAGTCTCCTGATGTGACCAAAATGGCAGCTGTCAACACATTTGGAATGGGGTGGAACCTAAAAAAAATGTGGATGGTATCATAAGCCAAGTAGGCCAAGGCTGCAATCTTAAAGCCACTTTCCTTGGAGTAAGTCCCATTGAAAATGGGGCTTACTTCTGAGTAGACATGGTTAGGATTGTGTTCCCTGTGCAAAACAATTTCTGCCCAACCCTCAAATTACAGACAGCTTATCTTGGACTAAATGAAGGGCAGGTGGGATGAGGTCCCCATCCAGAACACAAATGAGATGGCTGGGAGCAGCATATCCTGACCAAAGCTCCTGTTCTGTTGTCAGAATTTTTAGGACAAACATTTCAACTGTGATTTTACCTTTTGTACTTGCTTCTTTATAAGCTGCCTTGAGTCCACTTGTTGAGAAAGACAGGGTATAGGTCAGGGGTGTCCAACCTTTTAGCTTCCCTGGGCCACATTGGAAGAAGATGAGTTGGTTTGGGCCACACATAAACACTAACAACATTTTTTAAAAAAATGTAGGAGTAGGATGTCCTATATTTTGTTCTACATTTTTTAAACCTTGGAGTAAGTCTCATTGATTTTAATGGGGCTTACTTCTAAGTAGGCATGATGCAAAGGATGGGCAGCGATCCTCTCCAAGATAAACCGTGGAGTAAGTCTCATTGGTTATCATGTGGTTTTCTGCTGAGTAGCCACGCATAGGATTGGGCTCTCAGACTGCAACTTGGGAGTAAGCCTCATTGACTTTAGTGGGCTTACTTCTGAGGAGACATAATGCATAAGATGGGCTGTGATCCTCTCCAAGCTTAATCTTGGAGATATGCTGCAATCCTGAACACACTTTCCCACTGGGTACAATGGGCGTTACTTCTGAGTAGACATGGATAGGGTTGCAGCATATCTCAAGAGTTAAGCTTGGAGAGGATCACAGCCCATCCTATGCATCATTGCGCTCTCAGACTGCAACTTACTGGGAGTAAGCCTCATTGACTTTAACGGGGCTTCCTTCTGAGTAGGTTTCAAGGGCAGCAGGCAGTGGCTGGCATAGAGGCTGAGGCTGCATTTGGGGGATGCGGGTGGGTGAGTGCTGCAAGGTCTGCAGGGGCCTGAAGCGCTCTGAGTGCCAGGAGGCAGGTAGAGAGGGGAGCCAGGCAGCCCAGACCAGCTTTGTGGTGGCCGCCCAGGGCAGCATGCAGAGAAACATGTGAAATTTGAAAATGGCTGCTGCCACAAAGCCAGTTTTTCCAATGGTGGTGGCCAGCTTTGCAGGAGGGCCGCATCCACCCTCGTCCTGGGCCGCATGCGGCCCCCGGGCCACATGTTGGACACCCCTGGTATAGATGAATGAATGAATGCTAGTTAAGTGACATATTGTTGTCTGTATTGCACTGCAATATGTTTTTTAATTATACTTCCCAATTATAATAATTATGCTATCAATAATTATGCTATCGGATTTTTACAGGGATGATTCACACAGTATGGCTGAGCTGGTCCCTCCCACACCTGATTAAGGTTTTGAAAATACATACCCTTTCTCCCCCTCTCCTACTACCATATGACAGAGGTGTATTATATTCCTACCTGCTTCAGTCTGCTGTTCCATAGAAGGGCATCCTCATTGATCACAAATTCTTGACTTGGTGAGATCATTCCAACAGGGACTTTAAGGAAAGTTTGATTAGGGAAAGTGATCCAGCTGACAATATCATAGCCAGTCAAGAATTCCCCATTTTTGAACAAGACTTCATGCCCAGCACCATTGTTGAAATGGGTGTTTTTCAAGTAAGAATTGAGCTAGAGCAAAACAGAAAACCAGTTAAGCTTCTGAACTGGAATCCAGGAAAACTCAAAGAAATTGAGGTCTTCCAACTCATTCTTCCTACTCATCATGTGCCCCACTGCAGTCCAAAAATCTAAGCAATCTTTCAAAATAACGTGATATTTGGTAAAGAGAGCTTCACATGGGTGTGAAAATCAGGAAACCCCCAACCTTGTTCAAGAGAAAATGCCTTCTGCTCATACAACAGCTTTCTTAGGGACACAATAATCTTTAAGCGGACCATTTGTCATAGTTGATCGTTTTTATTTGATTCTCTATCCAAATATTTGCAGTAAATTTTTCTAGAGACCAGGATACTAAAGGATTTCAGAACCCCAAATAGATGACGCAGGGCTTGCCTAAAGCTAAAATTTGAGAATTCATAGCAGATGGAAGAGGCATTCAGTGTGGCATCCCTACTCTCTATCTTAGCCACCACACAACACTACCTGCTGTTCATTCTATTGGTGAGATTACCTGCCATGGATGAATATTGAAAGGCTCAAATTTGTGTCTGTGTCTCGAGGTTCTCTGTCTTGTCAAATATAAAGCATGTAGAGCATGCGCCACAACATAGACAGCATTGTAGATTCCGTAGCTCACCCCAGACATACTCATCTCGAAGAGAGACAGAGGTAGTTTCCTCAGTTTCTTTTCTCCATCACATTTTTGACAGTATATGAATTCAAGTTGCCATAAAAAACACAGAAAGTTTCTCAGTGATTCATCAGGCTTTAATCTCAGCAGAAAGTCCTCAAATGCTGGCACTGCATTTGTGTGGAATACAAAAGATAAGGCTCCATGCAAAATGTCTGTACCCAACAATTCCCCAGAGGGTGAAGTGTAGAAGTAAAACTTAGGTGGCATGATCCAAACCTTCCCTATGTAGACCCTTAGATCGGATTCCATCATTTCTAAGAAAGCCATTAAAAAATAGATCAAATTTGATTCCCCACCTACAATAATGACCTTGACTTCAGATTTTAAAATGGTTAGCTTTAACTCTTCCATTTCTTTAACATGATTTTTGTCTCGTTCATATTGTTTTGCTGAATCCCTTCTTAGCCATGCAGTGCAAATGCTCTTCTGTGCAAGCAGGGGTGTCAGGTTATGCACGAAGCTTTCTCCACCATCATCGTCTGAAACCATAAGTCCAACCCACGTCCATCTGAAATGCAGAAGCAGCTCCACAATTCCTGCATGATGGAGAGTTTCCTTTGGTGCTGTCCGGTACAAAGAAGGGAAGTCTATTTGAACATTCAACGTTCTCTCAGTTGTACCAAAAGTGAACTGAGAATGGAAAATCATCACTCATTATTATAACTTGAAAAAGAGCATGCATTTCATATAATGACTCAAATGATCTAGTAATGTCAATTATTTATTTTTTCAATTTTATTTATTTTTTCAATACTTAAAAATATCTTGGCATCCATCAGTCTTGAGAGACTAATGTATCATGCTTGACGCTGCATGCAAAACACAAAGGGCTGGATAGACTGATATGGAGGATAGTCTGTTACCCATGCAGCAAATCCCGCTCTCCACTCCACTGAAATAGTCCAATGGAAAGGCAGGGCCAATATGATTGCTTCCAGCTGCGTCACAGAGCTGAGCTAAGGACAGGAGCTCACCCTGTCTTGTGGGGACCCGGGTCTCGAACCCTGGCCCACTGGATAACAGGCAGGGTGTCTTAACCACTTGCTCCACCCACAGCCCATACCTATAGATATTTATTATTGACGAGATCATTTCAATCTCACATTGATTATTCCATGCGCATGGAAATTAAGGACATCATAGAATAATATATGAGACGATACTACTCATACCAATACACAGTGATTATCCAATGCCAATGACAGAGTCTGGACTTCAAAACTATATAAAGGTGTTGCATCATCATTGTTCTTATGGTTTTATCACACACACAATTATGGCCATGCCTTCTTTCTCACAACGTTAATCACATTTGCCATGGCTGGTTATGGCTGCCGAAGGCTGCAATCCTAAAGACACTTTCCTGGAAGTAAGAGCCATTGAACACAATGGGGCTTGCTTTTGAGTAGACATGGTTAAGACATGGTTAGGTGAGTAGGTTATACTGAATCATTTGTGCCCTTCAGATTAACAGAAATTTGGAAATTGTTTTCTATTCCAAAGCACATGTTTTCATTCTTCCTTCTTCAGTCAAAAGCTGCAAATAGCTATAATATCAGCTATAACTTTTCAGCAGACATTTGTGAAATTTATAGTTTTAGTATGCACATTATTATGGAAATGCATCTCACCAAGTGCATCACTGCTCTACACAGAGAGAATGTCCTCTCTCTCTCTCTCTCTCTCTCTCTCTCTCTCTCTCTCTCTCTCTCTCTCTCTCTCCATCACACACACATATACCTGTGGAATCTTGTAGAGATTGAAGATCGTGGCCATTTGGATGGAGGTTTCCGTAGTGAATCCCCCAATAACAGACAACACATCTTTCCTATGACATTTGTAATTGAGGTGATTCCTTTGCTGTGTGAATAGGAGATCCAAAATGCTCTGATAGGCAGCTGCTGAATTAAACAGGTTGTCATAGAGGTGGAAGCCCAGAGTGATATTGGGCAAGAGGCTAGGATTGGCATTGATCTCACGAACGGCAAAAATCAAGGACAGGGCATGCTGGTAATAACTAATCATTGTACTGCAAGAGGAATTATATTAGAGATTTCAATGACTGATAGAACTGCACTTCTCGCGGGCTGAAAGCCTAATCTTCGCCAGGAAGAGAAACATAGAAAGTGAGTGTTTTGTGTTCTGCATACAGGAGCAGAGGTTGTTCAACAGACTCTTAGAGCCAATTTAGATAAATTAATACTTGTTTGCAGCTCAGCGGAGTCTACTATGGCCAGCAACAGTTATATAACTGAGGCAAATCTGAGTTGATCCAGGTTGGGTCAATCTTGATACCATCCCCTTCCTAGCTTTGGTTTATACTTCTCCCTGCTTCATCACCACCGTGTTACTCCCCCTCCACACCCTGTGAAACAGACAGGCATACCAGTCATGAACTAAACTAACCAAATTTATTCTGAAGCTTCAATTTCCATTGAAACCTATAGTCTAACTCTCCCTTAGACAAACATAGAACAGAGTTCTTAAGATATTTTATTCTTTTCATGTCTTTATCCATTTTTGAATTGTATGTTGTTGTCTCTTATTTTGATTGCTGTAAACTGGCTTGTGTTCCCTTTGGGGAAGAAAGGTGGCATACAAAAAAATTAATAATTAATAATAATAGATGACCAGTGATTGGATTCAAATAAATTAACAACAGGTTCTATGTCCTAATAACCTAAATTAACAACAGGTTCCATGACCCGTTAGTAACCAGTTCTCAGAACCCGGCGCTCATTAGCAAAGGGTTCAATAGAACCTGTGAGAATCCCCTGAAGCCAACCACTGTAGATGACGCTCATTTCTAGCATTTCAGAGTCTTTAAGAGTCAACAGTAAAATCATTCTACGTGGGAACTGAACTGATCCAGCTGCCCTGGGCTAAATTCTAAGCCACATTCCAGGACCCATGAAGCTGCAATGCTTCATGTAAAGCTTCATTAGCATAAACATTTTACTTTCTTGAGAAGAGCTGCCGCTGTAGGATCAGTGGTGGGCTCCAGCAGGTTTGCAACTACTCTGTAGAACCAGTTGTTAACAAGAAAGAGGACATATAAAGTTTAAAAATAGCCATTTAAAAGTGGCTGCCAGATGGGCAGAGAACCGGTTGTTAATTTCTTTGAATCCCATCACTGTGTAGGATGTAGAGGATACCTCTTCGGCACAGCATCAGTGCTGCAAAGTTGAATAGGATGAGGCCTAGTGCCCCATCTAGTGCGAGTCAAAATGTGACATACTGCACATTTGTGACAAAATGTGACAAACTTCATGCAGCTCTTAGACACAGTGCTCTGCAAAGGGAAAAAGATGAACTTACAGGGCTGTACCATGATTCTGATCTGGAACATTTCTGAAATGGAGCAGTTGTGCAAAAGGTGATACAATAGAGAAAATCCCACCAATGATGACATCTCCTGGCTCATACACATTATCTTGTATGTTTCTAATATAACATGCTCTTTTTATGTTCTGGCAGACAACAGGAAGGAACATCAACTGGAAAAGCAGCAGCAAAAAGAACTGCCTGAATATAAATAAAAGCTTAGACATGCCACAGATGCACGTCTGTCTTCCTTTCCTCACTGACAAGTACTGATAAGTAATTCCCAGCAACAGGCACAATAACGGATGAAGTCCCACACCTCCACTGAATGACACATTGCCATTAGCACTAGACTGGGGATTTAACTCCTGTATTTTTTTGGTCTGGATTGTTTTTGGAAGAAGTGAAAAATAATTATTATAATTATAGTTATTTTAATAATGATATAGTAGAAAAATGCCTTCCCCCTAAAAAGAACAGGTAATATCTCCCTGAAGTCATATAGAACCAGGTTGTGCAACTCGCAAAGATATGATTGTTTCACCTTAGCCAAACGGCTGTCTCTCAATGAAATAATGTTGGAAGAATATGGCTGTAATCCTAAAGACACTTTCCTGGGAGTAAGACCCATTGAACACAATGTGGCTTACTTTTGAGTAGACATGATTAGGATTGTGCTCTTTGTTGCCCTAAACCAGTGATTTGCAACCAGTGAGCTACAGCACACTGATGTGCCCCAAGTGGTGCACTGCTTTGCAATGGGAGTTTAGCAAATTTATTTATTCATGAAATAAATATAATTTATTAACAGTGCCATTAATGAATGTGAATCCCCCATGGTGTGCCTTCTCAATTGTGAAAAAAACTGATAATGTGCCTTGACAATTTAGTACCTTCTCAGTTTGCCACAAGTTGAAAAAGATTGAAAATTGCTCTAAACACATGAGGCCAATTATTTGGGGCACAGTCCTAACCCATTTGTCAGATCCAAAGTAAGGCCAATGCATCTCCAAGATAAGGGGAAGAAACACTGGACTGCATCTTCATATTGGCTGGTTCATATTTCCAGTGAATCCATCTATATATATTTAAAAGAGAAAAGTTACTGACTCACTGACTGACTCACTCATCAATGCCCTGCCAAAATCGCTGGGAACTTTGGGGTGGGTGTTCCTTCCATGAAATTTGGGGTGGGTGTTCCTTCCGTGATGAGGGGTGCACTAAGAACTGGTTTTCGGAAATTCCAACCGGAAGGGGGTGAAAAGGGGCGCAACACGTTTTTAATAAATATGTGTTATTTAGGTTTTTGCAAGTGATATTTATGTGTTGTGTGGTTTTTTTGGTAGCCATTTTGCAAGCTGTAAAGGGCTGGGTTCCACTTTTCAACAGTTTTCATTTTTGAACAGTGCTCCAGTCCATAACTCATCCAAGAAGTGGGGGGTGCCTGTATTAGACTTGACTACCACAGTATGTGACAGAATTTGGGGAAATGTTACAGTTCTCTTATGTGCTAAAATATATATGCTTTTACTAATGATAGTAAATGGGACTAACTCCTGGAAACGCCAATCACAGATACAATCAATGGATGACACCTTTGTTTCGTCTGGCCAGATGCATGCAGGCTCCTAGCAGGGGGGAGCCTGGTCAGCAGGAGATTAACTTCAGGACAGCAAAGAAAGGAGAATCTATAACTTTATGATCAAATACATCCTGACTAAATGGCAAAATGATTTCTCGGTATTAACTGGACCTTGGTATTCAAGTCTGGCCTTAGGACTAATATATAACATTTTGGGGAAAAGATACAACTCAGTAAACCAGCACTCGAGGCCAAGATGGAGAAAACCTCCACAGCCACCATGTGCTTTCCTTTGGTGCTCAGGTACGTTGGAACAAATGACAACCACACGCTGCAAAACACCAACATGCTGAAAGTGATGAACTTGGCTTCGTTAAATGTGCTGGGCAAATTTCTGGCCAAAAAGGCCACAGTGAGGGTCACCAGAGCCATCAGTCCCATGTATCCCAGGACAGAGTAAAACATGGTGGCAGAACCTTCCTGACATTCCACCACCATTTCTTCAGCCAGAGAGTGCATGTCCACATCTGGGAATGGAGGAGCAGTGCAGAGCCACACGCCACAAATCCCTGCTTGAATCAGGGAACAGCAAAGAACCACCCACTTGGCCATTCTCTTCCCCAGCCATTTCCTCAGCCTGCTTCCTGGCGTGGTGGCCACGAAGGCCAGGACCACAGTGATGGTTTTGGCCAACACAGAAGAAACAGCCACTGAGAAGACCAGGCCAAAGGCTGTTTGTCGCAGACAGCAAGTCAGTGCCTGAGGCCGGCCGATGAAGAGCAAGGAGCAGAGAAAACACAGCATGAGGGACAGGAGAAGGGAATAGGTGAGGTGCTCGTTGTTGGCTTTGACGATGGGGGTGTTTCGGTGCTTGATGAAAATTCCTAGCACAGACATGGTGATGAGAACGAAAAACAGAACCAAGGAAGCCAAAGTGATCCCCAAAGGCTCTTCATAGGACAGAAAATTAGGAATCTTAGGGAGGCATTGACTTCTCCCTTTGTTGGGATACTGATCTTCTGGGCACTTGAAACACTCATCTGCATCTGAAAAGAAAGGAAAGATTTTAGTTGTAGCATGTGTCATAATTGCAAGTATAAGTACATACTTATATACTTGTATATGTACCGGTAATTGTCTGAAAAAATAAATATATGGATTTAAACACAATGCTTAGCTAATGGATGAAAATATTACTGAGTTGTTCATAACCTTCCAACAAACATGTATATATTTAGTAAAAAAGAAGAGATGAAATTTTGAGAAAGAGGAATATTGTTATTTTGAATAAGAGAGCAAAGTAGACAAACTTCTTAGGAGCTCCTGTTTTAACCTTGCTCAACTCTGCCAGGAGCCTTTATGTTTTCAGAACAAAAGTTAAGTCATGTAAAAGAAGTGGCCAACCTACTTCAGCAACTTTTTTACTTTTCAACCTGTTCATAAATGATCTAGAAACAGAGTTATGCAGCAAGGTAGTCAGGTTTGCAGATAACACGAAATTATTTTGAGTAGTTTCATAGTAAGTAGATGTAAAGTTATTCACATGGGCAAAGAATTCCAACTTCACATGAGCTCTGACCTATCTGTGACAGAGCAGGCAGGCTAGGGGTTCTCATGGCTAGCTCGATGAAAGTGTCAATTCAATGGGTGGCAGGGAGCTAATTCCATGGTTGGGGTCATTAGAAAAGGTATTGAGAATAAAGCAACCTAATATTATAATGTCATTATACAAAACAATGGTAAGGCCACTGGCGTACTTTTGGGAGAGTTAGGACAAACCAAAGAAAATATTTCTTTGCCCTGCTTGTAATTAGTCTGTGGAACTCTTTACCACAGATTGTGTTGATGGCATCTAGGCACAATGCCTTTAAGAAGGGACTGGACAAATTCCTAGAGGAAAGGACCATCACAGGCTACAAGCCATGAATGGGTATGGATGTGAGTGTTTGTGTAGATAGAAGGTTAGATAGATGTAGGCAACCTCAAAATGCCAGCTGCATGGGATGGCACCTAAATGCAGGTGAGATGTTGTCTTGTGTGCTCCCTGGGGCATCTAGTAGGCATCTGTGAGATACAGGAAGCTGGACTAGATGGACTGAGGTTCTTTTTATGTTCTTATGTTCTTGACTTTTCCCATTTGCCACTTTCATTTAAGCCTTGCTTGATACTTCTGAGTGTCTAAAACCAACCTTGACATTCCTCTCTCCATCTGCAGTGACAAAGTAGTTACCTGGTAGCAAATTGGTAGTTATTACTACTACTATCATAAGATTCAGTTGTTCCGAGAACAAAAGTCTTTCTAAATGTTTAGGTAAAGGTAAAGATGTCCCCACAGGTTGCCCGGATAGTCGTGACCAACTCTAGGGAGCAGTGCTCATCCCCATTCCTACTGCCATAGTGCCAGTGTGGTTCACAGACTCCTCTGTGAACAGTGGCCTGCGTGTGCATGGAAAGCTGTTCCCTTCCAGTGAGGTGGCAACTATTTACCTACTTGCACATGCATGCTTTTAAACCGCTAGGTGTGCGGGTTGACTGCTAAATGTTTAGAAGTCTTTGAAAAGATTAGGAGTCTTGCAGAATGTCCTAGTCCAGTGACTCTGTGGCTGCACTTACCTGTCTGATTAGAAATTGTGTTTTCTGAGCAAGGCATGCAATCATAGCAACAAATGGGTTTGCCCTCCTGAACCTTCCTGCTGTGACCACTGTGGCAACTCTCAACACATGTGGAATGAGGAGGCACCTAAACATAGAAGGTTGCAGTGTGAATCATACTCAGAGGTCCATTGCAGAGGCAGCAGGAGTGAAACAGGACACTTTGATGACATCAAGGCAATGGACTAGATCCAAACCTTTTACAGCTTCGCCACCCACTTCAGGGAGTTTGATCCTTACGCAGATCTCTCTCCCTTCTCCTAGAGCAGGGGGTCTCAAAACTTCCAACTTCAGGGCTCCTGGACCTTTAACAATTGTGCAGAGGAGGAAATTTCAGCAGGTGCAGCATTCATCTTACAGATCACAAGCTGTACCTGCTGAAATTCCCACCTAAGGATGAAGGTTGGCAGATCCCTGCCCTAGAGGAAAACCCATGGTTCTTCAACTCCAGTGGTGGGATTCAAATAAATTAACAACAGGTTCTATGTCCAATTAGTAACCAGTTCTCAGCACCAGGCACTCATTAGCAAAAAGTTCTATAGAACCTGTGAGAACCTCCTGAAGCCCCCCACTCTTCAACTCCTATATCTCCTGATGAACCCTGCTGATTTCTCTATGTTCTGATTTCTGCTTTGTCCCATCCTTTGCTTGGGACATTATACACCTTTCCTGCTTTTCTTTTTTCTTTCTTCCCTTCTTAATGCTTCTGCTATGCCATTGACCCTCTTGTTGCCACCTTCCCAGTCTGTGAAAATATTTTCTTCCATGCAACCCGTGACTGGAGTCAAAAAGAACACAGACCTATAATTCTGTCACATATCTGCTCAGTGGTAGATATGAGCTGGTGCCTTCCACCTCTGAGTAAAGATGCGAACAAATTTACTCCATTTCCCCCTCTCCAGCTGCCCCAGGAAATATGCCTATGTTTGCATCTTCATTTTTACAGTGGAAAAAAATGGTTTTTACCTATTTATTATGTGAGAACAAATTGGATAGATATAACAGGGAATTAGAATATCTTGTAGCAGACATTTTTAATTTAGACATGTGGTATATTAATACCTGCTTGAATCTGCTGTTCCAAACAATGGCATTCTCATTGATGGTGAATTCATGGCTTGGTGACATCATCCCAACAGGGACTTTAAGGAAGGTGTCATTGGGGAAAGTAATCCAGTTGATGATGTCATAGCCAGACGAGAATTCCCCATTTTGGAACAAGACTTCATCTCCAGCACCATTGTTGAAATGGATGTTTTCCAGGAAAGAACTGAGCTAGAGCAGGAGACAGAGGAGGGGTTTCTATATGGCCACCTTTTCATAGGATACTTGAAATTCATTTAATACTGAATCTCTCTACCCACTTTCTTGGCCACCACACAACACCAATTGCTGTTCATGTTATTGGTGAGATTACCTGCCATGGATGAACACCAAAAGGCTCAGATTTGCCTCTGTGTTGCAGGGTTCTGTGTCTGGTCAAGAATGTGGCATGTAAAGCATGCGCCACAGCATAGGCAGCATTGTAGATTCCGAAGCTCTCACCAGACATACTCATCTCAAAGAGAGATAAAGGCAGTTTCCTCAGTTTCTTTCCTCTGTCACATTTTTGACAGTATATGAAGTCAAATTCCCATAATAAACACAGAAAGTTCCTCAGTGACTCATCAGGCTTTAAAGTCAACAGAAAGTCCTCAAATGCTGGCACTGAATTTGTGTGGAATAAGAAGGACAAGGATCCGTGCAAAATGTCTTTACCCAACAATTGCCCAAACTGTGAATAGAAATACCACTGAGGTGGCATGATCCAAACTTTTCTTATATTCACCCTTAGATCAGATTCATTCCTTTCTAAAATCAATAGAAATTTAACCAAGTTTGTGTCCCCACCAACAATAATCACTTGGATATCAGTTATTAAAATTGTTAGCTTTAACTCTTCCATTTTTGTAGCATAATTTTTGTCATCTTCATATTGTGCTGCTAGATCCCTTTGCAGCCATGCAATGCAAATGCCCTTCTCAGCAAGCAGAGGAGTCAGGCTCAGAGCAAAGCTTTCTCCATCTTCATCATCGGAGACCAGGAGGCCAACCCACGTCCATCGGAAATGCAGAAGTAACTGGACAATCCCAGCATGATGGACAGATTCCCTTGGTGCTGTCCAGTACAAAGAAGGAAAGGCAGCTCGGTCACTGACTGTCGTCTCAGGCTCAGCTGTACCAAAAGTGAACTAGAGACAGAAAAGAACATCACCCAATATTATTGACTAACAATCCACTTTTTCAACACCTTTCAATTATACCCAGAACTCATTCATTCAACTAATGTTCTGCTCTTTCCACCTAACTCTGCTGTTCTAAATTGGCCAAAATTGCACTTCCCCATGTTGTATACCATTCCCAAAGGAATTAATGAGAATCCATTTGCAGAAATCTTGGTGTGGCAGCAGAAATTTGCAAGATAAAAGGGGCTTTTGTAATTTGCTAGCTAAAAACGCATTGGAAGCAACATTTATAAACTAAAAAAGACTTGGTTCCACTTCTCAATAGTTTTCACTTTTGGACAGGGGTTAGTCAGGACCATTGAGATGATGCTTGTCCAGGTTGCTGAGGCTGGCTGGCAAGCCCCTGGGCAGGGGCTAGCAGAGATCACCAGTAGGCATGGCTCATGGCTCCTCCACTACTGCAATACCTTGGGGTTGGTGATGAGAAGCTCTCTCAGCCTGGACAAAGGTGGCTTGGAGCCACAATGTGATGCCCGTGTAGCTCAAGGGATGCAGATGGTTAGCACAGTTTTCCCCAACTAAGTCTACCCTGCTTCAGTTTTTATAGTTTTATCAATAGACACTTTATCCCAAGCCTTTGTCTGGGGTGCTTCTTACAGATGTGCAAGGGTGAAAACTATGCCATGCTTGCAATGGTCACAGCAGAACAGCAGATTCTCTCATTTAACAAAAGGCATTTCATCATGAGCGCAACAACAACCATTGTAATGTCTGTGTAGCTACATCCACATTTACACCACATCAAATGACAAACCACATACTGTACCTGAGGAATCTTGTAGACACCAAAAACATTGGCCATTTGGATGGACTCTTCTTTAGAAAATCCCCCAACCACAGACAACACCTTCTTCCTATCACATTTATAATTGAGGTGCTCCTTTGGCTGTGTGAATAGGAGGTCCATGATGCTCCCACAAGTGGCTTCTGAGTTAAACAGGTTATCATAGAGATGGAAGCCCATCGTAATATTGAGCAAGAGGCTGGGATTGCTATTGATCTCATGAATGGCAAATATCAAGGACAGAGCATGTTGGTAAAAGGTTACTCCCGATCTACAATAACAATGATATAGAGAAAATTCTTTGAGCCATGTCTCCTGAATTGCCACTAGAACCCTTGGGTTCGGCATGTGGGATGGGAATTTTTTTAAAAGGGTCTTTGAGGAAACTGGGATAAAGCAGTATTTTATCCCTTAAACTCTATCTTGCGTATTCTATTTTGTTTGATCTTAAATAAAGGTGATAATTTACTCAATATTTCCTCCTGCCTGTATTATCCATGACATTTGAAGTGTTTAACAGTGTTTAGATCTTGCATGTTATGACTTTATGATTGCTAAAATTGATATGCGGAGGGATAATAATTATCCATTCTTATCCTTGTTCTGTCCCTCCTCCCAACTAATATCTTGCCCACCTTTTTGCTTTCAGTATTGGCAGTATTTGCTAATAATCACCTAATCAGTGGAAAGCCTTGCTGTGGCGAAAGGAAGCAACAACTAGTATTTTGCACATATCTCATATCTCTAAGAACATATGAATGGTATTGACGGTAAGAGAGGAAACTTTCTTCTTTAAAGAAAATGCAATTTTACTTTTAGAGGAAATATGTGAATGGCACAAGAATGGACAATGAATAGAAGGGCAACAACAGAACAAAGAGTAACAACAGAATAAAAGGAATAAAATTTTTTGCCAATATACCAATCTATGTATCTATAAAGTTTCTTATGAAGCTCACAAATGATTGCCATCAAAGCCTATGGTTTCTGTTATGCTTAAAAGAACTTGGAAAATGCTCATTTCATGTTTTGCAAAATCCTTAACTTGTCACGCAAATTCATTTTAAGCAGGAGATGAACCGATCCAGCTGCCCCAATGACTTGCTACTCATTCTTTGAAAACTGCACTTCTCAAACTTGTTCATGTAGTTATTGGACTGCCTGACACCTCAGACAAACAATATAATTTTAAAATTTAAAAAAACAAAGAACTTACATTGAAGTCACATAATTCTGATCAGGAACTTCTCTAAATTTGAGCAAGTGAACCTGAGGCAAAACTAGAGAGAAAATCCCACCAATGATGGCTTGTCCAGGCTTATATACATTGTCCTGGATGCTTCTATTAAGACATGTACTTTCTTGGCACACAATAGGAAGGAACATCAACTGAAAAAGCAGCAGCAATAATAGCCACCTGAATAGAAATACATGCTTAGCCATCCCACAGCCTAACATCTGCCTTGTTACCACATCAGTACCACACCAGTAACTACAGTGATAAAACAGTCACAGTAATGGTTTAGAGCCCTAGATCTCTTGCAATGACACATTGCAGTCAGAGCAGACATTGGCTGAGGATTTAACTGCCAGTGATTTTCCTATGGGTTGTCACAATAATGATAGTAATTTAAATAATTACCAAGAAGATAAATCCCTTTGTGAAAAGAAATAGATTAACATCTTCCTAAAGTCGTAAAGGATCAGGTTGTGCATCTCAAGTGCAAAAGTTCTTTCTTGTAGGTTGTTAAGAACAAGTTCTTGATTCTTGAGCTCTTGCAAAAATCTTGCAAGCAGCTTGCAAACAGTTTGCAAACAGCAGCTCAGAGCATTGAGGGGAATGGAGAGGCTCCCCTTCCAGTGGAAAGAAAGAAACTAAAAGGTCACATATTAAGTTGCCTCTACGCCAGTGTAAGAAGGTTGCCTAAGCCTTGCCTAAGGTTCTTGCCCCGTCCACTGCATGGGGTGATGTGCTGGCCTCCTCACTGATTGACTAGTGAAACACCTGTGTAAGATTCAACAGACTTAGCAAAGATTTATGTTCTTTAAAAAACAGTGACAACCTCTGGTGACAGATCCTTTATATATGACTGAATCTCTGAATACGATGCAGCAGTAGCCACTTCCATAAGGACTGAATGCATCCTATAATTTTGGTCAAGAGGCATACAGCCTGAAACAGCTTGGAGACAATCAACCCAAATTTAAAATGTTCCACATTGACCTATCCAGACCCTTTAAAAGTGGCCCTATTGGGACAGTGAGAGGCTAGGCAGTGGGTGAGCCCAGAGGCAAGCCATGGCTGAGTAATGCAGGGGGGCCAGGATCCAGCACTTGGAACCACTCTGGGCTGCTTGGATCTGAACATTTCTTTAGGTAGAACAGATCCAAGGAGCCCCATATGGTTTCTTTGGCATTAGCAGGAGTAAAGGGAATAATTTGCCCCAGGCTGAGTTGCAACCAACTCCATGTTGGATACGGGACAGGTCATTTGTCTTCTCTGTTGTAGCATGGGTTAGGGGCTTACACTTTCCTGGGGCTTACTTCTAGAAAAGTGTGGATAGGATTGCAGCTTACGTTCCACAGGTTATGTCCAGGTTATCAGTATTTTATTTTGTCTTTCAACTCTACCACCAGCCAATTTCAGTAGCTCCTCTTCTGGTTCTTATTTTGTGTTAAAAGCAAAGAAATTCCGTCTGTTCAGTCCATACTTGACCTTATGAACAGTTCATACAAGGACTTAATATTATCAGTTGTTTTATTCTTAATCCCTCTTTTCAATGGCCCCACAAATGTTTCATCTTCACACATGTCACATACTAGCTCAACACATTCATTGAACTGGCCATGCATTCAACTAAACTGGAAACTTAGAAAACAATTCTGACCATGTCTGCTGAAAAGTAAGCCCCATTGTGTTCAATGGGTCTAACTCCTAGGGCTGTGTGTTTAGGATTGCAGTTTGAGTAGAGAGTAGTAAGATATGTCTGAAAATTTACTCCACTACTTTATACAAGCACTGTAGTCAGGGCTGTAGTCAGGATTGTAGAAGTGGGGGTAATTATGCTAAGTATCTATAGTGGTGTATATCTATACAATCTAACAATAATTTGCATAGAACAAATACATCTCTATATATAGTATGTATTTGTTTACGTAGAAATAACATGCAAATTATCTTTTCATTTTGCACCCCAACACAATATATAGGCCTGCATCCCTACAAAAGAACAAAAGCCAAGAAAAGTACAAAAGCCAAAAAGGTTATGGTTTATGAAAACATGAACATATTTTCATCTTCTTTGTAAAAGATGCAAGAGTAGGAGTTGCATGGCTTATTATGGGCCCCTCTACAATGGGGCTATCTTCAGTAAGGTCTTACAAACCTCATACCTCTTCTTCCCACAAAACAGTTAAGAGTGAATTTCTATTTACCCCTGCCAGTAATCTAGTGGAGATTCCTGGCACACTTTAAACTTCTCAAATATGTAGTTAGCCCCACATTAAGACAGCTCTCTGTTCAGCAGATATATTGAGCACAAAGCTGACAGTGGCCAGTGCTGATTTTTCCAGGTAGGGTGATGGTTGAAGAAACAGCTGAACCCTGTATTAACACTTTAGGTGATTGATGCCACCTTGATGTTCTGGGACACTGCATCACCCAGACTGACAGCCAAAATGGGAGCCAAACCACCCCATCCCCAAATGGCAGCATTGCTTATCTACAGCACCACATTCTTCAGATTTATTGCACTCTTCCTTATTAATTCCTTAATAATATCTTTAATTTCTTGATTTCCTGCATCTAGTTTAATCAGGAACAACTGTACCAAAAATCCATAATCATTCACCATCTAAAAATACGTGAAGATGTTTCAGTATCATAAACATTTTCAGTTACATGCATTTCTTTATTCAAACAGGTCTGGGATAACAGCCCACTAATTACTACAATTGTGCAACCAAGATACAATATTTCACATTTTAGAATCAATGTTCAGAATTCTTTTTTCTATTATAATTTTCTTGGTGTTCAGATCAGCTCTTAGTAAAATAATGTAGCATTTGGGGAAGAAGATGCAAACCAACAGGCCAGTGCCAGAGGACAAGATGGCAAACACTTCCGCTGTCACAACTGTTTTCCCCTTCGTGCTCAGATACGCTGGAAGAAAACAGATCCAGACACAGCAGAAGACCAGCATGCTGAAGGTGATGAACTTGGCCTCATTGAAAGTGTCTGGCAATTTCCTGGCTAGGAAAGCAACGGTGAAGCTGATGAGGGCCAGGAAGCCCATGTAGCCCAAGACACAGTAGAAGAGAAAGACAGACCCTTCATTGCACCCCAAGACAATTTGCCCAAACTCCGAGTGCAGGTCAGCATCCGGGAAAGGTGGAGAGGATGAGAGCCACACAACACAGATAGCCACTTGGATGAAGGAGCAGAAGAGGACAATGGAGGTGGCCACTTTGTGTCCTAGAAACATCCTCATCCTGCTTCCAGGCGTTGAGGCCATAAAGACAAGCACCACCAGGATGGTTTTGGCCAAGATGCAAGAAACAGCCACAGAGAAAACAATGCCAAAAGCTGGTTGTCTCAGAAGGCAGAACATCTTTCCAGGTTTCCCAATGAAGAGAAGGCAAGAAAGATAGCAAAGGAGGATGGAGCCCAGAAGCACACAGGTGAGGTTCCGGTTGTTGGCTTTCACAATGGGAGTATTCCAGTTCTTGAGAAAGGTCTGCATCACCAGGACTGTGACCACAGCACAGAAAACGGCAAGGGCAGTCATTGCAATGCCCAAAGGCTCTTGGTAGGAAAGGAAGGATGTCACCTTCGGGAGACAATGACCCTGGTTTTTCTCAGGATATTGATCCTCTGCGCATGGAAAACAATGATCTGCATCTGGAAGGGACAAGCATGCCTGAAGGTATTATGTTTATTCATTTACAGCACAATCCTAACCATGTCTACTCAAAAGTAAGCCCCACTGTGTTCAACGAGTCTTACTCACAGGAAAGTGTCTTTAGGACTGCAGCCAAAGCCTAGTGGTTAATATATGTACTAAATTGTACTAAATACGTGTAACACATCATGAAAATACATTTTTAAAATCTCTGCTCTTAAGACAATAAGACTTTCCATGTCCAAATTGGTAGTGATATGATTTCAGATGGAAGAGAGAATCCATTTTTACAGGTGCATTCATGTTCACAACTCTGTTGGCTTTATTTGTATGTAACTATATTGTATTTGGAACTTATTGTGACAACCTGGAATGTCCTATATTGTGACACTTTTGCGATCTCAGCCCAGCCTCAGCATTGCTCCCTCCATCTGTAGTGGTATTATTTCTAATCTCACTTGTTCTTAGAAGTCCATATCAGAAGTCTTTCAAAATGTCATTCTTCAGTGACTCAGTAGCTGCACTTACCTGTCTCGTTAGAAATGGTGTTTTCTGAACATGGCACGCAGTTGTAGCAACAAATGGGTTTCCCCTCCGGAAGTCTCCTGATATGACCAAAATGGCAGCTGTCAACACATTTGGAATGGGGTGGAACCTAAGAAAATGTGGATGGTATCGTAAGCTATTCTTAGAGGTCCATACCATGGACATGGAGAGTGAGGCAGGACAGTTTGATACTACAGTGACTCAAGGAATGCTGCAAACCCATTTCTGGGATAGGATATTTTGTGGCATGAACTCATCACTGTCCTTTTTCTATCCTTGATGGCTAGAAAATGCTCATCCCAGGCGTTATAAAGGTGGTCATAGGGTTTTGCAGCCTGCCAAGTACATGTGCATCCTGCCTGGCAAACCAATACCTTTACACTGCAAATAAATAAGCCAGATACTACCTTGGAATTAAATTTGGCCTGCTTTATTAACTTTTGATAGATGGGGAAAAGGCATTAGGGCACTAAGCGCCACCAAGCACGTGTTGGGTGCTAATTTGGGAAGAAATGGAACTAACTGTATTCCTTCCTTGTATGTAAGGGGCAGACTCCAAGTGACACAATCTATGACTGAGCAAGCCTATCCATGGCCACCACCAAGAGTCAAGGCAGCTGGTTGGAGCAGGCTGACCGGCAGAGCTGATATTAGCCTTCAGTATGTTCCAGTCAACTTCACTTATAGGTGTTTGGTCTTATGCATACGCTCTCTCTCTCTCTCTCTCTCTCTCTCTCTCTCTCTCTCTCTCTCTCTCTCTCTCTGCTAGAGCAGGAGTCTCCCAACATCCAACTTCAGGGTTCCTGGACCTTTTAACAATACATACATCTTACAGATCACAAGCTGCACCTGCTGAAATTCCCAACTAAGGTTGAAGGTCTGCAGATTCCTGCGCAACTTTCCCCCATGTGCAACTTTCCCCCATACGCATCAACCCCAATGCGCAACTTTCCCCATGTGCAACTTTCCTCCATGCTCAACTTTCCTCCATGCTCAACTTTCCCCCATGCGCATCCTCCCATGCACATCATCCTCCCATGCGCAACTTCCACCTATGCGCAACTTCCCCCATGCACAACTTTTCCCATGCGCAACTTTTCCCATGCGCAACTTCCCCTCATGCACAACTTTCCAACCTGCGCATCTTCCCCCCATGCGCAACTTCTCCCCATGCGCAAGTTCCCCTATGTGCAACTTTCCCCATGTGCAACTTTCCCCCATGTGCATCAACCCCCATGTGCATCTACCCCCATG
This sequence comes from Cryptoblepharus egeriae, assembly GCA_030015325.1. Taxonomy (NCBI): domain Eukaryota; kingdom Metazoa; phylum Chordata; class Lepidosauria; order Squamata; family Scincidae; genus Cryptoblepharus; species Cryptoblepharus egeriae. The sequence goes on from JAREYC010000004.1 coordinate 87,275,993, forward strand.
CACAACTTTCCCTCATGCGCAACTTTCCCCCATGCGCAACTTTCTCCCATGCGCATCAACCCCAATGCGCAACTTTCCCCATGTGCAACTTTCCTCCATGCTCAACTTTCCTCCATGCTCAACTTTCCCCCATGCGCATCCTCCCATGCACATCATCCTCCCATGCGCAACTTCCACCTATGCGCAACTTCCCCCATGCACAACTTTTCCCATGCGCAACTTTTCCCATGCGCAACTTCCCCTCATGCACAACTTTCCAACCTGCGCATCTTCCCCCCATGCGCAACTTCTCCCCATGCGCAAGTTCCCCTATGTGCAACTTTCCCCATGTGCAACTTTCCCCCATGTGCATCAACCCCCATGTGCATCTACCCCCATGCACAACTTTCCCTCATGCGCAACTTTCCCCCATGCGCAACTTTCTCCCATGCGCATCAACCCCCATGCACAACTTTCCCTCATGCACAACTTCCCCCATGCGCAACTTTCCCCATGCGCAACTTTCCTCCCATGCGCATCATCCTCCCATGCGCAACTTTCCCTATGCGCAACTTTCCTCCATGTGCAACTTCCCCCCATGCACAGCATCCTCCCATGCGTAACTTTCCTCCATGCACAACTTCCCCCCATGAACAGCATCCTCGCCAGTGCAACCTCTTCCTCCGAAAAACATCCCCCATTGCACCAGGCACTGAGCACCATATTGGCTGGATGTTGGTCAGTCTCCCATGTTAAGCATAGGACAGAAACACGTTGCCCCCTTTTCAGCCCCTGAAGGGTTAAATTTCTCCAGATGGTTCTTGGTGGGAGTTCAGGTGACAGAAGGAACTCCCAGAATTCCATGCTTCAGGCCCAGCAGTTGGGGCGGAATGTTGCTGAGTCAGCAATTCTCAATGCAAAGTATAGGGAGGAAAACGCGTTGCGCCCCTTTTCACCCCCTTCTGGTTGGAATTTCCGAAAATCGGTTCTTAGTGCACCCCTCCCTCACGGAAGGAACACCCACCCCAATTTTTACTCTTCTAGGGCGGGCAGTTTTGGCAGGGCGGTGATGAGTCAGTCAGTGAGTCAGTCAGTGAGTCAGTGAGTGACTTTTCTCTTTTATAAATATAGATACATTAGAACAGGGTTCTTCAACCCCGGATCAAGGAGAGGTCCAGTGTATGGCTTGTGAGGAATCAGTCCACCAGGAGATATGCGGTGAGTCTGCATGGATCCTCCTGTACACATGACAGCCCCTAGTAACAGGTGGTTTTGCCCTGGTGCCTTCTATCTCTGAGTAAGGATGGGAACAAATTTACCCCATTTCCCCCTCTCCAGCTGCCCCAGAAAATATGCCTATGGTTGCATCAGTGAAAAAAAAATGGTTTTTAGCTATTTATTATGTGAGAACAAATTGGACAGATGTAACAGGCAATTATAAAAACGTATAGCACACATTTTTAATTCAGAAATGTGGTATATTCATACCTGCTTGAATCTGCTGTGCCAAACAATGACATTCTCATTGATGGTGAACTCATGGCTTGGTGAGATCATCCCAACAGGGACTTTAAGGAAGGTGTCATTGGGGAAAGTAATCCAGTTGAAGATGTCATAGCCAGACAAGAATTCCCCATTTCTGAACAAGACTTCATGGCCAGCACCATTGTTGAAATGAATGTTTTCCAGGAAAGAATTGAGCTAGAGCAGGAAAGAAAACCATTAAGTTTCTGAACTGGAATCCAAGAGACAGAGCATGTGAGGCTTTCTACTTCTTCCCACTTCACTGCCAAGTGCTCCACTGATGTTCAGGCAGCTCTGAAACATTTCAAAATAGCATTTTATGTCACAGAGAGCTACGCCTAGAAATTGAAACCAGGAAATCCTGCAACCTAATAGAAAAGCCATATGTTTCTATAACTCTTCTGCTATGCGTCTGAAGAGGATACTGCAGAGACCTATCAGCAGTCTGCCTTTCCCATCTTAATTTATTAGTATGTGAAGCAACATTAAAGAATCCCACAGATTATATTAGATCACTGCAGTGAATCTACTGAATCTATCATTCAATATCCTTGGTCTGACTTAGACAGAAACAGCTGAGGAGATTTCCATCAATGTCCTGTTATTCTGCCAATATACAAGATTTTTTCACCATATTTTTTCACCCATAGTTTTTTTAATCTCATTTTTGCAGTAAATTTTTTAGTGACCAACATGCTGAAAGTTATCAGGAGCCAAGAGTGATGATACACAATCAGATGGGCAGCTGAGGTTGAGTAAGGGGCTTATCTATGGTCACCTTTTCATAGGATACGTGAATTTCATTTAGAGCACAATCCAGAGCAAGTTCAGCCTGCTCTGCCCTAACTGCTCTCACCTAACTATTCTGTATCCAGAGCAGAAAGTTATGCTGCATTCAGAGAGTCAGGAAGCCTGGGCTGCCCTAACTGCTCCATAGAATGCTAAGTAATTGACAAATGGGCAGGACTTGCTCCTGAGGAGACACCCCTCAGATCACACTGAACAAGGAACAGCTGTGGTGCCTACAGTGGTGACACGACTCTGCGCATCACCCGGTGCAGAAGTCTGTGTGTCACCGCTGGGATGCACGCACCTCCCTACTTCAGAAAGAGTACTGCGCAGGCACCATCTCTGAAGCCTGTGCAGTACTTTTTTGAAGCCTTTCGGATTCAGAGGAGACTGTGCAGGCGTCAGAGTTGGTCTGAAGCCATTTCGCGTCTGAGGTGTCTGAGGCATCTGAAACCATTTGGCTGCCGCTCCGCCTCCTGAGCAAGGCCAAATGGCTGTGCAGAGGCAGACTCCTCTGCTCTAAGGAAGTCTCCTCTGAAGCTGTTCGGCATGCTCAGTGTGTTTCTGCGCAGTGCACCTCAGCTGGCCATTCGAGCCAAATCCGAGGACGAGTGGCAGCTTCTGGCTGCTGCTCCGCCTTGGAGCAGGCCTGAATAGACGTGCTGACGTTAGGGCCTGCCAAAGGACTGTCAAACTCCTCCAACACATCACCCCATACAGAGCATGTCACCCAATGCGGCCTGCACCAGCTGCACCAGTCTGGTGACTCCTCTGGGTGCCTGCCTTAAAAGGAGTCCCTGATGAGATGCCAGTACATTCTACAGTGAATACAAGGGGCTTCTTGGAGTGGCCTGCTGTATCCTGAGGTTTGTGGGCAGCCAATAATTTGTTCCGTATCCTGAGGCTGAGATGCAGCGGTTGCAGCTAGGCTGGCCAAGAACTCAGATTTTTGGTCAGCACTGCCATTCTTACTCGGGCCTTATCATGGACTCCTATGGGTCTACTCATTACTATAACTGCTCCTGAGGAGGTATATCTCTGAGGAGCTGAAAGAGGGCATTTCTGCTATAGAAACAGGCTCTGGATACAGAGTAACTGCTCTGCCCTAGGCAATGCTAAACATGCCCTCAGCATGCCTCTCCTGAGCTGCCTAGGGCAGAGCAGGTCCACCTCTCTTAGGGCACCCTATGTTGCCTTGCTCTGCCCTAAGCCTTTTCCAGAGTAACTAGGATGGAGCATCTTGCAGTTGCTCCACCCTAGTGATAGATAGGGCAATCCAAGGGCTCTTATATGGACAGATTAGTTGCTCTGGATTGTGCTGCCAATCCTGGATCTCTCTACTCACGTTCTTGGCCACCGCACAACATCAATTGCTGTTCATTTTATTGGTGAGATTACCTGCCATGGATGAACACCAAAAGGCTCAGATTTGCCTCTTTGTTGCAGGGTTCTGTGTCTGGTCAAGAATGTAGCATGTAAAGCATGCGCCACAGCATAGACAGCATTGTAGATTCCATAGCTCTCACCAGACATACTCATTTCAAAGAGAGATAAAGGCATTTTCCTCAGTTTCTTTTCTCTGTCACATTTTTGACAATATATGAAGTCAAATTCCCACAAAGAACAGAGAAAGTTCCTCAGTGCCTCATCAGGCTTTAAAGTCAACAGAAAGTCCTCAAATGCTGGCACTGAATTTGTGTGGAATAAGAAAGACAAGGCTCCATGCAAAATGTCTTTACCCAACAATTGCCCAGAGTATGAAGAGAAATACCACTGAGGTGGCATGATCCAAACTTTTTTTATATACATCCCTAGATCAGATTCATTCCTTTGTAAGAGCAATAGAAATGTATACAAGTTTATGTCCCCACCAACAATAATCACTTGGACATCAGTTATTAAAACTGTTAGCTTAAACTCTTCCATTATTGTAGCATAATTCTGGTCATACTCATATTGTGCTGTTCGATCCCTTTGCAGCCATGCAATGCAAACGCCCTTCTCAGCAAGCAGAGGAGTCAGGCTCAGAACAAAGCTATCTCCATCTTCATCATCGGAGACCAGGAGGCCAACCCACGTCCATCGGAAATGCAGAAGTAACTGGACAATCCCAGCGTGATGGACAGATTCCCTTGGTGCTGTCCAGTACAAAGAAGGAAAGGCAACTCTGTCACTGACTGTCCTCTCAGGCTCAGCTGTACCAAAAGTGAACTAGAGACAGAAAAGAACATCACCCAATATTATTGGCTGAAGAAATAATGCATTTCCACTGCCATATGATTACTCAAATAATCCAGTAATGCCAATTCCTAAACTTTCCATTTTTGCTTGTATACTATAGGTATTTCATAAAATCATAGAATCATTGAGTTGGAAGGTACTTAGTAGGTCATCTAATCCAACCCCCTGCCTGCAGCAGGAAATTCTCCTAGAGCATCTCCGACAGGTGCTCGTTGAGCCTCTGTTTGAAGATCCCCAGTGAGAGAGACTCCACCACCTCCCTAGGCAATCTGTTCCACTGCCGAACTGCCCTCACCGTCAGGAATTTTTTCCTGATTCCAACCGGAATCTCCTTTCCTGCAGTTTGTACCCATTGGTTCTGGTTCTGCTTTCAGATGCAGCTAAGAACAAATGAGCCCCTTCCTCCCTATGACAGCCCTTCAGGTATCTGAAGAGGGCAATCATGTCTCCCCTCAGCCTCCTCTTCTCCAGGCTGAACATCCCAAGTTCCCCCAACCTTTCCTCATAGGGCTTTCCTTCCATCCCTCTTATCTTTCTCCTTGCTCTCCTCTGGACTTGCTCCAGTTTGGCTGTTGTGCCCAGAACTGAACACAGTACTCAAGGTGAGGTCTAACCACTGAAGAATAAACAAGAACAAGAACTTCTCACGACTTGGAAGTTACAGTCCTCTTAATGCAACCTAAAATGGCATTTGCATTCTTCACAGACGCATCACACTACTGAATCATGTTCAGCTTGTGATCCACGGCGACTCCAAGATCCCGCTCACATGTTGTGCTGCCAAGCCAAGTATCCCCCATTTTATACCTGTATTTTTGGTTTTTATTGCCCAAGTGCAGACCCTTGCACCTCTCCCTTTTGAAATTCATTCTATTTCTTACAGCCCAGTATTCCAGTTTATCCAGACCCTCCTGGAGGTTTCTCCTGGCTTCTGTTGTGTTTACTACTACTCCCAGCTTGGTGCCATCCGCAAATCTCATCAGATGTCAAATTTGTCATTGATAAGAATACTTGTGTCTAATTTTTGATAAGGTCATGATAAAGAATGACCAGCTTTAAACTGTTACAATTTTACCTCAAATTAGCTAACCAAATTGGAATACCTGATTCAAGAAAGAAGACCCTACAAAGAGCACTACTGCGGGAAGCACAAACACAAAGCACAGATACCCAAACAGGTTGCAAAAAGGGTAAAAACTTCACTCGCTCAATCCTAAGTGAGTAACTGAGACCACCTCACTTACCTGGCATATCTTTATGTGATGGAGTGGGGAGGTTGGTGTATGCCTGTGCACTGGCCTAATACCCCCAGGAGTGGGGCAGAAGTGTCTGACAGCACTTTTGTGACAACTCCCCCCCCCCCCCCCCCCGGTTAGCAAAGGACATATGCTGGGTCTTATGCTGGCCTATCTGAAGTCTACAACATTTTAAACTACACTTTTTCATTGGTTTCCACCCATCTAACTACAGGAAAACTACAGGAACATAATAGAACTTAGGAAATTGTTTTTTCTTCCAGAAATAGGGCCTTCTCAGTAGTGGCACCAACCCTCTGGAATTCTCTCCCTCTTGATTTAAAGACAACTCCCTCCCTCAAGAATTTTTGCCGTTGCTAAAACTGTTTTTATTTACAACAGCCTTCTGAGCGTTTAATCAACTGGTCTTTTAGTCTGGCCACTCTACTGCACACTCTTTTAATATGGTTTTTAATTAGTGTTTTTAATTACGGTTTTGACATAGACGTTTTAATGTTTTAAGAAGTCTGATTTAATTGTTTTAATATTGGATTGGATTTTATTTGATTTTAATGTATTGATTTTATTGTTACTCTTTTTGCAACAATAATGTTGTAAGCCGCCTTGAGTCCCTCTGGGAGAAAGGCCAGATATAAATAAAGTATTACTATTATTAATTACAACTGCAGGCCATGTTATTACTTTTCCTTCTTCAGTCAAGAGATGTGCAGGTATCCCCAAATTTCTGACAATTCATTTTCTAACTATCCACTCTTTCAACACCTTCCAGTTTTAACAAGAACTCATTCAATCAACAAATGTTCTGCTCTTTCCACTTAACTCTGCTGTTCTAAATTGGCCAAAATTGCACTTCCCCATGTTGTAGCTCCTGGTCTAATACCATTCCCAAAGGAATTAATGAGAATCCATTTGCAGAAATCTTTGTATGGCAGCAGAAATTTGAAAGATAAAAGGGGCTTTTGTAATTTGCTAGCTAAAAAAACATTGGAAGCAAAATTTATAAATTTAAAAAGATGTGGTTCCACTTCTCAATAGTTTTCACTTTTGGACAATGTTCTGGTCCCTAACCCATCTATAAGTGGGTGTTGCCTGCAAACTTCTGGTATGTTTTTAACATACTTTTCGACAACTGCAAAATTTAGAGTTTTCCACTTTTGTGGAAACAGTGATGCTTTATCCCAAGCCTCTGTCTGGGGTGCTTATTACAGATGTGCAAGGGTTAAAACTATGCCACGCTTGCAATGGTCACAGCAGAACAGCAGATTCTCTCATTTAACAAAAGGCATTTCATCATGAGATTGACAACAGTTGTAATAGCTGTATAGCTACATCAACAGCTACACCACAACAGTTTTTCACCACATCAAATGACAAACCACACATTGTACCTGAGGAATCTTGTAGACACCAAAAACATTGGCCATTTGGATGGACTCTTCTTTAGAAATTCCCCCAACCACAGACAACACCTTCTTCCTATCACATTTGTAATTGAGGTGCTCCTTTGGCTGTGTGAATAGGAGGTCCATGATGCTCCCACAAGTGGCTTCTGAGTTAAACAGGTTATCATAGAGATGGAAACCCACTGTCATATTGAGCAAGAGGCTGGGACTGCTATTGATTTCATGTATGGCAAATATCAAGGACAGAGCATATTGGTAATAGGTTATTGCCAATCTGCAATAAAAATGAAACTGAGAAAATTCTTTGAGCCATGTCTCCTGAATTGCCACTAGAACCCTTAGATCCGGCATGTGGGATGGGAATTTTTTAAAAGGCGCTTAGAGCAAACTAGGATAAAGCAGTATTTTATCCCTTAAACTCTTTCTTCTGCATTCTATTTTGTTTAATCGTAAATAAAGTTAATAATTTACTCAATATTTCCTCCTGCCTGTGTTATTCATGGGATTTGAAGTGTTTAATACTGTTTAGATCTTGCATGTATACCACTTTTTGATTGCTAAAATTGATATGTGGAGGGATAATAATTATCCATTCTTATCCTTGTTGTGTCCCTCCTCCCAACTAATGTCTTGCCCAACTTTTTGCTTTCAGTATCTGCAGTATTTTGGTAACAATCTCCAAATTAGTGGAAAGCCTTGCTGTGGCGATAGGAAGCAACAACTAGTATTGTGCTCATATGTCATATCTCTAAGTACATATGAATGATATTGACTGTAGGAGAGGAAACTTAATTCTTTACAGAAAATGCAATTTTACTTTTAGAGGAAATATGTGAATGGCACAAGATTGGACAGTGAATGGAAGGGCAAGATCAGAACAAAGAGTAGCAACAGAACAAAACGAATAGAAAATGTTGCCAATATACCTATCCATGTACCAGTCACAAAACACATGAGATTCTTCTGAAGCTGACAAATGATTGCCATCAAATCTTATGTTTTCTGTTATGCTTAAAAGAACTTGGAAAATGCTCGTTTCAAGTTTTGCAAAATCCTTAACATGTGACTCAAATTCATTTTAAGTAGGAGATGAACTGATCCATCTGCCCCAATGACTTGCTATTCATTCTTTGAAAACTGCACTTCTCAAACTTGGTTCACATAGTTATTGGACTGCCTGACACATCAGAAACATGATATAACTTTAAAATTTAAAAAACAAAGAACTTACGGTCCAGTCTCATAATTCTGATGAGGAACTTCTCTAAAATTGTGCAAGTGAATCAGAGGCAAAACTAGAGAGAAAATCCCACCAATGATGGCTTGTCCAGGCTTATACACATTGTCTTGGATACTTCTATAAAGACATGTATCTTGTTGGCACACAGTAGGAAGGAACATCAACTGAAAAAGCAGCAGCAATAATAGCCACCTGAATAGAAATACATGCTTAGCCATCCCACAGCCTAACATCTGCCTTGTTACCACATCAGTACCACACCAGTAACTACAGTGATAAAACAGTCACAGTAATAGCTTAGAGCCCTAGATCTCTTTCAGTGACGCATTACAGTCAGAGCAGACATGGGTTGAGGATTTAATTGCCAGTAATTTTTCTATGGGTTGTCACAAAAATGATAGTAATTTAAATAATTACCAAGAAGATAAATCCCTTTGTGAAAAGAAATAGGTTAACAGCTTCCTAAAGTCGTAAAGGATCAGGTTGTGTATCTCAAGTGCAAAAGTTTTTTCTTGTAGGTTGTTAAGAAAATGCTCTTGATTCTTGAACTCTTGCAAAAATCTTGCAAGCAACTTGCAAACAGTTTGCAAACAGCAGCTCAGAGCATTGAGGGGAATGGAGGGGCTCCCCTTCCAGTGGAAAGAAAGAAACTAAAAGGTCACATTTTAAGTTGCCTCTACGCCAGTGTAAAAAGGCTGCCTAAGCCATTACCTGATCTAAGGAGGGAAGCTTATCTTTCCTCCAAACACAGTAACTTTAAGATGAATCATGTATAAATAATTTGCATATATTAAACTACATTGGAAAGGGACTTGACAGTAAATTACAGTAATTTACAGCAGAATGCAGTGAAACAAACCACTTTGAAATATCTTTATTCTATTAAAATATGTGGCTAAAAAACCAGTGGAGATGGGGCAGTGGCACATAACCACACCCACCATTCAGGTTGTTCCTTCCACTGTATGGGGTGATGTGCAGGCCTCCACACTGAATGACACAAACCCTAGTGAAACCTCTGTGGCAGATTAATAGACTTATCAAATATGTATGTTCTTTAAAAAACAGTGACAACCTCTGCGGACAGATCCTTTATGTACGACTGAATCTCTGAATACAATGCAGCAGTAGCCACTTCCATAAGGACTGAATGCATCCTATAATTTTGGTCAAGAGGCATACAGCCTGAAACAGCTTGGAGACAACCAACCCAAATTAAAAATGTTCCATACTGACCTATCCAGACCCTTTAAAAGTGGCCCCATTGGGACAGTGGGAGGGTAGGCAGTGGGTGAGCCCAGAGGCGAGCCATGGCCGAGTGATGCAAGGGGGCCAGGATCCAGCACTTGGAACCACTCTGAGCTGCTAGGATCTGCACATTTGTTTTGTATGCCAATCCTATGCATGGCTACTCAAAAGAAAGCCCCATTGTGGTCAACATTTTCCTGGGGTTTTCTTCTTGGAAAGTGTGGATAGGATTGCAGCCTACATTCCACAGGTTATGTCAAGTTATCAGCATTTTATTTTGAATTTCAACTCTACCACCAGCCAATTTCAGTAGCTCCTCTTCTGGTTCTTATGTTGTGTTAAATGCAAAAAAAATTCTATCTGTTCAGTTCATACTTGACCTTATGAACAGTTCATACAAGGGCTTAATAGTATTAGTTGTTTTCTTCTTAATCCCTCTTTTCATTGGCCCCACAAAGGTTTCATCTTCACACATGTCGCATACTAGGTCAACACTTTCATTGAACTGGCTGTGCACTGAACTAAACTGGAAACTTATAACACAATTCTCACCATGTCTACTCAAAATTAAGCCCCATTGTGTTCAGTGGTTCTTACTCCCAGGGTGGTGTCTTTAGAATTGCAGTCTGAATAGAGAGTACTAATATATGTCCGAACATTTACTCCAGTAGTTTACTCCAGGCCAAGGAGAAGGAGTAGACGATGTCTTCTTGGAGCAACTGGCAGGCTTTGCAAGGAAATATGAGGTAGTAGTAATGGGAGACGTTAACTATCCAGACATTTGCTGGGAGACAAACTCAGCCAAACATGGAAGCTCCAATAAATTCCTGAAGATAACTTCATGGTCCAGAAGGTGGAGGAAGCAACAAGGGGAGGGGCCATCCTTGACCTGATCTTAATTAATTGTGATGAACTGATAGACCAGGTCAACGTGGCAGGAACTTTAGAGGAAAGCGATCATGAGCTGCTGGAACTTAGAATAATGTGGGAAATAAAAAGAGTGCAGAGTGAAACTTATACATTGGATTTCAGGAAAGCTGATTTCAACAGGTTTAGAGGAGTCATAGGCGGAATCCCATGGGTTGATGATCTAATGGGGAAAGGGGCCCAAGATGGGTGGGAGCTCCTTAAGACGCAGCTTTTACAAGCACAGTCAGTAACAATTCCCATGAAAAAGAAAGGGGAAAAAAAACCTGAAAAAACCAGGTTGGCTACACCCCAAGCAACTTGGGGATCAGCTGAAGTTAAAGAAAGAGAAGTATAGGGAGTGGAAGAATGGAAAGATCACCAGGGAGGAGTACAGGCAGATAGCCCGGTCTTGTAGGGAGGGGGTCAGGAATGCTAAAGCTCAGTATGAGCTGAGGCTGGCCAAGGGTGTCAAGGATAACAAGAAGAGCTTCTTTAGATATGCCCAAAGGAAGAGGAGGAGAGATGAGGGGGTGGGGCTGCTCCTGGACAAAGATGGACAGCAGGTGTCTGGAAACCAGGAGAAGGCAGAGCTGCTCAACTCCTACTTTGCGTCCGTCTATTCTCAGAAGGAGGGATTTGCAAATGGGGGTGCGGGATCGTTGGCTGATGTGGGGATGGGCTTGCATCCCCAGAGAGATAATGAAAACATGGATGGTGCAGAACAGCAGATTAAGATTGACAGAGAACTGGTTCGAAACCACTTAACTGGCCTAAATGAATTCAAGTCATTTGGACCGGATGAGCTGCATCCTCGAGTTCTGAAGGAACTGGCAGATGTCCTTGCAGAGCCTCTGTCGATCATCTTTGAGAAATCCTTGAGGAGTGGAGAAGTGCCACTGGACTGGAAGAGGGTAAATGTAGTCCCAATCTTTAAGAAGGGGAAAAAAGAAGACCCGGGAAATTATAGACCAGTCAGTTTGACTTCAATCCCGGGCAAGATATTAGAGCAAATCATAAAACACACAATTTGTGCACATCTAGACAAGTACTCGGTGATCAAAACAACCCAGCATGGATTTACCAAGAATAAATCTTGCCAGACAAATCTGATCTCCTTTTTTGATCGGGTTACGAGCTTACTGGACAGTGGCAATGCTGTGGATGTCATTTATCTTGACTTCAGCAAAGCATCTGACAAAGTCCCACCTGACATCTTAATTGGGAAGTTGGAAAAATATGGGCTAGACAGGGCAATTGTTCGGTGGATCTGCAACTGGCTCGATGGCCGCACTCAAAGGGTTTTAGTAAATGGTTCTGTGTCAACCTGGAGGTCGTTTTCAAGTGGGGTACCCCAAGGCTCTGTCTTGGGACCGGTTCTCTTTAACATTTTCATTAATGACTTAGAGGAAGGGATACAGGGGAGCCTGATCAAATTTGCGGATGACACCAAGCTGGGAGAAGTAGCAAACACAACAGAAGACAAGAGAAACCTCCAGGAGGATCTGGATAAACTAGAATCCTGGGCTGTAACAAATAGAATGAATTTCAACAGGGAGAAGTGCAAAGTTCTGCACTTGGGCAATAAAAACCAAAAATACAGGTATAAAATGGGGGATACTTGGCTTGGCAGCGCAACATGTGAGCGGGATCTTGGAGTCGCCGTGGATCACAAGATGAACATGAGTCAGCAGTGTGATGTGTCTGCAAAGAAGGCAAATGCCATTTTAGGCTGCATTAAGATGACTGTAGCTTCCAAGTCGCGAGAAGTTCTAGTTCCTCTTTATTCTGCATTGGTGAGACCTCACCTTGAGTACTGTGTTCAGTTCTGGGCACATCACTTTAAGAAAGATGCAGCCAAACTGGAGCAAGTCCACAGGAGAGCGACAAGAATGATCAGTGGGATGGAAGGGAAGCCCTGCGGGGAAAGGTTGGGAGAACTTGGGATGTTCAGCCTGGAGAAGAGGAGGCTGAGGGGAGACATGATTGCCCTCTTCAGATACCTGAAGGGCTGTCATGTGGAGGAAGGGGCTCATTTGTTCATAGCTGCTTCTGAAAGCAGAACTAGAACCAATGGGTACAAACTGCAAGAAAGGAGATTCCGGTTGGATATCTGGAAAAAATTCCTGACAGTGAGGGTGGTTCGGCAGTGGAACAGATTGCCAAGGGAGGTGGTGGACTCTCCCTCACTGGGGATCTTCAAGCAGAGGCTCAACGAGCACCTGTCGTGGATGCTCTAGGGGGATTTCCTGCTGCAGGAAGGGGGTTGGATTAGATGACCTACTAGGTCCCTTCCAACTCTATGATTCTATGATTCTATGATCTCTGGCTCCTCATTGGTTTCCCAGTCTTGGGCTCACAGAGTCATCATTCACCATCTTCTTTGCATGGTTCCCGCTCCTGGCAGGGTCCGATGATTGATGCAACATGGGGAAATCTGGCTGGCCCGTTGCAACGACCTGAAGCCAGGATGTCTTGGACTCACGGAGTACAATAATATTATTAACCTCTTTCAATTTTTTTCCTTCACCACAGTGAATGGGAGAAAAACCATGATAGTACTTAGTGCCACTATCTTAGACTATAAAGGCCTGGCAGAGATGGGCTTCCCCAGTGAAAACACTGAAAGCACACTGAATCCCAGTGAAAATGTAACTAATCAAACGCTTGAAAGAAAATAGAATTAAATAAATTATGGAGGTAAAGGCCGGCCTAACTTACATGGCATATCTTTCTGTGGTGGTGTGGGGAGGTTGGTCCATGCCAGTGCAGTGGCCTAACCTGTTCAGGAGTGGGACAGAAGTGCCTTTCAGCATTTTTGGGAGCACCCCAGATAGACACAGGACTTATGCCGGGACTTATGCAGGATTGCAGCCTATGGGAAAGAAAGGAGGGTGTTAAAAGTACAAGCATGGTGACAGAAAATGCCTGTATTTGATTGGTATGCACAAAGAAAAGTTTCAGTGAAAAGTTTCAATGCATCTTAGACACCAGAATCTTTGGTGTCCAGCAGAAGAAACTGAGTCGCTACAAAAATCTCTTGGCCTCTCCCATAGCATTTTATCTCATAACTGACAGTCTGTACCTGGCAGGCAGATATGCACAATCCTAACCATGTCTACTCAAAGGTAAGCCCCATTGTGTTCAATGGGTGTTACTCCCAGGAAAGTATCTTTAGGATTGCAGCCATGTTCTCCATTAACACAAAGCATTAGTCCATATGCATTGCATATTTTCTTGGTCTGCTTTCCTTTTGAATGATACAGAAACAGATACAGAAACAGATACAGAAACAGACTTATGTAAAATACTCCCTATGTACAGTCAATGACATCATTCCCATTTGATCCAAATTAAACATTCATTATAACAGATTATAACAGAACAAAGGTTTGATATGTATGGCAGAAACTCAACTTTTCAGTTAATTAGCCTCTCAAAGAGCAAGACCAGAAACTTCAGACGTTAGATCAGTGTTTCTCAAACTGTGGATCAGGACTCACTAGGTAGGCCACAAACTAATTTCAGGTGGATCCCCAATTCTTTTCAATGTTATTTTTAATATATAGGCACCTCCCACTTTCTGACAATTCATTTTCTGATAGTTCCTCTCCTTCAGCACCTTTCGGTTATACCCAGAGCTCATTCATTCAATACATACTCCACACTTTCAACCTCTCTCTGCTGGTCAAAGGGCTAAAATTGCCTTCGCTGATTTTGATTTGCATATGACATGGTAATCAAACTGTTTTTGGCATTTTTTTAGGACTTTTTTCAGTAAATAGTCATCATTTAAATACAGAAGATATTCATTGCTCACATATTACTTTGTTCATTTTTACTGTAATTTGTCATATATTTTGGGTATATGTTAATAAATACATGTTATTTAGGATTTTGTAAGTAATATTTATGTCTTTTTGGTAGCCATTTTGCAAGCTGAAAAGAGCTGGGTTCCACTTTTCAATAGTTTTCATTTTTGGACAGTGCTCCGGTCCCTAACACATCCAAGAAGTGGGGGAAGCCTGTATTAGACTTGACTACCACAGTATGTGACAGAATTTGGGGAAATATTACAAAGCTCTTCTGTGCTCATATATATATATATATATATATATATATATATATATATATATATATATATATACACACACACACACACACACTCAAATATATATATATTATACACACACACACACACACACACACACACAAACACACACACACACACTTTTAACAATGATAGTAAATGGGACTAACTTCTGAAAATGCCAATCACAGACACAATCAAGGGATGACACCTTTATTTGGTCTGGCCAGATGCATGCAGGCTCCTAGGAGGGGGAGCCTGGTCAGCAGGAGATTTTTTAATGTCTTTAACAAATATTTGTAATCTGCATGCTTTTTATTCAGTTTAATTGTATTTAATTATATTTTAATGGTGTTTTAATCTTTATTTATGAGCTATTTTAATGATGTTTTATTCCCTGTTGTCAGCCGCCTTGGGCTCCCCCTTGCGGGGGAGGAAAGGCGGGATATAAATTCATTAAATAAATAAATAAAATAAAAATAAATTTCCGGGGGGGGGGTTGAAACCCCTGCAAACTGGGGTGACTTTCATATCTCATGCAATGTGGCGTCCTAGGATTGTTAATTTTTTTGACTGATCATAATAATTCAGGTAGGTCCTGACAGAGGCTCATTCTAAAAACCAAGTACCGCTGACAGAGATTTGAGAACTATAGCTTTAGATTAACTTCAGGACAGCAAAGAAAGGAGAATCTATAACTTTATGATCAAATACATCCTGACTAAATGGCAAAATGATTTCTCAGTACTAGCTGGACCTTGGTATTCAAGTCTGGCCTTAGGACTAATATATAACATTTGGGGGAAAAGATACAACTCAGTAAACCAGCACTCGAGGCCAAGATGGAGAAAACCTCCACAGCCACCATGTACTTTCCTTTGGTGCTCAGGTACATTGGAACAAATGACAACCACACGCTGCAAAACACCAACATGCTGAAAGTGATGAACTTGGCTTCGTTAAATGTGCTGGGCAAATTTCTGGCCAAAAAGGCCACAGTGAGGGTCACCAGAGCCATCAGTCCCATGTATCCCAGGACAGAGTAAAACATGGTGGCAGAACCTTCATGACATTCCACCACCATTTCTTCAGCCAGAGAGTGCATGTCCACATCTGGGAATGGAGGAGCAGTGCAGAGCCACACGCCACAAATCCCTGCTTGAATCAGGGAACAGCAAAGAACCACCCACTTGGCCATTCTCTTCCCCACCCATTTCCTCAGCCTGCTTCCTGGCTTGGTGGCCGCGAAGGCCAGGACCACAGTGATGGTTTTGGCCAACACAGAAGAAACAGCCACTGAGAAGACCAGGCCAAAGGCTGTTTGTCGCAGACAGCAAGTCAGTGCCTGAGGCCGGCCGATGAAGAGCAAGGAGCAGAGAAAACACAGCATGAGGGACAGGAGAAGGGAATAGGTGAGGTGCTCGTTGTTGGCTTTGACGATGGGGGTGTTTCGGTGCTTGATGAAAATTCCTAGCACAGACATGGTGATGAGAACAAAAAATAGAACCAAGGAAGCCAAAGTGATCCCCAAAGGCTCTTCATAGGACAGAAAATTAGGAAACTTAGGAAGGCATTGACTTCTCCCTTTGTTGGGATACTGATCTTCTGGGCACTTGAAACACTCATCTGCATCTGAAAAGAAAGGAAAGATTTTAGTTGTAGCATGTGTCATAATTGCAAGTATAAGTATATACTTATATATTTGTATATATAATTGTGCACTACTGGGTTGTGCAAAACCCTCCAACAAACATGTACATATTTAGTAGAAAAGAAGAGATGAAATTTTGAGAAAGAGGAACACAGTGGCACCTCACATAACAAGTTTATTTAGTTCCGGAGGCATGCTTGTTAGGTGAAATGCTCTTTATGTGAAGCAGATTTTCCTATAGGAAATAATGGAAATTCACACAATTGGTTCCACAGCCCCAAAAATATTCATATAAAAATATTAACTGTCTGTAAAAATGATTACAAAACACTGTAATATAACACTGTACAAAACACTGTAATATATAGTAACACACAATACTGCAGTAAAGAAAATACAGTACAGTACTGAACTTTACTGTACCTTTGAAAACCTTCATGGCTGGTGTGAAAGTTACAGAGAGGGGGATGACTTTGGCTGCAATCCTAAAGACACTTTCCTGGGAGTAAGACCCATTCGACACAATGGGGCTTCCATCTGAGTAGACATGGTTAGGATTGTGCTCTTTCACAATCACTAATGAAGTCACTGCTATCCACTGGCTCAAAGGAATCTTTGTCTTTTTGTGCAACTTGAACACTCCCAAGCTGCTGATGGAGAGCAGCACTAGAACATTGATAAGGCACACCTTCCACGCTGCCACACACAGATCCCACATACAAACCCAGCTCAGGCTGCTCCCCCCCAGGCCCCGCATGAGTTCCCTGGCCATAGAAGCCTATTCCAAACTTTGCCCAGAACCCCACAGCTGCTCAAGCTTGTCCCCTAATCCTGCCTGTGAGTTCCCTTGCCATGGAAGCCTGTTCCAAACTTCCACAGAAGTGCTCTTAACTCAAGACAGTGCTCCTTACACAAGTCAACATTTCTGAGAACATTTTGCTCTTAATACAAAACGCTTTTTATTCACATTGCTCTTTACTCAAGGTACCACTGTATTGTTATTTTAAATCCGGGAGCAAAGTAGACAAACTTCTTAGGAGCTCCGGTTTTAACCTTACTAAATCTCTGCCAAGAGCAGAACAAAATGTTTTCAGAACAAAATGTCAAGTAAAGATTGACTCCAAAATGTTGAGGAGTCTTTCTAAATATTAGGAGGGTATCAGATTGGCCTAGTCCGGTGTCTCTGTGGCTGCACTTACCTGTCTGATTAGAAACTGTGTTTTCTGAGCAAGGCATGCAATCATAGCAACAAATGGGTTTGCCCTCCTGAACTTTCCTGCTGTGACCACTGTGGCAACTGTCAACACATGTGGAATGAGGAGGCACCTAAACATAGAAGGTTGCAGTGTGAATCACACTCAGTGGTCCATTGCAGAGGCAGCAGGAGTGAAACAGGACACTTTGATGACATCAAGGCAATAGACTAGATCCAAACCTTTTACAGCTTCGCCACCCACTTTAGGGGTGGTATAGAAATGTGGTATATTCATACCTGCTTGAATCTGCTGTTCCAAACAATGGCATTCTCATTGATGGTGAATTCATGGCTTGGTGAGGTCATCCCAACAGGGACTTTAAGGAAGGTGTCATTGGGGAAAGTAATCCAGTTGATGATGTCATAGCCAGACGAGAATTCCCCATTGTGGAACAAGACTTCATGCCCAGCACCATTGTTGAAGTGGATGTTTTCCAGGAAAGAACTGAGCTACAGCAGGAAAGAAAACAATTAAATTTCTGAAGTGGAATCCAGGAGACAGAGAAGGGGTAAGGCGTTTGTCTATGGCCACCATTTCATAGGATATGTGAAATTCATTTAATCCTGACTCTCTCTACTCACTTTCTTGGCCACCACACAACATCAGTTGCTGTTCATGTTATTGGTGAGATTACCTGCCATGGATGAACACCAAAAGGCTCAGATTTGCCTCTTTGTTGCAGGGTTCTGTGTGTGGTCAAGAATGTGGCTTGTAAAGCATGCGCCACAGCATAGACAGCATTGTAGATTCCGTAGCTCTCACCAGACATATTCATTTCAAAGAGAGATAAAGGCAGTTTCCTCAGTTTCTTTTCTCTGTCACATTTTTGACAGTATATGAAGTCAAATTCCCATAATAAACACAGAAAGTTCCTCAGTGCCTCATCAGGCTTTAAAGTCAGCAGAAAGTCCTCAAATGCTGGCACTGAATTTGTGTGGAACAAGAAGGACAAGGATCCATGCAAAATGTCTTTACCCAACAATTGCCCAAAGAATGTACCAAAATACCACTGAGGTGGCATGATCCAAACTTTTCTTATATATACCCTTAGATCAGATTCATTTCTTTCTAAGATCAATAGCAATTTAAACAAGTTTATGTCCCCACCAACAATAATCACTTGGACATCAGTTGTTAAAACTGTTAGCCTTAAATCTTCAATTTTTTGATGAAGTTCTTTGTCCCATTCATATTTTTTCACCAAGTCCCATCTCAGCCATGCAATGCAAATGCTCTCCTGGACAAAGAGAGGTGTAAGATTCTGCACAAAGCTTTCTCCATCCTCATCATTGGAAACCAGAAGTCCAACCCAAGTCCATCTGAAATGCAGAAGCAGCTCCACAATTCCTTCATGATGGAGCGTTTCCCTTGGTGCTGTCCAGTAGAAAGAAGGGAAGTCTATTTTAAGGCTCACCTTTCTTTCAGCTGCACCAAAAGTGAACTGAGAATGGAAAGAACATCACTCAGCATTATAGCTTGAAGAAATAGCATGCAAATTATCCAGTAATGCCAATTCCATAACTTTCCATTTTGCTGATGTATCATATGTGTTTATGATTGATGAGAATATCTCTTTTTAACATCCTATATTTCTTTTAACATCCAGTGAATGGTGCAGAAGTACCTTACAGCACTTTTGTGGCATCCCCAGGCCAACACAAGACTTGTGCCAGCCTTACTGGAACTTAGTATCGCTGCCTGTGTCAAATTTACCCTCGATTAGCTAACCAAATTGGAAAAACTGTTTCAAGGGACAAGTCCCCATCAAGAGAACTGTTGTGAGAAGCAAACCTAGTAGATAAACCACACACACTCATTTAGATCTTCACTTTCTTTTTTTTTTTTTTGGATCTCAAGACAAAGCATACAAAACCCAACAAGTGTGAAAACTGGTGAAATCTGTTCTAAGTCTCCAACAATTTAAACAATCCAAGAAAAGAGTCAAAGCATAGCTAATTAAATTCTTCTTTCTTCTATAGTCCTTAGCTGTCAGTTGGGGAGACGGTCCTCTCAACCACTATGCTTCTGTAGGTGCTGCTGGATTCCATGCATCATTCACAATATGCTTCCATTCTTTGCGTTTGATGGTAATGCACGGTGGTCCCACAGTGCGTAACTATGCCTGATAGGAATGCCCAGTGCTCACTGCTGCCCACCACTGCTTCCTGATAGCCTCTAATGCCCAGTGTCTATCAGTGCCCAGCAGTGCCCATTGTTCACCAGTGCTTACCTGGTTATGCCACTGGAGAAGTACCACCACACCCAATGCATTCACACTTACCTGTGGAATCTTGTAGATATGGAAAATGTTAGCCATTTGGACAGTCTTTTCTTTAGAAAACCCCCCAACCACAGACAATACGTTCTTCCTATCACATTTGTAATTGAGGCGCTCCTTTTGTTGTGTGAATAGGAGGTCCATGATGCTCCCAGAAGTGGCTTCTGAATTAAACAGGTTATCATAGAGGTGGAAGCCCAAGGTGATATTGAGCAGGAGGATAGGATTCCTATTGATCTCATGTATGGCAAATAGCAAGGACAGGGCATGTTGGTAATAGGTTACCATCGTTCTGCAATAAAAATAATACCGAGAAAATTCTTTGAATGATGTCTCATGAATTACCACCACAACTACAAAACTTGTTGAAAGCCTAATTCCCCAACTGTAAAGCAAGATGGAAAGGAAGTGCCTTGACTTTGTCATGTAGGAGGGAATTCACTCAACAGGCTCAATAGGAGCAAACTTTGATAAAACAGTATTTTATCCCTTAAAATTCTTTCTTGTTCACAATTTACTTGCTCTTTAAAGTAATATTTTAACTCTTTCTTAAGTTATCCTTGGGATTTAAAGTGCTTATCACTCGTTATGTCTTGCATTTATATATATATATATATATATATATATATATATATATATATATATATATATATATATATAACTACTTAAATTAATATGTGGAAGGATAATAATCCTTTCTAAGCTTTTTGTCTTCAGTACCTTGCTGATGATTTTGCAGTCACCAAATTAGTGTACAAACCTTGCTGGCGATAGCAAGGGGCAACTGACTTTTTGCCCATTTGTAATCTCTCTAAGAACATATGAGTTATATTGTTCTGGGAGAGATTACTGTTCTTGGAGAGATTAATGATTTTTTTTTTCATTAAAGAAAATGCAATTTAACTTTTAGATAAAATATGTGCATACCACTTTTTAAAGTGAGTACAAGGGCAAAGAGGACCCTGTAGGTTGCCATGCTAGTTGTGACCAACTCTAGGTCAGCAGTTCAAGAACTGAGTACTGCAACACAGAGTGAGCTCCCATTAATTGTCTACAGCAGCTAATTAATAAATAGTCATCTGGGGATGACTAGCTATACCACTGTGGTGAGTACCAACACCTTTTTTCTTAGAAAATGAGCACTGGATATAACTATCCATTTACATATAAAATACAGGCCCAACCTTGTTATTAGTGGATTTTAATACACAGTTTTGACTCTGCACAAATGGCCACTGCTGATCAAAGTTTTAAAAACTGCTTTTCTACTGTTGTTTAGAGGCAGTCATGCAAGCAATCATTCTATTTTTCATATAAGCCAGCCAAAGGCAATGGATCCTTTGGATTTCTAGTTGCTTACCATCTATCTACAACACTAAGAAAAGCTGTTTTAAAGTTTTGTAAGGGAACCCATTTGTTATTTTAAAAATTGCTTTTATTTGACACATTTTTTGTATCAACAGCATGTTCCAGAATCAAAGATATTGAGGCATTAACTTATTGGAGATATTGAGGCATTAACTTATTGGAGATATTGAGGCATTAACTTATTCCATAAGGAGCAAAGGCGGAGCAAGAAACCAAGAAGTGATCTCTATTTTTTCCACATTTTTATCCATTGATTTTTCTTAATCCCTGGGAGGGTTCAGAATCGAATCAAGGTGAATAACAAGAAACACTTGTACAATCAGATTTCTTATGACTATTGATTGCCATAAAACCATATGGTCTGTGTTATTCTTAAAAGAACTTAGAAAATGCTCATTTCAAGTTTTCCAAAATCCTTAACATGGTAGAGCATTCTGTGAAGTCAAATAAATTCATTAAAAGTAGGAAATGAACTGATCCATCTGCCCCAATTACTTGCTAATTACTTTTGATAAATTGCACGGTCTAAACTTGTTCATTCAGCTACTGGACTCCCTGATTCATCAGAAAAATGGGATTATGGTTAAAAAAAATTTTTAAACTTACAAAGAACTCTCATAATTGTGATTAGGAAATTCTCTAAAATTGAGCAAGTGAACCAGCGGCAAAACAAGAGAGAAAATCCCACCAATGATAGCTTGTCCTGGCTTGTATACGTTGTCTTGGATGCTTCTAATATGGCATGTACTTTGCTGCTTCTGGCACACAATGGGAAGGAACATCAACTGAAAAAGCAGCAGCATGAAGAGCCACCTGAATAGAAATGTATGCTTAGCCATCCCACAGCCAAACATCTCCCTTGTTACCACTGTCAACTACAGTGATACAACAGTCATAGCAATAACTGGAGCAGTACATCTCTTTCAATGACTCTTTGCCATCAGAGCATACTGAGTATTTAACTATCACTGTTTTCCCTTTGGAGTGTTGTTTGAAGGGATGACAAAAATGATAGTTATTTTGATAATTACCAAGTAGATAACAGCCTTTGTGAAAAAGGACAGATTAAAATCTTCCTAAAATTATACAGTGGAGCCTCACATAACAAGTTTAATTTGTTCCAGAAGCATGCTTGTTATGTGAAGCGCTCTTTACGTGAAGTGGATTTTCCCATAGGAAATAATGGAAACTTAGACGATTGTTTCCAGAACCCAAAAAATATTCATATAAAAATATTAACTGGATGTAAAAATGATGACAAAACACTGAAATTGAAGTCTACTTAGGCTGCAGTCCTAAAGATACTTTCCTAGAAGCAAGAACCATTTAACACAATGGGGCTTAATTCTGGGTAGACATGGTTAGGAGGCTGCAATCAAAGACACTTTCCTGGGAGACTTATCTGGGCTGCTGCTAGAGGTTCAAGGTGGATGGTGGGGACACTTGGGGGCAGTTAAAGGCAGCTGCCTCTGGCACCCCCAGGCAACATCCCCCAAGTTGGGAGCAGTTAGAGGCAGCACTGCTGGCTGGCAGCCCTTTTAAACAGCCTGTGTGTGGAGCGTCATGTGCCCATTAGGTGCCCATTAGGTGCCAGAGGGTTTGTTATGTGAAGCAGGATTCCTTGGAAATTAAGACTTGTTATGTGGAACATACTTAATGTAAGGTGCTTGTTATTAGAGGTATCACTGTATAGGATCAGGCCATGCAACTCAAATGTTAAAGTAACCTCTTGTAGGCTGTTAGGAAAAAAGAATGAAAGAAAACAAGTCTAGTATGTACAAACTTTATGAAAGAACATCTTTTCTTGATGGGCAGATGATGCGTATAGTGGTTGATGCACATAGGGTTGTTGTTCTTGGGAGTGTTGTCCATGGAGGAGTTATATGCAATGGGGGGGTGGCATCCATGGGGTATTTTACTCCCGCAATGCGGGCACATTACACTAGTCTATATATATATATATATAAAGTCACTCACTCATCAACACCCTGCCAAAACCACCGGGCTTAGAAACACGAAATTTGGGATGGGTGTTCTTTCCATGACTGAGGGATGCACTAAGAACCAGTTTTCAGATGAAAAGGAACACAACGCGTTTTCCTCCCTATACTTTGCATTGGAGAGGGGTGACTGAGGGATGTTCTGCCCCGGACCTAGGAGCATGAAATTCAGGAAGGTTGTTCCTTCTGTGACATCAACACCTCCCAAGAACCAATGTGGAGAAATTTAACCCTTAAAGGGCTGAAAATGGGTGCAATGTGTTTTTGTCATACACTTAACATGGAAGACTGACCAACCTCCAATTTGGTGCTCAGTGCCTGGTGCAGTGGGGAGATGATGTTGGAAGGGAGGGGTTGCATTGTGGAGGATGCTGTGCATGGGGGGGGGGGTTGCGCATGGGGACTGATGTGCATGGGGGATGATGCACATGGGGGATGTTGCTCATGGGGGAGATGATGCACATGGGGGACTGATGCACATGGGGGACTGATGCACATGGGGGACTGATGCGCATGGAGGGTTGTTGCATATGTGGGAATGTTGTGCATGGGGATGTTGAGCATGGGGGTATGTTGTGCATGGGGGATGTTGAGCATG
This sequence comes from Cryptoblepharus egeriae, assembly GCA_030015325.1. Classification (NCBI taxonomy): domain Eukaryota; kingdom Metazoa; phylum Chordata; class Lepidosauria; order Squamata; family Scincidae; genus Cryptoblepharus; species Cryptoblepharus egeriae. The sequence continues at coordinate 87,299,820 of JAREYC010000004.1, forward strand.
GGGGGATGTTGTGCATGGGGGGTTGTTGCACATGGGGGACTGATGCACATGGGGATTGATGCGCCATGAGGGGATGGCGTACAGGGAAATTTTACTCCCGCAACGTGGGTATGCTTTCCGCTAGTATGTAATATAATTTATTACATCACAAGAAGGCTCTATGCTGCCCACTTACAAGGAAAAGGAGGATATGGAATTTTTTCCAGGTCACAAGGCTAAAATCCAGGACATGTCCTGGAAAAAAAGAACACATATGGTAACCCTGGCACATCTGCCTTATTTTAGATGCAGGCTACCTTAGAAGAATGCCAGGGGGACTGATGAGCTGAAGAGCATTAGGATGAGAAGAATGAAGAGCAGAATGCCTTAGGATGAGGGTCTCTTGTTGCCTTGAATTCTTTATGAATCATTGCTGGGCCACTGTGCAATACAAGAAAGTGCAATACACTGTGCAATACAAGAAGCTGGACTAGATGGGACTTTAGCCTGATCTAGTGGGGCTCTTCCTATGTTTTTATATAAGAACATTCTTTACATTCTGTACCTGTGTGTGTCTGCAAAATGTGTCCTGAATAAAACAAAGATATATGTTGAGCGCAACAACCTTCTTAACCTGCATCTTCAGGATAACCCCTATATAAATGCTATATCCTGGCAACCTTTTTAGTCATACTAGATGCTGTTTTAGGACCACCATTCAGAGCACAATACCATAGTCTTTCAAGATTGAAGGATGCCAATGAATGAGTTGGCTCAGAGTCTATTCTCCTCTTATAAACCATCTCCAGGTCCTTTCTTGGTTTCCCTGTCTTGGGAATAGTCTTGGGCTCAAAGAATGATAAACAAGGGGGTATTAAAAAGTACAAGCAGGGTGACAGAAAATTCATGTGTTTGGCTGGTATGCGCAAGGAAAAAGTTTAATAAAGTGGATTGATAAAGAAACTAGAGTTGTTACACAAACTCTCAAACCCTCCCAAGTATTGCATCTAATTGCTGACAGCTTCTCTAGGAGGAAATACAAAAGATCTAGCTTTTATAAGCCAAAACAACTGCTTAGTCCATCAGTGGATGACATAGCATAATTTCTTGGCCCAATATTCTTTTTGAATGAAAGATGAAAAGTGCAGACAAAAACAGAATATAAAATACTCAAGTTGACAGACAATAACAGTTTCCTATTTGATCCAAAATCTAGACACTGATGATAACAGATCATAGGTATGGTGTGTGTGACAGAATGTTCCATACTGACTTAGCTTCTCAGTGAGCAAGACCAAAAACTTTAGAATTTAAATCAAACTCACGACAACCAGGAAAGGGGAATCTAGGCCTTAATGATCAGATATATTTAGAATATATGACAAAATGATCTCAAGGAATATGGATCTAGATTTTATATTCCAATTACTATATATTCTGTAGCTGAATAGATACAACTGAACTCTTGAAGCCCTCTAAGGGAACTACAATGAAACCAGAATCCAAAATGGTATGCTCCTCCATACCTCCAGATTCACTTCAAAACTTCAGAATAGTACTAATACAGATTGTTTCATATCTCTAGATCCTTACCTATTTTTTAGTACTAGCTGGGCTTTGGTATTCAAGTCTGGCCTAAATATTATTATATAGCATTTGGGGGAAAAGATACAACTCAGTAAACCTGCACTCGAGGCCAAGATGGAGAAAACCTCCACAGCCACCATGTACTTTCCTTTGGTGCTCAGGTACGTTGGAACAAATGACAACCACACACTGCAAAACACCAACATGCTGAAAGTGATGAACTTGGCTTCGTTAAATGTGCTGGGCAAATTTCTGGCCAAAAAGGCCACAGTGAGGGTCACCAGAGCCATCAGTCCCATGTATCCCAGGACAGAGTAAAACATGGTGGCAGAACCTTCATGACATTCCACCACCATTTCTTCAGCCAGAGAGTGCATGTCCACATCTGGGAATGGAGGAGCAGTGCAGAGCCACACGCCACAAATCCCTGCTTGAATCAGGGAACAGCAAAGAACCACCCACTTGGCCATTCTCTTCCCCAGCCATTTCCTCAGCCTGCTTCCTGGCTTGGTGGCCACGAAGGCCAGGACCACAGTGATGGTTTTGGCCAACACAGAAGAAACAGCCACTGAGAAGACCAGGCCAAAGGCTGTTTGTCGCAGACAGCAAGTCAGTGCCTGAGGCCGGCCGATGAAGAGCAAGGAGCAGAGAAAACACAGCATGAGGGAGAGGAGAAGGGAATAGGTGAGGTGCTCGTTGTTGGCTTTGACGATGGGGGTGTTTCGGTGCTTGATGAAAATTCCTAGCACAGACATGGTGATGAGAACGAAAAACAGAACCAAGGAAGCCAAAGTGATCCCCAAAGGCTCTTCATAGGACAGAAAATTAGGAAACTTAGGGAGGCATTGACTTCTCCCTTTGTTTGGATACTGATCTTCTGAGCACTCTAAACAGTCATCTGCATCTGAAAAGAAAGGAAAGTTTTTGACTGTGACATCTTAAATGTGTCATTATTGTTCCCCTCACTTATATATTTGTTAAATATTTGTTAAATCACTTATATATTTGTTAATATAACACTATGCTTAATTAACCCTGATGCTAAACACTTGATGCTTGGATTATGGTTGTTGAGCTCTGCAAAATTCTCAAACAAACCAGTATGTGTGTGTATATATTAACTCAGTAAAAAGAGGAGGTGAAATTTTTTTAAAAGTGCAATGTCTCTCTTTTGAGTTTTGAGGTAAAGTAGACAATAGAAGCTCCTATCTTAACCTCTCTGAAAACTCTGCCAAGAGCCTTGCAAAACTGTCATCATTAACAAGGCCAGCCTTCAGGACAGAGATTTCTTTCTCATGTTCTTCTCTGCCCACTCTTTTATCAAATCTGCAGTCTCTAAGCTTGAGGAAGCCAAACAGAGGCAAACAACCCCATGTTTTAAACCAAATGAAGAGATCAAATTCAACTTTAAACATACTGATGTTTGAGTCTTGTGATTATGCCCACAAAAACTCCCTATACTGATACAAAATCCTCTACACAGAAATGTGCTCTTACCCTTCTGGTCTGAAATCTTCCCATCAGGACATGGAATACAATCATAGCAACAGAACGGTTCCCCCTCTTTCTTGTTTTTGCTGTAACCTGGAGGACAGTAGTCGTTACACACAGCGAGGGGTACCTATTCAGAAAAAGAGAGCATAGAAGTTCAGATTTGGGGTATACTGTATTCAGAACTGGGTACTGTTACTGCAATAGTGATGAATGTGCTGTCAAATGGAGATAGGGCATTCAAATTATTAAAGTGTAATGCACTGATTGTGTGATTGGCAGAACAAATATTTAGACATACAGCAAATTCCCTTATCTGTGGGGAATCCCCACAAATAGCTGAAACCACAGATAGAGGCAATGCCCATCTTTGTGACCTGCGGAGGGCTTTCCTCATGAAACTGGGAATCACGTGCCCTAAAAAATAAAACTGTAGTCTGAGCATGGCAGAGGTCTGAGCCAAATAGAGGCCTCTGTTGAACTCAGACATGCAGGAGAGGTCATGCATAGGGGGGCAGACTGCACAGAAAAATTAATCTCCTAATATGGGATCCTCAAATATGGCCTCCATATTTGTTTTCAGAACAGTTTACAATTATAACTGCTTGTTTCTGCTGGGTATGATAGGACCATACGACCCAAAAAACCTGGATTCTTCTGGATTTTTAGCCTCCTGTCCGGGTATCCTACATTTTGGCGTCATTGTCTTACATTTTGGCTTCATTTTTGAACTTCACAATGGTGTGCAGTACACCCATCAAGTCGTATGTCGATGGATTCATATTGAAGAGCAGAATCCAATAAAAAATCAATTTTGAGATATCGCCTTCCTATCAAAAGTTATGGCCAAAAAACCAAAAACAAAAAATATAAAAACATCTATTTTTTAAAGCGGGTAGGAATTTTGGCTTAGAGGGGGTAGGAATTTTGGCCTTGGGGTTCAGGAATTTGGGGTTTGGCATCTGGTCACCCTGGCGTTCTATGCATAAGCAGAACTTATCAGTAAATTGAAAAAGCCCTGATTCATTTCAACCTGTATGACCACTTAATATAATACACCTAATAATATTGGAAAATTTTGGAAATCAACACTGGAGTACTGTTTCAACTACTGTTTACAGATTTCACCTGATTAAACCTGCTATGCCAGGTAATGATCTCCTTATTAACACTGAACTCTGCAGAGTGAGGAGCCTGTGGATCCAGCCTACCAACTTTCACTTTTCTGAAGGATGCATTGGGGAAGGTCACCCAGTTGATGATGTCAAATCCTGTGGCCAGTTCACCTTTCTCATTAAAATAAATGGGATCCCCAACACTGTTGTTGAAAGAAACACTTCTGAAAAAAGGGTGAAGCTGGATGGAAGAAACAATAACAAATCTTAGAATTGGAAAAAAAGGGAAGAATAGTTAAATTATTCCTCCTGATAAAAGAGATGTTTTCGGCATTGAAATATTGGAAATATTTGGGATATACATTTTCTAAGGATGAAGATATATTCATCTTAAGGATGAAGATATATTGCCAAAAACAACTGTACCCTTCTCTCTCACATCAATCTGTCATTGCCTGTTAGGAGAAGGAGGAGGCAAAGGAGAGGAAGGAACTGTGTATTGTGCAGTAAACCAAATGTGAACTATCTTGAGGGTCTCCAATACAAGGTGAAAAGGCAGTCAATAACGTCTAAATCAGTAAATGAAACTTTAGAGGCTGTAGAGCAGTGATTTTTAACATTTTTATCTCATGACACTCTCACAAGGCACTAAGGCCAGCATGACTGAACACCAAAGGAACACAGAATGCTGTTACCGTCCTACCAAAGTGGTACCGAATTATCTACTTGCATTGACCTCCATTCAAACTGCTAGGTTGGCACTGTGGGCAAGCGACAGGATCTCACTCTGTTTTGCAGTATGTGGGTACCAACGTACTACCAACCTGCCAACCTTCAGGTTGACAAATACATAGTCTTTAACCACTGAGCAACTGCAGCCCAAAGAATTATCATTACAACCTAAATAACTGTAGGTGAAAAAGTATTACCTGCCAAGGTTGCAGATTCAGATGCCCAACACTGTTCCCCATTGACCTCAGCTTGTTTCTAGATGAGTGCATGGCATATACAGCATGTGCCACAACATGGATGGCATTGTATATGTTATAACTTTGGGAAGTCATACTCATTTCAAAGTAAATCCCAGGAAGGCATTCAAGTTTCTCCCTCACAGAGCAGGTGTTCACTTTCTCTGGAAATTCCTCTTTGGTGTCTGGTAATAAGGGTTTAACTGCTTGCTCCCAGAAGATCCCAATAAAGCCGTCTTCTTTTGGCCAATGTGAATTTAGACCTTGAAGAAAGTGCTGGAACCCAAACACATCATTGGAGTTAACTGTAAAAGATAAAGCTCCATGGAACGCTTTGATATTAAAAGCATTAAAATATGGTTGTGATGAAAAATCCCACTGAGCTGTCATGACCCACACCTTTTCCATAGTTGTCTCAGTCTTATGTTCCATTTGTGCAAGATATAGAAAATATTGCAACATTATCATGGTGTGGGTATCTGCATTAACAACTAGGACTCTGACTTCGCTTTTGGTCAGAAAAAGACTCAAGTTCTCTTGAGATCTTGACAAGTAGGAAGTTTCTATCATTTTATCAATGGAACTGAAAGCTGGAAGTCTGTCAATGAAGGCAGAACAAATGCTGTTCTGGGAAAGCAGGGGCATCAAGCGTTGCACAAATACTTCTCCTTTGTCATCATCCAGTGCAAGGATTCCAATCCATGACCATTGAAAGTATAGAAGTAACTGGACAATCCCTGTATACTGGTGTGCTTCATTAGGAGCCATCTGGTAAGTGGAAGGGAACAGGGTGTTGTCATTCAGCACTGGTGTAAAGAAGCAGTAGGTGATCTAAGCAAAAAAAAACAAAACTGTTGCAACAGGGATATAGCTCCATGGAACTATGGATACTAAAAGGAAGTGTCTAGGAGGGAGATCTCAGAGCCTACCATTCTTAGACCTTTTATGAACTTACAAGGGTGTCTTTACCTGCCCTTCCTGCCCTTTTCTCGCCTCCTGATGTGACATACTGACCTCTCTTCATCAGCTCTACCAAGTCATGTGGAGTCTACCATGAGGTTTCTCAAATCAGTGCAAAGGGATTAGTTCTAGCATAAAGGTAAAGGTGTCTGATTCTCTAGTTTTGAGCAATTCTCTGGTGCTCTGGTGCTCATCTCCATTTCTTAAGCCGTAGAGCCAACATTATCTGAAGATGCCCCCATGGTCATGTAGCTCACACACACATAGAACAGTGTTACCTTCTCACCAAGGTGGTACCTGTTTATCTAACTGTCAGATAAATAGCTAGACACCTGCGAATTGGGCAAGAGGTACTCTTTCAAGTGGGTGCTCCTCCTTTATTTAGCAGGGGAAGAGTAATTGGTCCTCATCATCCCAACAATGTCTGTTATAGTGGCTTCTGCTGGTGCTCTTTTGCATTTTAGATTGTGAGCCTTTTGGGGACAGGGACTCATTAGCCATTAATTTTTTTATTTTGTTTGTAAACAGACAGACAGACAGACAGACAGACAGACAGACAGACAGATAGATAGATAGATAGATAGATAGATAGATAGATAGATAGATAGATAGATAGATAGATAGATAGATCTACTTCCATTTACATGTTTTCAAGCTGCTAGGTTGACAAGAGCTGGGCAAGAAATATAGTATACCCTGTTCCAAAGTTCAGAATGTGTAAGTTTTTTGTACATGTTCATGAACTGCAAATGAAGGAGTGTCACAAAAGCACTGTAAAGCACTTTTGTATCTCTCCAAGGGGAGATCCAGGCCAGTGCAATCTCAACCTATAGATGCAATCTCAGTGCATGGACATGGGCCAGTCTTCCCATGCTGCCACAGGCACTTGGGCAAGATAGGCTTGCATCCTATAGGCCATCCCTAGCCAGCACAGACTGAAGGACCCCCATTGGGGCTGCAGTTGTTTTCCAACTGCAGTGACTCAAGCAATTCTTGTTGCCCCAGCTGAGCCCCTTAGCACCTGAATATCAATGAATCAGGAATAAAATAATGTATAATTCAAACATCATAAATATTTCAATATATTTGAGCCACCTACTGTATGTAATAGTATATTAATACATTAAAAAAACAATTTTCCTTTCTTCCCAAACAAAAGCTATTTTGTGTTACTTTGCGTCTTTTTCTCTCAACCAAAATACTAGACTTGAGAATGAAAACTTTGCAAGCCACATTTGTAAAAACTTGATAATCGTATATCATACCTGTGGAATTTTATAAATGCTTAAGATATTAGACATATGGAGTGAAGTTTCAGAATCAAGACCCCCAACGACAGTAATGAGATTCTTCTGGATATCACACCTGTAGTTGGGAGTGATACTTTTTGTAGTGAAGAGAAGGTTGAGGGTATTCTGATAAGTTATTTTTGCACTGCAGTAGTAGTCACAGATGTGAAAGCCCAGGCTGATATTAGGTAGGATCTTGGGGTTCTCGTTTATCTCCTTCACAGCAAATACCAAAGCTAGAACGTGCTGGTAGTTCTTTGGCACTATACTAAAATAAAAATATCATGGCAGGTAAAATACATAGAAATACTGAACATCATGAACCTCTTACAAATACTGATCAGCGATATCAAAGCATATGTTCTGTATTTAGTTGAATGTGATTGGGACAGGGATATCTTCAAACCCATAAGGAAGTAAAAAAATTCAGAAAACACAATTGGGTATTGCAGCTTGACATAGGTATAAGAACAGACAGTGTGTTCTTTGTGATCTGCTATCAATTCTTACAAGACAAAACAAAACAAAGCTTCTTTGACTAGATGTGAATTGGCAAACTATTATTTTTTTGTCTGCACTAAATGTTCTCTGATGTTTTGATGCCTCATTTGCTTCCTCATAACCACACTGGGCAGCCAAAAAGATGATCAAAATAGTGGCACCGACCTCATAAATCCATGATCTCTGGGTAAAATTTTCAATCTAAAAATAATATGATAATGCTTGGATTACCTGCTTTGATGAGCCATAAACCAAAACTTACTGCAAGTTATGAAAATAGAACAATTCCCTACATGGTTTCCTCAATGAGTTTTGTGTCTGGGTGTTGGTCAAAGGATATGGGTTCAAACATGGCAAGAAGCTGAGAAGCCATTCCTCCAATAACGAGGTCACCTGCTTCATAATACTCATGTGGAATGTGAAGAGGATACCTCTTGTCACACATGGAAAGCTGTGTCTTGCATTCAGTTAGAAGCAGCAACATGAGCAATAGCATCAATTCTACCGACATCTTGTATGTAAATTCTACATATAATCAGGACATTCCCTGGTCCTACCTCATTGGAACCACCCAACACTAGCCTAATAACCATCTGACTTCACTTTAACAGTTCTAATCAACCTGTTTAAACCTTGCATTACATATTAAAGGGACTAGTTATCACAGCCTGCCTGTCCTTTGCCCAAACAATGAAAAATAGTGCATAACAGTGCATAAATAGCACATAAATTTATTTCTTGATTCTGTTAATGGCTTCTAAGTCCATCAGGGCTTTGGCAGGAATGTCTAATCACAATGATTTGTGGCAATCAAAGTGTCCCCTCCCCAAAGGACAGGGCTTCAGAGGACATACACGTTGATTATAATCATACTTGCCTGGGATGACTTCCAGAGGAGGGGTGAGATGGGGCAGACTGATGCAACATCATCTGAAGATTTAACCCTGGGCAGGAGGCAGTGGCAGTGTTTTGCAATGAACAGATAATGCTTCCCCAGGGAGAAAGAAGCAAATGTTAACAAATGGGACTCAACAAGTCACAACTTTGTTGAAAAAAGAATAAATGCATCAGTCAAAACCAATGCAGAGAGAGTAGATTTAATCCCACCATACCAGATGCTCTGGGAGGCTGAGCATGGATGGAACATCCATCCATGAATTACTAAAATTGAACCTGAGTGAAATCTGATGGATGGGTTGGTAACCATTTCCCTTGAATGGAGAGGAGAGGCAGGTGAAAATATATTCCCCCATAAGATGAGCTTTGTGGAACCTCCATATTATGGCAGTGAGCAGAGAAGGGTGTGAGCTCCTCTGAGCTGAGAGCCCCTGACCAGCTGTGAGTCCCTCTGAGGGTCTTCAACAGGCTACCTAACAAAGGAAATCATCAATATCAACCCTGTCAGGAATAACCCAGATGACCTTTTCAACATCAATTGAGATAAAAAAGATATAGGCTGCAATCCTAAAGACACTTTCCTGAGAGTAAGACCCATTGGACACAATGGGGCTTACATCTGAGTAGACATGGTTAGGATTGTGTTCATAGACTGCAATCCTGAAGTGCACTTGGGCTACCCTATCGATAACTGAGGTGGCCCAATTCCAAGAAGTCAGTCCAGTTACACCAGAAAGGCTTGGGCTGGCATACGTCAACTAACTCTACAATCCAGAGTAAGACGTAAGAGGCACTTACTCTGGGTTGCTCTATGTATTTCCCATAGGTTTCCCATAGGTGGCACCATAACTTCGTCAGTGTAAAAAGTCCCGTAGTTCCTCTGCATTGTAGCCATAGTCTGGCCCAAGACAGATGGACCTGCGCCAGCGTAACTGTGCCAGTCTAGCCAGTTCAGGAGAGGCATGTTGAGCGGATGTTTCCAGGGCAGAAATGCTCCTCAGTATTATACCACCTCAGGAGCAGGAGTAAATCTAAGTAGACCCATCAGGTTCCATGATAAGCAGGATATGGCACAACTGTGACAGAATACAGCAGAACTCCAGCTGGCCGTGCCAACAATCCCCCTGCATCCACCCTCCACTACAGGGACTGCTGTACTGCAGTCTCAGGCTGCAGCCTTGACTGGTTGTCAGAAACTCCTGTGCTTCCTTCTAAGGCAGGCAGCACAGCTGTTCCTTGTTCAGTGTGATCTGAGGCAGGTCTCCTCCGGAGCAAGCCCTCCCCAGGTGCCACCTGTTGCATGGTGGGCATGCTCTGGAGCAGCTAGGGCAGCCCAGGCTGCCTGACTCAATGGATTCAGCCCAACCTTCTGCTCTGGATACAGCCAACTTGGGGCAGCCCACCTGGGCTATTCTCATTGCCCTAACTCTGGATTGCGACCCTAATCACATACAGAAATGCAAATAATATAAAAAACCAAACTTTTTCAAATAATTTTTGAGCAGAAAAATTCTTTAATATAGTTTTAGGAAGGAGCATGAAAAACAACATAAAACAGAATATTTATTAACTTCCAATACAATAATCAGAAAAATAAACAACACACAGCAACCACTGTTTATAATTTATCATTTACCACTGATCATATTCATTAAGTCAGGGGTGTCCAAATTTTTGGAAGGAGGACCACATCATCTCTCTGTTGCTGTGTCAGGGGTTAGAAAAATGATTTACATTTCAAATTTGAATTTACATAAATTTAAAAATAAGGGTGCATTAGATACAAGATTTGCTCATGTGGCAGATGGAAGAATCTTGCTGTGGGCCGCATTGATGCTTGCTGCGGGCCGCATCTGGCCCTGGCTGGACACCCCTGCACTAAGTCATTATTTACAGATAATTCCAGAACAATCCTGAATAATTTATACAAGCAGCTGAAATATGATGTAACTGTTGTATTATGTATTTATTAAATGATTTATACCGTTTTTCCCACGCCAAAGCCAATGTCCAAAGCAGCTTACAAAGCTTTTATCCTTTTGTACTCATAACAACCATGTGAGGTAGATGTGGCTGAAAGTGAGTGACTAGCCCAAGTTCATACAAGAAGCTTCATGGCTGAGGGCAGATTTGAACCTAGAACTTCCAGGTTTCAAGCCAAATTATTATTATTAAAATTATTTTTAGCAAATAGCACAAAAGAATAAGCTCTATTAAAATTAAATTACTGTAGGTTTACCTCCCTGCCAAAGATAACCCAAATATTTGACAAATCAGCATAAAGTTGGGTTCAGTGGTGCTGGCAAACTCTGGTGCGCACAGAAGGGCCAATGCAAGAAACTTGTTGGAGGAGGGGTCCCAAATATAACCTGTTAACCAGCAGGCCAGGGTTCGAGACCCAGGTCCCCACAGGATGAGAATTTCCTACTACAGGCAGGGAGTTGGACTAGATGATCCACTGGGTCCCTTCCAACTCAATGATTCTATTCTATTCTAAATACAGGTATGCAACACTGAACGATTGGGATATGTTCTCCAATCTCCAATGTTATGCAGTTAGGTTGTTAAGTGAACAATCAGTGAACAGTCTAGGGCTTTTGTTCAGTGAACAGTGAACAGTCTAGTGCATTTTCATAACCTTTATTGGCATACAAATAAATGGATAAATAGCAAATCAAACAGGTGTCAAGCGAGCAGGCAGATCATACAACAAGTAACTGGTCCAATAGACTAAGATATGGCAAGGAAAACAGTTTCCCATCAATGGATTGCAACAGCCAAGCATAAACTCAAGATTTCCTGCATCTGATACGCAGCTTGGTGGCCAATCAATACTGATTACGTGCACATTAAATGAGTGTGCATTTTGAACACACTCACTTAGCACTCTACCACATTATCCCGGTGTAAAAGCCCTCACAGATCACCACATAGATGTCTGTTATCACAGGATAACACATTTACCAGGGCTTTTAGGAGGTTTATCCTGGAAACCAGAGGAATAAGAATTTGTAGGTCTTTGGGTGAGATGAGGATTCTGTTTATCAGCCCAGGGGAGATAGTGATTGTCTTGTTCTTCAGCTTTGGAAGTTGCCAGAAAGGACTTTGTCTGGTTGGGAACAGCATATTTAGTGGGATTAGAAGACATATAGGAGGGCTGGCCAGATGTGTCAGTGGGGAAGTAGACAGGGGAAGTCACTGTGCTGGCTGACTGTGTGGCTAGCGCACTTGTGGTTGAGCGTACCTCAACATACTGTTGTGGGTACTTCAAGGCCTGTGGGTCCCTGTTGCTGATGCTCAAGGTCTGAGGCAATGCTCCAGGGTCTGTGGATGGAAGAGTCTGAGTGCTGACATGCCTTGAAACATAAGAAGGTTGCTGGGACACATTGTTTGTCTGAGTAGGTGGCAAGGGGGTTGGTGGTGTCCTTGAGGTTACAATTTTGTTCAGATGAACTGATCGACTCCAATAGGCCGGACTCTGAGAAGGTGCTGTGGCTGAAGTTGTGGTTGCGATGCTATTATCCACAGCAGACACTGTGGACTGCATGGATCTGCACTGTGTGTCATCTAGCCAAGGATGGCGATAATATTCTGTTTGGTAGATTGTCTGGGATCTAGATGCATATGTGCAGGGTTGGCTGTGAAAAGGCAAAGAAGCAGGAAGCCTATCAACTGAGAAAGCAGGAGATTGGCGTGGGGCATGAATGACCATTCTGGAGGATGTCTGTTCCTGAGAAGAAAAACCGTGTCCTTGGCCTGAAGAAACATAACTCCTTTGTTCTGTACTTTGGAGTGGAGATGTTGGCTGAACTGGTCTCATTTGAGGCACAGATTGTACAAGGTGGGAATTTGGTGATTTCACTTTCTGAGGCTGAGGACTGGAGGTGTTAGAGACATTGGCTGGGCAGGAAGGGGGAACATGTTGGCTTAGAAACATGGTGGGAGAAAAAACAAGGGGCTGTGTCCATGGCATGGAGCTGGCAGGGCAAGGCTGAGAGAGGAAAGATAAGGTGCACTGGTTAAATGTCTTAGGCATAGGCAAATGTGTAGACTTGGAGGCAAAGCCAACTGGTGTCTCACCCCACTCTGAAGGAAAAACCACAGGGGAGGAGGGAAGTAAAGGAGTCCGTCTTGTCCTGGCGCTGGCCATCACCTGGTCCTTAGGATTTGCTGCTTTGGGTGCTTTCTGAGGTGAAGTGTTGGGCTGTGGAGACTGCTTGTTGCTTGGAGGATTTAAGCATTCTGAGTACAAGTGGAGAAAGGAGTGGGGCTGAGGAACAGGGGCCACTGTGGCCTTGGGGGTAGAAGACTTGGAAACCACCATGGGATCAGTCTTGGACAAAGAACAACCAGGAGCCATTGCAGCTTCTGTCACATTAGACAGATGAGACTGACCTGATGGATCCCCTAATTTGGCTCTGGTCACCCCATGCTCTTGCAAGTGGGATCTTGGTTTTGGTGCACTTTGCATCTCACTTTGTGGGAGAATACAGCCCCCTGTTTTGCCTGGCTCACCAAGATGGCCTGAAGTCAATGGGTGAATAGTGCAGGGCTGAGGCTTCACTGTAGCCCTGGGCGGAGAGGGCTGAAAACCCACCACAGGATCAGCTACAATCACAGCGTTAGAGAATGAGTGAGATGGAACAACAGTTGCATCTTCTACCCTGGAAATGATCTGATGACCTGAAAGACACAAAATTGATGCTGTTAAGTGCCATGGACTATAATAAAGACTCTTTGCAGGTGCAGCTAGAGAGGTGATGGTAAGAAATACCGGGGAGAGAAGTGTCAAAGGTCCCTCCCTGAGGCGTGATATGAAAAAGAGTAGTATTAGAAAGAGTAGAAAGCGTATTAGGATAGTAGAAAGAGTATTGGGATCATTGAGCAATGCATTGAGCGAGCTCTCATGTGGTCATGCACAGGAACTGCAATCCCAAAACTCAATATTTAGCTCAGGTAAGTAGATGTCTAATCTAACCTATCTATTCATCTATTGTATTTATATACCGTATTTATATAAATAGAAAAAGCTGGGTAAACTTTTGATTTATTATTTTTGCAACATGATGTTTCCTAGCATGTCTTCTCAGCTTGGCTTCTTGAATATCTTATCATCTATCTATTTTGGAAGTTGCTTAGTCTTTCACGAGAGTCTGCTATGCTCTCAAAGATGCCATTGGGTCAAATTTACAGCCACCACATAGCCAAAACACATTGGACCACTAGGATCAGAGAATCCACAATCCAGGTTTTTTTTTTTCTATTTGAGGCACTCTCTGAGGTTATACACACTCATCATCTCTTATTTCACCTACCTACCTGTCCTGTGGAAGAAAAACTGGGATGTTTATTTAAACACTAGTGAAAATGTACCCGTGTTGCAAGAGTAAAATTCCCCGTATGCCATCCCCCAATCCCCCAAACACATCAAATCCCATGCACAACATCCCCCATGTTCATCCACCCCATGTGCATCATCCCCTGATGCACATCAACCCCCAAGCTCATCAACCTCCCATGTGCAACATTCCCCATGCGTAACACCCCATGTGCAACAATCCTTCATGCGCATCAGTCCCCCATGAGCATCAACACCTCATGTGCATCAAACCCCACGCGCAACATTCCCCTTGTGCATCAGTCCCCATCTGCATCATCACCACTGCACAACAACCCCCTGTGCGCATCAGTCCCCCGTGCACAACAACCCCCCATGCACATCAACCCCATGTTCATCCACCCCATGTGCATCAACCCACCATGCGCAACAGCCTCCCATGCACATCATCCCCCATGCGCATCACCTCCCCATGCGCAACAGCCTCCCATTCGCAACCACCCCATGTGTAGCATCCTCCCCAGTGCAACCCCTCCCTCCAAACAATATCCTCCCAGTGCACCAGTCACCGAGCACCAAATTGGCTGGATGTTTTGGTCAGTCAGTCTTCTATGTTAAGTATAGGACAAAAACACACTGCACCCTTTTTCAGTCCCTTATGGGTTAAATTTCTCCACATCATTTCTTGGTGAGTGTTCATGTGACAGAAGAAACACCCTCCTCGAATTTCATGCTTCTAGGTCCGGGGCTTGGGGCAGAGCTTCCCTCAATCACTGATTCGTCAATGCAAAGTATAGGGAGGAAAACGCATTGTGCCCCATTTCGCCCCCTTCCGGTTGGAATTTCCAAAAACCAGTTCTTAAAGACTCCCTCCATCATGGAAGGAACACCCACCCCAAATTTCACGCTTCTAGGCCTGGCGGTTTTGGATGGGCGTTGACGAGTGAATCAGTGACTTTTCTCTTTTCTAAATTGGTATATAGATTTCTCTGACTTTCTCATTGCTGTTGTTCGCACAGAACCATCAATAACATAACTTGTTAGTTGTGAAGAGGTTAATCAAAACAAGCTTCTGATTTGTCCTTCCTATGGTGATGTTTATTTCCCATAGACTGGCACTTGGGAGGAAATATTTTTAAAGTTGTGGAGTTAAAGATAGTAAAGAGGAGAAATTTGGAAATATACTGCTTATAGGAAATTTGCCAGTTTTTCTTCATACATACATAGATATGTTACATATACATTAAAAGAAGCAACAACATTACATGTGGGAGAACGTACCAGATTTCAAAGCTGGCTCTTTGGAGGACACAGGGAACAATAATGTTTGGACCCCGTACCCCTTCAGACAAACCACATCTGGCATTTGCAGCAAAAACTGCTTGGCAGAGGAAGCATTCCCCAGTTGTAGGTTTTTCTGATAGGCTGCACTGTATTCAACACGGAACTGGAACAGTGATATGCCCTCGGGATGCCTGGCCAGGATGTGAGCAACCTCCTGCTTTAATTCATCCAGGTCCTTCAAAAGGTGGGGCCTATTCAGGTTGGGTCTTCTGAGCAACTGGGCATTTGAAAACGAGGGGATGTCTTCCACTGGTGGTGGTCTATGAAGCTGGCGTTTATCTGACAGCTGATCTGAAGTGTCAGAGTGAAGCTGGGATGAACAGTTGTCTGAAATGGCACCGTAAGGATCCTGAGAGACTGGAGGATTTTGAATGACGGCAGATGGGTCAGACAGACTCTGAATCCAAGATCTATTTGCAGAGTAATCATGGAAAGTGGGTAAAGGCTCAACAACATCTTCAAAGCCTGTAAGAAAACAGAGGGCAGTTATAAAGAAAAACATTTGGAAACAATATTTTGATTTCCAGTGTCCAAATCAGCTAAGCAATACAAAATCATATTCAAATATTGTAATACCCTATGAATACCAATATTGACAGAACTGGTCATAAGAGGAGAAACAAGACTGTGTTGTAGTAGGTACACATTTTGTTGCACACAGTATCTGCTTAGTAGTTTACCTGGTAGAATGTTTGCTGACTTAACTATTCTTAATGTCTTCCTGAGTGGGATGGGGGATCATGCGAGGGAGGCAAAAAGGCAACTTCTCCAGCGTTTGTAGTGTGTGAGATGGTGTCTGTCTGTTGTGGACTGGAGTTTCCTCCAATTCATGATGGACGCAATATGGGGATACCTGGCCATGCTAGGTTGGCAGGAGCATCATGCGAGAGAGGGATAGATTTAACCTCATGACCCAATGAAGAAGAGAAGTCTTATTAGCCAGGACAGATGATTCCATGATTCAAGGTGCAATCCTCTTGGGATGCAGAACCAACACAACATTTGCTGCACTAGCAATGGGTACTGGAAAAGTGTTGTAAATTGCTTTGACACCTGGAGTGTAGGTGGGAAGGCCTGCACAATAGTACTTTAGTATATTGTGCTAGAAAGGTTTGATTATAAATAGCCTGTAAACTATTACAAAATATGAACCATCATCCAAAAGGGAATGGTAGATCGTTGTCATCTGTTCACAAAGAACAAGTTCTTACTAGAAAGAAATATTTTCATTCACTGCAATAATTATGGGTGCATCTCAAGGGGAATAATAGTTGGTTCATCATACTTTTTAATTTCTGAGATTGGAGGAAAAGACAAAGTGCACAACCCGGAGTAACTATGGGGCTCTTAAGAGACATTTACGTTGATGTAGTTATGGTGCCATCTAGTAGAAACCTATGGGAAATTCATAGAGCAATCCAGAGTAAATTTTTCTTACATTGACGTAAGAGCTCCTATAGTTACTCTGGATTGTGCAGAGTATTGCATATTCAAAATTGTCTTGAAAATCTCTTGATATTAAAAAAATTCCGTCTTTTTAAAAAATGATGAAACACTGAAGGGAACAGTACTTCATTCTTCATTAAAGGCTCCTTCCAGGACATGCATTTAGTATATGTAATGGTGGTTAGAACTGACTGCAGTGATTACTGTGGTTTTTAGTTCAGTTGAATTCACAGACATTTATGGCAAATAAGATGCAGACCAGCCAATACGGGGATCCCAACCTTATGGAATCAGGATCCCAACCTTATAAGGTCATACATGGTGGGTTGCAGATACCAGCAGGGGGTACAGATAATCCAGGACAAGCTGCTTAATTAGCCAGAACACATTATATAAATCCTTCCATTCACACACGTCATCAGCTGTGGGATGTCGTGTGTGAATGTGAACACCTCACTTCCATGTTCTTCCACCTATTAAGGAACAAAACTGCTCAGTAACAATTTCCAGGTCATGCAGATCACCTGGGAAGCACATTTTGTCATAAGGAAAGTATTATGTATCTCATGATGTATTTTACATATTTAAAAGTATCTTCTTATGTAAAGTGTTTTTATAATACAGAATTGCTATAATTTGCTTTTTTACCTTAGAAACAAAGGCTATAATCGAGAATAACTACGGGACCTTTTACACTGAGTTAGTGCCACTTATGGGAAATGCATACAGTAATCCGGAGTAAGTGCCTCTTACGTCTTCCCTTAGTTACTCTAGATTGTAGGGATAGTCAACCTTGCCCCCACCTCCACTCCACACTCCTTACGCCAGCATGAAGAGGTATTGTGAAATCACTCCTTATGCCAGCATGAAGAGGTATTGTGAAATCAAAAACCAGGAGTCTAACAGCTAGTTTGCATTATACTCAGGAGAAAATTGCTGAAGTAATAGGATGATGGAACACAGTTATGGATGGCAGATGTCCAACTACCATTAATAACTTGGAGCCAAGAGGCAAGGAGTCATAGCTCCAGACTGGTTCCTACTCCATTAGACAGGTAGCACTCTAACTGGGAACCAAAACATTATCCAAATTGCAGGGTGACCATATGACTGGAAATTTACAGATTTGTCCTCTTTTTTAGCCTCTTGTCTGTGTGTCCTCCAAACGAGCTTCATTTTGGCACTTTGAGGTGGTGTGCATTACCCCATCATTTCATATGTTGTTGGATTTGTACTGAAGAGCAGAATAAAATACAAAAATTTTCCATTTTGAAATATCTTCTTTCTATCAAAAGTTATGGCCAAAAAATATGCATTGAACTCTATGGGAAAGTGAAAGTGCCCAATATCGCAGCTTTACAAATGAGTAGGCAAACGAGGCATTGTCTGCTGGAAAGGCCAGGCTGAGATGAATCCAAGACCCTGTCCTCCTTTTGAGGTTTGGGCATCTGGTCACCCAGTCCCAATTGTTGCCTGGAAAACAGGGAAATGGAAACTAACAGCTGAAATGGAAGTTAACCTCCTTACTGCAGACGTTACCTGATTTATGCTGGAGGACACAGTTGAGACGGTCCTCTTGGTTTCTGATCATTAACTGAGGCATGTGGCATTCCAAAAAGGCCAGTGAGTCCTTGTGGCCTTGGGCAATGCTGAACTTCTCCAAATCAATTCCCTCCTTGGTCAAGAGGAACTCCTGCACCTTCATCAATCTTAGGCCTGACTTATAACTGGGTAATTTGAGGAGGCTGGAGAGTGCAGACAAGACTTCTTCCAGTGCTACTGGAACAAGAACAAAAAGCAAACAAGAAACATATCAATAATCACTTTAGAAAAGTCCCTACCAACAGTCATGTGTATCAAGCTAATCCACAACAAATAGAGCTCAACAGAATCCACAAAGTGGAGAAAAAGATTTGTGCTATGCAAGGAGATTGTTCACCAGTGACCCTATGCTGCAATCCTAACCTCCAGTAGGCCGGCCTAAGCTCCAGCATAAGTCCTGCACTGACCTGATGATGTCACAAAAATGCCGTAAGACATTTCTGCGCCATTGCTGGGGGAGAGTTAGGCCAGTGCACCTACAGTGCACCTACAGTGCACCTACAGGCCAGTGCTTGCTTCCCTACATAACCATGGCAAAGGAAAGACCCATGAGTTGTGCCAGCATAGATTAAGACTGCACCCTTAGTTCTCTTTTTTAGTTTTGTTTCATGGGAAAAAAATTTTCATTGTCTCCCTTGTGAGCAGGAATCACAAGAGATCATTCTTGTAATTAATAAATTATGTGTAATAAATGATATGCAATAGTCTTCAATTTAATAACAAATATATTGTTTATATATAGCATTGTCATGTCTGCCACTGTCGGTTTCACTAACTAGCTCCACTTCTATCTCATCTCTCTCGTGACTGGTCATCTTTATTTCTTTACCGGACCTTTGGACTCCCCAAGAAAACCAAAACAGACAGGTGAGTGGTATCAACACAACTGATTTCTTTTACTCTTTCAGAGGCACGTATGCGTAATGGTTACAGTTTGCTATTTTTCTTATGTCTTAGGTTCCCCCAAAAGACAACAGTCCAACTTCAGGAGTGGATTAACTTCTCCCTTTATAACTCCAGGTAAGTACCCAGGTAAGTATTTAACTTCAACAATCTCTTTTAACTCTCTCCTTTCTTCTCTCTCTCTCTCTCTTAGGCCCAACGGGAGTCTGCCTTCAGATCTGGATCCCCAGATCTGGAGCCTTTACCTTGGACAGCGCCAGCGGACAGCTTCTACCTCCTCCCGCACTGCCCTTCTCCTGCCAGTGCCCCTTTATATATCCCTGTCTCCTCCCCTCCCCATGCGGGAGAGGCCTGCATGTCACTTCGCCTCCTCCCCATTGCGCGGGAGAGGCATGGATTGGACCGGGCTGTAATGGGCCGCCCCGGATAGAACCCTATCTTCCTGTCCATATAAGCCTGAGTAGGTCCCAACAGTCCTCAGACCAGGTCACTCGGTCGCTCTCAGTTGAAACCAGCACTTCCGCCCACACATCCCTTCTGCGCACTGGCTCCTGAGTCTCGGGAGCTCCACCACAAGCATTTATAGTAATAAAGTATTTATAGTGTTTAACCACATGATGGCAATATGCCTACTTGTGCCACAAAATATTATTTACATTTTATTCCTGCAATGAAGGGCAAATTCAGCTAGTAAATTAATTAATTATATTAACATTGCTATATTATTAAAGAAAAATCAGTAGTCGTTTATGCAGAAAATTAAAAAGAAATATTTCTTTGTTATTAATTTTCAAATTTTAAAAAAATTGAAAGAGGCTTTACTTCAGTACAGTTTGGCAACCTTACCTGGTTTCTTATCAATCTTCATTTGGTTCAAGGTTTCTGATATTATGGAAGACTGATTTGAATTCAAGGACTGAACAGCACTGAGTTGGGATGAAGTAGAACTACAGGAAACTGGATGACCTGAGGAAGAGCATCAATACACAAAATTTAAGAATCTGCAAAACTGAAATCACATTGTGGACCTTGACCCTAACTATTAAACCTTGCTTGCTATAGCACCCAGGCTCACATGACATCTGGATACTCAATTTTTTAAAGAAATGAACATCATCGGACACCACTGGACATTAGGCGCATTGGGCATCAGGGAGTAGCAAGCACCACTGGCCGCTGGGGCACCAATCAGTTCTTAATAGGTTATTATATCACATAAAGAATATGCTTCCCAAATTTCATGCCTCAAGGTCAAGGGGTTGGGAATTGGTGAGTCAGTCACTGAAACCCATCTATAATGATTGATATAATATATGATACAATATTTTATATAGAGAACCTGGAACTAATGATAAAGAGAACCTGGAACTAGTGAGTGAGTGAATGTGTGTGTGTGTGTTTGTTTGTTTGTTTCTGTGTCCCCTGCAGGTCTATTGAAGTCTACAATGTCCCCTGGAGGTCCCCTGAAAGTCTACTGAAGTCTACAATGGGTAGACTTGTTTAGGACTGCACTGACTGTCTTAATCACTTGTGCCACCACAGCCCTAAGTTTATATATAGAGATCAGTTGTATTCAAGCATTTCAGCCCAGGATCCCCTTCTGCAAATGACAATTTGTCCAGACCCCCCAAAACTGATGTCATGGCTGGAAGTGACATTAAGTACCCAGTGCCAATTTCCAACATGGCTGCATCCACCTTTTTGCAACCCCCCTGAAATGAAGTCACAACCCCACAAGGGGATTCCAACCCCCACTCTGAAGACCACTAATATAGATAATGCATTCTACTAAGACTGGAACTAGACTATACAGGATTTAAATGGATTTCCTAGACCAGTGGTGTCTAAACATTTTAGCAGGGGGCCCACATCATCTCTCTGACGTGATGTTGGGGGCCAGAAAAATTGATAGACATTTCAAATTTGAATAATTCACAGACATTTAAATAGAAAACTGCATTAGTTACACTACAATTACATTTGTAATTATACATTTGTACATTAGTTACATTACAATTACATTACATTGTCCATGAGCCAGATGAAGGGGTCTTGCCATAAGCCACATTGAGGTTTGCTGCAGGCAACATCTGGCCTCTGGGGCGGGATTTGGACAACCCTGTCCTAGACCATGTTTCCTCATAAGACAGATATGGGGAGCGGAAGCAGAAGGCTGGGAACAATTAGCAGCCAAGATGGATGCTGTTCAATGAGCCTAAGGGCACAATCCTAACCAATTTAGGTTGGCCTAAGTCACCTGGCATATTTCCCATGGTGGTGTGGAGAGGTTGATGTATGTTTGGGCACTGGCCTAACCTCTCCTAGGACTGGTGCAGAAGTGCCTTATAGCACTTTTATGACAACCCCCAGGTCAGCAGAAGATTTATGCTTATGCGGGCCTAACTGGAGATTAGGATTGCAGCCTAAGTGATCATTCCTCTGTCATCTCAGGAAGGGAGCAGACCATCTATTTAAAGCTAACTATTAAGACATTTCAACTGCTTGAACAGCTATTATTTTTTTAAAAAAATTGAATGTCATGAAGTTTTTGCAAAAGAAAATAGTAACATCAGAATAATGTAACAAAATGCAGTATCAATTGGCAAGTCTTTTAAATCAATGCTCCCATGTAATTCCACCCCCCTAGTTCTAGAAGGTACTGACTGATGATTCCTGGTTTAATGCCTGCTCCAAGAGGCATTTTGGATCTGTGAGTTGTAAGGAAGACTGAGAATCAAGACATTTTCCCATTTGGTTGCCCACAGTGCAAGATGGCAAAAATGTAACTGTTCAGTCCAGCATTCATCCTCCAGACCTCACCTGATTTAAGCTTAAGGACAGGGTTGATACGGGTCTTTCGGTTTCTGATCTTCAGTTCTGGTATGCGGCATTCCAAAAAGGCTATTGAGTCCTTGTGGCCATGGACAATGCTGAATTCCTCCAAACTGACACCCTGTTTGGTCATCAGCATCTCCTGAAGTTTCTTCAGCTTCAGGCCCACCGGATGCCTTTTGAGAATGCTAGAGACACATGCCACAACTTTTTCCACTGCTGCCAAAACAAAAAAAAATCAGTATTATTGAGCTCTGCCAGGATTCAGGTATAGTATTAAGCCAGTCCACATCTCCTCTGACAGAGAATGGGGCTCAAGAGAATTCATCAACAGAAGAGAAAGGTTTATGGACTGCGGAGACACTACATGGATTGTAGTGTCTCCGTAGACACTAAGATGCAACAAGTGAAGTTGGTCTTCAATGCTGGACTTCAGTGCAAATATGCAATCTTAACTGGCTTCTTTTCCACCTTCTTTTGATTTAAGGATTCAGTTTCGCAGGAAGAGTCTTTTGAGTCCAAGGACAGAAGAGCACTGACTTGAACAGAAGTGGAAATGCAGGAAGATGAACATCAGAGAAATAACTGGAATAAACTGAAAGAGCATTCATACTCAAAATCTAAGGATCTGTAAATCTGCAGATACACCATTGAGGCTGCAATCCTAATCACACTTCTCTGGGAGTAACCCTACAATCCAGAGTAACTACAGGAGCATGTAAGAGACATTACATGTACCCGTAGTTACTGCACCACCTAGTAAAAACCTATGGGAAATTCATATTGCAATCCAGAGCAAATTGTTCTTACACCGGAGCAAGGACTCCCCGTAGTTACTCTGGATTGTGCCCTAAGTCCTATTGAACACAATAAGGCTGACTTCTGAGTAGACATGCTTAGGATTCCACTGTGAATCTGACTGTCAAGCTACTGAAAAAAATTCCTCTGAAAGTTGGGCAGTTATTTTGCAATTGTATGCACTAGTTTGTTATTAACTTCATGTCAATTAAAGTTTTCTGTTGACACAAAAGAATAAACAGCCACTAGGATCAGGACGTATTAACATATATGGCAGCCAAACTCCCATAAAATACTGAAAGCAAAAAAAAAATCATCATTTTGTAAAAAGGGATCTTAACTAGACATTATGTTAAATTAGCTATATATGTAATAGCAATTAGCAGCTTGTAATGGGATAACAGAATGCACCCCAATGGGAGGGAGGGGTTGGTGACCTGCAGAAAGACTCTTTACCCAGTGCAGAAATGCACCCCTCCATGGAAGCCAAGCACAATCTATGAATGTTTACTCAGAAGTAAGGCCCATTCAGTAGGGCTCACTCTCTAGTAAGTGAGAACGAGCCTCCAATACAGATAAACTGGTTGGCTTCATGCATGCACGCTCTGTGCTTGAACCAGGTTTCTCCAGAATCAAAATCTAACTTACCAGGCTTATTCCCCAGCCTGATTTTAGACTGGTTGGCAGATCCTTCCAAGTTGAAGGCAGGAGAAGCATTGAATTGGGAAGCAGTGGAGCTGTGAGAAACTAGAAGATCAGAGGAACAAGGAGAGATCAGAGGAATGTTGTGTAAGTTAACATGCATGATTTAAGAGTCTGCAATATCACAACCACAGCATGAAGCATACAACAGACAAGTTCCCCAAAGAAATAAAAAAGAACACATTGAATGTGTGTTTAGGGTGCAGAGAACCTTTTATAAGAGAAAATTCTTCCTTCTGCCTAGCCTGAACCTACTTCCCTAAATTTTCAAACCTTTAGTTCTAAGCCCTCAGGAACCCAAGACAGGAAATCCTCTTTTCGTGAATGACAGAAGTTTATTAGACTTTCCTCCCTAAACACACCAAGCAATTTTAATAATTTCTCATGGGATTTGGTTTCCATACCCCACACCATGTTAGCTGTCTTTCTGTGAACATGCTCCAGTTTATCAATATGCATCTTAAAAATTGATGGCTTCAACTTCTTGTGCTCCAGTCAACATCATTGCTGTTTGGGTCTTAGACTGGCAGCTCTCTCTGTCTCTCAGGGCCTCTCCCACGCAAGGGTCTTCATCATTTTCTGCAAGGCCTGTCTTTCATTCCCAGGTTCTCCAAGAGCTCCTCTCGTATAGGTTCACCAAGATGGGTCAAGGCTCCAGAACCCAGATCCCAATCTTGTCCTAGATAAATTGTTTCCTTTGAACACACGCATACATGTGCACACACATACACTCCCTTTCTCCTCCTCCCTCCTCAGTCTAGTTGACCATTGACCACTACTGACTCAGGCTGTTGTTTACCAGGTCAATGGGGGCGGGGGAGAAAATTAATAAAATAGGATGATAGCCTGCTTCATTACCCATCTATTCACTCAAAGTTATATACTCCAAAGAGGCCAACAAAGCAACTTAAAGGGAAAAATGTTCCCTGCAAGAACAGTGTCATGACTAATTCTTAGGATGTTGTTCATCCCTGTTTCAAAGCAGAACAGCCAGCACTGTCCACAGATGCCTCAATGGTCATGTGGCTCCCTGGTCATAGGGCTGGCCAACAGCACAAGGAATGCTGTTACCTCCCCACTCAAGTAATCATGTAGGCATCCATCAGTCTTGAGAGACTATGGTATCATGTTCAGTGCTGCATATGCTGCATGCAAAGCATGAAGGCCTGGATTAGATTGATATGGAGGATAGGCTATTACCCAAGCAGCAAATCCCACCTCTACATGCCACTGAAATAGTCTAAAGGAAAGACAGAGCCAAAACGATTGGTTCCAACTGCGTCGCAGAGCTGGGCTAAGGACAGGAGCTGACCCTGTCTTGTGGGGACCGACCTGGGTCTCGAACCCTGGCCTGCTGGTTGACGTGGAAATGCAAGAATCTGAAAGATCATTGAAGTAACAGGAAATAGCATGTGAAATAGCATGTAACAGGATGTGAAATAGCATCAATGCACATACAATAAGGATCTGTAAAAGTTCAAAACACTGTGGAGACTGAGCCTCGCTACTGAAGCACACAGCAGCCAGGCTTACGTGATTGGACTTAGTCTTGAACGAACAAACAAATACACCAACCATACACACACAGAGACACACTCAGGCCAACTGGTTATTTTAGGGCGCAAACCAGAGTAACTATGGGGAGTCCTTGCTCCAGTGTAAGAACAATTTGCTCTGGATATGAATTTCCCATAGATTTTCACTAGGTGGTGCAGTAATTACGGGTACACGTAATGTCTCCTATGTGTTCCCGTAGTTACTCTGGATTGTAGGGTTAATTAAACAGCTCCTGTGACATTAAAAATTATATAATCTTGAAACAAGTTGGGTGACTCTCAAAGCTATATATTCTTTATCCAGGGTTGAAGGCAGAGCCAAAACGATTGGTTCCAACTGCGTCGCAGAGCTGGGCTAAGGATAGGAGCTGACCCTATCTTGTGGGGACCGACCTGGGTCTCGAACCCTGGCCTGCTGGTTAACAGGCACAGTGTCTTAACCACTTGCACCACCCACAGCCCTCCCTACTGGTACCTATTTATTTACAGTGGTACCTTGTAAGACAAATGCTTTGTAAGACAAACTAAAATTTCCAAGGAATTCTGCCTTGTAAGACAAACAGAACCTTTCAAGACAAACAGTTTCACTAACAAAAATTTATTGTAAATGAACGAATTGATGGATCTGCATCAAGAGCAAGAGGTTATTATGGAGGTGATATCATCTGCAGAAGAGGAGGAGAATAAGGAGGAGAAATTCCTCACATCAAATAAAATTCAGCACATTTGTAAACATTGGGAAATTGTGTAAAATTTTGTAGAAAAGCACCACCCAAATAAGGCTGTAGCAGTGCGAGCAATGAATCTGTTTAGTGAAATACAATGTCACATTTCCATGAAATCCTCAAAAGCAAACGTCATTAGAGAGGTTCCTTGTTAAAGATGCTCAGAAAGACACACCAGTGACTCTTTTAGTGAAAATTGGTCATCCTGGGCCATGAAGGTTTTTCTTTTCTGTTTTACTGTACAGTATGTTAATGTTTTTATTAATATTACAGCAATTGTGTTCTGTATTATATTACAGTGTTTTGAATTCAATTTCAGTGTTTTGTCACCTTTTTCATACAGTTAATATTTTGATATGAATATTTTTGGGTTGTGGAACCAATCACCTGAGTTTCTATTATTTCCTATGGGAAAATCTTCTTTGTATAAAGTAACTTTGTAAGACAAACATGCTTCTGGAACAAATTATATTTGTCTTACAAGGTACTACTGTACTTGCATTTACATGCTCTTAAACTGCTAGGTTGGCAGAAAGTGGGCAAGAGGCAGGAGCTCATTCCACTGTTTGGTACTCAGGTCTTGAACCACCAAACTACAGGTCAACAAATGCATCTTCTTTAATCACTGAGCCATTGCAGCCCCATCAAAGCAACTTACAATGTTTTAAATATGCATATGTTACCTGAAACGGGTCACAGTAATCCAAAGTGGGGTCTGATTTTCGCAGAATAGACTGGAACTATTACTTTTTGAGATCAGGATTCTATTCCTCTCTTAAGATCTCCTATTACACGAGTATTTTTTACTGCCAAATCAAGACTGTTTCATGTTGTGGTTCACAAATAGCACTTAATTTTTCGCACAAATACTGCTGGAAATTCAGATCTTCTCCATCTTATATTTAACAAAAGTTTGGTTTGAGTGTGCAGGAGTGGGCTGTTAAGATCAGGTTGTAGGACCCCCCATGTATGTACCAGTTCCCTCCCTGTATCCCTTCTGTACAGAAACATAGAAGTTAAAACATTAGTTCTTGCAATCACAGCAAGTCATGCCTGAACAAAAGCAATGCAAAGGATATACTGCTCCTGCACAAGGATACAATGCAGCAATCTGTAACTAGGAAGCTAGCATACCAGGACTTTTACTTGAAGCAGTGGTTCTCAAAGTGGAGGCTGAGAATCCCTTGGGACTTCATTTCAGGAGGGTTGTAAAAAGCAGAGGGGAGCGTGCCATATTGGAATCTGGAACTCACACTCAATCCATACTGGAAGCTCAAATCCGTTCCTGGAAGTAAGTCTCATTGAAAACAATGGGGCTTACTCCCAAGAATAAATGGAGGAACGCTGGCATTACTTCCTATTAGATTTCACTTCCGGCCACTACATCACTTGCAAGTTGATAACAGCACATCTGGGATGGGGGTTCTGGACAGATGGACACTCTCAGAAGGTTTCCCAGCCTGTAATGCTCAAGAATGACTGGCCTAGAGCGATGGCAAGAGGCCTCAGATCCATAATTATTGGAACCTCACGGAACTGTAGAAGAGATTATCTGAAAGGTTGTTTGTTGACCCTGAAGCAACAGATTAGGAAATGGCTCAACCCAAACATGCTAGGTTCTCAGAACGGTTACCAAATTTCCTTAGTGGCTGGCACAACTCCAGACTTCCTTGTAGAGAAACCTTTGTGCAACACAAAGCAATGTACAGTGTAAACCACTGCACAGTTCATAACAATAAAAGGAACAGGTTTGAAAACATACCTGGCACAGAGTTTGTGGCCTGGATGCATGGTGCAGGACCACCAAGAAATGGAGGGGCAGAATTAACTCCAGAACCTAGCAAGGGAGGACAAATATTTGAAAGTCAAGTTATCCAGGAAAGACACTTCATTCCCATCACAAAAGCACAGAACTGAGCAAACTAAACTGCTATACTGAAAGGGACATGGAATACAGAATATATTGTACATAGTCAGTATTTCTCGATATCCAAGTATGTAAGCCAGCATGTTTCTCCAACTTTTGGGATATTTATTACCAAAGGATATCTTTGCAGGGGAGAGATGAGGGCATCAATATGATCCCCAGGAACAGGTCACTAAAGGGATTACTTTAACTTAAATTTCACACACTTTGAGCTGCTACAGGATCTAGGAGGTGCAGGGAGCTTTGCACAGGCTTCCATAGGGTTCCCCAATTAGTCTTCACTGTCTCTATTTGGAGATTCTTAGTATTAGGGAGCCTCACAGAGGGCTGTGCCAGACTCTGCCCACCTTCTGCATCTCTGTATAAGTGAAAGTAAGTAAAAGAACTTCCTCTCACCTCTCCTCCCTAGTGAAGTGACCCTGGGGATTGCATTACTGCCTCCCATTCCTCCACCCCTTAAAAGGATAGGGGAACCTTTACACCACTGGGTGTAAGTATGTGATGCAACAAAACACTGTCTGTTACTTGAATAAGGGTGCAATCCAGAGTAACTATGGGGAGTCCTTGCTCTGGTATAAGAACAATTTACTCTGCATTGCAGTATGAATTTCCCATAGGTTTTCACTAGGTGGTGCAGTAACTACGGGTGCACGTAATGCCTCTTACGTGCTCATGTAGTTACTCTGGATTGAGTAAACTCAATCCTAAACACTTTTGGTGTCCCCAGTAAGTAGTCCCAAATCCTCCAAAGAGAAGATTTGCATTCTAGAAATTGATGTCTTTCCAGCATAAAGAAATAAGCTGAAACCAAGGTGCAGGTTGCTTCATAGGTTGGAAGTCTACCTGCTAAAGAGTAAACTTGCTGGCTCACTTGTTTTTGTTGTCTGCAAGGAGGGGGAGGGAGCACTGAGCAATAGGCAGGGAACTTTAGCCTGTCTTTAGATAAGATTTTAAAGTATAATTACCTAGAAAAGATACATGATTCTCAGCATAATTCAACCTAACTCTCCTTTTCACCAATGCAACCATGTCAAAAGGAGCACAATGTAGTCTGCAAGGGAGACTGCAGCCCTAGAAGCCTTCGGGAAGAGAACATTTGTTCCAATGCCCTGCCCATAACCAACTCCCCAATAGATCTATTCAGACCTGAAGTGGTTAGAAAATGTCTGAATGGCCTCAAGGAGATGGATTGAGGCCAGAAAGGGGAATAGAACATCAACAAAGTTGCTGCCTCAACTAACTACCACTCTTGCCTTTGACACAGCCCATCAATTACCCCCTCCCTTCCCCAAACACCCCAATTTCTCCCACTCCCCACCCTTATTTCTCCCACCACCACCACCTTACTCTTACCACCACAAAAACTGAAGTATTAGAATATCGTCCAAAGAAAAGGGCAGTAAGAGCAGAATAATGAAACAAAATACTATTTGGCAAGAGTCTTTAACCAATGCTTTTATGTTAAGTCTAGCTGTCTAGAATGAGCCGACTTGATGGTTTCTGACTGATTTCCTGCTTTGCCAGGCATTTTGCAGCCAGGGTGATCTAAGGAAGACTAAGAACCAAAATATTAACTCATTGATTTCCTGCCTTGAGAAACAGGGATATAGAACATAGATATCCAGACTTCATCCTCCAATCTTCACCTGATGGAAGCTTTAAGACACTGCTGAGTTGATCCTCATGGTAGGTGATTTTTAATTCTGGCATGTGGCATTCCAAAAAAGCCAGTGAGCTCTTGTGGCCTTGTGCAATGCTGAATTTCTCCAAATTGACTCCCTTCCCACTCAACTTCTCATGCACTTTCTTCAGCCTCAGGCCTGATCTATATCCTTTTGTGCTAAGAAGGCTGGAGAGTAAAGACAAGACATCTTCCAGAGCTGCTAGACCAAAAAACAAACCAAAAAATGAAACATATCAGTATTCAGGTTAGAAGTCTCTGCAGCAGGTCATGCTGGCTTGTATCAAGCCAATCCATCTCTCTACTGACAAAGAACTAGCTGAACAGAATAAATGAGAAGGGTTTGTGGACTCTGGTCTCCCTACCACACCCACCGAAAGAGGACTTCAGTATAGATATTCAATGTTACAACAATTCTTTTCCACTTTCCTTTGGTTCAAGTTTTGTGGACTGTGAACTCCTCACCCAACGAGTGGACTTGATATGCAATACAGATATGCAATCTTACCTGGCTTCATTTCCGCCTTCATTTGGGTTGAGGTTTCAGATTTGGTGGAAGACCCTTTTGAGTACAAGGAGAGAGGAGCACTGACTTGGGTTGACGTGGAAATGCAAGAATCTGAAAGATCATTGAAGTAACAGGAAATAGCATGTGAAATAGCATGTAACAGGATGTGAAATAGCATCAATGCACATACAATAAGGATCTGTAAAAGTTCAAAACACTGTGGAGACTGAACCTCGCTACTGAAGCACACAGCAGCCAGGCTTACGTGATTGGACTTAGTCTTGAACGAACAAACAAATACACCAACCATACACACACAGAGACACACTCAGGCCAACTGGTTATTTTAGGGCGCAAACCAGAGTAACTATGGGGAGTCCTTGCTCCAGTGTAAGAACAATTTGCTCTGGATATGAATTTCCCATAGATTTTCACTAGGTGGTGCAGTAACTACGGGTACACGTAATGTCTCCTATGTGTTCCCGTAGTTACTCTGGATTGTAGGGTTAATTAAACAGCTCCTGTGACATTAAAAATTATATAATCTTGAAACAAGTTGGGTGACTCTCAAAGCTATATATTCTTTATCCAGGGTTGAAGGCAGAGCCAAAACGATTGGTTCCAACTGCGTCGCAGAGCTGGGCTAAGGATAGGAGCTGACCCTATCTTGTGGGGACCGACCTGGGTCTCGAACCCTGGCCTGCTGGTTAACAGGCACAGTGTCTTAACCACTTGCACCACCCACAGCCCTCCCTACTGGTACCTATTTATTTACAGTGGTACCTTGTAAGACAAATGCTTTGTAAGACAAACTAAAATTTCCAAGGAATTCTGCCTTGTAAGACAAACAGAACCTTTCAAGACAAACAGTTTCACTAACAAAAATTTATTGTAAATGAACGAATTGATAGATCTGCATCAAGAGCAAGAGGTTATTATGGAGGTGATATCATCTGCAGAAGAGGAGGAGAATAAGGAGGAGAAATTCCTCACATCAAATAAAATTCAGCACATTTGTAAACATTGGGAAATTGTGTAAAATTTTGTAGAAAAGCACCACCCAAATAAGGCTGTAGCAGTGCGAGCAATGAATCTGTTTAGTGAAATACAATGTCACATTTCCATGAAATCCTCAAAAGCAAACGTCATTAGAGAGGTTCCTTGTTAAAGATGCTCAGAAAGACACACCAGTGACTCTTTTAGTGAAAATTGGTCATCCTGGGCCATGAAGGTTTTTCTTTTCTGTTTTACTGTACAGTATGTTAATGTTTTTATTAATATTACAGCAATTGTGTTCTGTATTATATTACAGTGTTTTGAATTCAATTTCAGTGTTTTGTCACCTTTTTCATACAGTTAATATTTTGATATGAATATTTTTGGGTTGTGGAACCAATCACCTGAGTTTCTATTATTTCCTATGGGAAAATCTTCTTTGTATAAAGTAACTTTGTAAGACAAACATGCTTCTGGAACAAATTATATTTGTCTTACAAGGTACTACTGTACTTGCATTTACATGCTCTTAAACTGCTAGGTTGGCAGAAAGTGGGCAAGAGGCAGGAGCTCATTCCACTGTTTGGTACTCAGGTCTTGAACCACCAAACTACAGGTCAACAAATGCATCTTCTTTAATCACTGAGCCATTGCAGCCCCATCAAAGCAACTTACAATGTTTTAAATATGCATATGTTACCTGAAACTGGTCACAGTAATCCAAAGTGGGGTCTGATTTTCGCAGAATAGACTGGAACTATTACTTTTTGAGATCAGGATTCTATTCCTCTCTTAAGATCTCCTATTACACGAGTATTTTTTACTGCCAAATCAAGACTGTTTCATGTTGTGGTTCACAAATAGCACTTAATTTTTCGCACAAATACTGCTGGAAATTCAGATCTTCTCCATCTTATATTTAACAAAAGTTTGGTTTGAGTGTGCAGGAGTGGGCTGTTAAGATCAGGTTGTAGGACCCCCCATGTATGTACCAGTTCCCTCCCTGTATCCCTTCTGTACAGAAACATAGAAGTTAAAACATTAGTTCTTGCAATCACAGCAAGTCATGCCTGAACAAAAGCAATGCAAAGGATATACTGCTCCTGCACAAGGATACAATGCAGCAATCTGTAACTAGGAAGCTAGCATACCAGGACTTTTACTTGGAGCAGTGGTTCTCAAAGTGGAGGCTGAGAATCCCTTGGGACTTCATTTCAGGAGGGTTGTAAAAAGCAGAGGGGAGCGTGCCATATTGGAATCTGGAACTCACACTCAATCCATACTGGAAGCTCAAATCCGTTCCTGGAAGTAAGTCTCATTGAAAACAATGGGGCTTACTCCCAAGAATAAATGGAGGAACGCTGGCATTACTTCCTATTAGATTTCACTTCCGGCCACTACATCACTTGCAAGTTGATAACAGCACATGTGGAATGGGGGTTCTGGACAGATGGACACTCTCAGAAGGTTTCCCAGCCTGTAATGCTCAAGAATGACTGGCCTAGAGCGATGGCAAGAGGCCTCAGATCCACAATTATTGGAACCTCACGGAACTGTAGAAGAGATTATCTGAAAGGTTGTTTGTTGACCCTGAAGCAACAGATTAGGAAATGGCTCAACCCAAACATGCTAGTTTCTCAGAACAGTTACCAAATTTCCTTAGTGGCTGGCACAACTCCAGACTTCCTTGTAGAGAAACCTTTGTGCAACACAAAGCAATGTACAGTGTAAACCACTGCACAGTTCATAACAATAAAAGGAACAGGTTTGAAAACATACCTGGCACAGAGTTTGTGGCCTGGATGCATGGTGCAGGACCACCAAGAAATGGAGGGGCAGAATTAACTCCAGAACCTAGCAAGGGAGGACAAATATTTGAAAGTCAAGTTATCCAGGAAAGACACTTCATTCCCATCACAAAAGCACAGAACTGAGCAAACTAAACTGCTATACTGAAAGGGACATGGAATACAGAATATATTGTACATAGTCAGTATTTCTCGATATCCAAGTATGTAAGCCAGCATGTTTCTCCAACTTTTGGGATATTTATTACCAAAGGATATCTTTGCAGGGGAGAGATGAGGGCATCAATATGATCCCCAGGAACAGGTCACTAAAGGGATTACTTTAACTTAAATTTCACACACTTTGAGCTGCTACAGGATCTAGGAGGTGCAGGGAGCTTTGCACAGGCTTCCATAGGGTTCCCCAATTAGTCTTCACTGTCTCTATTTGGAGATTCTTAGTATTAGGGAGCCTCACAGAGGGCTGTGCCAGACTCTGCCCACCTTCTGCATCTCTGTATAAGTGAAAGTAAGTAAAAGAACTTCCTCTCACCTCTCCTCCCTAGTGAAGTGACCCTGGGGATTGCATTACTGCCTCCCATTCCTCCACCCCTTAAAAGGATAGGGGAACCTTTACACCACTGGGTGTAAGTATGTGATGCAACAAAACACTGTCTGTTACTTGAATAAGGGTGCAATCCAGAGTAACTATGGGGAGTCCTTGCTCTGGTATAAGAACAATTTACTCTGCATTGCAGTATGAATTTCCCATAGGTTTTCACTAGGTGGTGCAGTAACTACGGGTGCACGTAATGCCTCTTACGTGCTCATGTAGTTACTCTGGATTGAGTAAACTCAATCCTAAACACTTTTGGTGTCCCCAGTAAGTAGTCCCAAATCCTCCAAAGAGAAGATTTGCATTCTAGAAATTGATGTCTTTCCAGCATAAAGAAATAAGCTGAAACCAAGGTGCAGGTTGCTTCATAGGTTGGAAGTCTACCTGCTAAAGAGTAAACTTGCTGGCTCACTTGTTTTTGTTGTCTGCAAGGAGGGGGAGGGAGCACTGAGCAATAGGCAGGGAACTTTAGCCTGTCTTTAGATAAGATTTTAAAGTATAATTACCTAGAAAAGATACATGATTCTCAGCATAATTCAACCTAACTCTCCTTTTCACCAATGCAACCATGTCAAAAGGAGCACAATGTAGTCTGCAAGGGAGACTGCAGCCCTAGAAGCCTTCGGGAAGAGAACATTTGTTCCAATGCCCTGCCCATAACCAACTCCCCAATAGATCTATTCAGACCTGAAGTGGTTAGAAAATGTCTGAATGGCCTCAAGGAGATGGATTGAGGCCAGAAAGGGGAATAGAACATCAACAAAGTTGCTGCCTCAACTAACTACCACTCTTGCCTTTGACACAGCCCATCAATTACCCCCTCCCTTCCCCAAACACCCCAATTTCTCCCACTCCCCACCCTTATTTCTCCCACCACCACCACCTTACTCTTACCACCACAAAAACTGAAGTATTAGAATATCGTCCAAAGAAAAGGGCAGTAAGAGCAGAATAATGAAACAAAATACTATTTGGCAAGAGTCTTTAACCAATGCTTTTATGTTAAGTCTAGCTGTCTAGAATGAGCCGACTTGATGGTTTCTGACTGATTTCCTGCTTTGCCAGGCATTTTGCAGCCAGGGTGATCTAAGGAAGACTAAGAACCAAAATATTAACTCATTGATTTCCTGCCTTGAGAAACAGGGATATAGAACATAGATATCCAGACTTCATCCTCCAATCTTCACCTGATGGAAGCTTTAAGACACTGCTGAGTTGATCCTCATGGTAGGTGATTTTTAATTCTGGCATGTGGCATTCCAAAAAAGCCAGTGAGCTCTTGTGGCCTTGTGCAATGCTGAATTTCTCCAAATTGACTCCCTTCCCACTCAACTTCTCATGCACTTTCTTCAGCCTCAGGCCTGATCTATATCCTTTTGTGCTAAGAAGGCTGGAGAGTAAAGACAAGACATCTTCCAGAGCTGCTAGACCAAAAAACAAACCAAAAAATGAAACATATCAGTATTCAGGTTAGAAGTCTCTGCAGCAGGTCATGCTGGCTTGTATCAAGCCAATCCATCTCTCTACTGACAAAGAACTAGCTGAACAGAATAAATGAGAAGGGTTTGTGGACTCTGGTCTCCCTACCACACCCACCGAAAGAGGACTTCAGTATAGATATTCAATGTTACAA